>CM056813.1:11030000-13530000 GCA_029852735.1 Persea americana | reverse complement strand
TTGCAAGAGAATCCACAAGTCCAACTAGCATATTTCCTTATAGAAGGGATGTAAATGGTTATCCGACTCTCCAATTATCATGAGGTTTTTCATGTAAAAAATCGGGTTTTGAACCTATTTTAGGTTCCAATTCATAAATGGGTCTGAGCGCATAACCTAATTTAGGCTCCAATTGATAAATGGGTCTAATTCCAAATCCACAAAAGTTCCAATCCTATGGATCCAGTACCTAACCCATTTGGTCATATCTTCTCAGATTTCAGAATTCAGATCCCCTATTTGATGGTTTTATCAATAAGAATATAGATATTACACATTTCCTATTGTTTTGTAGTGCTTAGCTAATAGGGAGATGGTGTAGCATGTCACTTGGAGAGAGAGAGAGAGAGAGAGAGAGAGAGAGAGAGATTAAATATGAGTCTTTAATGTTGCAAACTATAGCTCAAATAAACTTTGGTTGAATATTGTTATGTTTAATCCTAGAGAGAGTAAGACTTGATGCACTATTAAAGGTCAAATGATATCCCTATTTTAAGTTAAAAAAAATAAAGAAAAACTAAAATTAAAAAGAAGTTAAAACTGATTTTAGAATTGGATTCCTATCCTCTTATCGGAATTGGGTCTGAAACAAACCAGCAAATAAGTTTATAGTAGGAACCGGATCTGGAACCATCATTTGGAAAATGGTTTCGGTTCTGGGTTAACTATGGTTCTGGGCCAAATCTGACATGTTTGCATCCCTAGATGGAAATGTGTTAGATAATGTGCATATTTCCTCCATATTATCATTCAGTCCCAAGAAAAGGATTTCAAGTGATTTAATGCCTCAATAATGATGAGTGTCTCCTTCAATGATTAGGCCATCAGCCTGAAGAGTGGACCCACCGCAGACGAGCTGGCTTACATGCCTCTTCTAATTTTTTTTAAGTTGTTTTATGCAAATTGAAAGAGATTTTATAGACTTTTAAGAGTTCTCAACTTGAAATAAAGTTGAAACAATTAAAATAAATGAACAAACTAAATACTAATTTATAAATAAATAATAAATAAATAATTATTTTAAATAAATTTTATTCATATAAAAAATATTTATATATATGGCCCATGTTGTGCCTAGGCCCAGGCACCCTGGCCCAGAACGGCACGGATTTTTTCTTTGTCGTATCGTGACATGCGACGGCCAGGGAAATAACTCAGGCACGGGCCCAGGCACGGTTTTTCCAATGTTGGGCCATGCCATGCCTGCGCCTTCCAGCCCAATTTTCGTGCCTAACTATGACAGGACCCAAAAGACTATAGCATCACTCTTGGTTGCTGGGTGAATCTCCGATGGGCCCTTTGAGGTTAAGAATGAAAAGGCCCACTGGTGGGGGAGTCCATGTCACTATCTGGGTTCAACCCAAAAAAAAAAAAAAAACACCTAACCTCCATCTGTGGACTCGGTTTATTGTTTTATTGTAAACGGAGAGAAGGTCGACGGGTTTGGATAGAAAACGATACGAGCCCGATATGCAAAACTCAGCCCACTAGTGTAACAAAATAAAAAAAATTGTGTATAAGGGATTCAGGGTCCAAAAAAAGAAATTAAAGAACAAATTAAAACACTAGTGTTTTAGGGCCCATACCAGAATGAAGGTGGCCCAGTTGATCCCCGCGAGAAGAGACTGGATATGACCCATCCAGAATTTTGTTCTAGTATCTTGGGGCCCATAACAACAAAAAAGGAAAGAAAGAAAGAAAAGGACCCATAACAAAATGAGGTGGCCCAGTTGAAGCCCACAAGAAGTGCATGGATACAACCCATAATAAAATGAATCTCAATTGGAGGCCCACAAGAAGATTCTAAACCTATCATGGAGTCAAAATTATTGAAATGAATCTCAATTGCTGGCTATGGGGTTCGAACCCATGCGCACTTATGTGCAGAAGATCTTAAGTCTTCCCCCTTAACCTCTCGGGCAAACCAGCTGTTTTGTTATAGTTTTAAAGATTATCAATTTTTACTAAGTCAATAACTTCATGTGCCCAAACGCTTTCTATAAAGAGATCTCAACGTTACACAACACAAGCCATCAAAAGTGGTCTTTAGTTTTTAATCTTAAAATTGACTTCATGCAATTCAACATGCAAAATTTAGAAAGGTTGAAAGAAAAACCAACTCCATGAGTTACCAAGAATATAAAAGTAAAGAAAAATACAGGTGTAGATTGCCTCGCACTTCGGGCCCCATCAATCAAGGGGAGGGGGATTGAAAGATCTTGATGTGCCCCGCTTTTTTATAAAATTTTATGCCCAACAAATCGCTCGAGCCCTTTAATCAATAGCCTACGAGTTTAGCGATTTTGTATATTTAGAAAAAAAGTAGCAATACAATGATATACAACGGTCGAATCCATTCGAATCGGTGCAAACCCATTAGATCTGATAACATACTAGTGGGGGAAGGGGTTGTGTGGTCTCTACTAGGATCGGTGTTCAAGTGGGACGACCGGGCATAGAACTCATACACCTAATCACCAATCTCTACCTCTTTTCCATGCACACATCTCAGAAGGGCCACCTGATGATCTATCTAAATGGGCCACACTCAGGGACACCCCCTAATAGTGGTTGGACCCCGGAGTTTGCACCCATTCGAGTTGACTGAGCCGTTGGATCAACTATGCATTCGTTTTCGATGGTGAGGACTGTTGGCCATTGATCCAGGGACTAGGATGACCACATGAGCCCCTATCACCGTACACAAGTAGGGCCCACCCCATATCCCTCAGTCTCATCCCCAAGAGCCCCCCACAGAGTTAATCATATTATGACTTTAAATATCCATGATCAAACCATTTGAAAGATTTTGAAGGGAATAAAATTCAAACCCCCTCAAGACGAAGGTTTTTGAGTTTCATTGGATCTATGCGATATTTATTTCTCAACTAGTGTTTATCGTTAGATTCATTTAAACAATATGATTAAGTGCACAAAACAAAGAGAGTGAAAAACAAAATAGAATAGAATACTTAACTAATAAAAATTTTTAAGTTCAATATGTAGAATATATATATTATTTTTCGATATTTATTTCTCAACTAGTGTTTATCGTTAGATTCATTTAAACAATATGATTAAGTGCACAAAACAAAGAGAGTGAAAAACAAAATAGAATAGAATACTTAACTAATAAAAAAATTTTAAGTTCAATATGTAGAATATATATATTATTTTTTACTGTATATGTTTTCATAATTGAAAAGAACACAAATGCTGTTATTATTTGTCAGTTAAAATGTTCAAGTCACACTTGATCCTACTCATTAATCAATAATTCAAGAAATGCTTTTATAAACAATAATCCTAACAATGAATTAGTTTTCTATTTTAATTAAAAGAAGAGACGGGTTTAAACTGATTTAAATTGATCAAAATCTGAAAATAAACAATAGTATAGAATTATTCCATCCAACAGGGTGGTTTGAACAGGAAAAAGTTCATATTTTCTATATATTATAGGCAAACTTGTGAGTGAATCAAAATAACAATTTCATGAAGACGTTCCTCAAGAAACACATTGCCTAAAATGGCTCAAGGTGCGTTTGTTTTAGATAAAATATATAGGAAATGAATATAGAAAACTCATGGTCAAATGAGCTCCATCTAAATATTATTAAAGAGTTGAGGGGTGAAGAATATGAGGTGACTGGTGCATAATATAAGTTTTTCTTTGGGTAGCCCAACTAAGGGATGGATAGCTCAACTAAGGGAGCTGGGACCCATGAGAGTACCCACATATAGATAGAGGGACTCGCAAACTCAAGGAGAGAACTTGCGCAAGCAGGGAACTGAGTACCCACACATGCAAAGAGAGTGAACTTACACGTGTGGAGAGTAGGGGAGACCAGGGATTGATCCTTGGTCACCTGGGTGAGATGCATGGTTGCCAACCAAATGAGAAGTGGAAGATATAAGCTAGAGATGTAAATGAGATCTTGACCTTCCTCAGATTTAAATCATTATGGTAATAGCTGGATCTTTATACTTAGCTTATTCATACACTTGCTTGATTAGATTCTAACACAGAGAGAATATTTGCAAAACAAAAGGAATACCAGATTACAAATTGAAAAGCTCTTAAAATAGTAAAGAAAATGGCCTCTTTTTTTTTCTAATTTAAAAGTCAACTTGGAGTCATGGCCCGGTTAGAAATAACATTAGATAGTCCACATCTTGATCGAGGGTGAAAATAGAAAATTCTCCGAGTTAACTTTTGACCCTCCCGAGTCATCTCATTTTGATAAAGTACTCAGTCAAAAATATTCCAAGAAGAATTCTAAACAGATGGGCCCCACCTTGCCTGATGAAATTGTTCACCCCATGTGACATGCTGCAGATGGCCCCCACCTCCAACGGCTACTGCAAAAGACAAAAAAAAAAAAAAAAAAAGCTGTCCAATAGATGGATTCTTGGGAGTTAACCAAACGACCCTTTGCAGGCGAGGCCTATCTATGTTACATGAGCCAGCAGATTCCTTTTCTATGTGGGTTCCGTACAGAATGGATCAAGAGTGGGGACCACCAGATGGACGGCTGTGAATCGACGTGGATGGCACTGGCCCTAGGCCAATGTACTCTGCAGTACACTAGTAGCGTACAAGTCACTAAAAGCACATGATGCTTTAACATTACAAGTTACCTAACGACCTGACTACAACCACCGCCTTTAAAAATTTCTGTTCTTACGACTAGTAGTCCACCAAAACATTTAGGTCATGTCGACCAATGTCTCAATTTATTACACGTAACATGGGGCCGTTTTCCTCTACCCCTTGGTAAGAGGCATCACTTCTTACCTAACGGGTGGTCCGCCCTGCCTCATCCAATGCCTCAATTTATTACACATAATACGGAGTCGTTTTCCTCCTCTCACCCCACCCAAAGTCTACGTTCCTTACTAAATCGTTGAGTTCCAGCCCCACTAAGCTAGGTACCAAAAAAATAATATCAGAAGTTCGTTTTTGTGTTAACCGTGGGAGGTAGCTAGATTAGTGGGGCATATCCAAGGTCCTATAGATCATGAGACAAGAGGAAGAAATCCATGTGCATAGAGTTGAAAATATCAAATTTCATGGTAATTCTATACTTCTAACTCCTTCATCTATGGCCCACAAATTTAATAACTTTATATAAAAAGAAATGTCGAACCTCAATCCAATGGATGGACGCAAACCTTTGGAATCCTGTGTATATAAGAAGTGGGGGAGGGGTCACTTAGATGGCCATTTGGATTGGTGGTAAGTGAGCCCACATGCTACCTTACAGGATAAAATATGTGTAAGGTGAATACACACACACACAAAAGAAAAGAGACCATATGCGATTTTTAATGGGATTAGTTTTTTTTTTTTTTTTTTTGAAAAATAAAAAAAGAAAAGTATGATTAGTTACATGGTTACTCGTGTTCTCTTGATGGATCTAAATTTTCTATAATGCCATGTAAAATGAGTCTAAACCATAAAACCAAACCTGCCTTTATGAAAAAGTATGTGCTCTAAATTTTATGTCAATTGGAGTAAATCAACTGATGGTTTAGACATATCTGATGAGCACGTTCAAGGGTAGCTAACTTGGGCTAGCTGGAATTTCATATATCTTCTGTGGGAGAAACTTTTGCATTTTATTGTGGTCTAGATCATTATAATGGTAGATTGTATTTTGCACAAAGTGAGTTTATCACGATCAATACAACTTCAATGATATTCAATCAAATGGTGAATATTCATAATTATCAACACCGAATTTCTCATTTGATTGAACAAGATTTGATCTAGGCTTAAAACATATGAATTTAGTGGGTTTTGTGATTTTGCCCGTAGTTGGCCTGTTAATTGACACAATTATTATATTATATTATTATAAGTAATGCTCATGCACAAGCTTTTCTATTCGTCTTATTGTACAAGACACCTAGTGGGTCCCATTTGAGAACCCACAATCATGGATCAATGGGAGGGTGGAAAGATCCGAGTGGGGCCGACTTAGATATCAAATTTAAAGTCGATCTAATACATCTAACACATCCATTCGTGGTTCGCAAGTTTAATGATTTTATATAAAATAATAAATTTGGCCCTCGATCAAACAGTTCACTTCATTCAGATTTATAAAAACCAAGTAGAACCCGTGTATGTATATATAATAGCAGCAGCCGCTTCGCGAGAGAGGTACACATGGCGCCCCCTTTCTTTCTTGAGTCGACAAGTCATTGCACTACCATGTCATTTGTGGGTCGCTTCATAAAATTCCTAAATCTTTTCCAAGTCTCTCCTTTAAAAGCGCTCTCATTCAATTTTATACTTCCCTCTAATCAATCAATCTTTATCCCTTACAGCCCTAAAATCTTTAAGTCAACTAACGAATTCGATTTGCTTAAGATTTTAAATCTTCAACTTAAGTGAAGATTCTTAATGGGTCGTATCCCATGCAACCAATTTCAGATTTTATCCATGATTCTATTGAATTGGGACCCATTCATTACCATTAGAGCAATGTGTGCAATATTATCTCCATGGCTTCCTATTTTTCCTCTTATACACAGCTTCAATGGGTCAACTCGGGATTTCTTTGAGTCAAAGCCTTAGACGGCCCGGACTCATGTGGGAACATGATCACACCATTGCAAGCATTATAAAAATTTGAAACAACTACCACAAACAGATTCATTTAATAATTATTAAACGAGATGACTGTCATCATCAAATGGAGTTAACCTCGTGGCAGTATTTAAAAATAAAGTCCCCACATTCCAAAGTCCATTTCATGGATCAAATTCCAAACATACTCAAATAATTTCAAATATCCCTTCACTGTTTGACCATATTTAGTACATGATGCAACATGAATTAGTAGCATACTATAATCATATAAAAAATCATTTTCCATAGGCAAAGTACAAACAAAGTAATCAGGTACTGAGAAGGACTGATACAAATACCACTGTATTTTAAGAATATGTTGATGGTAACATGTATTACTTACAAAACTAAATCCACCGGCATCATAATCACAATCATCATTTTCGTGGTCGTGGTCATCATCACAAGTAGGAATAATTGCCAAAAAGGATTAAAATTTGCATTCCTCTCGTGTGGGCCCACTTGTGGAACATCCAATTTCATAAAGAAAACAATTTTTTTTTTTTTTATTAAGGTCGGTCCATTGGGCTGGAGTGATCTTACCTATTGAAAATCCATAAATCGATTTTATGGACATGTTTTTTTTGCCAGGGAGCCAACACCACTCAAATATGAGTGTGTCGGCCATGAAGATTGATTTGCTAGGTTTGCCTATTAGGTAAGAGTGATGTTACCTATTTGAAGTCTCATGAATGTATTTGATACCGAGGTGTCAACACCACTCAAACATGAGCGTGTTGGCAATGAAGATCGGTTTGTGTGAATAAATCCCTTTTATATGTGTAGTGGAAAAATGATTTGTACATTTTTTCAGAGGGAATGATTTTTCATGAGTGAAAGGAAAAAGTTCATCTTTGCTATTTTCATCGAATTAAACGATAGGCTTTTACTTACATGACCTAAAGATAGGTAGTACTCCATATACCACCCTGATTTTAATATTTGATTTTAAACTTTCAAAACTTAATAGTTTTCTAAAAACACTCACTTTTTGTGATTGAACTTGATTGCGCTCACAATCAAATATCTATTCAAAGCATGCAGGTGAGTGCGAATGGCTCAGATTTATTAAAAAATGCTCATTTACAAAATAAAGATGGAAAAAGGGGGATCATTAAAATATATATTTATAGATTCAGATTCTAAGTTTATTTTTATTTGTTTTGCATCTTAGTTATTTTATTACCTCTGCATTCTCTCCTAAACCGTTCAACCCAAAATTCTGTACATATCCTCCCCCAATAACCAAATGCAAGAATATTTGAGACATAATAAGATTAAGAGGTTCCCATCCAAAGAAAGAGAATTGGAATATGACCCATGATTGTGATTTGTTTGACTATAGCTAGATGTGACCTGTTGCCTGCCCTCTTTTGTGCAAAACCGGAATGTGAGATGAGCGTGGGCCCCGCTGCCGTTCCCTTGAAAGTTTAAACTGAGTGAAAGGCCGTTGCCTTTTCACGTGGTAACGATGGGAGAAATAGGGGGCGTTTTGCACACGCAATGACTACTACCATCGACCTGTTTATCAGGTGGGCCACCATAGGGTAGGACATGATGGCTCATAATCCACACCAAATTGAACTCGAACATGTTTATATCTACGTCGAACCACCTTTTAATGATCCAACAAAGGGCACATATTATGTTGTTCCTCGTATTTACACAATGACAAAAAATCCCAATTTCGATTATATGCATTTTTGGACTAACTATGTTTAAAATATACATCTTTTTTTAAGAGTTGTGTGCAGCAGAGTATGCCGTGGAAAGAGGAGGAGACTATGCACCGAAAAATCTGACGCCTTGTTAGAGGCGTTTGGTGCAGCTACAAGATGGCCCCATTTTCCCCTCTTTTTGCACTTCGATTTCCTAACGTCGAGGATTCACACTTCCCATTTACATGGTAAAAAATCAACTCTGCGAGTGTGACCAAACATACCCTTATTTACGTTGTGCCGTAACAATTTTGATCAAAGAAAGATAGAATCGTGTAAATCAAAGTGGTGGTAAATTATTACATATGTAACTATAGCTAAGCCGTGCTTGATGTTGTAACGGTTGGGTAGGTTGGGTTTGATTTCCCCTCGACGGTACTTTTGTTTTGCACTTTATGGGTCCCAATTTCATGATTGGAGCCATCTAGCATCTTTATTGATATATAAACTCTAAGATGTTTAATTTCATATTTAGATTTTTATTGATTTTGAGATATATGAGAAAAACGCCTAATAAACTCAACCTACATATGTAATTATCTGCACTTTTCTAGGCCCCCGATTCATGATCCAGACTCTCCACTATTCTCATATTAGTGATGACTATCAAGATGTTTAATTTCATATCTTAACTCTTCATAGATTTTAAGAAATTTATGAAAAACGTCAAAAGAACCCCAAACTCATCTAAAACCATTGGCATACTCATTTACACATGTGAAAATGGTTTTCTTTACAAACATCGCAATTTGTTTCATATTTATAATTTTTGCATTGGTAAAACCCATTTTTCATCCCATGTGTAAAAGACAAACTACTGCTTAGGCATCAACAAAAAATCCCCCTGAATTAGGAGTTGTTGCTAGTGAATTTCTCCTTTTTTATTTTGGTTAAGTAGCCATTAGTGACTTGTTAATAGATCAAGGTCAACTGACTTTGTAAATTAAAATTCAGGATTTGTGACAATTTATTATTTTTATTAAAAAAAAATTTCATTTATTTTCAATCTGCTTATAAGTAAAATATATTAAATATAGAAAACAAAATATACAACATAGATGAGAAATTGTCATTGTAACACCTATGAGGTTTTGGGAACTAAATAGAGTGAACTTAAAGCCAATATCAATACATAATGGGGGAGTTAATATTGATAGGTTGGATCAACAGAGGATGAGCCTTACTTTATTAAACTGGTAAATGTGGTAGTATCTCAAATATCATACATGTGCAATAATATCCATCTGATCAGATATTATCATTCATGTTTATCTAAAACAAAAGAAAAGAAAAAAAGAGTCATTGACAATGCACCAAGGAGATATGGTACACCCCATGTGAGATGCTATCCGCATAAAATACAAATGAAGTTGAAAATTGAAAATGTGTTCTACTAGCCAACGATATAAACTTCTTACGAAAAAAGAAAAAAGAAAAACAGTTCAAATAGGGGCCACCATCATGTAGAACCCAACTTCAAGGTATCTTAACCCATGAAGTCAATACATCCGAAAGAGTAATGGAGGATGGGCCAATCGGCTTAAGTGGACAATCAGTATTTATTTATTTATTTATGAGACTCCCCTTGCGGCCGCTCACTAGAGGGCATGGAATGGGTAATCGAAAGATCTCCTCCAACACTATCAGTGTAGAGGCTCTGATCATCACCTGCCACACTTGATCAACAGCTAAGAAGTCTTCATCGTCCGAAATAAGTGTACATTCGATTCAAAGATTCAGTTTATTCGAATAGATGCCAAATTAACTCAGGGCCGCGCCCATCACATGGGTTGTTGTTTTATAATCCACTCAAATGGATCAAAACGGAGGTCGCACCATGTGTTCGGTACACACCTCTTTATTTATTACAAAAGCTTCCTTTTGCAATGCACTTAAGTCTGGTCGGGATTTCGGCCCCTCATTCATGTCAAAGGACAATTTTCGTGAGCAAGAGGTCTCTTTCTTTCCAAGAGAAATAAAGTCCACGTGGCAAGCGAGGCCCACGGCCAAAGATGAAATAAATAAGTGCCACGTGGCATTTAATATCAGGTTATCAAGTGAAAGGAGAGGCGGCCTTCTAATTGTTTGCATTAAATTCCTAGAAAAATGGTAAGGAATATTTGTAGAAGTGGTAGAAAATTAATGATTCAAAAGTCAAGATCCATGTTACCCTGGCTATGCTTAGTTGGTTTGGGACGTGTAAGCTGGATTCCCTGTTTAAAAATAATATAGAGAAGAAAAAAAGTAAAAAAAGTAATCTTGTTTTTTCGCATGTATGAGTTGTTATTATCCACGTTATTGTGTCTCTTCACATGTGTTAGTTTCTGTCACCTTGTACGTGTGAACTGTTATATATGTGTTAGTTTCCGTCACCTTGCATTTGTGAGTTGTGTCTCCTTGTATGTGTAAGTTTCTAATCCCACTACCTTTCATGTATGAGTTGTGTCTCCTCGCTCATATATATTTTCATCACCTCGCATGGGTGAGTCTCATGCAATCCCATGCCCAGCCCCATTAGTTGGGAAAAAAAGAGAAGAATATATAGAAATTGAATACACATACCAAACCATAACCTTAGTAACTCTAAAACATTAAAAAAATAAAAAATTTCACCTATATCTCCAACTTATATCCTTCATCCCAGTAATTCAATACGTAAAAAAATCAATACCCTACTATCATAAAGTAAATGAAATCCTAGAAAAAGTAAGGATCCATCTATATCTCTACCTTAACTTGTCTGCCCCTTTTTTTATAATAAAGTTTGTTTGAAATCCATTCTTATCATGAATTTCCTAAGACTTCAATTTCATATAGATAAACAGCACCAATGGTTGTAGAGAAAATACATTCTAAACCAAAGAAGGCAAAGATACATATGAAAAAAAGAGTTGAAACAATCTAAAAGCTACAGACCGTCAAACTATCAATCAATGAGAAGGATAAAGTATTAGCATAGGTAGAGCTAATTTAAAAATAAAGACATTGGAAGGAAGCAATAGAATCCAAACAAGAGAAGAAGAAGAAGAAGAAGAAGAAGAAGAAGAAGAAGAAGAAGAAGAAGAAGAAGAGAGAATCTGCATCATGAAAATAAGTAATCAGAAGTTCAATATGGCTTCTGTTTTTGGCCAAACAAGAAGACTTGACAAGACGAAGTCCCCCCAATGGATTTGAAAGCTGGACAAGAGTACTCGTGCAGACTACAGTGCAAATTATTATTTGCAAGTTTCTCACTATTGATGAGTACGGCCGCAAAATGATTAGGATTTGTTCACATGGTGGGGTCCATTCAATCTAGGTTATGTGTCAGCAGATGAACGGCTGAGATAGTTTCAATTAGAGCTCCAACCACGCCGATCTTTCTTAATCCCCGCTTTCCAAGTTCAAACGATAGGGACTGAAAATTCGTGATATGTTGGAGTCCCACGAAATTTTTTTTTCTTCCTCCTCCCACTCAGGTGAAAACTTCTTTTGAATATAAAAGTTTAAAATGCTGCAACATTAAGCTTCGTTTACTTTTACAGCTCCTTGTAGCACTCCACATGGTATAAAATAAAACTTGCATTTCCATTTCACAGTATATCTAAAAACTCCTGGAAGATTACTGTAATTGCTTTGTAAAAGTAGTTAATCAAAATAGTATACATGCCAAAGTTTGATAAGGCTTACTACTTACTAGTCCATTAAATTAACAAAGCTTTAGGGTCTGACAATGTGAAAAAAATTAACTCTTAGATGTTGCGATATATCCCATCTAATATACTAAAGTGAATGATAGTACCAAATTATATAGTCCTTCTCGGAGAATTTCCCATTTTTAAAGCCTCACCTATTTCATTTTCAAGTTCTCTCTTATATTTTCCTAGTAAATAAGTGAATTATCATTGTAAAAAAAAAAAAAAGAAAAGACGCACATACATACACACACACACAAAAGGAGCGATGTCTAGAAACTAGTAAAGCCTACTTCACATCTTAAAAAAAAAAAAAAAAAGCTTGCTATATTTGTTACACATAAATAACCCTTATACCTAGCACCATTTTTAAATTAATAGAACTAAAAATGCCAAATGGTCCTTGTTGAGCATTTTGGGGAATTTCCAGAATCCCAATATGAAAATCTCAAGATACCTAAGGGCATGTTTGTGTAACCCATTTCCGCGGAAAATGATGTAGTTTTCTGTGGAAAACCCTTTTTTCATGTGTTTGGCGTGGCAGTTTTTCGTGGAACTGCTTTTTCACCACGTCAGCTTTTCCTTCCTTAGCATAGAAATAGACTTCCTATTGGGGGGCATAAGAAGTCTATTTCCACGGAAAACTGACCCCCCATTTTCTCACTCCCATCCTCACTCCACCCAGCCACCCTCTTTCTTCCCCCTCCCCTCCCCTCCCAACCCCACCCACCCCACACATAGACTAACCCACCCACCCAATATTTTTCACTAAAAGTAGTTTTTACTGAAGAAATCCGCAGCTGCACCAAATAACATTAGTACTAATTCATCAAGAAAAAACTTTTTGCACCAAATATGAATTTCTACCTTTCTCAAAAAATATTTTCTAAAAAATTTAAAAATTATAAAATTTAGTGATATGACAATTTTATCTTTCCATAGAAAATACCTCTAAACAAATGTGCCCTAAGATGATTCTTCCCGCCCGTTAAAGGAGCCGAGAATGAATTTGTTTTTTCCAAATAGGCCATCATCTATGGCTTTGCGCAACTTTATATAAAATCTTGTCATTCTTGGTCCAAGTCCAAGCAGCTTGGACCATCCGGTGATGTTGACCATTTATCCCATGGTCTCCTTTTTGAAAAATCCCCCAAATTTAATATCCTTTTGACTCGTTTTCAATCAATGTGGGCGGCGCTTTTAGTATTATTATTTTCAATATAACATTTTTATATTGAAGGCAAGGCACTTAACTCTTTTGTCCAAGGTATTTTGGTGGGGCCTTGATTTTGTAGACCCAAGCCATGGATGCAATGGGCCCACCATGAAAACCATACCAGGAAACACTTGCATTATTTCTTTGGGCAAAAGAAACCTCTGCATTTAAAAGCCAAGAAGTTGATCAATATGACAAAACTATTCATGTTTCAAATTTGTATCAACTAGCTATCAAGTTCCAAACTTGTTTGGAAAGTACTTTTTCTGTTTGAAATCTGCAACCTCATGCCTCCCATGATTTAATATGTGCACTCACCATAGTTTGGAGCTTCCTTCACCATTAGCAATTACTGGATTCAATAATGATATTTGCTTTTACAGAAGCATTAAATTTCATATTTGATTGTTAAGGGGGAGTTTTTTTTCCTACGGGACATCCACATATTGATAGGGATAAAATGGAGTGGATCCAGGGTGAAACTATAGTGGATCTAAATTGGATCCATCTGTATAAATTTGATTCCGGATCTAAGTCCAACACAAAACTCATAGAGATTTTATTTCTTTTTTAATGAAATTCGAGAACAGTCTTCATACATCAATGTCGTTTTGCATCATGAACTTAGATCAGCCAACTTTTTCGCTGATGCTTTAGCCAATCTGGAGGCGGTGAGGATGTCCCATTGGGAGGCTTTCATTATGTAAGTGAGGAGGAGGTGGGGTTCAATGCTTTTGTACCTTCTTTTGTAGCATTTCCTTTGTAACTTTATTTTCTATTAATAAAAGCTTTTGTTATAGATTTAGAAAAAAAAAAAAAAAAGAAAAAGAAAAAAAAAATTGCCTGTTGAATTTAGATCCTGCATCAACTTAAAACAATGAATGTGGTTCTAGATCCTAATTCAGGATAAGAAGTTCATTATATAAATAAAATTATTAAATGATTATGATTAAAGCTAGGTAAGCTCTCAAAAATTAATATAATGATTTAGGCTCCTAAAACACACACACACGTGTGTGTGTATATATCCTTTCCTTAGCTCGAGCTGACGGAGGAATCTCGTCCGCCCATTGGTGGGTCATCCAGCTGGAACACACACATATCCTATATGAATTTCACATTGACACCATGTTTGGATAGATCTGAATGGATTAGACCGTTGGATTAACTGCACGCTTCAATCGAATGGACTGAGAATAATTAGGCCCTAGATGATAATGTTATAATGATATGATTTGGATGATTTTTTATCCATAAAAAGGACACACACAGGTCTTCATACCCCCTCCCCCCCCCCCCCCCCCCCCGCCCAAATCTCCCATGTGGGCCCCACAGGCTTGAGAGGACTCCGTTAGTTGGAGCTGAAGAGAGGAATGCCCATATATATAAATTGATATCCATTTACACCCTATGTCGAAGGAAGAGACCTTTTGTACACATAAAAAGAAAAAAAAAAGAGAGTGTGGGGTGGGGGGCCTCCACCCAAACCTCAACCAATAATCCCGAACCCGAGCAGGTGGGTTATCGAAACCCGTTTTCGCCAAACTTGGGTTATTTTCGTCATTTAAAATGCAACCACGAAATGCTAACTGACAAACGAAGATGTCGGGCTCTCGGCCAATGTCGGCCGATAAAACGTGATGGAGAGAGACGAAACACTAAAAAACGGCGAAAACCCCAACCTCCTGTCCCCATTCCCTCAATCAGTTTTTAAATTAATGCTAATCCATCGCTTTCCTTTTCTTCATCCCTCCCCTCTCCATAATCGAATCCCATATTTCTCTCTTTTTCTAAATAACCCCCTCCCCTTTTCTAAAATTACCAAAACCCACTTCCTTCCTTCCTTCTCTCATTTATTCCTCCATCCACCTCTCTCTCTCTCTCTCTCTCTCTCTCCACCGCAACGGCCCAACGAAAAAATCGCTCTTTCCGAAACGACGAAACCCTAATCCGTTACATCGACTAATTATATCGGTATCGGTGAAACGAACAAATCTACGATTTTCTCTCCCTCTCTCGATGTTCGCAGATGAAGCCTCCTTGGAGAGTTTCAAATTCTTACGGTGCGGTTTGTGATCTGCAATTTTGTCCTCATTGCAGGAATCGAGATTTTGTTGAATTTCTTCGTTCTTCTGTTGATTTTATGGCGTTGGAGGTGTTTGGTTTCGTGATTGAGTTTGAATTTGATTGAAAAAGCTAGTTCGACTGTGCGTGTGTGTTTTGTTCTTGATAGGGTTGGTATTTCGGCATCTGTCGCTGTTTTTTTTTCAAAAGAAATCGGTTCGAAAGCTACTGTTTTGTTTTGAGATTAGACTTTGAAGCTTGTTGATGGAACGTTGAAATCTCATTGCGATATCTCGAAAGTGACTTTCTTTGACTCTGTTTCTTCTGCCGCTTTTTTTGTTTTCTAACGAAGTGAATATCTTGCAGTAACTGGCGGATAGATCTACTTTTGAGCAGTAAAGACTTTTCGATTCTTTGAGTTCTTCTTCCTTTGCAAAGCGAAATTTCCACTGCATTGATTAGCAGCATTACATTTCTTGGTGTATTAGTTTACTCTGTTGCAATGACTTATTCTCTCTTTAGAGATGCAATGAAACCTGGAAAATGGGAGGAATTTCAGTTTGAGGTTTTTCTTAGGTCTCGTTGCTGCAAATTCTAAACTTTTCATGTTTTGTGGAAAGATTTCCAAGAAAATTCGCATTTGAACTATGGATGAGGATCTCTGTGTTTTTTTTTTTTGTGGGGTGCGCTCGTCTGTGTTTTACTGATTTTAGTATCTTACTGTATTTCAGCTGAAGTGAGCTTCTGTTTGAAGTTCTGAGGCGAATCATGGATGCGCTTGAGGTTGAAGAAAATGTCTTTGCGGCTGGGGATGCAAAGGTATTAGTGGCAATCTGCTCTTACAGTCGACAAAAGTATTTAAAGCATTTTTTTTTTAAAATTTTTTGTTTGTGAAAGACAGCAGGGTGTATATTGACAGTTTCAGCATAGAATAATGTCGAATTTGTATGAATTGGGAGGGTCATGTTAATTTTTGTTATTGTATGTTTGGGTCATGGGAATTGATAATAGGTTTGGTTTATAGAATTTTCAGGCACATATATTTCCTTTGGGCCTGTTTGTTGATATTAAAATCCATAGGAATTCATGGTGAAATGAATTCTACCAAAGGATTGTTGAAGAGGTGAGGGGTGAAGGATATAAGGTGAAAATGTAGATAGGACATTTACTTTCCTATGTATTGAATTACTTAGGTGATGGCTGGGTATTCATTTCCCATCTTCTTTTGATTCTCTTTCCCTGAAAAATTGTTTATTTGGTGCTCATTTTTGGAAATTCACCTTTGATCTTCACTTTTAATCCCTCATGGTATGAATCCTATGTATTCAATTATTGTGTATTCTAATAATGCAAACAACTAGGCCTGTAATGTCTAAATTATTGTTTGCTTAGAGTATCATATGTATTAGTAGCAAGCAACTCTGTCAAAGGATATGAGTTGCAGGTAGTTTATGTTGTTTAAAGATGTAGATATTTTACCAAACATGGTTTACGCGTTTTAAATTCTTCATCTATCAAACTGAAGCTGATGCATCCTTTGTGCACACTTGAAGATGTGCATGTGTATGTGGTGAAACAAGATGACTCCTACACAAAATAGGAAGAAAGATTTTTCGTCTGTCCTTTTGGTGGTTATCGATGTCTTAGTTTTAGTCCTTCTATGCATTTCTTTTGTACTAGATATTCCTAATTCGTATTTTTTTATTATTATTATTATTTTTTCTGTTGTGAACCATGGCTTGATTTTAAAACATGTGTCACCTCATATAAGCATTTCTCACAAAAATGCCAGTTAAGTGCTTGATGATTCCACCTCATTGAAAAAGCCATAGAAACTAATGAATTTGGCATTTGCTTATGCAGTTACATGGAGGGATGTGTAGAATACTTTCTGGAATTGTTTGTAAAGTGTTGTCAATTTTTCCTGTCTTAGAAGCAACACGGCCAAGGAGCAAGTCTGGCATACAGGCTCTCTGTTCGTTGCATGTGGCTCTTGAGAAGTCCAAAAGTCTTCTTCAGCATTGCTCAGATTGTAGCAAGCTTTACTTGGTAAAACCACACTTCCTGTACACTGATATCTAATGGAGCACTAATTAGCTTATATTGAGCATGAACATCAATTTATCGAGTCTGTTCTGCTCTCTTGTAAAATTCTTCTATCTTTTTCTTTATTTGATTTTAAGGTCTGTGCTTTGTTACTCACTTGAACGAAGATTACAATATTGATAAGTGGTGATAATCAATATTGTTAAGTGATGATAATTTAATACTTGTGTCCCCCTTATGGCTGATAAATGGTTGTTGCATTTTTGTGACAAGCAATTGAGGCTTTGCGTTTTGGCATTGGAGTTCTGGTATATTCAATGACGGTGTTTTAACTTGTGACTAGTGGCGGACCTAGAAATTTTGTTTGAGTGGGGCTAAAATTTTCTAGACTTTGCTAGACGTTTTTCCACATCAACAAATAGTGAAAGAGAAAATATATTTTATTAAAAAATAAAAAAGAAATAATAAGTTAAAACTCAATTTCTATAATTTTATATGTGAAAGACCTTTTTGATTTGATGAATGAGATTGAATAGCTAATACTCTTTAATGGGGCTACGTGTAAAGCACCCAAAACACCCTCTTCATTCTTATATGGTTTTATTTGTGCTTTGAGCAACATTGAGCTTAACTTTCATTGCACTTGGACATATATTGAGAAAAAAGAGTAGAACATTACAGTGGAGCCCAATTATTGAAATCCGAGCCATACAAAATAAAGGCGTTCAAATGTATACGATATCGAGAATCGAAATTAATCCGACCGTTCGATTGACTTTTCATAAAAACACGATTAACATGATTTTATGTATATTTAATTCTATTTTTTTTATCAATCGATTAATCCAACAGTGGAACCAACTCAGATGGAGGTCTCCATACTAATGGGGCTATGATGTTGGAATGTGGTATTGGTTTGATGAGTTCTTTTAAGTTTTTCTATTTTATTCTTACTCAAAAGCACTTGTCATTTCAACAAGGAGACACTTTCCAAGCGTCATGGAACTTCATCTTATCAAGACTTACTTCCTTGAGTAATTTCTTAGTTTTTAGAAGTTTAATGGTTGTATGACCCTACTTTTTTAATTTTATTATATTATTTAGTTCAATATGTGTCTTAGCTAGATTGGAGTCACACTTTCCAAATAAGTGTGCGACATACATAGACAATATATAAGTGGAACCACAAGTGGAACTACTGTTTTTAGTTTATGGGCATAGGTAAAAAAACGTTTTGGGAGTGGCGCAGTTTTTTGGGCAAGGATAGGGGCCATTATAAATTTTTGAGGATTTTGTGAGCGGACCTGGGGCGGTCACCTAGGTCCGCCACTGCTTGTGACATATGTAATTATTTTACTTCCTACAATATGGCACTTTCTACTTCCTGGCATCCTTTGTTTCTGATAAGCATGCATGGCATTGTAGCAGTGCTTCTCGGAACATTTGGCAAAAGAACTAGTCAATGCTTCCGTGAATTGGTCTATGTGCATGTGATATTGAATTGTGAATCAATATTGCAATGATCAGAAAGATGGTTTATCATTTTGATGGATCTGCCTATCCCTTTTTTTTTTTTTTTGTATTTTGGATGGCGACGAAACAGAAATTTATTTGTTTGAAAAAATGCAACTGTTAAAAGTTGGATACAAGTGCCAGCCATCATGATAATAGATGGCTAACTATCATATACCATCAAAATCACTAAATGTGAAAGTTTCTCCATAACACTGTTTCCTGTTGACCTGGCTTAAGTAAGACTCTTTGCTATTTATTTTTCAATAGTAGTGATGTAGGATGGCAATGGGTCAGGTTTAAGTGGGGACCCGAGTCAACCAACTTGACCCAACCCACTCATATTGGGATTGGGTTTGGCAGTATGTTGGTGAGGTTTGGGTAAGGTATGGGTGTCAATATTTTGACCCGAGTCAAGTTTGGGGTAGGTTCGGGTTTTGGTTGTGCCCTACCCGCCCCGCCCCGCCCTGCCCCATTTTTCTTTCTTTTATGTATGACTCAGTAAGATTTGCATAGAAAATTCTACTAGCACAGGTGATAGTGAGCAGTGGCATACTGCTAAAGGTCAGCTGCATACGTATGCACGTATATTTTAAATTTTAAAAATAAAACAAACTAACCAGTATGAAACCTGACCTGCACTTGTCAAGGGGTGGGTTTGGTATTTATGGGCCTAAAATTGCCATAGGCTGGGTCAGGTTGGGCATGGAGTAGCTCATCTGGTAGTCAGTGTGGGTTTGGTATCATAGGCCCTAACCTCGTCACAGATCAGCTCGGGCATGCAGCAGCTCATGTTTCAGTCAGGTCGGGTATGGGTTGGTCTAAACCTGAAGCTAACCTGACCTGTTGCCATCCCTATCGCGGCATGATTGGAGGACATGTTAAACTTAGAAGTGACATTGGGATTTATATATCTGTTGACAGCAGTCCTAGATGAGACTTAGCCTAATTTTTTTTAAATTATTGGCCCAAATCTGTACTTAATACTTGATGGAGTATATTTATGTATATTTTATGAAGATATGGACACTTATGTAGAATATCCTCAAGAAACAAACACCTTTATTATGTTTTGGGTTCTTATTGCACAAAAATTATTTGTTTCCTGCTCACAAGAAATGACATGTCAACAGCAGTACAAAGTAGCAGGAGGCGGAATGGATCCGTGCTACTGAATCTTGTGTATAGAGCTTAGACCATCTAGTAGTGCTTGTTGTTGTTGTTGTTGATGTTATTATTATTATTTTTTTAAATTTAGTTCTCAACTAGTTTTTGACAGAAACTTTATCGAGGATGACAAAATTGTGGCATCATCCCTGTTTTTTTGACTAGGCTATAACTGGGGATTCTATTCTTCTAAAATTCGAGAAGGCAAGATGTAATCTCGAGGAAAGTCTTAAGCGAGTTGAAGACATAGTCCCCGAAGCTATTGGCCGTCAGGTAATTTACAGAGAAGCTATACAGGCAATGTTTTCACAAGCATTTTATCTTCTTTTGGGTCTCTGTAATTTCATTTGCATCAGTAAGTGCCTTTTCACTTTAAGGCATGATTCATGAACTGTCTGCAATTCCATTTATATTATGACTTGTTATCTCCAAAGCACTCTCAAAGCTAGAGGCAACCCATGCATATAACTCATATAAAGCCTGTATTAGTTATTCACCAACATTTAGACATTATCTTAAAGAGAGATTAAGAATCACAGAAGCACACTATTGATCACTCAGTTGTTAAGGACTAGGCCTTTAGTATTAACAGTATCCACTAGAATGACTGAATGAGATAAGAAAGCAAATAATGTGTTTTGTCGGAACTGTCTAAACCTCGCTTTCTTGATCCATTTCACCTATGCTACATGCAACTGAGAAAATTTTCTATTATCTTTTAAAATCTTCAGCTGATTATTTTATTTCCAGGCATAATTAATCAATAAACTTTATTTTTCACAGCCAATGAAAAAAAAAAATTTCTCTGTTCTTTGAATGGTAATAAATTTTCGATTCTGCTATCACCATTCTGGATACGATGTTTCATGCATGAGCTAACAAATGTTTGGAGAAACTAGAACAAAAATGGAATCTTTATGTTTCTTTGGAAGGAAAGTCTCATGCATAAGTTGACATATCTTTCTATGAGCCTGAAATATAGCAAGGTTTGTTTCTTGTTACATCTGTTTTTCATGTTACTTTTCCAAATCCCTACATGTAAAAAGGCTGGTATTTACCCTATCAACAGATAGGGGTGTATCCCCTGGTGTTCAAAGAGAATTTGAGTTTTCTCCTTCAAAATTTCAGTTTGGAAAAAATTCTTTTTCCTGGATTGATTCTGTTTGGATATATTTATTTGATGTCAGCCATGTTTCTCATAAGTCATAACCTGTTCAGTGTTTCATCTTCCCATTAGGTTTTAGCTGGCCAACAAGAGCATTATATATGATGATAGAGTAAATAGTAATTGTTCTAAATTTATTCTATCTGGTGATGAATAGAGTAGACCATCAAACGCTTTAGATTGAAATAAAAGGAAAATCGAAAGAAAAAATGGTAGAAATGGAGGTGCATGCCAATGCATTCTGTGCGCAATGCACTATGTAGGGGGTACAAAAGCCCCCACTGCGTCTCTTCTCGAGTTTTGAAGATTTCTGCCCAATGAGGTTGTTTCTTAGGCCCAATGCCATTAAACCCTGTCATGACCCAAGGGCATGGGCATTCTGTTCATCCTCAATCTATCTATCCCTTGCTTCATCACCGCATCCAGATTCCAGAGAACCTTAAGCGCCTTTCGGAGATTCAAAAGGCCAGGAACTAGTAGGTTCACTATTCTGCCTCCTAAGGATTATAAATGGAACATCAAAAACTTTTGATCTTTGACCTTAGGGTTTATCAAAAGTTTAGTGCCATTGTTCCTTACATTTTGTAGAGCCTCTGGGTGATTTTTTTTTCTTTCAAAGAAACCCTCAAGGAACTGAGTCCAAAGTCATCCTTGAATCTAGGACGTCTGGTGCCTTGCATTGTTTTACTGCCTAGGGGCAATTTATGTCAAAAATTTGTTTTTATCACTCGTTTTTATCCTCAGGGGCCCTGATGCTGCCATGATGATCTGATTTCACATCTCGGGACCTATCCCTCATTGGTACAGCTAGTTGCAAACTCCTAAAGCCCTCTGATTCATGGTGGCATGTTTGATATGATTTTGAATCGAGGACCGCTTGAGCGGTGTTGTTCTGGACACCTCACAGTAGTAAATCTCTTTTTTCGCACTCTTATGGCTCTCAAATTAGAAATTCTAATGGTCCCACCCAGGGCTTTGTCAGTATCGCTCCTGCTGCGTAAGTCTCCAAATCCACTTGAGTGACGTAGATATTCAGAGAGGCCAAACATGGAGCATTCCAGCTTCTGTTACTGGGACTTTCCCAATCATGTTCAAACCCAAGGAAACTCCCGAGGGAGAAAACACCATGTTCAAAGCTCGGAAGGGCAACAATGCAGCGGATCAACTTATGAGCTCAATCAATCAAAAAATGAATGGCACGTTGCACATTTTGCTCTTGTTGCTACTGTTCCTCACTTCCCCTCACCCTAGCTAGGAAGTAACTTGCCAATTCAGTTGCTAACTCGGCGTATCCTTTATAATACCCCAGGGATGAGAGTCAAGTTTCCAGCGCCTTTGGAAAATGGAAATTTTGCATGAGGACACTCCGTGTCTGATGGATTAGTGCTTTGGGAATGATACTGCCCGAGGATATTGTCCCATTTGGAAATTGTTTTAAGGGGTTGGACAAGGTCTGTGAGCTCCTAAAGCCCACCAAAGAGCAGCCATCTGAAAGAAATGAAACAATGCAGAAGAAACCTGGAGAAGGCGTTCTTCAAAGTTTGAACCCAGGAAAGAAACCTTCACTATAGTAGAGAGTTCAGGCACAAAAGGCAGTTGAGATACTTGGCACTTTTTGGGTTTTTGCCAATGATGTTGTTTCTTGGGAGTTGGGTCCCAACCCATTGGAACTCCATAAATATGGGTTCTTGCATAACCAGGATCAATTTTATTTGCTCTCAGGCCACCCCTTGCTTCTGTATATGGCCTCTTAGATAATCTCAGAACCCTTCTGGAGAATCAGAAAACCTGATTTAGAGGGGTTTCCCTTCCAATCCAATCTTGTGCCTTCTGGGGATTGTAAGAGGAACATTAAAAAGCCTTTATCTCCTAGGTTAATCAACAGTTTAATGCCTTTGGAACCAAATTAAATTCAATAAAATCAAACCTTTCTTTTGTAAGATCATTGCCACTTGTTTTGCTCATCTGCAGACTCATCCTGTGCATTAAGGATTAAGGAAACTCTTCTAAATAAAAAGGGAAATGAGAAACAAGTAATTGGAACTAAAATATATATATATATATTTGTATAACCTTGATTGACTTAAGCCTTATTATTCCAAGATTCTTTTTTATCCAATTTGCTATCATGTTCACTGCAGATATTGGAGATTGTGACTGAGCTTGAGGGGAATGTGTTTTCCCTCGATCCAGTAGAGAAACAGGTTGGCGATGAAGTCATTATGTTGCTCCAGCAGGAAAAGAAAGACAATGGCGGCTGTAATGACATCAGCGAACTCGAAACCTTTCATCAAGCTGCCTTAAGGCTAGGCATTACTTCTTCAAGAGCTGCTCTGGCTGAGAGAAGAGCTCTCAAGCGGCTGGTTGAAAGAGCACGCATTGAGGAAGACAAACGGAAGGAATCCATAATTTCTTACCTCTTACACCTTATGAGGAAATACTCCAAGATCTTCAGAAGCGAGTTTTCAGATGACAATGATTCACAGGGATCAAGTCCTTGTTCCCTTGCAGTCCTGGGTCCTTTTGAGAATGGAAATGGGCCTCAAGATACTGGCTATGCTTTTGATCGGCAACTGTCAAATCTTGGTTTCTTCAATTTGAAGACAAATGTTAGGAGATCAGGAAACATACCAATACCACCTGAGGAATTCAGGTGTCCTATCTCGCTGCAACTAATGTATGATCCAGTCATCATATCATCTGGGCAGACTTATGAGCGAGTTTGCATTGAGAAGTGGTTCAATGATGGGCACAGTACCTGTCCGAAAACTCAGCAGCAGCTGTCACATATCTTTGTAACTCCTAATTATTGTGTTAAAGGTTTGATCACTAGTTGGTGCGAACAGAATGGAATTCCCATACCTAGTGGGCCTCCTGAATCTCTTGATCTCAACTATTGCAGATTAGCTTTATCAGAGAGTGAGGCTGCAAATTCAAGATCCATGGAGAGCATTGAGTCCTGCAAGCTGAAGGGAGTTAAGGTGGTTCCTCTCGAGGAGAGTGGCATCATAGACAAAGTTGAAGAAAATGAGAACTGCAGTGTAGATAGCTCTTGTCATGACCAGGACAATAAAAAGGATATGTTTGAAAGATATGAAAACTTGCTTGCTGTTTTGAATCAAGGAGAAAATGTAAGGAGACAGACCAAAGCAGTAGAAGAGATACGGTTTTTGCTGAAGGATGACGAGGAAGCAAGGATTTTTATGGGCGGTAATGGGTTTGTAGAAGCTTTGGTGCAGTTTCTGAGGACTGCCATCCATGAAGAGAATGAGCAGGCTCAAGAGATTGGTGCCATGGCTCTCTTCAACCTTGCTGTTAACAATAACAGGTTTTCTCTTCTTAACTGTTGAATAATCACTAATTTTATCCTGGTCCTGGGAGAAATAGTCACTTATCTTTGATTCAGTAATGTCTTGTTTGTGCGTAGACTACTATGAACTATGATAACAAGATACAGGGTTTGTCAAAACATGTTATGTTGGCAAAAGTTCCAAAATGTACCCTTATATCTGCATCAGGAGCGAGGACAATTTTGTCATATTCTAGTAGGAATGGAACTTAAAAACAAATGGTGTTAGGATGTCTTTAAGTCGCTACACACTATGAAAACCCAATTGGCTCACTCTGTGAAATGCTATATTTTTAGAAGTTCACACTACAATGCCATTGGAAGTTTAGAAAATCATTAGCTACTTCTTCGAACTTGGCTTACCTTACCACCACCAACCCTCCCCTCACCCACAAATATACTGAAAAAAGGTGGTCCCCTCATTTGTGTTTTCTACCCTCTATTTACTAATCGTGATCTAGGTGTTTCTTTCCACTTTATCAAATTACATACTTTCAAGCTACTCAAGATAGTGATTTTCTTCTTGCCATTTTGTTAGCAAAGATTAATTTCCAATAAAATTTTGTAAACCCAGACCCTGAAAAACTGTAGAAAATTTTCTCCCAGCAATGCTTAGGATCCAAATGTGGACATCCCAAAGTATTGGATTGGCTTATGATAAATTCTTATTTGTATGCGTTAAGTGCCCTGAAATTGTCCCGGTGCATATTTGTTGTGATTCGTTGCTCCGCTGTATTATCTCTTGTAAAATACTTCGAAGCTTAACATTAAAAAAAATATTTGAAGCTTTTGTTCAAAACTTATCATTTTTTCTATCATTAATTTTTGGAAGATTATCTATTGACTTGGTATTGTTTGTTAGCAATTCCACTATGACCTCTTGTATAATCAGGCAGTAGTCTTTTTGTAAAATCTTCTTCCAGCACTCTACATGTATCTTTGAAATTTCTCTGAAGGAAGGAACGTTACAAAAAAAAAAAAAAAAAATCATCTCTGAAGAACACTTGAGTTTCTCTGTGACCTCATTATGCTTTTCCACTTGGGTTCCTACTTATACTCAATATATTTATTTTTTAATTCCCTATTATATATATTTCGTGGGTGTAAGTGTAACACTCTTATACCTTTATGCGTGGATGTGTTCCTGTATGATTCTTTTTTTTTTCCTTAATATAATTTTTTTTTTGTTCCCAATAAAAAAATAAACATCATCATCATCAAAGCCTTGTCCCAACTATGTGGGGGTCGGTCCAATAAAAAATAAACATAAAAAACATCCTATCTTATGATACTGTTTTTTTTTTTTTTTTTTTTTTTTCAGATTTACCAACCTGGGAGATCTTACTAAACCCAATTATACTTCTCAGTTTACATTTCAGGCAGTAACTTTTCTTTAGTTGTTTTTCAGGAACAAGGAAATGATATTGTCAGCAGGGATTATTCCATTGCTTGAGAAAATGATTGCCGAATCCAACACCTATGAATCAGCTACTGCTCTCTACCTCAACCTCACCTGCCTCGATGAAGCCAAGCCCATCATTGGCTCAAGCCAAGCCGTGCCTTTCTTAGTCCGGCTTCTCCAAGCTGACTGTGGAGCTCAATGCAAGCTTGACGCCTTGCATGCACTCTACAACCTATCTACACACTCACCAAACGTCCCTCGACTTCTCAAAACTGGCATTGTTGATGGACTGCAGGCCCTCCTCATGGCCAATGGTGGGCCTGCCAATCACACATGGGCCGAGAAGTCAATCGCTGTATTAATAAATTTGACATCCAGTCAGGATGGGAGGAAAGAAATCACATCAACACCAGGGCTGGTCGCGGAGCTTGCTGCCATCTTGAACATGGGTGAGCCCATCGAACAGGACCAAGCCGTTTCATGCCTTTTAATTCTGTGCAGCAACGATGACAAGTGCAGTCAGACGGTGTTGCAGGAAGGGGTGATCCCATCATTGGTGTCCCTTTCAGTGACTGGGACAACAAGAGGAAAGGAAAAGGCACAGAAGCTGCTGATGCGGTTCCGGGAGCAGCGGCAGCGGGAACCACCACCTGCTCGGGTGCTGCAACGAGCAGAGGGTAGCAGTGCGCCACCGGAAGCTAAACCAATGTGCAAGTCAACGTCGAGGAAGGCGAGGAAGTCATGGACCACTTCATGGAAGAGCAAACCTTTCTCTATATACCAGTGCTAGAGCTATGGCCTTTGGCTTTGGGCTAGCCATGTAAATTTTTGTTGTATTTTCTCCCTCTCTTTTCATTTTCTACTTGGCTTTATTTTGCCACATCTCTCTCTATTTCAAGGGAAAGAAGGGGGGAACAAAATGAGATGTACAGTCCAGGCCTCTTGGATCTTGTGATTATGTTGTATGTTCTTCTTCCTTGCTCTCTTTGGCATATTGTTGCAAAATGCATTTAGAGCAGGAATCCATACGGTGGGTCCCATTGCTGAATATATGTTTATTATGTGGGTCCCATTACTGAATCTACTTATTATTTGCTACGTAATTTTCTTTGGTAGAAGTTTGCTACTTCAGCGTGTTTATTTATTTATTTATTTTTGGGAGATGTACACAACCAGTGAGACAATCAATTGATCGCCTGGGCAGCTAGGGATCAGCCGTGTGAGATGAGATACCCTTTCTTTTGTAGTGTCTTGTCTTTCTCTGTTGTTGGTTTTCATTGTAGTCGGAGATAGATAATTTACATACTGATTAGTCATTTCGTATGTAGAATTTTGTGATGTATGACGTTGAGCTTTGCGTCTTCATTGGTTGTATAGTCTATCAATTCACCGAAAATGGGGAGCGATGAGGTTGGCATAACATATTTGGGTAGTTACTATATATGCCAAAATCAAATCCAACCCATTAGATTATCTGGCGGAAATGTCAACCCGAGCCCAATCTTTATAGTTTTGAACATACATCGTAACCGGGTTAAATAGCAACTATTTAGACAATTCACCTTAACCCACTTATCAATTATATAGGGGTGTCAACCTGAACCCAATATTAAGATAAGGAAGAGTTAACCGTAAATTAGAAAATTGGCACGTTAGGAATGATTGTAGAGACGTTGTGTGGGGAAGTCCCTTAGTTAAATAAAAAAGTCGACCAATCATGCCAAGTAGCCCGTCTAGCTCAGTTGGTAGAGCGCAAGGCTCTTAACCTTGTGGTCGTGGGTTCGAGCCCCACGGTGGGCGCTCCTTTTTTAATTTAATTGTTCTTTCTAGACTTCCTTCCAAAGATAACATTTTTCGATTCGATCATTTGATTTTAAAGTTGTATGTACTATTCCAAAGATCTCGAATATTTGATCAACAAAACATACAGATTTGTGTTCAAAAGTGACTGATGATGACAAGTCTCACCCACTCGTATGGTTCAATCCCAATGCCAATGAACTTGGTCCTGACTAATTGCCGGACAGGGTTTAAAGCATAAATTCGGAACCCAAAGAGGGAATGGAACGGTGGCCTTTCTCACCTGCTTTTGGAAAAACTTTCGTTTGTTTGTGGAGTTGTGGGAAAATGAGTTCACCACCAGAGGGAGATATGGTTACAACATGAGAATCCTCAAAATACGAACTCAATGACCAAAATTGTCGGATATGAGTTTTGTTTTCCATTAATATGTGGAAAGCAGAAATCTCTTTTCAAGGATTCTGTTTTCCATTAATATGTGGAAAGCAGAAATCTTTTTTCAAGGATTCGGTTTTCGAGGTCAAATGCAACGGGTGTAGAACCATTTGAGTAAAAATCCTCAAGATAAGTTGTTAGGATGGTCTGATGGTAACATTGTGGGACTAACCACTAATCCACTAATTTAGAGATGGACATGCTACCCTGCTTCCCTCATTGTCATGAAACAAGGTTGACCCCCTTAGTCACACTGTTTCTCTTGCTCCCACTTGTGTGTTTCGAAACCATGTTGATCCCCGGAGTCTTGATCTGGGGAGGTTTTATCCCACGGTGGCGGTGAGTAAACCCCTTGAGAGGATCCCGTTTCCCATCCTTGAGGTGACGCGTGGACAAACCCAGGTATATGGTAGTGGGGGCGGGGCCGGGTAGCCCCAAAAAATAGGTAAGACAAGGGGGCGGGGGCGGGTTCATGTTTAGGCATACCCAAACTTGACTCAAATGGTTTTTGCACCATACCCACCTTGACCTACGGCAGGTTTTATGGTTTTCATAAAAAAATCAAAATTATGAAAAAGTAAATGTATTGGTGAACATTTGAACACACATCAGTTTTTCTATGTAGTAATACAATTTAATATATAAAACCTTACTCAGTAATATATAAAGTCAAGGTAAGGAAGGTTAGACACACCGAAAACCTAAACTCGACTCGGATTAGCCTATCAAAAACCAAACCCCACCCATACTTTGCTAAGTAACACCCTATCAAATCCATCTCTAATAGGAGCGGGTCAGGGTGAGTCTCAAATTAAACCCAACCCATTGCCATCCCTATCCAAAACCTGAATCGGAGTGGGTCTGTTTAGGCCTGCCACCCTCAAACGAAAATCTTGAGATCCATTTCTACCGTGTTAGCCCACTCACAAACTCGGTCCCGAGTCACAATTTTCAAAACTTCAACTCAGTACCGACCTCTACTACTTTATTTCCCTCCCATTCTCTTCCCCACACTTCCTTCCCACTCAGAACGAAAACTTTCGCTCTCAGGACAAAAAATCGAATCGAATTCGATTCTCTGACGATCTCTTCCTTTTTTACATCCACACGATTCCATGGATTTTCTTCAATTCCTTGTCAATTCTCGATCGGAACAGACGAGATGTTTTCCCCAAATCCCCACTCAAATCCATTCCAAGAGATCGGAAAATGCATCCTCTCTTTATAAAATCAGGGCGACGAATTCCATTGAAATGTTTGTTTGTTTGTTGCTGAATCATGAAGGATCCGGGTTGTGCTCGTGGTAACGTTCTTCTTCGGCTGCGAACGATTTGTATGTCGTTTAATAAGATTTTATTATTGTTGTTTTTGCTGCTGAATGCATATGCATCTTGTGCTTTTCTTGCTTTGTGTGTGTATTCATTCGTTTTCTTTTCTTTGAAGGTTTGTTTTGTTTTGTTTGGTTAGAAAGTGATTCGCTTTTGGCTTTGCTGTTGTTTTGTTTGTGGTTTCTTTATGTTTGGGGTGTCTTGATTTGTTGCTGTTGGATTTGGGGTCTGTGGGATTTTTATGGATAGTGGATTAGGTTTGTTTTTTTTTAGTGTTTTGACCCTTTCTTCATCTTTCTGTCTCCTTTTGAATTGTGTTTTCCATGGGATTTTTGTTTTTGTCAGGGGTGCTTTGATATATGAATAGAAAATTGTGAGCTTTGGAACATTTGGAGAGGGCATGTGCTTTTGGTTTTTTAAATTTGTATATCTTATGTCTGTTGACAATATTTAATGGTTTGTGATTCATTTTTGATGCCATCCAAATCCCAGCTGCAACTGGTTTGGATAACATGATGGAATGAATGGTTATCTTTTGCTCTGTGATTTGGGTGGGATTATGTTTCTTTTAGCAATTATAAAAGATAAAACTTTTTTTTTTTTCCATTTGAATCCTATTCCAAGAGCAGAGTCAATTAAAAGTGCATTTGGGTGAAGTAGCCCACCAAATAGTTTGAATTTATTGGTTGAATGACTATTGCATTTGTAAATGGCCAAAAACTGAATCTCTCTCTCTCTCTCTCTCTCTCTCTCTCTCTCATACATAAAAAGCGCGTGATTGGATGCCTTTTTTTATTAGCTGCCATCACATGCTTTCTTGCTAATTCAAGCCAATTGCCAATACCACTCTAATCCAATAGTGTGCATGTAATTATCTCAACCAAGACTTCCCAACACTTTCTATTCTTCTCCAACAACTTCTCAGTAAGATCACTGGAGATTTAGGATGTTGGATCGCAATCCCCAACCGGCAGCTGTCACTCAACCATGGCAACAACATGGGAATATGATGGAAAATATTTATAATTCTCAACATGGTTGCTTCGGAAAGTAACCAGTGGAACGCCATCTCTTCTCTCTGTGTTGCATAGATTCTTTGAAATGGCATCTGTCAGATTTTTCACTGACTATTCTGTTATTAGTTTAAAAATTGTTTTTTAGTTGATGAAACAATGTTGTATTAATTTTTGAAATCCAAGTAAAACATTGAAATATTTTAGTGGTTGATTGTTTCAAGTAAGATTTATTCATGATCTATAATTTTTTCTATTTCTTGCATATTATTTTCATTTAAAAATGAACATTTATTTTAATTCATTTCAATATAATGCTGAATCCATGTATTCTACATTTTGGAATTTGTGGAATTGGACACCTCGTACTAGTATTAGATTTCGACACACACTTGTACTCATGCAACTTAGCTTCTCCTCAACACAAAACTGTTAGAAGCTAAAGATTCACTAATGTGTTCATGAAAGTTGTCATATTTCTAGTAAATAATGGCAAGCCCTTGTAGTCTTCTTTGGCCTATTTCGTTTACACCATATTTCATGTAAAATGAGCTCAAGGCTAGTAGAAAGCTGCTTTAGAATTAGGTTTCTTGAAGACGTTACTCATTGGGCCCTAATACATTTATCCAGTGTTCCAGACCATTGACTTGATGGTTACTTCTTCTGATTGTCGATAGTCCAATAACTACAGAGGTTGTTGAATACTGACCATAAAATACAAAATCTTATTTACCTTGAATATGGATCATCCCTTATCATTCAAATGATTATAAGTTTCATATAAGTAATTTTTTGGAAATGATCCATCTACCTTGTGACTCGTTGAATTCATGATCCTTGTTACCTATGTCATCTACATTAGAGAATGAAATTTAGGCTTCACAAATTTGATATATTTATAACTAATAAAAAGTTATACAGTTCCTTAAGTGTATATTGTTCAGTTGGTAGAAGCTTTGAACTCAATTATGAAGGTCTTGGGTGTCCAAACTTTCTGTATCCTTTTTAGTCTAGTATAGAACATGGCCAACTCACATGATTCGGGCTGTGACTTGGCTGAGTCACATGATTTCAAGGAGTCTAAAGACTGACTTGCTCTGAGTTTGTACCATTATGAGTCATAACTATTAATTCTTTACAAATTTATGTTGTTGAGTTTAGTCAAGTTGGCCAATTCACTGATTTGACTTAATTAGTCGGCAAACTACCACTTTCACAGTTGCATGACCAAAGTCTAACAACCTTCACCAACGAAGCAATTCACTACTAGGAATATATTTTTTGCTTCCACATATGTTTTGTCCATATTTCACATGGTTTAATATTAGGCTGTTATTGTTAGAGACGGGGTTATTTGCTTAGACTGCTTTAATTTAGTGATTTTCCATTCTAAGAGTGTTTTTTTTTTTGGGTAACGTATTTTTCGCAAATTTAAATTGACATAGGTCATTGTACACATTTGCAGGCATATCTGGGGATGGGAGGTGTTTATTTAGATCTGTGGTACATGGTGCTCGCTTAAGAGTAGGAAAACCATCTCCAAGTGAGAACCTTCAGAAAGAACTAGCTGATGAGCTGAGGGCTAAAGTAAGCCATAAATATTATTTTCAAGCTCCTTTTTGACAGATTGCAGATAAACTAATGAATTCTAGCAGTCATCCACTGAGTGCGAAATTGCATTCTTTCACCTGCATATTAATTGTCATCCATTATCTATCCTAAATTGTGCCTTCTATCCTTTCCATTGGGAAGCAATGGGCAAAATTGTTTGGCCATCTACAGCTAAACACTTTCTTTGATCAATCAATGTCATACTACTTCCATATATTTATCTTGCTTGTTCAATATTCCCTGTCAGCTATAAATTTTGTGAATAATAATTTTGGTTTACTATTCTTTAGACTACTTGAGCTTTGTCGTATGCTGCCCGCCCCACCACCACCACTAGTGTCCTTGCTTGGTAGTGATAAGTGCAAGTGTATAGCAATGCAATTTGGGGTTGACTCTTAACTTAGGAAAAAGAATTCGTTATTCTTAGAATTGTATACATTTTATCTTCCAGTTCTTAAGTTTAAATCATCAACCATCAAAATCATAAATAATTTGCCTTTTTGGTTATGAATTAATTGTGGACTTTGTTTGGCAGGTTGCTGATGAATTCATCAAGAGACGTGCAGAAACTGAATGGTGAGGTTCTTTGGATAAAAATGGTGAATTCTTGTTTAGGTTCCTTTGCTTGATGTTGCTGATTCACCACCTCTTGACCAAAAGAAAAAAATGGTGTAAAATGGTCAACTTAGAAAATTTTTACTTGTTACCAACATATATTTCTTTAGGCTATCAAGATAATGGAATCTTCCTATTGAAAATACGTAGCACTTTATTTTGAGCCACTAAATGTACTGCATTTGGGTTTTGAAAGTCTCGTATGGAAATGAAAGGTGATAATGTGGGTGATGCATCCCCTTCAATCTCTCCATTCACTTGATTGGCATGAAAGACCTTGCCTTTTCATTTTTTTTTTTCCTCTTTGGGTTGAAAGAATTTAACAAGGGCTATTCATCTAAAGTTATTACAATTTCCTGGTTAGAAGTCAAGTCGGACCTTAAAGGAACTCCAAAATGGGAAGTAGTTAGAAAATGGAAGGTGGTTATAGTAGGAAGCAAACTTTGAGGTAAAATGTGAAAGATGGTACCAGAATAATGGCATACTTCACCTGGCCAGAAATTATACCTGGTATGAATTTGGATATATATATACATAAATACATATACATATAGAGGGCCACCCTTTGCTGAGCACGGTACTTGTGGGGCCCACCTGGGGATGGGGTTGTTTTGATCCTGTCGATTCAACAGTCCAATGTCCAATCCATTATGATGGGTGCCTAACTCAAGATTAGTGAGTGTTGTGTGTGGGTGTGTTTGTTGTTGTTGTTGTTGTTGTGTGTGTGTGTGTGTGTGTGTGTGTGTGGGGGGGGGGGGGGGGGGGGGGGGTTGGGGGGGTTTGATCCACTCAGATGGATCGTAAGGTGGGCCCACTAGGTGTTCGCCCATGTGGCGCTCACAATAACATGAGCGCCGGTGCTTTGCGGAGGTTTTTTCACATATAAATATACATTTATGTGTGTATTTTGATTGTTTGTTAGTATGCAATTTTTGTTCTAAATGTTGCATTTATGCACCAAAAAACAATAGCAGACATTAATCATTGAATATTGAGGTCATGCGCAGAATTTGGTTATCTTATACAAAAGCTCTTTTATTTATTAATATGTTTCTGTTTTGAATGTCCCTTTCTTGTTGGGGCTGGTAGCTTTCCTGTATCTCTTGTACGGATTAGCTTTGATTAATGAAAAACAATTAAAAAAGAAGAAAAGAGAGAAAAAGTTGAATATTGAGATTCAGCAATGAGTCTTGTGGAATGAAAAATTTCTCATTGCCGAACATCAACGTAGTGAGGAATGGATGAAAAATGGGTAAAGTCCCCAGATCCACAAAAGATCATTTTGAAAGAGCCTCATTGTGCAACTCGGCAAATATATTTAGGGCTTGTTTGTTTGCATTCATTTACAGTTGTAATGGTTAAACATCATCACATTTGTTTGTGGTCATTTACACTTGTGATGCATAAATGAGGTGTGAAAATGGTGTGTAAATAAGGCCATTTTCACACCTAAATAGGTGCGAACACTTTCACATCTCCCACTTGTAGAAAGGCACCAGTACATGCTTCACACTATGCTTACATTTGGTTATGCAGTTGGTCACGACATCAAATCTCGTCAGCCACTTTTTTTTTTTTTCGTTTCTGCGGGTTGCATATTTGTGAGCCAAACTGTTCAATTTGTTTATTGAAATGATAAATACTGAGACCTTTTTAAGTTTGTTATCTTAAATCTTCATAGATATTGAATAATTTGTGGAAAAAAAAAACTCCCAACCTATAGATATAAATTTCTGCACTTTGTGGTCCCCCAATTGACGATCCAAACCATTCAATATTTTCATATTAATGATAAGTATCAAGATGTTTAATTTCATATCTTATATCTTCATAGATTTTGAGAAATTTGTGAAAAACATCCATAAAATCCGAACACATCTAAAACCATTGGATGTACTCATTTACTCATGTGAAAATGCTGATTGTGACGAACATGGTAATGTGTTTCACATATGCAACATTTGCATATGTAAAACTGATTTTCCTATCCTATGAGTAAAAAGTCAAACAACCCCTTAGAGAATTACCTGAGTCTAATTAACTTCCACGTATTTGACTATGAACTTGACTTTGTTTGTTTCAGTCAAAATCTGGTCGCATTATTGTTCCATTTTTGGCTTATGGCCAAATTATTTTTTAACTTCATTATTCTTCTCAAATATTGTTAGATCTTTGTGTGCAACATGTGAACGGGCAACTTTATTTTGTCATATCAAGCTTTGCTATTTCTTCTTCCTCAATGGCATGAAAGCACTCAGGTTTCAACCACACTAATAGTTATTTGAATTATTATTATTGTTTGTGCTTTATTTTCTTTGGCAAATTTTTTTTCATCCCTTAGGAGGGGAACATACTTCCACTAATGAATATAAGCTTCAGGTATAAACATGCCTTTTTGGCATCAAGTATCTATACATCAAGTGGATTACTTACACTGCTATGGTGAAGGGCCTTAAAAAAGAAAATGGTACAAATAGAATGACAATCCCATGATTTGATTTGATTTTTATTTGATGGGTACATGATTTCATCATGAGATGACTTTTACTATATGATAGCCAACTAGTTTATTGTTTCCATTGCAGCATGCAAATTTAGATGATGTTTGTTTTTCTTACTCCATGATATTAAATCCTAAATAGCATTTGTTGTATGTCGCAGGTTTCTTGAAGGTGATTTTGATACATATGTTAGACAGATCAGACAGCCTCAAATTTGGGGAGGAGAGCCTGAGTTGCTCATGGCTTCACATGTTATCCAGTGAGTTGTGGTTCTTCTGTGAACCTAACAATTTGCCTGCTTCTTGTTAATGCTAATCTCAGCTGGTCTTCATCTCGACTTTGCTGCTTCTTGTTTTTTTCATCTGCCATACTTTTCACATTTAACAATAACTCTTTTTTTTTTTTTTTGCAGGATGCCGATCAGTGTCTACATGCTTGATAAGAATTCTGGTAGCCTAAAAGTTATTGCTGAATATGGTCAAGATTATGGGAAGGAAAACCCTATATGTGTTCTGTATCATGGTTATGGACATTATGATGCATTGCAGATTCCTTTAAATGGAGCACAAACCACGTTGTAAGACTCACTGCACCTTTTTTAGATGATTTGTAGGTTGAAAAACATTGATTCTTCTCTTTTAGTGCTAGAGTCTCTGGTTATTATGACAAATCTGATAGTGTGAAACAGGGAATTTGGGCTCCCTTAGTATTGGGGATTCATGTTGGTTTGACTGAATCATCTGATAGTGGATTTGTGTCCCAAGAATTCTCGTTGGTTGACTACTTTGTTTGATCATGCATATTTGGAATACCAATATGAGAAATGATCTAAAGAGACTTGCCAACCCAGAAACATTAGGATTTAGAGTGATAATATGCTGTCAGTTGGAATTCCAAAAGGGCAGGACTTGGCTGCTGGATTTCAAATTCATCTGAAAGATTGTATTTGGAACATTTACTATCAAATGGGCCCTATGGTTTCAGAACTTCTGTCTCGATACAAGGTTAAAGTCATGCATTAAATGTTGAACCATTTCATGTATTTGTCTTTGGTAATACCACAAGGCTGCCTCAATATGTACGAATGTAACGGGGAAAAACTCAGTTTACCCTTCCTTTCTCTTCAGTACTTTTTGTCTATAATGTTTAAAGTTTTTAATACATGACTATATATCTAGTGATTCTCCTGCATTTTAGCTTTTATGAACTACTATTTATGTTGTAATATATCTTTTGGTAGAGAAATGCATGTAACGAACCAAGTCAAATTCGCAGTGGGGACTTCTTGATATGTAGTTTGGACTCCTACATGGTATCATATATTATTTTACTGACAGACTTCAGGCCATTTGAATAAGAATAACCGCTAAATTCCAAGCTTTACATGTGGACTTATTTTGAATGTCTGGTCAACCATTTTGCATGTGGATTGTATTAGAATATTTCAGAGAAATTGGATACGGAAAGGATGAGTTCATCTTAAATTAGATTGATTAGATTTGGATTATATTATGCTAGTGTCATTATCTGATTAGGTTTCCAATTCATTGTTTAAATAGGTTTCCTATTATAGGTGTGATTAGGTTCCTTTTTTGAGTCAATATCTTTAGTTGCACTCCTAGAGATTTCCTTTGGCAAAGGGTGAATGAGAAAAAGGAAATTTCATCTGATCCTATGCGGATGCAGGCTTGGGTATTAAATCCTTGAAGAAGGTGTTGATAGCCTTTCCTAGGAAGTGTTTGTGGCATGTTGGCGAAGATTGAGATGGTCTATGGGAAAAGGGTGATCTCATCTAAGGTGGAAAGCAAGGGTGAATAAGAGTAGAGCATCCTTTTTTCAGTCAATCTGATGTAAAGTTGAGAAAGGTTTTGTTATTAAAATAAAGTCGAGAATGCTTAGAAAATTCTCTTTTGGATGGATATCTGAATGAGGGAGCAAAGCCTTGTAGCCAGATACCCTTGATTGTGCAGTATTGCCTCTAATTGAGAGGCAAAGGCAGAGGATTATGCAGAAGGATTTGGTTTTGATCGTGACATGAGCTCCTTAGGCACAACCTCAGATCAGAAAATTGACAAACTCCCAAGCCTTCTCCAGGAGTTGCATAATGTTTATATGCCCTGATTTGGGGTTGTCTACAGGAAGTGGACTGGGTTTCAACATCAAGTCTTTCCATGCTGCATTCCATCATATGGAGTGTCCTATGAGCATCTTATCTCATGTTTGGTCAATTCAAGCTCCTCCTAAAGTTATGGCTTACGGTTGGATGGCTATCCAAGATAGCATCATGACCGTAGATCATCTGTGCAACAGGCAAAAGGATTGTAATTCAATGGCTCTCCTTTATGCCTAACGGCTGAAGAAACAGATAATCACTTGTTCTTGACTGCTTTGAAGCTAGGATTGTTTGGAATGAAATATCGCCATGGTTCAAGGTTTCTTGGGTGTTTCTACTGGATTGCATCTCACAATGGGGCTTCGCAGTTTGGATTTTGATTTCAAAGAAGCGAACTCCTTGAGGTTTGAGATGCCGTGAAGATTTGGTCTTCCTGGAAGCAATAATAGACGTTTTGATAATATGAAGATGGGTGTCCAGGGTTTAGTTAGCCTGTTTAGAAGAATAGTAATTTCATAGACATTATCTATGGAATTGTTCAAGGAAATTTCTGTTAATTTGCTAGATAGAAATTGGACTGAAGTAATAGAGGATGGGAGTAGGGATCAGCCTACATCTCTGTGGAAGCCTCCCTCTCTGGTTGATCGGAAGTTAAACTTTGATGCTAGTGCTGAGGGACATCTGGGTTTGATTGGTATTGGTTGTCTAATTCATGATAGATCAGGAATTGCGAAAAGAAGGTTCTTGGGTTTGGCTGGATAGTGGATACAAAAGCATCAATGAAGCAGAATTGCACGAGATGCTGGAATAGGTGAGTAGGGTTTGTAATGTGGATCTTTTTTCTCAAAGTCTGGAAGGCGACTCTGCCTTTGGTATCTCATGGGCTGGTTCTTGAAAGATTGGGCGTTGGATGAGATGAAAGATCTTTGTGTCGGTCGGTAAGCATCATTTTCCCATATTCTTAGATGAATGAATGCTGAGATGGATGCATTAACAGGGTCGTTTATGGATTATTGAAGACTATCATTATCCTTTGATCTGTAGCCATTCTGTTGCTCCTTGTTCCTTTGCTTATTTCTTTTGTTTATTTGCTTGTTGTGGTCATTGGCATCTTGAGAGTGGGCTTTGTTTCTTGCTTTTGTTGCTTTCTAATAAATTTTACCATTACCCTTGAAAAAAACAGAGGAAACTCTAGGTTCGGTTATGATTTATATTTATTTCAAGTTTTTATTATTAGGCTGCCAGTTATTTCTTATGAGGGCTAAGAAGACATGCCTACATTTTTTATTTTTTTTTTACAATTTAAACAGCACGTCTTACATGGATGTTTTGGGGCTTTTGACAGGTACAAGCAAAGATGAATGGGAAGACTAGCTCTCTACCAGAACGGGGGAAAAGACCCCAAGACTCTCAGATGTCTACAATAAAAATAAAAATAAAAACCTATCAAATTTCTTATATTTTGCATGGAATTATATAGAAAATGAGATCCTTCTGGATTCTTAATGATATTTTAATTTACTCTTCTGGATGATAATCCATCTCTTTTATCTCATTTTTTGAATTGTTGCAAATGAACAATTTGTAAACTTATCTGGTACCTTCAATTTCATTTTGACTGTGTATGAGTCTGGTTTGAGGGCACCTGTCATAATGAAGGCCTCACAGTATCTCTCTTCCATTTTGTAATACCGCCCTCCTAAGGACTTTGTATGGACTTTAAGCATGCTCATCATATTTGTGTTGTGGCCAATTTGTTTCTTATTATGAATCTTTCACCATTGCTTTGCTTGCTTTCATGGTTTGCATTCGTATGTTTTTGGCTGAATTTTCAAAGGGATTGATTGGGATAGATGTCAGGTAAAAGATTCCTTGCTTTAATGGATTGCATTTGTATGTTTTTGGTTGATTTTGATGGGATTGATTGGGTAGGAGATCATGGAAAAGAGACCCTCTCCTCCTGGATTTCCGGCACGTTGTGATGGCGTGATTTTCATCGCGAGAAAGGAGCTGCTTTTCCGACCTCCCTCGGTAAGAAAGCAATTGTCGCGGAAGAGGAAAGGCAGGTTTCCTCTTCCATGGCTTTGCACAAACACACCTTTAGCGCACATTTGTGCAATTTTCTCAGAAGTGGAAGGCCCCTCTCCTTGCATTGCGATGCCTATTGGTTTGGTGCAATGCAAATACCACATAAAATTGGCCTTTTTTTTGGGACAATTTCAAATAAAGCCTTAAGTTTTTGCCTTATTTAAAAAAAGGACACAAGTTTAATTTTTTTTCAAATTAGTCCCTAAGTTTTCCAACAAGTTTTCATTTGAGGACATCGGCCATTTAAAAGTATTTTCTGGTGATTTCTTCCTTAATATTTTAAGAATACACAAATTAACCTTCATTTAAAGCCATGGCATGGTTTTGGCGGCCACTATATGCAATCGATTGTTATGGGATCACTAGTTGTCCTTGATAATCGTGAGAACGCCAGTGAAGGAAATGAGGAGAATATAGAGGAAGTGAATGAGAGTTTTATTTCAATGAAGGGTAATTTGGATATTTTAAAAAGAATTGGAAAAAAGTTATTGGAAAATAACTTTAAATGGACGGGTGTCTTTAATTGAAAACTTAATGGGAAACTTAGGGACTAATTTGAAAAGTTTTGAAATTTGTGTCCTTTTGAAATAAGGCAAAAACTTAAGGCCTTTTTTTGAAAAACAATCTCGTTTTTTAGGGAGCTGCTATTGGCACAGCTCCACTTACTCATTCCACATCCCTTTTTTCAAAAGCTTGGCACCATTGTGGGAAATTTCCAAACTACCCCTCTCCCTCTCCTTCCCTCTCCCTACTCACCGTCCACCTTCGCTCGACGCCCACCTTTGCCCGCGCCCGACCCTCTCCCCCTCTCCTTCTCCTTTTCCCTGTCTCTCTCCCTCTTTCCCTCTCCTTCTTCTCCCTGTTTCTCCCCTTCTTCCCCTTTCCTTCTCCTTCTCCTTCTCCCTGCTCGTTGTCCCTCTCCTTGCCGTTCGGCCACTCAGGGACGAAATGTTCGTCCCTGAGTGGCCGAACGGCAAGGAGAGGGACGGCGAGCAGGGGGAAGGAGATGGGGAGAGGGAGGGAGACAAGGAGAAGGAGAGGGAGAGGGTCGAGCATGGGGAGGGAGAGAGAAATAGGGAGAGGGAGAGGGAGAGAGACAGGGAGAAGGAGAGGGTGCGGGCGGCGAGTAGGGAGACGGAGAGGAGTAGTTTGGGGATTTTCCACATAGGTACCAAGCTTTTGAAAAAAAAAGGATTTGGAATGAGCAAGTGCAGCTGTGTCAATAGCAACTCCCTTTTTCAATTGCATTTCTTTATAAGCACAGAATCCCGAGCCCGACCACCCCCTTGGTATTTATGTTTCCGCTTCCCTTTTTTGATGCAACAGCTTTAAACAAAAGAGCCTGTAGTGACCTTTGAATTGCATTGAAAGTTTTGGGTCACCGTTGCTGGGCCATCAAATAATTAATAGTCATGGTCTAAAATATTAGCAGATGTCAATACTTTTTTTTTATGACCTAGGTATCCCTCACTAGCCCAGCCGTCGGACCTTTGATGCAAATACTTGTTGGCCGATATGCATCAATATCAGCTGAGATCGAAATGACATTTTACAACTTATTGATATTAATCTCAAATCGCCAATATCAGTCAAGATATCACTCTCATGCTCGTTCCAAAGAAATTTCCAAAATATCTAAGCATATTGACCGATATTTTTAAAATATCAGATATATCAGTTTGAAAATACAAAAACTCCTTATTTTCCTCTTTATTCTCCTTTTCACTTTCCCGGAGGTTGAAAACTAGAAAAAAGGTCTTTGATTTGATTTGAGAGAGAGAGATGGCTTTGCTTTAGTATTTATTAGGAAATTCAAGTGGTTAATCTCTAAAAATCAAGAAAATTTAAGTGGTTTATAATGATCAATCTAACAGCAAACCAAATGATGGGTATTCTTGCCAATTGTTTATCTAAAGTCATTAAATAGATGGCAGGCACAGTGTATTTGGTATGCTAATGATTTTAATCATGTGGCAGGGCTAATTTTATGTTGACCCTCACTCTAATTTAAGGGAGATTTTTCACAATGCTAATATAAAAGGTGATAGTTGTTTTGAGTGATTTGAATTTAAACATAGGCTGCATTAATGTTTTATAAAATATAAAGATGAGGATAAATATTAAACATAAAAACTTAGCTTATAACAGTCAAAGGATGTTATGATTTAGGAGACTAATATTTTTTGTTTAATAGTGTGTACTAGTGAAACAAAAAATATTCTTTTCTAGCATTTTTCAATATATTAATTTTTTTTTTGTTTTGTGATTGAAAAAAAAATCCATGTTGCAATAGGTTGCAAATCATAACATTGCGTTGTATTGTTCTTCCGAGGTCGGCCATGACCACTATTTCAAACCATGTTATTGTTTTACATAAATCTTATAGCTAAAATAGAAGTTGTCCTTTTCCCCCTATTTAGCATACATAAATTTCTACCATTTTATTTTTTTAGAAAAAAACCTTTAAATTCAAGAAAATTGACGGAGGACCCTAAAACTCATAATGATGGTAGAGGGCCTCCATTCCATGACATCACGAAATAACCCAACATTCTGTGATATCATAGAATAATATGACATGCAAATGCCCCGATTTCATAATATCATGGAATATCCCAAGCTGTTTGTCATTTTTCGCTATTTTAAGGGTTTTCTTTTATGGTTCACTTCGGTGGGTATTCTACTCATGTTGACATCTTAAGTCGGAAACTAAAGCAATACAATGTGGTGCTTGCCCATCTGATAGTGTTGGATTTACAAACTATTTCTGCACTTTAGTTTTTTTTTTTTTGTACCCAGGATGTGGGCTAGTTTTTTTTTTTTTTTGGTTTGGACTTTATGTAATTTGTGATCCCCTTGTATTTTGATTCTTTATGGGGTATGCCTAGGCATGTAAATCTAGGCTATGCCGTGCCCACTTTTTGGGGGCCAACCTAGCACGGCCCTGGTCGTGCCTTGCTGGGCCGTGCGGCCCACGACTCCCCTCCCCTTTTTTTAATTTTTTTTGAGTTAGGCTTGGACGGACACAAACTTAGACTTAGACTCTTGGATCAATTCCATTAAAATAAACAAATTAAGAGATAAATAAATACAATAGCACTAATGATGTTTTGAAAACAATACATCAAATAGATTATATTTCCTTCGAATTTAAGTTACAAAAGTTCAAGAAAATTCTAAGTTTGACCTTAGATCAATATATAATGAAATTCAAACCTTATGATAAATGAAAAAATAAAAAATAAATAGTTTAAAAACCTATGATACATTCTGAAAAATAAATTACAATTTTGAAAACCTATGATACCTTCTAAAAAATAAATTACAAGTTTAAAAACATGTGATACATTCTAAAAAATAAATTACATCTTTGAAAACCTATTATACATTCTAAAAAATAAATTACAACTTTGAAAACCTATTATACATTCTAAAAACCAAATTACACTATGATATCATATATGTAACGCCGATAGCTCGTCTTCTATTTCAAAATCATCCATTAGGTGTTGTGATCTATCCTCTACTTGATATCAATCCCGCAAGCACATGTAGGTCTCCATAGTTTCTTCTGATAGCATAGTCCTCTTGGGCTCAATAAGGCGCCCACTTGCACTAAATGCCTGCTCTGATGCAACTGTAGACGTTGGAATTGTTAGTATATCACGGGCTATGAGGGAAAGCATATAAAACTTAGTTTCAAATGATTTCCACCAGCCAAAAGATCAAAAGCATCTTCATCATCATTTGGGATTGGAACAGGATTTCTCCCAAAGTATATTATTAATTCATTAAGGTTGTAAGAGGATCATCCAAAAGAAGAGTCATTTCCGTAAGATTTCCTCATAATACCCTAAATGACCTTCTTTTTCCCTTTATGTACCTGGGGAGGGCCTGTCGGGACCGTGAGTGTTAAGGATCTACCAAATCGGATAGCATAGTCCAAATAAAGTGTTTCTAATTATGTTTTGACTGTAGATATGTCATTTATATGAGTTGTATTCATGTTAGATTTAGGGGATTTTACCGTAAAATTCACCTAGGACTCATTGAAGATCAAGATGGGCTCAGAAAGTCTCCATGCACTGCAGTGGTCCTATATGCTTGATTTGGTTTAATTTGTTTTTTCAGTTTTTTCTGAGAGGGGATATCGCCGCTCTTCTTGCCTATTTACAATCGATCATTTTTCTATTTTTTTCCTTTTCATCCTTCTCATTTCCCTTGTCTCCTCTATCAACAGCATATACTTGAACAGAAAACAATCAAAACCTAATGCAACTTCATGATTTTCTTTTTTCTTCATCAATCAATGGGACACATGAAAACCTAAAAGACAAAACAATAATCAATTAAACCATGTTACATGAAGGAGAAAAAAATGCGTACAACAGATAGTGGAGGGTTATGCTTAATGAAAGTGATCCGTCTTCCTTCACAAAATCACTCAACACGATGCATTTCCTTGGTGACCCACAACTCGTTGGAGATGAAGGAGTGTAGAACACAAAACCCGACCCTATTCCACTATTGTGTCGTTTAATATGTGAGATTTAAGTTTGAGCTTGAGTTGGAGGAAAGAGGAGGAAGATGAAAAACGAGCGGATGATAAAAGGAAGAGGAGGAAGAAGATGAAAATTGAGTGGAAGAGGAAGGAAGAGGAGGAGGAATAAGAAGAAAAATGAGTGGGGACAATTGCGGGTGAGTGGCGATATCCCTGCTCATGATAGACTTTTTTCCCAGGGATGAACATACTTATATGAGAGTTTAACCTTTTATGTGAGAGGATATCCCTGCTATATATATAAAGTTTATATGTGATAGGCGGCGATATCCCTTCTCATGATAGATTCTCCCAAGGGATGAATTGGGAGCTTAATCTTTTACTTGAGGGGATGTCCCCACTCAATATATGAAGCTTATATGCGATGAGCAGCGAAATCCCCACGCATGACAGAGTTGTTCTAAAGGATGAACACACTCATCTGAGAGCTGCACCTTTTATAAGTGGGGTTATCGCCAATCACCCGTGATTGTCCTTCTCTCATTTTTCTTCTTCTTCTTTTTCCTCTTCCTTCCTCCACTCATTTTTCGTCTTCTTCCTCCTCCTCTTCCTTCCTCATTCTCTCGTTTTTCATATTCCTCCTCCTTCCTCCAACTCCAACTCAATCTCAAACCCATACTTTACATATTAAACGCCACAATAGTGGAATTGGGTCGGGTTTTGTGTTCTACACTCCTTGATCTCCGACGAGTTGTGGGCCACGAAGAGGAAAAATACAACTAGGATCTCCGCGTGCTTGCTAGAAGGTGAAAAGAGGTAGAAGAGGAAGCATTGCAATTGATGGGGAGCACCTAGGACTAGTTGGGTTGAGATCGATGGAGGAGGTGAGGGAAAGGTGGAAGATGAAAAACGGGGAAAATAGGATATGATTGATTGTAAAAAGGCAAGAGGAGCGGCGATATCCCTTCTCAGAGAAAACTAAAAAAAAATTAAACCAAATCAGGCCTGTGGGACCGCTGCAGTGCATGGAGACTTTGTGAGTCCCTTTTGATCTTCAATGAGTCTAAGGGGATTTTTTCGGTAAAATCCTCTAGAATTTATTTCTATAAGAAAGGTTTCTACATCTCTTAATTTCAATGTAGGGTCTAATGCAACAGCTATACAAAATGTTAAATGAGTTATTCTCCAATATTGTGAAAACTTTGCCTCCATTTGTAGACACATAAGTTGAAAAATCTCTATGCTTTTTAAAAGTAAGACTTATTTCATAAAAATGGGTTAAAGCTTGAGTTGATGTAGGATAATATTTCCCAAAAAAAAAAAGTTGCATCATGAAAAACTTTCAAAAAATCTCTTATTATCTCAAGAAGGGTCCATCTATCACCACTTATATAAATATTTTCATGTGTTAAATAAAGTTGAGAATATTGATTTAGTGCCATTTTATAGGCACGTACTTGTTTTAACGTTTTATAGGTAAAATTCCATCTATACTTTACATCTTATGATATTTTCTTGGGTTTTAGACCCAAATTTACACATATATCCCTCCACCATTGTTTTTGCGAGGGAGAACAAAAACTGAAACCTACAATCCATTCAATTATCTCTAAATCATCTTTAATAGATTTTATCCCTACTTGTATGATAAGATTTATGATATGGCATGCACATCTATTGTGAAAGAGAGCTCCATTTAAATTAAGTTGAAGTGCAAGATTTAGTAAATCTGCTGCGACATTGTTAGTGCTTGCATTATCTAAAGTTATAACAATTTATTTATTTTTAATATTATATTCTCTAAGTTTATAAAGGATGGTGGACCCTATCCCATCACCAGTGTGTGGGAACTCTAGTAAAGAAAACGAAATCATTCTTTTATGCATCATGTGATTGCAATGTACCCCACATTTTGTTTAGAGGTCCATAAACCTAAAGTTAAGGCCACATTTTTTAGGTATGTTTTGAAAAACTTGTTTTAAACTCTCTTTTCCTTTCAAAAAAGTTTTATTGCATCATTTTTGCAGTAACTCTATATATTTTCTGCCATGAAGGAGCAAAGCCTTCTCTAAAAAATCTTTCAAAGTGTCGGTCTTTGGCAAGTATAAATGGTAATTGGTGAATTATTAAACACTTTACAAGTTGATATCTAGCATTATTAGGGTCATAGTTAAAAACTCATAAACCACTAGTTGAATTCGTTTGAAAAAGTTGTGTTTGGATGGTCCCACTCCCTGCCCCAGTGCTAGCGGGATTCGACACACACGTTCTCATGTGTCTAAGAAGGTGGCCAGTGCCACTTGGTGATTTGGCATTGAGGAGATCTTGACAATATTTACATTGTGCCTTTTCATCTATTCATCATCTGGGATTTGAGACCTTAACTCTAACAAAATGCTCCCATACAGGAGAAGTCACTCTCACTTTTCTCTTCTTTTTAGTTGTAGAACCTGAGAAAGCAGGTCCTTCATCGCCATCAAGTTTGGGTTCTTGGGGATTATGACTATCTACTTATATCCCCTGATCTTGATCTAAATGAATAAATCCAGGATTTTCCTCATTTAGAGAGAAGTCAAGGTTGAAAGGTTGTGATGGTCCAGCCATTTTTCTTAAAAATGGATTTAAAAAAAACCTTAAATAGATAATTGTGTATAATTTGTTTGTTGTGATAATTTATATAAGAAAGGGGAGAAGATGAGACTTAATATATAATATTACTATGTATATTATTAAAACTCAAAATTAGAAATAATAGATACCTTTATGAGAGAGAGAGCGAGCTAATGGAGAAGTCCCTTTTAGAGATCTCATTCACTTTAGAGAGGTCACTCTCACTCTTCACTTCTTAGAAAGCTTAGACTTTAGAAAGAGACTCAAGAGAGTTTAGAACCTTAGAGTAAGTATGAGAAATGAGGGAGTAAATGAGTATAGAGAAATGAGAGGAATGAGGGGTATTTATAGAGTTCCTATAAGGGGTAAAATGACACAAAATACCCCCCTCATATGACTGTTTTATGACAGTTGGGGGGTATAATGGTAAAAAATGATCAAAAGACACTAAAAAATGATCAAGTCAATGGCCCAGGTATGGTTTTTCTGTGCCGGGCCCGTGCTGGGCTTGGGTCGCCCTCCCAAATTTACATGCCCAAGTATGCCCCATTTGGAGAGTCATAGATGACTTCTCCCTCTGTAATCTATTCTTTATTGAAAATCAAAAGACTTGCTTTATCTTTAAAAAAAAAGAAGAAAAAAACTGTGCCAAATATAACCAACGAGTTTAGTTGACCAAGGTCTTGTGTTCAATACTTACTTTCGTTGGCAATCTCTTATAGTTTTATGCGGTGCATCTATCTCCCATAGTTTTACCCAGTGCATATGTGTCCCTAGGGATTAGTTTAGTTCTCGGCTGTCCATAATCGAGTGTCCCTCGGGCTTAGAGCCAAAAGCTCCCGAGTTGGGCTGGACGGGGCGGGAGATTTCTTGGGTTATAAAAAAAAAAAAAGAGCTGTGCCCAATATCAGTCTAATTAAATAATCCTGAACCTTAATCTAATGGCCTCAAAATTTAATGGCTCTAGTAGTGTAATTTGTTTTGATTAAATAGAAAGGTAAATAATAGTTAACTTGGCGTCAGATTCAAATTAATGCTAACTAAACAATGATGCATGCATGTTAGGTCGTCACTTGACTTGGAATGGTGAAAATCAGAATGTTTGATGGAATTATGTGAACTCTTAACGCATGTTAAGCCACAATTTGTGCCGTGGAAGATGCTTAGATATGGCTGCAGCAAGGCAGGAAGGAAAGGATGAAGAAAAGGAAGTAAAAAGGAGTGAAAAAGACACGAGAAGCTAGGATGGCTGCAGGGAGAAAGAAGAAGAAACATGATTTTTGGTGGAGAAGGAAAAAGAAGGAAGGGAGGAGGAAGTACACAAATAAACAGGGCTTAAATCCACGCTCAAAGAGGTGGACATGTCAAAAAAATCCACTTGGGCGCCTTTTAGATGGATGCCCGACAAATAAATATACACTGCTCACATGAGCAAATCATTCTTCAAATCATTTGATAGGAGCAGAGGTGCGAAAATTTTATACGAAAAAGAACCCTTTTTTACAAATGTGATTCCATTACACATGTAAATTACAATGAACAAATTAAATCTATAACTAGCCTACTAGAAACAAATGGTGCTATATAGACTATGCATGTTCCAACCAAGACTTAAACCTAACTTTTTTGTCTTCTCGAGAGGACTTTCATGTCCCTTACCCCCACTGCTCTTGAATGGGTGTATCTTGCACTCCCCAACACTGATCTCCTTCCTCTGGCCTTAATTCAAAGCAGCCTATTGACAATTCGTTCTCTCATGGCCGCATTACCATGAATCTTACATGCACTAAGCAACACGCGCCAGACCTCTTCAGTGCTTGGAACTGGCATACTCATGATCAAATCATATGCCGCCTCCAACTGCCCTGCATGCGCCAACATGCCCGCCATGCACCCATAATGCTCTATAGTCGCCGGGATCCCATGCTCCCTCTCCATGCTCTCCAACAACCTCCACCCCTCCACAACCCATCCCTCGTGCGCACAAGCGCTCATTGCAGCCAGGAAAGTCGCACCATCAGGCCTCACCCCTGCCTCTTTGGTCATCTCCTGAAATAGCCGCAAAGCCTCTTCACCTGCCCCATGCAGCGCACAAGCTAGGATAATGGAATTCCAAGAGACCAGGCTCCTCCTTGGCATCCTCTCAAACACTGCCCATGCCTTCTCCAAGCAACCGCACTTTGAATACATGTCGATCAGTGCATTGCAGAGTGCCACCATCCATGAGAACCCTCTCTCTTCGATGTAACAGTGCACGCTCATTCCTGCTTCTAAATCCTGTAAATTGGCACAGGCCGAGACGACGCCCAGTATCGTGACTTCATCAGGCTGCACCCCAGCCTCCTGCATCTTCCAAAACAGCACAAGCGCCTCCGCGAAGTGCCCCACTCGATCAAACCCAGTAATAAGTGCAGTCCACGCGACCACATCCCTCTCCGGCATTTCATCAAACACCTTCTTCGCACTGTCCAAATCCCGCGCTTTCACATGAGCAACAACTAGGCTCGACCACGACACCACATCTCTCTGGGGCATTTCGTCAAACACCTTCCGTGCAATTTCTGGGAACCTATTCGCAGCATAGAGATGGATCAGCGCGTTCTGCACGTGGGTGTTTCGAGAGAAGCCGAGTTTGAAGACCTGCCCATGAATCTCCTCTCCAAGTTTCAGCATCCGAGAGCAGGCGTTGAGGAGGAAGTTGAAGGTGAATTCGTCAGGTGGGGTTGAGCTGCGACGCATGTGGGTGAAGAGGGAGATGGGTTGGGAAGTACTTGCGGTTTTGGCGTAGCCGCGGATGAGGGTGTTGTAGAAGAAGGTGTCGGGATGGGGCGTGTGGCAGAAGAGGGTGTGTGCGTAGTGGAGGTCGCCTGATGGGGAGACGGCCGCAAAGCGAAGGAGCTTGGCGAGGATGAGTGTGTTGAGGTGGAGATTGAGCCTCAAGAGACGACCGTGGATTGTCTTGAGCTCGCGCATGCTCGTGCAGCGCTGTGACAGAGAGAGGAGATGGGATACGAGGTTGGGGTCGTGGGACATGGCTGCATTATTGCTGCAGCTGTTGAAAATTGAAATGGATTGGAAACAATAGAAAGGTGTTTGTGTTTGTGTTTGTGTTTGTGTTTGATCGAGGAATTTCTTCAAACACCTGGAAGGCGTGTTCTTTGTATATTTGTTTTCTTTCTTACACGTGCGGACTTCATTCTTGGTTGAGTTCCAAGGCAAGGGCCGCCCGATGTTAAAAGGTTCTAGTACAAGATTGGTACTTTTAAGGGGTTTTTACTGAAAAAAATAAATTTTATATGGTTAGTACATTTAACATGAAACATTAAGTAAACATGCATCTAATAGGAAATCCATACGGGATTCCTAAATTTTTTTTACCATTTTTTTTTTCTTGTTTTGTGGTCGAATTCGACCTTTGGTTTCAGCGCTGGAGGTCGAATTTGACCTTCAGATAGAATTCATTATATATCGAATCTCGTCTTCCCTTCGTGCCCAACCCTTACGAATCGTGTTCTAGAAGATGGAAAGTGCATTAAAGGCAGTCTTTGTCTGCTTCTACCTCCCTTGGGCATCTTCCCTCTGATTTAAGGTACATATGCAATGAATGAGTAAGAATATGAGTAGGGCTGGACTTCTCATGATTTTAAATGAAGTTATTTGCTGTTTTGGGTATCTTCCCTCTAAGGTTTACAGGCTACTACTCTTGTATCCGTGGTCTTAACAGTTTCCTTGAGTTTCCATAGGAATTCAAGCACTAGTTTATTGTTTTATGCATTTGCATTTCATACAAAGAAGTGAAAAAACGCAGGAAACTAAATAAGCTCTAAAAATGTATTTTCTGACTTAACATTTCACCTTATTTACCATGAATTGGCAGTATAAGGTTAACTCACAAAATTTTAGTATGAACTTGTAAAATTGACCTCACATTTTCCACTCAATTCTTGTTGATTTGGTGAGTATCCATTCAATTCTTGTCGATTTTGATCATTTCATTTAAATGAACTCACCCACTGAATCATCTTTTCTACAGAAACTGTGGTTAACCGAACGGTTTTATGAGTATGGGTGAACGGAGCCATGGGTGTGGTCGATGGATGTGAAGGCGGACATTCCCCGTCAACATAATGGAAGTGACAGCGGTGTCTTTACATGTGCGTTTGCAGAGCACTATATTTTCAGCCGTCCAATTCGGTTCACCTAAGCTGACATGCCATATTTTTGCCGTAGGATTTTGATCGAGATATTCAAGCGAAGTTGGGAATTAAATGGAAATAGACTCAATCTCCCTAATCTTTGGTGACAAGGCACTTTTATTGACATTGAGATAGGATATAACTCTGTAACTTTGGAATATATGATTGGAATAGTTGTATTTTGATTGACAGGAAAGCAGTAGAAAGGAAGTTCTTTAACTCATGTCTAATAGTCGCAGTCTGTAAAGTTATTGAATTTGAATTTTATTGACATTGGATGTAATTTGAATGTTGCATGTGAATGAATTAAGATTGTCTTTGTTAATTGTTGTATTTAGATTTTGGAAGCTTTTATTGACTTTGGAATGGTTGTATTTTGACTGACAACTTTCTTAGAATGGAAGTTATTTTTTTACTACTTTCCTCCTAGCGTCGAATTCAACCTAGAAATACACAAGGAAAGGTCGAATTCGACGCTGGGCATTAAGTTCAACCTCATATATTTTAATTCCCAGCTTCAAATTCGACCTACCTTCGTTCTATTCATGGTCGCACTCGACGCAGGTGTTGGTTCCAATTAAAAAACTGCCATTCCAATACCTAAAGTCAGAAGAACTCATGTACAATTCTGGTCGAATGCGACGTTCGATGACGACCCTCACTTGTTATAAAGAGGGTCGAATTCAACCCTCAACACAGAAAATGAAGACCCCCACTTGTTATAGAGAGAGTCGAATTCGACCCTCAACACAGAAAATGAAAGTTGAATGCGACCACAAAAAAAAAAAAAAAAAATGGTGAAAAAGTTGCTTTTTCTGTACGGATTCCCTGTTTGGTGTACTATTGGCTAAAGTTCCATGTTTGGTGCAGTGGCCACTTAAAGTTATTTTCCGGTAAAAACCCCTACTTTTTATTAAGAAAACATGTACTAGACTAAATCATTTAACTTTTGGTATTTGCAAATACATTGTTTCAAATTGTGTTACAAATTCAGAAAACTATCAAAGGGTATGGTTGTTAGATGTAATTGAATTCCTAAGAGGTCTAAAATTATTTGTTTCTACAAGTAGTTAAAAATGAAGAACCAAAGGTGTATATATATATATTCCTTTACAAAATAAAAGGGTGTGTATATATATTAAAAAAGGGAGATGCACTTATGAGAGCATCTCTCACCTTACTGTGAGAGATAAGGTGGAGGCCCTCAAATTTAAGTTGTTGGCATTGGATATGGATGTGAGGGCCCCCACCTCATCTCTCATAGTAAGGTGAGAGATGCTCTCATAGGAGCATCTCCCATTAAAAAATGACCATCAAATAACTTCATCTACGTTTAGCCTTGTATCTTTTACACCTTAACTCTTCTAGCTCATTTGATCATGAATTTTTATAGATCCGATTCCCATGTACTCTAAGAAAATTTCTCCGTAGAAACAAATTAGGTTCTAAGGTTAAAATTTGAGAGCTGCTAATGCCACATACCAAGCTTCTCATTCTACATCCCTTTTTTGCATGGCCATCAGAAATCACCTAAAACGACATCTATCAAAACTCTCTCGCTCCCCAACTTCTTTCTACATTCACCCACCCCCACCCCAACCCCCTAGCCAAGCAACCACCGTCCCCTCCGGCAGCACCGCTGGAGGGGGAGATAGGGACAGAGGGAGAGGGAGGGAGAGGGAGAGGGACATGGAGAAGGAGAGGGAGAGAGGGCGGCGGATGGAGGCAGCGGGTGGAGGGCTGCAGTCGGGAGAGGGGAGAACAAGGGATGTGAATAGAGAAAATGAGGGTGGAGGGGATTTGGGCAATTTAGGAATAATAGGGGTGTGTAGAGAGAAACTTTGGGAAAAAAAGGGATGTGGAAGGAGAAGCTTAGTACGTGGCATCAGCAGCTCTCTAAAATTTTCATTTAACCACACACGATAATTTCACACTTGACCTCGGTTATCAGTTGCATTCCTTATCTTTGTTGACCCCATTTAGTTGAAACATCCCAAAAATAGATTTCTATGGACACAATTTTAATGTGTGGATAACTATTGATTATAGAATGCCTTATAAACATGATTGAAAAGTGTTAACTCAAAGTGGCAACCCAGTGTCATAACCAAATCATGCCTGCTTTCCTCAAGAAAAGGGCCTTCTGAAGTGAATATTGCCAACAACAAAAGGTCGCTCAGTTGCTTAGTTGGTTGGCAACCTCGCATGTCACTCTTCCCACGCGGCTTCTTTTTCCACGTGTCTGGTGTATTCCTACCACTTTGGCAACTTTCACTTTTCACTTATGTGGGCTCTTCTTCCCACAACCTGGGCTTTCTCTATTCCCTTGAGTGGGCTCTCTTGGGTTCTACTCCAAGCCTCCTAGTGGGTTGGGGTACCCAAAAAAATACATAAATGAAAAATAAGATTTTATTATTGACTACATTCAAACCCAATGTGTTCGTAATTTGACTCTCAATGCTACTAACCAATCCTCCTCATACATTACTATGTTCTTAATAACATGAAGTTTTCATGATTTATAAAAATTTTCAATTTTCAAGATATATATCTATTATAAAACCAATAGTGAAAATGTGGTTGGTTGATTAATTGCTTGGCTTTAGTGAGCTCAAAGTCGAATTTTATGGAGATTTTTCTCTTCCAGAAAAAAAAAGATAAGATTTGTATTATTTTTACCCCTTAGGTGTTTTTTTAATAGAGTTGTGATTAAGAACAATTGGCGAAAACAAATCTTGGAACTTGAAGACGATAAGATATCTAGCAAAAAAGATAATGTCAACTTCAAATGCCCATAGCTTTTGATCAAGGTAGTGTAATTCTCCGACCCTATCCTAATCGTGTTTATTCAGACCCTATCCTAATCGTGTTTAGCATCTTACCTAATTGATGTTTTGAATGTAATTGGACTTGATTAGGTAGATTGTAAAGGGGTTGACCATTGACGAGGTAGCATTATGACTTTTTGGGTGTTTTGGGTTTAGTGTGTGTAATCTCATATTTTTGTACATTTTGGGGTGCATCGCAAAGGTCATGAGTCACTCTTCAATTTTCGTTTTTGACCCAACTCATTTAAGTTCATTTAGACCCATATATGATTCAGAAGGCCATAAGTTGTAAATTCTTATAAGATTTCAGACTTTCCTACAAATAACAGGAAATTCGTGTACGAAACCCTATTCTAAGACCCCAAAACCCCATCTCTTCTCATTTCTAAGACCAAAGGCTTATCTCCCCATCTTTTCTCTTTCCATTTCCTTTCTTCCAAACACCAAAGGAGAGCTTTAGAGAGTCTTTAACTTCATCTTCTTCAACAAGAGCCCCATCTCCTTCAAGCTTTTATCTTTTCCAAGCTTCCAACTGTTCTTCTTCTTCTCTCCTACTTTATAGGTAAGCAAATCTCTCTCAAATCACAACCTTTTGCTTCGAATCTGTGATTTGGGTAACAATTTGTGAATGCATGTTGATTTATAGCCTTTCCTTCATTTCACCATTGTAAGAGCTTGGTTTGAGGTTTTATTTTGGGGATTTCCATATTTGAGACTTTTTAGAGTGGGTATAGCTTGGATTTTTGTAAATTTGAGTTGCAGGCAACAAAGAGGCAAGCAAAACGACTATAATTTGTTTAATGTGTTCTCTATGTATGATTCTTGATACGTTCTTATGATAGAAGCCTTAATTTTAGCTCGTAGGTTAGCTTGATTCCCAATTTTTGTAAATGGGTATGCTCACATGCGTAATTGGTTTACTTTGTGGTTAGATGTGTTGTATGGATGCTTTTAGAGCATATGATCGCTCCTTCGGTTCAAGTTTGAGCTTTGGGAAGGGGTTGGTTCAAATGGTGTTAAGAGATCTTCTGAATAGAGCCTTCTCAGGTTCAGTTCATCAAAATTCAGTCAACTTTTGGTCAACCGAACTGGTTGTTGGTTCAAATAATCAAACGGTGGAAAAGTGTAGGAAATCTGAATTCGGTTAGCTGAAATGGAGTTCGGTTAACCAACCAGTGACGATAATATATGCACCGAACTTTGTTGGTCTATTTAACTAGACGCTCGTTTTCTTGCCAAACTGACACTCGGTCAGGTGTCGGTTAACTGACATACCCCTTTTCGGTTAATCGACAGCTAACCAAATAGTGACCGAACTTCCCAGGTTTCTTAAGTGTATTTGGACCCGGTCTTGGACCTTAGTATTGGAACTCTGGAACCCTAATTTATGCCCAATGGATTAATTAAAGTTAGAGAGTGTCGTTTGAGTGGACATACACTCTCATGGAAGCTCATTTCTTAGACCTCATGTACCCCGAACCAAAGATGTTCTCTTAAGGCATTTGGCGTCCCAAATTATGTAACGCCAAGGGTCCTTGTAGCATGATGATGTCGGAAGCCTTAGAACTACACATTGTTGGACGGGTGAAGCCCACGAGTATTCCCGAAATTGTAAGATTGGCTTGTCATGCATCCTTGATTCCGTGTATGATCTTTGCTCACGTTTCTAGTACTTTTGCATGATATGTACATGCTTCTCATGTCTATTTGCTTAGCTCATGTACCTTGTTTACATTATATCATATATTTTTCAATGCATTATGTATCTGTATATGCTCATAGGCTGTTGTATTATGCACATATGATTATGGTCATGCATTTGTTCTCGTTTATATTTTGTATATGCTTATGCTCACGCTTATATCACACCATGATATGTATTGTACACTATATTCGTTGAATCGACACCACTTAGCTTCGACCATAAGATAGTTGGACCCCATTGGGTGTGGGTTCAGTAATTTTCATGGACCTCTGCAAATGAGATTTTATGGGGGGTTGGCCGGTACCTCAGGTCCACGATGAAGTTTCCGGGCCCTAAGCCTCCTAGTAGTACCTCATGTTATGTTATGTATGCTCATGCTCTCATATAATTTCATGTTTACATGCTTATGTAGGAGAATATGGCTTATGCTTATGTGGTTGTGCCACCTGCATATGTTGCGCTTTTGCACTTGTCACTCTTGATTCCTATGTATCATGTCTATTCATGCACTACTTATGCTTAGATTATTTCCTTTGACTTCTTATGATCTATCTTGTCATTTCTACTCATTTGATATGCATGTTTCATTTTATAATTGTTTACATTGCTTAGCTTAGTCTAATGGTGCTATACTTGGCGTTACAGGTGAGGACCACGATGCCACCGCCCCGGAGATCGTGGAGGTCAAGGAGGAGACTCCTCAATAGTTAGCTGAGTGGGCCTTGGAAGATATTTTTTTACACATCTGTAAGTTGAGTGGATTTGACGACATTTCCCATGACCATGGCTTGGGTTGCCACAAGATAAGACTTTATTTAGATGTTTTATTTCTGGATTTTAAACTTTAACTAATACTTTGCTTCTGCTACTTTTTCTTATTTCCTTTAACTTCAAAATTTAAATACTTAACTTATGCTCACGGATTAGTTGATGCTCTTATATCATGATTAGTGTGTGATAGATGATGAACATGGATAGATATCTATTGTTGAATTGTACAGGTTTGTGGAAATTTAATCTCACACGTGCTATCCTGTGGGAAAACTTGTTCGTGGGGAGTAAAGGTCATGGAGTTTGACTTAAATCCCCATACACCGCGCCTTGAGATGGGTGTAATCTCGGGCTCGGGGCGTGGAGGGTATCACCTTGTGACGCACAATTACTTGTTTTGAAGCTATTTATGAGTTCTACGACATGGACAACAAAAAAAGGTAGTTGACAATGAAGTAAAGCTATTTTGAAGGCCAAATGCTTTTGTCGTACGAATCTTACTACTATAATGAATTTCTATTCCTTTTATTTTTGGAAGCTTTTTTAGTCGGTTTGAGTTTGAATTTTTATGGAGGGTCTTGAAAAGTAAATTAAAATTTTGTTGGAGAGTATTTATGTAATTTGGGTTTATTTTTATTCTATTTCTTCAATAAGTTGTGCTATTCCGGAAAAGTTATGGTTTTAACCTGCTACACAAGTGATTGTTATGTTTATAGTGAGAATACAGTTCCACTTTTCCTCTTTAGGATTATTTTTTGTAAAAGTCTAGAGAGACCGACTCCCAGCCTGAATGGGAGCCCGAATTCCGAAAATAAAAAGATGAAAAGACATTTGAGTGATTGAGTGAAAGACATTTGAGGGTAAAAATGTCATTACAATGCAATTCGGGCTCTTATTTAGGCTGGGAGTCGGTCTCTCTAGACTTCCTCTTATTTTTTTCCATTATTTTTTCTTGTGGATTCAAGCTTTTATTATCAGGTTGAGGACGTTGATCTTCTTCCTAAATCCTTTTACGCTTTTCTCTACCCGGCCCAAGTTGGGTGCAGTTTGAGAGGGGACGGGCTACGCCATCCTGAGCTGACCCAAAGCTGGCCGCATCGGGCGGGGTCTATGACTTAAGCATTTTTAATTTTAAAGACTATCCCAATAATGTGGACCACTTCCTGTCCCAGTAATTTAATAATCAATAGCAAAAAGGAAGTCTGACATTGCCTAGGGGCCCTAGATGTTGACTTCAGATTTGCAAATAATTTATACTTAAAGAGGGCGACTGGCATATGATCAATTACTTCACTTGTTGATCAACTCTATTTAGGCACAAATACTAAGACTTTGCAAGGGAAGAAAAATCATATCTCCTCATCAGATCAAATGATAGTCATTAATGACTTATCAATTACAGTGTTTCTCTAGTTGTAGCTTGTAAGTATATTTTTCGTCATTGAGGAAGATGTTGCAACTTTTCTCCACCTGCAATTATTAAAATGTTAGTTAGTAAACGCCTCATTTTCTCTCAAGGAGGAAAGGTGGTTGGTAAAGATATTCCTTCATCTTGGCTTTTTACAACCCATGTGGGATTTGGAATCTAACAATGTGAGGATTTATTTGGTGCTACAATCCACCCAGCATTACAAAAATTCATCAGTGGGAGCCACATCTAAATCAAATATCTTCATCATTGCTCTCATTTGTCATCTAAAGTTGGGCATGTTCTCAGATTAACCTAACCACATTTTAACCCTGTGATATAAGTACAGAAAGGAAGAAATGTAGGATCACATGCTTTATAAGTGGCCAATTTGACTGTAGATCCGACTCAGATTGGAGTGAAATTTTACTCAACCCCAATGCATGGGGAGACCTCAATTTTAAAAGGTTTAAAATTTGTAGATGGACCCCACTGATTGAATTTTTGGGTTCCACTATTCACCAGTAAGGGAAATGATAAATTTTAGAGAGAGTTAAAGAAAATGTGCATTTAGAGCTAGACTTTGGAGCTGGGTATGTGAAATTGAAGCTTCCATAATTCTTTAAGCTAGCAGTCTCACTAATTTAAATGCTAGCCTAGCATCCGTTTCTAAAAGAATATGAATGGTTATCCTGTGCGCAAATGCGCATTGGGGGTGAGACCGCTCCATCCGAGTGGACCACACACACAGCCCCCCTAAATTTCACATATCCCTTGGGGTTTGCACTCATCAAATTGGACTGGACGGTTAGATCCAATGCACACCCATCCAAATGAACTGTATATGGTTAAATTTGTGGGGATCTGATGTAGATGATATGGTTTAGGGTTGGGGCTGATTCTTTGCAGAGATGAAGGGCCTCGGAAGATCTTTGGATCCCCCCCAGGTCTTAATTCTAGTGGAGCCCCATGTGGGCCCCACAATTGAGTTGCACACACTAATCCAGTACATGCACTTGATCATTACTCTCTATATAAATATATATATATATAATACATAAATATTACCGGCTCATTTACAAATTCTATAAACTTTAGGGCTTTTTTTGCATCGTTCTGGGAATGTTTCATTTCGAGAATGAATGAAGAAAAGCTTATTTACGAGGCATTTTATGAGAGAGATAATTCAGAGAGATAGAAAGGGAGAGATTTTATATACGTACATCTGGGAAGAAAAAATGCTTGCCAAACAAATCTTTCTTCATTCATTCACAGAATGAAACATTGCCAAAATGATTGTGTAGAAAAAACACTTTCAGAATAAAATGAAATCAAAGATTTATTCAAATTTACATGTATGTATGATTTTACCTTGAAGGAAAACTAGAAAATTGGGCATTAGTTTCTACCTTTTTTGAGAGCACTTTCATTAGAAGGTCCTTTATTTCAGTTGATCTCTCCTCTTTAGTGAGATCATTAATAAAATATTTTTGTTGCATGTTCTTAATTTAACATTTAATTTTATTTTAATGGTATTTCCCTAGTCCCTATTTTGAATAAATACAAACTTGAAATTACCCTGATATCATCTCCCTCCAATATTATCGTTAGATTGCTTGATTTTCCTACGAATGGAATTCAGTGTACTTCAAAATCAAGGAGGGACCTCTTGGGCTTATACCTTCACTCACTTTCTTCTATCATCTCACCAAGATTTAAGATAATGTGATTCCTCGAAGCAGAAAATTCACTTTCACCAGGAACTAATACACATGTAGCATAATATTTTATAATATATATATATATATATATATATATATATATAAAAGGAAATCCTTCATCCATTTCATGTGCTCAACGTGAGAACACCTAGTGGGCCCTACCTTATGATCCATCCGAGTGGACCAAAAAATAGGGACCTCTTCCCCCAATCACCGGTCCCAAGTTTTGGCGCTCATCCAAATGGATTGGATCATTGAATTGACTATGCACTCGTGTTGGAGGGTGGAAACTTGTGGGCTGCTGATCAGACGATTAGAATCATCATCCAAGCCTCTGTCACTATACAGAGGTAGAAGGATGGGAGATGTTTCGATCCAAACCCCCCGATCCCATCCCCAAGTGGGGTCCCGCTTACCAACTTATGGAGAGACAAATATTTAAGGGTTCCTTTCCCCTTTGCCTTTGCCAAGGATCCCTTTGCCTTTATTAGGGTTCTTCACATGACCTCACGTGTGCAATAAACAGAATATTTTGGAGATTTGGGCAACTTCACTAGTCATGCTGCATGCATGCTTGTTTATATTCTGATAAGAATCCTTTTTTATATAATCTTTTTATGAAGTGTTTAGATAGGGTTATAACGTCTGGTAGGCACAAGTCAGCTGCATCACACATGCCTTTTTGGCTCGTCTTTTAGAACAGTTTAAATGATACTATCCTCACATTTAGTTTTATGAGTTTGGGTTTTAGCTTGATCACCATTGAATTTTGGAGTCCCTGAAAAAGAGTTTTGGCGGTATTTCAGAAAAGAAAAAAAAAATGTTGGATCCCCTAATGAAAAATTCAAAATTTTTGTATTATGAAACACCTTATGTACAGCTAAAATGGTCCACTTGAACTCATTCATAATTTGATGGATGTCCAGAATTTAGGGATAGTATGAAAAATATTGACTATTTGATTGGAAGCATTAACCAAAAAAAGAAAAGAAAAGAAAGCAATCAAAACCTGATTGTCTAAATAAAGGAATTCTTACAACAAAATTATTCAAATATAGGGAGAGAGCATATAGGATTGGTTTGTGTACATGCCATGAAAAACCATTTCTATGGAAAATTTCCTCTTCCATGGAATTTTTTTCCAACTCCCTCTCTAAAGTTTATTTTCCAAGGAATCGCAGGCGAGGAAAAACAGTCACACTAAACATGGTTTTAACTGTAGCGTGGAATTTAATTTCTATAATCCTCACCTTTTTAGCAAAAAGAAGGGGCTACTCAAACATACCCCAAGTTAATAGATAATATAGGGCATGCAAAGGAAGATGCTGGCAATGGCATTTTAAAGGGATCTAAGTGCAGAACAAGTGGATCTTAGACTACTCGCTTTCACAGGAAACAACCAAACAACAGCCTTCAATTTTTCACCAAGGCAAAAGAAAAAAAGACAGCCTTCAAGTTCAATTGGCAAGGTTTCTGTAACAAAGCCCCTCTTTCCCCTAAACATATTTATAAGCTTTGCATTTGAGAGGTGCGTATGTTCAATTAAAATGGTGAAAGAAGCCAACATGACTCCAATTCTATGTTCCTTATTTTTCAAATTCAAAAACAGTTTGATTGGTTTTTCGAATTTGAAATGAGCTTTGAAAGACCTATACAAAATGTGCTTTGAAAAACCTATACAGAGTGCCACTAGAGATTATAGAATAATCATAGTTATCTAATTAGTAGTTCCATTAGTTCGGACACAAGTATGCTATTTGTAATCTGGTGCAAGACTTAATCCAAAAATTCAACTATGTTTATTGGGTTCACCTTTTTTATTTGTTCTACTGAGAGTTCAAATTTAGGTCCACCTTTTTGATTTGTTTGACCGACAGTTCAAATTTGATGAGCTGATTCATTATAGTGCAGCTATTAATCAATCAATGAGGCCTACATCTAAAATCCAAACCATAAAGAAAAAACTAATTGTCCCTAAACTTTATGCCATCAATCAGAGTTGGACTCATGATAAGATTGCTCACATGCAAAAGAAGTGACTAAAATAAAACAAAGAAATATACCACATTTTATAGGTTATCAGGCTTGAAATGGGCCAATTCTGAATGACAAACTTGAAAATAATATAGTTAAGAGCGTACTGCTTTTGAGCGGCTTCCGATATCATAAGCGGGCCTCATTTATCTATTATTATAGGAATCTGCCTAGTGAATTTTAACAAACAAATGAAACACTTGTTGAGGAATGGGCTCCACCCGATGAGGAGTAGTGAAAAGCATTTATGCTGCCTCTACTAACGCCTTGATTTTTTGGTAGGGATGGCTAGTTGAAGAAATTTAAAATGTTATCAAAGCCAATTTCGAATCCCAAGAAGAATGATTCGCCACTAAAAAAATATGCGTGCCGCCAAAAGTGCGCTAACCGGGTTCCACCTTAGGGAGATTGTTGAGGAGTGGGCTCCACCCGAGAAGGATTATTGAAAATCATTTATGCTGCCTCTATTAACACCTCAAGGTTGCGGTAAGAATGGCAAAAAATTTAAGAAAACTAGATTGATCTTCTTCCAACCATGAAAGAAGTCCAGTGGTCACTGCTCATTTTACATAAATGTCGTACATGTAAAAATAAAGTAGAAAATAGGTGAGTAAATCAGGCCTTTTCAAATTGAAAACTTTCACATGCATTTCAAAAGGTGTGAAATAATTGCACAACTCCTTGGTCAAGAAAGCAATAGCACAAAGGATGGGTCTCGATATCAAACTAGTTTATGTCCTAAATATTTATAGAATTTGATATACACGAAGATATTACACATGCAATTCAAGCCTTTTAGTGTCTACTAATGTGAATATGGTGCTTCTAAATAAAACATCTATAAAATTTACGAAGATATTACACATGCAATTCAAGCCTTTGAGAGTCTTACATCTATAAACTTTGCAAAGTGAAACTTACATCTGTAAGATTTACATGTAAATCTCAATTTCATATCCCATGATGAATGGCAAACAACGTCTTAGTTTGAGGGGTCCCGCTTTTGTGGACGGCCTAGATTGGAAATCCCCTGCCATCCACTTGGAGGAGGTCCCTTGTGAATATTTTCACCCCTGCAGGACGTTTCTATCAGAGATGCTCTTGCCTTCAAAACATCTTTGCCTGTGTAAGGGCCAACTCTTGGGAGACAACCTGGACTTTCACGACATGATGTCAAGTAACTTTCAGGGCTAGGCCTGGTACTTTGAAGTCTGATTTTGCGGGACTATGAGTTAAAATGGCATAGAAGTCCACGGGACTGCTGACCTCTTCCCTTGTGTGTGATAATAGTCTTGTCTGTGGGGAAAATCCTACTTTTTAGTGATGTAATCTCAAATTTCATTAGTCAGTCTAAGCAAATGAAAGTGTATTTGATAAAATTTTAATGTCTAGATGCTGAATGCCAGTATCACTGAATGTTAGTCTTACAACATGAAGATTGCTTATTAAGTATCAGTGTATGTTTGAGTGTAGAAATCTTTTATGTCAATATTATTGATGATTTTCATCTTTTAAGATGACTGCAAATTATTTTTTTTCAAATTTTTGGGAAAGCAGATTCGAACCCAAGGAGTATAAAGCAACTTTATGCAGTCTTTGTACAAGAGATAAAAATACATTTCACTGTGTGGACATGTCAATCTAACCCTAAATTATAAGCTCAATCTCCTGCTGGATTGGGTTTCTATATATGGTCAAAAAGTTCAACTCAACCCATTATTTTTAAAAGTCAAAGAATTTCACAACAGGATGAGAAAAGATTTTTTAAATCACAAGGAGCAATTCTGTCATTAAAACTTCAAAAAGTGCAAGTTCAGACCATTTTGAATCCCTGGGTGTATATAGGTTTAGTCACCCTCGGCCATTAGGCCAAGCGAGCAAAAATAATAAAAATAATATTAATAATCAAGGCAGGACTGCATAATAATTTTTTTTTTCTTGAAACTACATCTCTATCCATAGATGGAGTCTAATAAAAGTTTGCATCAACTATGGCTACTAACACTTATGAGTAGCTAATTAGAACCTTCATCTCTATACCAAGAAGGCTGTTGGGTTTTTCACCATCCATTTTCTCCATTCCAAACAACCTCACGAGAAAAAACCCCTCTCCAAATCCAGATACATCCACTTACATGGCTTTGCTTTATCTCTACTCCTTCCTTCTCCATAGAAGGCTTTTTGGCGGGAAGGTGGGCCCACACCATCAATCAAAATCCCCACTCCACTTTCCCACTCTCCCACTTCTGTTCTGAAACTCCACTCTCAGAAATAAAGCTTCCTTTCCCACCTGCATTTACCTCCTCCCAAACACACCCCACATCCCCAAACTCAAAGACAAAAAGCAAAGTCCCTGCAATCCAAACAGTTTGCTCCCTCAAATGAAAGAATCTCTCAATAAAACTCTACTTTTCTTCTTCTTCTTCTTCTTCTTCTTCTTCTTTAGAGTGTCTTCTCTCTCACCAGATGGTCTCTCCCTACTCGCCCTGAAATCCGCCGCAGATCCGTCGTCTTCTCCGTCACCGTCGCCGGAGACGGCACCCTTCTCCGACTGGAATGAAAATGACACCACCCCCTGCAGCTGGTCTGGTGTCTCCTGCGCCACCATCTCCGGCCACTCCGACCCCCAAGTCGTCTCCGTCACCGTTGCCGGAGACAACATCCGGGCATACCTCCCGTCGGAGCTCGGCTCCCTCGCCTCCCTCCGCCGCCTTGACCTCCACGGAAACCGCCTCTATGGCTCTATTCCCTCTTCTCTCTCCAACGCCTCCGCCCTCCACAGCCTCCTCCTCCACGGCAACAATCTCTCCGGAAATCTCCCTCCGGATCTATGCAGCCTCCCCAGTCTCCAATCCCTCGACCTCTCCCGGAACTCCCTGTCCGGCCCCTTCCCGGACTCTCTCTCCAATTGCCGCCAGCTCCAGCGCCTCTCTCTGGCCCAAAACCGATTTTCCGGCGAGATTCCGGACGAGATATGGCCGGAGTTGGGCGGTTTGGTTCAGCTTGACCTTTCTTCAAATGGGTTCGAGGGGTCCATCCCGGCGGAGCTCGGGAAGCTGAAATCACTGTCTGGAACGCTCAATCTCTCCTTCAATCAGCTCTCCGGCGAGATCCCGAGCGAGCTCGGGGAGTTGCCGGTGACCGTGGGGTTGGATCTCCGGCACAACAATCTCACCGGAGAGATTCCGGTGTCAGGGTCGTTCGCGACTCAGGGCCCGACTGCTTTTCTAGGCAATCCAGGTCTCTGCGGATTCCCCCTTCAGAACCCCTGTGAAATCTCGTCCAAATCAGCTCCAGTTATTCAATTCCCAGATTTGAATCCGAGTACCCCAGGTAAAAAATCCATGAACCCAGCTCTGATTGTCCTAATTTCAGTAGCAGATGCGATTGGGGTGGCGTTTTTCGGCCTGCTTATTGTGTATATCTACTGGAAGAGGAAGAGCAATTCAAACAGCCGCAGCTGCAGCTGCACTGGAAAGGGAAACTTGGGGGGCAGCAGAAGCTCCATCTGCTTCTGCTGGAATGGATTTCCGGTCAATTTATCGGAAGTCGATGCGGAAAAAAGTGGTGGTGGCAGCATCAATGGGGGTGGAGCTGGTGGTGGCGGAGGAGGTGGGGGAGAAGGAGAATTGGTGGTGCTTGATAAGGATTTTGCGATCGAATTGGAGGAGCTGTTGCGGGCATCCACGTATGTGTTGGGGAAGAGCAGATTGGGGATTGTGTACAAGGTGGTTCTGGGAAGTGGAGCTCCAGTGGCGGTGCGAAGGTTGGGAGAGGGTGGAGGGCAGAGGTACAGGGAGTTCAGGGAGGAGGTTCAGGCGATAGGGCGGGTGAGGCATCCCAACATAGTTAGATTGAGAGCATATTACTGGGCTTCTGATGAGAAGCTGCTCATCTCTGATTTCATCTCCAATGGCAATCTGAGCAATGCTTTTAGAGGTAAGGATATAGCTCTAGTTTTCTTGATAACATGACTCTTTCTTGCCTTCCTAATTGAAATCTATCTTATCTTGTTTGATGATGATGATGATGAACTATACACTGAAATCTGATGAATTCAATCTGAGCTGTCCGAACAGTGTGAAATGAGCACCTCTTGATTTGGGTCGCATCCAATCACCTAGATCAAACATCATTAGACGGAAGACAAATGATCCTATGCTAATATATGATTTTCCATTAGTAGGGCTCACCTTTCCTTCATCTTAAGACTTACTCATATCACATCTCCTTTTGTATAGGAATTAATCCAAACATCTCTTCATTTTGAAAGTAAACACTATTGAATTGATCATGTACAAGAAAAACATGAATGCACATTGAACAGATCTAAGTCCAAACTGTATGTATCATTCCAATTGAAGTTTGGGAGTTTGCCATAAATACATAGGATGAGTGATGTAAACCGTCCGATCAAGCAAGGTTTGTGAATAGCTTCCGCTAGAGTTCTAGAAATGAGTCGTAGTGGCGGTGACCCTAAATAGATGTGATAAGGTTGTGTCTATGATTGTGGTGTTACTGTTATCAAATGATGAAGATTTGACAAGCACGAGAGTAAGAGAAATAATGCTTAATGGAAACAACAACTACGACTGTAATGTCAGTGGAACGGTCTAGATCGCCCAGAATTACCTTTTTGAAGGAATAGCCAAGAAATAGTTTTTCACATTGATTGGATGGTTTGGAAAGATTGGCTGGTAGAAAGGCCCAGTGGAGGGGGAGATGATTGTGCACCGAATTTCTCTGTGATGACTTTGACCCCATTTAAGCATCTCTATATCTTGATATCTTTGGTGAAAAAACTGCTTTGTGGGTATTGGAGATTGATATGATTCGAATAGCTTCTTATATTTAGCCTCTTTCCGTAAAGTCAAACCAACTGATAAAAGTGTCACTCTTTTGGAAAAAGGAAGGCATTCCTACATCACATGGACATGATGACACAGGTGGTTTTAAATTTCAGCCCCATACCATTTTCCATGAACAGTGTATGTGTGGTTTAGATTGACCTAGTGGGCCCGACTGTATGCAATAGAGAATGGATTTGCTTTATTTTTTGTGAGTTGTTGCCCTTACCATACATGTAGAGTATCTATGATTTGGAATTTTGGTGGTTTTTGCTGTCTGTCATTGTCTGCTTTTTGGGTGGAAGAAAGGACTAAAAATTTGTTGGGAAGTCTTCCAAAAGTAGCCAATGCATGTAGATTCTCATGACACCCCTTCCATGTTCAGTCATTTTACATTTACTGCCTAGCATAATTACATTAACACCGCACTCTTGCATATTATTTTGCATTGCATCCTGGGCATTCCTTCCATCTGTTTGTTAATGTTTCAGATGGCAAATGTAAAGCTGCCATTTTTCCTTGTGGGTAACTTGGTTTGGATTAAATGTAGGGGATTTAAATAAAAAAGAGCATTAATCCTGCATTAATGTATCTAATGTTGACATTAGCACATTTTCATCCTCCACAACAAAATACACCAGGGGTGAAGGTTTAGAGATTGTTGGATTCATTGAGGTGGTTTTGTGTAGGAAAAAAAAAAAGAAGGAAAAGTGGTTATTTTAATGTAAAAAATGGTTGGTGGATCTCTATAAGATTTCTGCTAAATAATTGAATTCTATAAGAAAAGACCTAGACCAGAGCCCATGGCAATGGCCCACGTCTTCAATTATCATTTACTGCATTTATCAATGCATTGTCTGAAATTTGCCTGATCCAGTACCCGCAGTAGCTTTGACCATTCTGATCAGTTTGTATGTCTGAACTTTCTAGTCCTGAGTCCTGACCTTACACATCTGGACTAGGATCTTTCACCCGAGCCCAACCCTTGACTTCCAAAGCCCAAATACCTGAGTGCCATTTTCATACCCTGATAAAATTTACAGTCTCGACTGGCTGTGGTGTTAAAAACAACTCTACCAAAACAATTCTTGCTTCTGATCTTTTATAATGTATCCTTTTCTGCAGGTCGATCTGGTCAACCATCCACACCTCTACCCTGGTCGACCCGGCTGAGAATTGCCAAGGGCACAGCCTGTGGGCTTGCTTACCTGCACGAATGCAGCCCAAGGAAATATGTCCACGGCAGCATCAAACCTTCCAACATCCTCCTTGATGCTGAATTCAACCCACACATATCTGATTTTGGTCTGAACCGCCTGATCAGTATTACTGGTAGTGACCCCATGTCCTCCGGCGGCTTTATCGGCTCTGCTCTCCCATACTCCAAGCCTGTACCCACTGAGCGGGTCCACAATTATCGGGCCCCAGAGGCCCGCATTACCGGTAGCCGGCCAGCCCAAAAGTGGGATGTGTATTCATTTGGAGTTGTTCTGCTTGAGATGCTGACAGGGAAATGTCCAGACCTCCCATCAGCTCCCTCAACCTCGTTTGATGTTTCAGAGCTAGTGAGGTGGGTGAGGAAAAGGTTTGAAGTGGAGAACCCGCTATCCGAGATGGTAGACCCGGGGCTGCTCCAAGAGGTGCACGTCGAGAAGGAGCTGCTTGCAGTCTTCCACATCGCGCTTGCCTGCACAGAGACGGACCCAGAGCTGAGGCCCAGGATGAAGACTGTGTTGGAAAATCTTGAGAGGATCAGTGCATGAGTATGATTCTTGCAGGTTGGGCATTGCCTTTTCAGGCTTCAGTTTTTCATTATACAAAGCTCCCTGCACTACAGGCGAATTTTTTTATGGTGACAAGAGCACAAGCGATCAAGCTTCAATTTTTTTTTTCCTGCTTATTGATTCTTAAATGGAGAGAATATATATTGCCACTAGAAATTATATATCTTATGCTCTAGTGAATTGCCAATAAAATTTATATCATAGTTCATTATGTGTGTATGGATTCAAGTAACTTAAAGGGAAGGGTCTGAGATGCTCCTGACAAGCTTCATATTTTCCCATTACTGGCATCATTTTTACAGCGTGACATTAGACTCTTCCCTCTCACAGAAAAGAAAGCAATAGAAAGAGGAAGATACGGGACCAGTTTCGCCTGGATTGCAACCACTGGTTCATGAGTCATGGTTCACCTAATTTATGTGATCTTGGTTCACTAGTAGATGAGTAAATTTATACTTTCAGATCTCTCTAGTAGATACATCAATTCATTTTAGTTAGGGGCTGAATTTTAGATCTAAGATCAAAGCTGTTGATTTTAACCCATGCTCCAATCACGATCAATTTGCAATCTCATATTAGAATATAATGATGGTACATGTTGCCACAATTGGTGGTGGTGGTGGTGGTGGTGAATAAGGGTCTGATGATGGTAGATTAACTCATTGATTGGATGTGGTTCTGTTGATAATGACAAATTGACGTTGAAATATCAAAGCCTGAGTCTGGTCAAGAAATCAAGCTTCTAATCGATTACAATCGAACGCAGACTGGCCCATTGGAAGCATCAGGCAATATTGAGATTGACTGTGGGTCCAGAATTATGTAAATTGAAACCTTCAGAGAGACTACCATGATCTGGATCACTATGACCCAGATTGCAGATTGCGGGATGGTATAGCAAATTGCAATCCAGATAATCCCATCTATTGCCAAGCCCAAATACATCTTAATAAGACCTATGACTAAGACCTCGTAGGTCCGCATGGTTCATACTAACAAAGTGCCCTATACCCCAGGGGGCCGACCCCTGTGTGATGGGTGGGGGCTGAACCTAAAAAATGCCAAGAAGGGCTCAAGGCCCGTATGGCCCAGCCCCCTCTCTAATGAGACCAAGGTTCCCCTTCTCGTTCCCCAATTCCAAAACATCTACTCGACTCCCTCTTTCTTCATCTCTTTCTCAGTCTCTCCCTCACTGTGAAGAATCAATACTCTCTCTCTCTCTCGTTTCTACTTAGCAAGGTTTTGCATCTCTATACTTTTCGTGAACTACTTGTAACTCTTAGTTTATCTCTCTCAATTTATGACATCTTTATTTTAAAAAAACACTGACAATGAAAACATTATTGATGTATATATTTTTGAACCAAGGGTACCTTAGATCATTTCCCTCATTTTTTATTGACGGCATGAAGAAAATAATATTTAAGTCCCAAAATCCAAAAACATTATTTCCCTCATTTTTTTTTTTTTAGTAAGGGTGCCTTAAATTTTTATTGATTTGTGTATTTTTATGGTTCCGTCCATGTATATCATTCAAGTGGAGTGGTCTACTTGTTTGTTTTCTTTGTTCTTGAAATTTTATTTTATTTACTGGAATTTGATTAAATAGTATCTATTTAAGCCAAACTTTTCTAGTCTCAAATTCTGCTCTAACTATTCATGTTAGACCATTGAGTGTATATTGGAGGGTGTATATTTCTATGATTATTGGAGTTGAGTATGATATTGATGGATTTCATATTCTTCTCCACTATTCTCAAGCATAAAAAATCCATATTCTTCATCATTATTTTTCAAATACATTTTCTCTTTTGTCATTATTAATGTGAAGAAAATAGAATAAAATAATGATTGGGTTTTTTCAATTGACCATCGTGAGCCTCCCCTCAAACAAAAATCCTGGGTCTGCCGGCCCAACTTGAACTGAAGGGCGCTCTTCCCAAACATGGTCTACCAAAGGTTCCATGTTTGCCAGCGAATGAATTCCATATCTAATCAACTTTATTATCAAAGCAGTGCCAGTATCCCTGGTGTGCCTTTTCTTCCTGTGGCTGCACACAGTGATACAAATGACCAACAAGTAAAGCCACATGATCAGATGTTCAAATTGTCATTATGAATGAAAGAGATACTGAAATCCAGCAATTTACCCATAAGTGCCCCTAATGATTCCTCCAACTTCCACCTTTTCCATGTTCATCAGTCGCCAGAGCCATCAAAGGTATGGAAGTATACTCTTGTTGTTGGGTTTAAAAGTAAACTGGTTGTGGGTCAGAGGAAAATTCCTGTTAGACTTAGACAGCACTCAAGTCCAATAAAAATGTTCCTATTAGTGATCATTTCCTTTTACAAAATTAGCTTCCAAGGAACCAACGCCAGATTTTGATGGATAAGACTTGGACGATGAGGGCTTTAAGTAGCTCTTAAGGAAAGTGTTATCATCTGAGTTTGCAATCTATTAACTGCGAAATTAGATGACTTCAGCCTTCAAACAGATGAATTCACCATGTCAACGTACACCTTTATCATGATGATGATGATTTGGCAGGAAATTAGGACTGGGACTTGATGCTGATAATGATGCCTATAAACGTATTTCAAGATGTAGCTAAATAGCTAACAAGAGAACAATCCATGTCATTAAGATGTGTAATCAAGTTACATGGAATTTTAGGCTCCAAAGAGTGCATTGCGATTTTGTGAGGTTATGAAATTCCAATTTAGCAAGCAAAAACCAAGCCTGACAGAAAAAAAAAAAAAAAATCTCATCTTTCTCTGTGCCCCATATATCATATAAAGAATATTCCCAATTGAAGATACCAGCCCAGTATGTAGATTTACAGCAAACAGGAAATTGTTAATCTCATGGAGTATGCTGATTAAACTTATCACAAAATGAAAGCATTTAGTCTAATCCCTGTAATTATAATTATATGCAAATCAGAATTTCAATTCCTTATAAGATTTGGTATACCCGGTCTTTGATATACAAATACATCTTGATTAGAATATCCCTCAGAAAAAGAAGATGGCATATATATATGATAAAACAATAAAACTTGTGTTATTCATAATGCAGTAATATCTGCAAAACCAATACATTCTCCAATTTACTTCTATACTGATGAATAACTGAAAATAGAAGGGTTTTTGTTTTTTTCTTTTGGTACAAAAGGGCTTGATGATAATCTTGTCCATGATTGCTACATATTCTTAGATCTTTATGTGTGTTTGTTAGTATGCAGCATCCGATGGACAGGATGGTCACCATATTAGGAGTTAGGACATAAAAGAAAGTTCAACCTAAAAACATCCAAGATTGCTCGCCCCATCACCTGGGCCCTGGGGTGATGTTCACCATATCTGATGATCACGTTTCATGAAGGCTGACGCTCCTTGTGATGGACACATTTCACTTGTAATGATCCTGTTAAATGATTTAAGTCACAAAATGATGTAGCCAAATAGAGAAAATTCCTAATTGAATGGAGAACACACAATATCCAACCCTAAACCAAATCAACAATAACTAAGCAACAAAACAGAGAGAATAGAGAAGATTAGTCAATGTAATGTATTAAGGATTAATAGCATTGTGCCTACATCGGCAGCACCATTGGTGGAAGAATTTTTATATTTATTTCCCTATCAGTTACCATCCGGATTGCCACCAATGAGGGATATTCAATACCCCATATTGACCTCATTCTGTGTGGGAGTTTGCCAAATAAACCACCTTATTGAATGAGCCCTAAAGAGCATGAGGAATTTAAGTGCCAAGTAAGTGAATTGTTGCAAAGGGGTTATATCCGTGAGATTATAAGCGCCTGTGCAGTCCCGGCCTTATTGACTCCAAAAACAGATGGAACCCAACAATTTTTAAAGAATTTCTGAATCTCAACAATAATCTATCATTGATGAGTATGTAATCGTCCATATTCTAGCACTACCATTTGATGAGTTGAGTTAAAAACTCATTTGTTCTTCCATTAACCCAACCACTCCTAAAAGGAGGGAGGAAGAAAGAGGGATAGGTAGGATCGATTTGGGGTTTTGAGGAGGGAGGGAGGTGGCGGACACAAGATTTTCGCTTGACAGGTGCATACCCTAATTAGTAGCTTGGTTTTAGAGGCAAAAAGGAGGATTTTCATGTGGATTTTGAGGATAGGCCAACGATTTTTGTTGGATTTTTGGAAGTGGACCTCAGGATTTTCATTTAAGCTTTGGAAGTGCACTGCGGTTTGACGGGTGCACCGAACCCACAAGCATGTACTTGGGTCCGCCCGGGAGGGAGAGGGGGTTTTCTTTATTCGGGGGCAGAAAAGGGTGGGAGAGTGCCGGTGGCAATTGAATTTGGCCGAAAGGACCTGATGGTGATGGTGGAAAACTAGGACCCTCTTTTGAAAATAAGTTTCTTTTGTCCTTTTTTGAAAAGTGAAGAACACTTTTAAGGACATTTTTGAAATCTCCCCTTTCTAAAATAATGGAAAAGCAGGCATCAATTCAGAGAACAAAAGTGAAACAAAACTTGGTCATATCATAGAGAACCGTCTCTACAAATGGTTAGTGAGTGGAGGGAACGTTGAAATGAAGTGAGAATGGCATCCGAATTGAATGAAAACATAGGCCTCGCTTAGCTGATGGCAAATGGCAATCCAGAGATTCCATGAAACTTCTCCTTGCAAAATATGACCTGCAAGCAAGTTATATATTATAGCTGAAGACTACATATCACCCATCTAAAAGAAGATATACAGCCCTTAATGAAACTACTGCTGCTGTTGGCGGTTCCTTTTGCCTATTTATTCTTAAATGGAGAGAATGTATGTTTCCACAAGAAGCTCTAGTAAATTCCCAATAAAATCTCCATCAGAGTTATTATGTTTAACCAGAAGGGAGTGTTGTTATTTACCATATGAACAATACGTGGCAGACTCCAGTCTGAGAAGGCCCTGATAGGCTTCATATCTCCCCATTATTGGTACCTTTTTTGCAGCTTGTGACAATGGACTCTCCCTCTCTCACAGAAAGGAAAGGAGTAGAAAATGGGAAGACATAGGACCTGGGTCACCCAGATCGCACCTCTAGTGCATTCATCATGGTTCAACTAATGTCAAAAGTGATCATAGTTACCCACTAGGACGAGTTGATTTATATTTTTAGATCACTCATAGTGGATGCAGCCGTTCATTTTTATTTAGGGGCTCAATTTTAGATTTACAATTCAAGCCGTTGATTTGAGTCCATGCTCCAATCACCATGAAGTTGGAATAGCAAATTATAAATATAATATTGGTACAATGTTGTCGATGATAATGATGATGGGCATAATGCTTTGATGATAGCAGATTAACTAATGTTGATGGGATGAGGTTCTGTTGAGGACGACAGATTGATGTTAAAATATGAAAAATCTAGTCTGCTCAAGAAATCAAGATTCCTTGCAAGCAAGGGAAGATATTTGCAGAAGATTATAATTGAAAGATATAGTCCTTAAAAATAAAAGAGAAATGTTCTCCCATGGAGTTAAGAGCCATCATTTTGATGGCTCTGGACTCCACAACTCCAATCTCTTGCATTGATGAAATTTAAGACCCGTAGTCCCATCTTTTCCATGTTCATCAGTCACCAGAGCCATCAAAATAAAGGATGAAAGAAAGCATCCTCCTGTTGGGTTTTAAAGTATATATTGGTTGTGGGCCACAGGCAGATTCCATCAAAACTTAGCACTCAAAGCCGAATAAAAATGTTATTAAGTGATCGTTTCTTTGCAAAAGCATATCTTCTACACAATTTAGATTTGAAGAAGCCAACTCCAGATTTACATGGATACTGCTTTGGGGATGAAGGCCAGAGTAGCTAAAAGTGTTTATCACCTTTAGCAAGAAATCTATTAACTGCAAAATTAGGTGACTTGGGCCTTGGAGCGGATGATGCTGATAATGTGTCAACTACACATTTCGGGGTGTAGCTCAATGGCTCAACAAGAGAATAAACCATGCCATTAAGATGAATAATCGAGTTACATAGAAATTATTAAGCTTCAATTGTGTGTGCGTTTTGTATTTGGTAAATTGCTTAATATTGTGTGTTGCAATTTTGTCAAATATTCCCAATTCAGCACGTGATAGCCAAGCCCAAGGGAAAAAGATTCACTTTGGATTTGGCCCATACATTCTCTCAAAAATTTTCCCATTCGAAGATACTGATTCAAGTAGATGTTTTATGTGCAAAAGGCATAATGTATTGAAGTGCACTGCTTAAATGTTTACCATAAATTGAAAGCAGCAGACAAGCAAGTCTAATCATTGTGGTCATCAATATTTGCAGATCAAAATCTCAATTCCTCTCAAATTTGGTATACCCAGTCTTTGGTCTACAAATCACAATCTTGATAAGAATAGTGCATAGGAAAAAGATGATTGCATAGATATGAAAAAAAATAAAGCTTATCTAATTCATTATACAGTAGTATCTTGTAAAAAGCATGTATTGAAATGCCATCTTCAGTTGACATGCTATCTTGTATCAGCCGCCCAGAAAATTGTTGGTTGAAACGAATCACATTTACAACAATGATGAAAAGGAGGTTGCTGCTGATGTGAAGTTCGCTCTATTTTGTTTCAAACATTTAATAAAATATCCTATGAGGGGATTTAAAGGGATTTACTTCGGTCTTGTACTCATATAATAATCCCCAACCGTTAGAAAAAGATGTTCCCCTATAGCTACATCCACCGCAGGCTGATCAACGATACAATCTACCTTCATCTGCAAAACCAATCATATTCCAATTTACATAAAACATCAACCCTTTTTTAATAATGAATAACCAAAAATCAAAGGTATCATAGAAACTGATCCAGTAAGCATTCATGCATACGAATCATGTAGGTAAGGTTTGAGATCAAACCAACCTTGCCATTACTTGAGTGAAACTCTGACTTCAACTTAGAGGGATCTCTTGACAACAAATAGAATTTTAAACCTTCGGCATGCTCATTGTTTCCTAAAATTATGGAAAAGCAGGCATCAATGCAGAAAACAAAGTGAACCAAAACTTGGTCATATCATATAGAACCATTTCTACAAATGGTTAGTGTGTGGAGAGAACCTTGAAATAATGCAAGCATAGCTTCTGTATTGAATGACAGCGTGGGCCTTGCTAAGCTGATGGCAAATGACAATCCAGAGATTCCATGAAACTTCTCCTTACAAAATATGACCTGCAAGCAAGTTATATAAAACCTGAATACCATATTACCAATCTAAAGAAGTTACAGTCTCTTCGATGAGAAAGTCTCACTACAGTCAAAAAGTACATATATTTCCTAGAAAATTTTCTATTAGTTAGGGTCTGTTCAGCAATTCATACTAGTTAGGTCCCACGTGGCAGAATTATGATGATGCAAAGAGTCTCAATTTCTCAAGAGGCAGATTCCTCGTGACAGTTTGGTCATATCTGATGGAGAGAACAATCCCAAAGTGGCTGAACAGGGATAGAAAGGGAATACAATTTTCAGGCGTGCAGAGTTCTACAAATGTGGGAACCATGGTGTAAATTCTCAGTCGATATGAACTGGTATGATAGTTTGTAGGGAATCAGTCTTGGTATCTCCCAGTCAAAAAATCTCCAAAATATCGGAAATTATCGGCCAGTATGTCAAAATTATCGGCCCTAACCAATTTATCGACCAATATTTTGAAAATATCAGTCGACTATGTTTAAAGTTCAGGAAAATCATATATTCAACCCTACCAAGGTTTGCATTTTGTGTTTTTTTTCTTTTCTTCTGTAATTTTTTTTAAAGATTTGTTTAGTTATAGGTTATAAATGGATGAATGCATGCTCTTTTGTTGTAGATACTTTTCATTCTCTTAGATCTACACATTTTAAGGCCAGATCTACTAGAGGATTTTAAAATTGTGGTTTTTGTTGAAATCTTATGGGTCTTTGCAAAATAGTTACTCAAATTAATAGTTATCAGAATCCTACCATTTGTATCCTGAATCTTAAGAAAAACGATTTGTATCTACCCAACGAATCTCATTTACAGATGAATCTTAGGATTCATGTTTGAATCCTATGAATCTTACGATTCAAGCGATTCGGCTAAGCTAGAATAGCTACAACCAATAAGTTAATATTAATAATCTTTAAAAAAATTTCTTTCTTTATTCTTTTAGTGTTTTTATTTTTAAAAGGTTATTTGGTAGTCAACGAAACCTCCTAAGAATTTTTTGTGGCTTTGATAAGGTTTTAAAGATGAATAAAGAACATGCATTTAATTAAAGCATTCGATTATAAGTATGGTGCTTGTATTTTTTTAATTTTTTAATCTATTTTTAATGTTTTTCTTCACGAATACTTTCTTAGCTTCAAAAGATACCCTACTGAGTAAGATTGATGGTTTAGATTTTTTTTATTTTATTTATATATTGATTTAAAGATAATAAAAAATATATATTGATACTTTAAAAATATTTAACTATTTACACATCATTTATTTCATATATATATATATATTAATATATGTCATGATGTTCTTGATATGTTTGTATGAGAGACTTGTTATTGTATTTTATACTGCTATAAATGGGAAACTGGATGGTTATGAATAATTACTTCTTTCATTTTCCTTTAGTTTTAAATTATTTTTCATTTTTATTAGAAAAATAAAAAAACCCTACAATTCGCGATTTGATTCGATTCATGGATATGAACGATTTGTAATACAATTCTGATTTTGAAAACTATGCTCAAATTCGTCATCGTTTTAGGTAAACCATAAATGTTCAATTGCTTTGTGCTTTATCATATTATCATAATGTAATACTAGCACAACCACCCCTGCTTAGCACATGCATGTTCACCAATAACTGAAAAGTATATTTACTGATTTCTTAAGAACAACTCAAATTCTGCAAAATCAATCCTCAAATACTCATGACAATGGTTTGGTGATTATGATAGGGATAGAAATGAAGTTCTCGCAGAAAAGTGAAAAGAAGATGTGGTTACATAAAGTGAAGGAAATAAGTGGTTACAAGTTGAAAGTGGAGATGAGTGGTTATACATTGCAATCATGGAGTTATAACTCCCAGTCAAGATCAGAAGATATGGTCAAAATCAGCTTAATATAGTATAATGCTATCTTGATGCTCTTGAATCACAACGTACTTGATGATTGAGTGATAATTACAAGCTTTAATTTTTCAAATTTAACAGATCAAGACCGGGAACAGAATCGCAGGAAATCACAAATTAGAGAGGAACAGAAACCAGGGAGTTAAAAGGATAAAAGGGGAATGCTTGGTCGACCTTGGAATAGAGCAAGGCATCTATGGAAAACTCACTTAACCCAGCCAAACCAGCAAGCCAGCAACAACATAGTCAAACTCAGAACTCGGTTATGGTGTGTACAGGCCTACAGGGACTCAAGTCATCTAATGCACCTGCCAAAGTCATCGGCACACGTGGACAGGGCATTAAAGTTATTAATAAAAGAGTAACAGTGGAGGCTCTGGCAAAGGAGGCACTAACCAATACAGAAGAATCTGGAGAGGACAAACTGGATAGTGGAAGATACGATGGGGACAGGCACATCAATGAAGCCTCTAGAGGGGCCAAAATGGAGAGTGAAGGATATGATGGGCCCAAGAGCAAGGAAGACCTGCTAGGAAATTCAACTGATGGGAAAAGGCTGTCAGGAGAAACAGAGATGATGGAGGAGGCGCCAAGGCCATTAAAAAACCAATCAATTTATGACATTCACCCCAAAGCATTCCTCTCTACCAACCCAAATCTTCCTCTCATTAAATTCAACCACCGCAAAAGCCATCACTCCAAATCTTTAGAAAGGAAAAGGAAAGGAGGACAGGGGGCATGTAGGCCTGCACATCCATTAAACTTACCGATGGCCCTGAATCATCCAACTTCTCAAGACTCTAATCCACCTACCCAACAATATACGAATCAGCAAATCCCTTGTCCTCAGACCCTTTTCTCAACTGAGAAAACTCCGCAGGGGATGGTGGGGTCTCTGCTGTTACTCCTGGCTCAATGGAACAACCAGGGATGGGACCATTATCCCCTACTCTAACAACAATGATAGCGCTAAGAATGTTACTATATTCTCTTACCCTCCATCATTGGCAGATGTGTCAGATTTCCTCTCAAGATTCAAATGTGTGGCAAGGGCCCGGGGGGTGGGTGTGGGTGGGGGTGGGGTGGGTTCCTACAGCTTGTTCCACTGAACTGGGCCTAACTCCTGCATTGTCTTCAGGAAAAGAGGAAGATGACGCCCACATCATAACGGCAAAGGCCTTAAGGAAAAAAAAACCCTACACTGAGGGGAACACCCTTATCAGACGTTTTGGGAAACAGGTTACCTCTATCAATATCCCTATCACGCACCCACTCCAGCTCAATAAGCCTCTGAACCATCAGCTGAAGTTTAAGGCATCAAAAGAAAAAGGGAAGGCCAAAGTGGAGCTTGCTGTGAGGGGAAAAGAATTTCTCTCTCTGATTCAGTTTCATCAGGAGCTATTCCATGGAGGAGGTACTTTCTACATTAACCCACATTTCCTGTTCAATGATAATTCTAAGCTGGAATGCTGGAGGTGTTTCTAGGAGACCCTTGCTTAACCACTTATCAATGAGCATTGTCCGGGTATAATGGTTTTACTTGAAACCAGAACTCAAGCTTCTAACACTCCCAGTGTCATGAACAAACTCGTGCATTGTTTTCATATGCAAGTAGCAGAACATGGAGAAACTCGTGCATTGTTTTCATATGCAAGTAGTGGAACATGGCACAGGGCCATCAGGTGGGTTATGGGTTTTCTGGAAAAACCATATATCGCTATGTCTTCTAGACAAGTCAGAGCAGACCTTTGCCTATAATCGTAAACAGCAAAGTAAGGGGATGGGTTACTTTCCAGCAGTTCATGCTTCCCCGAATTGGCAAAATAGAAGGAATTTGTGGGAATGCCTTCTCAGATTCAAGGACTCCAACATACAGCCAGACTCTCAATGGTTGCTCATGGGAGATTTCAATTGTATTAAAACCTTTCAGGATAAGATTGGAGGCACCACAGATCCCTTCTCTCTGACCAACAGGGAGTTCAAAGAATGATTGGATAAATTGAACATGGTGGATATTAATTTCATCGGACACCCATATACTTGGAGTAATAATAGGAGGGGGTTGGACCGCATCCTTGAAATATTGGATCGAGGGATAGCAAACTCTCAGTGGGTGACTGCTAACCCAAACTATTCCATCTTTCACCTTCCTAGGATTGCCTCTGACCATTATCCTATATTACTCAAGCCACATGTGCACACTCAGAAGATGTCAAAACCATTCAAATATGAGAACACGTGCAATCTCCACCATGGCTTCAGAGATATGGTTAAGGAAAAGTGGACCAGGATGTCTGTAACCCCAGGAACCATACACTTTAAATTAAGAGCTCTCGTGGATCATCTTCAAAGATGGAATAGAAACACGTTTGGCCACGTCATTAAAGAAACCGGGCGCCTAAGGAAAAGGATAGCAGGAATCCAGAAGCACCCAAACTATAATAAGTCTAATTTCCCGCAGAACCTTGAATTCTCATTGGTTAAAGAATATAATGAAAGACTTATGCAAGAGGAAGTCTTTTGGCCCCAAAGATCTCTGGTTAACGGGTTGAAGTGTGGGGATAAAACTACTAAATTTTTCCATACTACAGCTTTGTTACACTCGGAATCTAATGCCATTCATACTCTCCAAGATGAACAGGGCAATAGTTTTTCTAATTGGGAGGATATGCTTGGAGCTGCGGCTGACTATTTGTCCAACATCTTCACAGCTCCAACTGTTGTCGAAAAAAAGTGCATCTCTGCTTGTCTACTGAGAATTATCTCTCCAGAAGAGAATCAGAGGCTTTTCAATGCCCTGGAAGAGGAGGAAGTGAAAAAGGCCCTATTTGCTATAACTAAGAATAAAGCCCCTGGACCAGATGGATATAATGCAATATTTTTCCAGGAATTCTGGGAGGAAAAAAAGGGGATCTAATGGAATTTGTTAGGAATTTTTCAGATAAAATACCATGGATCCCATTGTCAATAGCACAGTAATAGTTCTAATCCCAAAGAAAACCAATGCGGTCTACGTCAAGGATTTTAGACCAATTAGCCTCTGCAATGTTCAATACAAAATTATCTCCAAAATCCTTGTAAACCCTCTGAGACCAATCCTACGCAGATTCATTTCTGAGAACCAAGGGGCTTTTCTTCCAGGGAAAAGGGCCTCAGACCACATTGTAGTTGCCAGGGAGATGTTGCATTTAATGCGGCAAAAGAAAAGAAAAAATAAGATGTGTGCGGTTAAGTTGGATATACATAAGGCTTATGAGAGAATGTCTTTCAAACTTGGGGTTCACACAAATCAGAATTGAGAGAATCATGAACTGTGTAACCTCAACTAATTTCAATGTCCGAATCAATGGAAACCTATCAAGAGTCATTTGGCCAACCAGAGGGTTTCAACAGGGGGACCCAATTTCCCCATACCTCTATATCATATGTGGGGAGGCCTTCAACAAATATTTACAATTGAGGAATATGAGAACCAAACACATCTTCCCTAAAATAGCAGTTAGGGGAGAACGAGTTGGGCTTCTTCAATTTGCAGATGACCATTTGATCTTTTCCTCCTTGACAGGGAAAGCCCTTAAGAGAGGTGGCCAATGCAATTCACCGGATTGAGGAGGAAGCTGGGGAGTCAATCAATAGAACAAAATCAGCAATTATTTTTTCCAAAGGCACAAATAATTCTCTTATTACTTTAGCTAAAAACACCCTAGGAAACACACTCATTGTCCTACTATTGCCTACCTAAGGGCAACCTTGTCCATAGACAATAGACATAAAGGAGATGTTACAGGCATTATTCAAAGGATGGAACGCAAATTGGCGGGCCGGAAAGGAAACCTGCTATCACATGAGGGTAGGAGGATTTTGGTTCAGTCTACACTTGCCTCAATTCCATCCTAATGGATTGGAATCTCTTCAGTCCAAAAGAAATGCCTTAAAGGTATCATTGCAGTCCAAAGGCTTTCAACCATCCATGGTGTGTGTCATCCAATGGTATTAGGTTTTTTTGCAAATTTCTCATACTCAAATGAAAAATCAAGCCTTGCGATTACACCCCATAACAGCCCAAGGAACTATGAAGAATCTGAATGGTTTGGACCGCGTTAATGGGGCCCACAAGAATAGAAAATTAATCTTTTAGGTTCTAGACTTAATCACAAATATCTCAAAATCCATGGCAGGTCAAAGGCTGAAATTTGACCCTCTAGCCATGTTTGGGCTTCTGGAAATGATGCACGGTTCAAATCATGATTTTGGGGCCAAAAGGAAGCAAGTAATTGAAAAAACCGGGCTGCAAACCATCCCGGTTTTTGTACTGTGGTAGCTCAATGCTCTAGAATAAGTGGTCATTTTCTCATTATCCATGATGAATCATGTTGCGGAATTTGATCTCGTAGCTATTTTGGCCTTCTTGAGAGAATTTAGCGGTTCAGAAATTGTAAAGAGCCCTGCAAAAGTCCAGAAACCACGATCTAACGGTCTGGATTTTTTGGCAAATATCTCAAAAACTATGAAGAATCAAAGGCTGATATTTTATCATATAGCTGTTTCGGTCTTTTAAAACCTGATTAACGGTTTCGATCATGATTGTGGGACCTACAATATAGGTTTCCAAACACAAAACCGGTTACCTCTAACCTACCGCCCAGGGTTACTGTTGCACCGCTTTCTTCCTCTTCATTGATTTGCAAGTTCAGACGGGGAGAGGTTGGACGCTGAGAATATCGCATGCATGGACACGAAGATACTTCGCATCCATTTTCCATGCTTTACCAAATGTGGATTTTCCATGTAGCATGGGAAATGGGCGAGGAATCCGCTGAGAGGGCGATTACCAAACGTCCTCTAAGAGAGAGGCGTAGCCTAGGTGTTCGAGGCGCGCGGTATGGGGGCTTTTTTTTTTTTTTTTTTAAACACATCATCAGGCTATCACCAGTTTCTCATCAGTAGGGGTGAGGGCAGCCATTCATATTTTCAATTGTTTGGTCTTGGGCAGTTATCAATTGGCAAACCATCACCAATTTTTCTCATCCATCACTGGGGGTGGGGCATTATTTTGGTTTTGATGTGGATTGTCTTCATTTGGTGGTGGTGATGATGTTGATGTGGATATAATCATGGGCCATGATGGGGATACGAGTTGATTATTTGGATTTTGGAGATATATACAATTTTATATTTTTAGATTGATGTTTTAGATAGAATATTTTGTATTTAGATCACGAATGAGCTCATGAGTGGTCCACATAACATAATACAATGCATCTAATCTGCTTAAAACTGAAGGACCAGGTTGAATGATCTGATTTTGGGGCCTTGTTTCAGTCTTTTTCAGTTGCATTTTACAGTCATACTTTTTGTTCCTTTTTTTAATCAAATGATGTCTGCTGGGCTGGAATTTAGATTACACATTGCTCATTGAATTTTGAATTATTTGTCTCTACCACAATATCTATTTTTTATCTACAATGTGTGCGTCGCTTCAATGAAGCCCGCGCCTAGGCCCCAAGTGATCTTAGCGCCTTGATGCGCCTCTCGCTTTTAAAAACACCAGTAGTTGCTTCATGAAACCATCCCGAAGTGGTCAACATGAAGGAATTCCGACCATAGTTGTCAATTTCTTTTTGGACTCAGTCTTGGTTTGGCCCCGAAAATGAAGTGTTTCAGTTGATTCAGAATTTTGGCAAAACATTTCAGAGTTATGCTTCAGAAAAAATATAATATTATATAAATAAAAAATCACCATGTAGACATCAGTGGTGCCAAGATCTGAAATATTAACCGCTCATAATCTCTTATCAGATATTGCTCTCATAAATCACATGGTCAAAATAAAAATATAAAAAGAGCCAATATCATTAATTTTGTACCATTCATATTTTATAAGTGGCCCCAATTCATGGAGTTGTGGTCACAAGAAAGGGTGCACTGAGGGAGAAGATGGGATGGGATGGGATGCGATGAGTCTCAAGGACTTTTGACTCTCATGGCTCTCATCCTTCTTTTGCAGAGAAGGGAACCGAAAGAGAGAACAACGGAAGAAAAGAGGAGGATGAGGGAGGAGGGGGAGATGGAGAAGCGAGAGAGAAGATGCGACCAGACAGCAGGTGAGATTGGTAGGTGTTATGACAATGACGACGGCGACGGCAACAAAGAAGAAAGAAAAAGAAATGGCAACTGGCTCTTGGGACGGCTAGGCTGTGGCGAAGAGGAAGAGGCGAGACCGAGACATGAGGGCTTTCACTGGCTGAAAGGGGACTGGATAAGAGCTGTGGGTTACTGGGTCTAAGCTTAGTAAAAATTACAAAAATCTCTTGAATTCTCTCTTCATTTTTCGGTTTAAAGACACTCTCAAAACATGTTTCGTCTCAAATAGAGAATTTCATCCATTTTGGGTGAAACCTCTGATTTCAGCCGAAATGCACAAAATTGAAAACGAAAACTATGTAAACCCATTTCATTTCAGTCGATTGGCAGAAACAAAACAGAATTAAAACTATGATTCCGACCCTATTTCAGGTCCAAAGTCCTACAGATGTAGAAGAATACGACCATAATCAATTTTCATTTATTTTTTCAGTGAACTTGCATTCACCCCTTTGATACTGATGAGGGTGTGATGCCATTGCCCACTCGCAGAGTGAAGTCCAGAGATCCTCATGTGGAAGAAGATACAGTGTGATTGTGAAACTTCTCATGCATCAGAGACCAGTCAATTTGTGAGGACATTGCATGTATGGGAAATTGGAAACTTGAAACTGTACTGAAGTTCAGGTTATGAAAGAACAAATGAATAATAGATATTCTTGAAAGGCATATATGACTGTTGTCATTCAGCTGGATATAAGAAAGTAGCCAGGAAAATTGGCGATGGAATGCTATGCAAAGTTTCAAGTCGTAACTCACATATGGTTTAGTTATTGTACTACTGTTGCGTAAATGGAGTTGTTTCTTTGTTTCTTTTAGTGCTCCAACAGGCATTTAACACAATTGAACAGGTGCATGAGCATTTAACACAATAGAATGTGTACACAAGCATGAAAACAATGGAAAGTGACCATTCTACTTACAGTGTATGGCGGAGCCATAGCAAAAGAAAGTAAAGGAGAACCAAGAGCCTCCCTGATATACTTCTCCTGCACACAATGAATAGCAAGGTGAGAACTGTCCAATTAGCAGCTAAAAAACATTCAGAACATACCTGTGAGTTCAGAACATGTTCCAAACTGGATTTATCATCATCCAAAGGCTCAATAAAGACCTCCACCATATCAGTAGGTTCAAGTCCAGTTTTCTTCCGTAATTTTTGGATTCTATTAACAACCTACAACAGAAAGTTCAGTACATCCACGCATCAGAAATAGAAGCTACTATTGTGAAAATTAAAGCGTATAATGAGGCATAATATACAAGTTAGTGGAGTGATGCAATATTTCTGGGCATTCTCTGTAATTCGGCATTATGAATTAACAAAGTAGGGTACAATGTCACCGCGATGATGAGATTCAACAAGCATTGCCCTAGTTTTCCCATTTCTTTCAACATGGTACAAGAGCAGATCTACCGTCTTCCTCTTTTAACTTCCCTTCTTTCTCCCTTTCAATCTCCTTCTCTTCTCTTTTCCTTCTCCTCCTTCCTTCTTTTCCCTTCTCATCTCTTTTATCTCCTCTCATCTCCTCTACTGTCTTTCACTTTAAGTTTGCAGGTCAACACAGCTAAGGGCCAACACCAGCAGATAGTGCTATTGGTAGCCAGCTTACAGCTCTTGCAGCCATTTGTGAACGTGCAAAGCCCCTCGGTTCGTTAACCTACTATGAAGAATAACTTTCCTTTCGTTCATCCGTATATATGGTGAATCATTGTATTTTTCTGAACGTGCTTTGATAAAAACCGAAAAGTATTGTTTTACATCTAAGGAAGAAGAGATATCAACAAGTTCATTTAGTGCAAGAACAGATTTAATGCATCAGCTCACTGCCACAAGTGGAGCAAAAACGAAGTGACTGTGATGATTCCCACACTACCATGCCAGATACAGTCATTTGGCATGTACAGTGTAAGGACACACAATGGATATGTATGGGACATGGATTTTAGACATAAAAAAGTGAAGTACCAGGTATGATGTGACATGATACTTTGCATTTAAGTATCCAGGTATAATAGTTCTCAGATAGTTTATAGCCATCCAGACGATTACTAGTGAGAGGTTTGATTGATTTCTCTGTTTGATGATATTTCTAACCTATGTTGGAAAGAATTATAGTTTAAACAATGCTGCTGACGCAGCCAAGGAAGCCAAATGCCGATCAACTGTGAATCCAAGCACCCCAAATCCTAAATCAAACAGTAAACTCACTCAATTACCAATAGAACAGCAGTAGTTTCACTTACCAATAGGAGTCAAAACCACCACATTGCCTTCAAATCTTATGCGAATAATCTCAAATCAAGGAGAAGAATTGTAAAAGTGCTAAGAAACAGTAACTTCAATAGAAATGAAATAAAGAATAACATGTCTACTGGACGTCCCCATGTGTATAGTTTAAATACTAGTTTGAAATTCAAATTATGCAAAAGTTTGTATGGAAGCTCTCTTGCATTAGACTTGTGGGGCCCATGTGTGGCAACTGTGGAACCAGATGGTGGTCTAGGGAGGGTCACCATCCTGAACTACCAGACTAATTTGTCCTAGCTGGACTGGACCCAGTAGTTAAGTTGGGTCCAAGTCCACTGACCTGCTATCCCATTCCTTAGGTCCGCTGGGCCTATTTGGGCTTGGTTGGATAGCTGGACAGGTCTTGCTGGAACCTTAAAGGTCTGTTTTGAATCCCCATTAGATTCAGTAAATATGAGATTTAATTTTTGTTTTGGGCCCACCTTGGCAATCCAATCCAATCTATGATTTCCCCCTTTTCTTTTGATTAGGCCCTTATTTACACAGATCAAGAGAACGCTCAATCGATCAAATTTATCCAAACGTTTAAGGGCCTGATCTGTCTCAAGATCATCAAAATTATCTCCACAAGGGTCTGCATCAGGTGTCTGAGCGCTATTGACGTGGATACATTAAACTTTCCTTCAATTTGTTGTACGTTTTTAGTATTTTCAGGTGGCCAGACCATGGTTTGGCTGTTTTCAATTGGTAATTTCCCGATTAAAAGATGAATTTGATAGCAGGGTATATGTACGCTTGTGGGTTTTTATAAGACTGCTCATGGTGGTTGGAATCCGTGCTCTCTTTCCCTCTAAAGTTTCTTCATTTGCTTAAGGGAAATATGATTATCAGCGACAAACAAAATAGCTGAATCTTTATTTCGAAGCGAGGTAGTGAAGGCCATGGTGATAGTAAATTCGGTGTTAGTGGGGATACATATTGCACCAATCAAAATCAAGGAAAAAGGGCTTTGCTGGTCTACATTCTCCACTACTACTATGCTACACCCCACTGGTGATATACCACCTCAGATCCCGAAGGGGCAAATATGAAGCTTTCTCTAAAGTGAAAATATATTCTCAAGGGATCTTCTTCTGCCGCCATCATCCAATCAAGTACCAATCCTGTTCCCTCCAAGCACTGCGTCAGTCCACCACCCAAGGTCATTCACTGGAGCCACAAAACTATTATAGGTAACTTAAGAGTATTTTCCTTCCTTTGTACATGACTATTATCTTGAATATGCACCTGCGGAAAGGAAGCATCTTAGTTTCATCATTTCCCTTCATTTCAGTCTTGTTTTTCCTAAACCTTCAACAAGTTTGTTGTTGGTAAGCCACATCACTGAGAATTCAGTGGTTGTATTACACGTATTCCTACCATCCTGTCATTAGAAACTCAGAAAAAATGGTAAATTGATAGTTATTGCAAGAAAAATGGACAGTGTCTTCATCCTCAACCTAGGAGTTGATATGCAGGGGCAGAAAAAACTGACCTGACCAGCATGTGACCTGTGCAAACCCGACCCTCAATAAATACAGACTATCCATGGTCAGTACAACCAGACACATTTTAACAGAGTTCTCATCCTATAACCAGCCATCGCATCCTGTGAGGAATCCTAGTCATGTTTCATGAGTTTTGCAAGTGTTCTTAAGCTTAGGCTTGTGGTTCAATCCCTTCAATTGAATCAATCTATCCACTGGCATTAGGTACACCATGGACCTAACCCAATGCTGGCTTCCCCATATAGCAGGCATTAAGAATAACATGTGGTATCCCAATTAGTTTTTAGAAAAGAAAGTCATTGTAAAAAATATAGGGCAAGGATTAAGGATTTACCTCACGAGCAACGCCAGCATCAAACAGGGAATCATCGGATCGAAGATCCAAAATCACCAAAACATCACCTAAATGGAACATGAACAATATATAAATTCGAAGATTTTGCTACAAAAATTGCTCGTAAAAAGAAAACAACAATGCTTACCATCTCCAGCCGCATCCATGTCTTTCTCCATAACATTATCAGGACGCTTGAACTCTCTAACAACCTGAAAGTTTGAGCATATTTGGAGTGACATGTATCTCTAATAAACTTATTAAGTGATGCACGGCTAACTACAAGTGCTTATGCCTTATAGTACTAATTGATTGCAATTCTAATCAGTAGAAACAACTAAGACGACATAAAACAAATATGCACTCCTATAAAAAGTTATGTGAAATCCCTCAGAAAATCAATAATTCATGCCATGTCAAGATAATGCTGAACTACGAAAGATCCTACACTCACATAACTTAGATGAAAGATAGTATGTGAAATACAATTTCCTTAAGAGAATTTTTTCATTTCTTATGGTTTACATAGGAAAATGGCATTCATATAAGGAGGGACGAGTGAAGGGCCCATAATCAATTTATGCAATAGACAACCGGATTTTTCACCTTCGATGGCAAATAATTTTTCATCCTCTCTCTTGTTGAAGGAAATCCCACAAGGGGGAAATGTAATGGTCTTCACTATTAGCCATATTCTCTTGCCCATTATCTTCTACCCTTCACCACTCTCTAACCTATTCATTTTCTTATGTAATAATATAAAACATGTCAAATGCCCTCTCACTCTGATGATAAATATAATCCATGTAATAAGGGAAATTTGAATACTTATAAAACAATGGCATCAACACATTTTTGGCAGTTTCACTACATGCACTAAGTAGAAGGCATGCATGATATGAACTAACTGAATAGGAAGGAGCAATCCCAGTGACCTATGCATGTTTGCAACATAATTTTTTTATAAACTTCAAGGCGCTATGCGTGCATCATATATGATACACAAAATACAAACATCTTATACTACTAGTTTCGCTTTTGTACATGACATTTAGCAAAAGGATTTTTTTTCCACAAAAACAAATAAGAAGAGGCTATTCTGGCACATATGATATATGTAACTTGGAAAAGTGACTGGTGTGGGTGTTTGAGATATGAATAACAGATGCCGGAATTCACCATTTGATATCATATCCATGATCTATATATAAAATATATCAAAATGTATTTTAGTGGTACATTACAAGTAATAAAAAAAAAAAAAAAAAAAAAAAAAAAACACCATACCGATTAGAACAGAAACGTGCATTAGACCAATACAAATGCTATGCTAAAAATAAGAAGAGATTAAGGACTACTCCTATCATAAGGTTAAGATCTCACCACATGCACCGGATGAACACGAGCAACAATTCCTTTTAAGAAAATTGAGTGCCAGTGATATAGCTGATGGTAGATAGAAGATTATTTGAAAGGCTTTGGTCAAAAGGAATCTGGGAGCCCTATTTTTGTCATAATCTCACAGAAGAGACTGATCAACTGCTTCAGCTTCTTCAGATGTTTGCAAAAGGTTTTGCCCCCAAACAGGAAGGATTGCAAACAATGGACTGGTTCTACTTCAGGCAGTTTTTATCTCAAAATCTGTATCTCCAAGATGACAATGCTCCAATAAATGCAATTTCTAACGCTTGGACCATTTGCCCTTCACCCCACTCTTAACTGACAATAGCAATTCAAGATAGCATTCTGACCATGGTTTAAAATCGCAGTAGTGGTCGCAGCATCAGCCAACCCAAAAAACCAATACAGTATCGGTATTAGTCGCAAATTGCAGTCCATTGTGGTCGTTGCAGAGTGATTTTTTTCACTCCAAAAACTTGAAAAACATATCCAAAATTTTCAAAATATTATTAAATGCTGGAACACAATGCTTTTTTCCATTAGTAACAACTATAAATCAAAATATCGGTCCCACTAAGTTGATATCATATATCCTATATTGCTTATCTGAAACTGTATAGATTTTTTTTTTTTAAATGGTGACTGAAATTCATTGCTCAAAGAAACTGTATAGTATAAGAGGGGTATACTGTATGCAAAAAAACCACCGGAGTGGAGAGCAAACAAGACTGAAAAAGGACAGGAGCTAAGCCCCCCAAAAAATGGGCAACAACCCCCCAAACTAATTACAAAAAAACCACTAAGGACAAATGGTCAAAGCTTTTTTCCTGACTCCTTTTGCAAGTTTATCAGCTACTTCATTGGCCAGTCGCTTTATATGGTGGAAAGAGACGATCAAAGCACCAGAGATTTGTATCACCTTTTCTAAGACATCTAAAAGGTACCAAGGGGGAGTAGAAGACTTGGTTGCCCATTGAATGACACAGTGAGAATCCCCTTCCACAATTAATCTTTGGGGTTGAAGGCTCAGAGCTTGTCGAAGACCGATGTTAAGAGCAAGAAGTTAGGCTTCGTTAATTGCGCAAACAGCAGCTGGACCCGAGTAGGAAAGGAGGACGGTTCCTTCCTCATTCCGAATAACAACCCCCAAACCTGCCAGATGAGGACTTCTAGCAGCACTACCATCAAAATTGAGTTTGAGAGCACATGTAGATGGAACACACCATCTAGGAGAGATCAGTTGGTGGTGAGCTCTGGAAAAGGCTACCTCCTTCCAGTTGTGCATAATGGTATTCACCTAGATGCCTTTAAAAGTAGGAAGGGGAGCGACCCAAGTTGCCACTAAATACTTAACTTTGTCAGGTAACTTATCAACTTCAGAAGATTTACCTTCAAAACACCTCAAGTTTCTCTCTTTCCAAATAGTCCATATGTTCGTCAAGAAAGAGAGATTCCACATCGTTCTTCCCCTCCTAGGTCCCACACCGAACCTCCAAAACTCAAATAGAGAAGAGATGGAATGGGGGAGGGGGCTGGCCACATGAAGCCATTTGAGGATGGCCTTCCACGTGGTGAGTAACAGAGCAGTTCAACAATAAGTGATCAATGTTCTCCTCTGTCAAGCACATTGGACAATCATTAATATGATGACTCGACGGCACCGCAAGTTGTCCATCGTCAGGATCCCTCCTAGGATTGCATTCCACCCAAAGGCTATCACCCTTGGGGGAGCTTTCATGCTCCAAAGCCTGGCCCAATGATGATGATTTAGCTCCGCATTTCCAGTCGTAGACCTAAAGGAGGCCATTACAACCTAAAGGAGGCCACCGAGAAAATGCCATCACAAGAGTCCATGCAAATCCTTCTACTATGCGCATCTCTTGGACTGAAGACACTGCTGATGACGGTTAACAAAGATCGAAATTGATCCTACTCTATCTCGCTTAAGTTTCTTCTGAAAATGGGTCCCCAAATGACGGTATCTCCTCTCCTTTCCATGTAGTCCATTACTTGGGCCTCTTCGTTGCTAGCACAACAGAACAAAGCGGGGAATAAGGATGCCAAGGGGACTTCTCACACCCATAGACCAGTCCATAAATAGATTTTGCCTCCTTTCCCGACACGGTATCTCACCTGCCAAAAGAAAGCCTCTTTAGATGCAAGGATTCCTTTCCAAAGGGCAGAGAATCGAGGAGGAGGGTCACGAACTAACCAACCGTCCCTAGAAATGTCATACTTTGGGTAAATGATAAGCCACTGGAATCATCCTCAATTCTCCAAAGCCATTTTCCCAAGAGTCCAAGGTTCATTTCCTTCAATGGCCTAATACCCAATCCACCCTTGTTTTTGAACTTGAAGACTTCAGAACATTTTACCAGGTGGGATTTTTTCTTATCATTGCCGTGCCAAAGAAAATTCCGCTACAGCCTCTCAATATGCTTGACCACCTCCAGAGGGCATTTGAACATAGACAAGAAGTAAATCGGCAAGTTGGCTAGAGCGGCTTTAGTTAAGGTAATTCTCCCACCAAGAGATAAATAATTGGCCTTCCATAAAGCCAACCTTTTTCTCCATTCTTTCCAGAACAGGGGACCATAAGGCTTTTGAAGCCACTCCAACGCATAGAGGTAGGCTCAGATAAGAGGAAGGAAGAGATCCAGCTTTGCAACCAAAGATGTCAGCTAGCACTGCCAAAGGCTTAGATAAGAGGAAGGAAGAGATCCACCAATCATTTCACATTTAGAGAAGTTAACTCTAAGACCTAACACCGTTTCGAAGCATAAAAGGATGGCCTTGGCATTGTGACGTAGAATCTCATTAGCATCACAGAATAACATAGTGTCATCAGCAAACTGGAGGTGTGCAATGACTTGATCATCGTTAGACGGGTAGAAACCTTTGATAAGGCTAGCATTATTTGCTACTTGCAACATTCGGCTAAGGGCTTCACCAATGATGGCGATAAGGAAGGGGGAAAGCAGGTCACCTTGAGGAAGCCCTCTAGAGGCTGAGAAGAAACCAAACGGAGATCCATTGATACAAACGGAGAAAGTAGCGTAACTCAAGCGTTCTGAAATCTACCCTCGCCATTTAATACCAAAGCCCATTCTTCTCAGTAAGTATTGCAAGAATTCCTAGTCCACCCTTTTGTAAGCCTTCTCCAAGTCCAGGTTGCAGATGCAACCCGGTTTCCTTTGTTAAATCTTGAGTGAATGCATTCATTAGCAAGGAGAACACGGTCTAAAATTTGACGACCCTGAACGAAAGCACCTTGGGCATTAGAGATTATGTCAGGCAATACCTTTTGTAGTCTAGTAGCTAACACCTTAGCCAAAATTTTGTAAATGGAGCCAATGAGGCTAATGGGACGAAAATCTTTAATGCTATGCGCACCAGTTTTCTTAGCAATTAGGATTATGAAGTAGGCACCAAAATGCTTTGAGAGTTTGCCTCTATCAGGAAACTCCTTCAAAAAATTCATCCACGTCCACTTTAATAACCTCCCAAAAAATCTGGAAGAAGGCTAACGGGAAGCCAGTGGAGCCGGGTGCTTTATCCCTCCCGAGAGTGAAAACTGCATGTTTGACCTCCTCTTCTTCGAAATCCTTTTCCAACCGATCCACATCCGCTGCGCATATCTTCGAAACTGTATAGATTTTGTTTACAATTATAAAGATTTACATATATATACTAAAATAAGTTAAAAATATAACAAAGTTTATAAAATGCAATCATAATTATGATTTATGAGCTATTTATTTGTGTTAATTTAAGAAACTAAAGCTTGTACTCGTCACTCAATCATCAAGTAAGTTGTGATCTATGATGCTCAGATACGGATATGGATACGGATACTGATACGGGAATCGGAGATACAACTCCTCACTTATGAAAATCTAGGACATGATTATGAAAACGGGTGTCCTAATTTTTTCTTTAGATCACTTTTGAATCAATGAAATTATCATTGTTTTCATCCCTCTCTAGCATTTTTTTAATGGTAAGAAGCAAAAATATTAAAAGAAGTATATGAAATAAAGGACTTTATAAGTAGGATATGTTAAACTTGTTCCCTAGAAGTACCGGTGCAGTATCAGGGACCAATACAAGTGTTATACTGGTCCAATAGAGATACGTTGGGCTTGTACAAGTATCTGGGTATCATAGGTTGTAATTTCAAGAGCACCAAGATAGCATATTGATACAGGGATCGAGGATACAAATCCTCACTTTTGAAAACCTAGGATACGGATGCGAGTGTCTGAATTTTTTCCATAGATCACTTTTGAATAAATGAAATTATCATTGTTTTCGTCCCTTTCTAGCATTTTTTTAAGGTTAGAAGCAAAAATATTAAAAGAACTATATGAAATAAAGGACTTTAAAAGTAGGATAAGTTCAACTTGGTCCCTATAAGCACTAGTGCAGTATCAGGTACCAATACAAGTGTCGTATCTGTCCGATGCCCCCCATGCCTCAAAGGTGGGGAAAGTGTCAATCATTTGCTTCTCAATCTCGCTATGGTGGAAGGGGTATGGCATGTAGTATTAACATGATTCGGGGCCTCCCAAGTCCCAAGCATTCCTAACAAAATAGCTATCAATTTTGAAGCGTAGTACTATGTTACGCAATCCCAACATGTCAATGTTCAATGGTTACTATCTTATTGACAACCCTGGGAATTGGCGAAAAAGCACCTTCTCGGGTGTAAGCTGAGTCCTCACAAAATGCTGGAGATGTTTGAAGATGTAAGCATCTCTGCTGAGGTGTCTCCCTTGTAGGAGGGAATGTTGGTGGAAGCTGAATTTTAAACCTAGTGCTGTGGAGTGTGGACAACCCTCTCTCTTGACCTGTCACTACTAACTACTCACTACCCTTTTAAGAATTAGGAGAAGAAGAAATCCTGGTTGAAGAGAGGAAAGAGGTGTAGAGAACAATGAAATGGAGGAAAGAGGTGAAGAGGAACTTCTGGTTACTGTAAATAAATATGGGCAGAGATATTATTATGGGGAAGAAACCAAACCAAAGCTCTTTTAGGTAGAAGCCCATTCCAACTTCACCCAAAAATCTCCAGAGACCCAACTCGGATAAGTCATGCTCTACCTGGCTCATCCATGGTCGAGTCTTAGTCGAGTTGACTTAACTCGGACTTGCCTGGTTTTCTTATTTCTGCAAAGGATAGGGTTCTACAATCCACTTTAACATTTGAACTTTAGAACCATTTTCAGTTTATCTTGGAATTTAGCTTCTATGTACTTATGTCTTAGTGTCTTGCCCTTATTTGGCATTGGCACTGCCTTTTAATTTGCTTTTATCTCTACCTCCCCAGATAAAAATAAAAATAAAATATCAGATGATGAATATGTATCCTTGTTACATGTAGCCCAACCATTTTAGGCTCCAGGCGAACTTCCTGTGCTTATCGCAATGCATACATAGGAACAAATTTTAACAACATTGCAACCAATTACCAAGTCTAAAGTCTAATATTTGTAAAATGCTCCTATTGACAAGATGTCAGCATCTGCAATATTTTCCAGTAACAAAATGCAATCCTCCTACAGATCTACATTGAAAAAGAAATAAAAAAAGATGCAGCAATCCAGAAAATGCATGATTAAGCACCTTAATATCAGTCAGCCTCAAACAGTGGCCAGAAAAGGTAATTTCTCCAGATTCCTCAAAGGCTAATATGTCAGCTTGAGACATTGCCTTGACTTCTTTAGCAACAGTCCCCATAGCCTTTCCAAGCCGTTTGCCCAATACACTTGCCAAAAAAAAAATCAAGTTGTTGAATAAGAGATTTATACAAGAATGAATACCAATGCATGGAATAAAATCCAAGATGAAAAGATACCTGAAATCAGGTTCTGCACGTAAAGAAGCATACTTCAACGGATCATTGCATGGAACTACTGATCGTATATTGAGCTCCTCCATCACATACTTCATCGAAATAGAGATTCGTCAGTTATGCACAACATCATATCATAAATTAGAATGCATCACCAATCTAGGAATAAGCTATGTAAAGAATATAAATATAAAACTATAAAAAACAATAACATATACATGCATGGGAATGACTTGTTTGCAGGTGATGATACTCGGACACAGCAATTAGATGAAATCATTGACATGGGTAAGAACAAAGATGCATCCCTAACTTACAAAATCTTAGACAAGGAATAGGGGCATAGGAAGCAAGTTGTGTTTCCACAGCATGCTAACCCTAATTTGCATTTTAGCTGTCATTTGCAAGACACCCACTTTCAATTTTGCTAAACAGACCATCAAATTGTACTTCCATAGAATGCTAACTCTAATGAAAGGATCATTCTTCACGTGCTACTAGAAACAAGATCACAGTCTTCAGAGTAAGATTCTTTAATAGTTCTTTAAGACAAACAAACCAGAAACTATCTTAGGATACCCATTGAGCCAATAGAAATTCTATCAATAGGCTCAATAATAAAATGTTTGGATATAAAAAGATAATCAGATATTAGGTTAGTAGGTGGTAGGGTTAAGAAATATACAGGCCGATCTATGACTACGTGATGTTGCATAAGTATCTGCAAGACCTAAATAACCAACAAGCTTTCCAAAACCATTGACATTTAGTCCAAATGTACCTCCAAACAGAATGTCTTAGAGAAGCTTCCATATCAATCACTTTCATCCTCTGATCGGATATATAGCCCAAACTTGATTGGTTGCACAGATCTAACTTAATTATTACGGATAATCAATGGATCAATTATCAATAGCAAATGATTCCACCGCAAAAGAAATTGTACATGGTATAAGAAGACATTGAACATATGAAACCTTCTAAAACAAGAAAAGAATTCCCTTCTAGAGGGATGGGTATGAAATATTTTTATACAGTGGTACTCTAATCAATGCTCTAAGGCTTTGTAAGGGTTCGCCAATAGCATTCGACCGGCACGAAAGGCAGAGACCGCCTATTCCTTTTTTTAATAACAAGAAAATTTATTACTTCAAAAACCAGACTGATAAAACACAGCCTAGCCGAGAAACAACATATACGCAACAAAATCACCAAGAAAAAACATAACATTGAACAACATTATACATCAAAAGAAACAAACACGAGAAAATCCTTCCCTAGCAAGACCATCAACCATATCATTGGCCTCTTGAGGAATATGATGAAAAGACGCATCAAGCTGGCTGATAAGAAATAGCCCACACTTCCTCCACCCAATCTGCCAATCACCAAGGATGGGAAGAGTTCCCTGAACCCCACTGAATAGCTGAAAAAAATCTCCTTCAATAATAGCCAACTGACCTCCTAAATTGTGCAGTTCAGAACACCCAACTAGTAAACAAAACACTTCAGCTTCATTAGCATAGCAGTACTAGAATGCCTCCAAACTACACTACCAGAATAATCCTAGATGACACCCTCCTATGCCACCTCTCCAAAAACGATTTATGACAGCTGTTCTCTTTAACCGAGGATATTAACATCTTTTGTCATTGGTATCAATGCTTTCAGGCGCTTCTTCATCTCAAAAGTAGCAATGTGTCTACTCTTAAGCTATGTCAACACTTTTGGTTAAAATTAAAACAAAAAACACTGTTTCTATATCGAAGAAAAATGGCCATCCAGCTACATAAACAATGGGTAATCCATGAAAGATCTTCAAGCAAAAATCAACTAAGGATCAAAAGTAATACCTATCATGTATAGATTAATAGAGGATCAGTTTGAATGTTGTAGAGGTAATTTCAATGTAGCATGCTATAAACCATTCTCTAATAAATACATAAAAACTGCATAAATTTGACTTAGAAACAAAACTAAAGAGTACAACATCATAGTAACTTAAAACAGAGTGATAGAACTACAAAGGCCATTTAAGAAATGGCAAACACATGAATATATTCATTTGATTTGAATTTACTTAAAAGTAATACGAAATATACAAAATAACAAGTGGTCACAATCAAATATTGTTAATAAGATTTTGGAATATATATCACAAACCTCTCTTAGTTTTCCAGTAATGTCTTCAAGAAAGTCTGCATCTAAATGAACAACAACCATCTCCCTGCAATTTAATGAACAATCAAAATGCATGCATTTATAATGGTAATAGCACAATTCAATAAAGCACCAGGACATTACAACATACATAAGTGGTGTTTTCAGAGGCTTGTTGTGCCTCTCTCGAATATTACGTGCAAGATCAATAACGGTCATCATTCTGCCAACACTTTGCTCAATGCGTTCCTCTCTCTGATTTGTTATTGTTAAACACAATATTAAATTCACATGAATGGTGAAGTTCATATATGGAAAACCAACTGCATACAACACAAACCAATACCTTTCCTCTCACGTTAGGAAAACCACAATAGTGAATGCTTTCTTCTAAGCCATTGCAAACCTTTCGCAAATTTTGATAAAGCACTTCTGTGAAGAACGGCGTGAATGGAGCCATCGCCTTACATGTAGTTAGGAGAACCTGGAGCACAATATTTTGACGTTTTCAAATAGTGGGCTTAAAATTTTCATTTTATGCACACACAAGAAGATAAGCAGTGCTAAAGAACTCATCTATCACCATTTTCACAGATCTTATTCCTAAAAGTTTTCTTGTTTAGTTAAAATATCAAGAGATTTGCAAAACTTTTGCGTCTTCTCAGGGTACAATTGAGAAAAGCTTGCTAAACATAAAAATAAAAATAGAAAAATACGAAAAGATATTTAAAAAATCGTCTATGAAAATATACCAAAAATCTTACAGGATTTTCAATTTGCTTATTTAATTTAAATATCTGAATGAGACCAGCAAGACCTTAAACGAAGCAGTGAGAAAAGATATGATGAATTGTGGAGTTACTGAAAACATGGCTGCAAGTAGGGTCGAGTGGAGAAGTAGATCTTAAAAAACAGCCCCAAAAATAGATGAGATAAAGCTTCGATGATGATCGTGATGGTGATAACGATTAAAAACAAGAACAGAAGTAATATGCATCGAGTGAGAACTGAATATCCAAAGCACAGGACGTAAGAAGCATCGAGTGAGAACTGAATATCCAAAGCACAGAACGGCGTCAAAAAAATGACGCCCTCGACATGAGAATATAAATTTCTTAAAATATAGGCATGAACTCTGTGCTACGAGTAAATGAACAAGAGATATATAAACTCAGGATAAACAGTTTTAAGCATGTAATAGTTTTAAAAGTTGACACTGTAACAAATTACTTGAGAATTATATATATATATATATATGTATATTTGATATCTTACTTGAGTATTATATTAGTAAACAGTTTCCCCAAGATAGTTATTTGTAAAAGTGGACATGAATTGCAGGTCCACTTAGACATCAATTACCGTAAAGCCATACATGGAGAACAAGAGTACAGCTGCTAAAAGCCTAAAACAACCACTTAAACGGGCGAGCGATGAAAAGAGTTCGCATACATGATATAAAGTTGAAAGAGCTATCCTGCAGTCATCTTCTCCAGTACGGCCTTTTAACCGCTTACGATTAAACCGCACATATATGTTTGTAAGGTTGTCGATAAATTTCAGAAGATATGGCACCACCTATATAATGCAAGATATAAAACTATTAGTGTCATTAGTTATCAGTGACTATCTAGTAGAAGCTAAAGTTCAAATTATTGTCCAGAGTGCAGTAAATTGTAAGCACACAACCGTGTATAGACGGTACGCATCCATTTCTTGGCGGACAAATTGAACCAGACTCTCAGTGGCAGAATTGATCCATTGGTCAAGAACATTTGATGACATTTGAAGAGTGACATGATCAATAGGTACAAATGGCAGAAGTCCCTCAACTTCGAGTCTCTTGGCATTCTGAACAAGAAACCTGTATGCATTGTACCACGGAAGGAAGACATCTTTGACCTGCACTAACATCAGAATAAGAAGTGGTGATTGGAGGGAGATGAAAAAGTTTGAAGGCCTAATTGCAAACATCAATTTGAGAGATTAATGCAATGAAAAGCATGAGATCTGCAACCCATGCCACACAGAACATACAAAAGCTAAAGAGAAGAATTTACATAAACCAATGGAAAGAGTCGTCAATTCCGTTTTGTTTTGTCCATTCCGCCAAAACAAAACAGGGCCCCAAAGTTTTCGTTTTGAAAATCGTTCCATTCCAGCTGAAAAATTGTATTTCGGCCAAGGTGCATTTCATTTGGTATTTCCAAAATGGATGAAATGGCTAAAACCTTTCTTTCTTTTTTTTTAGGAGAGAGAGGGAGTAGAAAAAAAATGTTGTTGTTTATAAGAAGGGTTTGTATTCCATTTTCGCCCTTTTGTCCAAAATCCACATCAGCTCTGCCTAACCCCTTTTGTTTGGGAACTTCACTAGTAGAGTGAAGTGAAGTAAAACCTCCATTTTTCAGACAAAGGGCCACATCAAAAGTATACATTTTCAAAATCCCCTTCTTTTTAAAAAAAAAAAAAAAAGAGAGTAAAAAAACAACCTCCTTTCTCCGCTTAAAGACAAAAGAAACACCCACTTTTTACACAAAAAGTCAAAAACATTCCCTACCAAACAATTAAAGACAAAATATCATCATAACCCACTAATATTTTATTCTTTTACTATTTGAGGGTTTACTGCACTCCACTCTACATGTAAAGTTCCCAAACAGATACTACAAATCGTCTCTACTGGTCTGCCCCTGCTTTGCCTGCCATGACGCCGCCAGGGAGGGGAGCGGGACTGCTGGAACTACTTGGAGCTATCGCCTTTTGAGGTTCACTCGTTGCAAGGAAAAGAAAAGAAAAGAAAAGAAAGAAAGAAGAAAGGGTGGCCGTCGCCTCCCACGGCCACATCACCTCCTCTCTCTCTCTTCTCCTCCTTTTCCTCCCTTTCTCCATCTCTTCCTCTCTGAGAAAGATTTGAGAATAGAGACTCTTGGGAGTCTTGAGTCTTCCGAATAATAAAGACAGCTGGAAAAATAGAGTTTCGATACTTTTTTTGAGATTTGATCCAGAACAGTACAGAAATGAGTGTACCCTACTCAAAGGTTGGCGTTCGACCCAACTCAAAAGTTAAAAAACATTTCTCCTGTCTGAGAAAGATTTGAGAATAGAGACTCTTGGGAGTCTCGAGTCTTCCCAATAGTAAAGAAAGCTGGAAAAATAGAGTTTCAAGACTTCATCTTGAGATTTGATCCAGAACAGTAAAGATATTAGTGTACCCTACTCATACGTCAGCAGTCGACCCAACTCAAAAGTTAAAAAACATTACTCCTGACCAACTGCAGTACAACAGTGCTAGTATTACATGATATTTTAAATTAAATGTCCCACTTATGATGGGTCTTGCCAAACTTATATGATATTTTTAAACTTAACATTTGTTTTATAATTTTCTATCTATTTATATATTTTTTATTCTTCTGAAAAGTTTAGCCGAATTTGAAAAGCAAAATGTTTCATTTCAGAGGCCAGACCAAAATGAAATCGACAACCATGAATGGAAAGCATGGGATCTGCAACCCATGCCACACACAACATGCAAAAGATAAAGAGCAAAATTTACTTACAACACTGTACACTCCATCCTTTTTAAACCGTAAAGGCTCTGCACGCACAACTGGTGAATTGATGAGGTACAAGCGCAATGCATCCTGTACAAAAGAAACAATAATCAGGGAGTATCTTACAAAGCAGGATATGAATTTCACATCAGAGATGGCCAAAGGGTCAAATAAAGCATGCAGATACAGCAGATGCAGCCTTTTGAATGGCATTTAGCTGCACCTATAATAACTGCTCAGACCATGACCAACCACAGTTTGCTCATTCAGTTCCTACAAGAGGGACAGGATACATTTATCAATGATCCAAGCAGTTCATAGTTTGGCTCAACCATTAACATTCCATCATAGCAAAAGTTTCGTTTGACTTAACTGAACGTTGTTAGAGGCTGGATTGTATAGTTTTACATGAAAAATATAGATATTAGTGAAATAAAAGCAAGCAATAAAATCAGTGTCCATCAAAAAGGTCATGATGCCAAGAACCATAAACTTTCGGAGGAAAAAGGACACAGAACAAGATGATCAGTGTTGGAGACCAACAACTTACAGCCCCATAATCACCTATAACTTCCATAGGTGAAGGATAGTTCTTTAACCGTTTACTCATTTTCTTTCCATCTTCAGCTAGGACAAGGCCATTGCAAATGAGATTTCGAAACGCAGGTTTTCCAAACAATGCTGTAGACAGAACCATTAGAGTGTAGAACCTGCAAACATGGATAATGACACATAGTGCTATGGTTAAAAAAAAAAAAGCACTTTGGATGAATCATGAAACTTAAAAGTGTGGGGACATTTGGGTGGACCTCCTAAAATACAAGACAGAGACTCACACAGAATGAAAAAAGCAATAAAGAAGAAGAAGAAGAAGAAGAAGAAGAACACCATCTAGACATGCTTAGGAGTCATGTACTACAATTTCCAAGCGCAGCATCAACATGACTGGGACATGCTACAGTTATAATGCAGGGATTTTTAACACAAAAAAAATGTTGCAGATCCAGGAAGAATACATTGAGGTCCACAAGACAACAAATGGGCCACATAAATGTTTCAAAAAGAAATAATAGAGAGACAATAGAGTTGTGACTAGCACACAACCCTAACGTTGGTCGAGAGTTTTTCTCTAGTGGCTTATTCCTATTCAGCAGGGAATCTCTCGATTAATTCAGATAAAAAAGCCATACTATTGTGAGTTTGATGAGTTCCAGAGTCTTCAATGCCTTCGGGGTATTTGATTCCTTGGGTTAGTGGAATAAGGGCTCGCTAGGATCGGAACTTGATTGGATTTCGGGACAATGATGAAAATAGCGGTAGCAGTAGGCATAGCGGCCCACTGCTAAAACGCTACATAGCGGCGTAGCGGTGCGATTTAAAAAAATCTGAAAAAATTCCAGAAAATTCAGAATAATGGAAAATGAAAGAAAAAAAAAAAAAAAAAATTTTGCAAGAATAACAAAGATAAAGGGGAGTAGCGGTCCCCTCATTGTATAAGGTCCTATATCGTTGTATCAATAGAAAATAATAGTAATGGCCATTTTATTTACATGTATTCATGTTGCTTAGTTATGCTAACGTATAAACTAATGAAAGGCTCCTACAAAAAAAAAACCATGTCATGAAGCTGAGACTTAAGACTTTGGATATATGACATCACTATCCTCATCCCAGCGGTGTTATCATTTGTAGTGCCACTAGTCATATTTTCAGTTGTGTAACTGTGAAAGTTGGCTATGGCCCATTTCCAATTAGAGTGAGTTTTGACATATGCATTAATTTCAATTAAGAAATGTTTGGCTAAGGCATGACTTTTTTATTTTAAAATTTGGACCTCATGATGGAGCTCACCGGTGGTTAAAAAGACTGCAAGTTCTTCAGCTTTTCTTCTCTTGGATGGGCCCATTTAATTTTTTGAATGCTTTTTTAATGGTCTTTTTTCGTGGTTTAAAAAAAATTAGATGATTTTTTTGAATAATTCTTTAATGACTTTTAATGGTTGTTTTTCTTGAATTGATTGGTTTTCCAATGGTTTTTTAAGTCATTTTCTTAATGGGTTTTTTTAATGGTTTTTTAAATGTTATTTTAATGGCCTATTTAGTTTTTATTTATGCCTTTCATCAGGTGGGGCCCATAGCTTACCTTTAAATAAATTGAAAGAGGGCCAATCTTGCTGCCCTAGCTTTTGCCCAAAACAGAAGCATCGAGAGAGATTGAAAAGAGGGAAAGGAGGAGGAAAAGAAGCAGCAGCAGCAGCAGCAGAAGAAGAAGAAGAAGAAGAAGAAGAAGAAGAAATAGGAGCATCCAGCGTCTGCTGGAGCGGTGCTACCACATCTAGGTATGTCTTCTGCAACTCTCTCTCTCTCTCTGTCTCTCTTCCTTTTTTTTTTTTCCTGAACAAGAACTGAGAAGCAATGAAAAGGGGGGGTTTCGACTGTGGTTTAAATGGTCGCGTGGCGGCGCTACGCAACTGTAGCCGCCTGTGAGCGCCGATATTTTCTAAGAAGGACCCATCCTAGACCGATTTAGCAGCCTGGATACCGCTACACCCGATTTAGCAGCCGATATGTCCATGTTTTGGAATATTTGGATTCCTAAATTGAAAATCATTTGAGAAGCTATAAAATTTTGGTGACAAAATATTATGCATGGATATCTGCTGAATTCTATTTAGAAGATTTCAACACTCTTGGACTCCTGAAATTTTTGCTAGGATGTCTGCTGGAATTGTATGACTATTTCCCTGTGTGCGCCTCACTCATTATAAAATGAAAATTACTTGGACTTATGGATGTAAGTGGGTCAGGTCCATGCTAGACCTCAAATCTGAACAGGTCCGGATGCAAGTCTGCTGTATAAAATCTAGCCTTAAATCTGAAGGACACACTCTAGGCCCCACTCTAGGCCCAAGTCAAAGGAGAGAAATTTCATTCTAATCTCACAGGCCGCAGAAAGGCTTTCTAGATCTTCGCTTTTTTTTAACAGCTCATTCAATCAATATGGCCTTATAATTCCCATTCCATCATCTTAAGGATGTTTGCCTTTTACTTTCTTCAAAATCATTCAACCTTTGATGCTGTTCAAGATTTTAGCAGGCAACCAAGCTAAAGAAATACACAAAAATGAAATGACTAGAATTGAAACGCTATACAGAAACCGGACATGTCAATACATGCAAAGTGAGAACGACTACAGTTTGACAATACATGCTGACAACAATTGTAGGAATAGATGCAAGCAATTATTTACATTAAAAAAAAAAAAAGTAAGCAGCGAATTATAAACAGATGAAAATGCTAAAAAACTAACCATCCACGAGTTTGATCAAGCCCTTCAGCCACAAAATGTCCAGGAAAATTATTCTCAAAGAGTTCAGTATTCTCAAATGGATAATGGATATAAGCATAAGGCATGGCCCCACTCTCAAACCAGCAATCAAACACCTACATCGATAGAAACAATTCAGTACTCACATATGAACCAAGAACTGCATTCTTAATCAACCCACACACCATAATTGTAGTAGACAAGACAACATGTCTAAGTAATAGCCTTAAAAGAAACCAAAAGGACGGTATAAAATCTCTATATGGTAATTTCGAGACAGAAACAAAGTAGGCTCAGGTGTCAGTAGATTCAAGATTATTTTGATCCACTAAGCAAATTTAGGTCACCTGGAACAAAAACCAGAGAAGATACACTAGTTGTAAATTGAGAGGGTTAGGAGTTTAAATGTGGTTTGCCTAATTAGCTGCAATAATATCAATTTTTGGCACTCTAATAGTTTTTTCCAAATATACCAAACTTCTTGTTTTTACCCTCTTTTATTGCACTTCTTGTCCTAGATCTAATTAAACAAACTTGGTATCAAATTATCACCGAAATTCATTTGATTGTTTGAAGATGTTGAAAATCATTGAAATACATTCAAAACCTTAGGGTCACACTTCAGTGATTGGCTGAAGGTCTTATGATCATCATCATCATCAAAGGACTGGCTAGCTACTTGATTTCTATTTCTCCACCTCCATTCCAATCTCCCTTGATCCAAATCCTCGGGTAGTTTGGACTCTTCAAATCTATCCTTAGTCCTCACTACTTCGATCCATGTCCTCTTTAGCCTAACCCCTCCGTTCGTGGGACATCAACACTCATAGAAAAGGTATGATGCATGTTTCATCCAATTCCTAAAAATTCACAGCTTCACTTTATGATCAATCAGTGTATGGGGATTCTTTCACTATTCTTCCTTGTTCATACTATTGAGAGATCTGCCCAAATATCTGATCCAAATTTACTGCCAGCTGTGAATCCCTTCTCAAATTTCTTTCTTATGGGGCATCAAATGGATGGTTTTATTTAACTGGGATGTTTTGAAGGTTTGCAGCAACTATTAAGAAGTCTTTGGCTGCTGTTGTGCAAGCATCAAACACCCAGATTCAATGGACCCAAAAATAATTCCCTTCAAGATGCCACTATTTATAAACACACACACATACAAGAAATGTTCATGTGCATCTCTCTCTCACACACATACATACATATAAGAAATGTTCATGTGCATCTCTCTCACACACACATACATACATATAAGAAACGTTCATGTGCATCTCTCTCTCACACACATACATACATATAAGAAATGTTCATGTGCATCTCTCTAAACACCACACCCACCCACCCCCCACCGAGCCCAAGAACTATACTCATAGGAGTACCGCAAGCACCACCTAGCATAGCTCACTTGGGGCCCCAAAGATCATGGAACAGTGGGGAGATCGAAAGATCCAAAGTGGGACCACTCTAAATTTGCAGTTTGAAGCTAATCTGATGCCTCTAACCCCTTGATTTGTGGCCCATAAGTTTAACAGCTTTTTATCAAATTAGAAATTTGACCCTCTATCCAACAGCCCAGACCATTCGGATGGGTGTAAACCCATCGGATCCGGTGTAATTCAGAGAGAAGGGGACGAGAGAGGAGAGGAGGAAAGGGGGCGAGGGGCTAAATGTGGATGGTTCAGATGGATCATAAGTTATGCCCATTGGAAATTTTCACTGTAATATGGTGAGCACGGTTCTCACAAGAGAATTTCTCATGTGTGAGTGTGTATATATATAAATTATCAAGTGGATGAGGAGCGCATGGAAGACCAGTGGTGGAAGTTGTTGGACTGGATTTAAAGATCTGGTTGGGGCCCTCCTATCTACGACAAATCAGCCCCATCTGATCATCCTAACACTTTCAACCACGGCACACAAAATTTCAGAGTCTAAAATGGGTGCACAGTCAATCCAACTGTCTAGGGTGCAAACATAGGGACCGTTGAAGAGGGAAGCGGGATCCAATTGGATGGACCATCAGGTGGGCCCCACTATGAGGAGTGCAAGGGTGTGCACTTGATATATATATATATATATAGAGAGAGAGAGAGATTTTCAGAGAGATTTTCAAGTGCATACATGCTCATTCAAGCTATACAAACACACCCTTGTGGGGCCCATCTGGGGCCACATCCATTCATGGGAAAGTGGGGATCGAAATATATGGACGTGAACCACCTATGTGTAAAGTCTCAAGTCCATCAGATCATCTTAACCCCATAATATGTGGCCCTCAAGTTTAATGCTTGTAGAATACATCACTTTTTTCTTTTCAATCCAACGGTCCCATTCAGATAGGTGGGAAACCATGGGATCGATGACATTCAGGGAGGCAGTTGTGTGTCCCATTCAGATTGACCATAGGAGGTCCAATATCATGGAGGTGCTTAAAAGGGTGCTATATCTAAGGGCTTGCGATCCTTGTGTGTGTCTAAGGTAATTGAGCACATTCGTGTCTAAGGTATTTATGCCAGTGCTACTGTGCGGATGTCTCACACCATGCGACAACTTGTGGAGCCCACTTAGGGCTCTATGATCCATCCAATCCCTCTCAAACCGCTACTCTCTCACCCTCCCCCCTCTCTCCTCCCTCTCTCCCCCTTTCTCTCTCTTCCTCCTCTGGCGAATGCCACATGCCCAATGTTTGCCAAACCGATTAGAGTAGGACTCACCGCCTGATTGAAATCCAAAAAAGTCGTGCCTTCTAAAACTATTAAACTTGAGGACCATGGATCAAGGGGTTAGGACAATTGATCATACTTAAAATCTCACTGACCCACCATAAATTAGCACTCACCCTAATTTGGTACTAATCTGAATACGACGCGATTATTATTCAAGTTAGTGCCAGTTGCCAAATTAAGGTGAGCGGTAATTCATATGTGGCAAGTGATTGAATAGGTTGGATTTGTCATGGGTATAAACTATAAAGGTTACCTCTCATGGGGAACCTGCTAGCAAAACTTTCATATAATACACACACACTTATACACACGCTGCTTATCAGGTGAGCCCGGTGCCCATCTTGCACACCGAGGGTGGTGCCCACCCAATGGTCCATCCAAATGGGCCACACACACACGCACACCCTGAATTTCACATGGGGCCCACCTTTGCACCCATCTGATGTACTATACACCCATCCGAATGGACTGTACACCGTTAAATTTGTGGGGCCCAAATGGAGATGATAGGGGTCAAGGATGGGGCTATTTTTTGCAGAGATGAAGGGTCAGGGGAGATCTTTCGATCCCTCCTAGTCCCAGTCCTAGGCGGTGCCCCATGTGGAGACACGTACGGTCATCCAGTGCGTGAGTCGATAACTGGATTACTCTCTCTCTCTCTCTCTCTCTCTCTATATATATATATATATATATGACTGGGGCATGGCAAGATTAGGGTGTTTGGGCGGGGAGGCATGGCATGTTTAGGGTGGCGCCTAATGGTGTATGGTTATGAGAACTCATATGATCATCCTAACCCCTTGATCAATGGTCCACAAATTTTCACAGTTGAAGAAGGGCGCACAGTCAATTTGATAGTCCAATGCATTTGGATGGGTGCAAATCTAGGGGTCTGGTGAGCACAAGGGGTGGTTGTGGTTTGGTGGGGCAGTCCCTGTGTGTGGTCTATTCGGATGATCCATCAAGTGGTCCCAACTATAAGGTGCACACGGCTGTGCATGGAAAAGAGGTGTGCACTAGTATATGCGTGCGTGCGTGCATCTCCATTGTTTGACATGTGACGCTCAACTAGGAAATGGAATTTCAGTTAGCAACACAACATTTCTTCCTTAAATGACAAAAGTAAAAAGGCCCAAAAGTCCATACCAAACTCTCAATTTTAAGTACCAATATAATAAAGCCCACCAACTTTACTAAGAAACATGGAGTATGAGAACATGAGATCAGGACCAATATTATATGCAATTAAATATTGTATTCAACATTTGGAAGGGAAAACTATGTTGGAGTACATCACTTTGGAGATATCTGTGAATTAATTATTGCTCATTAATGATGATTTCAATTGCGGGAATATTCCAGATAAGAGCGTACGATCAAGGGGCATGGTGTGGAAGGTTCTAGAGAAGATCCTTCTACAAATCTCTACTACAAATGACAAAAATTTATAAAAAGAAAATAAGTTATGACATCATGGTATATATATTGTTTCTATGTACGAAAATATATTAACTACAATTTACATATAAAGCCCCCCATGTTACTCTCCAATCTCAAAAAACTAGAAAATGTAGAGAGGATCTACAGCTACCTATTTTGTTATAAGAAGCCTTCCTCGAATCCACAGCCCCTCCTATTATGTTTCACTATCTACTATCTCATTTGGTGTGAAAACTCTAGTGGGAAAGCAAGCATTCTGCTGGGTGGCTCTATCAAGAAAAGTTCCCACCATTGATGTCCTGCAGCATAGGGGTTTTGCCACCAGACGTCTCTGCCATTTGTTCATTCTATAGAATAAAGCATGAAGCTATTGATCACTTGTTTCTGGTTATGATTTTTCATCGAAGGTATGGGGAAGAATTTTCACTTTCAGACTACCTGGAATAACTAAAGTCAACACAAGCTTGCTTGTCTTGCAGTGTTTGGGCCCTTCAGAAGAGGAACAACATATTGTGGGAGATGGTACCTCAAGCTTATGAGGTTTACCTGGAAAAGGAGGAAGAACGAAATTCACTATAACAAAGGTGTCACTAAGGAAACGGCAGCGCTAGTTAACACCAGAATTGCAAATCGAGCTGCAACATAAAGAAAATTTAAAGGAATCACATGTAAGTGGCAGGCTTTGATGGATGGAGGAGGAAAAAGATATAAACCACAAGCACATTGGGAACCATCTCCAAGCACATAGCTCAAATTAAATGTGGATGGAGTGACAAGAAGGGAACTGGGTAATAAACGCATGGAGGAGTACTGAGAAATGAAAATGGGTTACCGTTATGCACCTTATCAGGCTCAGACTCTCAGTGGACCTTAAAAGGATGCAATGAGGTTAAAACCTTGGCGATGAAGGAAGCACTCAGGATTTTCAAAGAAAAGTTACAGGATCAATTTATGGTGGAAGGTGATCATAGAAATGCAACAATTTTTTTTTCCTTGGGTACGAACGAAATGCAACAAGTCAGGAGTCATAGTAGTGGTCCATGTAGGCCTAAAATTATTTTGAGGAAAAACTGAGATCTTTGCAAACATCTGAGGCTTTCAAATTGTTTATATAAAAATTATGAAGAGCTTGCAGATTTCCTGTCTGAACAGGGTGCAGATAACATTCATAATAAAATTTCATGTTCTTCAACAGATTTCTATGTGACAATCAGGGCAATTTTTTAATGGTTTTTGTTTTCAAAGTATAGTGCCCTTATACTGTACAGTTTTCCATCTTTCCCGAGTGTACACATTTGAAGTTCTTTAATGAAAGCTTCCATTTATGAATTAAAAAAAAAAAGTGTTCAGCTTACATCATCAACACGTCGAAGCACACCAAATTCAGGACCACGCTGGGATGGAATAGTGATATGATCAATCTTGTGGCGATGCAGATCGGTAACCTGTTCACAGAGAGTGACAACATAATCATAAAAAAAAAAAAGAAAAAGAAAAAAGAGAGAGAGACAACCGCACACAGACATAAATAATTTACTCTCTTTAAAGAAGATCATTAATAACCTCTCAATCAAGTAGTAAATATTCATAGAAACAAGATAAACAATGCATTATCATTAAAAAAATCTATTCAAGGGCAACAGTGATAATGGAAAAGCATCTCAATCAAGGTGGGACTCGTATTCTTGAAGCCTAGTGTTAAAGGCAAGAGGCAGAGCAAGGCCCTCAATTTAGTGTATATAAAATTGAAAAAAATTGAGAAGACTAAGGAAAAATAGAGACCAATTTGTGTAAACTTTTAATTTTCATTGGTTTATATTGGTAACATGACTCAAACCTGCAACCTCAAGATTGTGATAATGAGCACCTTCCAACTTTGCTACAGCTTGTTGTCAATCATTTATTAAAAGGAGCATTCAACGATAAAGCTTCTTTTAATAAAAGATATTGCGTGTTTTATTCTTTAATTTTTGGATTTATGTACAGGAAGCAACTGCGAGCATGAAACAACTTGAATAAGCACATTTAATCAATTTATGGGATTTAGCAATTGGATAAAATGACTTTAGTATTCAAAATAACTTTCCTCCTAGAAGTGGCAAAAGATTAGTGAAAACAAAAGTAGAGTCCTTAAAAGCAAACTATATACATACATATATTAATACATATACATACATAAATATATAAATATATATAGAGAGAGAGAGAGCTGGAATTCTGATGAGGATATCAGAGCTCCTCCTTACAAAGTCTACCAGAGGAGGAAGAAAAAGACTCATGCACAGACTTCATTGTGGTTGGATGACCATTTCCTGGTGCCACGTCGTGATTCCAGTGAAGATCCATCATTGGATCTTGATTCCAACAAATAACAATGGTTCGATCTAGTCTGATCTAACATATGATCAAGCTGAAAACCCCATATGGCAAACTCAGGAAGACCCTACATTGGATGTGCCACATGGGAGGGACAAGCAAGAAGGCAAAGCACAAAAGATCAAGAGGGGTCCATTTAGAGGCCCAACCAATAGATGGTACGGCCACATGGGCCATAGAGCCCAGTCCATTCATGTTTCTTGTTTTATTTGTTTTAATTATTTGGATTTTTGTTGAGTTATGCAAGTAGGGTGCATAGGTTTTCTTTAAGTGTTTTAATCTTGACCATTATAGTGTTTATGGCTGAGATCAGTTTGAGCCTTTTTTTTTTTTTTTTTGTGTTTATATTGATGTAGTGCCTCTCTTTTGAGTTGATGATCAATGAAGAAAGATTTGGCTTTTGGCTCTCACCTGCGAAAGGACTAGTGTATTGCCATTGGGTGTGAAACACTGGCAACTTCTGTTCATTTTCTGCTCCTCCTTCTCTTCTCAAAGACGTTAGCTGTTTTCTCCCCCAAGTACCATCTTCTCCATCAAACCAGCCCACCAAACCCCAATTCTCCTTGGCCGTGCAACAACCATTACCAAACCCTAGCCACCATACATCATACAAACCAAAAACCTTTGACCGAACCTCATTCCTATCCGATCCAAACCAGCCGAACACTTTTGGAAGCCCAAATCCCTTAGCCAATGATCACAAAACCCAATCCCATTCAACCACATCTTTTCCAAGACCAAACCACATTAGTTCATCCATTCAAAACACCAAATGCCCTAGCTGAACACTTCATCAAATCAACCCTGCCAAAACCCCACATCCATCACATACCATAGCCGAACCCCACACCCACCCAACCAGATCCCAGCCCATACAAACCCAACTGAACCCTTATCGGGCCATATCTTGCTCAGCCCAACTCTATACCTAGGCTTATGAACCATTCGAACCACTCCCCTTTGCGTTTCTAGCCTATATTTCCTATCTTGAGTTTGCTTATTGCTTATTTGGATATATTAACTGCAGGAATTGTTCAAACAAATCTTAATCTTAAAGTTTTCCAATTCCACACATCTTACTTTTGGTTGGAAACACCTTTGAACCTAGCCTTTTGTTAAATCTTCAAGAGGAACAATAAATATGATTGTTGTTGGTTGATCCTTTTTTTTTTTTTTTTTTTGAATGGTGTTGTTGGTTGATCCCTGAGCTAGTGGAAGAGATGTTCCATTGATACTCACAATTCAGACTTGAGAGATTCATATTGTGGGATTGTGACAAGGCCTAGATTCATCACTAATTCCATAATTGAAAATCTATGTAAGTGGTGTAATCTGAATTTTATTCTTATATTTCAATTGTGACTGTTAACAATCATCTAGGTTAGCTTTGCAGAGTCCTCCATCAAATTCTCAAAATTCAAAACTGATTTCTTTTATAAACCATGTGAACAAATCACATTACATGGTGGAATGGCCAAAATAGATGAGGCTCACTCAAATCAGATACCATCAAGCCCACTTCTATTCATTCACGAGCACCAGATTTGTGACTTATCAGCTAGAACTACATTCAAGTAGACTCAATTTCAGCGGAGAATTGCTCCATTCATGATCAACCACTGCTACTAGGACAATTGTCCCCATTATCAGCACTACCACAATAACCATTGATCCTGGTTTGAGCAATGATCATAGCTTTCCCTCTGCCTCGCCACTGCCATCACTATCAAGATGCACCATTCTGGAAAACATCCATCACATCAAAATCTTTTATTAAAAAGAGGATGCCCTTGTCAACTGCTAGGAAAGAACCATTCTAATAGGAAGATCTCTCTCTACTAGTGCTAGTATAAGCAACCCCAAGAGATGCTGGAATACTAGTATCCAGTATCCACGGGGCATGAAATGGATATGCATACAATACAGGATATTACTATAAAACATCCATTTTCTCAAAGATAATTAGTAAGTTCTATATAGTAGAATATTTTCATGCACTATATATTATCTTTTTTGTTGTATTGTAATACTCAGCAAGAAGTACGAGAAGAAAGATAATAACAAAATGTGTTCCACACTTCCACGCTTTAGCAAAAAAAAAAAAGCAAACAAACAAAATGTGTTCAATGTAACTCACTTTATTTGGTTACAATTTGCTTTCCAATTCCTTTCTCACTGGTGTTACCACTACACACACAAAAGAACCCCCTTTATTCATGACAATTGTATGTGTACTAATTGTGCACCTATATTCCACATCCATACACATAAAGAAATAAACATTACAGCATCACAAAGTAAAGTTGTGAAATGAAAGTAGAACGCAATACAAAGATCAATAAGGAAAAAACTAAGAAACAGAATGCATACATAAAAGAGTGACCTATATGCATCGTTCATGAGGAATGCATCTTCCTTCCCATCACTAGGGCATTAAAATCGCTTCCATATGCCAAAAGACTAAAAGAACCTTGGTCATTGAAATCATCACACAAGCACGTGGGCGAGCGCGCGCACAGACAAATTGATTCAAGAGAAGGAAAAAAATTAATGAACCAGATCAAACAACTAACCTTGACACCGGAAAGTTTTTCTAGTTTATCAATTGAATCAATAACTATCTTCTCCTCGCCATCATCACTGATCCACAGGGGAAGTGGAGTACCCCAAAATCTACTTCGGCTAACAGCCCAGTCTCTAGCATTTTCCAGCCAATTGTGAAAACGCTTTTCCTGAAATCATAGTAACAAATAAAGCAAAGATAAGTTATCAAACAAAAACAAGAATAATAATTATAAAGTAAAGATTTATGAAGAGATTACATAGCATTGAGTGTTTGTGCATACATAACTAAAGATAGGCTCCAAATCACAATAATATTACATGTGAGATATTCATCTGGGGATATAACAGATTATCAGTACAAACAACACATGTTGAACAAAATGGAATTGCTTATTATGCTTTACACAATCATACATAAAAAATTTACAATATTCAAGTAGTAAACTTAGTAGTTTCCAAGTTTCAATACCCAATCCTAATTGACAAAACAAGGTTAAAGCCATTAAGTAAAACCATATCCCCTGCCAATTACCACATTTAACTAACCTTGGGATGTTTATGGTTAAGATAAATAACCAAAATTGTCACATCCTAGACATACATTGTCATATCAAATAAGTTCAATAGTGCCCTTTTCATGTATCATTGGCATTTTCTGATCCAAAACAAATGAGGCATGAGCCATGACACAGGAAAAAGACAGAAAAAATTAAAGTTGACAATACAGCGAACCAATCAAGTCCAGATAGAGCTTCTGAGAGTGTAGAATCAACCATTCAGAGTGAAGTAATTGGATGTGCCTACATTCATTAAGGCATAAAGCAAAGCCTGAGGCCCTAAAGCCCCTTATTGCAATTGACTCCAGTTCTATGTTCAATGTTAAATAGCTGCATGAAAAGTCATGATCTAAGACTCCCTATACACATAGGGGTAACTGCATGATACTTGCTCATGTAATAGCATATCATACTCAAGATCCTGAGAACTTTAGAGATGAAAGAGGTAGGCCGTAGGCCCATGCGATGGCAATAACTTGAGACAGGAAATATTTAAACATAAAAAGAATTATTGGTTTGATGGATACAAGCCAATATTCTTGTTAAAACGATGAGATTTATTTAAGTAGGTTTGTAAAAGCTTTGAAATAACCTTTCAGAAACTACAGATAGAATATATATTAAATAATTAAAATCAACCAAAAGAAGGGGGTTATTTAACTGCAGAAGAAAAACTAACAGTAGGTGCAATAAGAGAGATTATAAACCTTAACATAATCAGGAACCCAGTATGTTTGCTTATTACTCTCTAGCAATTGCTCTTTAATCTCTTCCACAGCAACAAACCTACACAAAAGGTTAAAAACTCAAATTTGTTATGATATCATAAGAGAAATCTAGAGGAAAAACAAAGCAATGTATTAATCATTTAAATTCTGGGTTAGTAATCATTCCATGTGCCTCTCAAAAAGTCAGAACTTAGTTTGAGAAAACATGACAAGTAACCACCTGAGAGGTATCGCAACAAATTCTCAGGCTTATGATAGAAGCTAAAATAATTCTTCCATGCTAAAATACATTGCTTATGCCAGCCATACAGATTAAGCAGCTAACAACTATAATTCGCCCACAGGAGTGGGACTCACCATAAGATAAAACGGAAAATGGTATAGTGACAGATTCATTAATGAAAATTATTGGGATTTCAATTACATTGGTAATTCACTTGTGATTCCTAAGGTCCACTTGGGTTTATGACCAGAGTTGTCAAATTCGTTTCAGGCCCCATTTCGGTTTGGCCTCCAAACCGAAATGTCCAATTCAGAATTTTGGTGAAAGTTTTGGAGTTACAATTTGGAAAATATATTAAAAAATAAAACATTTATACAAATAGAAATTTTTCAAAATAAATATAAAATTTTAAAATAACATAAAATATAAAGTGAAAATTTGGCTAGGGCACTATTTCCTATCAGAGTGAATTTTGGGTATGCCCAATTTCCTATTACAGTAAAATGTGGCCGTGGCTCTATTTACTATTAGAGTGAAATTTCGCTAAGGTCCATTTTCTATTGGAGTGAAATTTGGGTACAACCCTATTTCTTATTAGAGAGAGATGGCTAGTCCCCTACTTTCTATTAAAGCGGAATTTGGCCAGGACCCTATTTGTTATTATTGTGAAATTTGGCTAGGGTTCATTGTCTATTAGAGTCAGACTTGGTTGAGGTTATGGTGAAGTTTGGCTCAACCCATATATAAGTGGATATTTAGTTTTAAATGGTCAGAATTAAATAGGTGGGCTCCACGGGAGAGTCCATGAAACTAAAATAGTTCTCTTTTTAAGAAAATAAGCTCACAAAACTAAAATTCGCCCCAACCTTTATATGAAAGCCGGTCGGCCCCTTTTATAAAAGTCGCCCAGGCACATTTCACCCAAGCCCTTACCATAAAAGTTGCTCCAGGTTCACAGAGGAAATAGAAAGAACAGGAGGCCATAGTGACGGCAAGTAATGGAGACAGCAGTGGAAGCATATCTCTCTGTCTCTCTCACAACCAAACCCTCTCACTTTGTGTTTTCCTTTTTATTTTCCTGGACATTTTGGGTGAAATATGAAATTTTGATCTGAAATTTTGAATTTTGGCTGAAACAAAACAAGATTTCAGAATTTGGCTGAAACGGTCCAAAATCCAAACCAAATTTTTCATTGGGATTATTCAGTTCAGTCCACCAACCAAACGGAAATTATTCGGCGAATTCGGCTGAACCGACCCGAATTTCATGACTATGGGCTTCCTTTTTTTTTTTTTAACGAACTATGGTTTTGACTTCATGCAAGAGCAACGAACATAATGTTAGTGTCCCACGCACATGTTTTATGACACAAGGGAAGAAAGAAACGATCATCCCTTCAGAATCAAGTATCTTACAAGGCAAACACCAGGATTTGTACTGAATAAAGTGACCATCACTTTCCATAACCAAAATGAAAAAGTGCCAAACCACATCATATAGGTCTTCCAGCATAGTTTAAAATCCCCAACGGCACCGGTTCAACTCAAACAAGTCGACTTGATGCTGGCTAGGTCCAGGTTGAGTCACATCCCGGCACCGGTTCTTTTATTAAATATCGTATAGAGTCATGTCCCGGCACGCACCGGTTCTTTTATTAAATATCACACACAATCTGTGTACTAGTGCTGCTGCTCACCTGGCATGGACTTGTCAGTATGAGATGGAGTGCGCGAGTTTATTTAAGAGCTCCAGTATGGCGCATAAGCGGATTGTGTACCAACACTGATAAACAACAAAGTAATTGAAATTCACTTGGCCAAAAGCTCCTCCTCAGGTAAAGGATTCTACAGCCAGTTGACCATTATGAGGATCCCAAATGGCATGAGCAATAATAAGTCTTACAGGTAAAGGGTCCTGTAACCATGACTCAAATTTGCCAAGCTATATGAAACAGATTTCCAAAAGTTCAGGATTTCCATCTCGAGATTTACTATATTCTACGCGGCTGTGTTGCTGTATTCTTTTCATTGTGATACAGATCCAGGATCATTGTTCCTGTAGATTTGATATGGAAACGAAAATGGAATGCATCAACCAATTCGATTCTGTCCTTGTCCCATATTTTAACTTAATTGATTTGATTCAATACATTGAATTGTGAGGAACCCTTACATATTAAAAAAAAATAGTAAAAAAAAAAAACTCGTGGGTTCCTAACCCAAACTAGGAAACTTTGGACCTACCTATTGTACCTTGGCCCTGGCTTTATCCTCCCCTTGGCCCATATTTATATTTAATTGATTTGATTCAATCCATTGAATTGTTAAAGAACCTGATGAGAGCCTAAAATGTACCATTTAGGCCCCTCAATTTAGACTTTGGTATACCTTTCGATGCGTTTAACTAGTCTAATTATGTTATTTTGATGTTTACAGGTTCCCTAGGTGCATGGACAAGAAATTGCGCAAAATAGGAGAAAATGGCAATGATTCGAAACTAGCAGCATAAATTCAGAAATCATGAAAAAGCCCCAGAGGTTCTGCCTCCGGGCGTCCGGACGCCCAGTCACAGAAACGACCCGGAAGCTACTGCTTCCGGGGGTCCGGACGCCCAGTACCTGGCGTCCGGACGCCCGACCCGGGTGAAGACTTCGCCTCCAACGCGCCTTGAAGAGATTTTCCTACCCAAAACCTATAAATGAAAGCTAAAACTCGTTTTAGAGAGGATTCACATCTTGGGAGAAGGTCTGGAGCAAGGTTTTGGAGCTTTGGGAAGAGCGTCAATGGGGATTTCGTCAAAGATTCTTTGTCAACCTCTCGCCATGAGTAACTAAATCTTTATCTTAGGGCTGCGATGAAGCCCTAATCTTGTGTATATGGTGATGTATAGGTTCTAGGGTTTTCCTTTAAATGCTTTTGGTTATATGACAATGATGTTATCCATTGATTGGATTTGATTTCTTTAATGCAATATCTCTTTTCTTTGGTATTTTCATCTTGTAGATTTGAATACTATGTCATATAACGGTGCTTGAATGTATGTGTTGTTAGATCTAGGATAATCTATGCCATAGAGATAGGTTATGCCCTGGTCTGCATTCATATCCTTTATTTGTTGACTTTGTGAAGGTTTGTAACCAGAACGAGTCTTTCTATCATTAATAGTGGAACCCTAGGCCCATACTTGTCATTGTGCGAGGTTAGAGTGGAATCGTACCCTAAGATCTTTTCTCGGATTGAATTAAAACATTGTTTTTTTAATTTGTTAATTTAGGAATCAAACCCATCAAACCAACACTTCGTTTTCTCATAGGATTAGTTTAAAAATCAATACTTTGCTTCTTATTAGGATTAGTTTAGGAATTTAGGAAACAACGCAACTTAGCCTTTTTGTCCCAGTGGATACGACACCCGGTTAACATTGGGATAATTTATATTTGCAAACCCTATTCTACGACGGGTCAAATTTTGGCGCCGTTGCCGGGGACAATCAGCACGGTTGTTTGTTTCTTTTAATTCTAATATTAGTCTCGCATTTTCTAGTTTTATTTTTTTTACTTTTTCATCTTTACTCACATCATTTACTATCCTTACTGCAGGATATTGGTTCTAATACAGAATCCTAGAATTTGTGCAGGGATCCAAGAGAGTTCACCAAGGACAAAGTTTTACTCAAAAGAAATCTCTCTTTTCTTCCCAAGGCAAGGTAAGTCCTTGACTTTTTTATTCTGTTTATATAATTGTAGTAAATTTTGTGTGTGCATGCTTGGACGTCGCTCTTGTCATCCAAACTTGGTTTCTTTAGACCAAAATTTAGAGCGAGTCCTTAGGGAAATCAGATCATCTAAACACTTAGCTAATTCTTCACACACAAATTCACAGATGTCTGAGGAAAGAAGAGAAGAGGAGGTTCCACCTGGTAACCCACCACCTCCTCCTCTCAAGGCCTTGAAGGAGCACTATACTCCTTCGGAATACATGTCCCCATCGTGTATTCAGCTGCCTACGGTGCAGGCAGCTCATTATAAAATCAAGCCTAGTAAATCAACTTGCTTCCTTTTTTCTATGGCTTGAACAATGAAGATCCATACAATCACATTGATGATTTTCTGGTTATTTGCTCCACTGTGAGGATAAACAACTTCAGTAGTGAGGCCCTTAAGATGTTTCTTTTCCCATTTTCACTAAAGGACAAAGCTAAGTATTGGCTGGGTACTTTACCTGCGAATTCCATCACAACTTGGGCCCAACTGCAACAAAAAATTTTAGATAAATATTTCTCTGTGGGCAAAACGAATCAGTACAGGAGAGCCATCACCTCCTTCGCCCAAACTGATAATGAACAATTTCATGAGGCGTGGGATAGATTCAAGGATCTCATTAGGAAGTGTCCTCATCACCAAATTGCCAAGTGGCAATTGGTGCAATTCTTTTATGATGGATTGTCCCCTGAATGGAGAAACATGGTAGTCACCGCAAGTGGGGGATCAATTATGTTGAAAAATGAGGACGAGGCATGGGATCTTTTTGAAAATTTAGGTGAGACTTTTCAACACCATGCCTCCACTTCTAGATTGGAGAGGCCGGCAGCCTCCGTCTTACAAAAACCTCGAGGGGTGTTTGAAATTCAACCCCCTAATGAACTTACCACTTAAGTGGCTGCCTTGACCCAAAAGTTAGATCAGCTATTATTTGTGGGTCAAACTCTCCAATCCCCGCCATCTCAAGGTGTTTGTGCTTTGTGCTCTAGTCCCACTCATTTTGTGAGCAATTGCCCTGCAGCCTCACAATTCCCTGAATTTGTGCAAGAGCAAGTGAATGCTGCACAGGGGTTCTCCAAACCGGGGAATGATCCATTTTCAAGTACTTTCAACCCGGGATGGCGAAATCACCCCAACTTTTCTTGGAAGTCGCCCAGTCAAGGCACTTCATATTCTCAACCGGGAAATGGGCCTAATCTTCCTTTCAATCTTGCGGCCTATCGTTCCCAACAGTCCTACCAGCATCCTAACCCTCAACCACCTCAACGAACTCCATCTTCTGAGGAGACAGTGCTGCAAGAGCTCAAACAGCTCAAAGCATGCACTCAGTTGGTCCATTCCCACTCTCATTCCATCAGGGATGAAAATATCGGCCGCTACGTAGCGTAGCGGCCGATATATCGGCCGTGGCGGCAGCTGCCGCCACGCTACTTTGCATTTAGCAGGTAACGCACCCGTAGCGGCCGCTACGTGGCGCTGGGGGGTAATAAAACCCCCCTGACAACTTTTCGTTCTACCTTTTCAACTTTTTTCATCTTCCTTCCTCTTTTTTCTCCATTTTTACTGCTGTGAACCCTTTGTGTGTCCTCCTAGTGGTCCCAACTCCATTTTGCCAAGATTTGTTGCTACAAAATCAAGAGATTCAACTATTCGAAGGAATCTAAAGAAGATTCATCATCTAGGACTCATGGATTAAAATAGCGGGTGGCGGCCGATACATATCGGCAGTGTTAAACAAAACACCCCCCCCCCCCCCCCCCCCCCCCCCCCCCCGACGACTTTTTGCTCGATCCCCGCCGGGGGATACCCCCGGACCCCCTTTGCGAAACGCATGTTTTAAAGAAGTGACAATCATGAAAACAAAATGATCCTACTTGACCATGATAGCTAGGCCTCTTTTACTGGTTGTCTTTCTTTGTTGTGCTTGGATGTCTATTATTATCATTATTTGTTTATATATGATATTAAGCATATTTTATTATATTTGGAATGTGTGTAGTAGTAGTAGTATAGATATGGTTACCTATTACTACTAAAATTTAAACTGGTCTTAATTTAATTGTTTTAAAAGAACCCTCATTGTTAAATAACTTAGTGGGAGAGGCCCGAGAGGGAACTTCTTAAGTTCCCACGGTCTCCCTCATTGTTTTGTAGGAGATGTAATTGATTTATGTGTTGACCTTGGAGTCTTCCTCTTAATCGAATGTGTCATCTTCTGAGAGGACGAGTGTTGATCACTTCATTTCTAAATTAGTGTTGAATGTTGAGTTGTTAAGTGTTGACCACTTCATTCACTTGATTGAATTTGAACCTTTAACCTTGAGGCTTAAAGTATTGACTATTGATTGTTCAATGTTCACTAATGACCTAACTCTTAAGTCTTATGCCTTTATTTCATGTTCTAGTTTTTTTTTTTTTTTTTTAATGAGCTTTTCATTACTTTCTAAGTTAGCATGACTAAAGAACATGAATACATGTGAAAAAACTAATCATTACTATTATTTTCTATTTATATAGCGATACAGGACCTTATATATTGAGGGCACCGCTACACCCCCTTTTCTTACTTACTTTTGCAAAAGAACCACATTTTCTTTCATTTTACAATTTTCTGGATTTTCTGGAATTTTTTCAGATTTTTTTTGTGAGTATTTCAAATCACACCGCTACGCCGCTACGTATCCCCGCTACGCTACGTATCGCCCGCTTCGTAGCGGTTTGGCGGCGGGCCGCTACGCCCGCCGCCACCGCTATTTTCATCCTTGCATTCCATAGCTAAGCTAGAAACCCAGATAAGGCAAATAGCTAATGCTCTTAACAGAAGAGAGGAGGGACGCTTGCCTAGCCAACCCACGGTTAACCCCAAGAATAATTTTGAGGTGGGTAGTGGCTCACAACCTAAGGATACCTATCATGAGCAAGCGAACATAGTTGTCACTTTGAGAAATGGGCATGAGATTGAAACTAGGCCTGAGGAGCCTAAGCATGCCTCGAGAAAGCCCACACCCCATCCCAAGGGCTCAAGGGCTGAATTGATTTCTAATGGAAAGGAGGTCACCCCTCCCAATTCTTCATCTGACCCGGCTGTGGCACCACCATATGTGCCTAAAGGCCCTTTTCCCACTTGTCTTGACACACCCTCTCCCTTTAGTAAAACGAGAGCCACCATGGATGAAATGCTAGATGTGTTCAAGTAAGTCAAGATCAATCTACCTTTGCTAGATGCGATCAAACAAGTCCCTTCCTATGCTAAATTTCTGCAAGATTTGTGCACTCAAAAGCGCAAATCTAAATCTCATGTGCCAAAGAAGGTTTGCTCACTGAGCAAGTGAGCTCCATTATCCATAATGACACTCCTCCCAAGCTGAAAGATCCGGGCACTCCCACCGTTACTTGTACTATTGGGAGTCACGTTATTGTTCATGCTTTGTTGGATCTGGGAGCAAGTGTCCATCTCTTGCCTTACTCGGTGTATGAGCAGATTGGGCTTGGGGAATTGAAGCCCACCCAGGTTACCTTGCAACTTGCTGACAGATCTGTCAGGGTACCCCGGGGAATAATTGAGGATGTTTTGGTTCAGGTCGACAAGTTCTTTTTCCCTGTCGATTTCATCGTCCTTGACACTGAACCAGTTCAGAATTCCCGGAAACACACTCCTGTCATTCTTGGCCGGCCCTTTTTGGCCACGGCCAATGCGAACATTAATTGTCGAACCGGAGTTATGGATGTTTCCTTTGGGAATATGAAAGTGAGGTTGAATGCGTTTAAGGCCTCTCATCAATCTCCAGACCAAGATGAATGTTTCGTCGTCGATATTGTTGATGAGCTTGTGGAAAACGCTCTTCACCCTGAGGATACTTTGCCGGGTCTCATTGCTCCTGATCTGTCTAATGGTCATGAAGCACAACTGCTAGATGTGTTGAATGAGCACACACGTGCACTCGGCTGGTCCATTGCCGAGTTGAATGATATAAATCCCTCCATCTGCATACCCCGCGTGCCTTGCATTGATGACTTATTCTCGGGGAATGCAGCAGTTTTTAGTTCCTAATCTGGAGGATGTAGACATGAAGGAACTACTCAGTCATGTCTTTTTGCAGGTTTGGTTTGAGTTTCGTAGGTTTTCTTTGTTATTGTTTATTGTGCTTGCCGCTAACATTCCGCAGGTACTTTGCTCTGAGTTGGGGGGTGTCCTCCCCGTTTTCCTCCTTTCCACATTTTGTTAGGCGGTACCCAGGTGATATCCCTCCTTTTACTTTACTTTCCTTGTCATTTATCTTAGCTTTTGTGCTTCACATTGTGGACAATGTTAGGTTCAGTTGGGGGGTGGGGTATTAACCTTTAGGTTAGTCTTAGTAGTTTTTGTTTTAGTTATTTTCCTTGAGTTTTAGGTTTAAAAAAAAAAAAAAAAAATTTGTTTAGCTTTTTGGGGGATTTCTGAAAGGACTTTTATGAAACGAAGATACCTTGATTTTTGGAACTTTTTGTGAGGAAAAAGAGGAAAAGGGTTCACTATCTTGTTTTAGGAAAGAGTTTTTGAGAAATTGTTGAATGATTGATCTATCACTTAACACGTATTTTATAGAATTCTCTTTGAAATGTGAACCTATGAGTTCCATTCTTGCGAGAGCCACAGAATAAGGATGATGGAAAGCCGACCCTCGGTCATACAATGTCCTGGTTCAACTGAGTGGATTTATCCACAAATCGGTGAATTAATTCGGGCATATGGAAAGGGCTGCCTATTGTTGGGGACCGAGTTAAAAAATAAAAAAAATAAAAATTAAAAAACGTTTTGTGACTAGTTTGGGTTCGTAGCCTTTTTGACTCGAGCCAGTAAGCCCATAGGGGTATTGCCATACCTAGTGCCCTAAAGACAACTGTTTTGGGAGTCATTGGCTAAATGCTCGTTATATGGGTTGATTAGAAAGCTTAAGGGACCCAAGCATTGCACAGTCACATGTTTATTCTCTTATAAAAAAAAAAACAAAAGAAAAATAAAAAGAGGATCCAAATAGTGTTGTTCCGGCCTTTGACAAACAATAGTGCGAAAGCCACCATCAATGCTTTGAGAGGAATCATGTTATCTTTTACAAAGGTTAGGTGGCCCAGAATTTGAAAAGAAAAAGAAAAGAGGTGTTTTCATGGGAATTCATAGTGGATCGTTTTATGCTTTCATGCTTATATATATACACAATTTTCACCGTGCACGGTCAATTGTTCTAGCATGATCTTGAGGATTTCTGACCAACAGATAGGATTTGTGAACCAACTTTGTGATGTGTGTTGAAAACTCCATAATCAAGAAAATCCAGTGTTTGTAGGTTTCATTTTGGAGAAGACCCCTTATTATTTTGGTCTTAGGAATTTTGTGGGTAGATTCACTGCAAACCCTCACGAGACTATAACTCGTCCTCTAGGGGGAACTTAGAGGTTTAAAGGCTTGCTGCACATGCTAAGTGCAGCCGTGATCCCTACGAAAGTGGCCTTAGTTAGTCTTTGTGTCTTAGCTTTGCTCGAGGTCTAGCAAAATGTAAGTTGGGGGGTGTGATGAGAGCCTAAAATGTACCATTTAGGCCCCTCAATTTAGACTTTGGTATACCTTTCGATGCGTTTAACTAGTCTAATTATGTTATTTTGATGTTTACAGGTTCCCTAGGTGCATGGACAAGAAATTGGCGCAAAATAGGAGAAAATGGCAATGATTTGAAACAAGCAGCAAAAATTCAGAAATCATGAAAAAGCCCCAGAGGTTCTGCCTCCGGGCGTCCGGACGCCAGCTTCCAGGCGTCCAGACGCCCGGTCACAGAAATGACCCGGAAGCATCCGGACACCCAGTACCTGGCGTCCGGACACCCGACCCGGGTGAAGACTCCGCCTCCAGCGCGCCTTGAAGAGATTTTCCTCCCCAAAACCTATAAATAAAAGCTAAAACTCGTTTTAAAGAGGATTCACATCTTGGGAGAAGGTCTGGAGCAAGGTTTTGGAGCTTTGGGAAGAGCGTCAATGGGGATTTCGTCAGAGATTCTTCGTCAACCTCTCGCCATGAGTAACTAAATCTTTATCTTAGGGCTGCGATGAAGCCCTAATCTTGTGTATATGGTGATGTATAGGTTCTAGGGTTTTCCTTTAAATGCTTTTGGTTATATGACAATGATGTTATCCATTGATTGGATTTGATTTCTTTAATGCAATATCTCTTTTCTTTGGTATTTTAATCTTGTAGATTTGAATACTATGTCATATAACGGTGCTTGAATGTATGTGTTGTTAGATATAGGATAATCTATACCATAGAGATAGGTTATGCCCTGGTCTGCATTCATATCCTTTATTTGTTGACTTTGTGAAGGTTTGTAACCAGAACGAGTCTTTCTAGCATTAATAGTGGAACCCTAGGCCTATACTTGCCATTGTGCGAGGTTAGAGTGGAATCGTACCCTAAGATCTTTTCTCGGATTGAATTAAAACATTGTTTTTTTAATTTGTTAATTTAGGAATCAAACCCATCAAACCAACACTTTGTTTTCTCATAGGATTAGTTTAAAAATCAATACTTTGCTTCCTATTAGGATTAGTTTAGGAATTTAGGAAACAACGCAACTTAGCCTTTTTGTCCCAGTGGATACGACACCCGGTTAACATCGGGATAATTTATATTTGCAAACCCTATTCTACGACGGGTCAGAACCCCTATATATAAAAAGACTCATGGGTTCCAGGCCAAATTACGAAACGTCGGACCAACTTGTACTAACTCAACCCTCCTTTATCCTCCACGCCAACAAAACAACCATCCAACCACACACACAAACCAAAAGAAAAAACCCAATTAATTTAATTAGAGTTAGAAGTGTTGAAAGAATCATTTCAGAGCAATGTCTAGGACTAAAGACTGTGATTTGGAGGCCCCATGAGACTTTTAGAGCCTTACATAATGGCCCCCCAAGTCTTCCACTTCTTGGAGATGACAATAGGCGAACCTGCGGGGAAGTGGCAACCTAAATTATGACATCAAGTATTCATTAGGTAATATATAAGATCCATAGATACTCGCACTAGTAACTCTGCCAGTTCACTGATGCCAACCCCAAATAAAGGAGGTTGTTGTGTCAAGTTGACAGCCGGCATAAAACTATTGGCACACAACAGGAATTCTGGTGATGACTAATTCACACTAGTGGACCACACAATGATAGAAAATTTTATATCACAAAGTCACAGTCTAAAAATAAAGGACATCTATATCAACTTACTTAAAAATCCAAAAATCAGACAGGCCTTCATGTTAAAAGAGCTACATAGAAAATAAGCAGGTCTCATAAAATGCAGTATAACAAACTCTATAAACAAATAAGAAAGGATAAAAAAAATTAAAAGGGGATTAAAAATATATATATTTATCATATTTCAGATAAAACAAACAATAATTATATTTTCCTACAAATATTATTAATGGATAGCAAAAGATAAATTTGGAGATAGATTAAAGGAAGAAAAACATGTATACAGTAGCCTTCACATACCAGCTTGGAACTGCTCTGTAGAGAAGAGGCTTGTCGGACCTCCAACAGAAAGGATAAGAATGTGTAACTCTGTCTAAATGAACAAGCCTTCCTTTTGCCTGTTCATAAATAATTCATTATATTGAAATAGAATAGACTAAATAATGAAAACTACTCAACACCATCATAGTACAAGTAGACTAAAGAAGAAAAACTTCTCGACACCACCATAGTACAACATTACAAAGTAATTGCGTAATTATAGATGTTCACTTCTTTTAAATGACAGACAAATTTTAATAAGAAACAAGGAATTATATGAAACAAGAGCATGGGCTAAGAACAGAAAGGGATAGATAAACGTTATGCCTTCCTTCCGTGTTACTGTGTCACATCCTACAGCCCCAGTTTCTGATGCCAAGACTAGTTACATGGAAGTTCTCCATAATATTCTCCAAAATGCATGAGGTTTCCCCTTCTCCAACCAAACTTGCCATTGTTTAGAAGATGAACTGACGAATTCTCATATTTTTTGGGGCAAACATTCTTTTCTCATCACCCATATGAGAGCCCTATTGTTCCAACGTCAAGCTTCTCCCTTGCAACCTTACTATCTTTCTAGATGATTCCCTCGTAGATTTTATTTTGCAATTTTTTTAAGAAGGTGCCATTAAAGAAAAATTTAATGTTAAAAAATGTTTTTTTTTTAAGCCAACAATTTCATTCAATGCAAAAGTGATGTCCGTGCATGAGTACTTTCAAGATTCTGCTGTCATAAAGCTATATGAAAAAAAAGAAAAAAATAAACAAGGGTCAATAAGCAAAAGTGGTGGCAAAACTTGATCTGACCCGCTAACATGACCCATATTTGAACTGCCTAACCCGATCCAACATAAAATACGGGTCATATTTTTCCTGACCCACAAAAAAAGGGATCGAGTTAGGGTTAACCCGCATATACTCCCCTTAGGTTTATGTTAATTTCCAAAACCTACGTATTAGAAATATATTGTATAGGAGTCTCCACTTTCTATTCCCACAGCCCCACGTACTTTCCACTTCAAGTTTCAAAACCTTCACGATTTTCCTGGCAGCATCAACGATTTTGTTAGGGTTAACTGGGTTGAACCAACCAGTTGGAAGGTTATATGGGTCAATGAGGGTCAGGCCATACTGAACCGCCTTGGGTGCCGGTTGGGAAAATCTGACCCATTCTAATAATGGGTCAGATATAGGTTGGGGTCCAAACTATGGACACCGCCTATTAACCTGTTTTGACCTGACCCAACCCATTTGCTGCCCCTAACAAGCATTGACAAAATTGGCAGCCAAAATGGCCTCAACCAAAAGGGTTCAAGAAAAGCAGTAAGGGTGCATTTGGATAGCACGAGGATACCGGTGCTTCGCAGATTTCCTCTTCTTTTAGGCGTGTAATCCAACTCTCTTCAGGCACCATTAGGTTCAGTTTCTTCTTTATGTGAAAAATGAAGTTTAAAAAAAATTTAAAAAATAAATAAATAAAAACATGCAGAAATGTGCCCCACAACATCAGAAAATTGGGCCATGTGGACAATTTGAGCCATTTTCCTCTGTTTTGTAAAATCCTCTTCTTAAACAAGTGTGCTCTAATAGAAGCCAACAACCAAAAAGGCCTCATAGAAAGCACACCATAATCAATTGGGAAGAATAAAAGCCATGGAATGGATGACTCTTTGTAAATGGTCCTCAATTATTAGCTTTGTAGGGTGGTGATTACCACCAATTATCATTGGTATCCCCTGCACCGGAATCCTAAATGATGTTTCCAAGGCCATTGTTTACTTAAACCCAATCTTAGAGAAAATTATATAAAATTTCCTTCCTCCAGTAATTCAATCACCAATCTAATTATGGTCTCCTCTTATGCCGCTTCCCTGCTCTAGAAGCAGAATGAAAGAGAAGCCTCTTAAATCCTTTTGACATTTGCCTCAAGATGTCTTGTGGTGCCTAACTCAAAGATGAAAAAGTCCGTCACTCTTCCATAAAGACTAAGTAAAAATGCAATTGCCTTTGTCCAAAAATTGACCTCCCAACACTCACTTTATTCCATCATCCTACAAGTGCATTACTCTTCCTCCCTACCATTTTTCTTTAAACCATCCAATAGTGACATCGCCGGGTGCAACATTTTCCTCTCTATCTATTATTTACATGATTTTCTAGGAAACTAAATCAATTGCAAAAATATAAGCACAAAATTACATATATTAAAACATTTCTTCATTTTATGATAAAATTTGGTTTTCTTTACACACATTTCACATCTTCTATCCTATCCTCATTAGGAATAGATGCCTTATCCCATTCAATGCTGAAAAACAAAGGGCATGGTCAGTTCAACCGGACTGAAATGGAACCACTACATGTAGCGGTTAAGTTAACCAAAACCGCTTACCTTAATTGAACCATGCACTTTCACTATCAAGATGTTTAAACCATTAACTTGCCACCGTATTTAAGAGCTGGCAATTAAGTAAAAATGGAAAAAAAAAATTGACAAACTAACTTTAAAATATTACTTAAGAATTTAAGATGAAACTTCTAGAACCATTATGTTTCAACCCATTTCAATTTAAACAATAATGACTCAAAATGCAACTTCTAAAACTACCAGTTGGAACCGGTTCAACCGAACCATAAGTTTCATTGATTCAATGTCCTAGCCAGTTATTGAAACACCAATCGCATCTACCTGAGTGGTGTTCTTAAAATTGGATCAAAATGCTCGACCTAAACTGATTCTTTTGATGTTTAGGTCAAACCAAAACCCTTCCAATGGTCAGGAATCTATCAAAATCATTTAAACCCGTAAAATTAAATTAAAAAAAAAAAAAAAACACAGTAGGTTTTGACTGGTATAACGGATTTCAATATTTTTATTTTCTACTCATTTTGTTTTAAATTATGACATCACTGTCAGACCCAGTTAAACCATTGGTTGAACCGGTTTGCACTTTGCACCAAACCGTCCAATCATGTGGTTCAACCTTGGTTTCAGTATTTAAATAAATGATGATATTGGGTCAGCTTCTCTATAACTCCACCTCCAGACTACAATTCATCCTGTTATTATTTACTATTCCTTCCAACAATCTTTTTTTATTCTCATCCTTCCCTTAGTTTCTTTAACTTGTAACCATTTAATACATCATACTAGACCTGCTTAAGATCTTCTGTGTACATGCACAAATCATCAAAAATTGCATTCCTTTATTTCTCAATTATAAGAGCAACCCATAAGTTTCTATGTAGTCAATCTTAAGTTTATCCTTTCCTGTAACTCTAAATTTTCTTCTTCTTTTTTCTGAATGGTTACTTCATTAAAAGCAAGCAGTAAAAGAGTACAATACTGACAAGCTAACACCAAAAAGAGAAACAACCCCAAAAGGATAAACACTAAAGGGACATCAAGAACCCACACAGAAACCACCTAAAAAACCACACATACCAACAAGGAAAGAGACTGGATAAGAACCATCCTACAACAGATAGGTTTAGGAGAAAGCCACTTCCACCCAGTTATGCATAATTTGATCCACTGAGAAAGGTTTAAAATGTTGATCGATCATCACCCACAATGCAACCAAGAGCTTGATTTTTTCTATTAAAGAACCAACATTGTTGGACTTCCCCTCAAAGCACAGTAAATTTCTTTCCTTCCAAATTGTCCAAATGACTGCAAGATAAGTCAGACACCACATCTCCTTCCCTCTGTGCGATCCGACCGGAGACCTCCTAGCTTGGAATAGCTCCACAATACAATTTGGAAAAACCCAACCACACCCAAAACAATCCATCACTGACCTCCAAAGCAGATGGGCAACTTTACAATTCAAAAGCAGATGATCCACTGTTTCCTCTTCGCTTAAACACATAGGGCATCCATTGACAACAGCTATTCCTCTCTGCCTTAGATTGTCCACTGTGAGGATTCTTGTCCACTGTGAGGATTCTTTTCATTAGAACAAGCCATCCAAAAACTACAACCCTAGGAGGAGCCTTAAGCTTCCACATGCTAACCATTGGGCTTCTCCCATGGCATATGCATCCCAGCCACAAGCAATTTAGCTTCATCTATGTTCTTCATTGACAACATTTGAATCCATAAACAAAGGTTTAGCTATCATTTCACAAAAATGCCACTTTACTCAAATCTCCAGTTGAAGATTGCATAGCACCCCACTAATTTGTCTCCGCTTGCCACCTTGCATTGATCCTACTGTGCTAACAAACAAAAATCCCATGTATTGTTCCAAAAAACACTTATCTACATCATATTGTGACACTATATTATTTATTTATTAAACAAACTCATCCTCCCAATTGTCGGATCCACTAAGCACGCACCTACATAATGTTCAAATCCTAATTTTTAGCACATTTAACAAGTAGGTCTTTTCCCCAAAATTCTAGCTTATCAGTATATCAATAATAATAATATCGTCACAAGCTTATCCAATGTTAAAACTAATCAAAAAAGAAAAAAAAAAAGTAAGCAATGCTAGATTCAATAAATAATCAGATATTTTCTTCATACCTTCACAGCATTTACAATATCCTTATCAGCATCCTTGACATAACGTCCTTTAAATTCAGATATCTTATCAGTAAAGCATCCATCATCATCAACCGCTACTATTAGATCCTCACCCTGACACAAACCGATACAAAATAAATAAACAAATGTCAAGAGTGGGACACGTTTCATAAAGGGTGCAATTCAAAAGGCATGCATTAGAAAATAAGAATACAAAGAAATTTTTCTTAAATTAGTGAACCATGAACAAATTATTGAATAGACAAATTGAGCACATTAAGAGCAATGGAATAAGGTTGTAATACAACAAATACTTAACAATTGAAAAACAGCTCAAGGTACATGTTAGAACAAATTCATTCTAGATACCTTCTATGAATCCTTGGGGGATCACTCATCAATAAGCTGCCAAATAAACGTAATGATTGATGTGGAAGAAGGTGATAGAAGTTTAAATACCATGTTATTGTGCTTGCATTCAAGTATATGAGGTTTGATCGAGCTTGGCCAGCCAAAGGGCCATGTGGTAGGCCAGGATAGGTCAGGACAGAGCCCTTGCCGGGCCTGCAATAGCCAAGGCCCTACCTACCCTCAAGGACCAAGACCAAGCCAGGGCCAAAAGAATATAAATATATATATATATATTCAAGACAACCACCAATAGTCAGCCTGATGCTAACCAATGCAATTTATTATTGGGAATTTCAGCATACTACAAAATCATGGATAAATGGCAAGAGTGGGCCTCGCAAGCATACAAGTAATTGAATAATAGCAACCTTTCTGCTAGGATAATTTCTTGTTAAATTTCTTGTTATAAGGATGTGAGTCCATAGTATACTAAAAACAAGAACTGAATTGCCAGAAAAGGACCCACTCCCAACAGAAGTCCAGGGTACAAGACCCATTCCCAATAACCTTTAAATTAAAGACTGGAACCAGGTCAGGCCCAAATTATGGTATATACCTTAGCCAAAATTAAGACATGAATGCTTAAAATATATGTTATAATTATATTATATATATGACTAATGGTCTTATGATATCGACAATTTGGTGTTGACGACTAATGCCAACCAGGTTTAACTCATGTCGGCCTGTGATTGTTTAAAGCCGCTCAAACGGGATTGTCGTTCTAAACCGCTCAAACGGGATTGTTGTTCTAAACTTATATAATATATATATATATGGGGGTAACTGATGAAGAAATGTATAGATCACATTTTTGCAATGGCCGAAGCTTATATGGAGCAGTTTGGACTTCCTAAGGAGGCCCGCAAGTGTCCCGACAATAATTGATTGGAAAATTAGGGCCCAAACAGTCCATATTCTAACTTAAAAGAGAACCACAGGGGCTGTTTCAGCAGAAGCAGAAACAACAGGGGATTATTACTTACATGCGACTTTTAGAAAATTCTGAAGCATGAAAGGGGACAGCAGATGCAGCAGTTTGGAGCACTGACTTGGTGGGCCATTCCAAGGCCAATCCACCAGAAATCAACACCAAACGTGTCGCCCTTGAGTACCCTTTCAGATTGTTGGAGTCCTATCATCTAAAAGTGGGCCATGTGGGGCCCACAGCCAATCTCCTACAAGACTGCAGGAACAACCTGAATATAGTTTTATGCAAATTTCTTTACTTCTGATCAGTATTTTTTTTTTTGTTTTGCTCTAAAAAATACGATTAAGACTACTAATCATAGTAGGAAAGTAATTTAGAAACAGATAGTAGGGTTTTGTCGGGTTTTAGTGAACTGTATATAAAAGTAGCAGTCAACTGTGAAAAGCAGTCGACAGATTCAGCTTTCTCTACGCTCTCTTCTCCATTGGGATTGAGATACTCTCCTTGGGATTGAAGAAGACATCAATCAGGTTATTCACTAATAGCAGTGGGTAATCCCTTTTATCTCCATGTTCTCTTGCTTAGTTACTTTTGATTTGGTCTAGGGTTGCATGTTTGGGTTGCTATTCAATTAAGGATTTATATTTGGCTACATCAGTAACATAGAACTAACTCATTTATTTCAGTTCCATAAAACAGCGTGGACCCCATATCTACCCGATTTTTTCAGGTCAAATCCTTCAGGATGCCCATTTTCATCCCTAGGCAACAACATGAATGAAAGAGGACAAAAGGTCTACAAGATTGGAAGACGGTTGATCACACATTCAATCAATTGTTCTTATCCTACTATCTGTAAAGGCTGTTGATCAACACATTACAATAATTCAATTTGAGAAGTCTCTCTAGATCATCTACAAGGCATCAAACTTTTGGCTCATTTGCTGGAAAATTAGTATATTTTAATCTGCCTCTTCTTTTTCTTCCCTCAATGCTCTCATGTCCATAATCTGTTTTTTTTTTTTTTTTTCATGGCCCTCGAAGTGGAGACTTTTCAAAATCAAGCCCTACCCCACTCTCAGGCTGTATGAAAAGGAAGGAAAAAAAACCCTCAGTTTTTGCGGGTTTTGGTGGTCCAGGCCAGGCCCCTCATCAGAGGGCCAGATTGACAGGCCTAGATTGAGCCAATGGGCACAAGACATATGCATAAGCACCTAAGGCCACAATGAGCCTTCGGTCCACACTTATGGGCCACATGGATACACACACATGACAGCCTATATAGCTGGGACAGTCAGCTCATTTAGGGATTTGGTTTGACTTTTGAGTTCAAAAAAGCAAGAACTTCAGGAATACAAAGTCTTTTACTTTCAGTTATGTATGGTGGTGACTAAAACATCTTAGAATTGTTTAGAGTCAAATCAACAGACTCAATCGTATCTAGGGCTGCAGCTGCTTCCAAATCATTGTGCATGTGTATATGGGTTGAGAGTGGGACAATGATGATCATCTTCCTTTGATAAGAATACGGCAGAATGATCAATATAGGATATCTTTGTTGGGTTTTGCACTTCTTGGCTGTGTTCAGCATCCATTTCTTTTCATTTGTCATTTAAGTTGAAATGCAGTCTAGGTCCTCAACATTTCTCAATTAACTAGCACATAGTGCATGTGTATATGTAAACAGGAAGAACAACATGCTTTGCTGAATTTTTCTTAGCACAACTAGTGTCAACCCCATATCGTATGTGTGATTGCTTCTTCTAGTTACGACAGGTGCTTCGTGAATTCTTCCCAGGCTTGGTCAGGCCACAAGTTGGTTTGTGCGCCTGGATATTCCTGGTTAGATTGTTGTATTAGGGACTGATTTGTTTAAGACTCAGATTTTGGTATATCTAGCACTCTTCAGCCTATAGTTCGCATTACAGTTAAAACCACACCAAACAGAATCCAATAAGTTCCTCTTTCAGTGCATCCCCCATCCATGCATATACCTTTCCATCCCTCGTCCCCCAAAATTCTTTTGAAAAGAGGTGGCCTGATTTGGGCAACACAGTGCCATGCAAGTTGCTCATACAACTTTAGTGCAGGAGATTATAGCTGTGTATGTGGGTATTTGTCTGTGAAGATATGTGCGCATGTTTTTGAGAGAGAGAGAGAGAGAGAGAGAGAGAGAGAGAAGCATATGCACTGAACAATCGCTCCCTCTGATATAAATAATATATATATGTTTTACATCATCATAACTTCATAAGCAACTTAATGTCAGCAAGTTAGACAAACTTTTGTTAGCATACGTGCATTATAATTTGAACCTTTGCAAAGGTACATTTAATTTTACAACAAGCTGTTCGTGGGTTTAGTTTAATTTATTCCAATGGAACCATGAGATACATGATAATGTATAACTGGGGCCCATATGTTGCATATTGTTAACAATTGGAACAAGATAAGAACGGTGTGATCTTCAAGTGATCCCATAAGTTAAGCGAACATTGATATATTGGATGAGTGGATTGTTGAATAACCAACACTATCGACTGAAATGACCTCTTTAGATGGAAAGCAGTAGAGCAGCCAAATTCAAACAAAGAGGATGATTTAAGGATGAAGTTGGACCGGAATTGGATGAGGGATGGACAGAGCACTATAGGGTTGGGAGATTAATAAGAAGATGATACAATCACTGAATATTGTAATTGGGATTTCTTGTTCGCTAATTTTAATTTGCACGTATAGAATGGGGATGGATTAAAGACAATGAGTTGAGACTGAACTTTTGAGAACACTATGGGCTTGTCTGTTGCATTACGATACGAAGGAATTGTGATCATTCATGCCATCAGTGGTTAAAAATGAAGGCCAAAGGTGAATATCCAAAAGCGTCCAAAAATGCCCATCAAACTATCTCCCCTTTACTGAAAGTTGAATCGAGGGAAGATAACAAATGAATACCCAGTCATCACCCTAGTAATTCAATTTTAATGCCTACGAAAGTCGATGTCTCATCTATATCTCTATGTTATTCCCTTCCCTCCTCACCTCATATCCTTCACCCCTCACCTCGTTAGAAGTCTTTCATGGAGCTCATTTGACTTTGAGTTCCTATGTATTCAATCCCTATGTAATCTAATGCAAACAACAGGCCCTATAAATGCAAGCCTAAAAGCATTATGTGGATTTAAAAATTAGAGCTTTCACTCCAAAGTTTGTAAGTTTTGAGTTTTTGAACTTTAATCGTTGATGTATTTTACTCTTTATAACTGCATATAATTGAAGGATGCATGTGGTTGTGATTGTCTCTCAAATTAGAAATATCAACGGCATGTTGTACCCATAAATATGTAGCACATAGGTAAAATAGGCCATATTTTAAGATATTTTGAGCCTAAATATTCCTAATTTATTCAATTTTTATTATTTTACTATTTCTTAAAAAAAAAACTTTTATTTTTTTATGGAACGGAATACTGAAACAACCAAAATGTTCCACCACAAGGCTAACTAAAACAGGATCCAAAAAGAAACTGACAACTTTGCTCATAACACCTCCAGTATATATGATTTCCAATATGTCAGTAGTTGCAGCATGAGCAGCAGCAACAGTAGTAATGATAATACCAAAAAAGCTGATCCACTCCAAGCAGGATAGAGGTGAGGGCTTTAGCAGAGGCCTTTAAGTACAGTGGCACTATATAAAGAATGAGCTTCACACCAAAAATGCCTCTTAAGGACAACTGCATCTTCAGTGCATGGCCCACGCTAACCTCTGCCAATTGGATTTAGGAATATGCTGACAGGAAGCAATGCCGGTTACTACTTAGCCATGAAGAAAAAAGGGGAGAAAAGATGAGTGCCAATTTGGGTAAGAGAAATTCGCAACACAGCTTGCAGCAATTTGCAAATAGAATGGTTGTCAAGTCAATAGAACAGGAAGAAACTGTGGATGTTAAAGTGAAAGTGAGGCAGCACAGAGGGAAAAGTAACCAATAATATTGATCACTCTCCAAGCCCAAGGTTAAAACATCAGCACATTGAAACATCTTGATCTCACACAATCACACAAATATAAATTCAACCCGCAAAAAGAGAACTACTTTATTTCATTGAGTGCCCTGAACACAGTACATCCCCTTATGGAAAGGGCCTGTTGGGAAACTCTAGTATAACCTAATAAAAGCTAAGGTATATTGGGTCTACAACAAATGGTTCAAATTAACATTCAAAAAAAAAAAAAAAATGGCTCTAATTTTTAAGTTCTAATTTACAATCAGTCTATATGGTAAAATTCAAAGAAAAAGCTCTTATTTGGCAGTAGGGTGTTAGCTGAACATACAAATTAAAGCTTCTTGAAGAGGCACTTTCTGTCATTCTCAAAATTTTGTTTAGATTTTGTATGTGAATAGGTTGTAATGCGCATATTTCGCTGCTCCTGAAGTGATTGGGTTGATCCTAAATACGCCCCATTAGTTAAAACAAGAAAAAAAAAACTCTAGTTCCGCCTCTTACCTCTTTAGATGAAAAAACTCTAGTTAAAAAAGGGTCCCCTTAATTTTTTTAGAGGTTGAAGCTCTACCTGCTAATCAAATGAGAAATGAAAAATAGATGTTTACCAAACACTCTAAAAGCTAAATAACCTCTAAAACATGAAATAAGTGCGTTTTAGAATTCCTAAACACCTCCTAATCCTCTAGGGCTAGTTTGGCACTTCACTAATATAGTAAAAGTCAATAAAGCCTCCATTTTTCAGACAAAATGTCACATCAAAAGCACTTTAATTCAAAACTCCCTCCATCTTTTTCAAAAAAAGTCAAAAAGCAACTACCTTTATCCACTAAAATACAAAAAAAAACTCCACTTTCCCATACAAAAAGTCAAAAAGATTTCATAACAAACAACTAAAAACAAAATACCATCATAAGCCACTTATATTTTATTCTTTCTTCAAAATCACCTTTACTTCACTTGACTCTATTAGTAGAGTTGCCAAACTGGTCCCTAGGGATTGATAAAATCACTCCATCTAGTTAACCTTACGTTCTTTATAAATTTTAGTAACAAAGGATAAAGCAAATTCCTTTGATCTGTCTTCTCTCCAAATCATGATAAGGTTTGATTTTTTGAACAAACATGATAAGATTCTAAGATAGAAACAGCTTGCATTTGGCCACCACATGGATTTGGATCATAAACCAAAACCACATTTTGGGCTGCCCCGCTTGGGCTCCATCAGAAAGTGAATAATACAGATGTGTTGCAACTATTATAAAAGGGGAACATCTAAAAAGGAGAATTGACATCCCAAGCTGTACATCAGCTGGCTGGGACATGGGTGTGAGGGGGGGTGCATGTGTTCCAAAGTCCCCTATGTAGCAGAAAGAAGGGAGAATTTGCAATTCCACGGAATATTCACAAAATGTTCCCTACGATGTAGTGAGCTAGTAAAAAGTTAGGCCATGCAAGTTGATGGCCCACCAAGGGGAAGGAGTAGGCCAAAGAGGACGTGGAAGGAGGTAGTAAAAATAGATCTGAAGAAGTTCAACTTGTCCAAGGATTTGGCTCAAGATGGATTGGAATGGAGAAACGAAATTCATGTATGGCACAGCCCCGGGACTTGATTGTGATGTAGACCAATCTCAAGAACGAGATTGATCGAATCCAAGGGATTCCAGCCCTAGGGCTCAAGACAAACCACACACAGAGAGAGAAAATAACTCACGATAATAATTTTGATTGAATAAAGCATACTGAATAACAACGATCTCTTCTGTTTATATAGAAGACATATTTCTAAACTAAGCAAGACTTTGAAATTAGTAAGATTTCTAATCCTACTCAAAATAGAATTTAGAAAGTAATCCTATTTAAGAAACTAAATAATATAACTAATAAGGATAGGGATCTTTGCTTAGGAGAGATCATGCGGACCCCATGAGAAGATCCGTCAGGTCCTGCGGGTCCTGGTCTTGCGGGCTGCATCAATGTAGCCAACTCCAACATAGCTGGGATAAAGCTGATGATTATGTTCCCTAAGATGTAGTGAGGTGTCCGCTAGTTCATATTTTATTTCTGTTTAACTAACAAAAATAAGGACAAGTAGCATGCATGAAAACAACCTTCTGGATTATGTTTGAAGTAGTGCAGACGCGATAATCATCTTCACCGAAGGCAGGAGCACAATGAACCACCCCAGTCCCACTATCATCAGTAACATAGTTGTCTGACACAACCCGAAATGCTGCATCAGAATAGTCCTGGAAAAAATCAAACAATGGCACATACCTGCAGTAATAAACAATTCCTACTTAGATAACAAAACATTCTAACAAGTGACAGATAAAAAAACATCGTAATTAAATTGGTAAAATATATAACATGCGTGATAAGGATTTAGGTTTAAAAATAGAAAAGGAGTGCCAGAAACTTGTCTGGTATCTTTTCTCTCTCTTCAAAAATGTCCAAGAATTTGTCCATTAATGGTTGAACAATCATTAAGAGATTCATCCCAAAGATCATCTTGCTGGCAAACTTTTAAGTTGTTTGACAACCATTTTGAGGAATTGAAGGACAGAATTTCACAGTATCTTCCATTTCCATGACTATGAAAGCTTTTACAACTGTCTCAATTGTCAAATTTTTGTTAAGGACTGAGATAATTCTCATTCATATTAGGATTTGTATCACAAGAAATGATCACGTGCTGACATCCACAATCTGCATGGCAGTTCCCATCTGCATCTATTGACCCAAGTGGGGCTCACCTTAGCTTGATCCAACCATTTGGATCGCACACCTGCCATGAATATTCACTGGGCTAAGTTTCATTCCAATCAAAGTGGTCCATGTTGTTGGTTTGATTGAATTATTAAAAATAGGATTAACTACTGAGATACATATCACTTTCAAAAAACGAAAAAGAGAAGAAATGCAAGCAACTATTGAGATATATCCAACTTTTCACACAATGATCGATCAATGGTCAATATGAATGGATTGTGATCCTACAAATATGGCACAATGGATCAACAGAAGTCAACCACCAGAAATAAGCATGTATATGATTCATTCTTTGTATCACACCATATGCAGTAGAAAAGAAAATAAAATCAAATAAAATCAAATCAAAAATCAAAGAAGAGCACAAACAGTTTCAGATATTAAGAGAACATCTTGTAAAGCAATTTTAGTAACAAGATTCTTGATAGCATTCCATGCATGAAAAGAAAAGAAATCTACTTTTTTTCCTGGATTTACCCCTAAACACTTCAACGTAATTCCATATGATACGCTATAACTATGCTGATGTAACTCTTCTTGTTTCCCATTTTATGCTGGGGAATTAGGCGCACCTATGATCAATCCAGGCCCTTCATATGCACTACCCCACCATTAAATTTCTGAAGGACCCAGATCAAGACACAGACCTAATCAAATGTTTCTTAGACCCAGGTTCAACTCCAATGGACCACATTAGAGACAGAACAGACTCCTGGCCTAACTCAAAACCTTCATATACAGAAGAAAAAATACACAGCAAAAGGACCCAACCTGTGACTATGACCGTGCAGTCACAAGGTTAAGCCTCTACCACCTGATGCCAAACAACTTAGTTGTTCAAGGACTGTAAAAAAATATAATAATATAATACTTATTCATATAGATATTGTATACATGTCGCTCGGGTAACAGGATATTCAGATATGCACGGAAGTCAGCCCGAGCATCAATCAGGTCCAAAAAGGTTGTCTGTAAACAGATTTCTGCAGTCAAAACCCTCAGGAAACCAGTGAATCAGAGGTCCATTGGCATCCCTAATTATATTCACACCAATTTGACACTCATTTGATAAGTAATGGCTTTTGGATTGGATCTTACAAAATGCATAATGAACAGACAACCTTTTGAGGCCCTTAAAAATCATGGGGTAGGATAATCTGGTGCAACTTATTTTAGCCAATCCAAGTCCATGACGTGACCTTTCCTTACCCCTACCACTGCTGAGCCTCAGAGGTAAGGGAGCTACAAATTTACATCAACCAGGATAACGCTAATGGGTCCCACGTTGATACTGCCAGATACTTTAAAGATATCCAATTATTGAATAACAACACTGGAAAAGAACAAAAAGATAAGAGCTTACTTCATCCCCACAAGGGAAGAACCTGAAACTTTTTCCAACAACTCATATGATCCAGTATCCTTTTCACCCTTAACCTTTTCCTTCGAAGACCCCTTGCTCGTAGGTTTCGCATCTTGGGCAGGTCTATTTGATGCATCAGATTTAGACTTTTTACTTGGAAGCACAGACATTCGAGATTCTGCAACAATGTACGTTGCACCAGTCAACTTGTCCTGAACCTGTTCAGCAATTCCATTGAGATTATCAAGAAACTTAAAGCAATGCATAATTTTAGACAAATCAAAGCACGTAGAGATGTTAGGTTAGGATATATCTTTTCATCTGAAAATTATACTTGGCAAGGCATGCTGTTTCAACCAACTCAATGTCTCAACCACAACACACTTTGTTTAGTACAGTCTATGACACATTTGATACGCAAAGAACATGAGCTGAAATCAAATATCTCGAAGAATGGCTATTTCAGGTCTTCTGTATATGTGCCCAAACCATTTCAAACAACACTGACAGATTTTATCTTCTATTGGAGCTAATAGAAAGTTCTCTCTTATGTGCTCATTCCAAATTCTTTAGGTCAAGAGAACCCCTTTTAGCATGTGCTCTCTTGTTTTGAAAACTGAAATAATATTGCAAATTGATAAAGCAATAGAATTGAATCGAATTTGGAATCGTGTCGTGGATTGCAGGATTTTCATTTTTATTTTAAATGAAGAATGCTAAAAATCTATAGAAAAGAGAAAAAATAACTAATCATAGTCCATCCATTTTCCATCCACAGTAACAACAATACATTGAGAAACAAATCTAGAATACAATCATATGGAGAATATCATTGGCATACACAAATATGTCATAGATATTATACATTATATATGTCCATAGTCAAATCAGTTTAAGATAACAACATTACTTTTTTTTTGAAATAGAAGATAACAACATTACTATGAAAAGCAAACTAGTCAGGGACTTTTGTTCACCTTAAATAAATAAATAAGAATCCAAACCATCAATGTTAAATGGTTAGTTTTTGCCTATTGTGGTAAAACAAAAGATTCCTGCAATCACATGAATGCTCTAATCAGATGCCCAATCGTTGCTAGTTGTTTCTCTCCAAAACCCTTTTTTTTTTTTTTGAATGATAAAAACTGCATAAAAATTCCAAAAATTGTTATCTGAAGACATTTCCTTAGAAACTAGATTCTTGGAAAGATACAAAACTCCTCCCTTCTATGTGAATAATGCAGGGCATGTTTTTGTTGGACTTCTTGAATGTGCTTTTGGGGCTTTTGGATTTAAAAAAGCCCTTAAAAGCTAGTATGATTTATTGGATTTTCAAAAGGCTTTTTAAAGGTAAAGGCCCAAAAAGCACTTTAGGAAAAGCAAATCTTGATCCAATTCACTTACCAAAAGCATAATTCAAAGCCTATTTTTTTCCTTTTTCTATTTTCCTTATTTCTCTATGTCCCTCCCATAAAAAAACATAAAAGCAGCCAAATTTCAGAAAAAACAAAAATAAAAGGAAAACCCAACAATCAATGTTCTATTAAGAGTTAAAGTGAGCTTATGTCACGCCCCAAAACCTGGCACCCACAGATTCCGTGGCATAAACCATGGTTCAAAATTGCGGCCACCATCACAATCAACCCTAAAAACGTTACTCACGTCGCAATTTGCAGTCTTTCGCATTTGCAGTGCGAATTCTTTTAACCCCAAAAAAAATCTGAAAAAAAAATTATCTCAAAAAACCAGAATATTATAAAATGCTGAAAAACAATGTTCTTTTCACTAGTAAACACTGCAAAGCAAAATATTGATCCCCCTAAGTCATAACATCTTGTATCACTGTCTTATCTGAAACTTGTAAAGTCTATTTTGAATTAAAAAGATTATAATGTATATACTAAAATAAGTTGAAATATCACAAATTTTACATCATGCATTGCAACCATAATTTTGAACTAACCATTAGTGTTAAACGCTTAAAGTCAAGATACTAGCAGTGGTAGTGCAATACACAATTACTAAATCACGAAGTAAGTTGAAAGTACATTTCAACTGTCAAGTAATGGTAACTACTACATCAAGATGAATTAATTAATTAAAGCAGTAGAGTATGGACATAGGGGTACTTTGGTTGAGGAGGGGACAAGGATCAAAATAGTGGTTGAGGTGGGTGTAGCGGCTAGTGGCCAAAATGCGAAGTATACATAGCGGTTGCGGCGGTGTGAAATTTTAAGCGGTCAAAAAAATTTGAATCGTGTATAACAACCAATCATGTGTTTTTTTAGTGATTTGCAACCATATAAGGGTAGATACAACTTTACGAAAGGCTATTGGGGAGAAGAAATAGGAAAAACAATGTTTAAATTAAAACTAATTGGTTCTACTAGGTTTTAAACTATAGCACCACTATTTCAAAATAACGTTAGCGGCCTCGACCGCTACAACCGATAATGCGTAACAGCCACTATTTTGAACCATGGGAGGGAAGAAGCTTTCATATGAGAATGCACCAAAATCTTGCAAATCATTTGAGTTTTGGTGAAAAAAGAGGCTTAGGAAGCTTTAGCACAGTCTTAGGAAGCTTTACAAATTATATGGAAAAAAAAGAAGGGAAAAAAAGTTAAAAAAAACCATCATTGACCGTTATTTTGACCATTATTTTCAAAATATCAGCCTTTATAATTGTTATGGCTGTTATACTCAGAATATCGGACATTATGAACATTATGGACCAATTTTTTCACTTTTTTTTATAACATGACCGTTATGACTATTATAATGAAAATAACAGAACAGCCGTTCTTTTTAAACCATGGCATGAAGCTGTCAACTCAATACAAGAACGGCTCAAATCAGTAATAAGAATGACTACAACCTAATCTGCACAATCTGAAAATAACAGAGTGAGGTTACAGCCCAGTAGGTAAACACTCATATCTAGGGTACAAAGCAAACAAGGAACAAAAACAAGATCCATGTGGTTTACGTGGGATTAGAAAATACCGAAGAAAAGGGCATTATCTAGGACACATGGGAAACAATTAGATAATCATAAGCATAAGGACTTTGCTAGAAGAACTACAATCTATTGACAAAAAGGAAGAATCTCAAAGGCTATCCGAAGAGGATTTTGCTAAGAGACTTGAACTTAAAGATCTCTTTGAGAGCAAAGTTCGGGAAGAAGAAATCAAATGGAAACAGAGATCAAGGTGTCGGTGGCCAAAAGAAGGGGACAAGAACACCAAGTTTTTCCACAGTTTCGCCTCGACAAGAATGAGGGCCAACAGGGTTGACCACTTGATGGTCGATGGCACTAGAGTAGAAGACAGAGAAGGGATAACCAGCCACATCATCAGCTTCTTTGGCAATCTGTTCAGCAAGGATGAAAGAAGAAAGCCTACTTTAGACAATCTCCAGTTCCCCACCATTAGTGAGGAAAACGCTAACTGGTTGGAAGAAGAAAGAGTTACAGGAGGAAGAAGTAAAAGCAACAATATTCAACCTAGCTAGCAAAAAAGCTCCAGGCCCAGATGGCTTCCCAATCTCCTTCTACCAAAAACACCGAGACCTCCTAAAAGCAGACAGTATGGCCTTCATGAAGGAATTTCACTCTCGAGGCAAGCTCTCCAAAACCATTGATGCCTTTTTCATTGCTCTTGTACCTAAGAAGTCCGGGGCGGACTGCATAAAAGACTTCAAGCCCATAAGCCTCTAGGCAGCACTTACAAAATTTTGGCTAGAATCTAGCAACCAGACTCCAAAAGATCCTTCCTTCCATCATCTCTCCCTCTCAAGGTGCTTTCGTCAAAGGAAGGCAGATCTTAGATGGGGTTCTCGTCGCTAACGAATGCATCCATTCCAGATACAAAGACAAGTCTCCTGACCTAAACTAAAAACTAGATTTGGAAAAAGCTTTTGACATGGTGGATTAGGATTTCCTTCTTTATTTGCTGCGAAGGATGGGATTCCGGGAAAAATGAAGGGACTGGGTCAGAGAATGCATCTCAACTGCAACCTACTCCATCCTTGTCGACAGCTCCCCGAAAGGCTTCTTCCCAGCGGAGAGAGGCTTGCGTCAGGGGCACCCTCTATCTCCGTTCCTTTTTGTCATCATTGGAGAGGCTCTTAGTCGGATTCTTTCAAAAGCAGAAGATCGCAATTTGATTCGCAGTTTCAAGCCCTCTCAAAGTGCACCAATTGTCTCCCACCTCCTATATGCAGATGATACTCTCGTTTTTTGCGACGTCGAAGAAGATCAAATTAAAAACTTGGTTGCCATTCTCAGCAAGATAAACTTCTCCAAGAGCGCCATCCTAGGGATGTCAATTGACAAAGAATCTTCGTCACCACGCAGGCACCTTGGGATGTAGAGTTGACTCGTTCCCATCCACCTACCTTGGTCTTCCCTTGTGTCTCGATAGGGCGCCAAAATCTACCTAGAACCCAGAACTTGAAAGAATTGAGAAAAAAATTTCTTCTTGGAGAGCAAGATACTTATTCCTAGGAGACAGAATCACATTGATCCAATCCGCACTCGCCAACCTTCCTATCTACTACATGTCTATTCTCAAATGCCCCACTGCTATCATCAACCGCATTGAGAAGCTTCAACGTAACTTCCTACGCCAGGGCTGCAAAAAAATTCCACTTGATGAATTGGAAATCGGTTTGTTGCCCTAAAAAGTCAGGTGATCTAGGTATAAGGCCTTTAAGTTGCATGAATCAAGCTTTGCTGGGCAAATGGCTTTGGAGACTGAGGGACGAAACTGAAGGCCTGTGGAGAAATATCATACTAGCCAAATACAAAGTAAGGAGAAACGGATGGGACATCTCTCCTTAAGGAGAAACGGATGGGACATCTCTCCTCCATCCCAAAGGTGCTCAAATTTCTGGAAAGGGATTTGCTATACGAAAGTCTCTTTTGCCCAATCTGTCCGCTACCACGTTCGTAATGGAGAGAAAATATCCTTTTGGCATGACATTTGGGTCGGTCAAACCCCTTTAGCGATTCAATTCCCTGATCTCTACAAATGTGCTAGGAACCACAAAGCCAAGGTCAGAAATTACCTTGACACGAATGGCAGCCATCCCCTATGGTGCCCCATCTTCAGAAGGAATCTCTCTGAGGCAGAGGAAGCAAATCTCCTAAATCTTTTTAAGGTCCTTAGAGGGTTAGACATCAACAACAAAGGGTAAGACAACAGGCGTTGGGCCCCTTCCAGCAACGGCTCTTTCTTTGTTTCCTCTTTCTCCTTCCTTCATGCAGCGGTCCCAACTGCTTATCGAGGTTGGTCTTCCCTCTAGAAAATCAAGGCCCCTCCCAAAGTCCTTGCTTTTGCCTGGCTCTCTCTTCGGAATAAAATTCTGACTATGGATAATCTCCGCCGCCGAAACATGCTTATCGTCAACGCTTGCCCCCTTTGCCTAGCCAAAGAGGAATCGGTCGATCACTTATTCCTTCAATGCAAGCAGACAAAAGCAATCTGGTCAGCAATCCTCAAGGAGTTTAACTGTAGTTGGGTTATTCCGCAATCCTTCCCCGAGATGTTCCAACAGTGGGCTTGCCCAATTTCTACCTCCAAAGGGAAGATCATGTGGCGCCTATCATTTCTGGCCTGCATCTAAACGACGTGGAAAGAGAAAAATAGAATGTGCTTTGAAGGAACCTCTTCCTGCCAAGAAGACCGAATCCTCAAAATGAAACTCAATGTTGCCTCTTGGGTCTCCTTTCTTCCAAACTTTTGGGGCTTATCCCTTGATGCATTATTGTTCAACTGGAGAGAAGTCATATCATTTTGATTTGGCTCTTTATTTTCATTTTGTCTGAGGCCTTTAGCCTCCTTGTATAGCTTCTCCTCTTTTTGGGGGGTGGCTGTATTTCTGGGGTACTGCCCCAGCCGCTTCTCAATATAGCCCTTTTATAATGTAGAGCTTTTGATCAATACAAATTACCATTTCAAAAAAAATTCATGTGCATAAGGACATGGGATTCTCATAAGAGCACACTTACACTAGATCGATGCACTTTAGGGCACATATATCACATATCATAGCACAATGATGCAATCCTAGGGTTAAGATCGCAGGTGCCGGAGCACCAAAAATACACTCTCCAACAATAAATCCCACAAGGGAATAATTCTACTAAATCAAATCTGAGATTATGTACTCTACAATGCCATATATATCTATAATCAAACTAGGAAAAAAAAATAAGAATCCTATCAAAATTAGAAACCTAATCCTAACTACAATTGGATTTTTAAAAATATTAGAAATAATAACATCTCTAAGTAATTTTGGTAGTCCCACACATGAGCCACGAGTCCATTGCACCTGTTGTTTACAATGAAAGCATGTAATCCTATTCTTGCCTTTGGGCTTGGTGAAAACTCTTTTTGATGAACCACTTGGTTTAGAATCTTGCATTGATGGTACAGCCCATTTAGATGCATTAAATTTCTGAGCCTGATAATTTGCAATATCCCCAACCTTGATAACATGTTGGATGATCTCATCAACATTATCAAAAAATTTGAATGTAAGGATATGTTGTATGCCAACTCTTAGCCCATGAAAATATCTATCACCAAACACATCATCAGCCTCGTTCAAGCCACAACAAACTTGCATTGTCAAAAACTCTTCTAAATACTCAATAATTGTTTTGGGCCCTTGTTTCAAGTCTTGAAAGCTTGAACACAAATCTCTGGAGTAGTTGACAAGAAGTAATTTTTGCCTCAACAGGTTTTTCATCTCAATCCATGTCTCAACGGGGTCTATATTTTGATTCCTTCTCTTCTTTTGCAACTCGGCCCACCATATCACAGCATAATTGCGAAATCGAGTTGCCACCAGGGTAACTTTATGACCATATGTCATTGGCTTGTGTGCAAAAATATTCTCCAGACACATTAACCAATCCATGAATTCATCTGGCTTTAATTCTTGATCATATTCGGGAATTGCAAGTTAAATTCCTAAATCTCGATCAACATTGACTACCTGTGGATCTCATTGATTCCAAATATTTTTTCCATCACCTCGGTGATTAGTTTCTAAATTGGCTAATCGGGTTTCCATCCTAGCAAGAGTTTCTTGAATTTGAGCCATCGTTGCAGATAACTCTGCAACGGTTCCAGTCAAGTCCTTTGCGTTTGTGGAGGAAGACTCAACTTCTACCGTCTTCTTATGAACCATCATTTTTTTATTGCAATAAAAAAAATTTGATTGGCCTGATGGGTAGATCTGCTACTCACAAACACTAAGAAGAAAACAAATCTAAAATTTGAACGCGGTTGGCTCTGATATTGCGAAAACAAATCCTAACCGTTGATCTGGTCAATCTGTTGTTGGGCCTGTTCAAAAGACCAGTGTTGCTGATATCAGATCCTTGCTAAAGGACCCCTTTCCATTGGGTTGTTTCTGCGGCTTTGGGTTGGGTCAAGTCAACTTGACCCGAGCCTGACCTGAAGTAAACTCATCACATGTTGCAGGAATGTACAAGTTAGGCCTTTTCCTCCATCTCCCTGTCTCAATTTGGGCTTTGTGCAGAAAAAGAATAGAAGAGGAATGGGGAATCGACTTCTTATTTTATGTGATGTGCTTCAACGGAGAAGAAGAGTAGGGGGGAGGAAGCTTGACACTGGTAGAGGACCTGGACCTCGCCGAGTGTCGATGAAGATAGGGCCTGATTGATGTGATGGAATTGCGGCTACTCAATGGAGTTGAAGACGACAGAAGCAGCAGAGAAAGTACGCAATAGTCCCGAGCGCAGTCGGAGAGCGACGGCAGAGGTCGACAAAGCGTGGTGTCAGGTGCGCTCGTCCTTCCCTTTTCGCCGCCTCATGCGTTCTCTCGCGCTCTCTGTTCGTTTTTTTATTTTCCGTTTGGCACCAGTGGAGAGGTGGTGGCTTTGGAGGGGCTTCTACAGTTAAAAGGTGGCGGGGAGGAGTTGGGATTGCGGGAAAGGTGTGCGCTTTGGCCTTTGGGGATCATGTGGATTTTTTTTTTCTGGACCATAGGGTGGGTCGATTTAGCTGGGAGGGCGAGAGGTTGGGGTGGGATTTCGGGGACAGTAGAGAAGATATGTTGGGGTTTTGAGATGGTGGTGGTTTGGGTTGGGTTTTGGCATAGGGGTTTGGTTTTTAGAGATGGTAGTACGGGATGGGGTATGGGATTTCGGCAGTGAGCAGGTTTCAGGAAGCAGGGATCTGGGATGATGGGTGGCGAAGAAGGCAGTGGGCGGAAGACGTAGGTGGCTGTGAAGATCAGCGGGCGGATCGGGGGGGATGGATTGGCGAATGGATGGATATGGGTAACACGCCGATTGATCAAGGGATTGTTCGGCTCTGATACCAATTGATGCAATCCGAGGGTTATGATTGTAGAAGCACAATCAGAGGTTTCCGTAGAAACAATCGCACGAAGAGAACACTCTCCAACTAAATCTCACGACCACAAGGGAATAATTCTATTATCTCAAATCTAAGATTATGATCTCTACAATGCCAAATATATAATAAAAGAAATTCTATATATATAATAAAAGAAACTTAGGGGCTAAGAAACAATCCTAATCAAACTAGGAAACAAAAATAAGAATCCTATCCGAATTAGAAACGTAATCCTAACTATAGTTGGATTTTAAAAAATTTTAAAAATATTTATATCTAAGTAATTTTGGGTGGTCCTACATATGGGCCACGAGAGTCAGTCTCCAATATAATAGTGTTGCTGCATCACACAAGCACAAAATCGGGCACACAGCAAATTTATTCCGTGTCCCAACATCACTCAGCAATATTTATACCCTGAGTGTTACCATGCTTTCACTAGCAAAAAATCGGGAAACAACAAAGTTTATGCCCTGTCCCAACATCACTCAGCCAAATCTATACCCTAAATACTATCACGCTTACAAGCACAAAATCGGGCACACAAAACAATTTCTAACTTGTATCCGAACATCACTTAGCCAAGTTTATAACTTAAATGTTATCATCTTAGCTCAAAAAAAAAAAAAAAAAACACCAAGAAGAAGAAAAAGAAAAAGTTATACTCTGAGCCCGGTCCTCACTCAGCACCTTATACCTTGAGTGTAGCCAAGATTGACCCTTAAGGTAACAACACCTTACTCATAGTTATATCATCATTCTATTTCTAAGATAAGGAAAGCAAGGAACAATGGTCAAAATCCGATCCTTTAGATAGATGTTCCACTTTGGATAAACAAATCATGTTGTGGGACCTGTAAACATGACTCAAAACGGGGATCTTACATAACTATAAATTAACATTTGTTTTTTTGGGGTTTCTTTTTTTTTTTTTTTGGGGTGGGGTGGGGGGCGGGATCCCACTGCGATGCAGCTTAAGAAGAAGAGATAGTTGGCCCTTTTTCTCCAAAGGGTATAGCTTTAATGTTTAAAAATATCTCTGCAGCATGTACTTTTGCTTCCTTCCATTTGATTTTATTTTTATTGTCCATCATTCACCTCTATGCAGAGTATAGGAGATCTAGCAACCCAGGATCAAAATAGTGGTTGCAACGTGCGTAGCGGCCAATGTCCAAAACGCTACGTAGCAAGCGTTACATAGCGGCGTAGCGGTGTGAATTTTTTTAGTAGTAAAAAAAATTGAATCTTGGGTAGCAATCAATCTTATATTTTTTTAGTGATTTGGAAATATAGGGCAGAAATAACTTTAGGAAAGGCTACTGAGGAGAAGAAATAGGAAAAACAATGTTTTAAAACAATTGCTTGGCACTGCTATTTTCAAAATATCGTAGTGGCCTCCACCGCTCCGGCTGATAATGCAGCCTCCATGTAGCACTATGTTTAACCATGCTAGCAGCCGTTTGGTGAAAATGCCACTTTAGTTAAAGTGACACTAACAATCGCATAGCGATCCCTCCACTTTTCCCACCTAGCCCTGATCAAATTTTCCATATTTAGCAAAGAATTTATAGTGCTGAAATGATTATTAAGAACAAGTCAGGATTATCTAACACAGCTACATGTTTTCTACCTATTTTTGTTTGTACTCTCATATGTCAGCCCAGAACCTGTAATAGTTATCACCTAATGAGACAATGCATGTATCAAGCACAAAACAAGAGGTGGTCTACAACTGCTGCTTAATCTATTATTTATGAAGTACCATTAACTCCGTGTTTGTTATCAATATCTCTATGTGTGATTCGTTAGCTGTGGCTAGGGCATATTTTGTACTTCATCGTTTCCATTTGTAATTCTTCCCATCTTTAAGCGATTAGTACTTGAGCACCTCAAAATCCATATTGTGCATTTTAGATTTTTTCTAGTTTCTTCCTGAATCGACTTTGATTTGCAACAGTGGCATTTTACTAGAATTTCAACCTGGAGAAGCATGTACATGTGTATCACCCCGATAGAGTCCCCACCCTTACCATTGATGACATAAAGTCAAGTATGCATGTCAATTATTACAATTCATGCAAATAAGATATGTATTGTCACACCTCAGACTAAATTAATAAGCAAAAACAACTAGATTAGTTGTTGAGTATAATATACAGCTACTCTTGTTTAACAATGCTTCATATTACTAGTAGTTAGGCCTATTTTGCATCAACTAGATCAATGATGAAAATGGTCAATGAATCTAACTGACCTTTACATAGACAAAACTAGCATTGACACAAAGGGCAAGATTACTAGGAAGAGTCCACGGTGTTGTCGTCCATGCCACAAGAGCTGCATTATGTGGATCACCAATTATTGGGAAAGAAACCATGATTGCAGGGTCAGAAACTTCCTACAAAAAGGTTACAAAGTTGAAAATAAACTAGTCAGACCATAAAATGCGAATAAAATCATGGTCCAACTTACAAAGACAAGGTAAGAAAATTCATCAGAGACTCCAGCAGGTTACCTTATAGTTCAACCCGGCTTCAAAATTTGAAAGTGGAGTTTTACAGCCAGTGCTGTATGGCATAACCTACACAAATAACATTCAAATTACACACAGGACACACAACAACAACCAGTAAAAACCTGTACAAGGCAATTTGGGGTTCCAGTTTTACCTAGTACATCAATATATATATATATTAAATATTGATCAAAAAGTTCCACCAATATCCACTTCAAGATTAATGATGATGATGATGATGATGATTATAAATAGACAAAATTCACTCATACATTCAAACCAGTAGCAGTTTGGAGAGCACACAAATGCACCTTAAAACTCGGGTATTTTTTATTCTCTTAGGATGTAGGAGTCACAGGACCCTTCTGCTTAAATTAACATTGATGAAGTGCTGACACTTCATACAAGGCAAAAAAAGGCTAGAAAAAGGAATATATAAAGTAAACTGCTTCAGTTTTCACAATTCCCCAAATAATCATCCACTCCTCTCATTAATACTCATTTCACAACAGCCCAAGGGCGTACCCATGGTGATCTGACCTGGGGGAGTCAGATCCAAAAATATAAAAATTTGAATGGGCCCTTGACCTATGACCCGAGTAAAGTTAAAATGATAGCCCCACCTAGTTGACCCTTTCTTCTATTCGCTGGTGGAAAGGAACCCAAATAAAAAACCCTTTTCCTTCAATCTCTACGGGAGAGTAAGACCACGCAGTTCATCTCTATGCTATGATTGAAGGAGGAAGATGAAGACTCTTGTTTTCTCTTCTCCATCTTTACGTGATCTTGACCTTGCTTTCTCTTTTTATTGGTTTTATCATCTAGGCCGTCTCCAAATCTGCCATTGTAAAAGATGTCGAGGGAAGATATGGTGGAGCTAGGACTCAGTGGCAACACAGGAGAAGAGGTTGAAAGAAGAACTATGCCTGTTTTGTCTCTCTTGCCTTGTATGAGTGATGGATGTCTTTGAAGAGATGAGAGAGATAGCAACATTGAACCTTCATTTGCTTGAAACAAAGGCAAGGAAAAGAGGTGTCTAGTAAGGCTTGACTTCTTCTCCTCCTCTCGAAAGAACCCCCTAATGGAACCCTAGATTATGATCAATGAAATTTGAGAAATTAGTGCTAAATCCAAACTCTTAATCTCTAAATCCAAATTCCAAACCTAAATCCCCAAATCCTAATTCCCCTAAGCCATATATCACCAAATCCTAAATGCAAACCCTAAGCCCTAATTCCCCAAACTCCCTTTATTAGTAAGCCCTAATCCCACAGACTCGCCTAATTTATAATCCATAATCCGAAATTCCCCAAATTTCCTTTTTTTGGAAATTTTCTCTTGGACTATAATATGATATTTATGATTATTCCAATACTATTCATTTTTAAATATTCGGTGGTCTCATATAATCAAGGAACTATTAGGAGCTTAAAAAAAGGATAAAGACTAAAAAGATACTAATTTTCACAATATAATGATGATTACCTTTTTGGGGTCTCTAGAGTTTCTTTAGTATTGTTATAGTGTGGTTGCTAATTGATGTGCTAATTTTTTGAGGAATTGACAAGGCTTATTTATTAATTTGGTGTTTGTAGTAGGATTCCTTATAAAAAGTTGTTGAAAATCATGGCTATAAATGTAGATTATTGGTAGTTGGCAATGATTTTAACGCAATTGAATTTATCTTTAAATTAGATATGAAAAAAATATAACAAGAACAATCAACAACTAATATGCATTACTTTTTCTCCTTTTATATTGTTAATGTGAAAAAGAAAAAAAAAAAAAAAAACAATGAAAAGAATGATTGACGTTTTCAATTGACCATTGTAATCTTGGGTCTGCCACTGCAACAACCTAACAATGAGTTCCTAGGAATTCAATAAAATTAGGCAAACAGACCCTCAAAATAAAATCTCAATTCAAAGAGTGATATACCCAAAAAAAAAAAAAAAACAGTTCCAGAATCACCTCAATAGCATTGCTGCAAATGTAATTTCAACATAAAAAAAACGCATTTATTACAGAAATGCGTGGCTAGGAACGAAACCCTTGTAATGTATTTATACCTTGAATCCTCTATACACCAGGCCCTTCTTATATAGCTGGGCGAAGACCCACCACACCCCCTCCATGTACCATGGGTCCATCGTCTTGTAATCGTTCTTGAAGTCGATCCACCGCCCCGTCCGCGTAATGATCTTCTCCCACTCTCCGACGTACCTCGTGACAATGCTCCGGCACTCCTCGTTGTACACATCGATCCCCATAGCCAGCACGTCCTCCCTTGTCTTGATCCCGAGCTTGATGTCGATCTCGTACTCGACGGGGAGGCCGTGGCAGTCCCACCCGAAACGCCGCGTGACGTGGTGGCCGATCATCGTCTGGTAGCGGGTGACGACGTCCTTGATGGTGCCCGCGAGGATGTGGCCGTAGTGGGGGAGGCCGGTGGCGAAGGGAGGGCCGTCGTAGAAGATGTATTCCGGCATGGATTCCGTCCGTTTGAGCTGGTTCTCAAAGGCCTTGATGTCTTCCCACATTTGGATGATCTTCTCCTCTTGCTTTGGGAAGGAGAAGTCCTTCCCTTCGCAGACCTCCTCCATGGCCGGAGAAGGGTTTAGGGTTTTGGAGAGTAGAGTTTAGGGTTTTGGGAGGTTGCAGAGATAGACTTGGAGGTATGGATGCGGTCGGCGCAGATGAGAGTAATAGCAGTTTTTGTTGGAGGGAAGGTTTCTAGGGTAGTTCCATGGAAGATATACACCATCTGATTAAGTCATCTGATTGTCGTAGTTTTTAGGGCAGATTAAAAAAAAAAAAAAAAAACGGCTGTGGTGTGGGTGTCTGGAACCACGGCTACCCGAACGTGAGGAGTGGATTACACAGTGGGGCCTACCTAAATGAAAATCTCAGCGGTTCATTTTGAGTTCCCGCCATAAGATTGAGCTATAGCACATTTATGAATAACTAATTTGGTTTTTAACCTGAGAGTAAATTGTATAGTAAATTAGGGAAAGGTCTCTGAAATGGAACATTTTTAAAGGCTCTTGTCCACAGAAATTTTGCTTAAGGGCTGTAGTCTATGCAGCCAGACATATTTAAGCAAGAGGTCCCTATATACGCCACATCAAATATTTTTTTGACTGATTTACCCCTGTAACTGCAGTAATACATCACCCATGTCACGCAAATTAAGCCCTTAATTTAAGGGCCTTAACATGATATTTTATGTTTGATTTGCTTCTCTAACCGATTTTATTTTTTAGTTTTAGACGAAGTTTCGAAATTCAAATGGGGGGAATAGATAAAATTTTGAAATTCAAATAAGAGGGAATGATGTTGCTACGTCTTCTGCTACACACTATGGCGATTTGCCCATGGATGTCTCATTGATGAATGTCTAGTAAATGGTTTTATCTAAAGTTTTTTTTACTAGAACGATCGAGCCACATGCGTATTACAATTATTCAAGTAACTCTCCAATAGAGAGGGATAACTGCATTTGATGTGTTTTGACCCACTAAAATGACCATGCTATCTTTCCTCTGTTTTTCTTTTCTCGTCATTTGTTTCCCTTGATTTCATAGATTCATAGTTTAATAATGCGAAATATAATAAGAAAACTAACACCATTTAGTGGATGTATTAGGGGGTATGCTGACTATGCAAATGTTAATTGGGATGAGCTTGGATTTGGTCTTATGCCAGCTGATTACATGTATATTATAAAATGTTCCCAAGATGAGAAGTTCTCACTAGTGGAACTCAATCATATTAAAAATGGGAGGAAATTTTTCCTTGTGAAATTTTAGTTGGGGTATTGAGTTTTTTTTAGTGTGACTAGATTTGAAGGAAGGGTGGAGAGTGGGATTTTTTTTACGAGACTATAAATTTGATCCATCATTTTCTTAATTTATCTGAGTTTGGTAAGAATTTATCTGAGCTTCGAGTGAATTTATCTGAGTTTGATGTGAATTTATCTGAGTTTGGTATAAATTTATATGAGTTTTACACAAATTTATATGAGTTATGGACAAACTTTTATTTGAGTTCGGAATAGATTTATTTGCATTCTTGTACAAATTTATCTGAGTCCTAAAATAAATTTATTTAAGTTTTAAAATAGTTTAATTGGATACGAGGCACAGATGCTTCCAATCAAGGTCGTTCATCTGGTGTACCCCACTATTAATAGGGCATTTTGGGGGACATTAGCTTTGATTGGGCAATGTTAGCCACTTGATTAATGGCCAACAAATTGACGGTATATCTCTATATTTGGTACCATCAGTTTTTGGTGGGATGTTTTTCACTAATTTGACCGTCAGAAAGGTCTAGTTAATTGGATTTGTTGATCGATGTCCATCCATGGTGGGATCCACCCGATGAACCGTCTCCTTCCCTGATTCACTTTCCTCCTCCTTACGCTCGACATTCAAAATTCTTAATTTCTCGCTTTTGTTCATTCTTTCGCAAGTTACCGTGATTTTAGGCTTACCGTTTTTTAATAAATAGATAAGAAAATATGAAAGCATTATTGTCCTTTCAAGTATATGAAACGATGGAAGGGACTTTTGCCTCTATGAAATTAATTCGTAGACCATTTGGAATAAAAACTAATATTGAGGGACCTCCGGTCAAATGCCCCTAAATTGCAAACTATTCTAATTCTAAAGTAGCATAATCTATTAGGCTTGGAATAGCCATGGATTGATGGCTCAGCCCGTGCCTTACTCTGCCTTAATATTCCTTTTTAGGGTTCATTTGGCTTGTGTCATTTGGAGGAAAAGATTGGGAGCATGAGATTTAGAAAAAAACAAAAATGGGCTGGCAAACCCCATTTATACTGTCGAAATTAGGGGGCCTTTTTTTGTGCAATGGCCAACTATCGGTAATTTTTCCGTAAAATCCTCAAAAAGGAATTTCCTCTTTAAAAATAAATTTTATTAGGATTTTTACCAAAATATTTAATAGAAGATTAATAATTATCTATTAAATTCAAGTTCTTGCTAAAGAGTGATCTCTTAAGTCTAAGAGGAAGTGAAATTATAGAATTGGCCAAACTCCAACGCCATTCCAAGGCCTTGTGCAGTCGGGGGTAGACCCGGTATAAGATTTTGGGGCAGTCGCGGGCGAAACTTGGGTCCACTTTCAAAATATTTATTAAAAATCTTCGTTTACTTTCAATATCCACATAAAAATACTTGATCCATTCTCAAATACGAAATTTCTGAATTTGCTCCCAAAATCAAAGTATCTATTCGGGTCGTCCCCTCTGAATAAATAATTAGGTCACACCTGTGGTCCATCTTCAACTAAAGTTATTTAAAATTTTGCAAATGCAAGAGCATACCTCGACTAGAAGCTTTTGTGGAAAACATGAGCAATGGGGCCGAGGATGTGAGGGCCTCGATTCTAATAATGCCATTTCATTGGCACTAGAGAGTAGAAGGCAAGATGTTGAGTGAAAGGTGGGCCATCAGATGGCCAATTAGAGTGTGATTAGGCCGGTCTAATGCACGGTTTCGATTCTTGTGGATGGGGTCTCAATAGGACCACCCAATTTTTCGCTGTGAATGTGTCCTACCAAGTGGTGGCTTTTGTTTTTTGGCAGGACAAACGATCGAGAGGAGTTGGATTATAGTATGCCGTGATTAGTGCGACCGTAGTCTGGTTTCCCATCAAGGCTAGATTAGAGATCACATGATTGGTGGAGGACCTAGGATTTTAGCTTGAGTGGAGCTGACGATAATCAATTGAAATACTCAATCATTCATGTGCTTAATCAGACAGTAGGCCCCACTCCTATGGTTGTGAAATTTTAGCGTGTATTACTGAAGGGTATGAGATTCATCTTGAACGGTGCCAATTAACTCTAAGTGGGCCCCTCGATGCAGTTCCAGGCCACCTCATTCATTTTTATGGAGTTAATCACATTTCCATTATGCACTCAATCGAATGGTGGGACCCACCTCTATTGAAAATATAATATAAGATATGTCATTGGAGGGATTTACATTCATTCTCAACGGTTTGGATTATTATTTTGTGGGCCCTATAATGGATTTCTAGAGACCTTAAAATTCTATAATAGCTACAATAGAGAATTAGACTCGCCCTTGCCACCACCGAATCAAAACTTAGTTTTCTTGTTACCCTCGTTATTTCTCTCCCCTCTTGCTCTCACTCTTCTCAATTATGGTCATGATTAAACACATGCGGACCCCACATCCACATAAAAAAATCCCAACCTATCTCCCACTTTCTCAAAAGATTCCAATTTGTTTTTTTTTTTTCCATCTCCTTTCTTCTTCACTTTCCGTTTTCTTTTTTCCTCCTTTCTCTCCCCTCTTGGCTTTCCCATTTATTCTTCTCTCTCTTTTTCTCTGTCTCAAGGGTGGGACAAAATTCATTGTGAAGGTGGGGCGTCAGCCATACCACCAATAACCTATTATGTGAATTTTTTGCTTACTTAAAACAATATTGTGGGACGTTTCAAAAAAAAGAAAAAAAAACAATATCATGGGCAAGTCTCTTCAATCTAATTTGATAAAAATAACCTTTTATGTTTTTTTTTTAACCAACAAAAAATAAAATTTGATGGTGCACTTGCATTGAAAAAAACGTACTAATATATAACCACTGTGGGACTACTAAAGCTTAATGCGGTAAGACAGTGGAAAAGAGAAACCAATGAGAGGTCAAATTAAAATGACATATGTTGCAATATTGCGATCTATGGCCAATTTTGTCATTTCAAAACCCCTTAGACTTCATATATCCTTTTTGTTTTTTTTAACAAATACTTAAATGTTTCTCATTAATTAATATAATTCTTATTTATATATAAAAAAAAACTCTCTTCAAGAATGGGATATTGATTGTATGACTGCTCTTAGATCTGATATTTGCCTCAGTATAATCAAAGTATAAATATTCACGCAGAGCTGCTCGTACTGCAAATGGTTAATAACACATAGCCGATTTAGGATATTGTGGAGCACGATGTGCGAGATATCGTATGTCACTAGAATATTGCTCAACACGATGTGTACGATATCACATGACCCTATAATATTGGACAAGGAAAATATTTCAACTTTGACCGTTCAGGAGAAAATGTCAGATCTAAGGGAGCTCTAGAGGCAATACCCCTTTAGAAATTCACAAACCACGACATACATGCACTTGTAATAAGAAGGTATTTCTTTTCGGCGTGGACCAACTTAGGGTGATTCATTTTACAAAGGGTTTTGTATGCATAGAAACATTGACCACAAGAGGTACGCCAAATATCACGCGGTCAAATGATCCCAACTCTTAATTTGCAAGCTTAAAATATTTAAAAATTTTTCCTAGGTGCATTTATTGTTCTGCTTGAAAACATTTAAAACACACAAACTGTTACAAAAAAATCAATCCAAAAAGAAAAAAAAATCATATATCGATAGAGGGAAAATAAATACCATGTGGATACCCTTGTGAGCAAAAATAAATAAATAAATAAATGAAAATAAAAGAATATAAGAATCATACCTTAAACCCTCCGTACACCAGGCCCTTCCTGTAAAGCTCAGCGAAGACCCACCACACCACTTCCATGTACCACGGCTCCATCGTCTTGTAATCATTCCTGAAGTCGATCCACCGCCCCGTCCGCGTAATGATCTTCTCCCACTCTCCGACGTACCTAGTGACGATGCTCCGGCACTCCTCGTTGTACACATCGATCCCCATAGCCAGCACGTCCTCCCTTGTCTTGATCCCGAGCTTGATGTCGATCTCGTACTCGACGGGGAGGCCGTGGCAGTCCCACCCGAAACGCCGCGTGACGTGGTGGCCGATCATCGTCTGGTAGCGGGTGACGACGTCCTTGATGGTGCCGGCGAGGATGTGGCCGTAGTGGGGGAGGCCGGTGGCAAAGGGAGGGCCGTCGTAGAAGATGTATTCCGGCATGGATTCCGTCCGTTTGAGCTGGTTCTCAAAGGCCTTGATGTCTTCCCACAGTTGGAGGATCTTCTCCTCTTGCTTTGGGAAAGAGAAGTCCTTGGAATCACAGACATCGTCCATGGCAGGAGTGGTTTTGGGAGGATATGTGTATTAAGGTTTGAAAGAGTGAGAAATATTGAAATGAAAGCTTTTTAAGGGGAGACGGTTGGGTTACTTGGGTATAAGAGCTGTGGGCGTGTTTTGTAAGCGGGAATTTTGGTTTATTCCGACTCCATTTACAGGCCCTTCAAGACCACTTTTCTATCAATTGGCGGTCACTTTTTCTTCAATGAAGTCGCTTCTTCTTCAAGGGATGTGATGTTTTGTTCACCTGGCACTATTTTCTCGGAATAGCGAGTTGATGATGGAATGAATAGAAAGATAGAGGCTATAAAGATTTTCGCTTGGCCTGAGAGAGGGAACAGAAAGGTGACCGACCAAAGGAATCTCCCTTCGGAGGTAGCCAATAAAGAGGAATAGTGATACTCCTAAGCTTTTCCTACAGTGAGGAAGCCAATCATGCTCTGCCACAACAGCGTGGTGAAGGCGATCCGGACTCAATAAAAAGACCCTGTGAGTCAAGACGATCAATAAAAGGAGTGGAGGTGTATTGTGAATCTGTGAAGTTAGGTAGAGACAGGATCCAAGTTTTTTGTTTGGGAGGCGCTGAATTTCTACTTAATTTTGCTAGCTTTTTTCACATTAACAATACCGCTTTTTTCACATTAACAATACCACAGAGATTTTCTCACATTAACAATAATGTAAATAGACACATGCAGGACTTTTTCCTTGCTCAAATCAAAGGTCTTCCCAGTACCTCTCCTAAATTCAATGATCATCAATTCATCATCATCAAAACATTTAAGATAATATTTTCTTTAATCCTAGGTATTTGGATGTCCTGACACGGTGATTTGGGTGAACACCCAATCACCCAATTTGTGTTAACAAAGGGGTTCTACTTCAATCTAAGAAATTTGGTTGCCTACACTTACCTAGCTGTCAAAATAATTCCCTATAGTTGATCATGGGCTCATGGCAATAAAGAGAAATTCTCACTTAAATGTAACTCAAGTTATTAAAGCATATGAACCCTAAGGCCTAATTTATGTATGAATTGAAGACTAAAGTGTTGGTGATTTGGTCATCTTCAAACTTGTAGATATGCTCAAATTAGGTGATTTTGGGCTTAGGGTATGGACTAGGATTTGTGAATTTAGGGTTTGAAAGTGGGATTCAAAGATTAAGTGTTCAAATTTAGTTACAGAGTGATTAGGATTATATTACATTCGAAGAGGGAGCGAGATTGCTTTATTTAAGGTTATTTGGTGTGAGAGATATACTAACCACGAGAGGACCGGCGACAAGAAGCGCGATCGGCGTGAAGAGGATCTCGAACTATAAAGAGAAAAAAGATGTCGAAAGAGAACGGCGCGAAAAGGATCTAGTACTCTCAGTTACCAAGGTTTTGTGACATGGAGCGATTACAAGGTTTAGACGTTGGGTGATTATTTATTAGATATATATGGGACGGGTCAGGGGAATTTAAATCTCTAGTAATTCAAGAATCAACATGGGCCTACCGCCCCATGTTATTTATGTGCAGGTCCGCCACTAACACTATTGCTGCCACTACCAGAAAAGAAGCCTAATCAATGACTAAAATCTGTGCTGGAGGGGACAATGAGGTTGGGCAGGAAGACAAGGTAGGGTCTTAGAATCGAGACGTTTGCTGCTTTGAAAATGGGTTTTGAATAAAATCAAGAGAAGTTCTCGATATTGAAATGGGGCTACCCAGGTCATGGGGTGATGTGAGATTGGTCCCCAACTAGTGCGGCCTCATGTGGGCTAAGGCCCTTCAAGGGAATTCCGGATTTACCTGGGGCGGCCGCACCCAGTACGTATAGTGTGCGTCCGCCGCTAGGTAGAGTGAGAAATAAATGAAATAGACTTTTGACTATCTTAGGAAATGTTAAAAATGACTTTGAATTCAGTATATCATAGTATAAAACTATGTGCAATTGTGCCCATATTTTACACCATGAAACAATAGAAAAACCCATTAAAAACTCAAGTTCTATATTAGGCTTGAAGCAATTATTATTTTGACCTTTTGGAAGTCACATGATTATTATTTAAGCTCAATTTTGATGGAAGTTTTGCCAAGCCAAATTAAGAAGGTATTGAAGGTGTTATAAGGTATTGTCACCACAACAATTTGCACTTTTGCCGGCGCTAAATAAGCCCCGGTAAATGTCTACAAAATGCCGGTGAAAACCTTTACCAGCAATTTCTCTTGCGTCGGTAATGCGCTGGGAAAAGTGTGCCAGTAATACCATTTACCGGTGAAAAAAGGGAGCGCCGGTAAAAAGTTATACATTAATGGTGTTTTTGTTCGCCAGGAAAAGAGGTATATAACGCTGCAAAAAGACGTTTATTTTTCAATAATAAATTAATTTAAAAACTTTAGCCAGTGCTTTTTTGGGCCGGGAAAAAGATTTATTCTTTCAAAGATAAATGTTAGAAAAACTTTTGCCGGCGTTTTTTTTAGCGTTGGGAAAAAGGTTTATTTTTTCAAAAATAAATGTTAGAAAAAATTTTGCCGGCATTTTTTTGCACCGGAAAAAAGTTTTATTTTTCAAAAATAAATGTTAGAAAAACCTTTGCCGGCATTATTTTGCATCGGGAAAAGATTTACATTTATAAAAATTATTTTTCAAATTTGTTTGCAGACGTTTTTTCTCGACTGGAATAAATTTTTTTATTTATTTGATTTTTAATTTTCGTTTCCTGTATATATATCAGTTCATTACAACTTCCAACTTGTGTCACATGAATAAATTGAAACTGCTAACTCCATTGTCAAAGACCAAATCGACTGCACACACAACATCCATTTCCATTCCCAAAACCATCAAGAAATGAAACAAGAAAACTCATTGCACTTCATATATTAATACTCAAACATCCTTTCAACATTACTTTACCATTACCATTGCAAAATTGAAACCCATGCTAACATTCTACTCTGTACCAACATTCAAATTGATCATTTCATTGTTGCACACCATCCCAACACCTGCACTTGTTTAAAAAAAACTTCATGCATCCCATTTTAACATATAGCAAAATGTTTCCCCTGCATACTTGGCCTTCATGTTGGCTACATCTTAGCTGCATGAACTCTTTCAACAAAAAATAATTCTTCAATTTTCATTCGATCTGCATAAAAAAAATGAAGTTCATGAAAACATAGAATGCATTGGCTGACTATCTTTCTACTAAATACATACCAATCTACAGCAGTAACTACTCCTTCATGGCCTTTCAATTCAACAGGTCCTACTTCAGGGTAATTAACATGGCAAAGCATTTCCCCAGTCATATCCATGCTAAAAATGAACCAGAATGAGAAATGTGTTTCAAAGATTGGTTGACACCTTTTTTTTCTATCACTAGTGAAGCCTTGCACGTGCAAAATCTCCAAGTAATTCATATAGAAGAAATCCTTTCGTGATACCTATTAGACTGGACCGAATTTATTCATACTTGAGAAAATGTGAGTTTTTATCAAGTAGGTGCAAAAAAAAAAAAAAAATTTGATGTTAGTTTAGAAGAGTTGGAAGGAACACAAAAAAAAAAAAAAAAAAAAAAAAAATTAAGAGGGTGCTATACTTAGATGCAACAAAAAGTCAACCACAAGAATCGGCTACAACTAATCAAAGGAAGCAGACAAACTTTCCATGACCATAACATTTGCAACAATAATGAGATTATTAGGAAAAAGAAGGAGAAGAAGAATTATGGCCTATTTCTACCACAAAAGGATGAGCAAATCCTCCTAGTGGCAAGTTATCAGTCATCTGCTTTCTATTTATAATATGTACAAGATTCCAGTTGTACCATGGAAGCAACCATTTTCATGAATTCAAGAAAAAAAAAAAAACAGAATAAATGTATACTCTCCGCAAAACCAATCACCTGGGTAGGAAAAGAAGCATATCTCGCTCAAACACCTTTTAAACGGAGAGAGGGAAAAAAATGAATTTCCAGTATTTGACAGATTTGAATAACACACACCAAAAGGGCAAAAGTTGATAATCACATCACTTGGAAATATATTGTTTCCAACAACAACACATGGCATCTCAGAAGTATGTAACAGTGAAAGAGTGAAAAAAAAAAACATAACTGCACCGTTTATTTTGTGCCTCAAGTCATTCTCAAAATTACATTGATTATGATTCACAACACAGAATGTAGGTAAAAAATAGAAAAACAAGAAAGAAAGAATACGTGCTTTGCACGTAGTGGTTAGTGAGAGGCTCTGTGTCATAGTGACATATTTACCATCATCAAAGAGATTGAACATATAGTGTCTGGTTAAAAAAACACAAAAGCTCAAAACAAAGAAACAATTTCTTACATGTAAAATGATCAGACTAAGTTGCAGTAATTAAATGACCTTTAAACAAACTACACCAAGGCACCTTGGAAAAAGGAATCAACATCATCATGATCAATGCACACAAAAGTAGTAACTTCAATACTACTGCCATCCTGATCTTATTAACAAAGAAAAAAAATTCAATACTAAACAAAATTATTTTCTCTAGACCTAATTTATTTTATTTTACATTTGGATCCAATGAATAATTGAAAATCAAGATAGCTATTGATTGGGGGAGGGGAGATCGGTACATTCATTTGAATCACTCTATGAAATCTACGGAAAGATTCCTGAACCAGGGGTAAAGCAAAAATGGTAGAAAATGAACAATGTCTAAAATCCCTTTCTCTACCCTGGAATTACATTAGACAATCCCGTAGCATTTCATCAAACATTTGATGTTCGTGCTAATTAGGATAAGAAAGGACTATCACTGAAACCAAACTTGATCTTGTCAACATACAAGATCAAAAGCCCATTTCTTTCCTAGTTCATGGAAACAACAAAAAACTTAACAAAAAAACAAGCAAAAATAGATACATAGGACTATTCATCTCATATAACTAGCTCATGAGAAACTTGATCTTGTCAACATATAAGACCCAGAGTCCATCCTAATTAAAAGAGAAGAATGAAGTTCACAAGCAAGACCCATCATAGAATCAATGATAAGATTAGGATGGTTCGTTAAAGAGAACAATCATAAGATAATAATTCAAACAACGCATCATGTTTCATTCCCACCTTGAGTTAACCCCTCTGTTTCAATGAAACAGAACCAGCAGTCCAACAAGCACTGCAGAGAAATAAGCATCTCCTCCTCCTCCTCAATGTAGGAACAGAAGAAAAAAAATTATATAGATAAATAGAATCTGATAAATTCAAATGGTTGCAATAATTGATCGAAAACTGTAACAAGTATCAATTCAGGTCTCATTCTCAGACATAGCCCTCAAAATTCCACACATTGAAACAAAGAAAGCGAAGGAGTTTAAAGATTACCACAAAGCTGCTAAAATCAAATCTACTTAGATCAATCAAGGCATGCACTTAAAGAGTCAAAACGAAGTTATAGGCAGAACATACAATTGATAGTGAAATAATAGTTTGATAGAGATAATGGGATTTATCATCTATGAGAGTTTTCAAGTGTTGACAAGTAAAACATCATTTGGAGATTCAAATGATTTTTTCAGTTTATCTTGCCTCTAACCCATATCAAGACTATAAACAAGAAAACAAGGGATATTCACATAAGTCAAGACTAGCACCCATCTCATTTCCCACCCAACTTTTCTTCTTGTAAGATTTGATTCATTTGCGGACCACAAAAATCAACCTCATAAATGACTATAATTTTATTGTTCAAAAAAAAAAAAAAAAAAAAAAAAAAAACACCTCATAATGCTTAAACATAGATGCTTGGGGACTGGCATAAAAAAAATATATGAAGAGGCAATGAGGCCAACACATGATACACCAAAACTAGCCTGCCCACAAGTGACAGTCTCAGATCGTCAACCAGAAAGTCTGGAAGGGCTCCCAGAAGATGAGAAAAGTACCGACTCTTGGTAGCATGTTCCTTAAGAAAAGTCTCACATGATACGCAACACCTTCATTTATCATTTGAAATCAAAAATCAAAATCACCCACAAACTACCAAAATTTGAAGAGTATCGAAATACTATATGGTGAGATTTTTCACCCAAATTAATCCCCAAAGTCTTATAAAATCTAAGCATGAATAGAAAATATAATTAATGAGATTTTGCTTATTATCTACGAAAGAAACAGAGGAATAACACAGAAGTAAGAAATTGAAAGATATAAAGATCAGCAAGACATACCTTTGAGATCCTTTGTCAACTGCGTCTGGAGAAGATGACCAGAAAAGGGGTCAAACTCGTGCTCACTTTGGAGAAGATGACTGAAAAGGGGGTCAAACTTGTGCTGAACAAGTTTTCTTCAGTGGATAGTGGTGAGGGAGAGATGGAGTGAGATGGGTTTGCGCCTAGGAGAGGGAGAGCTGCGTAGGGACGAGAGGGGTCTGCATCTGGGATGGGTTTTTTGAGAGATCAAGAGAGATGGAGATGGTGAGAGGAATCTGCGTGCGTTGGTGGAGATCAATATGTCAAATTTTAAAGTATAATCTATGTCCATTCTTATTATTTAGAAATCGATTAATGTACCCATATCTAAATTCCTAACCATTAAAAATAACTATTACCTCTTGTAATAGCTTTGTAAAACTTTTACTCAAATCATAGTTGGGCCGCAATTGAATTGGTCATTCTATATGATTTGAATCATTACTCTAAATGTCTTATATGTGGTTAATTCACCGGGCCCAACTCCTATTTGAGTAAAAAAACTTAAAGAACCAGACAAGAAAGGGCATTTATCTTTGAGTGGTTTAGATTTAAGATAATTAAGTCCTTTTAGTAAGGTACAATTAAAACATAGAGAGGATAGTTTGGAAATCTTGTAGTCTTCATAGTAGACCCACCTACAAAAATCTAAACCACTCTAAATAGTTTCCCTTCTCTTGCATGGGCCCTCATCCAAGTTTTATTTTATAAGGAGATGTGTTCTTGCTAGATTGGTTTTTATTTTTGAAATTGGCTGATTGATTAATCTAATGGTTGGGAAATTTCCAACTAGAATGAAACTCTCTTATGGCATAATAGAGGGAGGGGGAGTTATTTTGAACGGTTTGGATTTAATGTAGGTGGGCTCCGTTGTGGGACCCATAAGGTGGTGTGGTTTAATGTTTTACAAGCTCAACTAATTATTATTAAAGGAAAGAAACCTTAATTGCCTTCGTCCCTTTCATTATGCTTCATTTCGTCAATTGCGGAACTAAAACAGAGGAGGGAAACCCGAAACAAAAGAGGGAAAAAGGAAAGGGGAAAAAGAAGAAGGGGGAAAAGAAAAAAGGAAAGAGAGGAAATGAGGAGAAGAAGAGGAAGAGGAAGAGGAAGAGGAAGAGGAAGAAGAGGGGAAGAAAGGAGAGAGTGGGAAGAATGTGGCAGAGCGAGTGCTCGGTTGGTACGGACGGCCGATAGTAGTGGCGGAGCCAGTCCAGGTACTTTCCTCTCCTCATCCTCTCCTTTAATCTCAGTTTCTTTTACTATAGCATCCCCTTTTCTTTTCTTTTCTTTTTTTTTTTCCTTTTTTAACCCGCAAGAAGAAGGGTTAGGGAAGAAGAGAACTGAGAATGAACGACACCGTGCATCGACTAGGTACACTCGAAGTCTAGATTTTCAGATTTTTGCAACTTATTTAATTTATCTAAATTTCCATCAAAACCCATCAATGTACGGTTAGTCAATCCAAGTGTGTCTAGAGAAGGGAATTTTGGATCAAGGAATTAGAAGGGAATTTTGGATAAAGGAATTAAAGGGCATTAAGACATCCAAATCTCGATCAAAACCCGTCAAGACATCCAACTTTTCTACGCCGACACCCACAGAAGGGACTAACAACTTCAAGAAGGGGATAAGATATACTTGAAGGTGTCACCGACTATAGGAACCTTGAGATTTGGACAGAAAGGCAAGCTATCAAGGAGGTACATTGGATATTCTCTAATTCTTGAAGGTGTCACCAACTTCTCTCAGTTGATGGTAACTGGATCTTAAGTTAATCTTCGTAAAATATGCAGCACCTTACAACTGATTAAATAGTTCATCTATCGTTGGCAATGGATATTTGTTCTTTATGGTAACTTGGTTCAGCCTTCGATACTCAATGCACAAATTCATAGTCATCTTTCTTCTTAACAAACAAGATTTGGGCTCCCCACGACAAAACACTAGGTCTAATGAAACTTTAATCTATCCAATAATTCATGTCACTGAATTTTCAATTCTCCCTTTTCCGTCGGAGCCATCCTGTATGGTGCAATGGAAATCGAAGCCGTCCCTGGCAAAAGCTCAATTGTAAAGTCAATTTCTTTGACAAGTGGTAATCATGGGATTTCTTTTGGAAAAACATCTGGGAATTTACAAATAATGGAGATCTCCTCCACGCTTTGGAACTGTTTATCCTCCGTAATAAAAGCTAAATATGTTTCACACCCACTTATCAAAAGTCTGTTAGCTTTTAATGCTGAAATATATCCTGCATGAGTGTTCCTTCTATCGCCTTAAAATATCACTCATGCTGGTGTCTCCTCATGCTTAAAAGTGATATTTTTGTTGAAGCAATCCATCGTGGCATGGGAACCTACTAACCAATCCATTCCCAAAGTAAATATCAAAGTCAAGCATTTCCAATAAAATGAAGTTTGTTGGAAAAACCACTTCTCCTATCTTAACTGAATAGTTAGGATAATAAGTTCTACATGCAACTTGTTTACCTACTAGAGTGGTCATAGTCAAAATAAACTCAAGCTTTCTAATAGGTACATCAATCAACTTAGAAAATATAAGAGACAAATATGAATGTATAGAGCCAGGGTCAAACAAAATCTTAGCTTCAATTCTATAGACAAGAAGGTAGCCTTCCACCACGTTGCCTGTGGCGTCCGCATCAGCCCGATTGAATGCATAGACTTGCCCCTGTTGTTGTGGTTTGTTCTCAGCTTATTGCTGCCTGCCTTGCTGTGCATTCTTGTTCTATTGTGGAGGACGAAGATTCAGATTATGCACTTGCTGATGGCCTTGCTGCTATTAGGGGCCTGAATTGTTGCTGTGGTGCTTGTTGTTTTGGTGGCCTTACTTGATTCTGAACAATTGGTGGGTTCTGTGGTGGTGCAGTGCGTTGTTCTTGTTGTTGATACTGCCTGTTGCCTTGATCATTGTTCTCTGGGCAATCTTTGAGTAAATGATTGTGCGAACCACACTTGAAGCATGCTCCATTCATCCGGCGACACTGACTGCTATCATGGTTCTTGCCACAATGAGTGCTTGTCACTTGTCTCGGAGGATTTTGTTCTTGCCCCTACCTTTTGTTATGCTAGAATTTATGCTGCTGATCTTGCTAATCATGAGACTGATTCCTTCTACGTGGTTCCTAAGTTCGGAGGATCCTGTTATTCATATTCTCAAATTTGTATGCTCTTTTGACTCCCTCTTCGAACATTGCGGGTGGTACAACCCCGGTGACATCCTTCTCTAGATTGGGTGCAGTCCTTCGAGAAACTTAGTTATCTTCTTTTCCTTTGTATTAATGAATTCTGCAGCATATCTGGACAACCTCTCAAACTTGGTGAGATACTTAAGAACTATCATGTTTCCCTGCATAAGCTGCTGAGACTCGATGGCTTTCTGTCACTTGATATGTGCGGGAACATAGTTATCATCGAATTGCTTCTTGAAGTTCTCCCATGCCTGGACATCTGCCATGGTTCTATATTCTAGTTTGACTACTTTCCACCAAATGTCATTTAGACCTGTAAAAATGGATGCTGCGAGAACCACTTACCGTCATCTCGTGCATTGAAACACGTCGAAGATGTTTTCTATATGTATTGGCCAGTCATATGCAACTAATGGATCCTCTTGCCCAGTGAATCCCTTTCGACTTCTTTTCAGAAAATGCCAAAACAATGTGTTTGGATCATTGCCTCTGTTATTAATGACAATCTGAGTGCTTCCTGGTTGAGCTGGTGCAAGCTCTGGCCTTCTTTCTAAGACTTCCAGCAGTTGCATATGAACTTGTGTTATTTCTTGCGCATGGTCTTCGTCTTTCTTAGCCATATGTTCTTGGACTTGGGGCCTGATTTTCATCGGCTTGATGATGTTGGTCAATCATAGCACCATTTGTTGACACTGGTTCTACATTGCCATATCTAGAGGGTTTACCTTGGACGGTCCGATATGCTTGCTATTGCTGGATATGGGATTGGGGTTTACAGATTTCCTACATGGAGGCATGTCGCTGCAAAATAAGGAGTTAGTGCATAATAATCAAAGAATTGCTATATTCCTAGCCCAACACGGTTCTAACCAGTGGAAAGTCTAACGAATCCTCATCACATCCCTATGATTTTTAGTTTCTTTTAATTCTTGAAATATGTCTCACTCTGATTCCAGTCTGTCATGACCCCGGACCAGATTATCGCCCAAAGGCGACCTTCAATCTGGGATCGAAATAATTTGAATTTCACTTTGCAAGCGGAACAAGGTGGAAAACTTTGCCCGTGTACGTGATTTCCCACAGGCTTATGTGGTGAGGATTTCACACACACGAGCCTCACAAATGTAGCACAGTAATATAACGGAAGCATGTAGCAAATCTCATCCATAAATTAAATCCACAATAAGATGGACTGATAACTGCAACTAATAAACATAATGTTAGAGTGAGCAATGTTTCATATTGCATTCCCAAGCATTAGCATTAAATATTTACACAAAAGATGAGTTTAATTAGAATATTCCCAAAAATAAAGGCCAACAAGGCTAGTCTAACAAAATAAAGTTCTAAACAGTATTTCACTCCCCAAAATGTGTCATGCATCTCATAGCCCGTCCAGATGTCTATAGGACATCGTTAGTACACCGTTCGCCTACAGGTTGCGGCTCCTCAACCAACTCCTCTAGCTCATCCGTAAAGGCAATAGGGTCTGTACTTAAGCACCAAGATTAGTGGGTTAGATACAATGGTCCGGCAGGTGGCTGAGAAGATATTAAGCATACAATAATGTTTATTGAGTTGAAATCAATAAAAATATGTTGAAAATAGTAAATATCATATAAAATCTGATGCATAGCTAGAAAGACAGATAACATGTATAAAAAACATGAACTTGTACAAAGAAGAGGTAAACTGACAAAGATGGCAGCCATGTAAAACTAAATTATCCATCATTAGAGTGATGAGAGCACACTAAGATAGATAGTCTCTGTCACACGAAGTGGCGAGAGCGTACTAGATGCACATATTCGTGCCAATGTACCTAGCCATCACACTTAGTACCCACAGCAGAACCAGGTAATATATCACACTAAGAAAAGCCAAACTGCAGTTGGCTAAGAGTAATTAAGGACTCCAACTCGATAGATCAATCTGACATCATTGCCCAAGTTTAGTGGTGCCAACTCATAGGTTCTATGAGGAAAAACAAAGCATAATATGGTATGGGACACCAAAACAGGCTAAGTCAAATGCACACACACATCATACTGAAATAGTCCCCATCTATTACACACGGGCTAACTGAGCTCACAAAATCATGCAAAGAGTTGTTTTTAAGCAAGAAAAATAATTAAGATCAATAATGGATAAAAATCATGTCATTTGAGTAAAACAGAGAAACAAGCGACCGTTTCCAAATGTATGCCCGGACCACATGTTAAGACCGCACGATTTGGCACAATATGCACGTAGATCCTGAATGTCGAATTTATCATTAATTGGTGCTCCCGAAGATCAATGAAATTCTAGGCATGCTGTGCACATTATCAAACAAGAGAAATTTCAACATGCCTCCGGGTGTATGGTATTCTCCCATTTCTACCTCCCTAAATCCATTCATGGTCCAAATGTGGGGCTAGAGACCAAATCAACCTATTTTGCAATGATAAAAACCATTTCTAGGCATCACACAGGACCTAGGGCTGCAAGAGGGTTCTCTCGTGCGAGAAAACGTTCGCCCGAGCGAGCCCATTCACTGGACAGGGTAGCGCTTCCAGAGGCCCTGCTCGCTTCCTACCAGGGTTTCTCGCTTGAGCGAGCAAAGCCAGAAAGCAACAACCTGCCTAGGTTTCTCCTTCCTTTCTCTGGCCATTTTCTTCCCAATTCCTCGCCCCTTTCCAACAGAATTCCTGCATGAAATCTAGGCCTCCAATGCCCCTTCTAACTCATAATTCATTCTCCATAATTGACACCCATTCCAACATACAAGCCAATCACTAAATCAATCCATACATTCAACCCATTTATAACAAAAACATACTTAGACATGAAACTAGAAATATGAAAACTTATGGAAAGCTCAAATAAATGAGAGAAACCAACAAGCAGGTATTTGTAAAGTCTAATTAAAGGTGCAACAAGAAATCAACATGAGAGTAGCCATGAAATCAATATAAACATAGCAATAAAACTGGAAAGTCTCCCAAAACAATTAGCATTTCAAATCAATCTATTCATCCACTTGCCTTGGCCTCCAAGAGCACTAAAAATCCTCCTAAGCGCACTCCAAAGACTAGAATCCTCAAGCTATACAAAAGCCCCAAAAATTCACCCCTTTAGAAACAAAAAATGTAAGACAATGAAAGGAGAGGATAGGGCTTGCAAGAAGAGAGAAAGAGACTTTCTAGGGAAGACCAAAGCTGAATCTAGAAGATGGGTAATAGTCTTTTACTTGTAAGGGCTTCAAATGAGAGAAGGTTTCTCAAAGAGGGTCTTGTTTCAACTAGCTTTCCTTCTCAATACCATCAATGGAAAGCTTGGATCATGGGGAAGAAGAAGGTGAGATCAAATCTCCCCTTTTGGCATGATTTGAAAGTGGATTTGGAGAGAGAAGCAAGAATAAGAAGAAAATGGAAAAAACCCTATTTTTTTGCTGGAGCTCCACTCCCTCCCACAGTTGGAACGATTGCGAGAAGGGGGAGAGGGAGCTGGCTTATGTAGAGGGTGGGTGTGGGCCCCACCGCCCACTAAGATGTGCCATAATTAAAACATCGATTTTCAAGCCTCGGATGAAGTTTACGAAGAAGAGAAAAATGATCATAATAAAATCTAGTCTCTGAAAAGTATAAATTTTGCATGGTTTGGAGACATTGGAAATCGTGTCCAAATTTAGTGTCAAAAGACTGTTTTGCGCCTGAAATTGGAGAACTGGGTTTCAGCGTCTCGAATAGGGATGAAGTAAACACGAAAGTTGTAGGGGCTGATTAGATCTATTAATAGGGGTTAAAACTCGAATTTTTCAAAATCGCATATAATCCCCTCCACACTTACACGAAATAACCAAAGGATCCTCAAAAAGTCAAACTAAGTCCGAAGCCCCTCAAAACTCTCCAAAGCTATAAAAAGATATTCTTATCCATAACCTAAATCAAGATTCACTTATCTCATTTAAAGAGCTAACACATATCTTAATTAGCACTAATCACGATAAATTAGGTCGGGGTCTTACAAATCATTAGCAAGTTAAATATATAGAAATTCTTTTAAGAAGAGGTGGAAAAGATTGGGACTGAATGTCACCAATTCATTTGTTAAGGACAATCCATGTATTGAATATCCCATAGTAATGGTCTCCCCAATCCAATTGTGACAATTGTTCATTTATCCAAAATAGTTGTAATGTCCATCACATAGTAATGTTAATTGAGATCCAAATAATATCATTTTGGGAAGCGAAACAAAAGCAACATCATCTTCATGAGGCATACTGTTATAGCAGTCCCATTTCAAGTCGTCCACATTTCCCACAAGGTGGAAGAAATGCTCTTTGTTCTATATTGGGAAGACTAGTATCTCCATGCCGCGTTGTGATATTTAAACCTTTTCTCCGGCGCTTCAAACTGTTGCTGTATAAGTACTATAAGCACTTCGTTCTCTTTTGGATGCACATACAAATACTAGCATATGTACACAATAGTTAGTCATAATCTCAATAGCATGTACCTACAAAATATTAGTCAAAATTACACTTACGGATAAATTTGAAGTGAACATATGAGTATCTAGGAACTTTTCCTTTAGACCAACCAGCTAGAAATCCATTGTCTACACAAAAAATATAAATAAACAAACTTTGAGATAGTTGAATTTTTGGACAATGAATGCATTTTGCGTTAATTGTATAACTTTATGTTCACCTTACAAAATTATCAATCCGATGAGTTCCCAAAAGCTTCCGCATATTTTCGGGGTCCACGACTGCTCATACTTTATCAAGGTGTTCATCCCTGAATGTACATGGTGATGTAAAACCAAAATGAGGCATTCGTGAAGAAGTCTTGTGTAGAAACTTAAGAGTTAAACTTAGTTTTTGTTATATTCATTCCAAAAGATTTGGAGGATATCTTTCTCTATTTGTGCTAGACTGTATTCTTCACTGTGAACCCAAGAACCCTTGCAATCATAATCTGCCAACCTAGGTGGAAATCTTGTAATCCGCATATGTCCTTTAACCTTAATCAAGCTTGGAATGTCTGTAGTTGAGGACCACTTAACATCTGGGAAAAGAGGAACCTGAGGTGATGGTGTGGAAAGTATCTCGTGGACTGGTGAGAGGTGAGGATTCATTGGACTATTTAAACGAGGAGCACGAGGACTTGTCAATTATGTTGGACTAATTGGGCTGAACCTGTCAGGGCTTCTTAAAGCCTTGCCATCTTGGGAGGTAAAAGTTTGTGGTAACTTTGGTCTTAAAAATGGTTGGTCTACATTCACAGAGGGGGGAGAATGAACTTTCTCTTCTGTCAGTATATTTAACTTTTGTTTCTACAATCCAAAGGCACGTTATCATAAGCACTCCATTAAATGCAAATTGAAATATTATTTTTAAAAATGGTTAAAACTAGGTTTATTCCTTAATTGCCGGGATGATTGTGTACTGAATCAATGGGAGTGTAATTTGGTATGCACTAAATAACTTAGAAATAAGCTACTAGTATGCACACAATTAAAACTCGCAAGCGCATAAGATCACTGTGTAGTGTAGTGAATTGTAAGTACGAGGTCGATCCCACAAAGACTTGTGACAAAATAATGTAAAAAACAACTAAGAATCATAATACTAAAAGAAACAATTTAATGATGACAGGTTAAATTAAACTACTAAAAATAGTAAATTAAACTATTAAAAGCTAAATGGAAAATAATCTAAAACACAAATATTACTAGGATTAAAAAATAATAATAATGAATGAACTGGGGTTTCATCTACTCCCCTAACCAATCCTATACATGTCTCTTATTACCTTTTAATAAAAAAAATCAGAATTATTAGTGACATCTATCAACCTAGACCATGGCATATGCGTCTAGATTACTACTCCCCTAAACCTAATTCATGAGTAGCATACTACATGAATTGTTTATTATGATGCAAAAACTAAGCATGGCATATGTCCTAGTCAAAACACACATAATGCATAAAAACAATGAGAATGATAAATGCATGAGTCTAAGCATGGGATATACTTAGATTATTCATAGTTCTAAAACCTAGATGCTTAACATCAAGATCAATCAAGATTAAGTTAGCTACTCTTAAAAATTAATTGAACATCACATAGTTGGCATGGCATATACACAACTCATCAATTAAAAATATGGTTTAGAATCTCAACTAATAAAACCGAATTCTTGAATAAAAGATGCAAAAGGAAACTACATAGAACTAGGCTAGGGTTTCAACTACACCCTAACCCTAAAACGGTAGCTACTCATGTCTGGAATTGAAAACAAAATAGAAAATACAGCCATAAGAAAAACTCTTAATATTGAAGAAGAAGAAGAAGAAGAAGAAGAAGAAGTCTGCCAGCAACTTGCTTTTCTTGCTCCAAAAGCTCTCCCAATATGCTCCAAAGATGGCTCCAAGGATGGCTGTACGGCTGCTAGCGTTTATGAGATGGTTGTGGGTGGGTTGATGGCTGAATGGTGGCTAGAATGTTGCTAGATATATTCTGGACGTGCACTATTCATATGCCTTTTATAAGTCTTGCAACAACCTTCTTTAGTGAATAGTTTCCTTGTAGGTTTAGATCTTCAACTTGCTTTGCAATTAGGCTTCTTAATTAAAATGAAATAGGAGTCTTCTTTCTTAATAAACAAGACTTTCTAAATCTAATCCTACTTGTATCTTCTTGAAGATTCCTCACATGTGGCCCATAAATCTGAGAATTATTTAAAATAGATTAAATCTGAAGCTTTTATCATAAAAGTGGGCCCATATGGTACGTGCAACATTGATTGTGGGACCCCTTTCTTAGACTTCTAACTTGGTTTGAACTCTTCCTTTAAACTTTCCTTATTTTTGTCCTTTTTCTTCTCCATTCTTGAGCTCCACTTTAACTTGGATAGGACTTTCTAAACTCTGGAATTCCACTTTTGCAATGGTCGTGGGCCCCCCTTGGGCGTGTAACCCTAGGTTGGGTTTCTTCTTTTTTCTTGTTTCTTCTCTTTTCTTATTTGATTAGAATTTCTTTCTCCAATTCTTTCCTTCTTTGATTTGAATTGCAAGTCGTCCAAAGAATTAGAAAGTAGTCTTGAATCTGATATAGCTTGGATGGGACCCACCTTGGTCCTACTTGATGAATCACGCCCATCTTCATGAAATCTTCTTCTTTTGACTCCTTTTGACCTTTACATAAAAATTAACAAAACTATGTAAAATCAAATAAAATAAGACAAATCAAATATTATGGCTCTAATTACAAACAATTAAGCACTTATCATAATTCTCAAACTCCACAGCACAAGCAGCTTTTAAACAACTGACTTTTTGACGCATAACACTCATAAGATTTGCCCATTGGCTTTGGTCCTGACAGTTAGTTGTCTCATCAATGGATGAAAGGAGACTGTCAGAAAATTTAAAAATTTGCATAATTGAACAATAACTAATTTATTAAATAGTTTATTGGAATCCATAACAAAACCAATCCAATTAAAGTTATACTTACAAGGGCAGATACAAATCCTGGTTCAACTTTTTTACCTTCAATATGGACATTTGAATATTCTCCGACTCCATCATTGAGAAGATCCCCTTGAACGATTGCCATTTGCGGGCGCTCAATACGAAGCTTGGTTATAGACATGTACCATTCAAAGAACAAGTTTGAGTGTGGGCCTTTGTCATTAATATCTCCTTTAACGATTGATTTAAACCTTCTATTCCACATGTCATTGACCATTTTCAACTGATCCTTGTAGTTCACTTGCATTAGAGGGGCCCTTTCCGTACGGTCTAAAGGTCTCAAAATTTTAGGTGGGACAATTTGTACAAGTCCAAATTGTTTCACCACTCTCTCTGTGTAGTGGCGTTCGACAACCCAAGAATAGATCAAGACTATGGATGAGGTGAAAAGAGCTTTATATGCCTTATTCACAAATTTTGATAGGCTTTGAAATAATTCTACGGTGTCCAAACAAACAACAAACATAAAACCCAATTTCAATTAAAAGAAAACATTGATTTATTGATGCACACAACCAATTTGAACGTTGTTGAAGCAAATACTTACATCATTTGCACTCTAGGAATCAAGTTGCGCAAACCCAATTTCAATTAAAAGAAAACATTGATTTATTGATGCACACAACCAATTTGAACGTTGTTGAAGCAAATACGTACATCATTTGCACTCTAGGAATCAAGTTGCGCAAGAGCCTTTAAAATACTTGTTAGGTGGTGATGGTTTTGTAGTCTCCCCGCCCACATCTTGCATAGTGGGAATTGAATCTTGACTCTCCAATCTTGGGGTTCACTTATGGGTCTACCTATTCTTATATGTGAATAGGCACAGATCTATATAAAATCATATAGATGCTAGAAATCATATATCATGTTATGCACTTTGGGACATTTTAGCAATAAATATTAGCATTTGTTTACTTGAAGCAATTGTAATGGCCTAGTTAAGGTCTTAGACGAAGCATCATCGTCTTTGCCCTTATTTCTCTTCCTCTAATTGGATTTCTTGCTTTTGACACGGTTGTTATCTCTGTCAAACTCCTGTAGAGATTTGCCAAGCATGCCGAGCCCCATGCATTCTTCTAGAATTTTCTAAAAAGTCCCAATATATATGTAGCCCCTGAGCCACTCGAACTTGAAACAATGTGCCCTACCCCGAGAGAAAATAAATATGCACGTGTCCACCTCTGATCATGGTCCTTAATGCAAGTGAGAAAGTTATCCATAATCCATCTTAACTTGTTTGCAAATGTTTTAGGTTGAGGGAGTGAAGTTTGAGTTATTAGAGGGAGATGGCCTTAATACATAGTAGACAGGTCAATTCCGAACGCCAGCACATTGGTATCCGGATGCCAATTCATGCAAGATATACCAATGCTGCTGCACACCGACGTCCGGACGCCAGTTATGGGCGGGGGGAGGGGGACTCCGTTTCTTTCCGTGATTTGAAGAAAATTGGGCAAAAAGCTATTTAAGAAACCAAAAAGCTCGTTTTAGGGTATTCAGTACTTGAAGGAGGCAAATGGAGGCTAGATTTTGGAGGTATTCGAGGGAGCTTCAATGGAGGTTTCATAGAAGATTCTTCACCAATCTCTCACCATGAGTAACTAACTCTTCATCTTATGGCTATGATGAAGCCCTAGTAGTGTGCTTTTGGTGATGTATAGGTTCTAGGGTTTTATATTAAATGCTTTGATTACATGTTGTGAATGCTACCCATTTAAGGGATATGTCAATTAATGCTATATTCTTTTAGTGCCACATTTCCATGAGCACTTGTTTTACATTGTCAATTATGTGTCAAAGAATCCAAGACCATGCCTTAGAATTTCACAAGGAAGATCAAGTTAGAAGGCAAATGTTCAAGTCTTGGAAGGCTCGTTTCATCAAGGAAGACCTTCATTTAAGTGACAACCTATTCAGGTAAATGGGACCCCAAACCAACCAAGAGATGGCCGTAAAAACCCTTAGTTTAATGGCTTATTTAATATGTTTTTAGAAAATGTTTTTGAGCCTTTTCCAGACCCAAAACTGGTCCCAGAGGTCGGCTAACCGCCATGTTTCGCGGTGACCTCGCGGTTACTTTTCCAGAAGCTTATTGATAAGTTTCTGTGACCTTACGGGTGCCTCATGGCTAACCATGAAACCCTTCTATGGCTAGCCGTGAGCTAACCGTAGAACATTTTCTGACCGTTGTAAAGTAGCCTTTTGAGACCGGTGGGAGTAACGGCTAACCATGGATTTGAAGGGGGCTAACCACCAAAAGTCGTTAGAGTGCCGTTTGAGGGTTGCTTATATATGGAAAAGGCTCCAAATCATCCTAGGCTTGGCAAGATCATGAGAGCTCATGTCCTAACCATGGTGCATCATCTTAGAGCTCTCAAAGATCATTCCACACACACTTTGGGCTTGCATAGGTAAATCAAAGAGCTTCATGAGCTCAAAGAAAGTGTGATGTGTGGAATCCATATTGCCTAGGGAAGAACTTGAGCCATCATAGCTTAAAATCCATATCCCTAGACCAAAAACCTCTTCCCTTGATTGAGCACAACATTGGAGCATCATCATCAACATCAAGGAAGCATTGCAAGAGGCATCTAAGCTTGGAGCTAAGGCGACAGCTTCAAAGAGCAACCTCCATATTTTGTCAAAAGAGGCAAGTGTTTTTTCCCCCTCACTTCATTCAATTTAGAGCATTGTAAGAGTGGCTTATTTCTTTGTGATTTAACTAACCACTATAAAAATTGTAGAGGGGAGTAGATATTTATGATCGAACATTGTGAACAAAAAGGCGGATTAGATCTTTGTGATCGAACCTCAATAACAAATATGATGTAGAATTAGTACTTGTATAGTTTGATTCATCATAGTGGAACCAAGGGCTGTGTGACCCTTGTGAGTGGATATAAGTCTGTGTGACCGAACCACTATAAACCTTTTGTGAGTCAATTTCTCTATCTCTATCTCTTGTGCATAATTTACATATTTATATACTGTGGAAATCTATATGGATGATGGAATGATCATTGGGTTTAATTCACACACACACACACACACACACACACACACACACACACACACACACACACACACACACACACACACACACACACACACACACACACACACACACACACACACACACACACACACACACACACACACACACACACTTGTGCTTATTAACTTGAACCAAGTTAGCATATCATAAATTGTTTAAGCACACTCTCTTTGAACACATATTCCACATAAGTTGTATTCTTATTTGTATTCATTATGTTCATTGTTCTAGTTGGGATTAAAATTGGATTAAGATATTTTTAATTGGCAAAGAATTTTAATTAGTCCTATTCACCACCCTCTAGGACTTGTACATTGGCCCTAGCCGCACTTTCATATTCAGCTTTGGTATTTGATGATTGTAGTTTTGAATATTGTTCATGTAATGGTGCTTGAAGGTGTGTGAAGTTTAGATCAAAGAAAATCTATGCCCTAGAGATCTAGAAATAGGTTATTCCCAAATCTAAACCCACATGATCTATTTGGTGACTCCGTGGAGGTTTGTTACCAAAATGGGTCTTTGGAGCATTGATATTGAAACCCTAGGTAGATACTTGCCATTATACTAGGCTAGGGTGGATCCTTATATAGTTATCAAACTCATTTCGGTTCGGATGAAACTTCCGATTCATTTCGTTTCGAAGTGGAAACCGAACCGAACATCCCATCTGAAGATGTTCGGTTGGGGTTTCTTTCTATTTCGCCCAAATATTAGGGTTTCGGTCTAAAACTACAAATTTTGAACGAACAATGTCTGAAACCTCAATTCCGTGAATTGAGAATTTGACTGTTAAAGGAGGGAAAAATAGAAATTAATGTCTTAGGATTTTGAAGAGAAATAAACGATTGCAATGGGTGAGACACTCGTTTCACTTACCTTTCCTCATGGAGGAATGAGTTTTGGCAGAAACCCCTCATTTCTTTCTTTCTTGGCAACATGAAACCCCTAAACTTTCAATCGATCTACAAATTCAACTCCAAAAAGCAATTATCAGCCACGAAATCTTCGCTGGACCCTATTTCCCTCGCATTATTTTGAGAATCCTCCTCTGACGAAGAACAAACTTGAATCCTTGTCCTTGTCGAGACCTTTGTGGTGTAGTTCCTACCTCGCCTAACTTCCTTGCTACTGTGAAAGCTAGATTTTCTTTCCCAATCTTGCGTCGAGCTCCAAGTATGCTCAAGTCTCTCCATGAATGCAGTGCCATCTTCTATTTCTTTTCTTTTTTCTCATTTTTTCTTTTATATAAGGGTAAGGGTCGTGGCGGGCTTTTTTATTCAAGGAGTCGTGTGAGTTGTGACAATTTTCTCTCTCTTTTTTTTCTTGTTGCTAACGTGACAAGTTCTCCAAATAAAGGGATTGTGATGATCTCTGGAAGTGAGGCCCAATTATTGAGTCTTTGATGAGTTATAGAATCGAGTACTACCAAAATTTCTTAATCATCAAAGTCCACTCAATAAAAATCAAAGTTGCAATTACGTGCATCATTTCCTACATAATGTGTTAATTATCAAGGCCCACCCCCATATAATCTGTGGGGTACTACTAACTTTCTATTTTATGTTGTGCTATATGAGGGCGCTGTATTTGAGAAAAATAATAAAAATATATCTTTTTGGAAATTATATTTGTGATCTTAGTACATGATTTATATATATGTATATATATTTATATATATGCATATATATTACAATTTTTTATATATATTCCGAAACGAAATCCCTAATTGGAAAGACGAAATACCGAATTACCTAAAATGTTTTAGTTTGGACTCAAATCGAAATGGGCCCGAAACGAACTTGACAACTATGATTCATACCTTAAGCCCTTTCTTGAATTTGATAAAAGTTCATTTTTAATTTGATAATTTAAGAATTAAAACCCCAAACGAATCTTTCGTTCTCTCTTAGGATTAATTTAGTAATTGAATTTGAAATAGAACACAATTTAGCCTTTTTGTCGCAATGGAAACCACAGTCGGTTTGTGACAACAAACAAAAAAGGCTCTAAAATGGGTGTGGTGACATTAGATTCTCCCTTGATAAGTGCTTAAATGTTTACAATTTAAGCCCTAATAGTTGATTTATCTTGTGCTAGTTCATTGTTCTTTTATTTGTTTCTACATTGTCGTTTTATTTTTCATGGAAAGGTCAAAAAGAGCCAAAAGAGAAGAATTTCAGCAAAAGATTTAATTGAGAGATTCATGCATGAATCCCAATGGATGTACGACCAGGTGGGACCTCCCTATTCCTTTTGGGGATTTGAAATTTGAATTTAAGTTTGTGCCCAGAAAGGAAAGTGTTGGAGACTTGTAGCCTAAACAAGCAAAGAAGGAAAGTGAAGCAAATAAGAAGGAAAAAGAGAAAAACAGAGCATGAATGGGATATTCTCATGTGTTGCATGCCCAAAGGGTCCCACATCTCTTGCATTAATTGGAATTTCATATTTTGGAAATTCTTTCTCAAGTCCAAGTGGCGCCCAAGCATATGAGAATGCCAAGCTATATAAGGGGAGAACTTCAAAGAGTCTAAAAGGAAAGAGAATCTTTTGTAACTTCTAGTTATTTCCTAACTAGGAACTTTACTTGAAAAGCAAGCAAGAGGTCTTTAAACAAAAGGAAACAAGAGCCTAAAAAGGAGGGATCTCCTTACTAAAATAAAGTTTTGTAAGAAGCATAAAAGGGGAACCAAGAGGGGATGTACAACCACCACTTCCAGATTTGGGAGGTTTTTGGAGCAAAGAAGAAGAAAAGCAAGTTGCTGGCCGTGCCTTCCTCTTCATCATCTACTCTAGTTCTTCCTATAACTTTCTTTTCCATGTTATTTTTTTATTACAAACATGAGTAGCTAAAATTTTAGGGCTATGGTGTAATTGAAACCCTAGCTTAATTTTATGCAATTCATTTTGTCATTTCTTATTTGAGAATTCAGTTTTATTGGATGAGTTTCTAAACCATGCTTTTGATTTGATGAGTTGTGTATATGCCATGCCAACCATGCCATGTTCATCAATTGAATTTAAGATTAGCTAACTTTTTTTTTATTGATCTTGATGTTGAGCATCTAGGGTTTAGAAACCATGAACAATATAGGTATATGCCATGCCTAGACTCATGCATTTATCATTCCCATTATTTTTATGCTTCATGAGTGCATTGACTAGGACATTTGCCATGCTTACTTTTTAAAACTTGATGAACACTTCATGTTGTATGCCACTCGTAAATTAGGTTCAGGGGAATGATAATCTAGATATATATGTCATGGTCTATGTTGATAAATGTCACCAATAAATCTAGTTTTGATTAAGGGATAATAAGAGACGTGCATATGATAGGGTTAGGGAAGTAGATGAAACCCTAGTTCATTCATTCTCACCATTTTCAATGGTAGTAGTATTCTTGTGTGTTAGGTTACTTTTCATTGTGCTTTTGATTTATTTTAATAGTTTTAACTTGCTGTTTTTAGTAATTTCATTCAACCAATCAGCATTTAACCAACTTTTCATTCATTTAATATTCTGAATTCATAGTTATTTTTTACATTGTTTATCACAAGTCTTCATGGGATCGACTTCGTACTTACAATTCATTATACTACATAGTGATCTTGTGTGCTTGCGAGTTTAAGTTGTGTGCATATTGCCCCCACTAGAGGAATTTGGTCTCGTAAAGTCCCTAACAAAAACAAGAGGATAGGAGACAAAGAAGGTCTCCCCTAGTACAATCAAAGAGCATGATCAAAGCTAACTACCAGATCCCATGACAACAATATCTAATCTAAGACCTAACGCTTTCTCACTACGCGTCTAAGTTTCTAAAGCGTTTTATTTCCTATAAACTTTCCCTCTCTGATACCAGTCTGTGACACCCTCATCCTGGGGCGCCATATTAGGGAATAATGATGGGGTGATAAGCACATTTCATTCCCCAAGATCCGCATGAGTGAGAATAAAATGACCCGACACAACCCGAACATTTCGCAGAAGCTTATGTGGCCTTGCGACCCGAAGTTTGTGGCCCTTGGATTCCAAGTCGCAACCCATCGCTTATCACATGCTATCCAGGGTACCATAAATCATCAGACTGGAAAATCATAAACCAAAACATATAGAGCATAACAGGGAATAAGATATTTTATTACCCAAAGTTCAAGTTACAATATAAAAGTTATCAATTACAGCCCATAAATAATGTCTCTCTATGCAACACCCGATATCTAGGTGACACCGTCAGCATAAATCTCACCCAAAAGGTTGCGGCACCATGGGACATCCGCAAGAGCTCCTTCAAGCTAGGGTTGAACCTACAGCACCAAACATAGTGGAATTTTATTTTCAAGGAAATTGTGCATGCACGTGAAACTTATCAAATTAAACACTTGCCTCAAGTCCAAGACACTCCAAAATCACTTCCTAATCTTCCCTACAGCTGCTGGAGCTCCTAGAAAAAAATGCCCAATAAATACCCACTAAAATAACCAAAAGTCGAAAAAAGATCAAAGACTTGGAGATAGACCTTGCATGTCGGAATCATGGAGTACTTTGAGGTCCCAATCAACGTACCAGAAGATGGAGGCAAGAATCATACTCTAAGAATTAATTCCCTACAGAATAGCCATGGGCTGTTGAAGAGGTTGTTGGCGGCGAAATTGTTTGAAAAAGACGTATATGGGAAGCTCTCAACGCGTAGAATAGATTGGCGAAGATCAATCTTCAATTTGGAAGAGTTTTCCTCAGATTTATTTATAAAGAAAGCAAGAAGAGAAAGGGACATAGAAGCTAGCTGGTTGCAAGTCGGGTGGAATAAAGAAATGAAGGAGGAGCTGATTTGGCTTTCTATATAAAGTGGAATGTGGCACCCACCACAAATGAATCTTCATGGGCTTAAAACTTGGTGTTTTAGGCCTCGGATGAATTCGATGAAGAATAGAGAGATGTTCCGAATTAAATCTATCTAGTTTCTAAAAGTACAAATTTGACATGGTTTAGAGACATCAAATTTTGGGCTTAGCTTTTAAGGTGAAAAGACTATTTTGCCCCTAACGATGAAATAACGGTTTTCGGGGCTTAGAATGGGCACAGAGTGAACACGAAAATAATTGGGAATGATATTCTCTATCATATGGGCTTAAGAACTGCATTTTTCAGAATTTCCAAATAGCCCCCACACTTTTTCGAAAATACAGATTGGACCACCCTAAAGGTCTCAAAACTAGGTCCAAAGGCTCTCAAAACTTCTCAACTCTATTCAAAATCTATTATAGCCCTTAAGGCATGATAATCAGCCTCTAAACCCACTTAGTGAACTCACCACAAAGTTAATTAGCGTTAATCCTAGGAATTAGAGGTAGGGTAGGGGTCTTATATCCCCCTAGGTCATTTGGTCCTCCAAATGACCACAACTAAACCCTTAAGTAACAAGTTTGAACACTGCCCCTACCCAGACCTTTTAACTCCTCTGGAGTTTTGAGGTACACGGTCCTCCCGCTACAAGGCCATCCACGAAGATCGGTCTAGATCTAAAACTCACTCCACGGTGGCAATGATTTGGACATGCTCCTCCATGTAAGGAACATCCTCTAAATCTTGATTGACTCGTAGCAAGGTAAGAACAAAAGGATTGGGGTGTACTTCTTCGACATCGGTATCTGGATTACGTCAAGCACTCCCGTTTCACCTGATGGTGAAGAAAATCTGTAAGCAGCGTCTTCGGTTGGACTGAAAAACTAAAGCATCGTACAAGTTTTCGAACAATCTGTTCTCTTACTCAAACCTCGATGTCCATCTACACAATGGTGCTTCTGGATTACTTGTCTCTTCTGGTGTACTCGCGTAGCCTTCTTTGTTGGCTTTAGGGAATCTTTAGTCGTTCTAGTACCAACTCAATATGTTGTTGTCATGCTAAACTACAATTGGCCTACGAAACACCCTACACCGGCTTCTCAGTAACTCTGGGTCCTGCCCTGCCGGCAAACATCTCTTCGTAAGCACCATCCAAAACTCGCATGAAATCTGTCGTCGTAGGCGAGCTTGCACGAGAGTAGACAACGAACCTCCAACATGTCTTCATAATCCGAATCTATATGTTTAGTCGGGCCATCTGTCTGCTAGCGGTAAGTGGCATCGAAATCATCAATGGGATCGTCCATCTTCTAAGTAACGTTATCCCTCAAGAAACCGGAATAAGACATTCATGCTCTTCCACCAAAGTTGTCCTTAGAGTCCTGATGCAACTTCATGCTGCCTGCGCTAATCAATCTCCTTAGCTATTGACAACTCGCTCACATTCATCTGGCGATTCAAACGACACTTTCTTTGGAGTAAACTATGCCAAAGGGACTGTAATGGTTGAACATCCTTTAGCAAATCTCTGATAGGAGCTCATGAATCTAAAGAAATTCGAAACTTCTGGCACTTATGCAAACTTTTGCTGGATCAATCCTCCCCTCAGTCTTCGCAAATAAACAAAAAATCTGACTTCGAAGTGACTCTTGCTTAGAAAAACAGATCGAATCAACCAACACTTCACACTTAAATACCTTATCATGCCGCATAAGGGTGTTCAGATAGCTTTAAAGGGGTCTTCAAGTATTGCCCAACCTCTTTGCGAACCAGCAAAAGTGCGAATCTTCCTTTAATAGGTCCACCAAATGTGCCGAAAAGTCAAAAATCCACAAAGTCCTTTGAAAATTGTGCGCCGACTCTGGGAAAACCACGGTCTCCGACAACAAACAAAAAACACTACAAAATGGGTTTGGAGACATTAAATTCTCCCCCACTAGAGGAATTTGGTCCCTTAAATTCCTTAACAAAAAAAAGAGGAGAGGAGACAGAAGGTCTCCCTAGTATAATCTAAGAGCACGATCAAAACCAATTACCAGACTCCACGACAACAATATCTAAACAAAGAGCTAATGATTTCTCACCATGCGTTTAAGTTTCTTGAGCATTTTATTTCCTAGAAACCTACCCGCTTTGATACCAGTCCGTGATGCCTGCATCCCGGGGCGCCGGATTAGGGAAAAATGATGGGGTGATTAGCACATTTCATTCCCTGAAGATCCGCTTGTGTGAGAATATAATGACCCAACACAACATGAACATTTCGCGGAAGCTTACATACCCTTGCGACCTGAAGTTTATGGCCCTCAGATTCCGTGTCGCAACCCATCGCTTATCACATGCTAACTAGGGTACCACAAATCATCAGACTGGAAAATCATAAACCAAAACATATAGAGCAGGCCAGGGAACATGATATTTTATTAGGAACAATCAGAATGCTTTGCGTGCAGATTTGTATAAGGGTTTATAGGATGCGGTCAACGCTGGTGATATGGATGCGACTGTAGTTGGTATGCGTTACATTATTCCTTCGCCATTCATTAGAGGTCCAAGGAACATGACTCAATATTATCAGGATGCTATGGTGATTTGTCATACGATTAGATTCCTTGATCTATTTATAAAGTTCACATGTAACCCAAGTTAGCCAGAGATTCAGTAACAACTATCATGATTCCCTGGTCAACGCACTGAGGGGAGGCCAGATATAGTTGCAAGGGTATTTCATATTAGGCTAAAACAACTGATGGAGGACCTAAAAAAACATAATTTTTTCGGCAAAGTAATTGCAGGTATATAAACTCAAATCTTAGCATACTGTAACTTCAAGATCTATTCTTAATTTTATTAATTGTATTACTGTGTCTTAATGATTTTGAAGCATTCTATTAATTACAAAAATCACCCCAATCTAAACAGATATTCATGTCACTAAGTTTCAAAAGCAAGGATTACTGCATGCTCATATCATCCTCACTTTGACTGGTGAAGACAAACCACAGTTCCCAAAAGAGATTAATGACATTATTTCGGCGAAAATACCAAGTGAGGTTGAAGATCCATTGGCATTTGCGACTGTGACAAGATGCATGTCACACGAGCCATGTGGTTATCAAAATATTAATGCTCCATGTATGGTAAATGGAAAGTGCTCTCGAAAGGTTATCAAAAACCATTTGTTAGTGCAATGACAATAGCGGAGAATGGATTCGTGGTCTACAGACGTCGAGATAACAACTTGATGTATAGAATCAACGGCTTTGATGTCAATAACCGATGGGTGATTCCAAATAATCGTGATCTCATTGTAAGATATGATTCGCATATAAAAATTGAGCGGCGTGCCCACAACAAGGTCATTAAGTACTTATACAAGTACATTCGTAAGGGTCCAGATCGTGCAACGATTGTGATCGAAGATAATATTGTATAAGCTAATAACAATGGAGAACGTATATACAGCTGTGTGAATGAGATCAAGCAATTTCAAGATGGTCGATATATATCTTCGATTGAAGCATGCTAGAGAATATTGGAGTTCTACTTGCAAAAAAAATATCCCTCAGTGCAAAGGTTACAATATCATTTACCAGGAGAACAGTTTGTTGTGTATAGGGGCACGGATGATGTTGAATCCGTGATTAATCAGGATGGCATTCATAACACAATGTTCACCAAATGGTTCGAAGCAAATATAAACCACCCGAATGCCAATGAATTTACATACGTTGAGTTCCCAACAAAGTGGGGGGTTTGGAACACAAACAAAAAAAAGTGGACAAGACGAAAATAACGTATTAGTATTGGTAGGCTTGCTTATGTACATCCAAACTCAAGAGAACATCATTATCTGGGTATCTCACTTAACAAAGTTCAAGGGCAAAATGCTATGAGGATATTAGAACCATTGGCGGAGTGGTGCACCCAACTTACAATCGGCATGCTTTGCACCTGGCTTACTTGAACATGATGGTAAGCAGCATGAGGCACTTGGTGAAACCTCAACATGGGCCACATGTTCCCAACTCAGAAATATGTTTTCTTCAATGCTCATGTTCTCAGAAATTACAAATCCGACTGAATTGTGGGAAAAAACACTAGGTGGACCTCACAGATGATTTACAAAATCGAACAAGGAGACAGCTTGGAGAAAGAGATATGTCTTGATGAAAGTGAACTGAGAAACTTAGGACTGTTGGATATCGAGCATATATTGAATAAGAAAGGTAGATCCTTGACAGAATTCCGCCCTATGTCGCTGCCATCTTCCCGGTTGGGCCAATTCGTTACAAACAGACTCATAATGGAAGAACTCGATTATGATAGCACAGCTGAAAGCCATTTGTTTGAATCGTTACATGTTAGCTCAAATGATGATCAAAAGAGAGTCTTCAACATGATAATGGATGCGCACACGACACAGACAAGGGTCTCGTCTTTGTTTATGGTAGTAGAGGAACATGAAAGACGTATCTATGGAGGACTTTAATAGCAAAGGTTAGGTCATAAAAGGAAATTGTTCTTTTGGTAGCATCATCAGGCATTGCCGCTTTGCTTTTGCCAAATGGAAAAACCGTGCGCTTCCGTTTCAAGATACTGTTAAACCTTCACCAATTGTCATGTTGTTACATCACCCATCCGACCGATTTGGCAATGTTAATTTATGAAGCGGAATTAATTATATGGCATGAATCTTCAATGTTGAGTCGCTACGCCTTTGACGCTATTGATCAAACATTCAGAGACATTCTGCAAAATATGAGTAACTTTTCATCAGAGAAGGTATTTGGAGGAAAATTATTGGTACTTGGGGGAGATTTTAGACAGATACCGCCAATTATAACAAAGGGGGGATGTGAACAAATAGTTGGAGCTTCATTACCGAGGACAAGTTTTTGGAAATATTGTCAAGTTTTACATTGGAAGATAAATATGCGTGTTACAGCAAACAATGTCTCAGAAACTTTATGATCTCGGTTGCATGATTTTACGGAGTGAATTAAGATGGTTGGCGAGGAAAAGGTATCCAGGACATCTTTTGGAAATGATTATGATACAAACTGGATCAAAATCCCAGATAAGTTTCTTATACGAAATGATGAAAGGGGAGTACAACGATTGATTGAATCAACTTATCCTTAACTACTTAATAGATACAATAATTTGTTGTACTTAAATGAGCATGGAATACTAACTCTGAAACAGCGATGTCGACCAACTAAACTCAATGATGTTATTAATGATTCCAGGGGAAAGACGGGTATTTTATAGTGTATATAAGCTATGTCATATATAAGGAGAATCTAATGATCATGTTTTGCACCCTCCAAAGTTTCTGAATTCTTTGGACTTGCCAGGATTATCAAGTCATACTCTAGAGTTAAAAGTTGGAGCTCTGATAATGTTGATGAGAGGCTTGAATCAATATTTGGGATTGTGCAATAGTACCTTATTGGTTGTTGACAAGATGGAGGATAAAGTCATATAAGTTAAAGTCATAACAATGTCCCGCATTGGAGAAATTATATTGATAAGTCGTATTGACCTAACACCAACGTTTGGTGGTTCGCCATTCGCACTGAAAAGAAGATAATCTCTTATCGAGTTGGGATTTGCAATGATCATAAATAAGAGTCAAGGACAAACTCTAAAAAATGTGGGTGTCTCCCTCTCGAATCCTGCATTTTCACATAGCCAGCTATATGTAGTGATGTGATTTGAAATTCAATCTTTTAATATTGCAAATGCACAGTTGTCTTTTTGAGACAGTGGAAATTATAGGTCGATCCCACAGGGAGCACTACTAAGTTAAAATTAAAATCTGATTTTTTTTATCAATGATAATGACAAGATAGATAATAAGAAACAATAATAAAATCGAGAAAATTCTAGATCTAAAGTGCAGAAATAAGATATGAGAAAAGGCAGATCAGAATATCAATAATCCATTAAGTAGTCCTACCATCATTTTTATACAATTGATAAAACAAATTTGACCCAAAAATCCTTCAAATCAGAAACAAATCAATGTTTCTGATTCGGTAATTTGTCTATCAAAGAGCACAATCTTCCACAATTTATTTAAGGCAAAAATCTCCTTCACCTAATTAAATTATGAACTTAACTAAGTATCACATATTAATCAAAGATAGATTATCAAAGAATTTCAATCTAAGAATAATCTATTAAGAAAACATATATGATTTAAGCATTGTTCAAATAAAAAATTTAAATAACATAGGTTGTCAATGACAGAATGCAGATTTATTATTATAATCAATACGCAAGAGACAAAAATATCACATAGATTAATGATAAAAAACACTTAACTTCATTTGATACTTTGATCCATGGATCTACTCCTCCATTGCAAGAGATGTGATTTTCATTGAGAACTTCATGGTAATTACAATCTTCTCTCACACTCTTCTAACCTAGTTCTGGAACAGCGCTCTAGAATACCAAAAAATAACTCTTAAATTCTGTTAATTAAGAAAAGAAGAGAAAGAGGAGAGGGAGAGTAATTAGTGGACTTCCAAGGGAGGGGTTGTATTCACATATGCTTCCTTTGGTTCCTTTTATAACTCCTGGTTATCTTACAGATACATTGAATTTGGACACCTTCTTTGTAGATTTGATTGATTTTCATTGATAAGGTATATCTCTTATCATTTTTGAATCTGAATGAGGTGGAAGCTTCTGGAAACGTCTTGATGGCTTGGCTAATCTTCAGATGGGGTTCCATAAGGGATATGTAGCAGTAGATTATCAACGGTGTGGACTTAATTGCAATCCCGTCTAAAAATGAATATGAAAATCTCTGGGCCCATAAGTTTGTCAATTTAGCTCCGATTTGCGCAATCTTGGGCTCCACGGATATCTACTCTAAATAAGCTTTCCAACGGTAGGTAAATTTCATCAATCCGACGGTCAGATTGAAAGTTATAACCATTTGAAGATGAGTTATCCTGAGAAAAACGGGATTAACTTTTGAAGTTTGATTTGCAATGAACTCTACCTCTGCACAACTTTCATTTTTGACAGGATATCAGATGTGGATGATTCAAACTCTTCTTTTTTTATTTCAATCAAAATTTTATTCTTTAAATTATCCATTAATAGTTTCAAATCTGCAACTACTGCGGACCCTGTCATATGGGATATTTCATTTGCTTGAACAGCGGGCCCTATGAGAAGTCTTTTGCTGTACTTAGGACTCTTCAACTGACATGATGAGTGGACCCCTCCTTTGATTGATTTGCACATGGCTTGTATGTGGGATCCACGTGGTGAATTCTTCAATTTACTTCTTTTCAAGTTTCAATTTAGCAATGTTGGACCCAAGATGACTATGCATGCATGAAAGTGGGTTCTGTGACAATGGCCTGCAATTCTCAGTTTCTGCACATTCTAATTCAACACATCAAATATTGAGGAGCCCATATTGAAGTGGGACTCATCTAGATAGAGTTCTACTCCAACTGGGACTCTTTGGAGAAAAATTGCATAATATTCTAAGTTAATGCAAAAAATGTATGAAAAATTTGAAAGTTTGGGTTTCTAGGTGAAAATGCATGAAATGATTGAATTAAATGAATAATGATGTAATTCACCAAATAAAACCCCTAATTCATCCTAAAATGATGCATAAATATGCAAATTCATGAAATCAACACACCCTTTAACTAGCATTTTGCTAGCCCTTAGCAAAAGTTGTGAGCAAAAAGATTTGAAGTTCTTTCACCGAAGATAAGAAAAACAAGTAAATATGAAAATAAAACCACTTTCGATGATATTCTTGTCACGCCCCTGGATTGAGGCCTCGATAATTAAGTCCTTAATCTAGGTTCGTGGCGTGACGAGTTAGAAAATTTCACCCGCACGTGCTAATTATTTCTTCACAGAATTCCGCGTTGAGGATTCTCTGACAATCCATCACAACAATTTCACAACATATATCTATAGGCAGAAGCTTGTAGCAAAATAAAATTCAATGAATCGTAATAATAAGTAAGCAAACTATGTATCAAAGGAGAAATATATTCATAGCATAATCCTAAAGTTAGTTTAAGTTGTGAGGATCAAAAGAAAGTGTATTAAGTTTTATATCCCAACAAGGCCAACAGAGGCCTTAAACAAAGTGCCCAAGATATAACAGTCACTCCTCAAAAGGTGTTATCGAAGCTCAATCCCAACATGAACATCTACATGACATCATTTGGCTCCCACTCGCGCTCCGCCGGAGGCTCTATTGCCTCAAACGCACGCTCCGCCTCAACACCTGTGGGTTTGGCATTTGACATCAAACAAAAACGTATCAAACACGACGGTCTAGCAGGTGAATAAAACATATAAGATATACAAGTTTTACCAATGTCATTTTTGAAATCATGAAAATGCATTTAAAACAAAGCAAATATAAGGATGAGTCAAATAACAATTTTTGTATATAAAGGAAAGTCATTTAAAATATTTCAAATTGGTTGATAAATAAGCAAAATATTGGCAATCCACATTTAGCTATATTCTCCTATTACCGAGGCAACAAGAGCAAATAGACAGAAAACTGTTGCCATACGAGATGGCCAGACAAATAACCGTTGCCATATGAATTGGCCGGACAGATAATCGTTGCCATACGAGATGGCCGGGACAGACAAAGACTGTTGACATGGCCGAAGCAAACAGACAGAGTTCCAAATTGCAGTTGGCAAATTATTTAAGATCCCAAGCCGGGTGATCAGCCCAACAAAGTGACCTAAGCTTAGTGGTGCTGATCAAATCCAAAATGATACAATCGAACTAACAAAATACATTTCCCTCGATAAAAAGAACTACTCTTGGCAAAGCACAAACGGACAAATACGAACAAATCAAATGAGTAGTTTTATCGATTATTTCAAACGTGGCAAACCACTCAATTCCATATACCATTCATATGCTAAGACCACATCATTTGAACGTTGTGGATTTTGAACTAGAATGTCGAAGTTTATATATATAGCTTGGTGCCTCGAAGGTGGAACGACATTCCGGGTCCCAAATACACATTATCAAGTTGAAGGCTCTTAGAATATTTTGGGTTTTCAATCTCATCAAAACCCTACAATTAAAATTCAAGTTTTCAAGTTCGGTCAGCTCTCGGTCACCTGTTGGCTAGCTGAGGTAGGGTGTGTCGGCTAGCCGCCAGCTGACTGATGGTTAACCGTCAAATCCAAAATCAGGAAAAAGATGTATTCTGGAAATAGAACCAAAATGGGGTTCGGTCACCCTTCGGTTGGTTGTTGGTTACCTGTTAGTTAGCTGACAGCTGACGGAAGGAGCTCCTGACGAAAACACGATTCTGGAAATGGAAACGAACTGAGGTCGGTTGCCGTCTGTTAGCCGAACTGGCGTTCGGTCACCACTTCAGTTAACTGACACCTGACCGACTTTTCTGCGTACAGATTTTATTTAAGTTAAATTTCTGAATCCTTTCCTTCTTCATTCTCCTTCCCATTCCTTCATATTAAGACCAAATTTCAGTGCTCCAATCAACTCCATTCCACCATAATACTATTCCATTCCATTAACTATTAGCTAAACAAAATTTCAAGATTCAACATAAGTGATAAATGCAGAAATATAAAGATTCAGATTTCAGCCTTGTAAAACAATTTATGATCAAGCCTTTTTCCATATCAACATTGACTCAAAACTCTGTAGAAAATCATACACATTTTGGACACAAAATTTATAAAATCAGCCATACATAACACAAGAAACAAACCAAGTAAGTAGAAATTGCTATGCATTAAACTTAGGAATAGAACACCCATTTCAAAATGCATGCATTCAAATCAATTTATTCACTTGCCTTAAGCTCAAATGGTTGCTAAACACTCCAGAAATCACCTTCTTAGCTCAATCTCCAATCTACACCAACAAGCCCCATGGAGAACCCATTCAAGGGAGTTCTCAAGGGAGTTCTCCATGAAAACCCTTGCATGCAAGATAATAGGCTTTTATAGGATCAAAGAGACTCAATGGTGAAAGGGGGAAGCCATTGCTTATCTTGAGAATCTCTAAACAAGAAAAAGAGCTTGGTGAAGAAAGAAAATCCAGCCGAAATTCCTTATAAATAGTACGGTTGGAAAGCTTGAGAGATGAAGAGAAAAATGGTGTGATTTGTTTCTCAATTTGGGTTGGTTTGCTACACATGCAAGAGGAGAGAAGTTGAGGAGAAAACAAGAACCCCTTCAGTTCAGTTGCAAAAAACCGAAATGAAGAAGATGAAATGAAGCTCAACGTTGGGTTTCTCATATGAATAGGTTAGTTGTGGGCCCCATTTGACCATAAAAATTTAAGGCTTTAAAACTCCTATTTGTGGGTCTCGAATGAAGTTGATGAAGAAGAGAAAAATGATCGTCGAAAAATCTAATTTTCAAAAAGTATATTTTCCTTATGATTTCCAAAATTTGAAATTTATGCACAGTTTGGGTGTAAAAAGACTGTTCCACACCCCCCCACCCCCGGTTTTTTTTTTTTTTTCGAAAAACGCAATTTCTGGGGTTTGGACTCAAACGAAGCGAATACGAAAGTTCGTGGGAAAAAAAATAACGAGTCCAAAAATATCAAATTCAATATGTTTCGAAATCAAGATCAAAAATAAAAAATCAAATCCCCACACTAACACGCGTCACACGGGTCACCCCAGACCTGGACAAACCAAACTCAACGCGCTCAAAATTCCCCAAAGCTATTCAAATTTCTAATCAAACTAAAAACCCAAGCTAATCTTCCTTTAAACCCACTTAGACGCTAATCATGATTAAAATAATAATAAAATATACCAAACCTGAGTTGGGGTCTGACAATTCTCGGTTGCATTTAATATATGCAATAAGTCCTTAAACCCCTAGGTTCCCCCTAGTGGACGAGTTGTGCCTTGTAAGGGTTTATAGTGAATTTACCCACAAAATTCTTTATTTTTTCTTTGAAGAAAAAAATGAATAAAACCTATCAAAATCCAGGGAAACTTCTTCCAAGAGAAAATTTCTAGACACCGACTGTTCTCAGTTCTCAGAATTTTCAAAGACAAATCTTAAATTCAGTTCACCAATCCCATCTTTTGGTCAGAAATCCTCAAAATCATGCTAAATTGATCATGCACGGTGATAAGTATGTATACGTAATAAGCATCAAATGATCCACCAAGAATTTCCATGAAAATTATTTTATTTTATTTTATTCTTCATTCTGGGCAGCCTAACTTTAGCAAAGAAAAACAGTATTGCTCTCAAGGCGACAATGACGACTTTCGCACTATTGTTTTCTCAAAGGCTGCAATTTTTTTTTTCAAACATATACATGTGACTGTGTAATGCTTAGGTCCCTTAAGCTTTCTAATTAACCCATGCAATGAGCATTAGGCCAATGACTCCCAAACCAGATGGCTTTAGGGCACTAGGTATGCAAATACCCTTACGGGCTTACTGGCTCGGGTTAAAAAGGCTACAACCCAAACTAGTCAAAACTTTTTATTCTTTTTCAAGACTTCTAACTAAACACTTTTTTTTTTTTTTTTATGATCCCCAATAAGAGGTAGCCTTTTCCATGTATCCACCTGTTGTTTTTTTTTTTTTTTTGTGATCCCCAACAAGAGGCAGCCTTTTCCATGTATCCACCCGTTGAACCAGGAAGCACTGTAACATTAAGGGTTGGGGTCAATTTTCCTTTTTTTTTTCTTTTTTTTTTCAATTATCAAAGAAAAATGGAAATCATAGCTTCACATTCAAAACCTTGAAAACGTATACAACCTGTGTAAAAGTGAGGGATCAAAATTTAGCACTTTTCCAAAAACCCTTTCCATAAATAAAATAGTGAACCATTGTTTTCTTTTGCCCCAAAATAAATATCTTCATTCAATAAAAATTCTCTCGAAAGTTTCCCTCTATCCTAACAACAGCAAATTTTTTTCTAAATCTCCTAAAAACCTACAAAAATAAATAAAAAAAATGGAAAAGAAAAATGTAGAATGAAAATTGAACAAATGATCACATGTAAAATTCTAACTCACACTCCCAAACCTAAATCCAGCATTGTCCTCAATGTTATGAATGCATGTGTAATGTGAAAATGAACAAAAAGAAAAAATTGGAACGTCTTACCAGGTGGGGTGATTGCAAAAGAATGTGATCAACTAGCTCAATTACCTTCCAAAATTGGGTTGCCTCCCAAACAGCGCTAAGTTTAATGTCGTTAGCCAGACATGACAAAAAATGATTAGTCCTGGTAAATTGGGTCTTCTAGAAGGATTTCCTCAATGTTTTTATCCTTCAGTTCCATAAAAGGTTTTAGCCTTTGACCATTAACCTTGAAATTGTCCTCGTCTTTGGGGTTCTTGACCCATCGTAGAACAGGTTTACAAATATAAATTATCCCGATGTTAACCGGGTGTCGTATCCACTTGGGCAAAAAGACTAAGTTGCGTTGTTTCCTAAATTCCTAAACTAATCCTAATAGAAAACAAAATATTGATTTCTAAACTAATCCTATGAGGAAACGAAGTGTTGGTTCGATGGGTTTGATTCCTAAATTAACAAATTAAAAGTCAATGTTTTAATTCAATCCGAGAAAAGATATTAGGGTACGATTCCACTCTAACCTCGCACAATGGCAAGTATAGGCCTAGGGTTCCACTATTAATGCTAGAAGGACTCGTTCTGGTTACAAACCTTCACAGAGTCAACAAATAAAGGATGTGGATGCAGACCAGGGCATAACCTATCTCTATGGCATAGATTATTCTAAATCTAACAACACATACATTCAAGCACTGTTATATGACATAGTATTCAAATCTACAAGATTAAAATACCAAAGAAAGAGATATTGCATTAAAGAAATCAAATCCAATCAATGGATAACATCATTGTCATATAACCAAAAGTATTGAAAGGAAAACCCTAGAACCTATACATCACCATATACACAAGATTATGGCTTCATCGTAGCCATAAGATAAAGATTTAGTTACTCATGGCGAGAGGTTGACGAAGAATCTCTTACGAAATCCCCATTGACGCTCTTCCCAAAGCTCCAAAACCTTGCTCCAGACCTTCTCCCAAGATGTCAATTTTCTTTAAAACGAGATTGAGCTTTAATTTATAGGTTTTGGGACGAAAAACCTCATCAAAACGCGCTGGAGACGGACCTCAGACGGTCCGGGCGTCCGGACGCCAGGTACTGGGCGTCCGGATGACCGGAAGCTGTAGCTTCCAGGTCGTTTCTGTGACCGGGCGTCTGGACGCCCGGAAGCTGGCGTTTGGATGCCCGGAGGCTGAACCTCTGGGGCTTTCTCATGATTTCTGAATTTTTGCTGCTTGTTTCGAATCATTGCCATTTTCTCCTATTTTGTGCCAATTTCTTGTCCATGCACCTAGGGAACCTGTAAACATCAAAATAACATAATCAGACTAGTTAAACGCATCGAAAGGTGTACCAAAGTCTAAATTGAGGGGCCTAAAATGCATATTTTAGGCTCTCATCACACCCCCCAACTTACACTTTGCTAGACCTCGAGCAAAGCTAAAACAAATTGAAATACTAACTAAGGCCACTTTCGTAGGGAGCACGACTGCACTTAGCATGTGCAACAAGCCTTTAAACGGCTAAGTTCCCCCTAGAGGACGCGTTATAGTCTCGTGAGGGTTTGCAGTGAATCTACCCACAAAATTCCTAAAGCTTAAAAACAACATGGGGTATTTCCAGAAATGATACCTACGAATACCGGATATTCTTGATCATGGGGTTTTCAACACACATCACAAAGTTGATTCACAAATCCTATCTGTTGGTCAGAAATTCTCAAGATCATGCTAGAACAATTGATCGTGCACGGTGAAAATTGTGTATATATAGAAGCATGAAAGCATAAAACGATCCACTACGAATTTAAGTGAAAACACCTCTTTTCTTTTTCTTTTCAGATTCTGGGCCACCTAACCTCAGTGAAAGATAACATAATTCCTCTCTCAAAGCATTGATGGTGGCTTTCGCACTATTATTTGTCAAAGGCCGAAACAACACTATTTCGATCCTCTTTTTTTTTTTTTTTTTTTTAAGAGAATAAACATGTGATTGTGAAATGCCTGGGTCCCTTAAGCTTTTTAATCAACCCATGTAACGAGCATTCGGCCAATGACTCCCAAAACAGTTGTCTTTAGAGCACTAGGTATGGCAATACCCCAATGGGCTTACTGGTTCAAGTCAAAAAGGCTACGAACCCAAACTAGTCACAAAACTTTTTTTTTTTTTTTTAGATTAAACTCGGTCCCCAACAATAGGCAGCCCTTTCCATATGCCCAAATTAATTCACCGATTTGTGGATAGATCCACTTAATTGAACCAGGACACTGTATGACCGAGGGTCGGCTTTCCATCATAATTGTTCTGTGGTTCTTACAAGAATGGGAATCATAGCTTCACATTTCAAAAGAAATCTATAAAATACGTGTTGAGTGATGGATCAATCATTTAACAATTTCTCAAAAACTCTTTCTTAAAACAAGATAGTGAACCCTTTTCCTCTTTTTTCTCACAAAAAGTTCCAAAAATCAAGGTATCTTCGTTTCTTAAAAGTCCTTTCGAAAATCCCCCAAAAAGCTAAACAATTTTTTTTTAAACCTAAAACTCAAGGAAAATAACTAAAACAAAAACTACTAAACAAAAACTACTAAGACTAACCTAAAGGTTAATACCCTACCCCCCAATTGAACCTAACACTGTCCACAATGTGAAGCACAAAAGCAAAGATAAAAGGCAAGGAAAGTAAAGTAAAAGGAGGGATATCACCTGGGTACCGCCTGACAAAATGTGGAAAGGAGGAAAAAGGGGAGGACACCCCCCAACTCAGACCAAAGTACCTGCGGAATGTTAATGGCAAGCACAATAAACAATAACAAAGAAAACCTACGAAACTCAAACCAAACTTGCAAAAAGACATGACTGAGTACTTCCTTCATGTCTACATCCTCCAGATTAGGAACTAAAAACTGCTGCATTCCCCGAGAATGAGTAAAGTCATCAAGGCAAGGTACGCGGGGTATGCAGATGGAGGGATTTATATCCTTCAACTCGGCAATGGACCAGCCGAGTGCACGCGTGTGCTCATTCACAACATCCAGCAGTTGTGCTTCATGACCATTAGACATATCAGGAGCAATGAGAACCGACAAAGTATCCTCAGGGTGAAGAGCGTTTTCCACAAGCTCATCAACAACATCGACGACAAAACATTCATCTTGGTCTGGAGATTGATGAGAGGCCTTAAACGCATTCAGCCTCACTTTCATATCATGATAGGAGTGTGTTTCCTGGAATTTTGAACTGGTTCAGTGTCAAGGAGGATGAAATCGACAGGGAAAAAGAACTTGTCAACCTTGACCAGAACATCCTCAATTATTCCCCAGGGTACCCTGACAGATCTGTCAGCAAGTTGCAAGGTAACCTGGGTGGGCTTCGATTCCCCTAGCCCAATTTGCTCATACACTGAGTAAGGCAAAAGATTGACACTTGCTCCCAGATCCAACAAAGCATGATCAATAACGTGACTCCTAATAGTACAAGTAACAGTGGGAGTGCCCGGATCTTTCAGCTTGGGAGGAGTGTCATTATGGTTAATGGAGTTCACTTGCTCGGTGAGTTAAACCTTCTTTGGCACATGAGATTTAGATTTGCGCTTTTGAGTGCACAAATCTTTCAAAAATTTAGCATATGAGGGGACTTGTTTGATCGAATCTAGAAAAGGTAGATTGATCTTGACTTGCTTGAACACATCTAGCATATCATCCACGGTGGCTCTCTTTTTACTAAAGGGAGAGGGTGTGTCAAGACAAGTGGGAAAAGGGGCTTTAGGCACATATGGTGGTGCCACAGCCGGGTCAGATGAAGAATTGGGAGGGGTGGCCTCCTTTCCATTAGAAATCAATTCAGCCCTTGAGCCCTTGGGATGGGGTGTGGGCTTTCTCAAGGCATGCTTAGGCTCCTCCGGCCTAGTTTCAATCTCATGCCCATTTCTCAATGTGACAACTATGTTCGCTTGCTCATGATAGGTATCCTTAGGTTGTGAGCCACTACCCACCTCAAAATTATTCTTAGGGTTAATCGTGGGTCGGCTAGGCAAGCGTCCCTCCTCTCTTCTGTTAGGAGCATTAGCGATTTGCCCTATCTGGGTTTCTAGCTTAGCTATGGACTGAGAGTGGGAATGGACCAGTTGAGTGCATGCTTTGAGCTCTTGCAGCACTGTCTCCTCAAAAGATGAAGTTCATGGAGGTGGTTGAGGGTTCGGATGCAGGTAGGTCTGTTGGGAATGATAGGCTGCAGGATTGAAAGGAAGATTAAGCCCATTTCTTGATTGAGAATATGAAGTGCCTTGACCGGGCGACTTCCAGGAAAAGTTAGGGCGATTTCGCCATCCCGGGTTGAAAGTATTTGAATATGGATCATTACCCGGTTTGGAGAACCCCTGTGCAGCATTCACTTGCTCTTGCACAAATATAGGGAATTGAGAGGCTGCAGGGCAATTGCTCATAAAATGAGCAGGACTAGAGCACAAAGCACAAACACCTTGAGATGGCGGGGATTGGAGAGTTTCACCCACAGATAATAGCTGATCTAACTTGTGGGTCAAGGCAGCCACTTGAGTGGTAAGTTCATTAGGGGGTTGAATTTCAAACACCCCTCGAGGTTTTTGTAAGATAGAGGCTACCGGCCTCTCCAATCTATAAGTGGAGGCATGGTGTTGAAAGGTCTCACTCAAATTTTCAGAAAGATCCCATGCCTCATCCTCATTTTTCAATATAATAGATCCCCCACTGGCGGTGACGACCATGTTTTGCCATTCGGGAGATAACCCATCATAAAAGAACTGAACCAATTGCCACTTAGCAATTTGGTGATGAGGACATTTTCTAATCAGATCCTTGAATCTATCCCACGCCTCATGAAATTGTTCATTGTCAGTTTGGGCGAAGGAGGTGATGGCTCTCCTGTACTGATTGGTTTTGCCCACAGAGAAATATTTATCCAAAATTTTGTTTTGTAATTGGGCCCAAGTGGTGATGGAATTCGCAGGTAAAGTACCCAGCCAATACTTAGCTTTGTCCTTTAGCGAAAATGGGAATAGAAACATGTTAAGGGCCTCACTACTGAAGTTGTTTATCCTCACAGTGGAGCAAATAACTAGAAAATCATCAATGTGATTGTATGGATCTTCATTGTTCAAGCCATAGAAAGAAGGAAGCAAGTTGATTGTACTAGGCTTGATTTCATAATGAGCTACCTGCACCGTGGCAACTGAATACACGATGGTGACTCGTATTCCGAAGGAGTATAGTACTCCTTCAAGGGTCGAAGAGGGGGAGGTGGAGGTGTAAGAGGTGTGGCCTCCTCTTCATTTTCTTTCTCTGCCATTTGTGAATTTGTGTGTGATGAATCGGCAGAGTTTTTAGATGATCTACCTTTACTAAGGACTCGCTCTAGATTTTGGTCTAAAGAAACCAAGTCTGGATGACAAGAGCGACGTCTAAGCATGCACACACAAAATTTACTACAATTATATAAACAGAATCAGAAAGTCAAGGACTTACCTTGCCTTGGGAAGAAAAGAGAGATTTCTTTTGAGTAAAACTTTGTCCGTTGTGAACTCTCTTGGATCCCTGCACAAATTCTAGGATTCTGTATTAGAACCAATATCCTGTAGTAAGGATAGTAAATGATGTGAGTAAAGATGAAAAAGTAAAATAAAAATAAAAAGAACTAGAAAAAGCAAAAATAATATAAGAATTAAAAGAAATAAACAACCGTGCTAATTGTCCTCGGCAACGGCGCCAAAATTTGACCCGTTGTACAACAGGGTTTACAAATATAAATTATCCCGATGTTAACCGGGTGTCGTATCCACTTGGACAAAAAGGCTAAGTTGCGTTGTTTCCTAAATTCCTAAACTAATCCTAATAGAAAGCAAAATATTGATTTCTAAACTAATCCTATGAGGAAACGAAGTGTTGGTTCGATGGGTTTGATTCCTAAATTAATAAATTAAAAGACAATGTTTTAATTCAATCTGAGAAAAGATATTAGGGTACAATTCCACTCTAACCTCGCACAATGGCAAGTATAGGCCTAGGGTTCCACTATTAATGCTAGAAGGACTCGTTCTGGTTACAAACCTTCACAGAGTCAACAAATAAAGGATGTGGATGCAGACCAGGGCATAACCTATCTCTATGGCATAGATTATCCTAGATCTAACAACACATACATTCAAGCTTATATGACATAGTATTCAAATCTACAAGATTAAAATACCAAAGAAAGAGATATTGCATTAAAGAAATCAAATCCAATCAATGGATAACATCATTGTCATATAACCAAAAGCATTTAAAGGAAAACCCTAGAACCTATACATCACCATATACACAAGATTATGGCTTCATCGCAGCCATAAGATAAAGATTTAGTTACTCATGGCGAGAGGTTGACAAAGAATCTCTAACGAAATCCCCATTGACGCTCTTCCCAAAGCTCCACAACCTTGCTCCAGACCTTCTCCCAAGATGTCAATTTTCTTTAAAACGAGATTGAGCTTTAATTTATAGGTTTTGGGACGAAAAACCTCATCAAAACGCGCTGGAGACGGACCTCAGACGGTCCGGGCGTCCGGACGCCAGGTACTGGGCGTCCGGACTCCCGGAAGCTGTAGCTTCCAGGTCGTTTCTGTGACCGGGTGTCTGGACGCCCGGAAGCTGGCGTCTGGATGCCCGGAGGCAGAACCTCTGAGGCTTTCTCATGATTTCTGAATTTTTGCTGCTTGTTTCGAATCATTGCCATTTTCTCCTATTTTGCGCCAATCTTTTGTCCATGCACCTAGGGAACCTGTAAACATCAAAATAACATAATTAGACTAGTTAAACGCATTGAAAGGTATACCAAAGTCTAAATTCAGGGGCCTAAAATGCATATTTTAGGCTCTCATCAATTCTCAATTTCCACTGCCCCGTGAGGATAAACAGTACGCACAATGAATGGGCCAAATCATCGAGTTGTCAATTTCCCTGGAAACAGGTGTAACCGGGAATTGTAGAGGAGAACTTTCATGCCAGGTTCAAATGACTTCCTAAGGATTGATTTGTCATGGTTCTACTTCATCCGTTCCTTGTAAATTTTGGCATTTTCATAAGCATCATTTCTCAATTTATCAATCTCATTGAGTTGTAACTTACGATGGTTACCTGCCAAGGGCAAATTAAAATTGAAAGTTTTGATGGCCCAGTAAGCTCTTGTTCTAACTCAACAGGTAGATGGCAAGCCTTACCATAGACCAACCTATAAGGGGACATCCCAATAGGAGTCTTGTAAGTGGGTCGATAGGCCCATAATGCATCCAATAGTCGCAAAGACCAGTTTTTTCGATTTGGATTGACCGTCTTCTCCAAAATTTGTTTAATCTGCCCATTCGAAACTTCTACTTGGCCACTGTTCTGTGGGTGGTAAGGCGTAGCAACCTTATTAGTAACATAGTACTTTTTCATTAGATGGTCAAATGTGCTATTGTAGAAATGGGTTCCACCATCACTGATAATTGCCCTGGGTGTATCAAACCTAGAAAATATGTATTCCTTCACTGTTAGGGATTTTGTGTTTTGCAATTTGATGGATGCATTATCATTTTAGCATCATTCGAATTTTCACATGAGCATTGATTTTGAAATACTTGAAATCTTGATTTTCACATGCATTGTTTTAAAACCTTTTAGAGCTTATGTTACATGCATGATTTGGACTTTAAACTTGGATGATTGAGTTTTGGAAAATAAGATTTTCGAATCTTGCAAGCCTTTGGACCTAGATTTTAAAATCATATTAGGCATTGAAAGGTTCATGTTTTTGGAAAATATCTTTTAGTTGGTCTCTAGTCTAACCTAGTTTTCCAAGTTGAAATTTCCTTATCCAAAATCATTTTTACAAGTTTTTATATCAGGGAAAGTTTGGTCAACCGAACCAAGTTTGGTCAGCTGTCGGTTCCGCTTCCAAAATGTAAAAAACTGTTTTATTAGGGAAGTTCGGTCAGCTGTTGGTCGCAGTTCGGTCAGCTGTCGGTCGACCGAACTTCAGTTCGGTGAACCGACAACTGAACATCGGTCCGCAAATTTCAAAACTATGACCGTTGGAGTTCGGTCGACCGAACCCTAGATGTCGGCTGACTGAACACTGTTTGTCAATTAACCGAACTTGAAGTCGGTTGACCAACAAACTAGCCGTTAGGAAATTTTTTCTATATAAACAACTCATTCCAAAGCCAAATTTGAGGAACCAAGGGGCCCTCCTTGATGGGTTTTGAGGTCAAACAAAGGGGAATGAGCTAAGGAATGCTAGAGGATCATAAAGGGAAGCTAAAGCTTGAAATCTTGAGTAAATCATCTAAGTAAAATTAGTTTTCCCTATCATATGTTTTCATGCTTTGCTTTAATTATTAGTAAATCTTTTCCAAGCATGATAAACTATGATTTGTTGTGTCGTTAACATGTATATGTTTTGAATTGATTTATTGTTTTGGATGCATCACCTTGATTCAAACCAAGTAGTACTCAAATTGGTATATCTAAGTAAATCATGTTTTTGAAAACATCTTTTGAAACCTATACTTGGTTGAATCTTTGGTTGTTGTTTTTCATCGTAAGAAAATCACTTTTAAATCTATCTTATGTTTTGGATTCAACAACCTCACAAATCATATGTACTTTTGTTTTTAAGTTTCACAACTTACTTAGCATTGATAGGTATATCATTTTCAAGTTGAATTTTTAAATACATATGATTTGTCTCTTCACTTCAATCAAATACCTTTTAGTGTTTTACACTTTCAAATGCTTTTAGCATATATGTATTGAGCTACATTGTTAAATTTGATTGAAGACCTCATGCATCACCTGTTTTGTTCTTAAAATTTCATAACTTGTTTGAAATGAATAAGTATCTCTTTTACAAGTTATTTTTAACATGTTATTAGCATTCTTTCCTCATTCATAAATGTTTTTATGAACTAAAACTTTTAAAAGCCTTTAGCATACATTTATGGGCCTTTATTTTCAAATTGATTGAGGACATTATACATACACATTGTGCATTCATCTTTGCATTCATAGTGTGTGTGTATGATTTAGATTTACACTTTCATATCCGCCTAATAAGAGGCTTTGTATTTGAGCTTAAATTGTATCTCTTCAAGTGTTGTGTAGACACTTCTTAGAGAAAACCTTTTGGTTGCATAGGTTATTGCTTAACCTTAGAAAAGCATAAGTGTATGGTTAGGGGTGAACCATAAAACCCAAGAGGTTATTGCTTGCCTTGGAAAGCATATTGTAAGGTTATTCCTTAGCCTTGAAAAACATTTTGTAAAGGTTATTGCTTAGCTTATTGAAAAGCATAGATAGTGGAAATCCGGTGGGGTGTAGGATCACAAGCCGGTAGTAGATGTAGGCATGGAGGCCGAACCATTATAAATCTTTGAGTTGTAGTTGAGTTGTGGTGATTGTTTTTATTAGCTTCCGCATTTAGTTTGATAATCATCACTAGTGACTAATTTAATTTAAAGAATTTAAAATTGGTCATAATTGGTCACTAATTTGAAGCTCACCCTATTCACCCCCCTCTAGGGTTCGGATCCCAGACTTTCATTTACAAATTTGATCACCACATGGCGATCATTCTTTCCGGTAGGTATTGCTTCCACCCATTTTGAAACATAGTCAACTGCCATTAAAATATACAAATTTCCAAAGGAACCTGGAAATGTTCCCATAAAATCGATCCCCCAAACATCAAAATTTCCCCTGTCAAGATTGGATTCAAGGGCATCATATTCCTACAATTGATTTTTCCAAGCTTTTGACACCTATCGTAACTCAGACAAAACACACGACAATCCTTAAAGATTGTGGGCAAATAGAAACCACACTGCAAAACTTTTGCAGCAATCTTTTGGGAGCTAAAATGGCCCCCGCATGCATGATCATGACAGAATGAAATTACACTTTAATGGTCCCCATCAGGAATGCACCTCATGATTATCTGGTCTGGTTAGTACTTAAAAAGATACGGGTCATCCAAGAAAAAGTACTTGACATCAGCTAAAAATTTTGATCGATCCCGTTTGGACCCATAGTTAGGCATCTCCCCTGTAACAAGGTAATTGATTATATTTGCAACCAAGGGATTTGAGAAATAATGAGCAATTGTTCATCATGAAAATTTTCATTCAGTGGGACCTCATCTAATGGCTCTAAGGGTATCCTTGAAAGATGGTTTGCTACAACATTCTCACATCCTTTTTTATCTCTTATTTCCAAATCAAACTCTTGTAGCAGAAGAATCCACCAGATCAATTGGGCTTTTGCATCCTTTTTGGATAGAAGGAATCTCAGAGCTGCATGGTCCGTGTAGACGATGACTTTAGACCCTATCAAGTAGGACTAAAATTTCTCCAAGGCAAAAATCACAGCTAGCAATTCTTTTTCGGTGGTTGTGTAATTTAGTTGTGCATCATTGAGAGTCCTACTTGCATAGTAAATTACATGAGGTAACTTCTCAACTCGTTGACCCAAAATTGCTCCAATAGCAGTATCGAATGCATCACACATTAGCTCAAATGGAATGGTCTAGTCAGGTGGCTGAATTATAGGGGCTGAAGTTAGTTCCTTTTTCAGTCTCTCAAAAGCCATTAGACACTTCTCATCAAATTCAAACTGGGCCTCTTTTGTCAGCAATTGGTACGAAGGTTTAGCAATTTTGCAAAAATCCTTGATGAATCTATGATAGAAACCAGCATGGCCCAGGAATGATTAAATCTGCTTAACTGATTTTGGTGGTTGCAATTTGCAGATCAAATCAATTTTTGCTTTGTCCACCTCAATTCCATTATCAGAAATAATGTGTCCCAGAACTAGGTCCCTTTTTACCATAAAATGACATTTCTCCCAATTTAAGACTAGATTCTTTTCTTTACATCTTTCAAGCACAAGGGACAAATAATGTAAGTGCTCCTCAAAAGAATTGCCAAAGACCGAAAAATCATCCATGAAAACCTCAATGAATCTTTCTACTATGTCAGAAAATATGCTCAACATGCACCTTTGAAAGGTGGTCGGTGCATTGCATAGCCCAAAGGGCATGCGTCTGTAAGCAAATGTACCAAAAGGACAAGTGAAGGTGGCCTTTTCTTGATCTTCAGGTGCAATTGGAATTTGATTGTAGCCGGAATAACCATAAAAAAAACAATAATATGCATGACCAGTAAGCCTTTCGAGCATTTGATCCATGAATGGGAGGGGAAAATGATCTTTCTGAGTGACCGAGTTCAACTTCCTATAGTCAATGCATACCCTCCATCTAGTCTGTATCTGAGTGAGTACCAATTCGTTACCCTCATTTTGAACCACTGTTATTCCAGATTTCTTTGGTACCACTTGAACCGGGCTTACCCATGCACTCTCAAATATGGGGTAAAGCACCCCAGCATCAAGTAATTTTAAGAGTTCCAACCTAATCACTTCCTTCATTGCAGGGTTCAGTCACCTCTGTGGTTCATGAAAAGTTTTCGCATTTTCTTCCAAATGGATTCTATGTTGGACCACAGACGGGCTTATTCCTTTAATATCTGCGATGGAAAACCCAATAGCTTCCTTGTGTTCATCCAAAATTTTCATGAGTTTTTCCTCTTAGACAGGGTCCAAGTCTGAAGTTATAATTACTGGAAGGGTTTCTAGTGGGCCTAAAAACACATATTTCAGAGTATCTGGCAATGGCTTGAGTTCTAACTTAGGGGGCTCTACAATCGATGGAATAGGTGGGGTAGTAGATGGAGTCAGATTCTCTTGCTTCGGTTGCCATTTGGAGCAGTCCATGGATGGGGTGGAGTCTAACAGTGCATTGACTTCCTCAATATGTCCATTTACATCAAAATCACTTCCAAAGTGGGTCGAACAAACCTCTAGTGGATCTTCAAGTGTCAATTGGGGTAAGTGATTTTCCACCTATTCATGAATGTAACTAATTTCTAAAATTCCATCATCCTCATTAGGAGGTTGCTTGCTAACATTAAAAATGTTCACTTGAACTGTCATGGTCCCAAAAGAAATTTGCATCACTCCATTCCTACAATTGATCAAGGCATTTGAGGTGGCTAGGAATGGTCTCCCCAAGATTACTGGAACTTTGGGTTTTGCCCCATATGTGTGTTTGGCATCTAAGACAACAAAATCGACAGGAAACACAAAGTCTCCGACTTTGATCAGAACGTCTTTGACTACCCCCTTGGGGTATCGAATCGATGCATCAGCCAATTGCAAGGTCACATGGATCTTTTTCAAATCCCCCAAACCTAATTCTTCATAAACAGAGTATGGAAGAAGATTCACACTTGCACCCAAATCTAGCAACGCTTTCTCTATGTAATAGTCCCCTATTTGACAAGAAGAGTTAGGACACCCCGGGTCCTTGTATTTGATTAGGGTTGGACAGGAAATGATCGAGCTAGTTTGTTGGGCTAGAAAAGACTTCTTGGGCACATTGGTAGTCCTTTTGAAGGTGCAAAGGTCTTTTAGAAATTTTGCATAAGCCGGAATCTGTTGGATAGCATCAAGTAGTGGGATATTGATCCTCACTTGTTTGAATACTTCTAGCATTTTATCCAACTGAACAGTTGATTTTGCTGGCCTAGCCATTGTGGGTATGGTGCCTTGGGAACATAAGTCCTAGGAGATGGCTCACTAGGTAATGGATCCGTTATGATTGGATTTTCTTTGACTAGTTCAGGTTCTACCTTAGGCTCGGTATTCATAATTTGTTCCTCATTTTCCACATCCTTAATTGGTTTTTTCTCAGATTCTTTGGGTAGTTCAACCTTGTTATCAATTTGTGTACCCGACCTAAGAGTAATGATGGACTTAACTTGTTCTAGGCCTTTTCCTTTTATATCATGAACGGCTTGGCCCTTGGGATTGGGTTCAGGTTGACCAAGAAATGTTCCCTTGTCTCTAGCACTCAATGAATTGGCCAGTTGGTCCATTTGGTATTCCAATTTTGCAAGGGTTTGAGTGTGGCCATTCAAAAGTTGAGTAGTGGTCTGCTAGAATTGAGTAGTACTCTGAGACAATTGGGCCGTGGTTTGAGACATGAGTTTCATGGCCTTTTATAAAGAATCTACCCTCTGGGTCAATGGACTAGGATTGAAGTTGGGTTTTTGGAAACCGGGTGGGGCATTGACTTGAGATTGATTGGGTTGAAATTGAGTGGACTGAGGTGGGCCACCCTGAGTTGGGCCTTTGGTCCAAGAAAAGTTCGGGTTGTCCCTCGAACCTTGATTGTATTTGTTAGAGTACGGGTCATACCTCTGACGATTATCAAAACGAGTGTTTTGATATAGTGCATTAACCTCCTCAACAGATTCAGCCTCACCCAAAGTTATTGGGTCAATCCCTCCACTCATGGCTGCCTCAATTTTCGGTTCAACCTTGAACATTCCCCCTTTTTCCCTCTTGATTGGGGCCCACTGCAATGTATTCTCAGCGGTATCTTCCAAAAATGTCCAAGCTTCTTTCATTGTTTTCTGTGTAAATTTCCCACTACAGAAAGATTCCACCATTTGTTTGGTTGGGTAGTCCATGCCTTCATACATAATTTGGACTAATTGGATTTTTTCAAATCCATGGTGGGGACATTGGATTAAGAGGTCTTTGAAACGTTCCAAAAAACTATAAAGTGTCTCCCCTTCCATTTGATGGAATCCATTGATGGCCTGCCTAATCGAAGCAGTTTTTTGCTTGGAGTAGAATTTTTTGTAAAATTCTTCGACTAGCTTGGCCCATGTAGTGTTGGACTTGGCTTGTAAGGTATGAAGCCAAGCTTTAGTCTTTTCTTTTAAGGAAAAAGGAAATAATCTAAGTTTAAGGGCCTCTTCAGTCATGTGATTGATTCTCATGGTCCCACAAATGTCCTTAAATTCTCTAACATGTTGATATGGGTTTTCCTGGTCTAGCCATGGAATACTGGAAGCATTTGGATCATGCCAGATTTCAGCTCAAATGTGGCATTGGTATGAGGCAGGGTGATGCAAGATGGTTGAGTAGTCCTGGTGGGGTACATGTAATCCTTCAAAGTCATGGGTGGGTTTTCTTGATCAGCCATCCTAACAATTTCTTCAAAGATGGAAGACTTTCCTACAACGGTTAAGGCTAATTCGGGCTCTATCCTTACAAACCTTTTACTCTTACCTACCCACAATTTCTCTCTCTTAGGTTTAGAGCCCATGCATCGGGTTCAACCTTAAAGAGATGCAAGCCTAATCTATATGTGGGGCCCTAATGGTCTTACTAGATGATGCACAAGCAGTCAAGCACTGAGATTGAGCACAAGAAATTATCCTAGGGTTAACCTAACTCACTGGACAACTCCTAACTAGTTTGAAGAGTGCACTAAGGCCTCCAATTTGGTCTTATGAAACCAAATCAACCAGGTAAGCCCCCAGGATGAGTGGTGGGGTCACAATGCACTTGGCAAGGGTCCCGCTTAAGAACCAAACTCCTAGAACAGAGACTGCCACCCTTTGGAGGGACAAGACTTACCTAAACATCGACTAGACCAAAGAGCGCAATTGGTGCAACCTTTTGTGGTCTTCGTCCTAATGAGCTTGAGTCCTATGGTCTAATTTCTACTTGATTTTAATTAATGGTTGGGTTACTATGTGAGAGGTGGTTAAACCTAATTGGGCAAGGATCTGGTGATGAAATCCAGTCTTTATCTTATTGGGATCAATTGCCCTTAACTAAGTGTGTGTGTCCAATTGATTGGTGTGTCAAACAAGCATTCACACTTTGCAAAAATTAAATTACCCAAGCCCCACTTGCAAGTAAAAGATTTGGGGGGTAAAGTTTAGAAACTCTTACAGTGGGTCCACGCTAATCTTTAAACTGTGCAAGCTGAACCTGTATTTTTTTTTATAGCAATTTTGCAATTCTGAGAGAAATTTGTTTTGAGCAATTTGTTTTAAGCAATTCTGAGAGCAACTTGTTTGCTTAAGAGCAAATCCACGCAGTTTCCTGTTTTTGTGCAACTCTTCTCTTAGCAAGGTCACTTATCCAGAAGAAACTCTTGGTAATAAATCCTAAGTCAACAAACCAACTCAAATTCTTATCCTATCCTAAAAATTTTATCTTATCCTAATTTCAAACAAAAGACATCCAAGTTAATCAATACTCTATCCAAAGTGGACTCTAAGTTATTGAAACAAATCAAAAACTCTATCTAAAAAAAAAATAAATTCAGAAATTCTAAATTATCCAAACAAGTGTCCAGATATGATTAAAGTTTTCAAAAAGTTTGAAATTATCAGAAATCCAATCTTATTCAATTCAAATTTCAGATTTTAAAAATCTAAGTAATCTAAGCAACTTAAGGGATAGAATTTTAAAATTTCTAACTACCTAATTTCAGAATTTAAAGGTCAGTTCTTAATCAAAACAATCTAATCCAAAAGATTTTAAACTCTACCTTACCAATCCTAATCTAATCCAATCAACTTATTAGTAAAAACAATCTAAAATAAATTTTGTTTTTGTTTTTCTTTACTGAGATTTGGAATTAAAAGAAATCCTTCAAATTTTTTTTTAATTATTTAATTATTCCGAAAATTCAGTTAATTATAAAAAAATATCAGAAAAATCCGAAAAATCAGCAAAGTGAAATAATAACTAATATTAATTGCAAAGAACACTACTAATGTAAATTTGATGACTAAACAACTAATGCAACCTAAATATGAGCATGTGCATGAATATAATAAAAAAATCAGATTTTTAACAAAAACTCAGATTTGGCTCCCCTGCAACGCCGCCAAAAACTTGATGTGATTTTAAATTCAATTCTTTAATACTGCAAGTACACAGTTGTCTTGTGAAGACAGTGGCAATTACATGTTGATCCCACAGGGAGCACTACTAAGTAAAAACTTAAAATCTGATTTTTTTTTATCAATGATAATGACAAGAGAGATAATAAGAAACAATAATAAAATTAAGAAAATTCTAGATCTAAAGTGCAGAAATAAGATATGAGAAAAAGTAGATCAGAATATCATGAATCCGTTAAGTAGTCCCACCATCATTCTATGCAATTGATAAAATAAATTTATCCCAAAAATCCTTCAAATTAGAAACAAATCAATGTTTCTGATTCGGATAATTTGTCGATCAAAGAGCACAATCTTCCACAATTTATTTAAGGCAAAAATCTCCTTCACCTAATGAAATTATGAACTTAACTAAATATCACATATTAATCAAAGATAGATTATCATAGAATTTCAATCTAAGAATAATCTATTAAGAAAACATACATGATTTAAGCATTGTTCAATTAAAAAAAATTAAATAACATAGGCTGTCAATGACAGAAGGCAGATTTATTATTATAATCAATACGCAAGAGACAAAAATATCACATAGATTAATGATAATAAACACTTTAACTTCATCTGATACTCTGATTGAGGGATCTACTCCTCCATTGCAAGAGATGTGATTTTCATTGAGAACTTCATGGTAATTACAATCTTCTCGTACTCTTCTAACCTAGTTCTGGAATAGGGCTCCAGTGGACGTCCAAGGGAGGGGTTGTATTCACGTATGCTTCCTTTGGTTCCTTTTTATAACTCTGGTTATCTTACAGATACATTGAATCTGGACACCTTCTCTGTAGATTTGATTGATCTTCATTGATAAGGTATATCTCTTATCCTTTTTGAGTTTGAATGTGGTGGAAGCTTCTGAAAACCTCTTGATGGCTTGGCTAATCTTCAGATGGGGTCCCATAAGGGATATGCAGCAATAGATTACCAACGGTGTGGACTTAATTACAATCCTGTCTAAAAATGAACATGAAAATCTCTGGGCCCATAAGTTTGTCGATATAGCTCCGATTTACACAATCTTGGGTCCATGGACATCTACTCTGAATAAGCTTTCCAACGGTAGGTAAATTTCATAGATCCGACGGTCAGATTGAAAGTCATGACCATCTGAAGATGAGTTATCTTGGGAAAAACGGGATTAACTTTTGAAGTTTGATTTGCAATGAACTTTACCTCTGCCCAACTTTCATTTTTGAAAGGATATCAGAAGTGGATGATTCAAAATCTTATTCTTTTATTCCAATCAAACTTTTACTCTATCAATTATCCATTAATAGTTTCAAATCTACAACTACTGCGGACCCTGTCATATGAGACATTTCATCTACTTGAACAGTGGGCTTTATGAGAAGTCCTTTGTTGTACTTAGGACTCTTCAACTGACATGATGAGTGGACCCCTCCTTTGATTGATTTGCACATGGCTTGTATGTGGGGTCCACGTGGTGAATTCTTCAATTTACTTCTTTTCAAGTTTCAATTTAGCAATGTAGGGCCCAGGATGACTATGTATGCTTGAAAGTGGGTTCCATGACAAAGGCCTGCAATTCTCAGTTTTTGCACATTCTAATTCAACACATCAAATACTGAAGAGCCCATATTGAAGCGGGACCCATCCAGATAGAGTTCTACTCCAACTGGGACTCTTTGGAGAAAAATTGCATAATATTCTAAGCTAATGCAGTAAATGTATGAAAAATATGAAAGTTCAGGTCTCTAGGTGAAAGTGCATAAAATGGTGGAATTAAATGAATAATGATGTAATTAACCAAATAAAACTCCTAATTCATCATAAAATGATGCATAAATATGCAAATTCATGAACTCAACACACCCCCCAACTAGTTTATTTTTGTCGGTGAAAGTGTTTTATTTATTTATTTATTTTTATTTTCCCAATGAAAAAAAACGTCGGTGAAGGGTTTTATTTTTTATTTATATTTTCTATTTTATTTTGCCGACGTAAACAAAACGTCGGTAAAGGTTTTTTATTTTTTATTTATTTTTCTTTTTAATTTTGCCGACAAAAAAAATGTCGGTAAATGGTTTTTATTTTTTATTTATTTTCCTTTTTTATTTTGCCGTCAAAACCAAAACGTCGGTAAAAGGATTTTTATTTTTTATTTATTTTTCTTTTTTCTTTTGCCGACGAATAAAAAGGTCGGTAAAAGTCATATTAAATTTTTAGAAAAGTGAAATATATTTGCCGACGTTCTAAAAACGTCGGTAAAATCTTAATTTTTGCTGACGGAAAAAAAATTTGTCGGGAAAAGGTTTTGTCAACGAAGTTTTACCGACGTCTGGCCGACGAAAATATGTTAGTCGGTAAAGGTCTTTACCGACGTTTTTTGGACTTTTGGTGACGAAAAATTTCGTAGCTAAATGTGTAAACTGTTGTAGTGTCCCTTAGCAAAAGTTGCGAGCAAAAAGATTTGAAGTTCTTTCACCGAATCTAGGAAAAACAAGTAAATTTGAAAATAAAACCACTTTCGATGGTATTCTCGGTTGCATTTAGCATATGTAACAAGCCTTTAAACCCTTAGGTTCCCCCTAGTGGACGAGTTGTACTTTGTGAGGGTTTGTAGTGGATTTACCCACAAAATTCTTTTTTTTTTCTTTGAAAAAAAAATGATTAAAACCTATCAAAATCCAAGGAAACTTCTTCCTAGAGAAAATTTATAGACACCGACTATTCTCAGTTCTCGAAATTTTCAAAAACAAATCTTAAATTCGGTTCACCAATCCCATCTTTTGGTCAGAAATTCTTGAAATCATGCTAAATTGATCGTGCACGGTGATAAATGTGTATACGTAATAAGCATCAAATGATCCACCAAGAATTTCGGTGAAAATTATTTTATTTTATTTTATTTTTATTCTGGGCCGCCTAACTTTAGCAAAGAAAAACAGTTTTCCTCTCAAAGCGATAATGAAGGCTTTCGCACTACTATTTTTCAAAGGCCGTAAATTCTTTTTTCCAAACACACACATGTGACTGTGCAATGCCTAGGTCCCTTAAGCTTTCTAATTAACCCATGTAATGAGCATTTGGCCAATGACTCCCAAACTATTGGAAGATCACTATTGGGCCATAGCTTTGTCAACATGAATGGTTTTGAAAGATATGTTATTAAGATAAAATCACCATAATTTTTTAGGGAAAAAGAAACTAATTATAGAAAGGAAATATAGAGAAATTTTCAAACTTAAACTAGGGTGTGTTTGGCATCGTGCCATTCGAATGTTCCCTTTTTCTCATGAGATGAGGCTTCGAAAAACATGTTTGGCTATTGTAAATCATCATTCTCAATTTTGTTCTCACGGGAAGGAATATCAAAATCTTAACCCACTAAGATAAGAACGTTGGAACAAAAACACTTTATTTTTTTAAGAAACAACTTGCTGCACAGTTAATTCCAACTTATCTCTTATCTCTTGCATTTTAAATAGGTCATTTAGGATTTCAACTTTTATAGCCAACACACACGATCATTGGATTTGCAAGATCAGGGGGGACGCTGAAATCTACTCGAGTGATGATCTTGAGAAGCCAAGACTCTTGAGGATATAAACTGCCCAAATGTGGATGTTGCTCGATCCCAATGGAAATCAGAATTCTACACCCCTAAGATTTTGTTGCCAAACATGCCCTTAAAGAATGGGACACCACTAAGTTGCATAGTATTTTCAATCACCAGAGGGACATTGAGTGTAAGACCTCGCCCCGAGTGGCCGCGATTAGTACTAAATAAGTCATGTGCTAGTTCTAAGTGAGATTAGTAAATTTTGTTTAAGTTTGGGATTAGAATAGCATTTACATAGCTTTGGGGAGTTTTGAGAGCCTTCTTGGTTTAGTGGGACCCTTTGGGGGCTCCTTTTTAGTGACTTTGCGTGAGCATGGGGGCTTACCGCGATTCCGAAAATTAGTATTTTAACTCTGTTTGATTTATTTCGTTAACCCTTACAAATTTTGTGTTTGCTCCGTTGCCTTCCGAGACCTCGAAATTCTACTTTCATAATGTTAGGGGCAAAACAATCTTTTTACACAAAAATCTGGACACAATTTTCAATATCTCCTAAATCCACGAAATATATACTTTTTGGAAACTAGATTTTTCAGTGAACATTTCTTCTTTCTTCATTGAACTCATTTGATGCCCAAAAGATGGTGTTTTTAGCCAGACAAGTTTGGCTAGTTGTGGGACCCATCCCCACTTTTTATATAAAGTGAACTCCTCATCCTCATCTCCTTTTTCTCATGCTTTAGTGGAAGAGGAAGCTCCAGCACTCTGCAGGTTTTCTTCTTCTCTTCTTGCTTCTTCATCTTCAATCCACTCCAACATTCGCTCAAATGAAGAAAGAGGCTTCATCATCTTCTTCCCCATCTTAAAGGCTTCTCATTGGTACCATTTGTAGAGGAAAACCACATATTCCAAGTTCTCTTTGAGCTGATTCTTATCCTTTGAGAAACTTCCAAGGAAGCACTCTTTCTAATCTTTTAGATTTGTATTCTCCTAGCTCTAGAAAGTCTCCATCTCCATTATTGGGAGCTATCTTCTTCTTGTTCTTTGGTTTGACCATTTAGGGTTCTAATGGGTGTATTTTGGGGGTTTTTATGTAGCTTGGAGATTTGTGACTTGGGAGTGACATTAGGAGCTTGTTTAGTCATCTTTGAGGCCAAGGCAAGTGGATGAATGGGTATTTTGAAAGTTAACATGTTTTATGAGGAATGATAGATTTTCATTACTTGCTTCTAATCATTCTTTTCACCATGATTTCTATGGCTTTTGAAAATGCATATTGATGTGTCTTTATCTCTATTTAGTTTCTTGAAATGGCGTATTCTATTTTGTGAAAGCTTGGTTTATGTGTATATTTGGATTTCCTAGAGGATGGGTTTTCTTGCTTTGAATGTGGATGAAATGAAGGAGGTTTGATGTATTTTGTGGAAGGGTTGATGAATGAATGAAGGGCCTTATGAGGAGGATTTGAGGTATCAAATTTTGAGAGAAAATGGTGGTTTCATGGAGTTTTGGAAGGGAAAGAATGAGCCCGAAAGGCTCAAATGGGCACTTTCTGAAGCAGTTCGCTCGAGCGGACCACTTCCAGAGGCCAGTTGGCTCGAGCCAACCATTAATTCGCTCGAGCTGGCCTGATTCGGGCCAGTTCGCTCAAGCAACCCCCTCCCAGGGACCCCTTGGCTCGAGCGAACCTCTGATCCACTCGAGCCAACCACCTGGCAGGACTGGGGCTGTGTTGGGGACTTGGAAATGATGTGTTACTATTTGGGAAAGGTCTGTTTGAGGCCCTAATGCAATGGTGAGACCCGGGAAGTGATAAATGAAGCTCGGTTGAGAAAGAAAGCCTGTCACGGAGATATGTTGAGGACCCCTTTGACTTACCAAAGTGTATGGAACACTTGGAATGCCTTGATCTTCAGGGATGCCAAGCTAACAACATTATTTGACATACGGGTGTCCTATACACCATGATTTAGACCGTTAGGCCTCAATGTATGGTTCGAAATTTGTAGAAATCCATTGGGATTCTCTTTCACTTGAATTTCAAATGTTATTGTATGTTTTCATGTGTCATTGCTAGTCTTTTTAAAAACTATTGAAACATGCACTGAATGTGTTTTGCTAGCCCCACCCATACATGACAAGTGACTGATGTGAAATATGTGCCTATGAGCACCCTGTCCCGCCTGCCTGGGTGTTGTATTCCAATATAGATATATATATGTCCTGACTCTTCGTGTAACTTATGTGTCGGCACCACTAAGCTTGGACGTCCTTGTTGGCTTGATCCACCGACTTGAAGGTCCCCCTCTTGCTCCTGTCAGCTACAGTCTGGATCCTATCTTGCCTTGCTACTTGGTTCCGCAGCCGTGGTCTTGTCTAGTTATATATATATTTCGTTGGCTCTCGTCACTTCACGTGTCTGAGACCAATGCCTTGAATGTGCTCTCATCACATTAGTGATGGATGATTTAGCTTTTGTGTGGTTGCCATCTTATCAGTTTATGTTCCTTGGTACCTTACATGTTTTATATTGCACACGTGTTTTAACTAAATGATGAATCTTATTTTATGAAAATTATTGCTTATTCCATATTGTTATATCTATTTACCTACCTGCCAAACCATCGTGTCTGACCCATTCTTTTGATACTCAAGTCCATACCCCGTTGTTTTTTAGGAGGAGCCGGAGGAGGCGACCAGAGAGCCACAACAAGTAGGATAATGGCAAACTGACGATGTCATTTAGACATTTGGTCAAGCTTTGAGATACGAAACATCTTTTGGGATAGTGATTGACACGTTTTGGGATTATTGGTTGTAATTGGCCTTTGTTGGCCTCTATTTTTGGGGAATGTTTAACTAATTCACATTTTGTATAAACACTAACTTTATATTTTGGAATGCCATTGATCATTTCTCACTCTGACATTATGTTGTTTACACTTGGGTTGTCAGTCTTGAATTATGATGAAAGATTACCAAACTTGGTTTGCTACACGCTTCCGCATCTCGAATGAGAATGAATTGTGTGTATGTGATATCCTCACCGCGGAAACCTATGGGAAATTAAATGTATGTATCATTGTTGTCATCATACACCATCACTTAGCTCGCCGATCCCGGATTAGAAGCACCCCCAACCCGCCGCCCCCCCCCCCCCCCCCCCCCCCCGGTGCGCTTACCCGGTCTGGGGTCGTGACATTGAGGATATCCTTAAAATTTACATCTTGAAAACTAAGGTCGAGGACATGATAATTTGGCCTCACTCCAAAAGTGGAGCCATCTCCACTAAATCAGCTTATAACCTTCTGGTTAGGGGGGCTGATGAGTCAAAGCCTACCTACCAACCCATTTGTTGGAAGGAGTTCTGGAAAATCCCATTACCTCAATGAATCCTTCTTTTCAGTTGGAATTTCCTCAAGAGAGCCATCCTAGTGAAAACCCTCTTTCTAGAATAGGTAATATGGATAGCTTATGTCCATTTTGAGGTAATAAGGAAGAAACCCTGGAGCATGCCCTTTTCTAGTGTGATGGTGCCAGGGCAACTTGGTTTTCTTCCTAGTTGGGGCTTTGATCTCATGAAAATTCGAGCGTGGGGGGTGGGGCGGCGCTTTGGGTTGGAATTGTGGGCATTTTGAGTCTAACCGCCCAAACCATTTGACTTTTTCCCCAAACTTGAAGAAATGGGCCCTACTCTTACGGTGGAAGGGGACTTTGGATTGGAATTGTGAGCATTTTGAGTCTAACCACCCAAACCATTTGACTTTTTCCCCAAACTTGAAGAAATGTGCCCTACTCTTATGGTGGAACGTTTGGAGAGGGAGGAATGAATCCATTTTTAAGGGTACACCCATGAACCCTCGTAAACTCATTTTAGAAGGAAAAATGATGCTCTGAGCCCCGTACAGTGTTACTCCTCTAAGGGCACATTTGGTAACGGTCTTTAAGGAGGAATCCATGCTCATTTTCTGTGACTATGTGGAAAACCCTCGTTTGGTAAACGTCAGAAAACCATAGCAAGAAATCCTTGCATACTTGTTTCCAATGATACATGGCGTCAGACCATCCCCCATCGCACAATAGAAGTATGCGCATTTGTGGAAAGGCGGAGCTGCAGTGGGCTTATGCATCCTTTTAGCATCAGTGTTCTTTGGAATTTTTTTTACCCCAACATCAAGATCTGATCCGTTAATCGCGTTTATAAGGCCAATAACGGTTGTGATATCAAAAATCAGCCATTGATTCTTCATAGATTTTGATATATTTGCGAAAACATACCAAACATTTGATCATAATTTCTGAGTTTTTGTGGGCCCCTTTTGAAAAATCTGAACCGTTGAGACTCTTCATCATGTCCAAAATGGTTAGTGGTTCAATTTTGGCATTCAGATTCATTATGAATCATTAGAAAAAGGCAAAAAACTATAGACCGTTGATATGCCACAGTGCCAAAAAGTGGATTACATGGGAAGTCCATTTTTGTTGATTTTCTTTTTCTTATAGATCCAAAATGATGATCCAAGCCGTGAGTTATTTCCAGTATACCAAAATCGTGGAGGAGATCAAATTTCAATCGTAAATTCATCATGGATTTTGATATTTTAAAAAAAAATCCATATTTTATTTTATTTTTTTATTTTTATGGGCCCCATATGAAAGATCTGACCGGTTCGAAGACTCTAAAGTGCCAAGGAAGGTTATGGGGTGAATGCTGAGCCCATGACTATTCATGGATTTTGAGAAAATTGCAAACAAACCAATAACCTTTCGATCGCATAGAGTATAGCTATATCATTTCTTTCTTTTGCCAAACTTGGAACTCTCTCCTCAAGAAATCCACTTTGAATATAGCTTGATTCTAGGTGATCGAAGGAATCCTTTAAAGAGAGAATTCCTCTCTGTTGGTCAAACCTGCCCAACTGATCATGATTTTCTAATTGATCCAACTAAATCCTCTTGCTCTTATCCTCAACCTTGGGATATTCCCAACGAGGTCATGATTTTCTTGGATAGTGGTTCTTCAGCCTTTGAGGCAGATAGTGGTTCTTCAGCCTTTGATTTTATTATGCTTCTGAATGGTTCTCTTTTGGGTGCAGGGGCTTCAAGCGGACCCAAGATGCGCGTCTAAGAAGGCTGAAAAGGGTGTGATTCTCCTCGCCCTATGCAAGGCTAAGGATTGGGGCTTCTACATGATCCATCTCTTTTCAGATACACTTGAGGTCATTATTGCCATTAATGGTGGCGGGATTGGGCTTTGACTACTCGTATTATGGATGATTTGGAGTTAGCTCGTCATTTTGAAAACAATCAAGTTTAACTATATTCCTAGGATTTTGAATGCATGGGCTCACTTAGTAGTAAATTTTGCTAAATCTTTTATTAAGGGGGCGTTTGCCTTTTACACATTAGATGCGTAAATGCAGTTTACATATGGAAACGTTCCATATGTAAATTTCACATTTGTAAGCTTTACGCATGCGTTACAGTTTACAACGTTTGTCTACTGTTGTCATTTTCACATCATTTACACATGTGAATCATTTTACCACGTTTGTTTGAACTACATGTGAAAATGTAAAAATTTTATTTTTGTAAATTATATTTAGGTGTTTTTATCTTAATAGTAGCAATAGTTAGGAGCACTAAAAATGGTCACCACCTAAATATTCTATGTACATCAATTACCTCTCCTTTTATGAGATGAGAATTCCTTGGGTAAGGTAAATCATTCATGAGATAAATTTTAAGGGGATGAATGCAGAATGAATACATTTCTACTTGTTTTTGCCAATCAAACATGAGTATGATGTAGTAAGACCCGTGGCCAGGACTACTTTTCCATTTTTTTTTTTTTTTACCACATGTGAAACAAACATGAGGTCAAAGCAAACAAGTAGAGAATGGTACATTGGAAATCCTTGGTTTTGGCCCTTGTGTTAGATAGAGCTCAGATTCTAGACACAATTGCAAGTCATTCAAGGCAGATTGGGGGCCTTGATATATCTTATTCCAATTAGTTCTAGCCCAATTCCATGTCCACATATAGCCAAAATTTGGCCTATTTTAAGTTGGAAATATTGAAAATATTCCTTCATTAACTTCAAGTTGCTATATCAAATATGATCTTGGACCATGTAACCAAAATGGCAATACATTCATACAAAAGAACAAATGGAATATAAGAAATCAGTGAAATACTACCACCACCAAGAATTGAAAAAACAAATCAACGGCTTCACTAAACCCACCAACATCGTACCCCAATTATTTTGTTTCCATAGGTGTATCAACATCCTGATTCATGACCTTTTGTAACCAAGAAAATTTGAACTTTTTGTTTTTACAACAAACAAAAAGGATCATCCATTTACAGATAACTAAGCCCATTTTACACATTAAAAAAAATACACTTAATTCTCCAAGCTATACAAACACATAATGACTGATGGCCATACTTTCTCATACACTCACAGACCACCGAGTTTCTCATTCTCTTTCCCATCACAACCCGTTCTGTACATAACATATCCAGAGCCAAACGAGCCTCTCCCCTGGGTAGTAAGGTTGCTGAAATCATGGCTTCTATTGATCAAGAACCAGATCATACCCCACCAACAAGGTCGCCCAGGGCTATATGGCTGGATGCATGGACAAGATTTGTGATCAAATCACCAAGTGGGCCCCACCATTGCCTGATGTCCAAAATAAAACCCACCGAATCTTGCCTTCTGGTAGGAAAGAAGTTGAAAAAATAAATGCATCTGGGTCTTTCTTACCCAAGAAATAGATTGACAATCCATTGCACATACTCTTGGAACGAAAGACATTTTCTTTTCTTTTTTATGGAAAGATTAAGCAAAGCTTTCATAGAAAGACAATGAGAGAGACAGAGAGATTGGAGAATGGGGGAGAGACATGAGAGGGGAGAGAGATACCTGGGCACGAGTAGGGCTGGAGCACCGCAGAGAGGAGGAGACGTCCTGGAAGAGGAAGATGAGAAGTTCTGCACGCAGAGCGGAGGAGACGTTCTGGAAGAGAAAGATAAGAAGTTCTGTTCTAATCTGTTGTCTTTCGATATATGTGTTGAGAGGAAATATTGATATGAAGTGGGGTTAGCATGTTTCGAACCCAGGATACCTGTGACGGAATGAAATATCTCCGTACCGGGCGCCTTTTTTTAGTGGGGTTTCGTTACACACCATTTTACATGGGATTTCTTTTACCATCTATGAAGGTGTGAAAAATTAGGTGCGAAAATGAGCACATTTTCACACCATTTTCACATGAGATTTACTTACGTGATGCGTAAAATAGTGCAAACAAACGTGATGGTATGTAACATTCACGCATGTGCATTATTTACATACGTAAATGGTTGCAAACAAACGACCCCTAAAGAGTTGGTGTGGCATGATAATTTCCTCTGATGTTTTGTTGTGTTTTGTCCTTCGGTTTGTCGAATCACTCACTTTCTTAACAAAAAAGGAAAAAAAAGAAAGAAAAGAAACAAGAACATGAACCCCATTGTATGAATATAGTTTTCAGAAAATAGACCAGTGTTGTGGGGGTCAATCACTTTTTTCCCAATCACGTATATCATTCTATTTGTCATGGTCCAACTGAGACCTGAAACCATTCGAATAAACACAAGCTGATGCATGTTCTAAATGATTCAGATATTTGGAAGGTGGATCAAAAGTGCATGGGTATGATTTTTTTTTTTAAAACCCAGCGAAGGGGCTAGGACCCTGAGACAGCTCATATGACATAATTCACACATGCGAGATGATAGGAATTCACACGAGAGGAGAGACGTAGATCCCACTCACACATGCGAGGTGATGGAAACTTGTACATGCGAGGAAACATAGATACAACTCATACATGTCAAGTGATGGAAACTTACACATGCAAGGAGACATAAACACAACTCACGCATGTAAGGTGATGCAAATTTACACATGCAAGAAGAATAAACGCAACTCACACATGTGAGGTAATAAAAACTTACATATGCAAAGAGGGAGGAGGCTGGATTGGAACCCAAGACCTCACAATGAAAAGTAAACTACATGTAATCACTCTTCATATCGGATAAAATTGCAACATACTTGCGCCTTAGTTTTTATCCAGGTTGATATCCAGGTTTAGGTCTTTAATTTAAGTTCAGAACTGGATGTGAGTCTTGTTACCTGGACCCAAGTCTAGTCCAGCTCTGCCGAATAACTAGCCAACCAAACTTGACCCATTTTGGACCCCATCTAACGGATCTGGATCCTAAAATTTCCGGTCCAAAATAAAAATGCCAAGAAATTTGTGGATTGGACTATGCCCATTTGTGATCTGGACTTGGACCTGCATGATTAGATATTTGTGAGTCGAGACTAGAAAAGGGTAGAAACAAGGACCATCTTTCCTAATCAATTTGATCACCAATTAACAGATTAAGAGCACAGGGCATTAACTTCTTATCAGCTCGAATCACCACTTAAAACTCTTTTTGGTAACAAACAAAGCGAGATTTAAACATGTTTTAAAGGTTTCCTAGGAAAAGGAAATCACGAGTTACTTTCACCACGTTCCTCGCATCTTTAGAGTTTTAAACGTTTGCTGAATTAAAAAATGAGTTGTGTTTGGTTGAGAGGAGATGAAATTCAAGACTAAAACCCCATTAGATACACTACCCCACAAAGGCACGGCTAAATCTACATTTTTTAGGCATTGATTTTCCTTCATTTGTTTCCTTCTCCTCTAGCCTGCTTATAAAATAACACATGAAACCACACATGCAAACCAGTGAAATGGATTGATGAGAGACTTGAGACGCCAATAATTCATTGGAATTGATAAGCACATGTAGTTTCCATCTTCGCATGCTCTTTGAATTTTTTTATTGGTTTTCCATTGGATGTATTCTAGCAACAGGCTTATTGTTGGTACACTGTCAATTCACTTCAGTTGTACCTGCAAATCCCAAGCCGCAAAAAGGAGGCTGCTTCAGGTAGGCTGACAGTGGCCTAACATTTTTGTCACAGCAGAGAACATTGTCAATTCAGTTCAGTATGGTGCAATTTCACATGGGTCAAACCACAACCTGCATCATCTTACCTGATAAAATAAAAAATAAAAAATAGGCGTTTCAATTGCTTTGTAAATGCTTCTTATACTTTGCATTGCCCACTTCAAAATCATTTATTTGTTATCTAGTGTTGTATGATTGGCCTCTTGAATGATTATCACTCAATTTGGTTTCATGCCTGACATAATCAGCAAGACCTTGTTCAACTCTTTCAAGTTTCCTCTAATTTGTTTTCCACTATAATAACTACTGTGTGTAAAGTATTATAGACAGTACACAGCTACGGCATTCTGTGTGTGTAGTATGACGGGGATTTGACCGTATGGTTATAAAATATCATGTATTTCTCAAAATGGTGTTGAATGAGAAATTATCCCAAATGTGGGTATTATACAGTGGGGCTCCATTTTTTTTCCTGTTTTGCCTCTAGTAAAAGACAAAAGATAAAACCCTAATCTTTACCCCTGTGAAAACTTCTTTGATTCCTTTTCATTGGTATGGGCGAAAATATAGTCTTCATCTTCCTTTGTCGATCTCCTGTGAGACACATCATCCTCTTGATCGATTCCATCTCGATATCCCGCAAGGGGAGTTTGTTTTCAACCTTCCTCTAGTGTTTATTATCTCTCTCTTTGGTGATTGTGTGATATCGCACAAAAAAAAAAAAACACTGAATTAGACTCCAGATTAGCTGTGGTTTTTGAATTGTTTCATTTTAGCTCTCGCTCCATATTTTGCTCACTCAATAAGAGGAAGTTGGGGGCTGTGTAAGAAACAGATTAAAGTCCAAGCTATTTGTGACCAAGAATACAGTCAAGATTTCTGGAACTCAACCATCTGGGTAGATGGCCAAGTGACTGTGTGATATCGCACAAAAAGTACTGAATTAAACTCCTAGATTTGCTGGTGTTTTTTTTAGTTATTTCATTTGGGTCTAGCTCCATATTTCCAACTTGATGAGAGAAATTTTGGGCTTGTAAAAAATCGGTTAAAATCCCAACTGTTGTGCCCAAGAATGCAGAGAAGTTTTATGGAATTCTTTCCCTAAGTAACAAAATATGAAGTGACTGTGCGCTATTGCACAAAAAGCACTAAATTAGATTTCCAGATTAGCTGTTGTTTTTTAGTTGTTTCATCTTAGGTCTTACTCCATATTTTGTAACTCGATAAGAGAAAGTTTGGGTTGTGTCAAAAATTGATTAAAGTCCCAATTGTTGTGACTAAGAATACGATGAAGCTTTCTGGAATTTCATTTTTTGAGTAGCTGGCTAAGTGACTGTGCAATATCGCACAAAAAGCACTGAATTAGACTCCCATATTTGTTGTGGCTTTTTACTTATTTTATCTGAGGTCTAACTCCATAATTTCATACTCGATAAGAGAAAGTTTGGGCTATGGAAAAAATCGATTAATGCTCAAAGAAGTTGTGTTACAAAGAATCATTTAAATGCTCCAAGAAGTTACAACACAAAGACGTAAAACAACTCAATGGAGCATACCAAGCTAAAAGAACTATGTGAACAAAATGTGGAAAAACCTTTGGCGACATGACTGAGCAACGGCTTAATCCTCTTGAAAACCTCCTCTAACAATGGAGAGAGTGACACAAAAAACAAGAGGGAAAACAACCTATAAGAGATGCGAACGGAGGGAAAAAGGGAGGAAAAATGAGCTGATATTGACTTTTCAATCTATGCGATATTGCATATATTTGCGATATCGCACGCAAGGGGTAAAATTAGAAAAAAAAAAAAAAAAAGAAGAGGGGCTCCGTGTATGATACCCACATTTGAGATATATTTCTGGTCAACGCCACTAGAAGAAGTACAAATTATATTAAACGTGTACAGTCAATTCCCCTACTAACACATAGTACCACACTACTACAATATTCTGTATTCGGAGTATGGAACAAATTACCCAAATGAATTTTGCAATTCATTTGGGCCATAATTCAATTCCATTCTGTAGAAAAGACAAGTTAGTTTAAACTGTCCATAGTACAAACGTGAACTGCAAATTTTTGTAGTGCATTAACCAAACTCTTGATAGATGGGATGTAGAAGACTTAGACATGCAGCCAAAGATCTAATTACGACGATTGGAAGCCTTTATAGATCTCTTGCATCTAGATCCCAATGCAATATAACTAGGGCTCCATCTTCCTTATATAGACGATTTTGACGAGTCGTTCTTTATAAAGACTAACTTTGCTTTTCTAAGAGTTTCCCATGTAGGGACAATATTTGATCCTCTAATCCTAAATTATTGTGGATCCGTATCTTATATTAATCATAGATAAATTCTTAATCTAAGTGGGAGTCAGAATCTCTCTTCACAACTGCCATTTGCTTTATTTAACGTGGGGCGCGTGGCATGCAAGCTACACAATTTTTTCGAAGGATGTGTACGAAATTTATAATTCAAGTTGCAATTGTTCTGTCCACCTTTTCTCCTCTCTTTTTTTTCCTTTCATCCCAGCTTAGGGGGATGGAGCCCCTAGCCCTCTAGTGAGGGAAGTACACCTCAGGTGAGGTGGGTGAATCCTTCGGTGGGAGGGAGTTGGCCTCTAGTGAGGTAGCACATTCTCGGATGAGGATATGTGACTGCCCAAGTATAAACTGTGTGGAGGCAGGTAAGAAGATGCACCTCTTACCACTACTGTAAGAGGCCATTCTTACCTTTCTTTTCTCTTCATCCAAATTAATAGTAGTTTTCAAGAAGTCATTTTACAAGCAAAAGCTACGTGTAAAGCACAAACACATGCTTATTAAATATTACAATGTCTACAATTAGTCACAAAAGGTAATCTTATAAAAGTTATGAAAATTTTCAAAAAAGTCCTTAACTTTTGGGTGATTTTAAGAAAAGGGTCAAAAGAATTCAAGATTTCAAAAATGTATGAAAATTTTCATGGTTTATTTCAATTAGGTCCAATCCGGCAATCTATACCCACCGCCGTCAACTTTCTATAAACAAAAACTCAAAAGGACAAAAGTGCCCTTAGTGAGTTTAGGTAAAAAGGAAATTTTCAAAACAATCCTAAACTTTTTAAGTGGTTTTCAAAAAAGGACCAAGGAATTGAATATTTCAAAAAGGTATGAAAGTTTTCAAGACTTCTTTCAATTAGGTCCTGTTGGGAGATCTCCATCCACAATTGGTGGCTTTTTTTTGTTAATTCAAAATGAAAAAAATCCATTTGATTTTATTCTTTCTCCAAAATGTTGGACCAACTATAAGATCACTTTTGGTTATTCCAAGTCACTTATATAACACAATGCATTGATTACATTGATTACACAAGAATTTACCTTACTAATTAGAGTGCCCGAATATTGGATTGATCATGACGTGAAAATTGAAATTAACTATTGACTAGGTTAATAATTAGAGTGCCCTCCTAAAAAGTTTAGGACTGTTTTGAAAATTTCCTTTTTACCTACTTACTACTCACTTGGGGCACTTTTGTCCTTTTGAGTTTTTGTTTATACAAAACTGCCGGCAGTGGGTATGGATTGCTGTATTGGACTTGAGTGAAAGAAGTCTTGCAAACTTTCGTACGTTTTTGCAATATTGAATTCTTTTAATCCTTTTTCTAAAATCACCCAAAAGTTAAGGGCTTTTTTGAAGATTTTCCTGAAAGTTGAAGTGGGGGTTGATCCCACAATTTCACCCAAATCAGTTGGACTGCTGATTTGAAAGCTCATGATTCCAGCGAATCCAGGCCACTTGGTTTACGTCCAGATACAGCATCCCAAGCTGTTCAAAGTGAGGCCAAGTCCATCCCATTTGCAAGATAGGATGAGCTAAGGTGCAGCCCACAGCCCACAGGAAACAAACTTTTAAGATGAACAAATTTACACGTGTGGCTGAGAATGAGATTATATAAAACATTAAAGAGGTAAGAGGTGAATGACATTATATAAATGTTTTGACCTATAGCACATCTCTAGAGATGGTTTTCCCCTTCTTCCCAAAGTTTGAATATTGTCCCACGGCTTCAATTACGGCATTTTTGGACTAAAACACCCATAGTGTGGGCTAGGATGAGAAAACTGCATTTTCTGGATGGGTTTAGAATTTTAGCAAACTTATATTATTCCATTTGAGGGCTGAAAATGCATCAATGTAAATGAACTTAGATGAAAATGTATATGTATACCCTACTATGTAGTTGAGGAGTCGTGACCTAACATGCATTTTCTTATATTATTTTGGATCTTAAAGCCTGTTTGAATATGTACAGAATAAAATATTTTTAAATTTAACTACTAGCAAAATAAAGTATTAATTACATAATAAAATATTGCAGTATTGTTGCAGTTTGGTAGCTCCCAAGCAATTTCAGTAGATCTTGAACTGAATTATTTGCCAGTTATCCCATATTATAATATATATTAGATTCAAGATTAACCTCAATTTGCAAATCAAAGAAATGGTCTATAACTTTATGATTTTTTTTTATTTATTTTTTTAATGACAAGACAACGACGACATTTTCTACAAATTCAATTTCATGAAAATAAAAAATATAAATTTGTATTTTCAAGATAAGGAATTCAAGGTAAAGTGGGTTTCTTTGATTTTCTAAGAATTATATCCATGAAAACAAACATGTGAATTCTCAATATAAGGGGATTCATAGTAAAATAAGTTACTTTGAATTTGTAAGAATTTAATTTCATGCAAACAAATAGGTCCTATCTTTCATGGCTTAATGAGTTCCTTTGAATTTCTAAAAATTTAGATCCATACTAATTAACCGGCTCAATCATATTTTAATGATAATAAATTTTGTTTCTTTAAATACCTGAGAATCCAATTCCATGCAAATAAATAGGCCATGTTATATACTCTGGTTCCTTATAATTCCTAATAAGTATTTTCATGCAATCAAATCGATTGTAAGCAAGACATACAACTAGAATTTCATGAGTCTTTCATCTTCATTATCTATCAATTAATGTGATTTTTGTTGTTATGACCCAAAAAATGTACATTTCAAATCATGGACAAAAAAAACTATTTTTTTTTTTTTTTAAGAAACATTGAAATAATTAATTTATCTTATTCAAGGCCCCCCTTTCATGATTCAAAGTTGATTATATGAACAACCATTTCCAATATGTTCATTATTTTAGATTTCACTTCAATATGCAAAGGTGGATCTTCACACAAATGTGGGCAACACAAGTCGCAATGACCAAAAGTTTGGCAAATGAAGAGGAAAAGAGAAATCATACCGAACGGAGGCACCTCAATAAAAGAAGGTCCAAGTAGTTTTGTCATTTCTCCCAGCAAGAAAGTCCGAAAAAATAAGAGTTTTTGAGAAGAGGGAGGGCAAAGTCATCTTTAAAAGTAAGCTAGAAGGAAAAACCTTTAAAATATACGGTGGAAATGTAGATGGAACCTATATTTCATAGAATTTAATTTACTATTGTGATGATTGGATATTCATCTCCCATATCACTTTTATTCATTTTCAATTTTAAAGAGGCGACTATTTGACCTTTTTTTTTTTGAATCATTACATTTATTTTTTCAACTTTAACCATTTCTACAAATGTATTTCTTAGAATTTTTAGGAATTCAATTACATGAAACAAATGAAACAAATGGGCGTTAAAAAGAGGAAGAAAGAGAGTTAATAAAGAGAGTTAATATTGCGTCAGAATGGACAAACAATCAAAAGCAACTGTTCTATTCATTACATCAGTCCTTTGCTTATATACATGACTCGATAATTATACTAGAGTTTTCCCGATGCATGTGAGGTCTGTTTGTTTGCATTATAAATTTATAATACAGGGCAAAACTATAATGCAGCATTGCTGCATTGAAGTTTGGTGTAGAGCCCCGGTTGAACGCATAGGTGGGAACCACGTTTTGGACATCCAGATCGACTGTTTATCATCTCTAAGATCTATTGTGGTGATCGGAGATAAAGTATTATCCAACTCAGTAAAATGGACACCATTGGATTGACTTACTTATAGAGAATATAATAAGTGCTAGAGATGATAAATGGTTTGGATTTTCAAAACGTGGGCCCCACCTATGTGTTCAACCAGTGCACTAATTATACTTCAATTCATCCAAGTGATAAGAAGCGTCGGTTCTTGCTTGACTGTTTGGGGTTCGAACCTCAAGTGCGTCACCTCTTTCCGTTTGTGCGGGCTATTTTCCCACTTGTGTGGGCTTTCTTCCCGCTTGTGCATGCTTCTTTTCTGTGTATAAGCGGGCACTTTCTGGAATCCTAGCCCCCTTGGCTGGTGTACAAAAAAAAAAAGAAATGCAGATCGCTGCATTGTGTAGTGGCTTTGCCCTATAATACATTGGATTTATATTATAAATGGTTATAATTAAAATTAAATGTGAATTTTTAAAAAGAAGTACGCACTAAATAACTTCTCTCCTTAAAGTAAATTTCTTTTGACACAAAAGGCCGATTTGACAACTTCGAACTTTTTTTGAACTAGAGTTAGTTCAGATTTGTTTAAAATAGAGTTGCTATAATTAAGCTTTTTTTAATAAATAGACTATTTGACATATTTGATTAAATAAGGAAAAAAACTTGTCATCAAGTAAAAGTAATGCATGAGTGCTTATTGTAAGGTTAAAGTAGTACATATAAACATTTCATATTGAAAAATTCATATACATGGAAAACTTGTAAAAAAAAAAAAAAAGAATTATGATTAATTTACTCATTCATTTTTTTTTTTTGAAAACGCCTTCTTTTGGAGAAGAGGCAAAAGATCAGACATTCACATGCAAGAACTTTTCTATAAAATTTAAAAATAGAATAAAAAATAGATATGCCAAAAGGGATTTAAAAAGACATTTTCAGTGTCTCATGCTGTAGCTCGGCTCTTTAAGAGCATGGGTCTATGTTTGAGTGCACAAGTTCAGGTCTCCCTTAAAAAAGATATTTTATTGATAAATATATTTCTTCAATTAAATGATGTTACAGTTAATTACATCTCTAGGTTTTAATTAATTACTCTTGGTTTTCTCCTCTAGCAAAACTCGTGCACCTACACACACATGCTGCCAATGTCCCTAACCCTTAGAGTTACCAAGGGTCAATTTCTATGCAGCGAGAATACCTGACCACTATACTATCAATGCGGAGGCATTGATCATTGGATTGGGGGAGAGCCCGGCGAGATTAAAGTAACTTGTCATAGTGCAATCACTAGTCTTGTTATAGAATTTGTGGTCATAATACCTTCTCCAGTTGAGGGTGTACCAATCCTTGAACCCTTGCCTTCTGTAGATACTTCTAAGTTCTAATCATGCAACCGTAGAGATAGATGAAAGATTGGTTTGAAAATAACAAGAAAAATAGGAATAGACCTTTAATTGCATTTGTTTCGTAACACATTCTCATCTTTCTTGTTTCTAGTTTATTTGTATTGTACAAGTTTTGAAAATATAAAATTTTCATTTTTTTTCTTTTGACCTGCCCATTTTGGTATGTTGCTAGTGGGACCCACCAACTGCCCTCTTTTGCTTAGTTATCTGTTCCTTGCGAGTTTGGATCACCTACCGCAGCTGTTATATTTTCATCGTGAGTGGACCAATAACGGTTTGCCACGTCATCCAAAAATTTAGGTGATTTTAAATTAGATGAAAGAAAATCGCTAAATTTTTGGATGACGTGATGGACCGTTATTGGCCCACTTACATAAAAGTATAACAACTACAATAGGTGATCCAAACTCGCTCGTTGCCGACAGCAACCAGCAGCTGTACTTTCCACCGTGTGATCATACCCGACAGTTGGGTAACCCAAACCTTACCCCCACCCAAGGGCTCACGTGCACCAAGGGCCACTTACCTGAAGGCAATCATTGAGCCACCAAACCAACTCAAGAGGTGAAGCCCTGGTGCTTGACCCGGGGAATCTGGGTCAGGTTGGAGGGAACCTGGTGCTCGACCGGGAAAATATTACATGCATGTTCTAAAATCATGGCACAAGCCAACTCAAACACAAACAAGCTCAACCCAAATTTAACAATTTAGTCGGGTCAGGCCATGAACGTTTGATCACTCTGGCCCAACCCAAATTGGATCCCTACTAGTCGTCAGGTCGTGAGTTTTGGGTCATCCTAACACTTAATCCATGGCCCATAATTTTAACGGCTTTAAAAAGACATCCTTTTTTTCTTATAAATTTAATTATTATTATTTTTTTGGTAAGACTTCCGAATTTAATCTGATAGTCGATTTTATTCAAATCATTGTAAAAATCCATAGGGCTTAGGGGCAGAGGTGGTGGCTGACAAGCTTGGATACATCATAGGGGTCCCACCTACCCAAACAAGCGATGACACAAAGGGGTCACCACTTTCCTCACATCTTGTGTTTTAAACGTTTTCTGAATTTAAAAATGAGTTGTGTTTTGTTGAGAGGAGATGAAATTCAAGACTAAAACCCATTAGATACACTGCCCCACAAAGGCAAAGCTAAATCTATATTTGAAAGTTTTGTAGGCCACTAGAATGGATTACTAGTTCTAATTTAACCAATCAATACGTAGCAGAAATAACCAAATAAACAAAGTACAACTAGCTATCTACCAATCATATACCATGAGAAGGCAGATACAATATTTAATGTGGAAACCTTATCTAGGGAGAAATACCACGAACCAGAAATCAAAAACTCACGAATAGTTACAAGATATATTCACGGCTCCTTTACTTCAGTCTGTACCTCGACTTAAGGACTATAGTTGTTCTTGCACAGAATCCACTAACAAAACATACACCGTGTACCGTTCTCCTTACTTGATCTCCTCGCACCTTGTCAGTTAAGATGAACTATCTTGTGCAAGAAAGCAGAAGCAACAGTGACCTTCTAGGTAGCCATTCAAAACGATCTCTCAATGGCTATAGAGAATAATCTCTCTCTAAGATATCTCTAACATAGATCGATGAGAGTGGTTACTTCTAGGGTGGAGAGCAATACCCTATTTATAGCCCCAAATTCGTGTCTTAGACTTAGTACACAAGTAGGACTTAAATTGAGAAACAGGGTCTCAAAAGGAAACAACTTCGTAGCAGTTTAGGAGACTTTCCCGTTTTGCTCACGCCTGTCCGATCAATTGGATAGTAGCTCTGATCGATCGGGCCTCGGAGATTCGCCCGGTTTTCTCTTTTCTTCGATTCAGCTCTTCCGGCGACATAACCACAATCCATTCTAAAATAAATTAAAAAATATAATTCAATAGACTCAGAGTTTTGTCTAACTCATGAATTAGCCAACATAAAAATACTAACTACATTTTTTAGGCATTGATTTTCCTTCATTTGTTTCCTTCTCCTCCAGCCTGCTTTTAAAATAACAGATGAAACCACGCATACAAACCAGGGAAATGGATTGATGAGAGACTGGAGACGCCAAGAATTCATTGGAATTGATAAGAACATGTGTAGTTTCCATCTTTGCATGCTCTTTGAATTGTTTATTGGTTTTCCATTGGATGTATTCTATTTCTAGTAATAGGCTTTGGTGTAGAGATGTCAAATGGGCTCAACGACCCGTGGCCCGGCACGGCCCACCAGGCACAGCCCGTTCCATGCCAGGCCAAGGGTATCGGGCACGTACGACCTATTTGGCCCGCCAGGCACGTGGGCCGACCTCGCCAGGAATGGCCCGCCAGGCAAGACAGGCATGGCCCGCTCAAAAATGACTATTTTTTTTAAAAAAATATCCATTTTACCACCCAACCCACCCCAGCCATAAAACTGTCATATAAGGAGTATTTTGTGTCTTTTTCAATTTTACAAAGTCTACAAATACTCGAACTCTCCCATTCTTTTCAGTGGAGTAGGTCGAGTTTGACCGAATCACTTAAATATCTTTGTCATTCTCTGTGCTTGCGTTTTAATTTTTAATTTTAATACCGAAAATGAAAAAAAAATAATCGTAAAAAAAATTAAAAGAGACACAACGAGTAAAGCAGGCATGAAAGGCCGGCACGGCCCAGCCTGCTCCATTTGACAGGCCGTGCGGCGCGGCCCGTTTCATCTGGTGCTTATTGTTGGTACACGGTCAATTCACTTTAGTTGTACCTGCAAATCCCAAGCCCCCAAAAAGGAGGCTGCTTCAGGTAAGCTGACAGTGGCCTAACATTTTTGTAACAGCACAAAACATTGTCAATTCGGTCCAGTATGGTGCAATTTCACATGGGTCGAACCACAGCCTGCATCATCTAACCTGACAAAAAAAGAAAAAATTGAGCCTGGTATGGAATTGCAAATGGAGTTTAGGTCAGAATCATAGGTTGCGTTTCAATTGCGTTGTAAATGCTTCTTATACATTGCATTGCCCACTTCAAAATCATTTCTTTGTTATCTAGTGTTGTATGATTGGCCTCTTGAATAATTATCACTCAATTTGGTTTCATGCCTGGCATAATCAGCAAGACCTTGTTCAACTCTTTCAAGTTTCCTCTAATTTGTCTTCCACTATAATAACTGTTGTGTGTATAGTATTATACACAGTACACAGCTACGGCATTCTGTGTGTGTAGTATGATACATAGTACTACACTACTATAGTATTCTGTATTCAGAGTATGCAACAAATTACCCAAATGAATTTTGCAATTCGGGTTATATATACTCGAATTTCATTTGGGCCATAATTCAATTCCATTATGTAATAAAGACAAGTTAGTTTAAACTGTCCATAGTACAAACATGTACTGGAAATTTTTTGCAGTGTATCAACCAAACTCTTCATAGATGGGATGCAGAAGACTTAGACATGCGGCCAAAGATCTAAGTACGACAATTGGAGGCGTCAAGATCCCAATGCAATATAATATCTAGGGCTCCCATCTTCCTTATGTTGACGATTTTGACTCTGCTTTTCTAAGAGTTTCATAGGTAGGGACAAGATTTGATCCTCTAATCCTAAATTATCGTGGATCCGTATCTTATCTTCATCATAGATAAATTCTTAATCTAAGTGGGAGTCTGAATCTCTCTTTGCAATTGCCATTTGCTTTATCTGACGTGGGACGCGTGGCACGCAAGCCACACGATTTTTTCAAAGGACGTGTACGAAATTTATAATTCAAGTTGCAATTGTTATGTCCACCTTTTCTCCTCTCTTTTTTTTGCCTTTCATCCCAGCTTAGGGGGATGGAGCCCCTGACCCTCTGGTGAGGGAAGTACACGTTGGGTGAGGTGGGTGAACCCTTCGGTGAGAGGAAGTCGGTCTCTAGTGAGGTAGCACACCCTCAAGTGAGGACATGTGCTTGCCCAAGTAGGAACCGTGTGGAGGCAGGTAGGAACGTGCACCTCTTACAACTACCATAAGAGGCCATTCATACCTTCCTTTTCTCTTCATCCAAATAGTGGTTTTTTACGAAGTCATTTTACAAGCAAAAACTATGTGTAGAGCACAAACACGTGCTTATTAAATATTGCAAGGTCTACAATTAGTCACAAAAAGTAATGTTATAAAAGTTAAAAGTGGGGGATGATCCCACGATTACGCCCACAATTTCACCCAAACCAGTTGGACTGCTGATTCGAAAGCCCATAATTCCAGCGAAATTCAACGTTGCGGCTAGGCCGCTCATGTCGGGTCTACGTCCAGATGCAGCATCCCGAGCGCTTTAAAGTGAGGCCAAGTCCATCCCATTTGCAAGATAGGATGAGCTAAGGTGCAGCTCACACTTAAGATGAACCCATTGACTCATGTGTGGCCGAGATAGGCTAGGCCTAAACGCCTTGCCCGGCACTCGGTTGAGTCATGTGGCTGTGAAAAATAATGAATCATTCACTCCTGTTTGTTTGTATGGGATTTAAATCCTAGGAATTAGTGGTTAGATGGGCTCCAACTATAAGCAACATTTTCTACCAAAAAAAAAAAAAACAAAAGTAAGTAACTATAAGAAATGTTAGAGAACGGCCACTTACCCCACTGGTAAGTGGCGACAGTTTTCACCTGGCTATCTAGGATTCAAACCGTGAATACGTCACCTCTTTTCACTTGTGTGAGCTTTTTTTTTCATTTGTGCGGGCTTATTTTCTGCTTGTGTGGGCTGTCTTCCCATGTATGCGGGTTCTCTCTTAGATCCCAGCGCCCTTGGCTGGGTTACAAAAAACTATTATAAGAAACAGTAAGGGGGGTGAGAGGTGAATGACATTATATAAAGGTTTTTACCTATAGCTTATTTCTAGAGATGGTTTTTCCCTTCTTCTTTACGAAGTTTGAATATTTTCCCACAGCTACAATTACGGCATTTTTGGACTAAAACACCCATAATGTGGGCTAGCATGAGAAAATTGCATTTTCTGGATGAGTTTAGAATTTTAGCAAACTTCTATTATTCCATTTGAGGGCCGAAAATGCATCAATGCAAATGGACTTAGATGAAAATGCAGGGCCGGCTTTAGACAATTTGAGGCCTAAAGCGACAATCCTAAATGCAGCCTCAAATTATCTATTCGTTTTTCTCTTCTTTTTTTTCTTTTTCTTTTTTTTTTTTAAATTTTGAGCATATGGATTCGTATTTTCTGATATATATATTTATCATTTGTAAATTATAAAAAATAATATTTATAAATAAAACGAAAACTAACTAGAATAAACATACAATACGAGCATGGAATTAAAAAAATATTAAAATCATAAAACAATAGAACATGATTTAGTGATTTATTGTTATTGGCCATAAAGATTGTAGATGTAGATGAATTTCGAATTTGATCCATCTTTTTTTCATTATGAAAAAAAATGGATTATATTTGAGTTAACGGGTTATGATTAACATATATTATAAAAAAGACTCACATATATTATCAGAATATATCCACATATATTATTAAAAAGAAGACAAAACCAGATCAATAAATCTTTAAAGAAGATTGCTTTAGAAATAAAAAAAGTAATTATAGAGAAAGACAATCTATGAAAGAGACAGAGGGTGAGAAAGTAAAGAGTACGTGAGCTGGAAAAGCGTTGGTGGAGAAACGTTCATTTTAAAAACCTCACTGGTGAGGTGGCAAGGAGGTTGGATTGAGATTCATTGGGATTTAAAAAGACACCGTGTGTGTAGAGAAAAAGAAGGATGAGACTTGCTTTAATGCTTTGTTTAAATATAAAAAGATGGCTTTAATGAGATGTGATACTAATTACTATTATGAGGCTTTGGGAGAAAAAAAAAAAAAAAAAACTATGAAAGTTGCTTGAATGCTTTTTTTAGAATTTGAAAAGATGATTTTAAGAGGCCTTATTTTTTGTGGGGCCTAAAGCAAAGACTTTTCTTGCCCAATGGTCGAGCCGCCCCTATGAAAATGTATACCCTACTATGTAGTTGAAGAGTAGTAGTCTAACATGCATTTTCTTACAATGTTTTGGATCTTTACGCGAGTTTAGATATTTACATAATAAAATATTTTTATATTTAAATACTAACAAGATAAAGTATTAATTACATAATAAAATATTATAATATTACAATATTGCAGTATTGTTACTGTTTGGTAGTTCCCAAAAAATCTAGTAGATCTTGAGCTGAATTATTTGCCAATTATCCCATATTATAATATATATTAGATTCAAGATTAACCTCAATTTGAAAATCAAAGAAATGGTCAATAACTTTATGATTTTATTTTAATGTTTTTTTAAATGACAATACTACGACAACATTTGCTACAAATTCAATTCCATGAAAATAGAAAATATACAATTGTATTTTCAAGATAAGGAATTCAAGGTAAAGTGGGTTTCTTTGATTTTCTAAGAATTATATTCATGCAAACAAACATGTTGTAAATTCTCAATATAAGGGAATTCATAGTAAAATAAGCTTCATTTGAATTTGTAAGAATTTTATTTCATGCAAACAAATAGGTCCTATCTTTCATAGCATAATGAGTTCCTTTGAATTTCTAAGAATTTGGATCCATACTAATTAACTGGCCCAATCATGTTTTAATGATAATAAATTTCATTTCTTTAAATCTTTGAGAATCCAATTCCATGCAAATAAATAGGCCACGTTATATACTCAGGATAATAAATTAATGGTAAAGTGGTTCCTTATAATTCCTAGTAACTATTTTCATGCAATCAAATCTATCGTAAGCAAGACATACAACTAAAATTTCATGAGTATTTCATCCTCATCATCTATCAATTAATATGATTTTTGTTGTTATTACCCAAAAAATGTACATTTCTGATAATGAACAAAAGGAACTATTTTTTAAGAAACAGAGAAATAATTAATTTATCTTACACCTTTCTTTATTCAAAGCTGATCATATAAACAATCATTCCCAATATGTTCATTATATTAGATTTCACTTCAATATGTAAAGGTGGATTGTTCACAAAAATGTGGGCCACACAAGTCGCAATGACCAAAAGTTTGGCAAATGAAGAGGTAAAGATAAATCATACCAAATGGAGGTGCCTCAATAAAGAAGGTCTAGGCAGTTTTGTCATTTCCCCTAGCATGGAGAAAGTCGGAAAAAAGAAGAATTTTTTGGGAAGAGGGAGGGCCAAGTCAATCTTTAAAGGTAACTTACAAAGTCATCTTTAAAAGTAAGCTATAAGGAAAAATATTTATAATATAAGGTGGAAATGTAGATGTGACCTATATTTCTGAGAACTTAATTTACTATTGTGATGATTGGATATTCATCTCCCATATCCCTTTGATTTATTTTCAATTAAAGAGGCAACTATTTGACAGTTATTTATAAATCCTTACCTTTATTTCTTCAACTTTAACCATTTCTACCAATGCATTCCTTAGAATTTCTAGGAATCTAATTACAAGAAACAAATGGGCGTGCTTATTTTTTAAAGTCACCTTTATCTTCATTTTTAACCTCTAGCATTTTGAATTCTATGTAAAGCACACAAACAGGCCCGCGTTCTATGATGCACGTCCCTCTCACTAAATAACTTCTCTCCTCAAAAGTAAATTTCGTTTGACATGAAAGGCCTATTTGACAACTTTGATCTGTTTGAAGTAGAGTTAGTTCAGATTTGCTTAAAATAGAGTTGCTATAATTAAACTTTTTTTAATAAATAGACTACTTGACATGTTTGATTCAATAAGGAAAAAAAATAAATTCATACAGTAAAAGTAATACACGAGTGCTTATTGTAAGGTTAAAGTAGTACATATATACTTTTCATATTGAAAAATTCATATACATGGAAAAGTTGTAAAAGAAACAAACAGAATTATATATTATTAATTTACACATTTTTTTTTCTTTCGAAAACGCCTTAGTCTGGAGAAGAGGCAAAAGATCATACATTCACAAGAACTTTTCTATACAATTTAAAGTAGTCAAGTATTTGTCTCGATCAATTTTAATTAAATAAAATAAGAAATAGATATGCCAAACGGAATTTAAATAAGACATTTTCAATGTCTCGAGTTGTAGCTCGGCTCTTTCAGAGCATGGGTCCTATGTTAGAGTGCACAAGTTCAGGTCTCCCTAAAAAAAGAGATTTTATTGATAAATATAATTCTTCAATTAAACGGTTTTATAGTTAATTACATCTCTAGGTTTTAATTAATTTCTCTTGGTTTTCTCTTCTAGTAATACTCGTGCACCTACACACACATGCTACCTAGGTCCCTAACCCTTAGAGTTACCAAGGATCGATTTCTATGCAGCGAGAATGCCTGACTACTATCAATGCAATTGCATTGATCTTTGGATTGGAGGAGAGCCCGACAGATTAAAGTTAACTTGTGATAGTGCAATCACTAGTCTTGTGATAAAATTTGTGGTCAGAATACCTTTTACAATTTGAGGGTGTACCAATCCTTGACCCCTTGCCTTTTGTAGATGCTTCTAAGTTCTAATGATGCAGCCGTAGAGATAGATCAAAGACTGGTTTTAAAATAACAAGAAAAATAGAATAGACCTTTAATTGCATTTGTTTTGTAACACATTCTCATCTTTCTTCTTTTTAGTTTATTAGTATTGTACAAGTTTTGAAAATATATATTTTTCATTTTTATAAATTTGTAACTTTTTTCTTTTGAGATGCCCGTTTTATATATGGGGTCAGCTCTCCTAAGCACAAGTTTAGGATAAGGTAAGCTCAAGTGTGTGGTAGGGCCTACCTAGGGGCCCACATGGGGATGGGGGTATTTCAAGGACTCCCTGAGATCTTCCTCTTTGCAAAAAATCAGCCATAACCGTGATTTCTATCATCTCCATATGGGCCCAAAAGTTTAATAGTCAATGGTCCATTCGGATCAATACATAGTCGATCCAACAGTCCAGTAAATTCAGATCTGACCGAAAATTGGTGGACATGTGCAATTTAGATGGGTCATGTGTTTAGTCCATTTGGATGGACCAAAGGTGGGCCCCACAAGCATTAGCTTACGAGATTTTATCATAAGCTTAAGCTTAGGAAAGCCTTGCTCTTTATATATATTTCTATGTGATATATATTAATTGGTAATATGACTAAAACCCACAACTTCAAAGTTGTAAGAGTGATTCCATTTGGTCTGTATTCTTTAATTAGAAAAACCAAACTTGTCTTGTTGAAAGGTTAGATGAACGAAGTTATTACATAATAAAAAAATAGTGTAGGCAAACTTTTCATATATAAAAAATTAATAGGACAAACATGTAAAAAAGGAAAAAAAATGCTTAAAATATTCCCGATTGCTTTTCAGTTTTATGCCGGTTTGAAAAAGTTACATTCTTGTAATTTCTCAAAATAATGTTAAAGGACTTGAAATTAATTGGATCATCATAAGAATTTCCCCACCAGTGTAGGGCAAACAAACATCCATCTAAATCAGATTTACCTCAAATACATCCAAAATATAGACTTGTAAAATGGCATCTAAATTAAATCAGGACTGCCGAAAATCATGGAATTCAAACTATTAGTTCTTAAAACCCTTATCTAAAGTGTGGTCCACCATTTTGGGGACAAAATGGGGGGCCTCATGTACCCCAATTCTTGGGGACAAACGTGCCCTAAGTGTCTTTGCCTCATTAAATCGGGACTGCTGAAAATCATGGAATAAGAACTATTAGTTCTTAAAATCCTCATCTAAGTTGGCCCCCACAATATTGGGAACAAAGTGGGGGCCAGCAGTTCATGTATAATGAGTCCAATGCTTTCCTCCTTGATGACTCTTACTATGTGGGACTTGTATTCAGACAACATTCAAAAGCCCCATTAAAAATACTTTTATGTGAAATTGCAAAAAAGATTTACTTGTTTTTATTTTTTTCTTTGCGGAAAAACGGCTACAACAAATCTAAAAATCTTGGTACGAAAATGCGGCAACTTTTCTTCTCCTTCTATACGAATAGGTGGCTACACGAACGTGCCATCAGTGTTTTTTATATCTCATTAAATCAGGACTGCTGAAAATCAATGAATAAGAACTAGTAGTTCTTAAAGTCCTTATCTAAGGTGGGGTCCACCCACATGGCCCCCACATGTAAAAGATCTGACACTCCAGGCCCAGAAGGCAGTCCACCGCGCTTTCACATAACACCGCGTAGCTGCATGTCTACCATGAACTATTGGACCCTGGACCCTCCATTTGTGCCATCTGCTGTTTCACTTTTCATCTCTCCTTTCCTGCCCTCTCTTCCATCACCTCTTTCACATGCTCCTCATTTTTCTTCTTCTAATTTCATGATTTGGAACTAAAACATCACACTCAGTTGAAATTATGCACCGTCAGCTCTCTTTTCTTTGTCTTGTTCTCAAAAGCAGAAATAAATAGTCCACTTAAAAGGCTCCAAGCAACACCTAAATCAAGTTCTGGCCTAATGGGGTCCCTCTTCTCTTTATATTATATGGGGATGGGATTTTTCTATCATTGAACCCACAGAAGCAATCACTCATCACAAACAGATCACTGCTCAAATTCAATAAGTAGAACGACCTTTTTTCAATAGAAACACTGGATTATTAATTTTTGTAAAAGAAACTATTTTTTGTCGGTTTTTTTTACTTATATATATATTATGTTATTATGATTCCTTAAAGTACTTTCAACTCTGCTGATATATTGAAAATACTGTGATATTAATAAGAAAATAAAATTTTAGGTAAATATTGCTATAATATTGAAGCATTTTTCAAAATCTCTCCAAGATTTGTGACATTGCGATGCTGAAGGATGTGGATACCCTACTACTCTTGCGGAATAACATATGTGTGGATATTTCAAAAGTGGGACACATGCTATGCCACTTTTTTGAACATGCCCCACAAGAGACACAAGAGGTTTTCTAAATTAGCCGGCCACGTAAATCAGGTCTAAGAAGAGGAGGCAAGGGAGAAGAGATTCCCAAGAAGACCAAGAAAGGGGCGGGGAGAAAGCTTTATAAGCTTGTACTTGTAAGTGGGTTTCTAGAGTTTCGCTTGGTAGTTAGCTTATGTTATCTATTAGAGTTAAAGAAAAAGCTTTGCATTGTTAACCTATAGATGTAGGTCACACATTGCGATCGAATCTCGTAAATCTTTTGTCTTGTGTATTTCTTGTCTTATTTTTATTTCTCTATATGATAGTAGTTTTATGTATGTTTGCATTAATTGCATTATTGCCATAGCATTTGTTAGAGAATCACATTGCCTATCAAGTGTTTTTTAAGAAATTCTCCAATAAAAACACCAACATCTTGAACTTGATTGAAAAAATAGAAACTTTGTCGTTTGCCCATTGACTACCAAGGACAATGTTCTCCAACAAGCAGGATGCATATAGCTAACATGTAGTCCATCTCATAGGTGCCACTTAGAAACATGTCCATGAGTGGAAGAATGGCAGATAGAAAGGTCTTCTGATGAACAAGGGAAACCCAACCCTAGCCCTTGGTTTAACCGCCATAAAGTTAAATGACATCCTAATCGTACATTTTTTTTTTTTTTAGATTCAATCCAACAATCAGTGAAGCTTCAATAGTGTAAAATTAGTCATGTTGCCAAGTCAGTGGATGACAAGAAGAGCAAAGGGACTAAAAATGATCAAAGGTGGGCTCCATATAGTTGGATTGCATATGCACTCCACTCAGAGTAGAACGTTCTCTAACAACCAATTACATGGCATCAGATTAGATTGACGACATCCAATGAACCATTTCTTTTTCTTTTTTTCCTTATGCGCTAGATTTATTTGGCCTTTGACAAAATGGGGCTTTCTGGAACATTAGATTTATCATACATCCAGATTATTCACTAGATGGGCCACCACATGGATGAACAATTGCCCAATAAAGGGACAAGCCCATTAAAAGTTAATGACCATCGAATCTACCTTGTCCGGCGGTTTTAAGAAGTTATATATCTCACGATCGAATCATGTAAAATAACTAACTGCTGCAAGTTTGGATAGTCAATCGGTCCCATTATAAGTTGTTCTATCAATCAATTGATGTTAATCTAGATTAGCAGACATAATTGTCAATTTCATGATACAGTTGACTTATATGAATGGTGTCATCTTGCAAACAGTACATGAAATCCCCACATCACTAAATCATAAGGTCCTTTCATTGGTTTTACTCTTGAATGGGAACAACAGCAAATGGTCGGAGATGAAGTTAACAAAGCTAAATTAATTAATGGTTATTTTTGTGGGTACACTCCTCAGCTGACCCACCTTGAAAAAAAGAGAGCGTTAGGGTACTAAAAATTCAATAAACATCAGAAAAAGAAGCTCAAGTGTTGTGTGTTGGTGTACATGATTAGAAAGTAGCTAGAAGTTAGCACTAACTTAGCACATGTGAGGTAGATGAGAACAAAGCAGGTGAAAATGAGAGGAATTGTAGTCAAAAGAAGGGTGTCATGTCTAAGAGATCTTGGGTAAGAATCAAAGTTAGATTTGGCACTCTGCATTTATCCCTCAGAACTATCACATTCCTTATTGTGTGCTTTGCATTCTCAAGCCTAAATATTGACACATCATAGTTTGTTTAATTGCTTGGAATTAATAAAAAGGATTCTCTAAAGCACAATGATAAACATGGAAAAAAGGCATAAAATATGCCAAAATCAAACGTAAAAAGATTTTAAGAAATAACCTTCGTACACTTACTTGCTGTCATCTACTTAGGATCTTTGCTTCTTTTTTTTTCTTTTTTCTTTTTTTGAGATGGGTGAGTGGTACACATCCAATGAGACAACCCACATGCTCATGGATCTTCGCAGTTGTGTGAGATAAGACACCCTTACGACTCGAGTGTCTCATCTTTTTCAGGATTTTCTTATTTTTTGTTCATCTACTTTTTACCACTACTATGCTCTACATTGTGTGTTTTTTTTATCTTTTTATCTTTTCTGTTTTTTTACCAGTCAAGTCAAGGTCGTGCATCAGTGAACTCACTAATGTGGGATTGAACTCCAACACCCACAAAGGAAAAGAACACCTGCATGCATAGGGGAGAAGACCCAGGGATCAAATCCTAGTCAGTTAGGGGAGAATGGGACTCCCAACCACTGAGCTATCCAAAGGCGAAACTAGAAAATTCTCCTTGGAAAGGCCTCTATGTAAGAAAAAATTCTTGGGGCGAAACCATTGAAAAAAAAACTAAATTTCTCTATAACATAAGGGGGTTTTTCAATTTTTTTGGATGACCAATGTAAAACGAAACTCATTAGACGAGGGACTTTTTCCAAACTTCTTGGTGGCCATGGCTGCTCCAAACCCCTACCAAGTTCTTCCACTGGGGCTATCCCTTTATTCTCATGTTCTATTTTTTTTTGTTTTTTTTCTTTTCTGAATCAGAAACGACATTAAGTAGGAAACAAACGAACAAACAAAGACAAAGTGCAAATTAAAACCCTATCCTCCATTATCTTGTATTACATTTTAAATGCTAGCAATAAAACCCACCAAATTCACAAAAGAAACTAAAAGAAGAAATTGTTCAAATGAGATTAATTTGTAAACACACTGCAAAGTACATGTGATTCAATTGAGCAAAATGGTTCCTCTTTTGGGCCATCGCTACAAGTTAGTGCTTAATGTTGTTGTTGTCCATAACCTTATACAATAGGGCAATTGGATTTCATGGCATACTTCATGAAAAGATATTTTACTTCAGTATCATGCTGTAGTATCTTTGTTAACCTCATTAATCTTTTAATGACCACTTCTTCTCTGCAGCAAGTTTGACTAACGGTAAGGAACCCGGAATGTAGACGTATGCACTGAAGGTAGTGTGAAAGGTCTACGTCTATCCAAAGAATCTTGTTAGAAGTTCAAGTCTTACCAAAGATTTTATCAAGTAGAAAATTTTCTTAGGTTTTTCACTTAATTTTATTTTATCAGTTTTGATCTTCTAAAGACTTCTGGTGTTGCACAGACTGGTAGTGGGGATTTATATTGATTTATTGATTTCTCGCACATACTAGTAGAGGAGATGCAAATTAATGTTCACTTAGTCCAGCATTTCTTTTCTGTTCAATTTATTTTTTTTAAGAATAATTCAGCTTTCTTGTGAGAAGGATTAGAAGCTATACTGGTTACAACCAGAAAGAAAGAACAATGTAGAAGTTGAAGCATTACATCAGTGGTCCTAGCTCCCTTGGGCTAGATCAGAAGCCATCGCGTTTACGCCCACCAAGAAGGAAGAATGTAGAACTTGAACCTTTGCTCTAGTGGTCATGGCCTCAATTGTAGAATCCTTGAGGTCAGAAGTTTAGAATTCACACCCACCTAATAAGAAAGGAAGAAAGAAGAATGCTCCTCTACATGTTCACTAATATGGAAAGGATGGACATTCCCAGTTCATGTGAAATACATTTATTTGACTAAGGTAACTATAAGAGATTTCATCATCTTATACCAAAAAAAAAAGAAGAGAGATTTCATCATCGAGTTCCATGTCCTTGGAGTCCAAGATCAACATTTTGACAAAGGAATTTTTCTTAATAAGTTGTTTGTTTGGTAGAAAGTCATAAATGGTTTTCTACAATAGTTCAACAAACTATAGACAACATGGTAGAAAGGGATGACTATTGCTGTAGGAATAGGACTTCATAAAGGTTCATATAGATACCTTCATGGACTTTGATGTCTGTTCAAAACTCATCACTGGTATGATTTTTCTATTTTGAAAGAATATCTTCTAGTCCACCATTTAATCTCATTTACCTTGGTCATCAATAGGAAACGTTATCACATAATGAGATCGTACAAGGAGGCCATTGGACTCAATGAAGGAGCCTTTTACAGGTTGCTTTCTCTGATAAGCTTTGAATAAGAATTTGTAGTTTTACTGTCCCATTGAGAAAAAGGCAAAAGCTAAAAGTCAAACCAACAGACTCTTGCAACATATCTGCAATGTGCCTTCCAACTGATTTCTTAAGAAACATTTGGATATTTTTAACTTGCATAGAAATTGAAATTCTTATAGATATTCATTCCAAGAAGGAAGAGATTTCTATTTTTTTTAAAATAATAATAGAATCCAAGATTCAAAAAATACATAAGTTGAAAGTTTGATACAAGAAATTGTCCTGTATCCTCAATCTTGAGTTTCTATTTTGATATACAGTTTGCTACATCTAAGGTACAAATTAATATGAACTCCCTGGTAGATAAACTTCCCCACCTAAAAAAGAATCCAATGTACAAAGGCCAGGAGGTTCATCTATCCTAATCTATGTTTAATGAATCATATCCTTAGAGATTGGACCAGGTTTCCCATATTTCTTGCAGCATGTTCCCATGGCCATGTTTCCACCTTCTGCGAGCTCAAGAACTCCCTCGCCATGTGAAGAAGGTCAGCACCACCCCATTGAACTTGCACCATTTTAGGGCATTTCAGCAAGTTAATGTAGGTCTCCAAGTCGTGAACACATGTAGGGTTTTGCACTGTAAAAAAATCTAGTGCTACCTCAACCCCCACATGAGCATAACATGAACAACTCCATGGGAGCTCATATCTCCCTCCCAAAACCCTCAAATTCTCATTGAGGAAGACCCCAGGAAGCTTTGTGATGGGGTCATTCACATTCACTATCCTCAGAACCTTCACACCCAATTCCTCGCACCTCTCCTTGAAGCTTGAATTGCCAACCCTTGGCCCTCCAAATGAGTAAACTGTTATGGGTATTTCTTGATTTGATTCATTTCTGTTCAAACCAAGTTCTGCTATATCATATGCAAGAAGCATAGCTAGAGAACTTCCCATGCTATGTCCTGCAACAGTAATGCTTAGCTCCTCATCCTTGTATTCATTTATAAGCCTTGAGACCTCAGAGAGAAGCTGCTCTCTACAGCTCCCATTGCTGAACTTGCAAGAACTATCATCTGATGTGTACAGGCTGAGGAAACCAGACTCCACCTTCACCTCAGACCTTGGATTGTGAGGGTCTAGCCTAGCCGGAGTCAAAGAACTCATGAAATTAGCAATCCACTCGGTGTTTGTAACGGTCCCCCGAAACGTTACGACGATGTCTCTTCTTCCCAATCTCCTCACCTCCTCATCAGATGAGACCGCGACATACCCAATCCACCGGCTGCAGCATGTCCCACTCTGCGTGGGAATGCTAATATCCGGTGTGGCATAGATGTACTTGGTGACTTGGTACCCACAATCCTTCATCCCAACTTCTCTCATCATGCTCTTCTTCCCATACTCGCAATTCAAGTAGCGCTTCGAGCTGGGGTCGAGGTTGAATGCCTTATAGCAAGCAGTCACAAACTCCCCATACCGAATGATCTCGTCTCGGAGAAGGGGATGCAAGGGCTCAAGAAGGTCTTCCCAATTGTCTGACCCTTGAACCTCTCTCCATGATTCTGCCAAATGGGTACTAGTTTCAGCCTTTGGTGCAGCCACTGGTGCCACAACCGAAACCGCCTTAACGGATTGTTTGGTTTGTGGGCTGTTCCTCTGGGGCAATGCTAATTGCCCAAGAGGAGTATTTTTATCCTGATTCAAGCGAATTTGGCATGAAAGCCTAGTTGGGTTCGACATAGAAAGGCTTGCAGCCATAGATTCGCGGAGTGCGAGGAGGAGGAGAAGGAGGACGAGGAGGGAGAGTGCAAATTTGGGGAAGGAAGCAATGGGGTGTGTGGTATATATATATATATGTTTATGGAGTGGACTAATTTTTAATATTTCATTTAGACACAATACGTGAGATGTGGAATGTGATGATAATGTATAAAATGAGGAAGCATGTTTGGCGAGGATTTGACTGGGAATTGGAAGCGTTTTTTGAGTTGTTTTAGTGGTCGGTTCTTAGTTGGGATTTCTCTACTTCTTCTTCTTGTTGTTGTTGCAGTAGAAAACCCAAGAAAAAGGGAAAAGCACGGCTCGTTTGGTTGAGGTCATAAGAGGGGGAGATTTACGGAGGTAAGAAAATTGGAGAGACAAGATTACTGGGTATTTTCCATCGCTTTCTAGTCTTTCAACTATCAACCAAATATTCTCATCAGCTTTTTTTAATTGTTATTTTACGTTTGTGCCCTGTGATGCAAGAATCCGGATCTTCTACGGCTTCAGCACGCTTTTTGTTGATTTTTCAATATATAAAACGTGACAAAGTTTGGTGACAAAGAGCCGAGGAGGAATTTTCTTGAGAGAGACAATCTTCGGAGAGACATTATGTAAAATATTTGCGTTAGGTTGAATAGGAATTGAATACATAGGATTTCATAGTCCAATGAGTTCCATGGAAAGATTATAAAAGAGATGAGGAGTGAATGATATGAGGTGAGCTGTGAAGGATATAAATAAGGATATAGATGAGACATTGACTTTGGTGGGATTTGAATTACTAGGATAGTGGTTGAGCATTCATTTCCCATATTCGCTAATTCAAATTCCATTAGAGGGGAAATTATTTGTGGCCATTTATGGATATTCACTGCTGCTTTTCATTTTTAACCACTCATGGCATGGCATGGCATGAATTCCTATGCATTCTGTACAAACAAATAGAATTTTGAGATTTTGGATGTGGGACCCTTGTCTTTTAGTTCCATCCCATGGTGGGCATGAATGTAAAAGATACAATAGAGATTAGGGGTCTGCTCTATCACAAAAACTTGGGTCAAGTAAAGGTTGATAATCAGATTATGAAAAGGACTGATGAAATAGAAACTCTTTGGCTTTTTGTAACAAATTGCCCAGTTCTTGGCAAAAAAATTGAGATGGATATGAACATCAGATACCTCCCTCTTTCTTCTAAAATAGATGATGTGCTAAGTTCCCTTTCCTCCTCTATTATGCAAGAGAGTGCATCCAGCAGCTAAAGCTGTGAAGGGCCTAATCAGAGTGGTACTGTATCATAAAATGGCCCTTACAGGGTGTTTTCCATGGGATTGATATGAGTTAGCTAGGTTGAACGGGTGACGTACCCCAACTTGTCCCTAATAAGAGTGGGTTTGGTAGTAGTTTTTTCGAATTAAAATTAAGTGGAAGTTTATTGGTTTTGACCTAAGTCTCGTTTGGGATGTGTTTGTATTTTGGCTGCCTTGCCCTTGTTGGTATTTGATGTTTTGTGGTGGTGGTGGTGGTGGTTTTTTTTTTTTTTTTTTTTTCTTTTGTTGAGTGCTTGGTTTTTGTTACTTCGTAGTGTCGATTGTTTTTTTTTTTCCTTTCCATGATGAGTTTAGTACTAGGCTTTTATACATTTCCTCTTTCTTTTCCTTTAACATGTAGTGCTCTTTTGTTCCTATAATATTAGTTCCATTACCAACTAATAAAAAGAAAAAAAAAAAAGAGGTCATCATGTCCCACTTGCCCCCATTTATGAACAATTTCCTAATAAGATCGTTTGTGCAGTTATCCTTATGTACTAAGAGAATATGCTTTATAATAAAATATATTACTACACAAGAAGTTTGAATGCTTTTTTTTCCTTTAAACGAAGCAAATTCTACTTTTTTTTATATCCCTTTGTTCTCATCTTGCTTCAATGGAAAATATAAATAGACTAGGCTCTATCATTTAGATACTTTTTCTAATGACAAAATATACCTTAATTATATTTATTTATATTCTAAAGTACCAACTGAATCACCTTAATGTTATTTATTATTCTATTATTTGTTGGAGATATATTGTTGATCATTATCTTAGTTATTCATTTAACAATATCATTAGTCCACAGAGATCTTCAGCTTTTCTGTTGGGAAGATGATTTTTTAGTCTTGTCCCTCGAGACATTAAATCAACTCAAATTATAGGATATAGATAAGATGATGACAATAGATTTAACAATAATTTCATGACTCAGATCATGTATAAAGTGACTCACAAACATTACTTAATTATATCATGTGTTCCGAATATCTATGTATTGAGATGATTTAACATCATGTGAATTCACTGCAAATGATTGAGTCTACTAGAGGGGAGGATATGCCATTCAAGTTAGATGCGGACCAAAGCTCTCCATTTGAGGAGCTTGATCTCAATCCGAAGTCCCCGAAAAGGATGGATTAAGACTCCAGGCCAAGATTTTTCTTTGGTGTTTACCGACATATGTCCTCTTCTAACATATGTACCCATGCTGCAGGTGGACCACACGATTTCCCACATTTAATAGTCCTGAATCTTTACTACCCCTTGGCCTTAATGTGGGAGGGGGTACTGTACGTCTTCTATGGAAGTGGAAGTTCGCTTGGCACTACGCGGGGGACTGTGACGGTGACTGTGACTGTGACTGTGACTGTGACCTGTTAAGGTTCCAATGATGTTTTGTGCTTTGTAGACCCGGCAGTCAGTGTGCACGGAGGCAAATGTCTACAGCGTGGAATGCTCCCTGTTTTTCCTCATGAGCATGAAAAACCCATGTTTGGCAAAGGGGTTCAATTGTTTGTGAGGATTTCTTAAGATGCCCCAAAAGTCTTTAAAAGGAAAGAAACACTTGGTGAGACCTCCCCTGCGGGATTGCGGAAGTCTGCGTTAATGTAAGAAGCAGATTAACAGTAACTGGATGGTAATTTGGGGTTACCGAAACGCATGCTTGGAAACCCCATTTTTGGGCCCCACATCCACAATCCGAACCGTTAATCATGTTTTTAGGAATATCTAAAACGGCTATGAGATCAAATTTCAGTCGTTGATTCTTCATAGGTCTTTAGGTATTTACAAAAGTTTCCAAACCGTTGGATCATGAGATCTAGATTTCTGTGGATCCTTTTTTGTAAAATCTGAACCGTTCAATCTTTCCAGAAGGCCTCTAACAGATATGAGTTAAAATTTGACATCCTGAATCATCATAGATCATGAGAAAAATGGCTAAAATCTACGTCCTTGCCATTGAACGTCCAAGTGACACGAGGCGGTAATATAGTGGCCTAGGTTTTGGCTTTGAAACCCTACCCTATGGGTCCCACAAGTACGGTCCAAACCATTTATCATGTTTAGAAGGTCCAAAATAGTTGAAAGGTAAATCTCAAACTGTTGATTTTTTATATTTTTTGAGATATTTGTAAAAAAAAAAAAAAAAAGTCCACATAAAAAAAAAGTACTTTAAATTTTCGTGGGACACAAAATAAAAATCCAAACCATCGATCATCTCAAGAAGGCATAATACGGCTAGAGGGGGTTGAGATTTCAGGGCTTGATTCCTAGCGGACTGCGAGAAAATCGCAAAAAGCCTTTGACTGCTGTATGTAGTATATGCAAATCCATCTATTGCCTACTGTTTGCCAAACATGGATTGGAGTTGATATTCTTTATGAGAAATCCTCTAGGTAAATATCACTATATTAAAAATAAATAAATAAATAAATAAATAATTATTTAATTAATTAATGAAGCAATCCTCTAAATAGCGTGCCGGCATGGCACAATGGTGAGAAATACCGAAAAGTTGTTATCACGATGGACTAACGAATGGGACCGTAGCTAACTAGCTGGGATGGATGCAGTGTGCCTATGTCTTCCCAATCTGCAAATCCTTAATTTGGTCTTACGTTCCTTCTATCCCAATCTGTCTAATGTTCCCCCCAACCACAAGGAAGAATCTCAGCTGGGCACGAATCTCAGCTGGGTACGTATTGCTTTGAAATAGGAAGACGCGGCCCTTCTCCCAAAGTCGTCACTCGTGTAACATGACATTGAATTCAGGGGAAGCTCTTGCTCTTGATTTTAACGAAACTTACTTTGTTAGCCAGCTTGACAACACAAAAACACGACCCACCTGCCAAACCCAAACCCAAACCCTCACACCTACCACACGGAGTCTTCCTTATTTTATTTTTAATTTCGGTTTCAACACTCGTTGTCACTACTTACCTAGAAAAAGAAAAAAATACACACAAATACTCGTTGTCACACTTGCAGCGTAGAGAGAGAGGCCATAGAGTCGCATCTCTTGTTTGAAATGCCAGCTTTACGTGCCTTCCCACCCCCCCCCCCCCCCCCGCCCCCCCGCACCCCCCCCCTCGCCATTTCTTTTGTCAGGGCGATACTCTTGTAATCTTGGGTGAGACCCACCTTCTCACAATAGGTCATCATGCTGTCATCATCTAGTGCGGGTCCCTCTTAATTGAAATTTTAGAAATATAATTAAAAATTTAAGTGACTAAAAGTTTAAGATGGGATTAATAAAATGTTCATCTTAAAATATGAAATTAATAAGGTGTAAGTTGTCAAAAATGAAAGGAAATGAGTATTCTTTATATATATATATATATATAAGGAGATGCTCTCACCTTACTATGAGAGATAAGGTTAGGGGCTCTCACATTTATATCAAATGCTAACAATTTAAATATGAGACCCCCCCACCTTATCTCTCATAGTAAAGTGTGAGCATTTCTCATAGGAGCATCTCCCATATATATATGTATGAATAGATAGATTCAATAAAAGATGTATGAATTCTAAAATCATAAAGGAAGTCAATAATGATAGATTCAATGAAAGATGTATGAATTGTTGTTTGGTTGCAAGAATTAAAAACCAAAAACCTTTTCAAATGTCATATTTGGCCATTTGAATTTTTTAAATTTCAGCAATACGAATGCTAAGATGTATTGGAGGATTTTGACAACTTGCCGTAGAACAATATTTTAAGAAATCAAAAGTCTTCTCCATAATAAAACCGAACCATTGGTCAACTAGTTAGAGTCATGTAATGCGTTTTGCGCACCGAAGTTCAAAGTTGAAGCAATATATGAATAGGTCCAGCAAAAATATGAAGCATATCTACGTCATCCATTGATATGAGCCGTCATTAATAAGTATTCTGTTGCTGAAAAATATATAATTAAATAGAGAGAGAGAGAGAGAGAGAGAGAGAGAGAGGCACGTGTTGTGGATAAAAATATCCTTGTCTCCTATGGAACCAATGGCTTTTGGTAAGACTCAATGGAACCAATGACTTTTGGTAGGACTCTTGATGCTTTCAGCAATGAGTTAATTCTTAAATCCAAGCAAGGAATTCCAAGGCATTGTGTTGAAAAAACTACTAGCAGGCTAGCATCCTTATATGCACCGACATCGACGAGTGAGAATTTTCTAGTGTGCATGTCAGAACACAGGACGTGTTGTTTTAGCTCCGACCATGAAGTCTATAAGTGGTAAAAATGACACTCACTTAATTAGGAAGAAATAGATCTTGATGAACGGGAGAGACTGAATGCCTGGAACCTGAAAAGGGAAGGAAAGGAACTGGGTCAGAGGCCCTGACAGCCTTCAGCCGAAGACACTCCGATGCCTGAGTTAGTTCTGGAAACTAAGCACGGGATGAGTGGAGAAGAGAAGTGGGATGGTGCAAGCACCCTCAAGTAGTATGTTTGCGTAAGGTTATATTGCGTTGCATACCTTCATGGGGCTGATCCCACGTGTATTTGTAGATGATTCCTCGTTCATTCTCTTAGTGAGTAGGAGTAGATAGGGTAAGATCTCATCGGGCCTTACCCTGACACCCAGTGGTCGGTAAAAAGGGGACATCCCATCAAAAGTCTCCATGCCTCGGACAGTTGATGTGACGGGATGATAAAGCCACCTTCTTATCTCCATAAATGAGCCACCCTATCTGCCAGAGCACTCTTGTACTTTTCGTAGGGATACGATGGCCCACTTCCGGACTTAGTGCCCTTGCCGAGATCAGGAATGAGCTCGCCGAGGAAGCGCTTAGCCGAGCTGGCACTCTACCGAGCTGCCGAGCTGAAGGGTACCGAGATCAAGCATCTGGCCGGTACTGTTACTGAGGTCCTGCTTAATCTCTGTGTGATGGTGTTTTTTCCACACAATTGCCCCCTAGCTTCTGACCTTCGAGTTTTCTCACTCGGAGGTCGGAAGCTAAGTGAAGCTGCTTAGCTGGTACTACTACCGAGCTGAAGGAGTTTGCCCAGAAGAGGCCATTGTACCGATGCCGACGCCGAAGCGCAGGAAAAAAAGGGTTACCGCGATGATGGAGCCCCTCTGGTTTAATGGGGAAGTCCGTCCTTATAATATTCTGACAATGATCTTTGATGGGGGTTGTTGACGTATAGTCTCTATCTGAGACGTGCCTCCTCATCTGCCCAAGGCTTTTAATGGCTTTCGGGAATAGCTACTGGCACCACGAGTCGTGCTCTTGATTGCCGCCCAATCGCCTCGAGGTGTCATTAGAGTTATTCGAGGCGAAGTTAGGGTTGCCCGAGGCGACGTCTTGTATGGGTGTTCTCGAGAGTCGAAACGGCGCCTCCATTCCTTACAAATTAGGGCATCGTCTTCGTCTGAATCTTTTATTTTCTCTGCGTTTATTTGGAGAAAAACAGAGCTTTCTCTGCTGTTCCAAAGAGAACCCTATTTTCTGACGAGGACCCTGTTGTCCAGGGACTTTTCAGCCGTAAGTAGTTCCTGCCCCCATCTGAGCATCCTTACCAGGGCTACTGTCCTCCTTCTGCTTTTTCTGCGACCATGGGGGTATGCATATGCATGTTAGAGGATCCGCTCGCCATAGCCGTCTTCAGGACCCAGTATAGGATCCCTGATAACGTAAATGTTAGGTTGAACGACCCAGAAAACCCCTTTGACGACCTCGTCTATACCAACGGCTGGATGCCGTTCTGGCTAGTGACCGTGGTGGAGGGCGGGGTCCGGTTCCCCCTTCACCCACTGCTCCGGGACTGCCTCCGGGAGTGGGAGCTTGCCCCCTGTCAACTGACGCCGAACAGCTATAAAATAATCATGGGGGTAGTGGAGTTGAATAGGATCCTAGGGATCAACCTCAGTGTCTCGGACATCGAGGATGTTTATGATCTGTGCAAATCCGGAGATGACAACACACACTATCTCCGGGTGAGGGCGAAAAGGACCAATTTTGTCACCGCCTTGGAGGACTCCTATCGATATGCGGGGGACGACCGGATCTTTGTTAAGGGAGAGCGGGAGTTTGGCGAGTCAGAGACATCGAGATCTCTCCGGATCCCACGCCGTCTTGGGACTCCTCCAAGTAAAGACCGAGATCCTTCGGCCTTCTTATTTTCTTGTCTTCATATGTGCCGGGCTAATGCCCCCTTTTTTTGCTGTGCAGATTTTCGCCAGAGAAGGCAAGCAGCCCTGCGAAACGGTTGGGTGCGGAACACCGCCGCACTCGAGCAAGTGAGGAACTATCGCGGTCACCATACCCGGGCTGCCTGGTCGCTGCTGGGGTACGAGCCGAGGTATCGTTCCTTCAACACCAAGAGGAGAGTGACCGGGATAGACTCGCTGCTTTCCGGTGAGGGCACGGGCACAGAGCTAGTAACAGTTGCAGTTCCTGCCGGACGCCCGTTCGAGTCTGGCGGCTAACAGATCTCAGCCGGGAGTGCTGTAGCTCCTTCCAGTTCTTCCAGCTCGGAAGAGAGAGAAGAGGGGAGCATGCTGCGTCAACGTTGCCAGCGCGTCGTCGTCGAAGACTTGGAGGCCTTGGCCTTCGGGGACCTCGGGGGTGAGTGCTTGGGTACCTAGCTCGCAAGCGATGTCTCACCCTTGCCACCTCCCGGAGCCGCTGCCGAGGTTGCCCCTGGCCCATCGTCTTCGGCTGCCATCGTGGTACATGACTCGCCTCCAGGATTCTCTCCAAGGGAAGGAAGTCGGGAGCATCCTGAAGGGGTTGCTGATATGGAGGGCTGCCCTGAGAAGAGGCCCAGGATTGATGCCGGGACCAGTCCTGTGGCGGCACCCACTGAGGAAGCTCCCCAATCCCCTTGGCCAGATATATGGAGGCCGGACGTCAAGGGGATACTCGGGAGACCACCATTTGCGACGGACAGCGCAGGCAATGACCTCGAGTTGGTCGCCGCGCTGGGATGAGCGTGCGCCCTTCCCTTGGACATGGGGAGGTGGAGAAGGATGGACAACGAGTCACTGCAGCTTTCGTCAATGCGGACGACGATCTCGGTAAGATTCTAATTTTAATCTCCTCGTCTTTTGATTCCGATATTTGTCATCTAATGTCTTCTATTTTGCAGTTGCTCCAAAAATGTTAAGTCAGCTTGGAGAAGCTAGAGGCAGTTGAAGCCGTGGCACCCGAGTCGGCGGCCGAGAAAGAGGCAATGCAAAAAGAGCTGGACGCCAAGGCTGAGCTGCTGAAAGAGGAGGAGAGCCGAAGTGCCAGTCTGGCCGCCGACCTCGAGGAAGCCCAAGCCACGGTGGAGGAGTTGGAGACAGACGCGCACCACCTATGGAGGACTAACGTGGACCTGGTCACGGAGAGGAATCAGGCAAGGGACAATCTGGAAGCTGCTAGGGAGGAGAAGGCGGCCAAACTCGAGTCTGCCCTTGTAAAGCAGAAAACTGAATTAGAAAGGAAATATGGGGCCGAGTTCGACACAGCCTTAGCAGAGGGGGTCCGGGAAGTGACTGCAAAATACAAAGGGCAGTTGCATCGGATTTGGGACCGGGCCTGGGAGATCGGGTGGAAGGCCGCCCTAAAGAAGGTCGGGGTTCCTGCGGACGACCCTATCTTCTGGGATCCTCCCAAGTTTCCCAGCTCGGACTCCGCTCTCCTATCCGTCATGGCTCCTTCTCCAACCTCCTGCTTGTTCTCCGAAGTCCCTCCAATGGCGCTTGAAGTCCATCCAGCTCCTCTTGATGCCGCCGCTGAAGCCGGTCCGGCCTCCCCCCAGGGGATTGATTGTAACAAGGAGATTGCAGCCCCTTGATTCTTTTTGTTTCTTCATTGTAACTTCTCTCTTTTTTGTAACTGAATCTTCTATCAATAAAAAGTACTTTTCTGGTACCTTGAGTCCATGTTTTGTTGATGTGATGAATTGACTGCTTTTCGCCACGTAGTTAGTCTTGGTAACCGGAACTGATCTTCAATATAAGACCAAGATTGGACTTAAAAAGATGACTAAAACTGGACTCAAAGCAATCGAGCTCGACTCTACAGCCGGAAGCTTAGGAATCCACACCCATAACCACCGAAAGAACGGACTGTGCCAGACCGTCTAGACGCAAAGGAATCCACCACGGTCCTCTAACCTTGAAGTGTTCAAACGCTGAAGCCGATGACTTAAGAACTTGGCCTGTCATGAGAGTTTCCCCTCTCTAGCGACGGTGTATCTGGCTTCGGATGTTCCTTTTTAGCTCTGGTGCTCACGGAGCGCAATAGTACTGGCACTGCTGCCGAGCGGCAGCTAGTGCGTCACCGAGCAGAGGGCGGCTGGTACTGTTACCGAGCAGGGGTCGGTGCTGTCACCGAGCCCAATGAAGCTGGCACTGCTGCCGAGCTGTAGCTGGCGCTGTCACCGAGCTGAGGGCGGCTGGTATTGTTACCCAGCCGGAGCTGGTGCTATTACTGAGCCCAATGAAGCTGGCACTGCTGCCGAGATGTAGCTGGTGCTGTCACCGAGCTGAGGGCGGCTGGTACTGTTACCGAGCCGAGGTTGGTGATGTCACCGAGCCCAATGAAGCTGGCACTGCTGCCGAGCTGTAGCTGGTGCTGTCACCGAGCTGAGGGCGGCTGGTACTGTTACCGAGCCGGGGCTGGTGATGTCACCAAGCCCAATGAAGCTGGAACTGCTGCCGAGCTGTAGCTGGTGCTGTCGCCGAGCTGATACTTATCATTTTGAGAGGGACAGATCTGTTCTAAAAGAATTGATTCCTTTCATTGATGTTCCAATCTTTGAACATATTTCGAATACATTCAGTAATAGAATTTCTTGAGGTGCATCGCATTCCATGGCCGTGGTAGCTCTCTACCTTTCATGTCCTCGAGTCTGTATGCGAATCGTCCAGCGGCTGAGAGCACTTTGAATGGTCCATGCCAATTGGGTGCCAGCTTGCCTTCGTTTGGGTTTTTGTCTCCGGGCAACGTCTTCATCAGGACTAGTTCTCCTACCGCGAACCTTCTTTCTGTTACCTTCCGATTATAGCCCCTGGCTAACTGCTGCTGATAGGCGGCCAAGCGGATAGCGGCTGTGTCTCTTCGTTCCTCAGCGAGGTCCAACTCTCAGGCCAGGTTCATATCGTTCAGCGCTTGGTCGCAGAGTTCTGATCTCAGGGACGGCAGGCCGACCTCAAGAGGAATGACTGTTTCCATGTCGTATGCCAGGGAAAAGGGTGTAGCTGAGGTGAAATGCCTTGGAGTCGTCCTGTATGCCCATAGAACACTTGGGAGTTCTTCCGCCCATCTTCCTTTGGCTTGGTCGAGTCTTTTTTTGAGCCCATCGAGAATCACCTTGTTTGAGATCTCAGCCTGGCCGTTGCTCTGCGGGTACGCCAGGGTGGAGTAGACGTTTCGGATGCCGAGCTCCTGGCAAAAACTTCTGAAGAAGTTGGAATCAAACTGCGTTCCGTTGTTTGAGATGAGAGTCCGTGGGATCCCAAATCTTGTGACAATGTTCTTCCATACAAAGTTCCTCATGTCCTGTTTAGTGATTGAGGAAAGGGGTTCGGCTTCGACCCACTTTGTGAAATAATTGGTGGCTACTATTAGCCACCTCTTGTTCCCTTGAGTTCGGTGGAGCTGTCTTACGATGTCCAAGCCCCATTGAGCGAAGGGCCACGGACTGGAGAGCGGGCTCAGGTCTTGCACGGGCTGGTGGAGGGAGTGTAAGAACTTCTGACATTTTTCACATCTCCTGGCGTAGAGCTTGGCGTCTTTCTACATGTAGGGCCACCAATAGCCTTGGCTGATAGCTCGGTAAGCTAGTGACCGACCTCCGATGTGACTGCCGCAGATCCCTTCGTGAATTTCATACAAGAAATCTTCGACCTTGCCTGGATGGACGCACTGGAGGTAGGGGCCGGTGTAGGACTTCCTGTAGAGCTTGCCTTCCGGAGATATCCAAAACCGGTCTGCTTTCAGTCTTAACTTGTGAGCTTCCGTTTTATCTTCAGGCAGCTGGTCGTCTCTGAGGTAGGCGATGATGGGATACATCCAGCTCAAACTTAGATCAACGCACATGGGCTGTCGAGGTTGCTGGAGTTCGATGCTTGGCTCTTCTAGGGTCTCTACCTCGATAGTTCTTCTGTTCCCTGCCTGAACAACCGAGGCGAGGCTAGCAAGGGCATCAGCATGGGAATTGAACTCTCTGCCGATCTGCTAGACTTCGACTCTTTCGAACTGGGAAAGCAGTTCCTTTGCATGAGCTAAGTAGGCTGCCATCCTGTCATCGCGAGCTTGGTAATCTCCGTTGAGTTGGCTCGTCACCAGTTGAGAATCGCTGAAGACCACCAGCTGCGGGGCTTCTAGGATTTTGGCACTGTTCAGTCTGGCAATAAGCGTTTCATATTCTGCTTCATTATTAGATGCCTTGAAGCCGAGCGTCAGAGTTTGTTCGATGACAAGGCCCTCCGGACACTGGAGGACTATGCCAGTGCCAGCCCTTTTGGACGTTGAGGATCTGTTGACGTAGATTTTCCAGGCCGAGTCGAGGAACTGCTTCCTGGACTGCTTCTATTCCGTCTCGGTGACCGTTTCCATATCCTTATTGTCCCCCAGTTCAGTGTCGAGCAGTGTCGGTGCCGAACTCAGAGAGGTGAACTCTACAATGAAATCCGTCAATACTTGGGCTTTGATGGTTGTTCTGGGCAGATACCTGATGTCGTATTGCCCCAGTTCGACAGGCCATTTAGAGATTCTGCCCGAGAAATCCGCCTTCCTGAAGAGTCCCTTAAGTGGATGTTCTGTAACAACCACGATTGTGTGCGTTTGGAAGTGGTGGGAGAGTTTGCGAGAAGCATTGACAGGTGCTAATGCGAGCTTTTCCAGCTGCAAGTATCTGGTCTCGGCATCAAGGAGGAGTTTGCTCGTGTAGTAGATAGGGCTCCGTTGGCCGTTATCTTCTCTGACAAGCGCCGAGCTCACCGCGTGATCCGAGATAGCCATGTACAAATACAACATCTCTCCTTGAGTTGGTGTTGACAATAGCGGTGGTGTGGAGAGATAGTGTTTGAGCTGCTGCAGAGCGTTGTCGCAGTCCGGTGTCCATTGGAACTTGGAGCCTTTCCGCAGGAGCTGAAAGAAGAAGGGTCTGCATTTGTCGGAAGCTCGGCTGATGAAGCGGTTGAGTGCGGCAGCCATGCCAGTTAGCCTCTGAACTTGCTTTGCCGAGGTCAGACTTTGCATGTCCTGGATCGCCGTGATCTCGTCGGGATTTGCCTCAATCCCTCTCCGTGTGACCAAGCTCCCCAAAAATTTGCCAGAGCCAACGCCAAATGCGCATTTAGATGCGTTCAGCTTCTGCTGGAACTGTCGGAGGATATCAAATATTTGGCTAAGGTCGGCTAAGTGGTTTTATGACCTTTTAGACTTGACAACCATGTCGTCGAGATAGACTTCCACCGTTTTGCCGAGCTGGGCTTGGAACATTCTGGTGACCAATCGCTGGTATGTTGCTCTTGCGTTTTTCAACCCGAAGGGCATTACTCTGTAACAATAGATGCCCCGGGGTGTGATGAATGCTGTTTTTTCTTGATCAGGCTCGGACAGCGGAATCTGGTGGTAACTTCGGTAAGCGTTGAGGAAACTTATCCGGTCATGTCCGGCAGTGGCATCAATCATCTGATCGATCTTTGGAAGAGGGAAGCTGTCCTTGGGGCAGGCTTTGTTAAGGTCGGTGAAATCCATACAAACCCTCCATTTCCTAGTCTTCTTCTTGACCATTATCGTGTTGGCTAGCCACTCCGGATAGTGGACCTCCTTGATTGCCTGGGCTTCGAGAAGCTTCTGGACCTCCTCAATCACTACCTCGGTTTGTGGGACACCCGCTCTACGTAACTTCTGCTTGACAGACTTGTGCTTGGGTTCCACATTCAGCTTATGGCATATGACTTCGGGGTCAAGTCCAGGCATCTTGTACGGAGTCCATGCAAAGACCTCTTTGTTCTTCAACAGGAGGTGTAGCAGCTCGTCCCTTTCGGCCTCAGGAAGCAGACTCCCTAACAGGAAAAATCGATCAGGGTCATCAGAGTCGATGCCAACCTCTGTAAGATCTTCGATGCTCTTCTGCGCTGGGACTCGGCCGACATCCCCGAGTTCAGCTTCTGTGTCCAACTCGGCCATATGGACCTGTGAGGGCTCGGGCTCGCCAGGCAGCACGGCCATCAAGCATTGTTTGGCGATGTGCTGGTCACCCCTGACGGTAACCACTTCTATTCGGCCGGACTGGCTCTAAAGAGGGAACTTCAGTTTTTGGTGTCGGGTGGAGGGCATGGCTTCGATGATGTACAGCCAAGTCCTCCCCATTATTACATTGTACGGGGATGGGACGTCGACCACCAAGAAGTCGGACTGCTTGGAAGCTCCTCCCACTTGAACCCTGAGTGGAATCCTGCCTTTCGGATAGACGGGTTTTAAGCTGAAGCCCACTAGAGGGGTGCGGGTCGCCTGGAGATCTTCATCCTTGAGGCCCATCTTCTTGAAGCAGTCATAATAAAGGATCTCCAATGAGCTCCCAGGGTCTATCAGAACTCTCTGGACCAAGTGGTTTCTCAGTCTCAAGGTGAGAACTAGAGAGTCGTTATGAGGGAGCTAGACACCATCTAGGTCCCTATCCGAGAACCAAATTTTGGGTCCCTCTGTCCGGGCTTTCTTCGCAGCAGGCTCCAGCTCGGCAGTCAGTACCTGCTTCTGATGGGAGGCTTTCCTGGCCTCGGCACGGGCTTGAGAGCTTCCCTTGGGTGAAGGGGCGAGGTGGATGACGTTGATGATGCCTTCCGGCTCATCGCTGTTGTGTCCGTCATCATATTGGCGGCGAGGTCGGCTACTCTCCCATCCTTCCTTGATGTGGTCCCGCAAGTGTCCGTCCTTCACAAGATACTCGAGATGAGCCTTGAAGGCCTTGCAGTCTTCGGTCCTATGCTCGTTCTGTTTGTGGTAGGCACAGAACTTGTTCTAATCCCTGGAGGACGGGTCACCTTTCATTGGTTGCGGCCACCTGAAAAATGACTGCGTCTTGATTTTGCCGAGGAGCTTGTAGATCGGCTCCTTAAAGACCGTGTTCACGGCCATTACAACAAGGTGCACTTTTAGCGACGTTTTTAAAAATTCGTCGGTAAAGAGCATTTTTTACCGACATGTATAATTTCGCCGCTAAAAGCATAACTTTTATCGACGTTTTAGTAAAAATGTCGCTGAAAGATACACTTTGGTTGACGTTTTTTAAAAACAAGTCGGCAAAGATTACTCTTCACCGACGTTTTCTAATTTCGTCGGCAAAAGAAGTACGCTTTACTTTTTTTAAATTAAAAAATAATATATCTTTCACCAACGTTTTAGAAAACGTCGGTGAAAATAATTTTGGCCGACGTTATTTCAAAACACGTTGGTAAATATAGATTATTACCGACGTTTCCAATTACGTCGGCAAAATGAGAATTTTTTACTTTTTTTGAAAATAAAAAAAAATAACATATCGTTTACCGACGTTTTTAAAACGTCGGTGAAAACAAATTTGGCCGATGTTTTATTGAAAAACGCCGGCAAATATCAATCATTCCCGACGTTTTTTAATTACGTCGGTAAAATGAGACCTTTTTTACTTTTTAAAAAAAAAATTAATATATCTTTTACTGACCTTTTTTGAAATGTTGCGGAAAATAACTTTGGCCGATGCTTTTGTAAAAAACGTCGGCAAAAACTGAATTATATCGACGTTTTTTATAAACGTCGGGAAACCTCTTTTTTAATTTGTATTTTACCAACGAAAAAAAAATGTCGGTGAAAGTGTTTTTATTTTCTTTTTCATATTACTGACGAGAAAAAAAACAACAAATTTTTTTATTTTTTTTTAATTTGTTATGTTACCCTCTTCCTACCAACTTCAATATCACAACCAGATAATGCGGATCAACTGTGATTCGTTTCATACAAAACCCCTTAGGCTTGGGTTTGGGAGTGGGTTGGTAGTTTGGACCCTTTCCGGATTATAAAGGGTTCGGAAACAGTATCATTTCTCTTTATAAAACAGTATAGACTAAAATTAATCCCATATAAACCCATCTTGATCTTTCTGCAACAATGTACATAGCAATTATTGATTCAAGACCAACATACAGTATTACATGTGTGTGTAGATGCATGCATGTCTGCTCCCTGCATTGCACCATTATTTATCTCTCTGAAGTCCGAATACAGAGGAAGGTTAATGTAAGGAGACTATTAGGCAATCTCAGGAATCATAAGCTTCTGGGCTCTTCTCAATTAGTAAGTTAGTTCAGCATGGCTGGCATCTCTGATATCATCAAGTCCAGTAGTGAACATAACCATCTGTTCAAAGCCAAGAGGGTAACATAAATCATCTAGTTTCTGGAATATAAATAGTTGATACTGATTTCATCAAGTTTTTTTATTTATTTTAAATTATCGGCAATATTGTTGAAGCTATGGATATTTCTGGAATGCCATCAACTACATTTCATCAAAAGGCTACAGGCATCTCGGGTCTAATTACATCTTCTAAGACATGAAGTACCCAAATTGCATCTAGGACTTCTATCATTATTTTATGAGAAATAATGAAATTGAAAATTTGGCCTTAACACAGGCTCAAGTCCCAACCAACCAATCTTTACTAGATTTCAACAATTGTGATTAAACTAGTAATTAACCTAGATCCAATTAAAAGCAAGCAATCTACAAAAGAGAAAGACACAGGATTTTACGTGGAAAACCCTACTCGGGAAAAAACCACAGGCCTTATCGTCTAGGCCAACAGACAATCAAGCACTATGTAAAGAAAGTTACAAGAAAACTCACAACCCTTCCCAAATGAAAACTCAACCTAGGGACTGCGTGATCTTGCCGACTACTCGCCGTGCACCTTCACCGTACTTGAAACAAACGCCTCGAAGTCATCTTCAAGGAGTCTCTACTTCAAAGGAGTAAAATGGAGCATAACCAAAGCTTCAGATCTTCAGCTCTTCAGAACAACAACCTTGGGGGAAGATGGATCTCTCAAGTTCTCTCTAGGGTGTTATCTTTGATAGAGAGGTAAGGTAGAATAGAGAGATAAAGCCTTTAAATAGGCCTAGGTTCGTGCCTTAGGGTTGTAATCTTATTAGGAAACATCTTGGCACTTTGAAATAAAGAAGGAGAGGAATTCTGGGTAAGCTACCAAATTTGCGCCAAGGTTCGCTCGAGCGATCAAGATATTCGCTCGAGCGACCAGGCTTCTGTCTGCAGGTTCAGATGATGGCTCGAGCGAGAAGAAGCTTGGGTCGAGCGATGAAGGTTTTGTCTCGTGTCCGCTCGATCGACCATGAGGGTTCGCTCGAGCGAACTGCTTACTGTCTTCCGGAAAAGGATTGGCTCAAGTGAAGAATAGATGTGGCTTGAGCGACCAACGTTCTGTGAGCTGTTCGCTCGAGCGACCAGAGTGTTCGCTCGAGCGAATTGCATTCTGTCTTTGACGCTGAGCGTTGGGTCGAGCGAACTGCTTGGAGAGCTTGAGCGAAGGATGTTCTGTAAGGGTTCGCTCGAGCGAATATATGACCGCTCGAGCGACCATTGACAGTCCTGAAAGAATTAGAATTCTGTACGCACGGTTTGAGCAGTCCTTTTCTAATCACAAAATACATTGAAAAGAAATCCGATTTTGTCCATAACCCAATGAATTAGCCAACCTAAAATCTAACAATCTCCCCCTTTAGCAATTCATGGACAAAACCCTAATTACACAAAAATTCTACCCAAAACCAACTAAACAGAAACGGACTGAACCTGCCAACTTGAAACCACTTCCAAGCCAGAAACAAAATCAAATGCATTTATCATAGAAGTTGGATAAAAAATTATAAACAGCAAAAAGCATAAGCATAAGCATTAGCATAAAGAAAGCATAAGTGAAACACATCTTCAAATTCGTCAAATTACTCCCCCTTTTTGCCAGGGATCGACAAAGTGCGGAAGAATGAGACAAAAGAGAAAGTCAAGAAAAAGAATGACAGTAGAAGACAAAGTGCAATAGAAACAAAGAGAAGATAGTAAGCCACCAAGGTTATGAAGTGTCCCAGTAAAAGGAAAAATGATCATTGAGGAGGTCCCAAACGAGCCAGAATGGCGGCAAGAGTTTCATCAATTCCGTTGAATCGTTCATCCATATGCACTCACAAACCCTGAACATCGGCTGCAAGTTGGGCAACTTGGTTGAGGGGTCCTTGTTGCTCCCCCTGAACTGGTGCAGCTGGTGCAGGTGCTTCTCCAGGAGCCTCATCACCCTGAGCATGCTGGACATGAGAAGTAGAGAGGGTGAGAGTGCGAGAGTTGATCGAATTCCGAATTTTCTGGAGTACGTCACTGGACTTTTTGGGAACCCCTTTGTGAGCAAGGAACTCAGAAATCAGCACACCAAACGGAAGAATGGAATTCTTCTTTGCACTTAAAGTTCGGACTATGGCATTCAGAATGATTTGAAGAATATTAACACGTCTACCCGTCCCAATGCAATATAGAAGATAACCATTCTTTTGGGCAACATCAGACGTGTGACCCCTTGGCTCCAAATTGTGACAGACAAACCGATTTAAAAACCGGTATTTGTTAGTCAAATTCCCATGAGGGATTAATCCACCTGGCCAAGCCGTAGGTTCCCCACAAATCGTTGAGCCCACCTAGTCATAGTCAATCTGAGTATTTGCCGGGATGGGGTAGTCTGGGTTCTCAACCTCTGGAATATCGATGAAGTCTGCTAGATCAGATGCAGAAATTGTAATCCACTTGCCCCGTACATAAGTTTTGAGATTCCCAGAATCTTATATCTCCATGTTGTTGTAGAATTCCCTAACCCAGTCCACGTAAATCTGCTTAGAATGGAAAGTAACCAACGGGAACCAATTGCGGGTTGCAAGGCTCCTAAAAATAAGTTTACCATGAAGCTCCTCAGCGACTTCTCGTTTTGATTCTACACTTCGTGAACGAAATTGCTCATTAAACTAATTTGCTTTACCCAAAGATGGAAATCAAGTTTGATCATAAGCAGGTTGAGAAGACGATGATTCAGCATGAGGCCTCTTTTTGGGTGCCATGTGGAAAGTCTGAGAAAAAAAATTGAAGCACAAACTAACGAGCTCAGTGAATGCAGAAAACCACTGTACAAACCCTAAAACTTCCACAAAACTCCCACAAAGCCACAGATCCCTGCAAAGACTAACACTTCCATAAATCCTTGCAAAAAAAATTGGGTTTCACCACCCACTCCACATTCCAAATATCTCTCATGTTTCCACAATCAGTTCCACAAGCACCAACACAGCATTCAACCAATTTTGCATCAAAAGGCAGTCCAGGAAATATATACCATTACAAATAAAAAATTGGTTTCACAAAAAAACAGTGTGACAGAACACAAGTTATTCACTGCACAATTTGTCCAGAATTTATCCACTGCACAACCTTGCACAACTCCACAGATTCCTGCAAAAAACAGAGTGGGTGCACTACCAAAAACCAAACACCTCCTTCTACAAGCACAGGCACTTCCAAGAAACACCAGCATAGCTCCAACAGTCACGAAAAGAAGCCATGAAAAAAATCACAACTCCACAATATTTCCACCAAATAACCAGTAACAAACAATAACAAGAGTTCACAATATTTCCACTTCACAAAACATCCAAATCGCAATAATACCAAATCTCAAGATATCCAACTCACAATCATGCCAACTAGATTAGAGTGCAACCAATAATCCATATTCCACAAAAAAGAAAAAGAAAAAGAGGAATGAATGATGCATGAGACTGAAAATGGCATGATAAATCCTAATAAAAAACCCTGACCTAATGAAATCAACTGAACAAAAGAGGGAGAACGAAAAACCTAGCAAGGAGCATGATTAACAGATGAACAAAAATGGAAAACCATACCTTTAATCAAGGGTAACGAACTGGAAGGAAGAGATGAAGGGCGCTGCAGAAAAAGGACAAAAATGCAAAGAAAACGAAGATGAGGAGAGAAATGAAGGAAGAACGGCAGAGAAGGAGAAAACCGCTGGCTGCAGTTATTGCACAGGTTCGCTCGACCAAATATAACGTTCGCTCGAGCTAACTCCTTGCATTTCGTACTTCTTCATTGCGGCGCGTGAAAAACCACTAACGGCTATGCATTTGTCAAAACACTCCAAATTACTCAGTAACGTACAGTTAGAAGTGAAAATTTTCCCTAATCTAATTGTACAGTGAATATGTGAAAATTATGACCAAAAAAGAAAAAAATTTAAAAAAATAAAACCTATGTGTGAACAATTCCCCCTAAATTTCCTCAAAATGAACTTCGTTGTTGCATAGGGAGCATACCCATCAAAAACAAGTTAGATAATCAATCTTTTTCTCGTATATGATGCCCCCTTTTCTTTTCTTTTTTTTTTTTGTGATTTCCATTTACTATACCAAGTCACTTTTTGTGACAAATGCCATATTATTTTTTAGTTTTTCACAAGCTGGATAGAGAGACGAACCATCATAGGTGACTTTCACACTAATGAACATGGTAGCCTTCTTCAAATGAAAATTACCAATCAAGTGGTAGCTATCACACACATTCTTAGGTAGTTCTGATCCTCCGGTTCAAGACGACGATCGTGACACCTCTTAAAGAAAAAGGAGGGAGAGGTATGTGTGAAAATCAAGAATGATTCATGCAATGTATACGAAAATAAAATAAAATTTAGTCAAGTGAAGAAGTGCATGTGCAATTAAATAAACGAAATTTGATTGAGTTCAGGGAATAGTAGAAATCCCTTGTGATTTCATTTGAAGAAATATGGCCGTGTTTGACCTGCTGCACATATCTAACGGTTTGGATCATGATTTCGGGTCCCATAAATTAAAAAAGATTTGAAAAACCGGACTGTCCAATGAGGACGTCCATATCACTGTAGTGACAAGCATCTATCCACTTCAGACGAGTTTGTCTGATTGGAATCTGCCACTTTTTTTTACTTCATGACTTCATGAAACAGACATTATTTGTCTTAATGCCATTTGAATGGACACAGTAAAAGCTTGAACCAAACATGCTAGAAGCAGATTCAATCTGTTTTAAACCAATAAGAGGAGAAAAGTAGAGATGTCAAACTGAACCTAAGTGTTAAGAATCCAACGTTTTTAAGTCTAATTCGTTAACCGTGAGTCCTATTTGCGAACTGTCAGTTCTGTCAAGTTCCATTACCCTCGAGCGAAGTGCTCACGCTGGATTTTCCAATTTTTTCGAGTGCCGTTTCTCATTTCGGACCCCCGGCGGACAGTTTTCGAGCCTAAGTGTCGGAAAGTCCTTTTTAGTTTTTATTTTACATTGGTAAAACTATCAGAGACTATTATCGACAAATTATATGACGACAGTAAAATGAACATTTAGCGACATTTTTTGTAAAATGTCGGTAATGTTCTAAAAATTTTTTAGGAAAATTAAAAATCAGAGTCCTTTACTGATGAATTTTTTTTTTACAGATGAAAATTAGCGTCGGTAAAGGTTGGTAGACTTTTTTACTTTATTTATAAAAAAAATTTTAATTATTTTTTTACTGATGAAAATTATAATTTTTGCGACGAAAAAAAATCGTCGGCAAAATTCCCACCTTGTTTTCCCTCTTCCTGCCACCAAAACACCTCTTTTCACTCTCTCCCCTGCTCTTCTCTCTCACGCCACCAAAACCCCTTTTCAATCTCTCCTGCGCCTCTCTCACTCTCTGCTCTCTCACTCTCGCTCTCTCTGCTCTCTCTCACTCTCGCTCTCTCTGCTATATCTCTCTCTCTTACTCTCTCTGCTCTGCTCTCTCTCTCTCTCTCTCTCTCTCACTGCTCTCTCTCTCTTTGCCCGAAACCGATCGTCGCTCGAGACCCTCTCTTTCGTTGCTGCCTCTGCGGGGAAGAAGACCCTAAATAGATTGAAAGGAAATAAGAAAAAGAGAAGAAGAAATCGTTCACTGCTAGGCTGCTCATCTTCTCCCTGCTGCTGGGCTGCTCGTCTTCTCCCTGCTGCTGGGCTGCTTGTCTTCTACCCTGCTACCCGCTGCTCATCTCATTCCAGGTACAACTGCTCGTTTTCTCCCCACACCAGTCTTCTTCTTCTTCTTTTTTTTTTTTACTTCATATGGGATTCCCTGTTGCTTTTTATTTTTATGTGGTGAATACTTTTGATTCATTGATGTTGGTCTTGATGAGTAGAAAGTGAGTAGAAAAATGAATAAAGATTTTAAAATGAGTTGTCTTGGATTTTATTCTCCGAGATTGATTTGGAGTTTTTAGCACACTTTGTCTATTATGAAATCACAGCCCCACTCCCTGTAGGGACTTTTACGATGACCAATACCAATGCTCAAGTTAAGATCGTTTCTGCTTTTAAAGGGCCAAGTCATTCAATCAAGTGATGATGATTGAGCAAAGAAGCAGGCCTTTGATCTCCTGTATCTTCAATGTGGGAATCCGTTGGTTGATTGATTACCTAGCACTCATTCACTCAAGATTGTTGGTCCTGCATTTGAGTGTCAATTGAGGCATTAAAAAGAAAAAGCACAAAGAATCTAGAATTGAGTTGTCTTGGATTCTATTCTCCGAGATTGACCGCTCTTTTGGATTCATATGTTCTTTAAAACTAAGCTTGTCCAAGTTCTAAACATGTTAGTGGTGGAAAAGTATTCTGATTTTCTAATTCCCAAGGGGCTACCTGCACACCTGCATTTCATTTGTAATGCATCCCTACATTTCATCTGTGCAAGTATTTGAATTAGTACGTTTTCACTCAGCTAGTAAATGAACACCAAAAGTCCTCAAGAAAGGCTTGGATTACCCTAGTTCGAGTCTTGGTCAGAATGGGGAGAAATCTACATACAGTGCCTTAAAATAAGGTTAGATTGGGATGCTAGATTTGGTTAAAAAAAAAAAAAAGGTTACATTTTCAATTGACATCCCTGTTAATCTTTCCGGGAGTAGAGAAGATGGAAATATGTAAATAGGCGTGAGACAAACATCTTCACCTTTTGAATCTCCAAAAATGAAGTACATTCCCACTGTAATACTCGAGTGGACAGTGTTGGCACATGTTCTGAAAATCCTGAACTTGTTAATTCTAGAATCAGCCCTCAAAAGTCCTGAACTCATTAATGGTAATTCAAAATAGATATAATAAAAAGACTCAATACTTTGTGAATGTAAATATGTATTTAACATTGGAACTTGTTGAATCTGAGTTCTCTATTCATAAATTCAAGACTTAAAATGAAGCTGAAGCTTGTATTTAGGAGTTTTTAAACCGAGTCTCAGAGTTGTTTGGGAAATCTACTTTCATGTTTAGATCACTTGTGATTAGGTCAGATATTGGTGAGCATATTCTATATCTAATTTCTGATTACTTGTGATTAGGTCATATATGGACAGGAGTTGGATATTACATTATCAGAACCGATTTAGTGCGGAGTACATAGCTGGGGTGAACTCATTTATTGATTTTGCAAAGGCGAATTCGGGCGGGGCTATGTTGATTAACTGCCTGTGTAACGATTGTTGTAACCATCGGAAGCATGACTATGTAACCGTTAGAAGTCATTTGCACATTCAAGGAATGATGGTCTCATACATACAGTGGATATATCACGGGGAACCTATAGTTCAACCTGATGATTCGGATGAGAGCGAGGATGAATCAAAAGAGAATCAAGATGAATACGATGAGTTGATAGAGGACCATCGTAGATGAACTTACTTGGAGGAAGATATTCAAGAGAGGGATGATCCACAGGATTTTGAAAATTTGTTGAAGGCTTCTCAGCGTGGCTTGTACCCAGGATGCAAAAACTCAGATACTCTATTATCATTTGTCATCAAGATATTGCATGTGAAGGTAGAAAGTGGGTGTAGCAATAAGTCGTTCAACAAGGTTCTTCAGATTTTTAAGGACTTCTTACCCAAAGGTCATGTGGTGCCGGAATCAGTTTACGAGGTGAAGAAATTATTACGTGACTTGGGCATGGGATACAAGAACATAGATGCCTGTAAACACAATTGTGTGTTGTATTGGAAGGAGAATGCTCAATTGGATAAATGTCCAGAATGTGAAGAGCCTAGGAACAAGGTCAATGATGGCAAGCGAAAGAAGGTCCCTCATAAGGTGCTCCGTTACTTCCCATGACACTGAGGTTACGCAGATTGTATATGTCAAGGAAGACAGCCACAGAGATGAGATGGCACAGTGAGAAGCGCGTTGATGTTGGGATAGCGCGACATCCGGCTGATTCAGTGGAATGGAAAGAATTTGATAAGAAATATCCAGAGTTTGCCCAAGAGACACGTAATGTGAGGCTGGGGTTAGCGACTGATAGATTCAATCCTTTCGGTAACATGAGCACCTCTTATAGCATGTGGCCTGTCATACTTGTGCCCTATAATTTGCCACCATGGATGTGCATGAAGGAGCCATTCTTCATGATGTCATTACTTATTCCAGGACCAAACTCACCGGGAAATGATATCGATGTATATCTGAGGCCCTTGGTTGATGAGTTGAAGGAGTTGTGGGATCATGGTGTATCGACTTATGATGCCTCCACTAAACAGACCTTTCAAATGCATTCGGCTGTGATGTGGACGACAAATGACTTTCCTGCGTATGGTAACTTGTCTGGGTGGAGCACAAAAGGTTATAACGCTTGCCCCTCGTGTAACGAAAGCTCGCTAGGGGTGAAGTTGAAAGATAAGATTGGGTACATTGGCCATCGAAAATACTTGGAACTGAACCACCAATCGCGTAGAAGCAACGCCTTCAACGGTCAGCCTGAGCGTGAAAAGAATTCTTTGGATTTACCAGGGCAAAAGGTACTAATCTGGCTAGAAGAACTAGTGCCGGTCAAGTTTGGCAAAAATAACAAAAGACCGCGTGACTATGGAGAACTGAATTGGACAAAGAAAAGCATCCTATTTGAATGGCCCTACTGGAAGTGCAAAAAACTCTGACATCACCTTGATCCTATGCACATTGAGAAGAACATAAGTGTAGCTTTGGTTGGAACAATTTTGGGCATAAAGGGCAAAAACAAGGGCACCGAGAAAGCGCGCAAGGATTTGAAAAATATGGGCATCAGGCCAGAGTTGCATCTAGTGGAGAGGGGTGATGGATCCAGCTTGAAGCCGCATTCCTCTTACACTCTGGAACCAAAACATAGAGATGGCTTTTATGAATTCTTGAAGTCGATCAAATACCCAGACGGCTATGCGGCGAACCTTTCGAAGTGTGTAACCTCGAAAAATGATAAATTAGCTGGTTTAAAGAGCCATGATTGCCACATCCTTATCCAACGCATCCTTCCTATTGGCATGCACTACTTTCTGAATAAGGATATCTGTACAACATTGTTCAAGTTAGGCAGCTTTTTCTAAGACCTCTGCTTGAAAACACAGAGACACGATGATTTGAAAAAAATGGAGGAGCAGATAGTTTTAATATTGTGCAAGCTGGAGAGGATTTTTCCTCCTGCTTTCTTTGATGTGATGGTTCATCTATCGGTTCACTTGCCACGAGAGGCCATGCTTGGTGGAGCGGTGCAATATCGGTGGATGTACCCGATAAAAAGGTAATAGTTGATGACCATTGATTAATTATTTATGTATTAGTGCAATTGCTTTGCATTGAAAATCGTAATTGTTATCGTTAGTTGTTTAAAGGTTTCTGAAGACCCTAAAAGGGTACGTTCGCAACTGAGCTAGGCCTGGGTTCGATTGCCTAGGCTTACATTGTCAAGGAGTGTCTCACTTTTTGGTCAATGTATTTAAGGCAGACTGATCGAGTAAAGTGGTATGATGATGGTGGCGAACGTGGCCTGGGGATGTCGGTCTTCACACAAACTGTCACGCCCCCGAACCCGATTAGTAATTAAACCGGATCCGGGGTGTGAAATTTAGGGCTAATTAAAAATTTTGCCCTTAATGCCCACGGATCGAAGTCCGCTGTGAGGATTGTATAGTTGCCTCATTGCCATTTAATCAACAGGCTTGTCCAATAAACACATTCATTAAACCTGTAGAGATATCAAAGCAAGTATGAATTTCATTCCATTAAATTCCAAGTTTCAAATAAAACTTATAAAGTTTATAAACATCAGGGCCATCCCAAAAACTTAGGCCCTGGTACAAAAGATATACAAAAGTATGGTGATTACAAAATGTGAAACCAAAAGATGAGACGGAGTGGCACGATGAGAAATATCCCCGTGTTACGCGCGCTAGTGCCGGAAGTGATGACGCTAAGCTACGTCATCGGCACCCCACTCTCGTACCTCGTCCTCCTCCCCCGGTTGAGGATCCTCTGGGATTGCCTCGGCATCCGGGTCGGCGTAGGGGTAGTAGTAGGTGTCCTCTGCACACCATGGGATAAGGTCAACACATGTTGGCAAGAAGATAAGCAATATACATCATTCATAACATGCTTCAAAGGAGAGTAAAGACAAATACGTGATCATAAGATAACAAGGTACAAGCTAGGCAATAAGCATGAATAATACGAGAATCAAATAATAAGATAAGTCCTAGCAAGATAAACAAGAATAACCATCCATGAAATGCAATGCAAGCAAGAGGAGACTCCGAGGATGTCCAAAGCCATCTCCCGGGGGTATAAGTGATGTCCGAGCCAACTACAAATACCCAAAGTCCGGCTCTAGGGGGATCCTAGCTCCCGGTCCTAGGAATAGCAGCACGGTCCTAGCCCGCTCCCAGCTATTCACGCCATGGACGCCGTCCAAAGCCGACTGCCCACCCTAGTGTCCGGTATCCGGCCCACTCAAGAATCATCAGACTGCAGCTGGTATGAATGCAAGATGATGGTGATGGTTTGTATACTACACAAGTTCCAAGACAAATACACGTGGATAGGTTTCCAAGTACAAGACAATAAGCCGAGGGCTACTCCAAGTCAAGCCAAGATACAAGTCGAGTCCAAGTTCCATGAGTAGTCCCCTTTCAAGTCTATCCACACGTGTCCGTCAATACAAGGCAAGGTACCTACGGATACACTCTAAGTCCGGTCCAACCCTAATTCTACAAGTTAAATTACAATTATACAAGTAATCGAGATAGAGTGTACAAGGTACGACATACTACGGATACGAGATTCAAGAGTCAAGAATGAGGAACAAGCCAAACCTAGGTCAAGGCTGTCAACCGTGTACTCAACGTATCCCCAACGGAGTACGTATGGAGAATGAGTCATTGGTGTCCTAATTTGGCGGCTCATGGTGTACGGAAGTTATTGGGCACCAATCAACTCACTACCACACGCATTCGGCCAAGTAACGTCAATATACGGAAATCCCGGACAACCAACGAAGCATACCAAGCCAATCATGCTCCGTTTCCATTTTCCCCAATTGATCAGGCAAGGGTAGGGCCAAGGGGTCCCACATATAAGTCAAGACCTATGGCAGAAATCCCATTTTCAGAAACAGTTTTCTGAGCCGGCGGCTAGCCGCCTGGGGTGGGTCGGCTGGCCGCTAGGTCGCCGCGTGGTGACCGCCGGGTCACCGCGAGTAGTGCAGACACTACTGGTTGGAATTTCGTCAGGTCGGCTAGCCGCGCGAGGACCGCTGGGTCACCGCGGGTGAGACAGAACCTGAAGAGGTTCTGTTCTGATTAGGCGGTCAGCCGTGGGCTAACCGCGGGGGTAACCGCGTGTACAACTGCGAGTATTTTCTGGGTAGGCGGTCAGCCGCTGGGCTGACCGCGTGGTGACCGCCCGTGCAGAACATGTAGTTTCTGAAGCTGTTCTCAGTCAGATTTCGAGGTACACTTATAGAGCCTCAAAGGCTTCACATTCCACACCTGTAAACCATGCATATCATGCCACCAAACACCCATCCATTCCATTCTAAGTCCATTTACATTATCCCTAATTACTTGTGAAATCCAAAGAAACATAAAACAAGCTTGGAGTTTGAGGGAAATCTAAGCAATACATTAGCAAGAATGAAGTAAACATACATGCATGAATAACACACAATGCTAATCTACTTGCCTTCACCAAATGAATGGAAGAGATGGAGATTAGAGAGAGAAACTTGAGGAGGAGAGTTCCCTACACACTCTAGCTAAATCCACCTTCCAAAACTCTTCTCCTACACCCAATGAACACCAAGGAAGAAGAAAAGAGAGAGGCCATTAACATGCTACCCATTTGCAGCCATGAAAAACGAAATGGGGAAGGAAGGAGAAGGGGAAAACTCACCAAATTTATATCAAGAGGTAGAGGAAGAAGAAAGGAAGAGGATGGAGTGCTTGGTTTCTCTTGGGAGGCTTTCAATCTCCACTTGCAAGAAGAGAAATGAAGAAGGAGGAAGAAGAAGAAGAAGTTCCAGCAGCTGAGTGAAGAAGGAACCGAAGGGTAGGGTTGGGTTTAGGGTTTAAATGGGGTTTAGAGGGGAAAAGTCCAAAATGCCCCTTTTGAGTGAAATGAGAGAAAATCAATTATTTGAGGGACTTCGGGGCGTCAAATCATGACGAGCCAAGAACGAAAGATGACGAGCGCGACGAGATCTTTCCAACGAGCCCAAATTCGGCGAAAACGGAACTTTTCGGAAAAATACCCAATTTTCCTATTAATCACAACCTAACCCCTTATTAAGACTAATCGCACTCGGAATCGAATGAAACTTCGGGAACATCTTTCTAATGACAAAAGAAACTCGCTTAACCACTAAACCCGCCTAATTAGCTAAAATCACAATTAATTAGGCTAATTGCCAATATTAAGAAATTAAACACCCTATTAAGGTCGGGGACCTTACATCCCTTCCCTCTAAAAAGAACATTTGGTCCTCCAAATGCCTAAACATACCTCCTCAGGAAGAAGATGAGGATAGGCTTTCCTGATCTGGTCCCTGAGTTCCCACGTAGCTTCCTCTGGACGATGGTGTTCCCATTGAACCTTGACCCATGGAATGGTCCTCGTCCGCAAAACTGTCTCCTTGGTGTCTATAATCCGCGCGGGCTGCTCCACATAGGATGCGTCGGGCTGAATCTGCAGTGGCTCGTGTGGCAACACGTGAGTGGGATCTGGAATATACTTGCGCAACATTGACACGTGGAACACATTGTGTACACCCGACAACTCTGGCGGCAAGGTAAGTCGATACGCAACGTCACCAATCCTGCTACGAACCTCGAACGGTCCCACATATCTCTTGGAAAGCTTCCCTTTTTGGCCGAATCTGACAACGCCACGCATTGGAGAGACCTTGAGAAACACCTTATCACCAACCTGAAACTCTAGTGGCCTTCGTCTCTTATCCGCGTAACTCTTCTGACGGTCACGAGATTCTTTCAAACGCATCTGTACAACCTTGACTTTCTCACTGGAATCACCAACTACAGATGGTCCGTGGAAACTTCGTACTCCTACCTCTTCCCAACACACCGGAGTTCTGCATCTGCGTCCATATAGTGCTTCAAACGGTGCCATACCAATGCTAGAATGGTAACCGTTGTTGTAGGAGAATTCACAGAGGGGCAAACTATCATCCCAATCCTTCTTGAAATCCAATACACATGCCCGGAGCATATCCTCTAGAGTTTGAATGGTACGCTCTGACTGTCCGTCCGTCTGAGGGTGGTAAGCTGTGCTGAATCTCAACTGTGTGCCCATGGATGACTGAAGTGTAGTCCAAAACCGAGAGACAAACTTGGTGTCTCGATCGGAAACTATAGATTTAGGCACTCCATGCAATCTAACAATCTCATCATTGTACAACTTGGCCATCTTATCCATGAATTGACCAGTCTTGAATGGTATGAAATGGGCTGACTTGGTCAATCGATCCACGATCACCCATATAGCATCGTTCCCTTTCCTGGTATTTGGCAATCCTGATACAAAATCCATAGTGATGTGCTCCCATTTCCACGTAGGAATATCCAACTGACGAAGTAAACCAGGAGGCTTCTTGTGTTCAGTCTTGATCACCTGACACGTGTAGCACTTGGAAACAAATTCTGCAATTTCCTTCTTCATGTTCATCCACCAATAGTGGTTCTTCAGATTCTGGTACATTTTTGTGCTGCCCGGATGAATAGAGTATCTTGTACGGTGTGCGTCTGTCATCAGTTCTGTCTTTATGTCCTGCACATCTGGCACGCATAACCGGTCTTTGCAATACAAAACCCCCTTAATTAGTCTGAACTCAGGCCTGTCATCTATGTGCTCGATGATACGCTGCAACCCTGGGTCATCCTTCTGACATTCCTTAATTCTGTTCATTATCTCTGGTTCCCATGCTGCCATGCTAGCAATCATTACCTTCTCACTGATAGGCCAAACTTCAGCTTCTAAATCTCTAAACTGTTCCATCCATCTCCATTCTGGCACTATACACCCACTGAATGCTGACTTTCTGCTCAAGGCATCTGCTACCACGTTGACTTTTCCAGGGTGGTACTTGATAGGGAAATCGTAATCCTTAATGTACTCCATCCATCTTCGTTGTCTGTTGTTCAACTCATTCTGGGTAAACAGATACTGTAAACTTCTGTGATCGGAGTGCACCTCGAATTTCTCGCCGTATAGGTAGTGTCTCCACATCTTGAGTGCAAGTACAACGGCTGCAAGCTCTAAATCGTGGGTGGCGTACTTCTTCTCATGGTCTTTCAATTGCCTCGAGCCATACGCTATCACCTTATCGTTTTGCATAAGAACACAACCCAAACCAACTCCTGATGCGTCTGTGTGAACGACAAATCCTCCACTGCCAGATGGTAAAGCAAGAATGGGAGCTGTGGTCAATCTGGCCTTCAGTTCTTGGAAGCTTCTCTCACATTCCTCGGTCCAAACAAAAGGGACGTTCTTTCGGGTCAACTTCGTAAGAGGGGCTGCCATAGTAGAGAATCCTTTCACAAACCTTCTGTAATAGCCCGCAAGTCCTAGGAAACTGCGAATCTCTGCTGCATTTTGTGGACTTCCCCAGTTGACAACTGCGTCTATCTTCTTAGAATCCACTGCCAATCCCTCCTTGGAAATTACATGACCTAGAAATGACACCTGTTCTAACCAGAATTCGCATTTACTCAGCTTGGCATACAACTGGCTGTCTTTCAGAAGCTGCAATGAAGTCCTCAACTGGTGCTCATGTTCCTCCTTGGACTTGGAATAAACCAATACATCATCGATGAATACCACTACGAACTGGTCGAGGTAAGGAGTGAATATCTTGTTCATTAGGGCCATGAACACTGCTGGTGCATTCGTCAAGCCAAACGGCATCACAAGAAACTCAAAATGGCCATATCTAGTCCGGAACGCTGTCTTAGGAACGTCTTCTCCTCTGACACGTAGCTGATGGTATCCCGAACGTAGATCAATCTTCGAAAAGAACTGGGCTCCCTGTAGCTGATCAAATAACTCATCTATTCTCGGAAGCGGGTACTTGTTCTTGACTGTCACTTGGTTCAATTGCCGGTAGTCGATGCACATCCTCATAGTTCCATCCTTCTTCTTGACAAATAGCACTGGAGCTCCCCATGGTGATACACTGGGCCGGATGAAGCCTTTGTCTAACAGGTCTCCTAGTTGACTCTTCAATTCTTTCAACTCTGCAGGGGCCATTCTATACGGAGCCTTCGAAATCGGTGCTGTACCTGGTACTAGCTCTATCGTGAAGTCTATCTCCCGCACAGGTGGTAAACCCGGGATCTCCTCCGGAAAAACATCCGGGAACTCGCATACTACCGGAATCTCTTCTATGGGTTTGGACTGCTTGTCCTCCGCGATAAACGCGATGTAACCCTCACATCCGCTCCTCATCAAACGGTCTGCCTTCAGTGCAGAAATCAACCGAGTGGAGGTGGGCTTCTTCGCACCAACGAACTCAACACTACGGTCTACACTACGCAACTTCACGGTCTTGTTGAAACAATCCAACACCGCACGGTTCGCCGCTAACCAGTCCATTCCAAGAATAACATCAAAGTCGGACATCGCCAACACAATCAAACTGGCGGTCAACTGAGTACCCCCAATCTGAACTGTGCACCTAGGATAAACAAAATCACATGCTACCGACCTGCCTACCGGAGTAGCAACTACTAAAACAAACGGCAACATCTCCCTACTCTTCCCAAAATGCAATGCAAATGCCGGTGCAACAAAAGAATGTGTGGAACCTGGATCGAACAAAACTCTAGCATCAAATCCACAAACGGGGAGAGTACCTTCAATGACGTTCTCCGCTGCCTCTGCCTGCTCGTGTGTGATCGCATATGCCCTGCCTAGCTGCCTCGGGCGCTGGTACTGCTGATGTGGCCTCGGCGCGCGATACTGTGGTCGCTGCGGAGCCCTATACTGAGGAGCCGGAGCACGTGGCTGCGGTGGCTGAGGAGGTCTGACAATAACTTGCTGCTGCTGCTGCTGCTGTGGTGGTCTAACTTGTGCTGGAGGTGCCTGTCTCAACGGCAGCGCAGGACGGGGAGGCCTGGGCGCCGGAGCTGGAAGTGCCGGGGGTGCAACCCCTGTCTTCATCGGGCAATGGCGAACCTTATGCCCGGGATCTCCACAATGATAGCATGCACCGGACTGCTTCCGGCAGTCTCGGGAGTAATGAGCTCCACCACAATGTAAGCACTCTAACCTCTGCTGCGGCTGTCTGAACCTTGGTTCTATTCTCTGTCTCTTGGGCTGCTGAGGAGGAAAAGGAGCAGGAGTAGGAGTAGAAGTAGAAGTAGGTATAAACTGTCCAATAAGCTGTGGCAGCATAGCCATGATCCTCTGCTGCTCTAACGCTATGACACCCTTGAGAGACTCCTCTGCCCAATATGCCTTCTTGACTACTGCATCATACTCTGTCAACTTGCTCTGTTGAACTTGCAATCTGATATCAGGTCTCAGTCCTCTGATAAACCTGCGAACCTTCTCAGAATCTGGCGTGATCAAAGCCGCTGCAAATCTGGACAGGCGGGTAAACTGGATCTCATACTCCTGAACTGGGAGAGTATCCTGTATAAGTGTCTCAAATTCCACTATTTTCTGCTCTATGTAGTGCTCAGGGATGAACCTATCTTGAAACTGTTTGACAAAGGTCTCCCATGCCTTGTCGTCTTCAGCGGTGTCGTATGCACTCTTGACGGTCTTCCACCATCCCTCTGCTGTCCCTCGAAACATATGTGTCGCCAATAGAACTTGCTGCTGACTTGTGCATTTGAACACCTCGAAGATCTTCTCAATCTGCACTGTCCATTCATCTGCCTCTGCGGGATCCTCTACCCCATAGAATTCTGGGGGAAGTCTCTTCATGAACTTCTCAACTAAATCATTGAGATCCCGTTCTTTAGCCCGAGGCTCAGACACTTTCTGCATCACTTCTACCATCTGTGCTTGAAAGGCTATTTGGTCCTCTCTTTGTTTCCTGTCACGTTCGGTCTGCACAGTCTGTGATTGTAGATAAGCATTGAGAAATTGCTGGAATTGGCTATCCGGTATGGGAGGTGTGGGGCCCGATCCTGATGGTGCGCTATTAGCCATTTCACTGCAAGAAAACATGAGTTAGGTACTATATAACCCAAAACTGACAATACAAGGCTATAAGAACATAGAACACACTACAACCACTAGGCTAACGTAAATCCTCACACGCGTCCTATGGTTTCTACAATTTTTACCCTGAGAAACCATCCAATGCTCTGATACCACTCTCTCACGCCCCCGAACCCGATTAGTAATTAAACCGGATCCGGGGTGTGAAATTTAGGGCTAATTAAAAATTTTGCCCTTAATGCCCACGGATCGAAGTCCGCTGTGAGGATTGTATAGTTGCCTCATTGCCATTTAATCAACAGGCTTGTCCAATAAACACATTCATTAAACCTGTAGAGATATCAAAGCAAGTATGAATTTCATTCCATTAAATTCCAAGTTTCAAATAAAACTTATAAAGTTTATAAACATCAGGGCCATCCCAAAAACTTAGGCCCTGGTACAAAAGATATACAAAAGTATGGTGATTACAAAATGTGAAACCAAAAGATGAGACGGAGTGGCACGATGAGAAATATCCCCGTGTTACGCGCGCTAGTGCCGGAAGTGATGACGCTAAGCTACGTCATCGGCACCCCACTCTCGTACCTCGTCCTCCTCCCCCGGTTGAGGATCCTCTGGGATTGCCTCGGCATCCGGGTCGGCGTAGGGGTAGTAGTAGGTGTCCTCTGCACACCATGGGATAAGGTCAACACATGTTGGCAAGAAGATAAGCAATATACATCATTCATAACATGCTTCAAAGGAGAGTAAAGACAAATACGTGATCATAAGATAACAAGGTACAAGCTAGGCAATAAGCATGAATAATACGAGAATCAAATAATAAGATAAGTCCTAGCAAGATAAACAAGAATAACCATCCATGAAATGCAATGCAAGCAAGAGGAGACTCCGAGGATGTCCAAAGCCATCTCCCGGGGGTATAAGTGATGTCCGAGCCAACTACAAATACCCAAAGTCCGGCTCTAGGGGGATCCTAGCTCCCGGTCCTAGGAATAGCAGCACGGTCCTAGCCCGCTCCCAGCTATTCACGCCATGGACGCCGTCCAAAGCCGACTGCCCACCCTAGTGTCCGGTATCCGGCCCACTCAAGAATCATCAGACTGCAGCTGGTATGAATGCAAGATGATGGTGATGGTTTGTATACTACACAAGTTCCAAGACAAATACACGTGGATAGGTTTCCAAGTACAAGACAATAAGCCGAGGGCTACTCCAAGTCAAGCCAAGATACAAGTCGAGTCCAAGTTCCATGAGTAGTCCCCTTTCAAGTCTATCCACACGTGTCCGTCAATACAAGGCAAGGTACCTACGGATACACTCTAAGTCCGGTCCAACCCTAATTCTACAAGTTAAATTACAATTATACAAGTAATCGAGATAGAGTGTACAAGGTACGACATACTACGGATACGAGATTCAAGAGTCAAGAATGAGGAACAAGCCAAACCTAGGTCAAGGCTGTCAACCGTGTACTCAACGTATCCCCAACGGAGTACGTATGGAGAATGAGTCATTGGTGTCCTAATTTGGCGGCTCATGGTGTACGGAAGTTATTGGGCACCAATCAACTCACTACCACACGCATTCGGCCAAGTAACGTCAATATACGGAAATCCCGGACAACCAACGAAGCATACCAAGCCAATCATGCTCCGTTTCCATTTTCCCCAATTGATCAGGCAAGGGTAGGGCCAAGGGGTCCCACATATAAGTCAAGACCTATGGCAGAAATCCCATTTTCAGAAACAGTTTTCTGAGCCGGCGGCTAGCCGCCTGGGGTGGGTCGGCTGGCCGCTAGGTCGCCGCGTGGTGACCGCCGGGTCACCGCGAGTAGTGCAGACACTACTGGTTGGAATTTCGTCAGGTCGGCTAGCCGCGCGAGGACCGCTGGGTCACCGCGGGTGAGACAGAACCTGAAGAGGTTCTGTTCTGATTAGGCGGTCAGCCGTGGGCTAACCGCGGGGGTAACCGCGTGTACAACTGCGAGTATTTTCTGGGTAGGCGGTCAGCCGCTGGGCTGACCGCGTGGTGACCGCCCGTGCAGAACATGTAGTTTCTGAAGCTGTTCTCAGTCAGATTTCGAGGTACACTTATAGAGCCTCAAAGGCTTCACATTCCACACCTGTAAACCATGCATATCATGCCACCAAACACCCATCCATTCCATTCTAAGTCCATTTACATTATCCCTAATTACTTGTGAAATCCAAAGAAACATAAAACAAGCTTGGAGTTTGAGGGAAATCTAAGCAATACATTAGCAAGAATGAAGTAAACATACATGCATGAATAACACACAATGCTAATCTACTTGCCTTCACCAAATGAATGGAAGAGATGGAGATTAGAGAGAGAAACTTGAGGAGGAGAGTTCCCTACACACTCTAGCTAAATCCACCTTCCAAAACTCTTCTCCTACACCCAATGAACACCAAGGAAGAAGAAAAGAGAGAGGCCATTAACATGCTACCCATTTGCAGCCATGAAAAACGAAATGGGGAAGGAAGGAGAAGGGGAAAACTCACCAAATTTATATCAAGAGGTAGAGGAAGAAGAAAGGAAGAGGATGGAGTGCTTGGTTTCTCTTGGGAGGCTTTCAATCTCCACTTGCAAGAAGAGAAATGAAGAAGGAGGAAGAAGAAGAAGAAGTTCCAGCAGCTGAGTGAAGAAGGAACCGAAGGGTAGGGTTGGGTTTAGGGTTTAAATGGGGTTTAGAGGGGAAAAGTCCAAAATGCCCCTTTTGAGTGAAATGAGAGAAAATCAATTATTTGAGGGACTTCGGGGCGTCAAATCATGACGAGCCAAGAACGAAAGATGACGAGCGCGACGAGATCTTTCCAACGAGCCCAAATTCGGCGAAAACGGAACTTTTCGGAAAAATACCCAATTTTCCTATTAATCACAACCTAACCCCTTATTAAGACTAATCGCACTCGGAATCGAATGAAACTTCGGGAACATCTTTCTAATGACAAAAGAAACTCGCTTAACCACTAAACCCGCCTAATTAGCTAAAATCACAATTAATTAGGCTAATTGCCAATATTAAGAAATTAAACACCCTATTAAGGTCGGGGACCTTACACAAACTGTCCGTCCCGTCGGACTTATGCCGAGGGCACATGATCCTTCTCAAGGAAAGCGTGACAATGCTCATTGGTTTGTGCTGAATAATTGCCCCGAGGTGGAGCCGTATCTACAGTATGTGCTTCAATCTAGCCATATTTATGCATTGCTTGTTAACTCCTTTATTCATTCTCTACTCGTATTTATTCATTAAAAACTATCTTGAGTAGGGAACACAAGAAATTAGTGCAAGATCAAAGAGGTGGAGATGTCGGGCAGATACAACGAAAAGAATTTGCAGAATGGTTCAAACAACGTGTAAGACATATAAAATATTGTCATTTTAATTGCTAGATATTATTGGATTACACTTCAAATGACACGGTTAGTCTAATACATTTGTCTTAATCTGCTTATGTAGATGAATCAATTGCGAACTCTAGGGTCACTAGAAGCTTTTGATGAGATGTGGTCATTAGCAAATGGCCCTAGATCCCTAGTGAATCTTTATCAGGGGTGTGATTGCAATTGCATCCGATACCACACTATAGACCATGAGAAATGTCGTAGGAGCCAGAGTAGCGGCTTGGTCGTGGAAGGGGAATACGAAGGGGTGAAGCATGACTACTATGGCTACATCTGTAAAGACTGGGAATTGTCCTATTTGCACGGGGGGTAAGGTGGTCTTATTTGAATGTGAATGGTACAACACTAGTACCAAGCACAAGAGAAACATCGAAGACCATGTTACAAGCATTGATATAATGGGTCGTTGGTGTAAGGATGATCCATTTGTCCTACCAAGTCAGGTGACACAAGTCTTCTACGTCATTGACACCAGCAGAGGAAAAAATTGGAGAGTCGTAGAACGGGTCAAGCCTCGGGGAGTATGGGATGTACCCGCTAAGCGGGATGACGGCGATGATGATTATGATGTGCCTAATGATGCATTTCAGCAGGACGAAACAACATTTGTTGTCTCAGTCCTCGTCGATGGTACTAGTGTCCAATACTCTATGGATGATATAGATCCTGAGATCGTTCTCAGTGATGAGTCAGTAGACGAGGATGGCCAAGACGAGGATGAAACACTGGCGGAGTACGAAGATGATGAAGAAAATGATGTTCATAGTCAGGAAGATGATGACATGGACTATGACATGTAGTGTTTGTTTCAGGTTTTGCATATGTAACGATTAAGTAAATTAATAAAGATCTTCTCCTACATAATGACATTGTCTTTAATTTCATTTTCTCTTCTGATTTGTTCATATATGGATAAGACATTTCTACATTTCACATTTTATTCTTATTTTGCAAAAGATGCCAAACGGAGGGAAAAAATGGGTCAAAATAGGAGAATTGTCCCGTCAAGTGCAAGCATCCAATTATTTATTAAAGAGAAAAAAGACAATTAAGCAGAATGTAGAAAAACTTGCATCTCTAGGGCTCCTACCGACCGCATGTACTATATTTGGTTCGGCTAAAGGGACAAACGAGAAGGGAAAGAGGAATGTTAATGGGAATGATAAGGATGAGAAGTACATTCCCCCCGAAGATGATGATGTAGATGACGAGACATCTTGGTCTCAATCGGATGAGGCAATCTTTCCGTGAATGTCTATGACATGTACTTGAAAATATTAGTTTCAAGTTGGTGACACTCATGCTAAAATGATTTCCATTTCCATTTAATGTAAATTGCTGACATTCACTTTACTAATATTATTGATTTGTGCTGAATTATTTATTTTTCTTATCACTTTGCTTTAAGCCAGATTGCAGATATGCCTTGGGAAAAGAGGGCGAAACGTGCTCAGCAGATCGCAGCTGCACTCAGGTTAGCTCCTGTAGAGAGCACACCTGAGCCCTTGACACAGCCTCCGCCAGCTGCTCTCGAGGTTACACGGTCTAGAGGATCATGGAGCACCCCTGATTTGGCAGCCCCCCAACCTCTGCCGATTCAGCCTCTGACCACACATCCCCCACCGACCCAGCCTCAGTCGTCCCAGCCTTCCACGAGCCCTCATACAGTCAAGAGCAGTGTAGGTGAGAAAATTATGACCTTTTAAATCTCAAAATGGTTCACCTCAATTTATTCATTTGTGTTCACTAACTCATTTAGCATTGTCATCTTAATAGCATCAACCCCAGCCTCGGAGGTTCCGAGCCGTGTAAGGGGTGTTATGCGAGGAAAGAATGTGAAAAAGCTGAGGAGACAACTAGGTCATAACATCCCAGTCTCGATCCCCATCTTCAATCATAGGCCAGAAGGGGAACATGCCCCATGACTGGTTAACCATCTTGGGTTAGCCATTAGAGAGGTTGCCCTGGTCAGGCCCCATGGCTGGAAGAAGCTTGACAGTGGGATCAAGCTTGCCGTCATCACTGCTGTTAAGGTAAACTGAAACAAGAAATATCAACCAAAATGATTATAGTTGTGGTCCTCATTACAATATTTGACTATATTTTGTGATTACTAATCTTTATATGGCTCTCCCCTAATTGCAGCAATTTTTTTATATCGGGGACTATGAAGCTGATACGCAGCTCCAGGCGGACATTGACCGCCAATGCGGAGTTTTGTATAGGAGTTGGAAGTATGAGCTGCATACTCACTATCTCGAGCTTTTGGAGCAGGGGGTTCCTCGGACCCAGGACCACCCAGCAGAGGGTTGTGGTCTAGCTGATTGGCAGCTTATGGTCTCGCAGTGCTGGGAATCACCAGCCTGGAAGGTAACCTTGGGATGTTATCTACAAAAATCTACCTGCCTACTTAATTCCCTGTTTAACTATGTTCTTGCTTCATTTGTTTCTCTTTTTGTCGATGCTTAAAATGGCTTTGTATGTCGTTTTCTATGTAGGCGAAATCGAAAAAAGCTCAAGAGAGTCGAGCCAAGCTGCCATATAATCATACCAGCAGCTCCAAGTCATTTGCATCGAGGATGTCTCTGATGGTACTGATTATATTCATATGAAGAAACTTGATTAAGTTCATTAATTTATAAATATGTAGCTGGGTTCATATCTAATACAAAGCTATTTCAAATGACAGATGACACAGAATGCCGGTCAAGCGCCGCCTATTACTCAGTTCTTCCACGACACCCACTACAGACAAAAGAGTAATGAGTGGGTAAATGAGATGGCTCAGCAGAGACATGTACGTTTAATTATAAATCAAATATGATCAATAATTCCATAAAAGCATTCTAAATCACTTATTGATTTAAATGGCAGGAGGCCTTGGTGCAGCGGACTGAGGAGCAGTCGCAGCCCTCTGTCACAACTCCGATGACTGAGGAGTAGATTGCTGCTAATGTGCTTGGGAAGAGGTCGGGATATGTAAAAGGGTATGGGATATAAGCGAGGACCTCTTCATATTCCCCACAGTCTCGGGCGCCAGATCCTGAGGTGATAGCCCTGAGGAAGCAGCTAGCTGAGCAGGCTGCGAGGCAAGCTGAGCAGGATAGGAGAACACATGCACTTGAGGCCCTCGTTCAGCAGTTGGTAGCTACGGCAGGGATAGATCCTTCCGGCTATTTCAACATCACGAGAGGGACCACTTCTGCTCGTGATGGCACAGCTACTGGAGATCATGATGCGACTCTTTGGTTAGTAGATTACTCTCTTGAAAATCTGACATAATAACTATTTGAAAATTATAAACAATTGAAATTTAACATAATAACTAATCGAAAACTATTCATAATAACTTTCCGACACTTAGGCTCGAAAACGGCCTGCCGAGGGTCCGGAACGGGAACCGGCGACCGGAAAAATACATCTCTAAGGAGGAATATACAATAATATGTCTAGATGTGGATACACATAATGCGTTAGCACGGACAGCATATATACATATAACCAATATTTATCTGTCTCTGAATACTAGTGTAAAAATACACAAAGCTACAAGTCGATTCTAAAATGCTTGTCAATTTCATTTTGCAAGCATAGGTTTTCAACAAACTCAGCATGGTAAACACAATAGGAAAATACACTTTTCTGATAACAGCAGATATCCATTTCATTGAGATTCAACAGGACTCTAGTACAGAATATGCTAGAACTCTCTTTAAGCATTTGTACTTGATGATTGTTTTCATAAAATATGCAACTAGAACTTTCTATCATCATTTGTACTTGATGATTGCTGTGTTGATAGGAGTCCAGTTGGGTGGAGCCCAACCAAAATCCTAGTCAGATCTAGTCACACTCTTTTAGATTGGGGTTAGGTTTGGGCTTCAAAAGCACAACCTGAATTAAGTATTGGATGAGTTGAGGTTGAGGGCTTAGTTGACCTGATCCAACCTGAAACTAATTGACACCTCATTAAACTATGCATGCTTTGGTTTTCCCAATTGTTGGATTGAATCACAGACCTTAACCCACAACAGGTCAAAGTGTTCCATGGAACTTTTCCTCTATCAGAGACATGTTAAAATTGGAACAATAGATTTCTTCACTGAAAACTTTGGATTCCTTTTCCGACACTTAGGCTCGAAAACGGCCCGCCGGGGGTCCGGAATGGGAACCGGCAACCGGAAAAATCCGAAACCGGCATGGGCACTTTGGTTGAGATGAAAGTAACCTGTAAGAACTGACGGCTCGCAAATAGGACTCCCAGTTAGGGAGTTTGGAGCTAAAAGGGACGCTTTTCCAACACTTAGGCTCGAAAACGGCCCGCCGGGGGTCCGGAACGGGAACCGGCGACCGAGAAAATCCGAAACCAGCAGGGTACTTCGCTCGAGATGAGAATAACCTGTAGGAACTGACGGCTCGCAAATAGGACTCCCGGTTACGGAGTTTGGAGCGAAAAGGGACGTTTTTTTCGACACTTAGGCTCGAAAACGGCCTGCCAGGGGTCCGGAAAGGGAACCGGCGACCGGAAAAATCCGAAACTGGCACGGGCACTTCGTTCGAGGGTAGTGTAACCTGTAGGAACTGATGGCTCGCAAATAGGACTCCCGGTTAGGGATTTAGGAGCGAAGACGAACGCTTTTCCGACACTTAGACTCGAAAAAGGCCCACCGGGGGTCTGCAACTAGAACCGGCGACCGGGAAAACCTGAAACCGGTACGGACACTTCTCTCGAGGATAGAGTAACTTGTAGGAACTGACGGCTCGCAAATAGGACTCCCGCTTAGGGAGTTAGGAGCGAAGACGGACGCTTTTTCGACACTTAGGCTCGAAAACGGCCCGCCGGGGGTCCGGAATAGAAACCGGCGACCGGAAGAATCCGACACCAGCACGGACACTTCGTTCGAGGGTAGAGTAACGTGTAGGAACTGACGACTCGCAAATAGGACTCCCGGTTAGGGAGTTAGGAGCGAAGACGAACGCTTTTCAAACACTTAGACTCGAAAACGGCCCGCCGAGGGTCCGGAACGGGAATCAGGGACCGGAAAAATCCGAAACCGGCACGCTCACTTCGCTCTAGATTAGAGTAACCTCTAGGAACTGATGGTGTGAAAATAGGACTCACGGTTAGGGACTTAGGAGCGAAACGGGACGCTTTACCGACACGGAGGCTCGAAAACGGCCCGCCAGGGGTCCGGAAAGGGAACCGACGACCAGAAAAATCCGAAATGAGCATGGGCACTTCGCTCAAGATGAGAGTAACCTATAGAAACTGACGGCTCATAAATAGGACTCCCGGTTAGAGAGGTTGGAGTGCAAAAGGGACGCTTTTCCGACACTTAGGCTCGAAAACGGCCCGCCGAGGGTCCGGAACGGGAACCGGAGACCGAAAAAATCTGAAATCAGCACGGCCACTTCCGTTGAGGGTAGAGTAACCTGTAGGAACTGACGGCTCACAAATAGGACTCCCAGTTAGGGATTTAGGAGCAAAGACGGACGCTTTTTCGACACTTAGGCTCGAAAACGGCCCGCCGAGGGTCCGGAACGGGAACCGGCGACCGGAAAAATCTGAAACCAGCACGATCACTTCGCTCTAGATTAGAGTAACCTGTAGAAACTAATGGCTCGAAGATAGGACTCACGGTTAGGGACTTAGGAGCGAAAAGAGACTCTTTTCGGACACTTAGGCTCGAAAACGGCCCGCCAGAGGTCCGGAATGGGAACCGGCTACCGAAAAAATTCGAAACCGGCACGGTCACTTCGTTCGAGGGTAGAGTAACTTGTAGGAACTGACGGCTCGCAAATACGATTCCCGGTTAGGGAGTTAGGAGCGAAGACGGACGCTTTTCCGACACTTAGGCTCGAAAACGGCCCGCCGGGGTCTGGAACGGGAACTGGCCATCGGAAAAATCCGAAACCGGCATGAGCACTTCCCTTGAGGGTAGAGTAACCTGTAGGAACTGACAGCTCGCAAATAGGACTCCCAGTTAGGGAGTTAGGAGCGAAGATGGACGCTTTTTTTACACTTAGGCTCGAAAACGGTCCGCCGGGGGTCCGGAACGGGAACCGGCGATCGGAAAAATCCGAAACCGACACGGTCACTTTGCTCTAGATTAGAGTAACCTGTAGAAATTGACGGCTCGAAAATAGGACTCACGGTTAGGGACTTAGGAGAGAAAAGGGACGCTTTTCGGACACTTAGGCTCGAAAACAGCCCGCCAGGGGTCCAGAACGGGAACTGGCAACCAGAAAAATCCGAAACCAGCACGGGCACTTCCCTTGAGGGTAGAGTAACTTGTAGGAACTGACGGCTCGCAAATAGGACTCCCAGTTAGGGAGTTAGGACAAAGACGGACGCTTTTTTGACAATTAGGCTCGAAAACGGCCCGCCGGGGGTCTGGAACGGGAACCGGAGACCGAAAAAATTCGAAACCGGCATGGTCACTTCGCTATAGATTAGGAACTGACGGCTCGAAAATAGGACTCACGGTTAGGGACTTAGGAGCGAAAAGGGACGCTTTTCGGACACTTAGGCTCGAAAACGGCCCGCCGGGGGTTCGGAACGGGAACCGGCGGCCGAAAAAATCCGAAACTGGCACGGCCACTTCGTTCGAGATGAGAGTAACCCGTAGGAACTGACGGCTCGCAAATAGGACTCCCGGTTAGAGAGTTTGGAGTGAAAATCGACAAGGGTAGAGTAAAAAGATTCTAATTTATAATTTATATATATACATGTATATCTTTCTTTTATAATTTAATTTATTGAATATATTCTAATGTTGTTTTTGTCATTACAGATTGATGGACGTTTTGGGATCAGTTGCAGACTTTGCGGTTGTTTTATTCTTTTTAATTTATTTGTATTTGTATATTGAAAATTTTTATGGGACTATCTCATTGTTGATTAATGAAATATTTGATTAATGAGATCAATGGTTTGATGAAAAATGGCAATGGTCATCTGAGCAATATTTGTTTGTATGCATTTTTAATATTGAATATAGGTATATGAACAGGTTTATATTTTGATACAGGTGTATAAACAGGTTTACAGGGAATTTTTATTGGAAAAACGAAAAAAACCTTAAAAAATTAAAAAACTTTCACCGACGTTTTGTTTTGTCGGTGAAAGTCTTTTTATTTTTTATTTTTTTGCTTTTACCGACGCAAATAAATAGTCGGTGAAAGTAATTTTAATTTTTTTTATTTTCTTGTTTACGTTTACCGACGAAAATACAACGTCTGTGAAAGGATTATTAATTTTTTTATTTTATTTTTTCATTTTACCGACGAAAAAGAAACGTTGGCGAAAATCTTTTTAGTTTTTTAATTTTCTTTTTTCATTTTATCGACGAAAATTAAACATCGGCGAACGTCTATTTATTTATTTTATTTTCTATTTTACTTTTACCGACGACAAATAAACGTCGGTGAAAGTCTCATTAATTTTTTTAATTTTATTTTTTCATTTTTAGCGACGAAATAAAAACGTCAGTAACAATTGTATTATTTTTTTTTATTTTCTTTTTTCATTTTACCGACGAAAATAAAACCGTCAGTGAAAGTCTCATTAAATTTTTTTAATTTTCTTTTTTCATTTTAGAGATGAAATAAAAACGTCGATAACAATTGTATTAAATCTTTTTTATTTTCTTTTTTCATTTGACCAATGAAAATAAAATGTCGGTGAACGGTTTTTAAATTTATTTTGTTTCCTTTTTTATTTTACCGACGAAAAATAAACGTCGGTAAATATATTTTTATTTTTTATTTAGTTTTCTTTAATCTTTTGCCGACAAAAAAAAGTGTTAGTAAAAGTTATATAAATCGTCGGTAAAAAAAATTTTGTCGACGGTTTTTTTTTTTCGTCGGTAAAATGTTTTGTTGACGTACATTGGCCGACGTCTTACCGACGAAATTATTTTCGTCGGTAAAGACCTTCACCGACGAAATTATTTTCGTCGGTAAAGACCTTCACCGACGTTTTTGTGTTCTTTGGCGACAAAAAAACTCGTCGCTGAATGTGTAAACTGTTGTAGTGGGCTTTGTAAATGGTGACTTCGCGCTTAAACTTCCTACCGCCCCTAGAGACGGGGACCGAGGTAGTTGCAGAAGTGGATGGGGCCCTGTGGCGTGCTGACTCCTCCTTGGAGGAATTCTTGTCCCTCCTGGACGGTTGTTTTCCTGGTTGAGGCTAAAGTTTTCCCAACCGCGGGCCTTATCCTCCTCTGCTCTGATGAACTGGTTTGCCCGGGCCATGAGAGCTTTCATTGTGACCACGGGAACCGTACCAGGTCAGTTTGCAGGTCGAGTCCCGGACGCAAGGTCTGCTGGAAGGATTTTACAGCAACTTCGTCCGAGGCGCCTTCGATTTGGCTAAAGACCGTCCAGAATTGTTTGGTGAACCGCGTGACGTTCTCGTCTTCCCGCATCCTAAGGGCCATGAGGTCGGCGTCTGTCTTCGGGATGACCTTATGGGCCTGGAACTTCTCTAGGAAGGAGTTCCGGAGCTGCCGCCAGCTCGAGATGGAGCCTTCGGGGAGTGAGCAAAACCACCTTAGGGGGAGGTCTCCTAAACTGGAGGAAAAGACTCGGCAGTTCAGGAAATCTTCATCACCCCACACCGACATCCTCTAGATGAAGTGTCGGAGGTGCGCCGCAGGGTCCGAGGTTCCACTGTAAAGGACGAACCTCGGGACGCTGAACTTCTCGGGAAGAGCAAAGTTTCTGACTTCCTGGGAGAAAGGAGTCGCGCCGAGATCGTCAGCGTCAAAGGTGTTGTACCGATCTCGGGCGATACCAGCGACCTCCATATTCTGGCGAATGGCCTGCTTGATGTGCTGGTCAAGCCACTGCTTCAAATCACCCTCGTCTACTGGCTACTGACATTGCCTCTTAGGCTCTTTGTTTAGGTGGCTGCTGCTGGAGCCTTCATCGTAGACTCGGTCACGCCTTCTGCTATTGAGGACGTGTCTCAAATCCTGCTCAGCATAAGGAGGGGGCTGTCTCCGCCTGGGAGGTGGACTTGGAGCCCTCCCCTTCTCCCGTAGCTGTTGCTGGAGTTGGAGGATGAGCTCGTCCTTTTCTTGAATAATAAGGTTCTGAGCCCTGATATCCTCCAGGAAAGGGTCTTCGTTGTCGTTGGGGTTGGCTTGGAGGTGGGACTGAGACTTAGCCAGCACCGACTCCTTACCTCGCTTGGTGACTGATCTTTCACCTTGCTTGGTATGCTCTTTGCTCTGGCGGGTTTGTTCCATTGGTGGAACGTCTCGACGGGAAGGTGCACCAAACCTCCCCTCTAGACGGTGAGTCCGAATGGGTCACCACAAACTCTTCGACGCTTGGTGCACCAAACCTTCCTCCGGACCTTCTCTGTCGAGGAGGCGGAGGTGGCAGGTTTTGTACCAACACAGGCTGCAGGGACGGGCCCTTGGAAGCCTTAGATGATCCTTCACCGTTTCTGGTCCTTGGAGGCATGGTTTTTAGAAGATTCTATTCAGTCGTTCCCCACAGACGGCACCAACTGTAAGTGGTAAAAATGACACCAACTTAATTAGGAAGAAATAGATCTTGATGAACGAGAGAAACCGAACGCCTGGAACTTGAAAAGGGAAGGAAAGGAACTGGGTCAGAGGCCCTGGCTGCCGTCAGCTGAAGGCACTCCGATGCCTGAGTTGGTTCTGGAAACTAAGTAGGGGATGAGTGGAGAAGAGAAGTGGGATGGTGCAAGCACTCTCATGTAGTATGTTTGCGTAAGGTTATATTGCGTTGCGTACCTTCATGGGGCTAATCCCATGTGTATTTGTAGATGATTCCTCGTTCATTCTCTTAGTGAGTGGGGTAGGTGGGGTAAGGTCCCATCTGGCCTTACCCTGACATCCAGTGGTAGGTAAAAAGGGGATATCCCATCAGAAGTCTCCATGCCTCGGACAGCTGACGTGACCGGATGATAAAGCCACCTTTTTATCTCCATAAATGAGCTACCCTATCTGCCAGAGCACTCCCGTACTTTTCGTAGGGATGCGATGGCCCACTTCCGGACTTAGTGCCCTTGCCGAGATCAAGAATGGGCTCGCTGAGGAAGCGCTTAGCCGAGCTGGCACTCTACCGAGCTGCCGAGCTAAAGGGTACCGAAACCAAGCATCTGGCTGGTACTGTTTCCGAGGTCCTACTTAATCTCGGAGTGAGATGGTGTTTTATCCACACAAAGTCTATGATTCCTGTCCAAAATGACATTGATTTTACACCCAGGGAGCTTAGATCCCCTAAAAGCTGTACAAAACTATATGATTTTACTTACGTACGTAACTCTTATAGGGCACCATCATTTCTTCTTGAAAATAGAAACAATAGAAGTCTTTTGAACAACATTAATTAATGACAGGGTTAGAGGAAGGCTGTTTCGGAACAACCCAACAAAATGAACGGGGACTTCGATTAACTAAGATCTAATCAAAAGCCATTTGAACGCAGCTTTTTAATCTGGCGTCGTTACCAGGGGTCGTTTCATACCTCACCATTGAACTTAAGTGACCTTTGACAACCCTCTTCATTGTATATTATAATAGTGAATCATGGAGCTCCTCCACTCTTTATTTATTTTTTTGTTCTTGCTTGGTTGATTTCTTTGGATTATTGATCTTGTGGGGTTCAGTTGAGTTCTTCTTGTTTGGGCTTGGTTCGATGTGAAAAGTGTATTTTTGACTTTTTGTGCTATCTTCTTCTCTTCTAGCTGTCTCGTCAACATTACTAGCTAGTCTTGGATTTGGATGTGGAAAAGAAGAAGACAACAACCGATAGTGTGAAACAGAGGTTCGTAGAAAAGAATTCATTTTTTTCAATCAGAAAGCAAGAAAAGGTGGAATCTAGGATGCTTACCAGATACAGATTTCTTCTCTCCTTTAACCAAGTGAAATGATTATAACCAAGTGAAGTAGCCAATTGACATTTAATTGACGCTGCAGATCGAACTTAGATGGGTGCACCTTCATGTATGCCGGTCACTAGGATAGGAAAGATTAGAGGATATGACAATGGCAACTTTATTTCATTTTATGTATTTATTATTATTATTATTATTATTATTATTATTTATAAAGATATCATATACCATCCAAAAACTTAAGTTGATAGGTGAATTGCCAAATAGAGGCTGTCACGTGCCCACTCTTATACTATGTACCAACCAAAAAGCCTAAGTTGATCGGTGGAAGGCCCAAACATATAAATATATATATATATATATAAAGCCTCATCCAAACTCATTACTTAGTGATGCGGGACGTAGGGCGTTGTCATTATTATTATTTTGCATTGGTACATACTCACACACCTCGACACTCACGCTACCAAGTCCCTACCGATTCCCATCCCACATTGTATTTGTAGATACGGAGATGCCTCACCACTCGGACTACAAGTGGATTGGCAACTTTAAATGTTAGTGACATGGTAGTCATCCTCATAACCAATTCTATAAGGAAGTAGAACAGAGTACTGTGTTACTAAAAGTGTTATCCAATGGGGCCAATTCAGCTTTAATGAGAGAATGAAACTCTTGAGCAGCCTTGAAGAATAATGGCATACGTAAGTGCTAATGCATATCCATTTCCTGAATCCTTAACTAAATCTTTGATGTCTATCTATGCAAAAGGTAGAATGATTGATTTCAGATACCCCTTTAAAGTTTCAGATAAGAGTATAGATTGGTGGCATACGTAATTCATGTAATAGTTTATAGCATGCAAGTTGAGTTCCTTGGAAATATACCAATCAGAAGGTGATATAAAAACCACTCGTGTTTAATTTAGTAGCAGACCTGTTGATCTTAATTCATGAAAAGGAATGTAGGATCAGCATAGACAATTTGCTAGGCACAAGGATTGTGATGGGTGTTTTAGGTTTCTACATAGTAATGTAGAATTACATATTATTTAATCAACGAAGGATTTATGGAGAGATTCCCCCTTATGGGGCCCACTTGATTGCTTGCAAACTGCAAGGTTAGCAAGGAGTGTAAGGAAGATTAGTAGTTACTTTAAATCTTCTGTTGTTAATTTATATGAATCAATAATTAATGTACCTCAATTAGCTGAAGCTTTACTAGTTCTGTTTCAACCGTGCACTGTGGCAACTGCCAGACACAATAGGTAAAATGTGAAATTGTATTATAATTTAGCAAACTTCCCAAACATTAATAGATATTTTGACATAAGATTTTGTAATATTTGTGGTTCATTAATTCCCCCTATGAAGCAATACTTATTATTCTGCCCATAGGTACATGTTTCATTTTGGTGGAACCTGTTCTCCAATTAAATGCATAAGTCAACTGTGGATGATGGGTGTACCGAAAATGAACTTCACCATACATTTCTATCTACCTGATGTAAAGCAATAGTGCCAACATGAAACGTTTTTGGCTCCCTGAGCTAAAGCAGTCATGCCAATAGAAGGAGAAAATTTTGTTAGGGTTGGAGTACCGAAGCCATTACCCTAACTTTGAGGGGGCGGGGCAGCTTAGAGAAAGGCTTAGGGCCTAAAAACAAGAAAATCATTATTATTAAAATTTTTACACCGTTACCAAGCATCAAGTGTCGACCGAGCATTATCTTGTCTAACATCTATTGTAAAGAAATCACTAAGAAAATGTTTGGAGAATAGAAGTTGTCAAATGTTTGGAGAATAGAAGTTGTCTCTAAAAACTTTTTTTATAGGACGAAATCATGCATATGTGCTTTAGTAACTTGGTTCTAAAAGTACAGCCTTTTTTATTTTGTCAAAGAAGAAAACTGGTTAAATAGTTTGTTATATATATCTTACATCTTTCACAGGAGTTTTCATGTACCAAGTCATTATAGTGGAATTTTATCTTCAGGAAATTGAAACCATTTACATTAACCTATCTTTTATGAATTGACTTAATTTTTAATTTAACATTAATCTGACTATTAAGCATTAATGGATTTCAGTCATAAAAATAAATACCCTTAAGAAATCACTATTATTTTAGACTTAATTGGGAGCAGAAACACTTATTACAATTAATGAAATAAAACTAGAAGAAAGAGATAGAAAGAACCCACTCAACACTTATTGCTTATGCATCAAGAATAATACATAACTCAAATAATTGAATAAAGAGAAAATGAATCAAATATGTGTATGGGTGTTTAGGGTATTTTGTAATAGGTATGAGGGCATGAAACTACCTTCATATCCCCATTCTATTGATGCTAAGTGACCATTATATGGGCATTTTAATATATATATATTTACAAATTACATATATAATATATAAAAGAAAGTAGAAGGGCCAGGGCTAAGGTCGGGCCTACTAGTTTGTCCAAACTCTCCCCTCAAAGTTTGAGGCCTACAAAAATTATCCAAGTATGATCCTAGGGCTTTTTCTTAGAAACAAAAGTCCTCACTTTAAGGGATTTTTTAGGGTTGGGCTGGGCCCCCTTGTCTTAGGGCCAAATTGACAAGCTTATGTGGAACTCTATCATGGGGCTTACTTATCAAACATCCAAACCAGTAAAATTAAATGTCCTCCTTTTTTTATTGGCTAATGCCAAGTTTTATAACAATAGAAGTTGGTCCTGCTTTTAGATTGAGTATATGACATTTTTAACTTTATATGCTCAATCTTATGGTCGGATAAACTCCTATTGGAGTAATATTTGAAATATTTTCTAATTAAGGGCATTAAATTTATTTTAAGTGGTTTGGATATTCAACAGATGAGGCTTCAGCGAGACAATCAGAGGATCTAAACTCTTGACTTTGTATGGTCCCTGCCAATTACACCTTAGGAACTATCTTTTCATGACTGAATAACTTTAAATGATGCGCACGCGACCATCAATATTTAGTGCGAGCATTGTGGTCCATCAAGTGATCACATGTGACCAGTCAATGGGTTTTCATTAAATGAATAATGGATGGATTGATTTGCATGTGATCAATCCAGCATGGGTCTTACTTTGATTAGAATGAGATACAAATTTTAATATTAAAATCGAGGAAAGTCGATTATCGTGAGAAATTTGGATAAATTATATTATGTTATTTTCATATTTTAACGGCCTTAATGAAATGGTTGTGAAAATTATGTCTAAGAAAATATTGAAGCATTTTGAGATTTAGAATTTTCCATTGGACATTATTAAAAATATAAGAAATTCTTTATATGATTAGTAATATATATATATAATATTATCGGTCAACTATTACTTGCCTCCAGTAGAAGAAAATTCTAGCTCCGTCACTATTGTAGATTATGTAAAAAGTAAATAGATAGACTTTTCAAAACCACCCATTGTGAATGTTGGTTTAATCTTAAAATTATCCAACCAACTAAAGAGTTTTATGTCCACACCTACTTTAAAGTTCACCCATGCATCTAGCACGTACGAATGGTATGGAACCCACCTCGCTGTCCAATGGGCCATTCGTCTCTTACGCGATGAAAAAGCTTATGGGTTTCATATGTTATTTGGTCATTACTGCTTACGAGTGTTGTTATTCTAAATAAATGACTTAATGTGTAGTACAGAATGTGTATGTTCTTGTATCTTGTTCGAAATTTATTATTGTCATTGTCATTATTTTTTGGGTTGGCTTAGTAGCCTGGCTAGAGGAACTACTTAAATCCATCTACTCAAGGATCAATCTCTTTATGGAATGGTGAGAGCAGAAGTCCTAGCTACAAAGACATCCCGTCCTACATTCTCATTCGATATAGAGCATGTATACTAACATGTATATGAATTTTATAGAAATACCGCTTGGATCTTTTATATGCAGATTTTTGAGACATATGATATTAAACATTAATAAAGACATATATAAAGAATATACATTTTACACAACCGATTAAAATATAAAAAAAACTGTGGAAAAGCAATATAAATTCACATTAATATGAAACATTATATTCACTCTATGCTCACCACGCAGGTGTGTGTAAAAGTTATATAAATATATATTGACACAACCATTTTTTTTAGATTGGTGCCCAATAATTTTTTTTAGTCTCTCTCCCAAGTTAAATCTCGCAATTCTGCCCTGATTCAATCCATTTAACTTTTGTTCTTACTTCACCTCAAATGAATGTACAATTTAAACAAATCATAAGGGCCATACCTCTAAATAATTAACCATTTGGGGAATATGTATTAGGTGTATAGACCCACAGTGCTCACTTTACTTTCCATATATATTGTTGATGAGGGGATCACCGTGACAGTTAATCCGATAGAACTTTCGATTTCCTGAGTTTACCGATTGGTAAGTATTGATTTGTAAAATCAAATTAAGATATTATTAAAAAATGCATATTATATTCAACATATTTGATCTTTAACAACTGAAACAAAATCGTATAATGCCTAGTATGTTTGTTTACAATTGGTAAAATAAAAGAGTGTTAAAGAACTCCAATTACCAGAAATGTTATTTTACCCATGTTTGGTTGGCAAAAATTTGTGGAAAAGTAAATCTCAAGCCACCACTAACGACTTCACCCAATGTCTCCCAAGCTGCCAAAATATTTCTCTTCAAAAAAGTGAGGTAATGTCTAGTATAGTAAAGCTCAAAAAGAAAAGTATAAAGAAATGCTTACTTTTTTTTAACCCACTGTCTCTTATACTTCTCTTGACTTTGTAAAAACAAAAACCCACAAACCATCCTTTACCACAAACTTTACCTCGTGTTTACCATTTGACGTGACATTGACTTTACCAACTATTAACTACAATCAACTCATCCAGGGCAATGCTCATGTGCATACGTACGCCTTTCACCATCTTATAGTGAGAGATTGCCTGATGGATCCCACCTTCGCCTCCACTGATCACGAGGTCATCAGAATGGAAAGAGCTATCTTGGATGAGCTGACATATTAAGTTTGTGATCAATTGCATGCCTTTAACCCCTTCATTCGCAGCTCATAAGTTTAACAACTTTTATTAAGGAAAAGAATTTGACCTTCTTTCGATCTAACGATCTAATCCATTCGGATCAGTGAAAACTCAATGAATCCAATGTAATTCACAGACTCTCGTATGTATGTGTGTGTGTATATATATATATAGTTTGGATGGATCATAAGTTGGGACTACTATATTTCTTCCAACATAATATAGTGGGAGGCATATGCATATTAAAATCTCTCAATAAATACTCACTCTACCACCACATGGTCTTTTCGTCACGCAAATGTGAGATGACTAAGCATGGGAAAGAATATGGCCCACGCGGACTGACCCAAAAATCCGCACACGTGCAGCAGTCTTTGTGGAGTTCCCTGCGGGGTTGTTTTTGTAATTTCCTGAACTCGAAGGACAGAGATTCCTTATATTTAATAATGGAAGAATCATGTCCTCTTTTTACAAAAAAAAATTGTCGAGAGGCCGTAGAATGCGCGCAGTACGCACGCGCAAACGATAGTAAGATTACGTCACTAGCGAGCACAAGATAAATATGGTGGGACCCACTTCCAGACAGTTGAGCTTGGGTCGCCTAGCCATGGCATGCATGCGTGGTTCTAGGGACAGTCATAAGAGGGTCGCTTTTTGTGTGGCCCACCACATAAACCATCTTGACCGTTGAATATTATATTTGACAGAGGTTTCTAAGTTCTAACTGCCATTTTCAGAGCACTCCTCGACTTCCTCGTGGGACGGTTAGGAAACAGCAGAGAACTTCTCTGCTGTCAATACCTCCTCATTATAAAAGTCCACGCATAAGAGTTTCTCTGGGCAGCAGTCAAATGGTTACCCAAATTAAGTTAAAATAGAAGCTGATGTTCAGCAAGTATGATCTGCTTGAAATATTACTGATTGAATTTAAAATAGAGCTATCATTATCAAATTCATTCAAATAAGTCTTTTGATATTACCGATCCCAAATTTGACACTCATCATAATGAATTAGAAGGTTGGATCAATTGTATATTTTTTTAAACTGTAAAAAATTATTATCCATTGATCAAGTGATTATGATGATGATTTGACCCTTTATCGCCGCATGCAGGTGAGTTGTGAGAGAGAAGGTGGGGAATGGGATCGAGCACCAATGCTCAGTTGAGGTGGCCCAATATATATATATATATATATGATATTGTAAAAGTTATATGGGTAAACTTGTAAAAAAAAAAAAAAAAAAAAAAGAGATAAAAATCGTTTGTTTACATAAACTTCTTTGAATATGCTAGAACTCGTTGAAAATTGTTTTTTTAAGTCAAATAAAAATAAACGATAGATTTATCATATGACACCTGCGACACAAGTTTAAATAAGAAAGACCTCATTGAGACTTGGATGGAAAATATCCACCACATTAGATAGTAGGTCACCGAACATCTGTTATATACGACACAAGTCTAATGGATTTGTTAGTAATTAATTTTTTTTTTCTTCTTAATAATTCTAATTGAATTATGAGTAGTGATTGAATAAATGTTGAATTTGAGCTTGTGTCAATTCATAGGAATAGTGGAGGGAGGGTAAATTGATCATAGTTGAGCTAGATGACACAGAGCTATCACTCAAGTAAATTCTCTCTTATACTCGTATAAACATAATTGTCTATTTTAACCAAAATAAAATGTGATTGGTTGGAGAAATATTTAGTGTTAAATTAAATGATCATGTAAATGGATTTACATCATTGAATCTTTAGATGTATTAAATGATCATTGCCACATTAGTGTTAGTCTCAAGTGAGCCACACAAAGGAAAATGAATGCATTTCAATTAACAATGATGATAATGATGGTGTAATTGTTAGGAAGAAAAGAATATAAGATGCAAGCAAACCACACATAGATGGCACACAGATTTATGTGGTTCTCTCGATCTTGAGGTACGTCCACAAATCACACCGGTTTCACTATGCTCAAATGCAGAAAATGAGAATACAAGATATATACAACCTTTCAGCACATGGTAGTATTACAAAAATACCCCTACAAGGTTCGGGTGAAATCCGGCTCCACACATAACAGTAATGGTTGTCATTGTTGTTGTTTATGTTATATTTGGATCTTAGTTGGGCCGCGAATAGAGTTTTTGGGTTGGGACGAGGCCATTGTCAGGCCTGAGAAGGCCCATTAAAATGATAATACTTTGCCTACGACTTCCCCCTTTTACCGTGGTAAATTGTCCACGAACATCATCAGTACCTGAAATTGCTTTTTTTTACCCCTCTTTTTACCTTCCAGTCCAAATTGGCCATGCTGGCTTTCTTCCCCATGTAATTTGACCACAGCCATTTTCCTCTTTGGTCTTTCAAACTGTTCACAGTATGGGACCCACCTTTGATTATTCATCTCCCAAATTGCAGTCTGGTCTCAAATCCCAATTGTAGCAGCGGTAATGGTTAATTAAGCAGAAGCTTGTACAAGCCCACCTGGTTTAATTATTGGACATAATATTAAAGGTTGGATCCAGCCCATGAGGAGAAAAGATGTCAGGTTCAGACCCAACACATTTGCATAATATATTCTACTCCTGCTATAAATGTTTTAGGCTAAGCCGGGCCTTTAATATAATACGCAAGGCCTAGCCCATTTACCCATTGGGCCAAAAAATTGTAAACCATTTGACCACTGGCCATAAAATGGGCTTGTGTTCAACCGACGACCTAAAACCACGGCCCAACCTGGGTTGGGGATGGATCATCCCACGACCATCCCTGCTTGATTTTCTACACTAGCCAGGAGAATCGCTCATTGAAAATTAGCCATCAATGCCTTGTACATGGGTGAAGTCAATGGGTCCAGCCATACGTGTACCTTTCTATCCCCTTTCCTCTAGGATTGAAACGCCTGTAAATAGACCCCACATCTTGTCAAATAGCATCCTGACCTAGTTTGGACTATAACTCTATTCCAGCCACACGGAGAAAGGATTTTCTTTCAGAGGGCAAACGATAGTCAACTAGTTGCGGCGATGTTAGAATCTCTCTCTTTTAGAGAAGGGATAGACAATATTTTTATATTTATTGGTTTTTTAATTTATCATTTAAAAGCATATTTATTTATTTACTTTAAAGTTTTTTTTTCTTTAACAATGTCCAAAGAAAAGATCTTAAATTTGAAAACACTAATTGAATTTAAAGATAATTTATAAAAACCTTGATAATAATTAAAATATAAAAATAATAAAGGTCATCATAGTGAAACCAAGCTACTCAAAATAATCATTTACTCCTTATTTTAGAATGGAGAGTTGTATCTCACTCTAATCAAAAGAAGGCCAATGCCAGATTCATCACTTGTGATTGTTTAATGGGCCACAAGCCCGTGATAAACATAGATGGTTGAAAATCTATAGATTAATAACTTGTAATCTTTTGATGGACCATGATGACTGCAGTTATTGATAGTTATTCACTAATATTATAAAATTGTGAACAACCTAGGAAGATCCATGCTACTCAAGCTCTTCTCTTAAGAGGTTTCCTCAAATTTTATTCCAACAAGAGTTAGTTTCGTCGTAAGGTTGAGCACGTGACATTTTTAATTGTGTGCTCAATTTGGAGGGACCAACTCCTATTGAGTAAAAATTGGACCAACTCCTATTGAGTAAAAATTTGATCTACTGCTATCGAGTAAAAATTGTGAGCAACCCAACTAAGGAGAGGGGCTTCATTTTTAATGATGCAGTTTTTTTTAGATCATCATGGCCATTGATTTAATAGTCATAATGTTTAGTGGCCGTTTAGCCGAAGATTTCTTTAAGATTCAATCCAATGGCGGATACTTTTTGCTTCTAATTCTCTAAATCTCTAAAGCGGGTAGAGATTTTAAGAATAAATGCATTTAGCAGTGTTTTAGCAGTTGCCTGGTGTAGAGAAGTGGAGCATTGCCTATTTTTTGCCACAATCCATCATTTAATACATTTGGAAAGTAGAGGTAGAAAAATAGATACGAATGAACAATGGCCCTGGATCCACAATGCCCCAATCTGGTTTTTTTTTTTTAATCTAAGAGAGTAGATCATGATCCAAACCGTTGAAAATGTTCAAAAAATCAAATACGACTATTGTACTAAATTTCAGCCGTTGGATCATCACCAATCTCGAGATATGTGAAAAAAATGGAGTCATTGGATGATAATTTTTGGATTCTGTGGGCCCCAAACACAAGATCTAAACCGTTAGACCTCTTGGAAGGCTGAACACGGCTATGGAGTCAATTTCCAAGGGTTGACACCTTGTGGATCTCGAGTTGTTTGCAAAACATTATCAGCCATCAATGAAACATACTCAATTTTGGATGAGTCCACAAGTAGTCTCGTTATTCTAATTTTTTAAAAATTATTTCTGGGATAGTAAATTATGATCCAAACATTTGAAATTTCTCTTAAGATCAAGCACGGCTATGGGATTAAATTTCAGCCATTGGATCATCACCAATCTCGAGATATTTGCAAAAAAAAAAAAAAAAGAAGAAGTGAGCAATTGAATGGTATTTTTTGGAATCTATGGGACCCATACACAAGATCCAAATTGTTAGATCTCTTTGGAAGGCTAAACATGTCTATGAAGTCACTTTTCAAGGCCTGATACCTAGTAGATATCGAGAGATTTGTGAAAAACTTTCAACTGTTGATTTAAAAAATTCTTTTTAAGTAGATCCTTTCATTACCAAACACTCCTTTTGATTCTAAACTCTTTTTTTATGGATGTTTTTTTAATGTCTCTATTTTGATAGGTCTATCCGAAAAAGATTTGAGGTACCAAACAAGCCCTTAATCCAAACTCATTTCATCTACTAAATTCATGCTTGGATCAGCTGGTGGACCTGTAATACAAGGCCGGACTCGGTCCCATTAACAACCTATTAGGCTCATTTTGTATTAAATATTTTGGGTCGAGTCAACACTACTAATTGAGTATGAACTGTGACACATGCCATCAGTCATTACAATTTTCTTTCTTGCTAAAATAAAGACAAGATTAACACAACTAAGGTTGCAAATGGATCAGGTTTCAGATCCATATCTGCCATGGAACCTATCAGTTTTGATCCATGTTAAGAATTGTATCCAGTTCCAACTTCATCTCCATTAGATAGATAATGTCTTCAATATATTATATGGTCATTTGAACATGGTCAAAAACCTATTCGATTATGGTTTCGGGTCCTCGCATTGGAAAGTGTACAGACCAAAAATAGACCCGATTTCTTACCAAATCCTATACAATGCTTTGAATTTGGATCTTTTCTTTTTTTTTTAAATCAAATTTACATTTTAGAAACCTTTTTCTCCAAAAACTCTGGTTAAACGAATGTTTATTTGCAACCCTCATCGTAAATAAAGTGTGTGTGTAATGGTTATGTGCAAATGTATATATTTTAGGGGTTGTTTGTTTGCTTCCATTTACATAAGTAAATAATGTATGTGCGTAATGGTTATGTGCGGTCATATTTGTTTATAACCATTTAAGCATAGGATGTGTAACGAGGCATGAAAATGTGCATAAATGAGGCCATATTCAGCCTCTTATTTACTTGTACTAGTGGAGCCCTGCACGTGCAAAAAACAAGGCGGACATAAAATGAGTTTAAGTTTGTACATTTCACTTTCTTTTTTATGATATTTTGTCAGTTGCTACTTTTTTCCAAAAAACAAAAAAGAAAAAACTAAACATAAAGCAATAATGCAAACGAAGTACTCGTATATATAGGATTTGCTTGTAAGTTATGGAGGTCCCTGTACGTTTTTCAAAGGCCATAATCAATAATATACAACTAAAGGAACATCAAATTACAAATATTTAAGGTTAGTGTACAAAAAGTTAAAGGGTTAATATTTAAAAAATAATAACAAAGGGTTACATCCGTATAAAGAAAATAATCTTGTATCTTCTGGAAACCTACCGGAGCCCTCTAATGTTTTTAATTAACTCTCAAATTTCAAATATAAATACCACTCAAGTATCTTTTAGTTCCACCAAAAAATAAAAATAAAAATAAATAAATAAATAGAAACTAGAGGATTTTATCGGAAAGTGAACCATATTTGGTAATGCAAACTATTTCCCACCGCATGAGATCATTCATCCTACCATTTTTTCTTCTTCTTTTTTTCATTTTTTTTACAAGAGATGCTAGCGTCACCCAAAATAAGCATGGGCGACACTAGCATCCCTCTTCGCCTAATATTTATTACTATCGCAAGAGTCTTTTTGTAGGTTCAGTGGATGTAAAATTTGAAGAATTTGAGATGGGCAAGTCAACAACCAGTTGTCCATGAAGACCACTAGGTGGGCAGGCTTGAACTAAGAGGCAAAGCATGGGTTATTTGAGATGGGCGTAGAGCTTTGTAGAGAATCAGGTTGAAAATTTTCAGAATTTAGGTGAAGAAGAGATGGGTCCCCTGTTTCATTGTTTCAAAATTTCTAGTATAGTGTAAAGCTCCATCGATCATCGCCGTTATTGCAGTTGTGAGTGTGAAGAAGGTCTTGTTGATCTTGGATAGAGAGAAGGGAGAGGTTGTTGTTGTTAAAGAAATCAAGTTGCTTGAATGAGTCCGATTGGCCATTGAGGTGGGACGCCACCAATCGATCGACGATGGCCCAGTCGCCGAGGGGTTGTTCTTTATCATTGGCTTGGTTTGGGTTGCTACTATCGCCCCTTTTCTGGGCGATAGAGGGAGTGAATTGAACATTGTCGGAAAGTGCAGCAAGATGTGTGTCGTCGTCGTCGTCATTGTTAGTTTCCATGTTGGAAGACTCTCTCATGTACTTAAGAATCTGTTCTAGTGCCCTATCCCTACTTGAATGGAGCATTTGGGTGTCAACGTCTGTCTCGGGTGACGACACCTTCTTGCTATCTAGTGTCTTGAGAAGGTTCTTCTTCTTGAAAACGCGACAAACCACCCATCCATCTTCCTCTGGTGTCGCTCTTGTTGTCTTTTGGAACTGCTGCGAAAGATGCGTGTCGTCGTCGTTGTTAGTTTCCATGTTGGAAGACTCTCTCATGTACTTAAGAATCTGTTCCAGTGCCCCATCCCTACTTGAATGGAGCATTTGGGTGTCAACGTCTGTCTCGGGTGACGACACCTTCTTGCTATCTAGTGTCTTAAGAAGGTTCTTCTTCTTGAAAACGCGACAAACCACACGTCCATCTTCCTCTGGTGTCACTCTTGTTATCTTTTGGAACTGCTGCGGATGACCTTATCACGACCTGTGGCTTTCCAGAACCCAACAGCAGTAGCACAATTGGTTTGGATGCCCAACGAAGAGCAACGCTAGCGTCATCTATCGCAATATGGAGCAACGCTAGCGTTGCTTGTCCCAAAGTTAAAAAAAAAACAAAAAAAAAACCATGCCTAGCAGATTACGTTTGTGCATTAGGAAATAGTTTTCACTGTTTCATGCAACTGCCAAATACGGTGTATTTTCGAGTAAAATTCTCTAGAAACTATTTATATAATTAGCATTGTTTCAGGTAAAAAAAAAAGAGAGTGTTAATTCTCTCGTATGTAGTCAATTTGGTATTTAAATTATAACATAACAACCAATTAGCCACCAACAACAATAACAAAAGTAGCAAGCTAGTTAATACCTTTTGTCGCGACTTTTAAGCTGATTTTTAAGCTGATGGCGAAGTATTTAAAGTGCCCACAAAATTGTGAGTATTCAACACCAAAAGGTAGTAAGTAAAATACACTTGATTCCTTTTCTTTTGATTCATTAGAAAATACACTATTCATTTTCTTTTTTATTTTTATCCCGTCTTAGTTCAAGGTTTATTATTGAAAAAGAACATGGCATTTAAGTTTTCAGAGTTAAAAAGCAGTATGTATACCATGATGAATATAAAACATAATGTGGAAGATATCAATAATAATCACCACAACTCAACCACAACACAACGATTTACAGTGGTTCGGCTTCAATGCATATATCCACTACCGGCTTGTGATCCTACAACCCACCGGATTTTCACTATCTATGCTTTTCAATAGGCTAAGCAATAACGTCCTTTACAAAATGCTTTTCTAAGGCTAAGCAATAACATCTTCACTATGCTTTCCAAGGCTAAGCAATAACCTCTTGGGTTTTAAGGTCTACCCCTAACCTCAACACTTATGCTTTTCTAAGGCTAAGCAATAACCTTTACAACAAGATTGGTTGTCTCAAAGAAGTGTCCACGCAACACTCGAAGAAATACAAATTTAAGCTCAATTACAAAGCCTCTTAATTAGGTGGATATGAAAGTGTAAATCTAACTCACACAACACACTATGTAATGTAAAGATGACAGTGCAATGTGTTTGTGTGAAAACTTCAATCAAGTTTAAAAATGATAGCTCAATGAAACTTTTGAAAGTTTGAATCACAAATGTTTTGATTGAAGGGTAATGCTAATCACATATATAAAAACAACTTGTTGATGATATGACAATCAATGGCTCACAAGTTGTTTTAAAATTTCAAATCTAAAACATGTGATGCAAGAGCATAGTTGTTTTCAAAACAAAATTAGCTTCCTATGTGTTCATGGAATGAAAATAACTATCTAGAGATTCAACCAAGTATAAGATTCATGCTATGAGAGAAATCAAAGTCTTAACAAAGCATGAAACCATTATGATATGAAAGTTAAAACTAACTTGATTTGAATCTAAATGAAGAATTCAAAACAAAAAAACAATTCAAAGCGAAATACATGTAATGGATTCATCAAATCATAGTTAGCATGCTAACATAGATTTTTCAAATATTTAAACAAAGCATGAAAACATATGATAAAGAAAACTAAGCTTACTTAGATTATTTACTCAAGATTCCAAGCTTTAGCTTCCCTTTATGACCCTCTAGCCTTCTTTAGCCCATTCCCCTTTATTTGGCCCCAAGACACCTCAAGAATGGCCTCTTGGTTTCTCAAATTTGGCTTTGGAATGAGTTGTATATATAAAAAAGTTTGCCCAACGGCTAGTTTGTCGGTTAACCGACTTCAGGTTCGGTTAACTGAATTCCCAACGGTAAAAAAACGGCTAGTTTTGACCATTCTGGAACGTGAACTAAAGTGGATTCGATCAAGGTTTAGTTAACCGACATCTTGAGTTTGGCTAACCAACATCACTATAGCAAATCACTGTAGCATAAGAAAGTTTTTCCTTTTGAAAAAGATTAAGCAAAGAGCTACTCCAAAGTAATTTGTTAGTGGGAGTTCTGGGTCATGAAAATCATGCTTAGACTCATGTTTTAATCAATCTAAAAATATTTTCCAAAACATGAACCTATCAATGCCTAAGATGATTTTAAAACTCTAGGTCCAAAGGCTTGCATGATTCGAAAATCTTCTTTCCAAAACTTAATGCATCCAAGTTTAAAATCCAAAACATGCATGTAACATAAGTTCAAAAAGCTTTAAAACACTGCATGTGAAAATCAAGATTTCAAGTTTCAAATTCAATGCTCATGTGAAAACTCGAATGATGCTAAAATGATAATGCATAAATCAAATTGCAAAACACAAAAGCCCTAACAATTTTTTCTTTGAAATGATTCTTTAATAGCACCATATGTCACAATTAATTTTACAAAAGACAAAAAAAAAAAAAAAGAAAAAGGAAATTAGTGAACAAAATGGTTCAATGAGAACCACGAATGAATGCTTATTGGTCTTATCCCACTCTTGAGGGGTTTGGAGGGTGACGATTGAAGAGGCCTTGGTCTAAAGCGTAAGAATTTAACTAACATAAACTAAAACAGGAAAAATAAACAAAATAAAATGTCAGATTCTTATACAAATATGGACTAAACACATGCAATATATTCAAATCCCACGACAACCAACTTATTCAACTCCGTTGATCTAACATATTAAAAGATTACCAAAATCATTGAGCTAATAAAAATCCAATAAGTAGACATTATTATACCAAGAGTGTTTCTTTATAAATGGTGCTCTTATATGGGAAAAAAGAAAGTCTATGAGTAACAACATTGTTTTCACTATAATCTTCCTATTGCAGTAGTTAAACAAATCTTCTAAGCTTGGACCTAGAAAATCAATGACCATGGCATTGTATTCAGCTTCCACAGAAATAAAATTTGTATATAAATGCTCATGGCATTGTACTCACAAAGAAGATAAATGACCATGGTATTGTACTCACCCAGAAGATCAAGCTATGTTTGTTATTGTATAGAAATGAAGCTAAATTTGTAGCAAAATATATGTATGATTATTGTTCTATTTCAATGATGATAGGATTTAAGTTTTGGAAAAAGAAAAAACCTCTATGATAGCTTAGATATCCATTGTTATCAACTTTGTTTAAACATTATCCGTAGTAAAACTTATTTGGTGAATCTGATGAATACATTTGTTTAATCATTATCGATGGTAAAGCTTATTTGGTGAATCTGATGAATATATAAAAATCAAAATCATATCATCACTAAAAACTCAGTGTCATGCAAGATCATCCATCAAACTTAAAAAGATAACATGAGAATTACCAAAGATTCTCTAATGAAACTTATGATTAAGAGGAGAGAGAGACCACCAGCATATTTCATGACAATGGCTAGATGTGTTGGTTTTAGCAAAACCTGCATAGGATTATCTGTTATCACCCTATAATATAATTCATATTCCAATAGTAATTTAGTAGGACGTAATTCAGAATAAGAGCAAGTAGTCAAATAATTCATTAATACTAAGAAATCTAATTAAAAAACAAATGCTACATATACTCAAATAAAAGTTATTGTTATAATTAAGGTGATTTATTTTAAGAAGGACAAACCTATCGAAACTATACCAATTTATCCATCTTACAAAACAACTTCCAAACCAGAACTATGCAAAATTGTGAATCATTGAAATTTATTGCACCATGTTAAAAATGAGTTAGCATGTCAATCTTATATAAATTGACAAGAAAAAAAAAAGTAATGGCTAAAAGGAACCATTTGAAAAGAAAGCCATACACTTCTCATGTGGCAAAACAGGTAATGAACTGGAAAATATGCTAGCATCACTCGATCCATGATATGCATCAGATTCAAATAGGATCCCCCATGCACAATTTCCCCCCATGCACAATTTCCTACTTTCGTAGGAATCTTCATCGAAGGGATCTTGTTAATAACAACATTACACACCAACTCAATCTAAAACCAATGTGTTAATTAAGAGTTTCGGCTGACCCTTCTCCCCTTCAAATTAAGACATTTTCAACTTGATTAATAAATGTATCCATTTAAGCTAAACTTGTACACCCTCTATGCTCCATACAACATAAACTCTCAACCGGAGTCATTGCCATTGCTAATCATAGATTCTATCTTGTAATATCCATTTTGGAACCAATTGAATTAAAAAAACCAAGGTTGTAAAGACATCAACCAAGGACCACCCATTTATAATACCAAATACACACAATGGATGGCACTACATCAGACATTACACTTATCACGTATTTGAATCTAGCAGCGTGGATTTACTCATGTGTATACAATAAATAACAATGTCACTTGTAATTTTTTTCATAAATTTGTCTAGACACCGCATGTGAAAATAAGAGATATATTATAATTTTTAATATAATAAGGAGTGGGTCATGGGTGTGGAGAGAATTTTTTTTTTTACAACTTCTTCTCATTTATAATAAGGGTATAGATTTTATCATAGTTCTCTTTTATGTTATATATATATCTATAGAATATAATAATACTAAGTGGGGCCCGCAGACGTGTAAAGAAAAAGCGGGACAAGTTCTTCTATTTTATAAGGGTTTATAGAATATAATAATACTAAGTGGAGCCCTCAGATGTATAGAGAAAAAACATGACAAGTTCTTCTCTTTTGTAAGGGTAGATAGATAGACTTTATAATTTATAATATAATAAGGAGTGGGCCATGGGTGTGGAGAGAATTTCTTTGACAACTTCTTCTCTTTTATAATAAGAAAGCGATAAGATAAGAAAATAAGAGATATATTATAATTTATAATATAATAAGGAGTGGGCCATTGGTGTGGAGAGAATTTTTTTGACAACTTCTTCTCTTTTATAATAAGGGTATAGATTTATAATAAGAAAGATAAGATAAGAAAATAAGAAAATAAGAGATATATTATACTTGATAATATAATAAGGAGTGGGCCATGGGTGTGAAGAGAATTTTTTTGACAACTTCTCCTCTTTTATAATATATATATAGAAATAAAATAAAATAACGGTATAGATAGATATATAATAAAATATATATAAGGCTGTCTACACACTTCGTGGGGCCCACTTAAGATCTAAATGGTAGCACATGCATCAACTGTCATGCTTTATGGGTTTCTATCTCTACACCCGTACTGCTTAAAAAAATCCCTTCCCTTTCTACTAGATGGAGAAGAAAAACAGATTATGACAGATAATGTAAAGCTTTTCCATGCTTCATAGCATCATCCTTTTAGTTATTGTCTACTTTGCTTTTCTCAACCAAGACACTTTTTGTTTGAGTTTTCCATTTTCCTATTTCACTTAACAAAGCAGTATCAATTTTACATTTTAAATGCTATGCACAAATTCATATTCCAAACATAGAGTGAGAACTAAATACAAAGTTCTACCATAAGGAAACACGAAATACGCACAGTTTGGAAGCCTGCAGTTAAGATTCAAGAAATAAAACAAACATATAATTAAAATTATCAGAGCACGAAGGCTATCAATGGGCCTAACTTTGGCCCAAACAGGAATGAGAAAGAAAAAACCAACTCTTTATCATCATTTTCTTAACTCTGGTTGCACCCATTTTTCTTAGAATGAAGGTCTTATTGCAACATTAAAAAAAAATTGAAGAAAAAGACACAATCAAACGATAATAATTTCAGTAGACAGTGCTCACTTACATGTATAAAACTCCCTCCATTCCAAAAGAAGCTAAAAGTCAATAAAGAATCTGTTAAAATGTCATGTTCTTCCTTACACAATTACTCATAGAGGAAAAACCTTATACCCACAAAATTCCTTACATCGAAAATCTTGTAGTATTTGAATAAGAAGAATGTTAAAAGAAAATTGAAAAAAGGAAAGGAAAAAAAAAACATTTGAGAAATTGATTTGAGATAGATTCCAATCTTATCCACATTTTCCTTTTCTATTCTCCACCACCTTTAAAAAAAAAAACAAAGAAATCGAAAAAAAATTACTCGATTTATTGGAATGTATTAAAATGAAATTTTATTACGTTTAAAATACCAGCATCTGCTCAATAGAAGGTATTAAAAAAATTATTAGGATCGTGTGTGCCAAGTTTGGTCTAGATCCGGGTTCATTTGGGTATAGTAGGGGGTAGTCAGCAATTTTCGAGAGAATTTAGGGGGCTTTTTCGTATTTTTAGATTTTTGAGATTATGGTACCGTTGGGTAGATGTTTTTAATTCCTAAACTTTAGTCTTCTAGCTCATCTTGATCCGGATCCTCAAGACGCCTCTAAATCCAAGCCTGACCCAAAGTCTATTTTAGACAAATTGGGAAATTCGCACTATGTCCCCATCTTTATCCATCCGATTCACTCTCACTTATCTCTTTTCTTTCTCTTTCCTTTGTCTCATTCTATTTCCTTTCTTACAACATCTTACTCTCTTTTTATTGGGCAGGTGTGTAGTGAAACCATACTATATCTTACTCTCTTTTATAATAAGGGTCTAGATAAAGAGATGTAAATGGTTATACAGGTAAAAAAGGAGAATTATGGTACAAAAATTTTTTGTTAAGAAAATTGTGGTAGAAGTTGTCATAAATTATATAAGTGTCTTCTCAGATAGGTTTTTGGTTCAAACTCTTTCAACTACATTTTTTTTTTTTTGCACTTTTGGAAAATCCCACTCGTTCATCATCTTTATTGGTCTAGTAAATCTTAAGAAGTTTAATTTCATTTCTTAAATCTTTATAGATTTTGAGAAACTTGAAAAAAGCCTAAAATATTTCAACCTATAGAGAAAATCTTATGCACTTTTGTGAGCTCTCAATTTATGATAGGAATTGTTCAATACTCTCGTATTAGTAATAAGCATAACGACATCCAGGTTATATTTGACAACTAAATCTTGAAATCTTTTTTAGCTTTTCACAAAGTCACGGAAGTCTCATGTTTGATAATGGAGTCCTCATTTATGAGACATTGCAAGTTTGACCTAGTCCCATAGAATTTTGAAATCCCCACTTTTGTGGATTTGCACATCAAAATCATTTTTTATTTACTCAACTATATCCATCGATGCACCCATATCAATGCGAGATCCTCAGCGATACAAATCCTCATTTAAAAAATGAGTCCAGATCACCTATCGCATTTGTTATACTTTCATCGTGAATGAACCAATAATACTCCGACACGTCATCCAAGAATTTAAGTGATTTTGAAGTTTCAAAAATTTAAATAAGATAAAAGAGAATCACCTAAATTCTTGAATGACGTGTCGGAGTGTTATTGGTCCACTCATGGTGAAGGTATAACAAATGCGATAGGTGATCAGGACTCTTTTAAAATACCCATTTCAAGGGCGGTGGATAATAATCAAATCCACATATTCCTCATAGATTTCTTCTTGTTACCAAATGTGCTCTTAGTTTTATATTTTAATTCCTCGTAGATTTTGAAAAGTTTGTGAATGTACTCATATACATTGGTGCAAATGGTGATTTTGACGGATTCGATAATTTATGTCCCATGTCCTTTAAATGGTTTCGTAGCTTAATTGATTAGAAAGATGGATACTTGGTTTCCAAATCGACGGAACTGCATGTAAAAACGAGCAAAAAGGATCCTTGATAGAATGATTTACAACAGAAAGGACCCCATCCCATTTTCACACCGGGTAAAGTATTACACACATTATTACACATGTAAGTGCGTCCCGACAACGTCTCTCGAGTTCATCAGCGTGCTGCATTGCGCAGCTGCATTTAAGTTCGTCAGCCCTTGATCAATCATCATGACCACCATTCGATCTGTCGTACGTTCAAATTCAACCTTTGAGCTGTGAGCCGCGAAGGAATCTATGATCCGTCCGTTTGCACGTGACTATCTTCTCCTCAGAAAGTCGAGTTCTTTGCCATCTGCTCCTCAACAGAACCGAGAATTCCAGACTTTGAAATTCCTCTCTCCTTGCGTTGCCCAAATTCATCACCCTTCAAATCTTTCCCAATTTATCTGGGTTCCTTTCAAAATCTCTGAAACCCACCAAATCATGGCCAAATCCAATCAAAATGCCAGAAAGTTATGCATTTGAAGCTCCATTTCCATACAAAGCCTGAACAAGATTGAAAATTTCCATCCATGGAAGCCAAATTCTCTACCTATCGGTCATTTCCAACCAAATGCCATCTGGGTTCCTTTCAAAATCTCTAAAAACACCGCAGCCATGGCCAAATCTCATCAAAATGGCTGAAAAACATGCATTTGAAGCTCCGTTTCCCTTCTCCAGCCCTTCTTTTCCCTATCAAGCCTGCCCGAGTCCTTTCTCTCAGAAAAAACCTCTTGAATCTTAATAGGAGGAGGGTCGTCATGGGGAATTTCGTTTCGGATAAGCTGATTATGCTCTCGAAGCTGAAAACCGTGAGATGGGTTACCCTCTTTTTGGGGTTTTCGAACTTGGGCGTGGTTTTCCTTGGTGGCTTGTTGGTTCTTTTGGTCTTTCTCAGCTGCACTGGGGGAGAGAGTTTGCCCTTTGCAGTGGTCTCAATTTTGGCAGGCATCAAGATCATGTCCATGATTGGGGCTGGGATTGCGCAGGAGGCGACCGCATCGATGATTCTCAGCGAGCAGCAGGCGGAGAGCGCTGTGGCCGATGCTGTTATCCGCCATGAGAGACGGGTAATTTGGAATTTCTCACCTTTGTTTTGCCCCTGTTTGTTTTGGATAATGCTTGGACAAATGTTGCTCAGTTGGTGCAGAAATTATGGAAAATAAATGGCTTCTCTGGTAAAGTGTGTTGGTTTGGACATTGATAGGAGAATTATTGCCAATGCAGAATTCATGCATATTGGTATATGGAAATTTATTTTTAGGATGATGAATTGCCAGTTCTGCTCATTCCACCAATGAGACTTTTGGTATTTTCATAATTATCTTTATTGAAAGGGGAAAAGGAAGTCTTGTTTAACATCTTAACATTAATGCTGAACTCTGATAGCTTTTTAGATCATGTATGGATGTTTCCTGAAATTCTGGCGGAAAGCCGGAAATGTTTATCCTTCTGAGCAGGACGAACTCATTTACAATAAAACAGTATATTGTAGAGGGACACTTAAGATTGATTCCATGAAGAATTTTGCGGCAATGCTGCTGAAACTGCAACTGCATGTTGCAAGGTACAATGCTGGATGTCCAATGGGTTTCTGACCAATTAGGGGAGCACACTGGATCGTCTTTTAAATTCACAAAGTAATCTCACCCTTTTTTTTTATTTAAGGAATTCCGATAAATTTTAAGCAGTCAGTTTTTACTTGCAAAACGAAAAAAAATGAGTACGGCATTTATCAGACATAAAACGAAAAATCAAATGAGGATCTATACTTCATTCATTGTTGTTTCTATAGGGTCGTGTTTAAGAATCTGGCCATGGAACTCCCATTTTCTGAAAATAAAATAAAATAGTCTACTGAAGTATATTTAATGCTAATTCTTGCTTTAAATATGTCTAGGATGGCGTTTGTTATTGCAATGGGCAACCTTTTATTTTCTTAACATGATGAATGAAATTGTTTCTGTATGTATCTTATTTTTTACATGATACTTGTAATGTATCATAAAATTTATTCTTTGTTTGACCTTTCGTGATGAACAGGTGAGGTATAAACGATGGATATGGTGGACCCGGTTCGGAATGGCTGTAACCATGTTGCAGTTTGTTGGAGCTACCTACTTAATGTTTGTTATTGTAAAATATGTTTCTTATGATACAAACTCAAGTGGCTGCTTTTTAGGTAAACGTAATTCGTTTCTTAATGATATATATATATATATATAGGGAAATGCTCATGTGAGAGACACTCTCACCAAGTTGGTGAGAGATGGGTGGGGGTCCTCACATAAATATCCACTTTCAACAACTTAAATGCAAGGACCCCAAATATTTATGTGAAGGCCCCCACCCATCTCTCACCAACTTGGTGAGAGTGCCTCTCACATGAGCATTTCCCAAATATATATCCATTCATGAGCATATACATATAAATCTGATATTTATATCTATGTATGCATGTGGATATTAATACATTAAATGTTTGTAATATTACTTATCTTTTGAATATGTGCAGCTACAACTCTCTACTCTCTCTTGATGAGATTTTCATCTAGATATGGCAATTTAAATCAAACACTACCAGTACTATTTGAACCTTCAACATTATCTAATACTTACCAATAAAAACTAAAGAAAAAAGAAATTCTGATACTTAGCCTGCAGTTACATTCAAAAAGGAAAAATCAAGCCAATATTTACTTATTTACATGGTATGAGTAAAGTCTCTCTCGGGTGGGGAAGTATCATGGGGATCAATGTGGAGATGCTGTAAGAAATCCTTTGAATTTGTTTCAAGGGTCATGGTAATTATCAATCATAAGATGCTTGATTGATGTCTTCTTCCTAAAATTCTGAAACTGATCTCTTGACTTAATGAGTGCTTGATTTTCCATCATTTCAATATTGAATTATGTGCCTTTTCAGTCAGTTGAGTTTCTCGAGTTTTCAATCCACGAGCTCTTGTTAGCCATACCGGTCTTTGCTAACAGATTGCCTCTTCATTTTAACTACCTTGGAACTTACCTCGGTTGGCTTTCTGAATAAACTAGCTCAGGCCTGAACCCAGTTTGTGCACATATAGATTGTAGACAAAGCTCTATTATCAAGTTTAAAACAAGGGAGGCCTTTTCTCCTTTGTTATGCATACATACCATATATCTTTATGTTTTTATTTATCTATCTCTATCTCATAAACACATTTTGGTAGTGTTACAAATGGCAGATGTATTTTTTGCATTGTAAAATTTTGAAACTGGAGTTAATAGGTGTCAATATGTTTGGTATTTCAGGAAAGGGTACAAACACCAAAGGATGGGAGAGAATTACAGTTGTCTTTTTTCTAGTCCTGGTGTGGTTTCTGGTTATGATACAATGCTTTACAGGGTCAGATGTGTTAAGATGGAGGTCTTTCTACGAAACTCATGACAATGTATGGAAAGCTCATTACAGGGAGGTGTTTGATTATGGAATTCGAGAGGCCCTGTGCTGTATGGGACGAGTACAATACTTGTAGGCTTCTATCTGAATTTTATCGTATCATTAGTTTCTTTTATGGGAAAATGCCTGATATATATATTTTTATAACACTGCCTGATATATTTAATATAATTAATATTGTTATTATCTGATCCAGGAGTGTCTTAGAGGAAGATGAGGTTTATTCTGTGGCAAGACTACTGGGTGATCTCGTTGCATATCGTGCCTCAGGCACTGGACATTTAGAGCTATTGGCAGGTCCAATCTCTTTTGTGCAACAGAAGTTTCATGATATTACCTAGTGGTATTATATGATTCTCAATCAAGAGACCATTTTTTTCTTTATTCAACAATTGTACAAATAGGTCTTCTTATCTAAGTATAACTGTCTAGTGTACCCTTGTGTCTCCCACATGTAAGGCTTATAGGGCCAACCAAACAACTGCTATGACTGAATATCTTATATTTGCTCTATTAAATAGCATCATGATTGAAACTTTCTAACAGAAAAAGAAAAATATCAGCATGAACTAAATTGTTTTAGCTGCAAATGATGTATTTTACATGCAATTTTTTTCCATTGCTATTGGACCTGTCATTGGTATTGGTACTTTATGTGCCTTATCTTGGTTAGTAGTCAAGAATAGCATCTTATATGAAACTTAATAACGCTACAACGGAGAGCTGTATCTCAATGGAGTTATGCAGAACTTGGATCGGACTAGCCTCCCATGAAATAATCTAAGGGTCTGAGATGGATCCCATAACTCTTACATAAGCCCCATTTCTATAAATTATTTTTTTGTGTGTTGTTGATGTGCATATACATGTGTCAAATGATATCTAAATGACATGAAACTCAGATGCCTTTGTTTGGGTTACATTTGGGTAAAGCCACGGAAGCAGAAAGACACGTTCCTCTTCCGTGGAAATCTGTTTCTCTGGTGGGGGCAGCTCAGAAATCAAAATCATCCTCATCAAAGGAAAAACACTGGTTTTTATGTGTTTTCTGCGGAAAAATCATCTGCACTGAATGTTGTAAATTGTACAAACTGCAGAAATGTGTGCACAAATGTGCCCTTGAGGCTACTCAATTATTTATCCAAGAAGCCCAAGTTTGTGGAATTTTGAGGAGTATTGAAGTAGTCATGGTCCATTTTTCTGACAGGGTATAGTTTACTAGTTTTATGCGGCCCAGTTTATCCATGAGTCCTGTTTAGAAGTTTTTGGTGTTAAGTCACATTACAGAAGTTGTTATGGAAGAGTTAGTCTTTTCTTCTAAGAAATTCCAAAAGTGGTTGAATATGACTGTAAACCAGGTTTGTTTTTCTAGCTTTCGAAAGAAACATTCATAATATAAAGCACTTCCAGATTAACTAAATATTGAATATCAAGTGATGCTTTTTATTTAGTGATTACTCCATGCAAACCCTCTTGGCGATGACTATCAGAGTTCTTGGACTCTTAAGTGATGAGTCCTAAGTTCTATCTTGCAGAAGAATCCCAAAGTGCTGATTTTTAAGGCATGATTGTGCATCAATTTGGTAGGCCAGCAACTTTGGTTGCTTCCAATCTGTTTTGTACCATGTCTTCTCCCTTCTCATTTTTCTTTTTTCTTTTTCCATTTTATCCAAAATCCTGCATAGAAGATCTGCCCTGCCCTGAATACTAACCGCGCCAGAAATTCTAGCCAGAACTTATCTCAAAATTCTGGCCAAAATCCGAACCCTGTTCTGTTGGACCTGTTCAAATTCCATGCTGAAACTCAACCTGTTCAGCCCCTGCTTAATCCTGTCATAGTTTCTGCCCATTCCAATCTATTGGACCTTAGCCTTCACTGCAGCTGATTGTCACCTAATTCTACAAACCAGCCCCTTTTTTTAACCTGCTCATTAAGTTGATCCGTCTAGTGTTATAAATTCTGTCTGGATTTCATGTGTTCATTTGTGTCATAATGAGCTAAAACTGGATCTGTTGCATAGCTCATTCAATTCGCTTTCCATTAGGCCCATGTTTGTATGATTGACTAATTGAGAAATTTATGTCCTCTACTAGGGTGTTGGAAAGTTATGAATTTAAGGGTATTTTTCTCATGGATTTTTTTCTATTTATGTTTAGATGATTAGGATTAAGCTTTCTTCTTTTAATGGTTTAGGCTGATCAGTGTTTCTTCTTTTACTAATGAACATAGATGTAAAGACTATTATAAAAAGGAGACTCAAAATCAGATTTTTCTGACTACGCACTTTGAACATCGGCCCTTTGGCTATTTCATGTGTGAAACTTCAAAATTTGATTAGAGTTCTCTTACTTCAATTCCGTACAATAGTGAGGTACTCATATTGCTTGTTTCTCTTCCATTCTTCTTTCTTTTGGCACGATGTTGTTGAGGAAGAGGCCTCGATCGGCTACTGGGCCTTCAACCATATTAGTTCCCTTTCTTTGGAGTTGCAGCCCTTTCACTTTATAGGGGGCCACTTCCTATGTCACAAGATGATGAAAAATTCTCATCAGTCCATTTTTCATAGTTAACATTGGTACTTTCTTTCCTGATCATCAATTTCATAGTCAGTGATTAGATAGATAAGATAAAGAAGTAATATTTTGGAAATGTCTTATCCACAAACCTCAATGAAGCTTTTATATGGATGGCCCAAATTGATATGCATGAAGGCATTATCATGGTAAGCATGTGCATGAACATGATCTACCATACATAAGGATGTCTGCAAAATAGCTGTGTTTGGTAGTAGCTCCTTATTCATGGAGTGTGGACGGTGATTTCATTCTTTTTGTGATGCTTTTAGCACAAAGGAAGGGGGAAAAAAATTAAGAAATCCAATCGCCACCTTGCTGATGGATCACCGGCAAGCATATTGGTTTCATGGGACAAGCAGGGATCTATCCCTGGTAGTTAGGTTGTATCATTCCCTTTCCAGTGGGGCGAAAAAAAAAAAAAAAAAAAAAAATCTGATGCCTACATGGACTTTAGCCCTCATCGGTTAATCAAACCCAGGGGCCGCAGCGACACTAGGCTCCATCTCTTTATATTCAGGACCTTTGTTTTCTATTATTGGCTTCATTACTAGGCTTTTTATTTCAACTCAAATGCTCTGCTGTCCTTTTTGACTGGAAAAGTATTTTTTTGCCCAGGACTTGCACTATTGCAGAGGCATGGACAAACGACAGATTTGTGTGAAGAAGTTATGGAGGCACCTGAGTCGTGCATTCGAGAGGCTGTCACTTATCATCCATTTGCCGAAGCTGCCTACACGGTTCTGAAATGTCTCTATCTTTCTGTTTGCTTCATGTTCTTATGATACCATCTAACCTGGGCAGGCTCATGGTGCAGGGACCACTGCTTGATTTTGGAAGAAATCCTGTACTTTTTCCTTGTGTATGGCTTTACAGACAAGGGGTTTTGACCCCCTGGAGTCGTAACAGGTTGTTAGTTGACCTTGTGCTTATTAGTTACTACTATCAGTCATATCACATATGCATAACAAAGAATGAATATGCACATGGAAGATTCTATAATGTTTTTAGTCATCAAGAAAAGTGATGTTTGTCATTCAACTTGAAGCATACAGTTTATTTAGTCATTAAATTTTTTTTTTATAACAATAAAATCTTATTTCACCAAACCCAAAAAGGGACAAAACACAACGAATTCAAAACTAACAAAAAGAAGAAAAAAATATAACTAAACATCAAAAGGAATGGAAGAGCGAGAAACTCTTGCCCGTGCAAGACTATCCGCCACAGCATTTGCTTCTCTATGAATATGATGGAAGCTGGCTCCCAACCTCCTGAAATATCCTACATCTCCTCCACCCAATCCGTCAATCTCCAAGGATGAGAAGAATTTCCTGAACACCGCTAAATTACTGGCAAAAGAATCTCCCTCAAGAGTAGCACTATAACCACCCATCCGAAGAAACTCTCGGCATCCAATAAGAATAGCAAACAACTCAGTTTCATTGGCATCCAAAGAGTCAATCGGCCCTAAGAAGCTCCTTACAATATTACCATTCCAATCCCTTATAACTCCTCCCATATCCCTCCCTTTCGCAAAGAACAAACAAAGCTACCATCAAAATCCGACTTTAGAACAACTGTAGGGGGGATTCATCCATACACTCAAACTCTGAACTTAACACTCCAACCACCCTTAAAGAAAAAGACCAAGATCTATTAAGATCTTCCTCAAACTCCTTACATCGCCAACGCCATTGAAGAAACAGATCTTCAACTGTCCTAGGCATAGCCCACTCCATACCAAACATTTCCAACAAAGTTGGCCTCACTCCATGGGCAAAATGACAATGACTCATTGCATTCTAATTCGTTTCTAAGCTTCGTACTAAATTATTGTTCCATAGGATTTTAAGAAATTCACATCGCTGTCCTCCTTAGGGAAAATAGCTTCCTTCCTTTTGCCTCACTTCATATGATGGATGTCTTTTGTTTCCTTTGCCTTTATTATTTTTTTTAACAGGAGGCCTGTACTTGAAGGTGATAATTGGTGGCGAGGCCATGCAGCAGCCTTTCTGAAATATGTCAAGCTGTCCCCAGAAGCACTTAGGAAAGGTCGTGTTAGTCAGGCAAGATTACATATCAAGCCTTTATCCTTTTATCTACAGTATCACCGAGATTTAGGTATTGGATTTGGATGTACTCAATTTCTTTGTGCATAGAAAGAAGGCTGTAAATATGTCCGTTCAATTCGGTGCTGCATGATTGTAGCCACATGTGCAAAGCCGCGATTGTAGTAATAACTGGTGAAACTGGGTCGATCCATGAAGAGTAATCTATCGCACTAAATCTGTCCTATTGAAAAACTAGTTATAGCCTAAAAAAAAACTATACATATCAGATTTCCTACTTTAATTAAAAATTAATTACAAGTCTGAAAAATGAATTATAACCAAAGAAAAAGAAAAATCATAATCTAGAAACCTAATCTAACTACTGCATCCACCATAAGATTTGTCGGTCCAACCAATTGCAATAATTGTTAAGATGCATAAAAATGAAAATAAAATAGAATAAAAAAAAAAGATTTTAATTCTAAAATTTTGCAATGGTTACTTTGCGAAATGCCATCAAGAAAAATCAAGACCATCGCACCAAGTGCGCACTGTCACTACATTGGTGAAGACAAAGACCCCATAAACTTGATTTATTAATGAAAGAACCATTACAAGCAAATAACCATTACAAAATTATTTGAATCAAAATAAAGTGCATCCAACCTTACCCTAGACACATGAAACACTAAACGGAGGAGAGGGACTCGCGTCTCGAATGGCGATCCAACGGGCTCTCGTTTCGCGATCTGAATCCAAGGGGAGATGATGAAAGGCTGGTTCAATGGTAGAGTGACGATAGCAATGGCGGCGGCACGACGGTGGCGTAGAAATCCAACTGGTGGTGTGCCATAGGGGAGGCCTTGGATGAAGTAGTGATGGGAGGAGGATAGATGGAGAAACGTTAATGGAAAAGGGGGAGATTTTGTTGCTGGTCATCCAAGGGAGAATGGGGGGAGATGGTATGAACGGTCAGCCCCTTTGTGGGTCTTTTTATATTGCTTTGATGACTTGGCTTGCAAGGTTTTGGTTGGGTGAGGATTAGTAGTGTGGGGTCCAAGTTGGATTAGGATAAGGAGAGTCTTGAGAGAGAGTCTCTAGGGATTGGCCCATAATCTAGTAAAATAAGGATTCTTCATATCTCATGCAACTTCTTCTCTTGGGCCCACTTCGAAGAAAAACTCTCAAATCTGATTTTTTTCTCAGATTTATTTCAAACTTTGAAACCATGTGGCCAGCCCCTTTTTGGACGTGTAGCAATATGGGATGGGGATGCTTGGACGTGTAAGTGCTTTTTTGGATAGTGCTTACTTGCAAAGATTCAAATCTTGAAGCCTATCTTTTTGGGGTTAGATTCTCTCATGAAATCTCTGTGCACCCTTCCTCAAAAAACTAGAACTCGTTAGTAGCTTCCAATTCCTCCACTTCTCTTCCAAAGAAATTTCAAATCTGAAAATCGAATCAGATTTGATGTGCAAATTTTTTGAATGTATGTGGACCCATCCATCCTTGGACGTGTGATGCTTGAATGGAAGAGTGTTGACGTGCAACACTTTCTTGCTTTGAAATTCAGATTTGAGAAAATCTTGGGATGCTTTGATGCTTGAATCTTGGAGATTTCCTTCTAGATTTGTTTGGTAGCAAGGGTCTTCTTAATTTTAGAATTCTTCATGACTTGGGGGTCAACTTGCATGGGCCCACTTTCTCCTTAAAAAGCATCTCAAATCTGAAATTAATTTCATTGCCCACGTGACATAACAGTGGGCCCTACTTTGGAAATGTGCAATGCTTTTCCCATACCATGGACATCCATGCCTACTTGCCTTCAAATTCAAACTTTTGAATTTTCAAGAAGATCTTGACCCAAATCTGAAATTCAGATTTTTGTTTGCAACTTGTAAGAGATGATGCGCCCCACTTGGATATGTGATTCTTGAATGGAAGATCTTGGACGTGCATCTCTCCCTTGGCATTTTTTTTTCTTTTTTGTTTGGCGTGATTTGAATCTTCAAACAAGGGTGATGTGGAGCTTTAATACCTTGGTTTTTCCTCTTTAATTCTTTAATTGATTTATTTCTTTTGCGGGCCCCAAGAAATTGGACTTCCTACCAAAAGTCATATAATATAATCAATGATCAAAGAATGAACTATTTATGTAGGAAAAGAATGATGCAAGATGTGGGCCCCAATTCACACTAAATAGATGCATAAAATGTCACCATTTCATCGAATTTTCTTTAATTAAATCAATGGTGCAGAGAAAGTTCATCATTTTATGTGTAATAAAAACTTATGAGAAATTTGTGACTTTCAAAGCTATGATTTTATGTAAAATGTGATTTTCCAATGAATTTTGACTCAAATTCAAACTTTAATGCCCATAAACATAAAATCATGATTTTTTATTAAAATGGTGCATGATTTGATGATTAAGTCCTTAATTACTCTTAGCTAGTGATGAAATTGTGCATTTTTAAGGACTTATCACTGCACTTGTGGGAACATGGAAAGTAGAATCCAAATACCTTGCCTCTAAAAAATAAATGTTGAGTTCATTTCAAGTCTTGATATGAACAGACTATTACTCATTGGGACAACAAAACATGCTCGATTGCACCTACCTGGATTTCAATTACAAAAACACCAAGCTTTATGTTTTACACTGTAAGATTTGTTGAGATCAATTTCAAGGGCGTTTCTATGTTTTCATTTTATGCCAGGACCTTTCTGTAATTTCCATTTTTTTTTTTTTTTTGCTTGTAATTTCAGAAACCTTACCATAATTTAATGATATAGTAGAATGCATTGCATGGCCTTCTGGTAGTTGCAACCAATCCTCCATCCTCTTCTGTGCGAACCTCTTCTTTTGATCGGAAATGAGGAAATTTTATTGAAGATAGGTGATCAAGGAGAACAGACATACAGATACATTGGTATAAGAGTGCTATTCTGGTGAGGAAAAAGAAGAAAAACACACAACCCAAGCACTACAATAATTGTCCATAATATAGATCAGTCCTCTCAACTCATTGTTTAGCAAACTTATCTGCATCCCCATTATCTTTTCTCCCCACATGGTGAAAAATCAACTGAATAGAGGAAGATAAGGCTTTAATCTAATTTATACATGAAGTGATATTTCTATGGAGTATGGGACCCTAACTAATGAAACACAATTTATCGCATTTGGAGAGTCAGTTCTGAATTGACCCTGCCTAAAAAATGATTTGAAACAGATTTTTAGAGATTCTTTTATGACTCATTTGTATGTCTGTCTGATGGATGATGATATTAGGGCTTGAAGAATGAAGTTTCAAATTATATTATGTACTTGGCTTTCTTGTGAGTGAAGATCTCCCACCTTCCAGTCGCAGTACTGACTTTCTGTTTTAAATCCAGTTCATTCGATCAAGTCCTGTTAAGAGACAGAGTTCAAATCCTCTTAGCCCAATTCTGTCAATTTGGACATTTTTTTTTTCGCACAAGTTGGATGAACTTGTGAGAATTTAATGGCTGGATCTTTCTGTAGTGCTGGATCTTGTGACTGAATTGCTGAATTCCTGCATTAACTGTATTGGGAACTATGTAATTCTAGACTTGTATCAACTTGGCAGCCACTCACTGTGAGTTGTTGGGAGATTTTTGGGCTCGGTTGGACTGGTCTCGGCTGATCAGGGCTTGGTCAGGATGATGTCAATCCAGCCCATCTGTGCAGGCTTGGAACTTGTTTTATTAAGTTAGCTTTATTTTAGGAACTTGTATTGTATTGGGATACTAATAATAGGAACATGTATTGTATTAGGATACTAATTAGAGGGTAATCAACCCTTATATAATGAGAATGATACAACCCTAAGGGGTACACGTGTTTCCTCCAATCTTCTTGTTCTCTCTCCATGTGTGCATATCTGACATGGTATCAGAGCTACTGATTCATGCCCTAGTGTTCTAGTTTCCTCAAGTTACAAGGATCTATAGATCCTCCCTGACATCTTCCACGTCTGGAAGCCCTTGGTGTGTCTCCGATCATCTCAGATCAAGTGTGGCCCACCTGAGATCGTCTTCAACACCTCTGCGGCATGAGCCCATGATGGTTGACTGGAATTCTTAATAATTTTGGTGATTTTTCAGTAATTTTTTCCTAATTCAAGGTAGGCCTTCTACTTTTATTAATCTGATATCATCTCAGCTGTCCAAAAAGTTGGATCTGGACTGTTTTTGGATGAATCTTCTTCCATAAGTTGCTTAAATCTTCTGTGCTTTCATCCACGCCAACTGATTTGCCAACTGATCTTCTGGTGGGGCCCACGTACACAACCCAACTCAAATTTTGGGTCGTCAGTCCCTGTAAAAGTTGCTGTATCAGCAGCTGTTCTATTCTGACTACTGTTTTGTTCATTGTTCTGGCTCTGTTTTTGCTATTTACTACTGCTACTTGCTGCTGTTTTCGACATATTTCCAATTCTAGTTGCATCAACTACGTGCCATTACTGCTGCTCCTTGTTATCACCTGGCAGGGCCCACATACTGCATCCCTAATTACTTACTAGTCTGCTATTATGGAAAAGTCTGAAATTGCCCTAGTCCATTTTGATGGAAAAAATTGCACATCGTGGGCCCTCCAATTTCAAATTTACTTAGAAGGAAAGGAACTATGGGGATATATTGATGGGTCTGAAAGTAAACTGGAGGGTGATGACAAAAAGATTTCAGCCTGGAAAACTGAGGATGTTAAAATCAAAACTTGGTTACTGGGCTCTGTTGAACCACATTTTATCCTCAACTTGAAACCTTGCAAAACTGTCCGTGAGATGTGGGACTATCTTAAAAAGATTTATCAGCAAGGCAATGCTGGTCGCCAGTTTCAATTGGAGCTTGACATCTCTCAGTTTACCCAGGGCACCATGCCTATCCAAGAATATTACAATGGGTTTTGAAGACTATGGTCTAAATATGATGAGATCAAGTTTGCCACTGTGTCTGAAGTACTTCTACTCGAACTCCTTCCTTTAAAGCAAAATAGCCATCGAGATCAGTTTCTCATGAAACTTCGTCTGTAGTATGAGACTGTTAGATCAAACTTGATGAGCCGGGCTTCTCTTCCTAGCTTAGATGACTTTCATCAGGAACTTCTGCGGGAAAAACGTCTGATTACCAAAACTTCTATGGAACAACTGAGATTTGCCAAGGCTCCACTTGCCTATGCTACTACCACCAGACCATCTCCCACGGACATCAGTAAAGTTCAGTGCTATAACTGTAAAAAATATGGTCATTTTGCAAACCAATGCAAAACAAAGATCTACGAGTATTGTAAAGCCATTGGTCATGTTATTGAAGAATGTCGGAAGAAGGGTCACAATTTTACTTTCCGCAACTATACGCCGTCAGCTCGTGGTACTTACACAGTATGGTCCGCTCCTAGTGCTTACACAGCAACCACTCAACAATAGGCAACCCCTGACTTCAGTGGCTCCCTCCAGTATGATTCTTCTTCATAGCTTGGTTCCTCATCACAGTCTGCATCCCCAGCTCCTCTCATTCCTGATATTGTAAATCAAATGATGCTCACTGCCTTGGTCTCTATGAACAAATCAGGTACTGATTCGTCTCTGTCTCATACATGGTACTTAGATTCTGGAGTAAGTAACCATATGACCTCTTCACCCACCAACTTGCAAAATGTTGTTCTTACATTGGTACCCTTACTGTTCAAATTGCAAATGGAGACCATCTGCCCATCACCTTTGTTGGTGATACCTCTGGCCCCTTACCATTAGCCAATGTTTTAGTGTCTCCTCATCTTGCTACAAATCTGATTTCTGTAGGTCAACTTGTTGAGAATAATTACAATGTTTCATTTTCTTCTTTTAGTTGTGTTGTGTAGGACCCGGAGTCGGGGGAAGTGATCGCAAGGGGGCCTAAGTGTGGCAGACTGTTTTCCCTTCTAGTTTCTACATTTACTCAAAACAAAATTTAACACTAGTTTTGTTTTTTTTTTTTTCTTCAGAATAGTTCTCTGTTGTGGCCTAATAGACTTGGTCATCCGAATGCATCTACGATATCTACTTTATTCAAATATGGATTATTAAATAAACCTTTTGATTCTGTTTTTTTTTAATGTGATGCTTGTAAATTAGGAAAAAGTAAAACTTTACCTTTTCCTCACTCCACAATACGGAGCATGGAATGTTTTGACTTAATTCACAGCGATGTTTGGGGCATTGCCCCTCACCTTTCCCATGGTCATTTCAAGTACTTTGTCACGTTCATTGATGACTTCAGCCGGTTTACTTGGGTTTATTTATTGCATTCTAAGTCTGATGTTCTTAATGCTTTTCAATTTTTTCTTAGTTATGTTGAAACCCAATTTTCAAAATGCATTAAAACTTTGCGCTTAGATTCAGTAGGGGAGTATGTTTCCAATGATTTTTAATCTTTTCTAAAAACTAAAGGAATCATTTCTCAACGTACCTGTCCGTATACTCTTCAACAAAATGGAGTCGCGGAAAGGAAAAATAGGCATCTCCTTGATGTTATTCGAACCCTATTGATTGAATCATCAGTCCCTCCTCGTTTTTGGGCAGAAGGTCCCACCACTGCAGTCCATTTAATAAACCGTCTTCCATCCCCTACCATTGCTCAATTAACACAGCATTTTAAATTGTTTGGTCATCATCCTGTGTTTGATCATCTAAATAATTTTGGATGTGTGTGCTTTGTTCATTTACCTCCCACAGAACGAACAAAATTAACCGCTCAATCTCGCAGGTGTGCTTTTTTGGGTTATGCCTGTTATTATATGAAATCAGATAAAGAAGAAGGAGACAAGAGATTTGGATGGAATACCCGATCACTCCATTGAGGATCGTCTGACTATTTATAAAGTTATAATACCCTAATCAAGGGTTCTAAATATGTCAACTAATACAATCAGAATCAGAATTAAATCAATCTCCTAATCTATACAATCAATCTCCAAATCTGTACAGTAAGTAAAATGAAGGAAATCAGCACATAGATCTCACACGTGAGATATTATATACAACAGTGTATGAGTCTGGGCTGGGCCTAGTGGGCTTAAGCCCATTATCTTCTACATGGCCCATTATCTTCTACACTCCCCCTCAAATTGATGTGGTAAAGCAGAAAACAGCAATTTGTGAGTGAGGTCATGATGGCGGGGCTTGGGAAGTGCCTTAGTGAAGATATCTGCTAACTGGTCATGAGTAGAGACATGAGGCAGGGCAATCTTCTCAGTGACAACATGTTGACGGATGAAGTGACAATCAATTTCAATGTGCTTCGTCCTTTCATGAAAGACAGGATTATTAGCAATTCTGGTAGCACTGGTATTGTCCCCATGAAGAGGTGTAGAACGACCAATACGGACGCCGAATTCACAGAGAAGACGGCGGAGCCAGATGATTTCAGCACTGGCGGAAGACATCGCCCGATATTCGGCCTCAGCAGAAGACTTGGACACAGTGGTTTGCTTCTTGCACTTCCACGAGATGAGAGAGTCGCCAAGAAACATACACCAGCCAGTGGTAGATCGCCGAGAATCAGGGCAACCGGCCCAGTCGGCATCGGCATATGCGGATAACTGCAGAGAAGTATCAGAAGGATAGAATAGACCATGAGTAAGAGTGCCTCGAACATAGCGGAGTATGCGCAAAGCAGCAGCAAGGTGGGGTTTGCGAGGATTGCTCATAAATTGGCTAACCGTATGAACGGCATGAGAGATATCAGGTCGAGTCATAGTTAAGCAGAGCAAACTACCAACTATCCGCCGAAAAATAGAAGGATCTTCCAGGGGAAGGCCATCATCGGCACTGATTTTGCTGTTTAATTCCATTGGCGTATCAAAAGTGTGAGCATCATCAAGTCTTGCTGAGGTGATTAAATCAGTAGCATATTTACGCTGATGGACCCGAATGCCTGAATTGGTTCGCAAGAATTCAAGCCCCAAGAAGTATGTGAGAGGACCAAGATCCTTCATTCGGAAGTGGCGAGTGAGATGGTGCTTAAGAGCTGTAATTCCGGAGAGATCATTGCCACTAATAATCATATCATCAACATAGACTAAAAGGAATGTGTAACCCTTTGTTGTCCATCGAAGAAATAGGGAACTATCAGAATGACTCTGACGAAACCCAGCTTGAAGAATTGCTGCCCGGAATTTATCAAACCAAGCCCGGGGAGCCTGCTTAAGTCCATAAAGAGATTTTCGCAACTTGCAAACATGATGAGGAGGACAAGCATATCCCGGAGGAGGTTTTAAGTAGACAGTTTCTTTCAAGTCGCCATGAAGAAAAGCATTTTTTACATCCATTTGCCAGAGAGGCCAGTTGCGGGCTGCAGCGATACAAAGGAGAGTACGAACAGTGGTCATTTTAGCCACGGGTGCAAATGTCTCCTCATAATCGATGCCATACTCCTGCTTGTAACCCTGCGCAACCAATCGGGCTTTGTAGCGATCAAGACTCCCATCAGAGTTAACCTTTACAGAGTAAATCCATTTACTGCCAATCACAGAGGCGTGTTCAGGAGTCGGTACCAAGTCCCATGTGTTGTTTGCTTCAAGAGCAATCAACTCCTCAGTCATAGCATCCTGCCAGTATGCAATCTTCGAAGCCTGGGAATAAGAGGTGGGAATAGGAGCACTATCCAAAGAAGTGAAAAGAGCAGGAAAGCCATATCTGTCAGGAGCAACAGAAGGACGACTAGTACGTCGCAAGGGTATGATACTATCAGTAGAGGAAGTATTAATACCTGGGGGAGCAGGAGGCAGCATTGGGATAGGATCAGGAGAAGGAGGCACCATAGGAGGAACCGTGTTACGCCGGACATAGACATTGGTAATCGGTGGTGGGGGAGAAGTAGCCGCAGGAAATTGTGGAAGATAAGATACAGCAACAGGATGAGTTGCCAAACGCAAAGAAAAGAAAGGAATGTGTTCCAAGAAAAGTACATTGCGAGATATGCGCATGCGTTTCTCAGATTGGTCATAACACAGAAATCCCTTGTGTTCAGTACTGTAACCTAGAAAGAGACATTTGGCAGCCTGAGGTGACAACTTAGTACGCTCTGTAGGTGGAAGATGGACAAAGCATAAACAACCAAAAACACGCAAGTGAGAATATGAAGGGGTTTGGCCAAAGAGAGCTTCATATGGAGTAGTCTTTCCTAGAATAGAGCTAGGATGACGATTGAGGAGATACACAGCAGTCTGAGCAGCATCACACCAAAAAGTTGGAGGAACTAAGGATTCAAGTAGGAGAGTTCGAACAGTTTCAAGAATGTGCCTGTTCTTCCTCTCCGCAACACCATTTTGCTGAGGAGTATGTGGGCAGGATTTTTGGTGAAGAATGCCTTTATCAGAAAGGAAGGCAGAAAAATCATGGGACATATATTCTCCGCCGGAGTCAGACCTAAGAACTTTTATAGCTTTCTGAAATTGTGTGTGAACCATATTGTAAAACTTTTGGAAAAGAGAAAAGACTTCAGATTTGAAGCCATGAAATAAATCCAAGTGAATCGAGAATGATCATCAATAAAGGTTACATAATACTTAAACCCTGTCCTACTCAATGTGGGTGCAATGCCCCAAACATCAGTGTGAATGATGTCAAAAGATGATAAGGCACGAGCACGATGAATAGGAAATGGCAGAATATGACTCTTACTCAAACAACATGTTGCACACTTTGATGAAAGTAAAGAGGACATCAGTTTATTATCAAAAGTGGGTTCCAAACAACCATTTTTAAACAAAGAATGTAAATAAACATTGTTCACATGCCCAAGACGACTATGCCAGATAGTCCACAATTTATTGAAATTAGGAGAAGAAGAAGAAAATAGGGAACGATGTCCAATGTCCAGCAGAAACAGTCGACCATGTTTACTCCCCGTCGCGATCACCTTCCCAGTTTGCCGCTCCTGTATGACACAACCAGTGGAAGAAAAGTTAATATGGTACCCATCATCAATAAGTTGGCCGACAGAAAGTAAGTTGGCAGATAATTTGGGAACAAAGTAAACATTGGAAAGGGGAAGAGACTGGCCAGAGACACTAGATACAGTAATGGTACCAATTCCAGAAATGATTAATTGGTCACCATTAGCAGTAGTGATTTTGTCTTTGCCAAGGTATGGGTGAGAGGCTATAAAGTTACATTCCACGGAAGTCATGTGGTTCGATGCTCCTGAATCTAGAAACCAGGTAGAGGGGGTAATGGAGGAAGACAGAGAGATTGAAGAATGAAAAGCAGGAAATGCTAGAAGAGAAAGAGGTTGATACCGACCACCATTAAAACCCATGGATGCATATGCGGAGGTCACCGTGTTCTGAATGAGTTCTTGAATCTGAGCTGGAGTCATGGATACAGCACCGGAAGAAGTGCTTCCCGTGTCAGGAAGAGGTGCTTGAACTTGGAACGCAGCTGGAGCATTTTGTCTTGTCGCGGGAGGATTTTGCTTCTGATGGGGCCCATTCTTTCGCTGTAAGCTGCGACAGTCATCAATAAGATGACCTGAGCGTTTGCAATATCTGCAAACTAATTTCTTCCGACAGTTCTTGGCCAGATGACCGAAGCCTTTGCACTCATAGCATTGAGTAGGCTTCTGATTTGGGGTGGCCAGAAGAGCAAAGTCAGCAGGAAGAGGCGCAAGGAGGGCCTTTGGTTCCTCAAGAATAGCACGCTGAGAGGTGAGACGAAGTTCTTCGCGAAGGACTTCTTGAAAGCATGTATCAAGATTAGCAGAATTTTCTCGATTCATGAGAGCAGACCGAATAGATTCAAATTCCGGACGGAGATTCATAAGAAACTGGCTAATGTGAGTTTCTTCTTGTAGTTTGAGAGCCTCAGATAAAAATCCAGATGATACAGTTTGGATTAACATGGAATCCCTTTCAGTCCACAAAGTAAGGAAGCCATTAAAATATTCCTGTACTGATTTATCCCCTTGAGTATATTTGGCAATTTCACTATCCAAGTGAAATTTCCGGGCTTTATTGGTTTGATGGTAGACTTTCTTCAGATGGGCCCACATATCAGCTGCTGTAGTGTAGGCTTGAAGAGCCACGGCAAGAGAGGAATCAATGGAATTAAGGATCCAAGTAACTACTTTCGCATTTTCCTTGGACCAGTTGGCTAGGCTTTTTGAGTCAGTGGTACTCATAGGCCTAATTATCGACCCATCTAGATAACCAAAAAGCCCCTGTCCTTCTACAAAGTTCCTTAAGTGAAAGGACCAGGACATATAATTTTGCCCATTAAATTTAATTGGGATAACATCGTACTTATCCATTGCCGAATGTAGTAGAGAAAGACAGCAGAGTACACAAGAAAGCAGAGAGCAGAACTGAAGAACTAACCAATATGCAAGAAGCAGAGAGTATTGGTTTGCTAAAGAAGAAGAGAATAAGAACAGCAAACAGCCCCAATAGTGCACTAACAGAGCAGCCAACAGTGCACAAACAGCATCAACCAGCACTTAAACAGCAACAATCAATGCGAACAGCACACAGCAGCAACCAATACTATCAGTGGGAAGAAATCAGCAGAAACGTGTAGCAAAAACAGTACTCACAGTGCAATTTTTCCACCAAACACAGCCAGACGAACTGGAAAAATGGTCCAGGATCTGTTCGTGGGCCCCACAGGGTGGTCTAATCACAGATCAGGTTTGAACCTTTTGAAGAAGTTCAAAGTTACTTCCTTCAGTCCAAATCTGATGAGATTTGGATGCAGATCCATAAAACTGGACGGTCTTGATGAAAACTATCTGACAAATCTATATGAAAATCGACAGAGGAAGAAGTGGCTGAATCCTACCTCAAAAGGTGATGAAAAAATTCTGAAAAATCCTTAGAATATTCCTCAAGTAAAGGCGATCACAACTGTGGAAGTCTCGTGGAGATTAGAAGTTGATCCGTGGTGGGCCACTGTTGATCAGTGAGCACATCAGGCACTATCAGAGAGAAGATCCACGCCAGGGAGAAGATCCACGCCAGGAAGAGTGATTTGATTAATAAGAGAAGAGGGATTGATCAATGGAAGAAGATGGATCATAACTCTGCTTTGATACCATGTTATTATATGAAATCAGATAAAGAAGAAGGAGACAAGAGATTTGGATGGAATACCCGATCACTCCATTGAGGATCGTCTGACTATTTATAAAGTTATAATACCCTAATCAAGGGTTCTAAATATGTCAACTAATACAATCAGAATCAGAATTAAATCAATCTCCTAATCTATACAATCAATCTCCAAATCTGTACAGTAAGTAAAATGAAGGAAATCAGCACATAGATCTCACACGTGAGATATTATATACAACAGTGTATGAGTCTGGGCTGGGCCTAGTGGGCTTAAGCCCATTATCTTCTACATGGCCCATTATCTTCTACAATGCCACCAATCAAAAAGGTTTTGTGTGCTACGACCCCATTGGTCGTCGCATCAGGGTTTCTCGTAATGTTATTTTCTTTGAAAATCAAGATTTTTTTCAAACTCATTTGGATTGTCCTCATCCCTCTTCTCCCGCTTTCTTACCGGGTTTTTTCAGATAAAACAAATGTTACTGGGTTAAATCCTGACTTTGTTTATCATCATTGGGAAAAACTTACCCCTACAGATGCCCGTCCTCCTAATCCTCTATCGGCAATTGGTTCCACAACTTCTCATATCCTGCGTCATTCCTCCAGAACTTCTAGACCACCTGAGCGGTATAGATTTACCCACACTTCCTTGATAACCCTTTTATCTGTTTCTATACCAAGTTTTTATTTGCAGGCAGTACAACATGATAACTGGATCCAGGCTATGAGGGCGGAATTAGATGCATTAGATCAGAATCACACATGGACATTGTGGATTGTCCTTCAACAGTTAAACCGATCGGTTGCAAATGGATCTTCTCCATCAAACTAAAATCTGATGGCTCTTTGGATAGACACAAAGCTAGACTTGTGGCATTCGGAAACAGGCAAGAATTTGGCATTGACTACGAGGAGATGTTTGCATCTGTGGCAAAAATGACATCTGTTCAGTTACTTCTCGCCATTGTTGCCTGAAAATCTTGGCTGTTATACCAAATAGATGTAAAAAATGCCTTTGTTCATGGGGATTTGAAAGAAGAGGTCTATATAAGGATACCGCAGGGCGTCACTTCTTCATCTAAAAATTCTGTCTGTCACCTCTGGAATTCTCTTTATGGTCTAAAGCAAGCTCCTCGGGCATGGTTTGAAACTTTTAGGGGGCGTTTATGCACGAGTGGTTCTACTCAGAGCCCTTACGATCCATCTTTGTTTATGCAGACAACATCTACTGGTGTTACTATTCTACTTGTGTATGTTGATGATATTATTATCATTGGCACTGATGATAGTATGATTAAGTCTATCCAAGCTTCTTTCCGGGATTATTTCAATATGAAGGATTTGGGCCCTTTACATTATTTTTTGGGCTTAGAAGTGTATCAATCTCTCAAAGGCCTATTTCTTAATGAACACAAATACACATCTGATACATGAATCTTCGTCAGTTGATACACCTGTAGAGGTCAACCTAAAATTGAGTAAAGATGATGGCGATCTTCTTCCTAATCCACATACATATAGGCTCCTGGTGGGCAACCTAGTCTATCTCACCATCACTCGCCCAAACATATCATATGCAGTCAATCTTGTGAGCCAACTCATGACATCTCCTAGACACCTTCATCTAACTCCTGCCAAGCGCATTATCCAGTATTTGTTGGGAACTGTTACCGTGGTTTATTTTATCTCAAGGATAATCTGCTTCAGTTGACTGCTTATGCAGACGCTGACTGGGTAGGTTGTCAGGATACTCGTCGATTTACTACTGGTTGGTGCATGTATTTTGGTAATTCTCTAATTTCCTGGAAATGCAAGAAACATGAGTGTGTTTCTCGATCCTCCACAAAGGCTGAATATAAGGCAATGTCTTCAGTCTGTTCATAAATCTTATGGCTACGGGGACTTCTTTAGGAAATCAGTTTTGCACAAACATCTCCTACATCCTTCCATGCGGATAATAGTGGGGCTATCAGGATCACTGAGAATCCTGTCTTCCATGAACACACCAAACATATTGAAGTGGACTGCCACTTTATTCGGGATGAATTGAAGTGTGATGTCATTTCTTTACCTCATGTCCCTACTGACCTTCAGTTTGCCGATATCTTCACCAAAGGACTTCCTCGGCATCAACATCAGTTTCTGGTTTCCAAATTGTTTCTTTATGACTCTCGCACATCAATTTAGAGGGGGAGGGGGGGTGGTGGTCAATCCAGACCATCTGCGCAGGCTTGGAACTTGTTTTCTTTATTTTAGGAACTTGTATTGTATTCGGATACTAATAATAGGATCTTGCATTGTATTAGGACTCTAATTAGAGGGTAATCAACCCTTATATAATGAGAAGGATACAACCCTAAGGTAGCGTTTGATTCGCTAGAATGGTTTTAGGTAGGAATGGAATGGAGAGTGGAATGAATCTGGAATGGAATAAGGCAGGAATGGTGATTCCCATTCCAACATTTGGTTTTTCTGAAGAATCAATCCAGTAATAGAATGGTAATTCTTGTTTTTGCATTTGGTACACTGGAATGAAGCCCGTAATGGAATAAAATTTACATAAGAAAGACCAAAATACCCTCCTCCCCCCTCCCAGTCGCCGGTTGGGAAGCAGAGGGGAGGATCCACCCTCCTCCTCCTCCCCCTCCTCCCCCCTCTCTGCACATCTTCTTCCCATTCCACTTCCTCAAATCTCTCTCACCTTTTCCCTTTTCACATGAGAGCGTAGCGATCATTGATCAGATCGGTCAGCTCCTTGATGTCTACTGTGTAGAGGAAATCGCAGTCGACGAACGTTGCCCAGCTGTGGAAATTGGCGAGGAATGGAGTAAGGAAGCGAGTGAAGGAGAACTCGGTGCTCTCGGTCGAGCCACGCTTGCGCCAGTAGAGCCCTTTCTCTCTGAGATCGGGTTGCTTGATCGGGTGCACTTCGACTGGAATTGAAGATTGCTTCAAGATGGAGTATTTGCATACCTCGTAGGCGAGGTCCAAGCAGAGGGGAGGATCCACGCAGAACCCAACGCATAAACCGCAGGCCCACGACGACCGCAGCCCTAGCGCATAAACCTGCAACGACGACCGCTGATGTCGCCAGCCGGACCACCGGGGAAAGGCTGTTGAAATTGGGGCTTTCTGATTCCGCTGAATAAGAAGAACAGAGAAAAAGGAAGGCGGAGGAGGGAGGAGAGGTGGGGGGGGGGGGAGGCTGGCCAGGGCTGCCGCTGGGGCCTTCCGGATGGTCTCCTTCCCAGCCGGTGACTGGGAGGAAGATGAGGAGGAGGGTGGAAGAGGGTGGAGGGAGGAGGGATTGATGTGATAAAAGGGGCATTTTGGTCTCAAGGATAAAATATAAAGGAATGGAGCCTTCCGGCTGGTCTCCTTCCCAGTCGGCAACTGGGAGGAGGAGGAGGAGGAGGACGGTGGAAGAGGGTGGATGGAGGGGTAGATGTGATAAAAGGGGCATTTTGGTCTGAAGGATAAAATATAAAGGAATGGAAATACCATTCCTTCCCCTCCCCAGTGGAATGATGATTCCCTTGCATAAAGGAATTGTGATTCCGGAGGTAATGGTCATTCTGCCAGTTTCTTGTGAACCAAAAGCGGGAATGATCATTCCAACGGAATGACCATTCCATTCCGATCTTTATTACATCGAACCAAACGCTACCTAAGGGGTACAAATTTTTCCTCCAATCTTCTTGTTCTCTCTCCGTGCGTGCATATCTGACAGATGATACATGTTTGTCATTGTAAAATGGTTTATTGTACTTCAAAGATAATGTTAATAGTCCACTTACCTTCAATTGCTAGTGAATGCAAACTGTTAGCAATGTGGGGTTCCATTATTCTGAGTTGATACAGTTAGTATGGTGTCAAGCATAGATGAAAATAGCGGCCGCTACGTAGCGTAGCGGCCACTATATCGGCCGTAGCGGCCGCCACCGCTACGCTACGGCCGATTTATCGGCCGCCGCACCCGTAGCGGCCGCTACGTCCGCTACGGGGCCGCTACGGCCGCTACAGGCCCGCTATGGGCCGCTACGACCGCTACGGGGCCGCTACAGGGTGAGAAAAATTCCTACTTTTCAATTTTTTTTAAAATACATAATAAGAATTATTTCTTTTTTTCTTCTCTTCAAATAACATTTCTACACAACTCTTCTACCCTTTTATATTTAAAAGAACACCAAAAAGCACATGATCTCGCCGAATTACAGTCGATACAGAGAGTTCTTCTCTAAGTACATCCTATTAGACACCCCCTTTGGTAGATGTATTTTTTTCTCTAGGTACTCTTAAGTCTTGATTTCATGATATAGTTTTTTCTTTTCTGAGCCTTTCATTAGTTTCTAAGTTAGCATAATCAAGTAACATGAACACATGTGAAAAAATGATCATTACTATTATTTTCTATTTATACAGCGATACAGGACCTCATATAGTGAGGGGACCGCTACGCCCCCTTACCTTAGTTACTTTTGCAAAAAAAATACATTCTCTCATTTTCCAATATTCTAGATTTTCTAGAATTTTTTCATATTTTTTTGACGATTTTTCCAAATCGCACCGCTACGCCGCTACGTAGCGCCGCTACGCTACGTATCGCCCGCTACGTAGCGTTTTGGCGGCAGGCCGCTATGCCCGCCGCTACCGCTATTTTCATCCTCGGTGTCAAGTACTTGATCCATGCTTCAAAGAATTCTTTCTTTGATTCAATCCATTCCTTGTGAAGATTTTTTTATTTTTTTTTAATATTTGTGTAATAAACTGTAAATAGGAAAATTTTGAATGCTAATACCTCTCTAGTTTTTCCCCTTTTTACAGATAAAACGTGAAGCTGCATACTTCATTGTGGCTGTTCATCATCTCAGATCTGTAGTTATTGCTGTACGTGGAACTGAGACCCCTGAAGACCTTATAACAGATGGTTTATGCAGGGAATGCTCCCTTACAATGGAAGATTTGGATGGGCTTTTAAAGAAAGTCTCTCTCTCTCTCTCTCTATATATATATTTATATGCCCTGGCTGCTTATGATTGTTTTTCACTACTCCTTTTTGTGGTTAATAAATATTTCATTTTACATTCCATTTAAGAAGAAAAAGAAATTTACTGTTAAATAAAGGCCCATTTTTGCAGTACTTATTCTGGTAATATTGCTGATCTTTCGTAATATATATATATATATATATATATTTTTTGTCCTTATTATGATGTGTTTTGCCGTTTCCAAATGGCGAAATCTATAATTCTGTTTATACTGGTGAAATCTATAATTTTGTTTATACTACTGAGACTAACGATAAGAAACTCATCTTCGATTCTTTTGGCTGTAGCGATGCTATTTAGTATTTTTTATTATGTAAACTTCTTCAATAGATAATTGCATAGGTAATGGCACAGCCCCGGAACCGCGATCGATGAATAGATCAACCTCCCAAAGTATTGATCGAATACAAAGATGGATTCCATCCCCAAGGCACACTCACAACCATAAAATACACCATAATTGAAGAGAACTCAGGAAGTCTTTTATTAACTGGAATAAGCATGGCTGCATGAGCAACTACAATGAAGGACTGAACTATATATAGAGTATTAGAATTGTTTCTTAGCAACTCAGACTTCTAAATAACTTAGGAAACTTCCCAAATCCTAATCAAACAATGAATAAAAATTAGAAATGGTCTCTCTATAGAAACAAGGATAAATTTAGTTTCCCATGGTAGCTTTCAGTCACAATTGGGCCTATGGGCTGAACCCATTGGACCGGGTTGACCCCTGGGTCAATGTCTAGGCCCAGTTACTTTCTTGGGCCTGGTTCGTCCTGCATCAACTCTCCCCACCTTGGAAGAACTCGACTTTAGCGAGTTAATAGCATGATAATATTCATAAAGATCCGGATTTTGACATTGAAAGTCAGTGGCAGTAATCCATGTAGCATCGGAGATCGGGTGGTTCTACCAATGGACAAGGAACTTTTGGAATCCTCATTGACGAGTAGAAATGATGTTTCCATTTTGATATTATGCTGAGCCAAAGTATAGTTGTCTGTTTCATTTTGATGATGATGGGCGATGAGGATGATGGTCATGATGAAGACAATTTTTTACCATTTTCCAGAGTCTACTCTTTTGTCTGACATTGTGTTTGGCCTTCAAGGCCTATGATGAGCTTAGATGAGAATGACATGGTCGAAACACTACTATTATTCCAGTTGGATGCTTTAACGCACTTCTATTGCCTGTAGTGACTCCTGCAAATTTTGGTATTCTCCGCCAGATTTGCAAATAAGTTTATGGAGTATGCTCTCTATCTTGCCTTAGATGTTCATCTAAGTAGTGGTTGTGTACTGAGATGGCTTCAGCCTGCTTTTCTGATAACATTTGATTTATTACGACCTTGCAATTTGTCACGACCCAGAACGCGGGGCCCTCCGAATCCCCGTGTCATGACGTATTTGTATAACAATCACCATCATCATAAATCAAATTAAATGAGCAACAATAATATTTTAGGGCAACGCTAAATAAATCTTTGAATAATAGTTTAAAATTTGAATCAATTTGAAACAACTAAACAAGTCCACTAGAAAAAAAAAAAAAAAACTACAATCTCCAATGTCCAAATGAAATAACTTAATAGAAAGAACTAATCCTCATCAAGCTTCTAAGTGTATTTGTCGCTCAAGAACACATGCCAAATCCTATCTCTTGTTTATTATAATCTTCTTACAATTCAACATTCTGATTACCTGGATTGGGGCAAATTCATAAATCATTACAAACTGAGTGAATGGATTTCCAAATCTATTTAAGAACATGTATAGTATTTCACTATAAATAAACAAAAGAAATAGGTAACATATGAGTTTCACATAATTACATTGAATCTGAAGTTCGTTTAGATAAGGTCAAATTAGTCTTCTCCCATGGACACAACCTAACCGCTTAGTAGTGATGGCAGAAAATTGTGAAAACAATTTTGGGGAGTGATCACAAAATTCTAACACAGAAAATGGGAGAAAATTTTTTATTCATTTTTTCAATTTATATTGCATGGGTTCGCATTTCAAGCCTTGTGGATGCAGGTTGTTTACGAACTCATTTTTTACAACCCCTCCAACTGGCCTCAGATGGGTTAAAACCATGGCTTAAAAAATCGGCCGAGTCCAAGTCGACTAGGACTCGGCACATACCGAGCTGAGTCGCATGTGACTCGGACTCAAATCATGCGACTCGGCCGAGTCGACTCGGACGCGGCTATGAACAAGTCGGGTCCCGAGTCCAGTTTTTTAAACCTTGGTTAAAACTGCATAAGAAGAACAAAAATACAGAAATTACATATGATAAATGGCAAAAAAGACGACAAAATAGAATTGGGAGTCCATTTCCAAGAGCACTCTTTTTGCTTGAACATGGCTCTCTGTTTGTGTATCTCCTCCATCTCCTCTTCTGTTTTCTTCCCCATTCCTCAATGGTTGGGGATGACCTTACAGTATGTGGATGGGTAAAAATTGGCTTTGACTGACAATAATCTTGGCAATCATCACTCGTTTATCAAGGATTGTGTACGTGCAGTCCAAGGGAGTTACTGGTTTATGTGCTAGTGGGTGTTCAAGGTTGTGTCATTTTGGGCCATACCAGTACGGAGAACCAGAATGAAGCCAAGAAGAGGGCTTGCACAACCAAGTCTCAAGCAGAGACACCCTTGCTCCTTTGATTGAGAAAGACAAAGAAGAATGACTGAGCACTCATAAAAAGGTTAGTAAGGCCATGGGTAGTTAGTCTCTCCTCTTAGGAGGGTATTTTCAGAAGTTAGGGAGAGATGTTGTAGAACTTAGAGGCAGAATCTCACCTTCTTGAAGAGATAAATGAAGAAGGGAGGAATTCTCCTTGAAATTCTAAGTCCGGGGAGGCTTAAATGTGTTGGAATGAAAGTTAGGAGACTTTGGGAGAGTGTGGGGAGTGTTGGAGAAGCCAAGAGTGTTTAGGAATGGGTAGGAATGCTTGAATGGTCATCCAAAGGCTCTATTTATAGAGTGGGAGGGCGGTTGCAGCGGTTCCATGAAGTTACAATTCGAAAATGGGCGCCAAACACTTACTGCAACTTCATGTTCGAGCAGACAGTGCTTCTCTCGGACCTGAAGTTCATGTCCAAGACAGAAATGAAGTTCATGTCTAAGAGACAGACATGAAGTCTTATGAGAAGAGGGTCCAAACAATGTCCAATTCCTTTGAAATTCCAGGCAATCCATTTTGGGATGATGGTCAGACTTAGAGAGGGGGATCTCATCACTGTTTGAGCTCTGAAAATGGTCTTTGAACTTCATGTCTGTACACCCCTTTTACCTTGCACTTTGATATCAAATGATCTCCGATGAACGTGAAATTGTGGGAACCCTTCTTGAGACTTGTGATAGATCATCAGGAAAGATTTCATCTTGGTTTGACCTCTAGAAATGGATTAAAGTGGGTCCCAGTGGTTCATGTCTAAAAGCTATTCAGACATGGAGGGTCAATATGTGGGAAATGGGTCCAAATGACCCCAATTGTCCTCCAATCTTAGGAAACCTCCCTTAAACTTCATCCTTAGTCTTTGGAATAGATTTTGTCGTGATGGAGTCTCTGAAAGTTGGTGAGAGTGAACTCCAGCCTTCCATGTCTGCACAGATTTGACTTAGGTTGACTTCAGTTGTTCTTTGCTTAGATCTGAACCCAAATGGTCTTGATTTGTTTTTGAACTTGCATTTGACTTTTTGAATCAACTTTTGACCTCTGGAGGTTGATGTGGTGTGAAATTCCAGTCAGAACATCATAGGCCATGGTAGGTGGACGTCATCACCATACCGTGTTGAGCAGTCTAGGGATCCAAAATACAAATACATCATCAAGGTCATTTCCAATTCCTCATATTTAGCAACGTTTAACATTTTCCATTCTTTACCCACACATTCATATTTTATATTCAAAACAAGTCTTACTAACGTTCACAATTTTCGTAGTGGGTTGGTTTTTGTAACTGCTCCCTACACACTCACTGGATTTTAATTGCCCCAAACCGCGTCATTACAGGTATCCAATTTATGTGTAAAGTTGGTCACACAACCATCCCCTTACATATTTAACATAATATCGTAGCTGACAAAATAACCAAAAACAGATTCATGCATTCCAATCCCATAGGTTATCACATTGTATCACAAAAGTAACAGGCTTGGATTTAAATCCTATGGAAACCATATCTCAAAACAATATACAAATAATTCTAATAATTCTCATAAGAAAACATATTTCATTCGCAATTTCTCAAGGGATAGGGTATCCACATCAAAACAAGCATGTGTGGATCATCAAAATTCATGGAGCCATTAATATTAACCAATTTAGCTGCATAATTACAGATTATCAAGCCTTTTAAGTGTGATTTTAGGAAACTTAGGGCACAAGGAATTTAATAAAACAGTTTCAGGCGTGACAACAATGAGTATCAGGCCCTTATTTGTAATTAACAGAGTCCTGGAAATTCACAGTCCATAAAGGGAGCTGCTATTTGCACATCCCTTATTGCTCCTTGCACATCCATTAATGGGACCCCTCATGGGCCCTCTAAAACATTCCCAAAATACCCTTGACCCCTCTCCTTCCCTCTCTCTCCCTCTCCCTGCTTGGCGCCCAACTCACCCGGCTCCCACCTCTGCCCGCCCTCTCCCTCTCCTTCTCCGTGTCTCTCTCCCTCTCCTTGCTTGCTGCCCAACTCCGCCCGGCGCCCACCACCGCCCGTGCCATCTCCCCCGAGTTGTGCGCCGAGCAGGGAGAGGGAGGGGACATGGGTATTTTGGGAATGCCCTAGAGGGGTCCATGAGGGCTTCCATGGTCGGCTGTGCAAGGAGTAAGGAGGACTGTGCAAATAGCAGCTCCCGTCCATAAAAGCCTAGCTGAAATTGCTAGAAATATCAGGGGTTCAATTGAAATTATTAGAAGTCTTATGTAACTAAAGTAAGTAAAGGATAAGGGCTGATGTGAGATTTTCTGATTTCCCATAATAATTAGCTGCAAATTAGTATGCTTCAGCCTCAAAATACCCAATTTCAGAAGTCATCACTCACAGAAAGTGTCTCACATGCTGTATTTTGGGTCAGTTGGATGATGGGCTAGGTGGGGTCCAATCCATATGGGCCCTAGATGATTGGTTCAGATCATTGATCAAGTGGGACATGTGGGCCCCACAATCAATCTCGTAAAAAACAGCCTGGGTTCTGAAATTTCTGATTTCAGGTTGGATTTCACAAATTTTCTGGTAGAGGGTTGCCTAACAATTGTATAAACATCACTACATAAGATTGCAAGACTCCCAAGCATTAAAAAGAGGATTTCCAAATCTCAATTAGAGGGTTCTTATGATCGACAGTCACTGTAGCATAACTATAGAACAGGAAAAATCAATCGAATCAATCACATACATCATGATCACATCATAAAACTGTGTAGCAGGGAATCCTTTAACCTAAAAATAGGTATTTTGAAAACACACACAAGCATATCAGAATTTCTACTGACAGATTTAGGAAAAAACAAGAAATAGAATGATGCACTCAAATAGATTTCGAAAATCTACTCACCTGGTGGCCTGAATCCACTCGTCGCCCTTCCTTCCTCTCAATGACTCTTAACTCTTTCTTTTCATAGCCTACGATTTGGTTTTGGAATGTCTGATTGTTGTTATATAAGTGAGAAGAATGGGAGGAAGAAGTATTATAAATAGTTGAGGAGCTAAGTTTCCTAGATCACTGCCGTGCAAGGTTCCTATCCAAACTTGGAGTTCCATTCCTAGCAAACTTCTCCTATGGTAGATGGCGACCACTGTTAGCAAAGGAATTAAGGTGTTGGGTCCCATACTATATTTATATAAATAAAAGAACTTAGAATATGGGACCTACTCTAATGTAATTATAAATAACTAATTCAATAAATATGCATTATTGTTCTAGCCCTTATATCAGGGTCTGGGATATTTCACACTTGCTTGTGAGGTTCAAATATGCTGTCTGGCTATCCTTGGTGGTGTAATGTTCAAAAGCTGCTGCTACCTATCCTTGATACCTCCAATAACTGGGAAGGAGAAAATACTTTACTGGTTGTTTGGCACTGTGGCAATAGTAGGAAGCTATAGGGTGCTGGACCTGGGAGGTGCAATTAATGTTGTATAGACCTTTCTAGGCCTGGATATGGCTGTAGATAGTTGTGTGTATTATGCCCGAATGCTCGTCTGTCAGGATTCTTGATCGTTGACAAACTACCACAGTACCACTAAATGCATGGGTTCCGAACTCCAAGAGTAAATAGGAAATTCGTTGGTTTATTAAGATGAAGTATAAGTGTTGACATGGGAACTCGATTCACCTTTTGTCGAAATTCAGTTTTACTTTTACGGTTTTACCCCTAGCGTAGACTGTTAAGGTGCTAGAATATTATGTAATTTATTTAGTTTTTACTTAATCAGGGACTGATTTGTAAATATATAATAGCTGGACCTTTGCTGCAATTTCATAAAATAGCGGATTTATTTGTTGTAATTTTTCAGAAATATTATATAACATAAATATGTGTGCACGCCCAGTGAGTGCTTGCACGGATTGTTTTCTTTCTCCATTAATCCTTTCATGGTATAGGAGCAAGTTTGAGTAAAGAAATTTTCATTTCCTCTTATCTTCAACTTATTGTTCTCCTACTTTGTTTTCTTCCCTTTCCTCCTTCCTCCCTTCTTTCAACTCTTTTTTTTCTTGATTTCTTCTCTCTCAAAAGAGGATGGTGGGTGCGTGCGTGCGCTGCTTGGAAGGTTGACAATAGCAACCTCCACGAAGTGTGTGCGAAGGATTGAGGATATGTGCTGTTTGAGTGCAGATTTCAGTTCATGTTAGCGGTTTCAAGGAATTTTCCCCATGTTGCTATATTTCGACTGTTGAGGGCCATATTTGGCTTCTTGTTGTCATATGTGTAGAGTTTCAGAAATCTGACATTTAGCATGTGGCTGCTTATGGTTATCATGTGATTTGAAAGGTACATGCTTTTATTGGATCAAGTTTGAATTGTTACAAAACATATAATGGTGGAATTGTCATCATCTAGGCCCATGAGCAGCTCTAACAGTGAAAGTCCCAACTCCCAATTTTCTGATTACCTCCATCAAGGTCAAGGACACAAATTTCTATCAACTGTTAAGGGCTGTTAGAATGTTTCTAGGAGGACGGTGCAATTTAAGTAAATCAATGGTAAAGTGAAGAGCCACCAACTGACGAGCCAAAATATTCAAATTTGGAGGTCAATGATATGTTGTGATGTCATGGCTCCTAAATTTTATAGAGCCAGAAATTAGTGATATAGCTTGAATAAAGCCAAGGTATGAGATACTCTCCATGAACTCGTCAGTGACCAAGATAATGTTGCTAGAATTTATGGGTTAAAGCAGATGATTGCGGTTCAATGACAAGATGAAAAAAACAATAGAAAAATAATATTTATAACTTAGGAGTTACTGACAAGAATTGGCACCTCTAGATGGGTGAGACTTTTCATCTGTGATGCACGGATGCTTCAATGGGCAGCGTATCATGTCGTATCGTATTCGATACTTCACGTTTTATGTATAAAATCCATGTCCCTGCTATGCCCACAGCGTGTCCCTGCCGTATCTGGGCATCATAGCTTTTCATTGGTAGAATGACAGAACCTCATCAAAAAATATTGAAAATAATCAATTATCTGAGTTTTTAGCTACCCTCAATTTAGAGTTTTACTTTTAGGGAATGAGTTTTGGAAATACAATTCTGCTATCTTTATATGTGTTTATTCTCTCTTGTTTTGTGATAGATGAAAGACATAGCTGTGATGCCAGGGTTGGCTCCAGAAAATTCTTCGCTTTTTGTCAAACCAAAGGAAATTTATTTGACAGGCAGTAGAGGTCAGGGAACAGGTAATGAGGTGGAGGAGGTGCCAATGGTGGGGGCTGTGGAGGGAGTATTTCTGTATACATTTTTGGATGTAAGAATCACACATTTGATACATGTTGGAACCTTTATGAACGTCCTCCAGTTCAGAATGTGAACTTTGCTGCTACAGGTCCTGGTACTGTGCAACTAGAAGTTAAGCGTAACAGCCAACAGTGCCTATGAATGATAGAGTTAAACTCCCTAAGAGTGACCTAACAATGAGTATGCTTCCATGGTATGGGAGATGACTCAAGGGAACATCTTCTTCTATCACTACCTTTGTCGATTCAGATGTATCAAATTTTCTTCAAGTCTCTTCTCATTCAGGCTCTTGGATTATTGACTCAGGGATCACTGATCAGATGATAGGTCTCTCTCTCTCTCTCTCTCTCTCTCTCTCTCTCAATCTATCCATTGTCACCTTCTCTATCCCTGTCCTTTGCTTTACATTTACCACAAATCTTTCATCTGTTAGAAGCCTTACTAAACAGCTTCTGTGTAGTATGACATTTTTTCCCCTCTACATAGTGTTCTCCATTATCTGAGGATGAGGAAGGTTATTGATGCGGGCAGAGAAGAGAATGGATTATATCTCTTCAGTCTTTACCTGAAAAAGTGTAATTACAAGCAATTGGTATGCAGATATGGAAGAGTTATACAAATGACACTGTAGTCTAGGCCATCCTTTTACTGCTGTTTCAGAAAACTTATTTCCGTCTTTGGATAATTCACGTGTTAATTTCAATTGTGAAACTTGTATTTTTTTTAAACACGAGGTGTGCTTTTCCTGTTAGTTTGAACAAAAGATCAGGTGTTTTTTTCAGTTTAGTACATTCTGATGTTTGCACTGCATCTATTATTTCTAATGGATTCTTTTAGTTTTTTTTTTTTATCTTTGATTGGTGATGCTTCTTGTATGTCCTGTACATATTTTTTGAAATCTAAAAAAAGAAAATATTCACTCCATTTAAGTTGTTTCATTGGGTTAAAAATACCTTCAGTACCAGTATTTACATTGTTCATAGTGATAATGGCGGGAAATATTTTCGCATTCATTCCTATCTTACCCGAGAGTGAGGGAATTTCATATTAGACACCATGCCCCTATACTCCACGGCATAATGGAGAAGCGGAGTGCAAGAATCATGATCTCTTGAAGTTACAAAGTTCTTGGCCTGATGCTGTTTTGGATGCATTTTATCTTAGTAATAGGTTGCCTTATAAAGTTTTAAATGCTAGATCAGCAGTTCAGTATTTCTCTGCTTACTATGGTATTCTTGCAGTTTAGATTGTTTGTCCGTGTTTGCTATGTTTGTAATTTAGGTTCTCATTACAAAAAGCTCTCAAATAGGGTCATCAAGTGTGTATTTGTGGGATATTCCCCAAAATGTGTTATAAAAAAAAAAAAAAAATTTCCCCAAAATTTTATGATCCTATTATGGTAGGAAATGTCAATGAATGTTGGACTCTTTGCAGATATTCCATACTATTCCATTGAAGGGAAAAATCATGAATGCCTTAAAAGGAAGTGTCTGAGGTTGTTCTTTCAACTTCTTAATTGGAAGAAACTATCTGACTTGATCCTATTATTCTTGGGATTGATAGTGACATGGATAAAGAGCCTTTAGTGTGTAAAGAACCTATTAAAGCCTGCAGGTCTACACAAGGACACCAAGACGAACTCCTTTCTTCTCAAAACCCACTGATCGTGTGGGCTATGAATCAAGTAATTTCTTACCATCACCGAGTTCAAATTCTAGTTTGAGTTCTTTCGTAGATCTTCTTATTGCATTTTACGAAGGAAAAATGAGCAAGTATTGACCATCCTATCAATCATTATGAAGAGTGCCTTAGAGAATAATGACACTTGGGGGTTGAAAAAGTTTCTTGTAGGAAAATGTTGCATTGGCTGCAAATAGGTCTTCACACTGAAATAAAAACCTGATGGTAGTATTGCAAGCTACAAGACTTGACTGGTTGCTAAAGAGTTTAGCCAAGTGTATGGTGAGATTACTCGAAAACATTTGCTCCAGGAGCAAAGCTTAACTCAATACTTGTGATAATCTCTCTTGTGGCAGATCTAGGTTGAACCTACATGAAGATGTTTACATATACTCCAAAATTATATGTCAAGGGAGGGATGCAATGCAAGTTTTGTCATGTGAAGAAAGCTTTGTATGGCCTTAAGTAGTCACATCATGTGCATGGTTTGGAAAATTTAGTGGTGCCCCTCCTACAAGAAGATTTCAAGCAAAGTAATTCAAATCATATAATGTTGTGAAGTGAAGAGAATAGGGTTTAATTATTCTCCGTGTTTATGTGGATGATATTACAGCCACTGGGGAAGACAAAAATGCTATCAAGGAACTGGAGCAGTATTTGGGAAGGTGTTTGAAATTCAGGCGTTGAGAGACTTGAAATATTTTTTGGGAATTGAAGTTTATGATCCAGTAAGGGCATATTGCTATCCCAGGAGAAATAGGCCGTTGATCTATGCTATCAGGTGCTAAACCGCTTGATCTTCTTTGACATGCAAACAAGAAGACATCTGTTGGTGAGGATCAGCCTTAAAAGATCCAAAGTTGTTTCAAAGATCAGTGGGTAAAGCCATTTATTTGACCATCACATGGCCAAACTTAACATGTAGTGCCTTTAATTAATCAGTGCAGGCACTCACCTAAAAGCATCGTCATCATTATCAAAACCTTGTCCCAACTATGTTGGTCTCAGCTATATAAATCCTGTTTTGCCATTCTAGTCTATCCTGGGCCAACTCCTTGGATAGGTTGCACTTCTTCAAACCATGCTTGCTACTTTCATCTATGTCCTCTTCGGCCTACCATTTTTCCTTAAGGGTCCATCAACATGCATGGTATAACTTTTTTCACATGCGCTGTTGTTGGCCTATGTTGAAAATGCCCAAATCATCGTAGACTAGTTGCTCTTAATTCATCACCTATTGATGCTACCTGTCACGTCCCCCGAACCCAATTAGAGAATAAACTGGATCAGGGAGTGAATTTTAGGGCTAATTAAAAATTTTCGCCCTTTCTAGCCCAAGGATCGTAAGTCCGCCGTGAGGATGATATATTTGAAGCCTCAATTTATAATACAACATGCGGAACTTGGTATAATTTAAAACATTTCCAGATAATTATCAATCAAAGCAATAGAAGTATTTATTCTCATTAATGTTAAAGTTAAATCAATGAATAATAAATCCGACAAAGATAATTAAGTCTTAAACAATGGCCATTCCTAAACCTAGACCATTTTAAAGCATTTGAATCAGTAAATAGAAAGGTTCAAACCACGAATAATAAATGAATATAAGCAAGTCTAATAAGTGTCCTATGTTTTTCTCTCTCGTGCCGGGTAGGATGACGGTACTCTACGTCATCGGCACTCTACTCTCGCTCCTCCTCTGCCGGTTGATCTCCTCACCTGCCTGCTCCTCGTAGTACTCGGCTGTGGTGTCTGCACACCAAGTAACAAGAGCCAACAACATGTTGAGCAAGAAATAAACAATGTAAAATAGCAATGTATATCATGTATCAAATAGAGTAAGGACAGGTATAGATCATGTGAACACAAGGTAAAGGAACTAAGCGTATAGCATGAATAAATATGACTGGAATCAACAACAAGATATCCTAACATCATTGGCAATATACACTATCCACACGTGTAAGAATGCAAGAATCAAGAGGAAGACACTTCCTGGGGTACCAGTGGCAATCCTATTCGGATCACTGATACCAAAGTCCGGCTCTAGGGGGATCCAAGCTCACAGTCCTTGGAATAGCAGCACGGTCCAAGCCAGCTCCCAGCTATTCAACACCATGGACCCCATCCAAGCCAACTGCCCATCCCGATGTCTGAGTAACCGGCCCATGTATAAAACCCCCAAACTGTAGCTGGTCATGACATGCAAATCCTCCCCACAGTGGATCCTACCGTGGTCGTATAATAATAGTGGTGTGGTATTGACACGGGACAATCAAGACAAGCAGGTATGGCTAGTCAAGATACATGACACAAGTGTAGGGACTATTCCATTCGAGCCAAGATGCAAGACAAGTCCAAATCACCGAATAGTCCCTCGTGTCCTAGCCACACATGTTTATCAGGTACAAGATACAGTGTCCTAAAGTACACTTTAATTCTAGTTCAAATCCTAGTTCTACAAGGATTTATGTTTCATAATTAATTAGGTATTTTATGCGAAGTGAGTGTACAAGAAGACGAGATCAACGGACACGATTACAAATCAAGGAAGAAGTGACAATCCAATCCTACGCAAAGGTTGCCATCCATGTACCGTACATGACTTAACGGAGTACGTGTGGAAATTGAGCCAATGATGCTTCTAGGAATGAATCCTTGGTGTACAATCATGTTTGGCATCAATTGAATCAATTCCATACACATTCTGTTAAACCATTCGTAATACACGGACACCTAGACAACCACCGAAGCACACCAAGCCACGTGCTTCGATATCATTCCCATTACTCGTCACGTGAGAGAAAGTTCAAGGGATCCAACACACAAGGCCCAAACCTAAGTTCATAGTCCCTTTTCCAAAAGGACAGGGCTCGAATCATTAATCCACATATGTTCCTTATTTCCCCATCTCTAATCAATATGAAAACTGAATCATTGGATTCTACGTCTCGAGGGCGTTCCAATGATATATAGAACATAGAAATCCAACGGTCATATTAAAAGTTACAAATATTTGAAGTTGTCAAATTTTGCCACAGTACACCATCCGATCGATAGGACAGGAGGTTCGATCGATCCGATGGGGTCATCCGATCGATCGGATCTCGGACACCTCCCAGTTAGCTACAGTTGTCCTCTGTCCAATCGATCAGACAGTGTCTGATCGATTGGGCAGTGGATGACTCCCAGTTACCTACAGTTGTCCTATGTCCGATCAATCAGATAGGGTGTCCGATCAATCGGGAAGCGGACGACTCCCAGTTAAGGGATACTGTTCCCTGTTCGGTCGATTGGACAGACTGTCCGATCGATCAGGCTGCGAACAGTAAACGCCGATTTGGGTTTTCACCCCTTTTTCCTCCGGCCATTCCAAGGCTAAACCTGAATAAACCGAGCCTCCATGCTCTCCCATCAATTACATTCATCATCTAACAATCCATTAAATCCAATTCTGCCACAAATTAGATCCAATTGCAATTAATCTAACCCTAACAGGAAATCCAAAATCCATAATCTTAACAAGCTTGGATTTATGGTAGACTAACAATAACATCATGAAATCAATGAACAAACATATATACACAGATTAACATTGTTTGAATTCTAGTCTTTGTCCAAGAAGAAGGAAGAAAATTGGGGAAACTTGAGGAGGAGGAGTCTTCTACGCAAAACCCCAAATCTACCCGCTCAAACACAACCTAGAACGCAAAACAGAAGAAAAGGAAGAAGATCATGAATAAACCTAATTCTAAACAGAAAGGAAGTGGTTAGGGAAGATGAGAGTGGGGAAAACTTACCAAGTTGAATAAATGGAGTGAGGAGATCGAGAGAAAGAAGATGAGCGGTTCGGATTGTCGAAGAGGTCCTCTTTTGGCTGAGTTTTGAAGCTTGAGAAGATGAAGAGGAGGGAGATGAGACTGTCGGTTTCTCTTTTGTTGCAGAGATTGAAAGAGGTTTAGGGCTAATCTTTGATTAAAGAGGATGGGGAGAGGAAACGACTAATTTGCCCCCTTTAAGTGGGTCCGGTGAAAGAATGGACTACTTGAAGGGTTTCTGGTCGTTGTCGGATTGTGATGAGCCAAGAGACAAGAACGATCAGCGCAACGAAACCTCGCCAATGAACCCAAAATCACGGAGATTGAATTTTTTTTGAAAAAACACTCAATTTTACCTAAATTGCAAACTACCCCCCGTTAGGGTGAAACGCGCTCGGAATCGCACAAAGGTTTGCAGACACTATTTAAACAATAAAAGAAACTCTCTTATGGTCTAAACCCACCTAATATCTAACAATGCAATTAATTATAATAATTACAAAATAAATGGGTCAACAGGCCCGCTAATGGGTCAAACTGACCCAGTAAGGTTGGGGACTTTACACTACCCTTAAATGCTCCTGAATGCACTCATTTCTGATTCTATATATTTTCGAATTTTACCATACATCCATCTCAACATTCTTATCTTTGTTTACTCATTCTTTGCATGTGTGGTTTTTTGATGGGACAACATTATGCTCCATTGATCATAGCTGGTCTAATCGATGTTTTGTTTTAATTTTTCCCTTACAATCTTGTTGGTATGTGCCAATCACAAAGCACTCTAGAAGCAAGTCTCCACTTTAACCATTCAACACTTATCCATATTCAACATCATCCTCAATCTCTCCATCTTAATTATATAGAGCTAAGGTATTGGAAGGGATCACTTTGTGGCATCTCTTAAATTCTTATAGGAGTTGCATCGTTTTGCACATTCCCACTGAAGTTGCACGTTTTATGGAAATAGTGGATCAAATTGTGACAGACATAAAAAACTCGTAGGAAAGTTAAAGTGATCATGGGAATCCAATTGTGGTCGGCTACCCTGATGGTGATTGGCCTGGTTCTATAGATGATAGGTGCTCCATTTTTGAATAATGCACATTTGTTGGAGGTAATCTGGTTACCTAGAAGACAATGTAGTAAGCTAGCACAATCTGTAGAGATACAAAAGGCCTACAAGGCCTCCAAGCGCAAGATCAAGGTATTCAGGCCTGACTCACAAGCTCATATAGTGATGCAAGCCAGATCCATGATCAGCCAACCTATTGGCAAAGAAGTTTCAGCAAAAGGCCACTGAAGGCCACTAAAAAGGGGATTTCCAGAATATACCTGATTTCTAAAACAAGCCTCCGAATATTAGTAATAGCTAAAAGCTAGGGATAATATGAGAGTAATCACAAAGTTTTATTTTATTTGATTTAAAGTTTATTTTAATTAGAATTGTTTCCAAGAATAGAATTAGGAAAGCAATAGACTAAAGGATCGTAATCTCTTACATTCAAGAAGTTGATTGATTAATAAAATTTCTCCAGATTTTCTCGTCGTGGTTTGTCTTTGGTGTGAGACCAAGATGTTTTGGATCCTATCGATCCCTATCCCTTAGCCTTTGGCCTGGAGAATAGTCCTTTGGCTATTCTTCTCTACATGCGCTGCGTCAATTGGTATCAGAGTCGAAGATCTGTCGCTAGGATCTCCGTTCATATCACTGATCTGAGGTAACTTGGTATCCTATCTCTCTATTTTATTATTTTATCATCATTCATCATCACCCATCATTATCATCACCATCAGGCCATCCATCCACATCATGCCCCATCATCATTCATCCACCCACTATCCAGCCACATCCGTACCCCTAACTCACTTTATTGCGCCAGAGGTTATTGACAGGATGCATTGGTCAATTGAGAAGCTGCCTAAACCATATAAAGTCACATGGTCTAATGGTTCTATCATTCTTATGACTCAACAGATGGCTGTTTTTTTTCAAGATTGGTGGTTGGGAAGACAAAATTTGGTGTAATGTAATCCATATGAATATCACTCATATTCTTCTTGGACGACCATGACCTTTTTATCAGGAAGTGCAACATGGCAAAGAGAAGAATATATATTCTTTCTCGTGTGAGCGATGATGGATTTCCCTCGTTCCATTGTAACCGACAACATCCTCGTCTACATTATCACCTTCAGTTGAAGAGCAAAGGAAGAGCAAAAAGAAGAAACATATATCAAGGCTGACATTGAGAAGCAAGATCAAAGAATAGAAGGCGTCATGACAAAGTCAGACGAGACATCGTGTAGCTCTCCCAAAATGGATGATACTTTTGAAGAATTGGAAGACAAGGGCTCCGAATTTCTTTCCGTGGACAGTGGTTCAAAAGATGCAATCAGTGAAGGAATTAGAGGCAAACATTTAAAATTTAGATATGGCTACAAAGGAGATTGACGAACCGATGGATCTAATAATAAGCTTACCTCCAAAAAAGCCAGTTAAATCTTTGGAAGAAAAATATACACTATTCCGGAGGTTGCGAAGGAAGATTAAATCATTGAGATTCCTTATATTGATTTCATCTTCGGGGATCAACCAATGATATTCAACATTGTGATCTACTAGTACAAATCATGAATTGAAGCATCTAATGTTCATATCACACATCCGATCTAAATGCAAACATTAGAGGAAGTAACACCGCCAATCTACTTCTAAGTGGAGGAAAAGATTGAATCAAGCTTCCAAAGCTAAATGAAGAGTATGAAGATCAACAAGAGAATTAGAATTTTTTGCGATTGATCTTCGACCCAGGTGGACATTTACGAAACTCAAGGACTGATGTAGGCTAGATCCATAGTCAGCCATTCAATTGGGCCCAGCCCAAAAGTTTCAGCAGAAGGCCTAAGCCCACTGAAGCCCACTAAAATGAGGATTTCTAGAACGTGCTTGATTTCTAAATCAAGCCTCCGAATATTGTAATAGCTAAAATCTAGGGATAATTTTGGGAGTAATTAGAAGGTTTTATTGGATTTGAATTAGAGTTTATTTTAATTAGAGTTGTTTCCAAGAATAGAATTTGGAAAGCAATAGACTAAAGGATTGTAATCTCTTTCATCCAAGAAGTTGATTGATTAATAAAGTTTCTCCAGATTTTCTCTGAGTGGTCTGTCTTTGGTATTAGATGGGACCAAGACATTTTGGATCCTATGGATCCCTATCCCTAAAGCCTTTGGCTTGGAGAATAGTTGATGCGCTTGGGAGTATTTGGAACTAATGAAATCATAGAGGCTGGAATTATCTACACAACAATTGTGAGATCTAAGAATCAGTTGGTGAGTGGACATTTACACAAAAGGCCCTTTTTTGATGTATAGTTTGTTTTAGTTTCTTTTTTCTTTGCTGTTCAGGAGGTTTTTTTTTTTCTTTTCTTTTTTTGGTGGAATAAAATTTAAATGTTATAAAAAAAAAAAGAAAAGAAAAGAAAAGAAATCAAGTTCAAAGTATTTTAAGCAAGTTGGGAATGATTGATATCTACACACCAACTTGAGGGGCAGTGTTAAAGTGCTTGAATATTATTTAATTTTTACGTAATCACGGTCATGTAAACTGAAGCAGGGCTGTGATGGTAGTAGCTATAGAAATCTGTATGAAATCTCTGAACTGCAGCTACCTGCAAGTTCTAAGAGTTGCAGATGGAGCTTGGTTTCCTCACAAAAGCATGTGGCCCGCCTTGATAGAGAAGGCTTCACTGCATAAACCCTATGATGAAATTTTCTTCTTCAAATCACAAAACTCTCTCTTTACAACCATGTATATCAGGAAAAGAAGAGCAAAAGAAAAGCCTAATAAATCTGAACCATTGGATAATACCAAGGGACGAAATGCTATTCTAAATAATTTTCTAGTGAAGAGTCCCTATCACAATTAGTTACTGATCAATTAAATATGTAAATAAATAAATGTGTTTATAGGTAAGTAGGCTTTGTCGCTAGCCTTGGATATCTGATGCCAACTGTGAATTTTTCTTTTCTGGCTCTAAATTTGGGCCATGGACCTAGCTGGCTAAGCCCTAATAGTCTGCATCAGTAAATATGTAAAGACAGGCCCTTTGCCACGATTTTGTAAAACAGGATGGTTTTTTTTTTTTTTTCTTTTTAGGTGTACAACCCCAGTTTGGGCTTTGTCCAGATTGTTTTCTTCCTCCGATAACTCCTTGATAGGTGAGGTCGGGGAACACCTGTTCTTAATTTAGTTCTTCTGCAGGAAGGACTAGAAAATGAACTTCATTTTGGGATGGTTACTGCAAATGTAGATTGATCCTAGAAGTAGGGCATTTCGAAGGCATATATCTGTTGACAAGAATCATTTAGTTCCTGCAATTAGGACGCAACCCTAAAAGCTAGGTGAGAGATTTTTTCCCCCCTACTAGTTGAAACCAGCTCCTCTCATTGTCGAAAAGACTAGGAAGCACTGGATTCTTATTTGCAAAAACTATCCTCAAGAGGCCCATAGTCTGGAACCGTTATGTTCCATATCGCGCAGGTCATTTACTTTCCAATGGTCCCTAAATGGCATGGTGATCTCTTTTTCTTTGTTATGGTCAAGGGATTGAGTCTTAGGTGATTTGATTCAGACCTTCTTGAGAACCATGCACATGCCAGGTTTTCGAATTGATAGAAGTTATCTCTTTTTTCGCTTTGATGTGAACTTCAGAAACCTTTGAAAAATCTAGCATAACATTCTACAGTTGTGTTAAGAGTACGATAAACCACAAATTTATCATCCTTTTACAGTATCCTTTCCACTGACTCCTAAGTCACCAGTGATTATCTAGTTTTCATGATTTTACTTAATTGCATTTACTTTTTCTTGATGGCATGCATACACAACTAATTTCTTTACTGAAACTTTGAACAATAGGGGCTGGTTTTACTAATCAAAAAAGAAAAAAAGGAAGGTGCTTATTTTAGTTCTGTCAAGAAGTGGCTGATTTTCAGTATCTTTTTCTCTCTCATTTTTCTTTTTGGAAATCTACAATGGACTGAAACTCTTGTTCTTGTCTACTCAGTAGTGAGCAAATAGCCCCTGAGGTGAAGCAAAGTGTTCTCTCATCGTTTCCACATTATGGGCATTCAGGAATAGTTGAATCTGCACGAGAGCTATTTATGCAGATTGATGGGCTACCAGCATGTAAAGGTTAGATTTTAAACACTAGTGTTTTGTTGTTGAACCTTTATGTATCTTATTTCCATTTAAACCCACATGATTTTGCTAACTTTTTTTAATTGGTAATGAACTGAACCCCTGCAACCTTGTGACAGTGAGCACCTTTCAATTGTGCTGTTCTCATGTTGTTGCTTTCAGTTTTTGTAGGGAATGAAGTAATTTTCAGTTTGATTTTATATGTAGTTTTTCTATTATTACACGAGCGAACTATATATATATATATATATGTATGTATGTATGTAGGTATATATATGTATATAGATGACTGCTTCAATGGACAGCACCTTGCAGAACCCTTTATTCATTACTTTCTCTCCTGCTGCTGCATGGGATCTGGCGCACTAGCCTTGATTCCTTAGTTTCCTTCTTCCTCTAATACTCCCTCTTCTCCTGTATTCATATGCCTTTTTTTTCCATATGGGGTCATTTGCCTTTTACACATGGGTTAGGAAAGTGTTTTTTACATATGCAAATGTTACATATGTGAAACACAGGACCATATTTGTCAGCATCATTTTCAGATCAGTAAATAAGTACATCCAATGGTTTTAGATACGTTTTTGACAAATTTCTCTAAATCCATGGACATTTAAGATAAAAAAAACGAAATTTCTTGATGCCTATCAATAATAAGAGAATATTGAATGGTTCGGACTCGGATCATGAATCCTGGCCCACAAAAGGCCAGAAATTAGGTCTGTAGGTTGGGAATTTTTGGACTTTTTTTCACAAAATGTCAAAACCTATGAACATTTAAGATATGAAATTCAACGTTGTAGGGTTTATTAGATCAATAAAGATGGACGGCTTGGACCGTGAATTTGGGCACACAAAAGTGCCGCAAAAAAAGTGATCCCAACCTGCAACTTGTTTGGGTGTTCCAATCTGGACCACCACTTAGCTACAGTTACATATATAACTGTTTACCACCACCTCAACTATGTAACTGGGAGGCTGAAAATGGCCTCACTTGCACCATTTACACACCTTATTTATGCATCATATCCGAAAATGAGCGCAAACAAATGTGATGGTGCATAACCATTATGTAGATGAGTGCAAACCAATGACCCCTTAGTGTCATTTTGAAACTATTTCTTATCATACTACTGACTTTGACAACTGTATGGTCAGGGTGGAGATCCTCATTGAAAAAGGATGCCACTTGGCAGTGGACTGATTATATAAGGGCTTCTGGCATATTTTGTTTGATTATCTGGAGAGATCTTGAAGGTGTTTTTGCTCTCCTCTCAACTAAGATTTTAAAACAATTAAACATCAGAAAGGAGTATTCTATATCTCTGTATGTAATGGATATGTTCGCGTGATTTCTTTGGTTCTGGTTGTATACAATGAGACCAGCACCATCATGAATTTGTGATATCGGTTATCGGATGAAAGATGAAGAGGTGAAGAAGCTGCATGCATTCTCCCTCTGGAGTTACTGCCCCAAACATATTTTTCATATAGACAGGCTAAAATTTCAGTTTTAACAAATCTGTCTATATTGTGATTTTTGTAGAAAGATGCTAGAGGTCAGGTGGGGGAATATTTTTCTATGATTTGGACAAAATTTGGATGTTTTTTCATATTTGAACATTTTTTTAAAATAAAGGCTTTCACATACATTTGTGGCAGTCACCTTTACCATATGTGTTTATAAAGGTCCAAAGCATAATACATAGACACATAATAGAATGGAAGTATATTATATATCACAATATATTATATTACAATTTTATTTACATTCTCAAAAAACCATTAAAATTGGTGATTTTCAAAACTTTCATTTTCTAGATTTTCTTTTACAAAATTGCTTTCAAAATAAAACGGTGAACAAAACAAACCTTTAAAATGGTTCAGTTCTTCCTCAGTGCTTCCGTTTTGCAACATAAAACCAAATTATCAAGGGGGTAGATCTTCATCATCCTCTAATATTCATCTTGGTTACCAAGTTCCATTTTGAAATCCCATTTATTCATCTTACATAAAAATAAACAAGATAAATTAATCCCAACCATTGCAATACTCCTAAATAAGTAATGGAAGGAAGGAAAGACTTGTGCAAGCACGTGCATGTGCAATATTGACACAACTGTGTGCTGGTCGCCTGGTTCAAATGGGCTAGAAGACCAGGCCTTGGACCTATTCTGGGTGACTACAAGGCTCGTGAGGATGTCAAGAGGCCAAAGGCTCAGTTGGTTCTCTCTTTTGATGAGGTTCAGGTCCAAAAGGCTGGGGGACATATGTGCACCCACACTCCACTGGTTTAGGCATGGCAGTCCCAATTAGGGGCTGGTTTAGTCCAACAGTCCAGAAATATTTTTTATGGACTGGTTTTGGCCCTCTCATTTGGACTTTGACCCTCATGTGGGCCTCATCTCCTACACAAATGCATGTGAACCCTATGTGCTTAATTATATGCACCCATCAACTTCAAAGCTCGAACCATTATGAAATCTTCTTCGTCTTCATCAATGGATTGTGGGCCAATCCGCACCAAAATACAGAAAAATTAGAAGAAAGGAACTGAAAATAAATTTCAATGCTAAACTCTATTTTGTGGATTAATGCTGAATAACCTTCAATCTGATGGAGAATGCTCAATCCGAGGGAGAGAAATATGCTTTATTAGATCTATTGCTGAAAAAAATGAAGTTCTGTAGCATGTCTTTGTTCCTATTGATAGCTTTGAAAAGGAATGCTAGAACCTTATATAACTTTCTTAACATAGTCTGTCCTGAATTTGTATGGCTAATTACATGAAAATTGATCGACTTAAAAGAGAAGAGAACAAAAATATAGAAACTATGGACAGCTAGTGTTATGTGCGTAAGCTGATCATGGCCGATCATGGCCCACTTTGGAAGCAGCTGAGATGCACATTGGCTGGTCTGGACGTAATGTTTTGAATAAGTCCTGGCACTGCAAGGGTCGTATTCTGTTTTGGCTTCATTGTTGTTTTTTATGAAAGTGGCTATCTTTTAGGAGTCAGTTTTGGCTATCTTTAGGAGTTGGTTCCCAACGTTCCATTGCAACGTTTCTTCTGTTTTCTTTCTGGTGTATTCTCTATGTTAGAGTCGTGACAAACATGTAAATAAACAGCACTAAATCTTTATCTCTCTGAGAACTTGGCGATTGGTTTTCCCTCGAAGCAAAACCCTTTTTGCATCATCTCTTTCATGCACAGCTGCGCTGTTCTGACCTACTGCATCCCATTTCCTTAAAAGTAGCTAGAAGAAGAGGAGGAAGGGGTCGGGGAACCCACGCTGCAGTAGACACCCACAACATATTGGTATCAGAGCCAGCGATGACAGAACGACCACTTCACCAACTTGAAGCAGAGGTGGGCTGTCTGTCCTCTGGGCGGGAGCGAATCTTGAAAGAAATGCATGAGATGTTCCTGGCTATGAACACACTCTTGGACCAGATTGTCACTAGCCACGGTTATGAGAAAGGTGAAAGCTCCACAATAAAAAATGGATGTGTGGGGAAGAGGGGGGGCTCTGCTGGTCCGTTGCATTCGTTTGCCCCTAAAATCGCCAAGCTGGGTTTTCCTTGTTTCGACAGTAGGAATGACCTGATGAGCTGGATTTGCTGGGCTGAGCAATTTCTTTGAGTTCCAAGGTACTGCCATGGCGGAACAAGTACTGTTGGCAGCATACCATCTGGAAGGGGAAGCCCAGTTGTGGTATCAACTGCTAAAAGATCAAAACAAGTAGTCTCATGGGAAATGCTCAAGGAGGGCTTGCATGCCAGATAAGTACCCACCCAATTTGACGATTTCTTTGGAGACCTGACAAAACTCAAGCAAACTGGGACAGTTAAAGAATATTGATGTCAGTTTGAGTGATTTCTCACTCATGTAGGGAAATTGGAACCAGCTCAACAGGTGGGTTTCTTTATCAGCGGCCTGCAGGAGAGCTTGTGTGCTGACGTCCAAGCTGCAAGACCGGCCACGCCCATTTATACCACGTTGAAGTTGCCTTATCTGTCTTGAGAGTTAAGAGCAAGGAAAAAAAAATCGGCCGAGTCCTAGTCGACTCGGACTCGGCCGGGACCGAACCGAGTCCCCTGGACTCGGTACAGGTCCATGGGGACTCGTCCGAGTCCAGGGGGACTCGGCCAAGTCCCTATGGACTCGGCCAAGTCCCCCTGGACTCGGACGAGTCCCCCTGTTGACGAAGTGGGGGGCTTTACCCTAAAATGCTCTTTTTTTTTCTATTCTACTTTGTGGAGAGTGAAGGAGACTACTTCCAAATTGTGTTTCAAGCATTAAACATCATCAAATCCATCCATTTTTGAAGATCAAGCCTACCAAAGAATCCAATCACTATTCACATCAAAGAGGGTTTTTTTATTTCTCAACTTTGAGGTTTGTTTTCTTGATTCTACATGCATATATGGTTTAGAGAAGATGCTAAGATGAAGATATTGCTTGAAGATGGTTTGGAGGATCATTATTTTTTCTAAGAATGCATATTTTTTAATTTTTGGGTCTTTTTTTTTTTTTAAATTAAGAAATCCGAATTTTTTTTATTATTTACTTATGTTCTTTGTATGAAATTATTATTTTGGGTTTGTATAACATGGATCTATGGTTCTAACACTAGATCTATGCATATATGTGCAATAATAATATTTTCCTTACTTTTTCTTGTAAAAATAATTATTAATAATATGGATTTTTTGCATTTTACATTCTTAAATTATGTAGAGTAGATGATTACATGTGTGGGTTGTTTGTAGAAGAAATTTCAACTATTGTTTGGTTAAAAGAATGTGATTTTCATGATTGTGCAGATTACTATCACTTAGATAGTTAGATTATATCACAAATGGCCCCAAAAAATAAAGAGAAAGAAGTTGACCCCGGATGGGAACATGGGGAGATGGTTGCAGGAGACCGTCATAAGGTCAAATGCAAATGGTGTCATAAGATTCTCAGTGGTGGGATCCACAGATTTAAACAACACCTAGCAGGTATACAAGCGAAAGCTAAACCATGTGCAAATGTCCCCACTGAAGTGAGGAAACAAATAAGAGACATGTTGCTTGAAAAGAAGAATGAGAAAGAAAAGAAGAAAAAATTTGATGAGAGGGTTGTAAATATGCAGAGGATTGACACTTCTGAGGATGACTCTGACGGTGATGGTGATGTTGAGGCGAGGGAGTTAAGGAGGGCTTTTAGAGCGAGCTGTAAACAATTTGCTTCCGAGCAGGCTCGTATGGATGAGACACGGGCTGGGGCTGGTTCTTCTAGAGCTCCTCCTGACCCTTATCGGGACACAACAAGGAGAGGGACAATGGATTCATTCTTACATCGGTCTCAAAGTACAAAACAACCAAAGATTAGTAGCTCTATCATGGGCGATATGAAAGTTAGAGCCATGAAAATGAGGAGAGCCATCTCAAAGTTCTTCCATTATAATCGGATTCCACCGAATGTTGCTAATTCACCATACTATCGCTCCATGGTTGATACTATAGCTGAGGTGGGTCCCGGAGTTAAACCTCCATCCACTTAAGAGATTGGCGGAAAGTATCTTGAGATGGAAGTTTCTGATTATTGGAGATACTTGGAAGATCACTTCAAAACTTGGGAGGAGTATGGGTGCACGCTTATGTGTGATGGGTGGACAAGCAACAATAGGCGGCACATTATTAATTTCATGGCTTACTGTGTAACGGGAATAGTTTTTATCAGGTCTGTAGATACAAGTGGACATAGAATGGATGCTGAATATTTGTACAGTTTAATTGATGATACCTTGGCCATGGTTAACAATTGGCACAAATTATGTTGTTGCAATTGTGACAGATAATGCGCCTAACTTTAAGGCCGCGGTGAAGAAATTGCGTGAAAAGGGTAAGGGTATTATTTGGGTGCTGTGCGCGGCACATTGTATTGATCTCATGCTGGAGGACATTGGCAAATTAGATGATGTCCGTGAGACTATTGATGAGGGAAAGATGGTGACATCTTTGATCTATAACCATCAGTTCATGACAGATCTACTTAGAGAAATGAACGAAGGTCGTGAGATTTTGAGGCCCGGTATCACACGCTTTGCTACGCACTTCGTAGCCCTTGAGAGTCTTTGTCGTGCCAAGGCTAACATAATGCAAATGTGGACCAGTACAGCATATGTGAAATCAAAATTTTCACATCAACCTTTGGCACGCAAAGTACAACAGATTGTCCTTGGGGAGGATTTTTGGAACAAGGTAGAACGAATTACTGACTTACTCGAGCCTCTTGTCTTGGTTTTGAAACTAGTGGATGCTGATACGAAGCCCACAATGGGCTTTGTGTATGATGCCATGGATAGAGCAAAGCTAGCTATAGAGCAAAGGTCCAGAGGAAAGTATGGGACTTATTATAAGAAGATATGGAAAATCATTGATAATCGATGGGACAACCAGATGCATCAAGACATACATGCTGCAGGTAATTTTTGACTATTAATTTATTATGGTTATTATAAATAGAATACTAACTAGTTATTGTTTATTACTTTATTTTGGAATCTAATAATCAATACTTATTACTTAATGACGTCATGGCATGCGGCCTACTACTTGAACCCAAGCTGCTTCTATAGCAAACACTTTTCTAACCATGAAGAAGTTTTCCGTGGCTTGAAAAAAACGTTAGAGGCTATGACAAATAATGCGCAATATCAAGTTACAATTCTTAACCAGGTAAAGATGTCATAGATCATGACATTATTATTCACAGATTAGTTGAAATTTGAATAAGTGCTAACTGCTAAGTGCTAACTTCTAAATCTTAACTTTTATAGTTGAAAAACTACAAGGGCGCTCTAGGTAGTTTTGGATCAGACGCAGCCATATTGGGTTGTAAGCAGATGGATCCAAGTATTATTCTCAAATTTCAGTACTTAAATTAGATGAAATATAGTTTTTTATGAATTATAACAAACAATTGATTTTATTGTTTTGGTCTTTTAACACAGCTGAATGGTGGGCTACATTTGGTGATGAGGTTCCCCATTTAAGATCTTTTGCAAAAAGAATATTGAGCCAAACAGCCTCATCTTCGGGATGTGAAAGGAATTGGAGCACATTCAGCTTGATACACACTAAGACCCGTAATCGCCTTACTATGGCTAAGTTGGAGAAGTTGGTCTTTGTCCGTTACAACATGAGGTTACGGGCAAGGAATCTGATGAGAAGAGACAACGGCGACTACGAACCAATTAATTTGGATTATATATTCGAGGAAGATGACCCTCTTAATGAATGGTTGGCTGAAAGAGAGGAGCCAATATTAAATGATACAACATTCCTCGATGAAGCAATGGTTGATGTTGAAGAATTTCAGTCGAATGAAGGACATATTTCCCCACCGCAGCAGCCGAGTTTCAGATCTGCTACGCCTACTTCTACAGCGCAATCAGCGCGCGATAAGGGTAAGGGTGTAGCAACCTCGTCATCGCAAAGCTCGGGACGTGGTCATAACCGTGGTCCAGAGTTGACACATTCTACTTCAGAACGTGTCGAGGGGGCTAGAGAAAGATCAAAACCAACTTTCCAATACACGCGAAAGTCAAAGGATAAGACTAAGAGCACTCATGCAAAGACAAGACAAGGCCAAAGGTTGGCCACTTATGAAGAAGAAGATGAACAGCATAAAACATCATCTTCTAGCAAGAGTGGCTCACGAGAAGGAGGTGAACAGGGCCAGAACGAGGAGGCATACGAAGGTAGTGATGATGGACGTGGCGGTGGACATGACAACATTAATGTATATTATAGTCCAAGTGAGCCTGCTGGTGGGTCACGTGAGTGGGGCAGAGGTGAAGGAAAAGGAAGTGAGCCAACGGATGAATATCCTCAGCCGCATCAAATGGCATCAAGCCCTTGGATCACAAGTTCTGATAGTTCATACGGATATGGGCAACAATATGGAGATCAATTTCATGATCCTTCGTCTGAGTATAGACTGCCGCAGCAGTATGGTGGATACGGTGGTCCTTCGCATGGGTATGGGCAACAACAGTATGGAGTATTACAAGTACCTATGGCCACACCCCCACAAGTGCAACCGCCATATGAATATCCTCAACTTCAAGTTATGGCTCCATCATCAAACTATGGAGAAGGTCCTATAACTCCAAGAGCGGGGTGTTAACACAGGCCCATAAGTTGGCCCATCCATGACCCATCTGTGAAAGCCCGTTGTATTAAACTTGTACAGCAATACATACTATAATAGGAGATTTGATAGATTGACATTAGTCAGACTTGTACAGCAATACATACTATAATAGGAGATTTGATAGATTGTAATTGTAGCCCAAATTGGGCATTATTGATCTATAAAACACAATGGTGAATCCTCCCAGGATCATCGAATTCCATTCATTCTTTGTGATTACTCTTCTTGATTAATCCTGACATGGTATCAGAGCCTATTCAGCCATCTCAGAGGAATCTTTGCAACCTTCTCACTGATCTGAGAGGAATCAACCTCTCCCGGAGTAAAGAACAGATCTAGGATCTGTTTCAGACATCTCAGAGTCTATTCAGCCGAATCATCCACTGCTGATCATTGCCGTTCAACAGTGGCCCACTTGTGATCATCCAGACACAGCTTGAAAACCTGGCAGTCATGGTCGCCCACTGTAGGAGGGATTTTTGATGATTTTTTCACAATTTTTCGCCAATCAGAGGTAGGCCATTTGCTCAATCTTGTGATTTTACCATTTCTGGCATTAGTTTTCATCTCCACCGTCCAAAAGTTTGGATCCTTGGAATCTGCACACCAGATTTCATCTCCAGGAAGATAGTTACGACTGGCACTCAGATCTTACACCTGATCTGCATTCCAATCCTTCTCTGGGCCCCACGTGCTCATCCAGACACCAACCAGGGGGTCGCCTGGGTTGATTTTGGGCTCTATACACATCTGATTCATATCAGATTGCCTCTGTTGCTTGCTGATTAGCTGGTGCTTTCATTCTTCCTGCTGTTTGTGACCTCTACACTAGCTATACTACTGCTGCTGTCTATTTGGTCACCCTGATCTGGTAGATTGAATCATCAGTGGGCCCCACCTGTTTTTTTTGATGAATTTCTTGGTCGCCTGACCAGTTTTATGCATCTATTTATACAGATTTGAGATCTGTTGTGATTGGTTGATTCAGAATAGCTTTTGGGCTATTATTTATCTCTGTATTGTTGCTGTCACCTTCACTTTGCGCTTTCTATAATTCATCTGGGCTGTTTCTTGGTGCTGTCTATTTACTGCTTACTTTATTTGAGAATTTTACTGTCGGCTGTCTATTACTGTTGACATCTGTGGGTTGAAAATGGACAAGAATGAAATGCAATTGATCAAATTCAATGGAAAGAATTATTCTGCTTGGGCCTATCAATTTGAGCTTTATCTGAAAGGCAAAAAATTATGGGGCCACATTTCTGGTTCTATGAAAAAAACCATCAGAAAAAGATAAATTGGAAGATTTGGAAGCTTGGGAAACCAAAGAAGCACAAATTATGAGCTGGATGTTGGGTGCAGTGGAACCCCAATTTTTCCTACATCTTAAGCCTTATAAAACTGCTCAAGATATGTGGGGATATCTGAAACGCATATATCACCAAGAAAATTCAGCCCGTCGGTTCCAATTAGAACATGACATTGCTCAATATTGTCAAGGACAGATGACTGTTCAAGAGTATTACTCCGGCTTCTTCGTTCTTTGGACTGAATACACGGATATTGCCTATGCCACTCTCACCGGAGAAACTCTCTCTGGTATTCAAGAAGTTCATAAAATTACACAGAGAGATCAATTCTTAATGAAACTTCGGCCTGAATTTGAAACTATGCGCTCCAATCTTATGAGTCGGCATCCATCTCCCTCTTTGGAGACATGTCTCAATGAGGTGCTCCGCGAAGAACAAAGGATATTCACTCAGCATCAATTATCCCAACAATCTTCCAATGGTCCCACTGAAGTTGCTTATGTAGCAAAAGGGAAACCCCCCCGGCGCGACACTGATTTGAGCAAAATTCAATGCTTCACTTGTAAGGAGTACGGACATTATTCTTCTCAGTGCAGACGGAAAGTTTGTAACTACTGTAAAGCTAGCGGCCATATCATTTCTGAATGCAGGAAACGACCAGAAAATCGAAATTCGCGTGCTTATTCTGCCATTGCTTCTTCAGATTCTCAATCTGTGGCATCTGCTTCTCCGTCTTCATCCATGTCTTCACAGCCATCTGCACCCAGCCCTCCTATCAACCCTGAAATGATTCAACAAATGATCCTCCAAGCATTCTCCACCTTAGGCATCTCAGGGAAAATCTTTCCATCTCCTTCCATGTGGTATTTTGATTCTGGCGCATCAAATCATATGACTTCTACTTCAAGACTTATGTCTAATATTCAATCATATGATGGGAAACTCCAAGTTCAAACTGCCAATGGGGGACACTTACCTATCACTGCCATAGGAGATATTCCACACAAATTGCCCTTGAATCATGTTTTTCTTTCACCTGGTCTATCTACAAATTTGTTATCTGTTGGACAACTTGTAGATAATCATTGTAATGTGTCATTTTCTTCTTCTGGTTGTGTTGTACAGGATCAGGGGACGGGACAGGTTATCGCGAAGGGGCCTAAGTGCGGCCGTTTGTTTCCACTTCGTCTGTCTATACAACCTAGGGATGCATCTATTTCCGCCTTTTCATGTGTTCTTCAAAATAATGTGCATCTGTGGCACAAAAAATTAGGACATCCTAATTCAAACATATTGTTAACTTTGAAAAATTCTGGTTTGATTAATAAAATGCAGTTTTCTAATTCTGATGTCAATATTGACTGTTCTGTTTGCAAATTAGGAAAAAGTAAAGCTCTTCCATTTTCTATGCATACCTCTATCTCAGCAAAATGTTTTGATTTGGTCCATAGTGATGTTTGGGGTATAACACCAGTTATTTCTCATTCTCACTACAAATACTTTGTCACATTCATCGATGATCATAGCCGCTTCACTTGGATTTATTTTTTAAGGGCTAAATCAGAGGTGTTTGAGGTTTTTAGAAAATTCATTGCCTATGTTGAAACACAATTCTCCACCTGCATAAAGATTCTCCGATCTGATTCAGGTGGTGAATATGTGTCAAACAGCTTTCAAGAATTTCTCCAACAAAAGGGAATTATCTCACAACGAACCTGTCCTCATACTCCACAGCAAAATGGCATTGCTGAACGGAAGAATCGCCATTTACTTGACATGGTTCGTTGCCTGCTACTTGAATCCTCTGTTCCCCCTAGATTCTGGCCGGGAAGCTCTCTCCACTTCCGTTCATCTTATAAATAGGCTTCCGTCTTCCAAACTTCAAAATCAGTCCCCTTATTTCCGTCTTTTTAAATCTCATCCTACATATACGCATCTTCGTCCTTTTGGATGTGTTTGTTTTGTTCATCTTCCTCCTTCTGAAAGGACGAAATTGTCTGCGCAAGCTACTAGATGTGTTTTTCTTGGTTACGCGACTCACCAAAAAGGATTTGTTTGTTATGATCCATCTGTTCAAAGAATTCGTGTTTCTCGAAATGTTGTGTTTTTTGAAAATTTATATTTTTTTTCTCAAACCCCTGATTCCTCAACTCCTATCACCATGACTAGATTACCACCTTTTTCATCCGACACTTCTTCCTCTTGTGTTGAAAGGTTCAAACCTGGAATTGTATATCGGCGACGAACTGAACCACTCACTGCCGCGCTACAACCCCTTCAAGAGAATCCTAATCCGGCACCTGATCCAACTCCTCTCGCCACTCCTGATCCACCAGCACTAACTATGATGCCCATTCTTCGACGCACCACACGTGTATCTCGGCCTCCTGATAGATATGGGTATTCTCATTCATCTTTTCTTGCCACTCTAGCATCTGTTAACATTCCCACTTCCTATTCTCAAGCTGTGAAGCATGAATGTTGGCGGAAAGCTATGTCCGAGGAATTAGATGCTCTACAGAATAATCATACATGGGATGTGGTTACCTGCCCGCCTACAGTTCGACCTATTGGGTGTAAATGGGTTTATTCGGTCAAACTGAAATCTGATGGCTCGCTCGACCGATACAAGGCTCGTCTGGTTGCTCTTGGTAATTGCCAAGAATATGGCATTGACTATGATGAAACATTTGCCCCTGTTGCAAAGATGACTACTGTCCGGATGATTATTGCCATAGCCGCATCTCAAGCTTGGCCCATCCTTCAGTTAGATGTTAAGAATGCATTTCTTCATGGTGATCTTAAAGAAGAGGTTTATATGCGCCTTCCTAACGGATGTTCCTCTTCCAGTAGTTCAGATGTCGCAAAACTCAGGCGTTCCCTCTATGGCCTTAAACAGGCTCCTCGCGCTTGGTTTGAAAAATTTCGGGACGCCTTGCTTATGTTAGACTTCCAACAACGTCCGTATGATCCTTCACTGTTTTTACATAAGTCTCCAAGCGGTATCACTATTCTTCTTGTTTATGTTGATGACATCATTATCACTGGAACTGATTCCGCTATGATATCTAAGCTTCAATCCTCATTGCATCAATCATTCCATATGAAAGACTTGGGTCCCTTAACCTACTTCTTAGGTCTTGAAGTGCATCACACCGAAAAAGGAATCCTCTTGCACCAACACAAATATGCTCAAGACCTAATTGAACTAGCAGGACTCCAGCAATCAACTCCAGTTGATACTCCTCTTGAAGTGAATCTGAAGCTCTCAACGGATAGTGGGGATCTCCTTCCTGATGCCACACTCTATAGGAAATTGGTTGGTAGCTTGATCTACTTAACTCATACCCGGCCCGACATTTCCTTTGCTGTTAACATGGTCAGCCAGTATATGACTCAACCACGGCATCTTCATTTGGCAGCTGTCCAACGAATTATTCGTTACCTTCTTGGTACGACTACTCGTGGTCTATTTTTCCCTGCCGGATCCCCTCTAAATCTCATTGCTTTCTCTGATGCTGATTGGGCAGGTTGTACTGACACCCGTCGGTCCACCACTGGGTGGTGTATGTATCTTGGCGATGCGTTGATATCCTGGAAATGTAAGAAACAAGCTAAGGTTTCAAGATCTTCCATAGAAGCCGAATATCGTGCCATGTCTGATGCTTGTGCTGAAATACTTTGGGTCCGTGGGCTACTCTCCGATCTTGATTTTCCACAACACTCACCTACACCTCTTCATGCTGACAACACTAGTGCTATTCGTATTACAGAAAATCCAGTTTTCCATGAACGGACCAAGCACATCGAAGTTGATTGTCATTTCATTCGTGATGAATATCTACGGGGCGTCATTTCCCTACCGTTCATTTCCTCTGGCCTCCAGATTGCAGACATCTTCACGAAGGGACTTCCTCGCCCACGTCATCAATTCTTATCCGGCAAATTGATGCTTACTGATTCCACCGCATCAATTTGAGGGGGGGTGTTAACACAGGCCCATAAGTTGGCCCATCCATGACCCATCTGTGAAAGCCCGTTGTATTAAACTTGTACAGCAATACATACTATAATAGGAGATTTGATAGATTGACATTAGTCAGACTTGTACAGCAATACATACTATAATAGGAGATTTGATAGATTGTAATTGTAGCCCAAATTGGGCATTATTGATCTATAAAACACAATGGTGAATCCTCCCAGGATCATCGAATTCCATTCATTCTTTGTGATTACTCTTCTTGATTAATCCTGACACGGGGCAAGGGTTCTTTCATTTTGATGTTGCTCAATACTATCGTCAAAGTCAAAATAATGACGAAGATGAAGATCTAGAACCCGCAAGGCATTCAACATGGAATTAGCATTTAAATTTTAACAAGAAAGAGCTAAGGTATACTATGGTTTTACATTTTTATATGCTATAAATATAATTGAAATTTGAAGCTTAGTTACATCTTTGATGATTAATCTTACTAGTTGACTTGATAATTGACTAAATTGAGACTTGAGAGTGGATATTGAAAGTTGGAAACATGTATATTGTATTTTCTACTTTTTAGTTTTAAATTTTAAATTTTAATTGCAATTAAATTATAAAATGGCTTGCGATTTTGTTATTATTATTCTATATTTCTATCCTTAAATAACGTATTAGAATGATCAATGAAGAGAGTAAAACTTTATATATGGAATTATGAATGGATTGGATGGAAAAAAGGAGAAACAAAATTTTCCCTTTTTTTTTTTTTTTTTTCTATAATAAATATGGGACTCGGCCGAGTGCGACTCGGCCAAGTCGACTCGGACTCGGCCCGAGCCGAGTCCGAGTCCGAGTCCGATTCCGTTTTTTAAATCCTTGGTTGAGAGCCAATCAGGTATTTGTGAAAATGGAGAAATGTCAATTTGGGCAGACTCAAGTTAATTATCTTGGACATAACATCTCCAAGCACAGTATTGCTGTGGACCCTGACAAGATATCAGCCATCCTTGATTGGGCAAAGCCCACTACCCTTAAGGCCTTACGTGGGTTCCTCGGGCTGACCGGTATTACCGAAAATTTATTCCAGGGTATGGGAAGCTGGCTAACCCCCTTACCTCACCGCTTAAAAAAGATTCCTTCTTGTGGAACTTAGAAACAGAGAAGGCATTCGAAAAATTGAAGTATGCCATGGCCCAATCTCCTGTCTTGGCACTCCCTGATTTTTGAAAGGATTTCATTGTTGACTGCGACGCTTCTCGGTCAGGTATTGGGGCAGTATTGATTCAAGACCACCGCCCAATTGCCTTTTTTAGTCGAGCTTTGCATGGAAGAAATTTGGCCCTATCAACATGTGAAAAAGAAATACTGGCTCCGGTCTTAGCTGTCCAAAAGCGGAGGCCATATCTTCTAGGCCGACGGTTTATTATACTACGGACAGATCAACATAGCTTAAAATATTTATGGGACCAGAAAATTACCGCGGTAGTCCAAAAATGTTAGCTCACCAAGTTGATGGGCTATGATTCAACCATCGAATATAAACCAGGTCAGGAGAACACAGTCGCTGATGCATTATCAAGACGAGAAGTGAATGGGGTGATCCTAGCAATTTTACAACCAGTAAGTACCCAGTTGGTTGGAGCCCATCAGGGAGGATGTACAGACGCATCCTCAACTTAAATGTCTAGTCCAGTTGTGCCAAGAGGGGGAAGCTGTGGGGCCGTGGGCCGACAAAGAGGGAGTTCTTTTCTTTAAGGGTCGGATCTACCCAAGGGAAAACTCTCCTCTCATTCTCCCAATTATTCGAGAAATCCACTCCAGCACTCATGAGGGTTACCATAAGACTGCATCGGGTCCACTCAATTTTTTATTGGAAAGGAATGAGGGCTGACATCAAAGATCTTATTAAGCAACGTGACACCTGCATATGTCGCAAATCTGAAAATACAACTCCAGCTACTTCAGCCATTACCGGTACCCATGCAAATACGGGCAGATATTTCTATGGATTTCATAGATGGGTTGCAATCCTCAAAAGGGAAGTCCAAAATTTTTGTTGTGGTTGACAGGTTGTCCAAATATGCACACTTTATTCCAATTTTTCATCCATACACAGCAGTAACTGTAGCTCAAATATTTTTTGATCAAGTTTTCAGGTTACATGGAATGCCCCCATCCATTGTTTGTGACCATTATCCCACTTTCACCAGCGCCTTTTGGAAGGAAATTTTCAGGTTGAATGGGACGAATTTCAACTTCAGCTCATCATATCATTCACAGACCGACGGTTGAGATGTACTTGCGATGTTTCACAAACTCTAAACCCAATGAATGGGTATGATGGATTTCATGGGCTGAATAGTGCTATAACACTAGCTTGCATTCATCTGCAGGAAAAACCCCATTTGTGGTGGTTTATGGCCGACCACTGCCAACACTGCTCTGGGATGTGCCATGCACAACCCAGTTAGAAGCTGTGGATAAGGAATTAAAAGAAAGGGACCAAATCCTAGCGGAACTACGGGCCCTATTGAAGGAGTCACAATCACGGATGAAAAAAAGTTTTTGATTCACACCGTAAGGATCGGGAGTTCAATGTCGGTGACTGGGTTTATTTACGACTCCAACCTTATCGACAAACCCCCGCTCTTTCTGCACAAGAATCTTAAACTTTCACCTAGGTTCTATGGGCCATTCAAGGTACTCCAAAGGATTGGGCCCATGGCCTACAAATTGGAACTTCCAACTGGATCCCACATCCACCCAGATTTTGCACATTTCAGTTCTTAAGAAGAAAATTGGTACAGATACCTCACCCCAACCTTCACTTCCGGATGTTCATGAAGATGATGCCTCTGTACTTCCTACTCCATAGGCAGTTTTAGACCGTAGGGTGTGGAAGGATTGTCAAGAAGTATTAATCCATTGGCAAGGATTATCTCTAGTTGATGCAACTTGGGAAGATCTTCAGGACATGAAACATCGATTTACCGGACTGGCCCTCGAGGACAAAGGCGAAACTAGAGCGGGGGAGCTGTTATGTGCGTAAGCTGATCACGGCTGCTCATGGCGCACTTTGGAAGCAGTCCCATGCTGAGATGCACATTGGCTGGTCTGGATGTAATGTTTTGAATAAGTCCCGGCACTGAAAGGGTCGTATTCTGTTTTGGCTTCATTGCTGTTTGTTAGGAAAATCGCTTTCTTTTAGGAGTTAGTTTTGGCTATCTTTAGGAGGTGGTTCCCAGCGTTCCATTCCAACGTTTCTTCTGTTTTCTTTCTGTTGTATTCTCTATGTTGAGTCGTGACAAACATGTAAATAAACAGCACTGAATCTTTATCTCTCTGAGAACTTGGAGATTGGTTTTCCCTCGAAGCAAAACCCTTTTTGCATCATCTCTTTTTACGCACAGCTGCGCTGTTCTGACCTACTGCATCCCATTTCCTTAAAAATAGCTAGAAGAAGAGGAGGAAGGGGTTGGGGAACCCACGCTGCAGTAGACACCCAGAACAGCTAGAGAATCCAGAACGGTTTAGACTATCTTGCTTGTTTCTCCTATGTTCCCACCCTTTTAAGAAAGGGAGTCCAGTCTATAGAACTAGGTTCCTTAGGATTGGGTCCAATAAGTTCCATGTATTAATGCCCAAAGAAACAGCATGTTTGCTGTTTGCTTCTGCAAAATGGATTTCTGCAAATTGCGGAAAAACCCTTACAGTTTTATTCCTTATCATAAGATTCTAAACAGCTCCTATAATCTGATTTCATGTGTTTCTTTGATCTGTTTGAGACCCATTATTTGATCAATACTTAATCCATCCCTTGTGGGCCTTCCTATATTTCCCAAATTGCTCCATGAATGCTTTGGATGGTGTTTTTGCTTTCTTTTGTATTTTTCTTCGCTTCTCAATATATGCCCTTTGTAATGCTTTGCTTTGATTAATGCAATCCCCCCACCCCCCGCCCCTCAAAAAAAGATTCGGCCATGGCAGAAATTCGATCCGCAATTGATTCTTCTTAGTCTATCTAATCATCTGCAGCTGTGATTTGAAGTCTTCTAAAATTTGACTATATAAACCATTCATATCTTCAATGGCCCATATCAAGGCCTCAGGACTATAGGGTGGATGTGAAACTTAATCCCTAATCTTGTGGTCCCCCTTCTAACCCCCCCATATCCTCTGCACCCGCTGCCCAAGGTGTGCCCCACACACCTCCAAGGCACTACAGGATGGCTGTAGCAGATTGTTATTATATATGCATATGTAGGGTATGATTATAAGTACCTGAATGTTATTATTGCATGACTAAAATAAAACCAGCGACTAGTGTAACAGAATACCAGTTGCAGGTGAGTCCCACGCACATGCAAGGCACAACAGGATGACCTTACCAGATTGTTATTATTTATACATAAATAAGCTATGGTTGTAAGCTTTCCTGAATGTTACTATTGCATGACTAAAAATAAAACCATTGACTAGTGAAACAGAATATCAGTTGCAATTGGTGCGAGTGTGTGACTACCATCTCCATTGCACAAGTTTCCCTTGCCCGGTCTTGCACAACCACCTGTGCACTTCATCTGACCCGATCAAGCATTTCCTTTGAGCTGATCCAACCTGAGCCACAATGCCACCTGCCGAGTGCTTGTTCTGGTTTTGTTATTCTCGTCCCTGTTCCTTCCACTGAATATACTTTCTATGTTTTCCATTATAGAGTAGCTAATCAATGAAAAAAAAATATTGCTTCTTGTTGCAGTACCTATTCCAACATTTCTGATATCATTTTCTACCTACTAGAACTCCAATTCCACTGATAAAATAATTTACAGCTGTCTTGGATGACATTCTGCTGCCAACGGATTTACACACCTCCACCAGAACCCAGTTGGCAAGCTGTAGACATGCCACAGTGATGCAGCCTGGGAATATACCAAACCCACAGTGGGGATTTGGCCAAATCCAGATGGATTCGAAACAGCCAACAATGCACGATCAAGAAGCCAAACTGGAAATCTTCCATTCAATAATAAGAGGGGTGTCTATACCAGAAGGGGATTTACATATTTATAGAAAAGATCAAATAGTATTTCCTACCATTAGGACTCTAATTGCCAAACATAGAATTCCTAAATTAATATACCTACCAATCCAAAATACTAAAGCAATTAGGAAACTACTAGGATAACTTCTAAAGTAGGATAGCTTCCCACAAACAGTCAGTTACTCCCATTAGGATTTGTGGGCTGATCCAATGGGTTGGGTCAGGCCTAGTGGAGCATCAGTTTTCCTCGCCTTAGAAAAACTCGACTCCGGTGAGTGTATTGCTTGATAACGCTTATACAGGATTGAATTGATGCACTGAAAATCAGTAGCAATGATCCATGAGGCATCCAAGATGGGACGATCCTTCCATCGAACAAGAAAGTTTTGAAAACCTTCGCGACGTGTAGACACGAGTTGATCATCAAGCACATCAACAATTTGATCAGCTGGAGGTGGATTAGGCGGTTGAGATAGAATGTGTTCTTCAAGGCCTTCATCTATGTGATGTCCACGGTAGAGAGTTAAATCCTCCACATTAAAAGTGGAACTGATGCCTAGCTCTACAGGTAATTCAAGGACATAAGCATTGGAACTTATCTTCTTTACGATCTTAAAGGGACCCGCATTGCGAGGATGCAGCCTCTTATTTGCTCTTGGAGGGAGTCAATCCGGACATATTCGTACCATTACCATGTCACTTTCTGCAAACTCGACAAAACGGCCACGTGCATTGGCATGTTGCTTGTAGATGTCATTATTGGCAGCGATGTTACGTCTGACCTCATCATGTACTTGTTGCATATGCCGGATAAAATCTTATGCTTCACTGCTCAGTCGCGATTCTACTGGTAATGGAGCTTAATAAGCAGGTAGATGCGGCTGTGCTCCTATCGTGGCTTGAAATGGTGACATCCTGCTAGATCTATTGACTGAATTATTATAAGCAAATTCAGCCATTGGTAAGACTAGACCCTAAGAGGTTATGTGATCTCGAACCAAACATCAACTTGCCCAAGTTGCGGTTCACCACTTTTGTTTTGGCCGTCAATTCGTGGATGGTAAGCACTGGAGAACTGTAACTTCGTCCTCTGGCTAGCAAAAGTGTCTTCCAAAAGTAGCTCACAAATTTAGTATTTCGATTTGACACAATTGTCTTTGGGAGCCCATGAATGACAATTTGATGATCACACAACTTAGAAAACAAGAGTTTGAATACCAAACTGGGAATGTATTGTCGTGTCCCTTATTGGTGAGCACTCATCAATATATATATAGGTATTACATGCCTTATTCAAGGCTCCAAGTTAAGGAAACTAACCAATTAAGTTACTTGCTATTCTAAGATAAGGAAACTAACTAATTAAAGAATATATACAGTTGTATTACAATTGAACCCAATCATTCCACGAGTGATATATGAGTTGGATCTTCTCATGGGCCTTGGGCCTTGGGCTTTATTAACACCCCCCCTCAAATTGATGCAGGAGAATCAAGAAGCATCAATTTGCCAACCAAGAACTGATGACACGGTCGTGGTAGGCCTTTAGTAAGAATATCAGTAAGCTGAAGCTCAGTGGAGACATGCGGAAGACTAATGACACCACGCTTAAGTTCATCACGTATGAAGTGACAATCAACCTCGTTGTGTTTAGTGAGTTCATGAAAAATCGGATTTTCAGTAATCCGAATAGCACTTGTATTATCCGCATAGAGTGGGGTAGCACATTCTGGTGGGAACCTAATGTCGGAAAGGAGTCCGCGAAGCCAAAGAATTTCGGAGCATGCAGCAGACATGGCGCGGTACTCAGCTTCGATAGAAGACTTTGAAACCTTTTCATGTTTCTTGCATTTCCAGGAAATCAGGCTGTCACCCAAAAACATACACCATCCAGTGGTAGATCTGCGAGTATCCGGACACCCAGCCCAATCAGCATCGGAATAAGAGCGGAGAGATAGAGGATTGTTAGAGGGAAAAAACAACCCGTGAGTAGGTGTGCGAATAAGGTACCGAATGATGCGGCGAACAGCAGCCAGATGAAGATGACGAGGAGCAGTCATGAACTGACTCATGAGGTTGACCGCATAGGAGATATCAGGGCGAGTGATCGCAAGGTAGATCAAGCTACCAACTGACTGGCGATATGTGGTAGGATCGGAAAGAAGGTCACCCTCCTCTTTATGGAGTTTGACATTCAGTTCTATTGGTGTATTAACTGGAGCGGAAGCAGTAAGGCTAGCCAAGTCAATGAGGTCAACCATGTATTTGTGCTGAGTGAGAACTATGCCTTTAGGCGATTGATGAACTTCAAGACCAAGGAAATAGTGTAAGGGGCCGAGATCCTTCATGTGAAATGTCTTATTAAGAGAAGCTTGGAGTTCCTGAATCATATGAGCATTGGGACCAGTAATTACAATGTCATCTATGTAGACCAGGAGCACAGTAATCCCGGATGGAGCACGATGTAAGAACATAGAAGGATCATATTGGCTTGGATGAAAATCCAATTGGAAAAGAGCATCTTGAAATTTCTCAAACCAGGCGCGAGGGGCTTGCTTCAGACCATAGAGGGAGCGACAGAGTTTCGCAACCATACCCTTCCCAGATGAGTATCCTTGAGGCAGACACATATACACATTTTCTTTGAGATCGCTATGAAGAAATGCATTTTTGACATCCATCTGATATAAAGGCCAAGACTAAGATGTAGCAACAGCAAGAATAAGCCGAACCATGGTCATTTTAGCGACGGGAGCAAAAGTTTCATCATAATCGATGCCATATTCCTGCCGATTTCCAAGGGCGACGAGACGGGCTTTATATCGATCCAATGTGCCATCTGATTTTAATTTGAGAGAAAAAATCCACTTACAGTTCAATAGGTTTGATACCCATAGGAGCTTGGACAACATCCCAAGTGTGATTCTGTTCTAAAGCCTCCAATTCCTCTTGCATAGCCTGGTTCCAACATTGATGCTGCACAGCCTGAGAATAGGATTGCGGGATAGAAGAAGATGATAAAGTGGCCATTAAGGAAGTATGAGAGAACCCATAGCGGTCTGGCGGGACTGAAATGTGAGAGGGGTGACGCAATGAAAGAGGGTTGGAAGGACCAAGTTCCGGAGGCGGACCCGATGTCGGAGGAAGATCAAGAGGGGGAGTACCTGTAGGCGCAGCTATGTTCCGTCTATGATACACAAAGTCAGGATTAAAGCGAACAAAAGATTTAGATTTAGAAAAACCAGGTAAGGAAACCAATGAGGGGTCCGGAGGATCAAGGTGTTGGTGAAAAAAATACTTGTTTTCAAAGAACACCGCATTCCTAGAGGTACGGATGCGACGAATGGTGGGATCATAACAAAGGAATCCTTTTTGGAAGGGAGCATATCCTAAAAAGGCACACTTAGCTTGGAGAGCACTCATCAATATATATAGGTATTACATGCCTTATTCAAGGCTCAAAGTTAAGGAAACTAACCAATTAAGTTACTTGCTATTCTAAGATAAGGAAACTAACTAATTAAAGAATATATACAGTTGTATTACAATTGAACCCAATCATTCCACGAGTGATATATGAGTTGGATCTTCTCGTGGGCCTTGGGCCTTGGGCTTTATTAACAATGAAGACGTACTACTTCTCGAAAGAATAATTGGGCTATCTTCAATGCATCAGAAGAGTTTGAGCATGGTATGAAATGAGCCATCTTGGAGAATCAATCGCCCACAACAAATATAGGATCAACTTCTTGTGTTGTCTTTGGTGGACCCAGAACAAAATCGATGATGATAACTTCCCACGGCGCATGTGGAATTGGAAAGGGGCTGATAGAGTCTTGTGTTCTTTTTATTTCCCTTCATGAGTTGACAAACCCTGTATAAATCACAGTTTAATAACATATGATTTTCATTTTAGGCTAAAAGTGCCCGTCGCCAACAAGATCGAGGGTCTTGTCACGGCCCAAGTGTCCGCTACATCCGCCAATATGTAATTCCCATACAATATGTTCATGGATGGAGGTAACTGGCAGGCAGAGTTTTGGTTTGCGAAACAAATAGCTATCATGAATTGACAGAGTTGCTAGCCAGTAATCCTAAAACCAATTGGTTATAGGAAATTACACAAACAACTACTTAACTCCCCCCCTCGGGCGAGACACCTCCTGGAACCGAAGCACACGCTCGCACAAGACCAGAACGCGGCATGGGGCCTTCTTGCCCTTGCGCATTTGCTCCCGCACAAATACAAAAAGCGGCATGGGGCATTTTTGCCCTCCGTGGTTTCGAACTCGAAAACCCTGGCTCTAATACCATAACAACAAAAAGGCATTATTTCTCAGAGAACTTGTCCTCATACTCCATGGCTAAATGGAGTTGCTGAAAGAAAAAATAGACATCTCCTTGATGTCACTCGCTCCCTTATTCTTGAATCATCGGTTCCTAACCGTCTTTGGGTTGAGGCGCTGGCCACCGCAATTTATCTTATAAATTGTATGCCATCAACCTCTATTGAAAATCATAGCCCGTATTACTGATTGTACAAGTCTTCTGCATCCTATGTTGACCTTCATGGTTTTGGCTCAGTTTGCTTTGTGCATTTGCCTCCTTCTGAAAGAACCGAACTAACCGTACCATGAGCTCAGTGTGTTTTTTTAGGTTATGCATCCTTCCGGAAAGGGTTCCTTTGCTATGATCCTCACATTCGTTGCATACGTACCTCTAGGAATGTCGGTTTTTTTTTTTTTTTTTTAACAGTATTTTTTTCAGAGACACCTTGATCCTCCTGACTCCTCCTTGGTGTGCTTACCTGGTTTTTCTGACAACACGCAAGTTGTTCGATTTAATCCTAACTTTGTGTACCATAGATGGAATAAAGAAGCGCCTACCAGGAATCCCCCTCTTGATCTTCCTCCAGCATCCGGTTCACCTCTGGCAATTGGTCCATCTGGACCTCCTTCATTGTGTCGCTCCACTCGCATTTCGGTACCACCAGACCGCTATGGGTTCTCACATACTTCCTTAATTTCCACTTTGTCTTCATCTTTCATCCCACAATCCTATTCTCAGGCTGTGCAGCACCAATGTTGGAACAAGGCTATGCAAGATGAATTGGATGCTTTAGAACAAAATCATACGTGGGATATTGTCCCGTCTCCCTTGGGTGTCAAATCTATTGGCTGTAAGTGGATTTTTTCTCATGTTAAAATCAAATGGCACATTAGATCAATATAAAGCGCGTCTTGTCGCTCTTGGAAATCGGCAGGAATATGGCATTGATTATGATGAAACTTTTGCTCCCGTCGCCAAGATGACCATGGTTCGCACAATTCTTGCTGTTGCTGCATCTCAGTCTTGGCCTCTCTATCAAATGGATGTAAAAATTGCATTTCTTCATGTTGATCTTAAAGAGGACGTTTACATGCGTCTTCCTTAGGGGTGCTCATCAAGGAAGGGTATGGTTGCCAAACTCCATCGCTCTCTCTATGGTCTGAAACAAGTTCCTCGCGCATGGTTTGAGAAGTTTCAAGATCCTCTTCTCCGCTTGGATTTTCATTCGAGCCAGTATGATCCTTCGATGTTTTTACATCATGATTCGTCAGGGATTACGGTGCTACTTGTCTATGTTGATGACGGTCATTATGGGTCCTAATGTAAAAATGATTCAAGAGCTCCAAGCTTCTCTTAATGAGACATTGCACATGAAGGATCTCGACCCCTTAAACTATTTCCTCGGTCTTGAAGTTCATCAATCAACAAAAGGTATAGTTCTAAATCAGCACAAATACACTATTGATCTCATTGACTTGGCTAGCCTTGCTGCTTCAGCTCCAGTAGATACACCGGTTAAACTAAATGTCAAACTCTGTCAAGAGGATGGTAACCTTCTTCCAGATCCTACTGCATGTCGCCAGTTAGTAGGTAGCTTGATCTGCCTCACGATCACTCGTCCTGATATCTCCTACGCGGTCAACCTAATAAGTCAGTTCATGATTGCTCTTCATCACCTTCATATGACTGCTGTTCGCCGCATCATTTGGTACCTTATTCGCACATCAACTCGCAGGTTATTCTTTCCATCAGACAATCCTATATCTCTCAAAGCTTATTCAGATGCCGATTAGGCCAGTTGTCCGGATAATCGCAGGTCAACAACTGGATGGTACATGTTTTTAGGTGATAGTCTGATTTTCTGGAAATGCAAGAAACATGAAAAAGTTTCAAAATCATCTACCGAGGCTGAGTACCGAGCCATGTCTGCTGCGTGCTCCGAAATTCTTTGGCCCGAGGTCTACTCTACGACATTGGGTTCCCAACAGAAGGTGCTACCCCACTCTATGCGGATAATACAAGTGCAATTCGGATTACTGAAAATCCGATTTTCCATGAACGCACTAAACACATCGAGGTTGATTGTCACTTCATACATGATGAATTTAAGCGGGATATCATTAGCCGTCCGCATGTCTTCACTGAGCTTCAAATTGCTGATATTCTTACTAAAGGTCTTCCACGACCATTGCATCAGTTCTTGGTTGGCAAATTGATGCTTGTTGATTCTCACACATCAATTTGAAGGGGGGTGTCAAACAAGCCCACGGCCCATGACAAAATCCAGTCCAGCACATATTATATCACACATGGATTTGATTGGGTCAATGATACAACTGTACATATTCTATTTAATTAGTTGTTTCCATAACTTAGAATAGCAATTGATGTACTCACCTAAATTAGAGCCTTAATTAAGGCATGTAATAGCCATATATATTGAGGGATGATCTCCAAAGGGAGGAGGCTCAATAATACAATCTGAGTATTCAATTCAAGACTCGTTCTTTCAGTTCTGTCATTGTGAAAATGTCAATGAATACTGAAGTGTGGATGTTGAGCTTGCTCTTGTTAAGTTGGCTCATATGATACGTTGGCCCATCAAGGGACCCAAGGCCCATCAATCCTGTCCAGCTAATCAAATCCCACGTGAGATATGACTAGCTGGACAGGATTGATGGGCCTTGGGTCCCTTGATGGGCCAACGTATCATATGAGCCAACTTAACAGCTCTCCATTAAGGAGATCGGTGTAGATGTGGCCAAAATCTTTATCTGTAGGATGCTCTTGGCCAATTTCTTCAAATCCAGGAACAGTAACAGACATGGAAGTCAATAAATGCTTATGGCAACTCAATGCGTCTGCAACTTGATTTTCTTTGCCGGCCTTGTGTTTGATGGAAAACGTGAATTCTTGAAGATAGGCACTCCATCTGGCACGGTGTGCACTCAATTTTTTTTTCGAGTGTAAATGCTTGAGGGCGTCATGATCAGAGAATAAGCAAACTCTTTTCTGACTAGATAATGTTGCCAATGACGAAGAGTCTTCACCACAACATAAAGCTCTAGATCATAAGGAGATAATGTCCTTTTGGCTTCATTGAGCTTTTCATTGTAGAAGGCTATGGGGTGACGACCTTGACTAAGCACGCCTCCTATACCAACATCAGATGCATCACAATTAACTTAAAAAAACTGGTTGAAGTTTGGAAGGTGTAAGACTGGAGCTTCTGTCATGTTGCGTTTGATCCGCTCAAATGCGCGGGCGGCAACACTAGTCCATTGAATGCTCCTTGTTTCATGCAATCAGTAATAGCAGTCATAATGCTACTGAAATTTCTGATAAAACATCTGTAAAATGTGGCAAGTCCATGCAAGCTCCGAACTTTAGATAAAGTTGTCGGAATAGGCCAATCAATAATAGCTTTCACCTTGGTGGGATCTGCCTCTACACCTCGAACAGTAATAACATAACCTAAGAAAAGCACATGAGTCATGAAAAAGCACTTATTGAGGTTGATGATGTAAAATTTATCACGGCGCAGGGTGTTGAAAACATGCTTCAAGCGATCAAGGTCTTCTTTCTTTGACTTGCTTTATATCAAGATATCATCAAAATAAACGACAACAAACTTGCCAAGAAAGGGGCGCAATGGCTGGGTCATCACACATAAAAATGCTTGGTGCATTAGAGAGACCGAATGACATGACTAGCCACTTAGAGAGGCCATCTTTTGTTTTAAATGTTTTTTTCCATTCGTCACTCGGTCAGAGGCAAATCTGGTGGTAGCTGCTATGAAGATTAGTTTTTGAAAAGATAGTGGATCCATGCATATATCCAAATATCATTTATTCGAGGAATGGGAAACGATACTTTACCGTGATTTTGTTGATGGCATGACTATCCACATGCGCCAGCTTTCATCCTTCTTTGGTGTAAGGGGCTAGAGCAGAACAAGGACTAAGGCTCTCCTTGATGTACCCTCGCTGCAATAAATCATCAACTTGGCGCTTCAACTCGGCATGTTCACTTGGTGGTGAGGATTCAGCATATGATGAGTAAAGGACCATCTTATGTAGTGGTGGTGGCTCTAGGAAGAGGGTTTGATTGTACATCCTGAGTGTCTGGCTATTCTTCCATCGGCGGATTATAAGGGGGTGGTTCTATCTCAATGTGCTCATCGTAGGGATCATCTTTGTAGGAGGCATATTCTTCACAATAATAAAGATTTCAAACCTATGGGCAACCATTGGCAAAGTGACCAGGTTGACCACAGCGCCAACAAACGTCATTCCGCTGATCCTGTCTAGGAGGTCCACGTCCCCTCATATCCTGTCCCTGTGGCACTGTTCCCCTCTGGTTTTGAGCAAAAGGGCATTTGATTAGGCTGGTTGGGTTGCTGTCTGGGTGGGGGACAATAACCTTGTGGTGGGGCATGATTGTTTTGGAATTCAGGAGCTAGACGATAACCTGGTGGTGGGGCATGATTATTTTGGAAAATCGGGAACTGTATAAGTCACGGACTCTCCGATTTGAGTACCGAAGCGCAGTGGCGGACCCGCGTTACTGGTACCTGGGGTGGCGAAAACTCCTTTAAACTTCTATTGGGCTATTGGCCCACGCCCCATATGTTTAAGTCCATTCTTCGTTCTTCACGCCTCTGACTCTCAACCTCAGCCAGCCCCTTTTGGTTTCTGGGCTTATTCCTTCGAGTGCATCGCTTCACTTTGGATGCTTCTAAGGTTGTGACATTCGTTCCTCGTTAGGCTTCAGGTAAATCTATCCCCTTCTCTCTAGCTCTATCGCCTCCCCCCCCCCCCCACACACCCCACTCTTCCTCTGCATTTTTCTCTATGGACTCTCTCTCTCTCTCTCTGTGTGACTATGTCATTGTCGCCTCTCTCTTTCCCTCTCCCCTTTCTCTCCCTATCTTCTATGATTAATGATTCCATTAATTATTTTAGGCATTGCATAGAGAAGTTAGGGTTCTTTTTTTTTTTTTTTTTTAATTTATGTTTGATGGCTCTCTTTATTACATTACTTGATTTTGGTTTTTTTATTTTATTTATTTTTTATGTTTGATGGTTAGGGTTAGGGTTATGTTGCTTTAGGGCTTTTTATTTATGGTTCTCTTTATTACATTGCTTTATTTTGGGGTTTTTTTTTTGGATCTTGTGTTCTTTAATTTATAAATGAGTGAGATTTGTCAATCATGGCTAAGGGTTGGTCGGTTGGGCAATATTATTTGACTTCATTTATATTTCTTGTTTGATTGGAGTTGGTGTCTTCCCATAAGTAGTTTTGTAGTTGATAGTAGTGTTGTGATTATCATTCAGCAATTAATATTTGTTCATTTGAAATTGCATCAGGCCTAATGCTGAACCCTGTTGTGATTGTCATTCAGAGTGATGGAAACCAGAACACAGAACATACAAAATAATGTTTTAATCCAGTGCCCATTAGGGTCGACTGTTCTCCCATTATAAAGGGGCTGAATGCCTTGATTACTGCAACTATCATTATCTCATCTAATCTGGATCCTAAAAATTAGTTTTACAATTGACTAAGTAAGATATGATGACTGGGCCCAAAATGGGCCTGGGCTTGGATTGACACCCCCCCTCAAATTGATGCTAGGGAGTCATAAAGCAGCAATTTGGAAACAAGAAATTGATGTCAAGGCCGAGGAAGTCCCTTTGTGAAGATATCTGCAATCTGAAACTCTGTAGGGACATGAGGTAGACTAATGACATCCCGCTTATATTCATCCCGAATAAAGTGACAGTCAACTTCGATATGTTTGGTACGTTCATGGAAGACGGGATTTTCAGTGATTCGGATAGCCTCAGTATTGTTGGCATGCAATGGAGTAGGAGATGTTTGAGTGAACCCAAGTTCCGAAAGAAGGCCCCGTAGCCATAAGACTTCAGAACAAGCAGATGACATTGCCCTATATTCAGCTTCCATGGAAGATTTGGACACACGTTCTTGTTTCTTGCATTTCCAAGAAATGAGCAAATTTCCAAGGTACATGCACCAACCAGTAGTAGAACGACGCGTGTCTTGACAGCCTGCCCAGTCAGCATCCGCATAAGTAGTCAGATGAAGAGGATTATCCTTTGGATAAAATAAACCACGAGGGGCAGTTCTTAGCAGATAGCGGATAATGCGCTTCACAGCTGTCAAATGAAGGTGTCGAGGAGCGGTCATGAACTGGCTCACAAGATTAATAGCATAAGATATGTCAGGTCTAGTGATGGTGAGATAGACAAGACTTCCCACTAGGCGCCGATATGTATGAGGATCAGGAAGAAGGTCTCCATCATCTTTACTCAGCTTGAGATTTACCTATACAGGTGCATCAACAGGTGAAGAATCATGGAGGTCAGCCAACTCGATAAGGTCTGATGTATATTTGTATTGATTAACAAAGAGATCTTTGGGAGATTGATGCATCTCTAAGCCCAAGAAATAATGCAAAGGACCCAAATCCTTCATATGAAAGTAATTCCGGAGGGAATCTTGGAGAGATTTGATCATACCATCATCCGTGCCAATGATAATAATATCGTCAACATACACCAGAAGCACAGTAACCCCTGTAGATGTGTGGCATAGAAAGAGAGATGGATCATAAGGGCTCTGAGTAAAACCACTTTTGCATAAGCGACCCCTGAAGGTTTCGAACCATGCCCGAGGAGCTTGCTTTAGACCATAAAGCGATTTCCGCAGCCGACAAACAGACCTCTTGGCGGGAGAGGGGATGCCTGGTGGTATACGCATATAGACTTCTTCTTGCAAATCCCTATGGAGAAATGCATTTTTTACATCCATTTGGTATAATGGCCAAGACTGAGATGCAGCAATGGCGAGAAGTAACCTAACAGATTTCATCTTTGCCACAGGTGCAAATGTCTCCTCGTAGTCAATGCCATACTCCTGTCTGTTTCCGAGTGCCACAAGTCTAGCTTTGTGTCTAAGGACCCATCAGATTTAAGTTTGATCGAGTAGATCCATTTGCAACCAATGGGCTTAACTGCTGAAGTACACTCCACAATATCCCATGTGTGATTCAGATCCAATGCATCTAATTCCTCCTTCATGGCCTGGTTCCAGCAATCGTGTTGGACAGCCTGCAAATAAGAACTTGGGATATAGATAGAAGATAGAGTGGTCATCAAAGAAGTATGGGTAAATCCATTCCGCTCAGGCGGTCTAGAATTTCTGGAGGAGAGACGTAAGGTAGGAGTAGGCGTGGAACCATTTGTTGGTGGAGGATCAGGGGGAGGGCCATCTGCAGTGGGAGGTTTCTCCGTCGGTGGTATACAAAAGCAGGATTAAACCTAGTAACAGAGGATTGATCCGAAAAACCTGGTAAGAGAGCTGGTGAAGAGGGATGAGGACAGTCCATGTGAGTTTGGAAGAAATATTGATTTTCAAAGAAAATAACATTTCGAGAAACCCTGATACGACGACTAATGGGATCATAACAAACAAAACCTTTTTGATTAGTGGCATAACCCAAAAAGGCACACTTGCGAGATTGTGCTGTTAGTTTCGTTCTTTCTGTGGGAGGTAGATGAACGAAGCCAACACAGCCAAAGGTATGTAGGTGATCAAACACAGGATGATGACCAAACAATTTAAAATGAGGCGTTAAATGAGCAATGGTAGGTGATGCAAGGCGGTTTATGAGTTAGACAGCCGTGGTGAGAGCTTTAGTCCAAAAACGAGGGGGAACGGATGATTCAATCAGAAGAGTTCTAGTTACATCAAGAAGATGTTTGTTTTTCCGTTCTGCGACTCCATTTTGTTATGGAGTATACGGACAGGTACGTTGAGAAATGATTCATGTATTGTTTAAAAAGGATTGAAAATCTTTGGAAACATACTCCCCCCTGAGTCTGAGCGCAAAGTTTTAATGCATTTAGAGAATTGGTTTTCAACATAGCTAACAAAAAATTTAAATGCTTTAGGAACATCAGACTTCGAATGTAAAAATAAATCCAAGTAAATCTGCTGTAGTCATCAATGAAGGTTACAAAGTACTTGAAATGACTATGTGAAAGGGTCGGAGCAATGCCCCAAACATTGCTGTAAATTAAGTCAAAACATGCAGTGCTCCGTGTGTTAGAGTTTGGAAAGGGTAAAGTTTTACTCTTTTCTAATTTACAAGCATTACATTCAAAAGAAGCAGAATCAGCAGGTTTATTTATTAATTTAGATTGAAATAAAGTAGACATTGTAGAACCATTCGGATGACCAAGTCTGTTATGCCACAACCGAGAATTATTCTGAATGAAAAAATAAAATAACTGATGTAAAGTTTTATCGTGAATAAATGAAGACACTGGTAAGGAAAAAAGTCTTCCACGCTTAGGCCCCCTCGCGATCACTTCCCCCGACTCCTGGTCCTGCACAACACAACCAGTAGAAGAAAAGGAGACATTGTAATTATTTTCAACAAGTTGACCCACAGAAACCAAATTGGTAGCAAGATGAGGAGAAACTAAAATATTGGTTAATAGTAAGGGCCCAGGGGTATCACCAACAGAGGTGATGGGAAGATGATCTCTGTTGGCAGCTTGAACAGTGAGATAACCAGTGTAAGGAACGACATTGTTTAATTACTTGCACTAGAATCTAAGTACCACGTATTGGAAAGAGAGGATTCAGTACTTGCGATGTTCATGGATGCCAAGGCATTGATGATCATTTGGTTGACCATCTCAGGGGGGAGAGGAGCTGGAGACGCAGATTGTGATGAGGAACCAGGCTGTGAGGATGAATCATACTGCGGGAGAACTACTGAAGTCAAAGGATGCATATCGTGGAGTGGTTACTGTGTAAGCAGTAGGAGATGATGACACGGTGGAAGTACCAGGGGCGGACTGCACATAGTTGCGGGGAGTAGAATTGCGAGCCTTCTTCCGATATATCATCAATAACATGACCAGTGGCCTTACAATATCTGCAAATTCTTGCCTTGCATTGATTTACATAGTGACCATATTTTTTGCAGTTATGGCACTGAACTTTACTGATGTCCCGAGGAGGTTGTCTGGTTGTAGCAACATAGGCAAATGGAGCCTCAGCAGATCTCTGTTGTTCTAGAGTAGTTTTAGTAGCCAGACGTTCTTCCCGCAGAAGTTCCTGAAGGCAGTTATCCAAGCTAGGAAAAGTAGCCCTGCTCATCAAGTTCGATCTAACTGTCTCAAACTCCAAACGAAGTTTCATAAGAAACTGATCCCCATGACTACTTTACTGTAATGGAAGTAATTCCGGTAGGAGTGCTGTAGACACCGTGGCAGACTTAATCTCATCATATTCGGACCACGGTCTGCGGAAGCCATTGTAATACTCCTAAATAGACTGGGTGCCTTGAGTGAATTGAGAGATTTCAAGTTCCAATTGAAACTGGCGAGCATCATTGCCTTGTTGATAAATGTTGTTAAGATAGTCCCACATTTCAGGGGCACTTTTGCAGGGTGTAAGGTTGAGGATAAAATGTGATTCAACAGAGCCCAGCAACTAGGTCTTGATTTTAGCATCCTTTGTTTTCCAAGCTAAAATCTTCTTATCATCTTTCTCAGGTTGAGGTTCAGATCCATCAATGTGTTCCCAGAGTTCTTGTCCTTCCAAGTAAATTTGAAATTGGAAGGCCCATGAGGTATAATTTGTTCCATCAAATCGAATCAGGGTCATGTCATGTTTTTCCATTACTAAAGACTAGTAAGAAGCACACACAAAGCAGTCTTGCGAAGATACTGACGGGTAAAGATGTCCAGAGGAGATGCAACAACAGCAGGAAGAAGTAATACCAATGATAAAGAAATTAACAGCCAGCAGCAGTAGTAGTCTCAGATGAAAACAGGAAAAAAATAACCATCCAGCAAACAAAAAAAAGAGCAACAGCAGCAGCAGTAACAAGGGATAAAAACGTCCCTGTCAGCAGTGTGTAAACCCTCACGAGGGCCCCACTTGGTGATCTTGACACAGATCAGAGGGTGGGGATGAAGGAAGAGTAGTTTTATGCAACTACTGGTCGTGGTCTCAGTCAGATCAAATCCAGATCCAGGATTTTGGACGGGCGAGATGAAAACTAGTGGAAAAGATTGAATATTCACAAAAAATGGTAGAAAACCTACCTCTGATGATCTATAATTCCGGAAAAAATCTTCATAAACCCAGGAATCTCCAGTCGACCAAGAAGGGAAGCTTCCGCTGATGAGCTGTGATGATCGCAGGTGGGCCACGCCTGATCTGAGGTGATCAGTGATGATCAGAGATGATCTGGCTGATGAAGATGATCGCAAAGGGGCTTCCAATGCTTGGAAGATGACTTAGGAGATGATCCACAGTTGGGATGGAAGAAATATCAGCCGAAAAACCAGAAGACCTGTGTTGCTGTATGTTACAAACAGTAACAGAAACCAAAGAATGCACTGAAGAGCCTGTCGTCAAGGTGCTGATATGCACGTGGGCCCCACCAGTTGATCTGATGACAGATCTGAAGGTCGAGATGGATGCACAGATCTTCTATGCAACTAATGGAAGTAGTCTCATAAAAAACCAGGTTAGATCAAAGATTTGGTGCCGCTGTGATGAAAACAAGTGAAGAAATCCGAAAATCCACAAAAGTTGACAGACGACCAACCTCTGATGATAAATAATTGTAGGAAAAATCACCAAAATTCCTAAAATAAACCTACGACCACACTGGGCTGCTTTTACAGCTGAGTTGATGATGATCTGAAGTAGGCCATGTCTGATATGAGATGATCAGATCTGATCAGGGATTATCTGGGATGATCAGTGATGATCTGAGGTTGCACGGAGGGCTTCCAGACCTTGGAAGATGTCAAGGATGATCTTATAGATCATTGGATGTGAAAGAAACTAAAACCCTAGGCTCTGATACCATGTCATTCAGAGAGATGGAAACCAGAACACAGAACATACAAAATAATGTTTTAATCTAGTGCCCATTAGGGTCGACTGTTCTCCCATTATAAAGGGGTTGAATGCCCTGATTACATGCAACTATCATTATCTCAGTTTTACAATTGACTCAGATATGATGACTGGGCCCAAAATGGGCCTGGGCTTGGATTGACAGTGATCCTCATCTTTATTTTGTGTTTTGATTGATTACATGACTTGCTCGCAACCTCGTGGTTGAGGGACACAAGTAGCATCTTCCAACTGTGCTATTTCAAAATTTTATTATTCTCATTACTATCATTGATGGACTATTTATGCTTTGTTTTTGTGTGGATGCACATATGAGAGAGAGAGAGAGAGAGAGAGAGAGAGTTTCAAACTGCAACCTGTGTGGGTGCCAATAATGGTCTTGGTATGGAGCAGACGTGTGCCAATAAGGGTCCTCATTATTAGATCATCCTAATCCTTAATTATGGACCTCAAAAGTTTAACGATTTTCAACCCTTGCGTGGGTCTTTTTTAGATGTGGAGAAGAATGAACAGAGTTGAACCATGGACAGTTTTCTGCACCTCTAGTATATTATGATCATCTACTGATTATAACACTTAATTTAATGGCATCAAAGAATGTGGTAGTTAATTATACAATTTTATTTACAAATTGGGTGTTAGTAGTAGGATTCCTTATAAAAATAAAAAATTATTTAAAATCATGTCTTTAACCTATGTTATAAATGGTGATTATTGGTTGTTGGCAAGGATTCTAATGTAATTGACCTTATCTTTGAATCAGTTATGGAAAAATATTACAAAAAACAATCTACCAATGCACCGCCTCCGACTATAGAGAATGATAAGAATTATGAAATGCTGTCATCCTCAAAGAAAGGGCGTGTAGAGGTTAACTTGACAAATCTTCCCGCAGATCTTGGGTTACGAAATCCAATCTCGAGCTATCATCCTATGGATAGAGACGAAGTCCGAAGTGCGTATCTACAAAAGGGCCCTTGTCAGCCTTGTGACTATAAATTTCCTAAGATGGGGTGTGGACAAGATAAGAGCCGATTTAATCCTATTTGGTTTAAGGATTACGGCAGTTGGTTGGAGTACAGCGTAGAAAAAGATGCTGCATTTTGCCTTTGTTGTTATCTTTTTGGAGAGGAAACACGTTATGATGCTTTTATAACTCAATGATTTAAAAGTTGGAGGAAAAAAGAAAGAATTGAAAATCATGTGGGAGGCCCAAATAGTGTTCATAATCAAGCATATGAGAAGTGTTAGAACTTATAAAATCAGAAGCAATACATTGAGACAGTTATTATCAAGCAATCAAGTCAAGCTCGAACAAAGTATCGAATCCGCTTGAAGGTAACTCTTGCTTCTGTTCAATTTCTTCTACGCCAGGGATTGCCTTTTTGTGGTCATGATGAATCTGAAGATTCAAGCAATATGGGTAACTTCCTTGAGCTTTTGCAAGTACTTGCCAATAAGAATGAAGCTATTAAAAGAGTTGTATTGGAAAATGCTCCTAAGAAACTAAAATTGACCTCCCCTAAGGTTGTCAACCCTTTCTTTTTGGGGATGATTGGATTGCCCATATTTTTTGGGGGCTTTTTTGTTTTCAGTATAAGAGATATACTGTAAATTTTGGAGAAATGAATAGTCATCATTTCAAACAAAAAATATATGCTAGTTGATGTAGTTAAATATTTTGCGTCTATTTAAATGCATTACAATTTCTCTTTTGCTATTGTTAATGTAAAAAAATTCTAGCAAAAGTTTAGCCCCACCTAAACGAAAATCCTGAGTCCGCCACTACCGAAGCGTTTCATATTAAGTGACCGTAATTCCGGTTCAACCTTTTCGCCTTGTTAAAGATTTCATCAACTATTTCAAAATCATGCATGAGGACCAATTCAATAATGGTTGACTAATGCATAATCACCATCTCGAATTTTGCACCAAATAACATAATCATTGAACTTCTCCGTGTACTCATCTAATGATAAGGTGCCCTACCTGAAAACAAAGGACTCTTGAAGGATGTCTAGATAGTTAAAGGGCAGGTACTTACCTTCGAGCTTTTCACACATGTCGTCCCACTTAGTGATAGCGGGGAGTTCCATGAAAAGACTGTTATGATCAATGTTGTGCAACCATGCTCATGTTGAACCCTTAAGCTTGACCTTGACAAAGGCTACACGCTATGCATCATCCATATGGTAGCAATTGAAATAGTCTTCAAGAGAATTGAGCCAATCAATAAAAGCCTTCAGGTTGAGACGTCCAAAAAAATCAGCCTCTTTAACTTTAACTCGTTTGGTAATATCATCAATTTTGGGTGCCAATGGAGTATCGTCAAGGTCTTTTTCAGAAAAAGATGCTGGATGAAATCATAAATAGATTCACGTTTGCTGGAATCAGCTTGCTAAGGTACAATTTGTGGAATACCTGCACAGGAAGGCGCTTCAGTTGTCGGTTTTTTCAAAGTTGCAAATCCGATATCTAATGCAAGCACCTGTTCTGACAATCCAATTTCCAATGCATGTATTCGCTCAGACAATTCAGATATCATAGCATCTCGTTGGCGGTGAATAAATTTCCCCCATAACGTTTGACCACTTCAAGTAGACATTCTTGAGAAGAAAACAACCTGTAGAGGTTTTTTTTTTCTTTTATACTAATTGTGCAGGATCGGGTTTGGGGTTCAGGTTAGACCCCAAACTCAGGCCAGTACGTTTTATTGGGAGAAAACACCTGGGGGTGGTCTTCTCTGCTTTGCCTTGGGTTTTGTGTAGAGTCTGTAGACTGCAAACAGATAAAATAACAGAGGAAAGGCCTTAACCATCATTCAACTGCAACGAGTGGAGAACCAAGGGCCCTTGCGAGCGATGGGTGTGACAAGGGTGCTGCGATGACCCAAGGCGTTTCAAGTGGGGATTGGGGGTTTCAATTGGGTTCGGATTTTAGCGGTTTCAATTTGGTGACGGGATGGGGTCGTTGGTAGCGATGGATTGGGAGTAGGGTTGCAGAGATGGGGTTGGCCTGGGGTGATGCAGTAGTGGAATGGGGTTGCAAAGATGAGGTGTGGGACAAGATTGTTGGGTTTCAAAGGAGTTTGGGTTGGTGGGATGATGTAGTAGTAATGGATGAAGAGTCAAGTTTAGGGTTTAACTCGAAACGGCGATCCGAGAACGGATCTTCACTCTGATACCAATCTGATGTAGCTCGGGAATAGACCAAACTTGCAGTGGGGATTCAGCCGAATCCAGATGCATTCAAAATAGCCAACAACGCACGATCAAGAAGCCGAACACAAATTAACCCAAACTAGAAATCTTCGATTCAATAATAAGAGAGGTGTCCATCCCAAAAGGGGATTTACATATTTATAGAAAAGATCAAATAAAATTTCCTTCCATTATGATTCTAATTGCTAAGCATAGAATTCCTAAACCAATAAAGAAACCTACTAATCCAAAATACTAACGCAATTAGGAAACTACTAGGATAACTTCTAAAGTAGGATAGCTTCCCACAAGGAGTCGGCTACTCCCATTAGGATTTGTGGGCTGATCCAATGGATTGAGTCAGGTAGACCCAATAGCCCATGGGTCGGGCCCGGTGGATTTGGGCCTAGCTCGACCTGCACCACGTAGGGCCTGACTCTGCAACTTTGGTTCATTTTCAACATCTCATGTTGTGCAAGTTATGCCCATTTGCCACAGTATCTGAATTGAATATGCTTGGTATCTCCACACAACTCTCTCTTTCAATATCTTAGCCCATGACACAACAATACCGAGCTCACCAGACTTTGTGGCATCCACCCACTTTATTAGCTCACCCGTGTCCACACCCTATCTTGGCTTCCTTGGCACTGGCTCTCGATCCACCTCAGATATAGTTGCAGCAAGAAGCTTGTGGAGAAGGAATTTAGTGGTTGGATGATGAAAGACCATTAAAAGTGATATGAACGACGGATTTCTGTGTTTGATGGAGCGCATGCTGCATGGTTTAAAAAATCGGCCGAGTCGACTCGGACTCGGCACATACCGTGTTGGGTCGCATGGGACTCGAACTTGAATCATGTGACTCTACCGAGTTGCAAGGGACTCGGCTGAGCCCCCTGCGACTCGGCCAAATCCTATGGGACTTGGCCCTCCAAGTGAAATTGGGACTCCGGCCGACTCGGCTGAATCCTATGCGACTTGGCGAGTCAATTCAAACTCGGCCAAGTCCAATTTTTTAAACCTTGGCGTGCTGTACAAAGGTGTTCCTGGTTCTCTGCTCATTGAGATTTTAAAGATGAAGATGAGTTTAGTCAGTTGGCCCCTCCAGGGGGAAATGCAGCAGGGTAGTGATGATGTACACTTGCTGCAACAGCAGGTTAATCTGTAGGTAGTCATTCCTCCAACAGTGCATTTTCTTGCATTCGTCATGATAGTGTCATACGGATAACCATATACGATCATCACTACTCTCTCTCTCATACATGTATTTGTGTGTATATTTATTGAACACACCATGTGGTTATGGTTGAAGGAAATCTGTACTTGGCAGTCGAGCGGTAAGCTCTTATGAAGTTTCACACTGTTCAAAAGATGTGCCCAACATTAACCATCCAGGATCACGATTCACTGCAAATATCATTGGACAATTTTCAAATAGTGTGGTTAAATCACACCCTAATCATCTTTTCTTACAAAATGGAATTCTCCTTACAATGGGACCATATAACACGGATCCGAACTGTCGATTTAATCCTCCCTGTGCATTGATTCCCTGCCCAATCCTCCCTCTAATTACTGGACTGCATCCAGGTGTGTCCCACATAACATATACCGTTCACATCTGGTCTCAATGAGAGAAGTGATGGAAGATGGGAGGCGAGAGGGAAGGAAGAGAGGTGGGAAATATGAGAAACAGCTTTCCGGTTCAAGGGTATGTGTTATAAAGAGTGTGGCTTTAAATAGGATAGAGTGGAAAGTAAAACTCTCAAAGATTAGATAGATGGGATAAGGCTCCAAAAATGATAGGTACATTGTTATGGTTAAACAGATATATGTATATAGGTCTTACATTTACTTTGACATACAATGGGTCTACTAGAGTTCAATGTGACTAAATGTCCAGGCCCAAAAAATAAGTGCTATTTATAGTGTCTCAGTCCAGCCTATCAAGGTCATACATGTTCGTAAGCATATAGAACTGGGACAGATCTGGGCTGTATTCAGGCCCTTTTCAGGCATGTTGCTTCCCTTTCTACCTCTATTTAAAAATAAAAAAAAAATGTGTTGGTTCCTGTAGCCTCTAGGATTTAGCTTTATATTTTTGTGTAACAAGGCAAGACTGATTCTTTTGTTCTGGTTTACATCTGCAATGGGGATGTTTCCTTTCAAGGAAATAGGATTCTTAGATTTCTTATAGACCAGAAGCTGTGTTTTGCCTGATTCCTTTGATTTTAAAGAAAATGAATTCCTACAAAATTAATAAAATGGGTTGACTACTTCTTCAGTACTGTTGAAGAAAGACCTTCACTATTTGTTTGGGATTCAACTGAATTTCTCAAACATTGAATGCCTTGGAAGGCTGGAAATCCAAGATCTTCTCTTTGCTTCGGTGCTGTTGGAACCAGGCCTGAGTTCTTTCAGGCCTGATTTTGAGATCGTGGGGTCATGCCTGACAGTCCAGCTCTATCCAAAATGCCAATTCTAAGGCCAGGGCTGACCCATTGACAGCTCTGCTTTAATTTGCATGTAAACAATCCTAAATAGCTGCATCTTCTCAGCTGTATATTCTAATCGTTGTTTGACATAATGGATTTATAGATGATTTTTCATCCGAAGATACTGGACTCCTTTCTTCGTTGCTGCGAGCTGGGTCTGAGTGTCATGGGTACAACGTTCGTATTGTGGGGCATTCTTTAGGTGGTGCTGTTGCCGTATTGTTAGGAATGAGGGTAAGGTTTGTTCGTTTCAGTTCTTGCTACACTGCTTTCTCTGGTACTATCCTTTATAACCTTTATTGTGAATCATACTTTTTTGTGGAATAATTATACACTGGTTTCCTGATCCTTCATTTTTCTTTTGAATTGATTGTGATCCATATATCTTTCTACAAAGCCTTTTGCCTGTACACACACACAAAAAAAAAAAAAAAAAGTGTCCACATAGGCAGATTCACAACTGCGCAGAATATGTACAGCTCCATCTTTCCATGATGGCATCTTGATGTTAGCATTTTTTATTTTTTTTTATTAGAACAACATACTCCTTAACAAATTAGAACTGAAATATTAAAGGGAACTCTTGGAAATACGAGCATTGCAGGGCTAGCGATCTTGGACCAACGCTATCAAAGTGAAAGGATAGCTGAAAAGTGCAATCGAATTAATGATCATCTTCTTTACATGATGAATGAATGATTCTAACTGCCTAATGTTACATTAAGAGGTACCAAAATCTAAATAGGTTATAATAGAGAGCTGCTAATGCCACACCCCAAACTTCTCTGAGCACACCCCTTAAGTTTAAGCCCATTATACCCATGTGTGAAATTACCAAAATGGACATCACTCATATTTTCATACCTCACCCAGTTTCTCTCTACACTCACCCACCCCACCCCAACCACCACTACCGCCCCCTTCGGCAGCACCCTTAAAGGGGACAAGGAGAGGGTGGGAGAGGGAGAGAGGGAGTGGGAGTGGGCAACAGAGGCGGGCAAGGAGAGGGATGGAAACAAGGATAGGGAGAGAGGGCAGCGGAGGCAAGCATGGAGAGGGAGAGAGGGTGAAGGCGAGCGGGGAGAGGGAGAGGGAGAGAGAGGGAGAGGGAGAAAGGGCGACGGATGGAGGGCGGTGGGCAGGGAGAGAGAAAGAGGGAGAGGGAAAGAGACAGGGAGAAGAAGAGGGAGGGAGAGGGAGAGGGAGAGGGAGAGAAAGAAGGAGAGGGAGAAAGGGAGAAAGAGGGAGAGGGAGATGGAGAGGGAGAGAGGGAGAGGGAAAAAGGGCGGCGGGCAAAGGCGGCAGGGATTGGGAGAGGAGGGAAGGAGAGTGAACTGAGAAAATGAGGGTGCAGGGGTTTGGGTATTTTGGGAACAATGGGGTCTGTAGAAAGAAATTCTGGGAATTTTTTCACTTATTTCGGGTGTGTAGGGATAAGGGGTGTGCTCATAGAAGTTTGGGGTGTGGCATTAGCAACTCTCGTTATAATATTGAGGAATGGATGGTTAAATCATTACCATAAAAGAAAGGTGGCTGTCCATTTGATTGGAATGGAAGAACAATTAATAATGCATGGGAAACTGTATTTTCTGCCTATTTTCCTTGATTGTCAGTCATCAGCAATGGGTGGAAAAACAATTCCACTTAATTCAAATACTGTTAATCAGGCCCAAGGCCCACGGCCCAAAGAAGATCTACTGCTGTCACACGTGGGATTGATTGGGTCAATGGTTATATAGCTGTACATATTTTGTTAATTAGCTAGTTTCCTAACTTAGAATAGATTGATGTAAATTAGCTAGTTTCCTAAACTTTAAGCCTCAATTAAGGCATGTAAAACCTTTATATAATGAGGAATGATCTCCAAGGAGATGACACGACAATACATTCTGAGTATCGTATTCAAACCATTGCTTTCAAGGTTCTATGTTCATCACTTTGTCATGGTATCAGAGCAGAAATCTAGTTTTTAGTCTTAGAAGTCATCCAAGGAGATAATCAAAGAGAGATCACTCTCTCTGGTGAAGAAAAACAGATCGAGAATCTGTTTCAAGTGTTCGACAGTCATTCAGGACCTGCGATAGCCTTAGATCTACTATGGCCCACCTCTGATCATCACAGCATCTTCAGAGATCATCCCAATCAAGGTCGCTTGGGCCTTCTGAGATTTTTAGTTATTTTTTAAGGATTTTTTCATCACTGCCAGGTAGGCTTTCTGATCGTTCTTGTGTTTTTTCAAAATTTGACACAAAGTTTGATCAAGACCGTCCAGAATCCTGGATATTTAGCGGAATCGATTAAAACCTGTTCCAGTAGGTGCGAAAATAGTATCTTTCCTTAGATCAGATATCTGACAAAGTGATGAGCACAGATACTTGAAAGCAATGGTTTGAATACAATACTCAGAATGTATTGTCGTGTCGTCTCCTTGGAGATCATTCCTCATTATATAAAGGTTTTACATGCCTTAATCGAGGCTTAAAGTTTAGGAAACTAGCTAATTTACATCAATCTATTCTAAGTTAGGAAACTAGCTAATTAACAAAATATGTACAGCAGTATAACCATTGACCCAATCAATCCCACGTGTGACAGCAGTAGATCTTCTTTGGACCGCGGGCCTTGGGCCTGATTACTACCCGCCCTCAAATTGATGCGGGAGAATCAACAAGCATCAATTTGCCAACCAAGAACTGATGGTGGGGTCATGGAAGACCTTTAGTAAGAATATCAACAATTTGAAGCTCAGTGGAGACATGTGTAAGGCTGATGATATCACGCTTAAATTCATCACGTATGAAGTGACAATCAACCTCGATGTGTTTAGTGCGTTCATGGAAAATAGGGTTTTCAGTAATCCGAATTGCACTTGTATTGTCAGCATAGAGTGGGGTAGCACCGTCTACTGGGAACACAATGTCAGAAAGTAAACCACGGAGCCAAAGAATTTCGGAGCACGCAGCAAGCATGGCTCGATACTCAGCTTCGGTAGATGATTTTGAAACTTTTTCATGCTTCTTGTATTTCCAGGAAATCAGACTATTACCCAAAAACATGCACCATCCAGTTGTCGATCTGCGAGTATTCGGACAACAGGCCCAATCGGCATTTGAATAGGCTTTGAGAGATATAGGATTGTCTGATGGAAAGAACAACCCGCGAGTCGGTGTGCGAATAAGGTACCCAATGATGCGGCGAACAGCAGCCATATAAAGGTGATGAGGAGCAGTCATAAACTGACTCATTAGATTAACCGCATAGGAGATATCAGGATGAGCGTTCGTGAGGTAGATCAAGCTTCCAACTAACTGGCGATATATAGTAGGATCTGAAAGAAGGTCACCCTCGTCTCGACTGAGTTTGACATCCAGTTCGACCGGCGTATCTACTGGAGTTGAAGCAGTAAGGCCAGCCAAGTCAATGAGATCAATAGTGTATTTGTGCTGGTTGAGAATTATACCTTTAGGCGATTGATGAACTTCAAGACCGAGGAAATAGTGTAATGGGCCGAGATCCTTCATGCGAAATGTCTCACTAAGAGAAGCTTGGAGCTCTTGAATCATTTCGGCATTAGGACCAGTAATGATGATGTCATCAACATAGATAAGTAGTACAGTCATCCCCGATGGAGCATGATGTAAAAACATAGAAGGATCATACGGGCTTGGATGAAAATCCAAGTGGAGAAGAGCAGCTTGAAATTTCTCAAACGATGCGCGAGGAGCTTGTTTCAGATCATAGAGGGAGCGACGGAGTTTGGCAACTATACCCTTCCTGGATGAGTATCCCTGAGGCAGTTGTATATAAACATCTTCTTTGAGATCACCATGCAGAAACGCATTTTTTACATGCATTTGATATAGAGGCCAACAATGAGATGCAGTAGCAGCAAGAATTGTTCGTACGGTGGTCATCTTGGCGACCGGCGCAAAAGTTTGATCATAATCAATGTCATATTCCTGCCGATTTCCAAGAGCAACAAGACGAGCCTTATATCAATCAATGTGCCATCTGATTTTAACTTGAGAGAAAAAATCCACTTACAACCAATCGGTTTAACACCCATAGGAGACGGGACAACGTCCCATGTATGGTTTTGTTCTAACACTGCCAATTCATCTTGCATAGCCTTGTTCCAACATTGGTCCTGTACAGCTTGAGAATAGGATTGTGGGATGGAAAAGGACGACAAAGTGGCCATTAAGGAAGTATGAAAGAACCCATAGCGGTCTGGTGGAAACGAAATTTGAGTGGAGCGGCGCAATCATGGAGGTCCAGATGGACCAAGTGCCGGAGGTGGATCGGATGCTGGAGGAAGATCAGGAAGGGGAGTGTCTGTAGGCTCTTCTTTATTTCGTCTGTGATACACAAAGTTAGATTAAATCGAGCAATAGATGTGTCGTTAGAAAAGCCAGGTAAGGAAATGGAGGAGTCCGGAGGATCAAGGTGTGTTTGAAAAAATATTTTTTTTTCAAAAAACACGACATTCCTAGAGGTACAGATGCAACGAATGTGGGGATCGTAGCAAAGGAACCCTTTCTGGAAGGGTGTATATCCTAAAAAGGCACACTTAGCTGATTGAGTTGTAAGTTTAGTCCTTTCAGAAGGAGGCAAATGCACAAAGCAAACTGAGCCAAAAACACGAAGATCATAATAGGAAGGAAATGTCTTGTACAGTCGGTAATATGGGCTCTGATTTTTAATAGAGGTGGATGGCATACAATCAATAAGATGAGCTGCAGTAGCCAATGACTCAACCCAAAAACGGGTAGGAACCGATGATTCAAGGAGAAGGGAACGAGTGACATCAAAGAGATGCCTATTTTTCCTATCAGTGACTCCATTCTGCCGTGGAGTACGAGGACAAGTTCTTTGAGAAATAATGCATTTGTTTTGTAAAAATTGTTGAAAATCAGAGGACACATATTGCCCGCCTGAATCAGATCGCAAGATTTTAATGCAGGTGGAGAATTGATTCTATACATAAGCCAAATTTTTTTAAAACACATTAAAAACATCAGATTTGGAATGCAAAAAGTAAACCCATGTGAACCGACTAAAATCATCAATAAAAGTCACAAAGTATATATAGTGAGCGTGAGAAAGAGCTGGAGGAATTCCCCATGCTTCGCTATGAATCAAATCAAAACACTGAGTGCTGTGTGAAGTGTAAATAGGAAAAGAAAGAGTTTTGCTCTTTCCCATTTTGCAAGTAACACAATCAAAAGGCACACAAGAAGATAAACCAGTAGATTTATTTAATAAACCAGAATTGAACAGAAGGGACAAAGCCTTTGAATTAGGGTGGCCAAGTCTATTATGCCACAATTGGCAGTTATCTATAATAGAAAAACAAAACACATCAGTGTCAAATTTATTCCTAGAAGTCTTAGAAAAATCCAACGGAATCAAGCGTCCACACTTAGGCCCCCTCGCGATCTCCGTCTCGGATATCTGGTCTTGCACAACATAACCAGAAGAAGAAAAAGAGATGTTACAATTATTTTCAACAAGTTGCCCGACTGACAAAAGGTTGGAAGTTAAATTGGGACACAGATAAACATTTTTCAATGGAATGGGACCAGGGATGTCACCAACAGCAATAATGGGAACATGGTCCCTGTTAGCAATTTGTATTTGAACATGGCCATTGTATCTTTGCACATTTGAGAGTGGGGCTCAGGAAGACGTCATATGATTAGACGCCCTGGAATCAATGAACCAAGTAGAAGCTGGAGGGGATGTACTTGAGAGGCCAAAAGTAGAGAGGGCATTGACAATCATTTGTTGGACCAATTCAGGAGTGAGAGAGGATGAGGGCTCAGGCTGTGAGGGTGCCGATGTAGGAGCAAGCATAACTGAGAAGCAACATATGCATGCGGAGTCTGATACTGTGGAGTCTGATACTGCGGAGTCTGAGACTGTGGTGATGGACATTGTGGACGGCAGAGACATTCAGAGATGATATATCCTAAATTTTTACAGTAACTGCAGACCTTCTATTTGCATTGAGTTGCAATGTGCCTAAATTTTTGACAACCGTAACATTGCGTTTTGCTCAAGTCTCGAGGTGGAGGCTGAGAAGTCCTATTGGCAGAAAACGCGACGGAATAAGTTTCAATCTTTGATTGAGCTATATGAGCCGAGGTCGCAATGCGTTGTTCTTCGCGTAGGAGTTCATTCAAGCAGACATCCAAAGAAGGTAATGGCGTCTGATTTATCAGGGCAGGTTGGACAGTCTTGTATTCATTCCTTAGTTTCATCAAAAACTGATCCTTTTGACTAGAGGCCTAAAGATCTTGAATCATGGATTCTAGGATCCGTTGAGCCACATCTGATTATGAATCTCAAACCTTACCCCACCTCTAAAGCCATACGGGGATATTTGAAGAAAGTGTACCATCAAGATAACTCTGCACGTCAATTTCATCTTGAGTGTGCGATTGCTGACTATGCATAAGGGACCTTGTCAATCCAAGACTACTATTCCGGATTCCCTACGCTGTGGTCGGAATACGATAGTATTAAATATGCAGATATGGCTGACAATGTGTTGACAGCAGTAGATCTTCTTTGGCCCGTGGGTCTTGGGCCTGATTAACAAATACTAAGGTCCATATAATCATTGAAGCACAACCAATGACTAGTAGCTCAATTGGCCAAAGACTCTGCGCCTTAAGAAGCGGCGAGATCTTGTGTTCGGCACCTACCCCCATTGGCCACCTCCCATAGTTTTACCCAATGCATGTGGATAGGAGGGTTTGCATGTGCCCCTAGGGATTAGGTCTTTGCTGTCCAGAATTGAGTGTCCCTCGGGCTCAGGGCCAAAGGCTTCTGGGCTAGGCTGGGCGGGAGATACCCTGGGTTATAAAAAAAAAAAAAAAATCACTGAAGCACAGCTGACCATATTTTTTTTTTTTTTTTTTATCAGTAGTGGCAAATTATATTAAACACAGAAAGGGTTGCAATGAAGTGAGACACAATACAGCCATCACAGCGAGCCTGAAAAAAATGGTATAAAAGAATTATACCAAACAACAAAAATCACCCCACATTACATGGTAAAAGCAAGCACATCTAAAGCCCTATGACCCTATCCACCCCTTGTTTAGCCAAAGAGTCTACAAAACCATTTCCCATTCCTGCCACGTGCTGAAACTACTTGAAGGATGATAGGAACTTAATCTCTTTCAAATAAAACTGAAATCGCCAATGAAATTTTGCGGGCAAAGACGCCCAGGAAATAGCATTGAAGGAATCACTTTCCACTGCCATTCTCATTCACAGCTGATCAGATAATTATCAATTATGCCAAGATGTCAAGAAGAAAGTGATCTGAACTTTGATGATCTACTTTAACTATGCTTGTCTATTATTTCTACTTTATCTATGCTTGTCTATTATCTTGAAATCTCGATAACTTCTATACACAATCATTTTATTCTAAGAAATAATTCGAAGTTCTTTGGCTGAAGTCAATCATGTTTTCCACTTGTTGCAGTTATACAATCGATATCCAAACCTACATGTGTACACATATGGAGCCCTTCCATGTGTGAACTTTGTCATAGCTGAAGCATGTTCAAGCTTTGTTACGAGGTGATTTTCTGTGTCATGAGACATGTTTTTTCAGTTCCACTAATTGTATTTAGGATGGAGCTTGTTTAAAAGTTGTTATCTTTTCGTTGGGGGCTGAAAGAGCAGTTTTCCAACTTCAATATTTAATTTTCCGTCCCTTGTTTGTCATTGGGTGACTACTACATATTTATCTTTTGCAATGGTTTTCAGCATAGTGTACTGTGACGAATTTTCAGCACGCCTGTCTGTTAGTTCAATTCTCAGACTTCGTGCAGCCGCAATTGCTTCTCTTTCACAAGACACTTCAGCCAATTCTGCTATGGTATGCAAGCTCGCCTGGCGGATTTTCAATGTAAATAAGTACCATGAGAGCAGGGAGAATGGAAGGATACACACTCCATCTATTCAGACCTCTGCAGCAACGGATGATGACAATAGCCTTATGCACTGGAGGCGGCATTACAAGCAAGCCATAAAAGGTGGGTATTTTCTGTGTACTAGTCTAAATGTCTAATCTAGTTTCTTGTTTTATAAATGACTGGTTGATGCCCTTAGTTTCTTGTACGGAATGACAGAATGTGAGTATTTTTGCCCGACAGATGGTGTACTCACTCCTACCCCCTAACCATCAGAGACACAACTAGGGATTGATCCCTAGTTGTTTGTGTGGAGAGGAGACGCCTCACCACTGAGCTACCAATGCATTCGTGTATTGGTGTATGTAGCTTTAGAATATGAGGGTGTTACTTATGCAATAGGGTTCTTGTTTGCTGCAGGAGTTAGTGGACCAGGTCATCAACCTCTCACTCATCAAACTGTGACTTCTTTCACTGACTACCCAGATTCTGGGATTCTGCGAGATGGTTTCGAAGGGTATAACCACGGCAATACAATGAACTCATACCATGACTTTGGAAACTTTGAGAACTGCGACACACTGAGCACTCGCATTCAACCATTCTTTGAGGCGGGAGCTGACGGAGTTTCCACTGAACCGATCTCCCAAATTGTAGATGGCATTTCATCTTCTGTTGAAGTTTCGAATGAGGAGCACCCAGAGATGTATTTGCCAGGATTCATCATTCATATATTACCTGAACAGACGAGAAGCCTTGTGACACTATGGAAAAGCTGGAAGATTCACGACAGGGAACACAATTTTAAAGCTTATGTAGTGAATAGGGAAAACTTCAAAGATATCATAGTGTCACCATACATGTTCCTCGACCATCTTCCGTGGAGGTAACAAACCGTTATTCTCCTTTATGCTTCAATTTTTCATGCATATGATGTTTTTGCATGAATGAAAATTGCCTTCCATAGTATCTTTTACTTGAGTTAAAAGTTTGTTTAAATGTCTTGTATGTTTTTTATACAAATTGGATTCTATGGAATGTGCTGTTTTCTTTAGGGCTATTTGCATATGTGACTCCCACAACTGCTGAGGAATTTCAGTCAGAACCGTTAATGCAAGGGGTCCCACTTTTGGGGACGGTGGTGGTTTTAAAATCTCTCACCGTCCTTGTGTCAGAGTCCACAGGAGAAAATTTCGCATTTTCTTTATTTGGACATCCTTGCACTGTTCTATTGGTAAATTTTATTTTTTGGATAAGCAAATCATGCTAGCTTGATGACTACTTCTGAGGGATGTCTAGATAACCCTTCCAAAAGGGGACGCATCGTGTGCTGCTGGGATTAACTGACTTGACAGATAAAAGTTTCTCCCAATATAGGAAAAGATAAGAGCATCAGTTAGGATTGAAGGATATTTAACTGGCGGGACAGATGCTTATCACTCGTTTAGGACGGTGAAAGCTTGTTGGCCATTTGATCAAGTGGTTAGAGGTAGGCTTTTTTTTTTTTGGTTAGGGGGGGGGATTTTGGGGAACCAGGTGGGCCTCTCACACGTTTTGGTATGTTAGCGGATAAGGGATGACTGTTGGAGAGTGGGGCCCATATTTATATATGGCATAGCACATGAAATTCAAAGCATGTCATCAGTTTATTTTTTAGAATTTTGAGATTTGCTCTTATCTTCCTAGCAAAATTTTTAGGGTTTATTGCTTTTGGAGAAATGATGATCTTTTCCCTTTTGCTTCCACGCAGTTGCTATGCCATGTTTGTGGATTATGCATCCTAGGCAATGAAGAGGTAGCTGAAATTAAAGCAGTGAATGCCTCACATCACCACCAGTGATGGGATAATGCAAAGCCTTATGGGGCTGATTTTGGTGGATTCCCAATATCCCCATGATGTGGCGATGGCAGTGAATACACCATGCCATACATTCCCATTAAGAATTGTAGTTGAGATCAGCACCTAGAAATTATTGTCATCTCTGTCTTTAAAGAAATGGCTGTTTGAAATGTTAGGTTGAACCTGTCATTGATGCAATGCTCACTAACTGGGTGTTTGCAGAGTACACTATGCGATGCGGAGAGTACTGGAGACATCAAAAGCGCAAAATCAAATTGATGGTGATTTGCCTACGGAGTCTCACATGGTTTAAAATTAACTCCTGGAAGCAGGTTTCTAGGACCATTCATTCTTGCATTAGATGGATGTAAAGGTTCGTTAAGGGTTAACAGTGGCAAGATTAAATTCATGGGTTCCCCCCTTGTCCTCCCAACTCAGAGAGGTAAACAAGAAAAGGATGGCACACTGTTGTCATTTGAGGTATATAATCATTGATGTCTTCTTGTGCCTTTTGTAGAATGTAGGCATTAGTTATTTATGAAACTAATGCTAAAAAACGTACAGACTGACATAAAATTTTGCCCACTAACCAATTTCTTTCACTCGTGCAAATGGATACCTTTGGCACATTGCCTATGGACAATAGCAAAACATGGTAATAAAAAAGGCTACCAGGTTATGATTTTTTTTTTTTTTTTGGTGTGATGGTTTAGAATAGAACTTCATTTTTCTTTTTAATATTGTGACCTAACTAGAAACCATTAATTGAAGATTTCTATCAGATTTGGAGCTTTAAAGCACTAGAGCTTCTGATTGGGTGGCAACGGTTTGAGCTGGTTTGGGTCTTCAAGTCCCTCGGGGCTGCTTGGACCAGAATGTAAGAGTTGGCTATAAGAAGGCCTAACTGATCTTCCTTGCGTCTCTATGGTTGCATGATCAAGAGCATATAAAAGAGGCCAAGGGTTCAAGGATTGGTACACCCACTTCTTCATTGAAAAAAAAAAAAAAATGCATGGAAGGCCTAAAGCGTAAGCCCATTCCTTAAGGCCCAACCCACGCTTCCACTTCAAAGCCCATCGGCCGTTGTGTGTTGGGATAAAATGAATTGAGAAACAAACAGGCCTGTGTCAGTGTGTGTTCTTTTAACTGGAGTAATTTTTGGTAGAACACTCCCAACCGTTACGGCAACACAGTTTTATTCAAGTGAATGATAGAAAAAAAAAAGAAAAATGGAAAAGACTTAAAAAAATTTGTTTGATGTGCTTGAAAGATTAAATGGAAGAGGTTATGTTTGAAAAGACAATGACCTTGTGACTGTTCCTGTCTTATTTATTTATTGTTGTTTTCAATATTTCTGTTAATTATTATTATAATTTATTATTTATAACTCGAAGGCTTTGGAAGATTTTATGACATTTTATCAAAGGGACTGAAATTAAAGGAGAATGGATGACAGTTATTAATTTTGTACCATTTCGGATGAAATGGCCAAAAAAGTTTGTTTCGGTCAAGTGGTTGAAAGGAAATTTCACATAAAACTTTTCATCTTAAATTTCGGCCGATGTCGGTCTAGATTCTAGCCAAAATAATATTTTACATAAATAAATATATTTTTTATATTTTTAAAAAAGTTTATACATAAATACTTTGCATTTCTTATACTTTCCTAAAATGCAGTTCCAAGAAATTTTACTAGAATGGATTGAATCCATATTTATCGGTTTCTTTTTATTTTTTATTTTTTTATATTTATATATTATTTTTATGTTTTCCCAAAATATAATTCTAAAAAGATTCGCCCAAATTCCAAATTAGTCGAAACTTTTCATTTTGGAGGTTAGACCGAAATAGGGTCCGAAATGATATTGATAACTATGGGTAAAGATCAAGGATGGCTATTAAACAAACTTCATTTTTTTTTATTTTTTCACAAAAAAAGAAAAATGAAGTCTCCATAATTGCTTCACTCCACTTCTAACATTTCTTGATGGTGACTCACAGGTTATATATACTTATATCTTTAAATACTCTTACCTTTAGATATTTTTATCGTTATATACTCTTACCTTTCCAACAATTTTTAGATATACTCTTTATCTTTTCCAAGAAAAAACAATTACAGGCTACATTACCATTTATATTTGCTCTCTTGCTTGGTTTTTTTTTTTAACTGACGATCTAAGATTGGTGTTGTAGGTGACGGACCCACTCCCGATGAGACATTGAAGTAATCCAAGAGAATTCGTCAAATGAGTATACGGGGCCGTGCACTTGAGAGCGTAGATGCTTACCCTTAGATTACATTTTGTACATCGCCTATGTTTTTGGGGACGGCTTGTTGTAATTAACATACTTTTATGTTTTGTGCAATTTTAACTTTATGTATCGAATAGAAATGATACCTTGCTTAGTTTACTACTTATTGCTACTACCGTCTGTATTTACTTGTATAACAGGGACGCTTCTGCAGTGTATGTTCATATGTATATGAGAAATGTTTATGTCTCACACTGTGGACTTCAATCCACATGAGGCCATGTTGATATATATATGGAAAATATTCATGTGCATTAATATGGTGAGGGAAAACATAATAGGGTTGACTTTTTAACATATTCGAATCATCCACACACATGGAACCCCCTTTAAGTACACTAGACCTATTGAATTTTCACATATCCAAATGGATTGTACCGATGGATTGAGGATCAAATTTTTAGCTTTAATATAAAGTCATTAAATTTGTAGGCTACCGAAGGTTTGAATCAACATATTAATTTAAGCATTAACTCAGGCTAAGACCCTTTCTCAGATTATTATATGCAATTATAATAAAGTAAAAATCAATCATACACAAAGAGAAGAGGCACAGGATTTTTACGTGGAAAACCCTACTCGGGAAAAAACCACGGGTGACACAAGCCACAGAAAGCAATGTACTATGTAAACGAAGATTACAAGGAACTCATAAGACCTTTGACCCAGCTGAAACCCAACCTAAAGGACTGTGAAGTACTCATCAACGACCCGCCGTTTATATTCCACGTGCTTGCTTAAAACCCACCTTGAATGCCCTTTCAAGGTGTTTGAAAGAAGGAGGAAAAGCAATAAAACTTTAGCGCAGTCTCCCTTGCAAGATTAACCCACAAAACTCTCTTGAATGAATACTCAAAGTTTGAGAAATTTATATTGCTCACTTGTAACCAACTGTGGTTGCAAGGGGTCTTTAAATAGCCCAAGGTTCGTGCACAAGGCCCTCGAAGTGTAACAAGATTCTCAGTTGAAGTAGAAACGCAACAGCAAAACAGATTACTGAAACGGACAGAATTGCACAGGTCGTTATAGCGAGCTCAGGTTCTGTAACAGCTTTGATCGCATTAATGTAGCTCACTATAGCGAGATCCAGTCTAGCTATAGCGAGATTAGTTTCTGTAGAGGGATGACATGATGCGATGATCAACTCCGGGAGGGCTCTTCTAGTGTCTTCAAACTGGACTAGAAGTCTTCAAAACTATTCTGAGGTGTCCATGGAGAGTTTCTTCTGTTACAGAAAATACCTCATAGTCATTTTCTAAAATAAAAGAAAATACAACTCAATTAGGACTCGAGTTTTGTTCAAACTAGGAGAATTAACCAATCTAAAAAACTAACAATCTCATCCTTTGGCAATTCGTGAACAAAACTCCTAACAACAGACTAGTTCTTCTGAAACACAAAAAGATAACCCAAGATGACTAAAAGAAACGCTTCAGCTCAGAAGAATAACCTACACGAGACAAACCTTAGCAAAGATCTATAAAATCACAGAAATGATAATTAAAGAAAGTCATTGTTCATAGATCTAGATCTAGACAATTGCTACAATTGCTACTCCCCCTTTTTGTCACATAATTGACAAAGAAGGACGAAAGAGAGAGAGAGTTAAACTACGATTCATAGAGCAAAAGCATTGAAACTTTAACAGTGCTATAGAAGGTCAGCAAAAAAAAAAAAAAAAAATGCAGCAAAAACAGTTAGGAAAAACAAAAGGATCAGCTTCATATAACGGCATTAGTGATGACGATATTGAGTAAACATTTCATTGAGTTGATTCCGAAGATTAGCAAACCCAGTGGTAACCTTGTCCTCTAACTGTTCAATTTGGAGAGAATGATCATAAACTGCATGTTCGACGGCAAGGAGTCGATTTTCAATCGTGTCTTCATCATTCTCTTCAACTGGGATGCGGGCTGGCTCCCCCTGAAGGTGATTGTTGACATGAGATTCAAACATGGCTTTACTCCTGCGAACAATCTTTTGCCTTTTTGCAATTGGTAGTTCATGTGGATGCACTGGACAACCGGCCTCAATCAGAAGTTTATAAATCATTGCCCGAAACGAGAGAGCGAGTTTCCTATTTTCATCATAAATGCGCAACATAGAGTTGAAAATGGTCAGTACAACATCAACAGTGGTGCCTGTGCTCAAATAAAAGAGGAGCAGCTTGAGAAAACAAGAGACCCGAGGAATGGCCACTAAGCTCAATGTTATTGCAGACAAGAGTATTGAGCATCCGATAACCAGTGGTGAGACCTGAAATCTTCAGAATAGGGGAATGCCATTCTGCAGGTTCACCACATAAAACGGTGGCCACTTCATTAGCTTGTAACTCAACATTATCCGATTTAGGGAAAGGATAGGACGGATGGACTGGTCTACACAATTTAAGTAACGTAGCAATCCTGTTTGCATCCACAGATAGCGTCTTTCCCCTGACATAAGTTTGGAACCCAGTGGCTGTCACTTCAAACATGTTGCAGTAAAACTCACGTACCCAATCCTCAAAACATTCATTATCTAAATTGATCAAGACCATGAGGCAGTTAAGATGAAACCATTGCAGGAAGTGTGTAAGAATGAAATCAAAGGACACGACAATTCTCTCAAAAATGATGGTCCTAGATTTGAATACAGTAGCAAACCGTTCAGCACTCTCTGCATCTCGAAAGCGTTCCATATCATAGCAAGAAGAAGAAGCAGCTGGACGCTTTCCCTTTAAGGTCTTTGGAGCCATTCTGTGCTTGAGAAAGACACAGAGAGAAAACCAATTATTATGAAGTAGGAGAATTCTTTGAGACAATTTGACAAATAGCCTGAGTGCAGAAAATGGCGCAGGCAATGTCAACCAGATACAGATTCTGCTAAAAGATCCCAATGATCATACACCGTAGAGAGAATGATCACAAAACATATTTCCCATGGATCAAGGATCAGAAAAAATTATCAAAGAGCATTCTTAAAACACAAACACCAAAGAGCACCAAAAAGAAAAAACAACCAACTGTAAAAAATGAAGCAGTTGCAAACAACTGACAAGATTGCGTCTTCCAAACCAACATTGTAAAAAGAAATGCCAGGGACACACCATAGAGAAGAATCCAACCATCCCACATCCAACTCACAATAATATAGGCAAAATAAGGATTAACCCATGAGAAAGGAGAGAGAAAGCCATACCTGTAGATTGGGTGATGAGGAAGAAGAAGAAGGAATCCGAGGTAGTGCGTGAATGGAAGGAGAGGAGAAGAGGAGAGACAACAAGTAGAAAATGGAGTGCCCTAAGAGGTAGAAAAACACCCAATAGAAAGGAGGATTAAAGAAAAGAGGAAGTGACGTAAGACTACGATTTAAAACTAATTAGATCTCGCTATAGCGAGGTTTAGTCTCGCTATAGCGAGGATCAATTCTGGACGGGTGCTCAAACAACTGGCCAGTCTCGCTAGAGTGACAACAAACCTCGCTCGAGCGAGACAGGGTTATGGAAACATAGAAAAAAAGGTGCAAAAACTAAGTTGAAGTCCTTTTTTATATATATATTTATTTATTTTTAATAAGAGCAAATTAACATAAAGGAACGTGTATTCCATCTACGAAAATATGTACGGATAAGCGCGAAGGTACACAATTCAATGAAAATCAAGTGATTGTGTGTGAAATATGAAATGCTCCCCCTTAATCAAGACAAGATTTGAAAACTAAATGATGAAAAACTAGGGAGCAAACTCAGAAAGTAATCGAAATAGTTCAAAATCTAACTTCTCACTGTTACATCGGCATTTTTTCACCCCTTTTTATTTTTTTATTTTTTTTATTTTTTTTAAATCAGCTCTAGATTTTTTAATGAACTTTTCGGCATAAAATCATGCGCAAGTTCGAGTGCTCATCTTTTGCAGAGATTTCCGAACCCTATAGGATACAGTTCCATTACGTCAGTCTACAGAAATCTCTACTCACTATTAGGCCATGAGTGATAAAGCCAACCTAGGAGCCTGAGAATCCTAGTCGAGGTCAGATGAGAACAATCATAATGCAAAAAACGATAACTGTGAATTGTGCACTAATCACAAACTAAATCACATACAAAAATAATCATAGATGGAAGTGAAGATGTGCATGTACCAGTGAAAATAAAAACTTAAGGAAAGGAGGAAATCCCTAAAGACTTGCGAAGGGATTCAAAACAATTGGGTTCCAGAGGTTTGGTAAAAATATCAGCCAATTGATGTTCAGTTGAAATTTTATCAAGAACAATGATCTTCTTTTCAACCAATTCACGAATAAAGTGATGCCTAATATCAATGTATTTGGTCCGGGAATGCTGGACTGGATTTTTGGATATGTCAATGACACTCTGATTATCCCAATAAACAGTCATTGTATCTTGATCAATCCCATAATCTGCCAACATTTGTTTCATCCAAAGAAGTTGAGTGCAACAACTCCCAGCAGCGATATATTTGGCTTCAGCAGTGGACAAAGAAGTCAAAGTTTGCATTTTGCTGTGCCAAGTGACCAAATTGTTTCCAATGAAGAAGCACCCTCCAGTAGTACTTTTCCTATCATATGCACAGCCTGCCCAATCTGCATCTGAGTACCCAACCAAAGTTGTATTGGTGTCTTTGCTTGGCCAAATACCAAAGTCAACAATTCCACTCACATATTTCATGATACGTTTCACCGAATGAATGTGAGATTCTTTTGGTTTAGATTGATATCGAGCACAAATACGAACGCTGTAAGCAATCTCGGTCTACTTGCAATGAGACAAAGTAGACTCCCAATCATGCTTCGATACAAAGTTTCATTCGTATCTTTCCCATTCAAATCGATGCTCAATTTAACAAATTGATTCATTGGAGTTCTCAAATGTTTAGTAGTTTTCAGTCCAAATTCTTCCAGAAGTTTTCGAGCATATTTTGACTGAGAAACAAATATACCATTGTCACACTACTTGATTTGTAAACCTAGAAAAAAAGTAAGTTCTCCAACCATACTCATTTCAAATTCAGTGACATGCTTTTTGAAAAATGGTCAACTAACTTGGATGAGGTAGAACCGAAGACAATATCATCCACATAGATTTGAGAAATTAATATGTGATGAGTGTCTTCTTTGATGAAAAGTTTCTTGTCTACACTCCCTCGTTTGAAACCATTATCCAACAAGAAAACCGTCAGTCTCTTATACCAAGCACGAGGAGCCTGTTTCAACCCATATGGAGCTTTTTTCAGTTTAAACACATGATCCAGGTAGTGAGGATCTTGAAATCCTTTGGACTGTTCAACGTACACTTCCTCGTTTAGATAACCATTCAGAAATGCACTTTTGACATCCATCTGATATAACTTGATATTAAGAAAACAAGCAATGACTAGTAACAACCGGATGGATTCCAGTCGAGCAACTGGAGCAAATGTTTCATCAAAATCGATGCCTTCGATTTGTGTATACCCTTGAGCTACCAGTCGAGCCTTGTTTCTTATGACCTGCCCCAGTTCATCGGTCTTATTCTTATATATCCACTTGGTGCCGATGACATTTATGTGACTAGGTTGAGGAACTAAGTCCCACACATAGTTTCTCTCAAACTGTTTTAGTTCCTCATGCATCGCATTAATCCAACAATCATTAAGAAGAGCTTCTTTTATGTTTTTTGGTTCAATAGAGGACATATAGCAGAAATTGCTTACCTCGTCACGTACCTGTTTTCTTGTTTTGAGAGGCTCCATTGCATCGCCAAGAACTTGATAAATTGGATGACTCTTCATGACTTTTGGAACGGGTCGCAAGCTTTTTGATCCACTTTGTTCTTCAAATTGTTTGATGATGTTAGGCACCATAAGATCGGAAGATGGTATTTCAGGCTCATCATTTTTGTATTTGGATTCAACATTAATTGAATCATGCGATCCAAAGGTTGTGTCTGTTTGTTTGCTTGTACTTGGGTCAGCAACCTGATTAGGAACAGGAGAAATAATTAAATCTTCTTCATAATAAGAAAAATATTCTGAAATTCCTGCATCATCAACAACAACATGTACTGACTCCATAACAGAAGAGTTTCTCTAATTATAAACTCTGTATGCTTTACTTGCCATAGAGTAACCAAGAAAGATGCTTTCGTCACTCTTGGAGTCAAATTTGCTTAAATGTTCCATATCCTTCAGGATGTAACACTTACTACCAAATGTTCGAAAGTACTTAACAGTAGGCTTGCGACCACTCCATATCTCATATGGGGTCATTTTCATTCTAGGCCGTAGGTAAACTCTATTGACGATATGAACTGCTGTGTTTACCGCTTCGGCCCAAAAACGATGAGGGATTTTTTTACTATGAAGCATAACTCTTGCCATTTCTTGCACAACCCTGTTTTTTCTCTCAACTACCCATTCTGCTGCAGTGTTTTGGGAGTAGAAAATTCATATTTGATATCGTACTTGGAACAAAAAGAATTGAAGGAAGAATTATGAAATTCGGATCCATGATCTGAACGAATACGCTCAACACTGCCAAATAATTTTCCTTTTTCATTTATTAGTAAAGACCATAGATCAAGAAAAACTTCAAAGGTCTCATATTTTTCTTTAAGAAATCTAACCCACGTATGCCGAGAAAAATCATCAACGGTCAGAAATATATATTTCTTTCTGCCATACTTTCAGATTTTGTAGGACCCATGAGATCCATATGTAGTAATTGAAGTGGCTTAGTGGTTGTTAAAGCATCAACTTTCTTATATGAGGACCTTATTTGTTTACCAATCTGACATGGACCACAAACAGTGTTTGGAGCTTTTAAACGTTTAGGTAGTCCAAGTACGATTTCATTTTTCGCTAAGTTATCCAGGTCCTTGTGATTAACATGGCCTAAACGTTGATGCCACAAATCAATGTCACTACTTATGGCTGTGTGACATGTCATGTTACTTTCAGTGGCAACAACGTAACAATTGTCAGGAGTACGCACTCCATGAAGAACAATATTACCCTTTTTATCAACAATGACACAATCATGTAGAGAAAAGTGGACTTCATGGTGTGAATCAAATAGTTGGCTGATGCTTAACAGATTCGCTTTCAGACCATTGACCAGGAAAACATTTGAAAGAGTAGACATACCTGGTATTGAAACTGTACCTTTTCCAACTATGTTCGATTTGCTCCCATCACCAAATTTGACACTACCTCCATCACATCTCTCCAACTATGTCTCCAAAGAGTAGACATACCTGGTATTGAAACTGTACCTTTTCCAACTATGTTTGATTTGCTCCCATCACCAAATTTGACACTACCTCCATCACATCTCTCCAGGGAGATAAACAGAGACTTATTACCAGTCATATGTCTTGAGCATCCACTATCCAAGTACTAAACATGTGAATCTTTTGCAGTAAGTGCGGTTAGGACCACATTACAGCAAATATCAGATTTTCTAACCCAGATGGATTTAGTTTTGGGCTTTAAAGGAGATATGATGTTCTTTCTTTGCTGATTTTGCCTTTGATTCCACATTTTATGACAATGTGGTCAAATGTGCCCTTTTATACCGCAAAAATGACAAAATGGGGAGATCTTGATTTAGGCACACTCTTATTTGTAATTGAGTTCCCATGTTTAGCATTTGGAGTAGCGAGAATACCAGAATAAAAGGCTGGTCCTTTAATAAGAGCAGATTTACGTGATTGCATAGTGGTTGATGATTCCAGATTGAATCCAAGTCCAGTTTTTTGTTTCTCACTTCTTTGTTGCATCAAAATTTCATCAAGAGTGATGGAGCCTTTATTCATCCTATCAAGCGAAGATTTGGCTGAAACTAGTTCTGATAGTGCCATTCGAAGTTTCCCACACACATCGTTCCTTTCAGCGTGCAACAAATCGTACGCAGTTTGCAAAGAAAGGAGTTTTTTTCTAACCTCCTCGAGCTGTGTAGTAATCAGTTCTTTCTCTTTCCTTGCAGCAATAATAGAGTCAGATAAAATTGCACGTTGGGATTCTAACTGACTTACCTTCGCATGAGCATTATCAAGTTCAGAAGAGAAGGTTAAACTTTGAGATTCTAATACTTTCAGCTTGTGAAACAACTTGTCATTGATGCGAGACAGACGCAACGAATTTATCAGAAGTTTTTTTATAAGAAACTTCTATAGCTTGTTCTTCATCAGAAAGATCCTCACACTTTGACTCGTCATCTAACTTGGAATCTTTGTTAGATGACCCCTGCTCAAAAGATAGGTTAGTAGAGGACATAAAAGCAACAAATTTAGCATATTCAAATTTTGACTCAGACTCACTATTCTCATTCTCAGAATCTTCTTCCCAAGAAATATTCAACGCCTTTCCTTTGTTTCTTTTTAGTCGATTTGCACATTTAGAAGCATGGTGACTAAACCCTTGACATTCAAAGCATTGAATGGGCTTATTTGTATTCTTAGAAGAAGTTTTATCATTCTTTGGCACAGTCTTTGACTTGTTCAAACTCTTATTCTTGGAAAAATCCTTGTTGAGGTTCTTTTTGTTGATATTTAGATATTTCTTGAATTTTTTGACAAATAGAGCCTCAAGTTCAACATCATCAAAATCATTTTCAGATTCATCATTATTATTGTCCTTAGATGACATTAGTGCGATTCCCTTGGATTTCTTATCAGAACAGTGATTCGCTTCAAAGGTTTGTAAATTTCCAACTAGCTGTTCAATAGGGAGTTCATTGAGATTTGTATATTCCTCAATAGCAATCACTTTTAACTGAAATCTCTAGGGCAAAGATCGAAGAATTTTCTTTACCACTTTTTGGTCTTGAATGGGTTCTCCTAAGTTGAAACTTGAATTGACAATATGACCCAGTTTGGCATAGTACTCATCAAAAGTTTCTTCGTCTTTCACACGCATAGTTTCAAAGGCAGTTGTCAAATTTTGAAGTTTAGTTAGCCTAACGATGTCAGTGCCTTCATGCACAGTTCTTAAGAGATCCCAAGCCTCTTTCGCAGTGGCACAAGTAAAAATTCTGCGAAATTTAGAGTTGCTGACACCATTATATATAGCATTCATGGATCTATCGTTCCAATAGGTCTGGTTCTTATCTCCTTGTGTCCAGTCAGCCACTAGTTTAGGAACAGTTTTCCCATCAACTACCACAGTTGGAGATTTATAACCATTTAGGACTGTTTGCCAAACATCATGATCAAGAGATCTCAGAAACGCAATCATTCTTGCCTTTCAGTAAGCATAATTGCTACTACCCTCAAGTAAAGGAGGCTTGGTGGTAGAAGTGCCTTCCTTAGTGAATTTCATATAGTAAAACTGAGAAGATCACACTTTTAGAGTAGTGAACCCGCTCTGATACCACGTGAAGGTTTGAATCAACTTACTAATTTAAGTCTTAACTCAGGCTAAGGTCCTTTCTCAGATTATTATATGCAATTATAATAAAGAAAAAATCAATCACACACGAAGAGAAGAGGCACATGATTTTTACTTGGAAAACCCTACTCGGGAAAAAACCACGGGTGGCACAAGGCACAGAAAGCAATGCATTATGTAAACGAAGATTACAAAGAACTCACAAGACCTTTGACCTAGCTGAAACTCAACCTAAAGGACTGTGAAGTACTCATTGATGACTAGCCGTTTATCTTCTACGTGCTTGCTTGAAACCCACCTTGAATGCCCCTTTAAGGTGCTTGAAAGAAGGAGGAGAAGAAATACAACTTCAGCACAGTCTCCCTTGCAAGATTAACCCACAAAACTCTCTTAAGTGAATACTCAAAGTTTGAGAAATTTAGATTGCTCACTTGTAATCAACTGTGGTTGCAAGGGGTCTTTAAATAGCCCAAGGTTCGTGCACAAGGCCCTTGAAATATAACAAGACTCTCAGTTGAAGTAGAAACGCAACAGCAAAATAGAGTCCTGAAACGGACATAATTGCACAGCTCGCTATATCGAGCTCAGGTTCTGTAGCACCTTTGATCGCGTTACTGTAGCTCGCTATAGCGAGATCTAGTCTCGCTATAGCGAGACCAGTTTCTGGATCTCGCTATAGCAAGACTAGTTTTTGTTGAGGGATGACATGATGCGATGAACAACTCAGAGAGGGCTCTTCTAGTGTCTTCAAACTGGAGAAGAAGTCTTCAAAACTATTCTGAGGAGTCCATGGAGGTCTTCTGCTGTCACAAAAAATACCTCACGGTCATTTTCTAAAATAAAAGAAAATACAACTCAATTAGGACTTGAGTTTTGTTCAAACTAGGAGAATTAGCCAATCTAAAAAACTAACAGTTATGGCTGAAGGGGTTAGAGGCAAGGGATTGATCCCAAATTTGATATATGGTCTCATTCAAGATATCTCTTCCCATCCCTCATAAGTCCAATAATCAGTGGGTCCCTAGATGGGCCCCATTAAGTTTGTCTCTCACCATATGGTGAGGGAAGGATGCACAGGAATACCCTCTCTCTCTATATATATATATATAATGTTTGGAAGGTTTTAATTGACTCCATAATTTAACTAATTCGTTTGAGGATACAGAATTTCACATTGCGGTCTGGGGCTGCTATAACTTTGGTACTGAGGAAGAGGAAAGGGCCTGTAAACAAATATCCCCTTAATTTTTCTACGGGGTACCCTACGCATGAGAGAGAGAGAGAGAGAGAGAGAGAGAGAGAGAGAGAGAGGAGATTCCTTCAACTTTCCTTCAGCTGTAGGCTGAATCACAGCCGAAGGCTGAATCACAGCCGAACCCGTAAGAACGAAAATATATAACCGTTGAATGCCATTTAACCTTGGAAATAGACAGCCTTATGCTTTTTGCAGTGCCTTTACATTTTAATAATTTAATTCATTTACTTCTTTCTGAGTCTCTTCATAAACAGTAGTCAACACAAGTCTTGCAAAACCTTTCCCAATTTCTACCTTTTAGCTCTAGGTTGACTGTATCTCATATATGCCATAACTCAGATCCAATTCCAAATCTCTCACAAGCGGTGTGTAAAAACAGCTAGTTTTCAGAAGCCAAGTTCGTAGTACCTCATCTTTGCTATATTCTGATCAGGTATGTACCGTATTTCTAAATTTTCCTATTCCCTGCAACCCATGAGAATTGAGAACTCAGTTTCCTTCTCTTTCTTTTTTGTAGTACCTGTATGAAGAATATGCAGTTCTTTATTTCCTTGCAACCCATGGGAACTCAGTTTAATTCTCTTTCTTTCCTGTAGTACGGGCATGAGGAATATGCAGTTCTTTATTCTCCTTTGTGTTTGAAAAATAGGATATTTGTTCTTAAGCTTGTTTCTTGATGGTCCCAAAGCTATAACTCAGCAGCTATTAATGGACATAAGCGTGTGTGTGAGTTCAAGTCTTTACTGTAGCAAAAGAAAAAAAAAATGTTTCTTGATTTGAGTAAAAGATATTAGGATTAAGCTAACACAAGATAAGATGAGGCAAAAATGATGATGATGATGATGATCTATGTGTGGATCTGCTGCTTTGGTGGTTAGAAGTGCATGGAAATCTACGGAACTAGACATTTTCAGACTCAAAAAAGCTGATTGATGTCATCTATTTCAGTTTCTTGGTCATAAGATTAGAAGTTGGAAAGTGGAAGTAGAGAAATATAATTGGATTTTAATAAAAACCCATCATTTCATTTTCATGGGTCTTTCTAATTCCATAAATCCATACAGCTCGTTAGTCTGATAAGGGTGGCAACGGACGCGTCGGAAATCGATGATTTAAAACCCTTTGAACTTTTAACAACCATCTAAAGTGTAATAATTTGAGAAGTGAAAATGCTATAAAAACATGAGCACCTTCTAGTCATCATTAACATTTGCAACAATGAAAGTAAAGAAGACAATCAAATTATCTCATAAAGAAAAGGAAGCCGGGACAGTCTCATCATCACAAGAATGTGTCGTCGTAAACACATCAAAGCAAACCACACTTCATTTAACACCCTGCCGTTACCAAAAAGAAAAGAAAAATAATTTTTTTGTATATATCAAGTAAGGTTTCAATGATTTATAAATAAGCTCCTGTGGTTCTAGTGTTTGCAAATAAGCCTCTACTTCTTCATTTCAATACCTTTCATGTCCCCAAATGGGTAACCACCGTGAGATTTGTGTTGAACTTTTATAAAAATGACAAGTTTATCCATACATCCATTAAACAAAAATGAGTATATTATTATTTATAAAATATCATTATTTAATCTCAATTCTTGCAGAGCATCCTTTGTTGTTACTTCCTTTTTAATAAATAGAATTTACGGTTACCAATAAAAAAAGAGGTACCTCTCAATGTGCACCTGACCTGTATGTCTAACCCCACTGCCCACTATGTCTTTATGTTGCATATATTATTAAGTTTTGCATATGAAATGTCATTAGTGCAAGTGGTAGTAAGGAGTGACATTTTCCTAAATGTCATGTGTCCGAATTTTCATTAATACATTTTGTTTTCATATTTTTCAAAAATACTAAATAAACCCGACTGAACCCGTAACTGTATAAAACCCACCACGGAGTGCAAATACCAAGCAGGTCAATTCGGGTATGCTGAATTCTTGATAGGTAGCTAACTTTACATTTGCTATTCAACTTTTCTAGAACTTTTCAGTGGAAGGCATGAATTTAGTTTGCTGGATGAGAGGTGTAGAACTACTTTTCCCTGGCCAATTACTTTGGCCATAGAGGAGTTCCCCATGTAGAGTTCTTGTCTATCAGCAACCTACTTGTAGGAGACGAATACACTTCTGTCACTGCAGATGTGCCGGGTCTTGCATGTGTCAACCCACCAATCTCTACAATTGCTTACCAAATTCACCTCTACAACTACCGCCACAAAATTTTCTACCACAAGGTTAGCTTGATTTTTTCCTTTAATGCCCTTTCTGTGGTGGCATTCCTTTGCATAGTGACTCTTTTCCCGCATACAAAACATTTTACATCTTTTCTTCTGGCAATATCCTTGCGAGGCTTAAGAACTTGGTTTTGGTTTCTCTTTTGAAATTTCTTGCCCCGGGAATTGTTGTGCTTGGGCTTTTTCTGATCATTTTTTGCCTCAGTAAGATTGGCCTTACCCACATGCTCAGAATCCTTACTCTTAGAATCACAGTCCCGATGATGTTCTTGGATTCTAAGCCTGACAATGAGATCTTCCAATTTCATCTAACTTTTCTTGTGTTTCAAGGTGATCCCGAAGTCCTTCCACGATGGTAGGAGTTTATGGTACTGCCAACTACGAATTGTTCTGGTAAATCCATTCCTTCATTTTTGAACTTCATGAATTATTTTCTGAAAATCTCTAATTTGTGCTATCAATGATTTTCCTTCTTCCATTTAAAAATCCATAAATTGCTCAATAGCATTCTTTTTGGTACCCACATCCCCAATAGCATATTCTTTAATCAAAGAATCTCATAATTCCTTGGTGGTTTTAAATTTTGAAAATACACCGTACCAGGAATTATACAAATGATTTAAAATTTCGTTTTTACAATAAAATCATCGGATTTTCATTTTTCACTTTCATATGTTCCGGCGGGCCCATCTCCATAAGGTTTAGGGCAATCAAGTGATAACAGAGAGTTTTCATAACTTTTAGGAGATACAACATTTTCATCCTCCACATTTTGAAGTCCTTACCCTCAAAATTTAATACTTTAGGGTAATATTTCCAAGTAATTATTTTAATTTATAAACAATCTTAACGCGAAATCTTCCTAAGCTGTTGGAAAAATGGTTTCGCGAAAATTGTAAATAAGTTTAAAAGTTAAAATTTGAAAAGTAAATAAGTAAAGGAAAGAAATGACTAAACAATTGGCAATCGAATCACATCTTAGGAGACGCTCTCTTTATGCAGATTTTGCCCCCACAAAGGTCACAAGGTCTATTGGGCTCACATAATCGGGTCAAATCCAAGCCGACCCAAATCTAACCCAACTGAGACCTAAACCCGCCACGCAACTCATGGCCCGGGCGCCTGCCGGCCGGGCTGCTGGCGTGTGTGTGGTTACACAACCTAAGGCTTCTACTGAGACTAAAATCATAGTGATGTATCATCATCATCAAAGCCTTGTCCCAACTATATTGAGGTAAGCTATACGATTTTGTTTCTCCATTCCGATCTAATCATAGTGATGTATGAAAACACTAATAAATGACACTAAAGAATTCTCTACAACCGATGTGAAATTCGTATAAATAAAAAAAGAGTAAAAGCCAAGTGCTTTAATGCACAAGGATACCAAATAATAAAATCATATGAGCACCCTTCCGGTCATCGTAACATTATAAGATAAAAATGAAAATGCAACAATGGAAGTAAAGAAGACAAGCAAATTATCTCATAAAGAAAAGGAAACCAGGACAATCTCATCATCACAAGACTGTGTCGTGACATACACATCAAAGCAAACCACACACACAACATTCAACATCCTACCGTTAAAGCCGTCATTGGCGTAAATCAGGCCCGGGTACAGCTCTCTGTAGGTGGGCTTGGCCATACTTTTAGGTCCAAAATAATATTAGAACTCCGCAATGGAGCTCACCTATCAAAAATCTAAACTACAATAAATGAGTCATTTTTTCTTATGTTGTGCGACCAAATCTTATTATTATATTATATGAGTTGGTTAGACCATGAAATTGAGCGTCTGGTTAAAAACGTATATAAACATAAATCTAATCAATTTTATGGTGGGATACACTTGTATAAAAGTAAAATTTGGCCACAAACTATAAATATGATTTTTCTCATTTTGAGTGTTTTTTTTTTCTAAATCAATGGATTGACTATGGACTTTCACTTGTCACATTCTTAATGGATTTTCACTTTTAAGCATATTAGTAGGTCCACCAACGGCACGTGGAATTGCCTAGTGAAGCAAGAGGTTGATGATAGATCATGTAATCTAAGTGCTCCTATTTTGTAAGGTATGGTCATTTTCCTATCTATTTCTCTTATAGCAGTAGACTCTCATGCGGAGCATCCTTTGTTGCTACTTCCTTTTTTATAAATTTAATTTGTGGTTACCAATAAAAAAAAAAGAGGTACCTCTCATGGATTTACATGAGAGAATATTTTCACCACGGCGTGAGAGACCCCATGGTAAATTTAACCCCCTCGCACTCACTAACCCCCTGAATGTACACTCTACCTAATTTGATACTAATTTGAATTATACCCACCATGAGGTGTGCATGAAAACAAAAGGTGTGAACTGGATAACTACTATATAGGAAAATTATCCTATGCGCACCACGTGCATAGCGTGCACCCCTAGTGGAGCCCACCTGATGGTCCATCTAAGCAGACCAAAAAACCCGCCACGTATAGTGCACACACCCCCGTGTTTGGATAGATCCGAATGGACTGGACCTTTGAATCACCCGAACACCCTTTAAATGAACTGAAAGTATGGGCTATAGTGATAGGGTTAGGATGATTGGATGGGGCTAATTTTTTGTACACAAGAGGGACCAAGGCAGATCTTTAAATCCCCCATGCCCCATACTGAAGTGGGCCATATGTGGGCCCCACAACGAGGTGAGTATAACCAACCCATGCGAACCTCGCACATTGGATTATATTTAGGGGAGCGCTTGAAAACTCCAGAGGAGTTTCTTTTTTAAATGCCCCTCCTAGTTGGGCTCACTTTGGTGTACGACAACCATGGAATGCCGCTAGATGAAATAATCTAGATTATCCTAGCCCCTTGTTCTATGACACTGAAGCTTAATGATTTTAGAATCATCACTTTCTTGTGATTTCAATCCAACGGTGAGTAAAAACCGAATTAGTTTCAAATTTGGGCTTTATACCAATTCACCAGGGATGGTGTGTGTGAAGTAATTGGACTAGATCAAGGTGGGCTCTATGCCCTATAAACATAGGGGAATAAAAAGGGGAGTTTTTAAAATGGGGAGGTTTTGAGAATTCTCACACACACACACACACACACATATATATATGAAAATATTTAAGTGAGAACCAGTTTTCACCGTGCTTCTGTGAGACCTATTAGTGGGGCCCACCTAGAAACCAATCCAAACCGTACACAAACAGGAACCCCCCTTATAGTCACTAATCCCGAGGTTTAGCACTCATCTAAATGGACTAGACAGCTGGATGGAGGATTGGGTTTTTTTTTAATATGAAGATATTAAGCTCGTGGGCCACAGATGAAGGGGTTAAGTGGTTATTAGTGCAAGTGGTAGTGACATTTTCCTACCACATGTAATGTCTAACCATCCCTACCCCGCATATATAATGTTATTAATGCAAGTGTAATGTTATATAGTAAATCCCATGTGTTCAAATCTTCATTAATACATTTAGTTTTCATAATTTTCAAAAAAGAAATTAAATTAAATAAACCCGACTTGACCCCTGACTGCATAAAACCTTCTAGGGCACGGGGCGGGTATGGGGCAGTGCAAATACCAAGTGACACATAGCTTACTTTACATTTGCTATTGAACTTTTCTTGAAATTTTCAGTGGAAGGCATGGATTTTGTAGCCGGGAAGGTGGCTGAAGTAGGTGCTCAACACTTTGGTTACATAAAGGATCTCAAAAGGAATTTTGAACAGCTCAATGAGAAAGCAACGACTTTGTATAGCAAGAAGGAAGATATGGAGTTTGAGATAAACAGAGACCGAATCCGCAAGAGGCCCAAAAGTGAATGCCAAGATTGGCTCAGGAGAGTGGAGGAGGTTCACAATAAAGTAGACGCCTTTAAAGAAGAATATTCTCAAGAAGCCGAGAGTGAAACATGGTGGTGTCCAGATATTCAATCACATTTGAAGCTTGGTCGGCACATTGTGGAGATAACAAATCAGATTTCAAAACTTATTGAAGAGTCTACTAAGTTTGAGGGAGCTGTTGTTGTTGATGTGTTGCCACAAACTGTCGAAGCAAAGCCTGTTCTGACAATTGAAGAGGGAACATCAACAGAACGCACTCTACAAAGGATACTAAATAATGTGAGAGATCCAAGAAAACATAAGATTGGTATATGGGGTATGGGTGGTGTTGGGAAGACAACTGTGATGAGATTTTTGAACAACCTAGAAGAAATAAAACAAATGTTTGAGATTGTTATTTGGGTTACTGTTTCAAAGGACTTCAGCATAAAACTACTACAAACTGAAATTGCACAGCGCTTGTCATTGAATTTATCAAATAATGACTCTGATGAGAGAGTTGCAAGTATATTGTTTCAAACTTTGACAAATATAAAATTCTTGCTTCTTATGGATGATGTGTGGGCCAAAGTAGATTTGCACGATATCGGAGTCCCTTCTCCAAACCATGAGAAAGGAAGCAAAGTTGTCTTGACAACTAGATGTCTGGATGTTTGTCACAAGATGGGAACTGATGAAGAAATTAGGGTGGAGCCATTTTCTGAGAAGGAAGCTTGGAGTTTATTCTGTGAAAAAGTTGGTGAAGTAGCTGATTTTCCCAGTATTCAACCATTAGCGAAACGAGTAGTTGGTGAATGTGGTGGTTTACCACTAGCCATCGATGTGATAGGCGCATCCTTGAGAAAGGAGGACAATGTTCATGTATGGGAAAATGCAGTGCAGGAGTTGAGCTCTCCGGATACATCTGATATTGACGATATGGAAGAACAAGTGTTTAGACGCTTGAAATTCAGTTTTGACAGATTGGAGAATGATGTTATAAGGAACTGCTTTCTATATGCAGCATTATATTCAGAAGATTTTGAAATCACAATTTCTGAACTGATAGAGTACTGGAGGGCTGAAGGCCTCATCCATTCTGGATTGACTTTGGCAAGTGTTACAAACAAAGGGCATGCTATGGTGAAACGTCTTATTGATGCATCACTTCTTTTAAAAAGTGATAAGATTAATGTTTGTGTCAAGATGCATGATGTCATCAGAGATTTAGTATTAAGAATTACATCTCGAATGGAATCAGGTTGTAGATTCTTGGTGAAAGCTAAGAAAATGATACGAGAGCATCCAAAGAATGAGGAATGGGAAAATGTCAATAGGATGTCTTTGATGGAAAATGAAATAAGCAGTCTACCGGAGAGGCCAAATTGTCCTACTCTCTTGACATTGTTGCTTCAAGGGAATAGGGAATTGACAACAATTCCAGAATCATTCTTTGATCAAATGCATGCTCTCCGAGTTTTGGATCTTTCTCGAACAGGTATAAGGTCATTACCACATTCCATATGCCATTTGGTCAACCTTCGGGGACTTTATTTACAAGGTTGTTATCAGTTAAAAACTCTTCCACCCGAAATAGGGAAACTCACAAGAATTGAGGTGCTTGATGCTCGTGGGACAAGTATTAATAGTTTGCCCACTGAAATTAGGCACCTAAGTGGTCTCAAAGTCTTGCATGTGCGATTCTCGATGGAGAGAGACGAGAATCAAGAGGATGAGAAGGTCTCTGGTGGAATAATATCAAGGCTTTCTCAATTAGAGCAGCTGATTATAGACCTAGGATTCAATGTTGGGGATTTTAGTCGATATGGGGATTCATGTGCAGAGGCAGTGATGGAAGAAGTGAGTTGCTTGAAAGGATTGATGAGTCTTCAATTTGGATTTCCTAAGATGGAATATCTTGAGTGCTTCGTTCAAGGAAGTCATCCATGGAAAAAGGGAATAATCACGTCATTCTGCTTTATTGTTGGACAGTACCATGTTCCAGATAGACGTGCTATAGGGTTTCTGTCCCCGGGTTTATGGTTTACGGATATACCAGAAGGAGAAAGAATGAATCGAATATTGATATTTTGTGGCTATGATAGCATCCCTAGTGCCATTGTTGAGGTACTCAGACATGCCGATTCTTTTATGTTACTTGGCCATAAAAGCGTTCACAGTCTCTATGAATTTGGGATGCAAAACATGAGTGGACTAATCCATTGTAAAATACTTGAATGTGATGCAATGGGGATCGTAGTGGATGGAAATCAGCTAGTAGAAGCTGCATTACCCAATTTAGAGGATTTGTCCATATCTCATATGCCAAATTTGAGAAGCATTTGTGTGGGGTCTTTTCCAACTGGGAGCCTCAATTCTTTGATGCGTCTGCAGTTGTCCAAGTGTGGAAAGTTGAAGAATATTTTCTCACGTGAAGTCATTCAGCAACTCTCCAACTTAAAATATCTGACCATTAATTCTTGTTTTGCACTAGAAGAGGTAATTTCTGCTAAGGAAATTGGCCTTGAATCTGATTGTGTCCTCCCTAAATTGAATTGGTTAGTCTTGCAAAACCTTCCTTCATTGGTTAGGATTTTGAAATTAGGTCGTCATCTGCTAAATTGCTCTTCCCTTGAGATGATTTCAGTATTTAAGTGTCCTAATCTAAGGAGACTCCCCATCAGCGTCAGCAAAGCACCAAAGCTCAGAAGGATCGAGTGCGAAAGAGAGTGGTGGAATGAATTGGAGTGGGATGACAATGATGTCAAATTGCAACTTGAACCTCTTTTTATCCCTCTATAAATCCCAACTGCCTTGGGTCCATTTGGATTTTCATAACCAGTACAACAGCGTTACAGGTAACTCTATTTACATGTAAATAAGGGTTCATGCATCTAGTGAAATTATTTTTTTTCCCTTTATCTCATAAATAAATTAAATTAAACTGAGTTATAGACAATTAGACTTACATATAAACTACTTGCAGGCAACTGAGCTCCAAGGATTCAAACAAGGCCCTTGATCTCCTATTTGTCATGACAGTTTGGTGACATTTAAACATCTTTCCAAGGTATGCTTTAATATCGACGAACAATGGAATAATTGAATGATCAAAATTGTTTCTCGTTTACATAATGTTGTAGTGATTAATGAGTTATTATTACTATTTTCTTTTTAATAATGGCCTACAAGAAACTAAAAACCTAAAAAATAACAAGACACTATTAATATTAACATTATATAATTAGTGGTAGAGGTGTTCAAAGGCGAAGCTATGGTGCCCATATATGTTATGGATACATATATATGTTCCATATACATATATGCGGATATATATCTGGACTTGTTCGTGGATGTATGTGGGTAGCTGAATGATAATTTGAAATGGGTACTGTTGCATGCGTAAAAACCTGGTTAGCACAATATTATTCATTATCAATCATGTGTTTAATCTTATAATGGGGCCAAATCCTATCAAAGCGAATTTTGAAGAAACACTACTAGTTGGGATGGCATTCAATTTTAACAAGTTTGATCACCAGTACCAGTTCCACACATCCCACACACAGGAAGCGTGTAATATACACCACACTTAGAGGATCCAGATTTGAGAAAAAATGGTGTTGGCTTCTTTTGATAGCAAGTGCAAACTAACTACTACTTAGTCCGATGTTCCTCCAGCCAGGCCTAGCAAAACGTTAAGTCCATCAAGAGGCCCATAGTGGGGTCCAGTGGAATCTACTTGGTCATCTTCTTGATAGAATGGGTGTTTAGTTTTGATTAATGCCAAGGTTCCCAGGACTTGACTTCCAAGTAATATTTATTTATAGCTTTTATTGTCTCACTTCTTTATGTGTGTTTAGTTTTGCTCTCTTTGGTGGTGTGCAGATTGTCATGTCAACTTGCGAGAGCACTGTATTCTAAAGATAGGCTATGCAATGAGTTTGTGTGATGGTGGAAAATCAATACCTTTAATATATCAATGTAAGGCTACGTTTGAAGACAATCTATTCTGCGACTTGTGAAATCCTGTGTGTATAACTAAACTAATTGTGGATTCTGTTAAACTGTGGATTCTATAATTTTAAGTTTGATTCAGTTCCTCGGACTCTAGAAATGGAGATTTATGTGAAGGAAAGGATCCGCACTAGGGTGGAAATTGCTCTGATTCTCCATCCAACCCATTTTCCAACCATTTGGTGAAAATAGTTTTCTTCTTGAAAAGGAAAAAAATGAACTAATTATATTCGATAGAGTGGATTTTGATTTCCTATATGAAGGGTATGAATGTTGAATTCTTCTCCCTCGAAGAAATGATATGTGGAGAGCGAAATCCTATTGCCGCACAAATGCACCCTAAAATCCTTGAACTTTGGTCTGCAGCATAATCACGATACATGTCAAATATTGGTTTTGCATGTAATGGTGAAAATGTAATCTTAAAAACGTGCTCAAAGTGGTGATCCTACCTTCTCCTTGTTTTTCCTTTCCTACTTTCTTCAATTTTAGATTTTTCCATTATCTGATGTTACATTATCTCCAATAGTCTTGCAATTGATACAGGAAGATATTTGTATATAATACTCACACTTCACCCAATTATGTAATTACCAACTTCATTACATTATTTCCATTCTACGATTTCTCTTCTTCCATTTTCAAATCTAAAGTTATTTTATATTGAAGAGGTTTTTTACCACATCGATTTTAATTTTGACTCTTAAATTTCAATTTTGACCATTTTATCAATTTTGGCTCAATGTGGAGCCTGCATAAATAAAAAAAACTATTGATATGTGTATATATGTTGAAGTTCTGAACTCTCAACGTCTCACTTCTTAATGCTTATATATAAATTCTTAAAAAAATTTGTTTAGCAGATAAAAAGAAGGGGCAGAGAGGCATTCTATTTCTATATAACTTCTCCAAAAAAAAATGTCAAAAGTAGTTATAGACTGGCAAGGGCCTTAGCTTCGTAGATGAAAGATCCAACTCTTGTTACTGGTGCTATAGAAGAAAATATGTGCCATATCTAATTCTTGTCATCTTATATGTATGTCTACAAAATATAAGGATTCCAATGATTGAAAATAGTAGTAGAAAAACTTAACAAGGCTGATGATTTGATTTTATTCTAAATGCATTTGTTAACTTGGTGGAGTTGGCCTTACTTTTATCCATCCTTTTTTATATTTTTTCTAACGTTTATTACATTTATATCCGAATACTTATAACTGTTGCTCATTTTTTTGTATTTTAATTGTATTTTGCAAGAAATCAATATAATGGTGGGCTCAGTAGGACTGAAATTAGATTTCTCGTAGAGGAATTGAAACTAAATCTTAAAAGGAAATAGTTTTCAGGGTAGGACAGGAGTATTTTTTTTTTATACGTTTTATACAAAAAAGTACTGCATCAAACATCAAAAGGCAGAAAAAGTACATAAAATTAGAATAAGGTTTTTTCTATTGAGGAATTCCCATTGCAAGTGTTCTAACCGCGTGTATATGGAATTGGATTTGAGAGCTTTTTATCTCTTGTATACTCTTTCTAGCAATTGTTTGGAGAAAATAATCACTAAATTACAAGCAATCTTTATTCAGGCCGGATTTTTGCCTTTCTACCACATAATGTAAGCCCGGCACAAATATTGAATGGATTCAGATTATATGTCCAGGCCCGGCCCAAAGCATACTGGGCATGGTTTCAGCCCAGTCTGAACCAGCCGATGAGCACCCCTACTAAACTGGGGGTGTGGGGTTGGTTGTGTTGGGGTTCACAACTTTGTTGGGTTCTGCTGTGTATGCGGTGTTCGAATCATTAGGCCCCAAAATATTTTTGTCATTAGGGCGTTGCACCCTTATCCAATTTTGATCATTTACAATGGGGGTCAGCCAAAACAATAGGGTATTTTATTCTTTAAAAAATCTCTCAAAAGAAATTTTACTAGGCTAAGGGTGTTTTAGAACATCTTATCAAAAGAGTTCAAGACTTTTACCATAATTTCTCAGGGTGTAAAAAGGCAGGGATACAGGCCATGAATGGAAAACGGGAGAGAAAAAAAGAAACCAACAACATATCCCTCTGCAAATATGAGTTGATACTCTGTAGTTATCTTTCTTCACATGGTGTAAAACCTGGAGAACCAGGAGTTAGCCGTCCTAAGTGTTGCATTTTGATAGAGTTTAGTTTGCGTCTTAAATGCTTGAGCTCAGTTATCTGGTGTTGACAATTTCCTCCAAAAATTTAGATGCACTAGTAGGGTCGTGGCTTTGGTGCAATGGTAAAACTCTCGGGAGCTTGTGTGATAACACAGATTTGAAAACCGCGAGTAGCCGCTTCGTGTAAAATTGCCAAATGTTAGATCTGCACCCAGCCAGCACCCTCCCAAAACCCTGCTTCGGCGGAATCCGCATTGAGTAATGACCTTTAATTTAGGTGCCCAAGTCCCTCTCAGATCTGAATGATATCTGCAACATTGATTAAATGACGATCATGAATCACACCTGGAAATAATTGAATCCAACAGTGAACATCACCCCAACCCGCAACATTATACCCTGCTTATCACAGGTGAAGTTAAGATCTAACTGCTAGCGTCCTCCCAACTGTATTTGGAAACACAGGGCCAAAATGTGGAGGTTGGGCCAAAAATACTGCTTCTGTTTTCCTACTCGGTGTGGTGTTGTCGCTGAGATACCTAAGGACATACATATGCAACTTCTTGATAAAAATGATACCCAAGGACATCCATATGCAACTTCTTGATAAAAATGAAATCAAGTTGTCACAAACAATATGAAAAATCCTTTTCATGGTACAAATAATCTTTGTGAACACAATTTGATTTTTCTTGATTTGGACATCCTTGCCCTGTTCTAATAGTAAATTTTATTTTTTGGATAAGCAAATCTTGATAGCTTGATGACTACTTCTGAGGGATGTCTAGATAACCCTTCCAAAAAGGGACACATCGTGTGCCGGTGGGATTCACTGACTTGACAGATAAAAGTTCCTCCCAATATAGGAAAAGATAGAGCATCACTTAGGATTGATGGGAGTCCGGATCACCTCTCTCATTAATTTAGATGAAATAAAATCACTAAATTTTTAGATGACGTGGCAAACCATTATTAGTCCACTCACGGTAAAAGTATAACAACTACGATAGGTGATCCAGACTCGGATTGATGGATATTTAACTAGTGGGCCAGATGCTTATCACTCGTTTTAGATGGTGAAAACTTGTTGGCCATTTGATCAAGTAGTTAGAGGTAGGCTCTTTTTTTTTTTTTTTTTTTTGGTTAAGGGGGTGGGATTTGGTGGAACCAGTGGGCCCCACACACATTTTGGTATGTTAGCGGATAAGGGATGAGTGTAGGAGAGGCGGGCCCATATTCATATATGGCACAGCACATGAAATTCAAAGCATTTCATCAGTTTATTTTTAGAATTTTGAGATTTCGTCTTATCTTCCTAGTGAAATTTTTAGGGTCTATTGCTTTTGGAGAAACGATGATCCTTTCCCTTTTGCTTCCACGCAGTTGCCATGCCATGTTTGTGGATTATGCATCCTAGGTAATGAAGAGGATGGCTGATATTAAAGCAGTGAATGCCTCACATCACCACCAGTGATGGGATAATGCAAAACCTTATGGGGCTGATTTTGGTGGATTCCCAATAAAAATCCTCCCTATGATGTGGCGTGGGGCAGTGAATGCACCATGCCATACACTCCCTTTAAGAAATGTTGTTGAAATCAGAACCTAGAAATTATTGTCATCTCTCTCTTTAAAGAAATGGCTGTTTGAAATGTTAGGTTGAACCTGGTATTGATGCTATCTATGCTCACTAACTGGGTGTTTGCAGAGTACACTATGCGATGCGGAGAGTACTGGAGACAATAAAAGCCCAAAATCAAATTGATGGTGATTTGCGTACAGAGTCTCACATGGTTTACAATTGACTCCTGGAAGCAGGTTTCTAGGACCATTCATTCTTGCATTAGATGGACGTAAAAATTCGTTACGTGGCAAGATTAAATTCATGGGTCCCCCACTGATCCTTCCAACTCAGAGAAGTAAACAAGAAAAGGAAGGCATGCTGTTGTCATTTGAGGTATTTAATCATTGATGTCTTCTTGTTCCTTTTGTAGAATGTAGGCTTTAGTTATTTATGAAACTAATGCTAAAAGAACGTACAGACTGACATAAAATTTTGCCTACTAACCAATTTCTTTCACTCATGTCGCAAATGGATACTTTTGGCACGTTGCCTATGGACAAACAGCAAAACATGGTACTAAAAAAGGATACCAGGTTATGATTTTAGATGTGAAACCTGTTTTTTTTTTTTGGTGTGATGGTTTAGAATAGAACTTTTTTTTTGTTTTTAATATTGTGACCTAACTAGAAACCATTAATTGAAGATTTCTATCAGATTTGGGGCTTTAAAGGACTAGAGCTTTGGCTTGGGTGGCAACGGTTTCATCTGGTTAGTTGGGTCTTCGAGTCCCTTGGTGCGGCTTCGACAAGACTGTTAAGAGTTGGTGATAAGTAAGAAGGCCCAACCAATCTTCCTTGTGTCTCTACGGTTGCATGATCAAGGGCATATAAAAGAGGCCAAGGGTTCAAGGATCGGTACACCCTCTTCTTCATTGAAAAAACAAAAAAAATGCATGGAAGGCCTAAGGGCCTGTTTGAATGTATGGTGAACTGAAGTATGGTGAGGTGAAGCATCAAATCAAGAGAGAATAAAATATAAGGTGTTATGATGGTGTTTTATTTTTAGTTGTTTGGTATGAAATCTTTTTGACTTTTTGCATATAAAAGTAGAGTTTTTTTGTCATTTAGTAGAAAAAGGAGGTTGCTTTTTTGACTTTTTTTGAAAAATTCGGAGGGAAATTTGAAATTATATACTTTTGATATGATCCCTTGTCATTTCTTATCTAGATTTACTTCACTTCACTTTAACTAGTAAATTGCCAAACAGGCCCTAAAGGGTAAGCCCATTCCTTAAGGCCCAACCCACGCTTCCACTTCAAAGCCCATCGGTCGTTGGGCGTTGGAATAAAATTAATTGAGAAACAAACAGGCCTGTTTGTGTTCTTTTAACCGAAGTAATTTTTGGTAGAACACTCCTCACCAACTATAACGGGAGCACAGTTTTATTCAAGTGAATAATAGAAAAAAAGGAAAAAAACTTAAAATTTTTATTTGATGTGCTTGAAAGATTAAATAGAAGAGGTTATATTTAAAAAGTCAATGACCTTGTGACTGTTCCTGTCTTATTTATTTTTTGTTGTTGTTATCATTATTTCTATTAATTATTATTATAATTTATTATTTATAATTTGAAGGCTTTGGAAGATTTTATGGTATTTTATCAAAGGGGCTGCAATTAAAGGAGAATGGGTGACAGTTATTAATTTTGTACCATTTCGGCTGAAATGGCCAAAAAATTTTGTTTCGGTCAAGTGGCTGAAACGAAATTTCACATAAAACTTTTCATTTTAAATTTCGGCCGATGTCGACTGAGATTCTGGCCGAAATAGCATTTTACATAAATATATAATTTTTTTTTATTTTTTTAAAAGATTTATACATAAATACTTTGTATTTCTTATACTTTCCTAAAATGCAGTTCCAAGAAATTTTACTAGAATGGATTGAATCCATATTTACTGGTTTTTTTATATATATTTTTATGTTTTCCCAAAATGTAATTCTAAAAAGATTTGCCGAAATTCCGAATTAGTCGAAACTTTTCATTTTGGAGGCTGGACCGAAATGGGTTGGTCTAAAACGATATTAATAACTATGGGTGAAGATCAAGGATGGTTATTAAACAAACTTTGTTTTATTTTATTTTTTCAAAAAAAGAAAGATGAAGTCTCCATAATTGCTTCTCTCCACTTCTAACATTTCTTGATGGTGACTCACAGGCTATATATACTTTTATCTTTAAATACTCTTACCTTTAGATATTTTTTGTATTTATATAGTCTTACCTTTCCAACAATTTTTATATATACTCTTATCTTTCCCAAGAAAAAACACTTACAGGCTACATTACTATTTATATTTGCTTTCTTGCTTTTTTTTTTTTTTAGAGGATTTTACCAAAAAACACACTTTAGGTGACCGGTGGGCCTGAAAGGTCATTTTATTGCACTAGATCGGTCATTTTGCCTGAAAAAGAAAAAATTTAGCACTTTCGACTAGCGTCCCTAGGGACCTTAGTTTTATGACGCTAAGCGTCCTTAGGGACCCTGCAGTGTACACAAATTAAAATAAAATAGGCGTGTTTCCTCGTGTTTCGTTGTCAATAAGTCTATTTTCCTTCACCATATTCGTCTGCACTCATTTCTTCCGCCCAATCGTCCAACTGTGGTCCCCTCCAATATCATCTTCGTCTGCTACTCCTGCTCCTTGCCATCCTACCAATTGCGTGGTCCCCTCCCACATCCTCTTTGTCGAAGGTATGTGCTGTTGAATGCTCCCGCCTTTTCTGAGTCGTCTGGGCTGGATTGTCATCTAGGTTGGGCCCTTATTGCATCTCCATGCCTTTTGGTTTGGTTAATGTTTCCTCGTGGCAGACATCTACTCTCCACTCTAAAATCGCTTTCTAAAAGGGTCTCTTTGTCTTCCTTGTGTAGCATTATCTCTCATAGCAAGAAAAATGCCCTAAAAACGTCGTTTGCCATTTTTGGAAGACAATGAGCGGAGAGAAATGCATAATCTGCTTTCTTTTGCTTCCGGTTCTGAATCGCCTGCCAAAGGCAAATGCATGATCTGGTTTAAATTGTTTTCGGTTCTGAATCGCTTACTTAATACAAATGCATGATCTGGTTATTAAAGACAAATGCTCATGTAAATTAGGAATCACATTGTAGTCTGAAATAGGATTTATTTTTTAGAACCAAGGCAATAACAAAGTTGTGTATTTATCACTAAGGTTTCAGCTATCACTAATAATGATTTTAAATGAGTTTCGAACAAAAGGAAAAATGGAAATCTATCCTCTTGGATGGCTGGGTCGGAAGAAATGGATACAGACGAACGTGGTGAAAGAAAATAGACTTGTTGACAACGTAACACGAAGAAACACGCCTATTTTGTTCTAATTTGTGTACACCGCAGGGTCTCTACGGACGCTTAGCATCATAAACTAAGGTCGCTAGGGACGCTAGTTGAAAGTGCTAAAAAAAAGAAAAAAAACACGTTTTGAGGCAAAATGACTGATTTGGTGCAAGGTCGGTTAAAATGATCATTTAGCCCACTGGTCACCAAAAGTGGTTTTTTTTTTTTTTAAATACTCTTTTTTTTTTTATACCTGATGATCTAAGATTGGTGTTGTAGCTGACGGACCCACTCCCAGATGAGCCAGACATTGAGGCGATCAAAGAGGATACGTCAGAGGAGTTTCATTAGCGGATTCGAGACAATGTAATGTGAGTAGACATGGCCGTGCACTTGAGAGCCTAGATGCTTACCCTTAGATAGATTACATTTTGTACATCGCCTATGTTTTTGGGGACGGCTTGTTGTAATTAACATACTTTCATGCTTTGTGCAGCTTTAACTTTATGCATCGAATGGAAATGATACCTTCCTTATTTTACTGCTTCCATATATTGCTAGTACCGTCTGTATTTACCTGTACGAAAGACGCTTCTGCCGTGTATGTTTATACATATAGAGGAAATGTTTATGCCACACTATGAACTTCAATCTACAAGGGGCATATATATATATATAAAATGTTTGAAAAGTTTTAATTGACCCCATAAGTTAACTAATTCGCCTTTTGGGCCAGTTAGCAACTCTACTAATAGAGTAAAGTGAAGTAAAGTTGATTTTGAAGAAAAAAAAATATAAGTAGATTTTGATGGTATTTTATTTTTAGCTGTTTATTATGAATTTTTTTTGGTATTTTGTATTAGAAAGTGGATTCTTTTGTATTTTAGTGGATAAATGTGGTTGTTTTTTTACTTTTTTTTAAAAAAAAAAAAAGATGAGGGGGTTTTGAATTAAAATATTTTTTATATGACATCTTGTCTAAAAATGAAGACTTTATTTTACTTTTACTATATTAATAAAGTACCAAACTAACCCGGATGCAGACTTTCCCATTACTTGAGAATCCGGTACGGAGCGTTATAACTTTGGCCATAAGAGGAAGGGCTTGTGCACAAATATCTCCTTAATTTTTCTGCAGGGTTACGGTACCCATGTGAGAGAGAGAAGATTCCTTCAACTTTTACTTCAGCCGAGCGCATCAGAACGAAAATATATAACCGTTGGATGTCATTTAACCTTTGGAAATAGACAGCCTTTAGCTTTTTGCAGTTCCTTTACATTTTAATAATTTAATTCATTTACTTGTTCTTTCTGAGTCCCTTCATAAACAGTAGTCAACACATGTCTTGCAAACCTTTTCCATTTACTTCCTTTTGGCTCTAGGTTGACTTTATCTCATATGTGCCATAAATCAGATCCATTTCCAAATCTCTCTCACAAGCTGTATCTCATATATTCCATAACTCAGATCCAATTCCAAATCTCTCTCACAAGCGGTGTGTAAAAACAGCTAGCAATCAGAAGCCAAGTTCTTAGTACCTCATCTTTGCTATATTCTGATCAGGCATGTACCATATTACTAAATTTTCCTATTTCCCTGCAACCCATGAGAATTGAGAACTTATCAGTTTCCTCCTCTTTCTTTTTTGTTGTACATGTATGAAGAATATGTTAGAGAAGAGTTTCCGCCATGAACCCTAGATACTACGTACAGATCAATTGGAAATTACTTTAAACGAATATGATCAAAGACCATACCTGCTAGATCTCTCTGAATTGATCTCGGTCTTTCTGATCTGATTTCGGTCTTGCAGCAGCCCGAAAATCTCAAGATCTTCTACTGTATTCCTATATGCTCGAATTCGCACCAGGGAGTGGGCCTCTTCTGCGAATTCTCTCTGCTCTCTAAAACGAGATTTTTCTTCTAATTGACCTAGAGAGCAATAGCGCATATTTATAGGCTACAATAGGGACCTTAAGAAGTAAATAAGGATAGGCTCCTTATGGAAGTAGGAAAACCTAAATTAACCCAAATTAGAATCTTAGTTCCATAAATTACAATTCAGTCCACTAGAGAATTATAATTGCACTCCTGTCCTTATTCTCAAAATTAATATTTCGAGCTTCATATCATTAAATGCTTATTAATCTCTCCACGTTAAGATTTCAGATATCCATCGATTAAATAATTACTGACATCTATATTTAATCGATATCTTGATAATTCCTTGAGACCTTACACTTAACTTATTTAATATGTCGGACACAAAATCCACCTGCAGGGTTTGATATAATCAAAACTTAAAAGCTTCATCAAGGGGATATCATCAATCCCAATTATGGGACGTGGATTCCGTCAATAAACTAATATGTACCACACACGTAGTGTAGTCATCCAATTTACTGAGACTATTGACCCATAAAAGATCTCACTCCTTTGTAAATCAAAATGGCAAACACTAAATGTATGTGTATATTATTTATATCAGGATTAAGAGTACAATCACTCATAATAACCATTTGGAAGTTAATCATCTTATATAGTCAGTATAAAGATAAAAAAACCCAAAAGCGGTCCTGTTCAATACACACATAGCGTACTAGCATGATGAGTTAAAACTATACTATCTCCCGCAGCCAAGACAAGCCTGCTGAAACGCCATGCTACAATCGTACCGATGGTGTGTCCAAGTCTATCTAGACTATGAACAAAAACTTATATTCTATAAGAACCGACAGATAAGTCCTCTGTGTATAAGTAGAACTCTATACACCAACTTGTCTACACTATAGAATAAAAGACACACATGCATAATCATAAATAATGCAACAATTTGCCTACATAAAATCTCATTTAGATGAAAATACAAAATATACTAATTAGTCGAAGACAAATACATAAAAGTATGCTTTTAGTATAAATTTCCAACAGAATATGCAGTTCTTTATTTCCTTGCAACCCATGGGAACTCGGTTTAATTCTCTTTCTTTTATGTAGTACATGTATGAGGAGTATGCAGTTCTTTATTCTCCTTTGTGTTTGAAAAATAGGATATTTGTTCTTAAGCTTGTTTCTTGATGGTCCCAAAGCTATAACTCAGCAGCTATTAAGGGACATAAGCGTGTGTGTGAGTTCAAGTCTTTACTGTAGCAAAAGAAAAAAAAATTGCTTTTTGATTTGAGGAAAATATATTAGGATTAAGCTAGCACAAGAGAAGATGAGGCAAAAATGATGACGATGATGATCTATGTGTGGATCTGCTGCTTTGGTAGTTAGAAGTGCATGGAAATCTACGGAATAGACATTTTCAGACTCAAAAGTGCTGATTGATGTCATCTATTTCAGTTTCTTGGACATAAGATCGGAAGTTGGAAAGTGTAAGTAGAGAAATATAATTGGATTTTAATAAAACCCATCATTTCATTTTTCATGTGTCTTTCTAATTCCATAAATCCATACAGCTCGTTAGTCTGATAAGAGTGGCAACAGACGCGTATGAAATCGATGATTTAAAACCCTTTGAACCTTTATCTAAAGTGTAATAATTTGAGAAGTGGAAATGCTATAAGGACATATGAGCACCCTTCCAGTCATCATTAACGTTAGAAGATCAACATGAAAATCCAACAATGAAAGAAAAGGAGACATGCAAATTATCTCATAAAGAAAAGGAAGCGGGGACAATCTCATCATCACAAGACTCTGTCGTGATAAACACATCAAAGCAAACCACACTTAATTTAACATGCTGCCGTTACCAAAAGAAAAGAAAAAGAATTTTTTGTATATACCCCTGTAAGGTTTTGATGATTTATAAATAAGTTCCTTTGGTTCTAGTATTTATAAATAAGCTCCTACTTCTTCGTTTCAATACCTTTCATGTCCCCAAATGTGTAGCCTGTAGCCACATGAGATTTGTGTTGAATTTTTTTATAAAAATGGCAGCTTTATCCTTACATCCATTAAACAAAAATGAGTATACTATTATTTATAAAATACCATTATTTAATCTCAACTCTTGTGGAGCATCCTTTGTTGTTACTTCCTTTTTAATAAATAGAATTTTCGGTTACCAATAAAAAAAGGTGGTACCTCTCAATATGCACCTGCCCTGTATGTCTAACCCCCACCCCCCCACCCCCCTGCCCGCAATGTGTTTCCGTAGCATATATTATTAAGTAAATTTTGCATATGAAATGTCATTAGTGCAAATGCATATATTAATTAGTAAATTTTGCATATGAAATGTCATTAGTGCAAGTGGTAGCAAGGAGTGACGGTCCGAATTTTCATTAATACATTTAGTTTTCATATTTTTCAAAAATACTAAATAAACCCGACTCAACCTGTGACTGTATAAAGCCCACCAGGGGCACTGCAAAACCAAGCGGGTCAGTTCGGGTATGTTGAACTCTTGACGCGTAGCTAACTTTACATTTGCTATTGAACTTTTCTAGAACTTTTCAGTGGAAAGCGTGGATTTAGTTTGCCGGATGAGAGGTGTAGAACTACTTTTCCCTGACCAATTACTTTGGCCGTAGAGGAGTTCCCCATGTGAAGTTCTTGTCTATATCGAACCTACTTGTAGGAGACGAATGCACTTCTTTCACCGCAGATGTGCCGGGTCTTGCATGTGTCAACCCACCAATCTCTACAATTGCTTGCCAAATTCACCACTGTTACTACTGCCACAAAATTTTCTACCGCAAGGTTAGCTTGATTTTTGCCTTTAATGCCCTTTCTGTGGTGGCATTCCTCTGCATAGTGACCCTTTTCCCGCATACAAAACATTTTACATCTTTTCTTCTAGCAATATCCTTGCGAGGCTTAAGAGCTTAATTGGTTTTGGTTTCTCTTTTGAAATTTCTTGCCCTGGGAATTGTTGGGCTTGGCCTTTTTCTGATCATTTTTTTGCCTCAGTAAGATTGGCCTTACCTACATGCTTAGAATCCTTACTCTTAGAATCACGGTCCCGATGATGTTCTTGGATTCTAAGCCTGACAATGAGATCTTCTAATTTCATCTCTTTTTTCTTGTGTTTCAAGGTGATCCCAAAGTCCTTCCACGATGGTGGGAATTTATTGATGGTACTGCCAACTACGAATTGTTTGGGTAAATCCATTCCTTCATTTTTGAACTTCATGAATTATTTTATGAAAATCTCTATTTGTGCTATCACTGATTTTCCTTCTTCCATTTGAAAATTTAGAAATTGATCAATACAATTCTTTTTGGTACCCACATCCTCAATAGCATATTGTTTAATCAAAGAATCTCATAATTCCTTGGTGGTTTTAAAATTTGAAAATACACCGTACCAAGAATTATCCAAATGATTTAAAGTTTTGTTTTTACAATAAAATCATCGGGTTTTCATTGTTCACTTTCATATGTTCCTGCGGGCCCATCTCGATAAGGTTCAGGGCGATCAATTGATAACACATATAGAGTTTTCATAACTTTTAGGAGATACTACATTTTCATCCTCCACATTTTGAAGTCCTTACCCTCAAAATTTAAGACTTTAGGGTTATATTCCCAAGTAGTAATTTTAATTTATAAACAATTTTAAGGCGGAAATCTTCCTAAGCCGTTGGAAAAATGTTTTCGCGGAAATTGTAAATAAGTTAAAATTTGAAAAATAAATAAGGAAAGAAATGACTAAATAATTGGCAATTGAATCACGTCTTAGGAGACACTTCCCTTATGCAGATTTCACCCCCACACAGGTCACAAGGTCTATTGGGCTCACATAATCGGGTCATATCCAAGCCGACCCAAATCTAACCCAACTGAGACCTAAACCCGCCACGCAATGCATGGCCCGGGCGCCCGCCAGCCGACCAGCTAGCGTGTGTGTGGTCACACAACCTAAGGCTTCTGCTGAGACTAAAATCATAGTAATGTATCATCATCATCATAAAAGCCTTGTCCCAACTATGTTGGGGTAAGCTATACGATTTAGTTTCTCCATTCCGATCTAATCATAGTGATGTATAAAAACACTAATAAATGACACTAAAGAGTTCTCTACAACCGATGTGAAATTCGTATAAACAAAAAAAGAGTAAAAGCCAAGTGCTTTAATGCATAAGGATACCAAATAATAAAATCATATGAACACCCTTCCGGTCAACGTAACATTATAAGATAAAAATGAAAATGCAACAATGGAAGTAAAGAAGACAAGCAAATTATCTCATAAAGAAAAGGAAACCGGGACAATCTCATCATCACAAGACTGTGTCGTGACATACACATCAAAGCAAACCACACACACAACATTCAACATCCTACCGTTAAAGCCGTCATTGGCGTAAATCAAGCCCGGGTACAGCTCTCTGTACGCGGGCTTGGCCATACTTTTAGGTCCAAAATAATATTAGAACTCCGCAATGGAGCTCACCTATCAAAAATCTAAACTACAATAAATGAGTCATTTTTTCTTAAGTTATGCGACCAAATCTTATTATTATATTATATGAGTTGGTTAGACCATGAAATTGAGTGTCTGGTTAAAAACGTATATAAACATAAATCTAATCAATTTTATGGTGGGATACACTTGTATAAAAGTAAAATTTGGCCACAAACTATAAATATGATTTTTCTCATTTTGAGTGTTTTTTTTTCTAAATCAATGGATTGACTATGGACTTTCACTTGTCACATTCTTAATGGATTTTCACTTTTAAGCATATTAGTAGGTCCACCAACGGCATGTCGAATTGCCTAGTGAAGCAAGAGGTTGATGATAGATCTTGTAATTTAAGTGCTCCTATTTTTGTAAGGTATGGTCATTTTCCGGTCTATTTCTCTTATAGTAGTAGACTTTCATGCGAAGCGTCCTTTGTTGCTACATCTTTTTTTATAAATTTAATTTGTGGTTACCAATTAAGATTTACATGAGAAAATATTTTCACCATGGCGTGAGACACCCCAAGGTAAATTTAACCCCCTTGCACTCACTAACCCCCTGCATGTACACTTTACCTAATTTGCTACTAATTTGAATTATACCCACCGTGAGGTGTGCATGAAAAAAAAAGGTGCATTGGATCACTACTATATAGGAAAATTATCCTACGCGCACCACGTGCATAGCGTGCACCCCTAGTGGAGCCCACCTGATGGTCCATCTAAGCAAACCAAAATACCCCTCCACGTATAGTGCACACACCTCCGTGTTTGGATAGATCCGAATGGACTGGACCTTTGAATCACCCAAACACCCTTAAAATGAACTGAAACCGTGGGCTATAGTGATAGGGTTAGGATGATTGGATGGGGCTAATTTTTTGTCCACAAGAGGGACCAAGGCAGATCTTTAAATCCCCCATGCCCCATACTGAAGTGGGCCATATGTGGGCCCCACAACGAGGTGAGTATAACCAACCCATGCGAACCTCGCACATAGGATTATATTTAGGGGAGCGCTAGAAAACTCCAGAGGAGTTTCTTTTTTCAATGCCCCTCCTAGTTGGGCTCACTTTGGTGTACGACAACCATGGAATGCCGCTAGATGAAATAATCTAGATTATCCTAGCCCCTTGATCTATGACACTGAAGCTTAATGATTTTAGAATCATCACTTTCTTGTGATTTCAATCCAACGGTGAGTAAAGGCTGAATTAGTTTCAAATTTGGGCTTTATACCAATTCACGGGGGATGGTGTGTGTGAAGTAATTGGATTAGATCAAGGTGGGCTCTATGCCCTATAAACAGAGGGGGATAAAAAGGGGAGTTTTTAAAATGGGGAGGTTTTGAGAATTCTCACACACACACACACAACACACACACATACACACACACACACACACACACACACACACACACATATATATATATATATATATATGAAAATATTCAAGTGATAACCAGTTTTCACCGTGCTCCCGTGAGAACTATTGGTGGGGCCCACCTAGAAACCAATCCAAACCGTGCACACACACACATATGAAAATATTCAAGTGAGAACCAGTTTACACTGTGCTTTCGTGAGAACTATTGGTGGGGCCCACCTAGAAACCCATCCAAATCGTGCACAAACAGAACCTCCCTTATAGTAACTAATCCCGAGGTTTAGCACTCATCTAAATGGACTGGACAGTTGGATGGAGGGTTGGATTTTTTTTAATATGAAGCTATTAAGCTTATGGGCTACAGATGAAGGGGTTAAGGGCATGGTTATTAGTGCAAGTGGTAGTGACATTTTCCTACCACATGTAATGTCTAACCAGCCCTACCCCGCATATGTAATGTTATTAATGCAAGTGTAATGTTAAATAGTAAATCCCATGTGTTCAAATCTTCATTAATGCATTTAGTTTTCATATTTTTCAAAAAAGAAATTAAATTAAATAAACCCGACTCGACCCGTGACTGCATAAAACCTACCATGGCACGGGGCGGGTATGGGGCAGTGCAAATACCAAGTGACACATAGCTAACTTTACATTTGCTATTGAACTTTTCTGGAAATTTTGAGTGGAAGACATGGATTTTGTAGCTGTAAAGGTGGCTGATTCTGTAGCTGGGAAGGTGGTTGAAGTAAGTGCTCGACACTTTGGTTACATAAAGAATCTCAAAAGGAATTTTGAACAGCTCAATGAGAAAGCAGCGACTTTGTATAGCAAGAAGGAAGATATGGAACGTGAGATAAACAGAGACCGAATCCGCAAGAGGCCCAAAAGTGAACGTCAAGATTGGCTCAAGACAGTGGAGGAGGTTCACAATAAAGTAGACGCCATTAAAGAAGAATATTCTCAAGAAGCCGAGAGTGAAACATGGTGGTTTCCAGATATTCAATCACATTGGAAGCTTGGTCAGCGCATTGTGGAGATAACAAATCAGATTTCAAAACTTACTGAAGAGTCTACTAAGTTTGAGGGAGCTGCTGCTGTTGATGCGTCGCCACAAACTGTCGAAGCAAAGCCTTTTCTGACAATTGAAGAGGGAACATCCACAGAACACACTCTACAAAAGATATTAAATAATGTGAGAGATCCAAGAAAACATAAGATTGGTATATGGGGTATGGGTGGTGTTGGGAAGACGACTGTGATGAGATTTTTGAACAACCTAGAAGAAATAAAACAGATGTTTGAGATCATTATTTGGGTTACTGTTTCAAAGGACTTCAGCATAAAAATACTACAAACTAAAATTGCACGGTGCTTGTCATTGAATTTATCAGAACATGACTCTGATGAGAGTGTTGCAAGTATATTGTTTCAGACTTTGACAAATATGAAATTCTTGCTTCTTAAGGATGATGTGTGGGCCAAAGTAAATTTGCACGATATCGGAGTGCCCTCTCCAAACCATGAGAAAGGAAGCAAAGTTGTCTTGACAACTAGATATCTGGATGTTTGTCACAAGATGGGAACTGATGAAGAAATTAGGGTGGAGCCATTTTTTGAGAAGGAAGCTTGGAGTTTATTCTGTGAAAAAGTAGGTGAAGTAGCAGATTCTCTCGGTATTCAACCATTAGCGAAACGAGTAGTTGGTGAATGTGGTGGTTTTCCAGTAGCCATTGATGTGATAGGCGCATCCTTGAGAAAGGAGGACAATGTTCATGTATGGGAAAAAGCAGTGCAGGAGTTGAGCTCTCTGGATACATCTGATATTTACGATATGGAAGAACAAGTGTTTAGACGCTTGAAATTCAGTTTTGACAGATTGGAGAATGATGATGTAAGGAACTGCTTTCTATATGCGGCATTATATGCAGAAGATTTTGAAATCAAATTTTTTGAACTGATAGAGTACTGGAGGGCTGAAGGCCTCATCCATTCTGGATCGACTTTGGCAAGTGTCAGAAACAAAGGGCATGCTATGGTGAAACGTCTTATCGGTGCATCACTTCTTTTAAAAAGTGATAAGAGTAATGTTCGTGTCAAGATGCATGATGTCATTAGAGATTTGGCATTAAGAATTACTTCTCGAATGGAATTAGGTTGTAAATTCTTGGTGAGAGCTAAGAAAATGATAGAGAAGCCTTGAAAGAATGAGGAATGGGAAAGTGTCAATAGGATGTCTTTGATGAGAAATGAAATAGACAGTCTACCGGAGACGCCAAATTGTCCTACTCTCTTGACATTGTTGCTTCAAGGGAATGAACGATTGAGAACAATTCCAGAATCATTCTTTGATCAAATGCATGCTCTCCGAGTTTTGGATCTTTCTGAAACACTTATAAAGTCGTTACCATATTCCATATGCCATTTGGTCAACCTTCGGGGACTTTATTTACAAGGTTGTTATCACTTAAAAACTCTTCCACCCGAAATAGGGAAACTCACAAGAATTGAGGTGCTTGATGCCCATGGGACACGTATTAATAGTTTGCCCACCGAAATTAGGCAACTAAGTGGTCTCAAAGTCTTGCATGTGAGATTCTCAAAGGAAAGAGACGGGAATGAAGAGGATGAGAAGGTCTCTGGTTGAATAATATCAAGGCTTTCTCAATTGGAGCAGCTGATTATAGACCGAGGATTCAGTGATGGGTATTTTAGTCGATATGGGGGTACATGTGCAGAGGCAGTGATAGAAGAAGTGAGTTGCTTGAAAGGATTGACGAGTCTTGAATTTTGGTTTCCTAAGATGGAATATCTTGAGTGCTTCCTTCAAGGAAGTCGTCCGTGGAAAAAGGGAATAATCACGTCATTCCACTTTATTGTCAGACAGTACCAATTTCCAGATAGGCCTTCTTCATGGTTTAGTTATTGCCCAAAAGTAGAAGGAAGTAATCGAATATTGACATTTTGTGGCTATGATGGCATCCCCAATGCCATTGTTGAGGTACTCAGACATGCCAGACATGCCAATTCTTTTATGTTTCTTGGCCATAAAAGCGTTCACAGTCTCTATGAATTTGGGATGCAAAACATGAGTGGACTAATCCGGTGTAAAATACATAAATGTGATGCAATGGGGATCGTAGTGGATGGAAATCAGCTAGCAGAAGCTGCATTACCCAATTTAGAGGATTTGTCCATATCTCATATGCCAAATTTGAGAAGCATTTGGGAGGGGCCTTTTCCACCTGGGAGCCTTAATTGTTTGACGGCTCTGAAGTTGTTCACGTGTGGAGAGTTGAAGAATATTTTCTCACGCGAAATCATTCAGCAACTCTCCAACTTAGAATATCTGCACATTAGATCTTGTTATGCACTGGAAGAGGTAATTTCTGATGAGGAAATTGGCGTTGAATCTGATTATGTCCTCCCTAAATTGAAAGCGTTATTCCTGGAAGGCCTACCTTCATTGGTTAGGATTTTGAAATTAGGTCGTCGTCAATTGCTAAATTGCTCTTCCCTTGAGTGCTTTCGGGCAGTTGAGTGTCCTAATCTAAAGAGACTCCCTATCAGCGTCAGCAAAGCACCAAAGCTTAGAAGGATCGAGTGCAAAAAGAGAGTGGTGGAATGATTTGGAGTGGGATGACAATGACGTCAAATTGCAACTTGAACCTCTTATCGTCCTGCCTTGGTTATGAAATCATGTGGACTTTCATAACCGGTAGTACAGCAGCTATACAAGTAACTCTATTTACATGTAAATAAGGGTTCGTGCATCTAGTAAAATTATTTTTTGTTTTTTCCCTCTCTCATAAACTAATCATTAAACAGAGTTATAGATAATTAGACTAACATATAAACTACTTGCAGGCAACTGAGTTCCGAGGATCCAAACGAGGCCCTTGATCTCCTATTTGTCATGACAGTTTGGTGACATTTAAACATCTTTCCAAGGTATGTTTTATTATCGACAAACAATGGAATAATTGAATGATCAAAATAGTTTCTCGTTTACATAATGTTGTAATGATTAATGAGTTATTATTACTATTTTCTTTTTAATAATGGCCTACAAGAAACTAAAGACCGAAAAAATAGCAAGACACTAATAATGTTAACATAATATAATTAGTGGTAGAGGTGTTCAAAGGCCAAGCTATGGTGCCCATATATGTTATGGATGCAGTAGGCACCATGAATATGATAGGGAAACAAAATTTATACATTAGAAATGAAGTATCGAATAAATGCATTACTTATGTGAAGGTATCTTAGTGTTATAGGGGCTAAGTTGGGCTAAAACTGTCCAACTCCAACATGTTTTGGTCCCGTGTGTTTACATGGAATTACTCAAAATTCATGGTAAAATCAGTGCCCATGAAAGAATATTAAAGAGGTGATGGGTGAAGGATGTAAAGTGGAGATGTAGATAGGATCTTGATTTTTTGAGAATTCATTTTTACTAGGGTTTGTGTTAGATTATCATTTTCCATCAAAGGGGAGGTGCATTTAATTGCCAATATTTGTACATCTTCACCTTTGTTTCTTTACTTTTAGGTAATCGATAGGAATATATATATTTTTAGAATTCCTAGAAATTCAATTCCAAGCAAACAAATAGGCCCTTACATTCAGGTCAAGATCCAGGCCGCAACTTGAAAGTCACACAGGTTGAGTCCATTTGATGTATGCCCCTTTATGTTAAATATGCTATGCCAAGCTGGGCCTATGTCCCTTTAACTATCAGTCCAGAATATGAAGTTGGGCCAACCCAGCCTATACATACTTAAAATCCAGTCCAATAGGCCAAGGCATTAAGGCCATAGTCGGTGGTCATCAAATGTGCAATTATAAAGAAAATGACAAAAATCAAATGGCTATCAGTGTCTGGTCATAATCCATCCTCAATGGGGTTCACAATTTGGAAAGTACGGAATTTTTATGTATAGAGTGTGGGTTGCTGAATGATGATTTTGAACAGAATGGACCATTACCTGCCTCTTCCACACAGCAAAGTCTTTGTGACAACTGACAACTAATGGGTCGGCCTAGCACCCCCAATTAGTGGCCGTCAGTTAAACATGCAATTAATTACAAAGAAATTGATCAGTAGTCTGATATATTAGAATCCAACGGCTATGGTTGCACAACAGTGTAAGTCTGGGCTCTAAACCATCCTCAATGCGATCCAAAACTTGGACAGTTCATGCATGTATGTGATCAGTTATAGCTTTTATTTCCTAAATTCTTTATGTGTGTTTAGTTTTGCTCTCTTTGGTGGTGTGCAGATTGTCATGTCAACTTGCGAGCACTGTATTCTAAAGATAGGCTATGCAATGAGTTTGTGTGATGGTGGAAAATCAATACCCTTAATATATCAATGTAAGGCTACGTTTGAAGACAATCTATTCTGGAACTTGTGAAATCCTGTGTGTATAACTGAACTAATTGTGGATTCTGTAAACTGTGGATTCTATAATTTTAAGTTTGATTCAGTTCCTCGCACTCTAGAAATGGAGATTTATGTGAAGGAAAGGATCTGCACTAGGGTGCAAAATTGCTTGATTCTCCATCCAACCCATTTTTCAACCATTTGGTGAAAGTATTTTTCTTCTTGAAAAGGAAAAAGATGAACTGATTATATTCAATAGAGTGGATTTTGATTTCCTATATGAAGGGTATGAATGTTGAATTCTTCTCCCTCGAAGAAATGAAAATATGTGGAGAAATCCTATTGCCGCACAAATGCACCCTAAAATCCTTGAATTTTGGTCTGCAGCATAATCACAATACATGTCAAATATTAGTTTTGCATATAATGGTGAAAATTGTTGAAGCTGCCCAGAGCTCTGGTTTCTTTGGATTTCTTGGCTTGTTTCATTTCCTTCTCTGTTGGTTAGGCATGGTCCTGCTGCTGTCTTTCCAGGGATGAGTTAAGTTGTCAAGGCCTCTTAGTTTTCTGCAGAGTTGTCCTGAGTCTGCATTGGGGAGTAAGTGAGCTTTTGGAACGGAAGTGTGGTTTCAGTTGCTGCTCCCTTTCTGCTGTTGGTATGTGCTGTGTTTTGTTTTTTTGCTAAGCTTTTCAGAGAAGTAGCTTTCCTTTCTTCTCCCTGCCAGTTGGTTCTGAGATTCAGCTGGTTTGTTCTTTGTTGTTTAGTGCCCTGTTGCTCTAAGGCTGCTCTTTTAGGTTTTTTTTCACCTGGTTGTTTCTGGGTGTCTTATTCTTTTTGTTTTCAGCTGGTTAGTGCCCCTGTTGCATCAAGGTTGCCCTTGTTGGCTGGATTCTCCTGATTGTATTGTTCTTTCTCTTTCTCTTGTGGGCTTTGGCCTTTCCCTTTTTAATACAAATTTACCAATTAGCAAAATATATATATATATAATGTTGAAAATGTAATCCAAAAAACGTGCTCAAAGTGGTGATCCTCGCTTCTCCTTGTTTTTCTTTTCCTACTTGCTTCAATTTTAGATTTTTCCATTATCTGATGTTAAATTATTGCCAATGGTCTTGCAATTGATACAGGAAGATATTTGTATATAATACTGACACCTCGCCCAATTATGTAATTACCAACTTCATTACATGATTTCCATTCTACGATTTCTCTTCTTCCATTTTCAAATCTAAAGTTATTATATATTGAAGAGGCTGTTTTTTACCACATCGATTTTAATTTTGACTCTTAAATTTCAATTTTGACCATTTTATCAATTTTGGCTTAATGTGGAGCCCACATAAATAAAAAACTAATGATATGTGTATATATGTTGAAGTTCTGAACTCTCAACGTCTCACTTCTTAATGCTTATATATAAATTCTTAAAAAAAAACTGTTTAGCAGATAAAGAAGGGGCAGAGAGGCATTCTATTTCTATAAAAATTCTCCAAAAAAAACTGTCTAAAGTAGTTATAGACTGGCAAGGCCCTTAGCTTCGTAGATGAAAGATCCAACCCTTGTCACTGGTGCTATAGAAGAAAATATGTCCCATATCTAATTCTTGTCCTCTTATATGTATGTCTGCAAAATATAAGGATTCCAATGATTGAAAATAGTAGTAGAAAAACTTAACAAGGCTGATGATTTGATTTTATTCTAAATGCATTTGTTAACTTAGTGGAGTTGGCCTTAGTTTTATCCATCCTGTTTTCATATTTTTTCTAACGTTTATTACATTTATATTCTAATACTTATAATTGTTGCTCGTTTTTGTGTATTTTAATTGTGATTTGCAAGAAATCAATCTAATGGTGGGCTCGGGAGGTTCCTCCTAGAGGAATTGAAACTAAATCTTAAAGGAAATAGTTTTCAGGGTAGGAGAGGAATATTTTTTTTTTCCTTTTATAAAGAAAAGTACTGCATCGAACATCAAAAGGTAGGAAAAGTACATACTGGGCACAAATGTAAACCCGGCACAAATATTGAATGGCTTCAGATTATATGTCCAGGCCTGGCCCAAAGCATACTAGGCATGGATTCGTCTATGCTTTAGAAAGTCTCTCAAAAGAAAGTTCACTAGTCCAACGGGGTTTTAGAACATCTTTTCAAAAGAGTTCAAGACTTTTACCATGATTTCTCAGGGTGTAAAAAGGCAGGGATACATGCAATGAATGGAAAATGAGAGAGAAAAAAAGAAACCAATAATATATCCCTCTGCAAATATGAGTTGATACTCTATAGTTATCTTTCTTCACATGGTATAAAACCTGGAGAACCAGGAGTTAGCCGTCCTAAGTGTTGCATTTTGATAGAGTTTAGTTTGCGTCTTAAATGCCTGAGCTCAGTTATCTGGTGTTGACAATTTCCTCCAAAAATTTAGATGCACTAGTAGGGTCGTGGCTTTGGTGCAATGGTAAAACTCTCGGGAGCATGTGTGATAACACAGATTTGAAAACCGCGAGTAGCCGCTTCGTGTAAAATTGCCAAATGTTAGATCTGCACCCAGCCAACACCCTCCCAAAACCCTGCTTCGGCGGGATCCGCATTGAGTAATGACCTTTAATTTAGGTGCCCAAGTCCCTCTCAGATCTGAATGATATCTGCAACATTGATTAAATGACGATCATGAATCACACCTGGAAATGATTGAATCCAACAGTGAACATCACCCCAACCCGCAACATTATACCCTGCTTATCACAGGTGAAGTTAAGATCTAACTGCTAGCGTCCTCCCAACTGTATTTGGAAACACAGGACCATTTTCTAATGTGGAGGTTGGGCCAAAAATACTGCTTCTGTTTTCCTACTCGGTGTGGTGTTGTCGCTGAGATACCTAAGGACATACATATGCAACTTCTTGATAAAAATGATACCCAAGGACATCCATATGCAACTTCTTGATAAAAATGAAATCAAATTGTCACAAACAATATGAAAAATCCTTTTCATGGTACAAATAATCTTTGTGAACACAATTTTGATTTTTCTTTATTTGGACATCCTTGCGCTGTTCTATTAGTAAATTTTATTTTTTGGATAAGCAAATCTTGATAGCTTGATGACTACTTCTGAGGGATGTCTAGATAACCCTTCCAAAAAGGGACACATCGTGTGCCGGTGGGATTCACTGACTTGACAGATAAAAGTTTCTCCCAATATAGGAAAAGATAGAGCATCACTTAGGATTGATGGGAGTCCGGATCACCTATCACATTAAATTAGATGAAATAAAATTACTAAATTTTTAGATGACGTGGCAAACCATTATTGGTCCACTCACGGTGAAGGTATAACAACTACGATAGGTGATCCAGACTCGGATTGATGGATATTTAACTGGTGGGCCAGATGCTTATCACTCGTTTTAGATGGTGAAAACTTGTTGGCCATTTGATCAAGTAGTTAGAGGTAGGCTTTTTTTTTTTTTTTCTTTTGGTTAAGGGGGTGGGATTTGGTGGAACCAATGGGCCCCACACACATTTTGGTATGTTAGCGGATAAGGGATGAGTGTAGGAGAGGGGGGCCCATATTCATATATGGCATAGCACATGAAATTCAAAGCATTTCATCAGTTTATTTTTAGAATTTTGAGATTTCGTCTTATCTTCCTAGTGAAATTTTTAGGGTTTATTGCTTTTGGAGAAACGATGATCCTTTCCCTTTTGCTTCCACCCAGTTGCTATGCCATGTTTGTGGATTATGCATCCTAGGTAATGAAGAGGATGACTGATATTAAAGCAGTGAATGCCTCACATCACCACCAGTGATGGGATAATGCAAAACCTTATGGGGCTGATTTTGGTGGATTCCCAATAAAAACCCTCCCTATGATGTGGCGTGGGGCAGTGAATACACCATGCCATACATTCCCTTTAAGAATTGTTGTTGAGATCAGAACCTAGAAATTATTGTCATCTCTCTCTTCAAAGAAATGGCTGTTTGAAATGTTAGGTTGAACCTGTTATTGATGCTATCTATGCTCACTAACTGGGTGTTTGCAGAGTACACTAAGGGATGCGGAGAGTACTGGAGACAATAAAAGCCCAAAATAAAATTGAATAAAATTGATGGTGATTTTGCCTACAGAGTCTCACATGGTTTAAAATTGACTCCTGGAAGCAGGTTTCTAGGACCATTCATTCTTGCATTGGATGGATGTAAAGATTCGTTACGTGGCAAGATTAAATTCATGGGTCCCCCCCTGATCCTTCCAACTCAGAGAAGTAAACAAGAAAAGGATGGCATGCTGTTGTCATTTGAGGTATTTAATCATTGATGTCTTCTTGTTCCTTTTGTAGAAGGGAAAATTACCGTACGGACGTTCTAAAATCCCGAAATTACCCAAGACCAGATGAAAGAGTTAAAATTGCCCAGTAGAAGGTCATACACAGAAGGATGACCAAAGTGGGACATTTTTATCCTTCTTCCTGCGATATCCCAGGCCCTTAGGATATCCCAGGATTCGATATCCTAGGCCTCTGGGATATCGCACCGTTCGATATCCTACATATTTAGTATATCTCTGTAAAACTTTCACCATTCTCCTTTCAAAGTAGGTGAAACAGGGACGGAAATAACTCAGTAAAAACCCCTTTTTATTGTGATCTTCTTCTTTGATCCTCCAATGGTTTTTCATCTGCATTATTCTCATCATCTTGCTATGGATACTGTAGGAACACAGCCTTCCACTCCATTCTCCTTCATCAGTCGCTGCAACGTCGTGGATCTTCAACTGTGTAGGGTTTTACCGCGGAAAATATACCCACTCAGTAGTTTAAGGTATGGGGAAGAAGTATTTTTTTTCCTTTATCTCTTGATTTGTTTTAGTCTTTTTTATAGATTAGGGCTTGTTTTAAGGCTGGGCATTTGGGTTTTTATTGTTATTTGGCGGTTGCATCGTGTAATGTTGCTATGAATCTTATTTTTATTCCACCCTCTGATTATTGGAAATCCTTGCAAAAAATTTTGGTAGTGATTCTGTTGTTTCCTTATTTTACCATTTTTCCATGGAAAACTCCGTTGCTCTCCATGTTTTTACTTTCAAGCTTAAAAGGTTGAACACTCACAAAATGGTACACCAGCCGATTAAAATTTTTCAAGTACTACAGGGTAGTTTGAATGCTACTTCATTCAAAATTAGTCCAATAAATTGGTAAACAACTCATGGTAAACTTTATAGCACATGTTATCCAAAAGTTTGCCAAAACGCCATAGAATGGCCTTTATCAGAAGGCGGAAGTTCTCAGAGTGCCCTTCCATCTCCAGATTATCACTACCACAACAGAGGGGTCAATGTCTAAAGAAAAAAACAATCACTATGGCATGGCTTCCTGATTGATTTTTTGTGTGACCACTCTTAGAAAAATGGTGTATTGTGGCTTCAACCATTGAAATTATGAATAATGTAATAACAACAAATAGAGATCCAACTATTTGTGATTATAGGTACATGAAAATGACTGCCATAGCACTACTATTCTAATGTCTGAGTTGATAATGCTAGTTTGTTTTTTTGGATGTTTTGTGATTATATGTGCATGAAAATGACTACCATAGCACTACTATTCTGACGTCTGAGTTGATAATGCTAGATTGTTTTTTTTAATGTTAGATTAGCTATTAAATCGCATTCTATTTTTAGTCCATTGTTATTTCCACCTAATTAGAGTAATGCTTGGCAGATGGAATCATTTCAACCCGGTCCGATTGATACATCTGTATTATCAGAACAAGATAATCATGTATCCACATCAATATGGAACAATAAGGAACCTGGTGTTTACCGATGTATTCCCGCTAACCCAAAGAGCGGATTTTGGAAATTAAATGATAGGCAATGCGATATTGTGAAAAGGACTGGCCTCCACCATCTATCGCAGATTTGCCACATGTGAATCGACCATGCTCTAATAAGTGCATTAATTGGAAGGTGGAGTCCAGAAACAAATACCTTTCACTTTTTTTCAGGAGAGGCCACTATTACACTTGAAGATGTGGCATATATTTATGACCTACCCATTGATAGTCCACCAGTTATAGGCCGTATATACACGAAGAGACCCATCATTGAGGAAGTATGCAATACACTCTTGGGAAAGGTGCCTAAACCCACGGACATCGAGGGTGGACAGCTCAAACTGACATGTTTTCATAAGAGATTCGTTGAGCCCCATCTTAAGAGGATATCAATAAGTATACTAGGGCATATCTTTTTTGCCTTATTTCAACCCAAATGTGTGGGTTTACATCGAGGTCAAGGGGGCCTGCCTACCTTCTTGAATTATTTGAAACATTCCAAGTGTGCATGGGCTTCTGCTTGCCTCGCAAATTTATACAGAACACTATCCAAAGCCACCCGAGTGAAGCATGGGATAAGAACAATAAATGGGGCCTCCAACTTCTCGAGGTAAATAATAACTACCACGTATATTGCTTGTTACAATAAATATTGAAAATCCAAGTTTATGAATTGATTATATTTCGACAGATATGGGCATATTCCCAAATGAAAATTAGACGTCCAATAAAAAAAAATATGGATTCTATCAAATTCGAGTTTTCACTTTTTAAAATGTGGAAAAATAGACTGAAAAATCAATTTTGGTTGACTACTGTTGAAGAAGCGCGTCAACAACTCGATCAACAAGGCATTGATCAGTAAGTTCTTTTAGTTATCACTGTGTTCTTATATATTTTTTCAGGTAAGTTCTTTTAGTTATCTCTGTGTTCTTATCCATTTTTTCTCTATCTATATGGAATAATGAAAAAATGGGTGCAGTTTGAGTGGCAGCCTTACCTCTAATTTGTTGAAGAGTTGATTAAACACGTGTCAGAAGTAGATAGTTGTCTTTTTACAGCATGCACGGAAATGATATTTTACTCAATTGTTGAACCTCATAATGTGGATCTTGTAATGAAGCAATTTGGCTGGAGACAAATCCTACCTCAACCACTCCATCCAACTCCTTGGAGAGATGAAAAAAGCTCAAATGTTACAATCGATTATGGAGTTAAGCTGAAACAAGAAGTACAAGCATGAGAAAATAGAGTGTCATTAGTTATCGATGGAGAGTACGATGACTTGGTCAGTAGACATTTTGATGAGTACTTTGCTTGGTAACACCGTATTACTAGACTACGTGTATGGCGGCCACCCCATGGAAGAAGAAATGCACAATATGAAAATGCAGTCCAACAGGTAATTGTAGCTGCAACATTAGCTGAACAAGTGGCTTAAGCAATAAATTTATGTTATTGATACATTACTTCTTTTTTTTTGTTTAAAGAACATGTTACTCTGTCTTATTGATACATTACTCTGTTAAGAGCTAATCTTGACATATTCTATCATCAGATGGAAATCTTCCTCAAACATATTGTGGCTACCGTAGATAGCGTGGATGAGAAATATGATTCATGGTTCTTGTATAAAATTATGCAAACAATTCAACACCAATGTTTGAAATTCTCAGTTGCTGCTAGATTTGAAAATTTCAACTTGGAGAAATTTATTAATAGCGGGTCATATGAGAATTTCAATAAGGTTAGTTTTGATATATTAACAATTCCTTCATTGTATACTACAACTGTATTGAATTCCATTGGTTGTTTAACTCTATTGTTGAATATAATATTATTGTGAGATATCTATGCTGTGCAACAGGAAAATCAAGAGGAAGAAATAGGACAAGTGCCACCTGATGTCCACACACCCCAACCTTCCCCATTCGCAAACCCAAGTCCCACACCCCACCCACCCCTATTCGTAACCCCAAGCGCTCAACCCTAAACTTCTCCATATGTGGTTCCAAGTCCAACACCACAATCACCCCCGTTTGTACCCTCCAGCTCCACATCCGAGCCTTCTCCATATGTGATTCCAAGTCCAACAACACAACCACCCCCCTTCTGTATGCTCGAGCTCCACACTCCAACTTGATCCATCTGTGATTCGAAGTCCAAAACCCCAAGCAATCCCTTTTGTAATCCAAAGTCCCACACCTCGTTCACCTCCAATCGTTATTCCAAGTCCAACATAGGATGTATCTTCAATGGTTGGCCGAGTGAAAGGTAATCCTAGGAAAATGATTATTCCTCCAAGGCTCTCTCCATATGTCTTGGGTCCAAGAAGCAAACGCCCACGGCCCAACCCACAATATTCTCTTACACCAGAAGAAGATATGATCTTAGATAAGTTTTGGAACGGTTATTATAAAAAGTATGTATGTATAATGTATTTTTTTAAAGTTTGCATTATTAGATTGGGCAATACAAGTATATAATGATCTTATATATGTAGGGTACCAGAATTAGATCAAATTTGTTCAAGGGTTTCTACTAAGAATCTGCGTCAGTGCCTGCGTAAACTTGGATCGATACCAATGTATGTCGCAATTATGGATAGTAATATTGTATTCAATATTAATTTTTCCATGTAAATGAATAAATTGTATCAGATGGGTTGATTATGGTGCATGTGTATTAGATAATGGATTGCTGGTTTGAGATTCTTGAGGCCAAGGTCCCAACAACACATTTCTTTCCATCTTCACTGGCGGTATGGAAGTTTTTTGTCCTTGATGACTTATAGTATTATGATGTGGGTCATAGTAAATTTTGTTTCTTTACCATGCAGCATTGGGAGCAGAACAATTTGACAGATTATTATTGTATTGCATTTGGGAAAGAGAGACTTAGAGAGTAAAGTGAATATCAAATGTTGTTTTTTCCAATCTGGCGTCAATCACATTTTTTCCTCCTAGTTAAATATCCAAAACGAGAAAAATGGGAGTTTTATAACAGTTTGGATAACGATGCTGATTGGGAATATATTCGGCATTTCGTAAGTGTATCTCTACTTAAATATATTTATTATATATTTTAGAGTATCACGTCTTTGTGCATTGATATATGTAAGATCATGTACAGGTTTTATTCATTACCAAATGTTTCTCCCAACTTGGTTGGGATGATCCTGCACACTGGCCAACTGTACCTCATGCATATCCTAAACAAGATAATGAGTGAGTTTAAGTTGCAAATGTTAGATGCTTGCATTATTGGATGATGGGATGCATGTTCTCATATGCGAAAATTTGTGCAGGGATGATTATGGAGTATTTGTGATGGCATACACTGAGCATCTAGTACTTGACCGACGCATGCAATTCATACAGAGCAACATGTAGTTTTACAGACAAAAGACCGTGCATGACATATATTACAAGCAATGTGGAAATAGTGGTTTCCTCGAATCTACGATAGATGATGGAGACAGATGATGGAGGGCAGCCATGCTGAGAGAGTAGTAGATGGATTCTAGATCGTATTAGTTTTTTAGTTTCATATTTTGTAGTTACATGTATATGGAGTTTTTGTATATGATAGGTTGAGTATGATGTGATAGCTAGTTCAGTTTTGGCTTCAAAGGCTAGGATCAAGCAAGGTCATTTTTTAGGTCAATCATTATTTTGTTTAACCAATGTAAATAACAGTGTACAAGTTTTTAGTATACATGTTTTTTGAGTGTTTTAGTTCCATTTTGTTTTTTTCTAATCAACATTGGCATATCCGATAGGTGACTGATATGTATTGGTCAGTACTGTATCCACTGATATCTTGAAATTATGGGTCCAACAAGTGGTGTGATCAATATGATAACAGAGAAATTTTTTATCATAATAACATAATAATTTCATGAAAAGAATCTTAAGTAACATGATAAAAACAACATAATGTCTGATTTTAATGAATGAATGATTTCTATTTTTTTTATTCTTATTTTATAATTTAAATTAATTTTTTTTCAACAATAGAAATTTGCCAAACCAAAGTTTATCCCCCCAGCAAAGTTTGAACTTCTTCTGGAGTAGCACTGTCCTTTGCCCTGCAGTGTTGGGAAAAATTCCAGAGACTACTCTCGCTATAGTGAAACCTTTTTTCGCTAGAGCGAGAATAATCCAATTCAGAATCCAGAGAGTGGTCTCACTATAGCGAGAATGGCACGAGACCACATCAAAACAGACTGCAGACCTGACCTCAAGAGGGGCTCACAGAGCATTGTCTCGCTATAGTGAGACCTATTCTCGCAATAGCAAGCCAAGCCTCGCTATAGCGCCACCAATGTCATGGGTAGTTTCGTCCACGAGATCTAAGGGGTATTTTCTTCCTGGAGGATTAATGCCTTTCTCTCTGACTTTTCCTGCTCATTCATACTCTCATACTCTCATCACTTGTTTCTGTGATTTCCTTCTCTCATCTTCTCAGGTATGATCCTCTTCTCTACTCCTCATCTTGTCATGCGTATTATTTTTTTTTTCTCTTACATTCACTTGTGGTTGCAGTCTTCTTGGGTTTTATTGGGTTTTCAAGCCAATTTTCATCGGCGTAAGGGTCAGTTTACATCTGTAGATTTAACCAAAAAAGATGAGGCAAAGCCTATTTTTTCTCATCCTCTCTCTTCTGCCTATACCATTTCCATGTTTATTTTTTCCATTTTGAGAATATCCCAAATCCAAGCTCCCTGCAACTCAATCTTCTTTAACCATGGCAAGAAAGATCTCTTCATGGCAAGAAAGATCTCCCTGACCAACAGACGCTTGCATTTGGATTAAGTAAAAAAATGAAAGAAAAAAACCAAATGATGCACATTAGGTCTTGGATTTGGGTTGAATCACAAAACCCATGTCAGAAAGTAAAGGGAGAGGGTTTGATTCTGGGAGAGAGGGAGGTAGCCAAGATTGAGAATGATGAGATCCAGAAAGGGAAGGCGAGGAAAAGGGCTGAGATAGTGGGCATCTGGGCAAGAGAGAGGAAATGTTAGGAACGGGGACTAGTTTAAAAAGTTTTCTATCTTTGCATTTTGAAGCTTGGTAAAAGCAAAAAAAAAAAAAGTTCCGAAATTCAGAAATACTTGTTCTGCAGTTCCATTTCTCTTTACATGTTCTGTTGGTTCATTAACAACATTATTCAGGGCATAAGGCCCAACTACCTGATGCTCAAAAATAAATCTGATAAGGAAAAATGAACTTTTGAGTTTGATTGAAAGTTCGGTGGAAGTGCATGTGATTTCAATTTTGCGTGTTGTCCAGTTCAAACGGTTGATTTCTCTTGGTTATTTGCTCTGTGACAAAGTGCTAAATGATGTTTCACCCTTTTGGGATTATATGAATTCATTTGTATATGATGAAAGTTGGATATGGTTTTTTTGCACACTAAGGGCAAGTTTGGCAAAGATCCTTGGAGAGGAATCATCTCTGTCTTTCTTCGATCGTACGAAATATTCACATTTGATAACATCTAACTAGGAGGAAAAGGAATCTCAAAATCCGTTATTGCAACGAAAACCCTTGTCCGACCTCTCCCCATCGGATCCCATAAATCCGAGGTTTTAAAGGAGGGGTATAAAACGCTTTTTTCATCGCTGGAGAAAACCTCTCCCGAGCCCTGCCCTCTCCCAACTCGTCTCTCTGCAAGAAGCGAAACCTGGAAGCCATTTCCTTCTCTCCACTATCACTCTCTATGCAAGGAATCCAGGACCTAGAAGCCCTCCCTCTCGACTCTCTCTATCAGGTAAAATCCGAACCCTAGCTGATGTCCCCCACACTCTTCTCCCTCCTTTTGCTCCAAACCCTAGCTGCTCTCTCCTACACTCGACTCCCTCTTTCTACTAAAATCCAATCCCTAGTTGCTCTGTCCCTCCACTCCCTCTCTTTGGCACTACCAGTACGTGCTCTCTCCCTTTCTCTGTCTCTCCTGACCTGCCTCCATTCCGATTGCTCGATTCCCGCCCTTGACAAGGAAGCCGTCAATCCAACCTACCTCCACCCTCTTTTTATTTTTTTGGCTAAATGGATAACTGGTACAGAACTTGTGAGGTCAAACATGACTGATTAATTGCTTGGATTCATCATCTCTGCTCATAGACTGTAAAACATTTGTGAGATCACATGACTGAAACATTTATGAGATCATGACTGACAAGCATTTTTTAGATCAAATGACTATTAAAACTATTCGATTCAACATTTGTGGATTCATCAGTTGAATTTAGTGCAAGCTGAGTGATATACATGTACTCCTTTTTCAGATAAAAAATGGAGTTAATACCAACCATTTGATTGCACCTATTGAAGTAAAATCATGAATGGTGGATAGGAATAACAGCATTGGCTTGTTCTTCATGCTTTCCTAGCATTCTAATCGGTGGGTCATATGTATATGTGTCTCTGCTAAATGGTATTTCCATCAGCTATGGCAGCAATGCAGCAAGAAAAATGTGCAGGTGCCTCTTTTTCATCGTACTTCTCTTTGTTAAAAAGGACTTTGACAATTGCAAGCTTGTGTGTCCAACTGGAAGACGGAATGTCCCACTAGAGAAACAAAGAAGAAATTAATTTTATTTCATATTTTGTGTTCCTTATCAGACAAGTGAAAACTAGAGGTAGAAAAGTGACTTTTCTCTAGTTTCATATTAGATTTTTTAAATTATATTTGCAAATGCTTACTACATGTGTGAAAAGAGATTTTCTCTCACCATGAAAGACCTTGAAAGGTTAACCCCTCTACCCGGACTTTGTACAGTTAAGAGAAAACTACAACTAATGAATAAGAATACAAATATATTTTTTGTCAATCATTCTCAAGGTTTGTTTCTAGTAATTTTTGAGATAATTAGTTTTTTTCGGTGGATTTCCATATGCTTACCAAACATGGATTTAAAAAAAAATCATTGCTGATTCCATTGTACTAGCCAAACCTGTTTCATAATGAATCATCTCTCTCATAAATCCTTAGTGAGGAATGTTTGATTCCGCGGCACCAATGAATCCTTCAAAAAGAGGATTCCTCTCCTATTACCAAACGTGCCCTAAGTGTTTGTTGAATTTCCTAGGAGAAGTTTTGCACCTTATGTGTTTGTTTATTTGTCTCTGTGACTCTCCATGGTACAGCATGCCTTCTAAAATTTATAAAGGGAAGCGACCAGTTGGGTCTTCCTCTCGTTTTAATACTGAACGGTTTAGGGATGCTGTGTGTGCTGAACGTTTTGAATCAATATTCATCAATCGCACAGTCATCTTTGAGAGAATAGTTGTGCAAACCGATCTCACTCATACAAGGTTTTTGCACTGGCTTCATCTTAACCGTCTTATGATTCTAATGAACTTGATTGATGAATGCTTTGAAGACTGGGTACGGGAGTTTTATTGCAACATATTTGATGTTACAAGTAGTGATTTCAAGATTTATGTTCGGGGAAAGACATTGTCTGTGGTTGCAAATAGGATTGTCACTTTACTCAATCTTCGGAGACCTGCTCCCAGATCCTATCCATTCTCAGATTTGGATAACATTGTGATACAAGCGAATGAGGTGGCTACCGTTCTCTGTGGCGAACCCACTGTATGGGATACTCCTCTTCTGAAGATATCCGGTCTAACCACTGATTACCGATTGCTCAACACATTTTTCTGCCATAACATTGAGCCTAGAAGCCATAAATCTGATCTTCTCTATCCTCAGGCTTTCCTTCTTGACTCCTTAGGCACAGGCACCTCTGTTGACATCCCACACGAGATACTTGAATCAATGCTGCGAATTTACGATGAACCACGGAAACTCACTCTTCCGCTTGGTGCAGTGATTTGCAAATTGATGATTGAGGAAGGTTGCCAAGCATACACCCATGAATTGCCCGTAGCTCAAAGACAGAAAATAAACGGCAGAATCAAAGCAATGTCTGATACACGTGTGGGTCGACGTCTTCAGGGGGGGCAAGCCCCAGTCCAAGCTGATGACGCAGAGGAAGATTCCTTTGAAAATCATCTCCTTGCGGTTGAACATGCAGTGTTTGATCAGTCTGTCCAAATTGAACCATTGGACGAAAGGCTAGCAATCGGTTTTTCTGACATTTGTAATCAGCTGACCAAAATGTTCAACCAACTTCATCATCAATGAAGCGCCTCCTTCAAAAGTGTTTTTTTTTTTTTATGCTTTTCTCTTCGTTATCCATGACTATGTACAACCCATATAAAAAATATGAATGGTAGTTTTATATTTTGGTTTAACCTTCTGTACACTATTATCTAATGAACTCAATCAGACTTAACATATCCAACCTTCTCTGCTTCAGATTACCAACACCCTTAGGGTATCAATGTTTAATTAACTGGCACATTTGCGCTCAAAATAACTAATCCACAGAATCCAACAAAAACATCACAAAAAATAACAATTAGAATAATTTAAAAAAAAGGTGTTACAATTTCACGCAAAAGAGGCTGGATTCATTTTGTCTCGAGGCTTCACAAATTTATCTATTACAAAAAGGCTATTACAAAAAGGACCCACATGATGCTTCACAAATTTATCTATTACAAAAAGGCTATTACCCTGCAGGACCCACAAGATGCTTCACAACTTTATCTATTACAAAAAGGCTATTACCCTGCAGGACCCACATGATGCTTGTTTCCCATATATACAACAAGCAGTGGGTCATTGTTGCTAATGCATTGTTTTTTCTTGTTAAACAAAGTTCCCATATATACAATCAGCAGTGGGTCATTGTTACAAAAGTATTTACTATAAACAATCTTTTTCAGCAAATCCTACCAACTTTTTGTAGGATGAATTGACATTATTCTTGAGCCGATGAATTCTGACATCTTTGTCGATTATGACCCTTTCCTCGACAGCGGGAGCACGTGACTGGATTCCTTTGTCGGTCTTCTGTACGAATTCTATTCTTCTTGGGTCGGCCAGGTTGTCTTCTTGCATGCGGTGGTAACACCCGCACATTGCTTCTTTTCTCCCATTGCCTTATATCTCGTGTTGCATGCAAAACATAACTGTATGTTTGTCGATATGTATCCCTGGAGAACCAATGCTGACAAAAGTCGTATGAGTCAAGATCTCTGGCCTTGATTACCGCTAAGGCATGAGAACAAGGGATCCCAAGTACGTCCCACTTCGGACAAGTACAAGAATGTTTGTCAAGCAAAACGACGTCTACATACTCACCAGGTGAATGAACCTGATATTCCCATTGACTGGCTGGATGCATTCCTAATCTACGTGAATGTTCCAACTCCATGTTTATGACCCTTTCAGCATAATTGGTCATCCTTGTTTCTAGCAATTGTGATTTCAAGCATCGATCTTAAAAAAACTCCATCAATTTGGCGCGTATCGCTTCAACTTGTTTCGCTATAGGAAGCTCCCTCACTTTCTTCAGCAAAGCATTCGTACATTCCACAATGTTCTGAGTGAGCATATCATAACGTCGGCCCCTTACAAATGCATTTGCCTATTGCTCTTTTGAGATGTTGTCAATGTACTTGTATGCTTCTTCTGAAACAATTCTTATATCAGCCATCTCTTTCTCATACTCGCATGCTCTGTACATTTTTGCCGCTCTCCAAAACTTAGCCACGATAGCTTTATCATTGAATCTTTCAGCTATATTTTGTGCAACATGTCGTACGCAATGACAATGATATGCATTTGGGAACCTATTGGAAATAGCTTGCACAATTCCTTTTTGCCGATTAGAGACAATAGTCAAATTCTGTGTAGGGCGAAAAGCAATAGAAATCGCAGCAAGAAACCACTCCCAAGAATCTTGTCGCTCAATTTTAGCTATGGCAAATGCGAGCGGAAAGAGTTTGCGGTCTCCATCATAAGTCACGACTGTGAGTAAGACTCTAGGATATTTTCCGCGAAGATGGGCACCGTCGACAGCAATTAATGGTCTTAGGGATGAACGAAATGATTGTATGCTTGACCCAAATGCCCAAAAAAAAATTAAGAACAAATCATCATCTTCCTTAATCACACCGTTACGCAGCCAGGATTTGTCCTCTCCAGCTCAAGGTAATAGTGGGGCAAAATACTGAAGGACTCATCGTAAGAACCCCGAATATCAAGCATCACAATTTCTATTGCTTTCCATGCCTTCCTGTAACTATATAAAACACCAAATTCCAATTGAAAGTCAGTAATAATTTCCTTCAGTGTGTACGACAGATGGTGTCGAAGCCGCTCCTTGATCCACTTAGCGACTAAAATCGATGTAGCTTGCCTATGTCCCATCCTTAACGCTGGCTTTGAACAACAGTGACTGATGTTATATGTTCTCACTTGAAACTGTGGTCCAGAAGCCACAATCGAAGCGTGGATACGCTACGGACAAGTAGGAATAGCACATCTTGCAGTGACTTCTGTCTTGCTCATTTGCAGAGGCTTAATAGCAAAGTTTTTGTGCATTGCAAATTTCGCCAATGTTTCTCTAAATGAATCACGATCTGGAAAATGTCTTCCCTTCCACATGTCATGTTAGGAATTCTCTCCATGCTCATCATCAGTGTGCTCTAAATTAGGAATCAAAGTGTCAACAATATTATTGTCTTGTATTGCATTAGATTTCTCTCCATTAACTTCTGCGACACATGCTCCGTTTTCTACCAGAACAAAATGCTGGGATTCACGTGGTGGGGAGTAGCACATGCCATGGGGCTGTTTAAATCGAACTGAATAGGTTCAGTGCCCGGACTGTTTAAATCGAGCTGAATAGGTTCGGTGCCCGATAAATCAAACCTACATAGTGGATGATCAATCATAAACACATTGATGGAAAAAATATTCAGAAACTAAATTTTAAAAGGTTTAGTGCAAACCTATTGGATTTGGTAATTGGAAAAAGACAGACTTCATCCTCAAGGACTATTGATGGGTTTATATCAGCTTAATTCATGAACAATCTCTTTTTTATGCCATTACTTCTTGTTACCTCCTCATTATCTTGTTCATTCTCAAGAACTATTGATGAGTTTATATCAGCTTCATTTATGAACAATCTCTTTCTTACACCATTACTTCTCGTTACCTTCTCATCGTCTTGTTCATCCTCAAGAACTTTTGATGGGTTTATATTAGCTTCATTCATGAGATATCTCTTCCTTACGCCAATACTTCTTGTAACCTTCTCATCATCTTGGTCTAATTGAGATATTGTACACCTGCTATGCATCTAAATTGACTTAGGTAATAAAATTTATAATAATAGATATCAAGCAGTAATAATGTGATTTATTCCATACCTTAAACTTGGTGGTTGATGGTTTGTGGCAACACCATCACTTCTATGGATATATAGAAAGATAAGATCAACTTCATATCGAAATAATCTGAACATTCTCATGAGATCGTCATCACCTCTTAGGCCTACTAATGTAAAGTTTCGGCCTGTATGATATATATATTGCATGTAAGGGTACCCATTCCTCATCTCCAAATTGGTTTCTGCTACAATTTTTTCAATTAGTGAATTGTAAGTTATGTTGCTATCGACAAAGACAGGCTTGTGCTCTTCACCGTTATATATTGGATGTGAGCGATCCACATCTAGCTCTCCATCAAAGTACAGTATAAGACACAAATCAACATCTAACATCCTAATTAAAAAAAATAAAAATACATTATATTTTATTAATAAAAATTGCATGGGTTGGAAATAAGTAGTAATCATAGGATGAATTTTACCATCAAATCCTTTGTTATGAGAGTTATACGAACAATATAATGCCACAATATTAGTACCTATAAAGGACTTGGAATGCCTTATTTTCTAGTGAGTAACAACTTCATAAATTTTTTAATAACATAGAAATAAAAAAAAAAAAAAAAAAAAAAACAAGGCTTCACCAATGGACTATTAAATAGGTTAATGGTGAAAGATACAAGATGACGGAGCAGTATATAAATAAAAAAAAACACATCAAATGCAAGAAAATGAACAAAATAATGCATTTCATGGAGGGATCTAAATCTTAATAAGTGATTTACGGTTTCCATCATAAGAATCAAAGCAGAAAAAACGTTTATCGATGCTACATTTATGGGTTGTTTTTCTAACGCATTTAGAAATTATATGGTCCAACATACCTGTTGTGATGAATAAAATGTATAAAGTACGGATGAAAGAAGGTGGAATGGTAATATCCTAACGGAACCCACAAGCCAAAATGGAGAAGATGGAAACGGAGCTTCAGTTCGTGGAAACAGAACGGAGGTGTTCAGTTTGTGGTGTAAAAATGTATTATTTGATGGGGTGGGAGTAGGTAAGGGTGCGATATCCTACGAGCTTAGGATATCGAACCGTTCGATATCCTAGGGCCTAGGATATCGAGTCCTGGGATATCCTACAGGCATAGGATATTGCAGGAAAAAGGGTAAAACTGTCCCACTTTGGGCGTCCTTTTGTGTACAATTTTCTCTTAGGCCTAGGATATTAAGTCCTGGGATATCCTACAGGCATAGGATATTGTAGGAAAAAGGGTAAAATTGTCCCATTCTGGGCATCCTTTTGTGTACGATCTTCTCTCAGGCAATTTGGATTCTTTCATCTTGTCTTGGGTAAATTTGGGGTTTTGGAATGTCCGTACAGTAACTTTCCCTTTGTAGAATGTAGGCATTAGTTATTTGTGAAACTAATGCTAAAAAACATACAGACTAACAAAATTTTGCCCACTAATCAATTTCTTTCACTCATGTTGCAAATGGATACTTTTGGCACATTGCCTATGGACAACAGCGAAACATGGTACTAAAAAGGGCTACCAGGTTTTGACTTTAGATGTGAAACCTCTTTTTTTTTTTTTTCGGGTGTTATGGTTTAGAATAGAATTTCATTTTTGTTTTTTAATATGACGACCTAACTAGAAATCATTAATTGAAGATTTCTATCAAATTTGGAGCTTTAAAGCACTAGAGCTTCTGATTGGGTGGCAATGGTTTGAGCTGGTTGCTTGGGTCTTCAGGTCCCTCGGCGCGGTTTGGACAAGACTGGAAGAGTTGGTGATAAGTAAGAAGGTGTAACCAATCTTCTTTGTGTCTCTATGGTTGCATGATCAAGAGCACATAAAAGAGGCCAAGGGTTAAAGGATAGGTTCTTCTTCATAAAAAAACAAAAAAGCATGGAAGGCCTAAAGAGTAAGCCCATCCCTTAAGGCCCAACCCATGCCTTCACTTCAAAGCCCATCGGCCGTTGGGTGTTGGAATAAAATGAATTGAGAAACAAGCAGGCCTGTGTGTTCTTTTAACGGGAATAATTTTTGGTAGAACACTCCCAACTATAACGGGAACACAGTTATATTCAAGTGAATAATATATAAAAAAAAAGAAAAACTTAAATTTTTTATTTGATGTGCTTGAAAGATAAAATAGAAGAGGTTATGTTTAAAAAGTCGATGACCTTGTGACTGTTCCTGTCTTATTTATTTATTGTTGTTATTATCATTATTTCTGTTAATTATTATTATGATTTATTATTTATAATTCGAAGGCTTTGGAAGATTTTATGACATATTTTATCAAAGGGGCTGAAATTGAAGGAGAACGGGTGACAATTATTAATTTTGTACCAGTTCTGCTGAAATGACCAAAAATCTTCTTTTTGGTCAAGTGGCTGAAACGAAATTTTGCAAAAAACTTTTTGTTTTAAATTTTGGCCGAAATAACATTTTACATAATTAATTTATTTTTTTTACTTTTTTTTATTTTTATACATAAATGCTTTGTATTTCTTATACTTTCCCAAAATGTAATTCCAAAAATTTCACTAGAATGGATTAAATCCATATTTATTTATTTTTTTTACTTTTCTATATTTATATATTATTTAATGTTTCCCCAAAATGTAGTTATGAAAAGTTTCGCCGAACTTCCAAATTAGTCGAAACTTTTTATTTTGGAGGCTGGACCGAAATGGGGTCCGAAACGATACTGACAACTATGGGTAAAGATCAACAGATGGCTATTAAACACACTATGTTTTATTTTATTTTATTTCACAAGAATGAAAAGTGAAGTCCCATAAAAGTAAGCTTGATTTATGTCTCCCCGTTATGTTTTTGCTTCTCTCCACTTCTCACATTTCTTGATGGTGACTCACCGGCTATATATGCTTTTTATCTTTAAATACTCAATCTTTAGATATTTCTATCTTTATATACTCTTACCTTTCCAAAAAATTTTAGATATGCTCTTGTCTTTCCCAAGATTAATAAAAAAAACTTACAGGCTACATTACTATTTATTTTTGCTTTCTTGTTTTTTTTTTTTTTTGTTTTATTTAAATCCCATGATCTACTATTGGTGTTGTAGGTGACGGGTCCACTCCCGATGAACCAGAGATTGAGGCGATCCAAGAGAATTTGTCAAAGAAGTTCCATGTGCGGAGAGTAGATAATGTAACACAAGTAGTCGGGCATTGCGCTTGAGAGCCTACATGCTTACCCTTAGATAGATTACATTTTGTACATCGCCTACATTTTTGGGGACGGCTTGTTGTAATTAACATGCTTTCATGTTTTGTGCAACTTTAACTTTACTTATGCATGGAAATGATACCGTGCTTATTTTACTTTCTCTTGCTTTTACCGTCCATATTTACTTGTATGAAAGAGACGCTTTTGCAGTGTATTGAGGAAATATTTATGTCTCACACTGCGAACTTCAATCCACATGGGGCCATGTTTTTATATATATATATATATATATATAGGGGACAGCTCTCCTAAGCTCAAGCTTAGGATAAGGTAAGCTCAAGTGTATGGTGGGGCCCACCTGGAGACCCACATGGGGATGGGGGTGGGGGTGATTTCAAGGACTCCCTAGGATCTTCCTCTCTACAAAAAATCAGCTCCAACCGTGATTTCTATCATCTCCATATGGGCCCAAAAGTTTAATGGTAAATAGTTCATTCGGATCGATACATAGTCAATCCAACGGTCCAGTAAATTCGGATCTAACAGAAAATTGGTGGACATGTGCAATTTAGTGGGTTCATGTGTTTGGTCCATTTGGATGGACCAAAGGTGGGCTCCACAAGCATAAGCTTACAAGATTTTATCATAAACTTGAGCTTAGGAGAGCCTTGCTCATATATATATATATTAAAGGTGCTCTTACTAGAATGGGTGCTAGTTTAATAATAATGCACAGTAGATGTAACCACCAACTAAATAGGATAGGACTAGGAAAACTATCCACCAATTACACACCACAAGAAGGCAGACACAAATTTAATACGAAAATAACGATTAGAAAAACCAATCACTATTGAACGGTCACAAGAGATATACTCACGGCTTATTTATCCCAGTCAGTAGGTCGACCTAAGGACTGTAGTTGTTTTTGTACAGCTGCTTATGTTACCACAACTTTCCCGCTGCGCACCACTCCCCGTGCTTGATCATCTGGCATCTTGAGAACCAAGATGAACTAATCTTCTACAAAGAAGTAGAAACTTTAAATCTTCTAAAGCAGCCTTTCAAAACAATCTCTCAATGGCTTTAGAGAACAAGGAATCTCTCTTAGAATGATCGCACCCCAGAAAAAAAGAACTTCTTCTGTGTGACTTAGGGTTGAGAGAAACACTCTATATATAGCCTTAAATCCATGCAATAGACTTTTAATAATAATCCACTAAGAATATCAAGTCTATTCAAACTCTTTCATAAGTTCGGATCCAACTGGGCTAAGTTCGCCCCGCTCGCTATAGCGAGCCCTGTCTCTGGCGTGTGGTCCGGATTCCCAGCTTCGCTATAGCGAACATACAATCTGGATTTTGGCTTGTGGCTCCAAAAATCTTCAGTCTTCGTTTCAGTTTTTACTTCAGTTCTTCTGGCGACTCAACCACAATTCATTCTAAAAGAAATAAAAAATTCCAACTCAAATGGATCTAGAGTTTTGTCTTAACCTATGACTTAGCCAACACAATAAAATCCTAACACACACACAGTTTTAATTGACCCCATAATTTAACTAATTCGCCTCAGGATGACTTTCCCGATTGCGTGGGAATCTGGTACGGGAGTTATTACTCTAGTGCTAAGGAAGAGGAAGGGCTTGTGATAAGGAATAACTTTGGTGCTAAGGAAGAGGAAGGGCTTGTGCTAAGGAATAACTTCGGTGCTAAGGTAGGGTACCCTAGTTCGCCTGAATCACAGCCAAACGCGTTAAGAACGAAAATATATTTAACCGTTGGATGCCATTTCACTTTATTTTTGCTTCACCCCATGGAAATAGTCAGGCCCTTTAGCTTTATGTAGTGCCTTCACTTTTTAATAATTTAATTCATTTACTTGTTCTTTCTGAGTCTCTTCATAAACAGTAGTCAACACAAGTCTCGCAAACCTTTCCCAATAACTTCCTTCTAGCTCAAGGTTGACTGTATCTCATATATGCCATAACACAGTCCAATTCTAATTATCTCTCACAAGCGGTGTGGAAAAACAGCAATCCAAAGCAAGTTCTTAGTACCTCCTCTTTGCTATATTCTCATTAGGTATCTACCATATTTCTAAATTTTCCAATTTCCATGCAAGCCATGAAAAGTAGGGCTGTCAAAATGCCATGCGACCAGTTAACACGACATGAACCCACACGATATTAACGAGTTCGGGTGGGCTCTTAATGGGTTCGGGTCGTTAACGGGTCCAACCCGTTAACACATTAAGTTAACAGGGTCGTGTACGAATTAAACCAGTAACCCGTTAACAACGCGCTTAACCCATTAATTTTTTTTTAGTTCCTAAGTGTACAAGAATTAATTTATATTCTAAAAGAATAAATTAAAATTTATTGTTTTATAGTGGGGTTTTAGGTGTGATCCACTCGAGATCCTCACTAACAGTTTCATGTGGCTTATATATTTTTCTCCTTATATATTTTTGTATGGATTTTCTTTTAATTTTTGAAATAACTTAATTACTTAACGGGTTAACGGGTTGGGTTATGTAACCCGTTGAATTAACAGGTTATGTTCGGGTTGGATTTTTTTATCCGTTAAATTAGCTGGTCGTGTACGGGTTGCAGGTGATTTTAACACGAATTCGTTAACCTGTAACCCGAATTCGTTAACACGATACGATTGACAGCCCTAATGAGAAGTCAGTTTCCTTCTCTTTCTTTTTTGTAGCACATGTATGAGGAATGTGCAGTTCTTTATTTCCTTGCAACCCATCTGAATTCAGTTTCCTTGTCTTTCTTTTTTGTAGTACATGGATGATGAATATGCACTTCTTTATTCCGTGTGTTTGAAAAATAATATATTTGTTCTTAAGCTTGTTTCTTGATTGTCCCAAAGTTGTAACTCAGCTAATAAGGGAGATAAGCGTGTCGGTGAGAGTGTGTAAGTTCTAGTCTTTACCATAGCAAAAGAAAAAAAATGTTTTTTGATTTGTGTAAAAGATATTAGGGTTAGCTAACACGAGATGGGATGTGGTAAAAATGATGATGGCAATCTATCTTGGATCTGCTGCTTTGGTTGTTAGAAGTGCATGGAAATCTATGGAAATGGACATTTTCAGATTCAAAGTGCTGATTGATGTCATCTGTTTCAGTTTCTTGGACGTAAGATTAGTGCTACATAGTTTCCAACTTCAGAAGATTTTCGACGTGTAAGAGAAATATAATTCGATTTTAATAAACCCATCATTTCATTTTTCACGTGTCTTTCTAATTCCATAAATCCAGACAGCTCGTGAGTCTGATAAGAGTGGCAACTGACGCTTCTGAAACCCGTGATTTAAAATACCCTTTGAATTTTCTAACAACCATCCAAAGTGTAATATTTTAAGAAGTGAAAACGCTATAAAAACCTCTGGGCTGGCACCCTCCCAGTCATCTTAACGTTAGAAGATCAAAATGAAAATGCAACAATGAAAGTAGAGTAGACAAGCAAATTATCTCATAAAGAAAAGCAAGCCGGGACAACTTCACAAGACTTCAAAGCAAGCCACACATCATTCAACACCCAGGCCGAGCTTAGGTTTTTCCACTGCCGGTACCAAAAGAAAAGAAAAACCGCACTTCGATGAATCAGTTATTAGAAGGCAAAACAACATAACAGGTCATTCAAACAAGGAGAACGAGAACTTTGAAATGTAAAGCTATCATGGGCCTAAATTAGGCCTCAGTACAGGTCTCTATAGGCAGGCTTGGCAAACTTTTAGGTCAAACTGGACCAAGGTGGTCTCAGCTCTCAAAACGTTAACAGGCCAGTTTTGGGCCTAGGGTCTCAAACCCGATGGACTCTTATTAGGCCCCATCTCTCTCTCTCTCTCTCTCTCTCTATATATATATATATATGGGATTTATTCTGGTGAGAACGGTTCTCACCATCTGATGAGAACTCTTATCCTGACCGTTCAGTCATTCAAATGATCCAATGGCTGGAGAAGTGGGTTATAATTGAGGGAAAAAAAACAAACCTACCCGCCCAGATTTCACACTCCCGCCAAAATCCCCTCCCTCTCTACCGTTTTCTCCATCTCTCTCCCTCCCCCAATCGACTTTCTCCTTCTCGAGCATCTCTCCCGGTCATCGATCGTCTTCTTCGAGGATCTCTCTCTCCCGTCTCGCAATTCTCTCCCGTCTTGCATCTCTCTCTCGTCGCGCATACATCTCTCTGCCGCCGCGCATCTCTCTTTCGCCACAGGGACCGATTAGCACCCAATCTCCGATCTTCGATCTCTTGTCTCACCTCCTGGGGAAAAGTCAGAGTCAGGTCAGTACCAGATGGATGGAGAAGACCCATCTGACGGTATACAACTAGATTTGCAGCTCTGGCTTTCGGACCATTCACAGCTTCCGACGGACTCGCAACTTCCGGTCCCCTTTGAGATTCAGAACTCGTCACAATCGACAGCGTTTATCCCCAGCTCCTCTTTTCAAGTTACTCTCTCTCTCTCTCTCTCTCTCTCTCTCTCTCTCTCTCTCTCTCTCTCTCTCTACGAAAAATATCTGAACATTTTTTCTAATTTTTTATTTGTCTTGAATCTTAAGATCACATTTTGATTCCTGGAAAGGAATCAAAATTGAAATATATGTCTATGCCGTTTTTCTAATTTTATTGGGGCTTGATGATGACTCTGGGATATTTTAGCATTTGTGAATTCATTTGAGACCACATTTTCTAAATTCAGATGGAGTAGAAATTCCCACTAACAAACAGCCCTAAAAGGTGGGACTAGAGACGCAAAGAAATTGGGCTTTACCCATTTGTAAACATGCAATACTCATTCGCTGTGTTTCCAAAGCTGTGGATAAGGTGAATGGGTAGTTCATTGCTCGTAGGAAGATGGTGAGAGTTTGGTTGGTCTGAGAGGCTAAGGAGGGTTCTGAGTACAAGAAGAGTGCCAGTAGCTAGTGAATTTGGTGACTGGATGAATATTTGTTTATACTTGTTTATATTTGGTGACTAGATGAATACTTGTTCACATTCTTGCCAGAGTAGCGCGTCTATATTTGTTTAGTCAATGCTCTGCATAGAAGAGGGGCTCTAGCTGAAGTTTGTCCTTTCAAGACATGAATACTGGATATTATTATTATTAAAACATTTCTTTTGACCCCGCGGCCCTGTCTGGCCCTTGAAGGTAGTAGGGTAAGAGCTTCGATATTGTAGGCCCGCCATGGGCCTCGAAGGCTTTGGCTCAACTTAGGCCTGGCCTGCATGAATGGGGCCCTCAGGGTAGGGTAAGGGCTTACCCCACCCCAGCCTGGGACGGCTTTTTAACAGCCCTAACCCAGCTCCTACGGGCCTATTTTAAATAAAAATGTCATCAATATCAAATACGATCCATCCTGCAATTATCATGGGACGGCTTTGTTATCTAATACTCATAAACCAATCACACTTCGAGTCGGGGAATGAGCATGTCATTTGCCAATTGGGTTTGATATCCGGTTTAGGCCCACTAGCGCTAAGCCCCACCTGTTGCTATCTCAGCCGACAAATAGCAGCATGACAAGTCTCGGCACTATTCATGCAGCTTTCTTTACGTAATGGCTTTACTTTTTTTATTGCTAATGGGGCCATCCCTGTCGTTTGCTTGCTCAACACAGGTCTTACACTACTTTCCTTCCTAACTAGCAAAACCCACGGAACCACTAAATACACAGACTAATATGAATTATGTTTATTGAATTTATTAATTAGTAAACTTTTGAGTCATTCTTTTTGTTCTAATTTGATCTTTATGTGTTTTTCCAGTTTTTTTTTCTTTACGTGAGGTGTAAATGGAGATTGATAAAGTCCGGGAACTTGTAAAAATAAATAAATAAAAGACATATTCTGGCCAAAATTAGGCTGCATTCTAGCTTGATTTAGGCTTGTAATTATGGCCTAATCTCGGCCTGTTTTTTTATCCTTAAGTCTAAACTGGTTCAGAACTATAAGTATGGACTAATTCTGGGCTGACTTGAATATGTAATTCTGGCCCGATTTGGACTGCCATTATGTCCTGAATTAGACCCAGAATTCTGGCTTGAAGATGTGACAAATCTTCATAATTTTATTTCTAAAATACCAATAAGTTGTGATTGAAATTGGACAACATCTAGCAAGCCAAACGTGTTGAAAAATATGTAATATAACTTGTTTATCCTTCAACATATGATAAGTTGCTCAAAGACACACGATCCATAGATTTGTCAAATCTTCATAATTTAATTTCAGCAAACACAGAATTATTAAATACCTCAGTGAGAATCCTTAGAGCTTCTTCAATATACTCGACTTTAAGTTCCAGTCACATCACCGAAAAGAACTATATTCCTTTTCAGAATAGGAATTGTATTACTCTTGAGAAAGTCATGATCATGAACCTTCATAGTTTTCTATTCAGACCATCCTTTTTTTATATACAGAAATACTGTATGTGGGCCCACCTCTATTCATCTATCTTTTAATTTTTTATCATCATTAAATTATGATAAAATTACAATTATAAACTGTATCCAGCTCATAATTGGTGTAGATTTTTGCAACACAAAAGAAATTAAGCCTAAATCAAGCCACACTTGATCTAAATTGTGGCCTAATCTTGACCTCTTTTTTTTTATTCATTAGTCTGAGCTAGTTTAGAATTATAAGTTTGGATTAATTATGTTCTGCCTTGAATATGTGATTTTGGACTGATTTGGAGTGCCCTTCTGGCCTGAGTTAGACCGAGAATTCTAGCCTGATTTTGTGCTCAAAATTCTGGTCTGAATTAGACTCAATATCTTGTCTTGAATTAGACCCGAATTTGGCATGATTTAGACCCAAAAGTCTGGCATGTTTTAGACCCAATATTCTGTCTTAAATTAGACAAAAAAAAAAAATGGCCTTATTTAGGCCCCAAGATCTGGCCTAGGTTAGACCCAATATTCTATCTTGAAATAAACCTAAAATCTGTCATGATTTACACAAAAAAATTAGGCCTGTTTTAGACCTGATATTATGTCTTGAATTAGACCCAAAATCTGGCCTTATTTAGGCCCAAACTGGTTTAGAATTATAAGTATGGACTAATTCTGGCCTGACTTGAATCTGAAATTCTGGTCTGATTTGGACTGTCATTCTGGCCTTAGTTAGACCCATAATTCTGACCTGATTTTTTACCCAAATTTTGGCCTGAATTAAACCCAATATTTTTTCTTGAATTAGACCAAAATCTAGCCCGATTTAGACCCAAAGATCTGGTCTGGTTTAAGCTCAATATTCTATCTTGAATTAGACCCAAAATCGGGCTTGATTTACACCAAAAAATCTGGCCTGGTTTAGACCTAAATATCAAATCTTATAACATATTTTAATGGGAGATATCGTTGAAGACTTCCCTGGACACAACATTTTTTGTAAAGAATTACCTTTTATATTTATGTATTTCTTATGTAATATTGTATTATTTAATTGGAATCTAAATCATTATACATGTCATAAAACTTTATCAGCTTGGCCTGGGCCATATAAGCAGTATATGGATATAAATACATAAGATTACTTGCGCGTACACACACACACACACACACACACATATATTTTATTTACAATATACTGTGTACGTTTAATACAACCATTAGCCTGCGCCAAGCAGGCCTTCTAAGTCCAACCAACTCTCTTCTTGAACCAAGGAGGTAGGGATGTCAGTGGGCTCCCAATTACCTGGCTATTTGAAAGCCCAGCCCAAAAAAAAGTCCAAAATTCCAGGTATGGATACCAAACATCCAGGTACCTTGTCCACTTAGGGTCTTTTTTTATTTTATTTTTTTGGGTAGACTGTCCACGTTGGTTAGAATGAATGCATCATTCTGATTTTATTTCAGTTTCTTGCAATGCTTTTCTGTGATTAGGCCCATCAGCCACATTAGTGTCTAGCATCCCCATCTCATCCAAAGTGTCACATGTATATCAATTCGAACAATAAACTTAGTGGGGCCCGTTGTGGATAGATAAGAATCCATTTGGCTTGCTGATCGGCCAAATCCATACTGTCCGATTAGTGGCCATTAAATCCCAATCCATCATCTCTCTCCTCTTCACTATAAAAGTGGGAAGTTATTTTTTTCGGAGGAAGTTATGGGGAAGTTACTCTAGAGAGAGGATAGTGGAGAGAATGGAGAGTGGAGAGAGAGGATAGCTAGAATGGAAGGAGATCTTGACAACTGTTTTGAGGTGTTCTTTAAATTCAGGATTCTTGATTTGGAGGCATGTGGTTAACCGAAAAGAAGCACATCCCAATAGATATATTTTAGTTTCTTGCAATGCTTTTTTGTGATTAGGCCCATTAGCCACATTAGTGTCTAGCATCCGCGTCTCATCCAAAGTGACATGTATATCAATCCGAACAATAAACTTAGTGGGGCCTGTTGTGGATAGATGAGAATCCATTTGGCTTGCTGATCGGCCAAATCCATACTGTCCGATTAGTGGCCATTAAATCCCAATCCATCATCTCTCTCCTCTTCACTATAAAAGCGGGAAATTATTTTTTTCGGAGGAAGTTATGGGGCCAGTTACTCTAGAGAGAGGATAGTGGAGAGAATGGAGAGTGGAGAGAGAGGATAGCTGGAATGGAAGGAGATCTTGACAATTGTTTTGAGGTGTTTTTTAAATTCAAGATTCTTGATTTCGAGGCCTATGGTTAACCGAAAAGAAGCACATTCCAATAGATATATAGGTTACATCCTTTTTGTTGTAGCTCTACTGTGTCAGTATCCCATAAATCAGGCCTCATTCCAAATATCTCCAAAGAGGCCTTGAAAAGCAACAAAAAAGCAGCGAGTTCTTGATCTTCTAATCAGGTATGGACCTGTACAAGTTTTCATATGCCAAATCTCTAGATATTCCTATTTTCTTACAACCCATGTGAACTAACAATTCCCTATCGAGGGAGAAGGGAACGAGAAAAGATGAACACACACCAAAAATACTAACTCTGTATTATTGTGTTCGTGGTAAGTCTCGTTACATGGACCAATATATAAAGAAAACTCTAAGCTAACTTGCTGAGCATGAAATCTACCATAAATAGGAAACATACCATAAGAAATAACCATAATCACAATCGTATTAAAATAAGAAACCTAACCTACATAGCGCCACAGTCTAACCCCTCCAGTGCATGTGTTGAGTCAGTGATGACTTCAATAATCCCCCTCAATGCCAACTCCCAACATCATTACGTCAAGTTTCCATCTGAATTTATGAAAGAGTTTCCATGTTCACAGTGCTAGCTCTTACTATTCCTTGAAACCATGTAACTGCTTCAAGTAGATCACTATGTCAACCCCCCATGCTGTAAAGCTTGATTGCCTTTCATCAACTTAGACTTTCCACCAATGCTAGCTATGATGCCAATCTGCTCTTGTGCGATGTTGATCTTCTCTACCAAATCATAGGTCTCGTCAAGATCTAACTCGTGCGGCTGGTTGAATCCCTTTGGTTCCAGCCATGCAGTGTTAAAGGTTTGCGGTCCCATCAAACCAACTTTCTCAGTTGTTGATCCACATGCATCCAACTGTCTTCACACTATTAGGACATGGAACCATCTCCCATGTCTCATCCGCAATCAAGGCTGCAATCTTCGAAATCATTGCATCTTGCCACTCTTTGAACTCTTATGTGATCAGTTCTGCATCTGTGTGAGTCTCTGAAACATTGCATGAAGTATCTTCCGCAACTATTTCATCAACCATCTCTTGAGGATCCAATCAAGTCCCAAACCGATCTTCCTCCTCTTCTTCAAATTCATTCTCCTTTAAACTATCTGGCCCATGATCTTCAAGCCAATTGGAATCTGAAGACACCACATCATCAACATCATAAACTATTAATGTTAATGCATAATCACAGCTTTTGACGGTGGTTGTGAAATTTGTCGCTGGGTCCCAAGCATCATCCTCAATGGCTCCCCACACTCGTTGGCCTTCCCCTTGCCTCAAGCCCTCGGTGGTTGAATATCCCTCAATGACTACCATCATCACTTTGCAACCCCCTACAATGTGCCCCGGTTTACCACATTCGTAACACACGTTTTCTTCGATGGGTTTCGGATTTTTGGCAAGCATGCTTGCATAGATGTCCCACGCTTCCTTCGGAGTCTCCATCTCCATCAGATACTCAAGCATGTCATCATCCACGGATACCTTGTTCGCAAATAGAGCCCGTGCTCCCTTCATTGTCCACTGTTCCGCATGGATTTATTTTCCGATGGTGTTGTATCTCCCCCACACATGATGTCCCATAGGTCACGATCCACCAGAAAAGATTCCATCTGTTTCCTCCACAACTCTTGATTTGCATTACCGTGAAGTACCATTGGAAAATATAAAAAGAAATCGTCCATCCTGAAAGCCGCCTATGTTGATCTGGATTGATTTGCCTCAATAGCTATGCCACTATCTAGATCTCTTCACCACGAGCGCGCATGATCAATCAGATCTGAAATCTGGCTCCGGATGGCCCCGATATCGCGAAAAGAAATTTTGGCCCTTGATCCAGTCAAACCCACCTTTGACCAGCACTGCTGACGTAACTCTACTAACATCAGCGTCCCTTGCTATGGACTGGGCTTCTCTATGAGTCGGGTCGGGTTGAAACTGACCCCAACTAACCTGGGTCCTGCCTCAGCCTTCTTCTCCATCTAATTTGCAAAAGAAGACGCAGCTATTTTTCTCCACTACACCACGGCACCGAGAACTCCTCTCTCCACGGCAAACCCAACATAACAATTTGGACCCCGTCTCGATTTTGTAGACCGCCCACAGACCAAACCCTTCTCTTTTCTCCCCCTTTTTTCTTAACCCACACAAGATGATCACGCCTCGACATCCCCGCCGATCTGCACATAATCTGTCCCTGGATTTGTGCCCCCAAGATCCACCAAACGTGAGAAATCGGTCATGATGGCTCCCCTCGGCTTGCCTTATATTTTCAAAATCAGTGACCTGCTTTGATACCACTTTTTGAGGGAGAATGTTGAGAAAAAAATGAACATTTTAAAAATACAAACTCCGTGTTATTGTGTTCTTGGTAAATCTCATTACATGCACCAATATATAAAGAAAACTCTAAGATAATTTGCTGAGCAAGAAATTTAACTTAAATAGGAAACACACCATAAGAAATAACCCTAATCACAATCCTAATAATATAAGGAAACCTAACCTAGTAACCTACATAGCGCCACTAGCCTAATCCCTCCGGTGCATGTGCTTAGTCAGCGATGACTTCAACATTCCCTTCTGTGCAATTCTTCGTTTTTCTCTTTTGTGTTTTGTGTTTTGTGTGTGCTAGAAACGAATGGGATCATATATAGACTACCTAATTGAATATTGATTGTGGAAATAAAAATCTCGAAGTTGCAATTATATGATCTTTGGCAGCAATGTTAGAAAACTAGAATATTTGTCTTAAGATTCCCATTTGATTTGGGCAAGTTCCACACGTGAGGCCAACTAGAGATCAGTGTGACAAGGATAAGATGATAATGATGGCAATGATGATGATGGTCTAAACGTATATTTGCTTAAGTGTATGGAAATCAATGAAAATAATCATTTTTAGATTCAAAAGCAAGGTTGGAAAACTCGTGACTCCAACTCAGACTCAAACTCATTCAATGCAAAAAATCGAACTCAAATAGAGTCATCGCGGTGACTCAAAAGACTCATGTTTTTTTTTCTTTCAAAAAGATAATATTAAAAATAATTTAAATTGGACTAAATACTTATAAAATATAAATCGACGTTTACTTACATGCATTCATAATAATCAATTCAAATAAATAAAAGTATATGCAAGAAAAATGCTATAAAAAGGAAAATAAAAACAATCCAGGAAAATAAAAACAATCTTGCATATTAAGTAATTTTCTAGTCCAAAGATCGAATGTAAAAGATTATGTAAATTTAAAATTACATTCCAATTATCATTTTGAAATTGTTGTCTCTGAACCATGAGCATAATTACTTGAAAATAAACATCAATGGTTTAAAATCAGAATTACCTATGAAATTGTTTAGAATGACAAACAACTTACCAAAATGAGGTGACTCGGCTTTCTCTCCTCTACATTTGACTTGGACGTCCTTTGTCACAACTAGATGGCACGAGAGAGTCAAGAGCTAACTAACTGAGTTTTCCTATATCGTTCAAAGGTGCACAGATAGCATCTATTACAATGTCTTTTTTTTTTCTTTTTAACCAACCTTTCTTTTTCTTTTATTCCTTTTTTACGTTAACAATTCAAGGGGGCTAGGACCTATTAGAGGCTCTATTCTTGGGGATGATATCCCTCTCATGGAAGAAACTCTGTCATAGGCTATAATAGAATGCACTCAAACTTCGTCCCTTGACACAAAACCCAAGCGGAATAAGCTTAGTGTCACATTAATTGGATTTCTAGGGAAATACACCAATTTATTTCTCATGTGTCTTTCTAGTTCCACAAGCCCTCTGTAGCTGCGGACATCATTTGCATTTCAATAGCTTGCATGTGCCCGTGTGGTTGTGCGTAAATTCATGGGGGATTAATGAGTAAGGGGGTTGGATTTATTATAGGATGTCTCACTTAGTAGTAAATGGGTTACCTGTTGACACCAAAAATGTCACTTTGCCTCATCAACATCAAAAGCTATATAGAGCAACACCCTACTACAAACAGGCAAAGCTGCTTCAAGCATCATATCTTGACAAAACCAAACAAAAACTACAAGATCTTTCAAAGTAGCCAAAAGAAGGGTACACATGAAGTTTCGGGCCATTTCGACACCATTTGACCTAACTTCAATCCTCCAACAGCTGAGCGGGAGCTCCCGACGCGACAATGTCAAATACATCAAATCTTCGATCAGAGTCTATGGATGGTCTCAAAATACCTCCAAAAAGCTCCATGTCGAATTTCAAGTCAAACCGACACCGTTTGACCCTCCATCAACTCTCGAACGGCGAAATCAAGCCTCCTGGCGGCGAGAACCTTTGATGCTGCCACTCATCAAACAAAACACATGAGTAGCTTCTACATGCTTCCAAAGGGCTGCACGTCAAATTTCAGGTCATTCCGACAACGTTTGACCCGGTTTTGATGCTCAGAAGCAAAATCAAGCCTACCGGCGGCGAAGCTCCCTGGGACCATGGCACCCAAATTGGAGCTAATGGATCATCTCAAAATGACTCCAATAGGCTACCCGTCAAATTTCAGGTCAATCGGACATCGGATGACCGTACATCAAAGCTCGACATCTTCCGCATGGTGAAATCAAGTCAAGCATCGATGGGACCCCAAACGGCTTCAAAACTCAAATAAAAGCACATGGTTGGTCCTATCTAATGCCCAAGAAGCTTCACCTCAAATTTCAGGTCATTCCGACATCGTTTGACCCAGTTTCAACTCTTAGCGGAAAATCGGCTACGGAGTCTTCGGCTTTTCCAAAAAATAAGAAACTTTGTGCTCTGATTTGCACAGTCTTTCAACAGGTTTTCTTTAGAGAAATTAAGCCAATAAATGAGGAGAAATGTCAAAGGAAAATACATGAGAAAACAGAAGCGAAAAAGCCCGAGAAACGACCAAGAAACGACGACCGGAAGGTGGCCGAAAAATGGACCAAAGTCCAAGGTCGCCAGCCCCATGGTCGCCAGCGACCATGGGTGCATGGTTGCCGGCGACCCTGGAAATCCGGGTCGTCGGATTTCCGCTTAAACGTCCGTTTTTCCAATTCTTTTCGCGTTTCGCAATGATTGGCCCCTGTGATTTTCTTAAAATCTGATTTTTGAGGCATGATATCCGTCGATCTTCGTCAACATCACGGATCCGCCATCAAAATCATTTGATCATCATCGGACACTTCGAAATTGCCAACCGGCCGACCAAGAAAGCACACTTTCTGCCCGACTGATCAAGAAATCGACTAGACAGATGTTGCCGGCCCATTAGTGGCAACCAATGTCTGAATTTTCATCGTCATCCGACATCAAGCAACGTACGGATCCATCGATGATCATCGCAAGAAGAATTCCAAGAGACGCGGCGCGGCCCGCGACTCTTCAAGCGACTCGGCAGCCAATTAATGAAGTTAAATGACCCTTTTATGGCAATTTATTAGGGTCATTAACTCATTATTTTAAACCGCCCAATCAGAAGCCAAGAAATGGGAGTTACAAGTCCAATTAATCATGACAATTAACCATGTAACTCCTATCATTATGGAGATTAATCATGGTAATTAATCATGAAACTCCCATCATCATGGAGATTAAATGCCCATTACTCTCCATCGGCCAATCAAAATCCAAGAAAAAGGAGTTACAAAATTATGAAATTAAATCTTGTAACTCCTCCCATCATGGAGCATTAATACCATTAATGCCCATAAAACCCTCCTAATGGCCACCAAAAGCCTATAAATAGGCGGTCATTCCAAGGAGAAATGGTCCTGAAAATTGTCCGAAAAAATCATCTGAAGAGTTCTGAAGAAATTGTCCTAGAAATCTCTACACAAAAAGAAGCTCTCTTGCTTTGAAGAAACTCTGCTGCAAGCACTACAAGGTGATCGAAGTCCCTTGGGGGGCCACCCCCCCAAGATCTCCTCTCTTCTTCTATCCAACATGGCCTAGATGCGGCTTTTCAGCCCGTCTACTTGGTTTTTTATTGGATATAAGACCTTCTCTTGGTCTTTATCCTCTAAAAATCTGAGGTCCAAGCCAAGCCAAGTGAATCAAAGCATCAAGTGTTCTCATCTGAAGGATGATGGCGGAGCCCATACATGACTCGCGACCGTCGATCTGAACGAGTCCTTACAATCGCTTGAGAAGTCAGATTCCTTTTCTTACTTTTCTATTGTATTGTATTTTTTTAAAAGAGACATAAAAATCACATTTCTTGTCTTTACATTTTGATGAGATTTGTAAACTGCCTTTTACGGCACAAAATCGCCTTCTACGGCACAAAACTGCCTTTCACGGCAAATTAAACAAAATCGCCTCTCACGGCATTTTAAAACCTTGTCTCTTTCTTTAAAATATATGTGCAATGGAAAGTTAGAAAAAAGTTGATTTCCTTTTCTACTTGTGAAGGTGAATCTCCGGATCACCACTTCAAATTCCAAGTAGAATAGAAAATCTGGCATACCCGTACAAAAAAATATTGATGCTTGCTCTTTTTTTTCTCTTCGCCCCGCCGCACCCTGGCGGACCCGGGACAGAGGAAGGCGAGAAAGAAAAAGACGGGTCCATCAAGTTGGCATACCCGGTGGGACTTGTTCAATTGAGAACACGATGCTTAGAATCCTTGGCTCCCTTCTAGTTGGTGGCCTATGTTGGATCTTGTATCTAAGAAAAAGACATGAGATGGGATTCTTTGGAAACTTCTTTCTTTGAACTTGTTTCCATTCTTTCTTTTCTCAACAAAAAAAAAAAGGGGTTTTCTCTCTTTTGGATTCAAATTGGATAAAACTTTGGTTCTTTCCTTTTCGTTTGTTTGCGCTCGCAGAAATGTTTGAGCCAACATTCGGATTGGGAGGGGCCATTTCCCTCTCTTTGATGGATCCATCGGAGATCTTTCAAAAAAAAAAAAAAAAAAGTTAAAAAAAAAAACTTTTCAAATTTCTCTCTTTTGGATTCAAATTAGAGAAACTTTGGTTCTTTCCTTTTCGTTTGTTTGCGCTCGCAGAAATGTTTGAGCCAAAGTTCGGATTGGGAAGGACCATTTCCCTCTCTTTGACGGATCCATCGGAGATCTTTCAAAAAAAAAATAGAGAAAAGTTCAAAAAAAAAAAAAAAGACTTTTCAAATTTCTCTCTTTTGGATTCAAATTAGAGAAACTTTGGTTCTTTCCTTTTCGTTTGTTTGCGCTCGCAGAAATGTTTGAGCCAACGTTCGGATTGGGAAGGACCATTTCCCTCTCTTTGACGGATCCATCGGAGATCTTTCAAAAAAAAGAGAGAAAAGTTCAAAAAAAAAAAAACTTTTCAAATTTCTCTCTTTTGGATTCAAATTAGAGAAACTTTTGTCTTTTCCTTTTCGTGCAATGGCTCGCAGAAATGTTTGAGCCAACGTTCGGATTGGGAGGGGCCATTTTCCTCTCTTTGATGAGTCCATTGGAGGTCTTTCAAAAAGAGAGAGAGCATTAAGGTTGCACCAATTGCATTCTTTGACCAAAGTGGATCTAAGAAAAGCCTTGTCCAGAGTGTGGAGGCAGCTAGGACTGTTCGAGGTAAGGGTCCTTCAAACGGGTTCATTAAATAATCCTACCCTTACCTGGGGGCTAATCTATCCACTAAGGTTTCATAAGACCGAATTGGAAGACCTATGTGCACTCTAAAAAAAAAAAAAAATTTTAAAAAAAAAAAAAAAACTTCTGTCACTATTGTGTTCAAATTGGAGGAATTTTGGTTCTTTCCTTTTTGGATTTAGGCTCGCAGAAATGTTTGAACCTGTATTCGGATTGGAATACCATTTGCCCTCTTTTATGAATTCAATCTTGACTTTTCAAAAAAAAAAAAAAAACTCTCGTCACTATTGGATTCAAATCTGAGAAATCCTGGCTCTTTCCTTTTTCGGATATAGGCTCGCAGAAATGTTTGAATCTGTATTCGGATTGGAATACCATTTGCTCTCTTTTGCGAATCCAATCTTGACATTTCAAAAAATCCCATCTCGTGTCCTTTAAGGATGCGATTTACAACATTTGTGCCTAGCGGTGCTAGTACACCCTTTCGGGTCTACGGTATTCGCGACCGACACATTTGTATCTCTAACCTTATATCATTTTACCTCGAGTGAGCCTCACTTCTCGGTAATTTGAATTAAGGTTTACAATTGCTTTTAGCGGTCCCTGGAACGCTCATTTCGAGCCGACCATACTTTCATTTAGAACAATTGTACCATCTATGGCTTTTGGCCTTCTTCATTACGCTCAGAACGGGCCATGCCCTGAGCGATTTGAAAAGACAAAACCATAGTATAGCCCATTTATGATCACCATATTCTTGTGATTACTAATGGATGTGGTCTTATTTCAGAAAAGTTTTCTCAAAACTAACAATGGCAGCTTCGTTGACCATCACCTTCGATGAGAACAAGTACCAAGTCATGCTTCAAGAGAAGCAAAGCAAGGGCACTTTCAAGCGCCCCGTCAGCTGCCGAAGCATCACCTCCCTCGGCAACTCCCAAAACACCGGGTCGACCTCCACTCCCCGGACCATTGTCTTCGGGTCACTGGGACCATTCCCACTACCCGCAGAAGAGACGGTGCCTGCTAAGAAGCAGAAGACCGCCCCCCAACGTGTCGCTACCCCGACACCAAAGGCGGTCACCAAGAAACCTAAGGCTCGTGGCAAATCCCATGAGACCTCAACCTACAAAAAACCAAGTCTATCCCAAGACTTGGTCCCCGCGATCTTCACCAAAACAAAGAAGGTCCCGGACATCTGCAAAGCCAGAATACCTGGCTCCTCTCAAGGAGAATAGGTTTTATCCTCTTGCTTACATCAAAGGAGAGAAACCTACCCTCCACCAAACAACAAAAACTACTCAGCACGAGCCGGCTTGCTCATACAAGCCCAAAATCAAATCGTGCATCACAAGGCCTCGACAAGAACTTGCTAGGGCCTATTCTCCTGCAACTCGACCCTTCATCTCAACAGGGGACGAGCTTGCAAAATTTAAAGCTTCGCTGCGACAGGCTAAGGACCGCGTCCAAATCCTGTCCATGCCAGTCTTCAAGGAAGACAAGCACGGTTGCTGCGCACGAGGAACCACGTTCTTCATTGCCAGAGCACAGCCTGAGCTAACCGAAGCTCAAATTGCTCGTCGTATACGTCGCCGCGCGGCATATCGACAAAAGAGATTAGAGAAGCAAAGAACCCAGCATTCTGAGCTTCAAATCTCCCAAAAATGGGTCAAAAAAGAAAGACCCGACCAAGTTGCTGCTGTCCACATGGTTGGCAAAACCAAAAGACGCCAGAAGTCAGCGACAAAAATACATGTCAGACGACCGGTGACTCGCAGTGTCTCCCGGACGAGAAGACATCAGGAAAACTCTCCCACTCCTTCAAGCCAGGGACATCGAAGTGATCATTCCTCGGACTCTTCATCTAAAAGAATGAGCTCCAGCTCGGTCACTAAGACAGTATCCTCTTTCGACTCACGAAGGATGACTGTCTTGGTCACAAACTCTGAGCAGCCTCCACCACATGATGACATGGCTCTACGCATTCAGCAGCTAGAGCAAGGACAACAGAGAATAGAGGTTCTGATGGAAAACCTCCTTCTCACTCTCCAGCGTCCACCAAACAATGACGAAGTTCCTCCACAAGATGAGGCAAACGGTGGAGAAGATGAGTCACGCGCCCTTACTAAAAAGGATGTGGACAATATCCTCGCCAAAGCAAATGAAGAGGATACACTAAAGGAGCATGGGATCAAGCCACCATATCCCTTATGGATGGACTCGGTTCCGGTTCCCCAAAAGTTCAAACAACCTCTTCTCCAAACATATACGGGGAAAGGTTCAGCCAGACAGCATGTCATCCACTTCAAGATCCTGACAGGACCGATTGCGGATCAAGATGCACTCAAGATCCGGCTCTTTGCAAGTACCCTAAAAGGTACAGCCTTTGATTGGTATTCCACCTTGCCAGAGGACTCCATTCAAAACTGGACCATGCTAGAGACACGTTTCCTAACCCACTTCAAAGGTGAGGATCATCCTGTTACTATGGCTCAGCTCTGCAGCCTTAAACAGAGAGAGAATGAGTCGACATACGACCTCATTCACAAGTGGAAAGCAATGGCATACAAATGCTCAGATGTGCTGCCACAAGCGTCGCTAGTCGACATTTGCCGAAACAACATGAGAGCAAGGATCCGCTCCATGATCATCGGCAACAAATCAAAAAACTTGGGAGAACTCCTAGAAGCGTCTATGGAGGCTGAAACGGTGATCAAAGACCTCAACAGTCAGAAGTCATCAAAGAAAGAGCAGACCGCCATTCCAACCTCCAAGCCAAAGAAAAAGGAGGTTCTCAATGTGCCACCAAGTCAGCTCCTCAGCCACCAAAGAAAGCTGAAAATAAAGCTGCAGGTAAGAGACCTGAACTCTCTGATGCCTTCAAAGAACGAGTAGAAAAGAAATACCCGTTTGATGAAGATGTCGAAGAAATATTTGGGGCCCTCTTGGAAAATGGCAAACTCACCTTGCCTGACCCCAAAAGACCGGGAGATGTTGGCAAAACTAACGATCCCCGATATTGTCCATACCACCAAATGGTCTCGCATCCTCTCAACCAATGTTTCGTTGTGAGAGAGAAGATCAACGAGATGTGGAAAAACGGAGTCATCACCTTTGACAAAAACTATGGGTCTGCCTTCGTTAACATGGTGTCATATGGACAAACATCCAAATCATCAAAGGAAAAAGTCACTACTTCCTTCAAGGTGATAAAAATGACCCACACATCCCAAGAGCTGGTGCCTTACCCAACACCAGAAGGACAGCTTGATAAGTCCTTAAAAATGTAGAATTTCCTCATCATTTTAGAGTAATTAAGGACTTAATCATCAAATCATGGACCATTTTAGTAAAAAATTATGATTTTATGTTTTTGAGCATCAAAGTCTAATTCGAGTCAAAATTCATCCAAAAATTGCATTTTCACATAAAATCATGAATTTCTCTATTTTTTACATTGAAAGTCACAAATTTCCCATAACTTTTTATACACACATGAAATGATGAATTTTCTTTGTACCATTGATTTAATTGAAGAAAACTTGATAAAATGGTGACATTTTATGCATTTATTTAGTGTGAATTAGGCCCGCATCTTGCATAATTCCTTACATATATGATTAGATTATTCTTTGATCTTTGCTTTTATTTTTGTAGGGAATTTCAAAAATCGGGGCCCACGGAAGAGAATTGATGAATCAAATGCACCATGGACCCACCTTCCTTTGGCATGGATTCTAAGGTAGGGCCGGCCATGGTAGGGTCCGCTCTCATATGCAAGAAAAAAAATCAGATTTAATCTTTTGAAGATAAGTTCCAAATTTGTGGGCCATGAGATGATGAGGTGTCCTATCTACTCTCCAACAAATATTGCTTACATGTCAAGATGGATGGCTAAGATTCAATTCAAGGCAAACAAAGAAGAAAACAAAATTGCAAAAGAAAATCCCTCCAAGGTGAGGACGTCCAAGGCAAGAGAATTAAGGCTTGCACACTCATGTGGGGCCCATCATTTGTTCTAATTTGAGATACAAATCTGAATTTCAGATTTGAAATTATTTTAGCCAAAGCATGGGACGTTCCATGTTGTCTACACCCAAGTGGGTCCACATGCATTCAAAAAATTGCACATCAAATCTGAAATTTCAGATTTGAAGTGATTCTTAACCAAAGTGGGACCCAAGAGAGGGAGTTGCATGAGATAAGAACAATCCTATTTTTACTAGGATTGTGGGCCAACCCCTAGAAAATCTCTCAAAAACCCTCCTAATCCTAATCCAACTTGGACCCCACACTACTAATCCTTACCCAACCAAAACCTTGCAACCCAAGCCATCAAAAAAGATATAAAAAGAGCCCAAAAAGAGGGCTGGACGTCAATTCCACTCCTCCATTCCTCTTGGACGACCAGCAGCCTCTCCATTTTTTTTTAATCTTTTTTTCTCCATCTCTCCTCTACCATGCTCACTCACCCAAGGCTTCTCTAAGGCTACCACCACTTGGGTTTCTACGCCGTCGCGCCGCCGCCGTTGCTATCGTCACTCCACCATCGGATCATCCTTGAAATCATCTTCCCTTGCTTGGATTTCAGATCGCGAAACGAGAACCGGTTGGATCGCCGTTCAAGACCGCGAGTCCCTCTCCTCCGTTTAGTGTTTCTTGTGTCTATGGTAAGGTTGGATGCACTTTATTTTTATTAAAAGGATTTTGTAATGGTTATTTGCTTGTAATGGGTCTTTCATTAATAAATCAAGTTTATGGGGTCTTGGTCTTCACCAATGAGTCAACATTGAATTTTTGTGCGTAGTGACAGTGCGCACTTGGTGCGGTGGTCTTGATTTTTCTTGATAACATTAAGCAAAGTAATTATTGCAAAGTTTTAGAATTAAAATCTAATTTCTTTATTCTCTGATTTTTTTTTTATTTTTTATTTTATGCATCTTAACAATTATTGCAATTGGTTGGGCTAATAAATCTTATGGTGATGCAGTGGTTAGATTAGGTTTCTAGATTAGGATTTTAATTTTCTTTGGTTGTAATTAATATTTCAGATTTGTAATTAATTCTTAATTCAATTAGATAATTTGATTTGTATAGTTTTTTTTTTAGGCTAGTACTAGTTTTTTTTATTAGGACAGGTTTTGCGATAAATAAACTCTCCGTGGATCGATCCGGTTTCACCGGTTATTACTACAATCGCGGCCTTGCACTTGAGGCTACGATCACAGCCCATATGCGTACATCCCGATCTCCTAGAAGATGAAAATTGGGAGATCGTCAAAACAAAGCCGACCTCTCAACAGCGAAGGCAAGCCAAGAGACAACTCCGCAAGCTCAAACAGCAGGAGAAGGCTCAAACAAAACAAGAGGTTCCTGAAAAAGAAGAAACCTCCTTTACCGCTTCATTGGGGGCAACAGAGGGGTCTCTCCCCAAAGTTCCAAGAGTGATAAGAAAATTCACTCTCAGTGATTTCATGCCACCACGGCTCAGAGATGAGACTACGCAGGAGGCATCGTACTCTTGTAACTCGGTAGTTAGATTATCCATGAATGGAAACGAGTCCAGTGACACTGCCAGTGACACCGATGAGTGGGAGGAATCCCTTGAAACTGGAGAATATCTCTCCGACGAAGAATAGATCCCGGAATCCCACCTTATGCCAGTAATCTGGTATAACCCCTTCCAGCCACAAGGATCCTGGTCTGATGATGATGAAGACTAAGAGGCTGCCCAAATTGCTGTTAACACAGCACAAACAAATGCTCTAGTGGATCCCAACCAGGTCGACCCACAAGGGGCAGATGAAGAAAAAGATTTGGCTCCTATGCCTGATCTTGAAGAATATGCGAGGATCTTGCAGCATCTAGCCATAGAGCAGGAGCAGGATCGCATCAACCAACTTCATCAAAATCCAGAACCAGAAGTCCCGGAAAATCCACAAGCATCTCTTCCAATGACTCCGGAAAATGAAGAAAATTGCTGGATTGATGATCCTCTTACATCGGAGGATGAGTCTGATTCCCAACGGTCCATCATGGAGGCATCTTCTATCGAAGTTGCCTGTAATGTGATAGTTCAGGATGATAGTGCCTCTGAAGCTCCATCTGCTGAGGCCACGGACTCTCAAAATGTATCCAGTAGCATATCTTCTGGAGCTACATATTCTCGGGTGACCTCCACTGAGATAACACCTTCTCAGCCATCGTTTCCTGAAACGGTGACATCAGAATTCAAGCCTCTTCCGACTGATCACCATGAAGAAGCTCTGACTGATGAAGTCTTCAAAGAAAACCCAGTCAATTGGTCCCAGGTACCCAACCTCATAGGAGATGTCTGGACCGATGAAATACTGGACAAAGAAGAAAAGTTGTTGGAAGCTGTTCAGGACTTGTTCCCGGAAAATGCTCCATGCAACGCAATAACTGAAGACGGCAATGCTGCTGCAGAGGCGTTTTCAGCAAATGGGGAAGATCAGCCCCTTGAGCCCGAAGGGGGTCTTCCGAAACAAGAACCACCTCTAGAAGCTTTTGAAGTTGGGAAAGGTACCCGCTCTGGCCGGGATTACCACAAAAACTATAACCAACCTTCTTCTTCTTCTTATGTAAATCCTTCGGGAAAACAAGCTGTAAATGCCCCAAGCGGCGGTGCTAATGAAAATGCAGGCCTAAAGGAGGCTTTCAAGTATAACTTGATTGAGCACTTCAAACACATACCTGCACGACTGCACATCCTATACTTATTACGAATGTCACCACAAACTCGTGATAGTCTCATTTCAGAACTACAAAGGCTGAATCTGGATGTCGACAAACATGCCCCGCAAGTCCTGTAAATTGAAATGGACTATAGGGTCACAAAATCAAAAACCTCCTCAAAGGGAGAAAAGAAAGAAGCTGGAGGACCTTGCACTGAATGCCTCTCGGTCCAAAAAGCCGCAAGTGCTACCATCGCCTTCAATAAGGAAGACCTCCTGCTAGGCGAGACGAAGCACAACCGACCCTTGTACTTCACAGGGTACATCAAAGAGATGCCGATACACAGAGTCCAGATCGACCCGGGTTCTGCACTCAACCTCATCTCTACTTCGGCACTCGAAGAACTGGGTATCCCACCTAGTAAACTAAGCCACACATCTGTGTCCATCTTTGGATACGATGGGAGTGCTCAAAGGGCCATTGGCAAAATCCGGTTCAAGTTGCAAATCGGCGATCTTATCTCTGAGGTCACCGTATATGCAATAAAAACCCCTTCATGCTACAACATCCTTCTTGGACGCCCTTGGATACACGAAAACGGTGTCGTTCCTTCGACTCTACATCAGTGCATCAAGTTTGTTGGCGACGACGGCTTGATACATCGAGTGTTTGCAGACAAAAAGCACTTCAAAGGCAAGGAAGTCCATTTTGCAGACTTTCAGATGTACAAGGATGAAAAAGAAGAAAAGGAGGAGAAAACAACATCCTTTGCCGGCAATCTCCAAAAAGATAAAGGCAAGGCTCCTCAGCGATCATCGGAAGAAAACAAACCTTCCGGCAAACTCAAAGAGAGCAATCAATCTCCCTTCGTCATCTCCTTCAAATCTTCCAAACCTTTGGTAATCACTACTAAAGCAAAGAAGACAGAGCAAAAGACCGGGGGCAAGTTTGCTGTCTCCTTCGTGTCTATCATACAAGACATGGATTCGGATTCAGAGACTGAAGACGATACATCGCCAAACTAAGCTGATACTCAACAAGTTCGGCCTGCTCTCACTCCATTGGAGACCCCTGCTGACGTAGAAGATCCTACGTCTACTACCTTCGTCGTTCCGGAAACGTCGGCAGAAGATAAACCAATCTTCTTCCATAGATCGAACGCTTCTTCATCAAACTGCCTGCTTGAGCCTTTCCAAAATGAAGATCCCAAAATAGTAGTTCACAAACTCAACCTGCAAGAAAATGTCAAGCCTGTCAAACAAGGCCAAAGAAGATTCCGTCTTGATGTGATGGACAAAATTGAACAAGAAGTTCAGAAACTCAAAAACGTTGGCTTCATCAGCGAGGAACAGCATCCTGAATGGTTGGCCAACATCGTCCCTGTGACAAAGAAAAATGGGCAAATCAGAGTCTGTATTGACTATAGAGACCTGAATAATGCATGCCCCAAAGATGAATTCCCGCTCCCCATACCGGAGGTAATGATTGACAACACCTGCGGGTTTGAGCGAATGACTTTCATGGACGGCTTCTCTGGCTACAACCAAATAAAGATACATCCCAAAGATGAAAGGCATACATCCTTTCGGACCCCATTTGGCGTGTATTGCTACACTGTCATGCCATTTGGTCTGAAAAATGCTGGTGCAACATATCAAAGGGCTATGATAAAGATATTCCAAGATATGCAACACAAGACGGTCGAATGTTATGTTGATGACCTCACCGTCAAAAGCTAAAGGAAAGAAGACCATCTCCAAGATCTTCGGGAAGTCTTCCTCCGGCTTCGCAAACACAAACTACGAATGAATCCCCTCAAATGCTTCTTCGGTGTCTCATCGGGTAAGTTCCTCGGATTCATAGTTCGGAAGCTGGAATAGAACTTGACCCCATCAAAGTCAAGGCAATTCTAGAAATTCCATCTCCAAGAACCCTAAGAGAATTAAAAGGGCTTCAAGGAAGATTGGCATACATCCGACGGTTCATTTCCAATCTATCAGGAAAATGCCGTCCATTTTCTCACCTGATGAAGAAAGGTGTAGACTTTGTTTGGGATGCTGAATGTGAAGCTGCATTTCAAGACATCAAGTCATACCTGACCAAGCCTCCGGTGTTGGCTGTTCCCACAACCAGAAAACCATTCATCTTGTACACAAGAGCTCTCGACTATTCTTTGGGCGCTCTACTTGCACAAGAAAATGATGGAGGAAAAGAAGCTGCTCTATACTACTTCAGTCGCATGTTGGTAGGTGCAGAGCATCGCTACTCTCCAGTCGAAAAAGAATGCTTGACAGTGATGTTCGCCGTACAAAAGCTGCGTCACTATTTGCTGTCAAACACAATATACCTGATATCGAGGATCAATCTCTTAAAGGTCCTTGTCACAAAAGCAGGTTCTCTCAATGCCCGGCTGGCAAAATGGTCAATCCTTCTGTCACAATTTGATATTAGATATGTACCACAGAAAGCGATCAAAGGTCAAGCTCTGGCAGACTTTCTCGCAGAGCATCCACTGCCTAAGGATTCTCCGCTCAGGAATGATCTCCCAGACGAACCTGTCTACAACGTGGAGACTTCCTCACCAAATGCCTCCTGGAACATGTACTTCGATGGTGCAACCAGGACAAATGAAAAAGGAAAGCCGATATCGGGAATTGGCATTCTCTTTGTTAGCCCGATAAATACATGATTCCACATGCATTTTCACTACTGGAACCATGTTCAAATAATGCAGCTGAGTACCAAGCTCTGATTATAAGATTGGAACTCGCCCTCGAATCTGGCATCACCATGCTGGAAGCATTTAGGGATTCTCAACTGATCGTCAACCAGATGAATCAGGAATATGGAATCAGAAAGCCTGATATGTTGCCCTACTAAAACAAGGCGCAATCGCTTCGTCAAAACTTTGACATCTGTCACATCACCCACATCCGCAGAGGTGAAAACATCTGTGCAGATGCCCTGGCTGGACTTGCTGCATCCATGGCAACCCAAGAAGGGGAAAACATGCAAATTACAGTGTGTCAAAGAAGGATTCTCCCTCCTCTCAACACACACCAAGCAGTTGCTGAATGCCACCGAGTGGTCGGAGGTCGGATTTCCATCCTTAAACCTCCGATAGGCGACTGGAGGGATCCGTTCATTGATTATATTATGTTCGGAATCCTACCTGAAGATCCAAAAGAGCGGGTAAGTATCCAAAGACGAGCCCCAAACTTTCATTTGGATATTCCCTCCAAAATGCTTTACAGAAAATCCTTCAATGGAGTACTTCTACGCTGCTTGTCACAACAAGAGGCGGAAGAAACTCTAAAAGAAGTTCATGCTGGTCTTTGTGGAGCCCATCAGGCTGGTCCCAAGCTCTACAATCAGATAAAAAGGTTAGGTTATTATTGGCCTACCATGGTGGCTGACGCAATACAATTTGCTAAACGTTGCCAACAATGACAAGTTCATGGAGATTATGTACACATGCCTCCAGAATGACTACATCCTACAGCGATCTCATGGCCCTTCGAAGCCTGGGGTATGGACATCATAGGTCCTATCTCTCCCCCGTCAAGCAAAGGTCATCGCTTCATCTTCGCCGCTACGGATTATTTCTCCAAGTGGTCAGAAGCATTTGCGTTCAGTGAAATGAAGACCTCGTCAGTCCTTCAATTCTTACGAACCAACATCATTTGTCGCTTTGGCATACCTAAAAGATTCGTCCATGATAACGGACCACAATTCCGGGATCACAGATTCTACAGGTTCTGCGACAATTACAAAATTCAAAGTTGTCCTTCGACTCCGTATAACCCGGCAGCGAATGGACTAGCAGAAGCCTTCAATAAGACACTCTGCAAAATCCTCAAGAAAATGGTCTCTACTCATAAAAGAGACTGGAGCGACAAACTGCCTGAAGCTTTATGGGCCAACCGGACTACTGTTCGAGGACCAACCCATAGCACACCATTCTCCTTGGTCTATGGATGCGAAGCAGTTGTCCCCCTAGAGGTACAAATTCCTTCTTTAAGGGTATCTCTACAAAATGAAATGACGCAAGAAAGCAACGTCAAATTGAGACTCCAAGAACTGGATAACCTCGATGAAAGACGACTCGAAGCTCTACAAAGTGTTGAGCTTTACCAAGCACGCATGGCAGGATCTTTTGACAAAAGGGTCAGGCAACGCGCCCACAAAAAGGGTGACTTGGTTCTTGCGGTGAAAAGGCCAATGGTTTTTGCCCACAAATCCAAAGGCAAATTCGAACCAAAATGGGAGGGACCCTTCGTCATCGACAAAGTCTTTTCCAATGGCGCATATGCTCTTCTAAACATGGAAGGTGACAGATGTATGCTGCCCATCAATGGCAAGTTCTTGAAGCGGTACTACCCTTGAAGACTTCCTACATCGGGTCAGAGTGATGCCTGCATGGCCAAAGCCTATTCCTAGGTACTTGCTCGTCAAACCCACCCCTTTTAGAGTTTTCATCCTTATGTTGGAATTTCTAAAAAGCCAAAAAAAAAAAAAAAAAAAAAAAACAATGCTTACTTTCAATGTTTCATTGTTCAAAAAAAAAAATCAAACCCAAAATCCAAGTTTCGGAGCCTCTTCCCTAACTTGACCAAAACTTTCAATCCTTGAACCCAAAATTCATGGTGTGAAACAAAAATCAGGATTTAGGAATTTCCACCCTAGTCCACCCTGACTTTTACCACCAAAGATGGTTTTTAGTCAAAATTTACGACCCTCCTGTCTTTAAACAAAAAATGATTTTTCAAAAAACCATGGGGAAGCGACATTTAGTCAATACTCACGCAAAAACCAAAAATCGGAAGGATGCAAACCCCATTCGATACTTCCAAAACCTCAAAATCGCAAGAAAGCGATACCTCGTCGATACTTGCAAAATCTCAAAAATCATGGAGACACAATGTTTCAGTTGATATCCATAACCCAAATTTCAAAACAAAAAAAACAAAGGTTCGAAAAAACCTCAAATTTCAAAAATCGTGGGGAGGCGACATTCCATCGATACCCACAAAACCAAATTTTTGAGAAAAAGCAAGGAGGCGACATTCGGTCGATACTTGCACCCAAATCCGCAAGGAAGCGACATTCCATCGATACTCGCAACGAATGAGCAAGGAAGCGACATTCCATCGATACTTACAATACCATTCAGCAGGGAGGCGACTCTTAGTCGATACTTGCATTTTTGAAAACCAAAAACCGGCTTTCACGCCAAAAACCGGCTTTCACGCCAAAACCCGGCTTTTATGCCAAAAACCTGGCTTTCATGCCAAAAACCAAAATCTGGCTTCCATGCCAACAAAACAAAAACCTGGCTTTCATGCCAAAAATCAAAAAATCTGGCTTCCATGCCAACAAAACAAAACTTAGTTTTCAAAAAAACTTGGCTTCTATACCACAAAATCTGGCTTTCACTCCAAACAAACAAAAATCGGCTTCCATGCCACAAAACAAAATTTGGCTCCCATGCCACAAAATCTTTGGCTTCCATGCCACAAAACCAAAACTTGGCTTTCACGCCACAAAAACCGGCTCTCACGCCAAAAACCGGCTTCCGTGCCACAAAACAAAAACTTGGCTTTCACGCCACAAAAATCGGCTCTCGTGCCAAAAATCGGCTTTCATGCCGAACGAAATTTTGGCTTTCACGCCATCCAAAATTCGGCTTTCAAGCCATCTCAAAAATCAGGCTTTTTGCCACAAAATCTGGCTTTCACGCCTAAAAACAACCATTTGACAAAAGATTTTCACAAAATGACAACCTTTTGATCAAATTTTCAAGCAAACCATTCCCATTCAATTTTTGTTTATATTTCATCGAAAGTGAATTTAAGTGAAATAAGGGGATACAAAAAAGAAAAAGTGCCAAAAATGTTTATACATGGAGGTACCAAAAAAAAAAACAAAGAAGAAAAAGTTTGTTACAAATCAGGAGGCTAGTCCGACATGGTTTTCAGCCATAGGCTTAACTCCTCAAGCAAACACTTGGCCTTAGCCTCCAAAGCTTCTGTAGACACCTCGTTTTGGCACCCTATGAGGGGCAATTCAGTCCACCCTATTTAATGATGTCCTTATTAGGTCCCGAGTCAAAAGTCACCTGTCATCTCTGGACCTCTGATCGCCCCGGGAGTTGGCTCATCATGATCTACTCATCGAGAGCTTTCCGCCCATATATAGAACTCCAAGATCTGACCGGCGGATCAAAAATCATGACAGCGGGTCCCACACCCCGCGGCGCCCGCGTGAAAAATCACCTATCATCTCTAGACCTCCGATCGCCCTGAAAATCAGTTCATCGTGATCTACTCATCGAGAGCTGTCCGCTCATATATAGAACTCCAAGATCTGACGGGCGGATCAAAAAATCATGACAGCGGGTCCCACATCCTGCGGCGCCCGCGTGAAAAATCACCTATCATTTATGGACCTCTGATTTCCCTGAAAATTGGCTCATCGTGACCTACTCGCCGAGAGCTTTCCGTCAATATGTAGAATGTTGGAATCCGACGAGCGGATTGAAATCTACGAAACCTGGGCCCCATTAATGATAACCCGGCCAATCTCCACCGGACCCCACCTTCTCGACCCAAATCAGTTTCTTTTAAATCCAAACCCACCAGGCCTGATCCAAACCTCCTGACCCGAACCTGACCCGATCCAACTCATTAGGCCTTATCCCTCTCAATTTCAAACACCGAAGCCTTATCCGTCTCATCTCTCTCCCAACCCAGGCCTTATCCCTCTCAATTTCAAACAAACCGAGCCTTATCCCTCTCATCTGTCTCCCAACCCAGGCCTGATCCCTCAAAAAATTTAAAAACACCCAAGCCCATCCAAAAGAGATATACGCAGAACCTCATCTCCATCTGGAGGCAGACCCCAGGCCACCCATATAGATCTCCGCTGACGTTCACTTTCTTCTTCGGGATCTCACCATCATCTCTCGAATTCCATCTCCACCCATCTCTCCCCTACAACCCACCATCACCAGCCTCCACCATCTTGACCACCATCACCACCTTCTCTCCATCTGACCTCTCACTGGCCACAACCCATCATCGTTTTCATCCCATCATCATCTCCCATCTCAGAACCCATCCTTCATCATCACAGAACCCTCCTCCTCCATCATCGCTTTCCACACTCCCAGAACCCCGTGCACGAGCATCTCATCATCAAAGAGCCGAGCTCCATCTCACGACGCCCCATCTCCTCACCATCAGAACCCATCATCTTCACCAACCACCTTCTCCATCACGCAGCCCATCTCATCTCCCAGGTCTCAGAACTCTCACCACCCACCTTCTCCATCACGCAGCCCATCTCATCTCCCAGGCTCAGAACTCATCTCCATCCGAGGCAGACCCCAGGCTCCCCATGCAGCCATCTCCCTGACGGAACACCCCCTCATCATCTCACAGAACCGATCTCACGCATCCTCTCCCTCTTCCCTGGCGTCAGACCCACCTCTCCATCTCCTTCCATCGCTCATCTCCCTCTCTTCTTCATTGTCGCAGCAACTCCACCATCTTCTCCATCTCACCATCTCGCCCTCCATCTTTCCCAAACACAGGTGCAGATCACACGTTCATCTCCTTCACCCAGACAGAACTCCCTTCCCCATCATCTTCTTCTCCCTAACCAGTTCCTCCGGATCTCCCTCATCTCCATCCGACGCAGACCCGGACTCCCCATCTTCTTCCTCCAGACGCACGCAGCAGCACCTCCACGCCAGCACCCATCTTCGTCTTCCACAGCGCCTCTCCGTCCTCCCCTGCACGCAGCGCCGCTGGAGACCTCCCTCACCTTTCTTTCTCCCTCTGCGATCCATCTCTCTCTCTCTCTCTATCTCCCGTCCACTCTCTCTCTCCCGTTGGCACACCGTCCCTCTCTCCCTGCTCTCCCTGTCTCCCTATTCTCTCAGCCCCTCTCTCCCTCACCTTTCTTTCTCCCTCTGCGATCCATCTCTCTCTCTCTCTCTCTCTCTCTCCCCGTGCAGCCATCTCCCTGACGGAACACCCCCTCATCATCTCACAGAACCCACCTCCTTTCTTCATCATCATCACCCTCTCCGCTCTGCCCTCTTCCTGCACCCTACAACCCATCGCCCACCATCATCCTCCTTCCTCGCCAGCGTCTCCAGGCTCAAGCAGCAGCACCGCCCGACGACCAGCAGCCCCCGGACGCACACAGCATCATCTTCCTCCTCCTCGCACCGCCGAACTCCTCCCCGCCAGGTACACTTCTTATTCTCTCCTCCCCACCTCTGCTGCACCCACCTGCACGTCTCTCTCATTCTCTCTCGTTCTCTCTCTACTCTCTCAGTCCCTCTCTCCCTACTCCTTCTTCCTCTCTCTCGCTCCCCATCGCTCTGTTCTCTCCCCTACTCTCTTCCTCTCTTTCTCTCTCATTCCCTCCTCTCCTCCGTGCCACCCACCTGTAACTGCACACCCTCTCCCCTCACCCTTTCTTCTCCATCTCTCTCTCCCCCGCGCGTCCCGCCACCTGCATCTCACGCATCTCTCCCTCTCGTTCTCTTCTCCCTCCTCTGCCTGCGCTCTCACTCTCTCTCGTTCTCTCTCTACCCTCTTAGCCCCTCTCTCCCTGCTCTCCCTATCTCCCTACTTTCTCAGTCCCTCTCTCCCTCACCTTTCTCTCTCACTCTGCGACCCATCTCTCTTTCTCCCGTCCACTCTCTTTCTCGCCCTCTCTCTGCTCCTCCCACTCTCTCCCTCTCACTCGCTAGCTCCCTCGCTCTCTCCCCTCTGTTTCCGCCCTGTGCCCACGAGCAGCAGCGCTGCCTCCCCATCTCCTTTCTCTGTTTTCTTTCTCCCTCCTTCCTTTCCCCACTTCTTCTTTCCCCCACTGCTGTGCATCACTATCACACGCCCCCACTCTTTTTTTCTTTTCCTTTCTCCTCCTTTCTTTTTCCCTCTTTCTCTTCCCCACCACATCACTTCACTGCTATACCTACTTCACCATTGCACTTAAACCGTCCTGTTGCACCCATTGCACCTCTTTCTTTCTTTTCCTTTCATCTTCCTCTTTCTCTTGACCCCACCTGCAACTGCACCCCCACACTCACGCACACCCCTTACTTCACAAACCCATTTCAGAACATACTCTTCCAAACCGAGCCCATACATGTACGCCTGAAACTATGTTAGGCTTAATTCTCCATTTATCTTATACCTCATTATTCATGTATAAATTATGCCCATGCATTTAATATGATCATTCATTTAAATAGGCATTTTTCTTTCCTTTTGTCACGGCTTGCTTTAATTTGTTCCTGATTCATGCATTAAAACATGCTCATGCATCCAACCTGCCCATGCATTATAACTTAGTTGCATTTTTATTTCGTATTCTTTTAGGTGCAATTTAGGACTGCATAATTTATTAAAAATAAATATATGAAAATTAGAATAAAAACCAAAAACACCAAAAGAAAATAAAAATAATAAAATAAAAAGTAAAGATTAAAAATAGAATTTTAGCTACCCTATTAATTAGGATAATTAGGCTAAATTTAATAATTAAGTTCTTTTCTCCCTTCCTCTCTCATTAGGATTAGGAAATATTATTTAGGAAATTTCAAATAAATTAATTAAATTAGAAATTAGAAATTCATTCTCTTTCCCCCTTCCCATTTCATTAAGATAAATCAATTTAGGATTTTAGGCCCTATGAATAAACATAAAAACAAATAAAAATAATAAAAATCCAAAATACCAAAAACAAAGTAAAAGATATTAAAAAAACCAAAATATTAATAAATTGGAGTTAGAAATTAGACAGTAGCCTAGACTGATTAGGTCAGACCCCGGACCTAGATCAAGGTCTCCCCCTAGCCAGCTTAAACTACCCCAATTTCTTAAACTTCAACTGATTAGGCCCCACTCTCTCTCCGGGCCCCGCTAAGGGATCGGGAGAGCGGATGTGGGCGGTTAGGACCTTAGGATAGGGTAGAGATCCATTAGGGAAATGGAACGGTTAGATTGAATCCAAGTAGGAACTCCCCTAGTTAGGCCCTTCTAGCCCCAATTATTAAAATCCAAAAAAAACTATAAAACCAACAAAATCAATTCCAAAAATATTTTCTTCTCTTTTCCTCCACCTCCGGTGCCAAATATTTATCTGAACTCAATGATTAAAGGGAATAGAGGCTGATTCCGAGAACCTGAATTAATGAGAATGACGAAATGAGACGAGTGATTTCACACACCCCAATATCAGTTTATTTACTACCGGCCCATCATCGGCCACCCTCAATCAATCCCGGCCCAACATCGGCCATTTTTATCTTACTTCTGGCCCATCATCGGCCATGCACTTTTATCACCTGCGTATCGCACGCAAACCCACAGAAATCACAACTCAAAGTTTCGTCTGCATCATTCTTTCGATTCGAAGAATCAGCCTTTAAACCCTAGGTTGTCAAAGGACATTGAAGGGGGTACCCAGGAATGGGGTTGATCCTCTTCTAAATATTTGGCACCTTTCCCCTTATTTTCTTAGTTTCTTTTCATTTTAATTCGCTTATCCCCTAGAATACTTGGATTTAACTTTAATTAGTCTGTTCAACCCTGGATGTTGATTTCCCCTGCCTAGTTCATTATGGTCCCATCTTGAAGCCCGTAATCTGACTCTTGACCCAAGTTCGACCCGAATTGAAAGACCCAAATTAAGTGACGAGACAACCGTCGTGTGTCGCCGGCGGCACATTAGACGAGAGAAGAACCCACCCCATTTTCCTCCCGCATTCTTTCGGCTTTCGTCGAAGGACGGTGTTACGGCCGAATCCGTAACTGGCGATCGTGATCCGTCGATTTTGAGGGTAGTCGGAATCCTCATTTTCGATGTATTTTTTTATCTCACACTGTTGAATGGCGATTCCCCTCCCGGGGGGGTCAAAATTCACATCCGACAGCCTGGCGATCGTGATGGGACCTCTTCTGTTGTCTCGTCACGAATTTGGGTCTTTTGCAGGTCCCACGATCTCCATGCCAACAGCCTGGCGATCGTGATGGGACCTCTTCTGTTGTCTCGTCACGAATTTGGGTCTTTTGCAGGTCCCACGATCTCCATGCCAACAGCCTGGCGATCGTGATGGGACATCTTTCGTTGTCTTATCGTTTACTTGGGTCTTTTAGAAGCTTTATTATGAAACACGAACCTTCGATCAATGACTGGATGTCCGTGTCTCGTTTATTTAAGGGTCATTATGGGTATAAATCAAATATGAACTGGCGTCCGCATAACCGCCCGCTGAAGCTCTCCCCTTTACAACATAAGAGCGCAGCCCTATTAGTCTTTCTTCTTTCCCGCATTAATTCCATAAAACATTTTCTTCTTTCCTAAATTCTTTCCATTCTCATCTTTTCTAAAGTCTTTCTCTTCTCACCCCCACTTTCTTACAAATGGCGAATCACCCATGGGGAATGCCGGACATTCCTCCTATTTCAACCCCGGGAGCAACTCGAGCCATCGGTGAGGCTTATTTCCCCCCATTAGATACTGAGATCTCTAGATCTCTTTCTACCCCATTATCTGAACCGCGCTATTCCCCGCGCATATCGGGCTCTCCGATTGTCGAACGGGTCCCTTCTCCCATGAACGCAGTAGTCGCGAGAAAAAGTCACTCTAGTCCTCCAACTCCAATAAGGAGGGACTCATACTCTGCCGACTCTCAAGTCACGTATAAGGATTTGGTTGGATCAAGCAAACAGACGGTAGAGCATAAGACCTATGCCAACATCACAACACGGGCTCGCCGTGTGCTTCAACCGGTCGCTTCACAAGTCATCCATCATTCAGCTACTGTTACCCGAGCTGAACCGATTACCTCTATGGTCCCCCAATATAGAACACCTTTTGATACATCCATTGTGACCACCACTAGACAAGCAAGACAGCAACCAGCCCCGATCCCATATGCAAGTACACTCCTCCATATAGGCCAAGAACAGGTGGGCCTGGCTCGATCACTCACGCCGAGGGTCCCGCGGCGAAGCCCTGTTGTTTACACCAGCGCACAGAACGCACCCATAATCCACCATCAATACCAGCATGAGGTAGTCCAACCCCAACTTCAAGCAATGACTCCTCCGACTGTCTCCGTAAGCCGATCGATCCCAAACTCATCCGGCCTTAGGCTAACCTATCATCAACCGACGGGATACGAAAGATCACCTCTAACGTATCAAGATCAGTTGACTCCGGCTTATGAAATGTTAGACGAGGAGCAGGATCCCCCACTCTATTATGATGAAGTTGCGGACGATGTAGACCCTCACGAGCTTCACGAGGAACATCGGCCGGACCATCCAGCCCACGAGCTCTCCCGCCAATTGACTTACGTGGGTCGACGATTAGGATTAGCTCATGACCTGGATAGAACTCGAAACCAAACCCAAATTCAGGCCCCTAGGAGAACACGAGCGGAGGAAAACTACCACTATGTGCCTCTGGGACCCCAACCGGACCCTCAACACGATCTTGTAGAACCGATTTATTATCGAACCCCAGTTGAGGCCCCAAGACGTGGCCAAGCGCACGAAGATCAAAACCCTGATTCCCATGCAATTAGAGAAATGCGGAAGGAAATAGAAGGGCTGAAGAGTGAAATTAGAAAGAAGTCGCCGTCACGACAAGGCAAAAGGTTAGGGTTCTATGACTTCACGAAGAAAGAAGAGACCAAGAAATCACCCTTCCCAGCTAAAGCCCCAAAGTTCGTAGCGTATGACGGGACTACAGACCCTCAACACCATTTGGTGTCCTTTTGCAGTAAATGCCGTATAATCGCTGACGACGATGCCCTCCTCATTAATTACTTTCAAGAATCGCTAGCCGGAGATGCGCTAACTTGGTACACATCTGTACCCTCACACGAGATCAATACCTTCGAGGATGTGATAGAAAAATTTCTGGTGCGTTACCAACACCTAACTAAGAACAAACCCCTGTGGCATGACTTAGCCAACTTAAAGCAAAAGAACAATGAGGATTATGAAGAATTCGCCGCGAGATGGCTGAGTCAATTCACGAGGTCTGACTGCAATATGAAGGAGGAGGAACAAGTCAGGATGGTCATTTCAAACATGAAAGAACCGATGAGGACATTGATGACGATCGGGGAAGTCATGAATTGGAGCGGTCTACACCATCGATTGTCGAGAATGAAACAGAACCTAGACGATGGAATATTGAGTAACCTAGGCATCTCCGATCAAAAAAGGATTGTCCGTCGCGTGACCAATCAAGTGGAAAATCGCGCGACCCCGGAAGTAAACTCGACCCAAGAGGTGGTTTATCGCCCATATAATCCTGGTCAGGAAATGAATTTCAACCAACAGCGAAATCAAGGACAAAACAGGGATGTTAATTTCCAAGGGAACACACAAAGCTTTCGGAACGATCAGAGCTACCGGGATCTTCCTCGGAATGATCAGAGATATAACCCACAACCACATGACCAAAGGGGACCCGTTCATCCAAGGCAAAGCATAAATCCGGCACGACAACCTGTGAATCAGCCGGTGATGCCTCAAAACCCGAATCAGAGTACTCATCCTCGGCCGAACTATAACGCAGTCTCGTTCAATTATAACGACAATTCAGGCCAAAACAATGACGGGAACAAGAGAAGGCTTGGACCGAAAAGGGCTAACTACCCGCCCCTCCCTCAACCTTGGATCACTGTTTTCTGGTCGCTCATAGAACAAAACGCTATCCAGCTTCCACCAGAAAGACAACAGCAATGGCCAGACCACCTTGATCGGACGAGATTCTGTGCATACCACAGGATGCCAGGACATGACCTAACCCATTGCTATACGGCCAGAGACCTGATTTACGACCTCAGTGATGAAGGGGCGATTGAGTGGAATAGCATGAAACCCATGGGAGTCTACGGTCCGCAGAAAATGCCACAAGCCCAAGGTCCGCTTACCGGTACGACGCAGCGAGTGCCGAACATGCAAATCTACACAAACCCGATGCCACAACACGCTGCGTCAACCTCGACACAACCGTTGCAGGGACCGTCGGCCGATGTCGCTACCGTGTCACATCAATCAACTGATTTCCCGATCCAGCCAGCCATTCGTCAGAATCAACCCTACTATGATGATTTTTTTGAAGATGATGACTATTGGAAATACGTCAATTGGGACGGGAAAACTAAATTCAGACTAGATAACATCAAAACCGGCATGGTAATCGACTCCCCGGACCTCTACAAGGTGTTCTTTGATGATGATATCGCGTACAAGGGGTCTCGGACCAGCACTCACTCCCAATTTAATCAACCCCAGGATGTTGGGCCATCACAAGCACACCTACGATCAGGACGGATCCGCCCACTGCGGCTACCTCCGATCGCCAGTGCGCCGGATCCGGGCTTACAAATCCCTAACACGCAGACCGAAGAGGTTGTCGAAGAGAGACATCATGTTCAGCTGGAGACTGGGATAGAGTATGATCTCCTAGGGCATCTAACGAAGATACCAGCTAAGGTGTCAATCCTCGATCTGATTAAGACTTCCCCTATGCATCAAAAACAGCTATTGGACGCCATCACCCACTTACAAGTTCCGGAAAATATAACCCCAGAACAACTACGGGCGTCCATTGCGTCCTTGTCGTCTGAGACATCCTTGCCAATCCTCAACTTTACCGAGGAGGAACTAAAAGAAATACCACCTGAAGCGAGGACCTCACCCCTACATCTCACAGTTAGGGTGGCCGAAAAGGAGATATCCGGTGCTTTGGTAGACACAGGGGCATCCCTAAACATCTGTCCACTGAAAACATACAAGACGCTGGATCTAACTGCCAAAGACCTAACCCTGGCCCCGTTGGTGGTGACAGGATATGACGGAAATAGGAAGAACGTTTGTGGGAAGATCATGTTATTGGTGCAAGCAGGCCCGATCTCAGTACCCGAAGAATTCTACGTCATGGATATCCCAGCGACCTTCAACTTGATATTAGGGCGTCGCTGGCTGAATCACATGAAGGCGGTCATGTCCACTAGGCACCAATGTATTAAGTTTCCCCACTTAGGAAAAATCGTGAAGCTAATGGGGGACCCCCCTGTGATCGAACCAGAAGGACTTCAGATACTTCCCACCTTACGACCGGCCCCTATCCCGCCTGGAACCAAAACCCATGGATATAGGGTTGATTCCACCATTTCCCTGACGGACATCGATCCCATCCGGAGTATGATACCAGATCCGGTCCCTCTACCTGAACCGCCATTAAGAAAAGAATGCATACATGGCTGGAACCTCATGAGAAAACTTGGATATCAGCCCGGATTGGGGCTAGGTAGGAATGAGGATGGGATTCTTGACCCCGTTATCCTGGAAGCAAGGACAGGAACAGAAGGACTGGGATTCAACCCGTATGACCAGGTAACACTCTCCAGAAAGGATTGGAAACTAGGGGAACACTTTGTCAGGCATAACAAGCTCTTGGACCCCAATGAACCTCCCAACGGAGAAGGATGCCATCAGATCCACCCCCAGGAAAAAGGGAAAGAACTATTGATAGAAGGTATAACTGATTCGTCGTCTGACGACGAGGAGGTCGAAACTTACGAAGACATCTTTGGTACCTGGGAAGAATTCCACGAATCTGACGAGATTAGAGGTTCAAGTTCCCCCCTGGAGGAAAGTTTCCAAATGTTGTCTTGTAACATGATTGGTACTAGCGATTCGGTGAAATTGCCCAAAAAAAAACGCCGATTTCCGAAAAGAGAAACGACTATGAAACCTGGGAAGTCAAAGACCCCGATAGCCAAGAAGTCGTATACTGGCCAGCCGCGTGGCGACACTGGAGAGCAGGACCTTCAGAAGAAGACAGCAAAACCTGGGAGATCGAAAATCCCGAAGGCGACGAAGTGGTGTATCGCCCCGCAGTTCGGCATTGCTCGGGGCAGGGATCTTCCTCCTTAGATAGCCCCTCTTCAACCCAACCTGTACCATATCATTTTAAAAACCCAAAAAAATCACAAAACCCCAAAATCCAAAAAAAAGTAGAAAACCAAAAACCCAAAAATGTAAGTAGTTTAGGAGTAGAGACCTTTGACTATTGTAGGGCCATAAGAAAACCTGAGCGCTGGAAAATTCCCCCAGTAGAGCAATCACGGCTAGAGGAAATCATGAGCCAAATTAGCAAGATAGGGTATGAGTCGATGCCCATTATTTCAGAGCCAGAATCATCTCCGGGAACCGAGAACGTAAAGGATGAGATGGGCGTTTACGAATTAGTAGATGCCGAAGGAGAAGACGATGAAGTCTCAGAAGAGTTCCAAAGGGTCATTAAGAGGTTTGACGAGCAAACTCAGTCAACGGCCGAAAAGACAAAGGAGATCAACTTGGGGACTGAGGAAAGGCCCAAGCTAGTCCAGATTAGTGCGTGCTTGGAACTCGGTGAAGAAGAAGAGATCCTTAGAGTCCTGGATGAATATCAGGACGTATTTGCGTCGGACTACCATGACATGCCAGGATTAGACCCGCTTCTAGTAGAACATCAAATTCCATTGGAAGAGAGTGCGAGACCGGTTAAACAGAAGCTGAGAAGAATGCTCCCTGACGTTGCGGTGAAGGTGAAAGAGGAAGTTGACAAACTTCTCCAGGCCAAATTCATCAGGGTAGTACTGTTTCCTCAATGGATTGCCAACATTGTCCCGGTCAAGAAGAAAGATGGACGTATCAGGGTCTGCATTGACTTCCGGAACCTGAACAAGGCCTCACCTAAGGACGACTTTCCCTTACCACACATAGACGTGCTCGTCGACAACACCGCTGGGCATGCAATGCTCTCCTTCATGGATGGATACTCGGGGTACAACCAGATAAAGCTTTCAGAAGAGGATCAAGAAAAGACCTCGTTTACTACCCCCTGGGGGACTTATTGCTACATTGTCATGCCCTTTGGATTGAAGAATGCAGGTGCAACCTACCAAAGAGCCATGATGGCGATATTCCACGACATGATGCATGATTGTATGGAAGTATATGTCGATGACATCTTAATTAAATCTCAAACTCGTGCAGACCACACCGTAGCTCTGAAGAGGGTCCTCCAAAGGTCGAGGGAGACAAAGTTGAGAATGAATCCGAAGAAGTGTGTCTTCGGGGTGTCGTCAGGAAAACTTTTAGGGTTCATGGTCAGCAATCGGGGAATCGAAGTCGACCCCTCGAAGGTGAAAGCTATCCTCGAAATGCCGCCCCCGAAGAACCTCAAAGAATTAAGAGGCCTCATAGGGCGACTACAGTTCATTAGAAGATTCATTTCACAACACTCGCAAAGATGTGAGCCGTTCTACAAATTGCTAAAAGGAGGCGTGGAATACCACTGGGACGACGACTGCCAGAAGGCATTTGAGGATTTGAAGAAATATTTATTGAGTTCCCCCGTTTTGAAGCCCCCTGCTAAAGATAAGCCTCTCATTTTATATGTGTCAGCGACGGAATCCGCGGTAGGCATAGTCCTGGGTCAACATGATGAGACTAGCCGGAAAGAGAATGCAATTTATTACTTGAGCAAATCTCTCCTGCCATATGAGCGGAAATACTCCTCGATAGAAAAAACGTGCTTAGCGGTGGTTTGGGCTGCCCAAAAACTCAGACACTATTTCTTAGCCCACTCAGTCAAACTCTTGGCCAGAATGGATCCTGTGAAATATATCTTTGAGAAACCTGTCACTTCAGGACGAGTGGCGCGATGGCAGATGCTCTTGGCAGAATTCGACATAACATACGTAACTCAGAAGTCAATAAAAGGGCAAGCCATCGCTGACCACCTTGCACATCTCCCCCTACCACGGTATGAACCGGTCAAAACCGACTTTCCAGATGAAGACGTGCTATGTGTAGACATAGAGGAGATAAATGACCCCGAGTCGTGGACGATGTACTTCGACGGTGCCTTGAATCAGAATGGAAAAGGGATCGGGATAGTGCTTTTGTCCCCAGAAGGAGTGGCGATACCGAAGGCCTTCAAAGTCGGCTTCCCAGCCACCAATAATGAAATGGAGTACGAAGCACTCCTAGCAGGTTTAAGAGAGGCCGCGAAGTTGGAAGTTAAGAAACTCCGAGTTCTCGGGGATTCAAAGGTGGTCATATCCCAAGTGGCAGGTGAATGGAAGGTGAACGCCCCTAAGCTCGCTCATTATCATGAAAAGGCCAAGAAAGCTATGTCCCAGTTCAAGAAAATGTCCTTTCTTTATATCCCGCGAGCTTTAAACCGGCTGGCCGACTCGTTGGCCACCTTGGCCTCGATCGTGGAAGTCCCCCTCGACAAGGGATCCGAGACCTTTCACATCCAAAGGATAGACACTCCCTCGGTTGAACTAAAAGACTTGGCCCTCGGAGATCCAGATGAGATTCCATCCAAAGATGAAGGACCGAAAGTAAGGAAAGCGAAAGGGAAAGAGACAGAGGCAGAGGAACCTAATCGAGAGCGGATACTGGCCCCCCTACAACATGACGAAGAACTCACAGACGACCATCCGTGGTACTTCGATATCTGGAACTACCTGCGCGATGGATACATCCCTGAATATGCCACCAAATCAGACAAAAGGGCACTGAAAGAAATGGTTCAAAGATACGTCGTTGTCGGAGGACTGTTATATCGCCGATCATTCAGTGGGATCCTTCTGCGATGCGTGACGGTTGAGGAAGGACGAGAAATAATCGAAGAGGCTCATTCCGGCATATGCGGAGGACACGTAAACGGCCTGATGCTCTCCAAGAAAATCATCCGGTTAGGATATTACTGGCCGTCATTGGAATCAGACTCCGTGGACTACGTCAGAAAGTGCAAGAAATGTCAGCTGCACGCTGACTTGATTCACGCTCCTGCATCTTCGCTGCATCCCACTACTGCTCCGTGGCCTTTTTCGACTTGGGCGTTCGATATTATAGGACCTCTGGTCCCGACCGTGGAAAACACCCAGAACAAAGCTTTCATATTAACGGCAACGGAATACTACACCAAATGGGCAGAAGCTGAGGCATTTATCCATATCAAAGCATCCACGGTGGTCAAGTTCATTCAAAAGAACATAATAGCCCGGTTTGGCGTTCCCAAAGTGTTCATAACTGACAATGGCCCCCAATTCATATCTCAGGTAATGGAGGATTTGTGCACAAAATATGGTATAGAACTACATCATTCAACCCCTTATTACCCCCAAGCAAACGGACAGGCTGAAGCTACAAACAAGACACTACTTAAGATCATCAAGAAGACAGTGGAAACAACCAAGGGCAGTGATTAGCCAGACCGTTTGGTCGAGGCATTGTGGGCATATCGAACCTCCATTAGGACTCCGACAGGTGAGACCCCATATGCATTGACTTACGGGATGGAGGCAGTCCTTCCGTTCGAGCTCCTGCACCCATCTTTGCGGATCCAATTAGATGAAGAGATGACAGAAGGCCAAAGACGAGAAGCATTGCAAATACAACTGGACCTCCTCGATGAGAAAAGGATGAAAGCAGCAGAGCATGCTCAGGTGTACAAGAAGCGAATCGCAAGAGCCTACGATAAGCATGTCATAGAGAGGAAATTCAAAACAGGTGACCTTGTATTGAAACGCATCACTCAATCACAACTCCCACACATTAAAGGCAAACTGCGACCTAATTGGGAAGGCCCATATGTAGTTAAAGAAGTATATTCTGGCAATGCATATAGACTAGTAAATGCAGAAGGGGAAGAGCTCCCCGATCCATGGAATGCTATGTACTTGAAAAAGTACACCACATGACCCTTCTCCACTTCTTGCGGAGTATGACCCTCGGTCTCTTGATATGGCTGTATAAATCCCGTTGGGAAGACCGAGGAGAGGTGCAACAGCCAAACTTGGAAGTCAAACACACACTGGCAAAAAAAAAAAAAAAAAAAAAAAAAAAAAAAAAAAAAAAAAAAAAAAAAGGAGGAAAACACTAGAATAGTGAGTCTGCCCCACACAATGTTCTGCACGGTTGAAGCCATTCAACGCAAAAGTTTATAAGCGAGCTTGCCCATGTCATGAAAGCTTCCCGTTATCACTCACAAAAGAGAGAAAAGAGAAACCACGGTGGAGTTGCATGAGATGTGGGTGTGCTCCCCATGCCTGATGCTTCAGAAGCCAAAACCCTAGGCACCCCTCTCCCAAACCAGTCCAACAAAAAAAAAGAAAAAAAAAAAAAAGTTAGAAATCCTGAAAAGAATAAAAGTTTTGTGACTAGTTTGGGTTCGTAGCCTTTTTAACCCGAGTCAGTAAGCCCGTAGGGGTATTTACATACCTAGTGCCCTAAAGCCATTTGGTTTGGGAGTCATTGGCGTAACGCTCGTTACATGGGTTAATTAGAAAGCTTAAGGGACCCAGGCATTGCACAGCCACAAATCGAAAAAAAAAAAAAAAAAAAGGGAGCAAAGGGCCAAAAGGCCAAAGTAACGGAATAGCATTCATCGAACCCAAGCCCGCTCGAATGACATGGGCCCTTGCCTAATGAACCAAGCGGAGAGTGGCCGGTAACCACAACACTAAGGAAGCACGGCGACTCACTATCTCCCACACACGAAACTCGTGCTCACACATGAATTCCAGGGGCAGCCTAGCGCTCTCCTAAGTTCGACTAAAAGGACCAAAACGGCTAGAAAAGAATCATGAGGGATCGATCTCCAAAGGATAGTTGGGGAAGGTCATATCATAATCAAACTAGCAGCCATGGATCAGAGAGCTAGACCACCTTCACTCTCTCACTCCCAGTCAGAAAACACACCAGCTTCACGCTGGGGCATTTTTATATATACATATATGTACATGCGTACACGCACACGCATATGAGTACTTACTTATTCTACACGGCTTCCCAATTCAGGTCTCATCACATGCACAGTTGCCACAAACACTCACCAATCCACACACTCTCACCTCATGCATGCTTTTGTTACTAATGCCTTATGGTTGAATGCAGGATAGGTTATACATTGTTTTGTTTCAGGGATCGTTCACATATGTCACCCCATATGCTGGGGCATTTTTTTTTTTTTTTTTTTTTATTTTTTATATATGAATCTACGTAAACATACCTCACACCTTCCTGGTTAACCCTTGATCCAAAACCGGCCCCACGCGGATACCATGTTTTGTGCACGACTCCTCTCAAAACGAGATATACTATCAGTCGGAAAATGATCACCCCTTTGTTTCGAATTAGCCAACAACGATTTGCCTCTAGTCTTGGTATTGGATGTGTATTGTTTCAAGCTATGTGTGTGCTATGGATAAGTTTTAGATATCTTTCGTTCTCAATTTCCTACTCGATCTACCTACATCCAAAGGATGGGCCCCCGCTGTTTATCTTTTATTCTTTTTCCTTGCATGTGGTGGATGCTTTTTTGTTATTATCTCTATTGACTATCATGGTAGTGGTTGATTAATGTCATGACTACAGGATGATGTCGAGGACATGCCTTGCATTAGCCCTAACATTTTAAATTTAGTATGCATTACAATTACAAGCCTTCTTAACATCATCACATGCATAACACACACTTGGCACGTTTATGTACTAACTTCACCGCAAGGCGAGTCGTTGCTCCCTTCTTTCCTTCTAGTCAGGATTTATTACAGGTGAAAATGTGAGGGCCACCACACTGAAAGGAACAAGATCCAAGAGGTAAGTGTCGCTGAACTTAAAAAAAAAAAAAAAAAAAAAAAAAAAAAAAAAAAAAAAAAACTTAATCTTCCAAATTTGTGCTTACATTTAATATCATTACCGTAACGTGCTCTTTCAGAATCCTGCTTTGACATTTTTTGCACCCCCTGAATAGGATGATCCACTTTGTAGGGATTTAATTTTGGGTAGAAAATGGAAAGGCACGAGGTGACATCCTCATATCACGTGATCAAGCACAGACCTAAAAGGAGACCTAATTAACTGGATGGCCTAGAACAACCTCATTCCGATTCCCTCGAGCCAGTTCGAACTCACCCTCATAGGCTGCCACTCCCTTGAGCCCAAAGGCTCAAGCGGAGGCATGAGTATGTGTCTCCTTATCTTTCGAGAACAACTCTGTACGTGCTGTCCTCCAAAGAGGGGCATACTGTAGACACCTCGTTTTGGCACCCTATGAGGGGCAATTCAGTCCACCCTATTTAATGATGTCCTTATTAGGTCCCGAGTCAAAAGTCACCTGTCATCTCTGGACCTCTGATCGCCCCGGGAGTTGGCTCATCATGATCTACTCATCGAGAGCTTTCCGCCCATATATAGAACTCCAAGATCTGACCGGCGGATCAAAAATCATGACAGCGGGTCCCACACCCCGCGGCGCCCGCGTGAAAAATCACCTATCATCTCTAGACCTCCGATCGCCCTGAAAATCAGTTCATCGTGATCTACTCATCGAGAGCTGTCCGCTCATATATAGAACTCCAAGATCTGACGGGCGGATCAAAAAATCATGACAGCGGGTCCCACATCCTGCGGCGCCCGCGTGAAAAATCACCTATCATTTATGGACCTCTGATTTCCCTGAAAATTGGCTCATCGTGACCTACTCGCCGAGAGCTTTCCGTCAATATGTAGAATGTTGGAATCCGACGAGCGGATTGAAATCTACGAAACCTGGGCCCCATTAATGATAACCCGGCCAATCTCCACCGGACCCCACCTTCTCGACCCAAATCAGTTTCTTTTAAATCCAAACCCACCAGGCCTGATCCAAACCTCCTGACCCGAACCTGACCCGATCCAACTCATTAGGCCTTATCCCTCTCAATTTCAAACACCGAAGCCTTATCCGTCTCATCTCTCTCCCAACCCAGGCCTTATCCCTCTCAATTTCAAACAAACCGAGCCTTATCCCTCTCATCTGTCTCCCAACCCAGGCCTGATCCCTCAAAAAATTTAAAAACACCCAAGCCCATCCAAAAGAGATATACGCAGAACCTCATCTCCATCTGGAGGCAGACCCCAGGCCACCCATATAGATCTCCGCTGACGTTCACTTTCTTCTTCGGGATCTCACCATCATCTCTCGAATTCCATCTCCACCCATCTCTCCCCTACAACCCACCATCACCAGCCTCCACCATCTTGACCACCATCACCACCTTCTCTCCATCTGACCTCTCACTGGCCACAACCCATCATCGTTTTCATCCCATCATCATCTCCCATCTCAGAACCCATCCTTCATCATCACAGAACCCTCCTCCTCCATCATCGCTTTCCACACTCCCAGAACCCCGTGCACGAGCATCTCATCATCAAAGAGCCGAGCTCCATCTCACGACGCCCCATCTCCTCACCATCAGAACCCATCATCTTCACCAACCACCTTCTCCATCACGCAGCCCATCTCATCTCCCAGGTCTCAGAACTCTCACCACCCACCTTCTCCATCACGCAGCCCATCTCATCTCCCAGGCTCAGAACTCATCTCCATCCGAGGCAGACCCCAGGCTCCCCATGCAGCCATCTCCCTGACGGAACACCCCCTCATCATCTCACAGAACCGATCTCACGCATCCTCTCCCTCTTCCCTGGCGTCAGACCCACCTCTCCATCTCCTTCCATCGCTCATCTCCCTCTCTTCTTCATTGTCGCAGCAACTCCACCATCTTCTCCATCTCACCATCTCGCCCTCCATCTTTCCCAAACACAGGTGCAGATCACACGTTCATCTCCTTCACCCAGACAGAACTCCCTTCCCCATCATCTTCTTCTCCCTAACCAGTTCCTCCGGATCTCCCTCATCTCCATCCGACGCAGACCCGGACTCCCCATCTTCTTCCTCCAGACGCACGCAGCAGCACCTCCACGCCAGCACCCATCTTCGTCTTCCACAGCGCCTCTCCGTCCTCCCCTGCACGCAGCGCCGCTGGAGACCTCCCTCACCTTTCTTTCTCCCTCTGCGATCCATCTCTCTCTCTCTCTCTATCTCCCGTCCACTCTCTCTCTCCCGTTGGCACACCGTCCCTCTCTCCCTGCTCTCCCTGTCTCCCTATTCTCTCAGCCCCTCTCTCCCTCACCTTTCTTTCTCCCTCTGCGATCCATCTCTCTCTCTCTCTCTCTCTCTCTCCCCGTGCAGCCATCTCCCTGACGGAACACCCCCTCATCATCTCACAGAACCCACCTCCTTTCTTCATCATCATCACCCTCTCCGCTCTGCCCTCTTCCTGCACCCTACAACCCATCGCCCACCATCATCCTCCTTCCTCGCCAGCGTCTCCAGGCTCAAGCAGCAGCACCGCCCGACGACCAGCAGCCCCCGGACGCACACAGCATCATCTTCCTCCTCCTCGCACCGCCGAACTCCTCCCCGCCAGGTACACTTCTTATTCTCTCCTCCCCACCTCTGCTGCACCCACCTGCACGTCTCTCTCATTCTCTCTCGTTCTCTCTCTACTCTCTCAGTCCCTCTCTCCCTACTCCTTCTTCCTCTCTCTCGCTCCCCATCGCTCTGTTCTCTCCCCTACTCTCTTCCTCTCTTTCTCTCTCATTCCCTCCTCTCCTCCGTGCCACCCACCTGTAACTGCACACCCTCTCCCCTCACCCTTTCTTCTCCATCTCTCTCTCCCCCGCGCGTCCCGCCACCTGCATCTCACGCATCTCTCCCTCTCGTTCTCTTCTCCCTCCTCTGCCTGCGCTCTCACTCTCTCTCGTTCTCTCTCTACCCTCTTAGCCCCTCTCTCCCTGCTCTCCCTATCTCCCTACTTTCTCAGTCCCTCTCTCCCTCACCTTTCTCTCTCACTCTGCGACCCATCTCTCTTTCTCCCGTCCACTCTCTTTCTCGCCCTCTCTCTGCTCCTCCCACTCTCTCCCTCTCACTCGCTAGCTCCCTCGCTCTCTCCCCTCTGTTTCCGCCCTGTGCCCACGAGCAGCAGCGCTGCCTCCCCATCTCCTTTCTCTGTTTTCTTTCTCCCTCCTTCCTTTCCCCACTTCTTCTTTCCCCCACTGCTGTGCATCACTATCACACGCCCCCACTCTTTTTTTCTTTTCCTTTCTCCTCCTTTCTTTTTCCCTCTTTCTCTTCCCCACCACATCACTTCACTGCTATACCTACTTCACCATTGCACTTAAACCGTCCTGTTGCACCCATTGCACCTCTTTCTTTCTTTTCCTTTCATCTTCCTCTTTCTCTTGACCCCACCTGCAACTGCACCCCCACACTCACGCACACCCCTTACTTCACAAACCCATTTCAGAACATACTCTTCCAAACCGAGCCCATACATGTACGCCTGAAACTATGTTAGGCTTAATTCTCCATTTATCTTATACCTCATTATTCATGTATAAATTATGCCCATGCATTTAATATGATCATTCATTTAAATAGGCATTTTTCTTTCCTTTTGTCACGGCTTGCTTTAATTTGTTCCTGATTCATGCATTAAAACATGCTCATGCATCCAACCTGCCCATGCATTATAACTTAGTTGCATTTTTATTTCGTATTCTTTTAGGTGCAATTTAGGACTGCATAATTTATTAAAAATAAATATATGAAAATTAGAATAAAAACCAAAAACACCAAAAGAAAATAAAAATAATAAAATAAAAAGTAAAGATTAAAAATAGAATTTTAGCTACCCTATTAATTAGGATAATTAGGCTAAATTTAATAATTAAGTTCTTTTCTCCCTTCCTCTCTCATTAGGATTAGGAAATATTATTTAGGAAATTTCAAATAAATTAATTAAATTAGAAATTAGAAATTCATTCTCTTTCCCCCTTCCCATTTCATTAAGATAAATCAATTTAGGATTTTAGGCCCTATGAATAAACATAAAAACAAATAAAAATAATAAAAATCCAAAATACCAAAAACAAAGTAAAAGATATTAAAAAAACCAAAATATTAATAAATTGGAGTTAGAAATTAGACAGTAGCCTAGACTGATTAGGTCAGACCCCGGACCTAGATCAAGGTCTCCCCCTAGCCAGCTTAAACTACCCCAATTTCTTAAACTTCAACTGATTAGGCCCCACTCTCTCTCCGGGCCCCGCTAAGGGATCGGGAGAGCGGATGTGGGCGGTTAGGACCTTAGGATAGGGTAGAGATCCATTAGGGAAATGGAACGGTTAGATTGAATCCAAGTAGGAACTCCCCTAGTTAGGCCCTTCTAGCCCCAATTATTAAAATCCAAAAAAAACTATAAAACCAACAAAATCAATTCCAAAAATATTTTCTTCTCTTTTCCTCCACCTCCGGTGCCAAATATTTATCTGAACTCAATGATTAAAGGGAATAGAGGCTGATTCCGAGAACCTGAATTAATGAGAATGACGAAATGAGACGAGTGATTTCACACACCCCAATATCAGTTTATTTACTACCGGCCCATCATCGGCCACCCTCAATCAATCCCGGCCCAACATCGGCCATTTTTATCTTACTTCTGGCCCATCATCGGCCATGCACTTTTATCACCTGCGTATCGCACGCAAACCCACAGAAATCACAACTCAAAGTTTCGTCTGCATCATTCTTTCGATTCGAAGAATCAGCCTTTAAACCCTAGGTTGTCAAAGGACATTGAAGGGGGTACCCAGGAATGGGGTTGATCCTCTTCTAAATATTTGGCACCTTTCCCCTTATTTTCTTAGTTTCTTTTCATTTTAATTCGCTTATCCCCTAGAATACTTGGATTTAACTTTAATTAGTCTGTTCAACCCTGGATGTTGATTTCCCCTGCCTAGTTCATTATGGTCCCATCTTGAAGCCCGTAATCTGACTCTTGACCCAAGTTCGACCCGAATTGAAAGACCCAAATTAAGTGACGAGACAACCGTCGTGTGTCGCCGGCGGCACATTAGACGAGAGAAGAACCCACCCCATTTTCCTCCCGCATTCTTTCGGCTTTCGTCGAAGGACGGTGTTACGGCCGAATCCGTAACTGGCGATCGTGATCCGTCGATTTTGAGGGTAGTCGGAATCCTCATTTTCGATGTATTTTTTTATCTCACACTGTTGAATGGCGATTCCCCTCCCGGGGGGGTCAAAATTCACATCCGACAGCTTCCAGGCCTCATTTTTTCAGAATCTTCCCATAAAAAGCAGTAGGCCGTCGCGATCCATCCTCGACACGAGGAAGCTCTTCCCAGAGAATCTGCCATTGTTCATATTCTTGAGTCTTCCTCCGGAGATTGCTTTCGACCTCCTCAACTTGGCGAATGAGAGCCCTCTCTCTATCGCGAGCTTTCAAAGTGGCAGTCCACTTGGCAGCGGCTTGTTCTTCCAATAGCTCAAGGCGCTATTTGGCTTCGGTGACCTCCCTATCAAGGCGGTGCTGGTCCTGTGTCAGCTCAATAATAGCCAACTCGGTGACGTTCCTCTCCCGAACGAGCTGCTTCTGAGTCCGCGAGATCTCATTCAAATCAGTTTTGACCTCACTGGAAGGCTTCAAAAACATCTCGTTGAAGAAATCATCATTCGGGAAGCTCTTGATCTCAGTCCACTTGTTACCTAGAGCGATGACTTCATCAACAAAAGCCTTGGCATCTGTAATGTCCAGGCCAACTTCTTCGCTATCGGCAAGAATGTCCTGCACATGCTTCACCATGCCAAAACCAGCCTCCAAATGGCCAGAAGAAAGAGTCTCGACCCATGAGCTCAAGACTCTCTTCAACACCTTCCTCGCAAACTGACGGGATGGCTCAGATGAAGACTCGCCATGCTTCGTTGGTCGATTACCCGTGTCAGGCACCGTGGAAGAGTAATCAAGAAGCTCTTTCTAATCGGAGCCGCTGGGGAAGGAATATCAATAGGCGGACTCGCCTCTGCCTCATCAAAATTGGTGGAAGAAGCCCCTACTCCTGGATCGGTCACAGGTACCCCCTGCTCTGGTTCTGAAAAAGATAGAGGAACTTCTTCTGTCACCTCACAACCTGCCAATGGAAAAATGGAAAAGGTATGAATATGATCTTGTCAAAAATCAAAATATCAAGATTATCATTACAAAGTACATTCTTCGACGACTGGTGGAATGCTTTCTGCCTCCATGAGCTCATCCGAAACATCATCAAAAGTTGTGTCCATGGATGGTTCAAAGTCGTCGGAATCCTCTGGCAAGTCAGCTGGCAAAAAAATATATATATGTCAGCAAGTGGCGGTTAAAAAAAAAAAAAATCATACCAGGAGGAGATTCTGGATCTACTTCAGAATCTCTGGGTTCTTCCTCAGATGCCACGATAGGATCCATCACCGTCTCATCGGTCGGAGCCTCGGGCATCATCAAACCATCATCTTCTGCCAAAAGAAAGAAAGCAGTAGATCAAAACAAAAGCTCTCATGAAAGAAAAGAAACGGAAAGAGAAAAGGGAAAAGCATACCATCATCAATGGTCTCTTCCCCTCGGCTTCTCTTCTCTGGAGGCTCGTCATCATCCCCTAATGCCTCCTCAGCAATGGTGGAAGGAATTTCCAGATCGGGAGAACTTTTGTGCCCCCTCTGACTTCGGCGGTGTCCCCTTCTCCTCTTGCCCCTACGGGATGAACTGATGGAAGCACCCTCCCCACCATCAAAATCGGGCCTCTCGCCAGAGTCCTCACTGGACGGTCTGCTCTTGCCAATAGACTCCATGGAAGCCTTTGCTCGCTCGGCTTGTATCCAAGCAGCAACCTCAGCCTCCTCCTCGGCAAGCTGTTCCAAGACCTCACCAGGTATCTCTTGTGTAGCTCCCAGTCTGATGACGTCCTGTTCCTCGAGAAAACCTGTTCTATGCCTTTCTCCAGAAAGGAAAGCCAGAACTTCTTCTCGGCGGACGCCGTCAGACTTCCCAAGGCCCTTCCCGGAAGACTGCTTTACATCAAGCTCTTTCATGGAAAGCCCCCGGTATGCTGAAAAGCTCTCCACAAACCATTTTGCGAAGCCAGCAGTCCGGAAAGTAGGCAACTCAGGATAATAAATCAGGGCAGTAGTGTCTTCCGCGCTATAAAAGGCCCATGCACTTCTCCCGTCCTGCAGACCTCCAAAACGCTTCACCTTGCTCGAAGGCGCTCCAACAACACCTTGAGAGAAGCCCAACTGCATGGCAAAACGCGAGGGAACATACAGTTGGATGTCGACGAAAAGATGTCTGCGGTACACCATCGTGCCGACACGTATGTTAAAAAGCCAACTCCTCTCGGCATTTGTCAAAGAATAGTGTCTCCCAGACCCTGCCCTGGTCGAATCACGGGAGACACCAAAATCAAAAGCCTTCTTCCTCAAACCCGGAGAAAGCTTCACTGAAGACTGCCCCATCTCGACGTCCCAAAATCGTCGGATCCTCAAGCGGGCAGATAAAAGAGATTTGGAAACAGGCTTCCCTCTATCCAACCGAATCATAAACGGATCATCGTCCTGAGAAGCACCCAATCGGTGGAAACTGTGACAGTGGTATACATACCACGAATAGAAAATGTGGGCTGAAAATACCCTATTCATGGGAAGCCCAAGCCGAACCAGGAAAGCAGTAGCCTGCAGTTCGGTACACAAATAGGAGTAAAGAGCAGGCACCAAAGCAAGCCGCTCTCCGAAAGCCATTTGACAAGCCGGAAAAATGCAATGCGGCCTGATGTGCGTTCCATCTCCTCCAGCAAAAACAGCCTCACCCAGCCAATAAGTGAGGTAGACAGCGAGATCTCTCCGCAGCGCAATGTCAGAATGAATGGCGTCCGTGCTTGCGAAGAATACCCTCAAATTCTCTCGCATGACGGAGATCTTCTTCGAATCCGGGCTCTTAGCCCTGGCTTCCTGGGTCGTACTCTCAGAAGACTCCCCGCTGTCAAAGAAGTTGGAAGACAAAACGCTACCACTCCTCCAACTGCTACACCGAACTTTCGAGCCCTCCTTCTCCTTCAAAAAATCATAGAAGGCGACGAGCTGAAAATACAAAAGCCTGAACTCCTCAGACTGCTCCTCAAGGACGCTGTCGATAGGCATAAACTCCTCATAGAGATTGCCGAGGATAGGCAGCCCAGTGATGGCACTCAGTTCCTTTAAAGAAAAACCAATCTCACCATTCGTGACAACGAAGGTATTGGTTTGTGGAAGGAACGACTCCAGCATGGCCATAAAAGCCTCATCGGAGAAAACCACGGTTTGCCGAAAAGCGCGAACCGCATCAAAAATCTCGGCCTCCTTCAGAATGGCACCGCCAACCTGCAGGATGTGATCAGTCCACGACTCCCAGCTCGAGTCAGCACTGAAACGGCCACGAAGTCGAAAAGGCTTCACCCAATTGCTGCCATCGCCCTTGAAAATGCCAAGGCCCACCGGTCTCAAATCGACCGAAGAATGGTCTGAACCTTGGTAGCCGCTGGCCGGCATCAAAATGTCCATACGGGCAGGCGACTTCTCTGCAAAACCAGAAGGGTCGCCAACAAAAACCCCGGTCTTGATCACATTTGTCCTCTTCAACCAGCTTGGAGGATCTTCCCTCTTCGAGCATGTGGAGGAAAGGCTCATCATCGAGATTGTCCAATCGAAAGACGACCGGGTAGAAACAGTTCTCTTCTCACCATCAACTGTGAAGGAGAACTGAAAACATCTCCTTTGGTATGTTGAATCGTCGGGGACGGCATCACCAAAGAAGAAGGTAGGCTTGGGCACAATGCTCTGATCGTCCGTGACCCACAGACGGTTGCTTACCATAATTTTATAATACTCCTCATCCTTGAGGGCAATCAAACGTTGCCTCATCTCATCTCGGTTGAGCGAGTCACACTCTTCCAAGTTCCTTTCAACATATTAAACCTCCTCCCAGGCCTGCTGTACGGCCGCATTAGAGGATCTGGTAGAACGGCGAGGCGCATCAGTGACCGGCTCCTTACCCTTGTTCGTTCTGGAGGAACTACCTGCAAAGGATGGAAAGAAAAAAAAAAACCAATTATCAAAATGACAGAATTTTGCTAAAAAATCTAGCGAAATTTTGGCATGATTCCGGGGCAATTCCGAAGAAAAGGGAAACACCCCGAAAGAAATAAGAACTTGAAGATGGGCTCAACATCGCTGCAAGCCCATAATCATGGAAAATTCTCGAAGAAGGCTCGAACTCAAACATTGCTGCGAGATCAAGCCAAAGCTTCTCAAATATCCGCAAGATCGGAAAAGGGCTCAACATTGCTGCGAGCTCCAGAATCCAAAACTTGCAAAGCTCCTCAGAAAATCCCCGTAAGACCAAGAAAGGGCTCAACATTGCTGCGAGCTCCAAATCCCAAGACTTGCGAAAAGATTTCCAGGTGTGCACTATCATACTTCCAAATTCCATTTTCTAAAAAAAAAAAAAAATGCATAGAAGGAAAGTTGTCATGCATGCGCATCTCAAAACCCAAAAGAAAAAGAGAAAATCTCTTTTCAAAAAAAAAAGAGAAAGAAGAAAAAAAATTGCCCACAGGCCACGTGGCCGTACGGCCATGACCATACGGTCTTGTCCGTAAGGCCACAAAAAAAAAAGAAAGAGATAAAAAAAAAAAAAAACACACGGTAAAAAAAAAAAAAAAAAAGAAGAAACCATGATAAAAAAAAAAAGAAAAGAAAAGCCAAGGTAAAAAAAAAAACAGAGAGAAAACCGTGCAAGAAAAAGAAAAAAAGAAAAAGAAAGAAAGAAAGAAAAAAAAAGACGTGCAAAAAAAAAAAAAAGAAAGAGATGCACATGGAAAAAAAAAAAAAGAAGAGAAAGAAAAAGAAAAGAAAAGAAAAGGAAAGAATGAAAACCTTTTTCTATTCCTACATGGGGTTTCTTAAGAAAAAGAAGAAACTTACTTGAAGCCATTGATGGAGAAGAAGAAGAAAAAGCTTGAAGATCCTTGAAGAAGAAGAATTCTTGATCTTGGAGCACTCTTGAAGGTTCTTGCAAAAAAAGAGCAATAGCAACAAGAGATCCAATCCCCTTGCTTTTATAAAAGAAAGCAAACCAAAAGAGGAAAGGAGGAGAAAAGAAAGGAGGTAAGTGCTACAAATTAGCAAACTTCCTAAAAGAAAGGAATTATGGGATATTCTTTCCCAATGAGGAGATATTTTTGAGAAATTCTCTCCAAAAAGAGAGGGATTATGAGAAACTTTCTCCCAAAGAAAGATACTTTGAGAAAATCTCTCCCAAAATCAAGGAAACTTGAGAGATTCTCTCCAAGTAAGAATATTCTTAGATATTCTTAACAAAAATGACACCACATGAGATCTAAGCCATCTTTAAAGCTTAAGGTCCCATGGGTTAGCCCACATGCGCCAGGTTTGACCACCTAGGCACTAAAAGTGGCTTTTAGTCAAAATTTCTCTTACCAAGAGCATACAAAAATGGTTCCATGCCTCCTTTGAGTTGATTGGACCATACAAAAAATCCAAGCCTCATGAGATTCCAAAAATCCAAACCATCCCACTTCATGAACCAAATTAAGCCAAAACCTTGAAATTGACATTCCATAAAAACCCAAACCACTCCAATGGACCCAAAGTTGTCCCAAAGAGTGACAAAAATCCAAACCATGGTCTCCTAACTCGCCACATACAGCTTGTTAGGTCACTAGGCCAAAACCAAAACCAAATCCCGGTCCCCTAACTTGCCACATACCGCTTGTTAGGTCACAAGACCAAAATCAAAATTCAAAACCCGACCCCCTAACCTGCCACATACAGCTTGTTAGGTCACAAGGTCAAAAACCGAAAACCTTCTTCACCGCCTGATGCACAACACAAAGCCTTTAGGTTCACAAGGTCAAAAAGAAAATCCAAAACCCAAAAACCCAACCCAAATGTCATTTTCAAAATTTTGCTTTGAGATGGTACGTGATGTCTCTCACTGCCATAAAATTCCCTTCGAAACTCAAAAGGCTACACTATCAAGAAAAATGCTCAGAGACTCTTGGTCAAGTCAGAAGTTCTCCTTCAAAGTTTTCTTCGAGGCACATCGACTGCAAAGGCTATCCAATTCGTCGATGTACCTCGAGGGGCATTTGTTGACACCAAAAATGTCACTTTGCCTCATCAACATCAAAAGCTATATGGAGCCGCATCCTACTACAAATAGGCAAAGCTGCTTCAAGCATCAGATCTTGACAAAATCAAACAAAAACTACAAGATCTTTCAAAGTAGCCAAAAGAAGGGTACACATGAAGTTTCGGGCCATTTCGACACCATTTGGCCTAACTTCAATCCTCCAATAGCTGAGCGGGAGCTCCCGACGCGACAATGTCAAATACATCAAATCTTCGATCAGAGTCTATGGATGGTCTCAAAATACCTCCAAAAAACTCCATGTCGAATTTCAAGTCAAACCGACACCGTTTGACCCTCCATCAACTCTCGAACGGCGAAATCAAGCCTCCTGGCGGCGAGAACCTTTGATGCCGCCACTCATCAAACAAAACAGATGAGTAGCTTCTACATGCTTCCAAAGGGTTGCACGTCAAATTTCAGGTCATTCCGACAACGTTTGACCCGGTTTTGATGCTCAGAAGCAAAATCAAGCCTACCGGCAGCGAAGCTCCCCGGGACCATGGCACCCAAACTGGAGCTAATGGATCATCTCAAAATGACTCCAACAGGCTACCCGTCAAATTTCAGGTCAATCGGACATCCGATGACCGTACATCAAAGCTCGACATCTTCTGCATGGTGAAATCAAGTCAAGCATCGATGGGACCCTAAACGGCTTCAAAACTCAAATAAAAGCACATGGTTGGTCCTATCGAATGCCCAAGAAGCTTCACCTCAAATTTCAGGTCATTCCGACATCGTTTGACCCAATTTCAACTCTTAGCGGAAAATCGGCTACGGAGTCTTCGGCTTTTCCAAAAAATAAGAAACTTTGTGCTCTGATTTGCACAGTCTTTCAACAGGTTTTCTTTAGAGAAATTAAGCCAATAAATGAGGAGAAATGTCAAAGGAAAATACAGGAGAAAACAGAAGCGAAAAAACCCGAGAAACGACCAAGAAACGGCGACAGGAAGGTGGCCGAAAAATGGACCAAAGTCCAAGGACGCCGGCGACCTTGGCCCATGGTCGCCGGCGACCATGGCCCAAGGTCGCCAGCCCCATGGTCGCCGGAGACCATGGGTGCATGGTCGCCGGTGACCCTGGAAATCCGGGTCGCCGGATTTCCGCCGAAACGTCCGTTTTTCCGATTCTTTTCACGTTTCGCAATGATTGGCCCCTGTGATTTTCTTAAAATCTGATTTTTGAGGCATGATATCCGTCGATCTTCGTCAACATCACGGATCCGCCATCAAAATCATTTGATCATCATCGGACACTTCGAAATTGCCAACCGGCCGACCAAGAAAGCACACTTTCTGCCCGACTGATCAAGAAATCGACTAGACAGATGTTGTCGGCCCATTAGTGGCAACCAATGTCTGAATTTTCATCGTCATCCGACATCAAGCAACGTACGGATCCATCAATGATCATCGCAAGAACAATTCCAAGAGACGCGGCGCGGCCCGCGACTCTTCAAGCGACTCGGCAGCCAATTAATGAAGTTAAATGACCCTTTTATGGCAATTTATTAGGGTCATTAACTCATTATTTTAAACGGCCCAATCAGAAGCCAAGAAATGGGAGTTACAAGTCCAATTAATCATGACAATTAACCATGTAACTCCTATCATTATGGAGATTAATCATGGTAATTAATCATGAAACTCCCATCATCATGGAGATTAAATGCCCATTACTCTCCATCGGCCAATCAAAATCCAAGAAAAAGGAGTTACAAAATTATGAAATTAAATCTTGTAACTCCTCCCATCATGGAGCATTAATACCATTAATGCCCATAAAACCCTCCCAATGGCCACCAAAAGCCTATAAATAGGCGGTCATTCCAAGGAGAAATGGTCCTGAAAATTGTCCGAAAAAATCATCTGAAGAGTTCTGAAGAAATTGTCCTAGAAATCTCTACACAAAAAGAAGCTCTCTTGCTTTGAAGAAACTCTGCTACAAGCACTACAAGGTGATCGAAGTCCCTTGGGGGGCCACCCCCCCAAGATCTCCTCTCTTCTTCTATCCAACATGGCCTAGATGCGGCTTTTCAGCCCGTCTACTTGGTTTTTTATTGGATATAAGACCTTCTCTTGGTCTTTATCCTCTAAAAATCTGAGGTCCAAGCCAAGCCAAGTGAATCAAAGCATCAAGTGTTCTCATCTGAAGGACGATGGCGGAGCCCATTCATGACTCGCGACCGTCGATCTGAACGAGTCCCCACAATCGCTTGAGAAGTCAGATTCCTTTTCTTACTTTTCTATTGTATTGTATTTTTTTAAAAGAGACATAAAAATCACATTTCTTGTCTTTACATTTTGATGAGATTTGTAAACTGCCTTTTACGGCACAAAATCGCCTTCTACGGCACAAAACTGCTTTTCACGGTAAATTAAACAAATTCGCCTCTCACGGCATTTTAAAACCTTGTCTCTTTCTTTAAAATATATGTGCAATGGAAAGTTAGAAAAAAGTTGATTTCCTTTTCTACTTGTGAAGGTGAATCTCCGGATCACCACTTCAAATTCCAAGTAGAATAGAAAATCTGGCATACCCGTACAAAAAAATGTTGATGCTTGCTCTTTTTTTTCTTTTCGCCCCGCCGTACCCCGGCGGACCCGGGACGGAGGAAGGCGAGAAAGAAAAAGACGGGTCCATCATTACCTCTCACACAAATCCATGATAGGTACCTCTCCATAGAATAGTACGCACAATATATTCTTATTGCATCATGCATGTTCTCTAGAAAACAAATTTATTTGGCACTCCTTTTGGGTTTGCATGTAGTGGGCCTACTTTTGGTCAATCCAATCATTCGCACACTGACCCCCTCAAATTGCCATTGATCCTAATTTCATGTTTGGTCATCATTCACCAAATAGATCTTATAACAATAATTTTTATGAATGGCTATTAAACTTTGTTGACCTAAAACCAAGGTGCAGGATCATTTGATTGGTCATACTTTATATTCCTTTAATCCACGGTCCAAACCTTTCCATTATTGGGCCTTCCTTGGTTTCATGCCATCTAGGTTGGCCCCCGTCGAAAATGGGCATTGAAAAATGGGTTATTTGGAGAATTACACACGTGCACATGCACAATCACAAACACAAACGCATATTGAAATGAAAACAATCTGCACAATTCTTATTGAGCAGTCCTCATATTTCTAGGTCAATTGGCTCACTCATCCAATTGTTATCACCATTGGATTGAACTAAAATTCATGCCTCCTAAAATCTTTAAACTTAAGGGAAAACAGATTAAGGGGTTAAGATTATTTGTTAGCACTGATAGTTTCACAACTTGTCTCATTGAGATCTCCCCTTTTCTGAGAGAAATGTCCAGATATAGTATATTTCGAAAAGGTGATATCTTTTTTTCTTTTTTTTCTTGGTTGGATAAAAAGAAGGGGGGATATCTTAATTCCAAGATCTCCCCTTTTCGCAATATATTATATCTTCACATTTCTCTCCGAAATAAAACTCATATATGAAAATTTTCAAATGAGAGCCGTCTATATGGTTCTTGTGTGTAGTCCAACTATTTTTACCTTATTATCTCACCCACCTATGATCAAGTTACCCCCTACCACAAGCTCAAATTCGACTCCTATCCAATAGTTACCCACTGTTGAATTGATATGTGAAAAATGATGCTTTCTACAATCATCAAACTTGTTGGCCATAGATCAAGGGGCTAGAATGATCTAATGGGATTTAATATTGAGCAGTCTTCCAAGTCCTATTCAGATCTCTCAGTGCCCCACCTCTCCAGTAGTTGGCATTGCCCTAGGTGAGTTCACATGGTACAATTTAGGGATAGTTCTACTAAAATAAAGCAGATATTCAAATGAGAACCAGCTGGATGGGTCTTGTATATGACCACCCTATTTTTTGGGCCACTTTCCCAACTATGATTAAGTTATCCCCTTCCACACTATTCGTCTCTTGAATTGCTATAACCTGAATTTGACAATCATCCAACCAATACTCATTGTTCATTTGAAATCCGAAAGAATGGTGCGTTCTCATTAAACTCCAAGGGCATAGATCAAGTGATAATGATCATTCATCCTCACCTCCCCAAAACTTCCTATGGCCCCAAGTAGGACCCAAATGCTAATTTGCACAGTACTATATGCAGACGATTGTTGTAACACCCCGTCCCGAGTTAATCAAGATTAACTCTAATTAATTGAAATCAATGCTAATTAACCATATTTAATTGTGCTAATTATGGTTGAGAACCAAATTGAATTGAATTTGTTTCAAATGATTAATTTGAGCTTAATGAGATGGTAATGAATGTTACTAAGTAAGTTGAATTGATTTTTTACTTAAACCATGTAGGATAAGGACTTTTCAGTAAATATAAAATTTTGAGTATTTCGTCGAATACGGTAACTCTTGATACCAACACGTGTATCTCAAAGAGTACGTTGGTTTCCGTAATAGACTTGAACTCGTTCGGCGAGAATTGGATCAAATGACCTATCATTTGACTCAATAAGTAAATGATGGAAAAGAAGGGGGTTTTATGAAAATTCTGGGCATTAAGATGATGATGAACTCCTTTGAGTTCATTCATCCATTCCCATCACAGCCAGCCTAGGCTCTTTTCTCTCCTTCTTTCTTCCATTTTTCTCTCCATCTAGTGTCAAGATTTGGAGCTTTGCATGCAGATTGAAGAGAAAACTTCATCTTCTTCATCTTCTCCTTCTAGCTAGCTTCCATTTTCTTGGAGTTGAGCTTGAGAGAAAGCTCAAGAATTCTCTTCCATAGGTTACAAGTAAGTGTTTTACTTGTTCACAGAACTTTCAAGTTCTATTTAGTGGGTTTTGAGTGTTTCTAGTGCAAAGAACTCATGGAAGTTCTATATTGTGGATTGGTTTTGATTTTAGGTTCAAAAAGGGTTTTAAATTGGAGATTTCATCTCAAGATCAAGCAAAACAAGGGATTTTTGCTAATTAATTTCCAAACAAGGCAAGTATACTCACCTCTTATGATTTAAGACGTTATTAGATTTGTTTGAGCTCAAAAAGCTCAAATCCAAAATTTTCAGTTCAGAAATCTCTGAACTTCTGGGAATAGTGTTGGCTGACCAACAGTTGACCAACTTTTTCTGAGCTGAATTTCGTATGAAAATCCAGCTTCTGGAAAGCTGACCAAACTGGGTTCGATCAGCCGAACTCACATTTCGGTTGACCGACAGGTGACCGAACTACCGACCGAGCTCGTCTGGGGTGACCGAACTGCCAACCGAGCTCTTCTGGAGCTCGATGGATTGCGAACCAAAGGGTAACCGAACTGTGTTCGGTTAACCGACACTGTGAGTTCGGTCAACCGACAAGGTGAATGAGTTCCCTTGAAAAGTGTCAAAAATTGTATCAGAGAAATGAACTTCTGGAAAGCTGACCGACAGTGTTCGGTGAATTCGGTTAGCCAACAGGTGACCGACAAGGTGACCGAACTTAAGGAAATTTCATATTTAAGGTCTAATTTTTCTGAATAAAAAGCCTATTGACTCAGGCTAGTATGAATGGTATTTTCCCCAAACCTTCATGGGCGTTAGCTAAGGTTTTGCTAATGTAAATTTCACTTAAAGTGATGTCATCGAGAATAACACATGCATTAAATAACGAACGTTTTACCTGAATGTTGGTTTAGGGAATTGAATCGAGTTTATTGATTTGATTTGTTTTGATTTGATTTCCGTGTTTGGCACTACATAATAAATTCTTAAGCTCATTTTGGAGCTGAAATGACTTAATGAAATGAATGAAATGCATTAATGAACAATCCTACTGCAGTAGATGGAATGGCGGGTTCCGGAGCTCCATGGTGATACCAGTGATCTCTGATCAAGACACTGGTAAATCCCACACATTTGATAAGCCACTTAATAAAGTGTAACATCTGAAATAACTGAATGAATTCTTCCTTAAGGCCTGGGTCATAAATGGTGCGCCCTTCCGCCCTGTGCTAATGAGGACACTGATACTGAATGTTTCCTTTTGAGGAGAAACTGAATGAATGTAAACTAAGGTAGTTGCAAATTTTTGTAAGTGTTACTGTTATTGGATTGACTGGTCTAGAATTATCAATTATATAATTGATGAGTATGTTCTTAGCATATGCTATCATAGATTTGTGTATACATTGTTGAACCGTCGTGTTCACAGTGTTATTGATGACATTACAGACCAAGTTGCCCGTGCCGGTAATCCAGAGGCCGCGCCGCCTGCGGAGAAGGTCAATCAGGCTCCTCCAGGAAGACTGATTGAATGGACATAGATCGGAGGGCGAGTGGATTAGAATAATTGGAAACATTTTGAGAATTACCTTGTATATTCATTTTGAAGTGAATAGTAGTCACCTGCATTGTATTTGAATATACAGTGGTGGACTTAGATAGTAAGATGAAATGTGTAAATTAAACTTTACCTTTATGTAGAGAACTTGTACGGTTCAGATTAATTTGTCAATGTATATGTATTTCCGCAAAAACATACATGTGACAGGTATGAATGTATGGTATCCCTGTGGATTTCGTATTAACTTCGGTTAATTCGGAGTTTACGGGAGTAAGCATGGTGATCGCGAGTTGGGGTTTGTCTGTGGTAATCATAATCTCGGGCCCATGTCGTGATAATTGTCAACAAAATAATTCTCTCTCTCTCTCTACTCTATATATATCTGTGTCTGTGTGCGTTGCGTGTGTTATACTAAGTTGATCTGATGAGCGACTCTGAGTAGAGAGCACAATCCTTGTGGGCCGCTAAACCTAATGATCTTTTTTTTTATCTCCCCTGCCCCGTAACTGTAGACATGATTTGTGCTTCGTGCAAACTTATCTCAACATTTTATCTAAGATAAAGGGGTTTTTTATTATTGAAAGTTGGGGGAAGTACTTATCTCCGCCATGGTAGATCTGTTGTTGTAAAAATCTCCATTACTCTATTTAATCATGCATTAACTAATTAATTGCTTAGTGGTCCAGCACTGTAGGTTTTGAGTAGTATGTAAGAAATCTATCTTTATCAATGTAGGCGGAAAAAATGACACCTACTTAGATTGAGGAGATGAAGCTCTTAGATCAGGGAAGACCGAACGCCAGGAACCTCCACAGGGCCGAAGAACCTGAAAAGGGAAGGAAAAAGGCTTGGGTCAGAGCCCCCGGCTGCCGTGAGCCGAAGGCACTCCAATGCCTGAGTTAGTTTTGGGAAAACTAAGCAGCAGGAGGAGGAAGAAGAGAATCAGAGAGAATCTGTGATGTATTGCCAGTTGCATATCGCGTACCTCCATGGGGCTGATCCCATGTGTATATGAAGGAGATTCTTCGTTCATTCTCTCTGAGTGGGGGTAGGTGGGGTAAGGTCCCATCAGCCTTACCCTGACACTCGGCGGTAGGTAGAAAGGGCGCATCCCATCAGTAACTTTTGGTCAGTTGACGTGAAGGGATGATAAAGCTGACTTCTTATCGCCATAAATGAGCGCCCCTATCTGTCAGGGCACGCCCGTGCTTTTGGGTAGGTGTGCTGGCCCACTCTTTGCCTTCGTACTTTTACCTGGACGAGGAACGGTCTGGCTGAGCTGGCTCTCTGCTGGCACACATGCCGAGCTGGCACTCTGAACAGAGCTGCCGAGCTGCCCTCGTCGAGCTGGCACTCCGAACGGAGCTACCGAGCTGCTGAGTTGATACACTGAGCTGGCACTCTTTATCCTAGCTGAGTCGCTGAGCTGGCACTCCTAGCCGAGCTGCTGAGCTGCAGCGTAGAGCCTCTTGAGCTGGCGCTCCTCACCGAGCCGCCGAACTGCCGGGCTATGCTTACCGAGACCGAGGTGAAGGTCGGTGGATTAACTCGATCCTCGCTTAATCTCGTCATTACGGTATTTTTCCCACACAATTGCCCCCTAGCTTTTGACCTCTGGAAGCCTTCGAACTTTGTGGAGGTCGAAAGCTAAGTGACTGCCTAGCTGGTGCATCCACCGAGCTGGAGAGATGGGTCCCGCAGTATGAATGAGTACCGAGATGACGGAGTCCTGGTTCGAAGAGCGGGTCCCTCCATATCCCGATGACTGCCGCTAACGTGCGGTCTTTATCAAGATGTCCCTTCGCCTGTCCGAGGCATTTAATAGCTCTCAGGAATTGCGCTGATGGTGACACGTGTCGCCTTTTCGACTGCCAAGCAATCGCTTCGAAGGGACGTTAAGGTTGCACTATGCGATGTTAGGGCTGGTCGAGGCGACGCCTCATTAAAGGCGTGCCTCGAAAGCCGAAACGGTGCCTTTAACCCTTATAAATTGTAGCGTCTTCTACGTCCTGGCTTTCTTCTGCGCTCCATCGATATTCCTACTTCTTCTGCTCCTTCTGCTCCTTAAGTCACCAGCGTCTTCTGCGCAGTCCCCCCATAGGGCTTCTTTCTGCTTCTCCCTTTTTCTTTCTTCTAGGTGGATTTCAGTCCGGGTAGAGAATGGGGATTTACAGGCACTTGTTAGGAGACCCAGCTTCCATAGCTCTTTTTAGGGAGATGTACAAGATCCCCACTAGTGTAGAAGTCAGACCAGATGGCCCGGATGATGGCATTACCTATAGTGACGGCTGGATGCCGTTTTGGCTGGTCTCCGTCGTGGAGGGAGGAGTCCAGTTCCCCCTTCACCCACTCCTTAGGGACTGCCTCCGGGAGTGGGAGTTAAGCTCCAGCCAGCTACTACCCAATGGGTATAAGATCATCATGGGAGTAGTGCGACTGAATGAAATCCTAGAGATCAACCTCGGTGTCTCGAACATCGAGGAGACGTATGAACTCTGCAAATCCGCAGAAGGGAACACCTATTACCTCCGGCTGAGGGTCCACCGAGCTGCCTTTGTTACCATGCTGGAGGACTCGAACAAATACGCAGGAGAAGGCCGAGTGTTCGTCAAAGGGGGATGGGAGTTCGGCGAGGCGGAGGCCAGCACCACAGTCTGGATCCCACGAAGAATAGGAATTCCTCCAAGTAAAGGCCGAAGTCCTTTCGGTTTGTAGTTAATGCTATTTTTATTCTTGACTAATATAGCTCTCTGTTTATGCAGATTTCCGGCAGAGGAGAGAGGTAGCCAGAAAAAATCGATGGAGGGTGAACACCGACTAGCTTGAGAAGGTGAGGACGTACCACGGTCACCACTACCGAGCTGTATGGTCGCTCCTAGAGTACACCCCCCACTATAAATCCTTCAACACTTCGAGACGGGTGACCGGGATCGACTCGGTATTGCACAGAGAACGCTTCAGTTCGGAGCCAGTACAAACCGTGGTCCCCATCTCGGAGGCAGTGACGGTAGCGATCCCCAGCGGGCGTCTGGTAGACCTGGGTGACCAGGCTTCAGACCGTGATCCAGCCGGGACCGCGGGAGCCGAGGCCGGACCCACGCGGCGGAGGAAAAGATTCGTCGCTTCCAGCACATCTCGGAGCTCGGCATCCTCCAGCTCGGAAGAAGCAGAGGGAGAGATGTTGCGCCATCGTGGTCAGCGCTACGTGGCCGAGGACCTGTCTACTGCGGCTTTCGGGGACATCAGAGGCGAGGCCCTGGATCCCTTCCAGGCTACCAGCGTCGCCTAGGCTTCGACGTCAGCGACTGCTATGGAGGAAGCTCCTACTCCAGCGGCCAAGATGGCTCCTGCAGCCGTGGCTGAAGCAGATTTCGCCGCCGTGGCCGAGGTTGGCTCAGCTACGTCTCCGACCATTGTTGTTGATGACTCGCCCCCCGACTCTGACAGGGGAGTTCCTGCCGAGGTCGTCGAGGCACGGCGGCCCGAGAAGAGGGCGAGGGTTGAACTCCCGCCCGGTCCTTCGTCACCTCCGTCTGTCGGGGGAACGTTCACACCCTCGCCGTTTGCCCCCTGGAAGCCGGACATTGAGGGCATGCTGGGGAGGCAGCTGGCCGAGACGGACCGTGCGGTAAATCCTGAAGTGGTTGCCGCACTGGGACGAGCTTGCACCCTTCCCCAGGACATGGCGAGGTGGGCGGAGATGGACAATGAATCGCTGCTGCTCTCCTCAATGCAGTCCCTGGTGGCGGTAAGTATTTTTATTCCTTTGGAGCCTTTATTCTGGTGTGTTTCTTTAGTTGACACCTTGTTTCTTTCCGCAGCTCTTACAAAAATGCCAGACCGGCATGGGGAGGCTGGATGCAGCCGAGGGCAGGGCAGCTGGCTTGGCGGCCGAGAAGGAGGAGCTGCTGAAGTCCTTGGCGACCAAGGATGCGATGTTGGTGGAGGAGGCGAGCAGGAATGCAGGTCTCGTTGCCGACCTCGATGAAGCGCAGGCCTTGGCCGAGTACCTCAAAGAACAAGCAAAGGAAGAGGCGAACCAGAACGCCCACCTCTCCTTTGAGCTAGACGAGGTCCGGCTTGCGCTGTCGCGGCAGGAGGAAGACCTACAAATGACACGGGGGACGAACAAGAGGCTTATCTCCCAGAGAAACCAAGTTGAAAGAGAACTAGAGATGGCCCTGAAGGGGAAGGCGGCTGAGCTCGAGTCTGCTCTGGCGAAGCAGGAAACCAAGCTCAAGGAGGAGTTCCTGGCCAAGCATGACGCCTCAATGAGCGAGGAGGTCGGCAGACTGGCAGCTAACTACAAGGCTCAGTTGCCAGGAATCCAGGACCGCGCTTGGGAGCTTGGATGGAAAGCAGCCTTGAAAAAGGTTGGGGTTCCTGGGGATAGCCCTATATTCAGGAATCCCCCCAGGTTTCCTCGCTCAGACTCGGAGCTCCACGCTATTGCTTCACCCCTTCCTCAAGCCCCGCCCGAGGTGAACGTTGCAGAAGAGGTGCCTCCAGAAGCTCCAACGGCCAGTGTTGTGCCCGAAGTCGTCCCCGTTTCCTTGGTAGTCCCTGAGATCGTTTTGGCAGGCCCTGGAGAGAGCGCTACCAGGTCCGATGCCGGGGCATCTGAAGGGATCGACTGCAACGTGGAAGCCGCAGTCCCTTGAGTCTTTTGTATCATCTTTTATTGTTTTTACACTGTATCTCACATCTTATAATCAACAGTTGAATGTTAATGAAAAAGGCTGTAATTGGCTTCTTTTTTACTCGTTTGAATGTTGAAGATGGGCGTACAGATGTCTCATGCTTCACTGGTTTTGGCAGCCGAACTCATAGGCTTAGAATTCAAACTTCCCTTAGGGGATTGAGCTTGGTCTAACAACCAGAGCCTCAGTGGCCCATACCCATAATCGTGCGGAGAGTACATTGTGCTGAATTGACTAGGTGACCAATCTAGGGCTTCTTTAAGCGCCGAAGTCAATGTCATCAATTTTGGCTTTACCACCGTGGCTGGCGTCGGCACCGAGCTAGGGACGACTGGCAATCTGACCGAGCTGCCAAGATGGATCTTTACCGTCATTGCAGGTGCTGGCACCGAGCCAAGGACGGTCGGCACTCTGAGCAGAGCTACCGAGCTACCGAGCTGGGGGTTGGTGCTGTTAACGAACCCTGATGCTTGTGGCTGTGCCGTCGAAGCTAGTGCAGGCACCAAGCTAAGGACGGTTGGCACTCTGAACAGAGGTGCCGAGCCGCGGGGGTGGTGTTGGTACCGGACCCTGACATGCTTATGACTGTGTCGCCAAAGCTGGTGCAGGCACCGAGTGTAAGACCCCGACCCCTAATTTTCGGGATTAGTATGGTTTTAGCCGTGGTTTAGTTTTCTAAATAAGATTTGAGCCTAATTGAGTTAGATTGTGGTTTAGAATGGTTTTCCATAGCTTTGGGGAATTTTGAGAGCGGTTGGACCTGGTCTGACAGCCCGGGGATGCCTTGGGCTGTACGTGTCAGCGTGGGGGATTGTTCTTGATTTTGAAAAATTACAATTTTGGTTTCTTTTGATAGGTCAAATTAGATCCAACAACTTTTGTGTTTAGACCTACCCCATTCGAAACTCAGAAAATCAGTTTTTCAGCCCGTGAGGCAAAACAGTCTTTTCACATTTAAATCTGAGCCCAGATTTCGAAATTTCAGAACCATGGCAAAAATATACTTTTTGAAAAATAGATTTTATGAGGATCATTTTGTTCTTCTTCGTCGATTTCATCCGAGGCCCGGAAAGCCCAGTTCTAAGTCCATGAAGAGTTTTAAGTTGTGGGCCCCATAATTATCACTTTATATAAGCCCCACCTTCCATCTCTTCTCTCCATTCTCTTCCCCAACGAGAATGAGTTGCAGGGACTCCCAGCTGAGCCCTATTCCTCTCCTTCCTTGCTTCTCCCTCCACCAAATCAACCATGATTCATCACCGTTTGAAGATCCGATTTCGCCATTGTGTTCCCTACATTCCAAGCTCTCCCTAGACCCCATTTTCGTGTGAGGAGCAGCTGGACAGCCCCTTGTTTGAGCTGTTCCTTGCTGGTTGGAGATGCTACAGGTAAGACCTCCCTTTCATTTCTTTATATGAGGTAGGGCAGCCCCTAGGGAGCCTTGATTTTAACATGCAAGCTCTAACTCTAACTCTTTCCTAGATTCCTAATTTTGAGCCACTTTTTGAGTATGTTTTTGGGGTCTTTGTTTCATAGGTGTGCTTTTGTGTCTAATTGGTGAGATTTCTGAGTAATCTTGGAGTGCTAGAGACAAAGGCAAGTGAATAAACTGATCTTGGATATGCATGCAACTGAACCTGTGTTTCTTTTTCAAAGTTTGATGTGAAATTTCTATTTCATTGATTCATTTTCTCTGGCTATGCAAGGTGGATTTCCTAAGGGTTTTAGTGTTCCATTCATTTGCAGATTTCTGCAATGTTTTAATGGGTTCAGCTGTGTTAAAATTTTAAATTTTTGCAGGTTTTAGTGTTCTATTCATGTGTAGATTTCTGCAATGTTTTAATGGGTTCAGCTGTGTTAAAAATTTAAATTTCTGCAGGTTTTAGTGTTCTATTCGTGTGCAGATTTCTGCAATGTTTTAATGGGTTCAGCTGTGTTAAAAATTTAAATTTCTGCTGGTTTTAGTGTTCTATTCATGTGCAGATTTCTGCAATGTTTTAATGGGTTCAGCTGTGTTAAAATTTTAAATTTTTGCAGGTTTTAGTGTTCTATTCATGTGCAGATTTCTGCAATGTTTTAATGGGTTCAGCTGTGTTAAAAATTTAAATTTCTGCAGGTTTTAGTGTTCTATTCGTGTGCAGATTTCTGCAATGTTTTAATGGGTTCAGCTGTGTTAAAAATTTAAATTTCTGCAGGTTTTAGTGTTCCATTCATTTGCAGATTTCTGCAATGTTTTAATGGGTTCAGCTGTGTTAAAATTTTAAATTTTTGCAGGTTTTAGTGTTCTATTCATGTGCAGATTTCTGCAATGTTTTAATGTTTCAGCTAGATTCAGAACTCTGCAATTGTTTTAATGTTTCAGCTAGACTCAGATTTCTGGAGTTGATTTAATGTTTCAGTTATGTGAAAAATTCTGTACTGCTGAAATTCAGAATTCTGCACTGCTGAAATTAGTTGTTTCCTGCATTGATCTATTGGATTCAAATCTGAACCTGTTTTCAAAAAAATTCTGGTTTCAAATATGTTGTTTCCTGCAATTGCATTGAAATCTGAAATTGTTTTCTTGAAATTCTGATTTGAGATATGTTGTTTCCAGCATTGTTTTATTTGGTTATGAAAGTATGAATTCGAATTATTTTTGAAATTCTGTATTTTTCACTGGTGTTGAGTCTTAGATGTTATTTGTTAATGGATATTGGAGTGGAATTGGAGTAGTGGAGTTCACTGTTGGTACCAAGGAGGTTCTGTGACCAGTTCGCTCGAGCCAACTTTTATTCGCTCGAGCTAACTGTTCCGGGCTCGGAATGACCATCTTCCGGAAGCCATAACTTTTGAATCGTTCGTCGGAATTTGGAGTTCTATATACCGTTGGAAAGCTCTCGAAGCAAGGAATCCAATGCTATACTATGCTTAATGATCAAAGGCTGACAAAGAAAGTGGATATTTTGATCAACGAAAAACTAGAATATGTTTAGGGGCTTTTATCTTGATATTGTGTACGTGGAAATCTGAACTGTTGTTTACCTTCAGGGGCACCAATCCGCTTTTAATTCCAACATTTGGGTTTCAATTACACAAGAATCGAATGAAGGGCCTTAGCATATACTTGAAAGTCTGTTTTCGGAAACTTAGTCTTGACATGAAGAATATTACTTTGCACTTGTTTTGACTTACAAGCGTTGGTTTTGTCTTGGATCTCGTTTTGTACTTGCTTTGACTTACAAGCATTGGTTTCGTTCGGGTATTGTTTTGCACTTGTTTTGACTTGCAAGTATCAGTTTTGTTTCGGGTATTGTTTTGCACTTGTTTTGAATTACAAGTATCAGCTTTGTTTCAAATTGTTTTAAGAACCCAAAAAGGGGACTACTTATTATGCTTTGACATGCTTATAGCTTATGCTACCTTGTTTTGTCTTGCGTGCACCATCCACCCCGTGTGGTCGATGAGGGAAGTATGAGAACTTGGTCCGGGCGGCACCCTTAACCATGGGGCGTAGCGTGTCAACCACGGGCCTCAAACGGCGAGTCTCCATTAGTTTTGTGCATTCATGAATTCCGTTGAATACCACTGAGCTTGGACTGCCCTCTCAGTCTGATCCACTTGTTAGGGGGTCCTTAAACATAAGGACTATCTGCAGATAAGTCGTGTATTTATACACATTTTTGTTTTGTTCCGGTTCCGCGGCCGGTTTTCCCGCCCACCTTGTGTGGCTCGGGCTTTCGTTTCGTTTCGCCTGTCTTGCTTTGTCTTTGCTTGCTCTTGTCATCATGTATGACGGAGAAAGGATGAGCTCAATGTGGATTTACGAATCATGATGTTTTCTCGTAATCATGCTAGCTTCGTCTTGCATTTTGTTGATGTACTATTTGAAAATTTATTAAATGGTTTTAAACGCTAGACCACATGTACTCATGCTACTTTTGCCTCATATCTCGTTCGTGGACTTTTGTTTTCTCGAAGTGTATATCGTTCAAGCATCGTTTCAAGATTTGTAAACAGTTTTAAATTCAGTATATGGTTTCTTATAAATTTTAAATGATTCATACTCATGCTTAAATTGATCACCTGCCAGACCGTCGTGTCTGACCTTGTTTGTTTGGTGCCTTAGGTAGCGGATTCTCGTCTTGAGCTAGTACGTGTGCAGATGGCTATAGAGCCACGAGTTTTGCAGGTTGTTGTTTCAGTGATGTCATTCAGACGTCGCGCTTGACTCTGGAGATACGTTACACACATGGGTAGTATTTGTTCTTAGCTTTTCATTTTGTAAGGCTTTTGTTAGCCTTTTCTTTTGGGATTGTAATTAATGCACTTGTTAAATTATAACTTGAATATGCTTGGGTATTGATAAGCCTGTCACAGTCAGCTCTGTATATTTTGGTATCATGTTTTGTTCCAGTCTGAGTATGATTATGCTATGACAGCTTTATGCTGACGGGTTGAGTGCGACACGGAACCCGATGGCCACGGACTCCGGGTCGCAATGCCACGTAAGCTTCTGCGAAATGTTCTTGATGTGTTTGGAAATTTTGCCTTCCTCTCACACGCGGATCCCGGGGAGAAATATATTCATCACTTACTTCCCAATTCGCGTTCCCGAGGTCGGACCGCTGCAGGGATCCGGGTTCGGGGGCGCGACACCGAGCTAAGGACGGTTGGCACTCTGAACAGAGGTGCCGAGCCGCGGGGGTGGTGCTGTCACTGGACCCTGAGATGCTTATGGCTGTGCCACCAAAGCTGGTGCAGGCACCGAGCTAAGCACAGTTGGCACTCTGAAGAGAGCTGCCGAGCCGCGGGGGTGGTGTTGTCACCGAGCTAAGGATGGTTGGCACCGAGCTAAGGACAGCTCGGTGCCTGCACCAGACCCTGACATGCTTATGGTTGTGCCGCCAAAGCTGGTGCAGGCACTGAGCTAAGGACGGTTGGCACTCTGAACAGAGGTGCTGAGCCGCGGGGGTGGTGCTGTCACTGGACCCTAAGATGCTTATGGCTGTGCCGCCAAAGCTAGTGCAGGCATCGAGCTAAGAACGGTTGGCACTCTGAACAGAGGTGCCGAGCCGCGGGGGGGGTGCTGTCACCGGACCCTGACATGCTTATGGCTGTGCCGCCAAAGCTGGTGCAGGTACCAAGCTAAGGACGGTTGGCGCTCTTAACAGAGGTGCCGAGCCGCGGGGGTGGTGCTGGCACCGGACCCTGACAGGCTGGCATTTATGCCGAGCTGGACGAGGTCGATTCCTCTTGAAGGAGCTCTTCACTTTTGGGTGGCCGACCCTCGTGGTGGCTGCCAAGGTTCTCCCGTCCTCGAGCCTCGTCTTCTTCTTCCTTGATGAACCGACTTGCTCGGGTCATTAATTCTTTCATTGTGGCCACGAGGAACATGACCAAATGCTCCCGTAGATTGGTGCCCAGTCGCAGGGCTTGCTGGAAGGACTTTACGGCCACTTCGTCGGAAGCGCCCTCAATCTGGCTATAGACAGTCCAGAATTGTCGGCTGAACTGGGTGACGCTCTCGTCCTCTCGCATCCTGAGGGTCATCAGGTCGGCGCACGTCCTCGGGATGATCCTGTTGGCCTGGAACTTAACTAAGAAGGAGTGCCGGAGCTGCTGTCAACTGGAGATGGAGTATGTGGGGAGCGTGCAGAACCATCTCAGGGGGAGATCTCCCAAACTAGAGGAAAAAACTCGACAGTTCAGGAAATCGTTGTTGCCCCACACCGACATTCTCTGGACGAAGTGTCGGAGGTGCGCTGCAGGGTCCGAGGTTCCATCGTACGGGGTGAACCTCGAGACGTTGAATTCTTCAGGGAGGGTGAGCTTTCTTATCTCTCTGGAGAAAGGAGATGCGCCCGTGTCTTCAGCTTCGAAGATGCCGAACTGGTCTGGCGCGATACCGGCAGTCTCCATATTTTGACGGACAGCCTGCTTGATCTGCTTGTCTAGCCACTACTTGAGCTCCTTTTCGTCTTCTGGCGTCTGGCGCCGCTTCTCTGGCCCTTTATGCACATGGCCGCTGCTGGAGTCTTCTTCTCTATGGACGTGCTTCAGGTCCCGCTCGTGAGTCGGAGCCCTGCCGTGCTTGGGTGGAGGGATCGAAGCGCTGCTATGCACAGGAGGTGGGCTCGGAGCCCTTTCATCCCGGAGCTGCTACTTGAGCCTCCGAATGAGCTCTCTTTGCTCCTGGATGAGGAGGTTTCAGGCCAAGATAGCATCCCGGAGAGGGTTTTCATGGTCGTCGGGGTTGGCCTGATGATGAGACTTATTAGCCCGCGCGGACTTCTCACCTCGTTAGGTGACAGATTTGTCACCTTGCCTGGTGTGCTCTTTGTCGTGGCGGGGTTGCTTTGGAGGTGGAGCATCGTGAAGAGGAGGCACTGTCAGCCCTCTTGACTACGATACCGACTGGATTGTGAGGGACCTTTCTCCTGACCTCCTCTGTTGAGGGGGTGGATCTTGCCCCAGCACAAGCAGCACGGATGGGCCCTTGCCCTTGGAGGGTCCCACACCATTTCTGGTCTTTGGAGGCATGGCGCATGAAAGCTTTTTGTTCAGTTTCCCATAGACGACGCCAAACTGTAGGCGGAAAAAATGACACCTACTTAGATTGAGGAGATGAACCTTTTAGATCAGGGAAGACCGAACGCCAGGAACCTCCACGGGGCCGAAGAACCTGAAAAGGGAAGGAAAAAGGCTTGGGTCAGAGCCCCTGGCTGCCGTGAGCCGAAGGCACTCCGATGCCTGAGTTAGTTCTGGGAAAACTAAGCAGCAGGAGGAGGAAGAAGAGAATCAGAGAGAGTCTGTGATGTATTGCCAGTTGCATATCGCGTACCTCCATGGGGCTGATCCCATGTGTATATGAAGGAGATTCTTCGTTCATTCTCTCTGAGTGGGGGTAGGTGGGGTAAGGTCCCATCAGCCTTACCCTGACACTCGGCGGTAGGTAGAAAGGGCGCATCCCATCAGTAACTTTTGGTCAGTTGATGTGAAGGGATGATAAAGCTGACTTCTTATCGCCATAAATGAGCGCCCCTATCTGTCAGGGCACGCCCGTGCTTTTGGGTAGGTGTGCTGGCCCACTCTTTGCCTTCGTACTTTTACCTGGACGAGGAACGGTCTAGCTGAGCTGGCTCTCTGCTGGCACACATGCCGAGCTGCCCCCTGCCGAGCTGGCACTCTGAACAGAGCTGCCAAGCTGCCCTCGTCGAGCTGGCACTCCAAACGGAGCTACCGAGCTGCTGAGTTGATACACTGAGCTGGCACTCTTTATCCGAGCTGAGTCGCTGAGCTGGCACTCCTAGCCGAGCTGCAGCGTGGAGCCTCTTGAGCTGGCGCTCCTCACCGAGCCACCGAACTGCCGGGCTATGCTTACCGAGACCGAGGTGAAGGTCGGTGGATTAACGTGATCCTCGCTTAATCTCGTCATTACGGTATTTTTCCCACACAATCAACACGAGTGTTGGGCACTGAGTGAGTATTCTTTCACATGTAATATGAATTAAGTGTGAATGAAATTATGCTAAATTTTATGCATGAATGGAATCATGAGTAAAAGAATAGTCCTTTTAATGCCTATCAAAATGTTTACCTTGCAAAAAGTCCTTTTTGTGTTTGTGTGTATTCAACACTAAATTATAAAGCTTAACCTCATATATGCTATTGAAATTTTATAGGTGTAAAAATGGATTTTGTTGGTGCGCTGATTTCGCCAGTCGTAGAAATTATGAAAGGCTCATGTACTACAATTGTTCGGCAACTAGGTTACATCAAAAATCTGGAAAGGAACTTTAAAAGGTTCAATGAGAAAGCAGGAGATTTGTCTAGTAGGAAGAATGATAAAACACGTGAGATAGATAGTCAGAGAACCAGCAAAATGCCCACATACGAATGTCAAAATTGGCTAAAGAAGGTGGATGAGATTTTAAAGGAAGTAAATGCCATTGAAGATGAAAATTCTAAAGGTGACAAAAGATGTTTGAGGCAATGGTGTCTCAATGTTGGATCAAGCTGGAAGCTTGGTCGACGGATTGTGGTGACAACAGATTTCATTGTGGATCTTGAGAAGTCAAAGTTTGAGGGAGCTATTGTTGTTGATGCATTGCCACAAACTGTCGAAGCAAAGCCTGTTCTGACAATTGAAGAGGGAACATCAACAGAACGGACTCTACAAAAGATATTAAATAATGTGAGAGATCCAAGAAAACATAAGATTGGTATATGGGGTATGGGTGGTGTTGGGAAGACAACTATGATGAGACTTTTGAACAACCTAGAAGAAATAAAACAGATGTTTGAGATCGTTATTTGGGTTACTGTTTCAAAGGACTGTAGCATAAAAATGCTACAAACTGAAATTGCACAGCGCTTGTCATTGAATTTATCATATAATGACTCTGGTGAGAGAGTTGCAAGTACATTGTTTCAGACTTTGACAAATATGAAATTCTTGCTTCTTATGGATGATGTGTGGGCGAAAGTAGATTTGCACGAAATCGGAATCCCTTCTCCAAACCAAGCGAAAGGAAGCAAAGTTGTCTTGACAACTAGATATCGGGACGTTTGTCACAAGATGGAAACTGATGAAGAAGTTTGGGTGGAGCCATTTTCTGAGGAGGAAGCTTGGAGTTTATTCTGTGAAAAAGTAGGTGAAGTAGCTGATTCTCCCAATATTCTACCATTAGCGAAACGAGTAGTTGGTGAATGTGGTGGTTTACCACTGGCCATCGCTGTGACAGGCACATCCTTGAGAAAGGAGGACAATGTTCATGTATGGGAAAATGCAGTGCAGGAGTTGAGCTCTCCGGATACATCTGATATTTACGATATGGAAGAACAAGTGTTTAGACGCTTGAAATTCAGCTTTGATAGATTGGGGAATGATGATGTAAGGAACTGCTTTCTATATGCAGCATTATATCCAGAAGATTATGAAATCTTCATCTCTGAACTGATAGAGTACTGGAGGGTAGAAGGCCTCATCCATTCTGGATCGACTTTGGCAAGTGTCAGAAACAAAGGGCATGCGATGGTGAAACATCTTATCGATGCATCACTTCTTTTAACAAGTGATGAGAGTAATGTTCATGTCAAGATGCATGATGTCATCAGAGATTTGGCATTAAGAATTACATCTCGAATGGAATCAGGTTGTAAATTCTTGGTGAGAGCTAAGAAAATGCTAGAGGAGCCTCCAAAGAATGAGGAATGGGAAAATGTCAATAGGATGTCTTTGATGAGAAATGAAATAGACAGTCTACCGGAGAGGCCAAATTGTCATACTCTTTTGACATTGTTGCTTCAGATAAACTCGAAATTGACAACAATTCCAGAATCATTCTTTGATCAAATGCATGCTCTCCGAGTTTTGGATCTTTCTTACACTGGCATAAAGTCGTTACCACATTCCATATGCCATTTGGTCAACCTTCGGGGACTTTATTTAAAACATTGTTTTCAGTTAAAAACTCTTCCACCCGAAATAGGGAAACTCACAAGAACTGAGATGCTTGAGGCTCGTGGGACACGTATTAATAGTTTGCCCACTGAAATTAGGCAATTAAGTGGTCTCAAAGTCTTGCATGTGACATTCTCAATGGAAAGAGACGAGAATGAAGAGGATGAGAAGGTCTCTGGTGGAATAATGTCAAGGCTTTCTCAATTGGAGCAGTTGACTATAGACCTAGGATTCAGTAAAATGGATTTTAGTAGGGGTGTAACAGTTCGGTTAACCGCGGTTTTTGAGAAAACGGTTAACCGAACCGTGTTTCACGGTTTTTGGTTTTTAAAAACCGTAACCGTAACCGAACCGTGAAAAACCGTTAAAAACCGAACCGCGGTTAACCGCGGTTAACGGTTCGGTTACGGTTAATTGTCACTTAAAAATTTTTATGAAAATTTTGTTGTTTATTAATCAAACTTATTGTAAAAAAATAATAATAATAGTTAGAGAATGGCATAATATGTTACTCTAAAAAAAAATCACATTTAGGCCCTTAAGTTTTTTTCTTATTAGTGAAACGGTTCGGTTAACCGTGTGTTTTGTGAATACGGTTAACCGAACCGTGGTTAACGGTTAACCGCGGTTAATAACCGTGAGTGAAGATAAAAACCGTAACCGAACCGTGAAGTGCGGTTTTTCGATTTCAAAAACCGTAACCGTAACCGAACCGTGAAACACGGTTATTAACCGCGGTTCGGTTCGGTTCGGTTCGGTTAGACGGTTTTTCGGTTTTTTTTTACACCCCTAGATTTTAGGCGATATGGGGATACATGTGCAGAGGCAGTGATGGAAGAAGTGCATTGCTTGAAAGGATTGACGAGTCTTGAATTTGGGTTTCCTAAGATGGAATATCTTGAGTGCTTCCTTCAACGAAGTCATCCATGGAAAAAGGGAATGATCATGTCATTCCACTTTATTGTCGGACAGTACCAATTTCCAGATGGACGTACTGCATGGTTTCCGTATTTCCCGGATCGAGAAGGAATGAATCGAATGTTGACATTTTGTGGTTATGATAGCATCCCCAATGCCTTGTTGAGGTACTCAGACATGCCCATTCTTTTTTCTTACTTGGCCATAACAGCGTTCACAGTCTCTGTGAATTTGGAATGCAAAACATGAGTGGACTAATCATGTGTAAAATATATGAATGTCATGCAATGGAGATCGTAGTTGATGGAAATCAGCTGGTAGAAGCTGCATTAGGCAATTTAGAGACTTTGGATATATCTTATATGGCAAATTTGAGAAGCATTTGGGAGGGGCCTTTTCCACCTGGGAGCCTCAATTGTTTGACGGATCTGGAGTTATTTGAGTGTGAAAAGTTGAAGAATATTTTCTCACATGAAATCATTCAGCAACTCTCCAACTTAGAACGTCTGGTCGTTTCTTCTTGTTCTGCATTGGAAGAGGTAATTTCTGACGAGGAAATTGGCATTGAATCTGATTGTGTCCTCCCTAAATTGAAAGTGTTATTACTGAAAGACCTACCTTCATTGGCTAGGATTTTGAAATTAGGTCGTCATTTGCTAAATTGCTCTTCCCTTGAGGAGATTTGGGCACTTGATTGTCCTAATCTAAAGAGACTCCCTATCAGCCGCTGTAAAGCACCAAAGCTAAGATGGATCCATTGCAAAAGAGAGTTGTGGAATGATTTGGAGTGGGATGACCATGAAGTCAAATTGCAACTTGAGCCTCTTTTCAGCCCTTGGGAAATCCCAACATTCTTGGGTCCATGTAGATTTTCATAACCAGTACAACAGCTATACATGTAACTCTATTTACATGTAAATCAGGGTTCGTGCGCCTAGTGAAATTGTTTTTTGTTTTTTTCCTCTCTCTCATAAATAAATAAAATTAAACAAAGTTATAGATAATTAGACTTACATATAAACTACTTGCAGGCAACTGAGTTCCGAGGATTCAAACAAGGCCCTTGATCTCCTATTTGTCATGACAGTTTGGTGACATTTAAACATCTTTCCAAGGTATGTTTTATTATCGACAAACAATGGAATAATTGATTTATCAAAATAGTTTTCCGTTTGCATAATGTTGTAGTGAGTAATGAGTTATTATTACTATTTTGTTTTTAATAATGGCCTACAAGAAACTAAAGACCGAAAAAATAACAAGATACTAATAATGTTAACATAAAATAAGTAGTGGTAGAGGTGTTCAAAGGCCAAGCTATGGTGCCCATATATGTTATGGATACATATATATGTTCCATATACATATATACGGATATATGTCTGGACTTGTTCATGCATGTATGTGGGTAGCTGAATGATAATTTGAAAAGGGTATGCCGGTACGGTTGCATGCACAAAAACGTGGTAAGAATAATATTATGCATTATCAATCACGTTTTTAATCTTATAGTGGGGCCAATTCTGTCAAAGTAAAATTTGAAGATACACTACTAGTTGGGATGGCATTCAATTTTAACAGGTTTGATCACCAGTAGGTGGACTCTATGGTGAGTTTCAATTCCACACATCCCACGCGCACGAAGCATGTAATACACCACTTAGAGGACCCGGATTTGAAAAAAAAAAATGGTGTTGGTTTCTTTTGATAGCAAGTGCAAACTAACTTCTACTTTGCTCCGATAGTCTGATGTTCACCCAGGCCGAGTAAACCGTTAAGTCCATCAAGAGGCCCATAGTAGGGTCCAGTGGAATCTACTTGGACATTCAGTGTATTTGTCAATTCTCCACCATCCAATCTTGTTTTTTTCTTCTTTTTTTTTTTTGGTAGAATCTCCACATCTTCTTGATAGATGTGGAGAAGGTTTTGATGAATGCCAAGGTTCCCAGGACTTGACTTCCACGTAATATTTATTTATAGCTTTTATTTCCTAACTTCTCTTTGGTGGTGTGCAGATTGTCATGTCAACTTGCGAGCACTGTATTCAAAAGATAGGCTATGCAATGTAAGGCTTTCTAAAGATAGGCTATGCACTGTATTCTAAAGATGGGCTATGCAATGTGATGGTGGAAAATCAATACAATTAATATATCAATGTAAGGCTACGTTTGAAGACAATCTATTCTGCTACTTGTGAAATCCTGTTTGTATAACTGAACTAGTTGTGGATTCTGTAAACTGTGGATTCTATAATTTTAAGTTTGAGAGTGCATAAATCCATGGAAGGGGAAAAAATCATATATTTAATCCTTAATCCTCGGACTCTAGAGATGGTGTTTTATGCGAATGAAAGGGATCCGCAATAGGGTTGAAATTGCCCTGATTCTCCAATGATTTTAATTTTGACTCTTAAATTTCAATTTTGACCATTTAATCAATTTTGACTGAGTGTGGGGCCCGCATAGATAAAAAGCTAATGATATGCGTATATATGACCAGTTCTGAACTCTCAACGTCTCACTTCTTAATGCTTATATATAAATTCTTTAAAAAAAATATTGTTTAGCAGATAAAGAAGGGGCAGAGAGGCATTCTGTTTCTATATAAATTCTCCAACAATAATGTCAAAAGTAGTTATAGACCGGCAAGGGCCTTAACTTCGTAGATGAAAGATCCAACTCTTGTCACTGGTGCTACAGAAGAAAATATGCGCCATATCTAATTCTTGTCCTCTTATATGTATGTCTACAAAATATAAGGATTCCAATGATTGAAAATAGTAGTAGAAAAACATAACAAGGCTGATGATTTGATTTTATTCTAAAGGCATTTGTTAACTGAGTGGAATTGGCCTTTGTTTTATCCATACTTTCTTATATTTTTTCTAACGTTTATTACATTTATACCCTAATACTTATAATTGTTGCTCGTTTTTGTGTATTTTAATTGTGTTTTGCAAGAAATCAATCTAATGGTGAGCTCAGTAGGACTGAAATTAGATTTCTCCTAGAGGAATTGAAACTAAATCTTAAAGGAAATAGTTTTCGGGTAGGAGAGGAATAATCTTTTTTTCTTTTTATACAGAAAAGTACTGCATCAAACATCAAAAGGTAGAAATAATACATAAAATTAGAAAAAGGTTTTTTCTATGGAGAAATTCTCATTGCAAGTGTTCTAACCGCGTGTAGATGGAATTGGATTTGAGAACTTTTTATCTCTTGTATACTCTTTCTAGCAATTGTTCAGAGAAAATAATCACTAAATTACAAGGCATCTTTATTCAGGCCGGATTTTTGCCTTTCTATCACATAATGTAAGCCCGGCACAAATATTGAATGGATTCAGATTATTTGTCTAGGCCCAGCCCAAAGCATACTGGGCATGGATTCGGCCCAGTCTGAACCAGCCGATGAGCACCCCTATTGAACTATGTTTGGGGGTGGGGGGGTCAACATGATTGTTTCACCACTTTGTTGGGTTCTGCTGTGTATGCGGTGTTCGAATCGTTAGGCCCCAAAATATTTCCATCAGTAGGGCGTTGCACCCTTATCCAATTTTGATCATTTGAGTGGGGTTCAGCCAAAATAATATAGAAAGATGATGCACAGTTTTGAAATTGTTTTAAGTAGGGTATTTTATTCTTTAAAAAATCTCTCAAAATAAATTTTACTAGGTCAAGAGGGTTTTAGAACATGTTATCAAAAGATTTTAAAGACTTTTACCATGATTTCTCAGGGTCTAAAAGGGCCGGGATACATGCAATGAGTGGAACAAAGGAACAAAGGAGAGAGAGAGAAAAAAAAGAAAAGAAAACGAAACCAACAATATCTCTCTCTCTGCAAATATGAGTTGGTGCTCAGTAGTTATCTTTCTTCACATGGTATAAAACCTGGAAAAACAGGAGTTAGCCCTCCTAAGTCTTGGATTTTGATAGAGTTTAGTTTGCGTCTTAAAAGCCTGAGATCAATTATCTGGGTGATGACAATTTCCTCCAAAAATTTATATGCATTAGTAGGGTTGTTGCTTTGGTGCAATGATAAACCTCTCAGGTGCCATGTGTGATAACATAGGTTCGAAAACTACGAGCAGCCACTTAGTTCAAAATTGCCAAATGTTTGATCTATCTCCAGGCTGCACCCTCCCAGAACCCTAATTCAACGGGACCTACATTGAGTAGAGGTATAACGGTTCGGTTAACCGTGTGTTTAGGGATCACTGTTAACCAAACCGTAACCATACCCTAAAACCCGTAAAAAATCAAACCGCAGTTAACGTATTAAATGGTTCGGTTACGGTTAATCATCACTTAAAATACATGTTTTTTTTTTTTTTTTAGAATGCAAAGTTCATGTTCAAAAGTAAAAACCAAATATCCTAGATAACAAATTACATAATTGCAAAATACTAAAGTAGCATTAAAATGTTCACACAGACAAATAAAATGATAAATTGCATTTTTCTAGTAAACACATCCATGATCCTTCACTTTTTCCTCTAGCCTCTAAAGTTAAAATGGGTTATATAAGTTACAAAATTACACAATACCCACTTTCTTTTTTTTCCTTTTAAATTGGGGTTTAACGGTTTGGTTAAATGTGTTTTGAAAAAACGGTTAACTGAATCATTTTTTACTGTTCGGTTCGGTTAATAACCATGAGTTGAGGCTGAAAACCAAAACCGAACCGAGAAGCACGTTTTTTCAATTTTAGTAACCGTAACTGTAACCAAAATTGTAAAACACAGTTATTAACTGTCTATTCGGTTCGGTCGGTTAGACGGTTTTTTTATTTTATTTTTTTACGCCCCTAGCATTGAGTAATGACCTTTAATTTAGGTACCCTAGTCCCACTCAGATCTGAATGATATCCGCAACATTGATTAAATGATGATCATGAACCACATCTGGAAATGATTGAATCCAACAGTGAACATCACCACAACCTGCAACATTATAACCTGCTTATCACAGGTGAAGTTAAGATCACTGCTAGCCTGCTCCCAACAGTGTCTGGAAACACTGGGCCATCTTCTAATGTTGAGGTTGGGCCGAAAAGACTGCTCCTGTTTTCCTACTCAATGTGGTGTTGTCACTGAGATACCTAAGGCCATCCAGACGCAACTTCTTGATAAAAATGATACCCAAGGACATCCAGATGCAACTTCTTGATAAAAATGAAATCAAATTGTCACAAACAATATGAAAAATCCTTTTCATGGTACAAATAATCTCTATGAATACATTACAGTTTGCAACACAATTTGTAGAAATAAATGAAGTACATCTCCAAGTCCAGTAGATCCACAGACCCATCATTCCCAAAGTATCAGTGCACCCATAGGCACAAACACACATGAAAAACTTGAACAAAAGAAAAAACTAAAGAAAGAAAAGAGATTAAATTGCACGGATGCTACCGTTCAAAGTATAAGACACCCATTACATGGAATGATTTTCTGCAGCTTTACATAAAACAAAACTTTTGCTAATCTACATCATCTCTCGACACAATTTCCATGTCCATAGGTGCACGATGCATCAGGTGGTCCATCCAGCCGTACATCCACAAACGAAACCTCCAGACTCACAAACCAAAAAGACATGACAAATACAAAATCAGAACAGACAATTTTTAATTGCTCATTGGTTTCATACAATCTTGACTTGTTGGTCATCAAATCATTAGCCTGCACAGATTTTTCAGGAAGAGAATCTAGACACATGTTCATTTTGAGAATGATCCGATGTTGCCATAAGCACATGCGTGGAGAATTAGCAACCACGGTAGAGAGAGATTATAGAACAACAAAAATACACAGCTGCATTTCGAAAAATGAAAAAGAATAAGTTAAAGAATAATTATATTTATTTAAGGTGATAAATCTACCTGATGTGTATATTCTACAATGGTTGTCCATCCGGAGTGATGAAATACAAGCGTGTAAAGCTACAGATTGGGCCACCGCCACTAAAAAAGCAAGACCCATAATTGGACCTGTTGTCCAATTGCCAGGACTTGGCCTAAAGGGAAGAAGGCTGTCAAGGCTGAGAGGTAAGGTAAGTAGTTGACAGCAAGTCACCGGAAAAGGTCAGTGAAAGACCACATTATAAACCTCGCATAGATGTCAGATTCCAGAAATTCAATATGTGCAGCACGACCAATTATTGTATTGAAGCCCCTACTCTGAGAAGAGGTATCAAAGTTGACATCACAGCGCATGAAAGTGCGTCCATCACAGGGAGCACAAATCTGATCCAAGCAGTTGTTAAGCATATCTGTGAAGACATGTCCCTTCTTTGAGTAGTCCCATGATGAAGCTGGGCACAGTTCAATTCTAGCTGAATGATAAGGAACATAACCATCCTGAAAATGCATGGGGAAGCTCATCAGGTTGGAACTAGAAATAAACAGGACAAAATGCCAGTTCTCTTTTTTTATACGGCTTTTAAAGTATCGTTCAATATAGTAACAAAGTTGAGATCGAAAATTTGAGAGAAACAGACAACCATTTGTTTTCATTTTGACATGTAAATTAGCTCTATTGACTCTCAAAAGGAAGAAGTGCAGCGATTTCCAAAAGCAAATAAAGATACTATAAGTGAAATACCTGTGGTGAGGATATTAAAATTATGTTCTTGAAGTACTCCAGTGTCCTCTGCTGCAAAAAGGATGGAATCCAGGTGTGAGGACTCATGAAACCATGAGAATAGAAGTTGGTATTTGAGAAATCAAAATTTCAAAAGAATGCACCCTCAGGTTGTTTTCTCCACATGGTACATAGACTATCATTTATAGGTGATTGAGCAATTTTAACAAAAAGAGGCAATTTGGTGGACATTATGGGGACCTGATACCTTGCAAAGCTTGTAAAAGAACGTATTCTCGAGATCTGGATCATCAGTTAAAGTGAGTTGGTGAATGCACTGAGCCCCTTTGAGCTTCTTCAGAAGCCACAACCCGGAGTTGAATAAAGTGTTTGAGCTGTACAGATACCCCAAGTGTGGCCCCGATACAGACATGTATGTGTAGAGGTATTTCAGGTAAGGTTCCATCAAGCTATCTGAGGTAATAAAAAACAGCTTATAGCACAACAGAAACAATGTATGTATTGCACATACCAAATAACAAAGGGAAAAAAGAACAAAGGTGAGTCTGTTTATACCTGCCAAAGCACTTCTAATGATGATGTTTCCGATGGAATGCCCTACAAAACTGAGCTTTACGTTTCTATAGCCTCCAGATTTTGAGGCTTTATCCATTTTCTTTCTAAGGAAAGCAGTAACTTCTTCGGCCAATCTTCCACCCATTTCTCTGATGTCTCCAGTAGTTTTATCTTCATTGGCCTCTGACATAAGACATTCTGCTCCAGGATCTATCAAAAGCCATTGATTCCGAACAAGCCGTAAATCCAGATGATGTCCCTATATATATGTAATCCAAGTTAAGAAGAGAACACTCAACTGACCGATATTCGGACAACATTGCAGCACAAAAAACAGGATATATATGCAAAATGGGAGGCTCTAACCTGTGCACAGGTTAAATATCCAATGCACTGAATTCAGATATATGCCATGATCAATGATCTAGACCATGCATAGTATGGGTTGCACTATAGATTTAGCCATGAGAGAAATTTGCTACTCATAATCTTAAGCATCAACCAGTGACAAGAAAATGGATAGGAAGAATGCCAGCAGCAAGGAATGAGGGAGGAAAGGGCCACAAATTAAATGGCAAAATCATTCCAACCATTATCCATGCCAATAGCAGCCACTGGTCCATAACAGTGGAAGTGGAACCCAACAAATGAACAGTCTAAACAATGGACCACAGGAAAGCAGAGTGTTGTTTTGAGTTAGATACTTTCTGTGATGCATTAGAAAAAAAGGAGTTTCCACCAAAATAATTTTGAATAGTAGCTATGGTGATTTAATAGAACTTAAGTATATGTTATTCTCTTACCACTAACCGCAACACAGCAAAAAATGAGGAGCACTCAAAAATTTCAGAAGGCACATCTATAATCACTCTTTTAAACAATAAAGATGAGCAGGAAAAAAGCAATAAGCAAGATGCTGTTTCCAACAAGTTGTGAAAGATGGAACCATGGTACAGACATGGTAGAGATTTCTTTCCAGCTATACAGTGGGGAACAGGAAAGTCAAAGTATGCCTGGAAAATGAGGGACTGGGTGGAAGGGGCGGTGCTATGTTCAAACACATCTTTAGAGGCAAATGGAATGGCGGATTCTCTGCCAAGGGAAGGAGTACTACACTACTATGTTAAAATATTTCCTTTGATATATACATTTTATGGAATGGTTTTTATCCTAGTATGGGTGTTTGATGTGATGCATTAGAACAGTTAGACTTTGATCAATCCTGACATCCAAAACCTAAAACAGGATGAGGACCAATATTCATGTATCACATTTTTTTTATACAGCGATAAAACTAACTGTAATAAAAAAAAAAAAATAAAAAAAAAAATAAGGATCATCTGAAAACCTCTCATAGAATGTAGAATTAGAAATCATGTTAATCATCAGATAATTATAAGCTTCCTCAGATGCCTAGTGGGTAAGGTGTGAGGCCAGGACAACGTAGAGGTTATCCTCTTTTTTTATTTTATTGGGAAGAGTTTTTAATTAAAAAAATAGGAGCTGTTGGAAGGCCAAAGAAGCCAATGCAGGAGAGTGATGCGCGTAAAGACTTGGCTAGTCAAGTATGGCTCTAAAAATCAAATGAGTCTAAGTAGAATAGGTTGTGATTACTCAGACTCGGCTCCTAATAAGTTGCATCAATCCCAGAGTCTCTCTGGCTGTATGGGAAAGAAGACAAACCTAATTTCTGACTATTTTCTTATTGTGGGAAGATGTTAAGAGGCTTTTGTGGTCCTTTTGCATTGTTCTTGGAAAATCCAAACCACAATTCTAGAGGATCCTAAATATTCAAAGATCAGAGGTAATGTTCGTCTGATTTGATGAAAATCAAATCTGCCTACCTATTAATACTTAAATTCAACCTAAATATTATAAATGTGTGGCTAACCATTCAAAATAATAATAATTAAAATGCATGGCTTAAATTCATAGGACATCAGTTTCTATATTGACCTTTTTAAAGACAAAAAAATCACAATTTTTAAGGTTTTGTGAGGCTCTAGGGTGCAACTCAGTAGAGTAGTCAACTCAAGGGTGACGCATGGCTTAAATTCGTTGGACATCATTTACTATATTGACCTTTTTTAAGACAAAAAGAATCACAATTTTTAAGGTTTTGCGAGGCTCTAGGGTGCATCTCAGTAGAGTAGTCAACTCAAGGGTGACAGATTCACCCCTTGCAACTCGCAAGTCTTAAAACTTTTGATTCCAAGATATCATAGGGTATACCTTGACACTTCATACAATATCAAAATTATGTGCAGGTACATTTGCACACAAATAGTAGCGTAGTCTGGATGAATTCTCAGACTCTGTAACAATATCCAAACCCTAAAATCTAAGCACAACAACAGCAAAAAGAAGAAAAAAATCAAGTAGAAAGCAATGACTATCACCAACACTGCTAAATTCAATCCAACATAAAAAGTTAATTCAAGGAGAAGAACTGAGATAAATAAAAAAATTATTGAAAATACTGTTGAACATAGGGTTGGATGTCCCCTATATGAGCTAATATATTGTTTGAAACAACATAAAACCCAAAATAAATCCTAAACATTGATCAAATCAATTGAGCAACAAAAACCCTAATAGGAGTTCTAACTTGAATTAAACAGATATTAAATTAATTAAAAAAAAAAAAAAAACTGCCTGCATGTTGCTGCAGGGTTGTCTGGATAGAGTGGGTTTTGGGACCCACGTTGGCTGCCAGATGGGTCAAGTGGACGCACCAACTTCAAGGCCACACCTGGCCAACCCAAAGAGTTTGGTCGGTCAGATGTTTTGGACCCATCAGGGGTCTTCTTTACGAGGCCCACTGCTCCAAAGAGTTTGGTCAGTCAGATGTTTTGGGCCCATCAGGGGTTTTCTTTATGAAGCCCACTGATCTAAATCAATTTCTTCTAACAGAGTCAAGGAAAGCCAAATCCAATCGCTCGTTAGTCCAAACCCAATTATACTCAATCTATAGAAAACCCGCACCAAAACAAGGAGAATATCAGTAGATTGCTTACCTAGAAGTGCAAAATTCACTGAGAAGAGGTCTTCAATCCATTAGGAAAACACTCAATCAAGGAGAAGACGAGAAAAAAGCTTCAAAGATGCATAACAACTTCTACTCAAAGTTAATGTGAAGGAATAACAAAGTCTAAGGCTGCTGACCCCTTTAGAATTTTGATAGCTTAAAAACATCTCAAACACTATTAAAACCTAAAACATATCTCCAACATTGGTTTTACATCAATACAAGTAAAACCTGAAAAAAAAAATTTCGTAGCATAATTAAATAAAGATAGAAAACAAGAACTGAAATCTGAAGATGCAAAGGCCTGTACAGATCGTGGATACCATTTGCTGGTGTGGGACCCACCTGGGCCAGCCAGACTGACCAAAATGATGGGCAACCCCCAACCCAACAACAACCCCACCCCACCCCCCCACCCAAAAAAAAAAAAAAAGTAATAATAAAAGTAATAATAAAATAAAATAACCCTTGTTCGGTTGGATGTTTTGGGCCCAATAGACTGGTATTGTAATCGGCCGAAATAACTGGCTGGTTGCTTGATTTTCTGGGTTAGGACAGGTAGAGTTCAGGTCAAGTGGGTCAAACCCAACTGCTTGATGTCCATGTGTGTGGACACGGGGTTTTTGGATAGGGTTTTTGGGGACTCAAATGGTTTCATGGCCAGATCCAAATAGGTTATTAATACTCCGAATTATATCCACACTAATTCAACACCTTTACAATTAACTTTGGACCATTGGTAAGGCAGATCTAGACCACACTTGATCGATCAGATTGATTGACCTATGTAAGTGCGTGATCTAACACAGTTTTCATCAAATGTGCCTTTTGCTACTGCATCAGGTTCCAACTCTAATCTGAACCATGCAAATTTCAATTTGAGCCTCACAGGTGCTTTCATAATACTCCGTGAGCTTTTCTGCGGCTTGAATTATGCCATCCACATCTGGTTTTTCGTCAAATAAGAGCCTAGATATACCTCTAGGGAGAGTTAGATAGGGCCTAAATGGGGGGAAATCGTCAAAGCAGGATTCAGTGGCAAGAGGACCCAAGGAGCCAAGGAAGAAAAAACCTTAAGCATCATGAAGCTGAAATTGAAAGAGAGAATTTTGTTGTGCATTTTTAGTCTACCTCACAGAATTCACATTGCTAGCATGTTCCACATTTTCAGGCAATGTGGTAATGTGTTGGATGTCGATATCTCAAGAAGAACTAGAGATATGGGCCCCTTTTGTTTTGCTTTTGCTAGATATGAGAAGGAAGAGGAAATGCTGTAAGATTCATTTGGAAGTGCAATTGATGTGAAGATTATTGTGAAAATAGCAAATTCCAGATTGGCCAGGAGAAGAAGTTTTGGTAAAAAGTTACAGAAAAAGGGCATGGAGTGTCAATCCTGAAATCAATAAAAATCACTCTACCTGAACAGCAAACAATTTACAATCAATCAGTGATATAGTACCTGCACAACCTTCTAGTCAATACATAACCATTTACAACGCCCTAATTCAAACTGTAAATAAATAAAAAAATATGATAACCTAACTCTTCATAGCATTCTAGATCTTCAGATATTTTTCAGAAACTTCTAAGACTTGGAAAAATCTCACCGACACAGACTGACACAGCTACAATTTTGAACGGTGATTAAGATTGCTCTGGGTCTGGGGGATGGGAATCTTGCTGGCTTCATGAGTTCTTAATTAGTGAAATCTTTTATATCATATAATGACTCTTAGGTTTTTTTTATGAGGTTAGGTTTTTAGGTCTCATTTTGTTCATTTGGAGTCTGGGTGTATATTTTTCATGGTAAAATAAATTACATTTATGATTCCAGAAAAAAAGAAAAAAAGAAAAAAAAATGAAAGTCAAGAGTCAAGAACAGGGACAGCAAACTTCATAGCTTTCGGAAGGTCGGAAAGAGACACACCACATTTATGGTGAGGTCAAAAGTCATAAATGTAATGAATATATGAAAACCAATTCTATGGAGGAAAAAGAACCATAGTAGTACAAACTTAAACCAAGCCTTCGATCCATGGTAAGAAACATGCCTGAAATCCATGCACAAAGATAACAGCTCTCAATACACGACCATTTCTTTGTGGACTGGCATCAAGCAACTTGGGTGCAACCTTAAACCCAGCTATCATGGGTACGGTAGACAAATCATTCTTGTCTAGAGAGCTCATGGATGAGTTGCCACTAGAACTGCGCAGCATAACATTCATGAGGTGATGTTCAACAAGAACAACTGGAACATGCAAAGGATCGCCGAAAATATGCATGTCCTGGATTGACAAATTGTTGATCTGCACCAAGAAAGCACATACCTATTTTAGATTATCTGAAATGTGAGAACTCAAGTAGAACAGCAAAAAAAGTAATTGCATGGATAATAATACACCTCCATTTGTGCAATATTTCTTTTATGTAGCTCAGCACGACTACTAGCAATTTGAGTTGGCTGCACAAGGCATATAGGAAAAGATTAGATACCTTGTTATAATAGTGTCTTTGAGAACATCAACTAAATAATAACATGTAATTGCACAAAAAGGTTGATGCAATTTCTTTTTCTTTTTTTTTTTTTCATTTTTTGATCGTCAAGGCTGAGACGTTTCTACTGTTGCGACTTCAACAAAACTCTTAACACAAAATAGTTAAGAAATCTGTAATGACATTTTTTTTCATTTTTTATTATTTGAAAGGTATTTTATATAGATATAATTACATCTTCAATGGTCCTTCGTGTAAGCGAAACTCTTCCGAGGATACTATGTTGAGAGGCCCCATCAACTCCACTTCTTAAATAGCGGTGTGGGACATCAATCTCAGACTGCACCATCCATATTGACCACTCAGACCTTTGTTCATTTGCCCATGCATCGCGGAGATATTCAATTATGCTGATTCTATTAGTCCTGGAGAAAACTAACATATTAGTACTCGAATATCTAATACAAACATAGAGGCATAGGGATGAGGTCCCATAAAATAAACTGACATGACATTCCATGATATTTCTGGAATCTACTGAATCTTAAAAAGATATTAGAGAGTTAAATCGTTGACTTAGGAAATTTGTAGTAGTGGCCACCTGATCAATGAATATTAACATTTTGACACCACAACCACTTCAAGGTATAGAAAACAACATCAACATCAGATTTTTTACTTTCTACTAAAATCAGGAAATTTCTTTAGCCCCTATCTAGTTGAGCCTTGTCATCAAACTATAAGCACAGACGAGTTATTAATATCAGATGGAAGTTACCTGGTAAGGAAGAAATTTTACCATGGAAGCATAGTATGCCTATGGGATGCAGGAGATATTCACCGGTCCCCAACTCCTTTTGCAAAATAATTTTGGAACTATTCTTCAGTTTATATGAAGTGCTTTGGATCATGCCAAACAATGGGATTGTTGAATGGACGGTTGGTGTTTTTGGATTTCCTTAATAGCCACGGCTCTAGTTTTGGAGTTGGTCCCACATTGTGCTTCAGCAGTTCAATTGGCTGGATAGGAGTAATGAGACATTCCAGAATAAACTGGATACACCTCCTACTGTTGCAATAAAGGCCCAAAGAAAGCTGATATCATGGGCCACCTCTACAAGAGGTTTTGTTGCATTTTCTCCTATTTTTGGGTGCTGGGCAGTGTTTTGGTATTGACGTCGTAGGTTGACTTGGTTGATGAGAATTTGCATTTGGGTGTGTGATGCCTTTCTAGGGTTGTGCTGAATTGTATTCTTGTTTTTTAATGAAACAATTAGTTCCCATTTTCCCTGAATAGCAACAAAAATAATAACAATAAGGAATGAACAACCCACGATATTAATTTTGATTATTATTTCATGTGAAAGTCAGGTTCTCTACGTAATATCCCTTGGATGATGTGATGTCCAACCCCTATTATACAGATGAAGACCAGAGTGTGATACCAAGCCCTGTCCCACATCAAATAATCTGATTACTTGTAAATAAATAAGATGCTCATATCAATGCAAGAACACACGCCATCAGATGAGACACACGATGCAGGAGGAAGTCTCCAGTAGCAGGTGATGGCCACAACAGAGACGAAAAGGTAGGATTTGGAAAGGAAAGCCATCACAACATATGAGATAGATAAAAACATAGGATTTGTCTCTAAGACACTTCTTCAATACAATTCAGCTACCACAGCCATTTAGTAGCCTCACCATGATACGATGCTCTCTCTTCTTCAGGTGACATCCTCCCGTCAATAAGGTCTTGTCTGTCCACCTCCCTCTTCACAAGCTTTTAAAGACCTCAATGTGGACAGATTAAATCTTGTTCCATTCCTTTATCTTGTATTCCAGCATCTGGAATATAACTTTTTTTTTCTTTATTGTGAACCTCACACAACCTTGAACATCAATTTGAGACCAGCAAGCACACAATTCCCCACAAAAAGAACCCTCAACTATCAGCCAACAAATCTTGAATTTCAATGGCCTTGCACCCCCAATTTGCCTTTTCAAAAGTGAAGCAAGCAGGACAATTATCACCTCCAAGTTATGTTTCCTCCCACTCCTTGGAAAGCAAGAAGCAATCAATTTTGTTCATGGCCAGCCTCCCCTGATTCATAGATCAGGTAAACCTCCTTCCCACCAATGGAAAATCTACCGGTTCATGATCATTAATGAAATCCAAGAACTTCTCGGTAAGAGAATGATACTGCTTGGACCCCTTGTTTTGTGACGGACATAAAGCACGTTTTTAAGTCCTTGTCAAGTCCGAAGGATCAGACAACTTCCTCCAAACTGCTAAGAGATCAGCCCACAATGCTTCCCTAATTAAATCGCTATTGGGACCCTACCCATTCAGAACTACCCACATGAAGTCACCCCCTCTAGATGTCAATCTGATAGAATAATTTGGACTTCAGAGACATCTTTGCTTCCAACATATCCTCAGAAGTAATGCCACCTGTGCCCCTTCCAATGGAACCCAATCCTAGCCACACCAATGCATGTAGCATACTACTATAATGGTCCATATATGAACTCTTAATAGTTTTGTCTCTTGCAGCATCAGCAGATTTACATTCTTTTAATTCTTCAGCAGCTTCCTGGAAGCCCTTTGTTTAGGGATCCTGGAAGCCTTTTACAACTTTGTCCACCATTTACAACCAATTAAAGATCAATGCAAAGCCATAATGATGGGGACAGCAGATCCTATCCCCCTCGTTCCTATAAGGTCTACCAGAGATCAAGGCGCAGGAACACTGATCAAGCCGCGTTATGGTTGGATGATTCATACCCAGGCTTTGATCGCGAAGAAATGGCACATCCACCATTGGTTCATCACCGCGAGGGTATCAGACGGCTGGATTTCGCGGAATCTCGTTTCTAAAGAAGGGAAGGCCCCATGTGCGCAATCATCTTAAAGGCCCCACATTGGGAATTGCCACATGGGAGGAAATAAAAGAGTTTTGAAGTTTAGAGGGGCCCAAGTTAATTTAAAAAGTCCTAGTAGAATAAAGGGGCCCATGTTTCTTTTAAAAAGACAGACATAAGTAATGAAGAAAAGGGGGCCCACAACTTAAGTGGTAAAAGGGTTTTACCCTTGGGATTCGTGCATACACCCCTTTTGCATGAATCCCAAGGCACCTTCCGCAAGTCCCTTGCTTTTTCTTCTTGTTTTCATTTATTTTCTTCTGTTTCTTTTAAGTGTGATGATGTCGTCATCTCTTTAGGGTATTTTAAAGACTGCCATTGTATTCTTCTTGGTTATGCTATGCTTATGATATTGAATGAAAATGAGACTTCTTCTTCTACCTTGGACCTCTAGAGTTTACCTTCTCTTGAGAATCTCTATAAGGCCTCCAGATCGGAGTTTGGTGAGAGCCCAATAAAGGTATTTTCTATTTCTTTCACTTTTCTGTTTCCAAGAGCTTTATTGACCTTTGCCATCTAAATCTAGACCAGATCTAGAACCTCTTTATTGCCAAAGATCCTCAAATTTCAGATCTGAACCTTACTATCATAAACCTCTTTTTTTTCTAGATCTGAAACTTATCAGATCTGAACTTTTATTGGATCTGAACCTTTTATAAATCTGAACTTTATTAGATCTGAACTTTATTGCTATAAACCTTTCATCTAAACCACTGGATATATGTCATTGGCCCCAAGCAACCTGGAAGTTCTATCTTCCATTAAGATCCTACCATTTTCTTTGCTAAAGGGATTTATTGCGGGATCTGTGAGATCACCTAGGACCTCAGATTTATTGTTTACTTGATATTCAATGTTCTCTATTTTAATTGGCATGCCTATAACTTGATTTTAATTGTTAATTCAGATCTGATCTCATCATATTAGGGTAGACCTCATATTGTCCTGCATCACATAATTTACATATAAGTTTGTTCATGTTGGAAAAATATTGGCCTTATTCTTCTATAAGTGCAAAATATTCAAATTATTAAAAATAGAATGTTTTGAGATGACTTGCAGCCTTTGGTGTAAAAAGGAAGTTGATGGAGGTGGAGAGTGTAGACGAGGTTACAGGAGCAAAGATTATCACTTTAGGGCTAGTTTGGCACTTCACTAATATAGTAAAAGTCAAGTAAAGCCTTCATTTTTCAGACAAGATGTCATATCAAAAGCACTTTAATTCAAAATTGCCTTCATCTTTTTCAAAAAAAGTCAAAAAGCAACTACCTTTATCCACTAAAATACAAAAAAAAACTCTCAGTTTCCCATACAAAAAGTCAAAAATATTCAATAACAAACAACTAAAAACAAAATACCATCATAACCCACTTCTATTTTATTGATTTTACTTCAATTAACTCTATTAGTAGAGTTGCCAAACTGGCCCAAGGAGTTATTTGTTTGCACTCATTTACATATGTAAATGATGCATATGCATAATGGTTATGCATCAGTGGTTCACGTTTGCCTGCGCTCATTTAAGCTTGCAATGCATAAATGGAGTGTGAAAATGCATAAATGGTTTCATCAAGGGCTGGGTTTTTGCATTTGGGATGGTGATCGAGTGCGAGTTTGTTTTTGGGTGGATGATTAGCTGTGTGGGTCCTTTGTCTTCATTTCCAAGTCTGCTTAGAATTGTTATAAACAAAACAACCTGGGTTAAGGAGTGTGATGTGGGATATGGGGGATTTGTGTCTTGGGTGGTTCCCTTTAGGCATTCGTTGCGTCAGTATGAGGAGTCTGAGTTTGGGTCTTTGTTAAGTCTTCTTTCTAACGTTTTTCTCTATAGGGGTGAAGCAGATAGGCACATTTGGAAACTCTGCTCCCTCTAGAGTCTTCTCTTTGAAATCCTTCTTGAGGGTGTTGGTGTCTTTGGCAAAAGACAAATCACCTATCTCTCTTGTTCGGTCGGGTTTGGCTTCCTCCTAGAGTCAAGGCTTTCAGTTGGCTTGTTTACTCTGGAAAGGTTTCTACAGCTGATAATCTTAGGAGGAGAGATTAGCTTTCAAAGGACATTTCAAACTATTGCTTACTCTGTGGTAGAAAGACAGAGACGATTGATCACTTGTTTCTTCATTGTGTGTTCTCCTCTTCTTTGTGGTGTTTTTTCCTTGGGCAATGTGGTGTTCTTTGGTGCTCTTCAGCTTTGTTATTAAGGATGATTGAGGCTTAGAGGATGTCTCCTCTCTTTGGGTGTGGGGTGGTTCTCTGGAACCTCCATTTATTATGCCATTATACAGTCTATTTGGAAGGAAAGGAATGATAGAATCTATAGGGGTTCATCAATGCCAGTGCAAGATGTTGTGCATTTGGTCTTCCTACAGATAGCCAAGTGGGCATATAGCAAGGAGGAGTTCGATAGCCTTACGATGGATGGCATTTTGCATAATTAGGAGGCCTCTCTTCATAGCAGGTAATGGAAGGAAAGCATTTCAATGTCTTGGTCCTCCCCTACTATTGGGGTGTTGAAGTTCAATGTTAATGGAGCAGCTAAAGGGCAACCAGGCCGGCGGGGGTTGGAGGGGTGCTCCGTAATAGTAATGGTGTTGCTCTTTCTTTGTTCTCTAAGCATGTGGGATGGATAGAGTCGAATGAAGCGGAGGCAGTGGCCATTTTGGAAGCTCTTCGTATTTTTCCTCGTCCTCTTTTCAAGAGTCATTGATTATAGAAAGTGATTCTTTGAATTCTATTTCTTGGGCGCTGGCTGGCAAGTTTCCATGGAGATTTGAATTTTACTTTAATGAGATCAAAGTTATCTTGTTTTCCATTGATGTTAGTGTTTAGCATGTGTGGCGGTCTGCGAACGGTTTTGTGGATTCTTTGGCAAAATAAGGGGTGGACAGGTCCTCAAATTTGGTGGCTTTCTTTTAGTTGTTGGGCTGTAGTTTTTCATTGGACTTGGTGTCAGTATAATCCTTTTATACATTTTTTCTCCTCCTTCACCGAGGTCAAGTACGGTGTATTGTTTTTTATTGTTTCCTCTTTCCGTTAGTTAATATATTTATCAGTTACCGAACAAAAAAATGGTGCATAATAAGGCCATTTACACACCACAATTTTCACACTTGAATAGGTGTGAAAGTGATTCACGCATCTTCTTGCAAAGAGGCGCTAGTACAAATAACGTGAATCACATCTATGCACTCGCGTTCTTGTGGCCCCATCAACCACCTTTATTATTATTTTTTTAATTCTTGTGGACCCCATATCTATAATCCAAACCATTCAATTTGTTTGAAATAATAAACCCAGTTCTTGGCAGTCATCAGCTTAATCTTCATAGATATTAAGTAATTTGTGAAAAAGTCCCAACCTATAAATCTAATTTTCTGTGCTTTTGTGGCCTCCGATTCATGATCCGAACAGTTCAATATTCTTGGATTAATGGCGATCATCAAGACATTTAGTTTCATCTTAATTCTTCATGGATTTTGAGAAATTTCTGAAAAATGTCCAAAAAACCCAAATGCAACTAGAACCTTTGGATGTACTCATTTACTCATCTAAAAATAGTAATTTTGACAAACATTGTAATGTGTTTCACATGTGTAACATTTGTATATGTTGCATTTATGCATGTAACATTTACATATGTAATACCCATTTTCCTATCACGTGTAAAAGGCAAATGACCCCTTATGCTGTCTACAAGGAGTTTTAAGGAAACTTCTGTTTAGATCTATGGAGATGTTAAGTGGAGTGGTTTGGTGGAGGTTCATGTGTTTTGATGGTTATTTATCACTGTGGTGTGTGTGGCATTAAACAAGAGTCCTATGAGACTTGCAGTGAGAGATGGTTTTGAGGACTTGATCAAGATTATATTGGTACAACTATTCATAATTTCTCAGGGCCTTTGCAGGGTGACTTTCTCAATGAGACTAAGCTAATGGCAATGCTAGTGGGTCGGCCTATCAATTTGGCCATGAGAGAAGGGGGCCTGGCCCTCAAAAAGCCCTTAAAGATGAGGGTTTCTGTTTATAAGGAAAAGCCCTAGGGCTGGACTTGGACAATTTTTTGCAAACCCTGAAATCTAAGGGCCGGGCTTGGACTGTACTAGCCCGGCCGTAGCCCTGGCCCTGACCCTCCTACTTTTCTTTATTTTATACTATATATTTATATATACATATACACACTAAAATGTCCATATAACAGTCACATAACAGTAATAAAATGGGGATATGAAGGCAATTTCATAACCCCATTCCCATTACAAAAAGGCCATAAAAACTCGTACACATACTTGGTTTAGTTCATCTCTATTTAATTATTTATGTATTATACTTAATGCATAAGCAATAAGTCTTACATGCTTGCTTCTAATCCCTTCTAGATTTATTGCATCTCATTTAAGTCTTTTATATTGTTTTTATATATTCCTGCGAGTGTAAAAGGGTGTACTCTTGTTGATAAGGATACACATCGATTTATAAAGTTAATTTTTATGTGCATGGAACTTCAAGGATATGGGGTGGTCCAACTATCCTTTTAATTAGATAATTATAACTCTCAATATTTTTAAAGTCTAAACTACTAGTGATTTTTTAAGTGCATTTATTTGTGATTGAAACCCAATAATGCTTAATAGTCAGATTAGTGCTAAATTGAAAAATAATGTCAATTCAGAGAAGGTAAATGAAGGAAAACGTTTTAAAATTTCTGAAAGATAAGGGTCTACTGGAATGATTTAGTACATGGAAATTCCTGCAAAAGGTGCCAGATAGAACAGACTATGTAACATTTTATTTCTTTGGCAAAATAAATAAAACCGTATGCCTAAAGCCCCAAGTCACAAAAGCACATATGAGTTTGTCCGATAAAAAATTAATTTTATAGACAGTTTCTCTTCCCCAAATGTTCTCTTAGTGGTCCCTTCACAACAGAGGTTGGACAAAATAACGCTAAGTCGACACTCGATACCTAGTAATAGTGTTAAAAAAATTAAATAATGGTTTTCTTGTTTTGAGGCCCTATACCCAGCCCTAGCCCTCAAGGGTAGGGTAAGGGCTTGGATAGTGCAGGCCCTCCGAGGGCTTTGGCCAGCCCGGGCCCAGTCCTGCATATATAAAGGATAGGGTAAGAACAATCACAGGCCCTGCCTGCCCTTTGACACATGGTTTGAAAAATCGGCCGAGTCCAAGTCAACTCGAACTCGAAATCATGGGACTCGGCCGAGTCGCGACTCGGCTGACTTAAAACTCGGCCCTCAAAACATTTTATTTGAAATTGGGACTCAGACCGACTCGGCCGAGTTGACTCGGACTCAGCCATGGCCAAGTCGGGTCCCGAATCCGATTTTTTCAAACCTTGCTTTGACAGGCCTACTAGTGGGGTGTAGGGAACTTGTTCTAATGGTGTAGATGTTGTTTAGGGGGATTCTTTTTATGCAATATCAGTAGGCCTTTGAGAGCACGTCTTTTCCATGGCATGTCAGACTGGAATGAAGTTCATCAGTTACTAAGAAAGGGATCTTTATTGCGTGATGTCTTGAGGCTAATAGACCAGCAAGGATGGTACCGATAGGCATTCATTGCATAGTTACCAGAATCATGCGATTCGTATCCCAAATCTTAAGGAAAACGATTTATATCTATGCAACGAATCTTATTTTTAGATGAATCTTAGGATTCAGGTGTGAATCCTACGATTCGATACTCATTTCATCAAATCTTACGATTCAAGCAATTCGGTTAAACAAGAATAGCTACAACCAATAAGCTAATATTAATAATATTTTTTCTTTATTTTTTCTTTCTTTTAGCGGTTTCATTTTTATAAGGTTATTTAGTAGTCAATGAAACCTCATAAGAGATTTTTGCGGCTTTGATGGGGTTTTAAAAATGAATAAAGAACATGCTTTTATTTAAAGCATTTGGTTGTACATATGGTGCTTGTCTATATATTGTTCTTTTTTTTTTTAATTTATTTTGGCTTTTCCCTTCATGAACACTTTCTTAACTTCAAGAGATATCCTACCATGTAAGATTGATGGTTTGAATTTTATTTTTATTTTTATATTTTAATTTAAAGATAGTATATATATATATATATATATTGATACCTTAAAATTATTTAACTATGTACACATCATATATATATGTCATGATGTTCTTGATATGATTGTATGATAGACTGACTTGTTATTGTATTTATACTGCTATAATTATTTTTTCCTTTTTCTTTTAATTTTTAATTTTTATTTTTATTAGAAAAATAAAAAAATCCTACGATTTGCGATACAATTTGTGATTCGATTCAATTCATGGGTACAAACGATTTGCAATACGATTCCGATTTCGAAAACTATGATTCATTGATCCTTGATGTCGGTTGGTGTGATGAAGTTTTCTTCATTTGTACTCCATATTATTGTTTCCTGAGAGAATTTTGAAGTTGTTATTGAAGTCAATCTCGATAATGTCCAAACCATGAGTACTCAAATCTAGAGAATGGCTTATAAGAGATCAAATTGACCATAAAGAAGTTATATTTTTATTCCCAAAGAACAAAACGTGTCAGTTTTCCTATTCATGTGGTCCATTTAATAATGTAGATACAGAAAATTGATATAGAATAAGACATTCACCTGTGGAAACTCAAGAACGCATTCCAGATAGATGAAAGTTGGTTACCCAGATAATTGCATACATCCAACAAGTCTTCCTTCGATAGAGAGTGGAGCACACCATTAATGCTAAAATCGACAATGCCTTCTGATTTCTGTTTTGAAAACAAAAACGGACAAATAAATATTACACCAAGCCAAAACTGTGTAATCGAAACATCAAATCAAACTTATTAGTAATATGTAGCAGGAAAATTAAACCAGTACCTCCAAACCATTTCGTGACTCACTTGCTAACGTTATTCCCCCAGCTATTTTGTCTGGAACTTCAGAATCTGTGTTACTGAATGCCGGTCGCAAGTATGAATCAATCAAGTTATTGCCCTCAAATATGGAGTTGGAATCAATCAAATCGCCAATTGTCTGATCAATTCCTTTACCAAGCTTGTGTACTTCCTTAAAAAGAACGTCACGTGCAGTAATTAATGCTTTGATTGATGCAATTTCTTTTGAATCCTCAGAAGACCCTTGATCTGGTGACTGAGAGTTTAAAAGTTTATATGGTCATGCAGGATTGAGAAAGGACAAACATGATTCTAAAAACAAAATATGAGAGAGAGAGAGAGAGAGAGAGAGAGAGAGAGAAGACAGAAGAGAGAAGACAACATGAGTGCATCCATCCCCAGCAAGAGCCCAGTTGGGGCCAACCTTAGATCCCACCCTCCCCATAGGTAAATTTTCACCAGACCCAGTTTGCACTCATCAAGACTGTCCTCACCATTGGATCAGATCCATTTATCTTTTAGCTATTGATTTTGGGAGCCTCATATCTCAATGATCTCATATCCCAAGAATTGGTGGCCCCATAATCCATTCCACCACTACCAGTCCAACCCAGCCCCATTGGTCTTTCACCCATGAGGCCCAAAAATATCTCTCAGGATATCTGAGCTCATCACCAACTCATGTATACAAACGAAGCAAAAACCTCTTTAACCAATTAAAGCATATAATTATCAAAAAAAAAAAAAAAAAAAAAACATATTCCACCTTTTCTAGACAATTTAGAGGACATTGTAGAATCTTATATGTATCTAAGGGCTTGTTTGGATGTATAGTGAATTGAAGTATGGTTAGGTGAAGTATCAAATCAAGAGAGAATAAAATATATGGTGTTATGATGGTGTTTTATTTTTAGTTGTTTGGTATGGAATCTTTGTACTTTTTGTATAGAAAAGTGGAGTTTTTTTGTCTTTTAGTGCATAAAGGAGGTTGCTTTTTTTACTTTTTTTTAAAATTCGGAGGGAATTTGGAAATTGTGTACTTTTGATATAACCCTTGTCATTTCTTGTTTGGATTGACTTTACTTTAATTTAACTAGTTAATTGCCAAACAAGCCCTAAAGAAAACCGCTATATATACGGTGCTAGCTTAAACTAATGACACGTAGTAGACCTCTATACATACCCTTGAAGGGGCATTAAATTAAAAAAGTATTTTCTCTTGTTCTATGTATGAAACCCTCATCTTACATCTTCAAGTTCAAGACCTTATCTCACCATATACAGGTAACCGAACAAGACATTGAAACCAGTTTTTCAAAACCTAGATGGACCTTAGCTTGTCTAAGTGGACAGTTCAAACAAGTTCACCAGCCACACTAGTTCGGTGTTCTAGTTGTGGATATTAACATCAACAACATGTTGCAACCGTGAGGTTGCAAGCTTGGTTCAATATATCTGCTGACGGTATCACCATATCCGATAAAACTGGCTATTACGTATTGGATAATAGCCTTTTTATCCTCTATTTGGCAATCTTTTGACCACACTAATGAGAGAGGGAGGGAGAGAGAAGGAAATGATGTTCGCATTATCTAACACCGAAAAGACAAAGATCACATCAAAGACACAAACTTAAAGATGCAAAACAAGAATCTAGACCAATATGCAAGCCATTTGGTTGTGAATTTTTCTTTTAAGCATAAGAAAAGGATAAAAGTAAGTGAATATGTGGGGATTTGTTTAATTTAGGTAGGCCATAGTTGAAAACCTCAAGTGATTCATGGTTGGAGCTTAGAGTTGCCATAATCCATACGCACAACTTATTTCTTGTTCATCAATCATGAAGCATGCAGTGACTAGTTAGTGGTCACTTTATTCAGAATTCAGAAATCACTATTGAGTAATCAGTCACTACTAAGTGAGCCTTTTTCCTCCAACCAATATTAGTAATTGAGTATTTACTTCAAGCAAAAACTAGTAATTAGTAAGTAGCAAATAGTAACAACATTTTTTTTCAATTGATTGTCAATTAACATTTTAGTGGGTTTCAGAAAAAAAAATGCATTCATTTAAGATTAATCCAATCGGAATCTCTAGGTCTGCCTACAGAGAACAAGGTAGTTGTGCAAGCTACTTAGAAGCCAAATGTCCACAATAATGTCGCATAGAAGGCTACTAAATAAGGGAAATCAACTAGAAAACACTTGCGAATGAAAGGAAACCTAGGATCTGCAAACCATAAACCTAGAAACCAATCACACGTCTGAGTGGACTGTTACCTCTCTAAAAGTCGTTGAACACAGACAATAATGGCTGGTTGACTTCTGTATTATAGCTTACACATGAAGCTACAAAGAGATGAAGCCGTAGAGAGTACAGACAATCCCAATCACTAATCAACCACTAAATTGGCTTGAGATGTTTTAATCTCAGCCTTACAAATAACTATCGAGAGCAAATCAATAAACTAACGTTGTAACTTAAGGAAACAATCTCAAAAGGCAAATAAAGAACTCAAATCTAGCAACATGTAGGGTGGTGCTCAGCCCATATGGTCCAAATCAGTGAATCATCTCCCCATTAGCCTGGACAAATTGACCCATGGTCCTGGCCGGGCACATGCATGGGTTTGCGGTTGTGGGCCTTAAAGTCCAACCAGAGGGGCTGATTGAAAAAGCTATTCTGCCCCTCCCTTGTCGTGCAGGCTCATATTGCCTTACTAGTTAAAAGTTCAAAATGAACTTCAAAGTAGCACCAAGAGCCTACTCTACTGATGAAATATATCCAAGTGCACAATTTGATTTAAAGAAACATGACAGAATACACAAGTGAAAAAAAAATTTTAGACACGATAGGCAGACTGAGGTTACAACAAATACGCTTTATGGTTAGAACAACAAAAGAAACATTAAAGCAGAAAAGGCATGGATACCTGGTCTTGTCCCTCATAATGATTACCAGAAACATCGTGGGCAGCGCAAGATTCACTGAAATTTCAAATTTCTCAAAGTTATTCTGCGAAGAAAATAGTTGATGCATGCACATGGTAACAACAAATTGCCCCACCTGGAAGGTGCCAAGTGTCGCAACCACAGGGGTGTGGGTTCGAGGCATGTTACTGTTCCAAAAGAAAAAAGAAAAACAAGGTACCGCCAAAAATAGTTCTAAGTTATAGAACCTTCATGTCCATCATGGAAACAGGAATGATTACAAACCTGGATACCTTCTCTAAAGGCCTGTAGGTACCAGCTTTCAGAAGCACAACATGTATACTAAGATCAACAAGCACAGCATGGAAAGCATCAAAATGGACAGGACAATATGAGTGCAAGCCCATAAGAGCTTTAGGAGGAATCCGGAATTCATGGACTGAAGCAGGAGATGCATCAAGAGATGCCTGAAACTCGGATCTGCAAAATGAATATTACATCATGAAGTAGGCTTCAAAATAAATTCTTGAGGTGATCTTTTCTTAGAATACACGTTATCACAAATATGTAGGAATGGGGAAAAACTGAAGGGGCGCTAAATTAAGCAACCTGTGTAATTAGCAGTTTTCTTACCGATGCTCTGAAGTTGGAGAATACAAAAGCTCAAATTTCAATATTACAGCAGACGTTGATGGGATCTGGAAATGTAAGTGTCAGTAGCGAAGCTAAAAGACATGAAGTTAAAAATAATTACAGTAAATAGGGTCAGGCCAAGTAGGTGAAATATCCATGGTAAGTAATGTTACTCAACTGGTTTATTTAAAGTTCACAAAAACACCTCGTTAGAAAGTTACTAAACATGAGAGAGATAATGCCCACCTCATATTTATCAAGAGGAAAATTAAATGAAATCATCACAGACAGAAGAACGTCCTGCCTTGCATATTTTATCCGGAAAGGTTGAGTTGAAAAGCTGTGGTCCACATCATTGATCCTCCAAACTCCACAACTATCAAAGGAGCCTACATCTGGAGCTGCAGAGTCCCTCAAAGATATTACTGATTTTCGTCTCAATGTTGATTGTATGGAAGCAAATTTCAAGTCAAGAACATGGTTGTATAAAATGCTAGACTGTAGGTTCAAAGTATAAAGCATAACAACATTACAAAATATAAAGATAACAGTAACAGCATTGCATATTTTAAGACATGTGTTTTAACCATTAAAAACAATTAGTGGCCACATTTGTTTTTTACCGAGTCAAATGAATAGTATTTGTGATCTTCAAAAGCTAAAATATTTCAAAAGAAATTGTGGTTCAGTGAAAAATGACCCCAAAACCACCCACATCTTGTCAAAAAATGAGTAAGTTCTACAATTTTTTCGAAGGAAATAATAAAGGTGTGACCCGCAGGGTGACTCGACTTACTAGGTTCAAAGTCCCAACTCGGCCAATATTTAAAACCATGCTTTACAATGCATAGAAAATGCTTATTAGTCATTCAACAATTCCTCTTTTTTTTTAATGGATAATCTCAGTTATCACAAGAACCTCTCTCTTCTGATGGGTAACAATAATGTGATTCTAAAAGCAGAAAGGTACAAAATGTAACAAGAAACCAAATAGGTCCTGGGTATAAGAGTATTATACCTGACCAACAAACAAACCACAAAACACAAGCAAACAAAGGAACTACTCTATCCACTCCTTGCTTGGAAACAGAATCTGTCATGCTATCAGCTGCCCGGCCCACTGATTAAGGCTTATTTGAATCTGATGCCCTAAACTTGATCTCTCTTGCATAAAGAAGGAAATTCCAAGAGCTTTTATCTAACGAAGAAACCCAATAAATAGCATTAGAAGAGTCACTTTCCACAATTAACTTCCTTCGGAAGATCACAAAAAGATTCCCACAGCTTCCAATATCGCTACTCCGCTAGTACCTCCGCTTCATTAGAATCTTTAATTCCCGCACACTAAGAAAACATAAACACAGCTTCTCCATTATTTTGGACAAAATCTTCAAAGCCCGCTAAACCCAGGTAACCCTAGTTTCTCCATGGATATTATACTTCAAGACATCATATGGCGGAGGGGACAACAATCTGTCTAATTTATTTTGTATGGGCCACATAGCATACAAGCCCCCCAATTATCGAGAATGTTGTCTATTTTGAAATTTTGACCCCTTCTCCCACGGCATCCCAATTCCCCTTCCTCAAAACTAAAGATAGGATACTCTTGTAAGATCTAGAAGTGCTATTAAAAATCTCATCATTCCTCTCCTTCCACACAAGTCAAAGAACAGCACGTTTCTATAGCTTTTGGAACTTAATAATTTATTTATTTTTTTGAAAGGAAACTTAATAAATTTACCATCAACTGAATGATATATGCAATAACAAAACCCCATAATACCCCAATGCTAGAAAAAAAGTGAGCCCACAAAATCGCTGGGCCCACAAAACAATCCAGTAACAATAGGCCCACTCAATGACAAATGACAAAAATCACATTAGATACAATGAGATGCTGGAAGTGTGATGTTCCACCAGATGTTAGAAACCAAGGTGTCCCCACCTAATGAGGATGTAATTTTTCCCAATCAATGATGGTGAAGCCCATCTAACAATGAAAAACAAAGCTGGATCCAACAATTGGCCTCTTTATCATCTTTAGTCTCCATTCTCCACCATTTTTCCATCATTACATGGGCCTACTAAGATTTTGTTTACTGAGGCCACAATGTTCCTATCACTGAGTATTCACCGTGTTTGCCATCATTAGGGGAGCTTTCATGATTTTTCTTCACAATATGGCGGTACCATGCTTCTATCATTGGGTGAACCATCACTTTTCCTTTTATTGGTGTCACCTCTATTATCCATCATTAAGTAGACCCTACTGTAATGGATCATATTGTTGTTGTCGTTGTACCTACTTGTTCGTTGCATGGAATCTTATGATGCCCAGCTACGGATATGGGTACCACTCCTCACTTTCGAAAATCTAGGACATGGATACGGATACGGGTGTCCTAATTTTTTTTTTCTTTAGATCACTCTTGAATCAATGAAATTATCATTGTTTTCGTCCCTTTCTAGCATTTTTTATGGTGAGAAGTAATATTATTAAAAGAACTATATGAAATAAAGGACTTTATAAGTAGGATATGTTAAAACTTGTTTCCTAGAAGTATTCCTAGAAGTATGAGTGCAATATCAAGTACCAATACAAGTGTCATATCGGTCCAATACGGATACGTCGGGCTTGTACAAGTATCCGGGCATCATAGATGGAATCCCATGCATCATACATGTTATTTTCTAGTGATAGGTTAATGTAGAAGATAGATGCAAGTCAAAGATTTAGCATGAAGAACAGATATGGCTTGTAAAAACTTTCCAAAGGTAGTTCAAAGAATAAAGCTAGTGTGGTGATGCTATTGTTTAGAAAATGAGTACACAACTTCATAGTGAATTTTACAACCTCATAAGCAGAACTGTTAGGTGAAGCATAACGAACCAACAGTCCAGCTCCAGCATATAACTGCATTACTCTAAAACAAGTTCGAGTTCCCAAAGATACACACACATGTAGTAATAGTTTTTCTACACCCATTGTGTCAATCCTCACACATTTCCAAATGTGCCACACCCTAAACTACATAAAAAGTTGACCCAAAATGTCAATGATGGGGCATATAGCTCACCGGATCCACTGATTAGGCAGGTCAAACTGGTGAAATTAATATGAAAGAAGAACTTCCCCAATCATCAATGACATAAGGCGTGTCGCCCACTCATGTATTGATTTTCAGATTGTCTTATGAATGCACAAATAAATGTAGACCTGTCCACTAGGAAGGAGTCAAGCTCCCTACAGAATGGACACTGAAAAAGTAAATTTTCTCTTACTCTCCTCACAAGGTCCATTGAAATGAATAGGAATTTAGGCAAACAAACTCTGTTACACCACCCCCCCCCCCCCCCCCCCCACAAAAAAAAGAAAAAAAAAAAAAAAAGGACCTATACCAATCCTGTATTTCATGTGAAACTTCTCTAAATAAAGAGGATCCTAGAGAAATGATGACAATGTTTGAAGCCTATGAATGGATCTAAAAGACCTCCACAACATTAATCTACAAACGGGACAGAGATTATTCAAAAAAAAGACACAAACAAACGGGGTGACAAAGATTAATTGCGTTTGCAATACCATCGTACAGAACAACTCTTGAAGGAATCTATGTGTGGATCTAGAATACCTCTAAAAATGAAAATACAAATGGGTCCAAGATAATTAGTGCTTACAATACCTTCATACTGAACAACTCTTGAAGGAGTTCCAGGAGAAAAATTGTGGCTATCGTCCTCCCATCTCATACTGATTTTTATCTGATACCATCTGTCAAAACAGCATAAATCATAAATTACTGACTCCAAAAAAAGACCACAGTTCAAGAAGCAAACTCACTAGAGACAATACTAATAAATCATTTCTTTGCACATCCAAAAAGAAAAAAAAAAAAGAAAGGAAGTAAATATTACCCTTGTTGAAAAAGATCAAGATTATGGAATCGATGAATGTAAACTGCAATCTCCTGTACAATGTCCAACATAGCCGGTTTGGCCAGTAACTGTTGTGGTTTCGCATGAAGCAATCTCTTTGACGACGAGTTCCTCGCATTCAAACTGATGAAGCTTCTGAGGCGTCGAAACATAAGCGATTGACAACGGTCTGAAACCTATGTCGTGTGCTTAGCATCTCTTCCTCTTTCAAAAAAGAAAAATAAAAGGAATCAGAGTCTAGTTTCATGCAGTGTCACAAACTAGAGGGCCTCCTCCCTCTAATCAATGCCGTGCAAACCATTCTCTAGCAACATTTCAAGCAACAGGACAGAGTAAAATTTGGAAGCAGAAAAAATGGAACATGAAAACAAAAGAAAAATAATAGCCCCACAGAACATATGTATTTTGGGTTCCCCCTCCTGCATGGAAGTGTGATTCCTTTTCCTACGGAGGAAGAAAGCACAGATTCAAAAATCATTTTCAAAGGGAGGATCGTATCAAATTAAGCTGGCACCAAGGGTGAGAATGGGTCAGGTAGGGTTCAGGTCAGTTGAGATCCAAGGGTAACCAATATAACCCACTAATCAATTCGTTCAACATGTCAACCCTAGATGGACAACTGAGTCGATCTGAACCCAAACTGTGTAACCCACCTGCACATCTGATGTGTCTGTCTCTCTGTGTCTGCGCGTGCAAGAGAGAGAGAGAGAGAGAGAGAGAGAGAGAGAGAGAAAGAGAGAGTACTCAAGATCAGATCTTAGGAAACTTTCCAATAGAAAAAAAAAACAATCTTTTAAAGCTTCAATAGGAGAAGCGATGTCTATTGTCTTTGAAAAGCAGCAAGAGGACATGTAGATCAAAAACAGGGAAATTCATTCCCAGCAATAATATCAGTCATCAGATCTTTCCATAAAAGATGGGTAGAGAGATGCTCAAACCAAACTGGGATTTTTGCGGGATTTGGAGAGATTATGAGTGCAGAACATAGAAAGCATGATTTCCATCAATATCTGAGATGGTGGCATCCATATGAGAAAAGGGCTAGCTAGGACTTGTTCCTTTGGAAAAAGGGTATGAACATGGTTCTCAGCTTGCATTTTAGGGTCTTGCCACTCAAACCCAAACTCGACCCAATATTCCTAGAACCGGAATTTCCATTTTGGGGGTCAAGAATTGCAACCCCTAGCTGGCGCAAGTGATGTGCTTCTCAGATCAGTCAAACAACAGGAAGAAAATGATGACAGCCTCAAATGCATGGTTCCAGTTAACTTTAGATAACAATTAAGAAAACGAACAATTGAAGGTTGTAGGAGTTGGAAAATTATGCAGGGAATCAGAATTCAGATCAACTGAGCAACAGTGGCATATTATTTGAACAAATCCAATATACATAACCACAAGTCTAAGATCATGATATCCTTTAAAGCAGCATCAACCAAAGTACCTACGGGTTAAAAGTCATTGACTGAACTATTCAAAAATGGATAAAAATGTGCCACTCCAGAATTCCCTCTCTTTTCACCAATTTACTTTCATTGACAAATCTTCAAAAATATATATATATATTTGGAATATCTAAAGACTATCAGTATCTAGCCTTCACAGCTTCTCCTGCACACAAACAACCTCAGCCAAAGGATTCCAACAGACATCCTATCAAATCCTATTCACTTAAAACCCCTCCACTCAAATCAATCATACAGAAATTTAGATAAAATGGTAAAAAAAATGAAATTTATGAAAACAAGTGCACATATAAAAAGCTTAAGTTCAAGAATCTATAACTCCTTCGAAATGATAACGCGTCCAAAAGCATAGGGAACCTAATCAAATTCGAGAAATGCTCTATCCAAATCCACTAGATTTTCAACCCATGAGCTAAAAGGTTAACAATGTGAAATTGTGAATTTTGCTATCAACCAATCCTCACTGCATTAACAAAACATAAACATAGTTTCCACATAATTACAATAGTAATGAGCTATAGTATTCTACTCGAGAAATCTCCCAAAGCTCTTTCAGCTGTAACATTCATATCCGCATGCATCGCACAGAAAACACGATTTTCAGTTAAGTTTTCAACGAAAACAAAAGGCTCAAGTATCATTGATATCATTACATTCAAGGAGCTGACAAATGAGGCATTTCTGCCACTATTCAACAAAGGGAGAAGAATTGAAACAAAAAAAAAAATCTGCTTACCCAGAAGCTATTGAAAATCTTCAAGATCCAAACGTTCAGCACACAGATCCCAAAGAAAGAAAATTCCGCCCGAAATGCTCATGAATCCATAAATTCGTCAGAGAATACGATCGATTCCTCTACAATCCAAAAGGGGTTTTGGGGAAACTTTGAGAAGGAAGATTAGGGAAAATGCGGCAAATGTGTGCGAAAACCCTAATCGAAACGGCATCGAAATCGAAGAAGCGAAGGAGAAAGAATTAAAGGGAGAGCTTAGAAACGGAGGCCGAGAAGGCTTTTGCGGAACAGTTGGATGTAACGGAAATCGTAACGGGAAAGATCAAATTAGAACAAGAGGGAATGAGCGATATGCCAATGGAAAAGAACGAGATCTGGCCGATTCTGTAATTTGAAAGATGACGCCGAGGACTATTTCGTGATTAGACAAAATTGTCCAAAAAGTCAAAATTCAAAAAGAGTGATGATCTCTGTGTGCGGCCCACTTAGGCTGATCAAGGCTGTTGGACAGTGGACCCCAGTGAACTTTTTACTGGCCCAAAATGCACTCCGAATGGTTTCTTGCACCATTGGATTAGAGGCTGATGGGCAAGTGAGATGATGTAAAATGCGAGCTGCTACCTATATGTATAATAATGTATTGAGCATGACATGGAAGAGGTCGACAGTTGGCATGTTAAATTACGGGGACAATTGGGATATGGTAAAGACGAGCAATTCTGCGGTAAATACATATTTTTCGGCTATTCTGATGATATTGTCAGCTTTAACACCTTTCGTACTGTAATTGTTCGTAAATTATGTGTCAGTTATTATTAACATTATCAACATTATTTGAAATTGACAATGGCTCCTTATCCAAGTGGTAACATCAGTTCTCACCTTACTGTCAAGGTATGAATTCTAGGTATCTCATCTTTCTTATGTTTGTGCTGTCATTTTATATATATGGGCCTTTTTATCAGTGTCTCTCACATTGTTTATAAGAATTTCAAATATTTTAAGTAAAAGGAAATTTCATTTATTAGAAGAACCGTACTATAAATTCATTGTCAAGCCAGACAAACTCGTGGAGAAGAAGAGATGAGGAATAACAAGAAGAAGAAAAGAGGGAAGCTCGTGTGTGTGTTGGGGGGGGGGGGGGGGGGGGGGGGGGGGGGGGTGGGGGGGGTTTTGGACTAAGTATTCATTTTCTTTATCAACATAAAATTTTAAAACTCGTGGAGAAGAAGAGATGAGGAATAACAAGAAAAAGAAATGAGGAAAGCTCGTGGGTTTGGGGGTGTGGGGGCGGAACCGGGATCAAGGCAATGTGGGGGCCATTTTGATTTTTTTTTTCTTGGGGGACGGGGGGCGGCGTTGCTAAAAAATGGGTTCAAGTTTTATTTAGTCTTAAGGATTTTTTTGTAAATTTGGGGGGGCGGGGGGGCGGGGGTGGTGGTGTTGGGGGGCCATGGCACCTGCCAGCCCCACTATAATTCCGCCCCTGTGTGGTGGGGGGGACTAAGTTTTCATTTTCTTTATCAACATAAAATTTTAAAATCTTCTCTCACACAATCTTCTTCTTTTAGGAAAACCGACATTCACGTACCCCTTTTTCTTACGCATGATAAAATCTACAAAAATAACATCAATTACCTTGATATTGCTTTTTGTTTGTTTTTTATTCTTTTTTCATATTCTTCATTCATTTTGAATATTCTTTTTATATTCTTTCTTCACCAATATTCTCATAGCAATGACAAAAATATAAATAACCCATCAAACTAGATCTAGAAGGAAAAAATTAAAAATCTTTGAAAATGTGATGGCCCCACTGCATGTGTCTTCTCTTTCTTTTAAGTTTTGGTTTTCACTGATTGTGTGAGCTGCAGATTCCTCAAGTGTCGAATTTTGTCTCCTCAATCTTTGAGTTGGTTGATGAAGAAGAGTTCCAAGAAGAAGCTAATTGTTTTCACTTTCTAAATAAATAATCTCATGAGTGAACCATCTAGAATTATAATTCGAATAATGAGAAATCTATGAATACAATGTTCATAGTTCGATTTCAGATATATATATATATATATATATTTATATATGGAATACAAAATTTTAATATGATGAGGACAATTCGTTTTTTATTTTTTAGAATTGCATTAGACTTGAAATCATTAGGTCGAGTTTCTTGATTGAAATCATTAAATGTTCCTCGAACTTTGGATTTTCTAGACTCCAATGAAGGGCCCACTGAACATTAAGATGCGAAATCATGGTATTGCACTCTTGGAGATTCTAGAATTTTTAAAACGATCTTGAATTATTATATTTGAAATATTAATTTTTCAAAATCATGATATTTCATTTATTATTTATGATCATAATATTTGACAGCCCTATTTTACTTTTAATAAAAATCGCAAGTCTATTTTCTTTAGATTTATGCATTCTTATATCTAATTAAATAGTTTTTCAGGACCAAAATTGCTTCTATTTTCATAAAAACTCAAATCAAGATCACAAGCTCAAACTGTCAATCAAAATTAGCAATTAAACCCTAAAGTAGAACCTAAATAAAATCTTTCCATCATTTGGATCCTCAATAAAGTGAGAAAATTAAGAGGTAGGTTTAGTGATTAATTCAACAATTAAGAGGTAGGTTTAGTGATTAATTCAACAATTAAACTTTAAATCATGCCTTCCAAAAACGCACGTTGTATTTTGTCCCTTTTTTCTACAAAAATATCATTTGGCTGGAAGATATTTAAATGAGAAAATAAACTAGCGTTCATATTTTTAATTAAGATTTTGATTCATGGAAACAGATTTTTACTTTTAGAGTCTAATTCTTCTCTAAAAAATAAATTTTGACTTAATAATAGATTTTACCCTTTACGAAGTAGGATTTTCTTTAGCTTTAAACTCTTAAGTTTCTTAATTCATTTTTGCCTTATTTTATGACGTAGGTATCTCAGAGGTGTTGAAACCAACAGGACTAATCTCCCGTGTGTACTCACGCTAAACCCATGTGGGAGCAAACCCACACCTTATGCAAATTTAAATAGCAGCAAATAGCACTCCAAAGGTCTGTCAGAGTGAAAACACAGCAAATAGCAGCAAATTCTTGCCCATCTTTGCCATCTTCTGATCAGGAGTGTATCGGTAACAAGTTTTCGTATGCCATATTTGAAAATATTATTCCTATTTCCTAGCAATCAATGAGAACTCACTTTTCTTCTCTTTATTTCGTTTACTACTTTTATTATGATTTATGAATGAGCAGTGCTTCCTTTTTCTACTTCTGTACGCTGTAATATTGAAGGCAAGGGTTGGTACTTGGTAGTAACTGGAATGAGATATATACCTAATTGAATTGAGTTTCAAGTAGGTCATAAAAAATTTTAAGTTGCAATTATATGATCTTTTTGTGCTAATTTTAGGAAAACAGAATGTTTAATCTTATGCATGTTTCTTTAATTTGAGCAGAACCCATTAAATCAGCCAACCAGAGATCGATGGAACAAAAAGCTAAGATAATTATGGTGGTCTATATATAAATGGATTTGCTGTTTCACTAGTTGGAACTAGGGAGTGCATGCAAATCTATGGAAATGACATTTTCTGATTCAAAGGTGCCCATTGACAGCATCTATTGGACGCGAGATTAGAGCCACATATTTCCCGATTTAAAATCTTTTTTGAATGTGCAAGCAGAGAAATATAAATGGATTTCTATGAAAATACACCATTTCAATTTTCATATTTCATTCTATTCAATACACCCGAGCAGCTAGCACCCTAGTCTGAAAAAATGGAAACAGACACTTTGGGTCCACCTTATTTATGAATCCCACAAAAAAATTAGTCTAATGAATATTGATATATAACTCTTTCTTTTAGGGAAAAGAAGCTAATGATAGTCGTCGACTTCCTATGCACTTTATATATTAAGGTTAGCTAAACAACAAAGCTCTATTTAGCAGGAAGAGTGGACCCATAAACTTACGAGGTATATATATATAGGGGCCAGCACTCCTAAGCTCAAGCTTTGGATAAGGTAAGTTCAAGTGTATGGTGGTGCCCACTTGGGGACTCACATGGGGGGGGGGGGGGGGGGGGGGGGGGATTTCAAGGACTCCCTAGGATCTTTCTCTCTGCGAAAAATAGCTGCAAACGTGATTTCTATCATCTCCATATGGGCCCAAAAGTTTAATGGTCAATAGTCTATTCGGATCTAACCGAAAATTGGTGGACATGTGCAATTTAGAGGGTTCGTGTATTTGGTCCATTTGGATGGACCAAAGGTGGGCCCCACAAGCATAAGCTTACAAGATTTTATCCTAAGCTTGAGCTTGGGAGAGCCTTACTCATATATATATATATATATATATAAGTAGTTGTATAGGATTTGAATCCATGTAAGAAAAATAGCTTTTCACCTTTGATCTGATCTGATGCAGGGAAAGAACCACGACCCAACATTTGCCAACAAACAAACCCAATTTGAGATTTCCCTCCAACAATTCTTCTATGTCTGTTATATTTACTTTTTTTTGGCCCACTGGCGAAGAGTGATACTTTCAAGCTAAAGTACCAAAGATCGACCCCTAGTCATGTGCCAATGTGCCAACACCACTCAACCATGGGTGTGTTGGCCTGTTATGAGTCCGGATCCCCTGTCTAGTAGAAACGAGAAGATACCATATCATCCAATCCACAATTGCCAACTCCATAAAGTCTCTTCGTTGATTTTTGAATTCCAAGAAAGCAATTGAGATAGTGCATTAGCTGGCATAAGCTTTTACATAGTTGGCGATTGTGGATTGGATGAAATAGTATCTCCCTGTTATATACTTTGCATTTGTCAACAAATACTTCTCTTAATTCTCTCAACGGTCTCCCAGTTTTTCTCACTCCCCACTTATAGTATATACTTTGCATTTGTCAACAAATACTTCTCTTCATTCTCTCAACGGTCTCCCAGTTTTTCTCACTCCCCACTTATAGGGCCCGTTTCTTTCCTAGAATTCCTGGAATTCATGTCTGGTGGCTGTCTGGGATTTTCAAATGCTGGAATTCTGAAATGCTATTGAATTCTGTCATTTCTGAATTCTCTGTTTCTTTTATGCCTAAATTCCCGCCTGAGAAATCCTAAATTTCTGAATTTCTTGAATTCTCTGTTTCATAACTATAAGGATTTCTTACTAGAATTTTACAAACCATGAGAGAGAGAGAGAGAGAGAGAGAGAGAGAGAGAGAGAGATATTTTACAAAACATGAACTGCATTAAACTGGAATCCCAACCAACCAACCATCTAAAGAAAAGTTAAGAAAATGAAAGGAAACAACCAAGGGATCTTATATTATTTATGCAATCACCTGGGCTTGGGCTAATATTATTTTAATTTGGGTTCAAGCTTGGTTGTGGCCGTTCAGGTAGGGCTTGGGTTGACTGAATACCCAATCCTACCAGCCCAAGTTTTTAAATCCAGTGAGCTTTACAGCTTCTCCCATCTGAGAACTTGAATTGGAATTTTTAAGGCCATTTGCATTGACAGTCTCCACAAAAGGCTCTGTTTGATGCATGGCCAAACAGTTACAACTACCACAATATCAATAGGTGAGCGCAGTCATTGAATTGCAATTGCGGCTCAAATCCAACCACAAAATAACAAACAACTAGGAGCAGTTCACTGGACTAGAGGAACATAGATAGTTTGAATTCATTCAGAAACCAACAAGAAGAAAAGCACTGAAACCAAATTCCATTTATGGTGAGACTAAAAACAAAATCTTTAAACATTACTGGGTGGAGAATTTGTTCCCAAAAATTTTGTTATTACTTTCCAACCAAATTGAGCAGCCACAAAATATTTCATCTACCTGTAACAGCTAAAGTCCAAAACACAACAAAAGCAACTAGTGACTGAGGGGAACACTACTGTAACGGAAAATTGAGCACCCTTGAATAGTGGCAATCTACAAAGAGATGATTAACATTTGCATTCCTTGAAACAAAATATGGCCATTAATGATAATGTGTTTTGTGCTTTGCAAATGATCTAGAATGATGATATCATTCTTGCATGCCCCACAAATATTTGATTCACACAAGAACAGCCTTGGAGACACGTATTTGAAGAGGTAAGCAAACACTTGTATTTAAAAGTCATGTATCTCCAAGAAGTTCTCCTTGAAGTCCTATTACGTGGCCTTATACCTGACTCATGTTAATCATCCACATTGTCTGGATTTTTGGAATACCAGGTGGAGACCTGGTTTTTGGGAATGCCTGCTTTTTAGCATTTCTAAATGCTGGAATTTTGGAATGCCAGGAATTCTTGAAGTGAAACGCTGGATTTCTGACAGGAATTCCGGAATTCCCAGACAACCGGAATTCCTGTCAGGAATTCCATAAAAGAAACAGGGCCATAGTATATACTTTGCATTTGTCAACAAATACTTCTCTTAATTCTCTCAACGGTCTCCCAGTTTTTCTCACTCCCCACTTATAGTACTTCTTTTCTCTGTCATTTATGTGACTCCAGTTTTCTCTCATATTCATCTTCATGTACCTATCCCATCATACCTTTATTTTTACTCAAAACTAATTTTATCATTAGTAATAATCATCTTTTGATCTTTTTGTAAATGTGTATTTTGTTTCATCAACTTCATTTCCTTAAAATTGATGAAAATTTGTAATAATTTTACTTTGACTTTTTTAATAAGGTTTCAGTTGACTAATATTCGTCTAATTTCATTAACATTTAATAAATTTACATATTTTTACAAAATGCTTTTTATAGTTTTTCAAGACATTCACAATTACCCCACAAAGAAAAAAGTTCCTAGTTCTGCCCCTCATGTGTGCAACAACCTTGATCATGGGCTGGGCAATGATAATATGTCTAACCAATGGCTAGAAAGCCCACGCAACAACTTGTAAAAAATCCGGTTCGGCCCAATTGACTAATTGGGCGGGCTTAGGCCTGACATTTTGGTCCATTTCAGGCTTGGCTAAGAAGTGGGTTGTGATTCTAAAGTTGGGCTGCACATCCGAACCCAGCCCATGAATACACCCACCCACCTATGCCAAATTCTATGGGCATCCTAGCAAAGGTACAACATTATTGTTAACTAAATAGCCCACCAACACAATCATGCCCTCTTTATATTTCCCACCGATAGCCAAAATCTATTGCCAACCTAGCATAGTTAGAAAAATGTTGTTAAGTATAGATTAATAATTTAGTCATTACTTTGTCTAAGAGTCTAGAGACTAGGCATTTAATCCCCCTAATAAAAGTTCCACCACAGTGCCCACTGATTTATATTAATGAAGACTCTCAAGCTTTTTAAAAGCTTGTGGGTAGATTGAATATTTTGCATGATTTCAAATATGGCAGCAATCAGCTTTAAATGAGCAAAGCAAAGGGATCGAACGTACACGATACATAAATATAAAATACCCTTGCAGAATTTCTTCAGAACCATCCAATGCGTTATTTTATTGAGAAGTTGCATTATATATATATATATATATATAGATATTACTCATTTTAAGTTTTCTCATCATAGCCTCAGTTGCTTATATGTAAATGGTGAATTCTCCATATAAATCATTGTTTGGTCCTTCCTGTTGCACTTTTGAATAGAGAGTTCCATTTTTATTGATCTTTTTTTTTTCTTAGTAAAGAAGATAAATTCCATTAAAAGGAAAAAAAAAGAAAGCTGGAGAGCAAAATTAAACCCATAACACAAAGAAGATCAGGGAGCATCAAAACGAAGCTCACCCAACAACAAATCATAAGACCTACTAGCACAGTCATGCACAATCCTATTAAGAGTCCTAACAGCATGAAAGAACTCAAGTAATCCAAAATATTTGAGACTACCCAAAGTACCGAAACGATGGGTGTAATATACCAGTTTTGGCCACCATTAAGTGCCTGAATCTCCTTTAGTGAGTTGGAAGCAACATGAACTAATGATAACCCTTGCCATCCGGCGACAAATATGTCTGAGAGAATGGCCTTTGCCTCGACATCTTTAGCAAAAGCTTCCTTTGTGCCATTCACAAAACCCAAAGAAAACATATTTTCACCAACCCAAATTGCAAACTCATAAGCTGCCTTATCATCACAGGCTCTAAGGCAAAATCACAAAAGATTTTAGTGATTGGATCATTTGTTCCCCTAAGTAAACTAGAGGGTGTCTTAAAGAAGTATTTTCCATGGTCATTGGGAATGAACTTATAAGAATCCAAAACTTTCCTGGCTAAGGAAATCATTTTATTGTGGTGGCAATCCGCCTTCTAAAAATTTACCAAAAGCATCCTCAAATATGACTATACCTCCAAAAGCATCCTTAAATGCATGTAATGCCCAAAAACATCTTATACAACATACTCTGATTTTTCTCGGACCAAATTGCCCCTCCAAGCCCTTTCTCGCGACATCGAAACATTGAAGTATTTCGAGCTAGTTCAATGATCTAATAGCTGGCCCCCAAGTGCAAGGCCATCAATTTTGTAGTTTTAGCCGGTGAGTCAGGATCGTATCCGCATGGAGTTATTTACTTGAACTTGTCCGAATAAAAACTAGAACTAGCCTAAATAAAACCTATACATCAATTGAACTACTAAAATAAAAATCTAAAAATTAATTACATCCCATCAAAATTACAACGTTGACAGAAAATAACCTAATCTAAAAACAACCTAGACTATACTAATGCTAAAGACTGCAAAATAATAGATCTATTAGACCATCAATATCAACAAAAAGATAAAAAAAATCAGAATTAAAAAAATAAAATAAAAGAAGATATGGATTTAGATTTTCAATTTTCAAGACTCAAACTCTGTGCTTAGGGCCAATAAATTAAATTGAAACACAACACCAAGCATAATCTGTCATTTTATGCAAATACGTTGTGTTGATCCATTAACAATTATTTATGCGACTCATAAATCTTATTTATTCCATGAGCATCTCTAAGAATACAAGAACAAGAGCTTGGAAATCAGAAATTCTAAATGGACTACCTACTACCCAGTTACGCGAAACACCAAGTCAAGGGAGCATCCAACGTGGAATATATCATCTCTTGAATGCTTGATCAACACTAGCTAGACCTCGGTGGGGGAAGAGAGGGATAGAGTGGTGGGCGTGTAGAGGAGAGAGAGGGGCATGTGGGAGAGAGGAGGGATGGAGCATGGACGTCCAAGGGGGGTGCCTCCCCTTAAATAGTTTTTCGACTTCTCTCTTGGTGTGAGACTTCTTCTTCTAATTGGACTCTTTTGTTTGCTCCTCAAGAAACTTTCCTATCCTTAGCAAGACTTTTAATTTTAATTAAGCTTTTGCCAATGATAGAGTCTTCTTATGCAACTCAACGTATGTGTGTATTCTTTTCCATCTTCATAGTTGTAATCCCGAGTAGAAATTCTAGCACTTGCTTTTAGAGGTAATATATCTCATTTCAGCCTTGATTTACACTATCTTGGGCCCCACTGACATCTGCTCTGAATAAGTTATCCAACAGTGGGTAGATTTCGCCGATTCGATAGTTGGATTGAGAGTTACGTCCGTTATAAGTTAATGCCCTTGATAAAATCCGAGACTAACTGTGCAAATAGGGAAGTTTTATATGTATAGGTGTCCAAGGCTTGTGGGCCCATCTTGGACGTCCAAAAGAGCATTCAATCTCTTTCTTTCTTAACTTTCTTTCTTTCTTTGACTTTATCTCGTAGTTGGCTTAGATCTTGTCTTCCTTTAATTCAAAATTTCTCAAACTTCTCTTGGATCTTCTTTCCTATCTGAACACATCTATTGCTTGGATTTTAATTTGGATTCTTGGTGATGAGAGAGTCTTAAATCTTGGACACCGAAGGAGAGAAGATTTTCTTCAATTTAGAAATTTGGCAAGCAACACAAGTGGGACCCATCACCTTGGGGGTACATAGGGATTCACGCCCAAGGTTGGGGGTGGTCCCTACTCTTTTTATTTTTCCTTTCTTCTTTTTGTTCTTCTCTTAATTTCTTCCAATGTGTGGGCCCTTTATGTGATAGTATCCTACAAAACAAAAAGAATAATGCAATTAATTAATTGTGTGAGACAATTGAATATCATGCATGGGACCCATCTACTTTTCTAATTTGTTTAATTATATCATGATGCAAGAGATTAATGCATGTTTAAAAAGCAAAAAGTCTAATTGGTGGGATGATCTAGTGGCCCATAACCTTAATTTCATCAAAACCATGCAGTTGAACCAATTTTGACTCGTTTTTACCTAATTTTTAATTTTATGCACAAATGCATGAATCATGGAATTTTATGCAATTGAATGCGAACTGACCTAATTAAGTCCACTAATGTACGTGAAATGATGACTTTATGTGCTAATCTTGTGGACTTATCATTTAACCCCTTTCCCGCAATATTGAGACTTGACTTTACGACATTGAGACTTGACTTTACGACATCGAGACTTGATTTGGCAGGGCAGATTGAAGTATTTTGAGGCTAGCTCAACCCTTTCGTTGTGACATCGAGACTTGATTTGAAAAAGCACATTGAACTATTTTGAGGTTAGTTCAACCCCTTTCTCGTGACATTGAGACTTGATTTCGTGACGTCGAACTTGATTTGGCACATTGAAGTATTTCAAGCCTATTTAACTCCTTTCGACATCAAGACTTGATTTGACGTATTGAAGTATTTGTAGGCTAGTTTTTCTTCTTCTTTTGATTCAATTCTCGAACTCACTTGTTGATTTTTTTTCCTTTTCTCATTAGCCCTTAGATATGCTTTTCAAAAGTTTGTAATTCGAAGATCGAGAGATCTAAGGGCTAATTAGAAAAGGAAAAAAAAAAAAAAAAACCAACTAGGGAGTTTGAGAATTGAAAAAAAATTAAAAAAACTAGTCTTGAAATACTGCAATGCGCCAAATCAAGTCTCAATGTCGTGCAATTAAGTCTCAATGTCGTGAGAAAGGGGTTGAATTAACCTCTAAATACTTCAATATGCCCTCCCAAATAAAGTTTAGATATTGCGAAATCAAGTCTCGATGTTAAAGAAAAGGGGTTGAACTAGCCTCGAAATACTTTAATGTGCTAAATTAAGTCTTGATGTCTCGAAATCAAGTCTCGATGTCGCAAGAAAAGATTTGGAGGGGCAATTTTGCCCGGAAAAAAAAATCGAAGTACGCTGTATAAGATGCTTTTAGGAATTATATGTATTTAAGGATGCTTTTGGAGGTATAAGGATATTTGATGATGCTTTTGGTAAAAACCCATTCTTATATCTCCAAATAGCCCACCAAAGGGCCACAACCAATGCCTTGATATTGTGAAAGAAAGAATGAGGAAGTCAATCACCCATCTCATTAACCCTTATCAACCATTAGAAGCCCCTATAGAGGAAACGAGGCCACCCCAGCATGCTTACATTGAAAAAGGGCATGAATGCTCGTTTCCTCATTTTCTGAGATAAGGACATACGACATTAGAACTAATTCCCTTAGAGTTTAGCCATTTGTGAACTTCAATGGCATCTCTAGGGGTTTAAATCTATTTGAGTGGACTTGATAGTTGGATTGAGGGTCAAATTTTTTTATTGTGATATAAAGTTGATAAACTTGTAGGCTATCGATTAAGCGGTTAGAGTTATGGGCTTGACCCCAAATTTTATGGGAAGAGACATCTTGGATGGACCAATATATTAAGTTTGGGGTCAATTACATGTCTCAAACTCCTCCATTCGTGGCCCACAAATGTAATGGCTTTATATTAAAGAAAAAATTGACCCATGATCGAACGATGCAATCCATTCGGATAGGTGAAAACTTGATGGATCCAGTGTAATTCACGAGGTTCCAGGTGTGTAAAAGGTTAAGATGTATCATAAAGTCGGTCCCACTATGTTGTCCCATACCATAATATGGCGAGGGATGGATGCGCGTGAATATTTTCCATATTTATATATATATACTTAAAATTTCATCATTTAATTTGATTCTAAATAAATTTAATTTTCTTTGTCCTAGTTTCCTAATCCATATACAATCATTTTATCTTTCAATCTAAGACCAACCAGATTCTATTTTAGTTGAGCCGCCATGCCCTTTTTTTCAGGGCAAATCAAAGGAGTTTGAATAAGTTTGGATGATTCAAGAAGAACCCCATATTTGATATGGATGAGTTCAAGCTTGCAATATGGGAAAAATAAACGGATCTTGTCATGTTGGCGCTATGATTTTAGGGGAAGATATATATCGAAGGAGATAAGGTTTGGAGTGATGGCAGGTATATAAATTAGATGAAAAGGAAAGGGGAGTTGAGGACTTTGAGTGGGGTTGGAATTGGATAGTAGTAGACGACCAGAGAGAGAAAGGGAAAGAGATGGCCTCGGTAGGGACAAAGGGAGAGATAGAGCTTTGAATGTGTGTGATGGCAATGTCTGACGACAAGTTACAGAGAGACGCGAGAGATTCCGTGTAAGAGAATATCGCGAGAGAAGGCTATCTGCAATAGAGGAGCAAGAGAGATAAGAACAGGGGTAGGATTTTCGTTCATATGCACACCACTCTTGCAATTATAGCTAGGGCATGTTTTAGGGCACCAATTCCTCGCCAGCTTAGGAAAATCAATGTTTGTTTGTGAAGCTGGGCATGTATTGGGAAAGCTATCATGTGAGAGGAAAGAGGATTCCTTCGTCCCTCGGAACTAGGCTATCCCAGTCCCTAGACGAGTATTTTTTAGGGTAGGAATTATAGAATCCCATGTTTGGCCAACATTGCGAGATCTTACCATCTACACTCATCCAAAGGTTCTATATTTTTCAAAAATTCCTTATAATCCACAAATAATTAAGACCAAACTTTCAATTTCACCCCTCCCAACCCTTTTCTTTTAGAGATGATGAATGGTCCGGATTGTATAAGTGGGGCTTAAGGAATTAAAAAAATTACCTAAAAACAAAATATATTTTGGTTTCTCTTTTTGGATTTTTTTTTTGTTATATTTCATCTAGAATATATACCTATTCTAAATAAGATTTCACAAAACAAAATGTTTTTCTTATAAAAAAATCTTTTTGTGGTGCAATCTGTTTAGTCTTTTAGATTCTTCCCTGTTTTATCACACCATTGGCATCATTTCTTTTTCAATATATATGTTGTTATTTTCTTATTCCTTCCATGTTTTTATATAATTTTAGCTTCAGTTTTGGATTTGTCGTGCTTTCAATTTCTTTGCCTTTTTAATATATATATATATATATATATATACTTTGAATGTTTTTGCTTTCTCTTTGGCTTTAGCTTTATTTATGCACCCCTATCTTCAGCAATCCATCCTTTGGAATTAAAAAACCAGTTTAGATATTATTTTTTATTTCTTTATTTGTTGAAAATGTTTTTCTTCTCAAAGGTTTTTGTTTAAAATTAAACCCAGGCTTAGCACGTGTGTTCTTTGCTAGTCTTTTGTGATACTGCCTTTAGAGCCTCCAATAGTAAGTAGGTTATGTACGTCTGCAATTTGGTTGGTGACAATCTGTTTTCTCTAGCTTTTGTCAATGGCGCAAAGGTCTCTTTCGCGAAAAAAGTCAAGGCAAGGGCTATTCTCTTAGGCATATGTTTTACCGGATGATAGGGGTTCTCATTAGTTCATTTTGTTTCTTATTTTGCTAGGGGTGGTCTAGGCACCTAAAGGTGGTCAAAACTGGTCTATTGCACCCATCATTTTCTGATATTTTGGATTGTGCCAAATATTCTAGATTAGTTGACTTTTTTCATATGTCTAAGACTCTTAATAGGATTGTACATGATTGCGTGCTAGCAAGACTTATGATTTGTTACTGGGTAAGGTTCATTTTGATACTCCCTCTTAGTTGAATTTGGGTGGGTAGTCTTGTTGTCCTACTTTTGTTTCTTCTCTTTCAATGGAATTTATCCTCTATCCTCTTCACCCAAAAAAAAAAAACCTTCCCACTTCTACATGAATTGCTCATAAGTAGCAATACTTATGAATTGTGGTGCTATGTTCTTTTTAAATCTCCTTACCTCTAATCCTTAAGGAGGCCTGAAGCTCTCTTGTTCTCACCCCACCATACTTGTCGGCAAGAATTTACATAAGTTGCATAGGATGGTTCTAAAAAATGAGTTTTTTTTTTTTTTTTTTATCTAAAGACAAAAAAAAAAAAAAAAGAGAAAAAAAATGTTAAAGGCTTTACGGCCATTGACCCTCCTGAATTTATGGTGTCACCCATGATGATCACATGCGAGAATGTCCACAGGAGAAAGTTCCTCCCTCCTTAAATTTGGTGAATATGGCCAACACTCTTTAAGTTTAACTATTGCTGTTGGGGCATTTCCACAAACAATTGGTAGGCAATGTGATTTTCTAACACCAATCAACAACTAAACGCTATGGCAATGCAACTAAGGCAAACATACACTAAACCACCATCATGTAGAGAAATCAAACAAGACAAGAAACACACGAGACACAAGATTTACGTAGTTCGATCACAATGTGTAATCTACATCCACGGGAGAACAATGTAAAGCTTCCTTTTTTACCTTCAATGGAGATTACAAGCCAGCTACCAAGTGAATCTCTAAGAACCTACTTACAAGTTACAAGCTTTCAAAGCTTTCTTTCCTCCCCTTTATTTTGGTCTTCTTAAAGAAACCCTTCTCTTGCCTTTTTTCTCAATCTCTACACTCTCTCTACAAGGAATACAAAGAAATGCAATAGAATGTTATTCTCTTTTTCTGGGGGAAAAAAACAAATAAAGGGGATTTTGGTTCACACATGTGTTGCGCACACACACACATATAACAAATATTTTAAAGGATTGTCAATTTGTTAATTCCATTCAGTTTCTAGAAAGATGACATTAAAATGACCTCCATTTTAACATTATAATATATGGTCAATCTAGCTACAATTAGGGAGGCCCACTATGATTGGAATGGAATCTCAAAGAATGTCTTTGGAAAGAGGATGTATGTATGTTTCAAGGGTACAAATTCAGCAGGTTGTCAATGGCTACCATGTTTTTAGGGCACGTTTAGCAAATGTCCAAGCAAAGGATTCCTTGAGATTTTACGCGATTCCATGGAAAATCCAAGTTTGATTCAATGCATAAAATGCTTCCTGGCAATTCTCTGGTCTTTGCTTTTGATTATTCTCACATTCAAACTCCTCCTCTTTGATTATGCAAATTTGCCCAAGTAAAGAAAGCGGAACTACAGCGCATCTTGCCGGTAACTTAGGGGTTACTGTTTTTCTGTTTGGAAACCTCATTTTTGAATCCCACAAATAAGATTAGAACCATTAATCATGTTTAAAAGGCTCAGAACGGCCATGTGATGAAAAATCAACCGTTGATTCTTCACAGATTCTGAGATATTTGAGAAAACGTCCCAAATATTCAATCATAATTTCTGAGTTTTTGTGGGCCCCATTTAGATAATTTGAGCCATTCAAACTCTTCAGGATGTCCATAACAGCTTGTGGTCCAATTTTGGCATTCAGATTCATTGTGGATCAAAACATTACAGTCCGTTGATATGACACAATGCAAAAAAGGGGATTACATGGGCATTCCCTTTTTTTTTTTTTTTTTCATTTGTCTGATTCTTGTAGGCTTCAAAATGATGATCCAAGCCGTGCATCATTTCCAGTACACTAAAAAGGTGCAGGGGATCACATTTCAGTCGTAGATCCATAGTGGATCTTGAGATATTTATAAAAAAAGCCTAGGTTCCAAAATATTATTTTTTTAATTTATGTGGGCCCCATTTGAAATATATGACCCATTCAAACTCTCTGGAGTGCCAAGGCCGGTTATTTTTGTAAAGTCCGGGATCCGAACCTGAGAGGGGGGCGGGGGGTGAGCTTGACTTAGTGACCAATTATGTCATATTTTTAACTTTTTTAAAACAATTAGTCATAAGTGACGATATAGAATTAAAGTGTGGAAGCTAACAAAAATAATCACCAGAAAGCATTCACAATAACACAATGATTTATAATTGTTTGGCCTAAATGCCTACATCTACTACCGGCTTGTGATCCTACACCCCACCGGATTTCCACTATCTGTGCTTTTCAATAGGCTAAGCAGTAATCCTTACAAAATGCTTTTCAATGCTAAGCAATAACCTTATAATATGCTTTCCAAGGCTAAGCAATAACCTCTTGGGTTTTAAGGTTCACCCCTAACCTTTACACTTATGCTTTTCTAAGGCTAAGCAATAACCTATTACCCTAAGAATGGTTGTCTCTAAGAAGTGTCTACACAACACTTGAACAGATATAATTTAAGCTCAATTACAAGGCCTTTTAATTAGGTGGATATGAAAGTGTAAATCTAACTCACACAACACACTATGTAATGTAAAGATGAATGCGCAATGTGTTTGTGTGAAAACTTCAATCAAGTTTAAAAATGATAGCTCAATGAGTATAAGCTTAAAGCTTTTGAAAGTTTAAATCACAAATATTTTGATTGAAGTGAAAATGCTAATCACATGTTTTTTGAATAAACAACTTGTAAAGATATGACTTATCAAGTTATGCAAGTTGTATTGAAATTTCAAATCTAAAACATGTGAAGCATGAGCATAGTTGTTTTCAAAATAAATTAGTTTGCCTATGTGTTCATGGAATGAAAACAACTAGTTAGAGATTCAACAAAGTATGAGATTCATGCTATGAGAGAAATCAAAGTTTTAATAAATCATGAAATCATTATGATATGAAAGTTAAAACTAACTTGGTTTGAATCTAAATGAAGAATCCAAAACAACAAAACAATGCAAAGTGAAATATATGTAATGGATTCATCAAATCATAGTTAGCAGCGAAAATAGATTTACCAAATATTTAAACAAAGCATGAAAATATATGATAAGGAAAACTAAGTTAGCATGAAAATATATGATAAGGAAAACTAAGCTAGCATAAAAATATACTCATGACTCTAAGCTTTAGCTTCCCTTTATGACTCTCTCGTCTTCCTTAGCTCATTCCCCTTTGTTTGGCTTCTAAACACCTCAAGGGGTACCTCTTGGTTCCTCAATTTTGGCCTTCGAATTAGCGGTTTAAATAGAAAAAGTTGTCTAATAGCTATCTGGTCAGTTAACAGACTTCAAGTTCGGTTAACCAAACTCCCAACGGTAAAAAAAGGGCTAGTTTTGACCATTCTAGAACTTGAACCGAAGAGGGTTCGGTCAAAATTCGGTTAATCGACATCTTGAGTTCGGTTATCCGGCATTCATGTAGCAAAGTATTGTAGCACCACAAAAAAAGTTTCTCATTCTAAAAAGATCAATAAAAAAACTACTCCAAAGTATTTTGTCAGTGGGAGTTCCGGGCCATGGAAATCATGCTTAGACTCATGTTTAAATCAATCCAAAAGTATTTTCCAAACCAAGAACCTATCATGCGTAAAATGATTTAAAATCTAGGTCCAAAGGCTTGCTTGATTTGAAAATATTCTTTTCAAAATTTAATACATCCAAGTTTAAAATCCAAAACATGCATGTAACATAAGTTCTAAAAGTTTTAAAACAATGCATATGAAAATCAAAACTTCAAGTTTTTCAAAATGAATGCTTAAGTGAAAATTCGAATGACGCTAAAATGATAATACATCCATCAAATTGCAAAACACAAAATCTCTAATAGACTTTTTATGGATTTTGAGAAAATTACAAAAAACTATAACCATTGGATCACATAGAGTATAGATTATAGGGTTCTTCTCTTTTTCCAAACTTGGAACTCTCCTAGAACATTCCTCTTTGAGGATTGCTTGATTCTAGTTGAACAAAGGAACCCTTTAAAGAGAGAGTTCCTCTCCATTTGCCAAACGTGCCCTTAGGAGTTGAAGTTTCAGATTATTGACCCAACAATGGATTTTGAAACTCCGGACTCTTTTCAAAATGGGATTGGTTCATCAAAATCTCTGATATTTCAATCATGTGATTTTGTATCCTGAAGCATTTCATCAAATCATTTACAGTCGTCCATTAATGTTATTCTGTAAAGAAACTATAAAATACACAATTGGTTAGAGATCAGTGTGCTTGTGTGTGAGTTGTAATCACCCGTGGAGAGAAAAAAAATTAAAAAAAAAAGTAACCGTTTGGAATTTTACCGAAAAATAATAAGGAATTCTGCTAAATGCCAAATATAAAACGATAAACGAGAGTTTAAGGTTTTTTTTTTTTTTTTTTTTTTTTTTTGACAAAAATGGCTATGGGTTGCAATATCACTACTAGTTTCCCCTTTACAAATGACTTGATTCCATGATATGATGGAATTTTGGATGATTCCATGAAATCATGGAATCTTCTTTTTTCCATGAAATTTGCATTTCGGGTTATACTTTAATATTAGGGAATGTCGGGTTATTCCGTGACACTGTGGGATAAAGGTCCTCAACTGACATTATGAATTGTTTGGACCCTCTGCCATTTTTCTCAACTTTAAGAAATTTTGAGGTATTTTAAAACTTAGGCCTTTTTTTCCAGATTTTATTTAAAAAATTGTACAAAATGATTTTGTAAATGATTATTAATGAAAATATAATAAATATATAATAATACTGGTCAACCATCCCTTGCCCCCGCGTCAAAAAATATTGCCTTCGACGTTGGTGATGTGCTCAAGATAATTAACCACAATCGCACAAATTTCTATTAAGTAGATAATGGCAAATACGGATCGATCCACAGAGATTTGTAGAAACAAGATCAAAAAATCCTCAGTCAGTTTTCACACTAGGGATTTTAAAAACACAATTAATCAAGAAAATAATAACTAAAATGATATCAAAAGAAATCTAAACACAAACTTGATCAGAAAAGAGAGAGATCAGGGTATCGGATTTCACCAAAACAGATTTAATCATTACAAAATTACTTCATAGTCTTATTTTAATAAAGCTCAATCTAATGTGCAAGCAATTGCCTTGGATCGGAAGATTTAGCTTTGAAAACCCTTTTTCTTAAAAATCCAATTCTCTAAATAGTACCTAAGACTCCCTTCACTTTAATATGTTGAAACTCTAATAACTATTTATCAAGATCAAGTACAAACCATTAAAGGAATTTAACCTAAACATGATATGTCAAGATCAAGTACAAAAAGTAAAAGACATTTCAAATAACCTTTACAAAACCAGAAGTTGAAAAACATTCATGAAGGAAAACCTATTAAATCATTAAGCATAACGAAGGAAAGACATAAAAAAAAATAATAAGGAATGATCTCACCGGTTTTGGTTTCCTCCTCCACCCCAATCTATGGATTAGCCAAGCATTGTAGAATAAACAATAATAATGAAGCAAATCGTCATTATTGAAAACCTTCAAAATTGTCTATTACACCACTTAATCTCCACCTTCACTTTCTAACAAAGATTGAAGAAAAATAATTTTAACCCCTAGAGCAAAAGAGAGCCTCCCCTTAAAAAGAAGAAAAATACAAGAAGAAAAAGAAAGAGAAATCACTCAAATTCGTCATCCCTTATATCCCTCCACTTGACAACTTGTTCTGACCCCCAAAACATCAAAATTGGGAGATCCTAGTGAGACATGATGTTCCTCTCCTTTGAGTCATCTTTCCAACGCAAGTTATGGTCAAAATAGTAAAGCTTGCGCAGGATAGCTACAATTCCGAAAATCTTTTTTACTTCGTAATTTGATCACTTGCTAAACAATAACATTCTTATTGATGTCCATGAGATTCCTTCATGATTTCTTGCAAAGTTGATTGCTAAGTTTTAACAACCATTATCAAGCATTAGAAATGGTGGGGGCCACCAAATTCAGTCTTCAACAAAAATAAAAACTAATTGTGCCAAGTCTTGAACTCATGACTTCTAACTTGAAATTCCAGCTCTCCTCCAACAAGCCTATATGCTCTTTGTGTATAACTTTTTTCAAATGAGGTTTTAGTTTTAAACCTCTCCGAATTAAGCTCAAATATTCTTAGCTCCTTCCAATTCCTGGGTAATAAGAAAAAGGCTATAAGTAGAACATTTAAGACAAAATAAATAACTAGCAAATTCGAATAAAATGGTAGTTATTTATATTATGCTATGCATATCAATACCCCTAAACCTAAAGTTTGCTAGTCCTCGAGCAAAACAAAGTAAAATTACATGTTGAAAATAGAAATCCTAACTCACTTTCGCAGGAATCACTATTGCATTTAGCATATGCAACAAGCCGTTAAACCCCTAGATTACCTCTAGTGGACGAGTGTTGTCTTGTGAGGGTTTGCGGTGAATTTACCCACAACATTTTTTTTTTTTTTGAATTAATCAGAGTAAAAACCAAAGGAAACTTTTCCAAAAGAAGATTTATAAACACCTGATATTCTTAATTCTCAGAGTTTTCAAAGTTAAGTATGGAATTCAGTTCACAAATCCTATCGTTTGGTCAGAAATTCTCAAAATCATGCTAAGTTGATCATGCACGGTGAAAAGTGTGTACACGTAAAAAGACATAAGTCTCAAATGATTAGCTAGAAACTTCTGTGGAAATGATTTTCAATTCAAAATTTTTGGCAACCTAACTTCAGCAAAGAAAAACAATTTCCTCTCAAGGCGATCATGATGGCTTTTGCACTATTGTTTTTTCAAAGGCCGTAAATTTTTTTTTTAAACACACACATGTAACTATGCAATGCCTAGGTCCCTTAAGCTTTCTAATTAACCTATGTAACGAGCATTAGGCCAATGACTCCCAAACTAGATGTCTTTAGGGCACTAGGTATGTAAATACCCTTACGGGCTTACTGGCTTGGGTTAAAAATGCTATGAACCCAAACTAGTCACAAAATTTTTTATTCTTTTTAATACTTCTAACTAAACATTTTTTTTCTTGTTTCTTTTTTTTTTTTTTTTTTTTTTTTTCATTCACGGTCCCCAACAATAGGCAGCCCTTTCCATGTGCCCTTATTAATTCACCAGTTGAACCAGGAAACTATATACTAAAGGTTGGTTTTTCGTCATATTTTCAATCCAATCGGCAAAGAAAATCGGAAATCATAGCTTTACATTCAAAACCTTGAAAATGTATACCACTTATGTAAAAGTGAAGGATTAAGATTCAACACTTTTCCAAAAATCCTTTCCTTAAATAGAACAGTAAACCATTGTTTTCTTTTGCCCATAGCATCGAGAATTCCAAAATTTGAGATATCTTCGTTTCAAAAAAATCCTCTTTGAAGTTTCCTTTCTCAAACACAAATAGCAATTTTTTTATTATTTTTTGAAAATTTTCCTAAAAATCCTAGAAAATCAAACAAAAAGAGTGAAATTCTTGTCTAAAAATGGACAAGTGTGTTTGTTCTCACCCCCCAACCTAGCATGAACATCGTCCTCGATGTTTAAATAAATGAAATGCAATGATCAATGAAACATGGGGATAAAAGTACAGGAGGCTAAAGTGAACGAGTCACCTGTAAATGAACCTTTTCCGAACCTTGTCCATGGTTAGACAAACACACAAACAAACACGAAGCAGAGTACTCAACATGGAATCCACCCGGATCCCAAATAAAATTCTCCTTTACACATTGGACAAAGACTAGATAAAAAGTTTCAGCACATTGGACCACATGTTTCTTGTTAAATGGTGAGAGGGTAGCCGTCATTAAACTTTTTTCCTTTAAGAATGAATCATGGAAGTCTAAAGGAAGAGATTGCACAAATGAGCATAGTGGTTCAAGTGATGCCAGTGCATTCTCAAAATCAGAATTCTCAAGCTCCTCTAACACGGGTGTGGAACATGCGGTGGCAATGTCATCATTTGGATTTTTGGAGGGTGCCACGCATGTTCCTGAAAATTCATATTCAAAGGTCTGAAGAAGGTCATTTCCCTTTGAGGGGTGTGATTGCCATTTCCCATAATGATTGATCATTGAAAGCTAGGAAATGAGCAATACTTGATTCCAGTGATTTCAAATTGTCAAATTCAAAAGTTGCAGAATTGGCTCCAAAAAATTGTCAAACCCCTCTCTCTTGGGAGGCCCATAATGTGTATTCGTTGTTTCCTTTAAAATTGGAACATCAAATTCTTGGAAATCAGCAATACATGATTCCATTGTTGTGAAAGAATCAAAATCTAAGAGGGACTCCTGGGAATCTTTCTCCAAATTAGAGGCAATGATGACAGGTAATGTCTCGCCATTACCAAGGAAAGCATACTTTAAGGACTCAGGCAATGGTTTGAGCTCTAACTTAGGAGGCTCGACAATGGAAGGCACATGTACCGAAGTGGAAACCGGTAAGGGCTCTATTCTCTCTCTCCAACAGCCAATGTCCATTTGATGGGCTGAGTCCAACATTGCATTGACCTTGCGAATGGATTCATCAATGTCAATATCAAAGTTGAATTGGGCTAAACATTGTTCCAAAGGGTCATAATAACAAGATTGTTGTATTGTCAGACCTATTAGGACATCAACCATGTTCACTTCTTCCTCATCATCCATCTCAGGGGACTGGAATCCATTATTGAAGATATTCAACTTCAATTTCATGTTACCGAAGGCCAACGTCATTACTCTATTCCTACATCTGATAATTGCATCAGAAGTGGCAAGGAATGGACGGCCCAAAATCACAAGAATGTGACAGCCCGGATTCATGACAAGTTCGGTATCTAGGATGACAAAGTCTGCAGGGAAATAGAACTCATTCACCTTTACTATGACATCCTCCACTATTCCCTTAGGAAACTTGACTGACCGATCTGCTAGACTCAAAGTTATATATGTGGGCTTGAGCTCCCCCAAACCTAACAGTTAGTGTACCGAGTAAGGCAGAAGGTTCACACTTGCCCCAAGATCCAAAAAACATTTATCAACAATTGTGTCTCCAATTCTGATAGAGATTGTAGGGCATTCAGGATCTTTATATTTGGGAACAATTGTTTGCTAGATCAGCCTTGAAGCCTGAGCTGCCATCACAGCCTCTCTAGGGACAGAAGTCTTTCTCTTAAGAGTGGTTAGATCTTTCAGAAATTTGGAATAAGAAGGTATCTGCTTGATGGCATCCAAGAGAGGGATATTGATTTGAACATTCTTAAACACCTCTAAGATCCCCTCGAAGTGTTTATTCTTCATATTGTCTTGTAGGCGCTAGGGATAAGGAGCCTTGGGTATGTAGGGTGTCACTGGATGGTTCTCTATAGGAGCCCGGTTGATCTCCCCCTTCTCTTGGACATCTTGCCCCTTGTCCTTGTTTGGTTTACCCGCATTTACATTCATTTTCTCAGGCATTCTGACTTGGTTGTCCACTTGCTTGCCATACCTCAAGGTGTGGATAGCTTGTACCTCATCATGGGGTAGTCCTGGAGTTCTATCTATTCCAAATTGGCCTCTAAGAGCATTTTGAGCATTGAGCTGGACCTTGGGATTAGGAACTGTTTGACTGGGAAATTTCCATTTCTCTCTTCCTCCTACTGATACTGCTAACTGGCCAAGATGGACTTCCATCTTGGCGATGGCCTAGGCAGTAGCCTGATTCAACCGGGCTTGAGCTGTGTTGGTTTGCTTCTGTTGTTGGATGAATTGTTGTCGTAGCTTCATCATATCAGTCATCATAGTTTCCAAGGATGAAGACTGTTGTGAGACAGAGGGAGAGTAATTTGTCATTGGGTCAGGAACTAGAGTTCTACAGTTGTTGAGCTATTGAGGAGCAACATATGGTTGTTGAGGAACCAAAGCTTGGTTTGTCTGAGGGTACTGAGAAGAGCCTTCCATTGAAAAGTTCCTTTGGAAACCTGGAGGACCACCACTTTGTTGCTAAATAGGTTCACTCTGCCTATAGGAGAAATTCGAGTGAAACCTATTGTCAGGATGGTAAGCCTGACTAAAAGAATTTTGTGTAGGTTTCCTAAAGGTACTATATCCATTGATGGCATTGGCTTGCTCAGCTTTAACGACCGACAAATTTGGACAGCACTCCACCATGTGCCCAGAACTATCACAAAGGACACACATTGCACTTGGTTCAGATGCAACATTCATCAAAGAATCCTGGTCTTGGTGGGGGTTTCTGTTGGCCATCACTGTAAAGGCATCAAATTTCTTACTTAGATTGTTCACCCCATGGACCAGACTAGCCATTACATTCTCGAGATCAGGGTCTGTTTTCATCTCATAAAGTCCTTGCTTTCTGGACCCTATCTCTTCTCTCTCATATCCTCCACCATTGCTACTCCAGTTTTGGGAATTTTCAGCCAGCTCTACGAGGAAGTGGTATGCTTGATTGGGAGTCTGATTCATAAATTTCCCTTTGTGAATAGACTCAATCAAGGTACGTTGTGCAGTGGTTAGTCCTCTATAGAAGAAATGGACCAACTGGGCCTTGTCAAGCCCGTGGTGTGGGCATTTGACTAGAAGGTCATGAAACCTTTCCTAAGTTTGAGAAAACTCTTCCTCAGGTCGTCCCCTAAAGTTCCTAATGGCATCCTCCATTTTCTCTGTCCTGGCCATTGGGTAAAATTTTGCCATGAATTTCTTTGAAAACCCATTCCATGTTGTTATGGAGTTAGGAGCAAGAGAATTCAACCATGCCGCAGCATGGTCTTCTAAGGATAGGGGAAAGAGCCTCGACTTGACATTATCTTCAGCTAAGTTTTGGTTTTAAATGTTTGACAAATTGTCAGAAATCTGTTCAAATGGATGTACGGTTGCTCACTCTCAAAACCATGGAACTTAGGAAGCATGTTAATGGTAGCAACTCTAATCTCAAACTGGGCTGCAGTGGTTGCAGGTGGAACTATGCAAGTGGGTGGGGTAGCAGAAGCGGGTGCAAACATCTCATTCAGAGTTCTCTCTCGGTTTTCCATTTTGGGATTAATTGAGAAACTTTCTACAAACGTGATGGGTACCTCAAATAATTCAACTCGGGCTAGACGACCTCTCTCACGTGTCCAAGTTTGCATAAACCAAGCACACCTTAATTTTTTTTTTTTTAGGAAGCACACCTTAATGTTAACACACCCACAATCTAATGGGCTAGCCTATGTTAACTAGACAGCTCCTAACTGTGAAGAGTACGCCTAGGCATTCAATCCGGTCCTATGAAACGTAGTCGGCCAGGCAAGCCCCCAGGGGATTGGTGGGATCATGATACACGTGGCAAAGGTTCCGCTTAAATACCAAACTTCTAGAATAGATGAACTGTCTCCCTTAAGAAACAAGGCTATTCTAGGCACCGATTTCTGTCTAGGAGTGCAAATGGTATTTAACCTTTGATAGTCTTCTCCTAATGAGCTCGTGTCCTAAGGTCACGTTTCTACTCAAATTCTATTAAAGGCTAAGGATTCCTAAGTAGTGAGGAAAATAAATTCCTATGGGCAAGGAAATGGTGATGAAATCCAATCCTTATCTTGTTGGGGGTACGATTGCCCTTACTAAGTGTGTGATTCCAATTTAATCAATGTGTACATTCAATCAATCACACTTTTGCCAAAATTAAACAACCATGAATTAACCCACTTACTGAAGAGGCGTGGGTAGGGTTTCAGTACTCACCTCCCACTCAAGATGGGGGAAGATCTGGTTGAGTCGACTCGGGCCACTGATACCTAGACCCAGTGTACCAATCGGAGGTGTAGAGACAGTATCGTCGAACTATCATCCTTCCTTGCCCCTAACTATTACAATCTGAGCCTTCCCAGAATTTAAAAGTAAATAAAATTATTACACTTTGAAAGTCCTACTACAATGGATCTAAAAAAAAATACTACTACTAAAACTAAAATTTCTCTCCCGCTTTGAGTTGCTTTCTTTGCAAGATTCTTCTCTTTATTATTTTTTTTTGGCAACTTAATCGAAGATTCTTTGTTCATGGTTAATCTCCCAATTTTGGACTTGAGCCACTCCATGAAGGTACATTAGATGCTTTCTTTCTTCCAATTCTTGCTTGGGGACATTTGGAAACTCTAAGAATAAATTTTTATATTTTAGATTTAGAGCTCTTTTATGGAGGAGGACAATGCAAAATCTGTGAGTATTTTGCATGAAAATAACCACATATAATTTTAAGAATTACACAAATGATAGGTTCTACATTGTTATATTGAAAAGATGGACCCCAATTACCAGGGCCATTTGGTAAATGTTTTACTTTTAAAATCAAGTGAAATGAAGTGAAGTAAAGCATCAAATTAAGGGGGAATAAAATATAACTAAGTTATGATGATATTTTATTTTTAGTTATTTGGTATGGAATCTTTTGGACTTTTGTTATAGAGAAGTAGAGTTTCTTTTTGTCTTTTAGTGGATAAAGGTCGTTGCTTTTTTACTTTTTTTTTTTGAAAAAGATGGAGGAAATTTTGAATTAAAGTGCTTTTGGTGTGTCATCTTGTCTGAAAAATGGAGGCTTTACTTGACTTTTACTATTCTAGTAAAGTGCCAAACAGGGGCCCGTTTGGTGATTTTACCGTAAAATAAAGATGAAGTAAAGCATCAATCAAATCAAGAAAGAATAAAGTATGAGTAGGTTATGATGGTATATTGTTTTTAGTTGTTTGATATGAAATATTTTTTACTTATAGATAATTGGAATTTTTTTTGTCTTTTAGTGGCAAAAGGAGGTTGCTTTTTTACTTTCTTTTTAAAAAATGAGAGAATTTTGAAAAAAATGTACTTTTCATGTAACCCCTTGCCTGAAAAATGGAGACTTTACTTGACTTTTACTAAACTAGTAAAGTGCCATACGGGCCCAGTGTGACCTCAATTAGTAATGAAATGATAGTTTTTTTCATAATTTTACCAGACAGACTTATTGTAAATTAGATTTTAAATATTAAAATTTTATTTTGGTCCTTAATTTAATTAAATTAGAGTTTCCAAACGGCCACTTATTAGATTTGAATAAGAGTTGCTGGTATACTCCAAATTGGTGCAACATCTGTTTCTAGTCTAGCATATTTGCTTGTAGATTGTCTAGGCATGTGCTCATATGCTCCTCTTCATATCATCCAATTGTCAATGAATTCCGATTATTCTTTTAGTGAGTTGTTCAAGAAACATACCTGATAACTCCTCATTATAGGTGTTCATGAGCTGTGAAGGACTAGGCCTAGCCTCCTCCAACCCATCCTATTTAGTTATCACTTATCAAACCCAATGTTCAAGTTAGCATTCAACTCATGGGCAAGATAGTCAGGCTTAGGCCCATTCCATTTGCAAAAGATAATATATTAATATACCCTTTTGTATCAAATATGTGGGGCCGGGCAGGACCTTTAAGAATACATAGGCTAGGCCCAATAATTAGGCCTCAAAACCAGGGCCAGGTGCAGCCAATGGGCGTAGAAACCACTCGGGCCTATGTATCATGGTTCATAGATGGTCTAGTTGTGACTTTGATCCGCACACGGGCTAATAATCCCTGACTTACATTGGACCCCACCGATGTGATAATTAAAACCTAATCATTGTCATTTTGTTTTCTTTTACAGAGTCAACACGCATGTCCTGCAAGTCTTTGCACTGTTGTATCTATAAGCAATAATTCAGATCTCTCCACAAAAGTCCTCCAAGTCTTTGCACTGTTGTATCTATGAGCAATAATTCAGATCTCTCTCCACAAAAGTCCTCCAAGTCTTTGCACTGTTGTATCTATGAGCAATAATTCAGATCTCTCTCCACAAAAGTCCTCCAAGTCTTTGCACTGTTGTATCTATGAGCAATAATTCAGATCTCTCTCCACAAAAGTCCTCCAAGTCTTTGCACTGTTGTATCTATGAGCAATAATTCAGATCTCTCTCCACAAAAGGGGTGAAAGCACAGCAAACAGCAGCAAATTCTTGCCATCTTTGCCATCAGGCAAAGAGCAGCAAATTCGTAAATATTCCTATTTCCTTGCACCACATGAGAATTCAATTTCCTTCTCTTTATTTGTTCTAGTACTTATATCATGCATGAGAAGTGCTTCCTTCTTCTCCTTGTGTATTTTCTATATGATGCAACATTAAAGGCGAGGGTTTGTTGAAACTGGAATGGGATATTCATGCAAGTAGAGAAATATAAATGAGTTTCAATGAAAATCTACCCTTTCGTTTTTTTCATGTTTGTTTCTATTGCACACGCTTAAACAGCACCTCAGTCAGAAAGGATGGAAGATGCACTATTGGGTTCACCTTATTTAAGTTTTTTTTAGGACAGTTAGAGAAAAAAGATAGCTGAAACACAGCAAAAAAAAAAAAAAAGAAAAGAAAAAAGGATAAGAAGATCCTATATTCATGATGGGAATATAGGATAAAAAAAAGGGAAAATAGGATCAAAAGATCCTATCACGAACAGGCATTCTACCACCTGTAGAATCTTACACCCACCCCATTGAGTTACCACTTATCCTAAAGCCAATTGGTGATGGAAAATGGCATGACAATGGTTTTATGGTGAGGGCAAGAGCTCGACCACAATTATAACCTATCACATCCCAGTCCCGAATCACCCTTGCTTAGGGTAATCCCCGAGGTGCGACTCACTTACTCCCCTAATATTATACCTGTCTCGAGTCAAGTACAACATTACGAAGGAGAAAATTCATCTTTTCCACTTATGAGTCTAACTCACTAACACCTGTCAATAACATTTGATTGTAGAAGCATCTCAAATAATATACAATTATGTACCATTTCATTGAACAGTCCTATTTAAAGTTAAAGTATCCAGTTCATACAAAAGACATATACACATTGGAACCAAAGTAGGGATTACAAAAATCACCCTACAACCTTATAGAAAAATTATCTCCAACTATTTCTTTGCATCTATCTAGTGTGACCTATACAAAAAGAAGTTAGTCACACTCTACAATCAGTTCTCAAAAAGATTTATCCACATTGCTCTCCGTGGACTAGACTACATAGGCCCATTATCCGGCCACTCTTCTAACCCTGGAGAAACCTCTTGGGTCTTCTTCTCTCCCTCTTGGGCATCCTCAGGACTGGGAGCTTTACCTGCTTCTTTGACACCAAGAATAGTATCTCAATACGACGATTTTAGCAAGTATATGCATTAATAAGGAAATGCATAATGTATCAAAACGAATTAAATGGCAATTGATTAACATATGTCAATATCAAGTAATAACTAGGCAATTGTGCCAAAATCGAATAATTCATGCTTTACGAATCAATTGAATAAAACATACTAATGTGGCTACTACATTGAGCTCATCCACTCAAAAGAGAGTGAATCTAGTTGGGATGTCACCAGCGGCCCGGCCAAAGGCTAGTTGGCTACCCGGGTCTAGAGTTCCGGTGCTCCAGATGACTTACTGCGGTAGTCTCGAATACTAAACCGAGTTTATCCCCGTTGGGTATCACAAGCTTGAAACTAAGTAATGCCGACTCGATTGAATAAAATAATAATCGAATTTGAGTAAGCTTACATATTTTGTTCACAATCGAATCGAATAGTAATTCCATATACACGAATACTTACTCAATTCAAATTCCCATCGAATACCGAATAGTTGTTTGACAATTGTAATAATGAATTGGAAAATGGATAATCGAATCATAATGCAGCTAAATTAAGTAATCGGAATTGATATCAATGGAGACATCCAATTTCAATATGAAATGCATTAGATTTAAAGAATTCAAGGTATCTTACTAGCCAACTCTACTATTACCCATAGTCACTTACCGTCCAATACAAGGTAGTTTTAGGAGGATCAACGTACTATTATCTTGTTTTAGTGTCACTTATTATAAGGAAGATACGTTGAACTTCTAAACCAACACTCATGGCATAGTATTAGACTAATGATTTTTCTGTTAGACTAAAGAAGGAGGTTAAGGGTTCCATTCTAAAGTCATAAAGTCTTTGAGGTCTTAATCACCTAATGGTTAAGGTGTGCATCATAATTATGTAGTAAAGAGGGATAGGGAGGGTTATTATAGGTTAGGAGTGATATTTCATACCTTTGATTGGGTCAAAAGAACCCAAACCATCAGCTTCAGGTCCGCTCGAGCGGTTCCATATCCGCTCGAGCGAATGTTTCCAGAGAGCTGTTCGCTCGAGCGGTTCCTTGTCTGCTCGACCGGATCTTTCCAGAAAGGTGGTCGCTCCAGATTTACAGAATCCGGGGTTGTCATGTGTTCTTCTTTCCATTCCTTTCTCAAATTACTTCAAACTTCTTCTAACATAAAACCTGCAACAATCAGCCTCCTCGCTCCTATATTCAACATATAGCATCACTAATACATTTCCATCAATTAACTCAATCAATTAATACCAATCATACTTTCCATTAAGATCTTAGAATTATTAAAGAAATAGAGTTGTTTTGAATCAATCAATGAATAGGACAACATGCAAGTCCAAATTAAGCTTATACTTGCCTCTAATTCAAACTTTCCAAGCCTCCCTCTAATATTTGCTCAAATGAACCAAAATCCCCAAATCTCAAACCGTAATAATAAATACACGTGAAAAAAACTAATGAATATGCACGTATGACTACCTAAGAGTCTCTTGACTCCATTTCAACTCCAAAACACAAACAAGAAGGAGTTTGCTTCTTACCTTACAAGGAATCCAAATTTGAAATTGGGAAAGAAAGGGCTCTTGTTAACAAATGACATGGGAATGAAGAAGAAGTGATGAAGATGCGTAAGCTAGCTTCCAAATCCACATGTAAGCATCCATCCTTATGAACTTCAAAGGAGAGAAGAGAAAGAAAGGAAAAGAGGAAAGTGTAGAGCTCTTTCCCTTTCTCATATGCAATAATCGAATGTATGAAGATAAGGATGGGTTTAAATGAGGTTTTTGCCATTTTTTTTTATAAAAAGGTCCAATACAAAATTCTTATTTCCAATTTAAGTCAAATGATGGCCCACTTCTTCAACGGCTGATCAAATGACGTAGAAGTTAATACGAAAATCGACTTGCTCAACGAGATACAAGCGATGACACCAAGATGACGTGCATATGATGCAAAATGAGAAAATTCTAATTTACGTAAAAGTCCTCGACTCTACCCAACCTAGTCAAATCGGTTTCAAACTACCTACTCAAGATTCAAGACTCAACTAACCCAATCTATAAAAACTAATAACATAAACTACTCAAATTAGTAACTAAGAATAATTAAATTAACTAAAATATAATTAATTAGTACTAAACATGTTTAATTCGGATCGGGGTGTAATATAACCGCTCAAGAGTGAGGGTGGACGTTGACCTCAACATAATCCCAACCACTTGATCAACAGTCAACAAGTTTTTACTGTCCAAAATGACTGCATCGACTCTGACAGTGCATCCCGCCCATTTGGATGGGTGCCGAGCCCCTACATTGGTGACTATCAGGGGGTCTCTGTTTTTATAGTCCGCTTGGATGGACCAAAAGGGTGGTCACCAGGTGTTCCACATGTTGAGCTGATGAGTGCATGAGCTTAATCCACTGGGTTTTGAGCCAAAATGAAAAATGGGCGGGCAGGCTTCCAAATTTTGGAGCTGAATGGGCAGGCTTTCAAGTCCCACGTGGGTGAGCTGATGGTATCCTCAGCATGAGCTGAGGAAAGGGCCCCTCTATATATATATATATATATATATATATAATGAGGTCAATCTAATGCTTTTAATTCGTTCATCCGTGACCCACAAGTTCAACGACTTTGTATTAAATAAAAAATTTGTCCTTCAATCCAATGGTCAAATCCTTTCAAATCGATGAGAATTCTCCGAATCCGATATAATTTGAAGGGGGTCTCGTGTTTGTGTACGACTTGGGTTGGCGATAGGTGGGCCCCTCATACTACCTCTCACCGTAAGATGGAAAGAGGTGAATGTATATATATTTATATATATATATATATAGGAATATTCATGTGCATCCATCCTTTACCATAGGGTGAGGTATGGATGCACATGAACATTTCTCACGCGTGTCTCTCTCTCTCTCTACATATATATAAATATAAATGAGAGAGAGAAACTAGAAGATATCATTGCATTTTGAAATCCTAACCGTTCTTACCTTTTCGAAGGCCTTGATTGTCCCGCGCACATAGCAAGCCTCATCGCTCGAGCGTGAGAGAAGGAACCCCTCTCTCTCTCTCTCTGTATATATATATATATATATATGAGCAGGTCTCTCATAAGCTAAAGCTTACTTTATCCTAAGCTGAAATAGTGCTGGCTCTACAAATCAAAGTCGATTAGATCTATTTTTTGCATGATGGAACTGGAAAATCCTGTTCTGATTGGATTTATCTTGATAATACAAAAAATAACGATAATCAACTTTGATTTGTGGGACCATCACTATTTCAGCTTAGGATAAGGTAAGCTCAAGTATTTGGTGGGGCCTACCTAGGGACCCACATGGGGATGGGGATGTGGGGATTTCAAGGACTCCGTGGGACTTTTCTCTCTGTAAAAAATCAACCCCAACTGTGATTTCTATCATCGCCATCTAAGCCCCAAAAGTTTAATGGTCAAAAGTCAATTCGGATTGGTACACAGTCGATCTAACAGTCTAATAAATTCGGATCTGACTGAAAATTGGTGGACATGTGTACTTTAGGGGGGTTGTGTGTTTGGTTGATTTGGATGGACCAAGGGTGGGCCCACAGGCATAAGCTTACATAATTTTCTCCTAAGCTTGAGCTTAGGAGAGCCTTGGCCAATATATATATATATATATATATATATATGAGGAGCGCTAGAAAACTCCCCGAGCGTTTTTCATAAGAAAACACCCCTTTTCTAAGCATATGTATAACACATGTCATCATTAAGTTAAATGCAGATAAGGAATTTAAAGTTTTGAAAATCTCCTATATTTTTTCTCTATTTCAATGTCCACACCCCTACTTTCTCGACTCTTATTTCTCTCCTCCCTATATTCTCTCATCTCTCTTTCACTTCTTTTTCTTTATTATGCACATCCCATCGTATTATAATCAAAGTATAATAAACCAGCACAATTTTTTATATAGATGCCCATCAAAATCATTATCATCATTAAAAAATAAAATAATAAAAGGCAAGATTTGGAGATCATGAAGTAGGCTCATCATAGAAGGGCCCGACTGATACTAGCTGACGTTGCCTAATTGTAATAAAATAAATCACACTAAAAGTTTCCTTTATTATAAATTTATCTATTTATGACTTTTTTCAAGATCTTTAAATTCAACCTTTTATTTATGTATTTATTTAAGAATGATTACATGATGTTACTGATTTTGAGTATAATCTTGATGAGCATCGGAATGATTAAATATAAGGGAGGCCAAAGTGGAGAGAAAATAGGAATTGGACGCTTAAAGAGAGGAGAGAAATTAGGGGTGTGAGACGATCCCCTAAAAATATGTGTATTCAAAATAAGTTGATTAATGTGAGGTGGCATCATTAACGCGCATGAGGTGGCATCATTTAATTGGATGAGTCCAGAGGAACAAAAACACCCCTTTTTCGATGGGGAGTTTTTGAAAATTTTCATATATATATATATAATAGCTTTAGTGGAGTGAGAACTATCTGCATATAGATGAGTGTTGTGGGGTCGTCAACTCTATCATTGTGGTAGAGGATGAGATGGAAAGATATCAATGAGACGTAGAGGTATGCAAAATATCAACCCCTTCATATCATCCTAATCCCTTGACCCGCTACCCTCGAAGTTTAATTATTTTAAAAGGTGTCATTTTTTAACATTCAATCCAATGGTTCTTAACAAGTTAATTAGTTTCAAATTTGGCTTGCGGCAATTCATAAGTGTATTGTGCATGAAGGGGGTAAGTCGATCATAAGTGGGTCAAAGCTGCCTAAAAAATAAGGCAGACTGCATAGTTCTTATGTGCAAACGATTTCACCTGAATATTCTTGTGTGCATATGGGTCGAAAGAGAAGTGGGGCACAAAAGTGGGCCCGACTGTCCCAATCCATTGGCACTTGTTCAACCTTGCAGGCACAAATACTATATAAACTCTATTTTACCAACAGAGCCTTAAGCCTTGAATTAGTGTTTACAAACATATCAAATGCATTCAATGTGAATGAAAAATAATAAAAATTGTGAACGAACTAGACTAAATTTTATGCATGGATAGGAAGAGCAGAAAAATCGTCTTTTTGGTCATCTTCCAAAATGTTTATCTTGCAAGAAATATTTGCGTTTGTGTTTTCAATACCCTATGAGAAAAGGTCACCATACATAAGCTATTCATTAAACACTTCTTTTGAAATCTTGCAGTGTAAAACATGATGAATTTGATCGAGCTGCTAGTTTCGCCAGTCGTGGAAATTATGAAATGCTCGTGTGCTCCAATTTTTCGCCGGCTGGGTTATATCAAAGATATCGAAAGGAACTTTGAAAGGCTCAATGAGAAAGCAAGGGCATTGTATGATAAGAAAGAAGATATACAGCGTGAGATAAGAAGACATGGAAACGAAAAAACACCCACAAGCCAATGTCAAAGTTGGATTAGTAAGGTGGATGAGATTCAAAATCAAGTAAATTCCATTGAAGAAGAATATTCTAAAGGAGACAAGAGATGTCTGAGGCGATGGTGTCTAGATATTCCATCAAGTTGGAAGCTTGGCCGACGCATTGTGGAGAAAATGAATTGCATCTTGAATCTTATTGAGGAGTCTAATTTTGAGGGAGGAGTGGTTGTTGATGCATTGCCACAAATTGTTGAAACAATGCCTGTTATAACTGTCGAAAATGGAACATCAACAGAGCGCACTCTACAAAAAATATTAGAAAGCCTGAGAAATGAGAGGACACAAAAGATTGGCATATGGGGAATGGGTGGTGTTGGGAAAACAACTGTGATGAAAAATTTGAACAATCTACCAGAAATTGCACTAATGTTTGAAATTGTTATTTGGGTTACTGTTGCAAAGGACTTTAGTATCAGACAGCTGCTAACAGAAATTGGAGGTCGCCTATCATTGAATTTATTGGATGGTGAATCCAATGAGAGAGCTGCAAGAAGAATATTTCAAAGTTTGCGAGACAAGAAATTCCTACTTCTTATGGATGATGTATGGGCCAGAGTCGATTTGGAAGATATTGGAATCCCTTATCCAACCCAAGGAAATGGGTGCAAGCTTGTGTTGACGACTAGATATCTTAACGTTTGTCACAACATGGAAACCAATGAAGAAATTATGGTGGAGCTATTCTCAGTGGCGGAAGCTTGGGAATTATTTCGTGAAAAAGTAGGTGAAGTGGTTGATTCTCCTAATATTCAACCATTAGCGAGATGTGTAGTTGATGAATGTGGTGGTTTACCGTTGGCCATTGTTGTAATAGGCGCGTCCTTGAGAAAGGAGGACAACATTCTCATATGGGAGAATGCAGTGCAAGAGTTGAGCGCTCCAGCTACATCTGATATTTACGATATGGAAGAACGAGTGTTTAGACGCTTGAAATTCAGTTTTGATAGATTGGAGGATGATAATTTAAGGAACTGCTTTCTATATGCGGCATTATATCCAGAAGATCACAACATTGAGAGTGTTGAATTGATCGAGTATTGGAGGGCTGAAGGCCTCATCAATTCTGGTTTGAGTTTGGTAGATGCCAGAAAAAAAGGGCATGCTATCTTGAAGCATCTTATTGATGCATCTCTTCTTTTAGAAACTGTTCGGCCTTTTTACTGTGTCAAGATGCATGACGTCATACGTGATTTAGCATTAAGAATCACATCTCCAAAAGGATCGGGTCATAGATTCTTGGTGAGAGCTAATAAAGATATAGAGGAGCCTCCAGAGGCTGAAGAATGGAAAAATGTGGAAAGGATGTCATTGATGCAGAATAAAATAGGCAATCTACCAGAGAGTCCAAACTGTCCCACTCTCTTGACGTTGTTTCTTCAAAGAAATAGCGAATTGAGAACGATTCCAGCATCATTCTTCGGAGATATGTGTGCTCTTCTCGTTTTGGATCTTTCTGGAACTTCTATAAATTCATTACCACATTCTATATGTAACTTGGTCAACCTTCGGATTTTTTATCTAAGACATTGTCCCAAGTTAGAAGCTATTCCACCCCAAATAGGAGATATCACAAGCCTTGAGGTGCTTGATGCCAAAGGCACTAGGATTACCAGTTTGCCTGTTGAAATCGGGCAATTAACTCATCTCAAAGTCTTAAATGTAGGATTCTCAATGGGGAGAGATGAGATTGAAGAGGATGCGGCGATCTCTGGTGGCATAATATCAAGGCTCTCTCAATTAGAGCAACTTAGCATACATCTAAGCTCGACAGAGTCTCAATTTGGGCATGAATGGAATAAATGGGCAGAGGCACTATTGAAGGACGTGAGTTACGTGAAAGGGTTGATGAGTCTTGAATTTTACTTTCCTCAGCTGGAATCTCTTGAGTGCTTCCTTCAAACAATTCGTCCATGGAGAGAGGGAAGATTCACGTCATTCAATTTCAATGTCCGAAGGTACAGTAGTCGATCTGGTCCGACAATAGGGTTTGTATATAACCCAGAACTTGGTCGAAAGGATCGGATTTTGACAATTGGTGGGTGTGATGCCATCTCCAGTGCTACTCTAGAGGTACTCAGTCATACCGATTGTTTTAAGTTATTTGGTCATAGAAGCATTCACTGCCTATGTGAATTAGGGCTGCAAAACATGAGACGACTAACAGATTGTATGATTAGTGAATGTGATGCAATGGAGATTTTCATTGAAGGAGATCAGCTAATAGAGGCCGCACTGCCCAACTTAACATTCCTGCATATATATTACATGTTGAACTTGAAAAGCATTTGGGAGGGATCTTTTCCACCTGGGAGCTTCAATTGTTTGAGCAGTTTGCTCTTGGAAAGCTGCAATAAGTTGAAGAAAATTTTCCCAAGCAAAATCATTACGCAACTCTCCAACTTACGAGATCTGCAAGTTGTATCTTGTTCTGCACTTGAAGAGGTAATTTATGAAGAGGCAATTGGAGTTAAATCTGATTGTGTCCTCCCTAAATTGAGGATTCTAGTGCTGAGATCCCTACCTGCATTAGTAGGGATTTTGAAAGGTCATTTGCTAAATTGCTCTTCCCTTGAGGAGATTCGGGCAGTTAAGTGCCCTAATCTAAAGAGACTCCCTATCAGCATCAGCAATGCACCAAAGCTTAAAAAGATCCACTGCAAAAGAGAGTGGTGGAATGAATTGGAGTGGGATGACAATGCCATCAAATTACAACTTGAACCTCTTCTCATTTGAGGACGAACCAAGAGATGATATAGATTTTCGATGAGCAATTAAACTAGGTATGTGAAAACCATGGTGTTTAAGCTTTTCATGCAAATTCTATTTAGATGTAAATAAGGGTTCATTTGTTTGTCCAACCTGAATTACTAGTGAAAGCTGCTTTGTATTTTTCCCGCAATTACACATAACATGCAAACCGAGATACAAAGTAATCTGATCTCCTGTATGCAGGGCAACTGGCGTTTTGAGGATCCAAACAAGGCCTTCGATCTCCTGTTTATTGTGAAAACTTGGTGACATTTGGACATCTTCCTAAGGTATGTTATTATTTCTGATAAATGGTGGAACAATTGAGTGACTGAAGTTGTTTCTCTTTTGATAATGTTGTAACTGCTGAATAACGGATTTAATTTCCATTATTCTTCAAACTATTTTCTATTTTTCTTCGTACACCCTGATAATAGTAACAAAATCAAATGCGAGGAATGTTAATGGGCCTGGGCCCACCTGGATGATGTCTGTGTACATGATGGATACGGTCCGGTCACACCATGGTTATGACTGTGAATGCCCAAGCTGGGTATCATATATTAACATTGTGTATTTTGAACTAAAGACTTAATAATAAGTCCAGCTCATTTAGCCATGGGTCTGATTTTCAGGTCAAGATCCAACAAAAAGACATGAAAGACACCATGTATTTATGCTTAAATATGCTGGGCTGACCCTGGCCGGACAAGGCTCTGGGCATGCATATGCCTGCCCATTTAACTCTCTGTCTAGAATAAACAGTTCAAACCAAGTTTTGGTCCCAGGCTTGGGTCAAGGCCCTAGCTAACCTTGATCACCCCTAGTGAAGTGTCCATATGATGAGCAACTACAAAGATAATGATTAGCAGTTCAATGAACAAAACGTGGGCCTGGAGGGATTAGTTCAACCCAAAGGGTTGGGAACCCTCCGTTAGTTAAAATAAAAAAATAAAAAAATTCGCTGAGCTAAGCTCTACGAATCCATTAATTATGAGACCCACCTAAGAAAACCAAGTCACTCACCCCCTTTGTATTGGTTCCAGTCCTTTACTAACTTTATAATATGGCCTTATCTCTGACAATAGTTTGGCTTTCAGCTTAATCATTATATGTTTTACAGCATGTTGAATTTGACGCTGTGCCTAACTTCGAATGGAGTTAATTTGACACAATTGAGTGAGCAAGGGCAGTCATTTTCTAGGGTCTGAATTTAAGACCCAATCAATTTTTAAAATGAAGTAAAGTTTAACATTGGTAAACCCGCAAACAAGGTAATCATGGTCAAGGGTGTTAAGATGGTTGGACCTGGTTGGCTAGGGACAACGAGAATGGTATAGAGTTTCATCATTTAAGATAAGTGAAGGTGGGCCCCTTGGCCCCTTGGGATAACCAAGGCCCCAGTGGAAGAACCCAAAAGCTTAAGCTATATAAAGCCATTTCCAACTCAAGATTTAGGCGATGTGGGATGTGGAACTTCCCCACACCCTAATTGTATAGTTGGAGAGTGTTGGAAGATAATATATATACATCATCATCAATGTTTGGACCTAATCCAATCAAGTGTGATCATGATCAAGTGGGACTACATAAATTTAGGCCCCCAAGCCAATGATTGGCGACCACTGCATAGCGTGTAGTTGTACCCTAATGAATTTGGTGGGTCCCGTCAAGATCTCTTGAATTTACAAGGGAGATTAACATGATTAATATAGGGTCAAGCCAACTTGTATAACCATATCATGTAAGGTCCAATGAAGCCCATGCCAAATTTTCGGGCGTAAGCCGTATGACCAATTTTGGTTTATTCTGGCACGAGTCAATTTCTGATCACCCAGGGCATATAACCAATCCTGGTTGATTCAAGTCCAAGCCAATATTTGGGCTTAAGCCGCACGACTGATTTTGGTTGATTCAGGCGCAAGTCAGTTTCTGACCCTGGCAATATAACCAATCTTGGTTGATTCAAATCCAAACCAATTTTTGGGCCTAAACCACATGCCCAATTTTGGTTGAGTCAGGCTCAAGTCAATTTCTAACACAGGCCACGTGACCAATCTTTGTTGATGATGGTCTCGGCCAATTTCTGGCCCGAGCCATATGAATTAATCCATGCCAATTCGTGGCCTAAACTATACAGCCGATTTTGATTGAGTAGAGGAGGGTCACTACATTACTGTCCAAGCTAATTTCTGGCCTAGGTATGTGACAAATCTTGGTCTATGCCAAAGCTAATTTCTGGCCTAGGCCTGATCCAGGCTAAAAAATGACAATCTATGGGAGATAAGACCCATTGCTGTGGGACCTGTTTAGATGGGCCTAAACCCAGCTATGCATTGGGCTCACTTAATGTGTTGACATGCTTAAATCCATTTAGCCATTGGGCTTACTCCCAAGTTAATAATTGGTCACCTGTTTATGTGAGTCACACCCCCGTGCTATACCCTATGACTGATCTTTATCCAATTAATTTTCCATGACCCATCAAACTCTCTCAGATTTATGTGATAGTGTGTTGGGACCAATTGACTAGGACCAAGCTGATTTTTGTTTTGTGACCATGTCATGCTGAGTCGGATGCAGATATCCAGGTCTAATCCAATTTTTGGTGATCATGTCATCCAATTCATATGACCAAATTTTATTGATTATGGATGGGCTATTATATGTGAGCTTGGCATTTAGGCACAGACTTGTGGAGTCTAAGAAGAGTACCCACTCTCCTTAGATGAAAATGCCACCACCTCGCGTTGAAAATGCCATCACCTCCTGTTCAGTGCGTCACCCACTCGTTGGATGAAGGAAAACAACCATAAGAAATGAGAAACCAACATGGCAAGTTAGTTAGAGGAGGACAGGTGGCATCCATCCATTCCACGCCAGAGGAAATGGGTAGCAAAGTGGAGAACATGGGGGCAGCAACTGCCTTGAGAAACCAACAAGGTCTACCTGTTACTGTTGTATAAATGTACCCTAAATGTTGCTTGATAGAGAAACTAGCTAGAGATGACCGAGTGGAAAGGGACATCTCATCTCACATAGCTGCCACTGGGGGAGTGATCCCTGGGTGGGTAGATAGTCTCACATTCACTGTACCATTGATCCAACTTAGCCAAAAAGAAAATAAAATGCTTGATAAGGGAACGTTCAGGGATAGAGTAGTTTAGGGATAGAATAGATCTTTAGGAACCATAGTTAGCAAATGAGTCAAGATTTCTTGCCTAAATTGTTGGATTTTGATTTAAAGGGAGTACTTGGATCTGATTGGATCAGATGGAGGCTAAAGTTTAGCAGTTTGAGGATGGGCACACGTCAAAGCCATGTACATTTTGTTTATATTTTTCTGAAAGGAGAACTCTCTACTTGTTGATGTACACCCTTGATTTAATGCAGGCCTTACTAATTAGTAATCACAGTTACCTATCTACCCATGCTAAGCCCAGCCGGACCGACCTAAATGATGAGCCACACCCACCCCGCCCCGCCCCCCCACCCCACGTGCCACCCTTGATTTAATGCAGGCCCTACTAATTAGTAATCACAGGTACCTAAGCCCAGCCAGACCGACCTAAAATGATGGGCAACCCAAACCCCCCACCCCCCACAAACCAAAATAATAATAATAAAAGTAATAATAATAAAATAAAATAACCCTTGTTTGGGCCCAATAGACCGGTATTGTAATCGGCCCAAATAACTGGCTGGTTGCTTCATTTTCTGGGTTGGGACAGGTAGAGTTCAGGTCAAGTGGGTCAAACCCAACTGCTTGCTGTCCATGTGTATGGACACGGGGTTTTTGGATGGGGTTTTTGGGGACTCAAATGGTTTCATGGCCAGATCCACACTAATTCAACACCTTTACAATTAACTTTGGACCATTGGTAAGGCAGATCGAGACCACATTTGATCGATCAGATTGATTGACCTATGTAACACAGCTTTCATCAAATGTGCCATTTGCTCCTGCATCAGGTTCCAACTCTAATCTGAACCATACAGACCTCAATTTGAGCCTCACAGGTGCTTTCGTATTACTCCGTGAGCTTTTCTGCGGTTTGAATTATGCCATCCGCATCTGGTTTTTTGTCAAATAAGAGCCTAGATATACCTCTAGGGAGAGTTAGATAGGGCCTAAATGGGGGGAAATCGTCGAAGTGGGATTCATTGCCAAGAGGACCCAAGGAGCCATGGAAGAAAAAACCTTAAAAGCATTATGAAGCTGAAACTGAAAGAGAGAATTTTGTTGTGCATTTTTAGTCTCCCTCACAGAATTCACGTTGCTAGGATGTTCCACATTTTCAGGCAATGTGGCCATGTGTTGGACGTCCATATCCCAACAAGAACTAGAGATATGGGCCCCTTTTGTTTTGCTCTTGCAAGATATGAGAAGGAAGAGGAAATGCGGTAAAGATTCATTTGGAAGTGCAATTGATGTGGTGAAGATTATTGTGAAAATCGCAAATTCCAGATTGGCCAGGAGAAGAAGTCTCGGTAAAAAGTTACAGAAAAAGGGCATGGAGTGTCCATCCTGAAATCAATAAAAATCACCCTACCTGAACAGCAAACAATTTACAATCGATCAGTGATATAGTACCTGCACAAACTTCTAGTCAATACATAACCATTTACAACGCCCTAATTCAAACGGTAAATAAATAAATATGATAACCTAACTCTTCATAACATTCTAGATCTTCAGATATTTTTCACAAACTTCTGACAGCTCTCAATACACGACCATTTCTTTGTGGACTGCCATCAAGCCACTTGGGTGCAACCTTAAACCCAGGTATCATGGGTACGGTAGACAAATCATTCTCGTCTAGAGAGCTCAAGGATAAGTTGCCACTAGTACTGCACAGCATAACATTCATGATGTGATGTTCAACAACAACTGGAACATGCAAAGGATCGCCGAAAATATGCATGTCCTGAATTGATAAATTGTTGATCTGCACCAAGAAAGCACATACCTATTTTAGAATATCTGAAATGTGAGAACTCAAGTAGAACAGCAAAAAAAAGTAAATGCATAGATAATAATACACCTCCATTTGTGCAATATTTCTTTCATGTAGCTCAGCATGACTACTAGCAATTTGAGTTGGCTGCACAAGGCATATAGGAAAAGATTAGATACCTTGTTATAATAGTGTCTTTGAGAACATCAACTAAATAACAACATGTAATTGCACAAAAAGGTTGACGCAAATTTTTATTTTTATTTTTTTTCATTTTTTGATCGTCAAGGCCGAGACATTTCTACTGTTGCAACTTCAACAAAACTCTTAACACAAAATAGTTAAGAAATCTGTAATAACATTTTTTTCATTTTTTATTATTTGAAAGGTATTTTATATAGATATAATTACATCTTCAATGGTCCTTCGTGTAAGCAAAACTCTTCCGAGGATACTATGTTGAGAGGCCCCATCAACTCCACTTCTTAAATAGCGGTGTGGGGCATCAATCTCAGACTGCACCATCCATATTGACCACTCAGACCTTTGATCATTTGCCCATGCATCGTGGAGGAGTCCGGATCCCCTGTTTGGACCAAACAGGGAAACCCTGTTTGGTCCAATGAGGGGGTGCCACATGGGGAGAAAAAAAAAAAAAATTTCATTGGGGAGATGGGATGTGGTGATGGGATTTTTTTCCCCCATGTGGCACCCCCTCATTGGACCAAACAGGGTTTCCCTGTTTGGTCCAAACAGGGGATCCGGACTCATCGTGGAGATATTCAAATTATGCTGATTCTATTAGTCCTGGAGAAAATTGACACATTAGTACTTGAATATCTAATACATAGAGGCATAGGGATGAGGTCCCATGAAATAAACTGACATGACATTCCATGATATTTCTGGAATCTACTGAATCTTAAAAAGATATTAGAGAGTTAAATCGTTGGCTTAGAAAATTTGTAGTAGTGGCCACTTGATTAATGAATATTAACATTTTGACACCACAACCACTTCAAGGTATAGAAAACAACATCAACATCAGATTTTTGACTTTCTACTAAAATCAGGAAATTTCTTTAGCCCCTATCTAGTTGAGCCTTGTCGTCAAACTATAAGCACAGACAAGTTATTAATATCAGATGGAAGTTACCTGGTAAGGAAGAAATTTTACCATGGAAGCATAGTATGCCTAAGGGATGCAGGGGATATTCACCAGTCCCGAACTCCTTTTGCAAAATAATTTTGGAACCATTCTTCAGTTTTTATGAAGTGCTTTGGATCATGCCAAACAATGGGATTGTTGAATGGACAGTTGGTGTTTTTGGATTCCCTCTATAGCCACGGCTCTAGTTTTGGAGTTGGTCCCTCGTTGTGCTTCAGCAGTTCAATTGGCTGGAGAGGAGTAATGAGACATTCCAGAATAAACTGGATACACCTCCTACTGTTGCAATAAAGGCCCAAAGAAAGCTGATATCATGGGCCACCTCTACAGGAGGTTTTGTTGCATTTTCTCCTATTTTTGGGTGCTGGGCAGTGTTGGTATTGACGTCGTGGGTTGACTTGGTTGATGAGAATTTGCATTTGGGTGTGTGATGCCTTTCTAGGGTTGTGCTAAATTGTATTCTTGTTTTTTAATAAAACAATTAGTTCCCATTTCCCCTGAATAGCAACAAAAATAATAACAATAAGGAACGAACAACCCATGATATTAATTTTGATTATTATTTCATGTGAAAGTCAGGTTCTCTACCTAATATCCCTTGGATGATGTGATGTCCATCCCATATTATACAGATAAAGACCAGAGTGTGATACCAAGCCCTGTCCTACATCAAATAATCTGATTACTTGTAAATAAATAAGATGCTCATATCAATGTAAGAACACACGCCATCAGATGAGACACACGATGCAGGAGGAAATCTCCGGTAGCAGGTGATGGCCATAACAGAGAAGAAAAGGTAGGATTTGGAAAGGAAAGCCATCACAACATATGAGAGAGATAAAAACATAGGATTTCTGTCTCTAAGACACTTCTTCAATACAATTCAGCTCCCAGAGCCATGTAGTAGCCTCACCACAATACAATGTTCTCTCTTCTTCAGGTAACATCCTCCCGTCAATAAGGTCTTGTCTCTCCACCTCCCTCTTCACATGCTTTTAAAGATCTCAATGTGGACAGATTCAATCTGGTTCCATTCCTTTATCTTGTATTCCAGCATCTGGAATATAACTTTCTTTTTTCTATAATGTGAACCTCGCACAACCTTGAACATCAATTTGAGACCAGCAAGCACACAATTCCCCCCAAAAAGACCCCTCATCTATCAGCCAACAAATCTTGAATTTCAATGGCCTTGCACCCCAATTTGCCTTTTCAAAAGTGAAGCAAGCAGGGCAATTATCACCTCCAAGTTATGTTTCCTCCTGCTCCTTGGAAAGCAAGAAGCAATCAAATTTGTTCAAGGCCAGCCTCCCCTGATTCATAGATCAGGTAGACCTCCTTCCCACCAATAGATCAGGAGAATGATACTGCTTGGACCCCTTGTTTTGTGACGGACATAAAGGACGTTTTTAAGTCCCTGTCAAGTCCCAAGGATCAGACAACTGCCTCCAAACTACTAAGAGATCAGACCACGATGCTTCCCTAATTAAATCGCTATTGGGACCCTACACATTCAGAACTACCCACATGAAGTCACCCCCTCTAGATGTCAATCTGATAGAATAATTTGGACTTCAGAGACATCTTTGCTTCCAACATATCCTCAGAAGTAATGCCACCTGTGCCCCTTCAAATGGAACCCAATCCTAGCCACACCAATGCATGTAGCATACTACTTTTATGGTCCAGATATGAACTCTTAATAGTTTTGTCTCTCGCAGCATTAGCAGATTTACATTCTTTTAATTCTTCAGCAGCTTCCTGGAAGCCCTTTGTTTAGTGATCCTGGAAGCCTTTTACAACTTCGTCCACCATTTACAACCATTTACAACTGATTAAAGATCAATGCAAAGCCATAATTTACATATAAGTTTGTTGATGTTGGAAAAATATTTGCCTTATTCATCTATAATTGCAAAATATTCAAATTATTAAAAGTAGAATGTTTTGAGATGACTTGCAGCCTTTGGTGTCAATAGGAAGGTGATGGAGGTGGAGTGTAGACGAGGTTACAAGAGCAAAGATTATCACTAAGGGCTAGTTTGGCACTTTACTAATATAGTAAAAGTCAACTAAAGCCTTCATTTTTCAGACAAGATGTCACATTAAAAGCACTTTAATTCAAAACTCCTTTCATCTTTTTCAAAAAAAGTAAAAAAGCAACTACCTTTATCCAAAAAAAAAAAAAAACTCTACTTTCCCGTACAAAAAGTCAAAAATATTTAATAACAAACAACTAAAAACAAAATACCATCATAACCCACTCATATTTTATTCTTTCTTCAAAATCAATTTTACTTCATTTGACTCTATTAGTAGAGTAGCCAAACTGGCCTGTCGGGGTTATTTGTTTGCACTCATTTACATATGTAAATGATGCATATGCGTAATGGTTATGCATCATTGGTTCACGTTTGCCTGCGCTCATTTAAGCTTGCAATGCAGAAATGGAGTGTGAAAATGCATAAATGGTTTCGTCAAGGGATGGGTTTTTGCATTCGGGATGGTGATCGAGTTCGAGTTTGTTTTTAGGTGGATGATTAGTTGTGTGGGTCCTATGTCTTCTTCATTTCCAAGTCTGCTTAGAATTGTTATAAACAAAACGTCCTAGGTTAAAGAGTGTTATGTGGGATATGGGGGATTTGTGTCTTGGGTGATTCCCTTTAAGCATTCGTTGCATCAGTATGAGGAGTCTAAGTTTGGGTCTTTGTTGAGTCTTCTTTCTAACGTTTTTCTCTATAGGGGTGAAGCAGATAGGCACATTTGGAAACTCTACTCCCTCTGGAGTTTTCTCTTCGAAATCCTTCTTGAGGGAGTTGGTGTCTTTGGCAAAAGCCAAATCGCCTATCTCTTTTGTTTGGTCGGGTTTGGCTTCCTCCTAGAGTTAAGGCTTTCAGTAGGCTTGTTTACTCTGGAAAGGTCTCTACAACTGAAAATCTTAGGAGGAGAGATTAGCTTTCAAAGGACATTTCAAACTATTGCGTACTCTGTGGTAGAAAGACAGAGACGATTGATCACTTGTTTCTTTATTGTGTGTTCTCCTCTTCTTTGTGGCGTTTTTTCCTTGGGCAATGTGGTGTTCTTTGGTGCTCTTCAGCTTTGTTATTAAGGATGATTGAGGCTTGGAGGATGACTCCTCTCTTTGGGTGTGGGGTGGTTCTCTGGAACTTCCATTTCTTATGCCATTATATGGTCTATTTGGAAGGAAAGGAATGATAGAATCTTTAGGGGTCCGTCGATGCCAGTGCAAGATGTTGTGCATTTGGTCTTGCCACAGATAGCCAAGTGGGCATATAGCAGGAAGGAGTTCAATAGCCCGACGATGGATGGCATTTTGCATAATTAGGAGGCCTCTCTTCATAGCAGGTAATGGAAGGAAAGCATTTCAGCATCTTGGTCCCCTCCAGCTATTGGAGTGTTGAAGTTCAATGTTAATGGGGCAGCTCAAGGGCAATCAGGCCGGCGAGGGTTGGAGGGGTGCTCCGTAATAGTAATGGTGTTGCTCTTGCTTTGTTCTCTAAGCATGTGGGATGGATAAAGTCGAATGAAGGGGAGGCGGTGGCCATTTTGGAAGCTCTTCGTACTTTGCCTCGTCCTCTTTTCAAGAGTCACTGATTATAGACAGCGATTCTTTGAATTCTATTTATTGGGCACTGGCTGGTAAGTTCCCATGGAGGTTTGAATTTTACTTTAACGAGATCAAAGTTATCTTGTTTTCCATTGATGTTAGTTTTTAGCATGTGTGGTGGTCTGCGAATGGTTTTGTGGATTCTTTGGCAATATAAGGGGTGGACTGGTCCTCAAATTTGGTGGGTTTCTTGTAGTTGTTGGGCTGTAGTTTTTCTTTGGACTTGGTGTCAGTATAATCCTTTTATACCTTTTTTCTCCTCCTTCATCGAGGTCAAGGACGGTGTATTGTTATTGTTCCCCATTTCCGTTAGTTAATATATTTATCAGTTACCGAACAAAAAAATGGTGCATAATAAGGCCATTTACACACCACAATTTTCACACCTGAATAGGTGTGAAATTGATTCACGCATCTTCTTGCAAAAAGGCGCTAGACAAATAACGTGAATCACATTATGCACTCGCGTTCTTGTGGCCCCATCAACCACCTTTATTATTATTTTTTTCATTCCTGTGGACCCCATATCTATAATCCAAACCATTCAATTTGTTTGAAATAATAAACCCAGAACTTGGAGGTCATCATCTTAATCTTCATAGATATTAAGTAATTTGTGAAAAAGTCCCAACCTATAAATCTCATTTTCTGCTCTTTTGTGGCCTTCGATTCATGATCCAAAGAGTTCAATATTCTTGGATTAATGGCGAGCATCAAGACATTTAGTTTCATCTTAATTCTTCATGGATTTTGAGAAATTTTTGAAAAATGTCCAAAAAACCCAAATGCATCTAGAACCTTGGATGTAGTCATTTACTCATCTGAAAATAGAAATTTTGACATTGTAATGTGTTTCGCATGTGCAACATTTGTATATGTTGCATTTATGCATGTAACATTTACATATGTAATACCCATTTTCCTATCACGTGTAAAAGGCAAATGACCCCTTATGTTGTCTACAAGGAATTTTAAGGAAACTTCTGTTTAGATCTATGGAGATGTTAAGTGGAGTGGTTTGGTGGAGGTTCATATGTTTTGGTGGTTAGCTATCAATGGGTTCCTCCAAATTGTTGAAGTTATTAACTAATCTATATATATATGGGTTCCTCCAAATTGTGAAGTTATGTGGGGGGGGTTGGTTTGTTATTAAAGTAAGCATTAACAAGAGTCCTATGAGACTTGCAGTGAGAGATGGTTTTGGGGGACTTGATCAAGATTATATTGGTACAACTATTCATAATTTCTCAGGGCCTTTGCAGGGTGACTTTATCAATGAGACTAGACTAAGCTAATGGCAATGCTAGTGGGTCGGCCTGTCAATTTGGCCATGAGAGAAGGAGGCTTGGCCCTCAAAAAGCCCTTAAAATGAGGGTTTTTGTTTATAAGGAAAAGCCCTAGGGCTGGACTTGGACAATTTTTTTCAGAAACAAAAATTTAAGGGCCGGGCTTGGACTATACTAGCCCAGCCATAGCCCTGACCCTGGCCCTCCTACTTTTCTTTATTTTATACTATATATTTATATATATAAAGGAAAAAATTAAAGTGAGAACTAGTTCTCACCTATTATATGAGAACTTTTTTGCGGGGCCCTAGTAGCAACCCATCCAAACCTAGCAACCAATAGGATAACCCCTGATAGTTACTAATCCTAAGGATTGGCACACATCCGAATGGACTGAACCGTTGGATCGAGGGTTGAATATTTTTTTGAATATGAAACCATTAAACTTGTGGGCCATGGATGAAGGGGTTAGGGGCATGTGTTTGGGGTCAAACTTGATACTTGGGGAGGTCTCACATAGATCTTTCCATCCCCCCTAATCCCATCCCCAAATGTGGGCCCTACAAAAAAGTTCTCACATAATATGTGAACAGTTTCCACCTAAATATTACCCATATATACTAAAATGTCCATATAACAGTCACATAACAGTAATAAAATGGGGATATGCAGGAAATTTCATAACCCCATTCCCATTACAAAAAGCCATTAAAACTCGTACACACATACTTGGTTTAGTTCATCTCTACTTAATTATTTATGTATTATACTTAATGCATAAGCAATAAGTCTTACATGCTTGCTTCTAATCCCTTCTAGTTTTACTGCATCTCATTTAAGTCTTTTATATTGTTTTTATATATTCTTGTGAGTGTAAAAGGGTGTACTCTTGTTGATAAGGATACACACCGATTTATGAAGTTAATTTGTATGTGCATGGAACTTCAAGGATATGGGGTGGTCCAACTATCCTTTTAATTAGATAATTATAACTCTCAATATTTTAAAAGTCTAAGCTACTAGTGATTATTGAACTGCATTTATTTGTGACTGAAACCCAATAATGCTTAATAGTCAGATCAATGTTAAATTGAAAAATAATGTCAATTCAAAAAAGGTAAATGAAGGTAAACGTTTTAAAATCTTTCAAAGATAAGGGTCTGCTGGAATGATTTAGTATGTGGAAATTCCTGCAAAAAGTGCCAGATAGAACAGACTATGTAACATTTTATTTCTTTGGCAAAATAAATAAAACCGTATGCCTAAAGCCCCAAGTCACAAAACCACATATGACTTTGTCCGATAAAGAATTAATTTTATAGACAGTTTCTCTTCTCCAAATGTTCTCTTAGTGGTCCCTTCACAACAGAGGTTGGACAAAATAACGCTCAGTCGACACTCGATACCTAGTAATAGTCTTAAAAAAATTAAATAATCGTTTTCTTGTTTTGAGCCTCTATACCCCACCCTAGCCCTCAAGGGTAGGGAAGTGCTTGGGTAGTGCAGGCCTCCGAGGGCCTTCGCCCGCCCAGGCCCGGCCCTGCATATATTGAGGATAGGATAAGAACAACAACAGGCCCTGCCTACCCTTTGACCATGGTTTAAAAAACCGGCTGAGTCCGAGTCGACTCGAACTCGAAATCATGGGACTAAGCTGAGTCGCGACTCGGCCTTGCAACTCAGCTGACTCGGCCATGTGACCATAGGACTCGGCCCTCAAAACATTTTATTTGAAATTGGGACTCGGCCCAACTTGGCCGAGTCGGGTTCCGAGTCCGATTTTTTAAACCTTGCTTTGACAGCCCTACTAGTGGGGTGTAGGGAACTTGTTCTAATGGTGTAGATGTTGTTTAGGGGGATTCTTTTTATGCAATATCAATGGGCCCTTGAGAGCACGTCTTTTCCATGGCATGTCAGACTGTAATGAAGTTCATTAGTTACTAAGAAAGGGATCTTTATTGCGTCATGTCTTGAGGCTAATAGACTAGCAAGGATGGTACCGATAGGCATTCATTGCATAGTTATCAGAATCATGCAATTCGTATCCCGAATCTTAAGGAAAACGATTTGTATTTATGCAACGAATCCCATTTTCAGATAAATTTTAGGATTCAAGTATGAATCCTACGATTCGATACTCATTTCATCAAATCTTACGATTCAAGCAATTTGGTTAAACGAGAATAGCTATGACCGATAAGCTAATATTAATAATATTTTTTCTTTATTCTTTCTTTCTTTTAGCGGTTTCATTTTTATAAGGTTATTTAGTAGTCAATGAAACCTTCTAAGAGTATTTTGCGGCTTTGATGAGGTTTAAAAAATGAATAAAGAACATGCTTTTATTTAAAGCATTCGGTTGTACATATGGTGCTTGTCTTTATCTTCTTCTTTGTTTTTTTAATTTATTTTGGCTTTTTCATTCATGAGCACTTTCTTAACTTCAAGAGATATCCGACCATGTAAGATTGATGGTTTGAATTTTATTTTTATTTTTATATTTTAATTTAAATATAGTGTATATATATTGATACCTTAAACTTATTTAACTATGTACACATCATTTATTTCATATATATATATATATATGTCATGATGTTCTTGATATGATTGTATGACAGACTTGCTATTGTATTTATACTGCTATAATTATTTTTTCCTTTTTCTTTTATTTTTTATTTTTTATTTTTATTAAAAATAAAAAAATCCTATGATTTGCGATACAATTTGCGATTCGATTCAATTCATGGATATAAACGATTTGCGATACGATTCCGATTTTGAAAACTATGATTCATTGATCCTTGATGTCGGTTGGTGTGATGAAGTTTTCTTCATTTGTACTCCATATTATTGTTTCCTAGAGAATTTGGAAGTTGTTATTGAAGTCAATCTCGATAATGTCCAAACCATGAGTACTCAAATCTAGAGAATGGCTTATAAGAGATCAAATTGACCATAAAGAAGTTATATTTTTATTCCCAAAGAACAAAACGCGTCAGTTTTCCTTTTAATGCGGTCCATTTAATAATGCAGATATAGAAAATTGATACAGAACAAGACATTCACTTGTGGAAACTCAAGAACGCATTCCAGATAGATGAAAGTTGGTTACCCAGATAATTGCATACATCCAACAAGCCTTCCTTCGATAAAGAGTGGAGCACACCATTAATGCTAAAATCGACAATTCCTTCTGATTTCTGTTTTGAAAACAAAAACGGACAAATAAATATTACACCAAGCCAAAACTGTGTAATCTAAACATCAAATCAAACTTATTAGCAATATGTAGCAGGAAAATTAAACTAGTACCTCCAAACCATTTCGCGACTCACTTGCTAACGCTGTTCCCATAGCTATTTTGTCTGGAACTTCAGTATCCGTGTTACTGAATGCCGGTCGCAAGTATGAATCAATCAAGTTATTGCCCTCAAATATGGAGTTGGAATCAATCAAATTGCCAATTGTCTGATCAATTCCTTTACCAAGCTTGTGTACTTCCTTAACAAGAACGTCACGTGCAGTAATTAACGCTTTGATTGATGCAATTTCTTTTGAATCCTCAGAAGACCCTTGATCTGGTGACTGAGAATTTAAAAGTTTATATGGTCATGCAGGATTGAAAAAGGACAAACATGATTCTAAATACAAAATATGAGAGAGAGAGAGAGAGAGAGAGAGAGTAGAAATAAGACAACATGAGTGCATCCGTACCCGGCAAGAGCCCAGTCGGGGCCAACCTGAGATCCCATCCCTACCCAAAGGTAAATTTCCACCCGACCCAGTTTGCACTCATCAAGACTGTCCTCACCATTGGATCAGATCCATTTATTTTTTAGCTGTTGATTTTGGAGGCCTCATATCTCAATGATCTCATATCCCGAGAATTGGTGGCCTCATCATCCATTCCATCACTACCACTCCAACCCAGCCCCATTGGTCTTTCACCCATGAGGCCCAAAAATATCTCTCAGGAGATCTGAGCTCATCACCAACTCATGTATACAAACAAAGCAAAAACCTCTTTAACCAATTAAAACATATAATTATAAAAAAAAAAAACATATTCTTTCTAGACAGTTTAGAGGGCATCGTAGAATCTTATATGTATCTAAAGAAAACCGCTATATATACGGTGCTAGCTTAAACTAATGACACGTAGTAGACTTCTATACATACCCTTGAAGGGGCATTAAACTAAAAAAGTATTTTCTATTGTTCTCCTTTGCATGCAAACCCAGGTTCAATAGGGTAATCTTAGGAAAGGGCTTTTGGGCTTAGATGGGTTGGAAATGGGCCTGGAACTGGGTTGAGTTGGGTCCAAAAGGTTTATGTCCAAATATGAAAATTAATGCTAATGACATGCTTTATGAAATGCTCTAAACCCATTAGACTTTGGCAACACATGAGTGGCCCAAATTATCAAAAGGCCATAGGTCTACCAAGTTGGCCCCAAAACTCTACTAATCTACCTAATCCATCACAAAGATAATCCAAAACATCCATGAGGTATCTAATCAAGGTTATTTAGGCACTAAACCTACTAAGTTGGGGTTGGGGTCTAACATTCTATTGTTCTTTGTATGAAACCTTCATCTTACATCTTAAAGTTCAAGAACTCATCTCACCATATACAGGTAACCGAACAAGACATTGAAACAAGTTCTTCAAGACCCAGATGGACCTTAGCTTGTCTAAGTGGACAGTTCAAACAAGTTCACCGGCCACACTAGTTCAGTGTTCTAGTTGTGGATATTAACATCAACAACGTGTTGCAACCATGAGGTTGCAAGCTTGGTTCAATATATCTGCTAACGGTATCACCATATCCGATAAAACCAGCTATTACGTATTGGACGATACCCTTTTTATCCTCTATTTGGCAATCTTTTGACCACACTAATGAGAGCGGGAGGGAAAGAGAAGGAAATGATGTTCGCATTATCTAACACCAAAAAGACAAAGATCACGTCAAAGACACTAATTTAAAGATGCAAAACAAGAATCTAGACCGATATGCAAGCCATTTGGTTGTGAATTTTTCTTTTAAGAATAAGAAAAGGATAAAAGTAAGTGAAATATGTGGGGATTTGTTTAATTTAGGTAGGAAATAGTTGAAAACCTCAAGTGGTTCATGGTTGGAGCTTAGAGTTGCCATAATCCATACGCACCACTTATTTCTTGTTCATCAATCATGAAGCATGCAGTGACTAGTTGGTGGTCACTTTATTCAGAATTCAGAAATCACTATTGAGTAATCAGTCACTACTACGTGAGCCTTTTTTTCTCCAACCAATATTAGTAATTGAGTATTTACTTCAAGCAAAAACTAGTAATTAGTAAGTAGCAAATAGTAACAACAATTTTTTTCAATTGATTGTCAATTAACATTTTAGTGGGTTTCAGAAAAAAAAAATGCATTCATTTAAGATTAATCCAATCTGGAATTTCTAGGTCTGCCTACAGAGTACAAGGTAGTTGTGGAAGCTACTTAAGAAGCCAAATGTCCACAATAATGTCTGATAGAAGGCTCTAATAAAGGGAAATCAACTAGAAAACACTTGCAAATGACAGGAAACCTAGGATCTGCAAACCATAAACCCTAGAAACCAATCGCACGTCCAAGTGGACTCTTACCTCTCTAAAAGTTGTTTAACACAGACAATAATGGCTGGTTGACTTCCTTATTATAGCTTACACATGAAGCTACAAAGAGATGAAGCTGTACAGAGTACAGACAATCCCAATCACTAATCTACCACTAAATTGGCTTGAGATGTTTTAATCTCAGACTTACAAACAACTATAGAGAGCAAATCAATAAACTAATGTTGTAACTTAAGGAAACAATCTCAAAAGGCATATAAAGAACTCAAATCTAGCAACATGTAGGGTGCTCAGCCCATATGGTCCAAATCAGTGAATCATCTCCCCATTAGCCTGGACAAATTGACCCATGGTCCTGGCCGGGCACATGCATGGGTTTGTGGTTGTGGGCCTTAAAGTCCAACCGGAGGGGCTGATTGAAAATGCTATTCTGCCCCTCCCTTGTCATGCAGGCTCATATTGCCTTACTAGTTATAAGCTCAAAATGAACTTTAAAGTAGCACCAAGAGCCTACTCTACTGATGAAATATATCCAAGTGCACAATTTGATTTAAAGAAACATGACATAATATACAAGTGAAAAAAAAAATTGTAGACACGATAGACAGACTAAGGTTACGACAAAGACGCTTTATGGTTAGAACAACAAAGAAACATTAAAGCAGAAAAGGCATGGATACCTGGTCTTGTCCCTCATAATGATTACCAGAAACATCGTGGGCAGCGCAAGATTCACTGAAATTTCAAATTTCTCAAAATTATTATAAAAATTAATGCGAAGAAAATAGTTGATGCATGCAGATGGTAACAAGAAACTGCCCCACCTGGAAGATGCCAAGTGTCGCAACCACAGGGGTGTGGGTTGGAGGGATGTTACCGTTCCAAAAAAAAAAAAAAAAACAAGGTACCACCAAAAATAGTTCTGAGTTATAAAACCTTCATGTCCATCATGGAAACAGGAATTATTACAAACCTGGATACCTTCTCTAAAGGCCTGTAGGTACCAGCTTTCAGAAGCACAACATGTATGCTAAGATCAACAAGCACAGCATGGAAAGCATCAAAATGGACAGGACAATATGAGTGCAAGCCCATAAGAGCTTTAGGAGGAATCCGGAATTCATGGACTGAAGCAGGAGATGCATCAAGAGGTGCCTGAAACTCGGATCTGCAAAATGAATATTACATCATGAAGTAGGCTTCAAAATAAATTCGTGAGGTGATTTTTTCTTAGAATGCACATTATCACAAATGTGTAGGAGTGGGAAAAAACTTAAGGGGCACTAAATTAAGCAACCTGTGTAATTAGTAATTAGCAGTTTTCTTACCGATGCTCTGAAGTTGGAGAATACAAAAGCTCAAATTTCAATATTACAGCAGACGTTGATGGGATCTGGTAATGTAAGTGTCAGTAGCGAAGCTAAAAGACATGAAGTTAAAAATAATTACAATAAATAGGGCCAGGCCAAGAAGGTGAAATATCCATGGCAAGTAATGTTGCTCAACTGGTTTATTTAAAGTTCACAAAAACACCTCAGTAGAAAGTTACTAAAACCTGAGAGAGATAATGCCCACCTCATATTTATCAAGAGCAAAATTAAATGAAATCATCACAGACAGATGAACGTCCTGCCTTGCATATTTTATCCGGAAAGGTTGAGTTGAAAAGCCGTGGTCCACATCATTGATCCTCCAAACCCCACAACTATCAAAGGAGCCTACATCTGGAGCAGCAGAGTCCCTCAAAGATATTACTGATTTTCATCTCAATGTTGAGTGTATGGAAGCGAATCTCAAGTCAAGAACATGGTAAGCTCACCGTAAGTTGTATAAAATGCTAGACTGTAGGTTCAAAGTAGAAAGCATAACAACATTACAAAATATAAAGACAACAGTAACAGCATTGCATATTTTAAGACACGTGTTTTAACCATTAAAAAAACTAAGTGGCCACATTTGTTTTTTACCGAGTCAAAAGAATAGTACTTGTGATCTTCAAAAGCTAAAATATTTCAAAAGAAATTGTGTTTCAGTGAAAAATGACCCCAAAACCACCGACATCTTACCATAAAATGAGTAAGTTTTACAATTTTTTCGAAGGAAATAATAAAGGTGTGACCCGCAGGGTGACTCGACTTAGTAGGTTCAAAGTCCAACTCAGCCAATATTTAAAACCATGCTTTACAATATGTAGAAAATGCTTATTAGTCATTCAACAATTCCTCTCTTTTTTTAATGGATAATCTCAGTTATCACAAGAACCTCTCTCTTCTGATGGGTAATAATAATGTGATTCTAAAAACAGAAAGGTACAAAATGCAACAAGAAACCAAATAGGTCCTAGGTATAAGAGTATTATACCTGACCAACGAACAAACCACAAAACACAAGCAAACAAAGGAACTACTCTATCCACTCCTTGCTTGGAAACAGAATCTGTCATGCTATCAGCTGTCCGGCCCACTGATTAAAGCTTATTCGAATCTGATGCCCTAAATTTGATCTCTCTTGTGGAAAGAAGGAAATTCCAAGAGCTTTTATCCGAAGAAGAAACCCAATAAATAGCATTAGAGAGTCACTTTCCACAATTAACTTCCTTCGGAATATGACAAATAGATTCCCACAGCTTCCAATATTGCTACTTCGCTAGTACCTCTGCTTCATTAGAATCTTTAATTCCCACACACTTAGAAAACATAAACACAGCTTCTCCATCATTTTGGACAAAATCTTCAAAGCCCGCTAAACCCAGGTAACCCTAGTTTCTCCGTGGATATTAAACTTCAAGACATCATATGGCGGAGGGGACAACAATCTGTCTAATTTATTTTGTAAGGGCCAGATAGCATACAAGCCCCCCAATTATTGAGAATGTTGTCTACTTTGACATTTTGACCCCTTCTCTCACGGCATCCCAATTCCCCTTCCTCGTAACTAAAGATAGGATACCCTTGTAAGATCTAGAAGTGCTATTAAAAATCTCATCATTCCTCACCTTCCACACAAGTCAAAGAAGAGCACGTTTCTATAGCTTTTGGAACTAAATAATTTATTTTTTTATTTTTTGAAAGGAAACTTAATAAAGTTGCCATCAACTGAATGATATATGCAATAAAAAAAACCCATAATACCCCAATGCTAGAAATAAAGTGAGCCCACAACAATCGCTGGGCCCACAAAACAATCCAGTAACAATAGGCCCACTCAATGACAAATGACAAAAATCACATTAGATACAATGAGATGCTGGAAGTGTGATGTTCCACCAGATGTTAGAAACCAAGGTGCCCTCACCTAATGAGGATGTAATTTTGCCCAATCAATGATGGTGAAGCCCATCTAACAATGAAAAACAAAGCTGGATCCAACAATTGGCCTCTTTATAATCTTTAGTCTCCATTCTCCACCATTTTTCCATCATTACATGGGGAGATTTTGTTTAGTGAGGCCACAATGTTCCTATCACTGAGTATTCACCGTGTTTTCCATCATTAGGGGAGTTGTCATGATTTTTCATCACAATATGGTGGTACCATGCTTCTATCATTCAGTGAACCATCACTTTTCCTTTTATTGGTGTCGCCTCTATTATCCATCATTAAGTAGACCCTACTGTAATGGATCATATTGTTGTTGTTGTTGTTGTACCTATTGGTTTGTTGCATGGAATCTTATAATGCCCAGCTACGGATATGGGTACCACTCCTCACTTTTAAAAATCTAGGACATGGATACGGATACGGGTGTCCTAATTTTTTTCTTTAGATCACTTTTGAATCAATGGAATTATCATTGTTTTCGTCCCTTTCTAGCATTTTTTATGGTGAGAAGTAATATTATTAAAATAACTATATGAAATAAAGGACTTCATAAGTAGGATATGTTAAACTTGTTTCCTAGAAGTATCAGTGCAATATCAGGTACCAATACAAGTGTCATATCGGTCCGATACAGATACGTTGGGCTTGTACAAGTATCCGGGTATCATAGATAGAATCCCATGCATCATACATGTTATTTTCTAGTGATAGGCTAATGTAGAAGATAGATGCAAGTCAAAGATTGAGCATGAAGGACAGATATGGCTTGTAAAAACTTTCCAAAGGCAGTTCAAAGAATAAAGCTAGTGTGGTGATGCTATTGTTTAGAAAATGCGTACACAACTTCATAGTGAACTTCACGACCTCATAAGCAGAACTGTTAGGTGAAGCATAACGAACCAACAGTCCAGCATATAACTGCATTACTCTAAAACAAGTTGGAGTTCCCAAAGATACACACACATGTAGTAATAGTTTTTCTACACCCATTGTGTAAATCCTCACACGTTTCCGAATGTGACACACCCTGAACTACATAAAAAGTTGACCCAAAATGTCAATGATGGGGCACATAGCTAACCGGATCCACTGATTAGGCAGGTCAAACTGGTGAAATTAATATGAAAGTAGAACTTCCCCAACCATCAATGATATAAGGCATGTCGCCCACTCATGTATTGATTTTCAGATTGTCTTATGAATGCACAAATAAATGTAGACCTGTCCACTAGGCAGGAGTCAAGCTCCCTACAGAATCGACACTGAAAAAGTAAATTTTCTCTTACTCTCCTCACAAGGTCCATTGAAATGGATAGGAATTTAGGCAAACAAACTCTGTTGCCACCACCCCCCAAAATGACCTATACCAATCCTGTATTTCATGTGAAACTTCTCTAAATAAAGAGGATCCTAGAGAAATGATGACAATGTTTGAAGCCTATGAATGGATCTAGAAGACCTCTACAACATTAATCTACAAACGGGACAGAGATTATTCAAGCAAAAAAAAAAAAAAAAAAAACCAGAGGGGCAAAGATTAATAGCGTTTGCAATACTTTCGTACAGGAAAACTCTTGTAAGAATCTGTGTGTGGATCTAGAATACCTCTAAAAATGAAAATACAAATGGGTCCAAGATAATTAGTGCTTACAATACCTTCATACTGAACAACCCTTGAAGGAGTTCCAGGAGAAAATTTGTGGCTATCGTCCTCCCATCTCATACTGATTTTCATCTGATACCATCTGTCAAAACAGCATAAATCATAAATTACTGACTCCAAAAAAAGACCACAGTTCAAGAAGCAAACTCACTGGAGACAATACTAATAAATCATTTCTTTGCACATCAAAAAAGAAAAAAGAAAAAAGAAAAAAAAAAGAAAGGGAGTAGCAATTATTACCCTTGTTGAAAAAGATCAAGATTATGGAATCGATGAATGTAAACTGCAATCTCCTGTACAATGTCCAACATAGCCAGTTTGGCCAGTAACTGTTGTGGTTTTGCATGAAGCAATCTCTTTGACGATGAGATCCTCGCATTCAAACTGATGAAGCTTCTGAGGCGTCGAAGCATAAGCGATTGACACCAGTATGAAACCTATGTCGTGTGCTTAGCATCTCTTCCTCTTTCAAAAAAGAAAAATAAAAGGAAATCAGAATCTAGTTTCATGCAGTGTCACAAACTAAAGGGCCTCCTCCCTCTGATCTATGACGTGCAACCATTCTCTAGCAACATTTCAAGCAACAGGACAGAGTAAAATTTGGGAGCAGAAAAAACAAAAGAAAAATAATAGACCCACAAAACATATGTATTTTGGGTTCCCCCTCCTACATGGAAGTGTGATTCCTTTTCCTACAGAGAAAGAAAGCACAGATTCAAAAATCATTTTCAAAGGGAGGATCGTATCAAATTCAGCCGGCACCAAGGGTGAAAATGGGTCAGGTAGGGTTCAGGTCAGTTGAGATCCAAGGGTAACCAATATAACCCACTCATCAATTGGTTCAAGATATCAACCCTAGATGGACAACTGGGTTGACCTGAAACCAACCTGTGTAACCCACCTACACATCTGATGTGTCTGTTCTCTCTCTCTGTGTGCGAGAGAGAGAGAGAGAGAGAGAGAGAGAGAGAGAGAGTTCTCCTATCAGAAAATATCAATCTTCCATGGCATTTAGTATCTCATATCTCCAGACAATACTCAGGATCAGATCTTAGGAAACTTTCCAATAGAAAAAAAAAACACAAATCTTTTGAAGTTTCAATAGGAGAGGCAATGTCTATTGTCTTTGAAAAGCAGCAAGAGGACATGTAGATCAAAAACAGGGAAATTCATTCCCAGCAATAATATCAGATCTTTCCATAAAAGATGGGTAGAGAGATGCTCAAACCAAACTGGGATTTTTGAGGTATTTGGAGAGATTATGAGTGCAGAACATAGAAAGCATGATTTCCATCAATATCTGAGATGGTGGCATCCATATGAGAAAAGGGCTAGCTAGGACTTGTTCCATTGGAAGAAGGGTATGAACATGGTTCTCAGCTTGCATTTTAGGGTCTTGCCACTCAAACCCAAACTCGACCCAATATTCGTAGAACCGGAATTTCCATTTTGGGGGTCAAGAATTGCCACCCCTAGCTGGCCCAAGTGATGTGCTTCTCAGATCAGTCAAACAACAGGAAGAAAATCATGACAGCCTCAAACGCATGGTTCAAGTCAATTATAGATAACAATTAAGAAAATGAACAATCGTAGGTCGTAGGAGTTGGAAAATTACGAAGGGAATCAGAATTCAGATCAACTGAGCAACAGAGGTATATTATTTGAACAAATCCAATATACGTAACCAAAAGTTTAAGATCATAATATCTTTTAAAAGCAGGATCAACCAAAATACCTACCGGTTAAAATTCATTGACTGAACTATTCAAAACCCTGTGATTGGATAAAAATGTGCAACTCCAGAATTCCCTCTCTTTTCAACAATTTACTTTCATTGAGCAATCTTCAAAAATATATATATATATATATATATATTTGGAATATTCTAAAGACTCAGAGTATCTAGCCTTCACAGCTTCTCCTGCACACAAACAACCTCAGCCAAAGGATTCCAACAGACATCCTATCAAATCCCTGTCACCTAAACCCCTCCACTCAAATCAATCATACAGAAATGCAGATAAAATGGTATAAAAAAATGACATTTATGAGAACAAGTGCACATATAAAAAGCTTAAGTTTAAAGAATCTATAACTCCTCTGAAATGATGACGCATTCAAAAGCATAGGAACCTAATCAAATTCGAGAAACGCTTTGCTATCAACCAATCCTCACTGCATTAACAAAACATAAACATAGTTTCCACATAATTACAATAGCAATGAGCTATAATAGTATTCTACTCGAGAAATCTCCCAAAGCTCTTTCAGCTGTTACATTCATAACCGCATGCATCGCACAGAAAACACAATTTTCAGTTAAGTTTTCAACGGGAAAAAAAGAAAGCTCTGGTATCATTGATATCATTACATTCAAGGAGCTGACAAATGATGCATTTCTGCCACTATTCAACAAATCTGCTTACCCTGAAGCTATTGAAAATCTTCAAGATCCAAGCTTTCAGCACACAGATCCCAAAGAAAGAAAATTCCGCGCGAAATGCTCATGAAACCATAAATTCGTCGGAGAATACGAGATTTGGAAGAAGGAACCCTAAATGGAAGCTTTTACAACGCGAAGCCTAAGAGATCGATCGATTCGTCTACGATCCAAAAGGGTTTTGGGGGATTTTGAGAAGGAAGATTAGGGAAAATGCGGCAATGTGTGCGAAGACCCTAATCGAAACGGCATCGAAATCGAAGAAGCGAAGGAGATAGAATTAAAGGGAGAGCTTAGAAGCGGAGGCCGAGAAGTCTTTTGAGGAACAGTTGGATGTAACGGAAATCGTAACGGGAAAGATCAAATTAGAACAAGAGGGAATGAGCGATATGCCAATGGGCAAGAGAGAGTGGAAACATCAGTCCTCCCCTTGCTCTCAAGGTATGAATTCTGGGTATCTCATCTTTTTTATATTTGTGCTGTCATTTTATATATACGGGCCTTTTCTATTGGTCCTAGTTTTCTTGGCTGATTTTCATTTTTATAGCCTTTTTTAATGGGTAAAATATAAAGTAAAGTGAAGTTAATTAGATCTTAACAGTCTAAAATTTCAACTCTATCCTACTTAGATGAGCTTGGCCCGATATATAAAATAATGTTGACTTGTACACCATTTCACTTCAATCCTAAATACTTCAATTTTTTTGAGTAAAAGTGAATTCTACTCTCGACCTTGACTTCCTAATAAGTATCCAAATTGAGTGAAGTAAAATACTTTAATTTAACCTCAACCTACTTCTCATCCACTTCACTCCTCGTGTGAAATTCACTTCATTTTACTTTACTCCTCATTTATCCAAACAGACGACAGGTAAAAAATAGAGTAAATCAAAGTTAAATAGACCCTAACGGTTTAAAATTTTAACTCTACTCTGGTTGAATGAGTCTAGTTCAATAGATGCAGTAATATTGTCAGCCACATGTACTCCATTTTACTTGAACCCTAAATACTTTCATTTCCTTGAATAAAAGTGGATTCTACTCCATACCTTAGGCATTCAAATGGAGTGAAGTAAAGTACTTTACTTTAACTTTAACCTACTTCTCATCCACTTCACTCATCATGTGAAATCCACTTCATCTTATTCTACTCTTCATTTATCCAAACAAACTTGGATGTGCTTGTATAGTGAGAGATTTCTTAATATGCAATTTCCATTTATGCAACAGAGAGAAATTTTATATTTTTATCTTTCATATAGGAAATTGAAATCATATCTATTAAAAAAGTAGATTCATTTTTTTCTATGTAAGAAATGCTTTGCACCAAACAATTGAAAAAAGAGGTTGTACAAAAAATCAAAACAATTTTCCTCCATCGATATATAAAAAGAGGTTCTCTGTTACAAATTTATGATCGCAGTTGAGGATTTGTTTGCGTAAATGTCACGGTGAAACTTCCATAAAAATGAGTCCCTGAGTCCCACCCACTAGGTTTAAAATAAAGATTGTCATAAATGAGGAAAATCATGTGCTTTTTTGCATTTCATGCGACAAAAACATTTCACACCTAGTGCAAACATGATTTGAAGCAGGGAAAAATCTCGTGCCTTTTTTCACTTGATTAGTCACTGAGTTGCACATACAAATCGTTAATGTCTTTAATAAATTTTATTTATTATATTAGAGACTTAAACTCATATACTCTCACGGGCACGCCCTTTCATAATTTGTAAATACCACAAGGTATTTCAAATCATATTTCAAATGGGCCATTGGATACCTGATTACTAACTGTTTGTTGAATTGTTTTTCTTATTATTAATTTGGGCCCTCTAATCTCAGTCGATCTAAATTAATTGAACCCTCATGTGACTGTCCTTTCCACTGTGGGCTGTGGCTATCTCTTCTTCTTAGTACATGATAGTCATTTATTTAATGACTTTAATTTATGTCATTTGAATTTCTTATGACTTTACAATCTCTTGTTTTTACGTGACATGGTGACAGTCATTTAGTTATACCTTTTGATTTCTCAATTATTTTATAGTTTAAGACTCTTTATTGTCCATATGATTTTATTTAAAAATAGGCCTTTTTAATTCTTTCTAATTTTAATGTTTCAACTCTATACAAGTTTAAATATTTAATTTGGTTTCCTGTTTTAGATATCATTTAGTCCTAATTTACCTTTTCTTATAGATTTCATGGTTTTTAATGAGGATTTTACTGGAAAAGTCCCCTCAGACTAGTTGGAGACCAAAAAGGCCTTCAAATCTTAATATAGATCATATAGGTCATCCCGCCACCTTTTTTGTCCTTTTTTCACTTTTTAGTCAAGTGGTGTTATCGCCGTTGATTTATACATGAGGAGATATCACTTTCTTGTCATTTCATAAGTGGGCAGGGATATTCCTGCTCATCAGAATTAAAACACTTAGTGAGGTTGGGATACCCTACCTAACTGAGTGTTTTGACTATGTTGGGATGAGACATTCCTACTTAATTGAATGTGCTAAATGTGCTAGGCAAGGAATATCATGTGGGGTACTATTTTTTTTCTTCTTATATCTCAATCTTTATCAGTGCCTCTTACATTGTTTATGAGAATTTCAAATATTTTAAGTAAAGGGAATTTCCATTTATTAGACGAACTGCACTTTAAATTCATTGTCAAGTCAAACAAACAATCTTGCTTTGGTGCAAAGAGTTTGAGACAAGTGTCCCACTTAAATGGGTTTTGCAACATCCACGCTAAGCAAATTGAGCCATTGAATTAGAGCTGTCAAAATACCACAAGACCCATTAACACGACACGAACCTACACGATATTAACGGGTTCCGATGAGCTCTTAATAGGTTCGAGTCGTTAAGGTCAAAGCCATTAACACGTTAAGTTAACGGGTTGTGTACGAATTAAACCAGTAAACCGTTAACAACCCGCTTAATCTGTTAATTTTTTTAGTCCCTAAGTGTAGTTAGAATTAATTTATATTCAAAAAGAAAATTTTGAAATTTATTATTTTATAATAAGATTTTAGGTGGAATCCACTCGAAATCTTCACTTACACTTTTGTGTGGCTTATATATTTTTCTTCTTTTTTGAATTGACTTAGGCCATGTTTGGCATTTTTACTCTTTTTCTGACAGACCATTTAAAATAAAGCCATTAAAAAAAAGAGCTATAAAAGAAAGAGGGCATTTTAATTTTAAAGGATTTTCCCCTACGTTTTTTAGAGGCTATGCCTCTATTTTTCATATGTCTAGAAAGATGGCATTTCAATTTTAGAGGACTTGCCTCTACTCCTCGAAAATAAGAAGAGGATAAAATCATCTACCAAATGCTCTAATTTTTCTAACCTCAGTCCAATTTATTTAGACAAATAAATAAATAGAGATAAAAAATAGAGATACCAAACGTGCACTTAATTACTTAATTAACAGTGCGTCAAAAGTATAACAACGACGCAAACAAAGCAGCAGGCAAGACCACTGGTTTGGTTTGGGCTGTGGTATCTTTAGACTTTCAGCTAAAAGGAAGATCTAAAATTATACCCACCCTATTCCTCTCCCCCGCCCCTCTCCCCTCTTTCCCTCCCGCCCTCTGCTCTCTTTTTCCTCTTTTTCTCAAGCACGCCTCTGCAAGCTGTAAGCACCGTCAGTTCTGATCTCTCTCGACTCGCCCATTACGCTCCGGCCCTCCATCACCACTGCATTGGCACCACTTCCCATCTTTTCGTTCTTCTCCTCATCCTCATCTATCTCGTTTCTTTCTTCCCTGCATTGGCAGCACTTCCCACCCTTTCTTCTTCTTCTCCTTCATCTCGCCTTCATGATGATTCGCAGGTATGTTGATTTCTTCCTTTTCCTCTGCATTTCGTCATTTATCTAAACCCTAAAAATCCACCCAACTTGGGAAATCTTCGATGGAGATTCACTTGCAGATCTCTGACTTTCCGTGTTTTTTTATGCCACAAATCAATGAATGATCGAGAGTTTGAATCGTGTTTAAACGTTTGATATTTTCGATTTTGACGAAATGGATATGCGTGCCTTTTTTACTTCTCAATCCATTGCCGATTGTGGTTATTGCCGCTGATTTAGGTCTGAAACATAAATATTTATGTATATGGCTTTGATTATGATGGCTGGAAAATAGCATCATAAGAGGAATGGAGTCAATGTTGTGTGCTAGTTCTGGACAATGTTAGGATTGATACTCTCTGTTTTCTTGTCTTCACTTCTTTCTTTCTTCTGTTTTCATTTGTCGGTAGTTGCAGTCAATATGCCAACCAAAATAAAATTATTTTGTTGTTGTAATAAATATAAAAGGCTAATATCTGAGAGATTCTCCCAAAAGTATAAGAGCCAAATCCTTTCCATTTAAAAGTAGTTAAGGTATGAGTCAGACACTGATAGTTATGTTTGCAATTAGTTGGGAAGATTATATCTTAGGATTGGTTCAAAGTATGAGTCGGACAATGAGATATTTAAAAAGCTTGTAAACAGTTTATGCAGAGAGCTTTTTTTTGGTTGTACGACTGCTTGATGATTTTCTTAAAAAAGTTGGTTTTTTATTTACAACTTGTTGTCAAAACACCTAAACCCCAAAAGGCTTTTGGTGCTTGCATTTCCTATGGGAATAGCCTGAGCCACTTCTAACAACTCTCTGTTTTCTACCAAATAAAACTAAAAAGTCTTTGTTTTCCTTTAAGCCGCTTTCTGGAGTGTATGGACACGAAGTTTATTGCATTATTGATGATTCTTAGAGGTCTTGATGCAGATAATTTCTAGCATTGCCTTCTGAAACTTCTGAACCTTAAAGAGTCAAATTAACCATTAATCATTTTATGGAACATTATAACCACATAATTTACTTCATCTGTCCCTTTCAAAAGAAAAGTCCAACCTATCCTAGAATAATCATCAATGCAAGAGGTGAAATTTCCAAAGATAGAAATAACAGTAGAATTATGCCAAATGTACTGGAACTTTGATACTGCATTGCTAATTTGTTCCAGAATGTTTAGACATTCGACAAGTTTCACAACGCAACCGCAAGTCAGAAATATAATGGGGAACAATAATTGTAAAGACTTTGGACATACGTAACTAATCAGCTATTCTAGAAATGGGCTCGTCCATCTAAATTGACAAACTTAAAAAAAAAAAGAAGAAGCAATAGAAGTACAAAAGAAAGAAAGAGAAAGAAGGCTTGCAGTTGTGATGCAATTGTGGCATTATGGTGTGAATTGGATCCCCAGTTGTCATTAGCAACCTGTGATGAATTTGTTTAAGGACTTTTAAGGTGTAAATGATCATATCTGAGATGGCTTGTTTTGAGGACTTTTAAGGTGTAAATGATTATATCTGAGATGGCTTGTTTTGAAGACTTTTGAGGTGTAAATGATTATATCCGTTAAAAAAAAAAAAACAGCTTCTTGTCTTCTCTACTTCACCATTTTTTCTGTCTACATGAAAATCTAACCTGTAGAACTGTTGTTACACCAGTCAAACAAACTGTGCAGTTGCAGTCCTAGTTTCATGATTATTGTGACTGCATCTGTGGTGTGAGACCTTTTATACCCACTGAATATAGGTGTTGGGCATATTTCTCCATCTTCACATCCTTTTACTACATATTTCTGATGTTTTCCGTTTTATTTAATTTCATGCTGCCCAGCTGCAGTTTGAGTCTTTAAGGCACAGAAAATCCTTGTTTGAATTAGCTTCTGACAGGTTAAATTGCTGTTGGTTTTGTTTTGCTTTTTTTTTTTTAAATTTAATTTAAAAGAAAAACAAGCCTTTGGATAAGATGACGTCAAGCCCAAAATGGGCTTAGTTCCTCCAGGATCTCTTCAGTTTTAATTGAACTGCTGTGTTAGATGGGTTCAAATAAGACTCTTGATTGCAGAGTGTTATCCAAGATAACAATAGTTATTTTTAGTGTGGTTGGGTCCTTACACTAGAAAAATTAGCATCTTCTTTAATAACTAGGTTCCTTTGTGTTTTTATTTAGGAACGGTGGCAAGTCCAAGAACATGGATGGGTCTCACAAGTTAATCATGGGTCTGAGATAGCATCCTGATGTTACTCTCTGTGTTTATATTGGAATTTTCATCTTCTTATAGATGGGCATCTCTCATGTGTGAAATGATGACACAAATCTAGGTGCATCTAACAAGTCCTTGGCTTTGCCATTCTAGTGAATAATGAAGTAGATATGGCCAATTTACTGATATGGCAGTTACACATTTTGTGGTTGCAGTGTATTAGATGAGGTAGAAGAAAGGAGAAAGAAAGGGAAGATGAGGCAGAAGAAAGGAGAAAGAAAGGGAAGAAATTATTGAGTTGTCGCTCATAACATCTAAATTAGTTACTATTAGAACAACTCTGCTTTGTTTCTTTTTAACTACAAAGAAATGAAAGACATGGAATCATCACCAGTTAAAATATTACCAAAAGGGACTGCATTATATTTTGAGTGGCACCAATAGTTTACAAAGGGACTGCATTAGATTTTCATTCGACTAGACCGAGCAAGACATGTTGACACTCCCCTAGCTCGTTTCAAGATTGCATAACATGTGTAAATGCCCCAATTTATGACACTCCAATAGGATCATCTACTCAATATATTTCTGGAGTTTTCTGAAAGAATCCGGTGATGAAAAACTAATAACCCAAATCTTACATTTTGAGAGGGCTTCCAAAGAGTATTCAGTGCAGTTCAATTGCTTGCATTTGTTTTCTCTCTCATAAGTGCTGCTTCTTGAGGGCTCCTCCGAACCACAATTTGCAGTCTGTCGATCATGTGGAGATTGGAGGATACTCTTGAGATGTAAATGTGCGTTGAGAGAAAAAATAACCTACCCAAAAAGGTTAAGAAAGAAGACTGGGAGAAGTTCGTTAACATGTGTTTGATGGAACGCCAATAGCTAAGAGGAACCATGGGAAGGAAGCAAGAAAAGCATTGAAAAGCCCACATACCTCCGGTAGAATGGGCCAAGCTAGAGTTGCAGAAAACTGGGTAAGCACTGTGCTTTTATTTTTTAATTTTTCCCATTTAACTAATTTTGTAATGAGGATGTTTGCTCCCTTCTTTTTCAGAGGCAGCAACATCCTGGAGTTGAGATCACTCGGACACAAACGTGGCTTGCTACTCATACTCCAAAGAATGGTTCTGCTAGATGCGAATACCGGGTGAGAAGTATATTTTTCTTCTGAAATGCAAAACCTTATTATGAGTTATTAATTATGTTCGTTCACTGTGGTTGTAGTCTTTTTTATTACTACATTTTTTAATTCCATGATAGATGGATGGGATCTGTTTATGATGAAATTTCAATGTGTGTGCATGTTATCAGGACAACTTGAATACACTAGACAAATCTATGATAGATTTTTCTTCTTAAAACTGAAAATCAACCACCAGCAGGAGGAAAATGAACCACCACTGCTGTCTCTTTCTCCTAGACTGAAAAGCGAAAACTGAAACTGAAAACTTGAATAGACTTGAATACACTAGACAGCTTTCTCCTAGTGCAACAGCAGGAGGAAAATGAACCACCACTGCTGTCTCTTTCTTTATGGTTTTTTATTAGATGAAGAGACCCACAAGGTATGTGACCCCAAGGTCCACCAAAAACATGTGAATTCAAAAGTTCTACAAGTAGCAGTCTAGGACAATACTTATTAACTTGCATCACACTTTTGATTTTCACAAGATAAGGTCCAACAGTCACCTAATAGCAACAATACATCAGCAACAATGTTAGGTGATGAATCATGCAACATCACTTGTCAGGCATGGAAAATGTCATATTCCCCTTACCCCACCTATTTATATTTTGACACATTAATGGGTGTAATCAAATTACACTCTCTTCCAGTTTCCAAATGGGGTACTTTAATGCAGGGGATGTGATGATGTAAGTAACCTCATGTAGTCCCAAAAGATAATAAGAATCATCAGGTGCATATGCATGGTGCAAAGTTAGATAGAAGGAACCTATCTTGGATTCATATTTGCATATGGCTGTGCATCAGTGGATAGTTGATTCAAACTGTTGGCTGTCCATTTTCAAGGTCCCTGTCTACTATTTAGCGTGAAGTTTAAGTTATAGGCAATCAACAGTACTAGGTCCTTTCTATCACCATCAGGCCATCACCGAAGGTAAAGAAGGCTTAGCGCATGCTATGTTGGGGTGCAGAAGGATTGAGAACACAGGGATAAACTAGTTGGCTTAATATCCCGCTTCTCACCCATCTACCCAAGAAGGATTGAGTACATGACTCTGATTAATACTGGTGCTCTTAGTAACTATATTTAGAGGGGTGGTGTTAAACCAAGTCCCTGTTTTTAGGGAGAACCTACTTTAGGGAGAACCAACTCTCTTGACAGCTCTCTGGTGTTCTCAAAATGAATATAAATGTAAATATGAAAGTGGTGAATAGTTCAAAAAAATTTCCTTTCGATTTATGGTTAGCAACATCAAATCATTCACATATTTTGCATGCATGTGCCTAATCTATCAAAATGTATTTTGTATGGAGTCACCACTGGATTATATAAGCCTCCATGCCACAAGTTTACTGGATAGAGGGAAGGGCAAACCCAACTCAGAGAGATAGTTTCCAAATTGAGAATATAATCAAAAGAAATATTTGTGAATCATATATAATATACAAATACAAATCCAAAGAGTTCTTAGGCTTGGTCCAGGTTTCATGTTGGACAGCATCACTATCTATGTATCTAGTTAAAATACAGATGCATTATCTTGTCATATTTCTTTTATACACTTATACAAAAAACGAGAGAGAGATCTCCACCTGAGATATTTGAAATATGTACTGTTTCAAATGGAATATCTACTGTGGATTGAGAAATGAAAATATATGGTTTGGGCACTGTTTCAAATGAATAATTTTTTTTTTTTTTTAACCAAAAAAACTAGAGAGCAGCAGGGTAGGTAGGATTCAGGGAATCAGCAGGGTAGGTAGGATTCAGGAAATCAGGAATGTAACTATGCCAATCAGCTGCATGGGTCATCCATGAAAATGATTGAAGGGTTAGCAACAAGCTCCACTGCTATCGTCAACCTCTTCCTCTGTTCTGTAGACAACCCTGTTATCCCAGGAAGCGCTACTGTAGAATCTCTGAGATTGTCAAGCTCCACCAGTTCCTTCATTTCATCAGCAAATATCTGAAAACAAATGATATTACCCATTAACATGTCGGCACCGTGCTAAAGCTTTCTTACATATGACTAATGCATTCCTCAAGGACTAAAGATTCAAGACTCACTGAAACAAATACCATGGCATCTTTTCTTGAGGGGATTACTACTACTTCTAACAGTAATCATATACTACTGCAAGTACTTGTACTACTACTACTAGCAACAATCAAACTACTACTACTACTAACTATGAGATGACTTGGATTGGAGTGGGAATTTGCATGTCAGATGCATTTAGAGGTTAGACTAAGACAACGAAACAGATACTCTTCAGTGAGATACAGAGTTCTGACTGTGAACCATGTTGATGGTTATCTTACTGGTATTATTTCCATCAGACGCTGATAAAGACTGGATCCAGACATTTTGATCCTCGGCTTTCTTTTGATTCTTCTTGGCTTTCCATTTCATATTCTACATCTTCAGCAATAACAGTTCTTTTTCTGTTTTTTAATTAATTTTTCAAATACTAGTCTCATTGAGGAATGGAAATTTTTGTACTATGCAAACCCCCATTCTAATTCACATGTGAGTTAATGTATCTCTCTTTCTTTCTTTTTTTTAAAATTATTTTTGCAGGAAAGAGTTGCTAGCTTTTATGATGATAACCCTTCAATTGCAAATAAAGACTTAGATCATGATGTGATAGCCTTGGTATGTGGTGTAATTATATTTCTAATACGTGATTTTATTAACCATCAAATATAGTGACGAATACATACTATCACGAACAGGGATTGACATTGATATTTTTTACACAGATTCTTGATCGTGATAATCGTGGACGTGTAAAAGGCAGTTTCAAAGGCCTCAATCAAGTATTTAGATCCTTACAAGAAAGTATTACAAAAGGAACATGAATCGCAAGTTATCCTACAGGCTTAAGTGGATAATTTGGAAAATCGACTAGAAGTGGATTTTGTTGGCCTATGGTTTTAGTTGATACTTGGATATTATATGGATGCATGTGCTTTTGGTGAATGAAATTATATGGTTATTTGGGTATTATTTGGATGGCTAATATGTGGATGTTTGAGCTTTAGATGATTGACAACTATGGTTGTTTGAGTTGTTTAAATGGATTGTTATTGATACCAAATAGGTTTAATATTAGAAAGAATTTTTTTTTTTTAAGGAAAAATAGAAAAAACCAAAGCCGTTGACTATCGTTTTTTAGCTCAAAATAGGGTTATGTGAGTTTAAAACAACGACAGACTATGAATATCGTATTAGAAACTAAATTTTCCACAATACTGGGCTGTCGTTTTTTCAAAATAAAAACCACACGAGGCTGTCGTTTTTTAAAAGCTACACTCCAAATTGAGATACAAAAAGCGACAACTATGATTGTAAAAAACGACAGTCTATGACTGGTTTTTCGGGTGTTTTGACGTAGTGGAGTTAACGGGTTGGGTCGTGTAACTCATTAAATTAACAGGTTGTGTTCGAGTTGGATTTTTTGACCCGCTAAGTTAATGGGTCGTGTATGAGTTGCAGTAATTTTAACACAAATTCGTTAACTTGTAATCCGTTAACACGACACGATTGACAGCCCTGCATGAAATTGTATGAGCCAAGAAGAATATGCTACACAGACGACCTGCATGTTTGGTGATCTCAAAGATGAATATGAAATATGAAGTGCTTTTGGTAGCGATTATTTATAGAAAAAATGCCATCTATTGGTGAAGGGCGGCAGCAGGACCTAGTTGGGGTTGGCTACGGTTGAGGGAGAAGAGAAAAAGGGAATAGGAAGAGGAAAAGAGAGAAGAAGGGGAAAGAGGAAGGGAAGAGAAGTGACTCGGGGTCACCTTGTAGTGGCTGGTGTTGCCATTGACGGAAGAGAGCAAATGTTGAAGATGAAAGAAGGAAGGACAGGAAGATCAAGACGAAGAAAACTCGTGGAGAAGAAGAGATGAGGAATAATAAGCCAAAAATAACATCAATTACCTTGATATTGCTTTTTGTTTGTTTCTATTCTGTTTTTATTTTCTTCATTCATTTGAATATTCTTTTTATATACTTTCTTCACCATATTTCTCATAGCAATTACAAAAATATGTATAATCCATCACACTTGATCTAGAAGGAAAAAATTAAAAAAATCTTTGAAAATGTGATGGCCCCACTGCATGTGTCTTCTCTTTCTTTTAAGTTCTGGTTTTCATGACCGATTGTGTGAGCTGTAGATTCCCCAAGTGTCGAATTTTGTCTCCTCAATCTTTGAGTTGGTTGATGAAGAAGAGTTCCAAGAAGAAGAGTTCCAAGAAGAAGCTGATAGTTTTCACTTTTTAAATAAATAATCTCATGAGTGAACCATCTAGCATTATAATTCAAATAATAAGACGTCAATGAATACAATGTTCATATTTCGATTTCATATATATATATATATATATATATATGGAATACAAAATTTTAATATGATGGGCACAATTCGTTTTTTTATTTTTTAGAATTGAATTATGACTTGAAATCATTAGGTCGAATTTCTTGATTGAAATAATTAAATGTGCTAGAATTTTGTATTTTCTAGACTCCAATGAAGGGCCCGCTGAACATTAAGATGTGAAATCATGGTATTGTGCTCTTAGAGATTTTAGATTTATTTTTATTTTTATAATGATCTTGAATTATTATAATATTCTGAAATATTAATTTTTCTAAATCATGATATTTCATTTGTTATTTATGATCATAACATTTGACATCGACGGTCCTATTTTACTTTTAATGAATCGCCAGTCTATTTTCTTTAGATTTATGAATTCTTATACCTATTAAATATTCAAGACCAAAATTGCTTCTATTTTCATAAAAACTCAAATCAAAATCACGAGCTCAAACCGTCAATCAAAATTAGCAATTAAACCCTAAAGTAGAACCTAAATAAAATCTTTCCATCATTTGGATCCTTAATAAAGTGAGAAAATTAAGAGGTTGGTTTAGTGATTAATTCAACAATTAAACTTTAAATCATGCCTACCAAAACATATGTTGTATCTTATGCGTTTTCTCTACAAAAATATCATTTGGCCTGAAGATATTTAAATGAGAAAATAAAATAGCATTCTTATTTTTAATTAAGATTTTGATTCATGAAAAGGGGTTTTTATTTTTAGAGTCTAATTATTTTCTAAAAAATAAAATTTGACTTAATAATAGATTTTACCCTATACGAAGTAGGATTTTCTTTAGCTTTAAACTCAAGTTTCTCAAGTTTCTTAATTCATTTTTGCCTTGTTTTATGACGTGGGTATCTCTTAGGTATTGAAACCAACAGGACTAATCCCCTGTGTGTACTTTCGCTAAACCCATGTGGGAGCAAACCCACACCTTATGTTAGTTTAAATAGCAGCAAATAGCACTCCAAAGGTCTGTCCGAGTAAAAACACAGCAAATAGCAGCAAATTCTTGCCCATCTTTGCCCTATTTCCTAGCAACCAATGAGAACTCAATTTCCTTCTCTTTATTTCGTTTACTACCTTTATTATGATTTATGAATGAGCAGTGCTTCCTTTTTCTTCTAATATTGAAGGCAAGGGTTGGTTGTAACCAGAATGGGATTTATACCTAATTGAATTGAGTTACGGGTAGGTCATAAAAAATTTAAGTTGCAACTATATGATCTTTTTGTGCTAGTTTTAGGAAAACAAAATATTTGATCTTATGCCGGTTTCCTTAATTTGAGCAGAACCCCATTAAATCAGCAAACCAGAGATCGATGGAACAAAGGCTAACATAATTATGGTGGTCTATAAATGGATTTGTTGTTTCACTAGTTGGAACTAGGAAATCTTTGGAAATGACCATTTTCTGATTCAAAGGTGCTCATAGACAGCATCTATTGGACGCGAAATTAGAGCCACATATTTCCCGATTTAAAATCTTTTTTGAATGTGCAAGTAGAGAAATATAAATGGATTTCAATGAAAACACACCATTTCAATTTTCATGTTTCATTCTATTCAATACACCTGAACAGCTAGCACCCTAGTCTGAAATAATGGAAACAGACACTTTGGGTCCACCTTATTTATGAATCCCACAAAAAAAATAGGCTAATGAATAGTGATATATAACTCTTTCTTTTAGGGAAAACAAGCTAATTATAGTCGTCAACATCGTATGCACTTTATTTTAGCTAAATAACAAAGCTCTATTTAGCGGGAAGAGTGGATCCATAAACTTACGGGGTATACATATATACTAGTGTAGCCCTGCACGTGCAAGGTTACAATATACAAGCAAATATCTAAAAAGGCTAACTTAAATTAAACCTGAATTGCCAGTATTATTCACTTCTTTCACTTGTGAAAAGCCTATGATAACTAAAGGAAACAAAAGGATACAATAATATCACTCAATGAGATTTCATTCTTTAGTCTTAATACTAAATAAACAACCACAATAGTAAGAACAACCAAATACAAATGGTTGGGATAAGGTTCTAATGATGATGATCATGATGGATAATAACAACAACAACAAAATACTATAAGGAAGATATATATTGAGCATCACAGTTGGTGTCCATCTCTTCCTCTAACTGAGATACATGCAAGATGATTAATACTAAAAGGAAAATATATATTGAGCATCACAATTGTTCATCTCTTCCTCTATCCGATAGTCAAAATCTATTGCCAACCTAGCATAGTTATAAAAATGTTGTTAAGTATAGATTAATAATTTAGTCATTACTTCGTCTAAGAGTCTGGAGACTAGGTATTTAATCTCCCTAATAAACGTTCAACGACAGTGCCCACTGATTTATATTAATGAAGACTCTCAAGCTTTTTAAAAGCTTGTGGGTAGATTGAATATTTTGCATGATTTCAAATATGGCAGCAATCGACTTTAAATGAGCAAGTCAAAGGGATCGAACATACACGATACATAATCTAAAATACCTTTGCAAAATTTCTTCATAACCATCGAATGCATTATTTTATTGAGAAGTTGCATTATATATATTACTCATTTAAAGTTTTCTCATCATAGCCTCAGTTGCTTATATGTAAATGGTGAATTCTCCATATAAATCATTGTTTGGTCCTTCTTGTTGCACTTTTGAATAGAGAGTTCCATTTTTTATTGATCTTTTTTTTTTCTTAGTAAAGAAGATAAACTCCATTAAAAGGAAAAAAAAAAGAAAGCTGGACAACAAAATTAACCCCATAACACAAATAAGAGGGAGCATCAAAACGAGTCTCACCCAACAACAAATCATAAGACCTACTAGCACAGTCATGCACAATCCTATTAAGAGTCCTAACAGCATGAAAGAACTCAACTAATCCAAAATATTTAAGACTATCCAAAATACCGAAACGATGGGTGTAATATACCAGTTTTGGCCACCCTTAAGTTCCTGAATCTTGTCTAGTGAATTGGAAGCAACATGAACTAATGATAACCCTTGCCATCTGGCGACAAATATGTCCGAGAGAACGGCCTTTGCCTCGACATCTTTAGCAAAAGCCTCCTTTGTGCTATTCACAAAACCCAAAGAAAACAAATTTTCACCAACCCAAATTGCAAACTCATAACCCGCCTTATCATCACAGGCTCTAAGGCAAAATCACAAAAGACTTTAGTAATTGGATCATTTGTTCCTCTAAGTAAACTAGAGGGTGTCTTAAGGAAATATTTGCCATGGTCATTGGGAATGAACTTATAAGAATCCAAAACTTTCCTGGCTAAGGAAATTATTTTAATGTGGTGGCAATCCGCCCCCCGAGAAATTTACTAAAAGCATCCTCAAATATCACTATACTTCCAAAAGCATCCTTAAATACATGTAATGCCCAAAAACATCTTATACAACATACCCTAATTTTTTTCTGACCAAATTGCCCCTCTAACCCCTTTCTCACGACATCGAAACTTGATTTGGCACATTGAAGTATTTCGAGCTAGTTCAATGATCTAACTGCTAGTCCCCAAGTGCAAGGCTATCAATTTTGTAGTTTTAGCCAATGAGTCAGGATCGTATCCGCATGGATTTATTTACTTGAACTTGTCTAAATAAAAACTAGAACTAGCCTAAATAAAACCTATAAAACCTATACATCAATTGAACGACTGAAATAAAAATCTAAAAATTAATTACATCCCATCAAAACTACAACGTTGATAGAAAATAACCTAATCTAAAAACAACCTAGACTATACTAATGCTAAAGACTGCAAAAATATAGATCCATTAGACCATCAAAATCATCAAAAAGATAAGAAAATCAGAATTAAAAAAATAAAATAAAAGAAGATATGGATTTAGATTTTCAGTTTTCAACACTCAAACTCCATGCTTAGGGCCAATAAATTAAATTGGAAACACAACACCAAGCATAATCTGTCACTTTATGCAAATACGTTGTGTTGATCCATTAACAATCATTATTGCGACTCATAAATCTTATTTATTTCATGAGCAATTCTAAGAATACATGAACAAGAGCTTGGAAATCAGAAAATCTAAATGGACTACCTACTACCCTAGTTATGCAAAACACCAAGTCAAGGGAGCATCCGACGTGGAATATATCATCTTTTGAATGCTTGATCAACACTAATTAGACCTAGGTGGGGGAAGAGAGGGATAGAGTGGTGGGTGTGTGGAGGAGAGAGAGGAAGAGATGGGGCATGTGGGAGAGAGGAGGGATGGAGCATGGACGTACAAGGGGGGTGCCTCCCCTTAAATAGTTTTTGGACTTCTCTCTTGGTGAGAGACTTCTTCTTCTAATTGGACTCTTTTGTTTGCTCCTCAAGAAACTCTCCTATCCTTAGCAAGACTTTTAATTTTAATTAATCTCTTGCCAAGGATAGAGTCTTCTTATGCAACTCAATGTATGTGTGGATTCCTTTCCATCTTTATAATCGTAATCCCGAGTAGATATTTTAACACTTGCTTTTAGAGGTAATATATCTCATTTCAGCCTTGATTTACACTATCTTGGGCTCCATTGACATCTACTCTGAATAAGCTATCCAATGGTGGGTAGATTTTGCTGATTCGACGGCTGGATTGAGAGTTATGTTCATTATAAGTTAATGCCCTTGAGAAAATCCGGGAATAACTGTGCAAATAGGGAAGTTTCATATGTGTGGGCATCTAAGGCTTGTGGGCTCATCTTGGACGTCCAAAAGAGCATTCAATTTCTTTCTTTCTTAACTTTCTTTCTTTCTTTGACTTTATCTCCTAGTTGGCTTAGATCTCATCTTCCTTTAATTCAAAATTTATCAAACTTCTCTTGGATCTTCTTTCCTAGCTGAACACATCTATTGCTTGGATTTGAATTTGGATTCTTGGTGATGAGAGAGTCTTAAATCTTGGACATCAAAGGAGAGAAGAATTTCTTCAATTTAGAAATTTGGTAAGCAACACAAGTGGGACCCATCACCTTGAGGGTAAATGGGGATTCACGCCGGGGGTGGTCCCTACTCTTTCTATTTTTCTTTTCTTCTTTCTATTCTTCTCTTAATTTCTTCCAATGTGTGGGCCCTTTATGTGATAGTCTCCTACAAAACAAAAGGAATAATGCAATTAATTAATTGTGTGAGACAATTGAATATCATGCATGGGACCCATCTAATTTTCTAATGTGATTAATTATATCATGATGCGAGAGATTAATGCATGTTTAAAAAGCAAAAAGTCTAATTGGTGGGATGATCTAGTGGCCCAAAACCTTAATTTCATCAAAACCATGCAGTTGAACCAATTTTGACTCATTTTTACCTAATTTTCAATTTTATGCACAAATGTATGAATCATGGAATTTTATGCAATTGAATGTGAATTGACCTAATTAAGTCCACTAATGTACATGAAATGATGACTTTATGTGCTAATTTTGTTGACTTGTCATTCAACCCCTTTCCCGCGATATTGAGACTTGACTTTACGACATCGAGACTTGATTTGGTACGACACATGAAGTATTTCGAGGCCAGCTCAACCCTTTTGTCGTGACATCGAGACTTGATTTGAAAAAGCGCATTGAACTATTTTGAGGTTAGTTCAACTCCATTCTCTTGACATTGAGACTTGATTTCGTGACGTCGAACTTGATTTGGCACATTAAAGTATTTCAAGCCTAGTTCAACTCCTTTCAACATCAAGACTTGATTTGACGCATTGAAGTATTTGTAGGCTAGTTTTTCTTCTTCTCTTTGTTTCAATTCTCGAACTCGCTAGTTGATTTTTTTTCCTTTTCTCATTAGCCCTTAGATATGCTTTTCAAAAGTCCGTAATTCGAAGATCGAGAGATCTAAGGGCTAATTAGAAAAGGGAAAAAAAACCAACTAGGGAGTTTGAGAATTGAAAAAAAAAAAACTAGTCTTGAAATATTGCAATGTGCCAAATCAAGTCTCAATGTCGCGAAATTAAGTCTCAATGTTGTGAGAAAGGGGTTGAACTAACCTCTAAATACTTCAATATGCCCAGCCATATAAAGTCTCGATATCGCAAAATCAAGTCTCGACAATGGGAAAGGGGTTAAACTAGCCTCGAAATACTTTAATGTGCTAAATTAAGTCTCGATGTCATGAGAAAAGAGTTGGAGGGGCAATTTTGCCAGGAAAAAAAAATCAGAGTATGCTATATAAGATGCTTTTAGGAATTACATGTATGTAAGGATGCTTTTGGAGGTATAAGGATATTTGATGATGCTTTTGGTAAAAACCCATTCTTATATCTCCAAATAGCCCACCAAAGGGCCACAACCAATGCCTTGATATTGTGAAAGAAAGAATGAGGAAATCAATCACTCATAGAAAGAATGAGGAAATCAATCACTCATCTCACTAACCCTTATCAAGCATTAGAAGCCCCTATAGAGGAGACGAGGCCGCCCTAGCAAGCTCACATTGAAAAAAGGCATGAATGCTCGTTTCCTCATTTTATGAGATAAGGACATACGACATTAGAACTAATTCCCTTAGAGTTTAGCCATTTGTGAACTTGAATGGCATCTCTAAGGGTTTACATCTATTTGAGTGGACTTGACAGTTGGATTGAGGGTCAAATTTTTCTATTGTGATATAAAGTCAATAAACTTGTGGGCTATCGATGAAGGGGATAGAGTTATGGGCTTGACCCCAAATTTTATAGAAAGAGACATCTTGGATGGGCCAATATATTAAGTTTGAGGTTAATCCCATGTCTCTAACTCCTCCATTCGTGGTCCACAAATGTAACAGCTTTTTATTAAAGAAAAAAATCGACCCACGATCGAACGATGCAATCCGTTCGGATAGGTGAAAACTTGATGGATCCAGTGTAATTCACGGGGTTCCATGTGTGTAAAAGGTTTGGATGTATCATAAAGTCAGTCCCACTATGTTGTCCCTTACCATAATATGGCTAGGGATGGATGCACATGAATATTTTCCATATTTATATATAAACTTAAAATTTCATCAATTAATTTGATTCCAAATAAATTTAATTTTCTTTGATCTAGTTTCCTAATCCATATACAATCATCTTATCTTTCAATCTAAGACCAACCGGATTCTATTTTAGTTGAACCGCCATGCCCTTTTTTTTAGGGCAAATCAAAGGAGTTTGAATAAGTTTGGATGATTCAAGAAGAACCCCATATTTGGTATGGATGAGTTCAAGCTTGCATTATGGGAAAAATAAATGGATTTTGTTGTGTTGGCACTATGATTTTAGGGGAAGATATATATTGAACGGGATTAGGTTTGGAGTGATGGCAGGTATATAAATTAGATAAAAAAGAAAGGGGAGTTGTGGACTTAGAGTGGGCTTGGAATTGGATAGTAGTAGACAGCCAGAGGGAGAAAGAGATGGCCTCGGTAGGGACAGAGGGAGAGATAGAGCTTTGAATGTGCGTGATGGCAATGTCTAATGATAAGTTGTGGAGAGACGCGAGACTTTCCACGCAAGAGAATATCGCAAGAGAAGGCTGTCTGCAATAGAGGAGCAAGCGAGATAAGAACAGGGGTAGGATTTTTGTTCATATGCACACCACTCTTGCAATTATAGCTAGGGCACATTTTAGGGCACGAATTACTCGCCAGCTTAGGAAAATCAATGTTTGTTTGTGTAGCTGGGCATCTTTTGGGAAAGCTATTAGCTGAGAGGAAAGAGGATTCCTTCGTCCCTCGAAACTGGGCTATCCCAATCCCCAGACGAGTATTTTTTAGGGTAGGAATTATAGAATCCAATGTTTGGCCAACATTGCGAGATCTTACCATCTACACTCATCCAAAGGTTCTATATTTTTCACAAATTTCTTTTAATCCACGAATAATTAAGACCAAACTTTCAATTTCACCCCTCCCAACCCTTTTCTTTTAGAGATGATGAATGGTCCAGATTGTATAAGTGGGGCTTCAAGAATTAAAAAAAAAAAAACATAAAAACAAAATATATTTTTTTTTCTCTTTTTGGATTTTTTTTGTTATATTTCATCTAGAATATATACCTTTTCTAAATAAGTCTTCACAAAACAAAACGTTTCTTTTATAAAAAAAATCTTTTTGTGGTGCAATTTTTTTAGTCTTTTAGAATCTTCCCTTTTTTATTACACCATTGGTATCATTTCTTTTTCTATATGTTGTTATTTTCTTATTCCTTCTATGTTTTTATATAATTTTAGCTTCAGTTTTGGATTTGTCATGCTTTCAATTTCTTTGCCCTTTTAATATATATATATATACTTTGAATGTTGTTGTTGTCTCTTTGGCTTTAGCTTTATTTATGCACCCCTATCTTCAGCAATCCATCCTTTGGAATATTTAAATAGCCAGTTTAGATATTATTTTTTATTTCTTTATTTGTTGAAAATGTTTTTCTTCTCAAAGGTTTTTGTTTATAATTAGACCCTGGCTTAGCACGTGTGTTCTTTGCTAGTCTTTTGTGATACTGCCTTTAGAGCCTCCAATGGTAAGTAGGTTATGTGTATGCAATTTGGTTGGTGGCAATCTCTTTTCTCTAGCTTTTGTAAATGGCGCAAAGGGCTCTTCTGCGAAAAAAGTCGAGGCAAGGGCTATTCTCTGAGGCATATGTTTTACCAGACGATAGGGGTTCTCATTAGTTCATTTTGTTTCTTATTTGCTAGGGGTGATCTAGGCACCTAAAGGTGGTCAAAATTGGTCTATTGCACCCATCATTTTCTGATATTTTGGATTGTGCCAAATATTTTGGATTAGTTGACTTTTTTCATATGTCTAGGACTCTTAATAGGATTGTACATGATTGCGTGCTAGCAAGACTTATGATTTGTTATTGGGTAAGGTTCATTTTGATACTCCCTCTTAGTTGTATTTGGGTGGCTAGTCTTATTGTCCTACTTTTGTTTCTTCTCTTTCAATGGAGTTTATCCTCTATCCTCTTTACCCCCCACAAAAAAAAAAAAAAAAAAAAACCTTCCCACTTCTACATGAATTGCTCATAAGTAGCAATACCTATCAATTGTGGTGCTATGTTCTTTTTAATTCTCCTTACCTTTAATCCTTAAGGAGGCCTGAAACTCTCTCATTCTCACTCCACCATACTTGTCGGCAAGAATTTACATAAGTTGCATAGGATGGTTCTAAAGAATGAGTTTTTTTTTTTTTTAGTCTAAAGAAAAAGAAAACTATTAAAGGCTTTAGGGCCATTGACCCTCCTGAATTTATGGTGTCACCCATGATGATCACATGTGAAAATGTCCACAGGAGAAAATTCCTCCCTCCTTAAATTTGGTGAATATGGCCAACACTCTTTAAGTCTAAATATTGCTGTTAGGGGATTTCTACAAACAGTTGGTAGGCAGTGTGATTTTCTAACACCAATCAACAACTAAATGCTATGGCAATGCAACTAAGGCAAACATACATCAAACCACCATCATGTAGAAAGATCAAATAAGACAAGAAACACACAGACACAAGATTTACGTAGTTCGATAACAACGCGTAATCTACATCCTTGGGAAAACAATGTAGAGCTTCCTTTTTTACCTTTAATGGAGATTACAAGCCAGCTACCAAGTGAATCTCTAAGAACATACTTACAAGTTACAAGCTTTCAAAGCTTTCTTTCCTCCCCTTTATCTTGGTCTTCTTGGAGAAACCCTTCTCTTGCCTTTTTTCTCAATCTCTACACTCTCTCTACAAGGAATACAAAGAAATGCAATAGAATGTCATTCTCTTTTTCTGGGGAAAAAAACAAATAAAGGAGATTTTGGTTCACACATGTGTTGCGCGCGCACACATATACAACAAATATTTTAAAGGATTGTTCATTTGTTAATTCCATTCAATTTCTAGAAAGATGATATTAAAATTACCGACATTTTAACATTATAATATATGGTCAATCTAGCTGCAATTAGGGAGGCCCACTATGATTGGAATGGAATCCCAAAGAATGTCTTTGGAAAGAGGATGTATGTATGTTTCAAGGGTTCAAATTCAGTGGGTTGTCAATGGCTACCATGTTTTTAGGGCACATTTGGCAAATGTCCAAGCAAAGGATTCCTTGCAATTTTACGCGATTCCGTGGAAAATCCAAGTTTGATTCAATGCAAAAAATGCGTCCTGGCAATCCTCTGGTCTTTGCTTTTGATTATTCTCACATTCAAACCTCCTCCTCTCTGATTATGCAAATCCGCCCAAGTAAAGAAAGCGGAGCTACAGTGTAATTTGTCGGTAACTTAGGGGTTACCATTTTTCTGTTTGGAAACCTCATTTCTGAGTCCCACAAGTAAGATCATAACCATCAATCATGTTTAAAAGGCTCAGAATGGCCATGTGATGAAAAATCAACCGTCGATTCTTCACAGATTTTGAGATATTTGAGAAAACGTCCCAAAATATTCAATCATAATTTCTGGGTTTTTGTGGGCCCCCATTTAGATAATCTGAACCGGTCAAACTCTTCAGGATGTCCATAATGGGTTGTAGTCCAATTTTGGCATTTAGATTCATTGTGGATCATTATAAAAGGCAAAACATTATAGACCGTTGATATGACAGAATGCAAAAAAGGGGATTACATAGGCATTCCGGTTTTTTTTTTTTTTTTTTTCATTTGTTTGAGTCTTGCAGGCTTCAAAATGATGATCCAAGCCGTGCATAATTTCCAGTACACTAAAAACGTGTAGGGGATCAAATTTTAGTCGTAGATCCATAGTGGATCTTGAGATATTTATAAAAAAAAGCCCAAGTTTGCAAACTATTATTTTTTAAATTTATGTGGTCCCCATTTGAAATATATGACTCGTTCAAACTCTCTAGAGTGCCAAGGCTGGTTATGTTGTAAAGTCCGGGATTCGAACCCGAGAAGGGGGGCGGGGGGGGTGAGCTTGACTTAGTGACCAATTATGCCATATTTTAACTTTTTTAAAACAATTAGTCATAAGTAATGATATAGAACTAAAGTGCTGAAGCTAACAAAGATAATCACCACAAAGCATTCACTATAACACAATGATTTATAATGGTTGGGCCTCAATGCCTACATCCACTACCAGCTTGTGATCCTACACCCCACCGGATTTCTACTATCTGTGCTTTTCAATAGGCTAAGCAGTAACCTTTACAAAATGCTTTTCAAGGCTAAGCAATAACCTTATAATATCTTTCCAAGGCTAAGCAATAACCTCTTGGGTTTTAAGGTTCACTCCTAACCTTTACACTTATGCTTGTCTAAGGCTAAGAAATAACCTATTACCCTAAGAATGATTGTTTCTAAGAAGTGTCTACACACCACTTGAACATATATAATTTAAGCTCAATTACAAGTCCTCTTAATTAGGTGGATATGAAAGTAAAAATCTAACTCACACAACACACTAAATAATGAAAAGATGAATGCGCAATGTGTTTGTGTGAAAACTTCTATCAAGTTTAAAAACGATAGCTCAATGAGTATAAGCTTAAAGCTTTTGAAAGTTTCAATCACAAATGTTTTGATTGAAATGAAAATGCTAATCACATGCTCTTTGAATAAACAACTTGTAAAGATATGACTTATCAAGTTTTGCAAGTTGTATTGAAGTTTCAAATCTAAAACATGTGTTGCATGAGCATAGTTGTTTTCAAAATAAATTAGTTTGCCTATGTGTTCATAGAATGAACACAACTAGTTAGAGATTCAACAAAGTATGAGATTCATGCTATGAGAGAAATCAAAGTTTTAACAAATCATGAAATCATTATGATACGAAAGTTAAACCAACTTGGTTTGAATCTAAATGAAGAATCCAAAATAACAAAGCAATTCAAAGTGAAATATATGTAATGGATTCATCAAATCATAGTTATCATGCTAAAATAGATTTAACAAATATTTAAAAAAAGCATGAAAATATATAATAAGGAAAACTAAGCTTGCATGAAAATATATGATAAGGAAAACTGAGCTTACTTAGATGATTTACTCATGATTCCAAGCTTTAGCTTTCCTTTATGAACCTCTAGTCTTCCTTAGCTCATTCCCCTTTGTTTGGCCTCAAAACACCTTAAGGAGTACCTCTTGGTTCCTCAATCTTGGCCTTCGAATGAGCGGTTTATATAAAAAAAGTTATCCAACGGCTATCTGGTCAGTTAACCGACTTCAAGTTCGGTTAACCAAACTCCCAAGGGTAAAAAAAAAAGGGCTAGTCTTGACCATTATGGAACTTGAACCGAATAGGGTTCGGTCAAAATTCGGTTAACCAACATCTTGAGTTCGGTTAACTGACATTACTATAGCAAAGTACTGTAGCACCGCAAAAAAAGTTTTTCTTTTTAAAAAAATCAAGCAAAAAGCTACTCCAAAGTATTTTGCCAGTGGGAGTTCTGGGCCATGGAAATCATGCTTAGATTCATGTTTAAATCAATCCAAAAGTTCTTTCCAAACCATGAACCTATCATGCCTAAAATGATTTACAAATCTAGGTCCAAAGGCTTGCTTGATTCGAAAATCTTCTTTTCAAAATTTAATGCATCCAAGTTTAAAATCCAAAACATGCATGTAACATAAGTTCTAAAAGTTTTAAAACAATGCATATAAAAATCAAGATTTCAAGTTTTTCAAAATCAAATGCTTATGTGAAAACTCGAATGATGCTAAAATGATAATACATCCATTAAATTTCAAAACACAAAATCTATAACAGACTTTTTATGGATTTTGAGAAAATTACAAAAAACTATAACCATTGGATCACATAGAGTATAGATTATAGGATTCCTTTCTTTTTCCGAACTTGGAACTCTCCTAAAACAATCCTCTTTGAGGATTGCTTGATTCTTGTTGAACAAAGGAATCCTTTAAAGAGAGAATTCTTCTCCATTTGCCAAACGTGCCCTTAGGAGTTGGAGTTTCAGATTATTGACCCAACAATGGATTTTGAAACTCTGTACTCTTTTCAAAATGGGAGTGGTTCATCAAAATCTATGATATTTCAATCATGTGATTTTGTATCATGAAGCATTCCATCAAATCATTTAGATGATCTCAGTCGTCCATTAATGTTATTATGTAAATTAACGAAACTGTAAAATACTCAGTTGGTTAGAGATCAGTGTGCTTGTGTGTGAGTTGTAATCACCCGTGGAAAGCAACTGTTTGGAATTTTACCAAAAAATAATAAGGAATTATGCTAAATGCCAAATATAAAATGATAAACAAGAGTTTAAGGGTTTTTTTTTTTTTTTTTGACAAAAATGCCTATGGGTTGCAGTATCACTACTAGTTTCCCCTTTACAAATGACTCGATTCCATGATATGATAGAGTTTTGGATGATTCCATGAAATCATAGAATCTTCTTTTTTCCATGAAATTTGCATGTCGGGTTATACTTTAATATCATGGAATGTCGGGTTATTCCGTGACATCGTGGGATAAAGGTCCTCAATCGACATTGTGAATTGTCTGGACCCTCTGCCATTTTTCTCAACTTTAAGAAATTTTGTTCATAAAATTCCAATTTGAAAATGTTGAGGTATTTTAAAACTTAGGCCTTTTTTTCCAGGTTTTATTTAAAAAAATTGTACAAAATGATTTTGTAAATGATTATTAATGAAAATAAAATAAATATATAATATTAGTGGTCAACTATCCGTTGGCCCCATGTCTAAACAATATTGCCTTCCCTGTTGGGGTCCCTCCTGCGGGTTCAAGGTTGGCCCACCCTAAACTGCATCCCTAAATAATAATCTCTTTTTTCGTTCTTAAGATACAGATAATTGAATTAGTATTATGCCCCCCTTTGATGCATATAGAGCGGAGACAAAAGGTCTCATTAAGAGATTGAGCTAGGACAAATGCCAGTAGCCAATCGCCAATCTAAAAGCCTTGAATTTTAGGGTGTGTTTGGCATCGTGCCATTTGGATGTTCCCATGTTCCCACGAGATGAAGCTGTGGAAAACATATTTCGTATGTATAAATCATTATTCCTAATTTTAGTCTCACTAGAAGGAATTTCAAAATCTTAAACCGCTAGCGTAAGAAAGTTGGGATGAAAAAACTTTATTTTGTTTAGAAACAACTCACCGACACAATTATTTCATACTTATCTCTTGCACTTTAAAGAAGGTCATTTAAAAGCTTCAAATCCTCTCACTTATCTTAAAGATAGGCCCCATTTTTACAATCTCAAATAAAGTGGCCCCACTTGGTAATTCCTAAAGGTGGGTCACATCTCACATGGTCACAATCACAAAAGGTGGGGTCTATATTATAATTCCTATAATCGTTGGACCACATTATAAGTCCTATGAATGTGGGCCCTATGTTCTAATTTCTAAAGGTGTACATCATGTTGAAGGTAGACCCATTTTATAATTCCTATAATAGTGGGATTACATTATAAATCCTATATATGGATGTGAGCCCAGGTTCTAATTTCTAAAAGTGGGCACCACATTGTAATTTTTAAAGGTGGGTCCAATGTCCACAATCACAAAAAATGTGGCTCCACTTTGTAATTTGTAAATGTGGGTCACATGGTCACGATCACATAAGATAGACCCACATTGTAATTCTTATAAATGTAGGCCCCATATTCTAATTTCTATAGGTGTGTACCATATTGTAATAAGGTGGTCCCATATTTACATTTACAAAAAGGTGGCCCCATATTATAATTCCTATAAAGGTGGGCACACATTGCAAATCCTATGAATATGGGCCCTGTGTTCTAATTAATTTTTAAATATGGGTATCACGTTGTGATTTTTACAGGTGGGTCCCATGTAGGATAATAATGGAGTGCTAAAACAATAAAAGGTGGGTTCCACATTATAAATCTTATGATTCTTTTCCTCCTGTTCTTTAGAACAAGATTTTTATAACGTTTCAAAATAAGTTCCATACAACGTATTCTCTACCAAGTAATTTAATATAATGTTGCCAAACAAGTTCTGCATAGTACAGTCTTGGCACAACCTGATCTCAGCACAACCTGATCTAAGCACAAAATTGAAAACAACATGAGAATGATGCCAAATGGGCCCTTAATGGCTCTATATGTGTTTGAAATCTAAATGAAATGCGATATTAGTTGTGGTATATGTGGCTATATGGAAAATCTTATTTTGAAAGAGTTTTTAATTTTTGTAAGAATTGGAGTGGATATGATTAATCAAAAGCAAAGAATGGGCAAGGAATTCTTTTGGGGGCTCCAACGGTGCTTGTTTGACATATAATGGATAGTCAAATTGGGTTGTTCTTCTTGTTGAGGTCATATCGCCCCATGGTTTGACACCTTTGTGCTGTTCCAGGGCTGAAAGCTCAATGGGCCACAGGGTCAATGCGCCAGGGTTCTTAATGGCTCTATATGCGCTTGAAATCTATAAGTTCCATATATTCACATATCTGACCTTCCCCACTATTTTTTTCCTCGGTTGGCCGATTGACTCTGAGTGATACTTTCAACTTGAAAGCCCATGGATCTATCCCTTGGCATGTGTGTAATACCAAGGTGCCAACACCACTCAACAATGCATAGTGTATTTATCCATATTTCTAAATGCAAGCCACTCTATAGGTTTCATAGCCAGTGATATTGAACAATATGGTAGAATTTCCTTTGCTGGTATTTGTTTTCTTAGGGATTTTACTATTTCAGAGTCTCAAAAACCATTTTACTGATCCACTGATGGTTCAGTTATTAGACATTTGCCACCACACGAGAATGACGAGGGATCAATACCAGGACCTTTCTATTTGTTTTTTATTATTTTGGGGTTTTTACAGGAAAAAACACTTTATGTGGTCAGTACACCGAATATGAAACATTAGGCAAACATGCACCTAACAGGGAATCCGTACAAGATTACTAGTTTTTTAAACCATTTTTTTGGTGGTCGAATTCGACGTTCAGTTTCAGCTCTGGAGGTTGAATTCGATCCTCAGATAGAATTCATTATATATCGAATCCCGTCTTCCTTTCGTTCCTTACCCTTACGAATCGTGGTCGAAAAGATGGAAAGTGCGTTAAAGGCAGTCTTTGCCTGCTTTCACCTCCCTTGGGCATCTTCCCTATGATCTAAGGTACATATGCAATGAATGAGTAAGAATATGAGTAGGGCTGAACTTCTCATGGTTTTTCAATGAATTTATTTGCCATTTTGGGCATCTTCCCTCTAAGGCTTAAAGACTGTTTTTCTTGTAGCCGTGGTCTCAATAGTTTCCTTGAGTTTCCATGGGAATTCAAGCACTAGTTTATTATTTTATGCATTTGCATTTCATACAAAGAATTGAAAAAAAGCAAGAAACTAAATAAGCTCTAAAAACATATTTTCTAACCTAACATTTCACTTCATTTACCATGAATTGGCAGTATAAGGTTGACTCACAAAATTTTAGTATGAACTTGTGAAATTGACCTCACATTCTCCACTCGTTTCTTGTTGATTTGGTGAGTATCCATTCAATTCTTGTTGATTTTGATCCTTTCATTTAAATGAACTCACCCACTGAATCATCTTCTCTACAGAAACTGTGGTTAACCGAATGCTTTTACGAGTATGGGTGGATGGAGCCATGGGTGTGGTCGATGGATGTAAAGGCTGACATTCCCCGTCAACAGAATGGAAGTGACAATGTCTTTACCTGTGCGTTTGCGAAGCACTGTATTTTCCGCCGCCCAGTTCGGCTCACCCAAGCTGACATGCCATATTTCCGCCCTAGGATTTTGATCGAGATATTCAAGCAAAGCTGGGAATTAAATGAAAATAGACTCAATCTCCCTGACCTTTGGTGACAAGGCAGTTGGTGTATCACTTTTATTGACATTGAGATAGGATGTAACTCTGTAACTTTGGAATATATGATTGGAATGGCTATATTTTGATTGACAAGAAAGCAGTAGAAAGGAAGTTCTTTAACTCATGTCTAATAGTCGTAGTCTGTAAAGTTATTGAATTTGAATTTTATTGATATTGGATGTAATTTGAATGTTGCATGTGAATGGATTAAGGTTGTCTTTGTTAACTGTTGTATTTAGACTTTGGAAGGTTTTATTGACTTTGGAATGGTTGTATTTTGATTGACAACTTTCTTAGAATGAAAGTTTTTTTTTTTTTTTTTTACTACTTTCCTCCTAGCGTCAAATTCGACCTGGAAATACACAAGGAAAGGTCGAATTCGATGCTGGGCATTAAGTTCACCCCTATATATTTTAATTCCCAGCGTCGAATTCGACATACCTTCGTGCTATTCATGTTCGCATTCGATGCAGGTGTCGGTTCCAATTAAAAAACCGCTCTTCCAGTACCTAAAGTAGAAGAACTCATGTACAATTCCGGTCGAATGCGACTTTGGACGACGACCCTCACTTGTTACAGCGATGGTCGAATTCGACCCTCAACACAGAAAATGAAGCCCCTCACTTGTTATAGCAAGGGTCGAATTCGACTCTCAACACAGAAAATGAAGGTCGAATGCCACCACTAAAAAAAATGTTAAAAAAATTACTTTTTCTGTATGGATTCCCTTTTTGGTGCAATACTGACTAAAGTTCACTGTTTGGTGTAGTGGCCACTTAAAGTTATTTTTCTGGTAAAAACCCCTATTATTTTTGTTGTTATTTTTTTTTTTAAGTTGCAAATGTGGATGTAGCCTGATTACCTTCATTGACCCGAATTTATTTTTGTTTTTGATAATTTGTAGTTTTCTTTGTATTGAGTGGATACTTACACGTCGGAAACCGAACTTCTGCCCCTTCATTCTTTTCCAAGTGGCAAATAGTTCATGATTTTACCTTCACTGACCACCTGATTTTTCAAAACCCACGAAATTCTGTAGGCAAAAGAGATACCTTGCATGCTTTTACCATCTCCTTCCCAAATAATTTACCAAGCCGAAGGAAACTTGCGGCTCTCAAGTTTCAATGATTTTTACGATTTATATGTGCCCTTGTTCATGTTCTCCCAATTTTGGACTTGAGCCACGCCACGAAGGCACATTAGATGCTTTCTTCTTCCAATTCTTGCTTGGGGGGCATTTGGAAACTCTAAAAATAAATTTTTATTTTTTAGATTTAGAGCTCTTTTATGGAGGAGGACAATGCGAAATCTGTGAGTGTTTTGCATGAAAATAACCACATATAATTTTAAGAATTACACAAATGATAGGTTCTACATTGTAATATTGAAAAGGTGGACCCCAATTACTAGGGCCATTTGGTAAATATTTTACTTTTAAAATCAAGTGAATGAAGTGACGTAAAGTATCAAATCAAGAGGGAATAAAATATAACTAAGTTGTGATGATATTTTATTTTTAGTTGTTTGGTATGGAATCTTTTGGACTTTTTGTATAGAGAAGTAGAGTTTCTTTTTGTCTTTTAGTGGATAAAGGTGGTTGCTTTTTTACTTTTTTTGAAAAAGATGGAGGAAATTTTGAATTAAAGTGCTTTTGATGTGTCATCTCATATGAAAAATAAAGGCTTTACTTGCCTTTTACTATTCTAGTAAAGTGCCAAACGGGGGCCCGTTTGGTAATTTTACTGTAAAATAAAGATGAAGTAAAGCATCAAATCAAGAGAGAATAAAGTATGAGTAGGTTATGATGGTATTTTGTTTTTAGTTGTTTAATATGAAATATTTTTTACTTATAGAAAATTGGAGTTCTTTTGTCTTTTAGTGGAGAAAGGAGGTTGTTTTTTTACTTTCTTTTTAAAAAATGAGGAAATTTTGAAAAAAATGTACTTTTGATGTGACCCATTGTCTGAAAAATGGAGACTTTACTTGACTTTTACTAAACTTGTAAAGTGCCATACGGGCCAGTGTGACCTCAATTAGTAATGAAATGATAGTTTTTTTCATAATTTTACTAGACAGACTTATTGAAAATTAGATTTTAAAAATTAAAGTTTTATTTTGGTCCTTAATTAAATTAAATTAGAGTTTCCAAATGGCCACTTGTTAGATTTGAATAAGAGTTGCTGGTATATTCCAAATTGGCGCAACATCTGTTTCTAGTCTAGCATATTTGCTTGTAGATTGTCTAGGCATGTGCTTATATGCTCCTCTTAGTATCATCCAATTGTCAAAGAACTCCGATTATTCTTTTAGTGAGTTGTTCAAGAAACATACCTGATAACTCCTCATTATAGGTGTTCATGAGCTGTGAAGGACTGGGCCTAGCCTCCTCTATCACTTATCAAACCCAATGTTCAAGTTAGCATTCAACTCATGGGCAAGATAATCAGGCTTAGGCCCATTCCATTTGCAAAAGATAATATATTAATATACCCTTTTGTATCAAATATGTGGGGCCGGGCAGGACCTTTAAGAATACATAGGCTAGGCCCAATAATTAGGCCTCAAAACCAGGGCCAGGTGCAGCCAATGGGCGTAGAAACCACTTGGGCCTATGTATCATGGTTCATAGATGGTCTAGTTGTGACTTTGATCCGCACACGGGCTACTAATCCCTGACTTACATTGGACCCCACCGATGTGATAATTAAAACCTAATCATTGTCATTTTGTTTTCTCTTACAGAGTCAACACGCATGGCCTGCAAGTCTTTGCACTGTTGTATCTATAAGCAATAATTCAGATCTCTCTCCACAAAAGTCCTCCAAGTCTTTGCACTGTTGTATCTATGGGCAATAATTCAGATCTCTCTCCACAAAAGTCCTCCAAGTCTTTGCACTGTTGTATCTATGAGCAATAATTCAGATCTCTCTCCACAAAAGTCCTCCAAGTCTTTGCACTGTTGTATCTATGAGCAATAATTCAGATCTCTCTCCACAAAAGGGGTGAAAACACAGCAAACAGCAGCAAATTCTTGCCATCTTTGCCATCAGCCAAAGAGCAGCAAATTCGTAAATATTCCTATTTCCTTGCACCACATGAGAATTCAATTTCCTTCTCTTTATTTGTTCTAGTACTTATATCATGAATGAGAAGTGCTTCCTTCTTCTCCTTGTGTATTTTCTATATGATGCAACATTAAAGGCGAGGGTTTGTTGAAACTGGAATGGGATATTCATGCAAGTAGAGAAATATAAATGAGTTTCAATGAAAATCTACCCTTTCGTTTTTTTCATGTTTGTTTCTGTTGCACACGCTTAAACAGCACCTTAGTCAGAAAGGATGGAAGATGCACTATTGGGTTCACCTTATTTAAGTTTTTTTTAGGACAGTTAGAGAAAAAAGATAGCTAAAACACAGCAAAAAAAAAAAAAAAAAAGGATAAGAAGATCCTATATTCATGATGGGAATATAGGATAAAAAAAAGGGAATATAGGATCAAAAGATTCCATCACGAACAGGCTTTTTGTCCACCTACTAGTGTATGTTAAAGGAGGCCCCACGGGCGTTTCCCGTGACTTAAACACTCGACTTACCAAACTCTGCTACCACCTGTAGAATCTTACACCCACCCAATTGAGCTACCACTTATCCTAAAGCCAATTGGTGATCGAAAACGGCATAACAATGGTTTTATGGTGAGGGCAAGAGCTCGACCACAATTATAACTTATCACATCCCAGTCCCAAATCACCCTTGCTTAGGGTAATCCCCGAGGTGCGAGTCACTTACTCACCTAATATTACACCTGTCTCGAGTCAAGTACAACATCACAAAGGAGAAGATTCATCTTTTCCACTTATGAGTCTAGCTCACTAACACCTATCAATAACATTTGATTGTAGAAGCATCTCAAATAATATACAATTAGGTACCATTTCATTGAACAGTCCTATTTAAAGTTAAAGTATCCAGTTCATACAAAAGACATATACACATTGGAACCAAAGTAGGGATTACAAAAATACCCTACAACCCTATAGAAAAATTATCTCCAACTATTTCTTTGCATCTATCTAGTGTGACCCATACAAAAAGAAGTTAGTCACACTCTGCAATCAGTTCTAAAAAAGATTTATCCACATCGCTCTCCGTGGACTAGACTACATAGGCCCATTATCCGGCCACTCTTCTAATCCTAGAGAAACCTCTTCGGTCTTCTCCTTTCTCTCTTGGGCCTCCTCAGGACTGGGAGCTGCACTTGCTTCTTTGACACCAAGAATAGTATCTCAACACGACGATTTTAGCAAGTATATACATTAATAAGGAAATGCATAATGTATCAAAACGAATTAAATGGCAATTGATTAACAGATGTCAATATCAAGTAATAACTAGGCAATTGTGCCAAAATCGAATAATTCATGCTTTACGAATCAATTGAATAAAACATACTAATGTGGCTACTACATTGAGCTCATCCACTCAAAAGAGAGTGAATCTAGTTGGGATGTCACCAGCGGCCCGGCCAAAGGCTAGTTGGCTACCCAGGTCTAGAGTTCCGGTGCTCCAGATGACTTACTGCGGTAGTCTCGAATACTAAACCGAGTTTATTCCCGTTGGGTATCACAAGTTTGAAACTAAGTAATGCCGACTCGATTGAATCAAATAATAATCGAATTTGAGTAAGTTTACATATTTTGTTCACAATCGAATCGAATAGTAATTCCATATACACTAATACTTACTCAATTCAAATTCCCATCGAATACCGAATAGTTGTTTGACAATTGTAATAATGAATTGGAAAATGGATAATCGAATCATAATACAACTAAATTAAGTATTCAGAATTGATATCAATGGAGACATCCAATTTCAATATGAAATGCATTAGATTTAAAGAATTCAAGGTATCTTACTAGCCAACTCTACTATTACCGATAGTCACTTACCGTCCAATACAAGGTAGTTTTAGGAGGATCAACGTACTATTATCTTGTTTTAGTGTCACTTATTATAAGGAAGACACGTTGAACTTCTAAACCAACACTCATGGCATAGTATTAGACTAATGATTTTTCTGTTAGACTAAAGAAGGAGGTTAAGGGTTCCATTCTAAAGTCATAAAGTCTTTGAGGTCTTAATCACCTAATGGTTAAGGTGTGCATCATAATTATGTAGTAAAGAGGGATAGGGAGGGTTATTATAGGTTAGGAGTGATATTTCATACCTTTGATTGGGTCAAAAGAACCCAAACCATCAGCTTCAAGTCCGCTCGAGCGGATGTTTCCAGAGAGCTGTTCGCTCGAGCAGTTCCTTGTCCGCTTGAGTGGATCTTTCCAGAAAGGTGGTCGCTCCAGCAGCCCCTCTTGTTCACTCAAGTCATCCCTTCCAGAAAGTAGTCTGCTCGAGCGGACGCTCCAGATTTATAGAATTCGGGGTTGTCATGTGTTCTTCTTTCCATTCCTTTCTCAAATTACTTCAAACTTCTTCTAACATAAAACCTGCAACAATCAGCCTCCTCGCTCCTATATTCAACATATAGCATCACTAATACATTTCTATCAATTAACTCAATCAATTAATACCAATCATACTTTCCATTAAGATCTTAGAATTATTAAAGAAATAGAGTTGTTTTGAATCAATCAAAGAATAGGACAACATGCAAGTCCAAATTAAGCTTATACTTGCCTCTAATTCAAGCTTTCCAAGCCTCCCTCTAATATTTGCTCAAATGAACCAAAATCCCCAAATCTCAAACCGTAATAATAAATACACATGAAAAAAACTAATGAATATGCACGTCTAACTACCTAAGAGTCTCTTGACTCCATTTCAACTCCAAAACACAAACAATAAGGAGTTTGCTTCTTACCTTACAAGGAATCCAAATTTGAAATTGGGAAAGAAAGGGCTCCTGTTAACAAATGACATGGAAATGAAGAAGAGGTGATGAAGATGCGTAATCTAGCTTCCAAATCCACATGTAAGCATCCATCCTTATGAACTTCAAAGGAGAGAAGAGAAAGAAAGGAAAAGAGGAAAGCGTAGAGCTCTTTCCCTTTCTCATATGCAATAATCGAATGTATGAAGATAAGGATGGGTTTAAATGAGGTTTTTGCCATTTTTTTTTTATAAAAAGGTCCAATACAAAATTCTTATTTCCAATTTAAGTCAAATGATGGCCCACTTCTTCAACGGTTGATCAAATGACGTAGAAGTTAATACGAAAATCGACGTGCTCAACGAGATACAAGCGATGACACCAAGATGACGTGCATATGATGCAAAATGAGAAAATTCTAATTTACGTAAAAGTCCTCGACTCTACCCAACCGAGTCAAATCGGTTTCAAACTACCTATTCAAGATTCAAGACTCAACTAACCCAATCTATAAAGAACTAATAACATAAACTACTCAAATTAGTAACTAAGAATAATTAAATTAACTAAAACATAATTAATTAGTACTAAACATGTTTAATTAGGATCGGGGTGTAATATGACCGCTCAAGAGTGAGGATGGATGTTGACCTCAACATAATCCCAACCACTTGATCAACAGTCAACAAGTTTTTACTGTCCAAAATGATTGCATCGACTCTAACAGTGCATCCAACCCATTTGGATGGGTGCCGAGCCCCTACATTGGTGACTATCAGGGGGTCTCTGTTTTTATAGTCCACTTGGATGGACCAAAAGGGTGGTCACCAGGTGTTCCACATGTTGAGCTGATGAGTGCATGAGCTTAATCCACTGGGTTTTGAGCCAAAATGAAAAATGGGTGGGCAGGCTTTCAAATTTTGGAGCTAAATGGGCAGGCTTTCAAGTCCCACGTGGGTGAGCTAATGGTGTCCTCAGCATGAGCTGAGGAAAGGCCCCCTATATATATATATATATATATAATGAGGTCAATCTAATTCTTTTAATTCGTTCATCCGTGGCCCACAAGTTCAACGACTTTGTATTAAATAAAAAATTTGTCCTTCATTCCAATGGTCAAATCCTTTCAAATCGATGAGAATTCTCCGAATCCAATATAATTCGAAGGGGGTCTCGTGTTTGTGTGCGACTTGGGTTGGCTATAGGTGGGCCCCTCATGCTACCTCTCACCGTAAGATGGAAAGAGGTGAATGTATATATATATATATATATATATATAGGAATATTCATGTGTATCCATCCCTCACCATAGGGTGAGGAACACTTATAGAGTGTTTCTCACCCTATGGTGAGGTATGGATGCGCATGAACATTTCTCATGCGTGTCTCTCTCTCTCTACATATATATAAATATAAATGAGAGAGAGAAACTAGAAGATATCATTGCATTTTGAAATCCTAACCATTCTTACCTTTTCGGAGGCCTTGATTGTCCCGCGCACATAGCAAGCCTCATCGCTCGAGCGTGAGAGAAGAAACCCCTCTCTCTCTCTCTCTGTATATATATATATGAGCAGGTCTCTCATAAGCTGAAGCTTACCTTATCCTAAGTTGAAATAGTGCTGGCTCTACAAATAAAAGTCGATTATATCTATTTTTTGCATGATGGAACTGAAAAATCCTGTTCTGATTGGATTTATCTTGATAATGCAAAAAATAACAATAATCAACTTTGATTTGTGGGACCATCACTATTTCAGCTTAGGATAAGGTAAGCTCAAGTACTTGGTGGGGCCTACCTGGGGACCCACATGGGGATGGGGATGTGGGGATTTCAAGGACTCCGTGGGACTTTCTTCTCTGTAAAAAATAAACCCCAACTGTGAATTCTATCATCGCCATCTAAGCCCCAAAATCTTAATGGTCAAAAGTCAATTCGGATTGGTACACAGTCGATCTAACAGTCTAATAAATTCGGATCTGACCGAAAATTGGTGGACATGTGTACTTTAGGGGGGTTGTGTGTTTGGTTGATTTGGATGGACTAAGGGTGGGCCCACAGGCGTAAGCTTACATAATTTTCTCCTAAGCTTGAGCTTAGGAGAGCCTTGGCCAATATATATATATATATATATATGAGGAGCGCTACAAAACTCCCCGAGCGTTTTTCACAAGAAAACACCCCTTTTCTAAGCATAAGTATAACACATGTCATCATTAAGTTAAATGCAGATAAGGAATTTAAAGTTTTGAAAATCTCCTATATTTTTTATCTATTTCAATGTCCACACCCCTACTTTCTCGACTCTTATTTCTCTCCTCCCTATATTCTCTTCTCTCTTTCACTTCTTTTTCTTTATTATGCATATCCCATCGTATTATAATCAAAGTATAATAAACCAGCACAATTTTTTATATAGATGCCCATCAAAATCATAATCATCCTTAAAAAAATAAATAATAAAAGGCAAGATTTGGAGATCATGAAGTAGGCTCATCATAGAAGGGCCCGACTGATACTAGCTGACGTTGCCTAATTGTAATAAAATAAATCACACTAAAAGTTTCCTTTATTATAAATTTATCTATTTATGACTTTTTTCAAGATCTTTAAATTCAGCCTTTTATTTATGTATTTATTTAAGAATGATTACATGATGTTACTGATTTTGAGTATAATCTTGATGAGCATCGGAATGATTAAATATAAGGGAGGCCAAAGTGGAGAGAAAATAGGAATTGGACGCTTAAAGAGAGGAGAGAAATTAGGGGTGTGAGACGATCCCCTAAAAATATGTGTATTCAAAATAAGTTGATTAATGTGAGGTGGCATCATTAACGCGCGTGAGGTGTCATCATTTAATTGGATGAGTCCAGAGGAACAAAAACACCCCTTTTTCGATGGGGAGTTTTTGAGAATTTTCATATATATATTTATATATATAATAGCTTTAGTGGAGTGAGAACTATCTGCATATAGATGAGTGTTGTGGGGCGTCAACTCTATCATTGTGGTAGAGGATGAGATGGAAAGATATCAATGAGACGTAGAGGTCTGCAAAATATCAACCCCATCATATCATCCTAATCCCTTGACCCACTACCCTCAAAGTTTAATTATTTCAAAAGTTGTCATTTTTTAACATTCAATCCAATGGTTCTTAACAAGTTAATTAGTTTCAAATTTGGCTTGAGGCAATTCGTAAGTGAATTGTGCATGAAGGGGGTAAGTCGATCATAAGTGGGTCAAAGCTGCCTCAAAAATAAGGCAGACTGCGTAGTTCTTATGTGCAAACGATTTCACCTGAATATTCTTGTGTGCATGTGGGTCGAAAGAGAAGTGGGGCACAAAAGTGGGCCCGACTGTCCCAATCCATTAGCACTTGTTCAACCTTGCAGGCACAAATACTATATAAACTCTATTTTACCAACAGAGCCTTAAGCCTTGAATTAGTGTTTACAAACATATCAAATGCATTCAATGTGAATGAAAAATAATAAAAATTGTGAAGAACGAGACTAAATTTTATGCATGGATAGTAAGAGCAGAAAAATCATCTTTTTGGTCATCTTCCAAAATGTTTATCATGCAAGAAATCTTTGTGTTTGTGTTTTCAATACCCTATGAGAAAAGGTCACCATACATAAGCTATTCATTAAACACATCTTTTGAAATCGTGCAGTGTAAAACATGAATTTGATCGAGGCGCTAGTTCCGCCAGTCGTGGAAATTATGAAATGCTCATGTGCTCCTATTTTTCGCCGGCTAGGTTATATCAAAGATATCGAAAGGAACTTTGAAAGGCTCAATGAGAAAGCAAGGGCATTGTATGATAAGAAAGAAGATATACAGCGTGAGATAAGAAGACATGGAAACGAAAAAACACCCACAAGCCAATGTCAAAGTTGGATCAGTAAGGTGGATGAGATTCAAAATCAAGTAAATGCCATTGAAGAAGAATATTCTAAAGGAGACAAGAGATGTCTGAGGCGATGGTGTCTGGATATTCCATCAAGTTGGAAGCTTGGCCGACGCATTGTGGAGAAAATGAATTGCATCTTGAATCTTATTGAGGAGTCTAACTTTGAGGGAGGAGTGGTTGTTGATGCATTGCCACAAATTGTTGAAACAATGCCTGTTATAACTGTCGAAAATGGAACATCAACAGAGCGCACTCTACAAAAAATATTAGAAAGCCTGAGAAATGAGAGGACACAAAAGATTGGCATATGGGGAATGGGTGGTGTTGGGAAAACAACTGTGATGAAAAATTTGAACAATCTACCAGAAATTGCACTAATGTTTGAAATTGTTATTTGGGTTACTGTTGCAAAGGACTTTAGTATCAGACAGCTGCTAACAGAAATTGGAGGTCGCCTATCATTGAATTTATTGGATGGTGAATCCAATGAGAGAGCTGCAAGAAGAATATTTCAAAGTTTGCGAGACAAGAAATTCCTACTTCTTATGGATGATGTATGGGCCAGAGTCGATTTGGAAGATATTGGAATCCCTTATCCAACCCAAGGAAATGGGTGCAAGCTTGTGTTGACGACTAGATATCTTAACGTTTGTCACAACATGGAAACCAATGAAGAAATTATGGTGGAGCTATTCTCAGTGGCGGAAGCTTGGGAATTATTTCGTGAAAAAGCAGGTGAAGTGGTTGATTCTCCTAATATTCAACCATTAGCGAGATGTGTAGTTGATGAATGTGGTGGTTTACCGTTGGCCATTGTTGTAATAGGCGCGTCCTTGAGAAAGGAGGACAACATTCTCATATGGGAGAATGCAGTGCAAGAGTTGAGCGCTCCAGCTACATCTGATATTTACGATATGGAAGAACGAGTGTTTAGACGCTTGAAATTCAGTTTTGATAGATTGGAGGATGATAATTTAAGGAACTGCTTTCTATATGCGGCATTATATCCAGAAGATCACAACATTGACAGTGTTGAATTGATCGAGTATTGGAGGGCTGAAGGCCTCATCAATTCTGGTTTGAGTTTGGTAGATGCCAGAAAAAAAGGGCATGCTATCTTGAAGCATCTTATTGATGCATCTCTTCTTTTAGTAACTGTTCGGCCTTTTTACCGTGTCAAGATGCATGACGTCATACGTGATTTAGCATTAAGAATCACATCTCCAAAAGGATCGGGTCATAGATTCCTGGTGAGAGCTAATAAAGATATAGAGAAGCCTCCAGAGGCTGAAGAATGGAAAAATGTGGAAAGGATGTCATTGATGCAGAATAAAATAGGCAATCTACCAGAGAGTCCAAACTGTCCCACTCTCTTGACGTTGTTTCTTCAAAGAAATAGCGAATTGAGAACGATTCCAGCATCATTCTTCGGAGATATGTGTGCTCTTCTCGTTTTGGATCTTTCTGGAACTTCTATAAATTCATTACCACATTCTATATGTAACTTGGTCAACCTTCGGATTTTTTATCTAAGACATTGTCCCAAGTTAGAAGCTATTCCACCCCAAATAGGAGATATCACAAGCCTTGAGGTGCTTGATGCCAAAGGCACTAGGATTACCAGTTTGCCTGTTGAAATCGGGCAATTAACTCATCTCAAAGTCTTAAATGTAGGATTCTCAATGGGGAGAGATGAGATTGAAGAGGATGCGGCGATCTCTGGTGGCATAATATCAAGGCTCTCTCAATTAGAGCAACTTAGCATACATCTAAGCTCGACAGAGTCTCAATTTGGGCATGAATGGAATAAATGGGCAGAGGCACTATTGAAGGACGTGAGTTACGTGAAAGGGTTGATGAGTCTTGAATTTTACTTTCCTCAGCTGGAATCTCTTGAGTGCTTCCTTCAAACAATTCGTCCATGGAGAGAGGGAAGATTCACGTCATTCAATTTCAATGTCGGAAGGTACAGTAGTCGATCTGGTCCGACAATAGGGTTTGTATATAACCCAGAACTTGGTCGAAAGGATCGGATTTTGACAATTGGTGGGTGTGATGCCATCTCCAGTGCTACTCTAGAGGTACTCAGTCATACCGATTGTTTTAAGTTATTAGGTCATAGAAGCATTCACTGCCTATGTGAATTAGGGCTGCAAAACATGAGACGACTAACAGATTGTATGATTAGTGAATGTGATGCAATGGAGATTTTCATTGAAGGAGATCAGCTAATAGAGGCCGCACTGCCCAACTTAACATTCCTGCATATATATTACATGTTGAACTTGAAAAGCATTTGGGAGGGATCTTTTCCACCTGGGAGCTTCAATTGTTTGAGCAGTTTGCTCTTGGAAAGCTGCAATAAGTTGAAGAAAATTTTCCCAAGCAAAATCATTACGCAACTCTCCAACTTACGAGATCTGCAAGTTGTATTTTGTTCTGCACTTGAAGAGGTAATTTATGAAGAGGCAATTGGAGTTAAATCTGATTGTGTCCTCCCTAAATTGAGGTTTCTAGTGCTGAAATCCCTACCTGCATTAGTTGGGATTTTGAAAGGTCATTTGCTAAATTGCTCTTCCCTTGAGGAGATTCGGGCAGTTGAGTGCCCTAATCTAAAGAGAATCCCTATCAGCATCAGCAATGCACCAAAGCTTAAAACGATCCACTGCAAAAGAGAGTGGTGGAATGAATTGGAGTGGGATGACAATGCCATCAAATTGCAACTTGAACCTCTTCTCATTTGAGGACGAACCAAGAGATGATATAGATTTTCGATGAGCAAGTAAACTAGGTATGTGAAAACCATGGTGTTAAAGCTTTTCATGCAAATTCTATTTAGATGTAAATAAGGGTTCATTTGTTTGTCCAACCTGAATTACGAGTGAAAGCTGCTTTGTATTTTTCCCGCAATTACACATAACATGCAAACCGAGATACAAAGTAATCTGATCTCCTGTATGCAGGGCAACTGGCGTTTTGGGGATCCAAACAAGGCCTTCGATCTCCTGTTTATTGTGAAAACTTGGTGACATTTGGACATCTTCCTAAGGTATGTTATTATTTCTGATAAATGGTGGAACAATTGAGTGACTGAAGTTGTTTCTCTTTTGATAATGTTGTAACTGCTGAATAACGGATTTTCCATTATTCTTCTAACTATTTTCTATTTTTCTTCGTACACCCTGATAATAGTAACAAAATCTAATGTGAGGAATGTTAATGGGCCTGGGCCCACCTGGCTATGATGTCTGTGTACATGATGGATACGGTCCGGTCACACCATGGTTATGACTGTGAATGCCCAAGCTGGGTATCATATATTAACATTGTGTATTTTGAACTAAAGACTTAATAAGTCCAGCTCATTTAGCCATGGGTCTGATTTTCAGGTCAAGATCCAACAAAAAGACATGAAAGACACCATGTATTTATGCTTAAATATGCTGGGCTGACCCTGGCCGGACAAGGCTTTGGGCATGCATATGCCTCCCCATTTAACTCTCTGTCTAGAATAAACAGTTCAAACCAAGTTTTGGTCCCAGGCTTGGGTCAAGGCCCTAGCTAACCTTGATCACCCCTAGTGAAGTGTCCATATGATGAGCAACTACAAAGATAATGATTAGCAGTTCAATGAACAAAACGTGGGCCTGGAGGGATTAATTCAGCCCAAAGGGTTGGGAACCCTCCGTTAGTTAAAATAAAAAAATAAAAAAATTCGCTGAGCTAAGCTCTACGAATCCATTAATTATGAGACCCACCTAAGAAAACCGGTCCTTTACTAACTTTATAATATGGCCTTATCTCTGACAATAGTTTGGTTTTCAGCTTAATCATTATATGTTTTACAGCATGTTGAATTTGACGGTGTGCCTAACTTCGAATGGAGTTAATTTGACACAATTGAGTGAGCAAGGGCAGTCATTTTCTAGGGTCTGAATTTAAGACCCAATCAATTTTTAAAATGAAGTAAAGTTTAACATTGGTAAACCCGCAAACAAGGTAATCATGGTCAAGGGTGTTGAGATGGTTGGACCTGGTTGGCTAGGGACAACGAGAATGGTATAGAGATTCATCATTTAAGATAAGTGAAGGTGGGCCCCTTGGGATAATCAAGGCTCCAGTGTAAGAACCCAAAAGCTTAAACTGAATGAAGTCATTTCCAACTCAAGATTTAGGCGGTGTGGGATGTGGAACTTTCCCACACCCTAGTTGTATAGTTGGAGAGTGTTGGAAGATAATATATATACATCATCATCAATGTTTGGACCTAATCCAATCAAGCGTGATCATGATCAAGTGGGACTAAATCAATTTAGCCACCGGACCCACCCCCAAGCCAATGATTGGCGACCACTACATGGCATGTAGTTGTACCCTGTTGAATTTGGTGGGTCCCGTCAAGATCTCTTGAATTTATAAGGGAGATTAACATGGTTAATATAGGTTCAAGCCAACTTGTATAACCATATCATTCCAGGTCCAATGAAGCTCAAGCCAAATTTTCGGGCCTAAGCCTATGACCAATTTTGGTTGATTCAGGCACAAGTCTATTTCTGACCGAGGGCATATAACCAATCTCGGTTGATTCAAGTCCAAGCCAATATTTGGGCTTAAGCCGCACGACCAATTTTGGTTGATTCAGGCACAAGTCAATTTCTGACCCTGGCCATATAACCAATCTTGGTTGATTCAAATCCAAACCAATTTTTGGGCGTAAACCACATGAACAATTTTTGTTGAGTTAGGCTAAAGTCAATTTCTAACCCAGGCCATGTGACCAATCTTTTTTTATGATGGTCCCGGCGAATTTCTGGCCTGAGCCATATGAATTAATCCACGCCAATTTTTGGCCTAAACCATACGGCCAATTTTGATTGAGTAGAGGAGGGTCACTACATTAATGTCCAAGCTAATTTCTTGCCTAAGTATGTGACCAATCTTGGCTTTATGTGTTTACAATTACAAATGCACTAATTCTTTAATCATCATTATTTCTTTTCGATTTTTAAGCTCATACTTGAAATCTACCATTCAAAATCACTTTCTACTTATGTTATGCTAGTATAAAAAAATTTATACTTCTCAGGAGACAATAGCCAATGGAGCCATGCTTTTGAATGGTTTTGATTTCAAATACGGGTCATCACCATTGATTACATTTTAGTTCTTATATCTTATATAAAAGTAGGTATAAAAGAGAGGAGAAAAGCGAGAACTCACCTTAATAAAGGGTTTTCCTCTGCCTTTTTCTGGTAGAGCATTCCTCCTGTAATAGACTTTTGTTGAACGTAGCTGGCAATTCCACGCAAATCACGTGTCTCCCAAGTTATAATCCTACCCCGCCACCAATCGTGGATCAGAAAGCGATCCGCGTACGTCACTGATGACCGGTGAGTTCCCGAATGCAGAGCATTTGAATTTTGAGGTGTCGCCGTGTCGTTGCGGTTCGGCCCCATACAATCGTGAAATGTGATTTGGCTGAAGTCTTTCGAGCTTGGAGGTCTTTAATTTGGTACTGATCCTCCCTCGAAGCTTTCACACTGGAGTGGTGTGACAAAATTCTAAAACTCCATTTTTACGGGATCCACGTAGAAATGATTTAAACATTTTAAGATGAACCCCATCCCCACCATATCAAGATCCTCAAAACTTCGGTGTGAAATAAGAGAGTCCAATTGTACGATTGCTCACATGATGAAAACCTTTTTAAGACCATATCAGCTCACTTTTGTGCCACATGCTTAGTTGGATTGTAGAAACCACTCCTTTTGAATTGAAACTTGAACATTTAGACACAGAGGGGATGAGATTCATCTTATTACAAGGTTTTGTGTAATAGCTATAACGGGGATTCCGTCTCTTATTTCTTTTCTATGGTAAATACTGGTTATACTTACCCAAATCTCTCAACATGAGCGCGCTAACGGAGGGATTGAGCCTGAATGTTTTTGCCAAAGGGAGATGTCATACCACTGAGGTATCAATGAATTGGCTTGCAATTGAGAGCTTGAATTATAGTTTGAATTGTAGTTTTTATCTTATTTTTTATCCTAAACATTTATTGTTTATTTCGTTATTGGATTTTTCTCATTAGTTTTGCATATGATCAATTTGATAGCAATTGAATTAAAAGTTGGCTCTGGCAACGAGAGTTACATGGAAACAATAAAATTTTAGAGGTGGGTATCACCATATATAGAACTTTATTATGTATTTTTTATGGGCAATATCATCAATGAATTTCTGCCCTCATATGATTCAGATTCCACTAAATGCAGGCTTCAGACGAAAGTTATTCATATAAGGAATAAATGTACGAACCCAACCCAAGCATGTATTTTAAGCTATTATTTAAAATAAGTGATCTATAATTAGTATGAACCATACGGGAGTTCTACACGTGTAATAGGATCACATAGAAGCCATAAAATCCTTTATTGGGACATGAGAACCTATTTGTTATTTTAAAAGAATTATTCATAATTTTTCATAATTTTTGAAAATTTTCAAAACTGGACTCATTATATAGAAAATGATTAATTTAGCAAGTTTAGTTAAACATATAAACCCCAATTGAGAATAAATAAACTTGTAGGAAGATATATCGCACAAAGAACGTGAGTGTGTGTAGGAGAGGATTATGAATGCAAGAATGTTTAAAAAAATCAAAATACTCTGTTTTATTATTTCTTTATTCCTCACCCCCACTACTTTGCCGTTTTCTATTATTATTTAAAGAATGGTTTCGTCGTTACACTCATCAAGTGTATATTTATTACTTAAGGGCATGTTTGTTAAGGGCATGTTTGTGTAGCTCATTTTCGCAGAAAATATTGTAGTTTTCTGCGGAAAACGTTTTTTTTCATTTGTTTGGTGTGACAGTTTTCTGCATAAATACTTTTTAGCTACATCCCTCAATTTCCTCACTCTCACCCTCACTCCACCCAGCCACCCTCGTTCTTCCACCCCACCCCACCCACCCCACACACATACCAACCCACCCACCCAATAGTTTTCACTAAAAAGCGGTTTTCACTAAAGAAATTCATAACTGCACCAAACAACATTAGCACTAATTCATCGAGGAAAATATTTTTGCACCAAACATGAATTTATAATTTCCTCAGAAAACCATTTCTAAGGAATTTAAAAAACCATAGAATTTGCTGATGTGGCAATTTCATATTTCCATGGAAGTTGCCTCTACACAAACGTGCCTAATAGTTCCACCAAAAAAGCTTTTGTGGTCCTCATTTCTACAGCCGCCCAATGTGAAATACATGCCTATAACTATCCAATGAGAGATCAGTCCACTGCTTACAAAGGCTGTTTTTAAACAAAGATGTAAGGAAAATAGTTATTTATTAATAGTGACTTATGACATTATAAATAAGGACCAAAAGCCAGCCTTACGCTCAACCGAGTGTTAAAATCTTGAGAAGAGTTTATAGAGTGAGAAATAGAGAGAAAGTTAAAGAGGATGGGATAATTGGTGATTTCTTTCAAGTTAGATTTTAGAATCTCCTTCATCATACTTTTTTAATTCTTTACAGAACTGAGGCAAGTATATGTGGTTCTTAAATGTAATTTACATGAATCTGTCATTGATTCGTTGATTTTGGTCCGTAGTTTAACCTTGTTATATATGTTCTTTGGATTGATCTTGCTAAACGAAGCACAACGAGCTGCTCGATATCCAGTCCTTTAAACAATGGTCCTTTGGTTAATATGATTGGAAATGAAGGGTTGGAAGCTGTTTGCAATGTGGTTGAGATCTTTACGTAGATTGTAATATTCAAGTCCTAGGTTTTATTCTTTTAAATTCTGAATCTCTATGATATACTTAGCCATTATAGATGAATAAGGATCTAATTAGCACCTTGATCATTCAAGTTAATATATATCTGCATGCAGTCTTTCATATCTTACATGCACCACGCAATAGTGATGTATATTGACGAATTGAATTTAAAATTATGTTTTAAAGTTATAAATTCTAGATCTAGTGTTTTCAAACCTATATGAATATGATATGGGTGTTTTATTTAAGTTTTAACTTGTGTTGGGAAAGAACTTACTAATTGGAACTCCAAAAGTGGGAATTCTAAAAAGAAAGAGAATTAACCCAAAAAGCCATGCAAATAATTTACAATTTGGGCACAATGGATGACCTCTATAAATACTGAAAAATTGATACTAAAAGTCGCTGGCTCGAGGCACCCAAAACTAAAACAATGCACCTCAAAATCTCGTCGAATGAGTGAGTTATTGCCCTGACAAACTTGAGCGTCAAAACAGCCCAATTCTAAAAGTGTTTTCTCTAAAGATTAAACCACCAGACCAAATCTGTAAGGATTCCACCAGTTGGCCTAAAAAAAGTTGTATCCCTCTAAGTTATCTTTCTAGAACATCCAAGATCAATTCATTCTATTTTTTTTTTTTTTTTTTTTTTATGACTTATGGTAATTTTTCTACTAAATGATGCACTGTGACATTTTGCATTAAAATGGGAATTTACCCCTCAGATCTCAATTTTATAAATATCGTGCATAAACTCACAGATGGAATTAGGGTTTCATCTTTTGAAGTAAATTGCACCAATCAACATAGTTTCAAGAAAAAAATAATTTGAAAACCTCAGTTTTTTCAGATTTTGAAATGAAAAATAAATTATTGTTGTTTCTTGCAAGCGACTGTTGCGTGTGGACTTTTCCCAACACGAGAAACTTAACTTAGACACCCAACAATGATTTCTAATAATGTAATTTGATTATGATGATGGTTAGGGATCAATTCCCACATATCTAAGGTGTTTTGAAACAATATATTTCTTAAGACTTTGCTATATTATTTTCTACTTTAGAATGTAATTTACACACCTAAAGACTAAGGTGTTTGGATAACTTAGAAAGTATCATACAATATCTCACTTTCTTATAAAAACATTCATATTGTAACATTCAAGTATATGTGTTAAGAAAACTAACCAAGACAAGGATCAAGAATATTTGCAAACAAGAGTGGGAATTTATGAGAAACTCCTACCATGTTAGCCCACTATATTTTTTTAATATTGCTGGTTTCTATAAAAATCCTACTATGACTCTCAATCTTAGATGGGTCTTTTAATGTTTATAAATTTTATGTGGGTCCCATGGACCTATCATAATTACATATATAGTTTCTTTATTGATTACTAATATTAGCTAGGTCCTACAAATATTACATTAGGCAATTTCTACCATGATTACCAACATTAATGCCCCCCTAGTGATTACTATAATTAGTTTTAGGTTGGTTAATATGACTATTAGCATCAAATTGGTCCTACATTGATTTTTCATAAATAGATTCTTCAATGCTATTTAACACTCGATGGGGCTCTCTGCTATAATCACCATTGGATGTATTATATTATGGTTATTAACATTTCGTGGATCCACATTGATTAAGATATATTACTCGTTTTTACATTCAGTCTAATGATTTTCTAATTAGATGGGCCCTACCATGGTTACCATTATTAAATCACTCTAGTATGATTACTAATTAGTGGGTTCTCATTGGGTCAACATCCCGGTTACTCTATTCATTTCCTATTTCGGTATCATCTAGGAAAAATTTTATACAATGCCAAACAATTCAACATATATTGAGATTTGTAGAAATTGCCAAACACAATATTATAATATGACACTATTTTATTATGTGATAATGCATTACAATATTTAAATTTGGTGATATTATGTTCTTCTTTTATCCAAACACCTAAATTATTACTTGTTCGTGTATCTAAATTTGGGATGGGTGAGTGGTACAACTTATCTACTAAAAGGTCAATCTCTTGGTGGCTATGTGAGATGAGACACTCATGCTATGTAGTTTTCAATTTCATGTTGTTGTGTTTTTTTTTTTTTTTTTTTTGGGAATTATATTACTTGGAAAAGGCAGATTTGGACAGGCTGGTAATGGGCCTGGATTTGGGCTAGTTTCAGCGAAATTTAGAACCTTAGATGTTTCGGTTTTTATTTTTTATTTTTTTTATTTAATTTATTTTTAGCCAAAGGAGTTGGTACCATGACTCCATGAGAAACTCCAACCATAAGAACATAAGCTTATGCATGTTTGGAGAAAAGCTTGCTCATGTAGGAAGAAACTTGCGCATACAGAAGGAGAACAACCTAGGAATTGAATGGTCCGTTACTAAGCGGTTGTGTGAGAAAAAGAGTATCAGACCAATTGGACCACTCTTATGATGTCGGGTAGGCCCAAAGTTGTTAGGGCCTATGAAGCATAACTCATAAGGCTTTGAGGATGATGCTAAGTGAGGGGAGGGTCCCATCATCCCACCATTTATAGCGTAATCAAGGGATAATTGAGATTTTTCCCTATTTGGCATTTTGGCTAACAGGAGGCCCAACATCTAGGTCCGAGTTTGGTGTAAATGCATGTGTGTTAGACAAGCCTTCATCTGGGCCTGTGAGGCTTGGGTTCAAGCACATACCTAAAATAAACAAATGGGCCGAGAAGAGAGCCTCATAATCAGTCCGGCCCGGGTCCGCCCTCTGCTTGAATGCGTAGGGAAAGTGTGTGGATTAATAGGGAGCCGAACATCGCTATGTAAGTAATTCTTCGAGAAGGGGTAGCATGGGAATATTCTTTCAATCTTCTAGAGCAGGGGGTACCAAATAAATAAAATACGACAAGGCATGATGAAGCACACGTACATAGGATTTTTCATAAATACATTATTTGTATTGAATCCATTCAAAGAGAACGATTGGTGTTCATATTTTTGAATTAAATTGTATGTTTATAACAATGAGACACATGAGCCATTACTAATCAATAAAATGTGTTTACGGTGTTTTGATAACTGCATAATATAATATTACCAAATTTGAATATTATGAGATTTCATTATTACAGAATAAAATAATGTAATATTATAATATTGTGTCACTTATGGCGTTTAGTAATTTCTACGAACTCCGATATATTTATAAAGGATTTGACAATTTATAAAATTTTCACTAGATGATGTAACCAAAAATAAGAAATGAAGAGAGAAATAGGGATGATAGACCCAAATGGAACCCACCATTTAATACTCACACATGAGTGATTTAATATTGGTAACCAAGGTAGGGCCATCTAATTAGAAAATTATTAGACTAAATTGTAGGTTCTCTTGTTGTGAACCACAACGTAATACATCTAATGGTGATTATAACAGTGGATCCTTTAAAGTGTTAGATATCATTGAGGAATCTATACATGAAAAATCCCATTTGATGTTAATAGTCATATTAATAGAACTAATTATAGTAAACACTAGGGGGTCACTAAACAATGAGACACATTTAATGATGGCAAACTAATAATTACATTCACACAATCCAACATTTGCAATATATATGAGACCCACCTACTACTTAGTGGAAGTCACCTAATGTAACATTTGTACGACCCACCTAATATTAATAATCAACAATGGTACTATGTAATTATGACAGGGCTATAAGACCCATATAAAATTTATAAAGATGGAAGGGGCCATCTAATAGAGAATCATAGTAAGACTCCTATAAAAACCATCAATGTTAAAAATTATAGTGGGCCACCATTGTAGTATTTGCTCAAGAACCGTGACTTGTGTTTGCAAAAACTCTGGCTAGTTTTCTAAATGAAAGATTATTTTATACAACATATATTTGAATATTTTAATACGAAGGCTTTTGTAAGAAAGTAAGATACTGCAGGATACCTTCTAAGTTATCAAAACACCAAGTTTTTAGGTATGTAGATTATATTATAAACTATGAGATAATATAGCAAAATCTTTATAAATATATGGTTTCCAAACACCTTAGATATGTGGGATCTAATCCCTAACCATCAACCATCATCATAATCAAATTACATCATTAGAAATCATTACTGGGTTCTTGCAAGTAGGGATGTAAATGGGCCAGTTTTGGTCCGGGTCCATTGTGAACTCGGAACCAGTAATGAGAATATGAAGCCGAACCCGACGAAATCATTATCATTTTGTAACAAAAAAACGTTAATGAAAAGATGCAATAGGAACCAAAACCGATGTGGAATTGGACCCGAACCCATTTAAGCCGTGGGTCTAGAAAATGACCCAAAACTAGACCCATTTAATTATTTAGACCTCAATAAGAACCCATATCTGATTATTGATGGATAAAAGACCTATAGATAATAGGAAAATGGGGACCCATTTAGATCCCTACTTGCATGTTGTATCGAGTTGGGATCCCCTGTTTGGACCAATTTCCGAACGGCACGTGTATAAAAGGCCTGACTCTGCTGTTTATCCCTCAACTTCCTTGGAATGAAAAGATAAAGAACAAGAAGGTCTTTTTTACAAATATAAAAAAAGTCTCATGTTCCCCAATGTCAAGATGGGTGGGTTTCAGTCACGCCCCTTCTCTTTGGATGGTGGACCCCACATGTCCTATTCCACAAAAGGGCTAGATCGTCCTGGTCGCCCAATGGTCCACACTCAGATGTGTAGGTTTGATCTTCGATCAGGTGGGCCATAGGGTCCCACAATTCAGTGGATCAACCTCTTTCTTTCTTCTGCAGATGTTCACATTACCGTCGTATTAGAGCTCCATGTTGCAATCAGGGTTTTGATTGCCGGCATTGTCATAATGAGGCAAAGGTGTGTGACAAATGAAGTCCCATATTCCTTAATCTTTTAATTACTAGACAGCTGTCATGTGAATGATAAACTGATCCCAAGGCCATGGAGAATGCCTTACCATGTGCAAGGCCCGTGTATCACATCCCATTGTTTCCTTCTGCCAGATTCCTTAGGTGCTTAGTTTTTGTTTGATTGCGAGACTGCATTCTTCTTTTCCCTTATTTCTTTGGTGGGCTAGTGCCTGTATGAAGATTAGAAATGGATGATGAGTATAAATTAACTTGATATCACTCATTAGCGATAATTACCAATGAAAGAGAGGTTTCTTCTACTCCAATATCAGTATTTGACTTGAGACAAGAGGATGCCTGGACCTGACTTTTCTTCTAGGAAACAGCAGTAATGGCTGTCTAACTAAATGTTCCGAGTCATTTGGATCTTCTGCTGCAATTGATCCACTGAATTGTGGCCCCATGGCCCACCTGATCGAAGATCAGACCCACAAATCTGAGCGCGGACCCTTGGGCGACCATGATGATCTAGCACTTTTGTGGAATTGGACATGTGGGGTCCACCATCCAAATGAGAAGAACGGAAAAAAAAAAAAAAGGAAGCAAGGGAAGAACGAAATAAAAAACATACGCCCTTTCGATGCTTGACTACGACGTTGTGGAGGAAGTGGGACCCAAAAACTCTCCTGGTGCGGCTCCATATATCGTGTGACTTTCCCATTCTCCCAATGCTTCGAATGACGTAGCCGCCTTTCAAGACTTGCTACGAAAGAAACCCTTCCCGCACCGCACGTCCTTTTTTGCTTCTCTATAAAAACCCATCTCCTTCTCCCCCTTCAAATCCTCTCACTTGCAATACCCACGCATTCATCACCAGCCCTTCATCAAAATGGACGAACATCACACCACCGATCAATCCCCGCCGTTGGATCTCCGCTCCCTCAAAGCCCTCTCCGTCCTCGGCCGCGGCGCCAAAGGTGTCGCCTTCCTCGTCCGCCACCGCGACCAAACCCTCGCCCTCAAAACCATCTCCAAATCCTCGATCGAAAAGAACAAGAAGCCCGAGGACGGATTCCGCCGTATCAGATTCGAACTCGACACCTTGAAGGAGCTCCAGCACCCTCTCCTCCCCAAACTCCGCGGATCCCTGTCGACCGAGAAGATCGTCGGGTTCGCGATGGAGTACTGCTCCGGCGGCGATCTCAACTCTCTCCGAAAGAAACAGACGGAGAAGTCGTTCTCCGACGACATTATCAGGTCAGTCCTCAAAATCTCGTCAGTCATTAGTAGCGGTCTTTTTAATGGCCCGAAACATTTGCGTCTCGGACGATACCACCGATTTCGGCCGATTCTTTGAGCTAACCATCTGTGACGTTCCGGTTTTGCAGGTTTTACGCGGCGGAACTGGTACTGGCTTTGGAGTATCTGCACGGATTGGGGATCGTATACAGAGATCTGAAGCCGGAAAACGTTCTGATCCAAGAAAACGGCCATCTGATGCTCGTGGATTTCGATCTCTCCAAAAAACTTTCATTGAAGAAACCGCTACAAAATCAACCGATTCCTTCCAACAGATCCGATAATTCCGCTACGAAGAGCCGTTTTCCGGCATTCTTGCTCTGCAAATCCGGTTTTCCTGCTAAGAACTCGGTAAGTTTGGCGGGATCGGACGGATCCGAGTCCAGCTCACTCAACTCGGGAGGGTCGGAGTCAGAATCGAAGTCGAACTCGTTCGTGGGAACTCAGGATTACGTGGCGCCCGAGGTGATAACAGGGAACGGCCACGATTTCTCCGTGGATTGGTGGAATCTCGGCGTCTTACTCTACGAGATGCTTTACGGTCAGACGCCGTTCAGAGGGTCCAACAGGAAGGAGACTTTCTACCGGATTCTGACAAAGTCGCCGGAGATGGTCGGAGAGCCGACGCCGTTGAGGGATCTGATCGGAAAACTGCTGGAGAAGGAACCGGAGAAGAGGATTTCTGTGGAGGGTATAAAAGGGCATGAGTTTTTCCGAGGGGTAGTTTGGGAAAAAGTGGTTGAAATTTCCAGGCCTCCCTTTATACCCGGAGGGAGAGGAGAAGAAGAGATTTCTTGTTTGGAAAGAGAAGTGGGAATTGATGTGGAAGATTTTGTGGAAAGGGTCTTTTGTGATTCTGGGGCTGAAGTGGGAAAGGAGAGAGATTTGGAGAAAAGAGATGAAAAGAAGGGTGTTTGGGTGGATGCTTTAAGGGACAGCAGTAGGAATATGACTGATCTTTTGGCTTTTTAGGAAAATTCTAAAACAGGGCCTTAAACTTTCTGGGATTTTTCAAATCAGGAAAAAAGAAAGGACAGTTTTTGTTAATACCTTTGATTTGATGTTAAGGATTTTTGTTATTCTCAGAGAAAGTTGGGATTCAAACTGAAGATGATGAAGTCCTTATTGAATGTTGATTATAGAGAATATTGATGTTAGTAACTTTCAATGGTTGGATTTAAACTGAGAATGTTGATTTGAATTATAACTAGATGCAATGAGTGAAATGCTGTTTGCATGAGGAAGCAATATTCACTTGGCTTAGAATGGGTATGCAGAGTGTCAGAGCTGATGGCCTGCTTTACAGCGTGTTAGAGCTGATGACCGACTTGGATTATGAAAATGTAATTCCCATCATGCATTGAAGTAAAGTGCTGATGCACGGCCGCATTGTAATTTTGCTCTTAAAATTTGAAATGAAGGATAATATTACTAGGCATGAAATTGAATTCCTAAAATTTAGTGTAAAATTTGTTCCTGAAGGCAAAAGTTATAATATACTATTAATTTTAATTAAATTAATAGCCCTCATCTACCTGTGTAATCTTTAAAAACTGATTCGTATCTCCCGCGATTAAGTGTGAATCAATATTAAAAATCATGAAACCCTTAAGGCTCAGGTGTTGGTGGATTAAAAAATTCAACAACTTTTAGGAAGACAGAAGAATCTCTGTTAAGCTGATATTTTAATTTATTCACTTCAAAACGTGTATAATATGTGGGCCAAGATCTTTTCTTGGTCTTATAAAAGAAGCTGATACTTTATAAAGGAAACACGACTTTCTCCTGTCCTTCCTAAAAATCAATGTACCCAAGTATTCCATGAAACTGTTTTCAGAATCCTGTAGAAGTGTTACTTTGGAGGATTCCAAGGGAAAGATTTCTTGCATCCAAAGTTAACATAATTTGCGGTGTTAATTGTGGAGCCCGTACCCTTGGATGTAAGACTCACCCCTGGATGTAAGACTTAGTGGCCAAGTAATAAAACCAGGCGAAATGGTCATCTAATGTAATAAGTTAGAAATGCGTGATTATTGCAGATGTTAGACATTTTGATAAGCAGTAACGTACCTCACCTTATGTACTTAAAAGGTATATTTTTCTTGTCTTTTTGTGTAAAAAGGAAAGTGTCCACTACCACTCTCTCTCTCTCGCTATATATATATATATATATATATATGTACACACACAATCATAAGTTGGACTGTAGCTGGTCTAATCGAGGAAGTTCCTCATTTGAAATTTAAAACTACATAAAAACATTCATATATTCTCAAACAACAATTTATTTATTTTAACCTTCTTTTGAATGCTCTGTATTTTGTTGCTCATGTCATGTGGTATCAGTTTCCTTATGTGAGAAGTAAAGCATTAGTGACAGAACATATTGACACGATCATTTAGATGTTTCATATCGGTATTCAAATGCAATCTATATACATTAACCCAAAACGATGATGATATTGCATTTCATCATTGAAATCAATTTTTGAGTACTATATTAGACTTAGAAAAGAAGAACATGCATGATAGTCCTCATGCCTATGGTTTAAAATCGCGGTATCGGTCGCAGTCTGAGCTGGGCCGAAAAACCGATATGATATCGGTATCGGTTGCAGATATCGGTCCATCGCGGTCGTCGCGGTGTGAATTTTTTTTTTAATAAAAAAAAATCGCAAAAATATCCAAAAAATCCAAAATATTAGAGAATGGTGGAAAACAATATTTTTTTCCATTAGTAACAACAATAAATAGAAATCTCGGTCACATTAAGTTATGAGCCCTGTCTGTATCGCAGTTCGCTGTCTTTTCCAGTATTTCATATAATGCAACCATTATTGATGCTCATAATCAATTTATTAGTGTAAAATATAAGAAAACAAAGATAATATAAAAATTATCTATACACTATTAATAAGCTATTAGTATTTACTATTTAGTAGCATAAATACTCCAACAAATATATTTTTAAGTAGAAGATTTAAAAAGCAACATTTTTCTATACCCAAAATCATATTTATAAGTAGATCTAGCATAAAAGTGTGTAGATCTAAGTGAAGAACACAGCACAAACCAAAAAATGACATGCAAATGATCTTTTCATTCATTTTTATGCTTTATCTAAAAATAAAAAATAAAAAACACATAATAGTAAAAATAAGGTAGTTAAGTACTTGATTTTCTCTTACTAAATAAAATGATTTTTTCAAAAAATAGTTTTGGAATTTGGAAAACATGAGAGAATGAGTTATGGAGACATGGTTCCTTTAAGGAGATGAGGGGAGAGGGGAAGAAAATTGGAGAATAGGGAAAAAGTTATAAAAAATTACTTTTTTTTACCATTATTCCATCGCAGTCCATCTCGGCCGATATTTTGGGGATATTTTGACCATATCGGCCTGACTCGGTATCGCAGCAAAATATCGTCACGGTATCGGTAGATATCTGTTTATATCGGCCAATATGACTGGTATCGGCCGAGATTTTAAACCATGCTCATGCCAGATAATTTCCATAGTAAAAAGTTGCTCAGCCAAGTCTGGCGTAGGCCACTAGACATTAATCGCCCTTTGAGGTGGAACCAACACTTACCAAGGAATATTGCTAAGCTGATTGCATGAAAAATATGACATAAAAATTATGTATCAATAACCCCATTAAATATATAAATCTCATTCAATGTTACTGGTTGTCTAATCAAAAGAGATTAAGTAGAACAATAACAATAAAATAATGAAAAACTTAAGATCACTGGCTTTCATCGGATGGACAGAAAAGATCAAATGAGGCCTATTTAACATTATGGGTAATATATTAAATTATCTTTGTATGATGAGGGTGTGTAAGTCCATCATGTCATTCGGGCACCGCATCGGATTATACATTGGCTAAGAGAAATAGTAAGCCCCCGCTCATTTGGTGAAGTGGTCCTCTATGACAAGTGTAATACATCAAGCTTGCCATATAAAAGAAGATGGAAACTCTAGGAAGGATCATCCAAAAAATTCCCAACATCTGCAGGCACTTTCCGTGATGAGGACCATCTGGGGAAAAAAAATTCAAAAGAGAACCGGACCACTATAAAAAAGTGATTTTTATTAGTGAAAAAATGGCCTTTAGTGCCAGAAAAAGAAAAGAACGCCACTAAAAGTTCCATTTAGCAATGGAAAATTTTTTCAAATGCTAAACCTACTGTTTCCAATCCCCAACCATCTAAGAGTTTCCGCTCATCTACCCTATGTTTGGGAAGGGGGTAAAATGGGGGGAAGGAAAAAAAGGAGGGGAAAATGGAGGGAAAGTGGAAATGGGGGCTGTTTGGGAAGGGAGGAGGGAAAATGGGGGAGGAGAATTAGGGGGTAAAATTTTGAAAAATTTAGCCTCTAATTTTCCCTCCAAAATTGGGGGGGAAAGAAAGATGAGGAGAAGGGATTTCCCTCCCCTCCCCTTCATTTTCCTTCCCTCTCATATTTCCCCTCTCCTCCCCTCCCCTCCCAAACATAGGGCTAGTGGCATAAAAAAAAATTCCGCTGCTGAAACTGACCATGGAAAAAAAAAATACACCACTTAATGCATTTTTTTTCTACCGATAAAAATCACTTTTTTTTATTTTGTTTTATAGTGGGCACCAACCCCATATGAAAACAACACTACATCCATACCAAATAACCTCAGCTCAAAAACAGAACTGTTAGGCCAAGTAGCATTTTCCTCTTGTTGAAGGTATCCTTCTAGTAGACTGAGTAATTAAAGGTAAATATATATCAATAGGTGATTTTCTTCCTTTCAATGAGTTGACATTCAAAGCGCCAACACATGGATGGGGTCATGGTCCATGATAGACTGTTTAAAAAGTCCTTTACGTTAGTCAGAACTTCTGAAAAATGCCATGGTAGGAGCCTCTGGACCACCTTTCATTCCATTCCATCTGTTTTGAATTACTAGTCATTTCAAAACTGTTGAGAAAAAGTGGTTTTGATGCGTTCGCTCGTACAACACATCACATGTTCGTGGTTTCAGTTGTCCGATCATGTAGAAATTGATTTGACAGATTAACTATCTAAGGAAGATTAGTCTAATAGAGTCACTGTGCAATTAAATAGATTTATTTCGAACCGCTCATTGCTGATGTCTAATATTCGTCACATTAATTTCATTTCGTTGGTCAGCTAATCAAAGTTTATGAGGCTCGTTTTGTTGGACGGCTGATTTAACATATTCTCCTTTGTTAGTTAATTAAGGCCCATATGGTTTGGAGGTGGTTCTCATAGAAATTGTGAGTGTTAGGGGTTTTTGACATTAATATCAGATCATAACCTTATGTATTTCAAATGCCCTATTTGATTGTTAGCATCATCGGTACTTTTTACCTAAAAACTCACTTTTGGCCTTCAAAATTCACAAAATTCAAATATTTTAAATGTTGTACTGATTCTAAGGATCTAAATTTCACTCATGGTTAACATTTGGAGAATTCCAAATTCATTTAAACATGGATTTTCAGAATGAGAGCTGCTAATGCCACATGCCAAATTTCTCCTTTCACAACCTTTTTTTGTGCAACTAATATATTCCTGTATGAAATTACCTAAAAGGGCATCTATCAAAACTCTCTCTGTCCCCAACTTTTTTCTACAATCACCCACCCCCACCCAACCCCCATCCTAGCCACCATTGTCCCCTTTGGTAGCATCACCAAAGGGGGACAAGGAGAGGGAGAGAGGGCGGCGGTAGGGAGAGGGAGACATGGATGAGGAGAGAGAGAGAGAAGGATAGGGACAGCGAGCGGAGGGCAGCGGGAGGGAGAGGGAGAGGGAGAGGGAGAGGGAGAGGGAGATGGAGAGATTGGGAGAGGGGGTGGCGACTAGAGGCTGGTGGCAAAGAAAGGGAGAGAGAGGGAAGAAGGGATATGGAAAGAGATAATGAGGGTGGAGGGAGTTTGGGTATTTTGGAAACAATGAGGTGTGTAGAAAGAAATTTTGGAAAGAGAAGGGATATGGAAGGAAAAGCTTGGTATGTAGCATTAGCAACTCTCTTTCACAATTCTTGCAAACAAGCAGAACTAGCACCTCTTATTCAGAAGTGGGCTCCCCTCGAGGGGGAGAATTGAAAAGTATTTATGCTACCTCTACTAATATCTCGAGGTTTTGGTATGAATGGTTAGCTAAGAAAACTTAATATAGTATTAAAGCTAACTGGTTGTGACTTTGAATTCCAGGAGAAATTACTTGGTGCTAAAAATAAAAAAAAAAAGCTTATTGCCATAAATGCACCAACCAGGTTCCACCTAAGGGGGAGTGTTGAGCAGCGGGCCCCACCCAAGGCGAATTATTGAAAAGTATTTATGTTGCACGTACTAACACCTCAGTATTTGGTAGAAATTGTTAGCGAAGACAAATTAATACCTCCATGCTACAATGACTCGACCTGTGAAATCATTACTTATCATATGAATCAAATCATTGTTACAAATGAAAACATATTGAATATTTTTTAGAGGATTTGACATATTAATCCCCCTTAAACCCTACTTCTCCAATTACATGACTGAAATTGAGTCAATGTACCAGAGTCGTTTGACTATGGTCTCTATATTTTTTTAAACTTTTCTGCCATAGATCATGTGATATCATGGGAACCAGATGTTAAAAGTTGCATTAAAAAAATCTGGATTGTGTTCTTATCTAGACCTGGATCCCATGATGTCATGGGTATTTAAACTTTTTACATATGGACCCCATGATGTCATGGGATCCAGGGCAGAAAAGAAAAAAAAAGTGTACCAGAGTCAAACGACTCTGGTAATTACATTAGTAGATTTTCAGTCATGAAATTGAGAGAACAAGGTTTAAGGGGGATTAATATGTCAAATCCCCTATTTTTTTAATTTATGGCCTTTGCCAGGATAATATTGTGAAAATGTGGTAGAAAAAATAGTTTTAAATAAAAATAAGGGGTTTTGACACATTAACCCTCCTTAAACCCGATTCTTCTAATTTAATTGCCAAAATTCAGAAATTGTTCAACTCTGGTCAACATTATTTCTAAACTTTTTTTTTTCCATTAGATCTCATGATATCATGAGAATGATGTATGCCATAGAAATTGATAAATCTCATGATATCATGGGACTATCCCGTGATGTAAGTTTTTCTTCCGAATAATAGAATCTAATAAATGGTGGTCAAATGTGTGGCTCCTTTTCACTAGTTGTCATTTTTCGTGTTCCGTAAAAAAAAAAAATTATTTGCTGGTTGCAGAAAGTGTATGATACAAAAACTGATAAATTCTATGATATCATGAGATATGTCGCAAAAAAGTTTAAAAAATGTTGACTAGAGTCAAGCGAGTCTGGTGATATTATGTGAACTTCAGTCATGAAATTGAAAAAAACTGAGTTTAAAGAGGATAATATATCAAAACCCCAATAGTACTAAAAAAAAAAAAAACTGTGGAAACTAATCTTCATATACATTTCCAAATTCCCCAATTTTATCTAATAGTGTCCCCATTTTCTCATCCTATTATTTACCTTTTGTGATTTTTGGAGATATCACGACATTATCTAAAACTGCCATTCTATCAAAACATGGTGATATTTTCAAAATATTAGTGATGTTTGTGATGGTGTTCAAGTATCAATAATGAAAAAATACCCACATTATCGTCTTGCTTCTTTTGCATAATTCATAGAATTATTGTCCGGAGAATTTACAAATTCTGTAAATCTTGTTCCCCCACATGGAATTATTTTGTGAATTTAAAAGAATATTTGTGTTTCAAGCAAAGAAACATAGCATTTCTAAATGCCAAGGGGACAATTGTACTATCATTATAAGAAATTCCAACATTACAAATTCTCAACAGGAATTCTGCTAAAGAAGCAAGCACTACTATTGGCCCATAATATGGATCCTCATGTATAAGGGTAGTATTAAGTTTCATTGTTTGATTAAAAAAAAAAAAAAAAAAAACTCTAAACAATCCATTTGGACCCAACAGGGAGTTGGTGGAGTGAGATGTGCCATTGGTTTGCTCCCCATATCTTGGGTTCCAAAGTAACCCTAGATCTGCCCAGTGTGCAATTGTGTGGATTTCGCAGGCGCCATGTGGGGGGAATAACCCTATTGGGTAAATGTCATCAAAGGGAGGAAAAAAGAAAAAAAAAGAAAAGAACCATTTGGACGTGGAGAAAACTATTCACTCAACTTGTGAGCCATGAAGTCATAGATTCCTCGAATCTCTTAATGTTCCTCTTTGAAAGTGAAATTAAACCGAATATGGTCGGCCATGGTTTGGGTAGCATGCCATAAACAGTCATTCCACTACCAGGTAAAAGTGGTAGTATTAGAAATCCTGTGGCTCATCATGCCACTGGACCCCATCCAATTAAGCACCGAAGAGTTAACATCTTGGCTAAATTTTAATCTAGAGCTTTTGGAATGAGATCCAATTCGATTTGGTGGTGAAGAATACCAGTCCTAATCCTTTGCCGGTAAAAGGACACTAAATGCTCATTGAAAGTTCTCAAAGAGTTGTTGGTTTTCTTGGACCAGAATGACTGATGTACGCAGTTGAATTTCCTGATGGCTTCTATTCTAATAACATTGAACATGATGAGGTCTGTGATTTCTGGTGATAATTAAGAGCTTGGGTTGACAGATTCAAGGATATATAAAGAAGAGGGATGCGAATCTTGGTGTGAATATGTTAAATGCATTGGTGAACCTGTATGAAAAGTCTTTCTATTTGGATTGCCAGGGAAGATTTTGATTAGATGGAGATTAAATACTATGGGCTGGTATGTGAAAAGACAATGTTGTGGGGATGCTAATCGCAGTGATCTTTTTTCACATGCATTAGCTATGTCATTGATGTGCATAGATAGAGCTTACATTATCTTTGATTGATTTACATTCATCCTTGGATATTATCCTTGATTGAAGGAAATTATCTTTAGTGATACATAATGATTGAAGGATGTGGCCATCTGCATCTTTTGTGTCTTAGAAGTACAATTAATGATTTTTTTTAATGAAAGATAATTTATTTATTTTTGAAAGATACAATTAATGGTTATTAGTAACCTGGATATGTGAATCTTGCACCTTGAGAGGATACTTTAGCTTCTTATCTGAATGTACTCAATTAGGTTGCTTGGATCTTGGTGGATGGATTACCAGAATTTTATCAACGAGAAAGAGTAGAGAATTTAACGTAATTTTGGCAAACTAAGTTTATCTATATTAAATGTGGGAGAGTTGATACTTCCATGAACTATTTGAAGTGATGGAGGAAAACATGTAAAATAAAAAAATTAAATTAAATATACCATGATATTTATAATTCAAAGGTCAACATAAATAATCTATAGTGTATCCCCATTCAAAAAATAAATGAGTCATTTATCAACTTTGCGTTTTGAAAAATAAAAACTAAGCTGCATCCTCCTAAAGTAAAAGATGGCAAATGTGAGAAAATAAATGAGAAAATCAAAATGGAAGAACATCAAAAAGAAGAAGCAAAAGATCTAGCCTATAGAGTCAATTGTCTTCCTCAACAATATCACTTGTAGTAGTAAAAATTGAGTTTCCAATACATTATATTTAAAATTGCAGATCTTCACATGCAAGAGTAAAAATACAAAGACATGGGAGTAAAGAAACTTTTTGTTGTTCCTTCAACACAGCTCAAAGTGGCAACATGCATCACATGTATTAACTCTTCCTAAAAAACCTTCAAACTTCACCTTTGATTCCCTTCTCTCAGCTTCCAATAGTGTATTTCATTGATTGCTTTGAGACAAATCCATTTGAGTTTGATCACCAAAATCTCCTACAATGCTAGAGCTTTACAATTTAGTAACACCAATCTAAAGAGAAAAATGCCATAAGGGCTTTTAAATTAAATGGGGCATTTATAGTAAATGGCAATCAGATTGGATTCTCTCTCTCTGATTTTTTTTTTTTTTTTGCAATGCCACTTATGAAAAAAAAAAGTTCACGACTTAGAATTTAGGTGTCTTGTGGCATGGAAATTTATTCCCAACTGTGCTTCTTTAATTTACCCACCGAGCATTCTTGTTTTTAAAAGAGCAGCAAGAAACTTCGTGGATTCTTGCAAACAAGAAGAACAAATAATGCAACAAAAAGAATTGGGTGATAAATTATGATTAGCCATATCCTCAAGCCTAAATGCATTTATTTAGTGAAACAACACATACAAGGCATTTATTCCTTGTTCCTTGAATGCAGCTAAACTTGGTAGATTATCAACTTTAGGCTACTAACTCTTACTTGGATAATTTCTTGCTTGTTCATCCTACACAAATGAGTTTTCTACCATATTTGTATATGCCTTCATATCAATGTTTTCATAAATATATGAAAAAAACTAACTCCGACTTTATTATAGCCTACGGCTACATTCAGCGATATAATATAAATAATTAGATTAAGCTTAGTAACTTTCTATAAAGTAAACAATGTTTTGTGGCTTATGAATCTATGATGGCAATGAGACTGTGCACCAAAGTCATCAAAAGTCAACATTCAGCAGATTAGGATCAAACAAAGTGAACCATGTATATATATATATATTTATATATAAGTTGGCAACCTAACTAGATGAAGCAAGAAGCATTATAAATAACAATTATTCAGTTCTTATACTTGTAGAAAAATGTGGGAAATTCTCATATTGAAAATTATAGTTGTAAGTGCCAAAAACGACACCCACTCTCGGTATTACGGTATTTTCCCACACAATAGCAGTAAACTGAAAGTTTAGGGTACGAGATCTCTAAATTGGTCCACTCAATAAAATAGCCCAAAAAGTGTGCAAAAACAATGAATATGCAGCGGAAATAAAATCACAAGCACACACTATAAGGACACCAGATTTTTACATGGAAAACCATAACCGGGTGAAAAACCACGGATCCGAATTGGATTTAATCAAAAACTATGAATCTCACAATTACAAGAAACTCAAATTTCCTCCCCAGATATCCCATATCTAAGGACTGAAGTTACCTTATGTTGCTTTACGCTTCAACGACTTCACACCATTGATTGCAACAGACTTAATCTAGCGCTTGACTATTCAAATCTTCTACGCAAAAAGATGATCTTCTACAAGGAATGCAAAAGAAACTGACTCTCTAGAGAACTTGGCAGCACAACTCTTCAAAATTTTCTAGAGAAAATTTTTCTCAATTAGATCACTAATTCAAAACTTAAGAGATGATCTGTATCTCTTTTGGTTGTGAGAAACACCCAATATATAGCCCCAAATCCGTGCATAAGACTCCTAATAATATCCACTAAGAATATCAGTTTGTGTCAAACTTCTTATAAGAGTCCGGATCGTACCAGGCTTGTTCGTCACTCTCGCTATAGTGAGAATGTTTGTCTTCTGTCAACTTTTTATTTTATTTTATCATGCAGCCCCTTTTTTTTACTTTACAATCTCCCCATTTTGGTAATTCTTGGAAAAATCTTCCTATTACAATACAATATGATCTACCCAAAAGAAAAACTCAAAATACATTGAATTTAAAAAAAAACACTGTAGATCTTGTATGGCCTTTGCTTAAACTTTTCAGATCTTGAATTGCCTTGGCTTGTAAAGCTCCCTCTGGCTTCATTCTTCTCCCCTTGTATATGTTCAAAATTGACAAACAAATATCATCGTACAGCTTCTGTTAATCTTGATGCAGTAGCTCCCCCTCAATTTCAACTCCCCCTAAATGTATCTTTGTAGCAGCATTGGGGATGGGAGCTTGACTTCCTTGATTAGGGCTTTTTATAATTAGCCACCCATACTTGTGTAGTTTTATCTATCAGCACAGTGTCAGCAAACTCCTTAGGTAAATCAGATTCTCTAACTCAAATTAGAGTTGTCTTGGGTGGAGAAAAATTCTTCCGCCATTGGTTTGTCTTAGGTAGACTTTACAGCTTCTTGCAATGGAGACGAATGTGTCCTTTCTTTCCACAATGGTAACACGTGGATGTGCATGCGGCGCGTGATACATTCTTTTTCTTGAAACTACTCGACACATTAGTAACATGTGCAGCATGTGGAGTAGTATGTGCAAATACTTGAAACAAAATTGTTTTACCCTTAGCATTTGAAGTGGATGCAGGTGATCATAACCGAGACCGCTTCTGTCAAAATGAGACTTCTAACTACACAAGACGTTTGAAAGAGTCTTTGAACCAGTGTTCATCTGGTTTAGTGAAGCTTGTTTCACTTCTAGCTCGGACAGAGTGATCTTTAGTCTTCCTTGCAAATCTTCATTTTCAGCTTTCACCACTTGTAACTCTATTCTCAAAGTCTCAATCTCTTGTTTGGCCTTCTTAAGTTTTTGACCATCAGTAGTTAAATTTTCAGCCAAACAGTTTTTCTGACTTTCCAAGAGATGAACATGTTTAAGCGCTTGCTCTAATTCAATCTTTACTGCAGGATTTTCTTCTTGAACAGCCTTAAACTTGATAGTAATTTTGTTGCCATACTTGGTAATCCTGACACAATCAACATATGTAGTATGATACAACTCTTCATAATCTTTCTCTTGATCTGACATTTCATCATTACGATCTTCATCAGTATCATTGTCAAACAAAGACTTAGCCATGAAATCCACAAACTTACCATTTACTGTTTCAGAAATAACAACTGAATGTTCTTTTTCTTCTTCTGATGACTCTTCATCCCAAGTTGTGTTGAGAGCCTTTTTCTTTGTACCCTTTTTCCTGTCGGCTCACTCATTCGTATAGTGACCATAACCTTGGCACTCAAAACACTTAGTTCCTTTCGCAAAATCTTTTTTCTCAGATTTAGAACTCTTCCACTTGGCTTGTTTTGACTTCATGTATTTCTTGAAGCAATTAAATAATTCAGCCATATCATCTTCAGCCTCAGATTCAGAATCAGACTCAATTTTCTTTTCAGGTTTCTTTCTTGATTCTGAGTTGGCTTTCAAAGCAATACCTTTATCTTTTTATTTTCCTTTATCCAAACGGTTTGCTTCAAAGGTCTGAAGATTTCCAACCAGCTGGTTGACCTTGAAGGTATCAAGATTCTTATTTTTTTTATAACATTAACCTTAGAATCGAATCTCGAAGGTAGAAACCTCCGAATTTTCTTAACAATCTTGTTTTCTGGAATTTCCTCACCCAGATTGAAAACAAAATTGACAATATCATTCAGCTTAGCATAAAATTGATCGAATGTTTAATCTTCTTCCATAACAATGGTTCCAAATTCTCTAGTCAACATTTGCAATTTAGATTGCTTCACCGTATCTGTACCCTTATAGACTGTTTGTAAGACTTCTCATACTTTTTTTGCAGTTTTACTAGTGGAAATCCTACAGAACTCTTCAGCAGACACTCCATTATATATACCATTCATCGCCTTGTTATTACAATTGGAGGCATGCTTCTCATCCTTAGTCCATTGGGCTTTAGGTTTAGGAACAGTTTGTCCATTAGCGACAATTGTTGGTCTGGAGTAGCCCTCCTCAACAATATCCCAAACATCATCATCGATGGACTTAAGGAACCCAATCATCATTTGCTTCCAATATGCATAATTAGAACGATCTAGCAAATGAAGTTTTGAAGTTGATGCCCCTTCTCGATTGAGTACCATTCTAGAAATCTCTTTGGATCAAACACAACAACTTAGTGCAACCCGCTCTAATACCAATTGAAAGTTTAGGGTACGAGATCTCTAGATTGGTCCACTTAATAAAACAGCCCAAAAAGTGTACAAAAACAATAAATATGCAGCGAAAATAAAATCACAAGCACACACCATAAGGACACCAGATTTTTACGTGGAAAACCCTAACCGGGTGACAAACCACGGATCCGAATTGAATCTAATTAAACATTATGAATCTCGCAATTACAAGAAACTCAAATTTCCTCCCCAGGTATCCCCCACCTAAGGATTGAAGTTACCTTGTATCGCTTCACGCTTCAACGACTTCACACCGTTGATTGCAACAGACTCAATCCAGCGCTTGACTCCTCAAATCTTCTACGCAAAAAGATGATCTTCTACAAGGGATGCAGAAGAAACTGGCTCTCTAGTGTACTTAGCAGCACAACTCTTCAAAAATCTCAAGAGAAAATTCTTCTCAATTAGATCACTAATTCAGAACTTGAGAGATGATCTATGTCTCTTTGGGTTGTGAGAAACACCTAATATATAGCCCCAAATCCGTGCATAAGACTTCTAATAATAATCCACCAAGAATATCAGTTTGTGTCAAACTTCTCATAATCGTACCAGGCTTGTTCGTCACTCTCGCTATAGTGAGAATAAGTCTCGCTATAGCGAGACTACATTATGTCTTGGGACAGGCCTGATAGAATGTTTGTCTCCTGTCAACTTTTTTTTTTTTATGTTATCCTGCAACCCCTTTTTTTTTACTTTACGAAAACATCACTCGAGACAATATGCAATGCATACTGCATACTGGTCAGTGATTTACATGTATTACTATTTTATTGGCTAATAAGGCAACCGATAATGACATCTAAAGCTCGTGAGAAACAGTTTATTGAAGCAAGAGTATAATTTATTTCCTCTTAACAAAATGGGGAATGCGGCCAAATAACAACATATCAAAAATTGGATTTAAGAGATGACATAACTGGCATCAAGGTACGGGAAAAGGTTGCAATTATATAATATGAAGTTCAAAAACTATGAACAACTTCGTTGTATATCAATTTCAACTATTGGAGGAGAAGCATCTGCTACAATGTCATCTCTGCCTACTAGATTTTTTTTTTATATTTATATAGTGTTTCATGGTCCATGTCAAATTCTATCTGTACTATATATTTCCTCCTATAATTTTGGAGAATGTAATGTAATTATTGTACACGCTTAAAGGCAAGATATTTGATATCATATATATTAAACCAGAAATATGCAGAAAACAAGTAAAAATAATTGATATCAATCTAAGATGCACAAACCAAACTAAATCATGCAATTGCGAATAAATAATCAAATGAAACTCCATTATTCAAATAAAAAACTTTGGGAAAACAAATACCCGAGATGAATTGATGGAGGCAGGTTGTCAGGAAGCGTTGTTAACTATATTTACAGAAGGTCTGAACAGGTAGAGAAAAGAAGGAAATATCTAAAACAAAAACTTTGGATCCAATATAAATTCATATTCTGGTTTGGGTCTAAGATATTATTTTATGTGATTACATTGTAAAGCAAGGGTGACGAAGATCAAAGGTGTGAAGCAGATATCACTCCCAAAGTGATGCAAATGATTGGACAGTTTGTGTATTCCACATCATCATATTCTTAGCTAAGTATAAATCATTCAATTCTATGACATATGAAAGAAACCAATTCCCAGACAAACACAAAGTAGAGAACATAGAATTCACCCCCCACCCCCCACTCAAAAAAAAAAAAAAAAAAAAAGAAAAAAAAAAAAAGGAGAGAGAAAAAAATAAAAAGAAAAAGAAAGAGGCTTTGATTGGTGCTCTTGAGTCTAATCAGGTCGTCAGATAATCACGGGAAGTTTGTTGGATATCATTTTCATATCCATTGCTTGTAACCAAAAACAAGAATTCTACACATAATCTTATCAAAATTCAAAAGGGTAACCAAACCCTTGTCCAATACAAGAATTTAAGAAAATAGAAATAGAAAAAGTCAAATTAGAAGTGCACAATAAGTACCTATAAAGGAGATTTTTAAAGAAAATCTTAGTTACATTCTCAAAAGTAAAAAAGCTCCAGGGACACCATATAGCAAAGTATAGTAGGAAGTAAGAAAAACCAATGAAGAAAAATCATTTAAACAATATTCAGAATAATTTATAAATACCCTAATATAAATTAACCAAACTGTAATAGAATACAATATTTCTGTACGGAGCATTGTGGTAGTTGTTGGGGGACCCAAAAAGTTAAATCTACTTTTGTTGATTATAAAACCATTTACAAAACTAACAAAATACCCACAAAGAAAAAAATTCAAGCATGAAGGCATTTATGTAGCATTCAACATACATTAGGAATTGAGAAATTAACCAAATCCTTTTATAGTAGGCAAGAGAAACTAAAATAAGTAACAAAGTTTCAATGAAATTAATGACCATTTACAAAAGCAAGAACAACATGAAAGAATTTATTAATTAAATTATATCCATATCATTCTCAAGATGCGCACACCAGGAAGACACCCACTGATCATGACAATCCCACTCATACCTTCCAATAAGGAAAACAACATACCTGTAGTCTATGTCAAACTATAAAGTAGACCGAAAATGTACCTGAAATGGATGAGTAGGCAGTCGCCGACCTATCAAGTAAAAAAAAAAAAAAAAGTGGAAGAACAGAGCGCAACTTGGAAAGAAGATGAAATCCAAATGTTGGGTTGTTCTTCAGTTTTGAAGATTTGCATAGAGAGAGGGGGAACGCGAAGGGGAGACGACTCTAACAACTTGAGGGAGAGCATAGTTACGAGAAATAGAGAAATTAAGAGAAAGGAAGGTTTTACATGCAAAAGTTAATAAAAAGGGATAAGAGTAACGACAGCGGAAAACTTCAGCCTTAAATAAGAGTGAAAGAGATGGTTCGTCTTCACGATCCGACTCAAGTTCATGCAGTGAACCGAAATCTTATTCTTTTTTTATGTTCGGTAGCATGGATCTAGAGATATTAGGGTGGGAAAGATGGAAATAGAGGGGTAATTCTTCTAACCTTCATATTTCATAGCTGAACTTATTTCACATCAGTGTTTCCTAAGATTTTGTTATACTAATTAACTACTAACAAATGAAGAGAGTATTGAGGAATCAACTTATACTAATTAACCACTAAAACATGAAGAACTGAAGCAAAAAGATGTCATTATAAGTTTTATTAATCTGTCTGCTATTAAATATGATTCTATGGTTATATAAACAGATAAAAGAGCAGCATTTAAAATGAAATAACAATAAAAAGAGCCAGCGGCAAAGCATATTTAATAGCTTTGCCGATAAAAGCAATCAGACTAAACAAACACACCAACTCACATGGTAATCCTGCCAATAACACATTTAAATGTAATTGATGTTGTGCATAGTCAGCGGCCAAGCGACCTCCATGCCCATCATAAATTGCAAAATGCGGGCATTTGCCAAAAACGTACTTGATGAATCAATCAAGTGCAATATGCATGCTATTATACAAGGATAAGATATACAATAATATTTTTCACCATGAAAAATATATCGAATTGTGCCATGGATGATTAGCTTATATGTTATCAAGCCTTGAAAATCGTGTGTCATGAACAACCGAAAAAAATAATAATAAAACCAAAATGCTAGAGGAGCTCACTATTGCTACCCTTAAATACTGAGTACTGGCAAACAGCTATGTTAATGCTTAATCCTTTATGCCAAATAATTTCACACATGAAAAAACTAATCCTTGTCAACCGCACATCTCAACAACAATATGATTATTCTAAAGAGAAATGCAAGCCTTTCACAAACTTTCACATACAAAATCACCTCAATTAACAATAACAATGAAATTCACGAATTCTCACATAGAGACGCAAAAACATCGAGATTCTGCTTGCTGCGTCATTTTGCCAAACTCCATTTGCACATCGAACTGAAAAAAAAAAAAAAATCAACATACAACTTGTAAAAAATCCAAGAAAATAAAACATAAGAAGAGAAGTTAAAAGAAATATCGTAAGTAGAGGAAGGATTCAGTACCTTTGCCTTAAGTGTGGCGGACGAAGTGGATGCCTGGGAGCTGCCCACAAGCGATTGGGGCAGCGTTGTAGTTGAGCATGGCCTTGGGAAATGACAATGAGGAAGACAATGAAAGATGTTAGGAATTCGGTCACAGATTCGTGGAGAGAGTTGCTGATAAGGTATGAATCCTATCCATGATGCCCAGTCCTTACCGAAATGCGGGTATTTTGCACATTAGAGAAATGGAGAGGATAAGAGTTTAGGATAGGGAAATAAAGAGGGAAAGAGTAATGGTAGCCAAGAAAAAAGTTGGAGAGGAGCTGTACGTGAGAGAAACAAAATAGAGATAGCGAAAGAAGGTAGGGTTATGAGTAGTGAGATGATGTTTTTTCAGCTTGCAGATGTCACGACCCGGGCCCGAGATTAGGGTTACCACGGCCAAACCCCGAGTCGCGAACGCCATACTTACTCCCGTAAACCTCGCATCGCCGAAGCCAATACGAAATTCACAAGGGATCTTACATATACCTGTCAAATGTACATTATTTTGCGGAAATATATACATACATTGACATTTAACGTTCACATATACAAGTCCTTTACAGAAAGTAAAGTTTACTTACACATCTCATTTCCTATTTAAATCAACCATGCATATTCAAAGACAATGCATGTGATCACTATTTACAACCAAAATAAATCTATTCAAAATGTTTCCAAAAAAATTGCTAAACCGGTCGCCTCCGATTTACATCCATTCATTCAATCCTCCTGGAGGAACCGGATTGGTCTCCTCCGTTGGCGGCGCGGTCTCGGAACCACTGGAACGGACAACTGGGCCTGTAATATCATCAATAACACTGTGAACACGACGGTTCAACAATGTATACACAATTCTATGATTATCACATGTTTAGCAATTTGGTTCCAATGTATAACAATTCAATTCAAGTCAATTCAATTCAATTCAATTCATATAGTTATTCCCTGAAGGAAGCATTCAATTCATTATATACACTTTATCCAGTGTCTTTTCGTTGTCCTCTAGCATAGGCGGAAGGCGCACCATTCACAACCCAGCCTTTCAAGGACTTATTTCATTTCATTATTACTCACTTTATTAAGTGGCTTTTCAAATGGTACTCACTTCATTAAGTGGCTTTTCAAATGGTACTCACTTCATTAAGTGGCTTTTCAAATGGTACTCACTTCATTAAGTGGCTTTTCAAATGTGTGGGATTTACCAGTGTCTTGATCAGAGAGCACCGGCATCACCACGGAGCTCCGGAACGCTCCATCTACTGCAGCAGACTTAATCTTTTATACCTTACAATGTTTGTTCCTTTCAGTTCTTTTCGTTTCATTTCATTGCATTTCATTTCATTGGGCCATAACCATTCCATCTCAATAATTAAAACATGGAAGTGCTGAATTCAACTCCAACACTTACTTGTAGCCTCTTTGGTGGAAATCTTGAGATCTTCTCAAGCTTAAACTCCAAGAAAGTAGGAAAAGAGATGAAGAAGATGATGGTGAAGATGGAGTCCCTCTTCACAAGCACTTGTCAATTCTCTAAATCATCACTCAATGAAGAGAAATTGGAAGAAAGAAGAAGAAGAGAAAGAAAGAGAAGAAGAGAGATCGGCTGGGATGAAGGAATGAACTCAAATGAGTTCATCCTCATCTTATAAGCCCTAAATTGCATTTTAGCCCCTCTCCTTTCCACTCTTTACAATTTGAGTCAAATGAATGGTCATTTGAACCAATTCACACTGAATGGAATCATTACATTTACGGAAGTTAACGTACTCCTCGAGATATACGTGTAAGTATCAAGAGTTTCCGTATTCGACGAAACACGTGTAATTTCGTATTTACGAAAAAGTCCTTACATTGCATGGTTTAGCCTAAAACCATTCAATTCATCCATAACATTCACTACTATTTCCATTAAGCTCAAATTGACCATTTGAGCCACACTCTATACCAATTTAGCCATTAATCAACATTAATTCAATAAAACATGTTGAATTAGCATTAATCCCGATTAATTAGAGTTAATCTTAATTAACTCGGGACAGGGTGTTACAGCAGATCAATCGGTATCAAAGGTGTGGAAGCGAAACGGTTCCCATTGGAGACAGTTTTGCACACGTGAATACACAATGGCGCTATTGATGGCTGATATTAGAAGGAGGTCAATCAAAATTACAGAGGGTCAAAATCATATTTGAAATTTAGAAGAAATTCACAATTGAATTCAGTTTGCTTCATAGAATATGACTAGCAAAGACAGCCCATATTTATCACGGGCAAGATGTTATAATACTATGAAACTTATAGAAGATTTAAAAGAAACCATGAATCTATAAATCATAAAATTATAGAAGATTTAAAAGAAACCATGAATCTATAAATCATAAACTTATAGAAGATTTCAATGAACCCATAAATCGAAGAAACTAAGGTCTCAATCGCTCAACTCCCTTTGCTGGAATTTACTGAAGCATTCAAAGAAATCCACCGCTTTTTGTTGTGAAAATGATCGGATGACCATCCCTATCATTGTAAGGAAATTATGTCGCTAAAAGTTAAAAAAGAAAAGCACTAAAACATCAAATGAATAAAAAAAAATCAAGTGTTTTGTCACAGTGGCAAACTCTTATTTCTTGTTCCATTTTATAATATTTTCTAAACGAAGAACCATAGATATAGGTTTCAGCTGATTGAATGGCAAAAACTGAGGATGAATTCTAATATTACTATTGCAGCCCATACTAACCAACTACTCTTCAATTCAAAAGGTTTGATAAAATAATGCAATCCGTTTTGTATTGGAATTGCAATGCAATTGTATCTATCAATGGATCAAATGCAAAAGAATATTAAGAATGATGATCTAGAAAAAACATGGGAATGAAGATTAATAATTTCAAGAGAAAGAAAAAAGAAAAAGAATCTGGTTAGTAAAGAGAGAATAATTATAGAACCAAAAAATTGTAAGAACTAAACAAAAACTCTGCAACCAAACAATATCTAGAAGTAGCCAATCCAAACAACCAAAGTCAGAGATTTATGTACATGTCCAACAGTCAACAACCTCTTATGATATTTGCAACGACTCATTGTGCTTTAAAAATAAATGAATTACTATTCAGTCCCTTTGCAAAGAAAAAAAGAGTGGTCTCGCCCATGAGAACCCCTACTTTTGATGAACTCTGCGGAGAAGAAATCAACGATGTTATATGAGTGATAACAAACGCTTGGACTCTACAGCATAGTTTATTTCACTCATCCTTTTGACCAAACATGCTTGGTTTGGGTGATTGTTTCCATTTCTATTCACTTTTAAGTAGAAAATGAGTGACTTCCACAAAAGACTCTTTGATCTTGTCTGCAACTCTTTCTACCTCATTTTCCTACATAAAAGGTAGGGAAATTTTCAAATAAGGCCTTAAGTTTTTTCCTTATCTAAAAAAAGGACACAAGTTTCAAAACTTTTCAAATTAGTCCCTAAGTTTTTCAATAAAACTTCAATTAAGGCGATCTGGTCATTTAAAGGTATTTTTTATGGCATTTTCTCTCAATTTTTTAAAAATACCTAGAGTACCTTCATTAAAAGCCATGACATGGTTCTTACAGCCACTACATTTAGCCGAAGTACCTAGTTTTCCTTGATCACTATAAGGCTATCAATGAAAAAAAGGAAGAAAATATAGAGGAAGTGAATGGGGGGTTTTATTTCATCGAAGGAGAAATTTGGGTAGTTTAAAAAAATTGAAGAAAAAAGTTGCCGGAAAATTGCTTTAAAGGAATGAACGTCCTTAATTGAAAACTTCATGAAATAAGAACAAAGATATATCATTTAAAACATGAACTTACATCAATTATCAATGAAGACAACTCATCTTTGCAAGTTTGTAATAGTTGTGCGACTTCATTGTCAAATAGTACAACATTTGCTTTCCTCTTTAACCCCCCCACCCCGGTTTCCTCTATGGGCTATGATGGTTTTCTCTCAAATAAGCCTCTCTCTATTGATTCCCTTTGGTGCTTGTTCAAGACCAACTCCAACTTCAACATTTCCATGATAGATTTTTCTTCCAATTTTTGAGCATTTCTTTCACCAACCCATTAGATGGCTGCAAAGGTCTCATCTCTGGCATATATGGATCAACCAACTACATTCAGAGAAGAGAATTATGGAACCACCTCTCTACTACTTCCTCTACTATGTTGCACTGGTGTGTTTTGGGAGACTTCAACACTATTATTCTGGCGTCTGAAAAGCTCAGTTTCAGGCCTTTTCGATTCGTTCAAGAATTCCAGGAGATGATCATCTCCTCAAGCTTGCAAGACATGTGCTTCAAAGGTAATAAATTCACTTGGTCAAATAATCACAAGGGGAAAGCTTATGTGGCTGCCAGACTTGATAGAGCTCTCTGCAATTCAGATTGGAACTATGGCTACAGTGACCCAGTGCTTACTCACCTGCCCAAGTATTCTTTTGATCACTGCCCTTTGCTCCTCTCCTATAAGGCTCGTCCTGCTTTAACTAATGTTCCCTTCGAGTTTGAAGCTAGTGGATCCAGCATCTAGGTTCCTAAATCTAGTGGAACAAACTTGGAACTCAGGTTATACAGGGAATCCTCAATATTTCTTAGCGCAAAATTTGAAATCCATGAAACAAGTTTTGAAGGTGTGGAATAAAAATGTTTCTGGTGAGATCAATCTCAAGGTGAAAGAAGCTGAAACTAAAGTGGAAAATCTCCAAGAAGAATTAGACGAGGGCCCATCAGACCAATTACAGCGAGACCATCTATAGGCGAAAACTCAGCTACATAACTGGATGAAAATCAAAGAGACTCATTGGTGCAAAAAATATAGAATTATATGGTTACATGATGGGGGTAGAAATAGTAGCTTCTTCCATGCTTATGCCAAAGCTAGAGGAGCTAGTAACAGTATTGATAGAGTCCAATCAAATGGCACCTGGATATAAGACCTTGACCAAATTCAAATCTTGGTGGCCAACCACTTCTCCAAGATTGCTCAGTCCTTCCATCCAATTCTAGAGGAAAGCCTGTTTGATCTTGCTAATAGGAAAGTTTCTATGGATCAAAACTGAAAATACGGCCTTAACACAGGCTCGGGTCCCAACCAACTGATCACTACCAGATTTCAATTATAGTGATTATATTAATGGTTAATCCTAGATCAAGTTAAAAATAAGCAATCCACACAAAGAGAATGACATAGGAGTTATACGTGGAAAACCCTACTCGGGAAAAAACCACGGGCCTTATCGTCTAGACCAACAGACAACCAAGCACTATGCAAAGAAAGTTACAAGTAACACACAACCCTTCCCAGTCGAAACTCAACCTAGGGACTGCGCGATCTTGCCGACTACTTACCGTGCACCTTCACCATACTTGAACCAAATGCCTCGAAGATGTCTTCAAGGAGTCTCTACTTCAGAGGAGAAGAATGGAGCATGAATCCAAAGCTTTGATCTTCAGCACAGCAGATGATTGCCTTGGGGGCAAGATGGATCTCTCAAGTTCTCTCTAGGAATTTTCCTTGTTAGAGAGGTAACTTGAATAGAGAGATAATGGCTTTATATAAGTCTAGATTCGTGCCTCAAGCGTTGTAGTTTCATTAAGAATCAGCATGGCAACTTGAGACAAATCAGGAGAGAAATTCTGGGCAAGTTTCTATTTTTGCGCCCAGGTTCGCTCGAGCGACCAGGGGGTCTGCACGAGAGGCCGAGCCTCTGTCTTTGAATGTTTGAATGTTGGGCTAGGGCTCGAGCGAACATAATCTTGGGTCGAGTGAAGAAGCTACTGTCTTGGGTTCGCTCGAGTGAATGGATGATCGCTCGAGCGAACTGCATTCTGCCTTTGGTGCTGAGGTATCCGCTCGAGCAAAGAAAAGGATGGCTTGGGCGAAGATGGTTCTGTGAGTATTCGCTCGAGCGAACTGAGGATCACTCGAGCGATCAGTGCCAGATCCAAATCAGACTAGAATTCTTCAATAACAACCTTGGCAGTCCTTTTCTAATCAAACTTGCGTTATAAAGAATCCCGGTTTTGTCCATTACCCAATGAATTAGCCAACCTAAAATCTTACAAAAATTCTGTTCTGATGAAATGCCTTGATGTAGAAGAGATCAAGAGTGAAGTTTTCCCTCTAAAGAAGGATAGCTCCCCTAGTCCAGATGGCTTCTTTGGCTCCTTTTTCCAAGCTACTTGGCATATCATAGGTTCCTCAGTGGCTAAATCTGTCCAGCATTTCTTCACCTCAGATAAACTCCACAAAGCCTCAAATGCCTATTTCTTAAACTTTAATCCCCAAAACCCACCCTCCAAACTCTTTTTTCAAATTTCAGACCAATCAGCCTAGCTCCTAAACTTTTCCTACAAAATTGTAACACCCCGACCCCTCCCTAATCACTTTTAGTGTCTAATTAATTTTAGTTAGATGCTTAATGGTTATTTTGGATGATTTTCTGGCTGGCTAGGTAGAATTAGTAGGGTTTTGACTATTGACTAGGTAGTTCTATGACCTTTTAGGTAATTTGGGCGTTTTCGGTTCGCGTGTATATTTTTAGTATTGTGTGGGTTTTTGGGTGCATTGCATAGGGCATTTCACGTACTTTGACTTTTTGTGATTTGACCCAAACCAATTGAGCCCAATTCGGATCCATTCAGGCCCATTTTCAAGTCAAAAGCCTCAGTTTAATATTAACCTCTTGAACCTAGACTTGCATGCAACATTTATAAAAACTCCATTTTAAAAGCCAAACCCAGCTCTTTTCCAACGTCTTCTTTTTCTCTTCTCATTTTCAGCTAAGCCTCCCTTCCCATTTTCCTCTTCTTCATCTCTTCCTCTCAATCTCTTGATGCTAATTTAGAGAGTGCATGTGAGAGATTCAGCTATAGCTCCTCCAACATCATCTTCCCCAACAAGCAGTCTTCTCTACTAGCACAACCCATCTCCATTTTTGCTATTGGTGAGAAAAACTCTATTCTAGTGCCTCCTTTTGTGTGAAATCTGAGGATTTGAAGCTAGATTCCATTGCATGCATGATCTCTTAAATCTATTTCTTGCCTTTCTTCATTGTAGGATCATCCCATAATCTTCTCCATTAGCACCATCTTCAAGCTCTTTTGGTCCTCCTCATCTCACTACATCTCTCTTTGGTAAGAAATATCTTAGCTTTCATCTCCTTGCTTTGAATCAACTGTAGGAGGTTTATTTTTCCTTTCATGCATCTCCTTATACCTCATTCTAGCTGCATTTCATTGTAGGTTACTTCTTGAGTTTACATTTGGGGATTTTCTTTTGAAGAGCTTGTTTGGGTAATAGAGCTTGATTTTAGCTTGGATTTGTGACTTTTAGCTTCAAGCACCTTAAGGCAAGTAAAACAATTTATATCTTGTGCATGCACCTTCATTTCTTTTGATTCTTGTCATGATTCATGTGTTAGAGACCCCACTTTCAGCTCAATACTGAGTTTGATTTCAATTTGTTAATGGGTTCTTGTAAATGTATGTAAATGGATATGGTTTGATGCATTTTAGTCAAGGGAATTGATATGTATGTTTAGAGAGCATTGGTGGCTCATCTTGCAAGTTTTTGAACATTGGAATAGACTGCAAACTATTGCAGGGGAAGCCAAGAGGGGCAGAATAGTCCATGTCGTAGCCCCACGGACTTTGGCAGAAAGTATCCTTGCTCTAGCGAGCAAGGGAGCTGCCTGGCAAAGATCACTCTCGCTCTAGCAAGCTCCCATCTCGTTATAGCGAGATGGCCCACTGGGCCTAGCGAGCTAGACTTCAAACGGCCATAACTTTTGATCCGTACGTCCGATTTTGGAGGTCTATATACCATTGAAAAAGCTCTTGAAGTGTAGAATTCAATGGTTCATATATCCTTTTTTTTTTTATCAGAGGTCGGGAGAGAAAGGGGATATTTGGATTTAAAAATTCTTGGCAACCAGAACGTATCGCGAGCCAAGTAGAGAACCATAGGATGCTTAGATGGTTTTGCCCCAGTAGGTGAACCTTAAGGATTGATCACTTGAACCCTAAATCATGTTCAATGGACTTGTAATTCATGTGGGTGCGGTGTGAGCTACCATGCCACAAGGGGTCTCGTGTTCTTTGCATTTAGGTTCCGAACCAAATGTGTTACATTAAAGGATTCGGCGTCCAAATTAAGTAACACCAAGGGTTCTCTTGTACCCCAATAATGCCGAAATCCTTAGTACTACACCGGGTTGGATGGTGGAGACCACGAGTATTCCCAAGACCGTAGGCTTGGCTTGATTCATATCTTGTTTCTGTATATGATCTATATGCATTCATTTGCATCCTATTTCCTATATTCTCATCTGACTTGATCATACTTCTATTTAGTTCATGTATATCTTTTTATTGTTGGAAATAGGTGGGCCTCTAGGATATGTTTTTAAAACTTTTGACCCACTTGACTCAGGGATCAACTATCCAGAAGGCTACAAAACTCAATCCAGAATCCATGGCCTCTCTCTCATGATCATGTACAGTAGAAAACTCTATCTAGAAGATAGAAATAGCAACATACAAGTAACCACGAAATTCACAACATACAAGGAAGTAGATCATACCTATGGAGCTCGGTTGTGCTCTAAGGGAGGAGTTGAATTCTTTCTTTGATGATGAAACACTTTCACAAGCCAAATCAGAATCTCCAAGACCCAATCGTCTTCCACGCTATGACCCGTATCAGATTCTCTTTTCTCAAGAAGATGAGTGGGATCTCCAAGAGAAAGCTCTTAAGGAAACTAGAAGAGAAGTAGAAGAGGGAAGAGGAGAAGATGCATGTGCAACTCTTGCACAATAAGGGCCTTGGGCGTGAATCCCTAGGGGGATATGCATAGAGGACGTCCAACCCTAGCTCCTCTTATATATAGCTTTCAAGCCACCTCCTCTTTCTAATTGAAATAGAAGTCTCACTTCTCTAACAATTAGTAACTCTCTCTTTTCTAATTAAAATAGAAGTCTCACTTCCATTAATAATTAGTAACTTACTATTACCACTATTAGAAGTCCCACTTCAAATAGAAATAGTAACTCTCTATTTCCTTTTAGAGTTCTACTATAATTAGTATCTTTCCAATAACTTGAGCTAGAGTGGAGACCACTAGAGATTCCTTAGAAAGCTGGCTCTAACTAAGACACCGCGACCCCACATCTCATGTGCAATTCGGGCCCACATTTAATTGCAAATAACTCCACTATATAAATGCAATTGAACTCCAGTCTTAGGAATAAATTACATGAAGACCCTAAACTTCCCAATGTCCACAAGTAGTCCCCTCCATCAATATCCATGGATCAATTGGACCTGTCTTCCAAACTTAGATCCATATCTTATTATCCTTGAGCCCCAATTAATTATAATGATCATTTGGTACCGATCCAATTAACTCTTAATTGGAATGGGTGTGCACTTACCAATGATAAATCCATTAATTGGCACAGGGGGATATTAAAGATAGATTCCATCTTGACCATAGAATGTTCCCACAGCTCTACTACCACATACCCAAATCACCGAGGTGTTGACCTACAATTGGCCTCACTCATTGGTGACTCAAAGCAAATGAATAGATAGAAACTTGAGTTCATTAATGTCTCAGGATTGAGAGCCTATTACTAGGGAATTATGAGAGCAGACCTTAAAGTAAATACAGTGTTCATAAGGTGCTTCTCATGGTCCTTCAATACATCCAATGTACCAGCACTATGATTCAGAATCTTACATTCTGATGATCGAGACAAATCATACTATCTCATAGTAATCAAAGTACTGCAACCTTGTCAGATGAGATGTCCAATCTCATCACTGGTTGTGAAGATATTCATGTATAAGATTTGCTATACATGTCTCCCGTATGTGGATCTCATCCATACACATGTATTGCATCTAGTAGACTTAGGGACTCTGGTTCATCTCATAAACCATCATGTCATTCGTATTGGTTATGTGCATTTAAGTAATAAACACCATTCATCTCATGAAATGATAACATGAATATATTGATAAATAAAGAAATTAATCAATTTATTACATCAATCTTAATGGATTGAGACCATAAAACTAACATTTATGCACCTCTTTATGTTTGTATCCCTTTTCGTTTCTGCTCAGTTATACGGATGATAAGTTCTTATATGTACCACATGATATGATCTGTTTCTGTACTATGTTCTGTTATTTTGTATACTTCATTCCACGAGTTGGCACCACTTGGCTTCGACCTTTATCTAAGTCGGACCTAGCTAAGTGCGGGTTTAGTTATATTTCTGGCGCTGCTCTACAAATGGGATTATGTTATGAGGGTTGACCGGCACCCTAGGTCCACGATGGAGGGTTTTGGGCCCTCTGTCTCCTAGTGGCACAACTCTATTCTGCTTTGTTATCTTGCTTTCACTTAATTTCATCTTCACATGTTTATTTGAGAGAATGTAGCTTATGTGGATGTGCCATCTTGCTCTGTTATTATATGTGTCATTTATGATTCTTCAGTCACATGCTTATTCTTGCAACGATCATGCCTATATTATACTTGTTTGACCTCATATAATTTATATCTGTCCAGCAATTCATTTGCCACATGTTACATTATATATTTTGTTTATCTTACTTAGCCTAGTCTAATGGTGGTACACTTGGTGTTACAGGTGAGGACCTCGATGCCATTGCCTCGGACGTAGAGGAAGAACAAGAAACTCCCCAGTAATTAGCTGAGTGGACTTCTGTTGATGTCCATTAGACATCACTTGTGTTGAGCTAGCTTTCTTGGACATTGCTTAACCCTAGACTTATAGCCTGGATAGTCATGATGAGTAGTTGTTTTAGATTTGCACTTTCTTTGGTATTGTAAACCTTAATTTATACTTAGCTTTCGCTACTCTTTTCTTCGTCTTCTTTTCTTTAACTTGGACTTGAACTTAAGCATTCACTCTATGGACTATGGATTGTTTATGCTCTTGATTATGATTCAAATATGACATGGTTGGTGAATATAAATGGGTACCTATTTGGTTAATTATACATGACAGATTTATACATGTTCATAGGAAATTGAAAGATACCGCTAATGTGATGGATTTATGACCTCACACGTGAAATCTCGTGGGAATCCCATTTGTGGGAAAGATTTTCAGCGATTTTGACTTGAATCCCCACGCGGGCGTACATCTCGCCTCAAGATGGGTGAAATGTCGAGCCTGGGGCGTGACAAAAATTATTTCCAAAATTCTTGCAACTAAATTCTCCCTGATCCTCCCCTCTCTTATCTCCTAAAACCAGGCAACCTTTGTGAAAAGAAGCTCTATTCACCAACATATAGCCTTAGCTCATGAACTGTTTTAAAAACTCCATTCTAAAAGCCCGTGGTTCCCTGTGTTTGCAACTGGACATTACCAAGGCTTTTGACAAATTAGCTGGCCTTTTCTTTTTAAATCTCTTTCCTTCTTTGGTTTCTCTCCCTAATGGATCAACCTCATCAATCAATGTGTCTGCATGCCTAAAGGTTCGGTCGTCATTAATAGGAGTCCTTGTGGCTTCTTTGGCTCTAGCTGTGGGCATCGGCAAGGTGACCCCCTTTCCCCTTACCTATTTATTCTGGCAAAGGAAATCCTAAGCTTACACATCCAAAACTTGTTGTCCAAGAAGCTCATCTCACCCATCTCTATAGTCCATGGCACCCCTTGCCATTTGTTCTATGCTGATGACATTTTCCTTTTTCTCAAAGGGTTTGCTATCCTTGAAAGACGTCTTACATAAATACCAAAGGGGTTCAGGCCAAACCATCAACCTTCTCAAAAGTAAACCGTTTATAGGCAGATGCAACTTGAGGCAAAACAAACAGATCCTGGACTTGATTGATCTCACTGAAAACCACCTCTCTTCTAAGTTCCTTGGAGCCCCTCTTTTCATTGGCTCTCCAAAAAGGCAACTCTTCAGCTCCATGCCAGACAAAATGCACTCCAAGCTGGCAGGATGGAAATCCAAGCTGTTGTCTCTTGCTGGTAGATGAATTCTTATCAGGCATGTTCTTAGCAGTATGTCCATCCATATTGCAATGGTTTTTCCTCTACCTAAGTCGGTGACAAATTTCATGGAACGTCTTATGAGGGATTTCCTTTGGTCAGTGGGGGCTACTCAATCTTGGGAAAACCACATTCGTTGGGACATGGTTTGCCTTCCTACTTCTGAAGGAGGTCTAGGCATTAGACATTTCCAACAGGAAAATGAGGCTTCATTTCTCAAACTGGGCTGGGCTGCTGCCTCTTCTTCTTCTGTTTGGGATGATTGGATGAAGTGCATATATTTTAAAAATAAAGCGATCTAGAGCTCCTCCACTGCCAAGTTAGGTTCTTGTATTTGGCGCAAAATAAGGAAAGGTGTTCTTCATCTCCAGCAGGGTAGTAGATGGCAAATTGGAAATGGTAGGACTGCTGATCTTTGGTTTGATGCTTGGGCAGAAGACATCAACATTGCCTCTATATTCTCCTCTCACTCTTTTCCTACTAATCAAAAGGTAGCATCCCTTTGGAATGGTGCCACTTGGACGATCCCCTCGAACATCCCAATCAATGTCGCTGAGTTACTACATACGGCAGTTCAACATTTATCTTTCAATCATCTTCAGGAGGATAAGAATTTTTGGAAAAATCACCCAACTCAGGCCTTATCATTCAAGGAGGCTTGGCAGACAGTTCGTTCAAGAAGTATATATATGGTAGTAGAGTGGGCTCCTTTTTGTTTGGCGCACTCTGCTGCAGCCAAGGGTTGCTTTCTTTGCTTGGAGATTGATGCACTAGAAGACTCCAACTCTCTCTTGGGTCCAATCTATTGGCATCAGTCTGGCCTAATTCTATGTGTTGTCTATGCAACAGTAGCACCGAATTAGACACCCATCTTCTTTTCTTCTGTCCTTTTGCTTCTTCTATCTGGTCATGGGTTCTGAAAGTTGTTGGGGTCAGGCCTCTCTCTTATTTTTCTCCAATGCAGATCTAGTATGATCTTTCTTTCAAGAGTGACAAGCTTGCCCACAAAGGTGCCTCATCCATCCGCTTGACCACTACTTTTGTAATATGGAAATGAATGAATGACCATATCTTTAGGAATGTAAGAGCCTCCCAGACAAAGGCGAAAATGAATCTGTCTGAGCTCCTCTCTTTCTCTCTTAGACAGATAGACAAGCCCTTTTCTAGCAGGCCCCTTCAAACTTTTTGCAATTCTATGGCTATTCCTTCTAGTATGGATGTCTAGCTGCTGGGTAGATCTCTGTTATTCTCCCTTCTTTTCAGCTCTGTTTTTTCTTTGCTTGTAAAGCTGTTTTTTTGGTTCTCTTTTGTTGGGGCTTTTATTATTTGTTCTCTTTCCTCTCTTTAATACAATTTCCTTTCAGCATAAAAAATAAAAAAATAGCACAACATTTGCAGCGTCCGTGTGATCAATCAATGTTAGTCACATGATAAACCTGTAGAAACTTGCTTTATCTTTAGGTACATGCATCACATATATTGTTGCTTTAAGATAAATATTATCTTGTTAATATTACAAAAAAATGATGAAGACCAATGCTTGGACATTTCGAAAGACTTAGCCAAGCCTAAACCAAGCTGAACTTTATTTATTTATTTATTTTTAGATAACATGGTCCCAAGCTGTTCTGTTTCAACTTATGAAAAAGAAAAAAAAAATATTACTCAATTCTATAAGACGCTACAAGAAATAATTTCCCCCTAGAAAGAGGGGTAGGGTCCGTAGGGATTGGTCGTTTTAGATTTTAATAAGGGAGAGGGATAGAGATTATTATGTTCAGTCTTATAATGAGAGATTTTTAGGAATAACCTACCTGTTATGATGTCAAGTCTGTATCACCAAAATTGTAGACCTCATGTAACCATGAGATTTGGATTACAGTGCCCAGTCAAAGATCACAACAACTGCATCACATTCTAAGACACCCCCATCAGCTGGATCACATGAGAATGGCACCCTAGCAGTTCTCACCTGATTGTACTGGATTCAAACAGCAAGATATGCCACCTTTTCCGCTTGTACAAGCTTTCTTTCCTAGTGCGTTGGCTCCCTCTTGGGACTCGGCTTCCTTGGCCGGGGTACCAAAAAAAAGGTCTTAATCACATATTTTCAGTGTACCAAGTAGCCCATACTTCATGAGCCTCACGGTTGATGTGGGACACCCTAAAAACACATAATTAAAGAACTTGCTATCAATGAAATAGATAAAGATTCTCACCAATTAAATACAGCAATACATATAAAAGCGCCACATATTGAAGGGCCCGTTTGCAAAATTGGTTAAAGACATGACGGTGGTTGAGGGGCTGGATGGTCCCGTGCAGGACTGAAGCACTCATATAGGCTATAGGTGACAATCAGGTCGGGCCTGCAACTAGGACCCTTCTTGATTAATCTGGGAAGGTTTAGAGAAAGGAAGGTTCTGTTCCATATTTGTGAAAAAAATTCAAGTTCAGCTTGGTTTAAGCTTGGCCAAGTCAATAGAAATGTCCAAGCACTGGTCTTCATCATTTTCACAAATACTATCAACATCACTTGAAACAGCAGGAAGAATGTCAAGATTGGAAAGAGGATGATGATTAAGAAGAGTCGGTTGCTGCAACGTTGTCTATAGGGTTATTTGGGTACAAGCTCCTTCAACTGTTCGAGTGCACTATTGTTGAAGGTTATTCGATCATCAAGTTGTCATTCCCTGGGGCAGACGTCCGTAGCAATCGTAAGGGAAAATCTGTCTAAAGAGAGCTAGCATCTTGAATGTGTTTCGTCTACCAATGGATTAAGCATCCATTTTTTCCTCTTTAATTTATTTTAAGATTTATATAATTAATTAAAATAATGCAAATTATATGTAAATTATTTCCAATAGGTTATGTGCCAAATACTTGCCAATTGATGGATTTTAATGAGGTTAATTATGATGTCTATCTAGTTGAAATATTGAGACAATTCTCTATGAATAGCATCATATGGTGTCTACCTAGTTGAGATATTGAGACAATTCTCTTGAATAGCATCATATGATGTCTATGAGCCATTGCCATTTCTTAATATCTTAGCTTCCAGGTAAACAAATTCTCCCTAGAACGCTGTTTCTTATGGATTTATATTACATATTAAGTAAATTCCTATTTTATGGAAACAAAGAAGTAAACTCCTTCAAAAACAGGTGGAATGCAAGAGCATTAATTGAGACAAGAGCCTAAAGCACAATTGAAAGTGCTCACTGTCAACCTTGACATTGCTGGTTCGATTGATGTTACTAATAACAAAAAGAGTTTCAACGGTTACAACCAGTTTGCTTGATTGCGAATAAATTTATTTTTAGGATTCATTTAACTCTCCACAGTAAAAATGAAAAAAGAAAAAATAACTTTGCAGAACAACAGCTAAAAATAAAATAACTTTGTACTTCTCTTTTCTTCATTTTAATATGAGTTTCGTTACCGATAAAAAAAATAATCAGTTCTAGACAAGGGTCTTTCTTCTTTTTATTTTTCTTTTTTCCCTAGTTGATAGTTTTTTAAAGAGAATAAAATTCGAAATATGTGTGCATATTTATCATGCCCCCACATTTAGGTGCATGAGATTAGGGACAAATTAAAATTTTTCTGACATGATCAGAATGCACATGGCCCCAAATTGTGCCTTTAATTAAGGATTGAAGTCGCGGTAAAGTATAAACATTTCCTTGATTCACAAAAATTATAGCGGACTTTATTATTACATAATTGACAGATGATGGCAAATATTAAGACATTAAAGGGCAGAGCAAAGGCTTGCATTCGTATAGTTAAAGTTTAGACAACATATACCAACGGTAATTTAATTACATGGCCACTATAAAAAACCTAGGCCAAATAAGAGATGTGCAAAATGAATAGACAAAAAGTACTGTTGTGAGGGCCATCAAGTGCGTGGTCATGACGACTCAGACAATGTCGTCTGCACACCACTCATGGAACTTTTCAGGTTGATCTGCTTAAATCGCCTCCTTCTCCTTGGGACCGGCGGGCTCAATACCTATGTAGCAAGAGTAGTATCATCAAATTACGAATAGCCAGAAGATGAATAGAAATAAATAACAATAGATATCTGCATCAATATGAGTAATGGTAATGTTATCACATGAAATACCCAAAAATAGATAAACTAAGAAGTACGTGTGACTCTAAATAAATGAAGAATCAGATAAGACAATAAGCTAAACAATGACATCCTAACAAATAAGCAGTGCACATAAGCTAATCCATCATGAGATCTTATCACCGTCCTCCCATTCTTGAATTGAGTTGTGATAGAGAATATACACGGGAGAATAGCCTAGTCAATATGGTACCCAGGGTAATAAACATAAAAACCCTTTCATTCGTGGGGACCCCATGGTACACATCTACTTTAAAATTGATCTGTAGTCGCAAAACAAAAGATCCTATCATAGAGGTTCCCCAGCAAGTGAGTTTTGCTTGACTCAAGAATACTACCAACACAGTCAATGATGGGCTAGGCTATCTTGCTAAACAAGATTCGTCAAACGAATGAGGAACTACTTTTAATGAATCAAAGTTCAATTAAAGTACAAACATCAAAGTCTCATACAATAGTCCTCTCAAAACCTTTGTATTTAAAGTCGCCTAGCCTTTACACTCCAAAACGATACAAACAATGATACAACGTATACTCAACAAACCAAATCCAATAACCATATACATTGGAGAACCTACATCAATCTAAGTTCTCACATGTGAACACTAATAAATACAATTACACAGCAATAAGGAACATGCTCGAGGCATATGGACATCCATACTGAAAGTATATAGACAAATCCAATTATTCAATAGTCAAAGGAGAATTATAATCGAAACCTAAGTCACTGATTGCCCTCGTCGTACGACACACCACCATTTGGTCCAAGGAGATAATGAGGTCATTAATGTCTTGTCATAAAACCTTGGTTCATCTAATGGTATTCGATATCACATCACCCCACATCTTCACACTCGGACGTAATTTGTACTTCATATGTTATCCAGATAATCCGTAACGGTATGCAGCTCAAACATCCTTCGCTAGTGTTCTCTCATTCAGTCCCAAACTAAGTACACCAAACCTAAGTTAGAGTTCCTTTCTCAGAAGAGAACTGGGCATCTTTGGTTAGCCGTAGGGTAACCTATGATAAGCTATGGTTAGTTGTAGTATAAAAAGGGCCCAAAACCCCTATTTTGTCTTAATCATAGTAATGTGACTGGGTTGGCCCCCAAGGCTCACCGTTAACCATGAAATTATTCAATGGTTAGTCACGGCCAGTCATGGGCTAACCGTAGATCAACCTGTTAGTCTTGTTGATCAAGGTAGTCTCAAGGTGCCATTTCAAAACTTAATCTCTAGGATTGCGGCTAGCCGTGAGAGTCTTATGACTAGTCATAAGCTCTCATAAATGGGTTTCTGAAGCTTGGTTAGTTCTGAGATTTGGGGACATTCACTCCCCTTCAGAAACCACTTATGGAGCTTACTTCAGTAGGGCCTAGCGCTATCCATTTGAACATGAACCACTATCAACCAACCCACATCCAATGCCATTCATAAAAATCCCACAATAAATGCAAACCATTACACATTCTACATTAAAATGAGCTTCAAAAGGGTGCCCAGATGAAATCAATGGTAGAACCAACAATAATAACATACTTATGAATGGAAATCTACATGTATTTACTTGCCTTGGATTTTGGGACCTTGGATTTGGGGACCTTGGCTTTGGGGTACTTGGTGAGAACAAAGCTTAGATGACAAAACCCTCTTTGGAAGACCCACTCTCGGAAAAATGCACAAGCCCAAATCCTAACACAAAACAAATAAGAGGCTAATGAGCTAATCCATCTCATTTCTGACCAATAAAGCAAGAAATGCTAGAATGTACAGTCAAAACAACTTACCTAGGGTTGGAGAAAAGGAGTAAAGCTTGAAAAATGGATAGTTGAGCTTGGTGAAGCATGGAGAAGATGATGATAATGTTGATATGAGCTTAGAGGTCCTCTTGATATAGGAGGCAGCAAACAAGATGGAAAGAAAAGGAGAGAGAGAAATGAAAGGGGAAGCAGAAGTGAAGCGAAGAGAAAGGTCATTCATTTCTTATTTTGGTGGAAAAGTTTATAGAATTTCAGTTTATTCCTTGGTCATCTGAAGCTTGCAATTTGGCTGACTTTGACACGTCGGATCGAAATGCGTCCTCAAGGAAAAGTTCGGAAAATGCAGAAATCTACCCCAATTAACCCAAAATAAGAAAAATCTAAAATTACGAAGAAAAAAAAACCCACATAGTTTCCTGAAATTGCAACCACCCCCTACTAGGACCAAACTAAGTCGAAACGCTATCAAACTTGGCACACACTATGCTAATACTAAACCGGACTTGCTTCGCCACCAATCACATTTAGTTAACTATAAACATAATTAATTAGTAATAAATACGTTATCTAGGGTCGGGAACTTGCACTATTAGCTGTCCCTGTAATGGCATGTTCCTTTTTTCCTTCTCTATATATTTTCTTCACATTCAAGTGGGGATAGAGGATAGATTAAATGCCACATTGAATTAGACTTGAGTCTGAACTTGGGAAAGCTAGACACACTCCATATAAACAAGACTGGACATCTATTTTAAGGTTGACCTTGTTACTTCAAAATCGTGCAGTAACCTGGTGCTTACTTTGTGAAGTTGCTTATTTCATTGGTACCAAAAAGTAAAAACCCCACGTACACTTGCAGAGTGCTATTTATCCTATTTCATTCACACAAATACTGTAGCAACTGTAGCAAAACCAGATGGTTCTTGCATCTATTTTTCAAAAAGCTTCCTGCTCCAGTTTCTTGGTCTGGCAACTATGGTTGCCATACTTTCCATTTCCATTACTACCCACTCATCTTACTCACACTTTCAGTAATTGCAACCATTTCAGTATTTCAGTTAGAACAGGACTACGTAGCCTCGTTTGCCCCATTTTGTTCTCACAACAGAGGATAGAGTTTTGTGTGGGTAAAACACCGCAATGATAAGATTAAGGGAGGATCACGGTGAGAGCACTAGCTATTCACCCCGATCTTGGTAAGCACGGCCCGGCAGTTCGATGGCTCGGCAGAGAGCGCCGGCTCAAGAGGCCTCCACCCTGCAGCTCGGCAGCTCGGTTAGGAGTGCCAGCCCAGCTCGGCAGCTCGGCGTCAGTGCCAGCTCAGCACTGTGCCAGCACGGCCAGACCGCTCCTGGTCCCGGTAAAAGCGCTGAAGGCAGAGTGGGCCATCACCCTCCTCTGAGAAGTACGGGCGCGCCCTGTCAGATAGGAGCGCTCATTTATGACGATAGGATTGCTCATTTATGGCGATAAGAAGTTGGCTTTATCATCCCTTAACATCAACTGACCAAAAGCATGGAAGAATCTGATGGGATGTGCCCTTTTTACCTACCGCCGAATGTTAGGGTAAGGCCCGATGGGACCTTACCCCACCTACCCCCACTCACCGAGAGAATGAACGAGGAATATCTACATATACACATGGGACCGGCCCCATGGAGGTACGTAACACACAATACACAACATACGATCTCTCATTCTCTTCTTCCTCCTCCTGCTTAGTTTTCTCAGAACTAATTCAAGCATCGGAGTGCCTTCGGCTCACGGCAGCCAAGAGCTCTGACCCTAGTCATTTTCCTTCCCTTTCAGGTTCTTGGCGTTCGGTATTCCCTGATCTACAAAGTTCATCTCAATCTAAGTGGGTGTCGTGTTTTCACCGCCTACAGTTTGGCGCCGTCTGTGGGAAGACTGAACAAAAAGCTTTCAAACACCATGCCTCGGGTACCAAAAACGGTGAAGGACCCTCCAAGGGCAAGGGCCCATCCATGCAGCCCGTGCTAATGCAGAATCCACCCCCTCGGCAGAGAAGGTCAGGAGAAAGGTCCCTTACGGTCTAGTCAGCATCGCAGTCTAGGGGGCTGACAATGCCTTCCCTTCACGATGTTTCGCCTCTAGAGCAGCCCCGCCATAGCAATGAGCACGCCAGGCGAGGTGACAAGTCAGTCACCAAGCTGCGTGAAAAGTCAGCGCGGGCTGGATCCCAGTCCCACCATCAAGTCAACCTTGGCAAAGACGAAGACCCTCACCTGGATGATATCAGGGCTCAAAACCGCCTCATCCAGGAGCAGGACGAGCTTATCCGGCGGCTCAAGCAGCAGCTCCAGGAGAAGAGAAGGGCTCGGAGTCCGCCTCCCGGGAACAGCCATGCCTCGGGTCCTCCACCCAAGCACAGCCTGGCTCCTCCGGCCCTAGAGCGAGACCTGAGGCACGTCCTCAATAATAAGAGGCGTGATCGGGTCCACGGAGAAGAAGACTCCAGTGGCAGCCACGTGCATGAAGGACCAAAGAAGCAGCGCCAGATACCAAAAGACGAGGAGGAGCTCAAGCGATGGATCGAGCGGCAAGTCAAGCAGACTATCCGCTAGAATATGGAGACTGTTGGTATCGCCCGAGACCAGTACACCGCCTTTGAAGCTGAGGACACAGGCACATCTCCTTTCTCCAGGGAGATCAGAAAATACTCCCTCCCCGAGAAGTTCAATGTCCCGAGGTTCACCCTGTATAATGGAACCTCGGACCCTGCGGCTCACCTCCGACATTACATCCAGAGGATGTCGGTCTGGGGGGATGACGACTTTCTGAACTGTCGAGTATTTTCCCCCAATTTGGAAGATCTCCCCCTGCGATGGTTTTGTTCACTCCCTGAAGGCTCCATCTCCAGTTGGCGGCAGCTCCGGACATCCTTCCTGGAGAAGTTCCAGGCTCATCGCGTCATCCCAAAGACCGATGCTAATCTGATGGCCCTCCGGATGCGAGAAGACGAGAACGTCACCCAGTTCGCCTGTCGGTTCTGGACTGTCTACAGCCAGATCAAGTGCGCTTCTGAGGAGATGGCGGTGAAGTCCTTTAAGCTGGCTCTGCGACCGGGCATCCAGCTTCGGGCGCAGCTGGTCATGTACCCCGTGGCCACCATGAAAGAGCTGATGACCCGAGCAAACCAGTTCATCCGGGCAGAAGAAGACGAGGTCTGAGGTCGGGAGAACTTCGGCCTCACCCAGAAGGACCGATCATCCAAGGGAGACAACAGGTCCTCCAGGAGGGAGGACCGTCGCAGAGACCCATCCCCGGATCGGCGCAGAGCCCGGTCCTCAGATTAGCGCCAGGCCCCCTCCACCTCGGTAGCAGCCTCGGGGAGCGGTAGGAGGTTAAGGCACGAAGCCGCCACCTTCAAGGCGGTGAATACGATCTTTAAGGAGCCAATCTATAAGCTCCTCAACAAAATAAAGGCGCAACCCTTCTTCAAGTCGCCGCAGCCAATGAAAAGTGACCCCTCCTCCAGGGACCAAAGCAAGTTCTGTGCTTATCACAAGTAGAGTGGGCACAGAACTGATGAGTGCAAGAGCTTCAAGTCCCACCTGGAGAACCTTGTGAAGGAGGGGCACCTGAGGGATTACATTAAGGAGGAAGGCCAAGACAACAACCGACCTCCACGCCGAGATGTTGACGGCCAGGACAGCGAACCGGAGGGCATCATCAATGTCATCCACCTCGCTCCTCCGCCAAAGGGGAACTCCCAAGCCCGTGCCGAGGCTAGAAGAGCCTCCCACCAGAAGCAGGTACTGACCGCGGCACCAGAGCCAGCTGCAAAGAAAGCTAAGATGGAGGGGCCCAGAATATGGTTCTCTGACAGGGACCTGGAGGACGTCGAACTCCCACATAACGACGCTCTAGTACTCACTGTGAAGTTGCAGAACTTCTTGGTTCAGAAAGTCCTTGTCGACCCAGGCAGTTCGTCCGAGATCCTGTACTATGATTGCTTTAAGAAGTTAAAACTCAAGGACGAGGACCTCCAGACTACCCGTACTCCTCTGGTCGGCTTCAGCTCCAAGCCAGTGTACCCGAAGGGGAAGATCTCCCTCAGAGTCCAAGTAGGAGGTGCCTCCAGGCAGGTCGACTTCCTAGTAGTCGACGTTCTCTCCCCGTACAATGTCATAATGGAGAGAACATGGCTGCATAGCATGGAGGCTGTGCCCTCCACCCGTCATCAAAAGCTCAAATTCCCTCTGGAGAACCAGTCTGGCAGGACGGACGTGATCACTGTTAGAGGCGACCAGCACATGGCCAGGCAATGCTTGATGGTCGTGCTGCCTGGTGAAGCCGAATCATCCCAAGTCCATGTGGCCGTGCTGGACAGAGAGGCCGAGCTCGGGGATGTTAGTCGGGCTTCGGCGCAGAAGAGCGTAGAGGACCTCACCGAGATCAAGATCAACCCTGCCGACCCGAACAAATTCTTCCTGGTAGGAAGCCAGCTCCCTGAGCCCGAGAAGACAGAGCTGCTAGACCTCCTCGAGAATAAAGTGGTCTTTGCGTGGACATCCTATGAGATGCCCGTTATCGACCCAGCAGTCATGTGCCACAAGCTGAATGTGGACCCCAACCATAAGCCCGTAATCCAAAACGCACGCCGAACCGGGGTCCCACAAACTGAGGCCGTGATTGAGGAGATTCAGAAGCTGCTCGAGGCGGAAGCAATAAAAGAGGTCCACTATCCGCAGTGGTTGGCCAACACAGTGGTGGTTAAAAAGAAGACAGGGAAGTGGAGGGTCTGCGTGGACTTCACCGACCTTAATAAAGCCTGTCCCAAGGACAGCTTCCCTCTTCCGAAGATCGACCAGCTAATTGATGCCACTACCGGACACGACCGCATGAGTTTCCTCGACGCTTACCGAGGATACCACCAGATACCTCTATTCATACCTGACAAAGAGAAGACCGCCTTCATCACACCCGGGGCACCTACTGTTATAGGGTGATGCCCTTCTGGTTGAAGAATGCGGGGGCAACATATCAGCGGCTGGTGACCAAAATGTTCCAAGCACGGCTCGGCAAGATGGTGGAGGTTTACATCGATGACATGGTCGACCTCAAGCTAATCTTCGACATCCTCCGCCAGTTCCAGTTGAAACTGAATGCGTCCAAGTGCGTTTTTGGTGTCGTTTTCGGCAAGTTCTTAGGGAGCCTGGTCACAAGAAGAGGGATTGAAGCAAACCCTGACCAGATCACGGCAATCCAGGAGCTCCAAAGCCCGACCTCGGCTAAACAAGTTCAGAGGCTAACCGACATGGATGCCGCGCTCAATCGCTTCATCAGCCGAGCTTCCAACAAATGCATGCCTTTCTTTCAGCTCTTATACAAAGGCTCCAAGTTCCAATGGATACCGGACTGCGATCAGGCCCTGTAATAGCTCAAGCGCTACCTTTCATCACCTCCGCTACTGTCAACTCCAACTCATGGCGAAGCGCTGTACTTGTACCTGGCGGTCTCGGACCACGCAGTGAGCTCGGTGCTCATCAGAGAAGAAGATGGCCAGCAGAGGCCTATCTATTACACGAACAAGATCCTGCTCGACGCCGAGACCCGGTACTTACAGCTCGAAAAGCTTGCCCTGGTGCTCGTCAGCGCCTTGCGCAAACTCTCCCACTACTTCCAAACCTTCACAGTAGTGGTCGTGACCGAGCACCCACTAAAGGCTCTCTTCCGGAAGGCAGACTTCTCCGGTCGAATCTCCAAATGGGCTGTCGAACTGGGGCAGTACGATATCAAATATCAGCCCAGGACGGCCATCAAAGCCCAAGTGTTAGCGGCCTTCATTGTGGAATTCACCTCCCAGAGTTCGGCACCGACCCTACTCGACACCGAACTGGAGGGCAATAAGGATATAGAGGCAGTCACCGAGCCGGAGCAAGAACAATGCTGGAAGAAGTTTCTGGACTCGGCCTGGAAAGTCTTCGTCGACGGATCCTCAACGTCCAAAAGGGCTAGCACTGGCATAGTCCTCCAATCTCCGGAGGGCCTTGTCATCGAGCAAGCTCTAACACTCGGCTTCAAGGCATCTAATAACGAGGACGAGTACGAAGCGCTCATCGCCAAGCTGAACAGTGCCAAGATCTTGGAAGCTCGGCGCTTAGTGGTTTTCAGTGATTCTCAGTTAGTGACGAGCCAGCTCAGTGGATATTACCAGGCTCGGGACAACAGGATGGCGGCTTACCTAGCTCACGCGAAAGAACTTCTCTTCCGGTTCGAAAGGGCCGAGGTCCGGCAGATCGACAGAGAGTCCAATTCCCATGCTGGCGCCCTCGCCAGCCTCGCCTCGACTATCGAAGCCGGTAATAAAAGAACTGTCGAAGTGGAGACGCTGCAAGAGCCCAGCATCGAACTCCAGCGACCTCGGTAGCTCATGTGTGTCGGCCTCGGTCCGAGCTGGATGGATCCAGTCATCGTCTACCTAAAGGACGACCAGCTGCTTGAAGACAGGACGGAAGCGCAGAAGATAAGGCTGAAAGCAGCCCGGTTTTGGCTCTCCCCAAATGGCAGAGTCTACAGGAAGTCATTTACCGGGCCCTACCTCCAGTGCGTCCTCCCAAGCAAAGTCGATGATTTCCTCTACGAAATTCATGAAGGGATCTGCGGCAGTCACATTGGAGGTCGGTCGCTGGCTTACCGAGCAATCAGTCAAGGCTATTGGTGGCATACATGCAGAAGGACGCCCAAATCTACGCCATAAGATGTGAAAAGTGCCAGAAGTTCTCACACTCACTCCACCAGCCAGCGCAAGACCAAAGCCCTCTCTCCAGTCCGTGGCCTTTCGTTCAGTGGGGCTTGGACATCGTAGGACCGCTCCACTGAACTCTAGGGAACAAAAAGTGGCTGATAGTAACCACAGACTACTTCACAAAGTGGGTAAAAGCGGAGCCTCTGTCCTCCATCACCGAGCAAGACACAAAGAACTTTGTATGGAAGAACATCATCACGAGATTTGGAATCCTCCGAACTCTCATCTCCGACAATGGAACACAGTTCGATTCCAACTTCTTCAAGAGCTTCTGCCAGGAGTACGGCATCCGAAATGTCTACTCCACCCCGGCATACCCACAAAGCAATGGTCAGGTTGAGATCTCAAACAAAGTGATCCTTGACGGACTCAAGAAGAGACTCGACCGAGCCAAAGGAAGGTGGGCAGAAGAGCTTCTGAGTGTTCTGTGGGCATACAGGACGACTCCAAGGCGTTCCACTTCGGCTACACCATTCTCCTTTGCCTACGGCATGAAAACAGTTATTCTCCTTGAGGTCGGAACTCTGTAACCAGGGGCTGAATGACCTGAATGTGGCCCGAGAGCTGGACTTCGTTGAAGAGCGGACGAAGGTGGCAGCTATCCGCCTGGCTGCTTACCAGCAGCAATTGGCCAGGGGATACAACCAGAAGGTCAAGGAAAGAAGATTCGCGGTGGGAGAACTAGTATTGAAGAAAACACTTTCGAGCGACAAAAATCCAAACGAAGGCAAACTGGCGCCCAACTGGCAGGGGCCGTTTAAAGTACTATCAGCAGCAGGGAGATCTGCGTACAGGCTTGAGGACATAGAAGGCAAGGAGCTGCCACAACCGTGGAATGCAATGCACCTCAAGAAGTTTTACTTCTGCAAAATGTATTCAAGGATTCAAACGGCAATAAAAGTGCATTCTTTTGGAACAGATCTCTCTCTTTCAAATTGCTTCAAGTTATAAAGCTCGGCAACAATGCCAGCTTTTTGGGGGCTCGGTGACAGTCCCCGCCCCGGCTCGGCAGCTCAGTCAGAGTGTCAACCGTCCCTAGCTCGGTGCCAGCACCAGCTATGGCGGCAAAGCCAAAAGCATTTGGGGCCCGATGACAGTCCTCGCCCCGGCTCGGCAACTCAGTCAGAGTGCCAACCGTCCCTAGCTCGGTGCCAGCACCAGCTATGGCGGCAAAGCCAAAAGCATTGGGGGCCTGGTGACAGTCCCCGCCCCGGCTCGGTAGCTCAGTCAGAGTGCCAACCGTCCTTAGCTCGGTGCCAGCACCAGCTATGGCAGCAAAGCCAAAAGCATTGGGGGCCCGGTGACAGTTCCCGCCCCGGCTCGGCAGCTCAGTCAGAGTGCCAACCGCCTCTAGCTCGGTGCCAGCACCAGTTACGGCAGCAAAGCCAAAGATGTCTAATACACTGACCTCGACGCTTAGGGACACCTCAGGTTGTTAAACCAAGGAGGACTCCTTCGTCAAGTCAAAACTGGCAGTCTTCGCTCTCAATGGTTATGGGTGCAGATTGGGACCATGGTTCATAAACTGAGCTCGGATAAGGGCAGGCGTCCAATTTTAAAGCTTATAAGGAGTTCGGTTACTGAGACCAACTACTTAGCGAAGGAAGCATAACAAGATAAACGACGTCCGTGCACCCATTTCATCAGAGACAGGAAAAAGAAAGTAAAAAGGAAGCCAAAGAGTGCAAAAAAGTTGTTGTTTCATTAACAAAAATCCTGATTACAAACAGATAGGACCTGATTACAAACAGATAGGAGGGATACAATAAAAGAAAAGAAAAAAATACAAAGGAGACTCAGAGGGCTGCAGCTTCCACGTTGCAGTCGATCTCTGGAGGAGCCTAGGTCACGACCGCACTGGCTTCGGGAGCGGCCGACGTGGCTTCAGAGACGACCGCGCTGGCTTTGGGAACGGTGGCCTCAGGAACGGCTTCGGGAGGGGCTGGAGGGCTTCAGGCGCTACAACGGTCATTGGAAGGGCTTCCGAGGGCACGACAACGCGGACTTCGGCGCTCGCCACTGGAGGAGCTTGAGAAGATGGACCAGGAAAGAGGGGCAAAGTAATGGCCAGGAGTTCCGAGTCTGAGCAAGGGAACTTGGGGGGATTCCTTAAAATAGGGCTATCCCCAGGAACCCCAACCTTCTTCAAGGCTGCCTTCCATCCGAGCTCCCAGCCTTAGTCCCGGATCCCTGGCAGTAGCGCCTTGTAGTTCGCAGCCAACTGCTGCACCTCCTCCTCCGTGATGGCGTTAAGCTCAGTCACGTACTTCTCCTCGAGCTCGGTTTTTCTGCCTCGCCAGTGCAAACTCGAGCTCGGCCGCCTTCTCCCTCAGGGCAACCTCCAGCTGGCCCCTAGCCTCATTCCGCTCAGCGAGTAGCCGTGTGCTCAATCCTCGACTGGATAGCAGGTCCTTCTCCAGCCGCACCAGCGTGGCCCGGGCGCCACCAAGGTGGGCGGAGAGGTGAGCATTCTGGGTCACCGCCGCCTCCGCTTCCTCCCTCAGCCGCGCCACCACGACCTGAGCCTGATCGAGGTCGGCAGCGAGACTGGCGTTCTTGCTCACCTCTTCGCTCAACAGTCCTCCCTTGGCCTCCAAGGCCTTCTGTAATTCCTCCTTTTCGGACTGCAGCCTCTCCTTCTCAGCCGCCCACTCGGCTGCCCGGGCCTCCGCCCTTTCCATCCTCCCTATGCCGACGTGACATTTCTGCATCACCTGCGAAATAAAAACGAAGTCAGAAGAAAAACGAATGCTGGAATAAGAAAAAAAAATCTGTGTGGGCTACTTACCGCAACCGCCTACCGCATCGCTGAGACCATCAGCGAAGGATCGTCCATCCTCTCCCAGTTGGACACGTCCAATGGAATGGCGAAAGCTCTCCCCAGCGCAACGACCACATGGGGGCTGCCGCCTGCACGGTCCGTCACTGACAGCGGCCTCCCCAACGCGTCCTCGATATCCAGTACCCATGGGACCATTGGAGGGGGCGGGGCTGTCTCTTCGACGGCCAGTGGCGACGAAGGGCCAGGCCGGACTTCGACCCTCGCCCTCTTCTCGGCCCGGCGCTCCTCGGCGTCCTCGGCAGAGCGGACTCGACCTTCTGCCCTTAGGGTAGAGCCAGGAGGCGAGTCATCAATGACAATCGCCGCTGGGGGCGGAGCGGATCCAACCTCGGCCGCGATGACAGGAGCGACCTCAGCCACAAGGGGAGCGGAAGGGGTCTCGGCCACAGCGGCAGTGGGCGTCGAGGCCGGAGCAACGCTGGCAGCAAGGGGGGGGGGCATCCAGGGCCTCGCCCCTGACGTCCCCGAAAGCCCAGGCCGACAAGTCCTCTGCCGCGTAGCGTGGGCGACGATGGCGGAACATCTCTTCCTCCTCTTCTTCCGAGCTGGAAGACGCCGAGCTCGAAGATGTGCTAGGGGATGCTACGAAGTTCTTCCTCCACCGCAAAGGCCCGGCCTAGGCTGCCGAGGTCCCGGCAGGTTCTGGGTCTAGGAGCGGAGCTGAAGCCCGGTCGCCGGATTCGACCAGACGACCAGTGGGGACCACAGTTGTCATTGGCTCCGAACTGGGGACAGCGACCGTCACTGGCTCCAAGCTGGTGCCCTCTCCGCGCAGCACAGAGTCTATCCCAGTCACCTTTCTTGAGGTGTTGAAGGATTTGTAGTGCGGCATGTACCCCAGTAGTGACCACGCAATTCGGCAGTTGTGACCACGGTAATTCCTCACCTTCTCGTGCCAGTCGGAGTTCACCCTCCAGTGGTTTTTCCTGGCTTCCTCCCTTCTCTGGCGAAAATCTGCATAAACAAAAAAAAAGTTAGTTAGACAGACAAAAAATAGCGAAACTGTAAACCGAAAAGACTTCGGCCTTTACTTGGTGAAATTCCTATTCTTCGAGAAATCCGGACCACGGTGCTAGGCTCTGCTTCACCGAACTCCCATTCTCCCTTGACGAACACTCGGTCCCCGCCCGCGTACTTGTTGGAGTCCTCCAGCGCCGTGACGAAGCCTGCCCGGCGAGCCCTCAGCCGGAGATAATGGGTGTTCCCTTCTGCAGATTTGCAGAGGTCACACGCCTCCTCTATGTCCGGGACACTAAGATTTATCCCCAAAATCTCGTTCAGCCGCATTGCCCTCATAATGATCTTATAGCCATTGGGGAGCAGCTGGCAGGGGCTAAGGTTCCACTCCCGGAGACAGTCTTTGAGGAGTGGGTGCAAGGGAAGCCGGACCCCTGCTTCCACAATGGTGACGAGCCAAAATGGCATCCAGCCATCGTCCATAACGAAGCCATCGTCAGGGCCGTCTGGTCTGACCTCTACGTTGGCAGGGATTGTACATGTTCCTAAAAAGGGTTATGGAGACTGGGTCTCCTGCCAGGTGCCTGTAAACCCCCATTCTCTACCCAGACGAAAATCTAACTAGAAGAAAGGAAAAGAGAAAAACAGAAAGAAACCCTACGAGAGGGACTGCGCAGATGAGAATGCTAGCAACTTGCAGGGGACAGAGAAGTTCTCCAGCAGCGTACAACAGAGATTTCTACAGAGCGTAGAAGAAGAAGAAAGTAAGGATGAAGAAGAAGCCCTAATTTATAAGGGTTAGAGGCGCTGTTTCGGCTTTCGAGAAGCGCCTTTAATGAGGCGTCACCTCAAGCAGCCCTAACGTCACCTCGCGCAGCCCTGACGTCCTTTCAAAATGATTGCATGGTGGCCGAAGAGGCGACACATGCCACCATCAGCGCAATTCCTGAGGACTATTAAATGCCTCAGACAGGTGAAGAGACATCTCGATAAAGACCGCACGTCAGCAACGGTCACAAGGATAAGAAGGGACCCTCTTTGAGCCGAGACTCTACCATCTCGGTACCCTTTCCCACACTTCGGCAACCTTCCCTTAAGCTTGGTGGCGGTGCCGGCCAGACAGAATCACTTAGCTTCCGACCTCCTCAAAGTTGGAGAACTTCTAGAGATCAAAAGCTAGGGGAAAATTGTGTGGGTAAAACACCGCAATGACAAGATTAAGGGAGGATCACGGTGAGAGCACTAGCTGTTCACCCCGATCTTGGTAAGCACAGCCCAGCAGTTCGGCGGCTCGGCAGAGAGCGCCAGCTCAAGAGGCCTCCACCCTGCAGCTCGGCAGCTCGGTTAGGAGTGCCAGCCCAACGGGTCAGCTCGGCAGCTCGACGTGAGTGCCAGCTCAGCACTTGCCAGCATGGCTAGACCGTTCCTGGTCCCAGTAAAAGCGCTGAAAGCAGAGTGAGCCATCACCTTCCTCTGAGAAGTACGAGCGCGCCCTGTCAGATAGGAGCGCTCATTTAAGACGATAGAATTGCTCATTTATGGCGATAAGAAGTTGGCTTTATCATCCCTTAACATCAACTGACCAAAAGCATGGAAGGTTCTGATGGGATGTGCCCTTTTTACCTACCGCCGAATGTCAGGGTAAGGCCCGATGGGACCTTACCCCACCTACCCCCACTCACTGAGAGAATGAACAAGGAATATCTACATATACACATGGGATCAGCCCCATAAAGGTACGTAACACGCAATACACAACATACGATCTCTCATTCTCTTCTTCCTCCTCCTGCTTAGTTTTCTCAGAACTAATTCAGGCATCGGAGTGCCTTCAGTTAGTTTTCTCAGAACTAATTCAGGCATCGTAGTGCCTTCGGCTCACGGCAGCCAAGGGCTCTGACCCAAGTCATTTTCCTTCCCTTTCAGGTTTTTGGCATTCGGTATTTCCTGATCTACAAAGTTCATCTCAATCTAAGTGGGTGTCGTGTTTTCACCGCCTACAAGTTTCATGTTGAAACTAGTCAAAAGTGGTAAATGGCCAGTTCAGCCATATCGGTGGTGGCCCTGCATTACGATCATCAAGATAAAATGTGTTTTCAAGTAAATACTGTGCTAGTCACTTCTTTGATTTGAGCATTAATGAGCCATGGGAAACTTATTTGCTCTAGTGCCCAACTTCTCTTAGAAACCATTATTTGGTGAATTAGAATAGAGAAGTTCTTTTCAATGAAGTATAAATAGGACAGTCCGGAAACCGGTAAGGTATCGTACCAGTACTTCAGAGTCACTTAAGTACTTTGATATTTTAAAGAGCAGTATGGAAAAAAAAAAAATAGTAATCCCTCACTTGGCCCAGGACAGCAGTTTGTCACTACATCAAAAACGGGAATTTGGAACGGTTTGGGAACAGTTTAACGGATTAGGAACGGACGGATTAGAAAAGGTAATTCGTTCCAATTTCCTGTTTTCCGTTCCTAATCCGTTAATCCGTTCCAAAAATAGGAAATTGGAATGATTTGGGAACGGTTTAACAGATTAGGAACGGGTGGATTAGGAACGGTAATCCGTTCTAATTTCCCGTTTTTGGTGTAGTGTGTATTCAAAGGTTGTAGGTTTGAAACTGCACTACTACACTGAGGCTATAAGAGAGTTGACCCTGCTTTCCTTTGGGCCAGGAGGGATTAGTCCAGCCCAAATGGATAGAAACCCTCATATAGCAAAAAATAAAAAATAAAAAATAAAATAAAATAAAAAAATAGTGAAAAATGATTACAAGGAATGGAATAATAGAAATGTGAGGGTTTATTCTTTCTTTTTTTTCTTCTTTGGTAAAAGGGCTTATTCATTTCTTAAACTAATCAAGCACAATGAAAATGGTCCATTTAAACTGTAGCATAGTAAAGCCATTTTCTTAAAACAGAGGATTTTTACCTATTAAACTTCATTTGCATTCTTATACCAAGAGAATGAAACTTCTAGTCCTTTTTTTTTTTTTTTTTGAACGGTAACAAAAAGATTTCATTTAAAGAAAAGAATGTATAAAGTACAAAAAACCAAAGAAAAAGAGGAAGGGGATGTGGAGGAGAAATGCACCACCTAACAAAATCACAACTTCTAGTCCTTGAAAAGGAAAGGAAAGGAACGAAAACTACTTTCAGTTTCAAACGTTTCAAATATGTATTTCATAGATACATCATATCTAAGCACTGGCTGCAGCACCTTTAAGGCTCTAGGATTATCAAAACAAGTCATTCACGGGAGAAGGTATCCAATTTTTCTCTCTCCTTCTCTTAGCACACACTCTCATTTGCTGCATGTGAGGCTAGCTAAACCACAGCTAATTTAGGAGGCATAGCGTTTCCAAGGAGTTTGCAGTAGTGACTTCTGGAGGGGGGCTTGGTTGGGTCGGCAATGAGTGCAAGTACTTACAATTTGGGCAAGATGGAGAGGACTCGGATAGCATGACAAGCAGATGACACTTGAAGCATGCGGCTGCAACCATGGTGCTGCTTGAATTAGATTTGGAAGGCTTCTTTGACTCCTCCAGATTTTTAGAGCTCATTTCATCAGAACTGGATAGTGTTGAGATATTGAGATCCAAATCTATGTTTTGCTCCAAGGGCCAGTTGTAGCTCCTCCTTGCAGTCTTTTTATTAAGGTAATACATTGCCCCAGACTGCAAGACAATCGCCACAAGCAAGACAACAATATCATTCATAATTCATATCAACATTAAAACACTTTAAAAAAAAAAAAAACATAAAACCACTTGAACAACTTTTGTACCAAACACCACTCAACATAATTTTCACGTACTGTACAAAAGTGATAAACAAATTGAGCATACACACACATAAATATATATATATATATATATATATGCGCGCATGCATAAGTACATACAAACATATATATATATTTATATATATATAAATAATTAAGAATTTGTCTCAAATGTTGCTCAGGGGATTAAAATGGGTGAGAGCGCATCTAGGGTTCACCAAATATCTCATTCCCCTTTCATCACCCACTACTAGTCATTTTGAATATCATCCAAACATTATCAACCATTATATTTTACATCGACCCATTTGTTTTTTTTTTTTATTTTAAGATTATGACCGTAAGACTGCCATTAGACTTGAGATTTACCCTAGAACAATCTGACATTTAAACATTTCATGTAGGATTACTCGTACAATAATGGTGCAATGTCACAAGGCCATAGGATACATCGCACAGGGAGATATGTGCACTATTCCACTGCTCTAAGATGTCACATAGTATGATGTTTGCGATATTGCACGGCCATCGGATATCGCAAGAACATCTTTTTGGGAAATACTTAAATTTTGACCTTTGACCGCACAAAGGCGAATGTCAGGTCTAGCAGTTGTATGGGCAATATCCTCATTTCTTATACTTTCTCATACTCCACCAGTTGGAAATCTTGGTGCTGTTTATTAAGCTGCTCAGGGGATCACCACCTCATACCGACAAAGAGAGGTACATCACACGAGAGAGAGAGAGAGAGAGAGAGAGAGAGAGAGAGAGAGAGAGTTACGTACTTCAAGATCTAAGCATTGCTCCCAACCCGAAGGCAAAGGATCTTTAAGCTGTAGTTCAATGCTAGCATCTGTCATGGAGTCACTCGTTAAGTGATCCAAAGGATACTTTCTTTTTCGACGAGAATTCGGTTCCGACTCCAAAGAAGAACTGTTATTACTTTCGGTGGTGACGATGAATCTGGGAAGGCCTAAAGTAAGGTCAGGATTTTCCATCAGGCTCCATTGTTTCGTCTTCTGCTTCATCTCCTTGTTTTCCACCTCGGAAAGCTGATGCTTTTGTTGTGGGAATTCCTTGATCATCGTCTAACTAATGTGTTCTTCTATCCACAAGAACTCGACAAAACCCAAGAGAGTGAGAGCCTTGTTTTGTTTGCATACAGGACGAATGTGGTTGAAGTTTCAAAGTGCTCCAATAAACTCCCTTGATTGAAAGGGTCATGCAAGAAGGCGTGGATACTAAGGAGGATTCTTTAATGACCACCATCGAACTCATTGAAAGTTGGGCAGGCCAAGCATTAAAAGTGAGCAGTAGAGAACCCTTAATGCCCAAAATCAAATGTGCTTCAAACAACCAAAAGAAAATCTTTCTTTCTTTAAATATATCCTTTGTTAAGTACTTTCTTGTTTGCTTTGATTCATGTATATATCATGATAAATATTATTGTGCTCGATGTCATCCTAATCTACTAAATTAAAGACATTTATGTGAGTTAATAGTCATGAAGCATATAGATTCATTTGTCTCTGAAGGCGGACCCAGGAATTTATCATTTGAAGGGCTATTAAAAATATATAAAAATCTGGGAGGGGCATTATTTAATAATAATATAGAAATATCTAAAACTATAGGGGGTTTTATGCAATTTGTTGGGAGAACCCCCAGCCCCCCTGGTTCCCCAGTGTCTCGGATTATAGGATTGTCAACTAATCAAGCTAGCAGATGAACCACCTCCAACTTAACTTCGCTTGATTGGGCCCAGCCTCGAGAGCGACTCAGCTCAACTCGGCTTGGTTGGGCTCGGGCTTGAGATTGGGTTCTTTATCCAACGAGCCAGGCTCAAGAAAGGGCCTGTTCAGCTCGAGCTTGACTCAATTAAGGGCTTGTCTCGAGGTCGAGATTGAGCTCAGGTCAATTAAGTTAATTTTATATTAGCCTAAACCCAAGTTCAAACCAAACTCAGCTTGTCAATTAATGTGCAGAAAACACAAGTAGGTAGACAAGCTCTCTTCCTGTATAATAGAGTTTGAGCTCATGCTTGGTAAAGTAGTGAACTCATACGTGATAGGATTTGCATTCTATTTACTGCTTCATAATTTTTTTTGGCATACAACAACTGTTGTCTTCATGAAGTGTTGAATATTGCAAGTTTTTGCCTCCTGCCAAATATTCTACTTGAAGTGAATATCCAAGCACGCAATATCTATACCTTATAAATGTTTAGGTTGGTCACGTTAAAAGCTTTGTTATAAGGTAAAGCATTTTCACATAAAAGATGCCTTACAGAAAAAAAGGGATTTCCAAATACCCGAAGGATCCAAATTGAACAGAATGGTTTGGACTCATTTTCAAATCTTGAAGCCACCATCATATATTATACAAGTATTTGGGTCCCAATAGGGGTCCTGGTATGGATTCGGTCTCTAATCTAAATTTGATTATGGGTTCATAACCTGGAGCCAAGTCGGTTGCGGGTCTAAGTACTAGTACCTTTCTGTAACTTGGGTTCAGGTTCGAATACATGTACATGGACCCTACGTGAATCCAATCCTTTTCCATTTCTTAATATTCATCCTAGCTTTGCAAATCATCATTGGTGAAGAATTCTTTCTATTTTACAATAGAGGAAAGGTGGTGGGCTCATGTCACATTATAATAATAGTGTACCCGGCCCTAGCATCAGGCTAGGCAAGGACCTTTTTTTTTTTTTTTTTTGGTACTCCAGCTTCAATGGCTGAGACCCTTATATATTTGTATATTTATTTATTTATTTATTTATATAGCCCGGTACACCCGAGAAGGAAGCCCACTGAAGTGGAAAAAAAGCCCGACACACCCGGGAAGGAAAGCCCACCGAAGTGGGAATAAAGCCCGCATATACACATGCAGGAATATATGGGGGGGAGGTGGGGGTTGAACCCCAGACCTCCCCAATAAGAGCCCAACTCCTTACCAGTGGGGTAAGGAGCGTTTCTTCAGGCAAGGACTTGAAATGCTTTTTACTGAGGAAATTCCACTATAGTTATTCCAATTATTCTTAATTGAATTCAAACCTTCTTCCCTCTGTAACTTAAATTACTTTTGGGATTTTGACCATACAAGATATAAAAGACCATAAATTTTTCAAAATGGTGTTGACCAAAATTATATTCCAAATGTGGTTATTGTACATAGGGCTCCAAATTCTTTTTCCAATTCTACCTATATTGTGCGATATTACACACCGTGCGATATCACACAAACTGAAGGTGTTAGATTGTGCGATATCGCACAAAATGGGTAGAATTGGAAAAAGAATTTGGGGTCCCATTTTTAGTACCCACATATTGAGATATAATTTTAGTCAACACCATTTTAAGAAATTCATAATTTTTTATATCCCCTATGGTAAAAACCCCATTACTTTTTCTCGCCAGTTCTCGACAAATCACTCTCCTTAAATGCCACCTTTTTTCATCTGCCCATGTGACTGCAATCCTTCTGTTGTATTTATAACTGTACCACTAAATAATATGAAATCATGAATTGGCTGTTGTTGGTGGTGGGCATTCATGGTCTGACCCTGTAGAATTTTCCTCTTTGTTAAAATTTATCACGTCTTCCATATGAAGATTTTCTAGGAGAGACAAGAAGTGGAGAAAATAAAACTCAACCCTGTTTGAAATTAAAATTCAACTTATTTAAAATTTAAACTCATTTCTTAACATCTCCCACAATCACATTGTCATTTCAAGAAGTGATAATGCAATTGATCATATCAAATTTAAACATCATGATCTCAATTGATATTCTGCGAAAATTTTCTTCGTGTTGTATTCGTGATCACTACCTGTATGTATGGTCGATCTATTGCATCCTGCTCTTTTTGAGTATGTAGGTGCCGATGGCCCACTAAGTCAGATCTGTGTGATTTCTTTCATGAGACCGTGCAATTGGTGAGAATGATGAAATTGTCAGGCTTAGAATTGCGGATGAGAGCGGATGTTTAGTTTGTATTTAAGAGAAAAGAAAAGTTATTATTGAAACGAAAATTCACTCTCTAACATATTTAAAACTCGAAGTCATTTCCTAACCACTCTAACATTACCAACCTTAGTTAGATGGAATTTTACCCAAAAAAAAAAAAAAAAAAAAAACGGAGAGAGAGAAAAGAAAGATAACCTCAAAGGTTGATGGAGAAGGTGATCGATTTGGATGTGGAGACTCCGACATGTGACCGGAGATCTATGTGTGTTCCGGTTATTGGAAAGCTCCACAGATCTCTTCGCCTCTTGTCTCTCCTATGGGATGGAATGATTACCCAGCCCTAGGGCTCCCTTATCTTATATAGACAAGTCTCAAAGAGTCACACTTATTAGAAACTTCTTCGCCAAGAAACCCACATCCACTAATTGTATTGGAGTCTTATTAGTGGGATTAGATCCAGTCTTACATTAAGTGAGATTGTATTCTTTGTTAGCATCAGCCCTGCTTGATTTAACATGGGACCCATGGCATTCGGGCTATACGATTTCCTACAGAAGGTCCATATAGAGTGCTATAGTCAATTAACAAATCCTCCCAGTAACTTGACAAATAACTTGAGGGGGAAGATCCGACAAACAACAACAAACCTGACCCTTAGAGGAGCAGGTCACCGGTTTGACCTGACTCTTAATTGGGTTATGTTTTGTATTGCTAGTTCAACATGTGATTGTGTTGAAGAGATTATGTACCAGTTAGCGATGTACGGGAAGACATTGCCGTTATATTTCCTGGTGGCTTGAGTTGAACGGAATTTAAGCCAAGGTGGAGATTGTTGGGTTTATGTTTTGTATTACATGTTAGGCCGGATTGGTCCATTGGGTTAGCTAGGGATGAGGCTTTGGGTCAGGGGTATTTTAGTCATTGTATCGGGGGACTTTCTTAAGGGCTAAGAAAGCAGAGATTATAAATATAATGTAATCTGTAGCCCTAAACCTTTTTTTCATATCAAATGGTGTCCCGGCCCTTTAGGACAGACTAATCCCTACAGGCCCAAGGGGAGCCGGATAAACCCCCTGTAGCCCTAGACCTAAGGTGGTGGAATAGTAAAGAGAGTGAGTTCGCTTTGGCCATATACGTAGATAATGTCTAACTGCAGTAAATCTCTCGTGTACGTGGTTTTTCTCTCTTCTTGTGTGTGGCTTTGATTGTCGATCCGAGATATTCGATGCCAGCTCTAACTTTAGGCATTGCCCATTTTACAGTGGCTCCCAGAATTTGGATGGTGTGGATTAATTGATGATGTGTACGATGATAGCTGCATGAGCATGGAGCACCATGCCCATACAGAGTATAATATAAATCCTCAATAAATATGGAGAATTTAGGGGCCTTTACCAGTGCCAACAGTTCCAATAAATTGCAGCACCTCTGTCTTGGTTGCTGGGACATGACCACCATTTAATGTTTTTAAATGTATGTATTTTGCTTCTTCAATTTCCATACCTACACCTGTTCTTCCTTCCTGCCATTTTATCCCATGAACATACATACGAATGAACTTTAACTTTTAGTCCTCCTTTTTCACCTTTATTCCGCAGCCTCATTAGCTTTGAGAATTCTTGTTCAGTACTCACTTTAAGTCACCATCTGGTGAACATAGTCTCTGTGGGGTGTGGGGAGTCTATTATTATTATTATTATTATTATTATTATTATTATTATTATTTGTAATGTATCAATTGAATTTCATTAAGAAAGTGCCATAAAAGACCTCCAATAAACAAAATATATATAAAAAATAATAAGTTGTATGAATATAAACAACATTATATGTCAACCATCCATAAAAAAGGATTTACATTTTCCAAAGTTTGAAAAGTCATTTCTCAATTTTAATTAATAGAAAATTTTTTACATTTTCCATGGATGGGTTTCCGTTATCAAAAAGTGTTGACCAACGCTTGGTAGCGCCATTGGTTGGGGCACTCCGTAACCACACGGAGGTCTCAGCATTGAAGCCCGCCAATGCGTTGGGACTCCGGGCTATTATATAGCTCGACAAAGCCAGTGAGTGGAAACAGGGGGAGGCCACCACCCCGGGGGATTAGTCAGGTACTCAAAGAGGCCTTGGACACCCCCGATCAGCAAAAAAAAAAAAAGTTATCGAAAAGTGTTGCATGGTCACCTCATTTTCCATATTATTAAAAAAAAAAACAAAAAGTCCTACTAGAATTTCATGATGCTATTCAATTATGGGCCCACTTATAAAAAAAATCTAAACCACGCAAAAACGAAGCCACCTACCTTATAATCATACAAATTTCACTTAAATGGGCCACAATTAGAATGACAGCTTTTGAAACACTTACACAAAATAATATAAAAAGAACAAATGTTTTGTAGGGATCAATCTGAAGGTGAGGTTAGATCATATTGAGTGAAATTTCTCACAGAACATAGCCCACTATTAGATTGATAATATCAAACATACTAAAGTAAAATTGTATGAAACATTCAAACGTTTCTTCTAAATCAATCAGACAGTGTGCCTTGTATTAGAGTTAACTTTTTCATACAAAGATATTTATCTTGTGGGGTTTTGATTTTTCTTTATTAATAATTAAGCCCAGTTATCACTTTAATCAAGCGGGCCCCACTTAGGAGGGCAAGGAAGATTTGCAGGAGGCAATGCTTCCAACTACTAGAGGAACATGTGCTTGAAACTCTCTTTTGATGGAGAAAAGTTTGTACTGGAAACTTAGGTTGGAAAGAAGAAATGTGGGTGCTGGTCTAATTTCTCTTTAAAAGGTATCATAATATTTCTTAAATTCCCTCTAACGTTTGGACAGAAATAACAAAAGCTGAGTTGCCCCTCCTCGACCTCACGTGGCTCCATTGGGTCTAAGTTTGGTCACGTGGCACTTTTAGATCCTATGGGTTTTTTATGTAGTCAAAAACCCCTATATCTTAGATCCAACGTGAGCTAGTCTCTTTGGCGCTCAAAAATGTTCAAAAATGAGTCCCCTAGTTTTATAGAAGGGAAAATAGCAGAATACTTACTTGTACTTTGGTCAAAAGTCAGATTATCCCACTATAGTTTGGTATTTTGTATCAAACCTACCTGAAGTTCTAATTAACATGCAAAATGAACGGATTCTGTTAATAGTAATGGCGTATATGTATAAATGGTGTCTTGTGCATACTGGCGGCAACTTTCTCACCCAAATAATTATGGATAAGACTTATTTTCCCCTGAACTTGTCTTTACAAAAAGGTGGACAGCTTGAGTTTGTGAGTAGCTCTGTCATTTTTTTCAGCCATATCAAATGGCTTCTTCTCAAAACTCCTATACCTAGTTTTCTCGTGGTCAAAACTCTCAATTTGATGGTGAAATTCGTTACTGTCACTGTGGGCATAGGGCTACTTTGAGGACTTTCCAAACACAGCGGGACATGGGGAGGAGGTTCCTTGGTTGTGCACTATATGGGGTTATGTTTTGATCCATCTGATTGATCTTCTTGGTGTCTGGGCAACCATGGTAGTATTAATGTATTTTTTTTTTAATTTTTTCTCAGATCCAGCCATCGTGTGGATTTTTTGAATGGGTTGATGGAGAAATAGAGCTTGTGCTGAAGCTATTGGATAAGACTGATGTGTTGGAGAGGGAACTGAAGTTAGCTTGTCGGAGGGAAAGCTATTACCTACATGTGCTGCTCGGGACTTCGGCTGGAATTGTGTTTGTGTTGTTCATGTGTTACCTACTGATAGCTTGGACTCCTGTAAATGGGTTGGAATTATCATGAGCATATGTATCAGTTGAATCTAATATTATGAAAATGGGTTGGTGTTGTTTGTTTGTCAATGCATGCTTTGGTTCACTCTACTTTTTTTATGAACTTTAATTAACATGTAATAAGAAAACCATAACTTGACAGCATCTCAATGAACTTTCAATTTCTAACTGATTTGGAAATCTCCTCTCAACATAATAATATAGTTCAATAGAAGTCCTGCTCCAACAGTAAAAAAAGAAACTGTGAACATCATCATCCAAACAATAAAAAAGTTCATCCAAACAGTCATCCAGAAAAAGTTATAAAACATCCATAAATAGTTATACAATGTCCAAGAAATTCTATCCTGCTCCATAAACAGTCATACAACATTTGCTGTCATCAACCAGTTGCGCTGCATTTTCCTACTCCAATTCTCCCTCTACCTGCTTGTGACTTCCCTCTACCACTGGTACTGGGTGCTGATGGATTTGGCTGAGAAGAAGCTCGTTTGACTCTCCCCTGACGAATCAAAATTTCAAGACCTAAGTGAGTAAATGCATATAGTCTAGTTAGAAGTGAAAAAAAAAATGGGTGAAAAAACAGTACCCTGGATGGTGGCTGAGAAGCTGGCATAGAAGCTGGCTGGGCCTGAGAAGCTGCCTGAGAAGCTGGAATGGGCAGAGAAGCTAGCTGAGATTCAGAACTAAAAAGTCTTGAATTGGGATTCACTAGTCGCTTACAAGACCTGGCATTATGGCCTGTTTTCAAGCATCTAGCACAATTCATTGTTCTATTCCTTCTAAAAAAAATATTGGAATTAGGTAACTCATCTACGTCCCTCCTCCTCAACTTCCTTGGCCTACCTGCAAGTCTTCTATACAATGGAGGAGCAACTGCTTCCATTTCACTTTCTACCCAATCATGCATGCCAGGTACTGGGTGTATCGTGCCACTATATGCCCTCAAATACATCCCTTTGTTGTAGCATACATGAAAGTAATCTTCAGGCTTTTCTTGATTCATGTATATACATGCTATGGCATGCTGACAAGGTATCCCAGTCAAATCCCACATTCTGCATAAACATGTTCTACTCTCGATGTTAACAATAAATGTTTTGGCAAAACAGTCAACCTCAAACTCAACTTTGCCTGACCAATTGGGAAAACAGTGTCTGCTGTCATTCTTGTTCTTTTCTAACTTCGCAATATCCCTGGATAGGCTGTCCCATCATACTTGGTCATTCCTTTCAACTTCACTTGAGTTCTGTTCATAAGCTTCCTCCTCACACACTCAAGCATGCCAACTATTGGTTTCTCCCTTGCTTCAAGTATGTAACTGTTGAGAGACTCACAGAGGTTGTTTATTAATGCATCACCTTTGGCCCTTATGGAAAAATGAGATCTAGCCCACCTGTTTGGATTAGCAGCTATCAGCCAATTATATGCAGCCTGGTCCAAATCTTTGGTCCTCTGCATATTCTTACCATACTCTCTTGGTAATCCACATGATGTTGCTGCCCACATAGCATCTTTCAACAATTTTCCTCTGAAAAGTTTCTTGAAGTTATCATACATATACTTCAGACAGTGTCTAACCTCAGTAGTATGAACAACTATCTCAAATGCTGCATCAAGCCCTTTCTGTCTATCAGACATAAAAATCCAGCCCATGTCACCCCCATCCCCGATCTCATCAATTAATGATTTCAAAAACCAAGTCCATGAGTCCATGTTTTCAGCCTCTACAATAGCCATTGCAATTGGGAACATATTCTCATTTCCATCTCTACCTATTGCAGCCAGCACTTGTCCACCATAAATACCTTGGCGGAAGCACCCATCTAGACCAATTGTGGGTCTACATCCACTCACGAACCCTACCTTTTGTGCCTCATAACAGACATACAATCTTTGGAAATATGAAATTCTATCCATGTGAAGTCTTTGTGTCACCACAAATATGCTTGTGTTGGGATTGTACTTCTGGACAGTGACACAGTAGTCCCTCAATCTAGTGTACTGCACTCTAATATCTCCAGAGATATTATATGCTGCCATCCTCTTGGCTTTATACAACTTATCTTTTGACAAATCCACTTTCAGTTCTCTCCTCAGCTCTTTTTGCATTGCAAGGATTGACCATTTTGGATTGTCACTCATCATCTGCTAGTATTTATTAGCTATATAGCTAAAAGTGACCAAGCGGCTTTTAAACTTCATACCACATGTATGCTTGGGCTTGAATATCTTAATTTGAAATGTCCTCTCACCCTGCATGGGTGATGCATGAATCCTAAATCCACAATCAAATTTATAAACAGTCGTGATTCTCTTGTTCTCATTTTTCAAATATTTAATGTCATAGCCTTGCCTTACAGTCCATTCAACACGCACTTGTCTGAATACTTGTGGGCTTGAAAATATCATACCCAACTTCAGTTGAGGATTCTCCATATCAGTCAGCTCATTAAATTGAGGTCATTTACTATTCTTCTCATCAGATGAGCTGCACAAAAGACTAAAGCTCATCCCCATCCTCATCATCTCTAGTCCAGTTCTCATCAACTGCTACTTGTTGGTTATGGGTCTGTTCTTCTTCCACACTCTCAGGTTCATAAGGTTGTGATTCCTTCTCCCAAGATCCTCTAAAGATATCCTCATCATCAGCCTTCTTAACATCCTCATATAACTCCGGAGGCGCATCATGATCTAATGTGATGTGATCCTGCTCGGCCTCACTATCATCATCATTAGAGTCATCATGATGACAATGGTGCTGATTTTGGTCATCATCACTACCTTCATCAGCAGTTTTATCCTCAACATCAGCAGCATAGTCCTCCTCACTATGAAGTTTTCTACTAGCTGATGAAACTTCTGTTGCAGGTAATTGCTTCAAGGGACCTTTGGTGTGAATATTTTGCATCAAGATCTTCCCCTTAGGTGACACTACCATCAAAGGTTCATGTCCCCTCTCTACATAAATAGTCAACACCTCACTGTCCTTATAATGTTCTAATAGAACACCTACATCCTTATCTGATTCAATCCGTCTCAGACCACCATCAAAATCCAATCCTGGCACCTTAAAAAACATTAAACTGTTCGCTGGGTAGCCTAATTCCATCACATAATCTCTGAACTCAAAAAATGATGCTCTATCAATATCAAATTTAGTGATTTCATCTACCACACCCCCAATGTATACACTATTTGGTGCGTCTGTAAAATAACCACCATGGTGGAATCGAATTGTAACTTCATCAAATGACATATGCATGTAAATGGCACTTCTTTGAGGCAAATTCATGTAGAATAACAACAAAAATTCCATTTTTGACAAAACCATGGATATAAGAAACTTTTTTTGTGTCACTGTGGTCCCCTCCATGTGTGACAGCCAAAAGAAGCCGACACAATGCAGATAGGTGGGGATTCTACTCCACCAACATTAAAAAAACAAATAACAAATGAAATAGATAGCACAAGAGGGGATAATTTTTGGACAACATCACTATATCAGACAACGAAAGGTCCTACATCCCCATTCACTAAATGAGACAAAGAAATGAACAATTTTCTAATTCAAATTTCACATAGAGATCGTAAAAACCAATCAACAACTTTAAAATCCATGCATGTAGAGATATCAATCTAAGAAAAAAAGTTCAAAACCCAAAACCCAAAACCCTCGGCATCAGAATATATATGGCATTATTAGGGTTTGAGGAATATACATACCTCTAAAATTGCTAATGCTTCCCCAAAATCAATTCTCGCTGATGCTTCTTGATGGATGGCAGAGCCCTAACCGCAATGAAGATCACCTTTTTGAAGGAGGGGCGGCTTCTCCCAAAGTCGCCTCGCAATGAAGATCGCCTTGTTGAACCCTACCGCAAGCGAAAAATTGGAAAAATGGATTCTCCCTGATGCTTCTTGATGGATGGCAGAGCCCAAACCGCAATGAAGATTGCCTTTTTGATTGAGGGGCGGTTTCTCCCAAAGTTCCTCGGAATGAATATCGCCTTGTTGAACCCTAACCACAAGCGAAAAATGGGCTAAATTATCGAAAAGGACAAGACACGACTTATATATGGAGGGGTAAATTCGTCATTCCATCTTTTCCGTCACGACCGTCTCTAATTGCATTGTGATTTAAAATACAAGTAGGTTTAGTACGCAATACCAAACTACAGAGGGTAGTTTGACTTTTGACCAAAGTACAAGTAGGTATTTTGCTATTATCCCTTTATAGAACTGTCTTTTATCTAAAAGGGGAAGGGGCATCACAAGCGGGGCTCAAAATGAGCTCACCTGGTGTTCTCACATCGCCATGCTTATCAATCCAACTCTCTAGCAAAGTATTCCATCCGGCTTGGCCCTCCAAAACTGAAAGCATGGGTTTACTTTGTTTTATACTTTTCATTTCCTTTTACACCAAGGGTAGGATATGGCCTAATTTTAAAAAGCTCACCTCGGGCCTGGCTAGATCAAGATTCAAGATCTCGCCTTATACTGTTCTTTGCTATATCCATTTTATAGATGGACCCTCTTCTCCTGCACACCCTTATCATTTTTTATTTTTACAATTTTAACCCAATGATCAATTGCATTTGGATGGGTTTCAAAACCCTGAATCTTGTGACATTCAGGAGGGTGATTGCTGATGGGGTTAGATGAATCAATGGGGGGCCCAAGTGTCCCCACAAGACAAGCTCAGGCCTCTTCATGCGGCCCTTTTGGCAAGAGGGGGATCTTCTATATATGTACTATTATTTATATGACATATATATACACATCCTTATTTATTAATTTTACTTAATAAAAAACTTATAATCTGCCATTGGCCATCATCAATAAAAAAAAAGAGGAAATATTGTCTCCTGCATTGCATTGTTGATCCCAAGCTTTGATAAAGAAGGATTGTTAGTGCCAAGTTTACGGTTGGTAGTAGGGTTGCAAACGAGACGGTTCTGGATCGGAACTATATTGGACCCGAACCTATACCATTTCTAAATAATGGTTCCGGTTTTGACTCAGAACTTATTTTATTGGTTCCAAATCCGGTTCGGATAGGAAAATCTAGGTCCACCTAGAGGACTAGAATCCAGTTCCAAAATCAATTCTAATTTCTGTTCATTTTTTTATTTTTCCTTTAAACAAGTATATTATTCAACTTATAACAGTGCACCAAGTCTACTACCTCCAGTATCATACACAAAAATGTCCAAAAAAGTTGATTTGGAAGTACAGTTTATAATATCAAAGACTCATATGCCAAGTCTCGGGTCCACGGGTTGGAACCTATATGGACACTGAACTAGACCCGTTTATCCATCGAAACCTAAATTAGGTTCCGGACCCAGATCCGTTTATGAATCGAAATCTAAAATAGGTTTCATATTCTATTTTTTGCAAGTCGAAACTTCTGGCTACTTGGAGAATCAGATACCCATTTGCAACCCTAGTTGGTAATAATGTAAAAACAAAATTAGAAAAGATAATGGGAAGATTTTCTTCTTTCAATATGGTCCATCCCTGGCTCTTAAGGGCGGCCTGTTTGGATAGGAAAAAAATAGAGTAGAGTGAAGTTAAAAGGGCCCTAACAGTTTAAAATTTCAACTCTACCCCGTTTGGATGAGTCTTGGCCTAATAGATGAAGTAATGTTGTGAACCACATGCACTCCATTTCACTTCAACTCTAAATACTTTCATTTTTCTTGAGTAGAAGTGGATTCTACTCCAAACCTTAACTTCAAAATAAGCATCCAAATGGAGTGAAGTGAAGTACTCTACTTTAACTTCAACCCACTTCTCTAACTCCACTCCACATGTGAAATCCACTTCATTTTACTCCACTCATCATTTATCCAAACAGGCCCTAAGGGGTCCTAAGGGTAGGGTGAGGCCTAGGGTACTTAATGCCCTCCAAGGGCTTGGCTAGGGCTAGGGGCTAGAGCCGGTCCCACATAAGTGAAAATAGCCTAAAAACGACTCCTTATCCTAGTGGTAAGGAGCGCCAGTTCTTATCTGGCTGTTTAGGGTTCGGACCCCGGGTACATCGCCTCTTACCACTTGTGTGGGCCTCCTTCTCACTTAATTGGACTACCTTTTCGTGTGTATACGGGCTCTCTCACGAGGAAAAAAGAACCATATATATATCTACTACTATTATAAAAGAGGGAATGTTGCAAAGTTTTTTCACTACACCATATAGGGCCCACCCCCAAATATTATAATATAATATAATAATATATTTATTATAAGAAATTGCATACTTTTTCACTACACCTTTGTAGGGCCGACCCTCAAATATTAAATATAATAATAATATAATATCTATACCCTTATTATAAAGAGATGAAAGTGTCATGCTTTTTCTCTACACATCTGTGGGCCCACTTAGTATTATTATATATATATATATAAAATGAAAGAGAACTCCAATAAAAGAGAAGAACTTGTCATGCTTTTTCTCTATACATCTGTAGGTCTCATTTAGTATTATTATATTATATATATAATAAAATAGAACTACACATTTGTGGGCCCCACTTGGTAAAAGAACTTGTCATGCTTTTTCTCTACATCTAGACATCTGTGGGCCCCACTTAGTATTATTATATTATATATATGTATACAATAAAAGAGAACTACACATCTGTGCACCCCACTTAGTAGAAGAACTTGTCAAGTTTTCTTTCTACATCTATACATCTATGGGCCCCACTTAGTATTATTATGTTATACCACTTAGTAAAAGAACTTGTCATGCCTTTTCTCTACACATCTATGGCCCCACTTAGTATTATTACAACATCTATATGCCCCACTTAGTATTATTATATTATATATATAATAAAAGAGAACTACACATCTATGGGCCCCACTTAGTAGAAGAACTTGTCATGCTTTTTCTCTACATCTACACATCTGTGGGCCCCACTTAGTATTATTATATTATACATATATAAAATAAAAGAGAACTACATATTTGTGGGCCCCACTTAGTAGAAGAACTTGTCATGCTTTTTCTCTACACATCTGTGGGCTTCACTTAGTATTATTAAATTATATTATATATATAATCAAAGAAAACTACACATCTGTGGGCCCCACTTAGTATTATTAAAGTTCAATGAAATGCTTAGCTCAAATGTTCGTGAAAAGGGTTATGTTTGAAGAATTTGTACATTCACTGCAAGAACTCAAATAAGAAATTTCAATTAAGATTTTCATGTGTATAAAATTTCAACTTCGATCCCAATGCCTATAAAGACCCGATTTGCTTGTCAGAGGAAGAGATGAGAATGCCAAAGATTGCTTGGAATCTTTGTGATTTGTTGTTTATCCGTTTAAAGCTATGAGTTGGGTACTGTTCTCGTTGGTTGGTATTTTGTTTCATTGAATTTGCAATGCTAGAAATGAAATATGTGAAATGAAATTGTGGCACTTTAAATAGTTAGTGCTCCAACAACATTCGACAAAGTGAACTTTGTGACAATAGAAAATCTCTTTTTAATGTTGGGCCTTTTTTTTATGTTACTAAAATAGTGAAATTTACTTTAAATTTTTATAAGCGATTAAAAATGAAGAAAAGTTGGACATTCAAAAATGACTAGCAATATTAGAAATGAAATAGAATTTTAACATTCAGGGAAGGAAGTGACCAGTTGCGCTTTTTTTTTTTTTATGTTGTTTTGGTTGTTTTTGTATTGTATTAGCCAGCTTGGTGGATTGGTCATCTTGTATGTCATATTTGACATTAGTGGTTTTGGCAGAAGGTTTGGCCCATTTATGATTCTTTTCTAATCTTTTAATGCATTCCCCTCTTTCTGGAAAAAAAAAAAGAAAAAAGAAAAAATAATTGTAACATGTTACACATTTTAGTGCATCAAACTTTATAAGGAATGACAGAAAATTGTTCTTGTAGTTCCTAAGAGTTATAGGGCTTCAGATTTTCATTGGTGGTTAAAATGTAAAATCATGCATGGATATTAAAAAATGACAATCAAATAACCTCTCTTTTAATGGAATTTGATTTGAGGAAAAATGAAAGATGAATGCTCATCCATCACCCTGGAACTCAAATCTCAAGATGGTCAAGGTCCCGTTTGCATCAATAACCTCGTGTTTCTCACCACTCACTTCTTTAATAATCTTTCAGCAAAGCTTATTTCACTATGAATTCCTATGTATACTAGCAAATATGTTAGGGTGCAGTAGAAATCCGCAATCAATATAAAACACTATGCACAAGTAGATCTAAACCAAATAGTCACTCTAAAAAATATAGAAAAATATTTTATGTGGTTTGATAGTATGTTTGTGTCAGATCAGAAAAAGAAATACTGAGACATATATATATATATATATCCCTTTTACTAAGAAAGTATAGTGTTTTCATGCTTAGTGATGAGGACTTGGGTGACAATAGTGGGTTGAAATGAGGAAATTATTTCATTGATGTGTGGGTGCACTAGCCAAAGATACGGAGATACTGTGGAGAGGCTTAAGGTCTATTTAGATGCTTCATTTTCTTAGTAGCCATATAATCTCGGTGTTATGAAAGTTTTTTTGTGAATATGCAAGCGCATGCAAATTTTTGTCATGTAAGACTTTTCTTGATTTCTTCATTATCTGCAATTTGGTTTTCTTTTAAATTTTATTGCTATATATCAAACCAACATCCAATGTAAGTGACTAAAGGCTTGTCTTATTACTTCTTGAATTATGATAATGTATTTTATTTTTCCTTTCAAGCTTTTATGAGTATGATGCAATGGAATCCATCATTTTGATATGCCGACTCATGTTTTTAGATGTACCCTCTTATGTTGATTTGAAGTGATTGCTTTAGGGGCCCCTATTTTTTTTGTTTTAGACAATTCTGGCAACATGCATTCCTTCATTATCATTCTACGTGCTAAACTGTGTTTGAGGGTGCTAATTGTCTTTTTTTATGATTTTGTATACTTCCTCCAAGGCATCATCTCAGGTCAAACCGGTATTACTCTTGGACTTAATTCCTATCCAACATTGCAACCATATTACTATAATGCTGGGATAATGAATTTTCCATTAAATTTTCTTAAGAAGTTTGAAGGAAATAGTTGTGCCCTCCCTAAGAGTGCATGGCTAAACATCCCTTTATAGTTGGTTCTCTTGCTTCAAATTATGATGTGTTTCAAATATTCACTTACTACAAAATTAGAATGTAACATAACTGATTTATGATATATAAAAATCTAACAAAAGTGCCACAAATGTACACGGTTCAAAATTTGGTAGCGGTGTTTTCTTAATTCAAGAAAGCTTTTTAAGTTGTTACTCTGACCCAAATTCATCTTGTTTCTTTACATGATATTCAAATTTCTTTGTATTAATATTACTGTCATTCGATGGTTCTCATCATGAATTTGCTATGTATTTGGCGCTAGGTTTTAAACAAATTTTAATGGAAAATAGGCCTGACGATTGATCTATATTGACATTGGTAAATGTTTTGCCTAATCATTATGGCCAGAAAAGGTTGGTTTTCAACTTTTTTTTTCAATTAGTTTCATTCCATATATATTGTTATTCCATCTTCTTCTTACTTTTTTCTATTAAAGCTTTTATTGAATTTTATAAAAACAATGAGTGATTGTAAATTGCTTAATTTATCAAAAAAATTGAGTTATATGTAAACTGGTCATTCTCCATTGGGATCGTTAATATTGAATTTTTGAATGACTTTATAAAAGAGAGAGAGAGAGAGATATGGTGGAATTACTTGGCGTAAATTCTCCTTCGTACTCCACTGAATTTACTGCTGGGACTTTGATTTTTGTAAGTAAGAAGGAAACCGGATGCAGTTAAAGTAGCAGCTAATGTTGTACTTGGACCGTGGCTTGTTGACAACACTCATCGCGTCTCAATGTATAATATGTACTTCTAGACTTTCTGAAGCATGCCTTCAGTCATTGCGAGATCGAGTAGCAGGTCGATTTAATACTTTCTTTCATGGAAGCGTGCCGGACGATACAAAAGGTTAGGATGTCATAAGTAGGGTCAGTAAATGTGTAACTAATCAAATTCATAACTTTTTTTTTTTTTTTGCAGGTTGAGTCCTAACTCAGTTAACGCCCATTTGTTCAGGAGGTCAAATGACCTCAAACCACACCTGGGTATTGTCCCAACCTGTCCTACCCTTAATTATGCCTATTGGAGGTAGTTAATGTGGTGAATGGTAGAGAGGACTGAACTTAATTATCTCCCATTTTATGTGATATTCAGGACATTATTAAATCTTTTTGCTGGTTTACATGTTGCCATATTCCAAGAAAACTCAACAAAATTACTCATGATTGTAAAGTCCCGAAACTAAGTGTGTAATTAGCCTAGTTAATTGCATTGTTAGTTAATTAAGTTTATTTAAGAGCCAAATAAGTTCAGATTAACATTAGAAATGTGTGTGCAAAGTTTCGTTGTGATTTGAGTTCATTAGACTATAGTAGGGGTTAGTGTGCAATTTATGATAGTTTGAGAGAGTTTTTCGTAATATTAGATTTTTTAGATTTTGGTGCCTTTAAGTAGATGTTTTAATTTCATTCATATTGGTCTTCTATATCATTTCAATCCAGGCCTTAGATCTTTATTAAAGTGGGACCCAAACTTCATTTTGACTCAAATAGAGATTTTAATTTTTAAGTGGGTTTCATATGCAATTTCCCCATTAGACTCATACATATCCAACGAACGAGTTGCTTTCCCATTTCAATTCCAGAATTCAACCTCTCTCTCTCTCTCTCTCTCGCTCTCTCTCTCTCCTTTGTTTCTTTCATTTCCTTTGAAAAACCTTGCTGCATAAGAGATTTGAAGCCATTTTCTCTACAAATTGAGTTCAACTCCATCTTCTTCAAGGTTCAAGTTTCCTCTACATAAACTTTCTTCGGATTTCATCTACTCTCCATCTTTAGGTAAGCTCTCTTCTTCATTATAGATGAGTTTCTTTGAGGGTTTTTGTTTTAATGGCGTTAGATGAGTTCTTTGGTCTCTTTTATACTCATTTAGAGTAGTAATTGGGTGGGTCTGTTTCTACTTCATAGGCTTTGGGAATTTGGGAGCTATGGTTTGCAATTGAGTTCACCTTCAAGCAAAGGCAAGTTGATATACATCTTATGTGTTGATATGTGGCTTTTAATATGAATTTCAGAGTTGTTTTAATTGTTCTTTTACATTTTCTAAATTCAAAGTTATGATTTCAATTGCTTTTGTTGAGGTCAACGTCCACCCTCGCTCCTGAGCGGTCGTAATTGTGGTCGAACCCTCGCTCTTACCATAAAACTATTGTTGTGCCGTTTCCTATCACCAATTGGTTTTGGTATAAGTGGTACCTCAATGGGGTATAAGATCCTACAAGTGGTATCAGAGCCAGGTAGGTCGGGTGTTCGAGTCACGGGACACGTGTTTTGTGAGTTCGCAGCAAGAGTCGCGGCGGGTGTACCGTCGAGGGAGGGATTGTTGAGGTCAACGTCCACCCTCGCTCCTGAGCGGTCGTGATTGCGGTCGAACCCTCGCCCTCACCATAAAACTATTGCTGTGCCGTTTCCTATCACCAATTGGTTTTGGGATAAGTGGTACCTCATGTTAGGGATCGTAACACACCCACGATCTACGAAAAACAATCAATCAATCACAAAGTCAATCCACGAGATATGGATTTACGTGGTTCGACAAGATTGCCTACGTCCACGGGAGATTCACGCCGTTCACTATTATTGGAGATTCCCACAAGAGTACAAGCACTCACTGTCTCTCTTGTTCTCTCTTAATTTCACCGTAATTACAATGCTCTCACCACCCAGTATAAATACATGAAACCCTAAACCTCTAGACACCCACAACCGTCGGATCTGGCATCATAATAGATGGCCCAGATTAAACCGACAAATTACAGATAAACCCCAGTAATAGAATAAAGTCTAAATCATGCTTCACCAACCCATCAATCTCCCACTCGAAGACTGATCATACTGAATGGCTTTGATAATAACAGAACACGGCTAAGAATCTCAATACCTCATCTTCATGCTTGAAGGCCAACTGAAGCTGAGCACAGCTTCAGTTTCTTTGTAGTCACCACCTTTGTGAACATATCTGCAGGATTCTCACTTGATAAAATCTTCTCCAGTTTCAACACTTTTTCTTCCAGAAGCCACCGTATGAAGTGATATCTGATCCGAATATGTTTGGTTTTTGGATGAAAGGCTGAATTCTTTGCAAGATGAATGGCACTCTTACTGTCACTGTAAAGCCTACTGGACTCTTGCTTCTTACCCAACTCTTCCATTAACTCCTGTAACCAAATCATTTCCTTACTAGCTTCTTTAGCGACAACATACTCTGCTTTTGTGGTTGAAAGTGCAATGACATCCTGTAATTGAGACTTCTAACTGACTGCTGCACTACCCAATATGAAGACATATCCTGTAGTGCTTCTGCTTCTATCAAGATCTCCTGCCAAGTTCGAATCAACATAGCCATGCAATTTGATCTCTGATCCTCCAAAACGCAATGATGCATTAGTGGTGCCTCTCAGATATCTGAGAATCCACTTAACTGCTTCCCAATGCGTTTTTCCAGGATTACTCATAAATCTGCTTACAACTCCCACTGCATGAGCAATGTCTGATCTAGTGCAAACCATAGCATACATCAAACTACCAACAGCTGAAGCATATGGGACCTTGGATATGTTCTCCTTCTCCTGTTCTGCCTTAGGAGACAACTCTTTTGAGAGTTTGAAGTGGCTGGCCAGTGGAGTGCTAACTGGCTTAGCACCCTGCATGTTAAACCTGTTTAGAACTTTTTCAACATATTCTGCTTAAGACAACTTCAATGTACGATTTTTCCTGTCTCTACTAATTCTCACGCCGAGAATCTTATTTGCAGCACCCAAATCCTTCATTTCAAATTCCTGTGACAACTGTTTCTTCAAATTGCTTAGTTCATGCATATTTGAACCTGCAACGAGCATATCATCTACGTACAAGAGTAAAATAATGTAACAGTCATCAAAACTTTTGAAATAACAACAATGGTCTGCATGACATCGTTTGTAACCTGTGTTGCACATAAACCTGTCAAATTTAATATACCATTGTCTTGGGGCTTGCTTCAAACCGTATAAACTCTTTTTGAGCTTACACACCATTTCCTCCTTCCCTGGCACAGCATATCCCTGTGGCTGATGCAAATAGATGTCTTCTTCCAAGTCACCATGGAGAAACGCAGTTTTCACATCTAATTGCTCAAGATGTAAATCTTCTACCGCCACAATGGTCAACACACTTCTGATTGTGTTCAATTTAACCACAGGAGAAAATAACTTAGAGTAATCAATACCTGCCTTCTGCTAGAAGCCTTTTGCAACTAATATGGCTTTGTATCGCTTGCTACCATCATGATATTCCTTCAATTTGTACACCTACTTGTGGTGCAATGCTTTCTTTCCCTTAGGCAACTGAACTCAGTCCAATGTCTGGTTTGACGATAAAGATCTCATCTCATCTTCCATGGCTTGTTCCCACCTTGCCCGAGTTTCAACCTGCAATGCTTCTTCATAACATTCTGGCTCACCACCATCAGTTAACAACAAGTAAAAGAAAGAAGGTAAATAGCGCTATGTAGGCTTAGGAGTCCTAGATGACCTTCTTACAAAGGCAGGTGTTTGAGGGTCCACCGGCGGGTTTTCATTTCCATGTACTTCAGGTATATCATTTTCAGAAATGTCATCCAGTTCTATATATTCATTGCTGTCCTCATGCACCTTGTCCTTGTTTTTGTGCATCACTTTCTCATTGAATATAACATTTCTGCTTCTAATGATTTTTCTATTTTCTTCATCCCAGAAGCGATAACCAAACTCATCAGAACCATATCCAATGAAAGTGCATTTCCTAGATTTGGAATCTAGTTTGTCTCTTTTTTCCTCATCAACATGAACATAAGAGATACAACCAAATACTTTTAAGTGTGAAAGGTTTACCTCTTTTCCGGTTTAAGCTTCCTCTGGTAGTTCACCATCCAAAGGTACTGAAAACCCCCTATTGATTAAGTATGCAGCAATATTCACTGCTTCCGCCCAAAACTGTTTAGGCAATCCAACATGTAGCCTCATACTTCTGGCACACTCAACAATTGTCCGGTTCATGCGCTTTGCCACACCATTTTGATGTGGTGTATTGGGAATAGTCTTCTCTCGCTTAATGCCATTTTTTGCGCAATACTCCTCAAATTCTTTACTGCAGTACTCTCCCCCATTATCAGATCTTAGGCATTTCAGTTTCAAACATGTTTCATTTTCATCCAAAGCTTTCTACTTCTTGAAAACATCAAACACGTCAGACTTGTGTTTCATAAGATATACCCATAATTTTTTGGTAGCATCATCAATTAATGTAAAAAAGTAAGAAGAACCACCAAGAGAAGGTACCTGAGTTTGTCCCCACACATCCGTGTGTACTAGTTCCAACCTTTCTGACTTCGGTGGCCTGCCTACTTTAGTGAATGTAGCTTTCTTCTGCTTTCCAAAAACACAGTCTTCACAGAACTCTAAGTCCAAGGACTTGAGTCCTTCCAGCTTACCTATAAAATGAAGAATCTTCATCCCTTTCTCACTCATGTGTCCGAGTCTATAGTGCCATGTGTTTGAGTCAATGCCTTTATCTACAACTGCAATGGAACTTGTAGAGCTGTTAGTCAAATAAAGAGTTCCTCCATACTCCCTTTTGTAACTTTCCAGAAATCATCTGCAAAAACAGTTATGTGACCAGAGCTAGCAAGCTGACCAACTGATATGAGGTTTCTCTTCAGGCTGAGTACATGCCTGACATCATTCAATTACCATATAATGTCGTTTGGCAATTTAATCTGAACATCTCCCTTGCCAATTATGTCACAAGGTTCATCATCACCAAGATAAACTTTTCCGAAGTCACCTTGTACAGAATTTTTGAGATATTCTTTATGTGCAGTAGCATGAAAAGACGCGCCAGAATCTATAACCCAAGATTCAGATTTATAATCAAAAGCAAGAATTAAAGCATCTTAAACAGCATCACCTGCGACATTTGCGGAAGCTTCGTTGTCCTTATTACCGTTCTTTTGCTTATTTTTCTTTGGTGGAGCTCTGCAATCCTTTTTCAGATGTCCTTTTTTGCCAGAATTCCAGCACTCGATTTTGCCTTCTGAAGATCTTGACTTGCTCCGTAATTTTGATCTTCCATGACTTCGCTCTCTCTCAAATGACCTTCCTCTGTTTCCCACATTCAATTCACTTCCTGATGATTCACCTGAATGTTTCCTGCGAATTTCCTCATCAAGGATAGCACTCACAACATCATCAAATTTCAGTTTGGTTGATCCTGAAGAATTACTCAGTGATGTGACCATACCATTCCAACTGTTTGGTAAAGAAGACAAAACCAACAAAGCCCAAATTTCATCTTCGAATTGTAAGTTAACAGAGGATAACTGGCTTATGACCGTGTTAAACTCGTTCAGGTGTTCAGCAACAACCCCACCTTCAACCATCTTCATGTTAAACAACTTTCTCATCAAGAAAACTTTATTTGAGGTGGAAGGTTTTTCATACAATCGTGATAGGGCATCCATAACATCTTTAGTGGTTTTCTCCTTTGAAATATTGAATGTGACGGATTTTGATAGAGAGATGAACCGTACCTAAGGCTTTCCTATCGAGTACCTCCCATTCTGCATCTGACATTGTTACACGTTTCTTGGCTTTTCCCCCAAGCGGCAAGTAGAAATTCTTCTGGTAGAGGAGATCTTCAATCTGCATCTTCCAATACGCGAAGTTTGTGCCATTAAACTTCTCAATCGTGAGCTTCATGTCGCCCGTCATTGCTCCCACTCAAATCAAGCTCTATCTACTTGATGATATTTTTCCTGTCAAACTGTTAATCCGTTCTATCTACCTTGTAGATCTCGTTGATACGAACCCAACGAAAAAAACGGGGCGCAATTCTGAGTCCGGATGGCTTCAGAAATCAAGAAACAATTCTGGCCCTTGAATCCGAGCAAACTGGGTTGTTGACCGTACTGCTGCGTCAGGATGACGTCAGCGTCTGGCTGGCTGCTGGGCTTCTGCGAAGTGAGTCAGGTTGAACTTGACCCAAGACCTGGAACTGGTCCAGCAACTGCTGTTGGGCTTCAGAAGCGGGCGGGTCGGGCCTAACCTGGAACCGACCCAACTGGGTCTTCTTCTTCCTCTTGATTCTGTTACAGAACAGAGAGTGCAGCCCAGCATCTTTCCTTCGGTTGTCTTCTCTGATGACACTGGGTGGGCGGCGACGGAAGGCAGCAGCGACAACGAAGACGGTAGCATCCAACGACAGCCGCGGTGAAGGAACTCCGGCGATGGCGATCGTGCAGCGATGGGACAGGGGGCGGTGGACGGTGATGGACCGTCCGGATTCTTTTCCGTTTCCGGCAACAACAGAGGTTGCGTAATAGAACCCTTCAATCTAGGTCCTCTGATTTGACTATCCAACGAGATTCAGATGCGATCAGATGACAAACTAGAATCCTCCGTCTTCTTCGATCGTCCGATCTATGTGTCTCACGAAGATCAAGGATAGATCCTCTATCCGAGATCCAATCTGATCTCTACCTTGGATCACGCGCAACACCAAGCACTAGAAAACCTATCTCTCATACCCGTTGTTAGGGATTGTAACACACGCACGATATACGAGAAACAATCAATCAATCACAAAGTCAATCCACGAGACAAGGATTTACATGGTTCGGCAAGATTGCCTATGTCCACGGGAGATTCACGCCGTTCACTATTATTGGAGATTCCCACAAGAGTACAAGCACTCACTGTCTCTCTTGTTCTCTCTCAATTTCACCGTAATTACAATGCTCTCACCACCCAGTATAAATACATGAAATCCTAAACCTCTAGACACTCACAACCGTCGAATCTAGCCTCATAAAAGATGGCCCAGATTAAACCGACAAATTACAGATAAACTTCGTAATAGAATAAAGTCTAGATCAGGCTTCACCAACCCATCACCTCAATGGGGTGTAAGATCCTACAGCTTTACATTATGAGAAATGGAATTTACGAATGGATTGTTGAAATGAAATTTGAATTTGAGGAGGAAGTTTTAAAAGTGTTGAATTGATAGAGGGCTTAGTCCTTGAATTTTATACAGGTGAAGGAGAAACAAAGGGAAAACCTCCCTGTAATTGAAGCTCTGTCGACCTTCATGTTTCAAATTCTAGAGCAAGTTCGGTTAACCAAGTCCGAACTTGGTTGTCGGTTAACCGAACTACAGTTCGGTGACCTATCGGTCACAAAACTAGAGAGCATGAAATTGGAGAGTTTTTTTTAAGTCGGTCACTTGGTCGGTTAACCGAGTATCATTTATATTTTCCTGTTTCCTTTTGAAAACTGGATCTTTTCTTTAGATTTCTATAACCTTTATGCTACTCTTTAACTCATTTTAGAGGACTTATCACAGATTTAAATGGAAATTTTAGTTTTCTTTTTAACTGTTTTAAAATATGCATTTCTATCTATACAAATGAACACCACTAAGCCAATCCACATATGAATTTGATGAATGCACACTTAGATTTGAATAGGGTCAAATTCTCGTGAAAATCTTAAAATGATGGATCACCGTGTAAAGAAATTATTAATAGGGTTACATATTTCCGGAAAATCTAGAAAAGAATATATGAATAGGGTCCGATACCTGGAATAGCTGCTGGATAAAAGAAACTATGCACAAGGTAAGGACCAGAAGTGCCTGGCATATTGTCATGGTAAAGGCCTAAGTGGTGTATTTTATGATATAAAATTATGATTTCTTTGGAACTTATGAAATTGATTTGATTTGAGATTTAGAGTTTCTGATTTTAATTGCTTTCAAATACATATTTGTTACAAATTATGTATGTCTACCTACCAGCTCTTTTGGTTGATGGTACCATACTTGATAAATAGGTACCGAACACACCCCTGCCTCGGAGGAAGAGACGATTCAGACAGATCAGTCTGATGAGCCCGAGTGGTGCGCAGATGATGTCTACCGAATCATCTTGACAGCGCAAGAGAGCTTCACTCCTAATTTGATCTTCATGAGTTTGTAGATTTGTTTATATAGACTTTTGTAATTAAACTCTTGTGGTAATTCGTGAACTTTTAACCTTAAGTTTATACAGGTTTACTCTGATGATGTACAATGACTTCTATTAATATTATAAATGAACGATTATCACCTCAACACGGACTTCGATCTTGTGGACTATGATTGAGGATCAAATTAACATTCAATCAGGTTTATATATTTCTAATTTGGCTCTTAATTTCACATTAACCCTAATGCTAATATAGGGACGCGACAATGATCTTGCTAAGTCAGGGAGACCAATGCATTTTCTGTATTGGGGTTAGGCTAGCATTTTTTTATTTTTTTTTATGTTTTTTTTATGATTCTGCCTCTTTGTGCTGCCTCCTTTTCCCTCTATTAATGAAATCATCTTTCTTTTAAAAAAAAAAAAAGAAGAAAAAAAAAAGAAACGATCAAGGACCAAAACCATGAAATTTACACTTGAAAGATAGTACGTAGAAGGGTTTTGATTGACTTTTTTTTTTTTTCTTTTTTTTCTGTTTTGGATTTGGCCTTAAAAAACTCCAATCAATTAATGAATGGAGAGGTCAATGATCAGTTCATTCTTTCTAGTCTACTCTCAAACATAACCATGACCCTAGGCATCCGATTATCCAAATGTTTTGGATATCAAACCTGAATCTAGGAGAAATTTGTAATTCGGTCTAGCTAGATTGATATGAGTCTAGGCTTCAAAATTCTAAATCCATACCAACCCTTGGTAGCGTCGTTGGTTGGGGCACTCCGTAACCACTCGGAGGTCTCAGCATCAAAGCTCGTCAATGCGTTGGGACCCCAGGCTATTATATAGGCCGACGAACCCGGTGAGTGGAAACAGGGAGAGGCCACTACCCCATAGGACTAGTCAGGTGCTCAAAGAGGCCTTAGACACCCCTGGTCAGCAAAAAAAAAAAAAAAATCCATCTGTGCTCGAGTCCAAGATCTGGATCCAAAAGTAACTGCATACCTATATTAAAGAATAATGTTTAAAGAGTCTACAAATGCTAGATCATATTGGTTTTTAGAGTCCACCAGCATAAGTCATGTTGTCCCTTCAATATTGGTACACTTGTATACATTGAATGTTCATAAACTCAAAACGATTCTCAATTCTAGTCTAGGATCTGGATCCAGAATAGCACCTTTAATTGTCTTTTAGTGGAATGCAAGGCTTGGGTCCTACACATAAAATCCATGTAGGATCCATATATGAACATTAATCCATCTTATGAGAAAATGGATCCCTATCCAGATACACCATGATTGTGCTCCATACCCACCCCTTTTATATTCCAACTGGCCCTAACCTGATCCGATCGAGCTGAGTGATTTCTATTTGGCCTGCCAAACCTACTTGAATCCACCTTTGGAACTCAGGGTTTGGTTTGACCCTTTTAACATTTAGGTTGCGGCTTTAGATTGGACTCATATGTTGCTTGCATGGGACCAAGAGCCTATTAGTTAGCCCTACCATTGAACAAATGATAAGCTCCAACTTGGATGGTATTTCAAGTAAAATTTATTGGATTTAAAGACTTAGGCCCATTTGATTCAGAAAAAGGTAAAGCAATAGATGCCTTTGATTCAGATTTCAGAACATTTCAGTCCTTTCGATGATTGGAGATTGGGTCTCACATATGTGAATTTCATGGGACTAGAAATTGCAGATTACATACTTCCTCCTCAAGCAAGATCATACAGTAAAATCAGGCAAGCAAACAGAACCAACAACCTGTTGGATTCTCCTGGCCTTTTCTAAAACCCCCATGAAAGCAAAATAGAGCGTTTCATCATTATTGCAGGCATAGTTTTCAAAATCGGAATCGTATCGCAAATCGTTCATACCCATAAATCGAATCGAATCGCGAATCGTATCATGAATAGTATGATTTTTTATTTTTCTAATAAAAATAAAAAATAATTAAAAATTAAAAGAAAACGACATAAGCAATTATTCATTACCATCCATTTTTCCATTTATAGTAGTATAAATATAATAACAAGTCAGTCTATCATACAATCATATCAAAAACATCATGACATATATATATATATATGAAATAAATGATGTGTAAATAGTTAAATCAGTTTAAAGTATCAATATATATTTTTTATTATCTTTAAATTAAAATATAAAAATAAAATAAAATCCAAACCATCAATTTTACACGGTAGGATATCTCTTAAAGTTAAGAAAGTGTTCATGAAGAAAAAAAAATAAAATAGATTAAAAAAAGAAGAAGATATAAACAAGCGCCATACGTACAATCGAATGCTTTAGTTAAATGCATGTTCTTTATTCATCTTTAAAACCTTATCAAAGCTGTAAAAAATTCTTACGAGATTTCGTTAACTACTAAATAACTTTTTGAAAATACAAGCGATAAAAGAAAGAGAGAATAAAGAAAGAAAAAGGGTAAAAGATTATTAATATTAGCTTATTGGCTATAGTCATTCTTGCTTAGTCGAATCGCTTGAATCTTAAGATTCAATGAAACGAGTATCGAATTGTAGGATTCACACCTGAATCCTAAGATTCATTTGTAAATGGGATTCATTACATAGATACGAATCGTTTTCCTTAAGATTCGGGATACGAATCGTAGGATTCTAATAACTATGATTGTAGGTTCCATCTTTGATGGGAGAAATACACATTAACGATCTGTAATGACACAGTAGCTGTAACTAACCGTCTGGGTAACTTAGTGTGACTCATGTCTGAGTCCTCATCACAGTTGTAACTAACTGAGTCCACGAGATATGGATATCTCTATATATATGCGTGGTCAGCACTCATTGTAAGGTTATCTAACGAATGGAAGTGTAGTCTCTGGGAAGACTCTGTTTTCTCATTTTTCTTTCTGTTCTTGATTTCCATCACTTCAATCTGGGCCTCACAACTGATCAGTTTTCAATGATGGTACTCAACATACAATCTCGTGGCAGTGGAACATGTTTAAAGTTTGCATTTTAGGCACCAATATGTTTGATATTTCATAATTATGTTTTCTAGGGGTGACCGTGACTCACACTAGATAGGCCCTCATTTGAGTGGATTTGTGCCTTGTCTCTAGTTCCACTTTCCCCAGATAAACATGTTGTTGGCTGCCGCTGGGTCTACAAGATTAAGCATCATCAAAACTGATCAGTTGCACGCTACAAAGCCAGTCTTGTTGCTAAAGGCTTTCATTAGGAGTTTGGCTTTCATTAGGAGTTTGGCATTGATTACACCGAGGCCTTCAGTCCAGTTGTTAAGCAAGCCACAGTCTCTGTAATTCTCATTCTTGCTGTCCATTTTCACTGGCCTCTTCATCAGCTTGATGTTACCAATGCCTTTCTATATGGTATTCTACATGAAGACATATACATGACACAGCCTCGGGGTTTTGTTGACCAATCTTGCCCTACTCACCTCTGCAAGCTTCACAAATCCCTGTATGGCCTCAAGCAGGCACCCAGAGCATGGTACGAGCGGTTCTCCAATTTTCTGCTTGGTCTTGGTTTTCAAACTACTTATGCTGATCCTTCACTATTCATTCGCCACTTCCACTGGTCAGTCACTCTAATTCTACTCTATGTTGACGATCTCATCATCACTGGGAGTGACAGCCATTATATTCACTGCCTCATTGCTCAGCTACATCTTCTGTTTGAGATGAAGGATCTTAGTAAACTCCATTACTTTCTGGGAGTTGAAGTCAGCTACACTTTCAGTGGGTCATTCCTCTCTCAGACCAAATACGCAAAGGATCTGCTGGCTAGGACATCTATGCTTGACTGCAAACCAATAGAGTCTCCCTGTTCCTACAAAGACTCTTCTCCCACTAGCCCCTCTCCTTCACTGTCGGGTCCCACTCTCTATCGAGCTTAGCTGGTGCCTTGCAATACCTCACATTGACTAGACCAGACTTGACATTTGCTATTAATCTAGCCTACCAATACATGCATAATCCCACAGAGCTTCATTTCACAGCCTTAAAATGCATTCTTCGCTATATCAAAGGCACTTTGTCTTTTGGTCTTTAAGTCACAGCTGGGCCACTTCGTCTTCATGCCTTCTCTGATGCGGACTGGGCTAGCAACTCCACAGATAGACGCTCCACCTCTGGCTTTTGTGTCTTCCTTGGAGCTACCCCGGTCTCTTGGTCTGCAAAGAAGCAACATACTGTCGCCCACTCCCCCACTGAATCTGAATACAGATCCTTAGCTCACACTGCTACAGAGCTTCCCTGGCTCCATATTCTCTTCAAAGACATTGGCATCTTTCTTTCTTCTCGCCCTCTCATCTGGTGCAACAATGTGTCAGCCATTTCTCTAGCTTCTAATCCCGTCTTTCATGCCAGGACCAAACACATAGAGGTTGACTATCACTTTGTTCGCGAGCGAGTTATTCGTAAGGATCTTGATGTCCATTCTGTTTCAACTATAGATCAGGTGGCTGACATCTTCACCAAAGGGCTACATACTCGTCGTCTTCAGTTCCTCAGGTCCAAGCTCCATGTCACCGATCGACCACTGAGCTTGAGGGGGGCTAATGACATAGTAGCTGTAACTAACCGTCTGGGCAACTCAGTGTAACTCATGTCTCAGTCCTCATTACAGTTGTAACTAACCGAGTCCAAGAGATATGGATATCTCTATATATATATGTGTGGCCAGTACTCTTTGTAAGGTTATCTAATGAATGGAAGTGTAGTCTCTAGGAAGACTCTATTTTCTCATTTGTCTTTCTGTTCTTGATTTTCATGACTTCAATTTGGGCCTCACAAATGATCAGTTTTCAATGATTGTACTCAACATATAATCCCGTGGCAGTGGAACAGGTGTAAAATTTGCATTTAGTCATCAATATGTTTGATATTTCATAATTATGTTTTCTAGGGGTGACCATGTTTGAGTGGATTTGTGCCTTGTTTTCAAGCAGATGGGCTTGACAAAGATGTATTTTTGGCCCGAACAGTTAAATGGGACTAGCTTGACTTAAACATGCTTAAAGGTCCCACTATAGGCCGAGCCCAAAAACAACTTATTTAGGACAAAGGTGCATATATATTTCTGATGTGAATTTAAATTCAATCCCTTAATACTGCAAGTGCACAGCTGTCTTGTCAAGACAGTAGCAAGTACAGGTCAAATCCACAGAGAGCACTATTGAAATCCTTTTTTTTTTTACTAAAATCTGATTTTTTTTATCAATGATAATGACAAGAAAGATAATAAAAAACAAACAATAATAAGATTAAAAAAAATTCTATATCTAAAGTGCAAAAATAAAATATGAGAAAATGCAGATTAGAATGTCATGAATCTATTAAGTAGTCCCACCATCATTCTATGCAATCGATAAAATCAATTTGTCCCCAAAATCCTTCAAATCACAAAAAAATCAATGTTTTTTATTCGAGTAATTTGTCTATCAAAAAGCACAATTTTTCACAATTTATTTAAGGAAAAAATCTCCTTTTCCTAATGAAATTATGAACTTAACTAAAAATCACATATTAATCAAAGATAAGTTATCAAAGAATTTGAATCTAAGAATGACCTATTAAAAAAACATACATGGTTAAAACATTGTTCAAATAAAAAAATTGAATAACACAGGTTGTCAATGACTGAAGGCAGATTTATTATTATTAAAAATATGCAAGAGACAAAACTATCACATAGAATAACGATGAGAAACGCTTAACTTCATCTGACACTCTGATCCAGGGATCTACTCCTCCATTGCAAAAGATATGATTTTCATTGAGAACTTCATAGCAGTTACAATTTTCTCTCACACTCTTCTAATCTAGTTCTGAAACAGGGCTCCAGAATACTCATAGATTTTCTTTTTTTTTCTTTTTTAGAGAGAGAAGATAGAGAGAGGAGAGAGAAGTTTCTTCATGGACGAGGGATGATGCATTGGATGTCCAAGGTCTTATTAAAATAGGGTATTGGCTCTCTATTCTTTCTCTCTAGATCCCCTTTTTTAGCATAAGAATCTTCCTTCTTTGGGAAGTCTTCTCCTTACTTTCCAAGCTAGCAAGATTTGGCAAATAATGGTAGAGATTTTTGGAGAGAATCTTCCAAAGCTATTTTTGTAAACTCTTTGCTTGCTCACACCTTCTAAACTTTACTTGAAGCAAATCTTCATGAAATTGACCCACTAAAGATAAAAAGTTTGTGCACAATCATGGATCTTCAAAATTGGAAATATTGGACCCACTCAAATGATCATGGCCGTGACATGTCTCTTGTTGGGTTAAAACACTTCACACCCATCTTGGAAACAATTGCTTTCTTATCTTAATGTCTTTCCTATGGTTCTGCGGGTCCTACTATTTCCTGCACATACTAATTAAACTCATCAAATGCCGAAGAGCCCGCTTGAAGCAGGATCCGTCCAGACGGAGTTTTACTCCAATTGGACTCCTCAAATAAAACACCAAAAAGAATGCAGAAATTGTATAAAAATGTGAAAAATCCAAATTCTAGGTAAAAATGCACAAAATGGTGAAAATGAATGAAAATTGGTGCAATTTACCTAATTAAATTTCTAAAACTATACAAATTCATGTATTCAATAATTTCGACAATGGCAGTGCCCAAAACCTGACTTTGAAGGATTTTGTGGATCTAACTTTAGATACCCTCCACTAACTACATGGATGCTACTGTAATAGTCATTAATGGTCCATTAATTAATTCAAAGATTCTAGTTAAGTAGCAGAAAACAATTTTATGAACTTGTTTTTCCTTACTTGGCTAGATGCTAAACTCTTCTTTTGTTTGAAAACCCAGTGATCCTAACAAACTTTGCCATGTCTTATTTTTAAAAATAGTTTACTTTTACATCTTTTGCAAGTGGATGCAACTCCTTTCAAGAAAGTCCCTTTATACTTTCTTTTTGGCTCATTTTTTTAATCAATTTTACAACAATATGATATTACCCTAGAATGGAGTCTAGGACTTAACTATTAAGGATGGGAATGAAAGTCTGGTTCGTTCCATATGGTGTAATGAGATAGTAGGGAAAATTCTTCAAATTCCTCTAAAGGGAGAGATGATGTTAGGTGTTGTGGGGATGAACCAGCAGGTACGTGCTCAATTAAAGCCCTATACAAATACATTACTGACAATAACCATGGTCCAAACCTCCCTTGGAAATGGGTCTGGAAAATGGAGGTCCCTTCTAAATTGCAGATGTTTTGTTGGAAGATTCCGATATGTAGGATTCTGGTCAAAGACCACATCCATAAATTCATAAGCCAAATTGATCTCATATGTGTGCTGTGCAATTCTAAAAATGAAATTATCGGCCATCTTTTTGCAGCATGTCTAGTAGTTGTTAGCAAATGGAACCTCCTCCTTAGAGCTGTACTAAAACCATCCTCTGCTAACTCCTTCAGTAACTGGTTTTGGTACGAGGCAGAAAGGAATAGAAGACTAGGTGTGATTGTTGCTTGGTACACATGGGAGATGCAAAATCAGTACCTTTTTCAATCAGCCCATATAAATCCTTTTACTGTGATCCAAAAAACGAAGGTTGCTCTTCTTCAATGGAATGTAACTAACCTTGTTTCAATTGCAACAATATATGTAGGCCTGCCCAAGGACGATTGGAGCCCACCTAGAGAAGGGTTCATGAAACTAAACTTTGATGGGTCTGTGGACCATTTACCCAATCAGCAGGAATAGGTTGAATTATCCATGACTGCAACAGTGAGATGCTCATTGCCTACACTGCAAAAACTGAAGTTCTCACCCCCCCCTTGAGACAGAGCTTCGGGCACTATTGTAAGGGGTTCATATCTGCCAGACAAAGCAGGTTAGGAAGGTTATACTCGAGAGAGACTGTCTAATCGTTGTAGAGAATTTGAAGAAGGCTAGAAAATTCTCATGGGATTTCATGCCTTTATGGAACACTCTGCTGAAGGTCTTAACTACTTTTGAGCATTGGGAAACTAATTTCTATAGGAGAACCCAAAACAAAGTTGCAGACTATCTAGCTAAGGCAGCCTACCCAGTATTGACCCTTTTTAACACATACCTGCCCCCCTGAAACTTATATTGACTTTGCTAAGGAAAAGGCTACAACTCAGGGTATTGAACAAAATAGAGATCACAATGGATGACCTAGTAAAGGTGAATGAGAGAGGGGAACCAAATTATTATAAGTTTATTTGATGATCAATCCCCTTAGGTGCAGTGTTGCTGTGTTGGATAACAAGATTTGTATTGTAACACCCCAATTTCGAATACCAAGTTTACCGGTAGGGTACCCGAATTTGGCGCGCTACTTTCCGAACAAAACGGGAACTTTCGTGATCATAGGTAATAGTGAGCTCAAATTTAAAACTTTTTAACAATCATTATAACAATAGTTAATTGCAGAAGCTCATAAGTAATAACGGAAGCAATATGAGGTACCAACATCCATGGGGTAAGTATAAAGGGCATAAGTCCAACTAAGTCTAAAAGTGGAAAATATAAGTGTGTACATATGAGAATAAATGTCCCCCCGGTCTCACCAAAAATGACACTGAAAAACCCAAAAAAGGAATATCACTCAAACTCCATGATCGGATCTCTATCCTTCGGTGCCACCTCTGGGTCAACCGGTCCCCACCCATACTCCCCTGCTACTGGTGCCTCAGGAAGCGCCTCAACCTCGGGGACAGAGTCGGTAATGATACATAAGCACCAAATAATGAGTCAGATTCAAAGGACCTGGCAGTACAGTATGTATATAACATAGTATGGATGCATCAAAAGGGAATAAAGACAGTAATCTAATTAATTAAGTAACAAAGGTATAATATTCGGCAATCGTGCACAATACATACCAATAAGGATCACATAAAAGAAGCATGCTAAATGACCATCTAACTATAGGGCACATTCACATAGGCTGGCACCATGGTATATTATGCAACAGCCCTCCCGTACTACCTTCGAGTTGCAGTGAGGAAATGCACAGGGTAATAGCCCAGCCGAATCATAACTTATCGGAGTCCATTGGCAGAATAATGGTATCGTGCAATATCATATGATACCCTAGTGGCGTACATCCACCTCTATTGCACATCATGATGGCCGCTATATAAAAATATCTTTTACCAAGGGTAATCAGTGCCAAGGCTAAGCTCATGTCAACCGAGTGAACGTTTTATGCCGACTCACAAGGAACCATACAATGGGTCAGTGTCTGGCCAAGCTATCCCTTACATGAGCAAGGTTAATCACATATCCATACAAGGTCTAGTATCCAAGTCCAATCCATGTCACGGTCCATATCCATGTCCATAATCCGCATTCATTTCCATGACCCATCATCATTATGGTCATCATTCATTTCCATTACATTCCTTTCCATAGTTATAACCAACAATATTAATTCATTTCATTACTCAGTCATAAATAGGTGTGTCAATGATAAAGACAAGAGTGTACAATAAATAGAAAGCATCTAATCATATGACATCCATATCAATCCAATGACAGATGTTAGGTTGTATGGCTCAATTGAAGTAATAAATTTGGTTAACCGGACCCCTGTATTGCCTATGTTCTACTGTGATTAGAAGTAGGTCTATTATCATAGTTCTATTGTGATTAGAAGTAGTGTTTGGGTGTAACTGGCTTTTGGGCTGATATTATAAATAGAGACTTAGGGTCTCTATGATGTACAACCCTCTTCTAATTGCATAGTGAATTCTCCCGTCTTCCCCGTGGACGTAGGCCAAAAGCCGAACCACGTAAATCTCCGTGTACCTGTGTGTGCTTGATCTCTCCTCATAGGCCCTAGATCACAACAAACTGGTATCAGAGCATATTTGGCGTAATCGAAGGAGATTTGACGGATCAGATCTTCAAAGGGTTGATCGCAGAAGCTGCAGAGGTTCTGGATTGCCTCGCGGGCAGAAGCTACAGATGATCTGATCTTCGACACAAGGCAGTTTCCGATCTGATTTGGGCGTTTTTTTGGACTTCTTGCCCTTGCCCGTCGCCGCCACTGCAACCTTACCTGACGCCGGAGTCGCCGCCGCCGCTGCGCGTCACCGGAGCAGAAGCGCCGCCTGCGCTGTTGCCGTGGAAGAAGCAGAAGACCGAAAGCATCTTCTGTCCGGTTGAAGAACGAAGAAGGAGGAAGGAAACCCAGAGACAGTTTGCGCCTGCGCTTCTCGCCAGACGTGAAAACCGCTGCGCTGCGCATCCCGTCACCGGAGAAGAAGTGTTGCTGCGCCGTTGCTGTGGAAGAGGGCCGTTGGGTTCTTGCAGTTCTGGTTGTTGAACCAGAACGAAGGAGGAGGAAGAAAACCCATTCGAGTTTGTTTCACGGGTTGGGCCAAGTCAGGTCAAATCTGATCCGTTTCAGAAGCCCATCTGCCAGGATAGATCCAGGTTCAGTCCAGGTCGGGTCAAGTCCAAGTTGACCTGACCCGTGGAGAAGAAGCCCAGAAGCAAAGCCCGCAGGGAATCGCTGACGTCAGCAGATCGTACGGTCAAAGTCAGTTTGACCAAGTCAAAGGCTGAATTTGTTTTCGCGATATCTTGACGATCCGGAGTCCGATCTGAGATCCGTTTGAACCTACGGACTCGTTGCGAGCAGATCTACGCTGTTGTGGAAGAAGATTGGTTGTTCAGCAGTCAACAAAGGAGATTGACTGATTGGAGCTCAGAAACTTATTTCTGCGATATCTTAGCCGTCCAGAGTCGGATTTCAGATCCGTTTCTTCCAGCGTGCTCGTGGTGACCAGATCTACACAGTTCCAGTGAAAGATTTGCGGAATTGCTGCTAAATTCGATATTGAAAAATTCAACGGTAATAATGATTTCGGTCTTTGGCGTCTGAAGATGCATGCTTTGTTGGTCCAGAATGGGTTGCATAAAGCTTTGAGGGGAAAGAATGCTCTATCTGAAAAATTGTCAGATGAAGAGAATGATGAGTTGCTGGAAAAGGCGTATGGTCAGATTCTGCTGTTCTTGAGTGATGGTGTACTGCGAAAGGTTGTTCAGGAAAAAACTGCTGCTGGCATATGGCAAAAGTTGGAGAACTTGTACATCACGAAATCTCTCACGAATCGCTTGTATCTGAAAAAGCGATTGTTCACATTACAAATGCAGGAAGGTACGTCTGTTTCAACTCACATTGATTCTTTTACAAAAGCTATTATGGATCTGGAAAATATCAATGTTGAAATTGATGATGAAAACCAAGCTATTATGTTGCTGTGCTCGTTACCACCCTCATATGAGCATTTTGTTAATACCATGATGTATGGTAGAGATACTCTCTCCAAAGAGAATGTAGAGGCAGCCTTGAACTCGAAAGAGTTGAAGAAAAAGGTTGCAGCTGACAATGATAGTTCGGGTGAGGGTTTGGTAGTACGAGGAAGAACAAAAGACTCCAGTAATAAGAGCAAACATAGATCCAACAGGAAAAACATTGAATGTTATTATTGCCATAAGAAAGGGCACATCAGAAAAAACTGTCTCGAAAGGCAGAGGAAAGGGAAAGAAATAGAAGATTCGTCATCTGATGATGATTCAGTCAGTGTTGCAGATGGAAGATCAGATTATGTTTCCGATAATGCACTTTCTGTGATTGAAAATGGTATTCATCCTAAGGATGAATCGATTCTTGATTCGGGTTGTTCTTACCATATGTGTCCCAATAGGGACTGGTTTACCACTTATAGAGAAATCAACGGTGGTAGTGTCTTGATGGGTAACAATGTTGCATGTAAGACGGTTGGAATTGGAACAGTTAAAATCAAGATGTATGATGGAATCGTCAGAACGTTGGCAGAAGTTTGGCATGTTCCTGATCTGAAAAAGAATCTTATTTCTCTTGGTGCCTTGGACTCCGATGGTTGTAAGTTCTCAGCTGAAGGTGGAGTCATGAAGGTTGTAAAGGGTGCTCTGGTTCTTATGACAGGCAATAGAGTTGGAAACTTATATGTTTTGTCTGGAAATGCAGTTACAGGTGGAGCTGCAGTGTCTTCCTCAGATGACCATGAATCTGTCTCAACACGCTTATGGCACTTGCGCCTGGGTCACATGAGTGAGAAGGGATTGACAATACTGAGCAATCGGAATTTGCTATGTGGCACGAAGACAGGCAAGTTGGATTTCTGTGAGAGATGCGTCTTCGGGAAGCATCGAAAGGTTAGTTTCAAGACAAGTATTCATCGCACGACAGGTATCCTTGATTATGTTCATTCAGATGTATGGGGGCCTTCTAAGGTTTACTCCAAGGGCGGGTCCCGGTTTATGCTGACTTTTATTGATGATTATTCAAGGAAAGTCTGGGTTTATACTCTGAAGACGAAGGATCAGACCTTTGTTACATTCAAGCGATGGAAAGAAATGGTTGAGAAACAGACTGGCAGAAAGGTGAAGAAGTTGAAGACAGGTAATGGCAAGGAGTACAGATCGACAGAGTTTGAGAACTATTGCACGGATCATAGCATAGTTCGGCATTACACCACTACAAAAACTCCGCAGCAGAATGGAGTTGCAAAGAGGATGAACATAACGATCTTGGAAAGAGCTCGTTGTATGTTGTGTACTACAGGATTGTCCAAGGACTTTTGGGCTGAGGCAGTAAATGTTGCAGGCTACTTGATAAATAGGTCTCCACACACAAAGATTGGTTGCAAAACACCAGAAGAAATGTGGTCAGGTAATCCAGTTGATTATTCTAACTTAAGGATCTTCGGTTGTCCGGCTTATGCTCGCGTGAAAACCGATAAGTTAGAACCAAGGGCTGTTAAGTGCATCTTGGTGGGATATGCTTCTGGGGTGAAAGGATACAGGTTGTGGTGTACTGATCAAGATTCATCCAGATTTATCATCAGCAGGGATGTTACATTTCATGAGGATGCTTTACTCGAATCGAGAAAGCAGGTGGAGAGGACAGAAGTAGGTAGCAGTAGTGACACCGTTCAGGTGGAGTCCGACATCCTAGTGAGGAAGGAGAGTGCATCCGACTCCTCTCGAGATACAGGGGATCGTCAGACTGTGCAGCAGATGCAGCAGATAGAGCCGCAGATGCCGCAGACGGGTAAACCGCAGAGAGAAAGGAAACCGCCGGTTAGATACGGTTTCGAGGATATGACGACGTACGCGTCGACATCAGACAGTGGCTGTGATGATATGGTTGCATACGCATTGACGACTGAGTCTCTTGAATTAATGGAAGGACTGGAAAGTAGTCAACAGGCAGCAACTATGACTGAAGAGATGGAGTCTCTTGATGAGGAAAATCAGGCCATCGGATGCAAGCGGTTCTACGAGGAAGATAAAGGAGCTTCCGGTGCAAGTAGAGTGCAGTTTAAGGTTCCTGATCATGTATGCAGTTTAAAGAAATCATTGTACGGGTCGAAGCAAGCTTCTGGACAATGGTACAAGCGATTTGGTGCACTCATGAAGGAATGGTTTAAATTCAAGTTCAAGCATTGCTTGGACTTGATTGGTGTGCTCAGTACCTAAGTGCCCTAAGGGGCAGGTGGAGACGGTGAGACGTGTTTAGTGCATGAGGATCAGCTTCAATGTTCGCCAAGGTGGAGATTTGTTAGGTTGTATGGCTCAATTGAAGTAATAAATCTGGTTAACCAGGCCCCTGTATTGCCCATGTTCTACTGTGATTAGAAGTAGGTCTATTATCATAGGTCTATTGTGATTAGAAGTAGTGTTTGGGTGTAACTGGGTTTTGAGCTGATATTATAAATAGAGACTTAGGGTCTCTATGATGTACAACCCTCTTCTAATTGCATAGTGAATTCTCCCGTCTTCCCCGTGGACGTAGGCCAAAAACCGAACCACGTAAATCTCCGTGTACCTGTGTGTGCTTGATCTCTCCTCATAGGCCCTAGATCACAACAACAGAAATAACAAATGTCCATCTAGATCAATGCCACACTTTTAAGTCCAATGTCCCACTTCACCCAATGCGAGAGGGGCAGTTACAACCTCCATTAAGTGCGATTTTCAAAACCGCCTACTCCTCCATGATTTCCGACGGTTATGGCTTCTCAAAAGTTATAAAGGAGGGACTTGGGAGAGCAGCAAGGGCATCCAATCTTGTGCAAGAGCCCAAAAACTCTACCATTTTCAAGACAGAAGACTTTCCTCCCTCATTTCTCAATGTGAGAGTCAGGTAGCATGTATTCTCTGGATGGGATGATAGTTTCTAAAAACCAGTCTTCATTCCTCTAACTATGGAAAAAGAATGATGATTGTCATTACTGTTTTGAAGCAAACTTCCTTGTTAATTCTTATTTCTCACAAAGGTGATAAATTACAAAGATTGGCTAAATAAACTAAGCTGCAGATTTCTTTAACTTCATCTCGAGCAACTTTATGAAGAAAACAACCTCTCTCTTTCTCTTTCTCTCTTCATTTTTATTCCCTTTATATTTGATCTCCTAAACCTGACGAGGGGGTTGTATAAAAATTGTAACCAATCTGCACTCAGAAGGTGAGACAGATAGCACCCATGTAAACAAAAGTGAAGATGACCTTTTTTAAGCACAATCAAATATGTGTATGAGTCGTTTTCAAATCTTTCTATAAAACATTCAAGAATAAATAAAAGTTTCTCATTTTCATTTTTGAACGAAACAAAAGATTGGCGCCGTCTGTAGGAAATCTATATTCGAAAAATGTCTTGTTGATTGAATACTTAGGAAGATTAGAAAAGAGATAGAACGCTTGGTTGCTGTTGCTGTTCAAAAAAAAGAGAGAGAAGAGAAGAACAAAGGAGAAAACATCTGATAGAATGAAGTGGGGAAGATGCACAACGCCCACCAGCCATTGTAGAGGAGGTTTGGCGACCATTATAGGAGTCCAGCGACCGGAAAACATAATGTTGGCCGGCCGGCCAAACATAACCTTACGCATCCATTAGCCATCGCGATTGATCTTGTATACAGAATCTTGCGGCCAGTTCCTTTGTTGTCAGCGCGTCTAATGGCCATTGTGATTAACAACGTCTTGCGGCCAATGGATATTACGCCCGAAGCGTAAAATGCTCGATAGCTACTCATTACACTCATAAGCAGTTCAGTGGCCAGCGCAGTCAATCTGAGTGCCTAGCGTCCAACGGCTAGCACCAGCAGCACCCACCGGCCGACCCATAAAAGAAAAAAAAAGTGGCAGCTGGGCGTTGATGATAAAAATTTTGTTCTAATGTATGCTATTTCGAAATTCTGAGCATTCCTATTGTTCAAATGTTCACTGTACAGAATCTAGAACCCTCTTAACCCCGCTAAATGCTTTCAAAACAGCAAGAGAAATGAGGAACAATAGTGATAGAAATTAAATTACTATGTCACAAAATAATATGGCAAATTGACTTCTTTTCTTATGAAAGTTAGTCTAATATGTAAGCCTATATTAAATCAATCTATTTGACAAATGTAAAGTCAGCTTTCCATCGCTGGTAGCAAGCATTTTTTTGCCCTGCTTATGGCCTACAAACTTGACAAGATCCCGGTTAATCAATAAATCAATTGATATCGATCAAAAGTCAAATACATCACTATGGATATGATTAGACCCCAAATCATTTTCTCACCCGTTTCCGAGGCCATGTCTATTATATCGAAATGTTGCTCGTTTATCAGTAACTCATACATAAGATATAAAGATAGGAAGTAAAACAGACTGATATAGGATTGAGCAAATAAACATGCTCTCCTATTGTTTATTCATTACTGGTCTTTCATTCTTTTGCAAATCAAAATTAATTTTCTTATCATTACCTTTTGATGAAACCAAGGAACGCCTGTACAAGATTTATATCCAGGAAAACAAGAGCTCTAACGGCCAAAAAATGGCCCGAACTGAGAATGAAACTACTCGTCAAGTATCTATCTTTCAGAGGACAACTCATGCTGCTTTCGAAATCAAGATCATTCTAGTTGCAGCAAAGCCTGACAAAAAAGCTGCTTCACAAAAGCCATATGGGTGTCAAAACATACCCAAAATCCTTTGGGTGTTCATCTCAAACAACGCCAAGACTCAAAGAAGTCCACACTAACTCACCTCCGCATCATTAAAGAAGTGTAGGGGCCAAGAAAAGTGCAGGCCATTGACAGCACTCCCCACTCTAAAGCCACAAATGGGAAGGTCAAAACCTGCAAAGGTAAAGATCTACGCCAAATGATAAAGAATAAGAAATCACAACAAAAGAAGGTGATTACAAGTTGCACAACGTGGTCCCCAAAACCATGAAAATTTAATAAACAATCTTGCCAGGATACATCTCTGGCATCACTAGAAGAAAATAGCTTCTATCCTCTTACTCGGAAAGAGGGAAGGAGGTACAAAAGGTGACTTCTCACCTCGGATGTCATGAAAGCAAGGGAATCAAAAGAAATTGACAACAATATTTGGCTAGTGTCAGAAACTCAACCCTAGTTAATGATGATGTTGTTGGTCATCCATCTAAACCCACAAACTTCGGTAGTAGTTTACTGATGCGTATTTTCCCGCAAGTATACGGTTGTCTCAAGTAATATAGACTATGGATGTCCGAATATCGTTCCCACGAGGATCGTTACAAAGAAAATAACAATGATCTATGAAAAGGAGTATCAACTCAAATATAGCTAACAAATTCAAATGAAAATAACAATGGAAACAAGAAACTAGATAATAACAAGGAAAATAAAAATGCAAACTAAAAGAAATCTAGAACTAGATAACAAAGAGAAGTTAGTAAAGAAAATGAGAACAAACCAAGAGCAATGTTAGTAACAAAGTTAATGACAAAAGAAAAATAACAAGGTTAATACAAAAACAATGGAGAAATGTTAGATAGATCAAATGAATAAGTGTGTGAAAATAACAAGTGAAATATAGAAAATGAGTGGATGGAGATAAAGAAATATGCTAAAGTGGTGTAAAATCAAATATGGAATTGATGGTGTGAATAATAGATAAATGGAGTGTGAGAATTAAAACTAGTGAATAAGTGTGTGGGAGTGTGAATAGAATCAAACTAAAGTAAGTAAAATAAACAACAAGCAATACTAATGGATAGATTGAATCATCTAGAATCCACTAAGTGACACTAATCCAACACTTATGCTCTTCTCTTTTCCCAAAAAAAAAAAACAATACTCAAATCTAATTACAAATCAATGCTTAGATTTGGAAAATATAACTTTAAAGCTCTAAGATAGAAATTAACAATCTAATAGCTAAGATTTTCTTCCCTTCATAAAAGAAAAAATTCCTAATGACTATCTATCAAAAGTAAGCATAAACCATCAAAAAATATTAACTTCTAAGCATGATTTATCAAACCTAAGCATAGATAGTAAAAAGAATGCTAATAAAGAAACTAAGCATGGAAGGTTGCACAATGCAATGAAGAAAAATCTACTCTAACATATTAAGCACATAAACAATGGAATTTAAAAGAAAGAGCATAAGCAAAAGGAATAGGATCAACTTAGCTTCACCTAGAAGATCCAATCAAAGGAATTAGCCACCCATTGGAGAAGAAGCTTTCAATTTCATTCCAAATCTTTAATTTTACAAGGCTTTCCTCACTTTCTCTCTACAATTTGCTCTCAATTACATGAATAGCTTAAGTAAAGAGGAGGAGGCTCTCCTTGCTTGTGTTTCTAATGCCTAGAGCTCCCTTCCTTATATAAAAACATTTGCCTTGCTCTCTTTTGGTTTCTTTCCAATGTGAGACTTCACAAGAATGGAAATATGAACATATGTATGTGATTCCCGTGTTAGAAAATAGTCACCAGATTGATGTATGATTTTGACCCCCGAAACGTCCGAATTGGGAAAAATGTTGTGAAATATGATTTGTAGATCTTTAAACAAGCTTTCCAATGCTTCTGAGATCACCTCAATCGGACACCCGAGTAATAAGATATGGTCAAAATACCAACCCAGGTCTATCATGTTCCTTCTTATTATTGGCCTAACTTTGTCATTTCTTCATCCAATTGCCTTCCAAACTTTTCCTAACTCTCTTTAATTCTTGAGTCTCAACTTTAATCTTCAAATTAATCTTCAATTAACACCTACAAAGAGAAATTAATATAATTGAGAGTATGGAAGCCATTGGAACTCATATAAAGCATACAAATGACCATCTATAATGGAAAGATATGAGCAAAGATGATGGGGATGAACTTTATGATTTTTATGCTAAAAATAGTGTTTTGAGTTCTTTTATCTTTAAAAACTCATAAAATAATGCTATAAAAGTGTATCTTTTGTGAACTCATCATTTACATTGGTGAAAAGCAGTCTTATAAATGACAACTTATTTTTTTCTTTTTATTGAAGAATATTTAGTGTTGGGCAGACGTAGAATTAAGTATATTGTTAAAAGAAAATATAGAATCAAACATAGGTGGCATTATTGTTATCTATGGGGATATCCTTTAAGAAATTACCTAAGATTTGGTTATTATTGTTTGACAAAAATATTAAGTCTTTATCAATAGTTGCTAATTAGAAGAGTTTTTTTTTATAATTTCTTTGGTAAAAATCCCTATATATATTTTATTATGCATATTATTTATATTAGATACTAATAGAGAAAGGGCCCGGCCCAACTAAGTCAAGCCCTAGCTTGGCCCTCGAGGTTGTGGGCTTTTCAAAATCGGGCCCTACTGAAAGTCCGGCATCCAAACCATAGAAGCAACGGCTGAATAGGGTGAGCTCAGTAGTATGCTAATCATGCCAAATTTTAACTCTTTAAAATAATTAGGCACAAGTGATGAATTTAAGAAAATAAAATGCGGAAGCTATCACGATAAATCACCAGAAAGCATTCACCATAACACAATGATGTATAGTACAATTCAGTAAATTTGCCACATCCACTCCCAACTTGTGTTCCTAGACCCCACTAACATTTCAATAGGCTAAGCAATAACATTCACAATATGCTTTTTAATATGTTAAACAATAACCTTTATACTCTATTTTTCAATAGGCTAAGCAATAACTTTTATAATATGCTTTTCTAAGCTAAGCAATAACATTCACAATATGCTTTTTAATATGTTAAGCAATAACCTCTATACTATATTTTTCAATAGGCTAAGCAATAACCTCTACAATATGATTTTCTAGGCTAAGCAATAACCTTTACAACTCTAAAGATTTTCTCTCTCAAATGTGTTTAAAATACACAATAAGAGATACAGTTATAGGCTCAATAAAATGCCTCTAGAATAGGCAGATATGAAAGTGAAAAAACAACTCAAACATACACTCTTTGAATGCAAAGATGTATTATCAATGTGTATGTATGATGACTTCAATCATATTAATTTTTAAAATGTAGCTAAGAAATGTAAGCCTAAATCTTTTGAAAGTTTAAGTCATAAAAGGATATTTGATTGAAGTAAAATGCAAATCGCATATAGTTTCAAATGGTCGACTTGACAATGAAATGACTACTCAAATGCTCACAAGTTGTATGAAATTTCAAACCTAAAACATGTGATGCATGAGCATGTTGTTTCCAAAACAAATTTGTTTAACTATATGTTTCAAGGTATGGAAAACAACATAGCTAAAAATTCAACCAAGTATGAGAATCATGCTATAAGCATTTTCAAAGATGTTGGCAAGACATGATTCTATAATGGTATAAAAATGAAGCCTAACTTGGTGTGAATCAAAATGAGGAATCCAAAACAATAAATCAATTCAAAGTCATGTACATCCTATGGATTCAAAAAACCATAGTAATCATGCTTAAATTGATTTGCCAATAATTTAAACTAAGCATGAAAAACATATGATGAGAAAAATAAATCTTACTTAGAGAGATATAACTGAGAGAGCAGCTACCTGCAAAATGCAAAATGCTCTCCACACACTACATTTAAAAATAAAAAATAAAAAAATCCCTAAACTACCCATCCCTAATTCGTTTGGCCACACGGGACTGAACAAATAAAAAATGTTCTGCCCTGTGTAGCCAAACAAACTCGATTTGTTTAGCACTATGTCACCGAACAAACTCGATTTGTTCAGCCCTGTGTCTCCAAACAAACCCACGAGAGATCAAAATTGCAAAAGCACACTAAAAATGGTGAAAATTGATGGTCTGGTATTTAATTAACCTTTGTACATGAGAATGAGTGAGGGGGAGAGAGGAAGAGAGAGAGAGAGAAAGGAGGAAATGGGAAGAGGGATGAAGTTGTCGGAAAGGAGGAGATGGGGAAAGGGAGAAGGAGAGGACAGGGAGATGGGTTGGCGTAGGGCGGAGGTGACGGAGTCGGCGGCTGGCGTGGGAGAGAGATAGGGAGAGGAAGAGAGCGGAGAGATAGGAAGAGCAAGAGAGCAAGAGGGAGCGGAGCAGGGAGCAGGGAGAGAGACATGAGGAAAGGGAGAGGGGTAGTTTAGGAATTTTTTATTTTATTATTATTTTTTAAAATGCAGTATGTGGAGAGTATTTTGCAATGTGCAGGTAGCATATCTCTATAACTTAATGAATACAAGCTTTAGCTTTCCAAATGACATATTGCCCTTCCTTAGCTCATTCCCCTTTCTTTGGTCTCAAAACCCTTCAAATTAAAAGTCCCTTAGTTTTCATTGCTTATGACCTTGGAATGATCAATTGGTGTATATAGAAAACACTTTCTAACGGCTAGTTTAGAGTTAGCCGTGATATTCCTATGGCTAGCCATAACTCCAAAGGTCAAATAGCAACGGCTAGCTTTTGTACGAAGGTTGGCTGAAACATATTCTACAGTTAGTTGTAAATGTTTTATGGTTTGTTGTAAGATATTCTACGGTTAGCCGTGAGCTAACCGTAAGGTCACCGAAATGCAAAAATGAGAAATTTCAACCTCCAGCCATTATGACCGAGAAGTGACCGACAAGAAGGTCGGTTAATCGAAAATTTCCACGATTTTAATTAAACTTGAAAATGATTTTCTAAGAGAGAATTTCTTGCCATGGAAGTCAAGCTTGGTTTCATGTTTAAATCAATCTAAAAGTTGTTTTTGAAACATAAACCTATTATGCCTAATATGATTTTGAAACTCTAAGACCATAGGCATGCATGATTGAAAATCAAATAAATCAATTGTTCAATAGAAATGCGTCCAAGTTTAAAATCCAAACTATGCATAAAAATCACTTTTGAAAGTCATAAAAATTGTACATGTGAAAATTCAAATTTTTAAGTTTTTCAATATCAATGCATGTGTGAAAATTCAAATGATGCTAAAATGAACATGTATTCATCACATTGAAACACACAAAATCCCTAACACCCACGCTACCCTCAGGCTTTTGGACAAAAAGAAAAGCCCTCACTTTGAGGGCTTTTTGCTAGTTGGGCCCCCTCGTCAAAAAGGCCAGATTGACAGCCTTAAACATAAGATATGGGGAGCAAACTCATGCTTTACGCCACTCCACCAACTTCCAGGTGGGTAATCAAATTGTACTCTACATTTATTATTCACACACATGAATAAAACATTTATTTATGGATATTTTCTATAAAAAAAACTTTTTGTATAATTTCAAGAAATAAAACTAATATAAAGACATTTTTAATACTCTTAATTTAGAAAAGTGTATGGATATTTCCTAAAAAAGACCTTTTGTATGATTTCAAGAAATAAAACTAATATAAATTCTTTTAATATGCTTAATTTAGAAAAGTTTCATTAAAAAAATACATAAACACTTTTCCACATATAAACTTCAAGACAAACATATTTGCAAAAAATTATATTACACATACTAAATGTAAAAAATTGAAAACCCTTGTGCATAAATCCACGTCCCAAACTTTTCAGGGGAAAAAAAGTTTTATATTGGAACATATCCATATCTGACACTTACTATTGTTTTTATGGCCAAACTTCTAATCATGATCTTCAAATGTTCAATGCAAAGGTATATTCAAATGTACCATGTACTTTAGTCCACAAGTAATTTTCAATTTCTCACCCTATCAACTAACCTCATAGTTTCAATGTTCTTGAATAAAAAAACCTAGAAAAGAGAGAAAAAGAACTCTTCAACAATTTTCTTTTTTCACCCATGTTGCCAAATTCTCTGAAGTATTTTATTTCAAGCAGCTTTTCTTTTATTTCAAGTGGATGGGTACATCTGTCATAAATGGATAATATATATTCAAAGTATGAGAAATCTTGTATCTCTCCTTTGACTACAGGAAAAAGAATTCTATTAAAAGAAGAACAATAAGAGCTTGTTGGATCAGGTGGCCACCAGTTGTTTTCAGTAAATTCGGTAAGACAGGTCAACTTCGCCCGAGTACCACCAACGGTTGATCGGGATCTCAGATACACGTGGCAACATCCACACCGTCATGGGTCCATGTTAGAAAATAACAAAGCACGTTCTTGAACTTTTTTATATAAATGACAAGAACATGGCAACACCAACACTCTCATAAATATCGGTGATATTAGAAAATATCATGATAATGTAATTATATATTTTAAATTGTATTCTCCTGATAATATCATGATATTGCAAGGATAAAAAAAAATTATCATGAGTATATTGGGGGAGGAAAATATTTTCCTACAATTAATTCCAAGTGTAGTCCAACACTATGGGGCCAAGTTGGGCCTAACTTTCATCGATGCATCCCTTTTGATACTCTATTCATCCCTTGACCTAGCATCATATGTAATCTTATTTTACACTCACCGAACCTTCACCAGTCACCGTTGAATTAAATCTGTTCAAGAAAATCAATGATTAAGATGCCATTAAATTATAAGAGTGTTAAATAAATGGCTAGTCTAATTTGGTGGGGTTGATTTTTTGGATCCCCCTTGTCCATAAAGAAACGTGTGCATCTGCCTTCCTCCCCTTAATAAACTTATATCTGAGTGGGCCCCCCGACCTTGAATACGGCTTATATGAAGTCTACTCATAGAACAAAGGGAAGAATAGAATAAATATGGAAAATAAATATATTTAAAAATGCTTTTGCTAGTATTTTACATTTCTTTCTTATTTACTTACTTTTGTTAGTGACCAATATTTCTCGACTCATAATATCTTAAGAAAAACCCCACATTTGAAAATATGCTAGCATTTTTCCAGAAAACTTTTAAGAAAATGCTATTTGTGACAACACCACATAGCACCTAATCTAACCACGTGATTCCATATGGCATGGCAGGATCATGCCATTCAAAAGTCAACATGTGCTAACATGCATGGGCTTGTAGTAATTTAAGTGAAGTTGGCCATTCAATTCCACAACGAGTCATATTAATATTGAGTCTACAAGTCTAAAAAATAATAGTTATCAAACAACATTTATAGTCATGGATTGGATGCTTGGGATCCCAAGGAAATGTACCTTTCTTATATTACCAGGACATAAGTTAAAATTTACTTAAATCATGCTTCCACCAACTTATTCTATGCTAAATTCTTTGCTTACAGTATAAAAATGAAATTAGAAATAGTTGGAGACCAAGGAGTTGATACGAGGGAGAGAAAAATGTTTTAAATAAGAAAATGAGCAATTAACAGCCACTAAATTCTCTCTTTCCTTATTACTCCCACAGGGTACCCCCTGGATCAATCACTAGATATTAAGGTGACAAGCAGGTTCCAACAAATTAAGTTAACCTCTTTTTTCCATCATTTAACGTGCATGTTGTTATTCCATTAGGAATTCATCCTGTTGTGGGATATCTAAAGTCAGAATTATATTGGCATTTGGGAATTTTGAAGAGAAATATGTAGAAGACAACATTTGGAATTCTTAATGATCAATTTTCCAAGTTCTCTCTATTGGAAAGGCAGCGGAAGAAGATTGTCCAACCATTTGCATGTATTTTACAATTAGTGTTATGTTTTCTTTCCCCTTGGTTAGTAGAGCCATATGTCTAGAAATATATATCCATTAATAAAGCTTTTTTTTTTTTTTTTTGTTAACTAGTTCTACCAACGTAAATAAACTTCTTGAAGAAAAAAAGGGAAAAAAAAGTTGGAGATGAAATTATACTACAGAATTAACAAAGGGTCATTTAGAAACAATGTTGTTCCTTTAGACTGCAGCGATTGAACTTGAGTCTGGTCTATTTTATTTTATTTTCAGGTAAAATATTGTCTGCAACTTGCTAGGTCACTAGTGGGAATTTTATATCAAAGATTTAACCGAGCGCCTGCTCTCTTTTTTTATTTTTTTTTTCTTAATTTTCAGGTAAAATATTGTCTTGATCAAGAGCAGAATGGAGGATAAAATGATAAATAATCTAATATCAAAGATTGAACTCAGGGAACCGCTCATCAATTTTATCTGCCATTAAGAAACTCACTGATCAATAATGCATCTATACATGAATGAGCTCAAATGTCACTCCTTTTCAATTAAAGTTACACGCGCCGTTAGATTGATCATGTGGAGAATGATGTGTGACAATTGAGATGAAATTTGGGTTATTCCCCATCAGTAGCAGAACATGTGAGTATATCAAACAAAAGGGTGGGGCACACAGGTTACAAACACACTTTAGGTGTTCAATTACCCATAGTAAAATTATAAAAAAGATTGTCCAAAACTAAGATAGTTCATTTTCACAACTAATTAAAGGTTATTTAAAGAATTCAGAATCAGAATGACAGAGTCCACCTATTTTCGTGTCAGATCGTTACATTGGAGTCTGACCCTATTTTTCTTGGTAAACAAATCTTAGAATTCTTTACAACTCTGAAAACCCAAATTACCTTGTTAGAAAAATGAAGCAGAATCTTATACCAACATTACTTTGTCTCTGTATTTTTAGTGGTCTTCGTTGTACTAATTTCTCCTTTTATTATATATCATCGTTACTTCTTAAAAAAAAATAAAAATGAAAAAGACAGATCATATCTCTTATTCAATATTGACAAAGACGACGACTCTCCCCTTCTCAATATTTTGATGGCATATGGAGGATGTAGATGAAGTGGGAAGAGGTGACTCGTTCTAAGGTCGAACATGGAAGAAAGTGCCAATGATTCCAAAGGCCAATAAAAGAAAACAATCCAGCTTGCAAAACCAAATAACATAACATCAAAACACAAATAGAATATTGACCCATATGGGAGCTCCATCCAAACGACCTTGTCCTATAAATACACGTCATGGAAGTCAAGGAAAACCAAGCTCTTCCTATTTTCTATCTCTTCCAAAATCCATCTCTTTCATAGATAAAGTTGTTGTCGGTGTTGATAGAGGAAATAGGCCATAGGGGGTGAGATTCCCAGCAATAGATGTATCACCTCGTCGGCGACGGCCCCCTCCGGGGTCGTCATTCGCCTCATCTTCTTCTAGCATTGGCAATTTTATTCATAACTAACAATGTAGCATTGGTTATGTGCAACCCTTATGAGTATTCGTCTCCCCCACCACCATCGCCATCACCACCTCCACCATACATCTACAAGTCACCACCACCTCCCTCGCCTTCCCCCCCACCACCATATATGTACAAATCGCCGCCGCCGCCATCACCTTCCCCTCCACCACCATATGTGTACAAGTCACCTCCTCCACCCTCACCTTCACCTCCACCACCTTACTACTATAAGTCGGAGCCTCCACCCTCACCTTCCCCACCACCTCTTTACTACTACAAGTCTCCACCTCCACCCTCGCCTCCACCACCTTACTATTACAAATCACCACCCCCACCAGAGCCATCTCCTCCACCACCCTACTACTACAAGTCCCCACCTCCACCTTCACCCTCTCCTCCACCTCCCTACTACTACAAGTCCCCACCTCCACCTTCACCATCTCCTCCACCGCCCTACTACTACAAATCTCCACCCCCACCTTCTCCATCACCTCCTCCTCCCTACTACTACAAGTCCCCTCCACCACCATCACCATCTCCTCCCCCTCCCTATTATTATAAGTCCCCTCCACCACCATCGCCATCACCTCCTCCTCCCTACTACTATAAATCGCCGCCTCCACCATCCCCAGCTCCACCCCCACCATACTACTACAAATCACCGCCGCCGCCATCACCTTCTCCACCACCTCCTTACTACTACAAGTCCCCACCACCACCTTCCCGGTCACTTCCACCATCATACTATTATAAATCTCCTCCACCGCAATCACCATCTCCACCACCACCTTACTACTACAAATCTCCACCTCCTCCATCTCCATCACCACGTCCTTCGTACTACTACAAGTCTCCACCACCACCTTCACCATCTCCTCCCCCTACTTACTACTACAAGTCACCACCACCTCCAATGGAATACCCCCATCCCCACCTTGCTCCTCTGGTTGTTAAGGTGGTTGGAATGGTTTACTGCCATAAATGCTTCAGCTGGGAATATCCAAAGAAGTCACATGAAAAGAAACACCTTGAAGGTACGTACTTTTAACCGGTTTGAACTCCAAAAACTAAAGCCATTTTTTTAATCTTCCATTGCAATTTCATCTTTTAAGTTACCAACAATCTATAAATTGTTGCTAAGGTTTGTTCCCATGAAATTTTATGTATAACCTACATATGATAAGATTCGGGAAAGGTGTGCTTTAGATGAGATTTTGTTGTTTATATTGTTAATTCACGTACCAAGTTCGAATTTCATGATAGGGAGAAACTCCATTGTGTTAATCTACTACGATTTATTTTTCATTTTTTTGTTTGAACAAAATTAATAGAGATCTTCCCAAACCTCCACCTAAGAAATTTCTGCAGAACCAATGAAAGAATTTGATGTCATGTACCTATATTAATCAATCAAAATTTACAGCCAGTTTAATCTTGGAGTGATTGCAACTTGAAGTAAAAAAGTTTTATTAGACTCTAGATAATCTTAATCTAACAATGCTTAAATATTCAAGACAGGCATCTGTGAGAAACAAACGTAAAGCAAACAGCTCTCTGTCTGAATTATTTAATCTTTAGTTATATTTAATCATTTTACTTACTAACAACCATTTGTGTTGTGTCCTCTGTAATGGGCAGGTGCTGTAGTACAAGTCACTTGCAAGGCTGGGGAAAAGGAAATTGTAGCTTATGGGACGACCAAAAATAATGGCAAATACAGCATTACTGTTGAAGGTTATGACTATAAGGGAGGCAAGAACTGCAAAGCCATGCTCCACATGCCACCAAAGGGCTCTATGTGCAACATCCCAACTGACCTACATGGTGGCAAGAAGGGAGCCATCCTCAAGGTGAAATCCAAGACATATAAAGAGGTTGTCCTCCAAACCAAACCCTTTGCCTATGCCCCTAAGACACCCTACAAGGAATGTGAAAAGCCCAAGCCTCCTGTATACCACTACACATCCCCTCCACCAGCAACACCCACATACTACTACAAGTCTCCACCACCACCAACTCCAAAATATTACAAGTCTCCTCCACCTCCTGTCTACTACTACAAGTCACCACCTCCTCCACCGCCCACTTACCGCTACAAATCTCCACCTCCACCTACTCCAGAGTACTACTACAAGTCTCCTCCACCTCCTGTCTACCACTACACCTTGTCCCCTCCGCTGCCACCGACCTACCACTATAAGTCTCCTCCACCTCCCACACCTAAATATTACTACAAGTCTCCACCACCACCATCACCATCTCCTCCATCCCCATACTACTACAAGTCTCCACCGCCACCTGATCTATCTCCACCTCCACCCTACTACTACAAATCTCCACCACCGCCATCACCATCCCCACCTCCACCCTACTTCTACAAATCCCCTCCTCCACCGTCGCCATCTCCTCCCCCACCTTACTACTACAAGTCTCCACCGCGACCATCACCATCTCCTCCTCCTCCCTACTACTACAAATCCCCACCCCCACCATCTCCATCTCCACCACTTCCCTACTACTACAAGTCCCCACCCCCACCATCACCATCTCCACCACCTCCGTACTACTACAAGTCCCCACCCCCACCATCACCATCTCCTCCACCTCCCTACTACTACAAATCACCCCCTCCACCATCTCCTTCTCCCCCACCTCCCTACTACTACAAATCCCCACCACCCCCATCGCCATCTCCTCCTCCTACCTACTATTACAAATCCCCACCACCACCATCGCGGTCTCCTCCTCCTCCTCCTTACTATTACAAGTCTCCACCCCCACCATCACCATCTCCACCACCTCCCTACTACTACAAGTCCCCGCCCCCACCATCGCCATCTCCACCACCTCCTTACTACTACAAGTCCCCGCCCCCACCATCTCCATCCCCACCTCTTCCATACATCTACGCATCTCCACCACCTCCCGTGCATTATTGAGCGTAAAGCGTAATTTCACTTTTACCCTTCAATCACGTAAGTATTAGTTTATCTCAACTCATCCAATTTATTTCTTTGCCATAATTTTCATACATTGTTATAACATATTTGTGGTTTTAGATTTTAACATTTACACCACTAAATAGATTTCTCAGTGTAACATTGTTACATGTGCAGGTTTTAATTTGGCTAGTGCAATAAAGGATCGTTCCAAGGAGAAGATCATTTTCTCAACATTTGTTCTTTCTTGATAATAAAGGTCACATTGGCATGAAGAACATTGATAGTGTAGACTTAAGTGCTTGTAATTTGGCAATGTTGCATGTCATGGTGTTAGCAAATTCTAGTAGGATTGGCTTGAAAAGGGAGCTTGACCATGGCCATTCTCCTATAAGAGAAGCAGCGGAGTCGAGATCAGAGGGTTCCCCAAACCAAATTTGACAATCTTATTTATTGTTGTAGAAGCCTATTTGGATTTCCATTTATTGAAGTATTTTTCTTATGCGCGCTATGCGCACCAAGTCAATAAAAAAGACCTGCATGCCTCTGTTCACTCAAGTTTCATCTCTCTTGTGAAACTTTTTCTTTTTTTTCTTTCCTTCTTTCTTTTTTTAACTCACATGCTTGTTCTGCATCCATTAAGCAAAGAAAATAAGAATAACACATAGATGGAATCCTGCACAGCTGCTGCCATGTATTTCAATGAGCGCTTTTAATTTAAGGGTCACACATTCTGGATGACCAGGATTGAAAATCCTCCATTTCATTACAACTATGTTGTGTGCCATGACCGTGAGTAATACATTGAAAATGGGTAAACATGTGCATCCTCCTAGCAATCTGACCATCAAAATCATTAAGGGCTTGTATTTTGGCATTGATAGAATGCATAAGAATTTCATACATGTAAAGGGCAATGATCTCCTGCAAGCAAACTACATAGAGTTAATATGTGGTCCCGCCGTGGGCCACACTTAGATGCAAGTTTTTCAATAGGAGGAAGATCAAGTGAGTCATTATGTACTTGTAATCATGATCAAAATCCTTAAATCGTGAATAAAGAAATTCAATTCTAAAAACTAGCAACAAATCAAGGTGTATCACATGCCAGATAATTTCAATATCAGCCTGAAAAAGTATGCATGTGCAATCCAAAACACAATTGGAGGATTGGGTTTGTAGCCCAATGCCTAAGGGTTTACAAAGAAGGGGATCAACCTTAACATTCTCAATTGATTTAGACAGTGCAGTATACGTAGACCACGTTACAAAACATGTCAGACTTATGAATTCAGACGGCCTTAGTCTTGACCTGTTGAGAAGAAAAAGGTATCTTCCTTGGCTAATTTCTGATATGATTTCTCATCTTAATACAGTGTGGTACAATGTGCCCTTTGATCCCACAAAAGTTACAAGTGGGTTTAGATTTAGGTTGCACATTCCTATGCTTAGCAGTCACATATCTCTTGGGTGTATGAGCAATAGGAGTCATAGACTAAACAATGGGTCCTCGAATTTTCAACAATTTAACTAGTTAACAGGATGGATTGATCTCTTGAGGCACAGAAACTACTTTTTATTGGAGTCTGAAATCCTATCCATTAGATATATTTCTGCTTTCCCTCGAATATAAATTATTTCTTTCCGAAAGCCATATATTCAGGGAACAATGTTTTGTTGGTGGATTCCTCTTAGTTAATAAGATAGAGGATTGTAAATTAGGCATCTTTTTAATATCAACTCCATTATAAAGACAAAAAAAGTTAGGGCATATCGCTATTAATTTTGTGTCCCTATGTCCAACTAAGGGTCTAATGTATAGGACTTCGGCCTGACTTAAATCCAACATAAATCATATTGCAGCACAAAAACAAAATCATATCCAATTCCCTTCTTGTGGTAGGATTTTTGGGTCTTTCCAAATGCACCAGGTCGACATTATCACCCGCTTTTCTCTAATTTTTATTTTCTTTGCCGCATGTGCATTATTTCACAGTGATCTCTCTAGAATAAAATAGAATAGCTTGCTTAACCACGAAATCATGATTTGGCAATATATATAAGTTACAACCATCAAATCATGATTTGGTAAGGACTTGTGTAAATCAATCTCTCTCTCTCTCTCTGACCAACGTTACTGGCACGAGCTGCATTTTCCACTTTCAAATTAGGTTTACTTTCTAAAGCATGTCATTCATCAAATAACTAAAACAAAGACATGCCAACAACACCCATGTTACCAAACACCCTCCAGCCCTTCAAATATTCACGTTACTTGGGTGTATTTTTATTTAAGAACAAGGGCATGTTTGTCATTTAATTATTTATTCTTATTTTTTATACTGTTATGGAGCTTAATACAGAATAATTCATGCTCTTTATAGCACATGTGTTGACGTGGCACACGTGTGACAGGGTTTGAGATTGGACCAATCATGGTGGGTGAAACAGTCTTTTTATGGATAAAGGTCATATGAAAAAAAAAAAAAAAAAAAAAAAAAAGGCTCACCAAATTATCCTGACTCTTGATTTAACAATTTTAAAGCTTAATAGTCTTTTAATTAATTCAAACCAACAGTGAGTAAATGTTTGATGGATATAAAACTGGGCGTGTGACATATGGTGGGGGGATAAGAGTGTAAAAAGAGCTTCGGTGATCAAAGGTGGGCTAAAGAGGGCCCATAGGGCTGGATTCTAAATAGGAGATGTTCCTACAAGAAGATTCTCTTTGATTTTAAATATGGGTGGTCATATATATTGTATTGGTTTATATCTGCCTTTTTCCCTTGCGAGACTCCTAGATAAATGCCCGTGTCTCATATCGGCTACATGCTAGCCCAATTAAATAATTTATACTCCATTATCATCATCATCAAAGCCCTATTCCAATTATATTGGGATCGGCTATACAAATTATGTTTCTCTATTCTGATCTATTTTGAGTCAAATTCTCAAATAATTTACACTTTTTCATATATATTTTTACTACCTTCATCTATGTCTTTGACCTACGTAATCCCTCTCCTTGTTGGGCCATCAACCTTCATAGCCAAATTTTTCCTAAATAATTTATTTTTAATTTATTCAAACATGTTTGGTGGGTCCGATTAAGGGTGATTCATATGCAGGCCACGATCCCATTATAATTTTCAACCCGGATGATTTAAATGGGTCAGGCTTGAGACGTGATTGCGGCATTTGTGGTGTTTGGCCCACATTATGAGGTAAGCCACTTTGAACTAAATTATGCAATATTTGGAAGATTTTCTCCAATGTATTCTTAATTTGGAAGATTTTCTCCTATGAGAATCTTGTGTGCTACTGGATTTTAAGAATGAGTGCTTAAGGGCCTGTTTGGCATCGTTCTCGTGTTATTCCCAATTTTGTGCTCGGATTAGGTTGTGCTGAGATCAGGTTGTGCTGGGTCTATACTCTGCAGAACTTGTTTGACAGCATTATATTAAATTACTATACTAAAAATATGTTGTACGGAATTTGTTTAGTAACATTATAAAAGTTTTGCTCCAATGAGCAAACATAGGATTTACAATGTGGGACCCCATCTTTCATTGTTTACAGCACTATTATTATCATACATGGGACCCACCTATAGAAGTTAAAATGTGGTACCCACCTTTAAAAATTAAAACATGGAATCCATATCCATTGAATTTATAATGTGGGCCCACATTTATAGGAATTATAATGTGGGCTAACTTTTTGTGAATGTAAATATGGGATCCACTTTTAGAAATTAGAATATGAGCCCACATTCATAGGATTTTACAATGTGGGTCCACATTTTGTAAACGCGACCACGTGACCCATATTCATGAATTACAAAGTGGAGCCACATTTTTTTAATTGTGGACACAGGGCCCACTTTAGAAATTAGAATGTGGTGCCCACTTTTAAAAACTAGAACATGGGGTAGCACATTTATAAAATTTACAATGTGGGCCCACCTTTATAGGAATTATAATGTGGGGCCTTCCTTTTTGTTAATTGTGAACATGGGACCCGCCTTTAAAAAATTACAATGTGGTACCAACATAGGGCCACCATTAAAATGTGATTGTGTACATGGGACCCACCTTTAGAAATTACAGCCTAATGCCTACCTTTATAAATTAAAAGATAGAGTCCAAATTCATACGATTTATAATGTGGTTCCACCACTATAGAATTATAATATGGGCCCCCTTTTGTGATTATGACCATGTGAATCACCTCTAGAAATTATAAAGTGGGACAACCTTCTTTGGGATTGTGAACATGGGACCTACATTTAGGATAAGTAAGAGGATTTAGAATCTTCAAATGATATTCTTTAAAAGGCAAGAAATAAATAAGAAACAACTATGCCCGCAAGTTGTTTATTAAAAAAAAATAATAAAGTTTCTTCGTTCCAACTTTCTTATGCCAGCTCGTTAAGATTTTAAGCTTCCTTCTCATGAGAACAAAATTCAGAAAAATTATTTACACATGGAAAGATGGAAACATCCAAACGCGCCCTAAGAATCTCAAGACCTTCTCTCATGGTGAAATTTTTTTCCCTCTGTATACGATCAATTTGTCTAATCGGATTCTTTTGATTTTTAATATTGGCAAGGGATAGATCTTGATCATTTGATCCTCATCTCTGCTCCATTCTAAGACAACTCTTTAAAACAACCTTGGGCTTCTTGAATCCCATCATGAACGTATATTCTAGAGTTGATTCCAAAAAAATCCGTCTATTGCACACACTTTGATATCACTTTTTACAAAGCAAAAACCTATAGTAAATACACAATGCACACACAAGAAAAAATGCAACAAAATTTACGTATTTCAATAATTTGTCTACAATCACTGATTAAGAAACTCTCGTTCTTCTCTTTTTCCTTTTCCCACTTTTTTATTTTCTCCTGTGATCTATCAGAGAACTCAGCTATTCTACCACTATTGGAAGAGCATCGGATCAAATCCGGGGTACCCAGTAAGAGGCCTAGGATCTATAAGAACCCAGCTATTCTACTCCTATAAAAAAGAACCCAAACTTGGGGAGTCAGGTAAGAAATGGAAGCACCCCAACCAAGTGGGCATCCCATTATACTTATGGGTGATTGTGATCATAACTTACGATTTTGACTGGAAGTTATAACTCTCCACTTCTAATATATAACTATTCATCTTCACTACCAATATGGAACCACTCATTTCCTCCACTTTATATGTAACTACCTCTTCCTCCTACTTCTTTTTTTTTCGCAAGAATTTCATTTCTTTCCTTATCATAATCACCAAAAATTCAGTAAATATACTTTCTAGATATTGGTGGACATGCCCCGCTAAGCACGGGTTTTTGTGCTGGTTGTATTTATAACTTATCCTTTTTGAAGGAGAGCCACAATAATTTTTTCTTTCCCCCACATTGTTTCTCTCTACTCCCACCACTTTAGTTAAAATTTTAATATTACATGCCCCATTTTTCCTAAACTACCCTAACCTATACTCTGTCAACTTCTTTCTTGTCGCTCTCTCCTTCTCCCTCCCTCTCTCCTTTTCCATGCCCGCCGCCGCCCTCTCACTCTCTCTCCCTACCCGCCACCTCCAGCTCTCCCCCTCCCTCCCTCCCTCTCGCTCCCTCTCCCCCTTCAGAGGGGGCTGTGGGGGTGGGGGTGGGGGACTGTAGAAAAAAGTTAGAGAGGGAGAGACTTTTGATAGATGTTGTTTTAGGTAATTTAACGCATGGGTATATTGGTCATAAAAAAAGTGCAATGTGGGGGAAGAAAAAAATCAGAGTGGATTTAGCACGTCTTTTTTCAAAGCCTTAAAAAGTCTAACACAAAGACCAAAATACTCTTGAGTTCTAATCCTGCCGGATCTTGGTTGACCAATACGACCTATCTAATTAACTCAAAAATAAACATTAACCCAACAATAGCTATGTAATCTTGTTTGACTGAAAGATAAATTATTTAACAGCTATTTGTAGTGCTCCTTCAATTGTAGCTATCATTTAACCTGGATCTTTGTTAAATGATCGAGTGGTTACAAAGTGAGAACTTCATCTACAAGAGCAGATTGTATATGCAATCTAGTGGTGGCACTCACTTGGGCCCACCCATGATCCATTTGACCCTGTCACACCCACTATCCACCGATTCCACCCCTCGTAGCCTAATTAGCCGCTCTTCTCACCTTTGCCCACCATTAGCTTGAATGTAGAAGAAGTCAATACTTAGAAAATCATGAGATTCCAAGGCTATTAAAATGAAGTATTAGCATACTTTGATGAGTTTGATTATTTGCATACCCTTACCCATGATAGAAATATATTCATCAGGGTGGGCCATATCATCTGGACAGGACGGCATATAAACAGCAAGTGATATATATCCTCAAAGGTGAAAACTGGTCTACTTAAAATTGGACTAAATTGCAAGTGGATGCTGTCTACTTCAAAGTGGTATAAATGCATACACTTCCTTGTTTGGGCAAAACACGCAACTGGCAGTGGATCTTCTACACTCAGGGAGAGAACATTAAAATAAGAAGACTTTCCTGCAAGCTTCTCCTTCTAGTATGTTACACATCACGTACGTTAGTAAGAAGTATATTCTAAGGAATAGAATTTAGGTGCTTGGATATTCAATTGGGTATGATTTGTACTATCCATATGGCTGGTTGCAATCATGAATGCACTTAGACCATCTAACCTCCAATTTGCAATGGCACAGTGGGTGGCAAATGGGTTGGATCGGATCAAAACATGTCAGGTTGAGGGGGTGTTATAAGGTGAAGTTCAATCTGTATCTCATTCACATTCAAATTTTTTTAAAGCGTGTCAAATAGCTTCAACGAGACCCCATGCGGGTCAATCCAACACAACCCACACGTACCTGCAATCAATGCGAGTCAACCCATTTAACTTAACCCAACCTATAAGATCTTGACCCAAACCTAATTCATGTCAAGTAATTAACCCAACCTATAAGATCTTGGCCCAAACACAACTAATGTCAACTATTAAGCTATATCTGAGTTAAGTTGCAAGCAAAAGAGAAAAAAAGACCAATTCAAGCTCAACTCATTCCATACAAAATAAACTATAAGTAAATATTAAACAGACAAATTCTCTTACTTTCAGATAAGTGGGGAGACCTTAACTCCATATTTAAGTAAGTCATGCAGATTAACCCTACTTCAATCTGATTAAACGCGTATCAAGTTTTTCATAACTCGTGATTGACCGTACCACCCACAACCAAAAAAAAAAAAAAAAGGGAAACCACGGGCACTGATATTCAGATATGGTACTAAGGGATTGAAAAGATCCACCTCCCACTCCCCAAACTCTTTTACAAGATACATGAATCATCATTCTAACCGCTTGGTCACGCCTACAATATTTCAGCATAGAGTAGATCTAATGGTCCACTCCATTTGGATAGATGCTAAACCTGAAATCGGTGACTATCAAGAAGGGTGTTCCTATTTGTGGCTCACTTGATAGATCATCAGGTGGGCCCACTAAGTATTTAACCACATGGTGCTCTCTCCATGAGAGGTCTTTACTTTACCTAGCAAAGGCAGGGCCTGTAAGCCACCGGCGTAAGATAGTAAAGAGCAGTGAGATATCATAATCAACTTCCCACCTGTCAGTCTTCTTTCACTGCCTGCAACATCAACTATCCTCTTCCTCACCTATAAAACAACTGTCACTTTTTTCATCTTCCAACCTACAGCACCACAACCACCATCTCTGCCTTCTCATCACCACCATCATCCACTCTCTCTCCCACACTCTATAAATAGTTTTGTGTTAGTCTTCCACCATCGTGGTAGAACCCACCCTAACCTCCTCCTTCCCATCAAAGATGCTGACCGACTGCCTCCTCTTCCCTTGCTTCCGTCGCAAACGGATCCAAGACTTCGAACCCTTGGACCCAGATCCGGATCCGGTCCTCCTCATATCGGGCATCGGAGGCTCCATCCTCAACGCTGGGAACAAGAAGAACGGGTTCCAGGTCAGGGCTTGGGTCCGGGTCTTCTTGGCCAACCTTGATTTCAAGAAGTATCTCTGGTCCATATACAACCCCAAAACAGGTTCCTTTTTTTTTTCCCATATTGTGGTAGAGCACTGATTTATTTGATGTTGTTGTAGGTTTGATCAGTTTGATTTTGTGTAGGATACACGGAGGCATTGGATCCGGATGTTGAAATTTCTGTTCCTGAAGATGATTATGGACTGTATGCTATTGACATCTTGGATCCTTCATGGGTTAGTGAGTTTGTTGCTGTTATGGAATTTGTGATCTTCTCATTGTCTTGGTGTTTTTTTTTTTTTTTTTTCTCAAAGTACTATCTTTGTTAGTTAGTTTGATATAGGGGTGGATTTGGGGATATCTAGTTTGGGTTGAAAAGTCCTATTTTTATTGGTTTTGGATTTGAAAGAATATGGGGCACCCCAAATGTTCATTTGTTTAAAACGTGGGTGTCTGATTACTGCTCCTGAAGTCTCATTTACTTGATTAAGGAGCTTAAGACTTAAGCTCTTGTAGAGTCTAGAAATCACTTTAGTTGGTGGATAATATTTGCATGTGGGGTACATTGAAAACATTGTGAGTGTGACGGGTCCACAATCCACATGCATATGCACATGCCAAACGCCTGCTACCAACTTGCTCCTGATTCACCAGAAAAAAATAAAAAAAATTGCTACTTGGTTTTTTATTGGTGTTGGGGTTTTAGTAATTGAAATTGATTGGTCATCTAGAAATGTAATCCCACTCAAAATGGGTAATTTTAGTTGAGCTTAGGTGTTATGGTAAATTAATTGATTGGGAAAGGTGTCCTTTGGTGAATTAGAATTATGCTAAAGATTTATATAAAGGGTTTTTTAATCCATCGCTCAGTTACAATTATGCACTTTTGGAGGGTCACCATTCAAGTGTATTTGAGAGGGAAGCATCAATCCTGAATATTGACTATTCAAAATATATATAAGAAAAAATCAATCCTGAATTAGGAAAGGGAGCCAATGAAAGCCAAGAGTCAGACATATTGATTCCTTCATAGTCAACCTTACTAATGCAGTTAGATGAATAACAAATGTAACAATCAATCAGGCAAAAAAAAAAAAAAAAGAAAACCAACAAATATAAAAATTGGTATCAGAGCAAGATCATGTTTATGATATTCAAAAAAATGAGTTTCTTTGCTGCTTGAGAATCACCTCATATTTAAGTTGGAGGTGGTTTTGTGCAGCGTTGTATTTATACCTATTTCTAATATTTTAGAAGAATGCTTTTGAGAATGAACCAAAAGAAAAGCCACAACAGAATAGAAAACAGAAAAGTGAGAGAGAAAAGGGTAGAAGAAGAAGCAAAAAACTCTAATTATTCAAAGCCAATCAAGCAGTCAGGAGCCCCCTCCGCTTTCCTTTTTCCTCTCTATCTTTCATCCTTTCCTTTTTCCTCTCTATCTTTCATCCTTTCCTTTTCACTCTTCTAAAATAAAATAAAATAAAAACTCCTCTTCGATTCTTTTCAACCCCCTCAGTAAAAAAGATTGCGTAAGAAAAAATTTTAAGGGGAAAAAAGGATGAACAGTAATGTGCACAATTGGGTGCTACTGTGTCCAACAGCAAGGTGCACACCTAATTATAGGAGTGAATGGAGGGGTTCAGCAAGGCACTTAATATCAATTGTTGGAGATAGGTATGTGCCTAGGCTTCTAGTTGTTATGAGTTATGACTACATCGCTTGACTAATAAATTACAAGTGAAGTGATCAATCATTAAAATCAAAGATTTAAAATTGATTGGCCTTTAGGCTTGTCATTAATGTGATTACAAAATGGTTCCACAATTTTGGGATCAATGGTTGACCTAAATGAAGGTATTGTAAATAGATTTTTTGTGGGTGGAGAAATATTATTCCCTTATTATGGCTAGGATAGTTCCCCTTGGCCCAAGGTATGGAATCTTTTGAGTTATAGTGGAAGTATTTGATCGAACTCAGAATGAATCTAATTCACCTTTAAAAAAGCAGTGCATCACCCTGGTCACTGAAGTTGAAATTTTAGGGTACTTCTTGACTGAATTCTTTGATCTATCTTGTTGTGAATAACCAATGGCTATTTGTAAGGTACAACCAAAGATGTCGACTTAATTTCAAAAACCTAATCCTAATCATAATAGGAAAACTAATCATTAGTTCAAAACCATACTAACAAATCCTAATCACATTACAACGCTGTCCTAAAATAGCTCAAATTTAATCTAATCTTAATTTAGAAAAGTTACTCTCAAATTTATAAATAAACCCTTGTTTCTCAACACTTCCCCTCAAGCTGGTACATAGATGGCATCAGTGCACATTTGATTTGAAATTGCTTTATATGGATGTCAAGACAGCTTAATGGTGGTCTCAATGAAGAGATGTATAAGGTGCAACTAGAGGGTATAAAGAAGGAGATATAGCAGGTAGGTTAGGAAGGTCCTTTTACAAACCGAAGGTGGCCTCTTGACAGAGGTACCTCTGGTTCGAAGAGTTGATTACTTCATTTGGTCTGTGAGGGAATAAGATTGGTCAATGTCTATGTGAAGACCAACAGGAACAACCTCATTATGCTAGTTCTTTGTATTGATGATGTTATCCTAGTAAAAAGTTACATGGGAATCCTGTATGATATTTATGAAGATTAAAAAAAACTTTTTGCTGAAACATTTTGAGGTGAATGATATGGATGATGAAGCATTTATGATTAGGATATAAATTCATTGAGACTGCCCTAGCAGTTTATTGGTTTTATTACAAAAGGCTTACATTGGTAAGGTTAGAATTCTGATCTATAATACGTGGAAATTTGTATGTACCTAGTGTACCCATATCAGGGGAATACGATACTGGTGGTACCGGTGGTTGAATGCAATTTGGGTGTATCCAGTGGTGCAAATCCTGTTTAGTTCTTGGAGTTTTATTAGCTTTCTTACTTTCAACATAAAAATGTCAAAAAAAGATTGCAGGTTGTTACAACTTACAATTTCTTTTTTTTTTTCCTTTTTTTTTTTTTTTGAAAGGTTACAACTAACAATTTAATAAATTTAGAGTACTTTAGATGAAAGGTAATATTTTATATTAAAAAACTTTTGATGTGACATATTAAATTTCATTTACGGATAGCATAACCTTATTCATATTCGGGTCCTGGATTTTGAAAAATACAAATCATATCCCTGAACCATGTATCTGTGCCCATATTCATACCCACATCTGGGAATCATAGGGTGCTATGTCACACAATAACTCATCAGCAAGAACCATCTATAAAGGTGACCAAGCCTAAAGTGGGCCCACCCCAATCAGATTCAGATTCAAGCTGATATTAATATACAAAGAGTACTTTTAAGAACTAAAGAACCAATATGGAAAACATACAATTTATTAACAATTTTTTGTTGTTTCTTGATAATATTTGATTCTCATAATTAAAAAAAATCAAAAAATAAAATAACAAGTATCCATGATTTACAATTTGATTCGATCATCCGAACATTGTGCACTAGCCTACCTCAAAATGTTTCAGCAAAAAGTTTTTTTTAATCTTCATAAATATAATATAGGATTCCCATGTAACTTTTTACTAGGATAACATCATCAATACAAAGAACTAGCATTGAGACTGCCCTAGCAGTTTATTGGTTTTATTACAAAAGGCATACATTGGTAAGGTTAGAATTCTGATCTATAATACGTGGAAATTTGTATGTACCTAGTGTACCCATATCAGGGGAATATGATACTGGTGGTACCGGTGGTTGAATACAATTTGGGTGTATCCAGTGGTGCAAATCCTGTTTAGTTCTCGGAGTTTTATTAGCTTTCTTACTTTCAACATAAAAATGTCAAAAAAAGATTGCAAGTTGTTACAACTTACAATTTCTTTTCTTTTCTTTTCTTTTTGAAAGGTTACAAGTAACAATTTAATAAATTTAGAGTACTATTGGTGAAAGGTAATATTTTATATTAAAAGACTTTTGATGTGACATTAAATTTCATTTACGGATAGCATAACCTTATTCATATTCGGGTCCTGGATTTTGAAAAATACAAATCATATCCCTGAACCATGTATCTGTGCCCATTTTCATACCCACATCTGGGAATCATAGGGTGCTATGTCACACAATAACTCATCAGCAAGAACCATCTTTAAAGGTGACCAAGCCTAAAGTGGGCCCACCCCAATCAGATTCAGATTCAAGCTGATATTAATATACAAAGAGTACTTTTAAGAACTAAAGAACCAATATGGAAAACATACAATTTATTAACAATTTTTTGTTGTTTCTTGATAAGATTCGATTCTCATAATTAAAAAAAGATCAAAAAATAAAATAACAAGTATCCATGATTTACAATTTGATTCGATCATCCGAACATTGTGCACTAGCTTTGCATTACTAAACTTACTTCTTCCTCACAAGCGCATTTACTTGCCCATGCCTTTTCCCCACATTTCGCGCTTAGATCCGATCTCCCTCCTATTTCACTAACAACTCTAGACATCCAATTCTTAAATTTTATGTGTGTTCATTTCTTCCATGTTGTCATGTGCAGAAGTGCATGTTTTTTTTTTTTTTTTTTTTTTTTTTTTGAAGAATAAGTTAGTTCTTTATTTCTTCAAAAATAATAAATTACAGAAAAGGTGGTCTAAGTACCAAAAGCACCTAGAGCCTCCAAATGGGGCATACCCCATTGAATACAAGAAATATGCTGGCGTCCAGATGCCAGCAGCCAGAGTCTAAGAAGATCTGAAAAAGAAAAAAAATTTGTTTGCCCACAGCCCGGGCTTCAAGCATTGAGTTATCTATTTCTCCGTAACATATTTATCTCTACATTTGGGATATGAGATGGTGCCAATCTGTTTCTTCCCAATTTTCTGCTGAATCTAACGGTTGTAGGATGAAGATCCACAAAGTGTATTTGAAAGTTTTTGAGAGCAGCTTCTATTCTTCGTACCTGAAACCTCATATGAGAAGTGCATGGTATTGCTGTGTACAAGTTGGGGAAATATAAGGGATTAAGATTGAAATCATTTAAAATCTGAGGTTAAGTGAATTGGAGAAATATTAAGGGATTAAGATTGATATCATTTGAAAACTGAGGTTAAATCAATTGGGGAAATGTAAGGGATAAAGATGAATATTGTTTGAGGACTGAGTTGCATTGTCTGTCGCAGAAATACAGTAAATGCATGTAGTTCTGTTCATTTATGCAAAACATTTGCTACATCTATTTATTTATTCATTCATTCATTTATTTTTTATCACTATGACTTTCTTTTATGTTGATTTTGCAGTGGGTAAAATGGTTACATTTTACAGAGTTATATCAGTTTCATGATATGATCGACATGCTTATTGGCTGTGGATACAAGAAGGGGACCACGCTTTTTGGATTTGGTTATGACTTCCGACAAAGCAATAGGTAGTCACGTATCAACTGATTGTCTTAAGATGTTAAGAAAAGGCTAGATTGGATTATTTGATTCTCAAATGCCTCTTTATCTTCACACTGTAATTAAGCCTGGCTGACTGTTACAATTTCATGCTGCTAGAGTTCCTCAAACTAGCATATGCAACTACCCGATGATCTCAGCATTGGGTTGCTTGTCATGTTGGCAGAATCGATAAAGCAATGGATGGCTTAAAAGCAAAACTGGCTACAGCTTACAAGGCATCTGGAGGGAAAAAAGTCAATGTTATTTCACATTCAATGGGTGGACTGCTGATGTCGTGTTTCCTTTCACTACATCATGATGTGCGTATATTTTCATGTTAATGAACAGTTCAATTATTCAAGCTTTCAAAGTTCTATATTAATCATTATATTTCTTGTAAGGGTGATAATACAACTGTCCTAGTTCCATTCTTTTATTTTTATATAAATTGTTCTTTCTTACGAGGGTCATATGACGTGGTGCAACTCATCAGGTATTTGAAAAGTACGTAAACAAGTGGATCTGCATTGCATGCCCCTTTCAAGGTGATTTATTCAACTTTTACCTTGAGTCTCTGCATTTGAAATTTGTATTGATTAGCACTAAATTATTAATCTGTGATTTTTTTTTTTTCCAACAGGTGCACCAGGATGCATCAATGATGCACTTTTAACAGGATTGCAGTTTGTTTATGGCTTTGAAAGCTATTTCTTTGTATCTAGGTGGACAATGCATCAACTGGTACTTCCTCAATCTTTTTAAATTTATTTCTGGAATATGCCTGAAGCTGAAATTAGTGTATCAAACTGCCAATTATGGTGTCGCAGACTCGCAGTGCTGGAGAAAATTAAGCCACTGTGGGTCTTTGCTTATCTTTCTCTGCTATTTCACATGGGATGACGTGTTCAATCCTAATGTATCTACCTTTGCCCTTCAACTGGAATTTCTTTTGATTGCTGTGTATGTTCAATATCAAGTCCCCATACTAATCCATGATACTTGTTTCAGGATCCTCTAAGTCTTATGTCTTTCAGAGACAGACCACACGAATGGGTCCTGTACTAAGAAAATTTTGTAGTTTCTTACTCAACATCATGACATGTAATAAAGTTAGCACTTGGCACCTTTAAATAAAATTGATTAGAAGTTATGTCAGTGATAATTCGTAATGTGTCTGCATAGACATAATCTGATCCCCATGAGCGTCAACTGGAATTGATATCTTTCAATTTCTGCTTCTGTTGCCGCATCGAATCACCAAACCATACCTATCTATGATCCCTTTCTCAATAGACAAACACAACGACAAATATGCTCTGATACCAGGTTGAGGCCAGGAGATCAACCAGAAGACTCTCGCTATTCTAACTATTCTAAACAAATTGAAAGAAGGGAGAAAGCGGAAGATTTACAATGTATTTTTCGGTGTTCATTTTTTGTGTTATTTTTCGATGTTGTGAGACAAGGGCTCACATTCCCTATTTATAGACATTTACAGACTTAATTACATTTGAAATACATTTGGAGTCCGAGATTGGATAAACTACATTGAAGAGATTACAGTAACTGGATAAGCTGTATACTTCATTTGAACTGTATCAACCGCATGCGCATTTGCTGTATCTGCATATAATTGATTGTTGCTATAGCTGCGTTGATTGCTGTAGCTGAATTACTGTAGCCGTAATTGTTGACTTTTGACGTGGCATTGGACCGGAGGTATTGGTTTAATTTGATATGGTGATGTGGATCACCAAGAGTGAAGGACTACCATAGCCTTCATTGTTGACTTTTGAGCCATTTTTGCATTTCTTTATGCAATTCCATATCTCATATACGAAAGATGTTGATTAGTTTAGTGAGGCACATTTAATGCCCATTTGGCATGAGGAGGTATTAAAATCATTCTTTATGGATGGTTTTTATGAGGATTAGTTCTTTATTGAAAAAGATGTGGCAAGTGTTCGGTAATAGCTGCTGCAAGAATTAATTGCAGGACACTTGTCGCCATGGGGATAACTTTGCAGGCTGCGGGACGACATGGAAGACTGCTATATTCTGTATTTGAGACACCTATATGGGTGCAATAATGCTGCATGGAAATTGGCGTGAGCTACATGAGATTCATTCAGAGATGCAGTGGATATTGTTGTTTGTTGACAATTGATGCCTGTGTTGACAATTGATGCCTGTGCTTTATACTCTGGATGTTTTGAACTTGATGATCAACATTCTTGATTTTTCAAAATTCTTCGGGTTCGCCAGAAGGAGGCATTGTTGCATTAGAATCGTCTTTATTGTTGACGGAACCATTAGAGGAAGAGACCTCTTGTATGAATCCGCCATATTTCTTTATGATAGGATCCCTGAGGAATTGAATTTCATTCTTCATTCGCTGTATTTCTTCAAGAAGATCCATATGTTGTTGAGTATTGATAGGGGCAACTGGAGAGGATGATTCGCCATGGACAGCTTCTTGAAAACTTTTTGGCAAAACTGTATTAAAGGCTGCTTGCCTTTTGGGTTGAGGATTTGCTGTATGGGGTTGTGTAATGAAAGAAGCTTGAGGAGAGGAGTGATGGGATTTATTAAGAAATCTTGAGACGTCAAATTTATCCCACCATTTTATATAAGAAATACGAACAATGCATTGTGGCTTTACTGTTGGGGATTTACCATATTCCCATCGAAATATCCATGGAATTGTAGAGGAAGAGATAAATTTTAAGAAAGAGTATGAAGGATCAGGGATTTCAAAACTAGTTTGGGATTCGAATGATTGATAATGACTTAATAGGGCTTCTAGGAGTATACATGATTGTGCTCCAAAACGGATCCACCAATTATTCCAAAACCAACAGGGTATAGGTTGATTGCATTTTGATGAAAAGCTGATGTACCAAGAATGAGATTTCTTTGAATTTTGATATAACAAAGTATATTCCCATGCATTCATATAATCCCATTAATCATAGGGCCAAGAACTTCCTGTAGGACTTACTACAGACATTGGTAATGATAAATTGTCTGCCCATTCTGAGGGAGAAAGGATATGCATAATCTTCATTTTTGAAAAGGCATGTTCACCATCACGGTCTTCATGAGTAATGATTGCACTTTTTGATTGGGTCAAGATGGCTTCATAATATTTGTAGGAGATATTAGGTGCTTTGGTAGCAAAATGGCTATCCTTACAGAATATTTTTGTAAGTATTTGGTCAATGGTGAGGTTTGCATAAATTCTATCATCAAGAAAGACAATAGGAGATTCAAAGCTCTTAATGTATTGAGATTTTTTGAAAGGAATGGAAGGATAGGGTGCTTGGAGCATTGGAGAGGCTGCATTCAGGGCATTGAATTTATTATTGGACAGGATATTGATAGTGTCAATGACTGGATTTTTTCCTTTTCCTTTTGGAGGCATCACTGCGCACCTTGTTTCTACCCTGTAAAAATTCACGAGATAGAAAATCGGGAAGGAAATTTGAAGATCCTTTTATAAATTCGATATTAAAGTCAAAAATAGCAAGTAGGGCTTGCCATCTAGCAAAAATTTGTTTTGATGCAAGATTTTTAACATCATTTTCTAAAACTTCTTTTGCAGATTTACAATCAACTCGTAAAAGGAATTTTTGAATTAAAATGTCACTTTGAAATTTGAGTATGCATGAAACTATGGCAAGGACTTCTTTCTTTATTGTGGAGTAATTTTGTTGAGTGGTATTTCATGTGCCGGAATAGAATCTAACAATTTGTTCTTTTAATTGGGCATTTCTTTGTAGTAAGATTCCACCAAATCCTATTTCAGATGCATCTGTTTGTATAATTTTGAAAATATCTGGATTTGGAATATTTCATAATTGATAAACAATACCTTCAACAAGATCTATTAAAACATCCAAAAACAAAATGGTTCTTTACAAAATTTTCTAAATTTGAAAGATCTCAAGTCAAAGACTTATGGTATGTACAAATGAATCAAGAACGAAGAAATATTCCTTTCTTTGAATGGCTCTCCTCAAAAATAAATAACAAAGGAACTCTAATGACAATTAATAAATCCACACAATCATGGGATACCGAAACAGGAAAAATCGAATCGGTTCATCCTCCTTTCTCTCCACTAAAATATAAGGACATAAATGCTACACCATTAAAAAATGTGGTAACAAATCCAAACTCCAAACTCATCACTATTGAACATTTATCTCATATAGTTGAACAGAATAATTTTACCAATCTTTATTTACAAACAATTGGCTCACAAACTCAAAGAATTGAAAATCTAATTTCTCAACAAGAATCCAGTTCATCAACTCAATTCAAAGTAACAAGAGAAGTTCCAGCACTATGCTCAGAATTTATCTCAAAACTAACCTTAGACAAAAAACCTTTAAAATTCCCTGCTGATTTTCAAAATGAAATATCCCTAAGAACTGATAAATATGATAAAGGAAAATCAATAAATATGGTAGTTGAAGGACCAATAATAAATACTTCCTCAGAATCACATACCGATGAATCTAGTGAAGAATCTGACAATCAACCAGTCACTAATATTCCTCAAATCAATAAAATATTCTCTCCTAAAACCCATACTTCAAAGACAAAAAATTATTACAACAGGCCTTCTCCAATGAATATACAATTTGGAGAAATCCCAGATATCGCAAATGCCAAGTATGATGGTAGTTCATTAGTAGAATGGAATATTGACGGACTCACCGAAAATGGAATTCTTAATATTTTAAGGAACATGATTATCTATACTAATGCTGGAATGCTTCATGGCAATACACAAGCCGAATTGATAAAACCTATCACTATTGGATTTACCGGTCAACTTCATGGCTGGTGGGAATATTATCTTACACCAATTCAAAAAACAAGTATATTAACTTCTATAAAATTAAATGAAGAAGGAAAACCTCTTCTTAATGCACAAGGTCAAACTATTTCTAATGCAGTTGAAACACTAGTTCATAATATTCTTATCAACTTTTCTGGTAATGTTAGTGATCAAATCGAGAAATACAAAGAACAATTAATCAATCTACGTTGTAGAACTTTATCTGATTTTAGGTGGTATAAAGATTTTTTTCTCTCTCTTGTCTTTCAATTATTTAATTCTAATGAAGAATTTTGGAAAGAAAATTTTATTTCAGGACTTCCAACTCATTTTGCAGGAAAGGTAAAAAATGTTCTAAGAGAACAAAACAATGGAAGATTAAATTATGCTAACTATACCTATGGAGATTTAATTCAAAAAATTTCTCGAATTGGTATGTCACTATGTAGTGATATGAAAATTAAAGCAGATTTACATAAACAAAAGAAAATTGGTAAACAAGAATTAGGGGATTTTTGCTATCAATTTGGCTATGAACCCCTACAAAATCCATCTACTCGCCCTCCTAAAAATTATCGTTCATCAAAAACAAAAAGGTATTTTCATAAAGACAAACCATACAAATCATATAAAAGATATCACAAGAAACGGAAACATGATAGAAGTGATTATAAGAAAAGAAAATCAAGCTCTTCATCAAAACATAAAACTAATAAATCTGATTACATTTGTTATAAATGTGGAAAAGAAGGACATTTTGCAAATAATTGCTTTGATAAAGATTCAAAAAAGAAAATTAATGAATTAGAATATCATTCTCATGATTCAGAAGATGAAAACGATATTTGTGCCTGTTGCGCAAGCGATGAAAGTTCCTATGATTCCTCATCCTCTTCCTCTTATTTCTCAATCAATGTATTAAATGCTCAAGATGAATTACTTCTCAAATCCATAGAAAATATTTCTTCTGAAGAAGATAAACGTAAATATTATAGAAAAATGCTTGAAGATAAATCCTCAGAAAAGTCTTTCAAGAGACATAAAGATAAAGATTTTATGCCAATCTCAATGAAAGATATTCTTTCTCAAAAGACAAGCTCTTCAAAACCTTTAACCCTTCAAGACCTTCAAAATGAATTAAATGAAACAAAACATGAAATTGGTCAATTAAAAGAAGAAGTAACTCAAGAAATTGCTAAATTAAGAACAAGAATTGAAATCCTTGAAGTAGGAAAAGACCTAAGTGCACACAATCAAGAAGACACTGATCTCGAAAAAGAATTTGATGAAGAAATCCAAGAATTTGTAAATTTCATCACTAAATACCATTATCACAAATGGTATACAACCATCACTCTAAAAATCAAAGAATTTAATCTTTCTGTTGATTGTCTAATTGACAGTGGCGCCGACGTAAATTGCATTGGAGAAGGTTTAATTCCTCTAAAGTATTTTGAAAAGATAAAAAACTACACAATTGGCACTGCAAATGGTAAAAATATAATCGTCAATTATAAAATCCCAAATGCACATGTTTGTAAAAATGGAAAATGCATACAAACTTAATTTGCCGTAGCAAAATTCCTAACTAATGATGTCATTCTAGAAACACCCCTTTTTATTAAAAATTCAGCCATTTTCCGTTGACAATAAAGGAATCCATGCAACAATTGATGATAAACCAATAAATTTTGAATTTATAGAAAGCCCACGGCTTGGAAGAATCAATGAAATTAATCTTTAATTGCATACATCTTCATATTTCCAAAATCAATTTTATTGCATCAATAAAGCTTCTCTATAACTATTCCAATTTCTATTCCCATAGGGAAACCTCAATGTCCACAGATAATGGCAAACAGCCAATAGAGCCTAATAAAGTATTTCATGAAGAACTTCCTTTTCCAATTCCGTTTCCATCCTTCTATCCTGCTCCTTCTGCAGCCTCTCAAATTCTTATTGACAATATTTGGAGCACACATCTTTTCGGTCAATGCAATTTTCTTATTCGAAAGCACCTCTCTGATCTAGCCAATTATCTCAAATATTTAGAAGCAAAAATTCAAATGTTAGAACAAAAATGTGCACCCTCCTCTATCTCTTCAATCGAATACAGAACTCAACTCCTGGAAAAGGTTAATACTCTTCTTCCGGACGATATAGCTGCAAGAATTAGAGATGAAACTCTATCTTGTCAAATAATGGAGCAATTAATTAATCACGCATCATATCTTAGCTGGGCCACTGGTTTTCTTAAAATGTTCTTGCCAGCTGAAGAGTTTGATATTTCTTATATTGAACAAGGCCTGGTTCATAGATTTGTTCTCAACAGAGACAATCTTGCAATTCATCGACAGTTGCCTGCAATCGTCAAATATGCTCTCAGTTGCCTCGGCATCACCAAGCGACATATTCTCATAACAATCTCTTCTACCCTTGGAGAAAGAGATGAATTCAGATTTTATCAACCATATCAATTATGGACCATCATGAATTATGAAGATGGAGATTTATTCTGTCAAAAATACAGCACTCCTATCAATGACTATGAACATCTTCCAGATCGACAATGGAATCACAAATGGATTGAATCCTCAGATGCTGCCACACTTAACTACAGCTTGGAGCATCTACAATTTTACAATATTCAAGCAGATCAAAATCAGAGGTTCATCAATTTAAAAAGACATCTAGAATTTGCCCGCACTTTTAAGGGACTATGGAGCGATGGACGTCGTGTTATATGCATCGATGAAGATCTTACAGATGACACTTATGTGTATTATGATCCCTTTCGAGCAGGCCATACACTTCTTGATGAAATCCTCGAAAAATTCGATGATGTAGCGTCTCTTAATATCACTGAAAGAACAAAGAGACAGCTCATCCCGCTATTCCAAAGAGAAATTGCCTCTGGTGTATGGACTCCGAGTCCTCTTTCGCGAGATCAATACATCATCAATGATTCCTAAAGCACATGCAGCTCACGCCAATTTCCATGCAGCATTATTACACTCATACAGGTGTCTCAAATGCAGAATACAGCAGCCTTCCATGACCGCCCCAGGGCCTGCAAAGTTATCCCTATGGCGACAAGTGTCCTGCAATCAATTCATGCAGCAGCCATCACCAAACACTTGCCATCTTTTTTCAATAAAGAATTAATCATCATAAATACCATCCATAAAAAAATGATTTTAATATCTCTTCATGTCAAATGAGCATTAAATGTGCCTCACTAAACAATTCCACATGCTTCGTATATGATATATGGAATTGCATAAAGAAATGCAAAAAATGACTTAAAAGTCAACAATGAAGGCTATGGTAGTCCTTCACTTTTGGTGATCCACATCACCATATCAAATTAAATCAATACCTTCGGTCCAATGCCATGACCAAGGTCAACAATTGCGGCTATAGTAATACAGCTACAGCAAATGCAAATTATATCAATGCAACTACAGTAACAGTCAATCATATGCAGCTACAGCAAATGCGCATGCGGTTGATACAGTTCAAATGACATATACAGCTTATCCAGCTACTGTAATCACTTTAATGCAGTATGATATGATTCCGGACTTCAAATGTATTTCAAATGTAATTGAGTCTGTAAATGTCTATAAATAGGGAATGTGAGCCCTTGTCTCACAACATCGAAAAAAATAACACCGAAAAATAACATCAAAGAAAACATTGCAAATCTTCCGCTTTATCCTTTCTTCCTTCTTTCAATTTGTTTAGAATAGCGAGAGTCCACTAGTCCGATCTTCTGGCCTCAATCTGGTATCAAAGCCACACCAGTCTTCTCTCCCTCTTTGTAAGATATTTTAATATCAATGAAGTTATTGTGCTTTGAATGCATTTGTGCTTTGTAAAACTGTGCATGCATCATGTCAATTTCTTATTTGGTTGTTTCGTTTTGGATTTATGCTTAGTTGAATCAAACCTCTGTTAGTTAGTTGCATTTCTGAATTTTGATCTATTAAGACTCGATTGAGTTAATTAATTATTGTCGCTAAAAGGAGTGGTTTGGGTCCGAGGCCCCCTTGTCGCATAGCCTTTGTTGCCCGTTAGCCAGGAGAGCGTTTAGGGCTTTTGTGGCGTAAACCGTTGACAGGCCACCAATCATTCTAATTAGTGATAATTATTGATTAACGATGTCTGGAATTTTTAGATCATTACGAAGAAATTCATCTTCTAACACAGTTTCTACTTCTTCTTCTGCATCATCATCCATCATGCCAACCATAAATAAAATTTCTATAAAAAACTTAGAAGAAATAAGCTTTGATAATGTAGAAAATCAATCCAAGATTGGACAATTCCTAACGTCTCTCTAAGAGAAATCTATAAAGAAGGAACATTCAAAATAAAATCAGATTATGTAATCAAGACGGTTGAAGAAACCCTCTCAATCCAACAAAATGAAGAAAATCTACATCTCATTCCTCCAAAAAGAATTGATATGCATAAATCAAAATACAAATACATGCATATAGGACTTATTCAAGTTGCAATAAAGCCATTAACCAGAATTGGTTTGAATACATCCTGTCTCTCGTATGTTCGAGATAAAAGACATGAATCATTCAGAGATTCCCTTATAGGGATGGTAGAAGCCAGTCTTCATGATGGCCCTGCCTTTTTTAATTGCTTTCCCAATTTCACTGTATCACTTCATGACCCAGGTGCCTTTGAAGCTATCACTCTAGGCATCCACACAAAAGGATTCAATATGAAGCCTCAATCACAAAATGTTGCAATCGTATACAGAATTTATTATAAAGTAATGAATACAATTGTCCCTGAAATTGCATATTCATCACAAATCAAAGGAGTAACAACTCTATTCCTTACAAATTTCAAAAATAAAGTCACCACACCCAAAACCATCGCAGGGGAAGATGTGAATCTTTCTGGCAGGTGGGAGCTCAAAGAAGCTCAAACCACGAACCCCTCAGCTTCACGATGATGTTGAGTCAATTACAGAACATCCAAATGGAAAAGTAACAATAAATTTTGCTAATACACCAAGATCATACTTTTCATCCACAAGAAAATCAATCCCTTCGGAAGCTGGATCTTACAGATCAACCACTTCCTCTTTTCAAAAATCAACACTGAAAAATAACATCAAACAAAACATTGTAAATCTTCCGCTTTATCCTTTCTTCCTTCTTTCAATTTGTTTAGAATAGCGAGAGTCCACTGGTCCAATCTCCTGGCCTCAATCTGGTATTGTCAGTGGAAGAGTTCGTCGCTCCCAAGTTCAATATTTTTGTAACATGGTAAAATACTTCTGGACTATTGCATCAAGTTGATATAATCAGTGATTATAGATTTATAGTCCACTAGCCTGAATAAACTTCAATTAGATTTTATGCAGACATGTCACCATAGTGGAACATTGCAAATCCAAGTAAATAAACACAAAAGATTTTCCCACTTGCTCAATTTGGATGATTTGGAAATGGAACAAACCTAGCCTCTTTGGTCTTGAGTCTGACTTTTGGAATTTTGGCTGCAGGTGAATATACCTTTCCATATTTATACGTAATCGAATCAGGACACATGAAATTAGGTGTCATTAAGGGAGGGCATTGTTTTTTCAGTAAGCATGAGAATAGGGAATTTGGCATTAATAATGAAGGTGTTCAGGAACTTATCCTTAGATATTATCTTGCACAATTCGGAGGCTTGCATGGAGTGTGACCCATCAAAAGCAAAAGTGACAGAAGTTTGTGTCCTCCTTTTGGCATTCTTAATGTTGACAGAGTGGCAAGATTAAACCAGGCTCAGCTTGGATCAGTGGTATTATTCAAGATGAAAAAAGTCAATTGTTGCTCACTTTCTCAAAATCTACTGGAGTGAAAGATTCCAATGAAGCTGCATATATGGCTATTTAAAAGATTTGAGGAGCTTCACACCTATCATGGTTCCTTGATTGTGGAAAGTTATTTATTAATGCAGTCTCTTTGGTTTTAAGTGGGAGTGGGGTTCCATGGAAATTCCAATTCTCTCTTTAGGAGATCAAGTCATTTGTTGTGGATAGGCAGGTAGAGTTCTGGCTATCACTCAACAAATGAGGATACTTCTGGTCTTTTCTGTGTTGTAGTTTTTTTGCTTGTATCGTTGTGTTTGTCTATTGGGTAGGGTATAACGCTCTTATGCCTTTACCCTTTGTTTTTGTGGCCTTTTCTCTTGTGTCTTGTTCATCTGTTCCCTTTGGGATACAAGTTGTCAGTGTTCTATTAGAGGAAAAAAATAAAAAATAAAAAAATGCACACAGCTTTAACCATTCTTGGGAAAACTCCTCAACTGCATTTGGTTATTTATTTTTGCACCAATTGACCAGTGGAAGATTTGTTATGGTGTATATCATGGTATAATCATTTCAATAATTACTGGTTTCCCTATACCGTTACCCCTCTCTCTCCCCTATACCTACTTTCTGTCGTTCTTGCTTCCCACTTCTTTCATGCTTCTTCATAGATGATGCTATAAAAATAATGTTGGAAAACGCTGCTCCAAACCATTCCTGCTCCATTCAACTAGGCTCACACTTAAGCTTAGTGCTTGTGCTAATCAAGCTGAGCTCGAGGTGGCTTGATTAGCTCACAACCCAAGCTCAGGCAAGAGCTCAAGGCTCAAGCTCTGCTCATTTGATTTTGTATTGTATATATGTTCTATATAATTATGCATACTATTATGCATTCTTTTTTTTTTTTTCTTTTTGGTAAAAATTATGCATTCTATTATTCTATGTTATAGCTGCTGATGATGATGATGATACTTTTTTCCCGTATTCGTTACCATTGTGGTGGTGATGATGATGATCCTTATTTCCCGTATTCGTTACTGTAGAGCTCGCCTTGTCTATAATTGAGCTTGAGCTAAGTTCAAGCTTGGAAAAGTGGGGTCCAGCCGAGCTCTAGCTGGGCTTGACTGGCTTCACTCAAGCTCAAGCTGAGCTAGAATCTCAAATACTTCATTCATGCTCGAGCTTTGTCTAGTTCTATTTAGCCTGGCTTATTTACATCAGCATTCCTTACTCTTTTCTGTGTGTGTTTGTCTGTTAAACACAAATCTAAAGCTATGCATTTAATAAGATTCCTCTTTTGATGTGCAGTTGATTGAATGCCCATCAATCTATGAGATGTTGCCAAATCCAGATTACAAGTGGAAACAGCAACCTTTGATCAAGGTTTGGCAAAAGGAATCTGAAGAATCAAAAGCCTCTTTGGTCAAACTGGAAGAGTATGGCCCAACTGAAAGTATTCAATTGTTTGAAGAAGCTTTGAAGGATAATGAGGTGGTGGCTCACTTCAAGCTTTTAATCATAGACTCAATTTATCTTTGGAAACAGATTTCAAATGTGTTGTGCCTCTTGGCTCTTCTTATTCATCTTTGGTTACTAATGATTTGGTTCTCATCCAAGCCACCCATCTCTCATCCTAAGAAAATTTGAAGTTTGCATTTATTTTCTCTGTTTAGTGAATTTTGATACTGACCTTGTCACAGTTTTGAGATCTAGACCACAGAGTTTAAACTCAACTTCAGCAAGTTTTCTTTAAAACATTTTGGTTATCTTGGGAGTTAACATAAACCTGGTGTTCACATAATCTTTGCTTAAAATTTGAAATGTTTAAATTATAGTGCAATCTCATTGTTTCTTAACCATTCATTGACTGATTTTGCAGCTAAAATATAATGGGAAGTCGGTACCTTTGCCATTCAATCTCGCAATCCTCAAATGGGCAGCTGGAACTCGCAAAATTCTGAATGATGCACAATTACCAAACACTGTCAGCTTCTATAACATATTTGGAAAATCTTGTGAGACACCTTTTGATGTTTGGTATGTAACTGTTTTATTAGTTTCTAAACAAGATGAAAATGCCATTATAATCCCAATTCTTTCAACAGTGCCTCTCTTTTGAAAATCAATAGAGTATCAAACCTCCCTAAAGTTATAAAATAACATGAACTTTTTCAGAATACAAATGTTACCCTGAAAATGTTGACTTATGTACCTTAAAGTGTTTGGATGGATGGTGAATTGAAGTAAAGTGAGGTGAAGCATCAAATTAAGAGAAAATAAAATATAAGGGGGTTACGATGGTCTATTTTTTTAGTGGCTTGAGAGGGAATCTTTTGACTTTGTGTAAAAAGAGGATTTTTTTTGTCATTTAGTAGAGAAGGGATGTTGCTTTTTTACTTTTTTTTTTTTTTCAAAGGAGGGAATTTTGAATTTGTGTACTTTTGATATGACCCTTGGTCTTTTCTTGTCTGAATAATGGAGGCTTTACCTCACCTCAATTCATTTCACCACCCATCCAAACACGCGCAGGTGCATTTGAACGCATTTAATAATCACTTGTGTTGTAAGTTACTCTAATTATTGTGTACCTTTTCTCTTTAATGTAGCTATGGATCAGAAACCTCTCCAATTGGTGATTTGTCCCGAACATGCCATACAATTGTAAGTGGATGCTTGTACTATCAACATGCATACGTGCATGCATTTGTGTGAATGCTGAGGCGCATATATTCATAGATATATTTATTTCTTGTTGCTGTTGCTTTCTTTCAGCCTCAGTATTCCTATGTGGATGGAGATGGGACAGTGCCTGCTGAATCTGCTAAGGTTCTTTTTTTAAGCATATTATTTTAATTGTTCATGTTCCATGAATTGATTCTCACTCAAAATAGTGGAAAACTGTGAAGCCTCCCTAGTGGATAAAATAGGTGAATGGCAGCAGCACCTTCTATTTTGAAAGATAGTTGAAAACCTTCTCATAGCTACCTATTTATCCTAATAGTGGGAGGTTAGCTTTCGAATACAGATGAAAGCTTTTTGTGAAATATCTTACTGACATACATTCATTGATTTCCATGAAGTCTTGAATTTTGCTGGTGGGGCTGGTGTTTTGCAGTCTGATGCACTGAGTGAATTGTATAAATACTTGAACTGAGAATAAAGCATGTAGGTTACACTTTATGCTGGCAATCCAAACGGGTTTTTCAGTTTGTAGGGGGCATGTGTTTGTGCTCTAGGTTTCATTGCAGTGGGTCACCGATCACAGGTATCTGGATGATTGGCGAATATGTTATAACTTTTTGCAAAACAATGTATTGATTAACTAAAACACACATGGTGATGGTTATGAGACCTCTCTTTCTATATTGCATGGATAAAATAACTAGGTTCTTTTAACCCACGTCTTACTATTCGAATAGTATCTAACTTACTATTGCATGAATAGAATCTAACTTACTATTCAAAGTAATAATAAGAATAATAATAATAATAAATAACTAGGTTCTTATTTAACTTAAGTGGCTACTATGAAGCTGTTATGTTCTTGGATGTTTCCCATTTAAAATAAATAAATAAACAGCTATACCAAATTATTTTTGCAGTTATGCTGCTTGGCGAACTGTATTCTTCTATAACCATGGCCTACAAATTTCCCGAATTTTGGGCATCCAGTCTAGAAATGTCATGTTTTTGTAACTTGATTTATAAAGGATGCTGTTGTCATTTTTGTAAACTTGACCACATCATCTTATTCTTTTTTTCGATTTTAACAACTTTGCCTTTTGCAATGTGGGAAAATCTTTTTCCCCAACTCCTAAAACTATAGACAGATCAAAGGTCTCAATGTTGTCGGTAAACTACATCCTTTTATGCAGGCTGATTCATTTGCAGCAGTGGCAAGGGTGGGAGTTGAAGCCGATCATCGAGGATTGTTAAGTGACAAAAAAGTGTTCCAACTCATCAAGCAATGGCTTGGATTGAATGAAAGCTCACATTGTTTAAGCACTGCAAGAGTGATGGACGAATGTACAAGCTCGAGTGCCATTTGATTGATTGGTTCGGTTGCTGCTGTAGTTCACATAAAGGAGGTCTATTCAATTGATTGAAACCTGATGGAAGTCAAATTTCTTTGTCTAGATTCTGTGCTCCATTTTACCATTCAAAAGATATCTAGACATTCAGCAATGTAATGGGGAAGTATCATATCATATATCATTATCAATTATAACCTTTTCCCTTGCTATGCTGGTTAAGTTGAGTGCTATTTTCATCAGACTTTTAAATTTAGGTTGGAAGTTTTTATGGTTGAAACTCTCTCTCTTTTGAAGTAATTGTATTCCAAAATAACAATGTATATCTTGGAGAGTTCCAACTTCCAATATGGATGCCGACCAACTTATGGTTGAAACCTTCTTGATGTTGGAACATGAATATTTGTGGATCTTAGATTGTGCCACAATTACAAATGTGCACTGGCAGATAATGCCTCTTGTACGAAGCCGGATTGCATGTCTGATTCCAAGCCACTTATTATTCTTGGCTTGAATGAGCGTGCACTGAAACAACATGTATTATCATTTCATCAAATCCGTCTCACATCAATTTAGGGTATGACTATACATGGCGTAAAAAAACAGTTCCACAGAAGTTTTCCTTGTGGAAAACAAATGGGTTTTCTATCCCCATAGGAATTTATTTTCCGAGGTATTGTGGAAAATTTAGCCCCTTTTTTATGCTTTTCCTTGAGGAAAAGTGGCCACACCAAATATGGAGTTTACTGTATCACGGAAAAACCTTTTTGCTATCTTCACTTTTTTCATTGAAAAAGAATTGCATAAATATGTCCTTAGGGTTGCCTTCAAGAAGGAATTTCAAAAGCTTTATCCGAAGCTATTGAAATGGATTTGGAAAGAATAAGAATCAATATATGGGGAAAGGATTTTTGACAGATTTCCCACGCATGACTTTTGGACCTATTTGTTTAGCTGGAATTGAATTCCTAGGAATTCTAAGAAATGTTTTCCCTAGGGGTTGGCTTAAATTGAAGAAACAGAATTAAGGAGAGATGAAAAATAAAAATCCATGAATGACCATCATAATCTCCTATTGGCTTGAAATGAATTAAGGAGAGATGAAATAAATATCCAGCCGTTGCCCTTGTAAATCAAATCCTAATAAAGTGGAGGTCCCACCTAAATCTCTACCTTAAAACCAACCCCTACCCCTCATAATACTTTCTTGGAGCCCATTTGACCATCAATTTCTAAGGATTTAATCCCATGCAAACAAATGGGCCCTTGGGAGTGTCTCAAATTTTCTCTACACTTACGGGAGACTAAAAAGTAACTATGGGGTAGCCGTATTATCCAGCAATTTTGATAATGATGGGCCCTTGCATCATCACTAGCATAGTTGATGATACAAATTGATACATTTCTGTACTTGATCAGCTTCTGACATTAACCTTGAACCGCTATCATTTGCTCTTCTTTTTTTTTTTTTTTTGATAACCCAGGGTATCTCTTGCCAAGCCCATGGGACCCTTTGGCCCTGAGCCCAAAGGATACTCAATTTTGGATAGCCAAAAACTAATCCTATGGGCACATGCAAACCCTCCTATCCACATACACCAAGTAAAACTATGGGAGGCAGCCAACAAAAGTAGATGTCGAACACAAGACCTCTCCTCTTCATGTGGCACAGAGTCCTTGGCCAATTGAGCTACCACTCTTTGGTTAAGTTTGGCAATATTAGTTGTCCGTGATCAGATAGATAGTACGTCTAGTGAGATTAATATTGACCTACAGATAAGTATTAGACGTTGAGCTAATATTCCTTTTGTTCCACTACCTTGCACTTCTGTTTGTTGAAAATGTAATTATTTCACTAGTGATTCGGCAGGTACATTTTTATGTACTTCTAAGTAGCTAGGTTTCAAGAAGTTCTTTCAGGAGAGCTAATATTTTTCCACTCCCGGCCAACAAGAACCCTACTTCCGTGACCATTAAGAATGAGACTGCTTTTAAGAAGAGCTATTAACTGTAACTTGTCGACCAGAAGACTGAATACCTGGGCTCCGATCTAAGGAGGTCACATCCACATCCATTCATTGATTACCCAAAGGTGAAATTACAACATAACTACATAAGAGAAACAAGGAAAACTTCCCAAAAATTATAAATTTTTTTGCTCATTTTCAAAAAACAGCACATGAAGATTTGACTATTTCAAAAAGAGTACAAAACTTTTCCATATTTTTTTTCGGTCAGGTCTTCTCCGTAAAAAAAATACAATAAAAAATGAAAAATGAAAAATGAAAAAAATTCCTTTTTAAGACAAGTTTTTATCTTCTCTTCTCCTTTCCTCTCCAAAAACACACCACCTTTCTTCTCCCTCCTTCCACCAATAGTTTCGCCTTTTTTCAGTGTTTTTTTTAACTTTCCCACCTTAATTGACAGAGTCAATTTTCACTTTCCAGCATCGATCAGACAACTAAAATATCCCACCAGAAAATAAATAAATAAAGAAATAAGGCATATGCTAGATTCATCAGATCCCATAGGTGTAGATCATCATAAAATGTCACTCATTGTGTAGTTGGATGCAATAGAAAAATTGCATATTCTTCGGTTGAGAAAGTCAAGGGCCACCCATGACATCTTCTCCATTGCATTTTCCCTCTAGTAATAGTAGGGTCATCATAAAACATCCCACCCATTGGTGGTTGATCAAGATTGGGTAGTTGGCCTCAGAAAACAGAGGAGATTCCAGGCCATGATAAGCAGACAGTCCTTCAGCTACTATTGTAGAGTACCCACAAAATTAACCCTCTGCCACCTCCAATGATAGTAGTCATCAGAATTCAGGAGGAATCTTGGCCTGTTACAAGGAAGCTCTTATGTAATCCACCATTGTTATCCTCAGAGGCAGGGACAAACATAAAATCATCTCAAAATATTATTCAAAACAAAATCTCTTTTCTATATAACACAGTATGATAATGCATAATGATACTCACTCACCCACTTATGTAACCATAATGACAAGCCTAATGGTTTTTCAAAAGAAAATCATCAATCACAGCCTTATCCCAACTATGTTGGGGTCGGCTACATGATTTTTGTTACTCCATTCTGCTCTACCCTAGGCGAAATCCTTGGATAGATTTTTTTTTTTTTTTTTTTTTGTTATCTCAGGGTATCCCCGACTTTGGCGGGACTAATCCTTGAGCCCCACGACCGCACCTACACAAACGGGGGACGGTTAACGCCTAGAGCAATTGATGCCAGGACCTTTGGGGAGCAAACCCAGTTTCCAAACCACCAGCCAACACCCGGTTGGGTGAAAATGACAGGATTTTATTCAGAAAATGTGAACTATACACGACTAACTATATACAACGGGACTCCAGCCTTGGCTCAGCACAAATACTATACTTCCAACACCAGCCTTGGCTTGCGCATAAGGAGGTGTTAAAAGCATCCTCCTGAAAAAGAGAGAGAATGGGATTTGCCTGACCAAACAAACACCATTGAAACTTTTTTTTTAACCTATGCAAAAAATTGAAGCAGATCAGACCCCTTCAAAGAGAATATAAAATAAAATCTGTATAAGCATGTTTTTGCACCATATATAATATTTTGAACTTCGAATGGTCGGGCATAGGCAGACAAAATTAAGTAAAGCTAGTCTTTAACAGATGGCAGTGACCTCCTAGCACAAAAAGAACCAGCAAGGAAATGCGTCTGGAAGTACCCTGAATCACAATTGATTTAAAATGGTTTAGAATAATGGGAGGTTCATATGTTTAGTTGAGCTATAGAGAGAAGAATAGAAGTAAGAGACTGCATTTGGCGGGATTCTCATTTTGCTGGCCAAAATCAATATCAGTAATCAGCACTGATAATGATTTGTAGTAGTTTAAGCGAAAACATAATGATTTGGGGTAGTGACTGGTGAAAAACACCACTACATTTGATTGGTTCTCAATTTCCAGGCAGACCCAGACAGAGCGGAACAAATATCCATCCACAATGTAATAATATTCAAACTGCTCCTAACTAAGGTACACCAAAAAAGCAAGCTAACTTTAAAAGAAAGAGAGGCAAGCCATCGACATGAAAAAGAAAAGGAAATTGAAGCATAAAACATAAGGAAAAAAACCAGTCAAATTCAAAATTATATTTTGAGAAATAAATCAGTTAATTTGAAGATGGTGTATTCTTTAATCTTTCCCATACGTCTGGACCTTCAGAGTGAAGACATACCAGATGTTTTACAAATCTTGCTTCCGAACATGCAAGAATGGTACTCAACGCCATCATGGATTTTACTACTCCTTTATCGCTTAACCATTTATACATTGAAAACCTAAGTTTGATCCTTCCTATATCATAACACAAATAAGTTGGAAATGGTATAACCGATTCCAAGGGATAACACAAACAGTTTACAAGGTGATCTATCTTCATCTCTATCACTTCCCTCGATTGGTTCAGCACCGAAGGAGCCACTCTGATCATGTTACAAACATCATGGAAATTTAATCCAGCATCCACCAAACAATTGAACCGGTCTTGTAGCAGATCCCCTCTGCCTCGGAATTGTTTCAAAGCTTTTGTCATCTCATCCGAATTCTCAACATACCCCATTTTCAACAAGAAATTGGTTTTCTCAAGAAGATAAATGTTATCCTCATAGTCTACAACCCGCAAAAGGCTGGTCTTCGAACGTGAAGCCAAATTGGTCAAGTGACATGGGTCCTCCTTGATCATATTGCACAATCTTTCCAATCCCATATTAAGTTTCTGCAATAGTTCTTTAGGCCTCTTCAAATAAGTACATGTACCCAAAACATGGGGGTGAGTTCGAACAATCTTCACAATGTCCTCTGTTTCCATCCCTAGTTCAGACAGAAAATGGATAGCATGCCACAAATTCTTTGAGAAATTCCTGGAAAGAACTCGAGGATAATGTAAGAGCAAACTCAAAATTTCATTCATTTCTAAACCCAACTTCAATAACAGCGCCACAAGTACATAGATCTTCATTCCAGAGTCATCAAACAAAAAATGGGGATGTCTTTTGAGCAATCTCGCAAAATCTTTCTTACTGCATCCCATTTCATTAAGAAAGCCCAATGTTTCAAAAATTCTATCCCACTGGTAGTTATTTTTCTCTGACAAGTGTTCCCCAATCCATTCATGTTCTATCCCCAAACACTTCAACTCCTCCATAACCCGAATGAGTACCTCATTAACCCCACCAATCAAAAGCAACGGGCAACAAGTAACAAACTTAATTACCATGGATTTGCTCAGACCAAGTTTCTCATATTCCAGAAGCTTTGAACTTAAAACCACTGAATCATACCCAAAAACTTCCTTTGCTTCCTTATACATCTTGCCAATTTTGCTGCGCGGGATACCATAATTACAGAGCACATGGAAGTTCTCGAGCAACACCTTGTTATCAGTTAGAAACATCAAATTCCGTGGGAGAAGTGGAGAAAACTCAGAAGGTCTCAAGCCCATGCTCTCAAAGAACGGTTCAAATTCATTGATGGGGTGGTAGCGCAGGAACCTGCTCAGTGCCCTCCTAATATCCTGCTCATCACCTACTTTTGAGAGGAGATTTTGAAGAAATGCAGGTGAGTTCTTGCTTATGTGCTCCGCGTCAGTGAATTGCAAGCTTCTCGTGCAGTGAAGATAGTCAAATAGAGCATCTTGGGCCTCTGTTCGTGCCACACGAGAAACTCGACTTGCAATATGGGAATCATTGGTCTCAGAAAGTGAGATTTTGGCAACATGGGCAGGTCTGGTACTGTAAAAGCTTTGGTTCCTTGGAGAACCAAAAGCTAATACGATTTTAGCAACTTGGGCAGATGTAGTACAACAAAAAGTATGGTTTTTGTGCAAATTGAAGAAATGGGTTCCCCTCAAGATGATGAAATTCTCTGAAACAACAGGAAGAATCCCAGATTTGCGGGATTGGGATAGCATTTTGCAGATGCAAGAGACTCCTAAGCGCAATCGAAAATCAATCATGTGGGTTGATGAAGGAAAATATATGGGTATCTTACAGAAAAGAAAAACCAGTAAAATCTATCAGTGATTATAATCCGTTTGGATTGGTTTTCTTGCTCTAGATTTTCTGGGTAACTCTCTTTCATGAACAAAATACAAGAACTGGGTAACAAAGAGGGAAATCTAGCAGTGATTTTCATGCATTGGGGTATAGAAACAAAGATCCAAAAATTTCAAACAACAACTCACATGGGGGTTATGTTTTTACCTTGGGTTTTGTGGGTTTTCAGCCATTTTTCTTCTTATGAAGGAAAGATTGCATTTTTTTAGAGTAATCTGGAGCTGATACTTCGATTCTCTGTTTCTGAGTTTCTCTGAGACCACCATTTGCAGAGGCTCTGCGCTTAAAACCCTAAAACATGAAGGTCTTGCAGTTTACAATACCAACCCGTTTTAGAAGATAATTCAGTCCAATTCGGTCTGGGTCGACCGGGCCGGCTCGTGATCTAAGCCCCGTCTATTTAAGGCCTGGATATAGCTACTGGGCATGAAAGCTTATTAGCCTGGACTAGCGCATTACTAAATTTATGGGCGAGGCCAGATTGGGCCTTTTAAGTGTTCGATGGGCCTGGCTACACCCATTTAACAGACAATACACAAATTGACATATAGAGACATAGGCCCAGCCAACTGACCTGAAAGAACAGGCCGAACCAGCCCAATTGGGTCATGGCTCATGCCCAGCATGGGGCTGAAGTGCCCCATGAACACCTTTATGAGACAGACAGTAGGGATGTGACTTGGCCTGGGCCTAGCTCGAGCCTGCATGACACCCACTTTGGTTTGGGGTTGTTCTGGACTGGGCTTGGAATTTGAATCCCAAATGGAACATGGGATCAACTGGGCTGAATTCACACCATTAGCCATTAGGTATGAATTGAGAGCCTCTTCTCCAGAGAGAGACAGGAGGTTGTAAAGTCAAGCGGTGGGGCGGAGACGTTTTCACATGCCATCCTCTCGTTGATAGATATGCATCTAAATGGGGCCATGAGCGGGACGGCATACAATTGATATGTAGTTTGTCTGGTCATAGGAGAACATTCTTCCAAGTATACAATATAAATAATGGGATGATTTTCTCCTACCATGCACTCTACATTTCAATTGGACTGATGCAATTATATGTAGTATGCTCATAAGAGAACAATGTCTAAAGTGTACCCCGTATATAATGGGGCAAAATTCTCTTGCACTATGCTCTCTTGTTTGGTAATTTACTACTAAAGTGAATGTGAAGTAATGCCTCCATTTAAGATATAAGAATAGACGAAGGGGTCATATCAAAATTACACAAATTCAAGATTTTTTCCTTCATTTAAAAAAAAAAACCCTCCAAAAACAACATCTTCAATCCCTGTAAATTAAAAAAAGAGGTTTATCCCGATAGCTTACCTCTAGAGATGACTTTTTTCTCCCCCTTCACAAAGTTTGAATATTTCCCACAACTACAATTACACCATTTTGGAACTAAAATAACTATAGTGTAGGCTACAACATAAGAAAAATGCATTCTTGTAAATGGGCTTGGAATTTTGGTTAATGAAAACATTGAAACTCATATTATGGCATTTGTGGGCTGAAAATACAATGGTGTAAATGGGTTTAGATGCAAAAATATAGCACTATTATGTAATTAAGATTTTGTGATCTACTATGCATTTTCTTACATACTTTTAGATCTTAGGAAATGTTTGGATATGTATAAAATAAAATATTTTTAGGTTTAAATACTAGAAAAATAAAATAGTACATAATAATATATTTTGATATTTTAATATAGTAATATTATTGTCGTTTGGCAGTTTCTAAAACATTCAATAGATTTTGAAATATGCCGATTGGTAATTATCCCATATTATAATATACACAGAATTCAATATTGACCTTGATTTTTAAATCAAAGAAATGATCAATAACTTTATGTTTTTGAATCAATGTTTTTTTTTAAATCACAAGACAATGACACCATTTCCTAGGAACTCAATTCAATGAAAATAAAAAATATCCAATTATATTTTCAAGATGAGGAATTCATGGTAAAGTGGATTTTTTTTTTAGGAATTCTATTCATGAAAACAAACATTTTATAAAATTTCAATATAAGGAATTTCATGGTAAAATGAGTTCCTTTGAATTTGTAGGAATTCAATTTCATGTGAACATATAGGTCTTATCTTTCATGACATAATGAGTTCCTCTGAATTTTTAGAGATTCAGATCCATACTAATATATTGGCCTAATCATATTTTAACAATAATGAATTTATTTTTTTAAATCCTTGAGAACTCAATTCAATGCAAACAAACAAGCCATGCTATATGTTCGGGATAAGAAATTAGTAGTAAAGTGATTTTTATCATTCCTAAGAATTATTTTATGCAATAAAATCAATCCTAAGCAAGACAGGTTTACTAGAATTCCAAGAGTCTTTCATTTTTATTATCGATTAATCAAAGTGATTTTTGGTGTTAGGGCCCTAACGCCCTATGCATTTTTCGGATCATGGAAAAATGATTAATTTTTTTGAAAAAAAAAGAAGGAAATTGAGAGATAATTAATTCATCAGATTCGAGGCCCACCTTTCATTGTTTATAATTTATCATCTTAACAACCACTCCCATTATGTTCATTATATCAAATTTCACTTTAATATGTAAAGGTGGATTATATTTATACACAGAGAGGTGGGCTACGTGTATGGTGCAATGACCAAAGATTTGGTAAAGGAAGAGGAAAAGAAAAATCATACCAAGAGTGAAAAAAATTAAAAATCAAGGAATGGAGATGTCTTAAGAAAAGAAGATTTGGGTAATTTTGTCATCTTCCCTATCATGGAGAAGGTATAGGGAAAATTAAAGGTTTTAGGAAAACGAAAGGCATTTCTAAATATAAGCTTCAGGGAAAAACCTCTTGAAAAAATCCACTTTTTACACAAAAATCAAAAAAATTCATTATCAAGCCACTTAAAAAAAAAGACCATCATAATTCTCTTATATTTTATTCTCTCTTAATTTAAAATTTCACCTCACTTTATTCTACCTCTTAAGTTATCAAAGGCAGCGCCATTACGGGGTCTCCTGCTTGCGTGGGAGGAAATTTTCCACGTATCTTGTACTTACTTGACCTGAGCTTGGGGCGGGGCCGCTTGCAGCTATCATCATTCTGTACGGTGAGGAATTAGACCATTCTGCACGGTAACAAGATGATGAGAATGCTTTGGAAATGCTTCAGTGGGTAGTCCACTTTCCACTTCCACTCGATCAACTTTCCCTGATTTTTCCCTTGACTTGGCCATGGAGGGGCTGCTGAAAATGCTACAATGTGCGTTTGTTACCATTCGGACAATGAGGAAGAAAGTAGGACTCCTAACTATCATGTAAACTGAAATCAACAGTTGGAAATCCTCAAATTAAACAAATCCACTTTGATTTAGTCGCTGCATCTATATTCAAGCAAGGGACTAGCTGTTACCATTATATGATGGACCCGACATAAAATCCCAGTCTAGTATAAACAAATATCCAATTTGAGTAAGGGGCAGACCTGGGCATGACAACTGGTTGTGCCAGCTAAAGGCGGGTCCCGCCGTGCCAGCTCGTGAAATTTCACAGGTAGTGTCGTGCCGTCCCCAGGCAGCTGGGGCTCTCAGCCTAGCACGGCCCAAGGCATGGGATTATTTGTGCCGGGCCGAGCTGTGCCCCGGCGGGGCTGGGTCGTGTCGCCCATGGTGCTGTCCACATGCCTCTTTAGAGATGTCAAATGGCCCGGGCTGGGACGGCACAACTCGGCAACCAACGTGCCGTGGGACGGCATGGTCCGGTCATGGCATGGCACGCACAGCACATTGGGGGGGTGTTGTAAAATAAAATGACTATAAGGGGTGTTTTGACCGTTTTACCCCCTCCCAACAGCCATAAAACGGTCATATTATGGGACTGGTACGTATTTGGCTAACAAGAGAAAGCATGAGTTGGCAGAAATTGAAGATTATGATCCAGACGAATATATTAGCGGACTAAAAATTTAACGTTTTTTCTTTTCTTCATTGTAATTTGTAAATGTAAAAGTCTTTTATTTTTTATATTTTTATTCTCCAAAAAGATTTTAAAAGTTTTGAAGGTAATTCTATTAAAAAAACCTTCATATAGAAAATATCCAAATGGTTATGTTCTTAGTGGAGTAGGTCGAGTTTGACCGAACCATTAAATATGTGTGTCATACTCTTCTCAGAGTGTATGTTTTAATTTTTTTAGTGTAACACAGTAGTTTTGTAAGCCGAGATAGCCAAAAGAGACCGGCACGATAAAACACGATAGGCACGAAGGTACGGCACTACCCAACACGACTCAAGCAAAAGGCACGTGCTAGGCCGACCCCAGCACGGCAGAGCCGCGAAGTAGCCATACCATGACGGCACGTGATAAGTCCACAAAATTGGGTCAAAAGCCATCATTTCAAGTGCATTTGTGGGCTTAATTAGGACAAATTGCATCATAGTTTTATGATTTCATGCATATGGGCATGAATTTGAAATTTCAGTTAAAAACCATTAATCTTGCATAAATTTGTGAAGTTAATAGTTTGCATGACCCCTGGGTCCCACCAATTAGACTCTAAGCACAATGGCCCCATTGCATTAATTCATTAGACATAAATTGCATTAAAGTCTCATGCATAGCATGCTTGCATTCCATTTAATTAATTTACTAGCAAAATAGGCCCACTCTAAGCTCGGGCCCAAAAATAAAATTATTTTTAATTTTAAAATATTTTCGAGATATTATTGAAAAAAGAAATCTAGAACAAACAAACATACCATTTTATATTGTTATTGGTAATAGAAATATTTTAGTAAGGACAAATATACCATTTTATCATTTTTAGAATTCCATTTATTAAAATTTATTTAAAAGTAAAATGTATGGAAAAATCACATAATTTGAAAATCAAACCTGAATTTATAAAATTTAATGTATTTTTATTTTTCATGTAAGAAGTCCACATAATTTTTTTTTAATACAAAATAAATTCTAACAAAAATATAACAATATCTTTTGAAAAAATAACCAAAACTTTTATATGAAATTGATGATTTGGTTTGTAGATATCACATAATTTTATAATTGTATAGACCTCATATAGTGCCCAAGCTTTATCGTCATGTTGGTCATGTGGTAAGCTACTATGTTTCATGCTAAATTCGAACCCTTATGTAGGAAAACATAAGTGGCTAACTTAAGAATTATTTTTTTCAAATGAAAAATTAATAAATTAAGAATCAAACTTTTTTTTTTTTGAAAGAAAGAATTAATAAAATTAAGAATCGAACACGAAGAAACAAGTAAATTCATTTACATGGTAAAAACCATTTTTCTTTGTATCTAAAATAATATAAAATGAGTTCAAATTTAATAGTTTGTACTTAAAGAAAAAGCTACTTTGTATAATACATGGATGCAACTGACTTTTGAAATTCAAACTCAAGGTCACTTGATCACTAAAAATAATTACACATAAGGTTTTTTTATATTTAAAATACAAATCTTCATTCACAAAAGAAATGAAATAATTTCATTGCATCATCTCCCTTCAACAATGCAAACACAGATCTCCTAGTGAAAGGAGGAAAAATTTAAAGAGAAGTATTTGATATAAAACATTGGGATTGCAGCAAATACCGATGAACATTAATTTTTATATTAAAAATAAATAGCTTAGAAAAAATTCCATCGATCGTTCACGAGTTTCTAAATAATCTGTATCTTCTTTACACGACCATTCAATTTGGAGTTGCCTTAAAAGGAGAATTTGTGTGCCTGCATCTACCAATATAATAAATAACTACAATAAAGTGAAAAGAAACAGAAACTCCACATTTTTTCCTTCCATGATTGAATTCTAACATAAAATATCACATTCCAGTCAAAATTTATATAAAAGTGTGGGAGGAGTTTCTAGTGATAGGAGTTATTGGAGATGTTGCAAAATTGAATGATAAAAACTAATGGGAGAAGAGTTATTAGAGAAGTTATTAAATGGTCAAAAAAACACATGGTCAAAATCAAATCCAATTCGCTTCATATATTATAATTGTTAGTAATTTAGTTATTTCATCTTTGTAGGAAGTAGTCATGCAAGGGGCCCACATTGAAAGATAATTTGAAAAAAAAAGAATAAAAGGAGAAGAAAGAAAAAGAGGGAACCACACACTGGGCATGAACCCCCATGCACGCCCAGTGATGGGGTGGGTCCCACAATTGCTACAAATTGGGATAATTCTCTCTTCCTCTTCGGTTTTCAAGAACTAGAAGCTTCCTTCAACTCTCATCAAGATTCAAAATTTAAACAAGGAAGGAGATTTCTAAATGAAATCAGAGATAGAGTCTTAGTTGGAAAGCTCTTTCAGAGAGATTTGACTCAGACAAGGAGATAGGGTCCATTGCAAATCAAAACTCAAAACTCATTCCCTTTTTAGCATGATAGCCTATCATAAAATGGCCATAACTTTCAATCTGACCATCGGATCGGTGGAATTTACCTATCGTTGGAAAGTTTATTTAGATTAGATGTCTGTGGAGCCCAAGATCTGACAAATCAGAGCTAAATCGACTAAGTTATGGGCCCAAAAAGTTTCATTACATTTTTAGGCGGGATTGCAATTAAATCCACACCATTGATGACCCATCTCTGCACTCAAGAGAAGATCTCTGATGGGGCCCACTGCTGAAATATTTGCACAACAAAGAAGTCAAGATAAACAAGAGAACAATTAGAATTTCAATTCATCTTTGATAAGGCCGTTGCTTGGAATGCAAGCCAAGTCAGAGAGTCCAAGATATAAATAACTCAAGCCACAAAAAAGGGAGAAAGAACCTATAAGAAGATGATTCCCCCATAAGGGATGTCCAAGCCATGCTGTCCTGGGTTTAGGGTGGGACGTCCCTTACTCCCCTCCCTTCTCTCCTCTCTTTCCCCTCTTCCTCTCTCTCCCCTTCTAGAATTAGGGTTCTTCTAGTTATAGGTTCTCCACTTTATTTATTTTTTTTGTTAAAAAGGTAGCTTTGGGCCTTGTCGAAGCAAGACGCAGATCTAGAAATGAGTAGAAGCTTTATACTATAGACATGCTATTAATGAAAAAATCAGTTTTCTTTTATGCAATGGCTGGTTAGATTTGCAATCAAGGCAATGGAAGAAGTTAAATATCCCTAACCCTTTCTTTTTGTTAATGCTTGTTTGATTAAGTTAATGATGTGCTAATCTAATGCTTTAATAGGCTTGTCTTCATACTAGTTGGTACCATCCATATTGTTTTTCTTAATGCAAGAGTAGGCTTTCGATTATCCATGCTTATTTTTTATAGATCCCGCTTTGGGTTTTATTCTCTTTGATGGTCTATGCTTAGATTTGATGGAAATGCTTAGGTAACTTTAGTAATTTTATAAATAAAAGGAGGTCTTGGGTATTTTATGAATTTTGTAAAAAAAATAAATCTCTTTTGAGAAATTGGTTTTTAAAGTTTTATCATCCAAATTTGGGTTCCAAATTTGGGTGCATTGATTAGATCCAGATCTAAAGTAGAAAACTGATCACGCAAGTGTTTTCAATGGAAAAGTGGTTTTGATTGCTTGATGGATTCCTATGCCTTCATCAATTTCATTGTCTTTGTTATCTCATTATCTCTTTACTTTAGTTAATTTTCTGCACTTTTAGTTATTTTGTGACATCATCTCTCTTAATTAGTAAGTTTTGTTCTTGAAGCGCTCTCTATGAGTTCGACCCGTACTTGTCGCTATCTATTCGTAGACACTCGTACACTTGCGATATTTTGATGATTGATTGAGATCACATGAGCACGGCATGGCATGTTTGATATATCTATGCCTCTTCTAATTTTTTTTTTAATTTTTTTTATATTAATTGAAAGAGACTTTATGGACTTTTAGGGGTTCTTAACTTGAAATAAAGTTGAAACTATTAAAATAAATGCACAAACTTTGAGCTAATTTACAAATGGCTAATAAATCTTTAATTTTTTTAACTTTTTTATTTTATTTATATAAAAAATAAAAAAAGTATATATATATAGGTCGTACCGTGCCGTGCCGAGGCCTAGGCTCCCTGGCCCAGCACTGCATGGATATTTTACGTGCAATGCAGTGCCGAGGCCCAGGGACCCCTAGCCTAGCACAACCCAGGTGGGAATACCAGGCCGTATGATATGCATGGCATAAGATTAGTAACTACCATTTTATTTGAATTTGGTAGTTGTTTATTTTGTCTTAAATGTTCTAATTATAGCCTTTTTCTTATTATGTAGGAATTAAAAGGAGCTGAGCATATTTGAACTTAATTCGGAGTGGTTTAAAACTAAAACCCCATTTGAGAAAGGTTATCTACAAAGAGCATGTAGGTTTGTTGGAGGAGAGCTAGAATTTCAAATTAGAGGTCATGAGTTAAAGACTTTGCACAATTGGAATTGTAGCCATCCTACGCAGGCTTTACTATTTTGATGATAACTTGTGGCTCAATACTCCGATTAAGGCAAAGTCAGACATAGATCTCCCAATTTTGACGTTTTGGGGGTCAAAACAGGCTGTCAATTGGAGGTATATGAAGGATGACGAATTTGAGTGATTTCTCTTTCTTTTTCTTCTTGTAATTTTTTCTTTTTAAAGGGAGGCTCTCTCTTACTCTATGATTAAGTTATTTTCTTTAATATTTGTTAGGAAGTGAAGGTGGAGATTAAGTGGTGTAATAGATAACTTTGAAGGCTTTCAATAATGGAGATTTGCTTGTTTATTCTTATTTGTTCTACAATACTTAGCTAATCCATGGATTAGAGTAGAGGATGAACACAAAACCAGTGAGATTGTTCTTTATTATTTTTCTATGTCTTTCCCTCATTATGCTTAATGAATTAATAGATTCTCATTCATGAATGTTATTCAACTTCTTGTTTTGCAAAGATTATTTAGAATGTCTTTTACTTTTTGTGCTTTATCTTGACATATCATGTTTAGGTTAAATTAGTTTAATGGTTTGTGCTTAACCTTGATAAATAATTATTAGAGTTTCAACATATTGAAGTGAATGGAGTCTTACGTACTAATTAGAGAATTTGATTTTTAAGAAATTCCAAAGCGAAATCTTCCAATCCAAGGTAATTACTTGCACACTGGGTTGAGTTTTATTGGGATAAGACTTTGAAGTAATTTTGGAATGATTCAATCTATTTTGGTGAAATCCAATATCATGATCTCTCTTTCTCTGATCAGTTTGTGTTTAGATTTTCTTTGATATCATTTTAGTTATTATTTTCTTGATTAATTGTGTTTTCGAAATCCGTATTATTAAAATTGATTGAGGATTTGTGGATCTTGTTCCTACAAATCTTTGTTGATCGACCCATATTTGCCATTATCTACTTAATAGAAATTTGTGCGATGGCGGTTAATTATTTTGAGCACATCACCATGCCGTGTCGGCCCGTTGACCAAGTCAACCACACAGGCACGATTTTTTCCATGCTGGGCCATCCCGTGCTTGGGCAACCCACCCAAATTTTCATACCTAGGTGGACCCAAGTACATCCACGCTAGGGTGGTTGGGCCCTTGACCTTGGTCCATTTCTAAAACCATAAAGAAAATTCTGTCTCTGCGTAAAAAATTCACATAAAAATCCCGTGTCCACCCCCAAAGCCCACACGAAAATCTTAGATTTGTTCCCAAAATCCAATTGCCCGTTTGGGTCCGCCACTGAATTTGAGAGTTCATAGATGCCTAGCTTTTAGACCAAAAGATAATCTAGAAATCACATTTAATCCATTTTACATTGTGTATATGTGACCCAGCTCAAAAAAAAAAAAAAAAGTATATCACTTTTGTTATTTATTTATTTAATGGCAACCGGTTTTAGCAGAATGAGCTCATCAATACAAGAAAAGTATATACTTGTAAGCTGTCAAAGAAAACACCATGTACAAAGAAAATTGTTTAGAAAAGTATATACTTGTAATTGCTGTCAAAGAAAACACCATGTAAAAAGAAAACAAAAAACTAAGAAACAGTAGGAGAGGAAGTGAATTATCCCACTGAATTCACAAACTCTGATGTCTAGTGCCTTCCTTGGTTAGAATTAATTCTAGGGGTTTTGAAATATTAGTCCTTTTTAAACCCAAATTTTTTCAATTTCATGACACAAATTCAGATAATCTCACTAGAGTCATTTAACTCTGGTCAATATTTTTTTTAAAACATTTTTGAACCATATCCCATGAGTATGGGATAGTCCCAAGATATCATGGGATTTATCAATTTTTGTATCATTCATTTTCTACAACTAGCAAATGAATTAATTTTGTATAGGATATGAGAAATGATATTTTGTGAGAAATAAATACACATCTAACCACTATTTCTTAAGTTCTATCATTTAGAAGATCTTTCCTCTAAGATGATGCATAAAGCCATGACAATCTCATGATATCATGGGATTTATCAGTTTATGAGACATACACTGTTCCCATGATATCAGGAGACCCGGGGTAGTTTTAAAAAAATGTTAACCAGAGTTAAGCAACTTGGGTGACATTATCTGAATTCTAGTCATGAGATTCGAAAAAAATTGATTTAAGAAGGTTTCCCAATTTCATGACCCACATTTGGATAATGTCACTAGAGTCATTTGACTCCGGTCAATATTATGTTCTTAGCTTTTTTGCACCATATCCCATGATATCATAGGATGTCATGGGATTTATCAATTTTAGTATCATACAATTTCTGCAACTAGTAAATGAATTCAGCTTTTATAGAACATGGAAAATGACATTTTTGTGAAAAGTAAATACACACCTGACCACCATTTCTCAAGTTCTATCATTTAGAAGAATTTCTCCCCAAGATGCCACATACAAGCCATGATATCATGAGACATTCTCATGATATCACGAGATTTATCAATCAATTTCTGTGACATACATTGTCCCCATGATATCATGGGCAAAAAAAAAAAAAAATTTTAATGCTGACTAGAGTCAATCGACTTTGGTTGCATTATCTGAGTTTTTGTCATGAAATTGGAAATAAAAAAAAGGATTTATAAAGGACTAATATGTCCGCTGCCCTATATGTGAGAGTTCAGAAGAATCTATTGAACATGCTCTTTTCTGTGTGAGCATGCGAGAGCCACATGGTTTGGCTCATATTTAGGATTGCTATCTCACTTCATTAGACCTATCAAGATCAAGGATTGGTGGATTTCCTTCCAAAACCTTTGTGATAAAGCCTTTGCAATAAAACGATCCCGCCAATCCCCCCTCCCCCAGTCTAAAGCTTGGGCCCTGGCCTTATGGAGAAGTAGAAATGATTTTGTCTTTAGAGGCATGAGTATTCAGCCCATACAAACTATTAACATTGCTAAAAGTATAGTTGGTAGCCCTATGAGCAACATAGATAAGCCGCCCAAAGAGTCACGCCCTTCCTCTTCTTCGCTTTTGTTGTTGGTTTTGTTTCTAATGAAAGCCTCTCTTTACCAAGAAATTAAATAAAATAATAGACTTATACGTCAAAACCCCTTAATTTAACTTAGGTCTACGACCTGAAAAGTTGACCAGACGGATAGATTGCCAGGTTTTTAAAGAATCAAAGCGGCGAGACTCATATTACTTTTAATCAATTACTAATCCTGTAGTCATGATTCCACATTGCTAGAGTTTGCCATCGCTGCATCTATTATTCCACGACATGTCGACGACATTTTTGGGTATGGTTGGATCAGGATGCGAATAAAAGGAAGAGTATCTACCATTCAAATTTGTAGCCAATTACTCCTCTGGTTTCTCTCTCTGTTATCTCCCCATGGGAACATACACCAGGAATGGCTCCGATCCCACAAGCATGGACCAATGAATATTCTTATGGAGGCTTTCCAATAGATATATTGCATATGTATATATATACCTGTAGTGGGGGCAGACCCAGGATGTTTTTTTTGAGTGGGACGGACTAAATTGGTAGTTGGGCTTTGGGGCCAAAACCTTAAATTTTTATGTAGATTTTGGGGGGGTGGACCCATGAATCTCATGTGGATTTAGAAAGTAGACCCAGAACTTTAAATTTTGAAAGCAAACCCACACCTGCCCCAAGACCATATATGTAGGTCCACCAAAGAAAAGTGATAAAAATAGCTCGCATGACTCTACATGTCTTTCTCTTCCTATTGACTTTCAAGATGAAAAAAATGACCAGATTGCTTTCCATGTGTCAAAGTTTATTTAAAAAGACACAAAAGACTTCATTCTCTCGTATCTCTCTCTTTGACTAACCCTCTGTTTGGAAAGAGGAGGGAAAGTGGGTGGGGGTGTGGGGGCGGACGTCGGAGAAAATGGAGGAAAAGTGGAAATTGATGGTGTTTGGGAAGGGGGGGAGGGAAAGTGGGGGTAAAATTCTTGTGGGGCTCACCTTAAAATTTTCCCCTCAAAAATGGGGGGAAAGTATGAGGGAAAGAGGGGATTCTTTGTAATTTTATTAAAATGCTCTTTTCACTTTTTCACAAAGTAAGGGTAAATTGGTAATTTTCTCTCTACCTCACAAACAAATAAAACACTACTTTTTCACTTTTCTTTCCCCTACTTTTTGACTATCCAAACAAGAGGAAGTAAAATTAATTTTCCCTCCCCTCCCCCTCCCCTCCCCATCATTTTCCTTCCCCCTCAAATTTTCCCTCCCCTCCCCCCTTCCCAAACATAGGGTAAGAGAGAAGAAAAAAATAAATCAAGCCTCTCCCAGTGGCTTGAAAACGTGTCTTTCATTTTCCATGTATAGGAAAATTTCTTCTGTGTTCTTCATTCACTGAGTTGCATAAATAGGTAGAAACAAAAGAAACAAGACGATAACCTGCAGATCTACGGTCCATGTTGCTTGATCCAAATTATCAAATGTACAACAGCAAGCCAAAGGGGTTTTCATTTGAAAGGGAGGGGCGGAGGCTTAAGCTTAGGGGGTGCATGGACCACTGGCCGTAGCCCTCCTGGGCTATTAATTCTGGATTCAAACTTGGGGTGACCACACCGAGGATCTTACACATGGGTCCGCCCCTGTTTGTGCATGGCTTGATACATATCAGTTTTTCGACTGACCACTCTAAAGGAGGGGTGCACAAAAAATCCGTAGATCCATATAACTGATCCGATCTGCGGATTTTTAACCGACCCGAAGCTCAACGGATTGGTGACGGATTGAAAATCTTATAATCCGTTAGCAACGGATCAATAACAGATTTCACCCTCAATCCGCGGATTCAATCCGATCCGATCCGTTTACATTAAATATAAATAAAAAAAACTTAAGGGGGTCTAAATATAAGTTAAGAGCTCTAAATATAAAAGAAGAAAAATCTTCAAGGGTCAAAATGTAATTCACTTTCATATATAAGTATAACAAATAAAACCCTAGACCAAATTTCACCCTAGCCTTGAGAGCATGCTCTTCAAATTTTCTTTAACATTAGATTCAATGAATCCAGTCCTCCACAAATCGGATCGGTTTTTAACAGTCACGGATTGGTGACCGGTTCCAAATCCATCAATCCATAGGTAATGGATTTGTGACAGATTTAGCCCAATTCGCACCAATCCGATCCGTGTACATCCCTACTCTAAAGAACCTGTAAATGCTACGAGGTTGTGAGGTCAAGTCATATTGCGAATTAAATAAAGGGGGTTTTATGAAAAAAGACACTTCAAATTCAATAAAAGTGAGACAGGATCCAAATATTTCATTAGGAGTCCACAAGATTAACGAATAATCTAACATTCTGTGATATCAATGATTGGAGGCAAATTTGCCGAAGATGACATAAAAGGTTAAAAAATGGATCTACTATCATTATGAAGTGTTTGGGTCCTCTCTTAAATTGTCAGGGTCTTCTTTTTCTTTTTTTTCGAAATCCCAAAAATACATATAAAAACCGTGCATATATACTGGTAGATACACTGATATAGCAGCCCAAGGGTTTTTCCAGGGTATAAAAGATGCAAGCAGAGTTCAATCACATGCACTACTGCTACTGAGGTGAGTGAGTTCTCTAACTTAACGTCCAAGCCAGCTTATTATTTTTAATTTATTTTGTTGCCACCTTTCCTTTGTTTTTGAACATATATCTTACCTAAAATCCATCTAATCAAGTCAACGAAGCAGCAGTCCTAATTTCAGACTGATGTACCCAATTCACTGATGGTTTTTCTCACAATATATTTGCATGATTCATAGCCTGTAAACTTAATTATAGGATCTGAAGGTAAGGATAAGATCATTTCATATTGGGGTCTCCCCTAATTCATGTCCCAACCCAAAAGAAATTAAAATCCTCTCTTTTGAGGAAATTAAAAAAAAAAATTGCACTATGAAAAAGGTGATGTACCAAACAAAAATAGAGTGGGTTGCACAGAGAATCAAAACAAGTCCCCTCTCAATCGTAAAATCCTTTTGTTAGATAAATGTTTCTTGGAGGTGGTTTGGGAATTTGAAATGCTGAAATTTAAAATGTTGCTAAATTCTGGAATTCCTGAATTCCTCGTTTCATTCATGGCCAGAATTTCTGCCTGAGAAATTTTTTAAAACATATTTCCACAAATTCCCTATTTCATAGGTAGAAGAATCTCTAACTGGAATTCAAGTCTTGTATGTGTTATTCACATATAAATTCAATCGTAGATTGCCCACCAATATATATACTATATAATATACATATGGACCTCACTTAATTGAAAAATACAGCATTCAAACTTCACATCCTGTTGCAGTGGTTTTTTTTTTTTTTTTTTTTACCCCAGCTTTAGTGGCTGGGGCTCTTTTTTTTTTTTTTTAATTATATAGAGCCCGGTACACCTAGGAAGGAAGCACACGGAAGTGGAAAGAAAGCCCGACACATCCGAGAAGAAAGCCCGGCACGCCCAGGAAGGAAGCCCACCGAGGTGGGAAGAAAGCTCGCATATACACTGCAGGAATATATAAGGAGGAGGTGGGAGTTGAACCCTTGACCTCCCCAATAAGAACCTAACTCCTTACCTTCTTTTGTTGCTGTGGCTTGAGAATCGAAAATGGAGATGACCATTGTGAAAACCAAAGACGGTCTTCTCGTCACTTCAAGTTTCATCCGTGGGAGAATTCCAGAATCCTTTGGGTTGTAGGATTTCAAATCCACTACATAGAGACATTTGAAAATCCTGGAATTCCAAAATACTTTAGAATACTTGAATTATAGTAAAAAAAAGAACATTGCATTTCTAACAGCAATTCCGGAATTCTCAAACAACTAAAGTCTCACTAGAAATTCTGCTAAGTGAAATTCAAGAAATTCTGATTTGGAGAATATTCGAATTTTCTAATATAGTGGAATTCCTAAATCTCCCTTTGTAGTTGAGCATCTAGAGATTCCACAAAAAACCAAATGAGCTATAATTCTATAGATTTCTTTGAATTTTCCAATATAGTGGAATTCATGAAACTCCCTTTGTAGTTGAGCATCCATAAATTTCACAAAAAACACAAAGGAGTTAAAATTACATAAACTTGAAAGGTCATTTGAAACCTTTTACGAGGTAGAACATTTAAAATTCTTATAAATAAACACGACATTTGTAGATGTTAAAGGGCCTGTTTGGCATCGTTCTCGTATTGTTCCCAATTTTATGCTCGGATTAGGTCGTGCTGAGATCGGGTTGTGCCGAGTCTATATTCTGCAGAATTTGTTTAGCAACATTATATTAAATTACTCTACTAAAAATATGTTGTACAGAACTTGTTTGGTAACATTATAAAAGTTTTGCTCTAAGGAGCAAATATAAGATTTATACAATGTGGGACCCCACCTTTTATTGTCTATAGTATTATTATTATCATACATGGGACTCACCTGTAGAAATTACAACGTGCTAACCGCCTTTAAAAATTAAAACATGGAACCCATATCCAGTGGATTTATAATATGGGCCCACCTTTATAAGAATTATAATGTGGACCAACTTTTTGTGAACGTAAATATGGAATCTACCTTTAGAAATTAAAATATGGGCCCACATTTGTAGGATTTACAATGTGGGTCCACCTTTTGTAAACGCAACCATGTGACACACAAAGCCTACCTTTAGAAATTAGAATGTGTTGCACACCTTTAAAAATTAGAACATGTGGTAGCACATTTATAAAATTTACAATGTGGGCGCACCTTTATAGGAATTATAATGTGGGGCCATACTTTCTGTTAATTGTGAATACGAGACCCACTTTAAAAAATTACAATGTGGTACCCACATTCAGAATTCCAAACATAGGGCCACCATTAAAATGTGGGGCCATACTTTTTGTTAATTGTGAACACGGGACCTGCCTTTAAAAAATTACAATGTGATACCCACATTTAGAAATCCGAACAGAGGGCCACCATTAAAATGTGATTGTGGATGAGAAACCCACCTAGAGAAGTTACAATGTGATGCCTACCATTATAAATTACAAGATAGACTTCAAATTCATACAATTTATAATGCGGTTCCACCATTATAGAATTATAATAGGGGCCCATCTTTTGTGATTGTGACCATATGACTCACCTCTAGGAATTATAAAGTGGGGCCACCTCCTTTTGGATTGTAAACATGTTGCCTACATTTAGGATAAATGAAATGATTTAGAATCTTCAAATGATATTCTTTAAAAGGCAAGAGATAAGAAAGAAACAATTATGCCAACAAGTTGTTTCTTAAAACAAACAAAGTTTTTTTATTCCAACTTTCTTATGTCAGCCGGTTAAGATTTTGGGATTCCTTCTCATAGAAACAAAATTTGGAACAATCATTTATACATACCAAATATGTTTTCTACACCCTTTATCTTGTGGGAACATTTGAAACAATCATTTACACATACCAAATATATTTTCTACACCCGTTTATCTTGTGGGAACATGAAAACACCTAAATGACACGATGGCAAATGCAACAAAACCATCATTTCATATCTTTAAAAAAAAACCAGCACACCAAGAAATTCTTGTCCAAAATTCCACCAGAAGAACAGGATAAGAACACATCTGTGCAATGCAAAAACTCCACAGCAAAGTGGAAACCTTTTAAATTCTGATTTTTCTCTTTCCAGTTTTAGGATTTGCTAAACCATGGCAATAAATCTGTAATCCACATGGATGGCAAGCAAAACAGACAAAAAAAAAACCATTAACTATCACATCATTCAAATAATCCTCTCTGCTTCCCGGCAACAGCCTTTGATCCTTTGTTTTCTCTCATTTGTACTATTCTTCCACACTTGATACTCGTCAAAATCATAAACAACTCACAAAAAACCAACTGATAAGAGATTAAGAGAAATACACAAACAAATCCAAGCTTGGGAAACTTCTCCTGCTACAACAGTCCCAAGAAGAAATCAAAACAACCCCTTCAATTTCTCATCATCTTCTCCAGGCACCGATCTTTGAAAACAAACCAAGATGGCCAGAACACTACCTTTTCTCTTTCTGACCTCTCATAGAGGTGCAATCTCATGCCTTCTCCTCACTACCTTTCTCTGTTCAATCTCCTACTTTATTGGTTTTTACCAGAACTCAAAAATCATCTTCATAGCTGACCCATATTCAGGCCCCAACTGCCTCCATCCCAATCTCTCCACCTCACAACACCCTTCAGTAATCTTAGACTTTGAGTCCCATCACACTGCTTCTTTCGCTCCAAGTTCCAATTTTGACCTCAAACCGATTGAATTCTGCCCAAAAAACTTCACTGATTACTGCCCATGTCAAGACCCACTTCGAGAGCGGCGATTCGAGATGTCCCAAATGCTTCACAGGGAGAGGCATTGCCCGGAAGGCGATGAGAGGGTGAGGTGCTTAATTCCGAGGCCTGAGGGGTACCGGACGCCTTTCCCATGGCCAAAGAGCAGAGAATTCGCTTGGTTTGCTAACGTGCCTTCTAAGAGGTTGGCTGAGAGTAAGAAGAAGCAAAATTGGGTCAGATTGGAAGGGGATCGGTTGGTTTTTCCGGGAGGTGGGACGTCTTTTCCTAGTGGGGTGAAGGGGTATGTCGATCAGATTGCGCAGATTGTGCCGTTGAGGACAGGGGATGTGAGGACTGTTCTTGATATTGGTTGTGGGGTGAGTGGATTTGGTGTTTTGTTCTCTGTATTTGATTTATTGATTCTTGTCTGGGGTGTGTTTGGATGCTGCTGAAAATTTAATATGTATGCAGAATGGATGGTTATGGTTTATCTATCCCTCCACTGTTTGTTTTGGGGCTTCTCATTAATATTAGGTTGGATGCTGTTTGCTTTGCTATTTATTTTCCACCCCAAACCAAAATTGAGTAATTGTTTTGGGCTGAGATGGAAAAGTATAGACAGATAATTTTGCACTTATTGTGGTCTCTGGTTTCAACATTTTTATGATTCAAGGCCTCAGGGGTGGAGACTGGAGATGCTTCCATTTGCTAGAATATTAGAACTGTAAGTGAATTGGGGATGCGTTAAAACAAACATTTGGGTGTTAGCTGATTTTGTTTTTCCATTTGGATTTCTTCTTTGTGATGAGAGAATCACAAAAGATCACTGGAACTGTTTATAATACAAGCCTCTTTCCCTTATCCAATCCATCTAGGTGGGCTGATAGAGTTTCAATGCTTTCTCTTTCTTATTTTTAATCGTGTATTTTGGTCTTTATTTTAATTTACTTTTGCTTGATTTCTTTCACTCTTGAATATTGAATCTGTTGTGCTTGTTAAAACAAAAAAAAGTTAGACTGTTAGCTGGGTGCATTTGGATGCACTATTCTTTTTAGCAAAGTAAATGTTTTATTGGAATGGATGTTTTCTGGTCCAAAGTGTGTTTTGGAAATCATAGACAACATTATTTTCCCACCTCTCTGCATTCATTATCAGAAAACAGTATTGGCACCTGCCACAATTGAATCCCAAATTTTGCCAAACTTTTGTTACTTGTTTCCTCATCCACTTGAAATCAGAGAAAACAATTGAGGGATACTGCTTTTTGCCTTTCCCACCCCAGATCGCTATCAGAAAAAAAACAGTGTCTGATTCCTGTGTTAATTGTACCCAAACTGCAATTGCCACAATCATTGATTGTCTGTTCCAGCATCCGCTTGGCAATGTGGTCACACCAGATAAGATATTTGTTGTCACCTTTTCTACCACAGATCCATAGGTTCTTATTTCTATCTTTGATTCAAGTTGTGCATTTTGTCCTACAATTTCATTGTCTTTGGCTCAGTGAAGATGAAAGGTTCTTATAATGTTGTTTTTCTTGTTTTAATGAGTTTCTTTTGCATCAATTTGATTTAGCTAATTTTGCACTAGGTCTATTGCTGGGTCTGTTACAATTATGGTAACCTAGGACAAGATGAAAGCTTGATATTATCTTTTATTATTTATTTTTTTAAATATGTTTTTAACTATGTCTGTTTGAATTGACACTGTCTATTTTGAGTTGACATTTTGGTTTCATTGGGTCTACAATGGTCATGAATTAAACCAAGATGAAAAAGAAGAGTTGCTCATTTTTAAAGGGCCGAATAAGGAAAAGCATTGAAATCCATTCCCTCATCCAGAATTAGCATTTGCTACTTGGATTGGATGCCTTTTGTTTGCCACTTTTGAGGGGATTATGATTTTGAAAACGTGACCTATTTACATTGCTATTCCTCATACAAGCCATTCTTTTGTGCTGAAAATTAGTTGTTGAAACTTGAAAGGTTCAAAAACCTTATTAAACTTGACTGGATTAAGAAAGATCGAGTTATTTAGCCAGGGCCCGTCAAGCTTTTTTCACCCTTAAAGGAATTATGCAATATACCTGACTGAAACCAAATCTCTTCAGCATCTCAATAAAAGCAGTTGAGTTGTCGTTTATGTCCTGAGATTAATAACTTTGAAACACTTCTCACAATAAATCTACAACATTCAAATGTTAGTGCCAGACCAGAAAAAGGAATTGTAACTATTTGGCTAGTTTAGCTCATGTACAATGCTTGGAGTTTTCAATTCTTTAGCTCCCTGCCACTGATTGTCAATCTTCAACTAATTTTTATGTGATTGTTGTGAAGATACAGATACCCGATGGGTCTGCTATATCTATATCTTTGCAATCATGCTATAATAATGCTATTATGCAATCATGACCGATGCTACAATCATTTTGATTGATTTCCTACCTCTACCTGATAAGTCTCCAACTTCATAGTCTTCTAAATTAATTCCATACCTGGGGATTAAAGTAACATTTCCTTAGGTTGCAAGCTTTGGCGCCCAATTGACGGATTTTAACATTTTGACGATGTCGGTTGCACCAAGAGATATACATGAAGCTCAAGTGCAGTTCGCCCTGGAACGTGGACTACCAGCAATTCTGGGAGTACTCAGCACCTACAGGCTACCATATCCGTCGAGGTCGTTTGATATGGCTCACTGTTCACGATGTCTAGTCCAATGGACTGGTTATGGTAAGCTAAATTCTGCTTTGTGCAAGCATGCCTTTTGTTTGTAGGGGAGCTTTAAATAGTTTGTTTTTATTAAGCTGTAAAAAGATAAAATGCCTCTTTTCTGTTAATTTATGCACCTTGTTTTGATGATATGGCAAGGCTGTGGGATCTTTTTGCTACTCTTATTTCATGAGATTGTAAAGGTACTTAGACATCATTACTGGGAAGCTGTTGATTGTTTAAAGCATGGTTTAATAATGAATGTCAGGACGATGAAGGTGAAACTTCAGGGGTACTTATTTATGTCCAAAGTTTAAAATGGAAAGACAATGTGGTCTTTTTTTTTATGACTTCCTTCCAAATCAGTACCTTTATTCATGCTCACAATGCATTGGAATGGAAGGAAGAGATTAGGAACATACCACCCATAACGTGGTTTCCATCTCAGTGTGCTGCAACATGGCTGCGTGTGTAACTATGCAGTTCAGCCTTCGGTTTGGGAGAACTCTGATTTCAGGGGTTCAACTACATTACCTGCTAGGAAAGAGGAAACCATCTGGTCTACCTAATTGTTGTGTGTTTAAAACATTTTATAACAAAATGCTAGTTCAATTTAAATAAATAGAAAAAATCCATATTTCACTCTGTGACTCTGCGTTGGGGGGTGGGAATACTTTAAACCAGAGTGGCATTGCTGAATGAAAGAATTGACAAATTCTTGAAACATGAGAAACCCTCTTTTTTGAATCAAATGTCCCTACTCCCTACCATTTTTTAGTGTGAAGCTACTCATAAAAAGATTCACCTCATCTTTGATAAGTTACCCACCAAAGTTTTAGGTAGCAAATCTCCTTGTGTCTCCTTTTTGCCACTCCACCTAATTACTTTTCACTTGTGTTTGGTTCTCTTCTTTGTTCGCATCCCTACACATGAACAAACCAAATGTATAGCTCAAGCTGCCAAATGTACTCTACTTGGAGATTCTGGTGAATGAAAAGGGTTATGTTGCTATGATCATGTTGTATGATGTATGTGCATTTTGTGACGTTTGAAAGTTTAGGGTACGAGATCTCTAGGTTGGTCTACTCAATAAAACAGCCCAATAGTGTGCAAAAACAATAAACTATGCAGTGGAAATAAATAGCAAAAGCACACACCACAAGGACACCAGATTTAGCGTGGAAAACCTAACCGAGTGAAAAATCACGGATCCGAACTGGATAAGCAATCAAGCACTGTGAATCTTGCAATTACAAGAAACTCAGATTTCCTCCCCAGATATCCCCTACCTAAAAACTAAAGTTAACTTGTGTCACTTCACACTTCAACAACTTCACACCGTTGATTGCAACAGACTCAAATTTGCGCTTGACTCCTCAAATCTTCTACGCAAGAAGATGATCTTCTACAAGGGATGCAAAAGAAACTGGCTCTCTAGAGAACTCAGCAACACAACTCTTAAATAAATCTCTAGATCTCTAATTCAGAACTTGAGAGATGATTTGTCTGTCCATCTTTGGGTTGTGAGAAACACCCAATATATAGCACCAAATTTATGTAAGAGACTCCTAGTCATAATCCACTAAGAATATCAGTTTGTCTCTAATTTCTTCTTAGAGTCCGGATCCAACTGGGCTTCCCGCTCCATTCTCCATGCTCGCTATAGCGAGCAGCATTCTCACTATAGCGAGAGTGCTCTCTGCCTCCTTTTTGGCCTGACACACTTCTATCACCAATTTGACCTTACAATGTTGTTTTAAAGGGAACATATATTTCTCCTCTTTTTGTCTCTGATTAATGTCAAGGTTTCTCAGATCTCCCATCTTCTAGTATCTGAAGATCATCTACATCTTTTAGGGCCTGTTTGTTTAATGTAATTGAATTCCTAGGAATTCTAAGACATTGTCTTCTGGAAGTGGTTGAAAATGAAGAATCACAAGTAAATATCCAAAAATGACCATCTATAGCTTCCCTTAAATGGAAATTGAATCAAGGGAGATGAATACCCAGCCATCACCCTAGTAATTCACATCCTAGGAAATTGAAGGTTCTACATTTCTACCTTATATTGTTCCCTACTCACCTCATATCCTTCACCTCTCATATCTTTAATAATCATGCAGTGGAGCTCATTTGGACATGTATTCCTATGCATTCTATGCAAAAAAACAGGCCCTTAATTATTAGGGACAATATGGAGAATTCTATATTCGATGAGGTCAGACATCAGGTCATACTCATTTTTTTACACTCTTGGTTTGCCAGATTGTCCTTCATCCTCTTTGGAGGATCCTTCTGGCACGATTGCTCCTCCATTGCTTTACCATCTTCCACTGCTTTGCCATGTTCTGAGTGTTTCCAATCCTCCTGAAAATTTTGGATTTTCCTTTGATATATGGATTTTTTTCTCTTTATTACCTAAGGTTTTCTGTCTGCTCTAGCTAGCTTATAAACATGCAATACAAGAAAGAATGCTTGCACCATGCCTTGATGGAGGAACTGTTGTCTCTAAAAGCTAGCAGACATGGGGTTTTGTTTTAATGATGATAGTTAAATCATTGCTAGCAGATAGGTGTATCCTATTAAGGACTTAAGTTGAATGACTCTAAGAATGGATACAAAGCCCGTTTGTGACAAGACATTTGCTCCGGCCCCCAAATAGCAACAGTTTTGTCTATATTGCCACAAGTGGATTTTAAAAATGTGTTCTTATATAGTGATCTTTGTGAGACCATCTACGTGTCCCCCTCCACCTAGATATTTTTGTGACTTATAAGTTATAACTTCGTTTGTTGTTTGAACAAATCACTAGTTGAGAACTGACTGTATGCTTGGTTTGAAAATTTTGATCTGCTATCATCAAAGATGGCTTTATCGAAAAAGGATATGGATGTCATACTTTATTTATGTTGATGATACCATCAACTTAAATCAACCTAGGTTTGAGTAAGGAAAAGCTTGTTCATTTGGATCACTCCAGAAGGACAAACTACTTTGTTGATTTATGTTGATGATGCTATCATCTTTTTTGATGGTTTATTGGGAATGCAAGATTTGAAGGAATGCAAGATTTGAAGGACCATCTTCAGTAATCATACAAAATGGAAAATCTTGGTTTCTTCCAATTTTTTAGGGTATCATTTTTGTCAATGATTTGTTGGGAATACAAGGTTTGGAGGACAATCTTCAGGAGTCATAGAAAATGGGAGATCTTGGTTTCTTCCATATCGTTAGGGTGTATATCTATAACAAATTCATTCTGATCGGTCAAGACAAATATGCTGAGGATCTCATCTCTTTAGCCCATCTTGTAGGCAGGTAGACTGCCGACACTCCAGGGTTAATGTGAAATTTCAGAAGATGTTTGCAGCCCTATCAACCTGTCTCTGATCCTACTTTATTTGCTATTGGTTAACTCATTTTGCTATCTCATATGCAGTGAGAATTTTCAATCATTTTGAGGAGATGTTAATTAGGTAGGGCATCTTGATTCTAGAAGATAAACTATGGGATGGTTCATTATCCTTGTTAATCAATCATACTGTAGAAATGAAAAAAAAAAAAAAAATCAAGTTATTATTTCCCAATCCTCTATTAAAGTTTATTATTATTCGATGTCTTCTGCCTCTAGTGAGATTGTTTGGATTCAATGACCTTTGAAGGCACTTTGCCTCTCTTCCATCGAGGCCACTCGAACCGCCCTACTTTAGGATGATCATAAAAGTTCTACCTAGATTGCCTAAAATTGCGTACATGTGGAACCATGGTTCAAAATAGCGGCCGCTACACATTATCGGCCATAGCGGTTGAGGCCATTATGCTATTTTGAAAATAGCAACGCTACCGTTTAAAACCTAGTAGAGCCAAGAAGATTTAATTTAAAAGACCGTTTTTCCTATTTCTTCTCCTCTGTAACATTCCTAAAGTTGTCTCTACCCTAAGATGGTTCCAAATCACTACAAAAACACAAGATTGACCGCTACACAGATTTAAAAAAATTTTACCACTTAAAAAATTCACACAGTTATGCCACTACATATCGTTGCAGCCGCTACGTATCGCCCGCTACCTATGATATCCGGATACTTGTACAAGCCCAACGTATCCATATCGGACCGATACGGCACTTGTATTGGTACTTGATACTGCACTGATACTTCTAGGGAACAAGTTTAACATATCCTACTTATAAAGTCCATTATTTCATATAGTTATTTTAATATTTTTACTTAGCACTATAAAAATGCTAGAAAGAGACAAAAACAATGATAATTTCATTAATTCAAAGGTGATCTAAAGAAAAATTTAGGACACCCGTATCCGTATCTGTGTCCTAGATTTTCAAAAGTGAGGAGTCATATCCTCGATCCCCATGTAAGTGTCTGTATCCATATCCGTATCTGGATATCATAGCCCGCTATGTACCGTTTTGGCCATTGGCCGCTACGCCCAGTGTAACCGCTATTTTGATCCTTGTGTGGAACATATTGATTGTAATGGAGAACCAGAATTCATGTAGCTTTTGATGCTGATGGAACATATTGAGTTTGAGTCTTTTTCGATCATATAATACGTTTCTAAAGGATTGGTAGATCTTGTTTGTACATCATCATCACAGTATCAGTTGGCAGATTTGTTAACCAAAGTAATGTGCGTGGCTCTTCATGACTTTCTTGTTCGTAAACAAATGCTACATGATCCTTGACATCAATTTGCAGGGAAGTGTAAGAAAGAGGAGCATAACATAACTATCATGAGGAGCACTGAGAATGAAGAGGAGATTGTCGTTCTATCTTTGGTTTGATGTGTACATATGTATGCTAATACTGCATCATAGAAATACTTAGTGACAAATAGCTTTCACCCTAATCAAAGTGATTATACGTGATTGTATAAATCACTTGGAGGTTATATAAAATGGTCGACCCTCACGATGAGGGACACATGTTTCCTTAAATTTCTCATTTCTTCTCTTTCCTTCTGTTTCTAGCATATTATGTACCATATATCTCAGGCAAATTTTATATGCACATGCACAACGTACCTTATGATTGCCACAGAACTGATATATTGCATTTGTTTGCTAGTGCTAGAGAATTTAGCTCGTTGCTGAAAGATCATTTTTCAACAGTAACTCGTTCCCCCCCAGTGTTCCCATATAAGCATGTGCTTTCTAAATGGATTCTGATTTCTTTTGCTCAGATGGACTATACCTGATGGAAATTGATCGTGTTCTGCGGCCTGGTGGTTACTGGGTTTTGTCTGGTCCACCCATTGATTGGAGACACAATTACAAGGGCTGGCAGAGAAAGCCTCAGGACTTAGAGAAAGAGCAGGCCAGTATAGAGGATCTTGCAAAGCGATTGTGCTGGAAGAAGATTGCAGAGAGGGGCCCAATTGCAGTATGGAGAAAGCCTACCAATCATGTTCACTGCATTAAAAAATCGAAGATTTTGCAGTCCCCTCCTTTCTGTGCCGCGACTGATCCTGATACTGCTTGGTAATTGTCTTTTCTTTGTTTTTGTTTTTATTTTTAATATTTGGCCTAGCTTTCTTCCAAAATGCAGAAATACCCAATTGTTGGAAACAGCTATCCTTTGTTCTTGACTTGAATGCTTCTTAGATGTTGATGGATGTAGCATGTACAGAAAAGAAGCCCATCAAGAACAGCCCAGCATAATAGATTCCCTGCCAAAAGTTGGCCGGTCTGCTTATCCATTGTGGCTTTGAGACCCCAAACCGCCTGGGTAATCCCTGAGGCAAGACCAAGCCAAGTGATTCTATGAGCAAAGAAAGGGGAATCCGCAGGGGTAAGGGTGGAGTGCTTCAGTTAGCACCGCGAGGCTTTGTCCAAGTCACACATCGGAAATATCTAACTCCTGACCTTGGGCTTATAAATCAAACCTCGTCTTAACTCAACATGATGTGTTTTAAAGTCACGTGGCCTTGGATCCCATAAAAACTCCGAAGTTAAGCGCTCGGGCGGGAGCAGTACCAGGATGGGTGACCCCGTCTGCGAAGTCATCGCGTGTGCACGGGGGCCAAAGCAAAGAATATCATGCTAAGTTGGGCAGGGCTATGACAGTGGCAATGCATTATTGAATGTGGACGACCAGTCAAGTGTGTGTTTATTCATTCTAGCAGTACCAGAATGGGTGACCCCTCCTGGGAAGTCATCTCGTATGCACGTGGGTCAAAGCGAAAAATATCACACTGAGTTGCGTGGGGCTGTAACAGTGGCAATGCATTATTGAATGTGGACCACCAGTCAAGTGTGTGTTTATTGGTTCTTGCTTGACATTGTCACACTTGAGTAAGGATGTCAATGGTCAGGTCCATAAATGGGCACAAAACCAGACCCAAGCAAGTTTGTTAGACCTGATCTCACTGTGGACCGAATACTGAACTGATTGTGGATTGGGCCCAAATATGCAATTAATTTATTTGATTTATTAAGAGTTGTTTGAATATCTCATTCTCTGTGAATGTCTCCATGTTAGTACCTGTTAAATTGATTGCACTGACGCGTCTGACGATCTCAACAGGTACAAGAAGATGGAGGCATGCATTACTCCTCTTCCAAAGGTGAATGACCTCAATCAAGTGGCTGGAGGGGATTTAGTGAAATGGCCTAAAAGATTGAACACTGCCCCACCGAGGATCATGAGTCGATACATTAATGGGGTTTCTGTTACAGACTTCAATCAAGATAATGAGCTATGGAAGGAAAGAGTTACGCACTATGGGAGTGTTTTGAGTTCACTCAGTGCTGGTAAATACAGAAACATCATGGACATGAATGCTGGCTTAGGGGGTTTTGCTGCAGCACTGTCCAAATACCCAGTTTGGGTTATGAATGTAGTTCCTTCCGATGCGAAGAACAACACTCTTGGCATCATCTATGAGCGTGGCCTCCTTGGAACATATATGGACTGGTAAGCCCTATAGCACTAGCGTAGATATATATGGCTGCAGAATACCATGCAATTGACCAAATAATGCCTATGTTTTTTATATGAATTGCCAGATCTGTTTCACTTTTGACTCATAACGTAATGAAAATATTGTGTTTTATTATTTGAGGATATTATGACTATAAAACATTGCTTTATTGTGCAGGTGTGAGGCCTTCTCAACATACCCCCGTACATATGACCTAATACATGCAAATGGTATACTCAGTATGTACATGGAAAGGTAAGTTATATTTTTTCTGTTTGTTCCTATTCATTGCCTCAATAATCAAGAAGTATGAAGTTAGCAATGTGAATATTGGGTTACGTTCTACAAAGACGAACCTCTCATAGATTGCTGAGAGGCATCTTTTTTACCACCATATGGGACCCCACATGATAAATCTAACCCCCTCACACTCATTAATACCCCATAATTGTCACTCACCCCAATTCAACCATAATCTGAATTATACCCACTGTTTGATTAAATTTCCTAGAAGTGTAAGTTAAGAAATCGTTAAATTTTAAGGCCTCTGAATCAATGGTTGTCATTACCTGATTGAGATGATTTTTTGCCCAAAATCATGTCGACAATGAGAACTTTCCATCACGCTATCCTCCCATGATTGGCATGCACTACTTAGAGTTTTAGATCTCACACAATTTGTGAGAGGCACTTCTGAGAGACATTATATTGTCTTTTATATTATGAGCACTTTTTGATGCCATGCATATAATAGCATATGAATGTATCATAATGCATTTTTTTTCTTTATATTTCATGATTGTAGTGAAGAGCAGTTGCATTGTAAAATAATTCCACTTTTTCCCCCTTTTGAAGGTGTGACATTCTTGATGTTTTCATTGAAATGGACCGTGTTCTTCGGCCTGAAGCAGCTGTCATAATTCGGGATCATGTCGATGTCATCACAAAAGCAAAGCTTGTTGCTGATCAAGTTAGATGGCACAGCTGGATATCTCACTCGGAGCTTGGGCCTTTCCATCCAGAAAAGATCCTTTTTATTGATAACTCTGTAAAAATGAATGCCAACCAGGTTAACAGTAGGTAGTTCATTAATCATCATTAACTACTGATATTCTTGCATACACATAATTTAGTAGGAAGTTCTCTTTCAATTCATTAGTCTCTTTTTCTGATTTGAAAGCACGGGAATGTTTTTTGTGGGAGTGTATCTAAATGGTGGGAGATCTGGATCTGAATGCTTCCAAAGTCTTAAAATTTTATTTGCTAAATGTCTTACCTTTTTTTACCAAAGGCTGACCACAATTCACACAATCATCTGGTTTGTGGGTAGGACAGACCCAAGCTGATTACCTGACAGGCTTATGGCTGTGTCCTTAACTCAATCAGACCTGGTAGTCAAATCGACCCAAAATTATGGCATATACTTTTAACTCTTTTCATGTGGAATCCTTTCAGATAATCTGGGAAGCATCTTCACAAATATTGTCTATTGTCTTTGGAATTCTAGGATGGAGAATTTTGGGTTTTTTCTTGGGATATTAATTGGGTCCAAAGTGTCAACCTGATCTCAAACCCAATAATATAAAATTGTCAACCCGAACCCTGAATTGCCTGGAGGGGTTGGTGGGTCAGGTCAGGAATTGTTAACTCCAGTTGGACTTTAAAATTTTCGAGCTTCCTCAATAACTCAATAAAAATTTCTCCACTACCTTCTCTGATAAGACCTTAAAAATCTCCCACTCAAATCAAAAGTCAAGCAAACACTAAACCCCACCAAATGACCGGGCCCCATTATTCTCATGTGCATCAGCAAAACCTTCTGACCCGAGGATCCTCAAAATAGTTTCCTCCCAATTGAAAAGACCAAAGGGATGAAAGAAAATCACCCGTTTTCTGTGAAAATGGAAGGGATGAAAGAAAAACAGCTCACTTTTTCCTCTTCTGCTGCTACTCATGATAGAATTCGACTGCAGCATGTAAGTTTTCTTGATCAGTGATCTCTTGATGAAAATGAATTAGTGAGATGGAAAATGAATATCAGCCATTATTCAGTGCTTGTTTGTTTGCATAAAATAAATAGGAATTGAATACATATAAATTCATGCCATTATTACATATTATAGACGTAGGAATCGATTTCGCAATTAGAGTACAAAATCTCAATTGATTGTGAAATTGGAGCTCGATTTCGATTTCAATTACACCTATCTACTCATTAGACTTTTAGATAAAGATGGTTTCTCGTGTGATCTCAAAATATTCTTTCTAACCTATAAGGATACACGTTGCATAGATCTATGGTTATATGTTGTTTTATCTTTATACACTGCCACACGTATAGGTAGCCAAGATTTCATTAGGTGTTTCTCACAATTGCATCAAATGGGCAAATATTTAATTGGATTTAGGTAACTTAGCAATCTATCCATGGGTGTACTATTTGAATGAATTTTCAATTTATTGGATGGAAGAGAGTGCGTGGGCAAATAATTTTGAAGTACTCAAGCAATCAGGAGTAGATGTTGTTGTGGGCCACAACTCATTTATCAAAATTAATTATTTTTTAATATTATAAATTATATTGCCCGCGATAAGCGCGAGCGTGTTTTGCGAGTTGGTAGTTAAAAATGAAGATAAAAGATGAATGTATAAAAATGACCATCAAATGACCTCCCATTTAATGGAAAAAGAATAAAAGGAAGAGGGGAAATAAGTACCCATCCATCACCCTAGTTATTCAAATCATAGGTGAGTCAAGGCCTCATCTATATTGCCACCTTATATCCTTTTCCTCTCACTTCATGTCACTCAAACTTCACCTCTTTAATAATCCTTCACTCATCTCATTGACCGTGAATTCCTACGTATTCCATTCTTATGCATTCTAATGCAAACAAATAGACTTCCAGTAAATTAAATCATAGGAAAGTGAAGCTCTCATCTATATGTCAACCTTATACCCTCCTGCACTCTCGCCTCTTTCAAAATCTTTTGTTGGAACCCATTTTACCATAAACATTTATTTGCCTTTTACACATTTGACAGGAACACAAGTTGTACTTATGAAATATTAGGTACGCAAATGTTATCTACACAAATGTCATATGTGTGAAACGCATTACAATGTTTGTCAAAATCACCATTTTCACATGCTTAAATGAGTAAAACCAATAATTTTAACCTATTTGGATGTTTTGGACATCTTTTTACGAATCTCTCAAAATTCATCCAGATATAAGATTCGAACCTGAATGTTTGAAGGCTATCATTAGTATGAGAATATTGAATGGTTTGAATCATGAATTGTAAAGCCACAAAAATGCAAAAAATTATATCTAGAAGTTGAATTGTTTTGACATTTTTCATAACTTTTAAAAATTATGAAAAATTAAGATAACCAACCTAAATATCTTTGGGTTTATTAGTTCAAAAAACAAACTAGCACAATAACCCATGCTAATCATAGGCATGGCTTGTGTGGCTAGGGTCCCCTGCTCCACCTAGATACTTTTGAGATTCTTTTGATTTTGATAAATACTTACATATAATAGTTGTGTGGTTTGATGGTTAAGTTAGTTTCATTTAAATGTCAAGAGGTCATAATTCAAATCTCTTATCTCTTAATTTTTACATTTTTTAGCTTTTTACCAAGGCTCAATTTTAAAAAAGTCAAAATTGAAAGAATATGGTCAAAATTGAATCCAAAACCCTGAACAATCGAGAATTAATCTCTAGGGGTACATGAAAACCCTCCCGTCTGGATGCACTGGGGAAAACTATGCGAGGTGGCCAGTGAAGGTAAGTGCCAATTACAATACTTCTCTGCTTCATAAGGCGCATAGTCCTTGGCTAATTGAGCTACCACTCGTTGGTTGAGAGGATTTGATCCCGTGCCAATTGCATAACCAAATGTAATCACTGTGTGAAGAATCTATAAACGCCTTTTTGCAAGTGGGAAATGTGAATTAGTTTCACACCCATTATGGTGTGAAAATGGCCTTATTTAGATCAGAATCCTTTGATATAAATTGTTATGTCGTTGACTAATAGCTTAAGTTTTTTGTATTTCTGGTTAATAATATGGTATCAGAGCTAGAGGGCTATGTGTTCGGATCCCTTGGGATGTATTTCTAGCCACATTGGTCATTTGGGGTGTTTCACTCCACGTGTGGAGCCCCACACACACAAGGGGGTTTATTAGAACCCGTTCACTAACAACTCATCACATGCGTAGATGAGAGTTAACAAATGTGATAGTCTTTAACTATTACATAAGTGAATCATTTAAACATGTAAATGAGTGCAAATAAATGTCTCCTAAGATTATTAGGAATTCAATTTCATGCAAACAAAGAGGTCCTTAATAGCCAATCAATGCACAGCATTGTCCGACCGACCTTGATGCATATCCAATTCAAGCCCAATAGTCAAATGGGCCAATATCTAATGTTCGTGGACCTGTTCCTGTTGGCTCGTTTGTACTCATTCTCCGGCCATCCCATGCGTTAGTCTAATGGTTATGTGCCAATTACTTAATATAATTCATGCATCCATTAGGGTCTATGGGTGAGGACATGTTTCGGTGATGCACATGAAAAAACTAGGGTTGCATAAAAAAAACCGCTAAACCGTTCTGGACCGATTAGAGTCGGGCGGCTCGGATTGGTTTTGTAGTAGATCGATTTGGTTACAGTTCGGATTTCCTTCAAATCGTTTGGTTTGGTTCGGTTTTCGGTTTGAATGTGCGATTAAACCTCTCAAACCAAATCGAACCAGTTACATAAATATATAGTTTTTTTTATAAAATATATAAAGAAAAATGAAAAATCACTTGAAGAAGACTCGAACCCTCAGTCCGTTATTAAAAGTCCGACGTCTCTCACCAATTGAACTGCCATTTTTTTTTTATGAAAAAAAAAATAAAACGGAAAAAATAAAAAACCGTAACCGAACGGAACCAGTTCCTTCGGTTCGGCCCAGTTCGGTTTGAGCACTTGGGTGGTTTGGTTCGGTTTGGGCAAATAGAAAACCGTTGTGTTCGGTTTGATTAATGGTTTTCTCTCTAAACTGATCCGAACCGCCCATGTGCACCCGTAGGAAAAACACTGTCTGCTTTCCCGCAAATGGAGAAGCACCTCCAAAACCATCATAAAAAGCGGTTTCATGATTATCATAAAAAGAGGATTTTACCGTAAAAAACACTTAATGTGCACGTAGGACCAGATCAAGCACTTTAGATGTTGTTGCACCAATTAGAGCAATTAGGCCGAAAAACCCTTATTTTTTACCAATTTGGCATGTGGTCGGTGCAGATCTTAATTTACACTACCTAAGGTTGGTTCCAACCCTATTGTCATAAAAAGTTACAACTATTTGTGAAAAAAATAAAAAAACTTACTTCAACACCGTCTTTAGTTTTAACTAGTAAGTTTGGTACAAATTAGAAAAATAGGAATCATGTTATTTTTTCTCTTTTCTCAACTCTCTCAAAATCCATACTTCACACCTGGGGGTTTATTAGTTATATGAAAATATTGAACTATCCAAATCACAAATTGAAGAAGCCTTCAAGAGCGGGGGAAAAAAAAGCATATAGAAACGTGAGATAAACTACATCCTTAAAAAGTCTGAAAATGAGGTTGGTGTTTTGGAAGCCCAATAGTGATGTAATATTTTAAGAATTACTTTATTTTAAGATAGAGTCAAATTTTTTTCCACACTCACATATTAGTATTTCTAGCCAATTGAGTTAAGGTTTATGGAAAGAGTTTAATGCTTTAGTATACAAATAAAAAATATAAGTAGCAGTGTATCTTTTGCAGTGTGAGCACTGATTTTGCCTACGGACTATGGGTTATACCCTCCACCCCTGCGTTTCTCAACATTCTTCTTCTCTTAGATTGCAAACTCGATCCCTCCATTTTCTTCTAACATAAAGATAACAGCACTTCCATCTCCTCCAATAACCACCACCCACCAAGAATCTCATCAAATTCAAATCCTTAGAAGCTATATTTCTACACCAATTGTATCTCTCCCTGTCTTCAGAAAAACCAACAATAATGACCCACGAGTGCAAGCCTTCTTCATCCATCTTTTGTATGATCGTGCACATAGCAGGTCGATCCAACAAGGGAAAACACTTCATGGGTTCTTGTTAAAATCCAATTTCATTCACGACAATGCTGATAAAACAATTGTTTTGCACAATCATCTCGCTCATATGTACGGCAAGTGCTCCAAAATCGACTATGCACATCGCTTGTTCAATCAAATGCATGAATGAAATGTGTTATCTTGGACGGTCATGGTTGTTGGATAGACAGAGAATGGATTTTTCCTTGACGGGTTTAAATCCATCTGCAAGATGTAGAATCATGAAGTAATTCCGTAACAATAGACTCACACCACTGCTATCCAGTCTTGCATTGGGTAGGAATCTGTTGAATTGGGTAAAATGGTGCAAGCTCATATTGCAAAAGAGTGAGTTTTCCTCGTTTTGTTAATATTTTTCTTCTAAACATGTATGCTAAGCTTGGTTGCATTGAGGATTCAGTCGGCAACTTTCTTGCCATAATTTTGGTACAGGGTTGGTATCAACCTTATTAGTTAAAAAAGAAGGTCAGTGTCGATGCAGGTTTTCTTATTTTTTTTCCACACAGAGTTATAACTTTTCATGACAATAGGGTCGGCACCGACCTTAGGTAGTGTAAATTAAGGTCGGCACTGAGGTTTTTGACCCAATTACTGTAATTGGTGCAACAACATCTAAAGTGCTTGATCGGATCCCACGTGTACATTAAATGTCTTTTCTTGTAAAATCCTCTCATAAAAAAGCTAGTTGTATTTTGCCACTTTCCCTGACGAAGTGAAGAGTGCAAAATAAAATTTTTACTTGTAGTGGTTCCACGGTGTTTCCGTATAAATGGTTGTTACACACAAACATGGACAACTAGATTTAAACCAACAGCTTTATCATTATGTACTTATTTCCCAATATGCTTGCATTTCATGTAAACATATAATTTGAAAAACCAGATATTTCATTATATATAAAATTAAAGTACTTTTTATTTTTTTATTTTTATGACATGGGTATCTTTGAGATCTATGACCCAAATTTGACTAAATTCCAGCACCTCCTAAACCAATACAAATGCACATCATTCTAAACCCATACAAATGCACATCATGTAAACATGTGGTGGGTTTGGAACACAATACATGAAGAGCAAACCCATGTCTTATTCTACTCCACCAACTCCTAGGTGGGTATATAAAATATAGGTGGGTATATAAAATTCAGGTACTTGAAAATGAACATTTGGTTTTACTCAAAATATGATATATTTTCTTGAAGATCTAATGTATAAAAAATACCTTTTTGTAATCTGAAAAATAAAATGTATTTTTAAAGAAAAAGGACATGTGAAATACTGCGTTATGCCATGCCAATTTCTCTAAATCTTTCCTTTGGAACAGAAAAAATAAAACCTATAATAAAGTGGGATGACCAGAAAAAGGAGAAGAGAGAGAGAGAGAGAGAGAGAGAGAGAGAGAGAGAGAGAGAGAGAGAGAGAGATAGGGTCCATCAAAATGGGCATCCAAATATTTTTATCCAATAGATAAAGTAAGGTACATTTCCTCATAAATCAGTATGGTCCAACACAAATTCAACCATCTTTTTTGAAAAGAGAGAGAGAGAGAGAGAGAGAGAGAGAGAGAGAGAGAGAGTTTTTTTTTAAGGGAATTTTATGCCCGTCTTCCATAATGTGTGAGTTTGCTCAATACGTCCTGGGTTCCAAATCCACCCTATTTTTGCCTCTAGGCTGGTATGCTGTGATAACAGAAAAAAAAAAAAAAGGTTACTGAATCAAAGTCCAAGGTAATTTGATGGAGTTAGATTTTTTGCTTGACTCTTACCACAAAACACTCTTTTTCATCTGATCATACTCCCAAGTCCCAACTATAGGAATTCATCCAAATCCAATCATGCTTGTCTAGTGTGCACCTTACAATAGCAATATGAGCTTTGCCCATAGGTGAAAAACCTCCATATCCCAATATTCCATCCATATCCCAATTCCATTCATTTAATATCCCTTTGGTGTCATTGACATAAGAGATGTCATTCAATCGAAGAAGAGGGTATCATTGACATAAAAGATGTCATTTCTAGTCTATCTGTTTCTATATATGGAAAGTGAAGAAATCATCATATAGTAATCGAGAAATTGCAATAGAAAAGAAAAGGGGGAGGTTTGTGATGATTTTGAAATCTTTTCTACTAGGTAATCTATTATCCTTATGCATGAAGATAATAAATTCGGTCGTTGTGGTCGGACTCTATTATGGATTTCTGACCACATTCTCCATAGGGCCCTCTTATCTTTTCCTTCTCCGAGCTAGGATTATGGAAGAAGGAACCGAGAAGGAGGTATCAGCAACAACTGGTTTTATTACGGGACAGCTCATGATGTTCATATCGATCTATTATGCGCCTCTGCATCTAGCATTGGGTAGACCTCATACAATAACTGTCCTAGTTCTACCGTATCTTTTGTTTCATTTCTTCTGGAACAATCACAAACACTTTTTGGATTATGGATCTACTACCAGAAATTCAATGCGTAATCTCAGCATTCAATGTGTATTCCTGAATAATCTCATTTTTCAATTATTCAACCATTTCATTTTACCAAGTTCAACGTTAGTCAGATTAGTCAACATTTATATGTTTCGATGCAACAACAAGATGTTATTTGTAACAAGTAGTTTTGTTGGTTGGTTAATTGGTCACATTTTCTTCATGAAATGGGTTGGATTGGTATTATTCTGGATACGGCAAAATCATTCTATTAGATCGAATGTACTTATTCGATCTAATAAGTACCTTGTGTCAGAATTGAGAAATTCTATGGCTCGAATCTTTACTATTCTCTTATTTATCACCTGTGTCTACTATTTAGGCAGAATACCGTCGCCTATTGTCACTAAGAAACTGAAAGAAACCTCAAAAACGGAAGAAAGGGGGGAAAGTGAGGAAGAAACAGATGTAGAAATAGAAAAAACTTCCGAAACGAAGGGGACTAAACAGGAACAAGAGGGATCCACCGAAGAAGACCCTTCCCTTTGTTTGGAAGAAAGGGAGGATCCAAAAAAACTACATGAAAAAAAAAAGAGGCAAAAAATTTTGAAGTTAGAAATACTTAAAGAGAAAGAAGATAAAGACCTCTTCTGGTTTGAAAAACCTCTTGTGAATCTTCTTTTCGACTATAAACGATGTAATCGTCCATTGAGATATATAAAAAAAAATTTATTTCAAAATGCTGTAAGAAATGAAATGTCACAATATTTTTTTCACGTATGTCCAGTTGATGGAAAACAAATAATATCTTTTACATATCCACCCAGTTTTTCGATTTTTTTGGAAATGATGCAAAGAAAGATGTCTTTGTGTACGACCGAAAAACTATCCCCCGAAGATCTGTATAATCATTGGGTTTATACCAATGAACAAAAAAGGTACAGCTTGAGCAATGAATTCATAAACCGAATAGAAGTTCTAAACAAGGGATCTCTTACTATGGATGTGCTTGAAAAAAGGACCAGATTGTATAATGATAAAAATAACCAAGAAGATCTAGTCACTTCTTATTCTATTCAAAAAGAATAGATATAGATATAGTAAATTAATAAAAAGCCGGATACATATGATAAATATACAAAGAGATAAGAAGAGATTCGCCCTCCCCCCACATATTTGATCCCTTCTCCTACAAAGAAACTTGCAACACCAACACCATTGGTAATTCCGTCAATTACCCGTCTATCTAAAAAATGAGTTACTTCAGCTAATCCTCTTATACTTGTAGTTAAGCATGTTGCATAAAAAACATCTATGTAACCACGATTATATGACCAATTGTATATCACATTTATTATTCGCTCCAATAAAATTTTCTTATAGCCTGTTTTTTTAACAAATGAATTGATTAAGTCCAAATTCTGAAAAGATGAATTAACAGACCCATATAAAATAGACGCTATGAATATTCCAAAACAGGCTATACTGACTGAATAAACTGCATTTGTCACAAATTCATACCAATCCACAGAATAGTTCGAATTTTTATGTAAAAGGTTTATTGATGGAGTTAACCATTTCGATAATATATCAAAATCCATTACTCCTTGATCGAAAGGAATTCCTACGGATCCAACGAACAAAGTAAATAGGACCAATAAAAGTAGAGGCAAAAGCATAGTATTGTCTGATTCATGGGGATACGTTGAAGTGTCTTTATTTTCAAAATAAATCCTACAGGAACGCATCAGATTTCTTACATTTCCGTTGTATATCTTCTTCGAAAAAAAGGAAACCTTTTCATTATTATTCATTGTTGATAAAAACAAATTTCTGTTAACTGGATTGGTTCCTTCTTTCCCCCATATAGATATTGAATAGAACGAGCTATTTTGAGTGCCACTGTAATTTTGAAAATGAGCATGTAAATGACCATCAAAAGTAAGTAAATACATCCGAAACATATAAAATGCAGTTAACCCCGCCGAGAAACAAGCTATTATCGTGAAAATAGGTGAATACAACCAACTATCATTAAGAATTTCATCTTTAGACCAAAAACAAGCAAGAGGTGGAATTCCACAAAGAGAAAGTGTACCTAATAAAAAAGTATTTTTTGTAATTGGCACATATTTTGTTAAACCACCCATAAGAACCATGTTCTGACTTTTATCTGGAGAATATCCAACAATGGGTTCCATTGAATGAATAATTGATCCGGATCCTAAAAACAATAATGCTTTCGAATAGGCATGAGTGATCAAATGGAATAAAGCAGCTCGATAAGAGCCTATCCCTGGGGCTAACATAATATAACCCAATTGAGACATTGTAGAATAGGCTAAACTTCTCTTAATGTCTCTTTGAGCAAGAGCTAAAGTAGCTCCTAATAGTACCGTTATTACACCTATCAAAGAAATGAGATTCATTATATAAGGTATGACTGTGAAAAGCGGAAGAAATCGAGCGACAAGAAAAATGCCTGCTGCTACCATAGTAGCAGCATGGATAAGAGCCGAAATAGGAGTAGGCCCCTCCATGGCATCAGGTAACCATACATGAAGGGGAAATTGTGCGGATTTAGCAACTGCACCGACGAATAATAGGGAGGCACACAAAGTAGCAAATAAAGAGTTGACCCCATTATTACGGATCAGGTTATTGAAGATTTTGAACAAATCTCGAAATTCGAAACTCCCTGTTATCCAATAAAAACCTAAGATTCCTAATAATAACCCCAAATCCCCTACACGATTAGTTACAAACGCTTTTTGACAAGCATTTGCGGCAGCCGGTCGTGTGAACCAAAACCCTATTAATAAATACGAACACATTCCCACTAGTTCCCAAAAAAGATGAATTTGTATCAAATTGGAACTAGTAACTAATCCCAACATGGAAGTATTGGAAAAACTCATATAAGCAAAAAATCTCAAATATCCTTGATCATGAGACATATAATTGTCACTATAAATAAGAACCATGATTCCAACCGTAGTGATTAGTATTGACATAATAGAAGTAAGTGGATCAATCAAGTAGCCGAACTCTAAGGAAAAATCAGTATTGATGGTCCAAGACCATAGATGTTGATAGATAGAACTGCCATTTATCTGTTGAATAGACAGATCGGACGAAAAAACCATAACTATACTTAGCAATGAAACACTAGGAAAAGTCCACATACGACGCAGATTTTTTGTTGCGGTCGGAACAAGCAGAAGTCCCAACCCTATTGACATAGTAACTGGAAGTAGAGCGAAAGGTATGATCCATGCATATTGATATGTATGTTCCATAAGAAAATCAAACTTTCTTTTTTTATTCTTATTAATTGTTTCCCATTCACCAGCCCTTATTTCTTCCGGAAGGAGCAATAATAAAATAAATAAATAAAAAAAAAATTCAAATGAAGAAGTTACAATTCTTCAAATAACCAAGTTACTAGTTAAAAGCTACTACCTAGTTATTAACGAAGATATTTATTAAGATAAAAAATATGAGATTTTCCATTATTCTACTATATACATACGATACGGTAATTTCTATCCATATTTATATCAATATAGTAAGGAAAAAGAATGATACCCAAAATTCAAGAACGATACCCAAGAACGATACGGTAATTTCTATCCACTTCAACCCAAGTTTCAAAATTTCAAAACCTATCGACTCCCTGACATCAGCAAATTCCACTCAACATGGCCCACCAACAGTTGATCCACACCATTCAAAAGATGGGCCCCACTCTGCCACCACAACCCTAGATCCAACTGTCTCCATCGGCCCCTCCTCAAATCAACGGCTAAGAAATCACTAAACCCCCCCAAATCAACGGTCGGCATCATGTTCCCTCCAACTATAAAAACAAAACATTAGAAAGAAAATCCCCCACTCTTCCTTATCACATCTCAGTCAAAATACAACACGTTTCTTCTCCGCCTTCTGCTTCTTCCACTCCTTTTCCATTTCCATGGCCACTGCAACTTCCTCCGCTTCTCTCCTCTTCTTAAACCCTAATTTCTCCTCCTCAACCTCTCTCTTTATTAACAGATCTCTCTTCCTTAAACCCTCCTCCTCCTCCCATCTCCTCCAAACCCCTAAACCCTCCACCGCCCTCGCCACGAAATGCTCCCTCCAAACCCTAATCCACACCCGCCCCGAATACATCCCCAACCGGATCTCCGACCCCGCCTACGTCCGCATCTTCGACACCACCCTCCGAGACGGCGAGCAGTCCCCCGGGGCCACCATGACCTCCAAGGAGAAGCTCGACATCGCCCGCCAGCTTGCCCGCCTCGGGATCGACATCATCGAGGCCGGCTTCCCCGCCGCCTCCCGCGATGACCTTGAAGCGGTCCGGACGATCGCCCGCGAGGTCGGGAATACCGTTGCCGACGATGGGCATGTGCCGGTCATCTGCGGCCTCGCCAGATGTAACAAGTCTGATATTGATGCTGCGTGGGAGGCGGTGAAGTACGCGAAGAGGCCGAGGATTCATACGTTTATTGCTACGAGTGATATTCATTTGGAGTTTAAGCTGAGGAAGACGAGGGAGGAGGTGGTGGCAATTGCGAGGGAGATGGTGGCGTATGCGAGGAGTCTTGGGTGCGAGGATGTCGAGTTTAGCCCTGAGGATGCAGGCAGGTGAGGTTTAAGGTTTTGGTGGTTTTTAATTTGATGTTGGGTTTATGTTATGCATGCTGGTTTTTGGTTTTGGTAATGCGGGGATGGCTCAATTTGGATGCTGGAGTTTCCATGGAAATGTGCCTTTTCTTCATTCTCTGAAAACAATGTACATTCTTAATTTTGTTTGCATGGAATTGAATTCCTAGTGAAAAATTGTAGGAAAAAAAAAGGTGAAGATCTATCAAATAATCTCCGCTTTAATGGAAAATGAATTATGGGCATCACCCTAGTAATTCAATCTAAGGCCCCATCTGCATCTCCATTGTATGTCCTTCACCCCTCAACTCTTTAATAATCGCTTGCCGGGACCCATTTAGTTTGAATTCTTATGAATTCAATTCTATGCAAACAAAATAGCCCTATGGAAAAACAGTTTTAAGAAGTCATTTCTTGATGCCCATTTCGCTTTACTATCTCTCTTTTGAGTAGAGAATTAGAAACCTTGATAAAAGGGAGAACAACATGGAGGAAGACGAGATGGGAACATGAAATGTACTTGAAAGAAGTGAGCTTTAGATACATTTGTAGGACCTCTCCCTCTCCCCTTGTGGGGAAGTGCTTTTAATGCTAAAATTATCCGTTTGCAATGCCTTTTTTTTTTTTTTTCAAGTTGATTCCTTTATTATGAAATGGGTGCAATGCTAATGAAATAATTGTAGAAAACCATGTATAAACCAAAAAAATTTGACCACTATTAAATTTTTTTTTCTGATTTTAGGCATGATCAATTTGGTTTTTTCTTAAAAGTATTTTATCAGTTGGTGTGATTTATATATTTTATTCTACTAGTTATTGTGATTTGTTCGTGCATTTGTCTTTTTTCTCTTTTTCAGTGATTGTTGTTTGCATCAGAAAAAAACTCTTTTTTGACCTGCTGTTGTGTGCATCAACTTGATATTTATTTTTCAGATTTGACCCTATTACATAATTTGGAGTGAAAAAGAGGAAAGTAGTAATGCAAGTGGTTGAGGGAACTAAGGATCTAAGGTGTCCGTTGGATGATTAAGAGATTCAATTCTTTAGGTTAGAGAGGCCTCTGATGTGTTGCCTTCTTGGTGGTTGTCAGATCTGACAAGGAGTTCCTTTATCTTCTTCTTGAGGAGGTTATTAAGTCTGGGGCAACGACTCTCAATATCCCAGATACCGTTGGCTATACTTTGCCTGATGAATTTGGACAATTAATTGCTGACATTAAAGCCAACACGCGAGGGATCGAAAATGCGATTATCTCAACACACTGTCAGAATGACCTTGGCCTTTCAACTGCGAACACTTTAGCTGTATGTCATATATTTTGTTCCAAATGAACTATTATTGCATTGTTTACCAAGCCTCAATTGAATGTGCTGCCACTTCCTGGGTTGCTTCTCTCTAGGGTGCCAAGGCTGGGGCAAGGCAGCTAGAGGTAACTATAAATGGCATTGGCGAAAGAGCTGGGAATGCTTCCTTAGAGGAGGTATATATTTGATTTTATGTTGCCTTTTAAATTAAAACATAGACTGACACATTTCTTTTCATTCTCTTGATTCTGATATCCTGCTTGCATGCGTTTCTGGTTCACATTTGTCCACTGATTACCTTTTATTTAACACGTTGTAGGTCTATTTTGTAGTCTCTTTTTGCTCAGCTCATGTTCGTTTGTTTGTTTCATCAGATAGATGAACCCAGTAGTACTAAGTTAAAAATTTGATAGTAGGAAATGCTTCTTTCCATTTTTATTTTGTCTGAAGATGGTTTGCCTTTTTTCATTCATTCATCCTTTAAAAATATTTTACTCATCATGTAACGTATGTACATGTAAACCATCATAAAAATCTTTGGTTTTTATCTATCTACTAATTGAATGCCTTGGTGGGATCTACTTTGTGGATGGTTCAGTTGTAAGTATAGCACTGGACTATGATTTGTTGTTGTACGGCCCGGGTCAGGGGCTACCATTACCCTACCTTCAACATATGCCGGCTGGGGGGAGGAGTGGGGAAGAAGACCTCTAAGGGCCGTTTTGGCTGGGTTGTGGCCTAAAGAGAAGAAAAACAATTTTTTTTATAATATTTTTCCATACTGCCACTGGGCACGGCTGTCAACCAGACATTAACCCTTCTCCTTTTTCTGGGCTTGGGATCGGCAATGCAATGCAATAATCAACATGGTGGAGTTAAATTTATTTATTTATTTATGGTCGGTTGGTTGGTGGTGGGGTATAAAATATTTATTTAATAAAAAAAATAGAAATAATAATTAGGGTCACACAGTCTAATGTTTGTAATCACTGCGGGACTCACCTAATATTGGCATTCATGATGGGACCCACCTAATGTGATAGTTGTAGGACCCACCTAATATTAGTAATGAGCGTGGGGGCTGTCTAATGTTGGTAACCATGATGGGGTCACCAAATGTTGGTAATCATGATAGGACCATCAATTGTTTGTAACTACAATAAGACCAATCTAATCTCTGGAATTATATTATAGCAGGACTTATTGTTGTTGGTGATTGCAGTGATAATCATTAATGTGATATATGAATTTATGTGGAGATACTGAGCTAAAACTTGCCATCCTGTTCTTTTTTTATTTTTTAGGAGTTTTTATACGAAAGATTATTTTCTACATCATATAATTGATTGATGTGATATGAGGGTCTTTGTAAGAAAGTGGCGTATTGTATAATACAATGTAAGTTAGCCAAACACCTAATTTTTTGTGTGGGTAGATTACCTCTTAATCTAGAAAATAATATACCTAAATATTTAAAAATATGTTGCTTCCAAACAACCCCCTAATCTTAATAAATTTATACGTATAAAATAAGAATATGAGGAGACTGGGCCAGGCTTCATATTGCCCTTGCCCATCCCTCAAATTGGTGGGCCTGAAAAAATTGGGCCCTATCCTACCGTACCTACCTACCCTTTGGGCTTTTAAAGTGAAAAAAGCCCTCATTTTGTGGGCCTTTCGAGGGTCAGGCTGGGTACCCTCTTAGACAGCCTTAATCATGGTGCTTATCATTTCTCTTTGCTCTTAATTTGGAGCTTCTTCCACTCTTACCAATTAACCTCCAGAATGTGGCTTTGTGGTGTCTTTTTTATACTCCACTATCATATGTCTGTCAACAAGCAGAATCATGCTTAAATAATGTATCATTTTTAATAATATTCATATATGAATGTTGGTTTTATTTATGTGATATGTAGGTGTCATCAGACTTAAATCTCTTGCTATCTTGCTCCTTCATTCCCTCATATAGTCATATCTTTCTACGTCAGCTAATTAAAGTATCCTTATTTAAATCTCTGTAGGTGGTCATGGCTATAAAATGCCGAGGAAAGGAGCTAATGGGAGGACTTTATACTGGGATCAACACTAGATACATTGTTATGGCGAGTAGGATGGTACTACTTCTATGACCCTGTGTTTGACTTGTAAAAAAAGGTTTTACCTATTTCTTCATTGATTGTGCCTTTCAATAGAAGTCCATTATTATTATTATTATTTTGGATTCTATCGTTAGGTGGCAGAGTATAGTGGACTTCATGTACAACCGCACAAGGCCATCGTTGGATCCAATGCTTTTGCTCATGAAAGTGGTATCCATCAGGTATGTGTGCACCTTCATATGTGTTTTTTAACTGTCTAGTTATGTCCCCATATAGATGGAATAATTCTTTGATAATAATGATAATGATGAATTTTCCTATCATGTCTTTGTACTCAACTTGCGATTTGTTGATGTATTTCACTGATGAACTGTATTTATGCCTACCAAATAAATATATAAGAACATCCCTTTCTTCTATTAACCTTTTTTTTGTTTTTTTTGTTTTTGTTTTTGGATAGGTTTTGTTCCATGTACTCTTTGCTTATTTAAATATATTAGCCGAAACTCTCCTATGCTGTTAGTTTTTAATGAAATTAACCATTCAAAAAATAAAAAAAAAGTTATCATTCAATATATATGTATGTGTTAGCTGATTTGGTTCAATAATTCTTGATTATTGTTGTGCATACTAGTTTACATAATCTCATGATCTGATTGGGCTTGTTGAGGGTGAATGTGCTCGTTTGGCATTTCTTCTTTTGCATGCTACATTGAATGTGTGTAAGAATTGAAACAAACCATGTAGGCTCAAAAGCTATTGGAGCTCGACTAGATTGTTTCATGCGCCGAGCTTGGTTAACATAACGTGTGCTCTGCTTGTTAATGGGGTTGTTATATGTTTTCTGATAGACTTTAAAAAAAATGGAATTCAACTCAAACTCGGCTTGAGCTGAGTCAGATTCCGATTCATCTTGGCAGAGTCGCATTGATCTAGTGTTATTTATTTTTTTGTGAGTTGTGATTGAGAGCAACTTATAGGACTACAAGATGGATATGCAGGCATGAGGACTACAAGATGGATTTGCAGGCATGAGGTCTTGCTATGGCAAGCTTCCTGTAACGCCCCAATTCCGAATACCGAAGTTACCGCTAAGGTATCCGAATTTGGAGCGCTACTTCCCGGAAAATCCGAGAACTTCCAAGATCATAGTCCGCAGTGAGGTCAAAATTTTAAAACTTTTTGAACAATAATATAATCAATGGTTGTATTGTGAAAGCATAAGAGAAGATAACGGAAGCAATAAGTATTATATAAAATGAGTCAAATATAACTGGGCTGAAGTCTAACAAAATCTCACAATATAGTTAACCAATTTAATTTCATATTTGGATAATGCCCTGCTCACTACAATAAACTCTCAAAAACCCAAAATAAGCTGCACTCAAACACCTTGCGCGGGCACTCCATCCTCCGGTTCAACCACCTGGTCAACCGGTCCCCTCCCGTAGTCGCCGGCTACAGGCGCCTCAATGATCGCATCACCCGCGGGGTCGAAGTCAAGACCTAAGCACCAAAGATGGGGCAGATCCAAGGATCTGGCAAGGCACCATATACAGATAATACATGATGTATGCAACAAAAGAGAATAGAGACGAGCATATAATCGTAAGAGTAATCAAGGAACATAAACTAGGCAATTGAGCAATATATAGCAGTTTAGAATTAGAAATATAAGTAATCTAATCTAATCAGATAACAACGTGGCACATTCACACAAGCTGGATATACCGCGGCCCTCTCATACTGTAAACAGTCGCGGTGGGGAAAATATAATAAACATGCAAGGGATAACAGCCCTGATAATAACAATATATATAACACCGATCACACCCCTTTATCGCACCGATCACACCCCTTTATCAGATTCGATCGGACCCGGTATCACACCGTCCGTCTAATCGCAGCTCATCATGATAGCTCTATTCATAACCAATATAGCTCCTACCAGTGATGATCAGTCAATAGAAGCTTAGATCAACTGAGTGAATGCTTAGTGTCGACCCAGGGAATAAATACATGTCTGTGTTTGTCTAGGCTTATCTCGCGCGAGCGAAGTCCTAACCAAGTCTCTAAGAGGTTCAAGTATGCTATTATGGAACATCGTCCAATATTCAAGTCCAATCCAAGTCCAATCACCATTGAATCCACACTAGGCCCACAACCATGGCCTTAGTCTATAATAATGTAAATAACCACTCCATATCCATTCACAACTATACATCATAGCCAACCTCTTCATTCTAAGGTACCAAACACCTCAACTTTGGTCGTATGAGGGCCCGCCTAGCCACAGACACGGGTCGTTTATCTCTAATTACATCATTGGGTCACCACTAAGTAGTCCTAGGTTCAGGTCCTCCAATTTTCCTTTAATTAACAGGTTTATAGCAATAACAAGGATAGAAGAGATGAACAATATATAAAATCCTCCAAACAATGGAATAAAGTGGCATAAACAAGGATCCAACCTAGGTAATGGTCCACTCTCAGGTTCAGGGCCACATTAGATAATTAGACCCCTAATTGTAGTCTCAAATGTCAAAAGGATGTTATATTTGGTGCTCCTGAAGTTACGGACATCATTGACTACGTTTACGGGTCAAATTACTGACAATTCCAATCCCAAAAATCTATTTGGTGGTCCCCACGAGTCAAGGTCGAGCCACACCATTGACTCGTGCTTGGCTCATCAATGGAAGTCTATTTGGATGGTCAATGGGCCCCACGAACGATCACAACTTCAGAAACTAAAGGCTGGAAAACCCACTGTTCACACTGTGCCCGGTCGACCGAGCACAGAGTCCGGTCGACCGGGTACACTGGGAAGCCAGGATATTGACTCCTACGTCGACTCACTGTTCAGTGTGCCCGGTCGACCCCCTAGCCTGGGCAATCGACTCCGCACACTCTAATTCATAGTCAAGCACCTTGTAGGCAACTGCTTGTCACAGAATTCTCGTGTGTTTGGTCGACCTCGTGGCCTAGGCGGTCGACTGCATACACTAGATTTCTGGAATGAGGACATTTTCCAGATTTCAACCTTTCCCAGAATTTCCTTTGTCCCCGGTCGACCTGGCACAGGCTTGGTTGACCGCACACACTAAAAATCTAGATCTGAGGAAAACTCCAGGTCTCAGTTTTTTCTGAATTTCCTATGTATCCGGTCGACCGAGCACAGGGTCCGGTCGATCGGTTACACTGGACTGAGTTTTCTTAGAATCCTTAACTGGGACTTAAATTTTCTGAAAAGTAGTGTCGCTGGTCGACCGGACCACAGGTCGGTCGACCGGGTACATGTATCTGCAACAAAACCCAGATTTCTGGGATTTCACTCCTTCATTCCAATTTTTGCCCAATTCACCCCTAATCTCCTCCATTCATCACAGAAGCATATAAAACAATGAAAGCACTTCTATAACCACCCATCTATCATCTAACCGGGCCATTGATCTTCCAAATGAGAGATCCCATCCATCAATGGCCATACATCCATAAACAAAGCTCAATTGGTAGATCTAGACATACATACATACATAACTGAATTGAAATTTGCAGAATCAAAGGAAGGAAGCATGCATTCTAAGTTATCCAGCATAGGGTACTTGCCTTAGACTAGAAGGAGTGGAAAATTGAGTATAAGAGAAATCCAAGAAGCCAATGTAGGGTTGATGAAGCAATTGGGTTAGCCTCCTACTCCTTGTTGTTGGGATTTGGGGAATTATGGTTTCTTAAGGAGAGAGATAGAGAAGATGAGAGTCAAATGAGAGATAAATGAGAGTGAATTAGGTTTAGTGTTCATTTCATTGCAATAGTTAGTATATGTAGGTTAAGGTTTAGGACAATTACCAAAAGGGTATTTTAGTTTAAATGGGGGAGAGATAAGGCCATGAGCAAATGGGTCTTTAGGTAGGGATTCTAGAAGCTTCCTATCTACACATTCTCTTATTAAAATCTAATTACTAGCTAAGTCCTAATTTAACTAAAACCACAATTAAATTTACAATGAACACCCGATATCTATAAAGAAATATATAAAAGCCTAATCCTAAGACGTAGGAACATTAATAAATTATTCTATTAAATCCTATTAAATAGTATATTAAGATAACTCATAATAATATATATATAATTAATCAAAACAAATTGAGGGCCCACAAGGGGTGGGGCCTCACACTTCCCTCCATCGATTTGCCGACATGAGGACTAAAAGATGGATTTGCAGGCACGTGGATTTGGTGCTTGTGGGTGGTAGTAGAGTCTAGGGTTTCGGGTGAATTGAAGGAGGGGCTTAGGGTTTTGATCAGTGTGAATTGGGTTTTTGATGGGTGTGATTTGGGGCAGGCATGAGGTCTTGCTGTGGCAACTGGTGAGCCTCCCTCCTTAAATTTGCAGGCTTGATGACAACAAGATGGATTTTCAGGGATGTGGATTTAGTGTTTGTGGGTGGTATTAGGGTTTGGGTTTCGGGGTGGTTGAAGGAGGAGGGGATGAGGGTTTTGATCTGTGTGGATTGGTGGTTTTGATGGATGTGGTTTCGATGTTTTGATGGGTGAGATTTGGGGTTTTGAAAGGAGCTTGGAAGAAGAAGACTCACCCAACAAAGTTGAAGAACTTCCTCTTTGTTGTGTTCCATAGTGATTGATTTTGTTTATCATTTTTCTGAAGTTCTGTTATTTCATTTGCCTTCCTATTTTTTATTCTTTGCATTTATTTACATCTTTCTAAGTCCTTAAACAGGTATACATTAAGATGCAGTTGTTGGCTCAAGTAGTCATCCACTGTTCTCTAATTTCTGTCCTTGGTTTTCAGTATGTAAAGTAAGTTTAGTAGTTTTGATAGCTAATTTCCTACCATTGATCTTTTGTAGGATGGAATGCTCAAACACAAAGGTACATATGAGATCATTTCACCTGAAGATATTGGATTGTCTCGATCTAGTGAGTCCGGTATTGTTCTTGGAAAGCATAGGTATGAAATGATTCATGTAATTTGTGCGAAATTGATGCCATATGCATGTATATACTTGTTTTTGAGCTTCCTCATAGTTAAGGTTAATTTCAAAACAATTACATGTTTTCTAAGTTCTTTCATTTAATATTTGATTTTACTCTTTGGCATGAGTTTGCCCCATTTTGATGATTGTTATTATGGTACCATTTGACGTGTTTCTTGTCCTTAAAGAACAGCATCAATCCTTGATTCTCATGGTTTTTAAGATATTGTTCTGCATGGTACCTTGTTTATGTCTTTCTCATTCTGTGGGTAGTAATATCAATGAGAAATGAATGATACTTTTGATATTGAGTTGGAATAGTTCAATGTATAAGAGCTATAGTTCTAATCTCAAGCAAAATGGTTTAATGGCCTTTTCCTTATAATAGGCATCCACTATGTACGACTGTCACAGTTGTTGTTTCTACCACTATGCCTCTACTTATGCTGCCCTGATTGTTGATGTTCCCCTGTCATTGTTATTTGGTAAGGGACTTTCCCCTATAACAATCATTTTTCTGCAACTATGTCTATTGCTGTTGCTGTTACTGCTGATGTTGATCTGCTGTTGCCTAGTTGAACTCCGATACTGTCTCTGGTGGCACTACTGTTATTGCTGTTGCAATTGCTGCAGCTGCTGCTACTACAATTGGCCATCAGTGCTGTACTGTGTACTTCTTGGCTGTGCCTTAGGTCCTTAGTGAACCACTTACTGGACTTAAGACTTAAAATCCCTTGCGAAGCCTACCGCAGGGTAACCCCGTGCTGAACCAACTGCAGGACCAGCCTCTTGTTCCAGCTGTAGCACTGAAAGCCCCTTGCTAAATCCCCTTCAGGGCATACAGGCCTTGCCAGCCTGAGAATAGGATTCGAGCTCCTCCTGAACTCACCAAATCAAACCCCTGGCCATTACAAGCAATAGTAGAGTGCTGGCCACTTACATCTTTCAGCTGATTTGTGGGTTCCTTGCTTCCGTCTACGATATGGTTTCCGGCTTCAACCCTGAACTTTCAGTTATAGTAAAAGATTTCGTGATTGCGCGTTGACACTAATTTGGTTAAATTATGTGATGAAAAAGGAAAAATTATTGTGGTAGTGGGAGACGAGGAAGAAGAAAAAGAAAGAGAGAAGAACCGGTTGAAGATAAATGGGAGAGAAACTATGTGACTCAACCTGCATGACCCACTAGGTATATGTTTATACACACTTATACGAAATTTCATAAAAAACCCCTATAACTGACTTCATTACCGAAAAATTCCATGGAAGTGTGGTTATATAAATATATATGTTCCTACAAGATCAATTTTTAGCCACTTTAACCACCTTTCAATTTTCAGAATATTCCACCCACTTACTGTGTCATCTCCAAATATCTTAGTAATTGGATTCATTCTACCCTTTCTCCTTTCCTTCTTCCTCTCATTCGTGGTTGAGTATTTTTTGTGTAAATGACCCATTGCAGCTATAGAATATTCTGAGTTTGCACAAAGTTCACTCTATTCCTACTTAGTTGCTTCTCATATTTTGAGACTTGCACAATAATCTCCCTATCAACTACTAACCTTCCATTAATCGTTTCAATTGTCTCCAATGCATCCCATTCTGTCATATCTAAACCTCCTTTTTTTTTTTTTTTTTGGTTTTTGTTTTATGTCAATCTATCTAAAGGAATGAAAGCATTTAAACACCAAGCTAACTTTAATAAAAAAGAACATGAAGATCATCATCATCATCATTATCATCAAAGCCTTGTTCCAACTATGTTGGGGTCGGCTACATGAATGTTGTTTCTCCATTCCGATCTATCTTGAGCAAATTCTCAGATAAGTTGTACGTCTTTAGATCTATTTTTACTACCTCCATCCATGTCCTTTGGCCTACCCCTTCCCCCTGGTGGGCCGTCAATCTGCATAGCCCAAACTTTCCTCACCGGCACCGTTGCTGGCATGTGTTGGACATGTCACACCCCTAAATCCAGATTCCCTAACTTACGTGGAAGTCCGAATCCAAGGGTTTGATTATGTGCTTCTTGGATTAATAGTCCGCTGTGAGGGTAAATTTTAACAGTAATTTACGCATTTAGTAAAGTGCGGCAGTGAATTCAACATTCAGCAGAAGCAAACCAAAATGATCCATCTATGGTATCCATGTACGTGCACAAGAGGAAAGCAAGTATATCAGCTATTAAGGTTCAAGTTTCAAAGTTCAATTTACGTTTTATACACAACTGAGAATCAAATGACATCAATCTCAAAACTATGGGTTATGGCACAACATATTGTCTCTCATCGAAGTCCAACTCAGCTACTCATTCCTGGCCTCATACTCTGGCGCCTCATAGACTGCCTCAACCGCTGCTGGCTCATAGACATTTGGCTCCTCACTTGATAGCACCAAGGTTAAACAACATCAGATTATGAAAATCTAGCAAATACATTACATAAGAACCACAGTATAAATGCATCAAATAGAGTAACAGAAATAGACACGATTAATAGAGTAACAAAGGTACAATACTAGGCAATTGTGCTAGTATGCAAGAATAACATAATAGCATGAATTATCGGAAGGAATAAGCTAAACAAAATACCCAACTTAGCAAAACAAGCATCTCCACATAAGCTAATTACCACATGATATGTCTCAGCCCTACCGTACTCCGTAGCGTGGTGGTGGGGATGCACGGGGATGACTAGCCCGGCCAAAACAAAGTGCACAGGAATGCCCAGCAAAACTTGGTACTCAAAGCATCAAAGTGGTACCCAGTGGCGTATGTCCACCTCAAAATCCCAAATTGCAGCTGGCAAAAGAAAATGGCCCTGGCCATAGGTAATCCAGCTATGGCTAGACCAGCAAGCTGAGTGGTGCCTAAAGGTCCAAGGTAACACTCCGAAACGTAGAGTCTGGCCAGGCATCTTTTGCGTGAGCAAGAATCTCCATCAAAGTAAGGGAACTACTTCAATTATCCGAATTCTCAAAACAAAGCCATTCACCAAATTCCCAAAACAAATACCAAATGCAGTCCCTCCCAAAAAGGCCATCAAATAGCCCACCTAGCCCCAAAGACACGGGTAATTCATCCACCTCCTCCATCAAACATGAATACAACACTAGGTCCATTAAAGTCAATCTCATCATCATCAATTAATTAATCAAAAGGTATCCCAAACACAATATAACCATAGGGTCAGAGGGCAAATGATAAACAAGGCAATAGGGATCATATCATCATAACTCAATCAAAGAACAGATACAAATAACCAAATCCACCTAGGTCAGGGGCTGCCCTTCATGTGTAGATACTAAGCAATTCAACTCAATGGTCAACAAAGGTCCCCAGATGCCAATTAAATTATTTCCTTGGTGCTCTGATGGTCAGAGCCATCCCAAAGTCCAATGAGAATCATCCTCTTGAATGAACTTGGTCTCCCATACCCTAATTTGGTCAACTGGTAAGTAGAGACTAAGCTTAATACTCCACTTACACCAAGTCTCCAATTACAAGTCATACATTAAGGTTGAGAGGTCCCAAACATAGCCAAGGGTCACAAGATAGAAATTCTGCATTTTCCAGGAAAATAAGCTTACGGTTAGCCGTGGCTCAGTGTCGGCTAGCTGTGGGCTCATTGTAGAACAAAAACCTCTAAAATTAGCTCTCTAGAAAAGCTGAGGCACAGTCAGGGTTAGCTTTTCTAAAGGTCTATGGCTGGCCGTAGCTGTTTAAAACTATAGCTAATTATGCAGATACGAACCCCGTTCGAATGCTTTCTATTCCAATTTCCTCCTATCATCAAAATTACATCAAATTACATCATTTGCAACCAATTTCCACCATTTATCACCTAGATCTAAGGCCATCCATCATCAACGGTTTCCAAATACAAAAAAAGGGTTTCTAATCCATGAATTGAGCTTAGTTTTTTGGAAATTCTAATGAAATCTACTGCAATGAATCATGGAAACAACATTTATATAGTGAAATCCACATAATGTACTTGCCTTGGTGTGATTTTTAGGAGAATGCACTCTCAAAGCTCAAGATCTCTAGAAATCCTTCCACTAAACCCCAATTCTCCTAGATCTTCACATACACAACCCAAGAGGTATTACGGTTGATTTCCACCAGAAATTCCCCAAAGAAAGCTTGAATTGAGATTAGGGTTTGGAGACTACCTCAATTGAGAAGAAAAGAGATGATCCAAGAAGGTGAGATGATGGAAAAGCTGGAAATCTTGCCTAATTTTCTTTCCTCCAAGGGATTCTTGTGATCAAAGGGGCTGATCTTGCTTTGGAAGCTTTGAGAGATGTGTGTGTGGGGAGAGAGGGAGAGAGAGAGAGAGAGAGAGAGAGAGAGAGAGAGAGAGAGAGAGAGAGAGAGAGAGAGAGAGAGAGAGAGATGAAATGTTGTTGGTGGGATGCAGGGTTGGTTTTGTTGCTTTATAAGGAAGGGTCAAATGGCCAAAATACCATCCACTTATGTGTAGTGCAAAAAAGGGCATTTTTGGAAACTCAAGGAAAATCTTAATTTCTCCCAAGGACCCCCCTACAAGCAACTAAACTACAACCAAGGGCCCTACCTCCTACACTTTCTAAAAGTACAAACGGCCCTTATAACTCTCCCAAAATTACAAATAACCCCCTAAACTCTCTAAACTAAGCCCAAAACCATTAGAATTACCCAAAACTAGTCATCTAACCCACTCGACACCCTTTAAACTACACAAGCACACATAATTAACATAAGCAAAGCTTCGATATGGCTGGGACCTTATAGGACATGCCTAAATCATCTCAAATGGTTTTCACTAATTTGAAAGCGCTCATTTCTAATTTAATCATTCCTAGTTTTACAACACATCTACCTTAACATTCTCATCTTTGCTACATCTATTTTGTGTATATGTTACTTCTTGATTGAGCAACATTTTGCTCTATTGGTTATAGTTAGTCTAATCGTTATCCTGTAAATTTTTTCCTTCAATTTTATTGACATGCGTTGATCACGAAGAACTTTAGAAGCAAGTCTCCACTTCAAACCATCCTGCTTATATCCTATGTTCAACATTTTCAACAATCTCTCCGTCCTTACTAATCACCGGGCCAAGGTAGTGGAATGAATCTCTGTGGTATCTCCTAGGCATCAATTCTCATAGTAGTTGCAATCCATATATTGTCTTTGTATGGCTTATTTTAAAGCTTTTGGATTTTAAAGCCTCCCGCCATTTTAAAATTTTTTCATTTACACCAAATCTTGATTCATGCACCAACACTATATCATTTGCAAACAACATACATCAAGGTACCTCCTTTTGATTATGAGCAATTAATTCATCCATAATTAGTGCGAAGGAGGGTTGACTTGGATGCATGGTCAGGGGGAACTCACCTGTCTCTCCACAGATAGTTCTCACGTTCGTTACCGCTCCTTCATAAATGTTTTTAATAATTTCAATATAGTGTCTTGGAACATTCCTTTTATTTAAAACCCACCAAATTAAATATCCAGGTACCTTGTCATATGCTTTTTCTAGATTGATGAAGTCCATATGCACATTTTTTTTCTTTGCTCGATATGTTTTAATTAATTGCCTAAGTGAGACGATAGCTTTTATAGTTGATCTCCCTGGCATGAAACCAAATTGATTTTCAGATATCTTGGTCTTTGCTCTATTATTCTCTCCCATAACTTCATAGTATGACTCATAAGTTTAATCCCACTATAGTTGGTACAGTTTGTACATCTCTGTTATTCTTATATATAGGTGCTACAACACTTCTTCTTCATTCATCCTACATCTTCATTCATCCTACATTTTCTTTGTCATTAATATCTTATTAAAGAGCCTAATTAACCAAATCCGACAAAATTCTCCCATGCATTCCCAAGCTTTTATTGGAATGTCATTTGGGCCCTAGCCTTTCCTATTTTCATTTGTAAATGCTTTCTACACTTCCACTACCCTAGTTTTGCGGAAAAAAGTATGTCCTACTAAGTATACTCTCTTGTTTTTATGCCTCCTATATAATCTTTATTTAAAAGTTTGCTAAAACATTCCCTCCACCTTTCTTTAATATCATTGTCCTTCACTAAATTATGTCTATCTGGCTTCTGTTTGTTCCACTTTTATAAGTAATTAAATGACCCTCACTCTTTTTAAAGCAGGTGTTCACTATTATGAGGTCAAATGCTAATGCAAAATCCAAGATAGTGCCTCCTAACTCATTCTTTTCTCTAAATCCTTGTCCTCCATGCACTCTCCCATATCCTTTATTATCATTCCCTACATGCATATTTTAACCCCCTCCTAGGAAAATCTTTTCACCAGTTGGAATTTCTCAATAAATCATCCATTTCCTCTCAAAATTGTCTCTTGGCACTTTCATCTAATCCTACTTGGGGTGCATATGCACTAATAATATGAATTACGTCTTCCTCTAATATTAGTTTAATTGCTATAATTCTATCACCCAACCTCTTTACCCCCACAATTTTTTCTTCAAGTCCTTATCTACAACTATACCCACCCAACTTCTTTCAAGTTCTTTTAAATCCTTTTTCTTTCAAAAGTAGCATGAAGTTCTGAATAATAAATTATAACTGGAAGATTACTAACAAAGAGTGTCCAAGACCATGTCGATCATTGAAGTCCTTTCTTTTTTGATTGGTAACTAGAACTTCTATTGAGAAGAAAAGGAGATTATCTAACAAAAGCTTAACATCCAAACCCACACAATTAGGGCAAGGGCCCTATAGATATAGAATTCCCATCATACTCGTGTTTCACTAGAATCTGCTAGCTCGTTAGCTTCTCTACCAATATGAACAAACTCTTCATCCTACAAAAGGCAAAGAAAAAGTATTTCATTGGGGACGAACTTAAGTTTTCATCGATCCTGTTTGGAGAAGACACCTAAGGAATTATGTTCGATGAGTCACTCTTCACTATGAGCTTGGATGAGAAGGATTACTTAATTATAGTCCTTCGCCCTAATTATGGAGGAAGGGCCGGTAGGATGAGGGCTCCACCAATTCTTGTAGACATCATTATCTTCATCACCACCACCATCATCAAAGCCTTGTCTCGATTATGTTGGGGTCGGCTACTTGAATTATGTTTCTCCATTCCAATTTGCCTCTAGCTGTTCCATCCACCCTAATTTTTCACACCTTGGAGGGAGGAGACTAACCAATCCCGTGCATCTCCTTCGTCACATTGGATCTCGTGCACGCCTCTCAATTGAATATCAAGTTATCTACCTTGGGATCTTCAAAACCCTTTCTTACAACAGCCTACTTTCCAATTCTAAGTTTACAGAAGACAAAAGTAGCATCCTCGACTTAACTTTTGAATGAATTGAAGATGCGGTCATCCCTATCTTTCCATATGGATCAGAGGATGGTAAACAAAAAGAATTCTCCAAAGGGTTAGATCATACCAAAGAAAGGATTTGTTGAGTATGAATCTGCTACTGCCAAGATGGACTTTAGACAATACCAGGAAATGCAACAAAGCTTCAAAAGGTGACTCCAAATGAAATAGGAAAATTCCAAAAGAAGAATAGATGAGGAATCATCTCCAACTCCTTGTGACACAATGAACTACTATCTGAAGTGAAATCTGAGTCAATACCCTTCTTTCATAGATTGTTGACCATTAACACCTCTCCTTAAATGACCAACCAGCAGATTTTATCCCAAGCATGTATCTCTGATCTTCACATGCGTGGCATGTCTTAAAACTAGGTCTTAAAACTAGGATTCTCATTGTCTTTTGGTTACTTGGACCTTCAAATATATACAATAATAGACAATAGAAAAACACGATTGGAAGGTGGCCAGTGTCGTAAGCATAAATTGTAGTCTCAATTCATGTTATCATTTGGAAGAGGAACAAATATATATAAAATAATGTGCATGTTTGTCATCATGATACACGAGCTAAGAGTATCTGGGTTGAAAAGAGAAAAAAGAGAAAAAGAGCTTGTAATACCAATGCAACACTTTGTTATTTCCAATAAAAAGCGAGTCTTCATTGTATTGATCTTTTCTCTTGTGGAGCACTGTTATGAATATTGGTGATATATTTAGAATATCACAACATTTTTGTAGCTCCATAAAATGAGATCTTCTAGAGAATATAGTGTGGATTTCAAAATCCTTTCAATAAATCTAGCGGTGTGCTTGTGCTATTTTATAGGATTTTCATAAAATCCCATAACCATTTCAAACTATTTTTTTAATTAACTATTTAGTTATAAGTATAATTTTCCGTGTTATTTTACTTATGTTTTTTCCAAATGATGTCTATCCAACTATTTCATGGGAAAACCCTAAAACTGAAAAGTTTTGGAGAATTTCCTATCAGTGGACATTGTTTTGAATAAATATGCGACAACGGTTGTTGTAACGACCTGGAATCCAGGGCCCTTAGAATTCCGTGTTGAGACTCGTAAGCATCACATACATAGGCTAAATCAAAGATCTCATAAAGATTCAGGCATTTACCAGCTTAAACCAACTTGTATTAAAAATCCAATCTAATAAACAAATGTAACAATGTCCAATAAAAATAAAATAATTGCGATGTTTTTGAAATGAAATAATCTAAACAATCTATTAAATCTAATTCTTCTTCATCTATGTGGCTTTGACGCTCAAGCACGCAACCCAAAGTCTATCTCTAGTCACCAAGATTTTCCTGAGTCGCTAAGTTCTGGTTACCTAGATTGGGGCAAATCCACAAAATATCAGTACAACTGAGTGATTATATATTCTAATCTATTTGTGCATTTAAACATATTCTTAGATAAGATTGCACAACAAATTAAAGTAACATTCCAAAGTCTCATTCAAGCCGAGGTTGATATCGGGTCAAACAAACGACAATCTCTTAGCCGCCTAATAGCACCAGCCCAAAGTTCATCTTCCACAAAGATATCACATGTACAAAGAGTTCCCAAAACTCATTCCTGGACATCTCATTCATTCTTTAATATTCCAAAACAAAATCGACCACCAAGGTCCGAAGTAAAATCGACCACCAAGGTCCAAAGTGTAAAATCGACCTCTAAGGTTCAAAATAAAATCAACCACCAAGGTCCAAAACCAGCAAACCGATACCACAAAATCGACCTTTCCCAAAACGGTCCAACATCAACAACTCTTACAAAATCGGCCATACATGCTCGTGGTTTAGGGGTGTCCAAAAGGTTCTTCCAAACAAAGTCATCGCATCTCAATTTTCCAATCAAATAGCAAATATGTCTCTTAAAAAAATATGATATTTATCATGTCCTCAACATTAGTAATGGGCAAATTCCATAATCAACCCCTTCACAAATTATGTGGATTCAATCTGCCCCAGTCCGAATCAAAATTGGTATACGAGGTGAGAGATGTCAATTACATAACTCACCCATTACAGTTTTGAGGGAAATATTCAATTACCAATTTAGCTGCAACATATTCATATACAAACCACACAATCTACCATGTGAGATACCCAAATAACAATGGTACACAACAGGTATCATAATCCACAATATGTTTCAAATCATAATTACTCAAGTTAAGAAATAAAGAAAACAACTTCAACAATAAATATAGCAACAACAATTGAACAGCCCTTATTTGTAATTTCATAAAGTCTGAAATCCAAGGAATGGTCTCAAATTAATCAAAACAGGCTCAGCCGTGCAAAGCAATAAATACCAGGCCCTTTATTGTAATTTCAAAAGTCCATCATTAGAGAAATATCTCAAAACAGTTTCAAGTTATAACAAGGAATGATAACAGGGGCCATAATGTAAGTTTCTAAACTTCGGAAACTCCACAGGAAGTTTCAAGTCAGCAGAATGGTAGTCACTTTCAGGGATTTTTGGCTCAGTTGGATAGTGTGCCTAATGGGACTCAATCTGCATAGGCCCTAGACTCCTAGGGTAGTCTAGGGATGCCCTATCAAATGGCTGGATCTGATTTCCCATCAAGTGGGCCATGTGGTCCCACAACCAATATCGACCAAAGTACACTTTGACGATCTGGCATTGGAAAAATCCAATTCTGATTCAAATTTCTTACTGATTTTTGTATAAATCATGATGAGAAGGGTGCCTAGAGCTCATATCTATAGTACTAGAAAGATTTGCAAGGACCCCAAGCTGTGGGTGAAGATTTCGAGCCCCATATTTGATACACACAAGTCGTTAATAACACATAAATACTATAGCAGTTATTCGAATGCTCAGAAATCAATCAACATCATCATCTACATCCATAAAACTGAATAACAAAGAATCCAAGGGCAGAAAATAAGAGATTAGGAACCACACACAAGCATATTAGTATTCTACTATAAAATAGAGAAAGTATACACTAGAGCAAAGCCATAAACTCAGAACCATACAATTAGATCAAAATCTCTACTCACCTGTTATAGCTAATTAGAATTGGTTCTTCCTCCTATTTCTTCAAGGCTAATACTAAACTAGGCTTTGGGTTGACGGAAAAGAAAGTTGAAAAGGGAGAAAATGGCTTGAGAGAGGCTTGGGGTCGATCAATATATAAAAGCTAGAAGCTAGAATCCTTCCCAAAGTCCTCTTCCTAATTTTATTATTTCCTTCTCACATGCCACTCCTATTCCTAACATTACCAGGAGTCTAAGAAGCACGGACATGGACACGGACATGGCACGACACGACAACACGGCATTTCTCAAAAAAGTAGGACATGGACACGTCGGGGACACGTTAATATTTAATAATAATAATAAATCTAATCATATACTAAAAAAGATAATATCATTTTAACTTTGTAATCAATTTAGCAATCAAATAAATAAAAATCCTAGTACCAGTGTACCACTGTAATATTTCCCCCTCCTTCATTAAGTTTCTTAAACTTGGTTACATATTTCCACAAAGGCCTATTTATATCTTCTTCATTGGAAGGGTGTGAGCTAGGGCTAGGAATGGATCTCATATTCCTAAATTCCAGAGGTTTGCAGCAACAACACAGCAAAGAAGAAAACAACAAAAACAGAACATCTAATGATAAGAAAAACAACAACAGATTTGAAAAAAATAGTACAGAAACAACAAACAGATTTGATGAGCCCCCCCCCAAAAAAAGCAGTAGATTACAAAAAAATAGTACATAAACAACAAATAGCAAAAACAGATTTGCTGAGCATAAAAAAAAAAAAAAGAAGCAGCAGCATGAGCAAAAACTAAAAAAAAAAAAAAAAAAAAACAAAATGTATTTTCGCAGCAAAAATTGGGAAAAAAAAGCAGCAGCTGCAGAGAAAGAAAAAAAAAGAGCAGCAGAAAAAAAAAGTGTACTTGATGAGCAAAAGCAGTACCACAAGCGAAAAAAAGAAAGTGGAAGCAGTACCGCGGCAGATCTTCTTCTTCTTTTCTACTTCTTTCTTTTTCTTTTTCTTTCGTTAGGGTTGGACAGACGAATGGGGTTTTCTCTTTTGTTTAGGGATGGATTGGCAAATTAAAAGAGCCCCCTTTTCCTCTTAAGTAATAACTTTTTACAAACAACCCCCTTTTATTTTCTTTTTTACTCTAATTTAATTTTTTTCCAATTAAAAGAGGCCAGCGTGTCCCTAACGTGTCCCGGCGTATCCTTAGCGTGTCCCACAGTGTGTCCCTAACGTGTCCCAGCGTGTACGGAATATAAAATATAAAAAAATAAATAGGATACTCGTTTTGGCGTGCCCGACACGTGTACGAGCTAGTCCGGAGCTTGTCCGTGTCTGACATGTGTCGGACACGAACACAACGGCCCCGGAGAGGTGTCTGTGCTTCCCAGCTAGGAGTCTATGGTATAACCAACACAAGTCCCACTCAAATTCCTCCATAAACTATGGGTCCTAATAATTCTAAGAAAAATCAAGAAAAATAAATATTAAATATCAGAAAATAATCTAGCCCTAATATTGGGCCGGGGTATTACATACTCCCCTCCTTAGAAAATTTGGTCCTCCAAATTTAACACACACTAGAGACAAACGTACCCGTCACCGCATTGTCGGTTGCTGCCATTTCTTGTTGAGTCATTGTATATACCTATGCATTCGTTTAAGGATTCCCCCCTTGAACATTTTCGGTTCTATATTGATTTTGACTTTGAGGGTGTGCGCGAGTATTTTGTTAATTCCCCTGTTGTTGATTCTGTGGGGACCCTTGTCTTTGATTTTGTTGATAACCTTGTTGTCTATTCTGTTAGGGGTATTGATTCTGTTGCGGATATTGGGCTTGTTGCTGATACTGAATTTCTCGGTGCTTTTGCGGACAATCTTTGACCTTATGACTTCCTGTCCGCATTGGAAGCAGGTGCCCCATTTGCTGCGACACTAACTTACATCGTGACCCTTCCCACAAAAGTCGCACCTTATGCCACTTTCTACCTTCTATTTCTTTGATTGGGCATGATCTCCCAAATGATCACCCTTGTTTCTTGATGTCACTAATTGAGTCTCTCGCTTTATGTCTTCTATTGCCTCCTCCGACACAAAAGCTATTGCCTCCTCCAACACAAAAGCTTTCATTAGTGCTTTAGCATAAGTTTTCGGCTCATGTAGTTTCACATCTTTCTTAATGTCCGGTCTAAGGCCATTCACAAACCGTTCCATCCTTTCTCCTTCCGTAGCCACTAATGTCTCTGCAAAATGTGACAGTTCCGTGAACTTGAGAGCGTACTTGGCTACCGTAAGGTTGCCTTGCACTAAGGTTTCAAACTCTCTTTTCTTCTGAGCCCTAATATGATATGGTATAAAATTCTTTATGAATTTCCGCTTAAAGAAAGTCTAGGTGATTTTTGTTTCTTGCCCATGGAACGACTTCTTAGCTGCTTTCCACCATTCCTTTGTATTGCTTGCAAGTTTAAATGCTGCAAGTATAGCCTTTTGATGTTCCGAACATCCCATAAGCTTGAAGATACCCTCCATATGCTCCACCCATTTATCTGCATCCCTGGGGTTAGTAGTCTCTTCAAAGCATTTGGGGCGGAATTCATTGAATCTCTTGTAAAGAGTATCCCTCTCACGATCTCTGCCCCCATTATTATTATTGCCTCCGCTTGAGCTATCTTTAATATCGTTGTGTCCTCCGCCATTCTCACTTTGGCGGGTATGAATAGCAGTGATCTGCTCTTGGACCTGCGCATATGCCTTCATAAAATTCTCAAACATCGAACGGGCATATTCTGGCATTCCAACAGGTCCTCCATTCTGATTGGGGTTACCATTACCACTGTCATTGACCATCCTTTTTCTTTTTCTGCAAAAGGGGTAGACATGTATCTTCACAAAAACAACAAAACGATTCTCATCCAAGTAAGTTCTATACCCCACTCTAGCATCCTCACCACGTATCCTAGGGTTGCTAATTCTTTTAATTGTATTGATCTTTTCTCTTGTGGAGCACTGTTATGAATATTGGTGATATATTTAGAATATCACAACATTTTTGTAGGAGCTCCGTAAAATGAGATCTTCTAGAGAATATAGTGTGGATTTCAAAATCCTTTCAATAAATCTAGCGGTGTGTTTGTGCTATTTTATTGGATTTTCATAAAATCCCATAACCATTTCAAACTATTTCTTTAATTAACTATTTAGTTATAAGTATAATTTTCCATGTTATTTTACTTATGTTTTTTCCCAATGATGTCTATCCAACTATTTCATGGGAAAACCCTAAAACTGAAAAGTTCTGGAGAGTTTCCTATCAGTGGAAATTGTTTTGAATAAATATGCGACAACGGTTGTTAAGTTGGAGAAATAATTTTTGTTCTCTTTCTTACTCTGGTTATAATTTCATACCTTGTTTCCCTGGCACTGTTGATGTGATCAATTTTTCTGGTTTTATTGAAATCATATGTGGTGGTTGATCCTACTTCTGCTGCTACTATTATTTATTAACGCTTTTGTTGAAATAGTGGGCGCCATGCTTTGAGATCTCGACTTTTGGAGGTATATATCATTTTTCTTTGATTTTGTTCTTTTAAAAATCTTGGTTTTTTATGTGCTTGTAGAAGGAGCCTTAATGTTTGATATTGGCTATTAGTACAAAGAAACCCTAAGGTTTTCGTGTTTTTGTAAAACTCACCATTGAGTTGATGGGCCTATTAAAAAAAATCCTCATTTAATTGAGGTTCATTTTTGGAATCATTCTTTTTATTTTTTCACAGACATATTGGTTCATCTTCATCTATGTTGATCCATGAGAACATGCATGGAAGCCCTCTTCTTCTTGTCCATCATAGCTGAGGAGGGAGCTCGTACTCCTCACCCAACCGTGGAGAAAAAAGGAAAAAGCTTTAATAGAGTTTTTCATTTAATAATCTAAACTCTTGTAAATCATCCTTTAGATTCTTTTTTAAATACCATGAAAAGAGATCTTTATTTTATGATCTAAAGTGTTGCTTAATACATATATAATCCCTTTTGATGAAATTTCCACTACTTTAGGATCTTGTTACACTAAAATTTCGGCCAATCCCCTTTAGTTCTATTTCTAACCATACAATAGGACTCTGGAGACAAAATTACTTAACAAAATATGACTTCTAAATAAAAACTAGAACTTAACGAGCAGTGACTACTCTCTATCAAATAGCGTACATTGACCTTGTGTAGGTACAATTTTATATGTGGCCCTATAAACAATAGGAGATTTTTAATCATTTTGAGTTGCTTCATTGAGGAGTCTTTTGTTTGCTCTCATTTACACATGTAAATGATGCACATGCATAATGGTTACACATGATCATGTTTGTTTGCGCTCATTGCAGTCATTCATGCATGTGGGTGTGAACATGATGCATTTGGTTGCAACTATATTCCTCAAGGGAGGTTGATGAGTTCCTACTCAAAGCTTTGGGAGACTCATCAGCTCCATTCTCAATGATCGAGAGATGGATGGAAATTCTGGGTACACTGCCGAACTCTATCTGGGTTAAAGTTAAAGGAGTCCCCCTTCAGGCTTGGCATGAAGGTGTGTTCAGGCTAATAGGAGATTGTGCTGGTAAAACAGTGGAGGTGGATAAAAGAACCAGAGAGATGGAGGCCCTCAAGGAGGGGAGGGTGCAGGTTCTGCTCAACAGCTCAACAACTCTGCCTCTGCAGGTGCCAATCTGGGTGGATGATCTGAAATTCTTGGTAATAGTGGAGAGGGAGGAGGGACATAAAATGATGGGGGAAGAAGTAAGAAATGGACTGAAACAAAAGGAGCTTCAGGAGCTAAGGAGATGCAGTTGCAGAGCTCTACCGGGCAAGAGGGGAGGAAGATGACGACATCAGCCCAACTTCAAATTTCAAGTCATGCGCCCTTTTACTGGATAGAGACAGGCCAACTTGAACCTGGATATAATGGGTCAGGACAGGTTTTTGGGTTGTAAGTTATTTAAAACCCGTGGTTTATGTCGTGGTGGGCTTGGAGGATCCGAATCAAGAGAGAAATGTTTTAAAGGGCTAGGGCTATACTCAAAACCTTTTATCGAAGAGGAAGAGCAGAGTCAAGGCGAGAAAGGAGAGCTGGAGTCTCTGCGAAATCGAGGGAAAGGCCCCCAGGAGCTAGCGAGCGAATTAGAAGAGGAGGACTGCTCCGACGCAGAGGAGGCTAGCAGCCAGCTAAGCTCTGGCGATGGAGAAAACGATGAGCAGGAAGATAGAGATTCTGGGGAGAGGGAAGAAACTGTAAAATGTTCGCTAGAGGGGGAGAAATCAGGGGGGAGGACTTAGTCGCCAAGATCTTCTTTAGGGGAAGACGGAACAAATGAGAGTCGCAAAGGAGAAGATTTAGAGAAGAAAAGGAGACTGGCGTCAACGATTTGAGTTGCCGATTTGCAGAAGAAATGGCAGGGAAGGGAGAAGGCTTCCAAGCCAAGGAAAGGGGATGTCGAGGAAAGAGTTTGGCCACAGTGACTCCAACAAAAAGGGTTTGCTACAGTGCCCTTGTCAGAACTCCTTCCAGAGACTTAGAGGGTTGGATCTCAGTTCATCAACAGTGTGAAGGACACAAACTCCTGTTTGTGAAAAGGGGATCTAGGTCAGCTCCCTCTCTAGGTCAAGGAGGAGCAAAAATGCTGCAACACGACAGTCTGGGGGGAAGAGGAGAGGGTGCCCACCTTCAGACAAAACGACACGGGCCCATGTATGTTGGGTTTTGGAGAGTTTTTGGGGCCTGGGGATGATCAAAACGGCCAAGAGGGGAGCTACTATGGGGAAGAAGAGGTGGGCGACAAGCACTGGTCACTTAGAAAATTATTCATTGTGCCAAGTCCATTGGAGTAATAGTAGAGGGGATAGCAGTAGAATGAAATCCGTTGGCGAATTTTGTTCAAAGAAGGGAGAGCTAGAACATAATAGAAAGGAAGGAAAGCAAGTCAACAAGGAAGGGGGCCAGGGAATTGAACAATTTGAACTGTTTAATTAATTATGACAAATCCAAATCAAAGGAGTCAGAGGATGGTACTACACAGAAGACGGGGGAAAATTCAGTGGAGCCTTCCAATCATTAAATGAAGGTGCTCGCATGGAATGTCCGTGGGCTTGGGGGAGCCTCGCACAGGCTGTTGGTGAAAGAGATGATCAGAAGTCAGAAGGCTCAAATAGTTATCCTACAAGAATCAAAATTGAAAGAAGTCTCTGAAAGGGCGGTGAAAGAGATTTGGGGAAGGAGGCAAGTGGATTGGGCAGTGGTAAAAGTAGTGGGTGCTGTAGGTGGGTTGCTGACTCTATGGGACACAAGAACAGTTTCAGTGGAAATAAGCTGGGTGGATGTCTTTTCCCTCTCTGTTTTGGTGGAAGACCTTCAGATCAATAAAAAATGGCTTTTGACCTCAGTTTATGGTCCTAATAATAGCCACAGGAGGGAGGAGTTCTGGAGAGAGTTGGACATGATAAGGGGAAGATGGAGTGGGGCGTGGTGCTTTTGTTTGGGGGTGGATTGGAACATAACTAGATTCCCAGTGAAAAATTGAGAGGTAAAAATCTAATGGGAGAAATGAGGCGTTTCTCTGATTGGATCAACTATCACTCTCTGGTGGACTTGCAAATGAGTGGAGCTTCTTTTACTTGGTCTAACAATCAGAGCACTCCTGCTATGTCCAAGTTGGATAGGTTCCTGGTCACCTCAGATTGGCTGGAAACCTACCCGGGGGTTACCCAGCTACCTTTGCCTAAGCCTGTTTCGGATCACTGCCCGATCCTACTCGACTCGGATTGTGAAAGATGGGGACCTTCGCCCTTCCGCTTTGAACTTATGTGGCTAGAGGAAGAGTAGTTCACTGGGCTGGTTCAGAAGTGGTGGGAGGATATAAGGGTGGAGGGATGGGCGGGTCACAGGCTAGCCACAAAACTGAAGTTGTTGAAATTCAAAATGAAGGAGTGTGCAAAGGAGCACTTTGCCGATGTGAAGCACCAAAAGTCTAAAATTTTAGCAGAAATCCAATCTTTAGATAGTAAGGAGGAGAGAGTTAAGCTGTCTCGGGAAGAAAAGAAAAGGCTGGACTTAAAAGAAGAGCTTCAAAGAAGTTTGAGGAAGGAAGAGATTAGATGGAAACAAAGATCGAGATGCAATTGGCTAAAAGAAGGGGATAAAAATACAAAGTTCTTTCATGGAATGGCATCTTCCCAAAGAAGGGTTAATAGGATAATAAGCATAATGGATGGGAGGAAAAGGTTGGAGAAAAAAGAGGAGATTATATCTCACATTATAGGCTACTTCCAGCTGCTGTACACTAATGAGGGTTGGGAAATATCTGGTCTGGGAAATATAGCTTTCGAAGCTATTGGAGAAGAAGAGGCGAATTGGCTGGAGAGGAATTTTGAAGAGGACGAAGTCCGTCATGTGGTCTTTGATCTAGCAGGAGATAAGGCTCTAGGCCCAGAGGGCTTTCCAATGGCCTTCTTTCAACGCTTCTGGAAGATGGTGAAGAAGGAAGTGATGGATTTTGTAGAGGAATTCTCACAAAGGGGTAAATTGTCCAAAGGATTGGGGGCATCTTTTATCGCTTTAATCCCAAAGAAGGCAGGAGAACTGGGCATCAAAGACTATAGACCCATTGGTCTTTTGGGATGCCTTTATAAAATCCTCACCAAAGTTCTAGCAGGAAGAATACAAAAGGTTCTACCGAAGATTATTTCTAGTGAGCAAGGGGCTTTCGTAGAGGGAAGGCAAATCTTAGATGATATCTTGGTGGCCAGTGAATGTGTGCACTCAAGACTTAAGGAGAGGGTCCCGGGGATCATCTGCAAGCTAGAGTTGGAGAAAGCTTATGATAGGGTGGACTGGAAATTCCTTCAGTACATGTTAGGAAGAATGGGGTTTGGAGAAAAGTGGAGAAGGTGGATTCAGGAGTGTGTCTCATCAGCTTGGTTCTCTATTTTGGTGAATGGGTCCCCTAAGGGCTACTTCCAGGCCAGAAGGGGGCTGATCCACTCTCTCCTTTTCTCTTCCTAATTGTAGCAGAAGCACTAGGAAGAATGATAAAAAAGGCAGTGAACGCAGGAATGTTCGAAGGCTCCAGAGTGGCCAGAAACTCCCCAACTATCAACCGCTTGCAGTATGTTGATGGTACTCTTATATTCTGTGGAGCAGAAGAAGATCAGGTTAGAAATGTTAAAGCCACTTTCCTATGCTTTGAAGCGGTGTCAGGGCTAAAAGTCAACATCTCCAAGAGTGAGGTGATTGGTCTACGTATAGAAAAGCATATGCTCCTTAAATGTTCAGAAATTCTGGGTTACAAGATTGGGGATCTTCCAGTTTCATGCTTAGGGATGCCGTTGTGCTCGGGGCGGGTTACTAAATCCCTTTGGAACCCAGTAGTGGAGAGGGTAGAGAGGAAGTTGTCTACATGGAAAGCAAACTACCTATCTATAGGAGGAAGAGTTACTCTCATCAAATCTGTTCTCTCCAACTTGCCAGTCTATTATTTCTCCATGTTTAGATGTCCGACCACCATTATAAAGAGGCTAGAAAGGCTGCAGAGAGAGTTCTTATGGCATGGTGCAAGTCCTCATAAGAAGCTTCACTTGGTAAATTGGGAGTCCATTTGTAAGTCGAAGGAAGAAGGTGGCCTAGGAGTTAGACCCATAAAGAAGATGAATCAAGCCCTTCTGGGCAAATGGCTGTGGAGGATTAGAGACGGTTCACAAGGCCTTTGGAGACAGGTGTTGGAAAGGAAATACAACCTACCAAGACATGGGTGGGATGTTCAGGATCCCCCTTGGAATTCATCTGCTATTTGGAAAGGAATCCTTTCGGTTAAAAGACTTCTCTTGGAGAATATCAGGTACAAAATTGGATCAGGGGAGAGGATCCTTTTCTGGAAAGACAGGTGGATAGGTGAGAGGGCGTTGTGTTATCAATATCCAGATTTGTTTAAGTGTGCTCAAAATGAAGGAGCAACGGTTAGCTCTTACATCATTACATGAGCACTACTGGAGGCCAGATGGTTTGGTGTCCTACTTTTAGAAGGAACTTGAAGGACAATGAAGAATCCCAGTTCATTGCTCTTCTTAATTCCGTAAACGGTTTAACCATTCAAAACGGCAGGGTAGATGATAGGGTGTGGATTGCCTTCTAAGAATGGATCAATCTCAGTGTCTTCTTTCTTCAAGGCAATTATAAACGTTCCTAGGGAAAGGAGCGGGCTGTATGTTATTTGGAAGATGGAAGCTCCTCCAAGGGTGCTTGTATTTGGGTGGCTTGCTCTTAGGAAGAGGATCCTCACGATGGATCTTTTGAGGAGGAGAGGGATGCATATAGTGAATGGCTGCCCTATGTGCTTGAGGGGCGAAGAATCCGTGGATCATCTATTGCTCAATTGTAAATCAGCTTAGACGATCTGGATGGCCATAATAGGAGGGTTTGATTGCTGCTGGGCCCTTCCTCATTCTCTCCCTGAGCTTTTCCAAGCTTGGAAGACCCCAGTTGGGGACCCTAGAGGCAAAGTGATGTGGCGGTTGTCATTTTTATCGGTGATATGGACGATTTGGAAGGAACGAAACAGGAGATGTTTTGATGGAATTGCTTGTGATGAGAGCAGATTGGTGGAGAAATCGAAGTTTCTTGTAGCGTTTTGGGTGTCTATTCTTCCTTCTTTTAGGGGATACTCATTAGATCAAATTGTGTATCACTGGAAAGAGGTTGCCTTCTCTATGATAGGGCGTTATGTGGCTTTTTAGGGTTCTTTTGTTTTCCTCTTTCGCTCTTTCTTGCTTTCAATACTTCTCTTGTACTATTTGCTCCTTTTAATGAAAGTAACCATTAAAAAAAAAAAAAAATCATGATGTGTAAATAAGGCCATTTTTAGCCTCTCATTTTCATACCAAAGGAGGCGGTGATTACATATGTAAATGCAGAGAAGTGATGGTATAGGTCATAGTAAGTGTGTCCACCTAGACAGGTTGTAGGTTCATGCCCTTTAACCACAAATTCTTAAACTTTTGTGGGTCCCAAATTGATAATATGAGGCTCATGCCCTTTAACCACATTTTTTAAAACTATTGTGGGTCCCAAATTCATAATATGAGGCGCTCGTGTTCTTTTTTTTTTTTGTCTAATAAACCCTAAAACATTTAATTTCTTATCTTAAATCTCCCTATATTGTGAGAAATTCGTGAAGAAGTCTAAAAAATGCCAACCGATAGAGATCTAATTTTCTGCATTCCTATGGTCCCCCAATTCATGATCCAAACTATTCAATATTATTATTTTTTGAATATTCAAACAATTCAATATTCTCATATTAATGATAAACATTGTTTTTAAAATCGGAATCATCTCGCAAATCATTCATACCTATGAATCGAATCGAATTGTGAATCGTCTTGCGAATTGTGGGAATTTTATATTTTTCTAAGAAAAATGAAAAATAATTAAAAAAACAGAAAAACAATAAAGTAGTTATTCACAATCCATCTATTTTCCCATTCATAGCAGTATAAATACAATGACAAATAAGTCTATCATACAATCATGTCAAGAACATCATGACATTTATATATAATAAATGATATGCGTAAATAATTAAATAAGTTTAAGGTATCAATGTAGATTTATTTTTTTGTTATTTTTAAATTAAAATATAAAAGTAAAAATAAAACCCAAAAATCAATCTTACACAGTAGGATATCTCTTGAAGTTAAGAAAGTGTTCATGAAGAAAAAAATTAGAAGAAGAAGAAGATATAGACAAGCCCATACGTATAGTTTAACGTTTAATCAAATGCATGTTCTTTATTAATCTTTAAAACCTTCCAAAGCCGCAAACTTTTTTTTAGAGGTTTTCTTAACTACGAAATAACCTTTTAAGAGTAAAAACACTAAAAGAGAAAAAAAATATAAAGAAATAAAAATGGTAAAAAAATATTATTATTAACTTATTGGTTGAAGCTATTCTCACTGGCCGAATTGTTTGAGTCGTAAGATTCGATGAAACGTGTATTGAATTGTATGATTCACACCTGAATCCTAAGATTCATATGTAAATGGGGTCCGTTGCATGGATATGAATCGTTTTCCTTAGGATTTTGGATACGAATCATAGGATTCTAACTTTTAGTTTCAAATCTTATATCTTAATAGATTTTGAGATATTTGTGAAAAAAGTCCAAAAAATCCAAACATATCTAAATTCGTTGGATGTATTCAATTACGCAAGTGGAATTGGTGATTTTGAAGAACATTGCATGTGAATCCCAATTTCTTATCCCATGCATAAAAGACAAACCACTTTGTTCTCATTTACATGTGTAAATGTTGCACATGCATGACATTTATGCATGATCATTTTTGTTTGACCTCATATACTCATGGTCACGAATAACTTTGCCAATTTTTACTACCAGTCCCAAGCTCAAATAAAGAAGGCATGGTGTTAGGTAGGTTGACAGCTAGGGGAAAACTTTGTCATAACCCAAACACGTGTAAATGAGGTGTGTAAATGAGGGCATTTTCATATGAAATGTTTTGCACCTGAAAAGCTGTGAAATGGTTACATTACACATGTCCTTGGTTAAGAAGGCTCTGGTACAATGGATGCTCTGGATATTCGTGTATCAAATCCTTCTAAGATGGTGTCCTCCCCGTAAGGTGCTCTCAAGCTCAATTTTGATGGTAGTGCTTGTGGAAACCCCGAGCTCGCTGGATTGGGAGGACTTATTCACGATACAGAAGGAACCATTCTCCTTTCCTACTCCGGCTCGGCTCGGCAGGTTTGGGTTCAAGCAACAAACGTGAATTATTGGCTCTCGGAACTGGCATCCGTGAAGCATCAGAGCTCAATCCTCGTCGGCTTCTCATTGAAGGGGACTCCTACTACGTCATTCAGTGGGCAAGACAGTCTTCTAGCCCTCCTTGTTATCTTGCAGATATCATTGAAGAAGTGATCCAACTTGCAAGGCAGTTAATAAGCTCTTTCCACCATGTTAAGAGATCGGCTAATCGGGAAGCGGATAAGCTAGCCAAAGAGGGAGTTCTAAAACTTTCCTGGATTGTGTCTATGTAATTATGTTGTTAGTTATTTTGGGTGCTCATGCCCACCTTTGTTATGGGGGTTGTACCCATTTTTTGGGGTTTTCCCCTCTCTTCTTTAGGTTTTTGGTTGCGCTATGGGGTTTTTGAGTCAGTTTATGTCTCTTATACTGTTCTTCTGGGAAATATATTGTCAATATTTTAAAAAAAAGTTTATTTGAATTCAGATGTTTTAATCCTGGCCATCGATGTGTTGGGTGGTTATTATTTTCCTAAATAAGTGATGTAAAGCCTCTTGGCGTAGTTAGTTGATGATTAATGAAATTTCCTTAGAGTGATTTTGGGTCTTCCCAAGTTATCTCTTCTTTCTCGCCTGCGATGTGGAGTTTGGCGTGAGGCCAATTTTCAAGCGAAAACTTGACATATCCCTTGCACCTTCCATCTCTCGTCTCTCCATCTCTACCCACCCCGCTCCTGGTACCCCGCTCAGCATCAAGATCCCTCTTGTGCTGGTTGATCTAGGTAATCCAAGAACTCATCCCTTTTGTGAAATTCCATTTACTCGATTACATCAACTGCTGCAACCCGTTCCAACATCTGACCTCTCATTACGTTTGAACAAACACCCAAACCACCTTTTTCTTCCCCAACCCACTAAGCCCTTAACTCTAGATCTTGTCTGCATTCTTGATAAAAACCAACCCCTCAATCCCCAATAGAATCCTTCAATCCTTTCCGATCATATCCAATCTTGCAAACCCTCATTTTCCAAACACATTATCGACCGAATTCATTGATCTCTAATCGGCCGAGACCCATCTCCTAGCAAAACCCTATTCCCACTCTAGCCGAACCCGAAGCCTTAACCAAATTCCAACCCTTGCACCCAAATTCTCAAAATTTAAAAAACCCCAAGCCCAATCGAAACCACCCACAGCCTAGACCAAACTCTTTAGATCCAACTGAACAAGCGAAACCCACTCAAATTCAACCGAACCAATCCCCACCAGCTCCGTTCAAACCCATTCCCGTACCCATGTTGCCTTGGTCCGTCCCTCAAACTCCTCGGTCTCCAACTCTGCTATCTGTCGAGTATCTATATATATATATATATATATATATATATGGGAGGTGCTCCTATGAGAGACACTTTCACCAAGTTTATGAGAGATGGGTGGGGGCCCTCACTTCCATATTTGGGGTCCTTGCATTTAAGTTGGTGAGAGTGGATATAGAAGTGAGGGCCCCCACCCGTCTCTCATAAACTTGGTGAGAGTCTCTCATAGGAGCACCTCCCTATATATATATATATATATATATATATATAAATAAGGGAGAGAGGGCATCACCATCGTTGTCCCCTCTTCTTCTTAGTCCTTTGAAGGATCATCACAAAGGCCCACCTTCCTCTTTTGCTTCTTTCCTGGGCACTATGATAGGGGAAAATTACCCTGAAAAGGGGCATTTTCCCTTGCATGTGTTCTCCCACAACATGTGCTAAGCACAACTCTGTTGGGCCTGTGATCGGGTCAAGCCTGAATCTGCACCAGAAAAAAGAGCATCAGCAATACAAGTGACATGACTACCCGTATTGGTCAATCCTACCGTGTTACATTCAATCATCAACAACGGGATGACTGATAGCCGATTTATATGCACAAATTCACGCTCTAGAAAATAGTGTGGGTGAATTGAAGCAAACCTCTACCAATCATGCCGGAGTGTCATACAGTGCTTCCATCCCGGAAAATCCGGAAATTGGTTAGATCCCGGCCCCCGTGAATTAATCTAAGAACTTCTTCAATGTCTTTTTGTTGAAAGAGACGAATGAAATCCCGCATCCCCCTGGACAAGTTGACCTCACGGTCTTCAACAAGAAAGTCAAGGTGGAGGTTGTTGAATTTTCTAGACAACCTAATGCAAAAGTATTCCTTGACTAGATCAATTTGCTTGAGGATTATTTCATTTGGGATAACATGGAAGATACTCAACGTGTGGCTTTTGTCAAGATGAAATTGAAAGGTTGTGAGACCCCAATCTACCTGGGTAATCCCTTGAGGCAAGATCAGGTAAAGTGATCCTATGAGCCAAGAAAGGGGAATCCACAGGAGTAAGGGTGGAGTGCTTTGGTTAGCACCGTTAACATAGTTGTTAATTTAGTTTCACAACCCATTTAGGTTGGGCCTCCAAAATGAAATGTTTCAGCATATTGGGGATTTTGATGTAACATTTAAGAGTTATGTTTCAGATAAATAAATAAAATCAAAATATACGTATGTGATAGAAAAAAAATTGAAAGATAATTTATGCATTTAATTAATTAGAATAAAACAATATTATAATATACAAGTATAAAATTAAGCACATTCCTTACCACCATAAAGTCTAAACACAAAATTCATAACAATAAAGGTTAATAACCTTTAAAGATTGAAGTTGGGACAAACTCCCCACAACATTTCGGTCATTTTGGAAATTTCAGCCATTTCGGTCAATTTTGGCCGACCGAAAGTCCAACCGAAAAGTTACAATGTGCATTTCGTTTCAACTTCATGGCTGTAATAAAAAATTTCGGCCATTTCGGCCGAAAGGAAAGGAAATTGATAACTATGACCATGAGGCTTTGTCAAGTTCCACATAAGAAATATCTAAGTCTTGACCTTGGGCTTAACTTAACATGAGACGTTTTAAAGCTCTGCAGCCCTGGATCCCATAAGAACTCCAAAGTTAAGTGCGCTTGGGTGGGAGCGGTACCAGGATGGGTGGACCACCTGGGAAGTCCTTGTGCGTGCACATGAGTCAAAGTAAATAATATCTTGGCTGTGACAAAGGTCCCACAAGAATTTGGTGGAGAAACATTGATGACCACAACAACAAAATTGGTTGTGCTTCCATTACCCGATGGGAAATCATGCATGAAAAACTGAAAAATAAATATCTACCCTTGGATTACATTGACACCCTTCAGTAAGAGCTCATCTCCTTTCGACAAGGTGCATTGTCAGTGGATGACTACTATAAAGACAAACCCTAAATCCAGACTATTATAAAGACCACATATTCCTTGTATCAGTGCTGCTCAACTTTGATCCCTATAGGTTATAGCTATGATCTTCTATCATAACACATTATCCATTATGACCCTTTCCCATTTGAACTCATATGATCAATTGTGGTTCTAAATGGTCCCACAAAGGTTTGCAATGTACTCATTCGATCACATAGGGCTGAATTACAAAATCATGGAAGGTGCTTTTTTTTTTTTTCCAAGAGGAATGAGGTTCTTGTTACATTATGTAACGAGAGAAGAAAGAAGGAGACGATAGTTGGAGAAAAACTGATCCCTCAACAGAGGATTGTATGTCTATTTATAATATCATTATACCCTAATCAAGAGCTCTAAACGTGCCAATCAATACAATCAGAATCAATTTCCTAGTCTATACAAGGAAGTAATATGAGACAAATTAGTAACATAATTACAAATTGAATCCCACATGTGGGATTTTATAGACAACTGTATATGGGCCTTTATGGGCTGGGCTGGACCTAAGTGGGCCTAAGCCACACTATCTTCTACACTCCCCCTCAAATTGATGTGGTAATGCATAAAACGTCAATTTATTGATGAGATCATGATGGCGCGGTTTGGAAAGTGCTTTTGTGAAGATATCTGCCAACTGGTCATGATTAGAGACATGAGGCAAGGTTATCTTCTCAGTGACAACATGTTGACGGATGAAGTGACAATCAATCTCAATGTGCTTCGTCCGTTCATGAAAGACCTGATTGTTGGCAATTATGTTAGTATTGGTATTGTCCCCATGAAGAGGTGTAGAGTTACCAACATGAACCCCCAATTCACAAAGGAGGCGGTGTAGCCAAATGATTTCAGCGCTAGCGGACGACATTGCCCAATATTCGGCCTAGCAGAAGACTTGGAAACGGTGGTCTGCTTCTTGCACTTCCACGAAATCAGAGAGTCCCCAAGAAACATACACTAGCCAGTGGTAGTGCGCCGAGAATCTGAACAACCAGCCCAGTCAGCATCCGTATAAGTGGATAAGCGCAAAGAAGTACCAGAAGGGTAGAAGAAACCATGGTGAATAGTGCCCTTTAACATAGCGGAGTATGTGTAAAACAACAGCAAGGTGAGGTTTGTGGGGATTGCTAACAAACTGGCTAACCGTATGAATTGCATGAGAAATGTCCGGTGGAGTCATAGTTAAGTAGAGCAAACTACCAACTATCCGTCGGAAAACAGAGGGATCATCCAGGGGAGGGCCATCATCTGTACTAAGTTTGCTGTTCAATTCCATAGGTGTATCAAAAGTGTGAGCATCATTAAGCCTGGCTGAAGTGATCAAATCTGTAGTATATTTGCGCTGATTAACCTTAATGCCAGATTTGTTTCGCACAAACTCAAGCCTTAGAAAGTAGGTGAGAGGACCGAGATCCTTCATGCGGAAGTGGCGAGTGAGATGGTGTTTGAGATCCGTAATGCCGGCAGTATCATTGCCACTGATAATCATATCATCAACATAGACCAAAAGGAATGTGTATCCCTTTGGTGTCCACCGAAGAAATAGGGAGCTATCAGAATGACTCTGACGAGATCCAGCTTGAAGAATTGCTGCCTGGAATTTTTCAAACCAAGCCCTGGGAGCCTGCTTGAGGCCATAAAGAGATTTCCACAATTTGTAAACATGTTGAGGGGGACAAGCATACCCTGGAGGAGGTTTTAAGTAGACAGTTTCTTTCAACTCGCCATGAAGAAAGGCATTTTTGACATCCATTTGCCATAGAGGTCAGTTGCTGGCTGCAACGACACAGAGAAGAGTACGAACAGTGGTCATTTTGGCCACTGGTGCAAATGTCTCTTCATAGTCAATTCCAGTAGTCATTTTGGCCACTAGTGCAAATGTCTCTTCATAGTCAATTCCATACTCTTGCTTGTAACCCCGCACAACCAATCTGGCTTTGTAATGATCAAGACTCCCATCAGAGTTAACTTTGACAGAGTAGATCCATTTGCTGCCAATCACAGAGGCTTTTGCAGTAGCCGGTACCAATCCCCATGTTTTGTTTGTTTCAAGAGCAAGCAACACTTCAGTCATAACATCCTGCCAGTATGTAATCTTTGAGGCCTGTGAATATGAGGTGGGTGTAGGAGCACTATCCAAAGAAGTGAAAAGAGCAGGGAAGCCATATCTGTTAGGTGCAACGGAAGGACGACTAGAGCATTGCAGAGGTATGACACTATCAGTAGAAGTATTAATACCTGAAGGTGCAGTAGGCGGCGCTGGGAGAGGATCAGGAGAAGGAGGCCCCACAGGAGGAACCGTGTTACGCCGGACATAGACATTGGTAATAGGAGGTGGAGAAGTAGTCTCAGGGAAGTGTGGCAGATAAGACACAGCAACATGATGATTATCCAAACGCAAAGAAAAAAAGGAATGTGTTCCAAGAAGACCAAATTACGAGATATTAACATGCATTTTTCGGATGGATTATAACACAGAAATCCCTTGTGTTTAGTACTGTAACCTAGAAAGATACATTTGGCAGCCTGGGGTGACAACTTAGTGCGCTCTGTAGGTGGAAGATGAATAAAGCACAAGCAACCAAAACACGCAAGTGAGAATATGAAGGGGCATGACCAAATAGTGCTTCATAAGGAGTAGTCTTTTCTAGAACGGAGCTAGGATGACGATTGAGGAGATACACAACAGTCTGTGCGGCATCACACCAGAAATTGGGAGGAACTAAGGAGGCAAGTAGGAGAGTACGAACAGTTTCAAGAACATGCCTGTTCTTCCTTTCCGCAGCATCATTTTGCTGTGGAGTATGTGGGCAGGATTTTTGGTGAAGAATGCCTTTATCAGAAAGGAAGGCAGAAAAATCATGGCACATGAATTCTCCACCGGAGTTAGACCTCAGGATTTTTATTGCTTTCTGAAATTGTGTTTGAACCATATTGTAAAAATTTTGGAAAAGAGAAAGGACTTTAGATTTGAAGCGCATGAAATAAATCCAAGTGAAACAAGAATGATCATCAATAAAAGTCACATAACACTTAAACCCTGTCCTACTCAATGTGGGTGCAATTCCCCAAACATCAGTATGAATAATGCCAAAAGATGATAATGCCCTAGAACGATGAATAAGAAAAGGCAAAATATGACTCTTACTCAAGCAACACGTTTCACACTTAAATTGAAGTAAAGGGGACATCATTTTATTATCAATAGTAGGTTCTAAACAACCAATTTTAAACAAAGAAACTAAAGAAGCATTGTTCACATGACCAAGACGACTATGCCACACAGTCCACAATTTATTGAAATTAGGAGAAGAAGAAGAAAAGATGGAATGATGTCCAATGTTCAACAGAAACAGTCGACCATGTTTACTCCCCGTCACGATCACCTTCCCAGTTTGCCGCCCCTGTATGATACAACGAGTGGAAGAAAAGTTAACACGGTATCCATCATCAATAAGTTGTTCGACAGAAAGTAACTTGGCTGAAAATTTGGGAATAAAGTAGACATTGGGAAGGCTGATGAACTGGTCAGAGACACTAGGTAATGTAGTGGTACCGATACCAGAAATGATTAATTGGTCTCCATTAGCAGTGGTGATTTGTCTTTTCCAATGTAAGGGTGAGAGGCTGTAAAGCTACTTTCTACAGAAGTCATGTGGTTCGATGCTCCTGAATCTAGCAACCATGTGGATGGGGTGATAGATGAAGATAGAGAAACTCAAGAATAAAAAGTAGGAAATGCTATAGGAGAATGAGTTTGATACCAACCACCATTAAAGCCCATAGATGCATATGCTGAGGTAACCGTGTTTTGAATCATTTCTTGAATCTGGGCAGGAGTCATGGATATGGCCCCGTAAGAGGTGCTTTCTGTATTAGGGAAAGGTGCTTGAACTTGGAACGCAGCTGGAGCAGTTTGTTTGGGCACGTAGGAAGGATTCTGCTTTTGCTAGGACCCATTCTTCCGTTGTAAGCTGCGACAGTAATCAATAAGATGACCAGAGCGTTTGCAATATCTGTAAACCAATTTCTTACTACAGTTCTTGGCAATAAAACGAGAGAAGAAAGAAGGAGACGACAGTTGGAGAAAAACTGATCCCTCAATAGAGGATCGTTATGTCTATTTATAATATCATTATATCCTAATCAAGGGCTCTAAACATGCCAATCAATACACTCAGAATCAATTTCCTAGTCTATACAAGGAAGTAATATGAGACAAATCAGCAACATAATTACAAACTGAATCCCACACGTGGGATTTTATAGACAACTGTATATGGGCCTTTATGGGCTGGGCTGGACCTAAGTGGGCCTAAGCCACACTATCTTCTACAGTTCTATACATCTTGTGTGGTCTTTTATGCAAGTCAGCCATTTCAAATTAATGAAGGGTACCCACATTATTTTTTTTTTAGGAAACATGGTCATTTGGTGTATTGTCATTGAGCTAAAAAACGCTCTAAATGAAGTAGGATGCACCATTAGATTGATGTTATTGTATGCAAATGTAATCAATCTGACAGAGGGCTTACTTTAGTTTGCCTGCAATTTTTTTTAATGGAAAAAAAAAAAAATTGCAATGCAATTTTATGCAATGGTTTCAGTGGCTCTTGGACTAGGAAGCCTGCGATTGACACACAAACACAACCTCGATCCACAAACAAATCCAATCAAGCACACGGGAAAACAGAGATTTAGGTGGTTCGGTGATGTTCATAGGTTCATGCTCAAACAAAAATCTTTTTCATGCTCAAACAAAAATCTTTTCTTTTCTCTTTTCCTTTCCTTTTTCTTCTTAATGTTAGTGTTGGATGGCAGAGCGATATTTATAATATTTCCTTTCTTAAGCCCCAAGAAAGCTTGGTACAAAGACCAAACTACCCTTGAACCCTAAATGTGGATCCTAGATAACCTAGAAGACCGGTTCGGTTAACCTGGAAGACAAGACATAACAGAAAAATTATGCCTAATTAATCACATTCTCTTCTGAAAGAGGAATAGTTTCCTCACATATGAAAAGGTGGGTAATTGAGACACTGAGAGTTGGCCTTGAAGCATCCATTGGTCCTGTCCTGGCTCATTTAACTTTAAAGACATATTTGGCTAGAGTTTAGCCCATGGTTCAAAGTACGGACCAAATATAGTGTAATGCAAATTGGGTTTGGCTTTCCAGGCTCGTGCCCAGCCTCCTTGGACAACTGATACAACTGTGCAAGGGAGTTTTACAAAGATTGAAAACCTTAGCGCTTTTCTACAAATATCATAACACCAAGGGCTACTTCTACAATAGTGATTTTTTATTTATTTATTTATATTTTGAAATCCTCCTCTGTGTGTGTGCGCGCGCGTGCGCCTTCAATCAATTTATTTTGCCATTTTTAATGTACTCTGCATTTTTCTTAATTCATCCTTCCAGCTTGGCTATGAACTAGATGGTAGAGAGCTTGATGACCTGTTTTGGCGTTTCAAAGCTGTAGCGGAGAAGAAAAAGGTAATGCACAATGAAATGCTCTGGCTCCCCCTGAGCCCATAGGGATTAGTCCGGCCCAAAGGGACACCCTCCGTTATAGAAATAAATAAATAAATAAATTCATGAAGTATTAATGTAGTTCCAAAATTGTAGCTTCCGTATTGTGCAAGTGCTTTTTAAGTACATGAAGTCTGCATGGATCTTGGGATTCCTTCTTGTTGCTTTCTACATTCTTTTTTTTTTTTTTTTCTCTATTGGAGACTCAAACTCACACACCCATGTCCCTTAGCAGCTGAGCTACAGCTTGAGGACGTTGCTCTCTACAGTCATTGATGGATAAACTTGTGATATCTATCTAAAGATCTGGAACTTGGAGTTATTCTATGATTGTCAACCTAATTTAAAGTATTCTAGGTTCAAGTGGGTTCGCTATGTAGTGTTATACTGGTCCATTATTCCACTAACTCAATTGATGGTACCTACCGTCGATACCGTGGATGGGAGATGCCAGTAAGTATTCTGTCATTTTCTCACGGAATGTAGATAACCTTTGCATAATCAATTTAGCCTTCAATTGAGAACAAATAAGGCTAGGCAGTATTTGACATTTTATATCATTTACATATTGGAGTGGGGAGTTTGGAGATGGGTTCAAGGTGAAGATAATGTGCAACTGAGTATGGCCAACAAAGAAGACACTGCAAATTCTCTCACTTTTGATGGTAAGTAGTTTCTTATCTTCTCCCCTGTGAATATAATTTTACCACGTGTGAGAAAATTTAATGGCCTTCACCTTTGTCCATTTTCCTTTGTACATTACCTTCCACCTTTCTCTCCTACCCATGCTATTCACATTCACATGTAAATGAAATGAAAATGTCGAATGTCCTCATAAGAATTTCAGTTCTTCTTCCGAGAAGATCTCTGAGGCATGATCTTTTCGTGATGGTCACATCGAATCAATGGTTTTCAAATTGTCAGACTTAGCTTGTACAAATTGATGGATCAAGAATACCACCCATACCTGCACCCTGCATTAATTCATTGTGCAAACTTGGACTATTCTGAATTTTTGATTGTTTGCTTTGGTAAGGATTCTTCCCCCTTATTTTGAGCTGTCTACCTGATGCAATACAATTTCATTGTCAGTTTTATAAATTTTTAGCTTGTATGATTTCCATCTAAGGAGCTTGCTTGCCTCTATATACACAGTCCAAGATTTTAATCAGTTTAAAAACTTTGGCAGAAAATTATTGGTTTATATGTTCCACCAAAACGTTAAACAGCCCGTGACTTGGTCTGCATTCAAATACACCCTAATTTTTTCTAACAATCCCAGTTTTGGTTTTGATTTAACCAATTACATAATGAACCCAACCCTCCACCGCCTCCCAACCAACCAACAATTTTTTTTCTTCCCCATTTCCTCCAGGTTCCATTGTTCAGTAACTTGTTGTTTTGGCCATGTTTGTTCTTTTATATCGGGGACTCTTATTCTCATGCTTATGTAATCTTTGAGACCCAGGCCATTCATTCAGTGAATTCTACCATGGACTAGCCATATGCTTAAAATTCACTCATGGACCACGCCTTTTCATTACATTTCTTCCTAGCTGCTTGGCCTGCAGTAGGTATCTGGTTCACTGCTTTAGGTATCAGGACCATGGCTTTTACCCTAAATGGTTTCATTTTCAACCAATCTGTAGTTGACAGTCAAGGTCGTGTCATTAACGTGTGCTGATATAATCAATTGTGCTAACCTTTGGTATGTAAGTCATGCATGAACATGTAATGCTCGCAACTTCCAACCTTTGGTATGTAAGTCATGCATGAACATGTAATGCTCGCAACTTCCAGACGTAGTTACTGTTGAAGTTCCATTTACAAATGGAGAATATTCGGTCTTAGTGTATACGAGTCGTTGAAGGAGCAATACACACCTTCTTTAAGACATTGCTAACCTTTTGATTGTGGGACTTCTACAATAAAAATAGATATTGGATTTCGAGTAAACTTTGGTCGACTTTTGTGAGGTATCCATTCTGATTCCCTCAAATATTCTCGATGAATTAGTTAGGCTTGTCCAACTAATGTTGATTTTGAGGCTATTATCAATCCAATATATGGTGTTCTAGTTGGTCTTCATAGACCTTGCAACTATCTGCAACATTTATGGAAATGAAGTGACGTAGTTAATGATGCTGCTCTATGCTGCTCTATGTTGGAACCATGGGTCATAGGTTTTATTCATCTCATGTGCAAAAAATAAGATAATAAAAGAATACTATGACGTAAAAGACTAAAAGAGGCACCAATGCACCAGTTTTTCTTCTTGTCCTTTCGAATTATGGTTGCTTTGTTGGTAGACAGGTACAAATTTCATTTTTTTTCCCCTTTTTTTAGAAAGCTTAAAAAAGCAATCATCCTTTTCCACTTAATGTTTTCCCCCCTCGTGTGGGATATATATTTTTTGAGTAACATTAGGGAGCACAGGATGCATAAATAAACAAAATATTTTAGCTCAAGACATTTCATTGTTCAATTTACTTGGCACTATCAATGTGGCAGCATATTTCTGATGGTGACATAGAAGCCCTAATCTCAGATGAAATCTTCCAGCCACAAATTATCTGGTCCCTTGGTGATCTTCAGGCAAGTTACTATGTCCGTGTTTCCCTAACTAAAGTGATTTTTTTAATGGTGGAGTTTGTAATTGACTCTTAAGGATCTCGTCAGGTCACATGTGGAACTCTTGGTCTTTCTACAGCGACTGTCAGATTGGTTGATTCTGATGGAGCAGAACATATAGAATGTTCAGTTGGAACAGGTCCAGTTGATGCTGCTTATAAAGCCATCGATCGCATTGTGAAGGTAATTTCTGCGTTTTAAGTTGCTTCATTTACACTGCTTTAGAATACATTGGAATTGAAGGAAATGGTTTGTACACGCTTCCAATCAACAGTGAGTCAAAACATCATTTACAGCGTTCCAAAAAGAGGGTGGTATGATTTGTTGAATGGTTTTTAAATAATTGTATTTCATTGAATACCTTGGAAAGAAAAGAGTACATCTTTTTATAATGACAACTCATGGGGATTGAGCATTAATTCCTTCACATTACTGATTTTATCTTGTTTCTAAATTCGAGTCAAAGGATTGTGCACGTCCCTTAGATTTTCTTATCTAAATCATGATAAGATCGAATTCTTTGAACAACTAGGCACTACTGGATTCTAAGTTCAGAATGAATATCTACAGCCTTACAAAGATAAATTCAACGTAAATCTCTAAAACTTATTCTTTATGTACCACAATAATACTCAAGATAATTATTAATTTATTGTCTCCACATGATGGATCCATTGAGCCCCATTTGGTATAGGAATGGTCCATATGGCCTTCACATGGATCTGGCCCATAATCCAAAAGCCCTTTTTGAGGGCAGGTCCGTTTGGTTACATTAGTTACCTATGGTTGTTTTTCCTTTAGTTTAAAACTACTGTAGTTTATTTTCAAGGTTTATCAAGGGCAAGTTTATTTGTGTGTCTTTGTTTTGGGTTGTCCAGGGTTTGGGAGTTTTTCTCTGGGGTTTAAGCTTTTTGGTATATTCATATTGTACTCGTTAAGCTTATGTTAATACAAATAACCGTTCAAAAAAAAAAAAAAAAAGAAGGTTGTGTAGGTGTATATTCATATTATTTTTATTGGTATTTTATGAAAATCTATTGGAAATGGTCAAATTGCCTTTTTTTTGTCCTTTGACCACTAGTCTATGTGGCTGACCAATATTTTCAGGGGAGGTATCAGTGGTTTATGTAAAAATAAAAAATAAAGATGTTTGTATTTACTAGAAAATGCAAGCTGCAACCTACATGTAAATTTCCCAAAACTGTAAACAACCTTAGCAAACCTAAGTACCTAACTATTGATAGAAAGTGAGAATAATTCCTAGCCTTTGTAACCAAAAAAGGATGAACAAAAACCGCGCTATGCCAAGAATCCTAATGCAACTGAAAAAAAGAGGCTCTATTAAAAAACATAAAAGAAAGAAGCAATTCTAAGTCTTTTTTTTCAGAAAAAGTAAATTGGAAAACCAAATTGGGAAAATTGAGATCCCCTCTTTGAATTGCAAGTGGGACCCAAAATTGTGCTCTTGTGATGCAGCCTGACCCAAGACTAGGACCCGCAGACCTTGATGGACCCATCTGATGGGGCCCACATGATCTCTGATTTGGCAGAGATCCCTATCCTTATTTGAGACAGTCTCTAAATTATAGTAATATTGCTTAGTTGCTTAATAGAATTGCTTTCTAAATTCCATTTTGAGTAGGATTAGTTTCCTATTTTCAATATCCTAGTTAGTTTAGAAACAGTGTGCTCTATATACACAGAAGAGCCCTATTGTTATGTTTCATGCTTTATTCTATCAATTCGAGTATTGTGAGTTTCTCTTGTGTGATGATTTGTACTCGGCCTTAGGGCTGGAATACTTTTGGATTCGATCAATCTCTTTGAGATTGATCTACACTTCCGATCTAGGATATGGGGCTGTGCCAGTTTGGTGCATTCCCCCTGTGCTGGATGGAATTGCGCTTGAATTCATACGCTTTGGATCTGTCTTGGATCAATTCTTATCTTCATCTCCAACAGCGTGTTTGTTTTGTCAATTAACCCTGTGGCCTGTGCACCTTCAGACTCGGAAGTAATATTTCCTCATGTGGCTCATCAGTGTAGGTGATGTTGATATAATTATTATGCCGTTCGACCTTTTGGTGTTTCAAGTTATTAACATGGTATTAGTGCCAGAGTTCACGTGTTCGAAGCCCTTGGGAGGCATGTTACCTCAATTTGTCTGGTTTGGTCCATTCCGTTCTGTTTGTCTATTGGGTTTCGAATTCGAACGGCTTCCCCCTCAAGGGAAGGTCTTGGTATAAATTGTTATGCCATTCACTAAAAGCTCAAGCTTTTGGTGTTACTGGTTATTAACATGGTATCAAAGCCTAGGCTCTTTGTTTGTCTGTTCGTCTACTAATCCAAGAAATTGGATTCTGTTGTGGAGTTATTTTTCTCAAATCAGTCAACCCTGTGCATGCTGGCAGCAGATCGACAAGCTTGTTAGGCCCACACCCGATCTCTGATCATCTTGAGGATTCTTCCTCTAAAATCTCAGCCCATTCATTAACATTTGAGGAGCATTCGAAGAACACTACAACTGCCCACTGTTGTGCGTAGTGTTGATAGCTATGTGGAGCCCGCTCCGGATACCATATCAAGCTAAAGCTTCATCTCTGGGGTCACTGCCTAAAATCTCAGCTCTAATTGTTGAGATTTGAGCAGGATTCAAACAATGCTGCAACAAGTTGAATCAGTCGACTGTCATTAGCATCGACAACCTATGATGCACGGATACTTCAAAGTGGGCGATGTATCGTGTCTGATACTTCACTTTCTATGTGTTAAACCCATGTCCCTGCCGTATCCATAGCGTGTCCCTACCGTTTCCTTACCGTATCTAGGCATCATAGTCGACAACACTATGTGGCCCACCTCTGGTAACTGTTCCACCTGATTCCTTCCCTGCGAGGTCGCCCCTTACAGAGAAGCATTCTCCCAAAGTTTCAGCCCATTCCATCATCGTTTGCAGGGGTTTTGGACAAATCCCCATTTTCGTCAGTTTTGGGATCTGTTTGTGATTGCAACCGTTGAGTTCTCTGGATATCCGTTGGATTTTATTCAAATTTGGAGAAGAAGTGTGTCACTCATGTACAAAGATAACCTGGAACTCTGATTGAAGAGTCAGAGTTTTTGGAGATCCTGCAGCCATTCCACTAGTCGACTAACAGGAACGACCTACACAGGCATGTTGTTCTGAGTATTTAGCCGTATTTATTTTACTGATCTGTTGTTTCTTTGCTAGTCTGCATCCATTCCATCCATATTGCTAATTGCTCTACTGTTCTGAATACACTCATTTTTTATTTACTGCATCTTCTTGCTGTGTTTTATGCTGATTTGCTATTTTTGAGCATCTTTGTCTTCAATCTCGATTTCAACTACGTCTGATAATGCCTAAATTATTTTTGTTCGGTTGGATGGGACCAACTATGACTATTGGGCTTACCTCTTTTGGTGTTACTGGTTATTAACATGGCGTTAGACCCAACGGTTATGAGTTTGAAACCACTGGGAGGCATGTTACTTCCATTTGTCTGGTCCATTTGTTCCGTTTGTCTGTTCGAATTCGAATGGCCTCCCGTTTGACGGGGGGTGTTGATGTAAATTGTTATGTCGTTCACTAACAGTTCGAGCTTTTGGTGTTTTTGGTTATTAACAGGTGATACACTTTCCAACGTCTTATTTATATCGGATTTTTCAGCATTTTCTTTCCCTTTTTCATTACTAACACACTCATGGTTTTTCAAAACATTAAGTTGTTACTTTGGACACTCGACAGCTTGATGTTGTGGCTTTTGGCATCAATAGCATTTAGTTGGTTATATTGTTTATAATATTCAATACCTTGCAAAAAAAAAAAAAAAAGGGCATATAGTTGAACTTTCACACTAGCAGTTGCCTGTGTTGATGCTTGTTATAAATGTCTTGAGACCCTTTAGGACGTTATATACTCATATATGGAGAGGTAGCTTGTTGCATATGGAGAATAGCTTGTTGCCCTGTTAATTTTGTTGATCTAATGGTTCACTTTTAAGAGTTTGTAACCTCTTTGGCCTTAAGTGCATATTGGCATGCATCTGACGCTGTCTCAAACTACGGAGTTACTGCCGAACTATGACATCTCTTGTCTCCCTCAAGTTTGCTTTAGCCAGCACCATATAGTAGTCTTCTGTGCTTTTGTGAAATGACCTCTTCTCTTAGCTTAAGACCTGTATACTTGTCATATAGATCTCAAGCAATTATCTGGCAGAAGAAATTTAAGTCACATCAGTTCTTTCATTTTCTTCAAATTCACAATTGGTTCAATATCCTGCAGTGAAAACCTGCAAAATTGTCTGGCAATGGGGGAGACCTTATGTGCATCCATCATTCCCCTGCATGTGAAAAAACTTCGTATAAATTTTCCAATGAGGAGCATTGTACTCTAAAATTCTGTCAAATGTTGATATCATAACTAGCCTTGCGTGGTTCTGTGAACCTTTTGAGTTGGAATTTAGAAAATTCGTTTTTGTATACATGATTTCTTTATGCAGTGAATCCAATTCACTCGCCTAATTTCACTTCTGTTCATTCTATGTTTATAATAAAAGCAACTCTATCAATTCTTCCATTTTTTTATTCTTTTGAAATGGAATGAGAAATACTAATCTAGCATTGTGGATGGGGCAGCTAGCGGTAAGCTGGGTAGGCCAGGCATAGAGGGTTTCATCACAATAGAAAGGTGAGGTTTTGGTCACATTCTCCAGGTCATTGGGTGTTGAAGACTCCAGTGAGGCGGAGATTTTGGCTTTCTTTGAGGCATTGAGGATTTATTCTCTTCCTCTAGTGCTCAACGTGGAACGTGACTCTTTTAATGCTATTTCTTGAATTTCTAGCCTGTCTAAGAGTCATTGGATGTTTTATAACGAGCTAGTCACCTTCACCTTTCATCTTCTCTTCCAATGGTCTTTCAATCTGTTATTGGTCTGCAAATGATCTAGCAAATTTGTTAGGAAAGCAAGAGGTAGATGGGTTGATCCATATGTTAGAACTTGTAATTTACATTTTTTGTTTGTAGCTGTTTGTTTCTGTGGTACAAGTCTCTATGGATGTTTGGTTCTATTGGTTTTCTTCTTGGAAATATGATTTGTTACCAATAAATAAATTAAAAAAAAAAAGATTTTCAGGCTTCGGAGTTTGTTTTGTGTTAGTTTAAAAAGTACAGCATCCAATCCCATCAAATAACCCACCTCCTATGTACCTACATTTGTCACCCTTGGTACCACTGGATCCATCTCCAGTCTCTAGCCTGTGCTCCTACTCTTAGGCCTCCATCCTTTACAATTCTCCCATTTTTAGGTTTCATGAGTTTCCTCGAAAGATCATTTGATTCACTTTTCACTTGTAAGGAATTGGTTGGAACTAGTCAAACAAGCATGAAATCTTCTATATAAAATGTTCTGGTAAACTTGGGTTGACCTACATTTACACTTTGGCAATGGTTGCATTGTTTAGCAGTTATATCTTTATTTTCTACTCCGCACCTTTCCTGATCATGTCATGATAATTAGGGCAACTTTGGAATTGCTATCAATAGATCCATTGATTAATGGAGAACTGAGTGCATTATTTTCTTTTGTTGCTTCTGTTTCTAATTTTTTTAATCACCAAACCTTTATTTCCATCCATTTGCAGGTACCAGTAACTCTTCTTGAGTATTCACTCAACTCAGTAACAGAAGGAATCGATGCAATAGCTACTACACGAGTCGTCATACGTGGAGAAAACAGTCATTCATCTATGAATGCTACAACTGGAGAAACTGTCAGACGAACTTTCAGGTACGGCAAATTTCTTCTTACTTTTCTTTCCTGCCTTTTCAAGTATCAACAATCATCTGTTTTGCCAGTGGAACTGGAGCTGGAATGGATATTGTTGTCTCAAGTGTTCGGGCTTATGTAAACGCACTTAACAAGATGCTGAGTTTCAAGATTGTATCTGTAAAGGAGGTTTATGCTGAATGATCAATCTTGGAAAGGTATGACGGAAACGGTTTTCTATGCAGCATGCATTGAAGCCACTCTACATTCTGCTCATCAAGTGTGCATCAGCAGAGAAGGCTTTGGCTTCAATTGTGTCTGGGTAAAACTTGAATGAAATCTTCTTTGCATATGGTTTTGCCGTATCTAATCCTTTTCATCTCAGCAGAGACTTAAGATGACTGCTTTGTGGAAATGCATGGTTTGGAAGTTTTGATGTTTGATGTATTGAATATTTATGTTCTTTGTGAAGAGTCGGGTATTGTTTCTACTACATTTTTGTACACAGATTTTGTCATGTTAAAGTGGGTAGTTTGGAAATTTAGGAATGAACTTTGCATCTCCCTCTTGGCTTCCTTTTGAGATTTGTGATTGCATGTTTGAACAGGGCTGGTTTGAGTTGGGATCTCATCTAATGTAACTCCCGAGGATGTGACCTGCACTACAAATCTAGATTTGAGGAAAAAAGACCAGACATTTTCAGCCGTTCACTTACATTGGATAGTCCTGACGGTTGGGATTTGATCCCGTGTCAACCAATAGTGGGGCCGATTGATATTATGCCCCAGGCCTCTTCCTTGTAGTTTTAGTGGGGCCGATTGATATTATGCCCCAGGCCTCACTCTCCTTTGTAGTTTTACTTTTACACTGGGAATGGATCTGAGTGGGGTACCAATGTAGTCAAATTCTCCCTTTTTTTTTATGTTTTGGCTGCATTGTGGAATATAGCAAGACTCCTTTAAAATTAGAATTTAGATGCTGGGTGTGGAGAGATTTGATCCCATGATTATGAAATCTCTTGCTCGTGCTGGTGTTCATTCATTATTAGTGTTCATTCATTATTATTTCTTTGGCATATGAGTCCTTTTTTTAACTCGTCAGATGAGTTCAATTCACTGGTTAGACACTGTTTTATCCATTGCCTGACCCGTCCCACCTACTCTGGTGCCAAGTTAGTAGAGTTTTAATAAATGGTAACATCAATATCCTATTGGCTATTAGCTATTCATCAGTGGAACATACGAGTAAGAGCCCTCCCTCTCTTAACGGCTGGATCATTACATTTGAAGGAAAGAAAATTGTTGAACATTAAATTCTAAGCAATGAAAAAACAGGTGAAGCATTGTAGCCTAAAAGATGTTAAGGGCGTGTTTGGCAATTAACTGATTAAGTTAAAATAAAGTGAACCCAGACAAAAAATAACATGGGTCATATTAAAAGTACACAATTTCAAAATCCCCTTTGAATTTTTCAAAAGAAGTAAAAAAAGCAACCTCCTTTTCCACTTAAAAGACAAAAAAAAAAGCTCAACTTTTCTATATAAAAAGTCAAAAAGATTCCGTACCAAACAATTAAAAACAAAATTTCATCATAACATCTGATATTTTATTCTCTTTTGGGAAAAAAGTAGAATACCTACCTGGACTTTGGTCTTTTTGCAGTACCTCCTATACTTTGGTATTTTGTACTAAACCTATTTGTAGTTTTAACTAACATGCAAATATAGACGGCCGTGACAGAAAACAGGAAATGGCGAATTTACCCCTCCATATATAAGATGTCCTTTCGCGATTTTGGTTCATTTTTCACTCTTTCGCTTGCGGCTAGGGTTCATCTTTCGCTTTTGATTTTTCACTCCTTCGTGGCGATCATAATATTCCTCAAGAATCTCTGCCGATCATAGTCATAAAGACCATCAGCGCTTTCAGAGGTATGATCTTATACCCTTAGCTATGTCTTTCATGTATATTGTGATGCATGTGGTGGTCTACAGATTGCCGAGGATTTCGGGTTTAGGGTTTAGAACAAACATCTTAATTTCATAGCTCTGCGTTCATGTATTTTGAGGATCTTGTTAATGGGTTTCCATGATTTATGTAAAGTCTGAATTGGAAAAGTTTCATTTTATTTGTCTCATATAGTGAATGGGGATGATTTATGGACCTTTCGTTGTCTAATAGTGATGTTTACGAAAATGGTTCCCTTTTGATGCAAATTGTTTCTTTTGATTTTTTTTTTTGAATGTTTGGTGGAATAGAATCCCCACCTGTCTGCACTGTGTCAGCTACTTTTGTATACAAAAAATGGTGGCAGTCACACATGGAGGGGACCACAGTCACAGATTGTTAGCTTCACTGGTATCCATACTAGACATGTTCTTTTTGGGTTCATCCACCTTTTATTTTCTCTTTCTTGACAAGAGGGTATCCCTATCCAACAAATAAGGGAAGGAAGATATCAATGTTGGTTTGGTCGATTGAAGCCTGCAACATGAAAGGAAACATGAGTTAAAAATAAATGTGCAGCTACATTACATTCGATCCCTATTCAACTACCCACATGGCTGCATCAATGAAAAGAAATAACCAATGAAATATGAACACTCAACGCTAACATTGCATCTTAAGAAAGACTTATTAACAGTTTATAGGCAATATTGGCATGCTCATTAAGTAATTACATCTACAGTGGTGACAATAACAGTACACTTTGGGACAGTTTTGTCCACTATCCTCATTTCAATTTCCTTCCCCTGAGTTGGTCTGGTTTTTTGGCATGGTCAAGTTTTATGGAACTCATGGATTTGTCACACATGGATTTTTCTTTATTATTGTACATGAATTTGCTTCAAATAATTGTCGTTTATATGCAGATGTTGTTTGATGAAGTTACAATTCAATTCCACAATGGTGGTTATTTTACAGACTTACCAAATAGTGTATACATTGGGGGTGTGGTAGATGAAATAATTGATTTTGATATTGATAAAGCATCATTTTTCGAGTTCAGAGATTATGTGATAGAATTAGGGTACCCAGCGAATAGTTCAATGTACTTTAAGGTGCTGGAATTGGATTTTGATGGTGATCTGAGGTGGATTGAATCAGACAAGGATGTAGTTGCTCTATTAGAACATTATAAAGACAGTGAAGCGTTGACTATTTATGTAGAGAGGGGGCATGAGCCTTTGATGATAGTGTCACCTAAGGGGAAGATCTTGTTGCAAAATATTCACAGCAAAGGTCCCTTGAAGTAATTACCTGCAGCAGAAGTTGCATCAGCGAGTAGGAAACACTGTGAAGAGGACTATGGTATTGACGTTGAGGATGAAACTAATGATGACCAAAACGAGCAACATGGTCATCGTGATGACTCTAATGTTCATCACCATCCTGATATTGAGGATGATCATAACCAGCAGCATCAGTTAAATGATGACAGTGAGGTTGAAAGTGAAGAACAAGGATTTGATCCTGATGAGCCTCCGGAGTTACATGAGGATGTTGAGAAACCTGAAGATGAGGATATCTTCAAAGGATCTTGTGAGAAGGAAAAACAATCTCATGAAGTTGAGAGTGTGGAAGAAGTGCAGAAAGCAAACCAACAGGTACCAGTTGATGAGAATCGGATTATAGATGATGAGGATGGGGATGATTTTTACTCTTTATGCAGCTCATCTGATGAGAACAACAGGGCTAAATGGCCTGAGTTTAATGAGCTGACTGATATGTAGAATTCTCAACTGAAGTTGGGTATGATATTTTCAAGTCCACAAGTTTTTAGACAAGCGCTTGTTGAATGGACTGTAAGGCAGGGTTATAACATTAAATACTTAAAAAATGAGAACAAGAGGATCATGGTTGTCTGTAAATATGATTGTGGATTTAGGATTCATGCATCACCCATGCAGGGTGAGAAGACATTTCAAATTAAGACATTCAAGCTCAAACATGAATGTGGTATGAGGTTTCAGAATCACTTGGTAACTTCCAGCTATATAGCTACTAAATACCAATAGAGGATGAGTGACAATCCGAAGTGGTCAATTCCTGCAATGCAAAAAGAGCTGAGAAGAGAACTGAAGGTAGATTTGTCGAAGCATAAGTTGTATAGAGCTAGGAGGAAGGCATCAGATAACATCTTTGGAGCTATTATAATCCGGTACACTAGATTAAGGGACTATTGTGTCATTGTCTAGAAGTACAATCCCAACACAAAGATATTTGTGGTTACACAAGGACCTCACATGGATAGATTCCAAATTTCCAGAGATTGTACGTCTATTATGAGGCACAAAAGGCAGGATTTGTGAGTCGATGTAGACCCATAATTGGTCTAGATGGGTGCTTCCTTAAAGGTAGTTATGGTGGACAAGTGCTGATTGCAGTAGGTAGAGATGGGAATGAGAATATGTTCCCAATTGCAATGGCTGTTGTAGAGGCTAAAAATTTGGACTCATGGATTGGTTTTTGAAATCACTAATTGATGACATTGGAGATGGGGGTGACATGGGCTGGATTTTTATGTCCAATAGATAGAAAGGGCTTGAAGCAACATTTGAGATAGTAGTTTCTACTGTTGAAATCAAACACTGCGTGAGGCATATGTATGATAACTTCAAAAAACTTTTTAGAGGCAAATTGTTGAAAGATGCTATGTGGGCTGGAGCATCATGTGGATCATCCAGAGAATTTGATAGTCATATGCAGAGGATCAAAGAGATGGACCAGGCTGCATATAATTGGCTGATAGCTGTTAATCCAAATAGGTGGGCCAGATCTCATTTTTCTTGCAGGGCCAAATGTGATGCAATAACAAACAACCTCTGCGAGTCTTTCAACAGTTACATACTTGAAGTAAGGGAGAAACCAATAGTTGGTTTGCTTGAGTGTGTGAGGAGGAAGCTTATGACCAGAATTCAAGTGAAGTTGAAAGGAATGACCAAATATGATGGGACAGTCTGTCTAGGGATATTGGAGAAGTTGGAAAAGAACAAGGATGACAGCAGACATCGTTTTCCCAACTGGTCAAGTAGAGGTGAGTTTGAGGTGGATTGTTTTGCCAAAACTTTTGTTGTTAACATTGAGAGTAGAACATGTTTATGCAGAATGTGTGATTTGACTGGGGTACCTTATAAGCATGCTATAGCATGTATATATATATATATATATATATGAATCAAGAAAAGCCTGAAGATTATATTCATGCATGCTACAGTAAAGAGATGTATTTGAGGGCATATAATCATATGATATATGCTGTACCTGGCATGCATGATTGGGTATAAAGTGAAATGGAATCAGTTGCTCATCCATTGTGTAAAAGACCTGCAGGTAGGCCAAGGAAGTTGAGGAGGAGGGAAACAGATGAGCAACCTACTTCCTCTAGAGTTTCTAGAAGGAATAGAAACTCTAGAAGATGATATGTACCATGGGTGGATATCCACATGAGATGAGTTAGTGTTAGAATCCTATTGTAATTAGGGTTCCTCAATGAGGATGCTACTTCACCTATAAATAGGCGCCCTTCCTTGTATTTGTACACACTTAAGATTATAGAAGAATCTCTCTGTCTTCCTCCCTATTACTCTGTCTCCCTCTTGGTGCTTTATGTTACAAGAAAATAAGAGATATTTTGTGTCATTTGAATACTTTGTAGGAGCTCTCTCTAAGAACTTCTCTATACCCCTCTCTCTCTTTAAGGTATTCATTAATTTAAATTTCAGATTTTATTTAGTTTATACATAATAATATTATATAATAAGTCTCATCTTCTCCCCTTTCTTATATAAATTATCACAACAAATACAATATATAATTATTTAGTTAGTCTTTTTTTTTTTTTATAAACTTTGTTTTTGAAATATGGCTGGACCATTACAATAGTACGACTTTGACTTTAGCTTGAATGACTCAAATAGTGCAAATATGGGTCAAGATCAGGATGTAAAAAGCACTCTTGAGTCTATTGCCTAATGTTCTTCGGCCAAAAATAAAAGGAAAATGACTTTTTGAGTTTGACAGTATTTCAAGTTAATTGAGATTAATGATCCGAATGAAAACATGGTGGAAAGGCACAATGCCTAGCTATTTTGTAAAGAACTTTACAGCTGTAAGTCATTAGGTGGCGAGTGCTACCTTAATGGAGACATGCCAATGTGTATGCCCAAACATATGGAGGGAATGTCAATCCGGTGGTAGGGGGTAGTGGCATTCAAACTCAACCATCCCAAAGTTCTCCCTCTGGTAGTTTAGGAGTTATTTATTTATTTATTATAACCCTACTAATGCTCGCTACGAACTTGTAAGATTTATTAGAATTAACCAATTACTATTTCTAATTGTTGAAAATGCACCCATTGAAGAATTTGTGAACCAATTGCTCACTCCTTTATTTAAAAACATTTCTAGAAATACTGCAAAAAATGATACAGTAAAAATGTTTAAAAAAGTAAGAGAGAATTTAAAAAATATTATTCAAAACATACTTGGAAAGACAGGAATAAATTCAGATTTAAAGACCTCCAAATAAAATATTGGGTACATTTCAATAACTGCATACTATATTGAAAATGACTGGATTATGCAAAAAATCATGATTTCATTCTCTTTACTTGAGTATCCTCAAACTTGTGTTAGAATTGGGTCCACTATCTTAAAAAGAAATAAGACAGTATAATATTGAAAATAAGATAATTTATATAACTTTAGATAATACAAGTTCCAACAAAAGCGAAATTGATATACTAAAATCTGCAATCCCACTTAATATAAATGGGTTTATGTCTCAAAATAGATGTGCATGCCACATCTTAATTCTTATAGTACAAGATGACTTAAAATTTATTAAGCCTATCATAAAAGTAATTAAATACATTTTAGGTTACATTTTTTTATAACCTTCTAGAAGACGACATTGGAAGGAAATATATAAAAGCCTAAATAAAAATCCTAAAAAGCACAAGCAGGTGTAAAGTATAGGTGGGATCTTACTTATGAAATGTTAAAAAAGAAGCTTGTAGTAATAAAGCTGCAGTTAATTAATATTTTACTCTATATTTATCACATGTAGATATTTCTATAGGTGAAAAAAATTGGCAAGTTTTTGAAATAATAAAAGTTTTTTTTTGATGTAACCTTAATTTTTTCTAATGTATGTTATCCCACATCAACTCAAGCTTTGAACTACTTTTATGAAATTATTATTGCTTTTAAAAATATTGAGATGCACCGACTTTCAAGGATATGTATATGCTAATGGAAATGAGGTTTTTGCAATATTGGAGAAATGCTTCATTAACATTTTGTTTAGCCTTTGTTGGAGCCTAGGTTAAAATTAGTAGGTGTAGAAACTTTACTTGAAGCAATAAATAATAATATGATTTTCACTTATGTAAATAACATTTCTATAATCAAATCTTCTTTAGAACAACTTTTTATAGAATATTCTACCCAAATGGGTAGACTGAAAAATCCTCTACCTCTCTGGGCCCTCCCCAACCACAGAGAGGGAAGAAGAAGGTTGTTTGGGTTCTTCTTAGGAGCTCTCGATGCAGCGGTTCCTCATCCTTTGGATCTAGTTAAGTTGTGAATGAATTAACAGTATATCTATAGATTTGTCTGGTTGAAGTCTCACATGTTGATACAAGTTTCGACATGGTGGGAAACAAGTGAAAGTAGATCTCTTGTATTTAATTTGTCCCATGGTTCGTGATTTAATGACAATTTCAGTCTTTATAGTTGCATCGAAGCAAACTTTTAGTACAGGTGGATGATTTATTGACAACAAGAGGACGATGCTATCGAGAGAAACGATGGAAGTATACATGTTCCAATGAGACTGGCTTTTGGCAGAGAAGAGAAAGAAAAACTTGATGGAGGTAAAAGAAATAGAATGCAATTTCTTAGCATTACAAATATCATAGTATGAAAAAGTTGTCATAGTTATAATCTTTATAAAATTTATTTCAAGTTAGAAATTATCATCTTAATTGTTGTAAACTTTATTTTCAGGAAATTATCATATTTTTAATTTTTATGTTTTAATTTATAACTTTGGTAAAGTTGGAATTATCATCAAACCTGTAAATTATATGTGAAGTTGAAAATTATCATCAAAGTTGTTGTAGATTTTATTACAAGGAATATAAGAATAATTCAAGTTTTATTTTTCATTTGTAAATTAACATCAATACTTGTGCATTTACTTTGGTAATTTTAATTTTATTTCAAGTTGAAAACCTTAAAAACAGTGCATAAAGTCCCTTTCAACTTATATAAAAATACTTTTAAAAAAATTAGGAGGGGCATTAGCCGGCTCGTGCGCTGCACAGCCCAGCACCGCATGACTTATGTCGTGACGTGGGCCATGCCGGGTCGACCCCATCCGACCTGGGCACGGACAAGTGCCGGCATGGTCTGTGTTAGCCCGGCCCGTTATACAGACATGTCCTTTATTTTTATTTTATTTTATTTTATTATTATAGGGTTTCCGTTTCTTAAAAACCCAAAATGTATCTCTTAGGAAAGAAATCTCTTATGGCTACAATCACCAAAAATATAAAACCATAACAATAATCCTGATTCCTGACTGACCCACTAAGTCAAGTCGGACCCAGAATAAAAGACATTTGACCAAATAATTTCTATTTCTCTCAATGCACCGATTAACCTGTCGTGTTTGAACTTTAATTTTAAGATATAATAAGGCTACCACAGCCATACATTCTCTCTCATGCCCATTTTGGCATTTTATCTTTGAGGTTAAAGATAGGAGGTGCAAAGTGGCAAGAGTTTATCCCCGGCTGAAAATGGCCGCAAGGATTATTGAGTAATGCATGATGGGACCCATGTTTCTCATGGTTTTTTTTTTTTTTAATAGAAATAAGATTTCAAATAGGACAAAGCGGGAAACAACTAGAACAATAAAGGGGGAAGAGCAGCCAAGGAAAAAAAAAAAAAACCCCACCCAAAGTAGGATGAAAAAAAAGTCTCAAATGAGAGCTAGACCCATAAGACATCTTTGCAGGCTCATAAGCAAATACATTTACATTTCTATGAATATGAGCAGAGGAGATTTCTTCAAACTTGGAGCTCAAGTCTTTGATATCCAAAAAAATAGGATGGATTGACTGATCCATCAACCCATTAATGGCTAGAATCACCTCACAGGTGTCTGACAAAAGTTAATTGGGTCTTGTTGAATCCCTGCGAACTAGATTCCTTTAGCGTGTCGAGAATTGCCCTTGCCTCGGCTTCTTCTGAAGAGTTAAACTTGGGACCATCGACGAATCCTGCCTGCACCGAATAACCATCAAACCAAATAGAATAGCCAGAGCCTGCTTTTCCATCTGCGGCTCTAAATGAGGCTTCTGTGAACACCTGAGCCTTGCCCCTAGTGTACAACAAACTCAAATCCTAGTGAAGGTTTGAGGATTCTTTAATGATCCTCTTTAGCCTTGCCAATTGATTCACAAATCAATCTGCAAAAGCATATAGGATCGTGGACATGGGCTTAATTTTTGTGACCCTGAAAATCGTATCATTTCTGGTTTTCAACAAGGCCCACCAAAGACCCAAAACCAAGGATTTCGTTTGAGGAAGGATTGGAGGGCTCATCGATTGACAAAAGTTCATAAAGGAAATCCACCAATCCCTACTTATAGGAGGATCTATGGAATGTGAAAATATTCCAACGTTAGATCCAAACCAAGCCACCCTAGCTCGATCACATAAAAAGATAGCGTGCTCCAAAGAATCTTTTGCTTTTGTGCAAATAGGGAAGAGGGTTTCATCGGAGATATTTTTTCATAAAGCAATTTGTGTAACTGAATTGGGTTATTAAGGCATTTTCAACCAAAAAATAGAACTCTTTAGGTGAGAGGAAGGCATCGAATAATGACGGATCTTGGCCGCCATCCCTGCCTTCTCCATAAATAATTTTGTAGGTAGTTTTTGTTGATAACTCAGCCCCTTTGGAATAGGGCCAAACTTTCTTGTTATCTCTACTAGTGCGTGGAATATAGATTTTCAATATACTCTCCACATCAGTAGAGTTATTAAAAGTACTTATAATAAATTGATCATTCAAGCTTTTGTTTGGGCTTCACAAATCTTTAGTCACAAGATCTTGATTTATCATATAGGACAAAGATTTCCTAAGATCCCTCTCCGTTGGAATCCAGTTACAATTCCATACCGAGATTTGCTCCCCATTACTTATGATCCACCCTACCGTTTCGTTAATAAAACAAGTTGCTTCTACAAATCCTTTTCAAAACTAGGAATTTCCCTTTTTAAATCTTGCCTGCCACAAAGATTTGTTAGGACAATATTTTGCTTTCAGAATCTTTGGGCTTACATGATCTTCATTAGTTAGGCACCTCGAGCATTTCTTTGCTAGAAGTGCTAAATTATTTTCTTTGGTATCTCTAATTCGTGGCCTACCTTCTTCTATGGGGCAACAAATCTCTTTCCATTTAATGGTGTAGACATTCTTTTTGTCAGATTTGTCATCCTAGAAGTAACTTCTAAACATTTCCACCTCATTAGGGGTTTTTGAAGGTAATTGGCGAACAGACATGTTATAGACCAGGATAACAAAAGCAGCTGGTTTTATTAGGGTACTCCTACCTGCTTGTGAGAGTAAGGGTATTTGCCAAGACATGATTTTGCTCTTCATTGTAGAAATAAGAGTTTGAAAGCTAATATTTTTACATGTTCATAATGAGGGGTTTTCTAAGTATCTCTCATTATCGGCCATGAGCCTAATGCTCTAGGACTTTAGCAAGTTTTTTCCTTCTAAGGGTACATGTTCATTTGCTAAAATAAGTAGCAGATTTATCAAAATTGACAAGTTGCCCCATAAATACTACAATAATCTTCAAGAATATCTTTTATGACTTTGACGATATATAAATTAGCGTTGCAAAATAGGAGGCGATGATCAGCAAAAGAGAAGGTGGGATATGCTAGGTGTAGATCGAGAGACTCTTACTCCATTTATGGCCCTTTTCTCTTCCTCTTTTAGTAGCATTTGGGAGAGAACCTCAGCACCAAAGATTAATAGGCAAGAAGAGAGGGGATCCCCTTGCCTTAGATCTCTTGTAGATGTGACCGACCCAAATAGGGATCCATTAAGAAGGATGGAGAAAGAGACTGATGAAAGACATTCCATGATTTCCTAGGAATAGTCATGTTTCTTATGTGTTATTTATATTTGGATCCAAATCTCAATTCAAATGAAATAACAAAGTGAAGATAAAAAATTTCAGAAATTATATATATTAAAGCAAAGGAATATCCTAACATCTCTTGGTGAAACCCATTTAATTCGATTGTATGCCTCTAATCCATATCCTAAGATCTTTCAACGAAAAAAAATATTTCTAAAATTCAAATATCTACGCAACTTCTACTATTTAGGCCTTCTAGCTCCGGTTATCATTCTAATTGATTCTATCTCCAAATCTCTCAATTTCAATCTCCAAAAGTTTAAGCTAATTAATTTCACTATCGTTTATTTATGCTAGATTTTTCTTTTTCATTTTGACTCAATCACTAGGCTTGTCATTCTAATCTCAATCGATTCCTATCTCCAAATCTCTCTATTTCTGTCTCCAAAATTATGAAGTAATTTCTTAGGTCCTTGATTAATTATTATTACTCAATAATCTCTGTTTGATAAAAAAATTTAAATCTATAAATTTATTGAGTCTTTAAATTCTTTTTCTTTCTAATAATATATTGCTAGTGTATTACAACTCTAATTTTCTAGATTTTCAACCATCATCATACATGAGAACCACTTGTCGGGTTCTTACTGGGGAGGTCATAGGTTCAACTCCCATCTCCCCCCTATATTCCCGTATGTGTATATGCAGACTTTCTTCCTTCTTTAGTGGGCTTCCTTCCTAATTTTGCTGGACTTTCTTTTTGAGGGCTTTCTTTCTAGATGCACCAGGCTCTCTAAATAAATAAATAAATGATGGAAAAAAAAAAAAAAACTATCTTCATACATGAATTCCAAAAACTCCAGTAAAGGGGCTTTTTCATTAAAAAAAAAAAGGCAGTTGCCGGCCCAACGTGCCTGGATAATTTCTCCTGCCTCGTCATCGTATAGGACTGGTAAAAATGCTTGGTGTGCGGTTGATGCAACCTTTCGTACCAAACAGAAACACTGTCATGTCATTTCTCATTGTTTTCAAGAAAAAGATGGACATCATAGTAACATCTCATCCCACCATGCCAGTTAATAGCATTCATTCACCTAAGGTACTTGACTTACAAGACGCGTGTCCCAGAACGACTGGATTGATGAAAGTAATCTGATGTCACTCTCTCAGATTTCCTGCAAGACGCATCATCACTGACCATTTAAAAGCAAGCCCACGTTTGGACTTTGGCACCCTGCAACTACTTCGTGTCTGTTGCTGCTGCTTGGACTTTTTGTGAATTGATTTGTCAATGGCCTGATTGTCGGTAGGATCAATGCCCTCATACGTCTCTAGCCCAGTCATGTTGCTAGTGGGGCCCAACCTTAGGACCTCACTAATCATGGGACGGAGGGAATCAAAAGATTCAAGTGGGGCTAATTTGGATACAAAATTTGAAGTCAATATAAATTTTGAATCCCTTCATCTATGGTTCACAAGTTTAACAACCTTATATAAAATAACAAAAATTGACCATCAATCCTCCAATTCAGTCGAATATGTGCAAATCCATGGGATTAGGTGATTATAAGAGGATTGTGTATGTGTGGTCTATTTGGATGGGTCCTAAGGTGGGCCATACTAGGTGGTCCTCATAGTAAGATCGCGATGACCATCTTCATAGTATCACTTCCCATACCATTTCCATCTGGGCCCCAAAAGTTTAATTGTCAACAGTCCATTTGTATTGATATATAGTCGATCAAACGGTCCAGTGAATTCAGATCTGACCAAAAGTTGATGGACATGTGTAATTTAGGGGGGGTCATGTGTTTGGTCCATTTGGTTGGACCAAGGGTGGGCTCCACATGAGCTTATGGAATTTTATCCAAAGCTTTAGCTTAAAAGAGCATATATATATATATATATATATGGGAGATGCTCCTATGGGAGATATCTCTCCCCCATATGAGAGATAGGGTGAGGGACAACATAATAAGGTTGACGTTATAATACATCCGAACTATCCGCTCAGTGAGACCCCTTTAAGTACACTAGACCCATTAAATTCACATCCATCCAAATGGATTGGATCGTTGGATTGAGAGTCAAATTTATTTCCTTCAATATAAAGTCGTTAGATTTGGGGGCCACGGATGAAGGCGTTAGAGGAATGAGATTGAACTCAAATTTGATAAATGGGCTTATTCTAGATGTCTCTTTCCATCCCCCATAAGTGCTATGATTAATGGGTCCCTAGGCGGGCTGGAAAACTAGAAAACTCCCTGGGTATTTTGTGGAAAAAAAAAACCGCCTCTTTTTAACTTCCAATAAGAATTAAGAGTTTGATGTTGACATAAGCATTTACTTACTGTGAGTCTTAAATGGGTATGTCCCATCCGTTCCTTTTGTTTTTTTAGCCAATTTCAATCTCCTAAAAACATGCTAACTAGCCAATCCATCCAATTTATTCTCCTTAAATGTAAGAGTATTGTAGTCGAAATCCAACCAGATGAATGAAGCCCCTTCGATTTTCGTTGATGGCAAACATATACCATAAATCATAGGCCCCACATGTGAGACTCTCATTTCACTACAATTTGTCGGCCTGACACTATGACTCACCCTATTAAATTTGAACGATGGCATGCCATAAGATTCATGGCCCTTAAGTTTAATGGTTTTAGAAGGCATCGGTTTTTTAGGATTTCAATTCAATGATGAGTAAAAGATGGATGAATGTGTTAGATTGTATGACCTCAATCGAGTGGATGATCCGAATAAATTGATTTGTTTTATTAATTAATTTATATTTTCATGCTTTATTTGTGAGATGAATGATATTTTATTCTTTGTTTTCACATGACCAATACAAAATAACATGATGGTTCATGAGATAAACTGGAACCCACAAGTATATTAGATGTGATCCAAGTGTTTGGATGAGATCCATATACAAGAGACAGAGATCACAAATCTTATATCTAAATTGATTCACAGCCAGTAATGAGATTGAGCATCTCATTTGATAAGGTTGCAGTACTATGATCGCTATGAGATAGTGTGTGAAAGTCAAGGATACGAACCCTACAGGGGGTGGGATGAATAGGGTGAGCTACAACTTAGTGACCAATTTTAATTTCTTTAATTTAATAGTTACAAGTGGTGATTAAGTAAAACTAAATGCGGAAGCTTACAAAAACAATCACCACAAGCATGCACCATCACATAATAATTTATAGTGGTTCGGCCTCAATGCCTACATCCACTACCGGCTTGTGATCCTACACCCCACCGGATTTCGACTATTTATGCTTTTCAATAGGCTAAGCAATAACCTTTACAAAATGCTTTTCAAGGCTAAGCAATAACCTTACAACATGCTTTCCAAGGCTAAGCAATAACCTCTTGGGTTTTATGGTTCACCCCTAACTATACACTTATGCTTTTTTAAGGCTAAGCAATAACCTATAACCCTAAGATTGGTTGTCTCAAAGAAGTGTCTACACAACACTTAAAGAGATACAAATTTAAGCTCAAATATAACGCCACTTAATTAGGTGGGTATACACACACACACACACAATATGAATGCAAAGATAAATGCTTTATGTGTATGCGTGACAACTTCAATCAAGTATTAAAATGATGGCCCAATGAATGTAAGCTTAAAGCTTTTGAAAGTTTAAATCCCAAATGTTTTGATTAAAGTGGAAATGCTAATAACATGTTCTTTAAAATAAACAACTTGTAAAGATATGATTTAACAAGGTATGCAAGTTGTATTGAAATTTCAAATCTAAAACATGTGATGCATGAGCATAGTTGTTTTCAAAACAAATTAGATTGATGTGTTCATGGAATGAAAACAACTAGCTAGAGATTCAACTAAGTATGAGATTCATACTATAAGAGAAATCAAAGTTTTAATAAAGTATGAAACCATTATCATATAAAAGTTAAAACAAACTTGGTTTGAATCTAGATAAAGAATTCAAAACAACAAAGTAATTCAAAGTGAAATACATGCAATGGATTCATCAAATTATAGTTAGCATGTTAAAATATAATTTTCAAATATTTAAACAAAGCATGAAAACATATGATAGGGAAAACCAAGCTTACTTACATGATTTACTTAAGATTCCAAGCTTTAGCTTCCCTTTATGACCCTCTAGCCTTCTTTAGCTCATTCCCTTTTATTTGGCTTCAAAACACCTCAAGGGGGGCTCCTTAGTTCCTCAAATTTGGCTTTGGAATGAGTTGTTTATCTAGAAATTTTTTTTTCCAATGACTAGTTTGTCGGTCAACCGACTTCAAGTTCGGTTAACCAACAAACAAGGTTCGGTCAGCCGACACTTGGGGTTTGGTCTACCGAACTCCAATGGTCATTTTTTTGAAATTTGCAGGAACGAAGTTCTGTTGTTGGTTCACCAAATAGAAGTTTAGTCGACCGACAACTAACAGACACATGACCAACAGCTGATCGAACTTCCCTGATAAAACAATTTTTTTCATTTTGGGAGTGGAACCAACAGCTGATAGAACTTGGTTTGGTTGGCCGAACTTTCCCTGATATAAAAACTTGTAAAAATGATTTTGGATAGGGAAATTTCATCTTGGAAAACTAGGTTTGACTAGAGACCAACTAAAAGTTATTTTCCAAAACATGAACCTATCAAAGCCTAAAATGATTTTAAAATCTAGGTCCAAAGGCTTGCAAGATTCGAAAACCTTCTTTTCCTAAACTCAATCATCCAAGTTCAAAATCTAAAACATGCATGTATCATAAGATCTAAAAGGTTTTAAAACAATGCATGTGAAAATCAAGATTTCAAGTATTTCAAAATCAATGCTTATGTGAAAATTCGAATGATGCTAAAATGATAATGCATCCATCAAATTGCAAAACACAAAATCCTTAACATTCTCCCCCTTTTGCAATTTGATGGCAACTTACTCAACTTTGAATTTACACACTAAATCTTCAGCTCCCCCTAAGCTAGACAAGTCTTGAAATCTCTTGGATGCTCATTTAACTTGGCTTGGGCTTTAGGTCTTTTTCTTCATCCTTCTTGATGCTTGGAGCTTGATCATTCTTCAAGCTTCCTTTTCATCTTTCTCTCCTTTGCTGAGCATCTTATAGATATCCCAAGCGTTTTGTCTTCTTTCATCTCTCCCCCTTTGACCATGCAACCTCTCCCCCTTTGGCAAGCTATACATTCTCTCCCCCAGTGGGAAGTTATGTATTCTCTCATCGTTAGGCAAAATGTCCATTCTCTCCCCCTTTGCCATCGAATTGTAAAGGATCCTATACACATGAAACAAAGAAAACACCTTTGAGTGGCACCTATTAATAAAAGAAATCTAAAATAAAATTCATAACAGGCCATTATGTATGATTAATATCATCTCTAAGGAGTCAAAGCCAACTGAGGGTAAATTTGATCAAATCTAATGTTGCATTTAAATGTTTATACTCCCCCTCAATCCATTCTCTCCTTTTATCAACACTTTGACAATGATGGGTACAAAGAGAAGGTGATTTTACCAATTAAGGATAAACTTCAAGGGAATGATCAGTCAAGCTTTATATGATCAAATTATCAAAATTAAGAATAAGGCCAAGGGGATGTGATGGGGGTTACATAGCATAACATCAACTAATATACATATAAAAATCATATGCTATGTATTGAAATCATTTCATCTATCATTAAATATAACAATAATGTGCAATGAGAATGAAATGAAATTCAATCATGAAGCCAGCCTCAACCATTAATCAACCAAGATTATGATCACATAAAAATGGTGGTTATGAGATTTACCCATATGCTCATGAGAGGTGGCAAACATGAATGTTATGATGCTAATGGAATTTGACAAGGAATACAAAAATATTGCTTTCAAGTACATTTCAATGTGCACAAGGTCTATCACATTCTCAAGATATACCATTGATCATGATACCGGTTGATACTAATTGAATATCAAAACATGATTAAGAGTGATGGACCTAGTTGTCTCTCTCGCCTACCTCCGCCCCGGGTCCGCCGGGGTGCGGCGCGGCGAAAAAAATAAAAGCGAGCATCAACATTTTTTTGTACGGGTATGCCATATTTTCTACTCTACTTGGAATTTGAAATGGTGATCCGGAGATTCACCTTCATAAGTAGTAAGGAAATCAAACTTTTTTCCAACTTTCCATTGCACATATATTTTAAAGAAAGAGACAAGATTTTTAATGCCGTGAAAGGCGGTTTTGTTTAGTTTGCCGTGAAAGGCGGTTTTGTGCCATAGAAGGCAATTTTGCCATGAAAGGCGATTTACAAATCTCATCAATGATGAAAGACAAGAATTGTAATTTTTTGTCTCTTTTAAAAATACCAAATACAATAGAAAAGAAAGAAAGAGAAATCTAACTTCTCAGGAGATTGTGGGGACTCGTTTAGATTGACGGTCGCGAGTCAAGTATGGGCTTCACCGTCGTCTTTCATATGAGAACAATTAATGCTTTTGATTCACTTGGCTTAGCTTGGACATCAGATTTTTAGAGGACAAAGACCAAGGGAAGGTCCTATATCCAATAAAAAATCGGGTAGACGGGCTGAAAAGCCACATTTAGGCCATGTTGGATGGAAGAAGAGAGGACACCTTGGGGGGGGGGGGGGGGGCCCAAGGGACTTCAATTACCTTTTAGTGTTTTCAGCAGAGTTTCTTCAGAACATGAGAGCTTCTTTGCGCAGAGATTTTCAAGGCAATTTCCCAGGACCCTTCGGATGATTTTTTCGAACCTTTTCCCCTTGGAATGACCGCCTATTTATAGGCTTTTGGTAGCCATTTAGGAGGGTTTATGGGCATTAATAGCATTGATGCTCCATGACGGGAGGAGTTACAAGTACTTTAATTATTGATTTTGTAACTCCTTTTTCTTGGATTCTAATTGGCCGATGGAGAATAATGGGCATTTAATCTCCATGATGATGGAGGTTTCATGATTAATTACCATGATTAAACTCCATAATGATAGGAGTTACATGGTTAATTGCCATGATTAATTGGACTTGTAACTCCCATTTGCTTGCTTCTGATTGGGTTGTCTAAAATAATGAGTTAATGACCGTAATAAGTTGTCATAAACGGGTCAATTAACAATATTAATTGGTCGCCAAGTCGCTTGAGGAGTCGCTGGCCGTGCTGTGCCTTTTGGAATTCTTCTGGCAATGATCATTAATGGATCCGCATGTTGTTTGATGTTGGATGGCGATGCAATTTTAGACATTGGTTAATACCAATGGGCCAGCAACATCTGTCCAGTCGATTTCACGATCGGTCGGGCAGAAAGTGTGCTTTCATGGTCGGCCGGTTGGTAATTTCGGAATGTCCGATGATGATCAAATGATTTTGATCGTGGATCCGTGATGATCAAATGATTTTGATTGTGGACTGTTGCTGCCGGGAGCTCCTAGTCAGCCGTTGGAGGATTGAAGTCAAACCAAATGGTGTTGAAATGGCTAAAAACTTCATGTGTACCCTTCTTTTGGCTATTTTGAGAGATTTTGTAGTTTTTGTTTGATTCTGACAAAATCTGATGCTTGAAGTGGCTCTGCCTGTTTGTGGTAGGGTGCAGCTCCATGTAGCTTTTGATGTTGAAGAGGCAAAGTGACTTTTTTGGTGTCAACAAATGCCCCCACGAGGTATAGCTACGAATCGCGTAGCTTTTGCAGTCGATGTGCCTTGAAGAAAACTTTGAAGGAGAGTTTCTGATTTAACCAAGAGTCTCTGAGCGTTTTTCTTTTGATAGAGTAACCTTTTGAGTTTTCAAGGGGATTTTATGGCAGTGAGAGAGATCACGTACCATCTCAAGGAAAAATTTTGAAAATGACATTTGGATTGGGTTTTTGGGTTTTGGATTTTTCTTTTTGACCTTGTGAACCTAAAGGCTTTATGTGGCGCATTAGGCGGTGAAGAAGGTTTTTGGTTTTTGACCTTGTGACATAACAAGCTGTATATGGTAGGTTAGGGGGTTGGATTTTGGATTTTGATTTTGGTCTTGTGACCTAACAAGCTGTATGTGGCAAGTTAGGGGATCGGGATTTGGTTTTTGGTTTTTGTCTTGTGACCCAATAAGCTGTATGTGGCAAATTAGGGGACCATGGTTTGGTTTTTGGTCACTCTTTGGAACAATTTTGGGTCCATTGGAGTGGTTTGGGATTTTGTAGAATGTCAATTTCAAGGTTTTGGCTTAATTTGGTTCATAAGGTGGAATGGTTTGGATTTTTGGAAACTCATGAGGCTTGGTTGTTTTTTTGTATGGTCCAATCAAGTCAAAGGAGGCATGGAACCATTTTTGTATGCTCTTGGTAAGAGGAATTTTGACTAAAAGCCACTTTTAGTGCCTAGGTGGTCAGACCTGCCTCATGTGGGATAGCCCATAGGACCTTAAGCTTTTAAAGATGACTTAGATCTCATGTGGTGTCATTTTTGTGAAGGATATCTAAAGATATCTTTTTTTTGGTAGATAATCTCTCAAGTTTCCTTGATTTTGGGAGAGATTTTCTCAAAATATCTTTCTTTGGGAGAAAGTATGTCATAATCCCTCTCTTTTTGGAGAGAATTTCTTAAAGAATCTTCTCTTTAGGAGAGAATATCTCAAATTCCTCTTCTTTTGGGAAGGTTGCTAATCTTTAGCACTTAGCACTTACCTCCTTTCTTTTCTCCTTCTTTCCTCTTTTGGTTTGCTCTCTCTTATAAAAGCAAGGAGGTTGGATCTCTTGTTGCTATTGCTCTCTTTTTGCAAAAATCTTCAAGAGTGCTCCAAGATAAAGAACTTTTCTTCTTCTTCAAGGATCTTCAAGCTTTTTCTTCTTCTTCTCCATCAATGGCTTCAAGTAAGTTTCCTCCTTCCTTAAGAAACTCCATGTAGAAATAAAAAAGAAAGTTTCTTTCTTTTCTTTTCTCTTTTTTCTCTTTTCTTCTTTTTCACGTGCTTTCTCTTCTTTTTTTTCACACATTTTTTTTTATTTCTTCTTTATTTCTTTTTTTTGTTCTCTTTTTTTTTCGTTTTTTTCTTTCACGGTTTCTCTCTCTCTCTCTCTCTCTCTCTCTCTCTCTCTCTTTCTGTCTCTCTCCTTTACAATGTGTATTTTTCCTCTTCTTTTTTTTTCCTCTTTTTTTTTTTGTGATCGTACGGTCATGGCCGTACGGCCACATGGCTCATGGGCAATTTAAAAAAAAAAAAGAAAAGAGATTCTCCTTTTCTCTTCGTTTTTTCTTTTTTTTCCCAGATTTCGAGATGCCCATACATGACAACTTTTCCCTCTACGCATTTTTTTAAAATGGAATTGGAAGTATGATGTGCACACCTGGAAATCTTTTGCAAGTCTTAGGATTTGGAGCTCGCAGCAATGTTGAGCCCTTTCTTGGTCATGCGGGGATTTTGAGGAGCTTTGCAAGTTTTGGATTCTGGAGTTTGCAGCAATGTTGAGCCATTTTCCAATCTTGCGGATATTTGAGAAGATTTGGCTTGATCTTACAGCAATGTTTGAGTTCGAGCCTTCTTCGAGAATTCTCCATTGATTATGAGCTTGCAGCGATGTTGAGCTCATCTTCAAACTCCTATTTCTTTCAGGGTGTTCCTCTTTTCTTCGGAATTGACCCGGAACCATGCCAAAATCTTGCTGGGATTTTTCTTTTAGCAAAATTCTGTCATTTTGATGATTGATTTTCTCTTCTTCCATTCTTTGCAGGTAGTTCCTCCATAACTAACAAGGGTAAGGAGCCTGTCACTGAAGCGCCTTGCCGTTCTACCAGATCTTCTAATGTGGCCGTACAGCAGGCCTGGGAGAAGGTCCAGTATGTTGAAAGGAACTTGGAAGAGTATGACTCGCTCAACCGAGATGAGTTGAGGCAACGTTTGATCGCCCTCAAGGATGAGGAGTTTTATAGAATTATGGTAAGCAACCGTCCTTGGGTCACGGAAGATCAGAGCATTGTGCCCAAGCCTACCTTTTTATTTGGTAATCCAGTCCCCGACGATTCAACATACCAAAGGAGATGCTTTCAGTTCTCTTACACAGCTGATGGTGAGGAGAGAACTATTTCTACCCGATCGACCTTTGATCGGACTATCTCGATCATGAGCCTTTCCTCCACATGCTCAAAGATGGAAGATCCTCCAAGCCGGGTAAAGAGGACAAATTTGATCAAGACCGGGGTTTTTGTTGGCGGCCCTTCTGGTTATACAGAGAAGTCGCCTTCCCGTATGAACATTCTGATGCTGGCCAGCGGCTACCAAGGTTCAGATCATCCTTCGGTCGATTTAAGACCGGTGGGCCTTGGTATTTTCAAGGGCGATGGCAGCAATTGGGTGAAGCCTTTTTGACTTCGTGGTCGTTTCAGCGCTGACTCGAGTTGGGAGTCGTGGACTGATCACATCCTGCAAGTTGGCGGAGCCATTTTAAAGGAGGCCGAGATCTTTGACACGGTTTGCGCTTTTCGGCAAACTATGGTTTTCTTCGATGAGGCCTTCATGGCCATATTGGAGTCGTTCCTTCCACAAACCAACACCTTCGTTGTCACGAACGGTGAGATTGATTTTTCTTTAAAGGAACTGAGTGCCATCACCGGGCCGCCTATCCTCGGCAAACTCTATGAGGAGTTCATACCTATTGATAGCGTCCTTGAGGAGCAATCTGAGGAGTTCAGGCTTTTATACTTTCAGCTTGTCGCTTTCTATGATTTCTTGAAGGAGAAGGAGGGCGTGAAAGTGCAGTGCAGCAGTTGGAAGAGTGGTAGCTCTTTGTCTTCCAACTACTTTGACAGCGGGGAGTCTTTTGAAAGTATGACCCACGAAGTTAGGGCTAAAAACCCGGGTTCGAAGAAAATTTCCGCCATGCGAGAAAATTTGAAGGAACTCTTCGCAAACACAGACGCCATTCATTCTGACATTGCGCTGCTGAGAGATCTCGTTGTTTTCCTCACTTACTAGCTGGGTGAGGCCCTTTTTGCTGGAGGAGATGGAACGCACATCAGGCCACACTGCATTTTTCCGGCTTGTCAGATGGCGTTTGGAGAGCGGCTTGCTTTGGTGCCTGCTCTTTACTCCTATTTGTGTACTGAACTGCAGGCTGCTGCTTTCCTGGTTCGGATTAGACTCCCTATGAATAGGGTATTTTCAGCCTATATCCTTTATTCGTGGTACGTGTACCACTGTCCTGGTTTCCACCGATTGGGTACTGTATAGGACGATGACCCTTTTATGATTCGGTTGGCCAGAGGAAAGCTTGTTTCCGAATCTCTTTTATCTACCCGTTTGAGGATTCAATGATTTTGGGACGTCCAGATGGGGCAATCTTCGGTGAAGCTTTCTCCAGGCTTGCGGAAGAAGGCTTTTGATTTTGGTGTCTCCCGAGATTCCACCAGGGCAGGGTCGGGGAGACATTATTCTTTGACAAATGTAGAGAAAGCTTGGCTTTTCAACATACGTGCCGGCACGATGGTGTACCGTAGACATCTTTTCCTCGACATCCAGCCGTATGTTCTCTCGCGTTTTTCCCTGTAGTTGGGCTTCTCTCAGGGCATCGTTGGAGCGCCTTCGAGTAAGGTGAAGCGTTTTGGAGGTCTGCAGGACGGGAGGAATGCATGGGCCTTTTATAGCGCGAAAGACACTAACGCCGCGATTCCTTATCCTGAGTTGCCCACCTTCCGGACTGCTGGCTTCACGAAGTGGTTCGCGGAAAGCTTTTCAGTGTACCGGGGGCTTTCCAATAAAGAGCTCGATGTAAAGCAGTCTTCTGGGAAGGGTCTTGGGAAATCAAATGGCGTCCGCCAAGAGGAAGTTCTGGCTTTCCTTTCCGGAGAAAAGCACAAAATAGGCTTTCTTGATGATCAGGACGTCATTAGATCGGGAGCTGCACAAGAGATACTTGGTGAGGTTTTGGAACAGCTTGCGAAGGAGGAAGCTGAGGTCGTTGCTTGGATACAGGTAGAGCAGGCAAAGGCTTCCATACGGTCTACAGGTGAGAGTAGACCATCCAATGAGGACTCTGGCGAGAGGCCTGATTTTGATGGTGGGGCGGGTACTTCCAGCAAATCGTCCCATAGGAGCAAGAGGAGAAGAGGACAACGCCGAAATAAGAGACGGCATGAAGACTCTTGATCTGGATGTCCCTTCCACCATTGCCAAGGAAGCATTGGGGGATGACGATGAGCCTCCAGAGAAGTGGAGCCGGGGAGAAAAGATCAGTAGTGATGGTATGACCATTCTTCTATCTTTTTCCGCTTCTTTCTTTTATAAGGCTTTTGTTTTGATCTACTGCTTTCTTTCTTTTTGCAGAAGATGATGATTTGATGATGCCTGAGGTTCCAGCCGATGAGGCAATGACGGATCCAATTGTGGCATTTGAGGAAGAACCCAGAGACTCCGAAGTAGATCCAGAATCTCCACCTTGTATGATTTCTTTTTTCTTTTTGTTTTTCTTTACCGCAACTTGCTGACATATTTTTTGTTTCTTGCTAGCTGACTTGCCAGAAGATTCCGACGACTTCGAGCCATCCATGGATGCAACTTTTGACGATGCTTCGGATGAGCTCATGGAGGCAGAAAGCATTCCGCCATTCGTCGAAGAAGGTATATAATAATAGTCTTGATATTTGATTTTTGACAAGATCATATTCATATATTTTTCATCTTTCAATGGTAGGTTGTGAGGCGATAAGAGATGTTCCTCTATTACTCTCAGAGCAAGGGCATGGACGCCCGTGGCTGACCCAGGAGTAGGGGCTTCTTCTACTAGTTTTGATGAGGCAGAGGAGAGCACACATGCTGATATTCCCTCTCCAGTAGCTCTGATTGGAAAGAGCTTCTTGATTACTCTTCCAACGGTGCATGACATGGGCAGTCGACCAACGAAACATGGCGAGTCTTCATCTGAGCCCTCCTGTCAGTTTGCGAGGAAGGTGTTGAAGAGAGTCTAGAGCTCATGGGTCGAGACTCTTTCTTTTGGCCATTTGGAAGTTGGCTTCAGCATGATTAAGCATGTGCAGGACATTCTTGCTGATGGCGAAGAGGTTGGTTTGGACATTGCAAGTGCCAAGGCTTTTGTTGATGAAGTCATCGCTCTAGGCAACAAATGGATTGAGATCAAGAGCTTTCCAAACGGTGACTTTTTCAACGAGATGTTTTTGAAGCCTTATGGCGAGGTCAAATCTGAACTGGACGAGATCTTGTGGACTCGGAAGCAGTTCGTTCGGGAAAGAAACGTCACCGAGTTGGCTATTATTGAGCTGACACAGGACCAACACTGTCTAGATAGGGAGGTCATTGAGGCCAGACAGCGCTTTGGGCTATTGGAAGAACAAGCCGCTGCCAAGTGGACTGCTATTTTGAAAGCTCGCGATAGAGAGAGGACTCTCATTCGCAAAGTTGAGGAGGTTGAAAGCAATCTTCAAAGGAAGACTCAGGAATATGAACAGTGGCAAATTCTCTGGGAAGAGCTTCCTCGTGCTGAAAATGGGTCGCGACGGCCAGCCGCATTTTATGGAAAAATTTTGAAGAAACGTGGCCTGGAAGCTTTGGAGGCTAAGGCCAAGAGTTTGCTTGAGGAGTTAAGTCTTTGGCTGAAGACCATGTCGGACTAGTCTCCTGATTTTGTAACAAACTTTTCTTCTTTTGTTCTGGCACCTCCATGTATAAACATTTTTTGGCACCTTTTTTTTTTTTGTATTCCCTCGTTTCACTTAAATTCCTTTTCTTTCATGAAAATAAGTAAAAGGTGGATGAGAACGTTTGTTTGAAAATTTGATCAAAAAGTCGTCATTTTAAGAAAATCTTTTGTCAAATGGTTGTTTTGGGCATGAAAGCGAGATTTTGTGGCAAAAAGCCTGGTTATTTGATGGCTTGAAAGCCGAATTTTGAACGGCATGAAAGCCGAATTTTGGTGGCATAAGAGCCAAAATTTTGTGGCATGGGAGTTGAAATTTGGTTTGTGGCATGGGAGCCAAATTTTGTGGCATAAAAGCCGGTTTTTTGTTTGTTTGGCGTGAAAGCCCGATTTTGTGGCGTGGGAGCCGAGTTTTTTGAAAACCATGTTTTGTTTTGTTGGCATGGAAGCCAGATTTTTTATTTTTTTGGCATGAAAGCCATGTTTTGTTTTGTTGGAGTGGAAGCCAGATTTTTGGTTTTTGGAGTGAAAGCCAGGTTTTTGGCATAAAAGCCAGGTTTTCTGGTTTTCAAAAGCGCAAGTATCGACTAAGAGTCGCCTCCTTGTTGAATGGTATTGCAAGTATCGATGGAATGCCGCTTGCTTGCTTATTCGGTTGCAAGTATTGATGGAATGTCGCCTCCTCGCGGATTTGGGTGCAAGTATCGACTAAGCGTCGCTTTCCCTGCCTTTTTTTAAAAAATTGTGTTTTGTGGGTATCGATGGAATGTCGCCCCCCACGATCTTTGAAATTTGAGGTTTTTTCGAACCTTTGTTTTTGTTTTGAAATTTGGGTTGTGGATATCAACTGAAAAATTGCGTCTCCACAATTTTTTTGGAAATTTTGCAAGTATCGACGTGGTGTTGCTTCCCTGCGATTTGAGGTTTTGGAACTATCGAATGTGGTTTGCATCCTTCCGATTTTTTCGTTTTGCGAGTATTGACTAAGTGTCGCTTCCCTCCGTTTTTTTTTTTTTTTGAAAAACTATTTTTGTTTAAAGACACGAGGGTCGTAAATTTTGACTCAAAACCGTTTTTCGTGGAAAAACTGGGGGTGGACTAGGGTGGAAATCCCTGAGTCCTGATTTTTATTTCAAACCATTAATTTTGGGTTCAAGGATCGAAAATTTTAGTCAAGTTGGGGAAAAGGCTCCTAAACTTGGATTTTTGGGATTTGATTTTTTTTTTTTTTTTACAATGAAACATTGAAAGTGAGCATTGTTTTGAGTTTTTAGAAATTTCAACATAGGGATGAAAACTCTAAAAGGGGTGGGTTTGATGAGCAAGTACCTAGGAATAGGCTTTGGCCATGCAGGCATCGCTCTGACCCATTGTAGGAAGTCTTCAAGGGTAGTACCGCTTCAAGAACTTGCCATTGATGGGCAGCATACATCTGTCACCCTCCATGTTTAGAAGAGCATATGCACGGTTGGAGAAGACCATTGGCCTTTGGACTTGTGGGCAAAAAGCATTGGCCTTTTTACAGCAAGAACCAAGTCACCCTTTTTGTGGGCGCATTGCCTGACCTTCTTGTCGAAAGATCTTGCCATGCGTGCTTGGTTAAGCTCAACGCTTTGCAGGGCTTCGAGCCGTCTTTCGTCGAGATTATCCAGTTCTTGGAGTCTCAATTTGACGTTGCTTTCTTGCGTCATTTCATTTTGTAGAGATACTCTTAAGGAAGGAATTTGTACCTGTAGAGGGATAACTGCTTCACATCCATAGACCAAGGAGAATGGTGTACTATGGATTGGTCCTAGAACGGTGGTTCGATAGGCCCACAAGAGTCATGTAGTTTGTCGCTCCAGTTTCTTTTGTGACTAGAGACCATTTTCTTGAGAATTTTGCAAAGTGTCTTGTTGAAGGCTTCTGCTAGTCCACTCGCTGCCGGGTTATACGGAGTCAAAGGACGACTTTGGATTTTGTATTTGTCGCAGAACTTGTAGAATCTATGATCCCAGAATTGTGGTCCGATATCATGGACGAATCTTTTAGGCATACCGAAGCGACAAATGATGTTGGTTCACAAGAATTGAATGACTAATGAGGTCTTCATTTCACTGAACGCAAATGCTTTTGACCGCTTGGAGAAATAATCCGTAGCGGTGAAGATGAAGCAATGACCTTAACTTGACGGGAGAGAGATAGGACCTACGATGCCCATACCCCAGGCTTTAAAAGGCCACAAAATCGCTGTAGGATGTAGCCATTCTGGAGGCATGTGTACATAATCTCCATGAACTTGGCATTGTTGGCAACATTTAGCAAATTACATCGCGTCAGCTATCATGGTAGGCCAATAATAACCTAACCTTTTTATCTGATCGTAGAGCTTAGGACCGGCCTAATGGGCTCCACAAAGACCAGCATGAACTTCTTTTAGAGTTTCTTTCGCCTCTTGTTGTGACAAGCAGTGTAGAAGTACTCCGTTGAAGGATTTTCTGTAAAGCATTTTGGAGGGAATATCCAAATGAAAGTTTGGGGCTCGTCTTTGGATACTTACCCGCACTTTTGGATCTTCAGGTAGGATTCCAAACATAATATAATTGATGAACGGATCCCTCCAGTCGCCGATTGGAGGTTTAAGGATGAAAATCCGACTTCCAACCACTCGGTGGCATTCAGCAACTACTTGGTGTGTGTTGAGAGGAGGGAGAATCTTTCTTTGACACACAGTAATTTGCATGTTTTCTCCTTCTTGGATTGCCATAGATGTAGTAAGTCCAGTTAGGGCATCTGCACGGATGTTTTCACCTCCGATGAAACACTAAAGAAGCATTTGAGGGGATTCATCCGCAGTTTGTGTTTGCGAAGTCGGAGGAAGACTTCCCAAAGATCTTTAAGATGGTCTTCTTTTCTTTGGCTTTTGACGGCGAGGTCGTCAATGTAACATTCGACCATCTTGTGCTACATATCTTGGAATATCTTCATCATAGCCCTCTAATATGTTGCATCGGCATTCTTCAGGTCAAATAGCATGACAGTGTAGCAAAACACGCCAAATGGGGTTCGAAATGATGTATGCCTCTCATCTTCGGGATGCATCTTTATCTGGTTGTAGCCAGAGAAGTCATCCATGAAAGTCATTTGCGCAAACCCGCAGATGTTGTTAATCATTTCCTTCGGTATGGGGAGCGAGAATTCATCTTTGGGGCATGCGTTTTCATTATTGTTGCCGCTTAAGGCGTTTACAGCTTGCTTTCCTGAAGGATTTACATAAGAAGAAGAAGAAGGTTGGTTGTAGTTTTTGTGGTAATCTCGGCCAGAGCGGGTACCTTTCCCAACTTTAAAAGCTTCTAGAGGTGGTTCTTCTTTTGGAAGACCCTCTTCGGGCTCAAGGGGCCAATCCTCCTCATTTGCTGAAAACGCTTCTGCAGCAGCGTTGCCGTCTTTAGTGATTACGTTGCATGGAGCATTTTCCGAGAACAAGTCCTGAACAGCTTCCAGCAACTTTTCTTCTTTGTCGAGTATTTCATCGGTTCAGACATCTCCTATGAGATTGGGTATCTGAGACCAATTGACTGAGTTTTCTTTGAAGACTTGATCGGCCAGAGCTTCTTTGTGGTGACCAATCGGAAAAGGCTTGAATTCCGAGGTCACTGTTTTAGGAGATGAAGCCTGAGAAGGTGCTAGCTCAGTGGAAGTCACATGAGAAGACATAGCTGTCGGATGTGAATTTTGATCCCTCCCGAGAGGGGAATCTCCATTCAACAGTGCAAGATAAAAAATACATCGAAAATGAGGATTCCGACTACCCTCAAAGTCAACGGATCACGATCGCTAGTTACGGATTCGGCCGTAACACCATCCTTCGATGAAAGCCGAAAGAATGCGGGAGGAAAATGGGGTGGGTTCTTCTCTCGTCTAACGTGCCGCCGGCGACACACGACGGTTGTCTCGTCAGTTAATTTGGGTCTTTCAATTTGGGTCGAACTTGGGTCAAGGGTCAAATTATGGGCTTCAAAATGGGACCATAGTGAACTAGGCAGGGGAAATCAACATTCAGGGTTGAACATATTAATTAAAGTTAAATCCAAGTATTCTAGGGGATAAGCGAATTAAAACGAAAATAAACTAAGAAAATAAAGGGAAAGGTGCCAAATATTTAGAAGAGGATCAACCTCATTCCTGGGTACCCCCTTCGATCCCCTTTGACGACCTAGGGTTTAAAGGCTAATTCTTCGAATCGAAAGAATGATGCAGACGAAACTTCGAGTTGTGATTTCTATGGGTTTGTGTGCGATACGCAAGTGATAAAAGTGCATGGCCGATGATGGGCCGGAAGTAAGATAAAAATGGCCGATGTTGGGCCGGAATTGATTGAGGGTGGCCGATGATAGGCCGGTAGTAAATAAACTGATATTGGGGTGTGTGAAATCACTCGTCTCGTTTCGTCATTCTCATTAATTCAGGTTCTCGGAATCAGCCTCTATTCCTTTTAATCATTGAGTTCAGATAAATATTTGGCACTGGAGGTGGAGGAAAAGAGAAGAAAATATTTTAGGGATTGGTTTTGTTGGTTTTATAGTTTTTTTAGATTTTAATAATTGGGGCTAGAAGGGCCTAACTAAGGGAGTTCCTACTTGGATTCAATCTAACTGTTCCATTTCCCTAATGGATCTCTACCCTATCCTAAGGTCCTAACCGCCCACATCCGCTCTCCCGGTCCCTTAGCAGGGCCCGGAGAGAGAGAGTGAGACCTAATCAGTTGGGATTAATGAAACTAGGGTAGTCTAAGCTGGCTAGGGGGAGACATAGATCTAGGTCCGGGGTCTGACCTAATTAGTTAGGCTATAGTTTAATTTCTAACTCCAATTTATTAATATTTTGGATTTTTTAAATATCTTTTACTTTGTTTTTGGTCTTTTTGATTTTTATGGTTTTTATTTTCTTTTTATGTATTTATTTATAAAGCCTAAAACCCTAAACTGATTTAGCCTAATGAAATGGGGTGAGGAGGGAGTAATAAGTTTCTAATTTTTATTTAATAATTTATTTGAAGTTTCCTAAATGAGATCTCCTAATCCTAATGAGACGGGGGAAGAGAAGAGAAGTCAATTATTGGATTTAGCCTAATTATTTCTAATTAATAGGGTAGCTAAAATTCTATTTTTAATCTTTACTTTTTATTTTATTATTTGGTTTTGTTTTTGTTTTGGGGTTTTTGTTTGTTTTTATCTTTTTATTTTTTTAATAAATTATGCAATCCTAAATTGCACCTAAAAGAATATGAAATAAAAATGCAACTAAGTTATACTGCATGGGCAGGTTGAATGCATGAGCATATTTTAATACATGAATCAGGAACAAATTAAAACAAGCCATGACAAAAGGAAAGAAAAAATGCCTACTTAAATGAATGAACATATTAAATGCATGCGCATAATTTATATATGAATAATGAGGCATAAGATAAATAGAGAGTTAAGCCTAATAGAATAACATATTCTCAAGCATGCATATTTGGGTTTGGTTTGGAAGAGTGGGTTCCGAAATTGGTTTATGGAAGTGGGTATAACAGTGAGGGGTGTGCGTGAGTGTGCAGCAGTGGAATGAATGGTGCAGGGAACTGGACTCGGGCGTGAGTGCAGCAGTAAAGTGGTGTGATGGGGAAGAGAAGGAGGAAAAGAGAAAAGAAATGAAGAAGAAGAAAAGGAAGAAAAAGTGGGCCGTGTGCACAAATGAGTGCTGTGAGGGTGTAGGGAGAGAGGAGGGTGTATAGCAGGTGGGTGTAGGGGGAAAGAAGAAAGAAGGAAAGAGAAGAAAATAGAAAAGAAAAAGAAAAGAGGGTGATGGTGCGGCGTGTGCTGATGGGCGGACGTGTGCGTGTGTGCTGGTGGGCTGCAGGGAAAAGGGAGGAGGAAAGAGAGGAAGGAGAGACAGAGAGGGAACAGAGGGGGAGAGGCGGCAGAGAGGCGGCGAGGGAGAGATCAGAGAGCGAAAGAGAGGGTGGTGCACAATGGGGAGAACAGAGATGGAAAGGAGAGATGGGGAGCAGAGAAAGGGACGGTACGCAGTGGGTGCAGATGGTGGGGAGGAAGAGAAGAAGGAGCGAGGAAGAGAGGTGGTGACAGACAGATGGACGGAAGAGAGAAGAGGGAGAGAAAGAGAGGGACGTGCGGGTGGGTGGAGCGGAGAAGAAGAAAGAGGAGAGGGAGGAAGAAAGAGAAAGAAAGAAAAAGAAAAGGGAGGAAAGAGGGGATGTGCAGGCGGTGTGTAGTGGGGGAAGAAGGGGATGGAGATGAAGAGGAAGGGAAGAAAAGAAAGAAAGAAAAAGAAATGGGTGATGATGTAGATGCAATGGGTAATGGGTGTGAGGAGAGGAGAGGGCCTACCTGGTTCCGGAGTCTGGCGGAGGGCTGTTGCGTGCGTGCAGGGGTTGTTGCGTGCGTGCAGGGAGACGAGTGCAAATGAAGAGGATGGAGGGCGATGGTGGTGCGGCAGATGGAGGATGATGGGTCGCGAGGAATGGATTCTGGATGGAGGTTCTGAGTGATGACGGAGATGGACGTGCGTGAGAAGATTATGGATCTGATGGTGATGCGAGAGATGGGAAGATGATGAACGTGAGATGGGTTATGGGAAGGAGATCTTGTTCCAGAGTTTGGCAGTGAGGAGGAGGAGACGGTGCTGCGAGGATGAAGAAGGTGCTCTAGAGGGTGGCGGTGCGTGCAAGGGGCGGTGCTGTGACGATGCTGAGTAGGGAGATGGAGTTGCTGCGACGATGAAGAAGAGAGGGAGATGGAAAGCAGGGTTGGGGGAGAGGAGAGATGTGCGCCTCAGATGGTGATGGGGAGCGAGGAAGGAGGCCAGAGAGAAAGAGATCTGCGCGTGGGTTTTGGATGGGCTTACGTGGGATCAGATCTGCGTGTGGGTTTTGGATGGGCTTACGTGGGATCAGGACGTAGTGAGAGATCTCAGGGGTTGGGAGAGAGATGTACGTCTGAGATGGGCCCTGGGGGGAGATCTGCGTCTAGGATTAGAGCCCCGGGAGAGATAAGGATAGGTTTGAGGGAGTTAGAGATGGAGAGGGAGAGATAAATCTAAGGGGGAGGGGAGAGTCCAGATCTCGTGGACTGTCCTCTCCCATGCAGCTAATGGGCCTCGTGGGATGGGTCAAGTTCGGGTCTGGTATGGGTTCGTTTTGGAGTTCAGGTTAGATGGGTTTGGACTTGGTTTAATGGGTGATGGGTTAGGTATGGATTGGAGTCCAGGTGAGTTGGGTCCAAGGTCGGGCTTGAGTGGTTTTGGGTTGGATTAAGCCTGGAATGACGAGCTCAAGTCGAGTTTGAAAGGAGCAGGTTCGGGCCCAGAAGGTGGGGTTTTGGTGGAGATTGGTCGAGTTGTTGTCGGCGGGGCCCAAGTTTCGTAGATTTCAATCCGCTCGTTGGATTTCGACATTCTATATATCGATGGAAAACTCTCGGTGAGTAGATCATGATGAACCAATTTTCAAGGCAATCAGAGGTCCAGAAATGATAGGAAAATTTTCACGCGGGCTCCCCGGGGGTGTGGGACCCGTTGTCATGATTTTTGATCCGCCCGTCAGATCTTGGAGTTCTATATATGGGCGGAAAGCTCTCAATGAGTAAATCACGATGAGCCAATTCCCGGGGCGATAAGAGGCCTAGAGACGACAGGTGACTTTTGACTCGAGACCTAATCAGGACATCATTAAATAGGGTGGACTGAATTGCGCCTCATAGAGTGCCAAAATGAGGTGTCTACAGTAGCTCCAGAAGATATGCTACCAGATTCATTTCGAGAGTCTGTGGCCTCAGCAGATGAAGCTTCAGAGGCACTATCATCATGAGCTATCGCATTGCAAGCAACTCCGATAGAAGATGCTTCTATAATGGACTGCTGGAATTCAAACTCGTCTTCAGATGTGAGAGGATCATCGATCCAGCAATCTTCTTCATTTTTCGGGGTTACCGGAGGAGATGCTTGTAGATTCTCCGGGACTTCCGGTTCTAGATTTTGACGAAGCTGATTGATGCGGTCTTGCTCCTGCTCTATGGCTAGACGCTGCAAAATCCTCGCATATTCTTCGAGATCGGACATAGAAGCCAAATCTTCTTCTTTATCTACTCTTTGTGGTTTAACATCGTTGAGTTCCACTAGAGCATTTGCTTGTGCTGGGTCAACAACATTTTGTTGAATAGCCTCTTGGTCTTCATCATCATCAGACCAGGATCCTTGCGGCTGGAAGGGTAATACCAGATTACTGGATAAGGTGAGATTTTGGGATCCATTCTTCATCGGAGAGATATTCTTCGATTTCAAGGGATTCTTCCTACTCATCTGTGTCACTGGCAGTGTCACTGGACTCGTATCCATTCATGGAGAATCCAACTACTGAGTTGCAAGAGTATGATGCCCCCTACGTAGTCTCATCTTCGAGCCGTGGTGGTATGAAATCACTGAGGGTGAATTTTCTTACCACTCTTGAGGCCTTGGGAAGAGACTCCTCTGTTGCCCCCAGTGAAGCGGTAGAGGAGGTTTCTGCCTTTTCAGGGACCTCTTGCTTAGGTTGAGCCTTCTCCTGCTGTTTGAGCTTGCAGAGTTGTCTCTTGGCATGCCTTCGCCGTTGAGCGGTCGGCTTTGTTTTAACGATCTCCCAGTTTTCATCTTCTAGGAGATCAAGATGCACCCATATGGGTTGTCCATCCGGTGTTGGGTAAGGAACCAACTCTTGGGACGTTTGAGTCATCTTTATCACCTTGAAGGAAGTAGTGATCTTCTCCTTTGGTGATTTGGATGTTTGTCCATATGACACCATGTTGACGGAGGCAGACCCGTAGTTTTTGTCAAAGGTGATGACTCCGTTTTTCCACATCTCGTTGATATTCTCTCTCACAACGAAACATTGATTGAGAGGATGCGAGACCATTTGGTGATATGGAAAATATCGGAGATCGTTGGTTTTGCCAACATCTCCCGGTCTTTTGGGGCCTGGCAAAGTAAGTGTGCCATTTGCTAAGAGGAGCCCAAATATTTCTTCAACATCTTCATCAAATGGGTATTTCTTTTCTACTCGTTCTTTGAAGGCATCAGAGAGTTCAGGTCTCTTACCTGCAGCTTTGTTTTTAGCTTTCTTTGGCGGTTGAGGAGCTGACTTGGTTTGTACATTGAGAACCTCCTTTTTCTTTGGCTTGGAGATTGGAATGGCGGTCGGCTCTTTGTTTGATGACTTCTGACTGGTAAGGTATTTGATCACCGTTTCAGCCTTCATAGATGCTTCTAGGAGTTCTCTTAGATTCTTTGATTTGTTGCCGATGATCATAGAGCGGATCCTTGCTCTCAATGTTGTTATGGTAGATGTCGACTTGCGACGCTTGTGGCAGTACTCTGACCATTTGTATGCCATTGCCTTCCATTTGTGAATGAAGTCGTATGTTGACTCATTCTCTCCCTGTTTTTGGCTGTAGAGTTGAGTCATAGTAACAGGATGATCCTCACCTTTGAAGTGGGTCAGGAAGCTTGTCTCTAGCATGGTCTAGTTTTGAATGGAGTCCTCTGGCAGAGTGGAGTACCAATCAAAGGCTGTACCTTTCAGGGTGCTTGCAAAGAGACGGATCTTGAGGGCATCTTGATCCGCAATAGCTCCCGTCAGGATCTTAAAGTGGATGACATGCTGTCTAGCTGAACCCTTCCCCGTATATGTTTGGAGAGTAGGTTGTTTGAACTTTGCCGGGAATGGAACCGAGTCCATCCATAAGGGATATGGTGGCTTGATTCCATGCTCTTTCAGCGTATCCTCTTCTTTTGCTTTGGCGAGGATATTGTCAACGTCCTTTTTTTGTAAGGGCACGTGACTCATCTTCTCCACCGTTTGCCTCATCGTGTGGAGGAACTTCATCATTTCGTGGACGTTGGAAAGTGAGAAGAAGGTTTTCCATTAGGGCTTCTATCCTCTGGTGTCCTTGTTCCAGCTGCTGAATGCGTGTAGTCATGTTATCATCAGATGGAGGTTGGTCAGAGTTTGTAACTAGGACATTCACTCTTCGTGAATCGAAAGAGGATATTGTCTTAGTGATTGAGCTGGAGCTCATTCTTCTAGATGAAGAGCCCGAGGATTAATCACTCCGGTGTCCATGGCTTGAAGGAGTGGGAGAGTCCTCCTGATGTCTTCGTGTCTGGGAGACGCTGTGAGTCGGCCTTCTGACATGTATTTTAGTTGCTGTCTTTTGGCTTTACCAACCATATGGACAGCAGTAACTTAGTCAGGTCTTTCTTTTTCGACCCATCTTTTAGAGACTTGAAGCTTAGAATGATGTGTTCTTTGCTTTTCGAGTCTCTTTTGTCGATATGCCGCGCGGCGACGTATACGACGAGCAATTTGAGCTTCAGTTAGCTCAGGCTGTGCTCTGGCAATGAAGGATGTTGTCCCTCATGCACAACAGCCGAGCTTGTCTTGCTTGAAGACTGGCATGGACAAGATCTAGACGCGGTCCTTTGCTTGTCGTAGCGAAACTTTACACTTCGCAAGCTCGGCCCTTGTTGAGATGAAGGGTCGAGTTGCAGGAGAGCAGGTTCTGGCAGGTTCTTGTCGAGGCCTTGTGATCCACGACTTGATTTTGGGCTTGTATGAGCAAGCCGGCTCATGCTGAGTAGTTTTTGTTGTTTGGCGGAGGGTAGGCTTCTCCTCTTTCATGTAGGCGAGAGGATAGAACCGGTTCTCCTTGAGAGGGGCCAGGTATGCTGGCCTTACAGATGTTTTGGGACCTTCTTTGTTTTGGAGAAGGCCTCGGTGACCAAGTTCTGGGGCAGATCTGGTTTTTGCAGGTTGAGGCTTCGCAGGGTTACCACGGGCCTCAGGTTTCTTGGTGACCGCCTTTGGTGTTAGGGCAACGACAAGTTCAGGGGCAGTCTTCTGCTTCTTTGTAGGTGAAATCTCATCTACGGGGAGTGGGAATGGTTCCAATGACCCGAAGATGATGGTCCGGGGAGTGGAGGTCAACTCGGTGTTTTGAGAGTTGCCGAGGGAGGTGACGCTTCGGCAGCTGGTAGGGCACTTGTAAGTGTGCTTGCTTTGCTTCTCTTGAAGCATGAGCTGGTACTTATTCTCATCAAAGGTGATGGTTAATAAGGCTGCCATTGTTAGTTTGGAAAAACTTCTGAAACAAGACCAGCCTAAGCAAAATGAAGAAGGCAAAAAGCCATAGAGGGTACAATTGTTCTAAACGCAAGTATGGTCGGCTCAAAATGAGCATTCTAGTGACCGCTAGAAGCAATTGCAAACCTTAATTCAAGTTATCGAGAAGCGAAGCACACTCGATGTAAAATGATATAAGGTTGGAGATACAAATGTGTTGGTCGCGAATACAGTAGACCCCGAAAGGGCGTACTAGCATCGCTATGCATAAATGTTGTAAATCGCATCCTTGGGAAGGACACGAGATGGGATTTTTTGAAAGGTCAAGATCGAATTCGCAGAAGTGAGAATGGTATTCCAATCCGAATACAGGCTCAGCGATTTCCGCGAGCACTAAATCCGAAAAGGAAGGAACCATGATTTCTCAAATTTGAATCTAATAATAATGGAAGTTTTTTTATTTTATTTGAAAAGTCAAGATTGAATTAATAAAAGAGAGCAAATGGTATTCCAATCCGAATACAGGCTCAAACATTTCTGCAAGCACTAAATTCGAAAAGGAAGGAACCAAAATTTCTCGAATCTGAACACAATAGTGACGGAAGTTTTTTTTTTCTTTTTGAAGAGAGATTTTTTTGAAGAGTACACATAGGTTTTCTAATTCGGTCTTATGAAACCTTAGTGGATAGATCAGCCCCCAGGTAAGGGTAGGATTACTTAATGAACCCGTTTGAACGACCCTTGCCTCGAACAGTCTAGCTGCCTTCATACTCTAGACAATGCTTTTCTTAGATTCACTTTGGCCAAAGAACGCAATCGGTGCAACCTTAATGTGTTTTTTTTTTTAATATTTTTTTTGAAGGATCACTAATGGACCCATCAAAGAGAGGAAATGGCCCTTCCCAATCCGATTGCAAGCTCAGCGATTTCCGCGAGCCATTATACGAAAAGGAAAGAACCAAAGTTTCCCCAATTTGAATCCAAAAGAGAGAAATCTGAATTTTTTTTTTTTTGAAAGATCACTAATGGACCCATCAAAGAGCGGGGAATGGCCTTTCACAATACAAACGCTGGCTCAGCGATTTCCGCGAGCCATTGTACGAAAAGGAAAGAACCAAAGTTTCTCCAATTTGAATCCAAAGGAGAGAAATCTGAAATTTTTTATTTAAAAAAGAAAAAAGTCAAGATTGGATTCACAAAAGAGAAGAAATGGTGTTCCGATCTGAACAAAGGCTCAGCGATTTCTGCGAGCACTAAGTCCGAAAGGGAAAAAACCAAAATTTCTCAAATCTGAACCCAACGTTTAAAAAAAAAAAAACCTTTTTTTGTTTGAGAAGAGAAAGAATGGAAATAAACTCAAAGATAGAAATTTCCAAAGAATCCCATCTCATGTTTTTTTTTTTTCTTGAGATGCAAGATCCAACACAGGCTACCAACTAGAAAGGAGCTAAGGAGTTTAGGCATTGTGTTATCAAATGAATGAATCCCACCGGGTGTGCCAACTTGATGGACCTGACTTTCTCTCTCGCCTACCTCCGCCCCAGGTCCGCTGGGGTGCGGCGGGGCGAAAAAAAGAAAAAGCGAGCATCAACATTTTTTTATACGGGTATACCAGATTTTCTACTCTACTTGGAATTTGAAATGGTGATATGGAGATTCACCTCCACAAGTAGAAAGGAAATCAAACTTTTTTCCTACTTTCCATTGCACATATATTTTAAAGAAAGAGACAAGATTTTTAATGCTAAAAACTTTGTAGCCGATTTTCCGCAAAGAGTTGAAACTAGGTCAAATGATGTCGGAATGACCTGAAATTTGAGGTGAAGCTTCCTGAGCATTAGATAGGACCAACCATGGGCTTTTATTTGAGTTTTGAAGCTATTTGGGGTCCCATCGATGCTAGACTTGATTTCACCGCACGGAAGATGTCAAGCTTCGATGTGTGGTTAACCGATGTCTGATTGACCTGAACTTTGACAGGGAGCCTATTGGAGTCATTTTGAGACGATCCATTAGCTCCGATTTGGGTTCCATGGTCTCGGGGAGCTCCGCCACCGGTAGGCTTGATTTTGTTTCCGAACGTCAATGCCGGGTCAAGCGTCGTCGGAATGACCTGAAACTTGACGTGCAGCCTTTTGGAAGCATGTAAAAGCTACCGATGTGTTTTGTTTGATGAGTGGCGGCATCGGTGATTCTCGCCGCCAGATACTTGATTTCGCCGTTCGAGAGTTGATGAAGAGTCAAACGGTGTCGGTTTGACTTGAAATTTGACGTGAAGCCATTTGGAGGTATTTTGAGACCATCCATAGGCTCTGATCAAAGATTTGTTATTTTTGATACTGTCACCGTCGAGAGCTCTTGGTCAGCCGTTGGAGGATTGAAGTCAGGCCAAATGGTGTTGAAATGGCCCGAAACTTCATGTGTACCCTTCTTTTGGCTATTTTGAGGGATCTTGCAGTTTTTGTTTGATTCTGACAAGATCTAATGCTTGAAGTGGCTCTGCCTGTTTGTGCTAGGATGCAACTCCATGTAGCTTTTGATGTTGAAGAGGCATAGTGACTTTTTTGGTGTCAACAAAGAGCAACGATGTGAAAAACACAAAATTTCACAAAGCATCTATAATGGCACATTCATCACTTTAATAACATAGTAACGAATGAGCATAGTGATAAGCATGAGAAATTGAATTTTAAAAATATGACTTGGTAGAGCATGCAATTTGTAAGATCATATGAACTCAACATAAAGGACATCCATGAACAATATATACATCTTATATAAGAATAGATTTTGATGAGTTTCATATGAACATAATTATGACATTGAAAAATACACAATAATGATATTATTAAAGCGAACATGCATAATTCAACATCATAGTCATCTATCACATTAACACATTCACTTTTAAAAACATATGATAGACATTGTGAGATTGCATTTCAAGATTTTAGTATAAGCTATGAATCAATCTTATTTATCTCAACATATATGACAAAACGCACATGAGATAATAATGATTGGGTTCCAAAGTGGTTTCTAAATATGTAACTATGAGCAAAAACCATATATGGAACAATTCGACATTTGCATAGAGAGGATCAATCAACACTCAAGATCTAACTCATACCATATCATCAATAAAGAATATAACCATGCATGCACGAGAAGGTATGAAGTTCGAAGGATATCATGGATCACATATACATGAAAATGGATCTCAAATATGTGTACAATCAAGAGTTTAACACCAATTCATCTAAAATGATCGATCAATCTATCACACAAAATCTCCACTCTTGCAAATGTACATAGATTACAATGCAATTGAAAATGGATATGAAGAACATATCAAATGAGGGGAGTAGCATGACACCATTTCCATCTAAACAATGTAAGACGCAACATCACAATAAATTTGCATTTGAAAGGAAAATGCTTGGAACGACATATATTTCCAACTAAGATGATTTTTTAATCACAATAAGCACAAGGAAATATGCTCAAGGATTTTTTTTATAATGATAACTTATGAAGCTAGGAACATTTTCCAAAAAATCTTCAAACCACTTTAATATTCAAAATCCAACAATGAATCTTTTATAGAAATTATGACCAAGTGATTTTGAAAACCATGAAGTGAACTAATATCAAATCTCAATTTGCATTAAAAAGATGTCTATTGGCACACATACAAATTGAAAACATATTTTCCATACCAAAAGATATGGCATGAGAGTTCATGGAAAATTCATTAAGAATTGGGGAACATAGGGGCAAACTAGAGAACAACAACAATAAAAAAGCTTACTCAAATTAATTGAGTTCTCACAAACATGTAGTCATCTAGCACAATACCCCAATAAAGTTGATTTTCATTTAAAGAAAATCTAATCAAACAAGTACAAGATGAAAATCATTCTTACATAACTCAATCCCCCGTTATCCATCAAAAGACATAGCACTAAGCATAAAACAATTCTCAACTTGCATTTCAAAAGATGTAACTACATACAAGTTGATTTTACAAAAGCAATAATTTCCCATTTGAAAGTATGACTTAGAAATCCATGAAAAATTCAAATTAATTTAAATCATTTGCTTTTCCAGAATGATGTATGATATCCAAACAAATGATTTCGCAACATCAATTGATCATGAATAATCTAGCCTTTGACACCACAATCAATTGATCATCAATAGACATGCATTACAAGAGATATAACAATATATGAACAAAATGCAAATCTATCATGAGGATATTGCAATCAAATGATTTTGAGAGGCATGAGATATAACCAAGTAAATAAAATCAATTGATTACAAAGAACATTGCATTTTAAGAAATGTAAATATGTAAGAATAAAATGCAATTGTATCATGACCAATAATATGGTGTGACAAAAAAGAATAGGTTGGTCCAACAAGGTTCAAGTTCTTAAAGTTTGTCTAAATGTCAACCTTTGAAAATCCACCTAAGGTCTTGATAGGGTTGTCCTTGAGGGTTTACTTTTGTCATCCCACTAATCTTTGAAAAGTTTCAGTTGAGAAGGTTTAGTTTGCTGAGATTGTTTCTTAGGGGAAAGAGTGAGCTAGAAGAGAATCTCATTTTTCAACTATAGTGGAATCCATTTTTAATTATTCTCAATAAAGCACAATACTAAGGTTCTAATTCTAGGTTTTTACACCTAATTACGATTTTCAATAAACTTGATCAGGTAACATAGCTAATCCCTCAAAATTTCTAAAATCTTCCCCGATGGTGAGTTTCCGAAAATCATTATGTAAACTATGAAGGCATAGTGTGATGCACATATTCTAGGGAGGAGGATCTTCATACCTATAGATCATTTCCAACCAGCGATCTATATAATTGACAACGAACTCACCGGGCCCTTAACGCGTGAGAACCAATTGTCGTAGGGTGATCTTTTCTTCTTTTATCGAATGGTATACTTCTAAGATGAGCATCAAATCCAATGAATGTCTTAAAGTGCCACGTCATGCTAAATTGTGAGTTTCGCTTCCCAATTGTCTGAATTCTGTTTCCTACCGACTTCCCCGATCGTGAGACGAGGACATCAAGGTAGGATAGATTCGACAATTTTCCGTATCACCCATCATGAGTCTAAAAATTCTTTGAGCAGCTCGACTATACAGATCAGATCTCATACTTACATGATATCTGATTCTGCTGCGATCTGGGGGTGATTGACCTTTTGCATTGAGAGTCCATAATAGGTCATACCAACGGATTTCTTAATCTGACCGATCAATTGCAGAAGCCACGTTAATCAACTTAGAATACTTAGCGAAGATGATCAAAGGTTTACTCTTTTTCCTGTCAGGTTTCACCTTGATCATAAAAGGTTCGGGTGTGTCCGCAAATCGTACCACTAATTTCTTCTTTTGCTGATGATTCAAAACTTTGGTTGACTCGGCCGTGCCTGCTTCCACTGGAGGCTTCTTTACACTGGGCTTCTGTTGTTTAATCATCTCTTCATACATAGCTGCATCAGTAAAGTAAACCTCCTTTCCTTTGAAAGGCTTATTTCACTAGCAAAGACACGATGTACTTTTCCACCATCATCTATATATTTGAAATACTGATGGAGGGTAGAACATCCAATGGCGTAATCATGCAACCGTCTTCTTCCAAGCAAGATGTAATAGTAAGCTCAAGTTTTGACGACGTTTAAAGTAGCTTTAGAAGTCAAACTCTCCCAAGATGGGATTTAATTTGAATCTTCCCAATGGGGTTTTGAATTTCACCAACATACCCTTGAATCACATTATTGGTGCTGGTAAGCTTGTTCGGTGGCACACCCAATTATTGCAACGCCGTGATGGTAATAAGATTAAGAGTTGACCCGGGATCCACTTGTAACCTGGGAATTTGCATCTCTTTAATATATGTCGTAAAATATAAAGGCCTTGTATGATTAACATTGCCTAACAATATATCTTCCTTAGAGAAGGAAATAATAGCTTTAGAGATGTTCTGGATAGAGTAACACTCTTCACATTGCTTCTGAGGTCTTTCAGACTTCGCTACCTAATGTTTCTTCTCTATTTGATGTACTTGAGCCACATGCACTTGATTATTAGGATTTAGCGCTTGTAGTTCCCTGAAGAAACTGTCTCGAGTTTCCTTTGACGTCTGCAACAAATCAAGGATGTGCAATCGTGCAGGTATATGCTTAAGATGTTCGACAAGGTCATACTTAAATGGCTCTATTGGCCTTCCATTAACATCTGCATTCACATTTGCAGTATTTACATCTTGCCTCGTGGAGACTGCAAGTGAAGGAGAAGTAAAAGGAGGAGTAGAAGAACTAGATGCGGAAGGTTTATCCTAATTAGCTTTATAATTCCTTCCAGACCCGAAGCCACTCGCAGTACTTCTTTGAATAGCCAAAACTTCTTTTTGCTGGGAGAAGAGATTTCACATTCCTTCAGCTAAGTCTTCAACATCGGCAGATGTAGAGGATGTAGTGGTTTCTTCTTTTACTCCAACTGCATGTGACGTGACATCACCTCGAGTTCACTCCCAGGATCTGTTGGTTCATCTTCTAAGGTGATAACCTTGTGCGTTTCTATGATGAACGAGTCCGAGGAACAGATCGACACAATATCAGGAGCTTCTTCAAACTCCGCACGTCGATCACCCTCGGTTTCTAATGTAGAGGTCACTGAAATAGAAGGGCCTCTGGAAGCGGAAATTGCTGACGCATTGTTAGGGATGTCCTGTCTAATAGTTAGACACTCCACCTTCTTTGAGTCACTATTTTGACCATCCTTCGATCCCACCGATATTGGTAGGTTTTTAAGTGTCTTTTTTTGGGTGCATTTGTAGATACCTGACGACAGGGCTCATTATCATCCACGATTGGTAGAGGATCCGGATGAATTTCTGGAGGCATAGGGAATGAATGAGGGTCTACCGGCCAGCCACCAGGTTCAGGGAGCCTTGGATTGTAAATTCAAACTTCTATCTTTGGGATGTTCTCTCGGGATCAATGATGTAGTCATTCTCATTCAATATCTCGTCTGCTCGGGATCAATGATATAGTCATTCTCATTCAATATCTCGTCTGAGAGGTATTCTTCTTCATCGGGATCTAATTCCTGATCATTGTCTTGATAATCATCATCATCCATAGCCAGTGGCATCGTAGGAGGTACCCGGTTTTCATCTTTTGAGTCCTCTGAGTATGAAAGAGGAGCGTGTTCTACTGTGGAAATTTGATTGCAATTCAAGATTTGCAGCTCATCTTCTTCTTTAGTGACAGGGAGAATGAAGTCTGCCAAAGTGATAGGTTTCCTCATTGGTTCAGAAAATTCTGCTAGTGCCCTTTTTTCTTGGTGCTGGCTCAGTTTCCTTCTTTGTTTCTTTTATAAACTGTGCCTTAATTGCTTAGCGAGATTTGCAAAGCAACTTTTTGGCTTTCCTCCTTTTTTCGGAAGTAGACCTTGACCCCACTGTTTCCCAACCCTCATCATTTATGAGATTAGGATGCACCAGTATCACTTCTCCAAATGCTGTGATGATTGAGACAAGACCATCTCCATTTTCGACTGTATTAATTAGCTGAAAATCCACCGTCTTTGGTTTGAAAGGCCCAATGTTGGTAGGTTTGAACGATCCAAACGCTACCATGTTGACCGACGCGGAATCACATTTTTTTTATCGAGTTGTATACCGCCTTTGGTCAACATATCTTGTATCTTCTTCTTAAGTATTTTTTCAAAGGATGAGAAATCATCTGATGAAAGGGGTAGTAGTTTGGATCATCTGTCCTTCCCTCCTAGCCGAGTTTTTACGAAGAAGGCAGCTCCAACTATCCATTTTCCACTAAAGTCCTGAAGATATCTTCAATATTTTCATCAAAGGAGTACTTGGCATTTTTCCTCCTTTCATATTCTTTCTTCCTGGTGGCCTCATCCTTAGGATCTTATGCCTTTTTGGGTGTCTTTGAAGTTTGAATATTAAAGACTTCTTGCTTCTTCTTTCCTTTTGGATGTAGAAGGTGTGGATGCTTGAATTATTTTGGACTTACTTTTCTGATCAAGTTCCTTATGACAATCTTCTGCATTGATGGCTGCCTCCAGCAGTTTAGATATAGATTTAGTCTTAATGCTAATTACCATCTATTTGATCTCAAGTTTGAGACTGGACTTGCACGTATCTACTATTGGTTTCTAAGAGATGTGTTCCTTGCATCTATAAGCTAGTACCCTCCATCTGTTTATGAAGCCATGAACAAACTCATTTTCTCTTTACTTGAATTGAGTGAGTGAGTTCAAGCTGACTAGTTGATCTGCTTATTGAAAGTGCAGTAAAAACTTCTCTTCCAAAACCGCCTATGAAGTGAGAGAATTCTCCGCCAACCGTTTATACCAAACAAAGGTCGTTCCTCTCAAAGTGCCTATGAACGATCCAATCTTCAAGACATCTATATCGGGCATGCCCCCAAGCTAGGACTTAAAGTGGACTATGTGCTAATAAGCAGAACTTTTGCCCATGTAAGGCTAGAAGGTCGGTGGTTTGTAATTAGGAGGATAGGGAACCAAATCCATTTCAGGTGGATATTTTGGCATGATTTCCTTTTTCCTGAGTCTTCCCTCATTCCTGGTTTTGGTCAACATGTCAGCCACATCCTTGTAAGTCATAGGTTTCTCTAGGTCTGTTTGATGACCGCTTTCCGAGAACTGGACACTTTGCCTGAATAGCCTTTGTGAAAGTTGTTGTATTTATGTTGTAATCTGGTCGGTCCTCGCTCCAGGTCTATGTGGATCTCTTCTATTTGAAGAAGATTGAGTTGCTGATGGATGATCATTTGGGCCAGTCATCCGCTCCATAAGGAATTGCAGCTGAGTAGCAATTTGGTTATTTCTGTCATTTTGTTGTTTATCCAAATTTTGTATGTTTTTGACCGGATTCTCACATTCAGCTTGTTCTTTAGCATTTACTGGAGCACTAGTTTCCCTGGTCATGAAGACGGAGTATTTGCCTAGTCTAGTATGAGATGATAAGCAGCTCTCGAGACTCCGAGTGGTCAATGAAACATCAACATCGAGGGCCCGAAGTACAGGGGAAGCCATGCCCCTTGTGTTTTTATTCCTTAGAGGTCCTCCTCATTCGTAACCGGAGTTTCATGACCCCTCGAAGGCGTTATCTAATTCTTCGCCTTCGATGGGGTTTGAACTACGGGCAATCATCATAGTAGAACGTCTGCTACGTCGAGCCTCGGTCATGCAAACCATAGCAGTATCAGGGTCATCTTCTTTTATTAAGTTCTTCTTTGGCCTTGATTTTGGTGATGAACTAGAATTTTCTTTTCATCATTCCTCCTTACTACTATAGGTATAGAATGATTAATGATGGGGTCCACCCCTTCTGGATGATGAAACGGCAATGTGAGGATGTTCACCTCATTTTTCTCCTTTTTTAGAAGGTCTTTGAGCAGTGCAAGTTCTGCAGCATTATAAATGGCGAAATGCTGATGTTTCTTCTTTGGGTGCTTCGCATGTATCTTTTAAGGACACAGTGTAGGCCCTACTATGACCAAGGCGTCCTCTTCCATACCTCCTCCCTTCTTTCTGAGTATAGGGATAAAATGTGTTCTCTTCAAGTGATGCAAGGCTATATCCTGGCAAGCTTTCTTCTTGAATTTTTGTGGTTTTGGAGACCATGTTGTGCAGCCCTGGATTACCTCCTTCTGCTGCAGTTTCTTCTTTCCAAGCACTTGGTGCAAGTCTTTACCTTTGTAGGTTTTAACTTTTCCATTTGCTGGGATATTCTCGACATCCTGCACCCTCCTTACCCCTTTTACTTCTTTAGTGATGCGGAGGCGAGCTGATGCAATCTTCTCCAAGTTACGGTGTTCTTTAAGGTGAATAACAAAAGGACTCTTGGCGTATTTTGACACCCATGATTTTTGTGATGCTGCCTTTCTGGTGGGCTTCGTTGCAGCTGGAGTATTCCTGATGACAGGGGCAGCGGACGTTATCCGTTGAAAAACGGATACCTGAACCAGAAGTTCGGTTTCATTTCGGGCTCTTTTCTGGCCCTTGGAGGTCTTGCTTTTTTGGATTGGCACCTTGTACAGGCGTTCCTTGCTTTCATCGAATGTAATTACAAGCGAATTAATGTTTAATTTGCAAAATAGTAATAAAAGACCAACAATGAATGAGTGATAGGAGAGCATATTTATTTGCTCAATCCTATATCAATTTATTTCATTATCTACTTCAATGCTTTTATGTACATGCTACCGATAAACGGGCAGCACTTCGGTACAATAAACATAGCCTCAAAATGGGTGAGAAAATTATTTGTGATCCAACCATATTCATGGTAATGTATTTGGCTTTTGACCGAATGCACCAATAAACTGATTAATTAGGATCTCGTCAAATTTCGTAGCCCATAAGCAGGGCAATAAATGCTCGCTACTGACTAAAGGAAACTGACTTTGTATATAATAAAATAGACTGATCAATATGGACTTATAAATTGAGACAACTTTTTAAATGAAAGAAGTCCATTGGCCATATTATTTTGTGACACATCTTAATTTCTCTCACCATTTTTCAATTCTCCGTTTAGTAATGTTTAGGAGAGATCTGGGCTCTATACAGTGAGTATTCAGTCAACACATATGCTAAGAATTTCATGACAGAACGTCTCAAAAAAAAAAAAAAAAAGTATGTAATCCAGCGGCCACTTTTCCTGTGGACTGGCCAATGAAGACTGATGGTATTAGCCGATGAAGGTTGCTGGCGTTGGCCGTTGAGTGTAAAGCACTCCAAGCTAGCTGCGCTGGCTTCGTACCCCATTTCTGTTAAACACATGATGTCTTAAGTGTGCAATCTACCGGCCACGAGACTTAGTCAATCATTGTGGCCTCCTTGGGATGCATTGACTTCAGAGACATTGGTGTTTTTAAATGAACCATTCATTATAACAGCCGCTGGACGCGCGCAGTAGGACGTAAATGACCCGTCAACACCAAATTTTTTATGGCCACTGTATCCTTCTGCATTGGCCACTAGGCGTCGTGCATCTTCTCCATTCCGTCCCTGTTAGCTTTCCTCTTGATATGTTCTTTCTCTGTTTTTTTTTAGAACAGCAGCAGCTTAGGAACTCTTTTCAAACTCTTCCCAAGTATTTTGAAAACGAAGCATTACTGACAATGTGTAATGTTTCCCACAGACGGCGCCAATCTTTTGTTTCGCCCAAAAGACGAAAAATGAAAGTCTACTGAAAAAGCTTTTATTCATCCTTCGAACATTACATAAATATGTGAAAATGACTAATACATGTGCTTGGTCGTGTAGGAAGAGTCATTTCCACTTTTATTTATATGGGTTCTCTTTGCTTCACCTTTTGAGTGCAGGCTGTTTACAAATTTCATACAACCCTCTTGTTAGGCTTAGGAGATTAAAATAAGGAAAATTTCAATTAAAAGAAGAGATGAGAAGTCTGTTACCTTTAGGAGTTTGCTGGAGACAAAATTGGAGAAGTCTGCAACGTATCTTCCTCTGTCAATCTTTGTAATTCATCACCATTATTTAGAAAGAAGGATTAGCAAAGAAGTCTGCTTCAAAATAGCAGAGATAATCTTTATCCTTCCTCCATGGTGAGAGGAACAAAGATAGATTTTCAGAAGCTATCGCCCAAGTCCAGGGAGAAGTGCTTACTGCTGATTGATTCTCACCTTGCGGATGGAAGGATAGGAGAGTCTTGAAAATGGTAGAGTTTCTTGGCCTACTTTGCGCTGGATCGGAGATGCATTGCTGCCCCTCCCAAGTCTTCATTTTATAACCTTTGAGGAGACATAACTGTCGGAAATCATAGGGGAGTGGACGTGGTTTCAAAAACTACCATTAATGGGAAGCGTAACTGTTCCTTTTGTGCAGGTCCCACGGCCATCAGAAAAAGTAACTGCCTAAGGATCGTGGGAGATTGTGGATGACAGGCAGCTGGGGAAGAAGAGATTCGGAGGCCAATGCTTGAAGACTTCCGGCGTCCAATGGTCATCTTTCAGACGAGGATCGGCAGTTGCTTTTTTGTGTTGAGCGGCTGAGTAGCCATTGGAACGCCTTCACTATGATTGGTCAGACTCCAGTGGTCAGGAAAGTGACATTGGTCAAACTCCAGTGGTCAGGAAAGTGTCATTCTTTATAAAAAATAAAAAAAATGTGTTTTTTGTCTTGGAAATTGCTACCATGGCTGAATAAATGTTTTTTGTGTCAACAGCAACCCTCTGTGCTATAGAATCCGAGCAACTCTACTCCGATCATCTTCCTTGGCTGTAATTGAGCCCTCTCCATTCTACTCCAACAATGATTCGCCCCTATTGATTTCCCTTCTTTGACTTAGACAAGAAGTCCGAAGAAACCTTTTCTCACCTTCGTCAACTGAACATGGCCCACTTCGAATCTCTACAGCAGATTAGATCTATGCAGCATAAACCACTGCAACAGAGATGATCGGATCCTCTCCGATCCAATTTCTGCACCAATGCTTTTCTGTGATGGTGACCAGGACATTGCAATAAGACAACCTAAGAGCTCTTTATGCAAATCCGGATCCTTCTCTTCTTTGTTCTTGACAATATTCAACCCGTAATGATCTGGAACCCCTTCAATCTGAATCAAACCTTTTTCTCCACCCCCCCCTCCCCCCCAATCTCCTTCTCTGTAAACAAGATCCCGTTTATCCAATCAAAGTGATCGCGCCTTGATATCCACAAATTTGCACAGAATTCGTCCATGAATTTGTGCATGATCTCCAAAATCCACCCAACGTGAAAAATCAATCACTATGGCTGCCCCTCGACTCGCCTGATCTTCTCGGAATCGATAATCTATCTCTGATATCACTTGTTGAGGGAAAAAGAAAGAGAGAAATAGATAACACATTAATAGTTTACTGCATTCTACCAAAATCTATTACATCCACCAATAAATAGTATAAACCCTAGGGTCACTGGCACATGGTATGACTTTTACTTGACTTTCCCTTCTCCGAAACAGGCAAAAAGAACTTTCCCCACTAAAATACAAAATACAGAAAACAAAAAAAGAAAAAAAAGCCGCTTAACTTTTTTATACAAAAAGTCAAAGATTTCATTCAAAAAACAAAATACTATCATAAACCTATTATATTTTATTCTCTTTTGATTTGATGCTTTACTACTCTTTATTTTACATGTAAAATGACCAAACGGACCCTAAACAAACTTGCTAAGATAGAATTCTATCCTAAATAGGAAAAACAATCCTAATTAAATAAGCAAACTCTACTAAATAGAAATCTAACCCAGATAGAGTCACCGGGTTGCCTGTGCTATGACTTCAACACTAAGAATATATCAAAAGGTGGGAGTGCTTTGGGAAAAGCCAATACCATGGTGCTTTCAAGAAAAAATGGAGTAGGTTATTCTTCCACCTTTTCTTCTCCCGAAGCTGGCAAAATCTGTGAATGGAAAAGGCTTATTGAGATATTCTTCCTCTTCCTCGGCAAAGAGCCGTGGTTGCAAAAGCTTCTTGAGATATTCTTCCACTTCCTTTGCAGTGCATGTGGCTGGAAAATTTTCTTCAAACAAGTCTTTTGCGAGCTCATATTCCCTTGCCTTCCATGTCCGTCTCTGTCAACCAGAGTATACAAATTTTCAATTCATTTCATTTTGGCTGTTTTCGCCTCCAATTTTTACACTACTATGATGTCATTCTAACCTGATTAGCCGCTTACTTCAAGGACTCCATACCATGTACCTAAATAGCGATAATAATAACAATGTTTTTAGGGACAATAGGTAATGATATTAGTACATTCAAGATTTTGGATGTATTTGATACAGGAACCTCAAATATTGTTATTTAGAATTTCAAATACCCTAGAATTCTTGTGAATCAATCTTTTTAAAGCATTCTAAGTTGTAGGGTTTGAAGCATTTTATCATTGACGAAGGGAGAGTTTTTTTCTTTTCTCTTTTTGGTAAAGGGAGGGGAAATTTTTGGAGAATCCTAAGAGACGACCATGTGAGGACAAGCATTTGGAAATGTGAAAAGAACGTACGCTTTAGTTGGACCGAGGATTATTAGCTAGCCCCAACAAGAGTCTTTTTTATTTGGCAGGGTCGCAATAATGTTTCCATCATTCAATGATCCAACCACGATTTCCATTATTAAGTGGGTTTTTGTGATTTTCGTCATAGAAGTACAAAATTATGCGGCATCTAAGCATGGTTTTTTTTTTTATTTATTTATATCGATAACGGAACTTTCATTAAAAGAGAAAACAAAACATACTATAGAAACATAAAAGAGAGATGAAGGATAGGCATAAGTCCCTTATACCGACACCCTCCTTCCGCACACAAAAAAAGTTACAAAAAAAAAAAAAAGAGATCACAAAAGAGACATCAAATACCAGTAAAACGAGTGTCACCATTCACTTCCTCATTTTCCAAGGAATCCACCATTGTATTGGCTGTACGATTGACATGCTTGAAAACTACATGACAAGAAGCAGCCAAAAATATAAACTCTTTGATTAAACAATTCTGAGTATGTCACTACTAATACAAACGAACTTAACATGATTGACTGAGGCCATGCCCGTGCTCAATGACTCGATCTAAGCTTTTCATAACATTGAAAGGACATGGCTAAGTTCGTTGGCGTCGTAGAAGAGTTCATCCTTTACCCCTTGATCTACTGCTATGAAATTTAATGATTTTAGAAGCTTTTTTTTTTTTCTTTTCTTTGGATCTCAAAACAACTGAGTAATGTTTGGATGAGTGGGTAGTGTGTAGAGGGCAGCTTCATCATTAGTGAACGTGGTGGCTAAGAAAATAGGGTGGATTGATTATAGATAGGGCCAGTTGGACTTTATAATTAAGCAGGAGCTTAGGTAGAATATGACTAGAAAATTTTCATAATATAAGGCCTATAAAAGATCTCCAGTCAGAACGTGTTGATGTCACTTCAGAACCTTTTATATTCCTTGCGACGTGATTGCCAAGCAGGCCCCTACTAAACAGTTTCAGGTATTGGCCCCCACCATATTCATCACAAGTACCTTTGAAAAACATTCTCATAAGGTTATTGGTCCTTCCTCTCAGGAGCACATAAGCCTGAGAAAGTGGGGTTTTCTTCCAGCAAGGGACAGTTCACCACTCTTCTGAGCGGGAAACAGGGGTAAAAGCATGCCTGCCTTTATTTCCAATCAGTTTCAGGTTCAAATGCAGAGCGCATCTGTGCATGCCCCGATCTGACCACCCAGTAGTAACAGGATATGTATTTAGGACCCATTCTCATGCCTATATTGAAATTAAAGACCTAAGAATCCGGATTAAGACCCAAATAAAAGGGTGCACCCGAATTGGAGTTGAGCCTAAGTTTGAATATACTTGTATAATACAGTTTCTGGCCCATTTGTTTGAATAGATACATTAAAAATTGAATACATAGGGATTCATGGTTAGAAAAACTCCACCAAAAGACTATTAAAGAGGAGAGGGGAGAAGAATATCATGAGTTATGGGATGGAAGATATAAGCCGGCAATGTAGATACAACCCCCATTTTTCTAGGATTTGAATTATTATGATGATAGCTGGATATTCAATGCCCACCTCCCCTTGATTCATCTCAATTATAGAGAGGAGAATGTGATGGTTATATTTGAAAATCTATGCTACTATTCTTGTGCATTAAAGCACATCTTCTCCTCTTTATTTTATAAGAGCCCCGCATGCATAGTAGATGACTCTTAGATTTGCATTCATATTACTTTATTTTATTTCTTATGTAGTTTGGCTTGGTAGAGGGTTCGGTGGTGGTAATCACACCTGTGGTTTCTCTCCCTTTTGGAGGGGTTTTTCATTTTCCATCTCCCCTTTTGATTAAAAAGGAGATTATTTGATGGCGATTCATGGATCTACCTATTTGATTCTTCAACTTCGGCTATTTCTCAAATGCATTTCTTCATATTCCTAGGGAATTTAATTCCTTGCAAACAAACTGGCCTTAACATGCCTAACTTAATATAAAATATATAATTAATTACCAAATATCCAGTTCCTCATATTAAAAACAGGCGAAACATTATGCCATTTTTTTTTAACCTGCTTTACAATACTTTTACTAACTTAGTAAAATTTATGGACCCGAACTTGGACGCAAATTAAAAAAAGGTGAAAACATTATGCCATTTTTTCCATTTGGGTCCACTGGCTATTTGGGTAATGGAGGACCTCTTTTTCATCACTACAAAATAAGTGGTGCTAAGAGTTAGGTAAAAGCCATCACTGTTTTTGCTTAGCCAATTCTGGTGAGTGGGACTTTGCCACTTAGTTTTGCTTAGCTATATCTGGTGATTGGTGCTTTTGCTAAACACTGACGTACATTCAACAATGGCAACAAGTTCATCACACGTATTGTCACTTGCCACTGAGAAGCTGAAAATATAGTGGTGATATGATTTTGAAGGTAGACATGCAGGGTCCACCTCAGAACATGACAGCCATAAAATGTAACGAAGGTTTAAAGGTTTAAATATAGGTAAGGGCTATGCCAAATTTCCGACTGATTTGATGATCGTAGCCCTTGATTCTAAAGCTTTCAATTTCTAGGCAATATATTCCTCACATGTCGAATATCAGAAAAAAAAAACATTTGGAATTTTAAAAATAGAGAATTTCAAAGGCCATTACAGTTTTTTACAATAAAAAAGTTCTAATGCATGCTCCTTAGTACCCTTCCAATAAAACGAATAATACATAGAACTTTTGGAGTTCACCCAAAAATAATACATTGTTCTTCGATGTTTAACACTACCCACCCGACTAATACAAGAAACAACCTGTAGTGCGAGTTAAAGTTTCTAATACAGAGAATACTGACAACTTAATTGGAGGTAAGAAATACAATACACCTTAGTGGTAAGGGTATCTCATCTCACAAGAGAGATAGAGATCGATCCCTACACAGGAACGTTGTCTCACATGTTGTTTACCGCTCACCCATCTAGCAAAATAATAATAATAATAATAATAAAAAATACTTGAAGGCATCTCCACAATGAACTCTCCCTTTAGGGTCCCCTTTTTCAAAATAGAACTAAATAACTAGTAGTTTAAAGAAGACTATTTCTAAGGGCTTATTTGTTTGCATTAGAATGCGTAGGAAGTGAGATAATTCATGCCATAAGTAATCAAAAATAAACAGTAAAGGTCAATATCGAAAAATGCCTATCAAATAACATCCCCTTTATTGGAAATTGAATCAATGGAAGATGGAAAATGAATCCGATCCTTCACTCAAATAATTTAATACCTAGGAAAGTCATGGTCTCATCTACATCTCCACCGCATTTAGTTCCCTCCGCACCTCATTTCTTTGGACCTGACCTTTGAGAGTCTTCTGGAGCTAATTTGACCTTGAAGTTTGACGTATTCAATTCCTATGTAATGCATCCAAACAAACAAGTCTTAAAAGTGACTAAAATTGCACAAATTAATGGCTATTAAATAATCTCTCATTCAATGAAAAATGAACTAAGGGGAGATGGAAATTTACTAGGTCTAGTCTTAAATTCATTTTTCATCTCTTCTTAAATTCTTTTTTCCTCTAACAAGGAATTATTTCATAGTTATTTATGGATATTTACCTTTGTTTCTTCACTTTTGGCTGGCCATTTTAGAAATGCGTTTTTTGAAATTTCTAGGAGTTCAATTTGAAACAAGCCTTCTCTTAAAAGATTGTTCTATTGAGAACCATTTGTCGGGGGCAACAACTGTTCACGAGCGAGATCACCGTATCCCAGTGTTCAAAATTTTGACAATTTGTTCACGCTATCTCAAACTCATGATGAGCAATACCCCCTTAAATACAAAAAAAGAATCAGGAAGTTTATGTGGAGGTCTTGATCTCTAATGAAATAATATTAGGGGCATTGCCTATCAACTATGTCGGAGAGTATAGACCACATAACTAATTATAACCTCATTGTAGGAGGCATTGCCTACCATCTATGGTCAGAGGCTATACAGACATATCAAATAACCACCCCTACCCCTCCAAAACACCTAATGGGAACAACATTTCACTACAGCTTGCTCGAATAATTGTACAAAGATTGTACAAAGTTGAGGTACCTGAACGTAAGATGCGGAACGCCATATGATTTTCATTTTATTTGACACACACATGGGAGAGACATAGGCCTTGACATCCTCTTGCTCCCTTGTGATTAGCATGCATCCAAGTAGACCCCAGGTGTTGTGATTTAATAACCCTTACAAATCTAAAAACACACAACCTACCAAGCCCCAAGAAGCTTGGGAAAGACAGATGCAAATGCCTCTCTCTACATCAGACCATCACCATCTACTTTACACAAGCAAATAGAATGATAACTCCCTCCATTTTATTGTGAATAACAAATGCGCATAGATTACATTTCACAGTCTCATGAGAAGCAGTCTTTCTCTATATAGTCAGAGAGAGAGAGAGAGAGAGAGAGAGAGAGCTCCATTTTATTATTAGTAACAAAGATATAAAAAGTGAGAGAGAGAAAGAGGGAGAAAGAGTAGCAGTCCCCTTCTATCTTGGTAAGTTCTTTAAAATTTGTAGTGGTGTTTTATCTATGGAGGATAGATAATAGTCTCTTTACTCCTATAATAAGTTCTCCGGCTGTCGTCGGACTATCGCCTTCTTCCCCCGGAACCAGACTCCCTCTGGCAGTTACAGTATAAGGCAGCTACCGGCAATCCGAGGTTGTAAAGCTCTGCAAAGTCCCTGGTGTTGAAGTTCTGACGCCACCCCGGAGCGTATACCGTCTGCCTGCCCAGCTGCCGGAACAATGCGAAGACCAGCCGATGAATCCCCACTGTCGGTCTCGGGCTCTCATAGCAGACGATCTCCTGCCCTGCAATCCCAACCATCCACTGCCCATCAGATTATAGTCCAAATGGTACATGTGTGTGCTTTTATATACTAATTAGAATCATGATGATCTGGAATAAATGCAACTAAGGGTAGAGTTTGAATTGGCAGTGCACAGCACTACGAAAGCAGTTAGTTAACTAATTCACTGCTAAATCGGTTAATACAGAAGAAGAATGGCCTCCTACCCCAGTGGTGAGAGCCTAAGAGGTGTCAGTAGTTCTTACCCGGATACCCGGGTTCGAACTACGGCAGTTGCCTTCCCTCACTCTCACCTGAGGGCGTTTTGCCTCACCTGATGTCTTCTTTCCTCATCAGAGGGCTACCTCACCTCACCCGAAGTCTACTTCCCTCACCCAAGGACTAGGGTCCCAGCCAAATACGCTGGGTATGAGAAGACGTAAAAAAAAAAAAAAAACTGTTAATACTGGGGGACCACCCCATTTGTGGTTATGTGGGCCATGTTTGAAGGCTCATAAACTATTGGATTGGAGAGCTATGAAACGTAAGTAACCCACCAAAACTTGCTTCTGTTGTTGCTGGTATATCTGTCACCAACCTGAGCATGGTCAAAAGCTAATCACAATCAGTATCTCTGTCTCTCTCATTGGAAAATATACAAGGAAAATAGACCATAAAGAAGACTTGAAGAGATATTCAATAGATGGGGATCATCATCTCTTCATGCTGACATTATCAATAGACACGATCCCTTATGGTATGGGGCATTTACTGTATATGGCTTGATTGTGGCTTGACCCAAATCTGACCCAATCCATAAACTTAAGGTCCAACAGCATTTATGGAGTAAGTGGTTGCTTATTTGGTTTGAGTTTATAGGTCGATCTAGGACTTCAGTTATTGGCCCAGTTCGGAAATGGGCCAGGCATGGAGTTCCCTGACCTGAATCCAATCCCTTTCATTTATGAGCTGGGCTTGGACCTGAAGTTTTAGCCTATGTAAATATTTAGTCAGGTTCGCCTAGTCCTTAATTGATTTGATCAGAATATTTGTAAGTACAAGTAGTTGTAATACACTACCAGTGCAAGTACTCCCTTAAGGTTGGGTCACTTGGACTTGGAGCATCAGGATCAACCATGACCTGCAAAATGGTTAAATCACATGATACAGAGTTTTAGCAAGGGAAACCCAACTAAGAACTAAACTCTGTAATGGGATCTAAAAAATAATTATTCAAGGAAAAAAAGCACTTAAAGCACTAGGGCAAAACCACAACTCCTCGCGACCACTCACCATGCGCCACATGTAGGGTGGGGTTTGAAAGTGAGAACAGGACCACAAGGGTTAGATAATTTGAGGGAAGGCATTTTGATACCAGGGTTGAGGCTTACCAGTGTGTAAAATGTCCTTAGGTCATTTCCTCCAATCTCAACCCTAGGTTGGTTGGCCACATGTGAGTGTCTAAGATCACAACCATTGGTGACTTCCCTGTTGTTGAAGGTGACTCTAAGAGGTATAGACCGGTTGAAGGGGTCCAAAACATCCCCTATAACACGACCAACAATCAAAGGATCTCTTTCTCTAGCCATGAGGATAGAATACTATAACTACTATGTCAATACTTTTGACACTCTCAGCAACAAGTGCTGGGGGTGGCTCTAGTATTCTGGTGAAGAGGTGCGAATGTAAGGAGGGGAAGTTAAGAGTTTGTATGTGTGACATAAAAAGTTCTCATGGTTGAGGAATACTGAGTTCACCCATGCATATATAGAGTGCACTGGAGGCATCTCCTGCTTTTTGTTACTTTTGCATTTCTTCCCTAGGAATCTACCTTTTTTTTTTTTAATTACTGTTTGGACTAATGATATTGTTTGATATGGTCAACAAGTTTCCCTTTCGGAGTCTAAATTCTAGTGGGCCTAGACCTCTCTCATGTTTCTAATGGTCCAATGTGTGGAAGAAGATACGAAGCATCATGAATGAAATAGATTTATATCTATCCATCAGCTCTGTGGTTCTTAAAATTAAGAACTTAGTATGGAATTGGAATCCTTTGACTGGGTGTATGCACGGTGACCGTGAGCAGACCACTGAGGGTTCGCCACGTCACAGTCACCGTGGGGTTTTATCTCACCAGATCCGGACTCCTTAGTATAATATATGGATGCACCATTGACCATTCCCTTGATTCTAGTAGGCGCTAGATTGCTTGTGCATTTTGTGGTGGGACCCTCCGTCCATATAGAGGTTAGGGGCCTATTTGTTAGCAAGAATTTCTCACCGGAGTTCTTTCTCACTGTTAGAATTTTTTACTATGTCACCAGCTGTTCCCTTTCCCAGGTTTTGGAATTTTCTCTTGTTTAGCAAACTCTCCAAAAATGGACTTATAAAATTCTCCAAGTTCTTAGATATCAAACTTTCAAAATATTCAGTGCTTTTGAGTATTTGTGATTTTTGATTGCGGATGACATTTGGTATTTTCAGATATCCCCTGGACAAGAACTCTCAATATCCTCTAACCAAACAGGCTCTAAAGGGAAATCTGTTTAGGGGGATTTTCTATTGATAATTTCATGTGTTAGAAGTTTATAAAAGCAATGTCAGTTGATGTCTATAGATTATTTGGAACTCATTATTTGACTTGCCCACGCGCGCACACCACATTGTCTGCATGGAAGTTTTGTGGCACACTTTATTATGGCGCCCACTTCTAGATGGACGGCATCTCTTTAGCTTGTTGGAGCATAGTTGTGTATAAAATATGCGCCCCATCTCATTATCCTAATACCTCCATCAATGGCCAGTAAATTTCATTCCTTTAAAAATTAACTCATCACTGTCCATTCAGATGGGTGTAAAAAATATGGGCCAGTGTAATTTAGGGGTCTCGTGTGTGTGGTCCATTTGGATTAGTCGTCGGGTGGGCCCCACTATGAGGTGTGTATAAAGAAAAGGTGTGCGTAGAATAATTTCTTTTATATATATATATATAGATATATTAATCATAGCTATTTCAATAATCCATCGTTATAAAATGTCACTTTTAGCCATTAACTTTTTCAACTTCCGCTATTCTGAATCCTACGAAGTAATAGATCAGGATTTAAAAAACTTGATGGAGGACTGCATTCTTGGAGTTTTAATATTCTCTCCAATAGAAACTCTATGAATCCCAAAAAGAAAAAAAGAGGCCCTAATAAGTTGTACGCTGTTAGTAGGATCCCTGGATCTCACCTCTATATATGAAGTCCAATTCTTGTAGCTAAGTTGATCCCAAATAGGAGAAGACCCTCCAAATGCGCCCATCACTGGGATTTGGGCATCTTTCTTAGGACATCGATCGTTAATGTCATCAATAAGACATATTGCACAACCAATTTGATGGTGCTCTCAGGTCATTTTGGAGGATCAACATGTTAAATTGCCGTTAAGGCGTCATTATCACGACGCTAAATTTAACCTTTACCTTTCAAAAAAAAAAAAAAAAAAAAACCCAGTTTAGCCTTTTAAAGATATATGCTTTTGTCAGGAAAGGAGGAGATTTTTACTAGGAAAATCCCTTTGGAAGATCTTTACCAGATGATACTGCCTTGGTGTATATTTGTCTATTTATCTTTTTTTTTGAATGAATGCTGCTTACCATTCAAAAGAAAAATAAAAATTGAAGGAAGATTTCAGGAGATGATCCAGATAGCAGCAGAGAGAATCTTGGCATGTACTAAGTCGAAAGATTGTTATTGAGTGCTGTTTCCTTAGTTATTGAGTGCTATTTCCTTTAATGGAAAGAAGATGGCGTGGGATACAAGGAGTTATCAATTAAGGGAAACTGTGTCATCTTAGATGTTTTGTGAGGGAATCTCTTTCACTTTGCAGTCATGTTGTCAGCCTTTCCCATCCTTGGCCACAAGTAATTTGAAACAAAAAATGAAGTGGACGTTGGGAAGTTCAGGTTCACGAGAGGGAAAATTTCAAAATGGGGTTCAAGTGTTGCCCAGGTTTCAAATCAGGACAGAAAAGAATTGACTTTTCAACACGGGGCTTAAATTTTCCATTTCCATTTCAAATCAGGACATCCCGTGTAAATATGATTCTTCCGGTGGGAAAGTAAATTTTCCGACGGCTTGCAGCCCACAATCTTCTCCCATCCAAACAAGCCAAACCAGCTAGACCATTTTCTCTATCTCCATCACCTTCTTCTTCCTCTTCCGAGTTCCATCATCATCAAACTCAGTCATGTCCATCGTTTCTAATCTCCATCATCACTTCAACACATCCATCATTCATCTGCTCCTGTCATCACATTCACAACTACAACAGCAAACACCCTGTAACGCCCCACCCTACACCCATGCATGATACTGTCCGCTTTGGCCCACTGGCCTCACGGTTTTGTTTCCGATGGGCCAGAACCCATCAAAAGGCCTCATGCAAGGTAAGGGTGTAGGCTCTACATATAAACTCATTCACTTTCCTCTCTATAGTCGATGTGGGACTCCAGGGCGTCACAATCCACCCCCCTTAAGGCTGCACGTCCCTGTGCAGTAGCATGCCAGTCCCTGTAGCCTGCCAGCCCTCTCGGCCCGCCCACATGGAAACCCGCCCACTTACACCAGACCACGGCAGGGGACCCACACTCGAACTAGTTGAGAGTCGGCTCTGATACCATCTGTAACGCCCCACCCTACACCCATGCATGATACTGTCCGCTTTGGCCCACTGGCCTCACGGTTTTGTTTCCGATGGGCCAGAACCCATCAAAAGGCCTCATGCAAGGTAAGGGTGTAGGCTCTACATATAAACCCATTCACTTTCCTCTCTATAGTCGATGTGGGACTCCAGGGCGTCACAATCCACCCCCCTTAAGGCTGTACGTCCCTGTGCAGTAGCCTGCCAGTCCCTGTAGCCTGCCAGCCCTCTTGGCCCGCCCACATGGTAACCCGCCCACTTACACCAGACCACGGCAGGGGACCCACACTCGAACTAGTCGAGAGTCGGCTTTGATACCAACTGTCACGTCCCCCAAAATGAGAATTAGGGAAAAACGTGAAAAATAAATAAAATTCAAATTCCTGTGTTTAATACAACACAAGCTTCCAAAAGTGGACCCACAAAAAAAATTTCAATATGTGGTGAGTCAAAATAAATTTCATTAAATGCAGCGGAAGCTTTATTCAATTGGTAATCAATGTTTATAATGAAACCCAACACAAAAATCAAATAAACATTAATAGTTAAAATTGCATAAATATAAGATTTCTAAAAGAGGTCTCAACACTAAAAGAAAGTTCATTTAAATAATTCTATGATGACGTTCTCTCTTGTGTTGGTTCAGACGGCTCCAAAGCCATCTCCGGCATCCCACTCGGGTTCAACAGTTGGCTCAAACGTTTGAAACGCTTGATCCTCCTCCGTCTCGTGGGTAAAGTAGGGCTCAGTACCTATGCACCAAATGTTACAAAGTAAATAGCAAGAACATAATCATAATTCGAAATTTAATACGATAACGAGCAGAATATAGACAAGTGTGATCATAACGAAATAATGATAAATATAATAACGAGAACGAATGTCTGACATAAAACCAAATGGCACAAAGGAGCAATATAAAATCACACGGTGACAAGTGTCCCCGTTGTGGGTGGTCAGCCCTAAATAAATTGGGAAAGCCCGTCCATAACGTCGGTGGTCATAAACCGATCAAAATAAAATCAGGATAACCTGTCCATAATCAAAGCGGATTATAAGTGATCCGGTCACATCGGTGATCAACCGTCCATATATCGATCTGCAGTCGTCCATAAAATGACCCACATATACACATAAACATATATTCATAATAGACCTGATTGATAATGCTCCGACGCAAGAATCATAAGTCAAAATAAAGTATTTGCCATTCCACATTTCATATCATATTCGAATAGTCAGTTATATATGCAAACCCGAATGTCAAAGGATAATCACAAGCCAATCCTAAGGTGAAACATAAGGTCTCGTACCCAATAACCACAGGCATCTCTAATGGATAAAAGATCAACGCATCTCTTCTAAGTCAATGGTGCATAGACCCAATTAAGGGTTTTCCAATAGGGATGGGTTGAGCTCGAATCCATTAGGATTTGCCCGAAGTTATATGAAGCACTAAACTCCCATGTTGGTAAGATACCGTGTGCCCATACGACATTTACTTAGGTCCAATGATCCAATTTATAAGGTATAAAAATGCAATTTTAACCCATTAAAATCAAAGAAACCATTCCAAATTAATTTGCAAATAATAATTATAAAATGAATCTTAGTTTATGATTTTAGAAAACTTTGGGTCCCATCTTAGTCTAATTCCAAGAATAAGTCTTAATAGCCTAAATGAGTTTATAAAAGTCTATAGGCCTTTTTTTCTAAATTCTAGAAACTTAAGAGAGGGCATGGTAATTATTTGATAGCATTAAATGCTTGTCACATGGGATTCTTCATCCAGCACATCAATAGGTCATACTACTTCCATCATTATCTCTATTTAAAAACAAGTCAAGATTGTCCTAACATAAAGTCCCCTCTCTTTCCTCTCTTTTGTTTTCGAAACCAACATGTCCTGTGAAAATCGTCCCACACAGAACCTATTCAGCACAACGGCTTCACGCCAGTGCATCTGGGTAGCAGGATGAGTGGGTCCCACCGGGCCCGGCTCATAGATCTACCTTACCTTCATGGTCGCCCGGGCAAGTACGGCCAGATGACCGGCTGGATGTGCGATCAGATCGCCCCTTGGGTCCCACAATGGCCTGACACCCAAACAGTATTTCTTTTTTCAAACATGCCCTCTCTCTCTCTCTCTGTGATCAAGCTGCTCGATGGTGGCCGAACATGACCACCTCTCTCGGGTCTGCCATCTACAGGGTCGCCCGTGGGTCCCCCTTCAGATCCACGGACCAGATTTGCCATCGGATGGCCCACCTGGCCCCCCCCCAGTCCAAAACACAAAACAGTTTCCAAAATATCTGTGTCCGAGACCTGTTGGGTCTGTTTCTCCATTGATTTCCATGAGATTGCAGTAATTCCAGTTACAACCAACCTATCTACATTAACACACAACTTATAAACTCTCGGATGATAAAAAAGGGGTTTTGAAAACTAGATGAGATGTGGGTAATGGTCGGAAGCAAAACTAATGAAATCATCCCCAAATCTCCGATCTCATTGCAAAAATAAAATCGCATGACGACATTATCACATGAAGAGGGCATTAAAGGGTTACTATATGCATAAACACGCAAATCAAGGAAGAACATGAGTATTAAATTTATAAATTATGATTAGGTACTTGCCTTTTACCGGGGTTGAAGAAAAATACACAGATCCTAACCAATACCCAAACCGCGATTCCCACAGCGCTTGAGAATAATCCTACCACCGATCTGACAAAGAATATGGGAAAGGAATGCTCAGATGAACAGATCTATGGTATTCCTACCCAAAACCTAACATTGGAAAGAATAGGAAGATAACCTAAAAATATAGATCTACTCCTAATGATTTGAGGAGAGGGTTACCTGAGATAAGAAGATTGAACGAAGAATGCTGGTATCCTCTGATCTTGATTCTGATGGCTGGATCCTAAAGCTGGTATGGCTTGGGAAGTTGAAAGAGGAAGAAGATGAAGATAACCGGGAGGCGTTGCAGAGATTAGTGGGGAGAGATAAGAAGGGTTTCGTTAAAAAGGGGATTAGGTTAAAAAGAGTACTACTGGGCTTAAGTCATTGGGTCAAACTACGGGTCAGGCCATCTACCCATTAACCCAACTCATCAATCTATGCATCTAATCTAACGTGTGCCCCACTTAATCCTACCCACTTAAATAACTAAAATACATTCAATTAAAATAATAATAATATCTAATTAAAATATAATAAAATAATAAATATGTGGGACCGGGATCTTACACACCCCGGCCGACCTGCAACGGCATTTAACATCTTATATGTTAATGATCGATTTTTCAAGATCAGTCCTGTCTTTGAAGCACGTGAATTGTTTGATTCTATTACTTCTTTCCATTAGAATGTTGTCTCGTGGACTCCCATGATATCATGTGTCACGAAGAATTGCCTGTCTCTGCAAGCTCTGAAGCTTTTCTGCAGTTGCTATGGTGATTTCTCTTCATTGGGGATAGTGCCAATTGCCCAAAAACAGAACCAATGTAATCATTATGCCTCAAGTTTGATATGATGAAAGAGGAAGAAGAGGGTGATAGCGATGAAGAAAATGGTCTGGCTGGTTTGGCTTGTTTGGATGGGAGAATATAGTGCGTTCTATTGGTTGCCGGAAAACTCATTTTCTCACCGGATGTCTTGATTTGAAATGTTGATGGAAAACTTAAGTCCTATTTTGAGAAGTCGATTATTTTTTATCCGGATTTGACATCTGAGCAACTCTTGAGCCCAGTTTTGAAATTTTCCCTAGAAAAAAGTTGTCTGGGCAGGTGGGGTAGTGTTAATGCGATGACTCATGTATCTCAAGGCTTCCACGAATGGGGCTAAGGGGAATGAGGGTGTCGGGTAAGGTGGAATTTCACCTAATTATAAATTCTTCAACGTTATCTATCCCCAAGGATAACACAATGTTTGTTCTTCAAGTAGTAAAGTAAAACTCACAGTAAAGTAATCCCGGCCATCAAAAAAGCTTACATTTCCATATTTGGATGGACACAACAAATGAGAAAGTAAAGTTTCAACGACCGGAAGATTGTACGTTTTATTTTACCAGCCCCCCAAAAAACTTTATCTTATAAATGCAAATAAAATGTTTCCTTTACTACTTGTCGATTTCTAATCTCACTTTAGATTACTTTGCCTTATGAAAATAAATATAGTTTTACTTTATCAGAAAGTATACTTAACTTTACCAACAATTATCTTTTCTTATTGATTTGACATTTACTTAAATTTATTTTATCGGTAATATTTTTAATAAAGTAAATTAATTACCAAATCAATGGGAAAGATAATGGTTAAATAAAGGTAAAGTATGGTTTCTGGTAAAGAAGATTTTTTATTTTGTTTGGCATTAGACAATGTGATTTGGGAGAGAAAGTGGAAAAGTGACCGCTTTACTTTTCTTTTATAAGCTATAAGTTTTTGGATTCTGGTAAAAGAAGAATTAAAGATTTTTGCGGTTGAAATTTTACTTGTCCACTTTTTGTGGCCATCCAAATATAGGTATAGTGTTCAAATAATTCACTTGTTTTGCTCAAAGAAGAGTTCATGGATTTCTTAGAGTATTTCCCCTGAATATAACTCACATATTTTGTTAAGAGTATAGGATATCATCCCTTGAACTAAATGATTGTCCACAAATTTTCAGCCATCATCAACAATATTTTGATTTCGCACTCCGTTTATCTATTTTTTTTATTTATTTTCCCACAAATCTTTACCGGCACATCTGTAGTGACCCAAAGGCCTAGTGGAATCGAAGCTTAACGGGGGTCCTCACATTTAGATTGTTGCAATCTAAATGTCAGTGCCCCCACCCCTTACTCTCACTGTATCGTGGGAGTTACTCTCACAGGAGCATCTCCATATATATATATATATATATATATATCTGTCTGTGTGTGTGTGTACACACGCGCACTTGTGCGTGTGTGTGTCGCTTAAACCAAGTTTGCATATGTTTGGCATGATGGAGGAAGGCACAAGACTAAAAAGCATTCAACGTTTATTAGTTGGTCTACTAATAGTTCATTACGAAGGAAAGTATCAAAGCCTATACTTAAAACTATAATGAAAAAGATGACCAAATGAACTTAATAAAAATTGGCTTTCTCCTCTTCAATCGATGGGCTCGGCCCTAGCCTATGAGGTAGGATAACAGCCTAGGTAGTGAAGGCCCTTTTACGTCTTTGACCACCCTAGGCCTCGGCTGCATATGTTGGCCCGAACCCAACCCTTTTTTACAATGCTTTATATGCTATGAAAACAAAATAATATGCTCACCACAAACAGATTGTGAGGACTTGACCCTTTCTTGCCTTTAGTTTCTATTAATTGTACTTACTTGTGCTAATTTGTAGGAGATTAGCAGGGATAGGTAGGGTAATTTCAGGTTAGTTCCTAGGTTCTAGGCTAATTGTTGTGTTTAGTGGTCTATTTGAGGTTTAGTGAGTGTCTGAGGGGGTTGGGTGTAATTTTAAAATACTAGTAGAGATGTTCTTAGATGTAATTTAATGTTAGAATAGGGTGCCTTGGAGAATTATGCAATTCCTTGAGAAATTCCAAACTTTCCCTGATAGTCTCTTATCTAACTATCACTTAAAGGAGGGTTGTTTTGGTCATTTCACTTTCAACCCAAAGCATGTAAAAGATCCCTCCCATTTTCCCAAATGACATTTCCCTTTATTCTCTCTTCTCCTCTCACTTCAATTCCCTCATTTCCCTCTCTCTCTCTCTCTCTCTCTCTCTCTCTCCCTCCCTCCATAAGATAGGGTTTCTACATGCAAATTCAAGGGCTTCCTTCATCTAAATCAGAGAATTCTCAAGAGATCTAGTTTTTTCTACTTGAGTTCATCATCGCTTTTAATAGATCTCCTCATCTTCTTCCTATCAAGGTAAGTTTCAAAATCCATCTCCATGTCTATGATTGCCTATGGTTCCTCTTTGTGAGCTCCCCCTCTAATTCATGATTCTCCTTGGGATTGGGTTGTAGGAGGTGTGGATCTAGTTGTGTTAGAGTTTTAGAGGAGTTCTTAGGTTTTTGGAAGCTTAGAGGGCTTGTCTCTTGAGAGATTGTCTTGGGAACTCTAGATCGGAGGCCAAGGCAAGTGCAATATACATCTAATGTGCCATGCATGATGATCTACCTTTTTCTCTTGTGTTTGGTTTCATTTAATTTGATGAATGATGTAAATTTTCTCAAATTCTAAGCTCTTTTCTTGTTTTAGACCATTGCATGCTTGGAACTTGAATTTGATGATGAAAGGCCCAAATTATATGTGGTTTGGTGTTGAATTATTATGTGGTATGTGATGGAGAATGTATTTTGGTTGTGGATGGAATCAAATGGGATTTGGATGGATTTGGAAAGAGATTTTGGAAGGGCAATTTGAATTATGAAGCTTCATAGCTAGCCGTGGATTACTTACAGCTAACTGTGGGACACCAGAAGGCTAACAATGGAATCTGCTGTCGTTTTTCCAGTATAGTGATGTTTGTAGGGAACTCTAGTTCAGTGGCCTTATGATTAACCGTGGAGACCCCACGACTAACCGTAAGGCTGACCTTTGTATACTTTCGGTCACAAAGATACTATGTGGACTTTTTTTGAAATTCAAGTTACACTTACCCAGCTGCAGGGGCTAACCGCTGTACAGAGGGGCTTTGTTACGGTTACAATTCCAGTGTATTGAAATTTCTTTAGCAATACATAGCAGTCACCTCACAGCTTACCGTAAGTTTGGGATGGGCTGAAGTGTAGAATTTGTACATTTTACCCCTTGAAACCGATTTAGCTTAATTAAAGGCTTGTAATTGGAGATATTGAGGTGTGAGGATGGTTGACCTTATCCGGGTACCTTAAAGTAAGGTATGAGAGGTTAGAGTGAAACCAATACGATGGTTAATGGATGTCTTGGATGCTAATCACCTTCGGAGCACCAAGTATCAGCCATTGGGCATCTAAGACTCCGTTTAACCAATGTATTGGTGAAGTTTGACACCAAGACCTGAAGGAAGGACCTTGACCTAAGATGGCTACTCATATTCCTTTCTTGATTGATTTTATCAATGAACTTATATACATTGTATTCATATTCATTGTTCTCTTTAAGTTATGGTTGGAATGTAATGCAGGGGCGGACCTAAGTGCTGTTATGCGAGTGCGACTGCACCCGCAAGATCTCATAAACTTCTTAAATAAGACCTTAAAAAGTTTTATTTTCTTATTTGACTTCTTAACTTGATCATTGCCCGCACCACCCAAATGAAAATCTTAGGTCCGCCATTGATGTAATGTGTACCTATGATAATGATGATGATGAGGACCACGACTTAGGGTTTACCTAGAGGGGACCTTGGATGTGAATGGAGATGGATTCCTGTGTCTGTGGCTAGACGGGCTATTCAATGGCATTATATTTGGAATAACCTTTGAACCACGGAGTAGATGGTTTGTTGAATGGACTGGGTACCCTTGGATGGATTGTATGGTTTAGACTTTGATTGTATTGTCCGGATGGATTGGTACTTTGATCGTTTGTTGGATAGACTGTTTGGCTAGTTTGATGGGACGAACTAGACTTTTATACAGGACTTTGTTGGATCGAGAAACCTTACTCACATATGGAAAGCCTAGCTAGACACAGAACTTGTAAGGTTCTTTGAGTTAGCACAAACATCCACTCATTTGAACGGCTTAGTCATGGGCCGATCACCCTTGGTAGGAGCTGACATTGCTTTGCCATAATGATGGATTCTTTGAGGTGGACGTACACCACTGGGTTCCTCACTTTGACACTTTGTATGGTGCCAAACTTTGGCAAGCAGACTCCTGTAGCTTTGTTTTTGCCGGGCTATGACCCCGAGCATCCCCATCGCAACTCATTTGTAGCATGGGAGGGCAACATCATAATATTCTAAGGTACTAGCCTAGGTGGGTGTGCCCCATTGTCAGATGGATGGATTTTAGTCACTTTCTTTACATTGGTTCTGGATGAACATTATATCATTGCACGATCTGCCTAGCATCTCTTTCCATTGTTACTCTATTGCTCATTATCGATGTATTTATTCCTTTTGATGCATTGATACTATGTTATTTGTGTACTGTGTTGCGAGGTCCTTTGGGTTTGATTTTGTATAACCTTCGTGCTTTAGGTAGTGAGTCCGACCCCATTGTCTTAGAGGGTGAGGTCTTCTATAAAGTGCCGGTTGTGAAGGACTTCGGATGGGTGACCGACGATCTAGCGGGTGAGGTTTACTCCAGAGAGTTTGAAAGGTTGAGTTAGATGTTCTTATGTATTTGATATAAACCACTTTATACATATGGAACTTGTAGTTAGGACTTGCACATTTACATTTGCTATATGTGTGGATGTTACCGATGGATGGATCTATATTTATATTGCTTCCGCTGATTTTTCTACGTAGTGCTTCCGCTTAAATATTCATGATTAAATGGTTGGAAAAGTCTTTAAAATGGACCTCACTGTGAATTAAGATCTTGGATGTCAGCTTCCTCTTATTTTTCGGATCTAGAATCAGAGGCGTGACACAGATAATAGCCTAAACATAAACTCCACTTTCAATTTAGGTATGGGAGGCGGAGAGCCTAAACATAAACTCCACTTTCAATTCAGGTAAGGGAGGTGGGGAGAGAGAGAGAGAGAGAGAGAGAGAGAGAGAGAGAGTTTTATTCTGGTTAGAACTATCGGCATGTAATAGCTTGCGCACTTGTTTGTGGGCCAAACTACTATTGCAACCAGCTCTTTTTGAATAGTTGGTGGCGATGGCTTGCTTGTGATTCTTACAGAAGCGTTCGTCATTTGCTTTGTGATGCAAAGTTGAAATTTGATCAAAGGTTTGAATTGGTTGAGTCCTTCATGGTGCAAAATTAAAAAGGGGCCTTGACCAACCTTACCAAGGATCTGTTCAAGAAGTATAAGACAAAGCATCAAATGGATGGTCAAGATGGATCCATAGGTATTCCGCATATTAATCATGCATATTCTGAATTATTTGGTTATCAACATCAGTCCCTAAAATATCTAATATTTGACCCAATCAATCAAGCTCGGCATGACACACAAAGAACCAATAGTTCAAAATCAACTGTCCATTGGGTTCAACAGAACCATGCCCAAACAAGGCCTACATCCGTTGGGACAGGACCTAAAAGGTTTGGCCAGACTTGGCAACCTAGGCTTTCAATTGGTCCCATATGTCTCTCTGCTGGTTCCTACATATTATGGTGTGTAGATTTGTTCATCTCGCTTGCTTTGTGGAGTCTCCCATTCATTAGACAATTTTCTCACTACAATCATGGGCTCTATTGACCTAGACGGGCACTCCTTATTCACTCTTGATTAGATCGTATCTGGAGACTCTTCCTCCCTAGCTAGTTAACTGCAATCAAGCCTCCTTACTGGCAAGGCTTTATGCTTAAGAGAAAGTTAAGCGCTAGCTTTAAGTTCAGTTACTATATATAGATAGAGCTAATGAAGCAAAACGACACCAAAACTAGATGGCTTTCTATATGTCTATATGTCGTTGATTCTTTGAGGAGTTGCTACCTTAATTATTAGGGTGGACAAGAGTCCTCAAGGTTGTGTTTAAGTGGTTGACAACTACAAAGCAGCAAGTGAGGTCCACAACCGTTGGGAATTTCGAATGCACAATTCCCTCTTTGATTTTTTTTTTTTTCTATGTTTGAATGTAATCAAGATCTTCTTCAATAGAGTTTCTATTATCATTAGGATTATGATTAATGGTTGTGATTTAATGATAGGTTAAGGTCTTCTTTGTTGGCATAGCATATATACAAGTCCATTGTATAGAATGAAAGTAGTCTTGGAATGATTTTATTAAAATTAATTAAAGTTTTCTTTTGAGCACTTTTTTTTTTTTTGTTCTCTATGGTTGAGCTTCTCCCATCGGATCAAAGAATCATATGGTGGATAACGAGTTCAACGGTGAGCAAATCTTCTTTTCTCTTTGTTTGAGTTGATTTTTTTGTCTAATTGAAGATTGAGGCTCGTTGGGTTCATCATCAATCTGGGTTTGTGCTTCCCCAGCTAAGTCACCTTGTGAGATCACAGTCTTGATGACGCACTGACTAGGAAGATGCCTAATCTTTATTCCAGAGAAAAAAGTGATGGTGACATTATTGTGAAAACGTAAGGCATGGAATCATGTTCAGCCTGATCACAAGATTGATACTATAAACTCTCAAGAAACACTAACATAGAGATAAAAACCAATGAATCCTTCATCAAAGAAAAACTGAGATAAGGAAATTAAATCACTAACAACTTAAATAACCTAAGTCTTATCTAACCTTATTACATCTAATCTTATCCTAGTATCATTGACACCTTGTGCATCTGTAAACGAGGGCACCCATCTAAGCCTCATACATGTTGGCCTTGTGCTAGATCTGAGATCAAGGGGTTTCTCATAGTAGAATACAGAGTCCAAATCTGAACTTGCATGCTATAGAACGAGGATTCATTTATGCCTACTCAATAAAATAACTAGTGCTAGAGTCATAGTGGATTCCATCACCAATGGCCATTGGCCGAGGGTACTAAAAATCATGATGTGCGAGAGAATTTCTAGTGCTTCTCTATAGTGCATGCAAATCACCACTCATCAAAATAGCCCGTGGGCCTCAAAGCAATTATTCTTGCACACACGATCAAGAAGGTGGAGACAAATGAAGATGAAAAAGAAGTCCCACTACCAAAATCGCACCCTCACCCCCAAGTGGAGAGAGGAACTCACAAACTCTCTCACACACCCTTGTGGGGTCCATTCATGAAAAGGTGGGGATGGGTAGAAATATCTAGATATGCTATATGTGTGTGTGCAAGACTTCAAGTCCATCAAACCATCCTAATCCTTTTATCTGTGGCTCCTAAGCTTAATGTTTTTAGAAAGCACCATCAAGTCTATCAAATCATCCTTTCCCCTCTTTATCTATGGCCCTTTTAAGTCTTAACATTCTTAGCACGCATCAGTTTTTAAATTTCAATCCAATGTCAGTTCAATTTGAATCGATTTAAGAAGCATGGGATCGATTACATTTGGGGAGCGTGATTGTGTATCCCATTCGGATTGATCATTGGAGGTCCCAGATCCGATGGTTGGGAGCCCCCTATGCGCATCTAAGGTAAATTCTCATGACCTCACCTGAAAATTCCTCTGTAAATAAGAAAAGGAAAGAAGAGGACAAACAAATTGATCCTTCCATTAGGCATCATGAATCATGATACATCTACACTATCTCAGAAGATTTCCAGATGTAAAAACCTTACTTCTATCATAGTTGTTAGATTGATGCACGGATGAAAGTGAAAAATATCTAGGGAATCCTATTCTCTTCAAGAGAAATAAAGATCTTTGCTTCGATTCCCTTTTATAAAAAAAACTAAGAAAAAGATTCAGTCGTGGAAAGCCAATGTTTTATCTCAAGCCGGAAGACATACCCTAGTCAAATATGTTGTTTCTTCTTTATCTGTTTACAATATGTCAATTCTTCAATTACCCAACCAGATTTTAGAATCCTTGGATAAAATGATGAGAAGGTTTTGGTGGGGAGATGGAGTTAATAAAAAGAAATCCCATACTATTAAGTGGAGTGAATTAAGTAAACCAATTGAGGAAGGGGTATGGGCGTTAGAAAATCCAAAAAGAACATTTTAGCTTTACTTGCCAAAAATGCATGGAGATGCATAACTAATTAGAATTTATTATGCATCATAATTATCGAGGCTAAATATTGTCCAAATGAGTCTCTTTGGGAGGCCAAGTTTAATTCGGTAAATTCTTGGTTTTGGAGAGGTTTTGTGAATGCTGTTACCTTTATCATTGATCATGAAGGATGAGTCATTGGAGATAGCAAAGATATATTTGTTTGGGATTCAAGATGGATCTCGTGTGATCATGGGCTTAAAAAACCTCTTTTTTAGAATTCTAACCCTTACCTTAAAATTAAAGATCTTTTAAATGACATTAAGTCTCGGAACCTCTCTTTGATTTCAAAAGGTTTTAATAAAACTAAAGGCCCGTTTGGATGTTGACAGAATACAATATTTATAAATTTAAATATTGCAAGAATAACATACTATAGAATAGAATTGTAATATTAACATATTTTTATATTTTTGCTGTTTGGCAATTTCTGAAGAATATTATAGATTTTAAATTGAGTTGTTTGGAAGGTACTATGATTTTAATATATATTAAAAAACTCAAAATAACAACAAGTTAATGTTATTGATTGTAGTAAAGTTCATTATTAGAATAAATTTTTTATTAAATACTTAATTTATATGTAATTTACCATGTATGGATAAAAATTTTGTGTGGTAAAGTAAAGTTCAATTGCCAATTTTTTTTCACCAAAAACTACTTTTCTTTATCTCATAAAACATGTAAAGTGTAGTTAGTAAAGTCAATATAAAGGGGAAGTACTTTACAACTCTCTCTCTCTCCTACTTTACTTCACCACAACTTCATCTTATCTTGCTTTACCTCATCTATTACCATGATGTGAAATAATTTATTTTACTTTATCACACGTATAAACGAACATACCTTAACCCAGATGTGATATATTATCCATTCACCATGTTTAGATGGAAAAATAGTGTGGTAAAATAAAGTTTGCCCTTTTTCACCATAAACTTTATCACAAGCCACTTTTTCTTTACCATATAAACTACGATAAATTGTAATAAAGTAAAGTCAAATAAAAAGAAACTAATTTACCATTCTCTCCAACTTTACTTAATTACCATATTAATTATTTATTTCACCATATACTTTACCTCGCCTTTACTTTACCTCACATTTACCGAGTTGTGACTTTTACCTTTAGTTTACTTTACAATACAAGTAAAAAAATACATCATGATAGATTTGGTGAAGATTTTCACTTACACTACCACTTTATAAACCTCATTTTGAAAGATTTTTGTATATATGTAGAAACTTTTCTTCCGGAGAGAGCTGTAGAAAGAAATATTGAGTTTTTTTGAAAGAAAGTGATATTTTCTTCATATGTTTATTGGGTTACCAAACGCACAAGATTTTTTTCTTTAGAAAATGAATGATTATATTCTATAAAATATTACTTTCTTGTATTTTCTTGTGCATCCAAATAGGCCTTAAAGGCCCGTTTGGATGTTTATAGAATAAAATATTTACAGATTTAAATATTGTAAGAATAAAATAGTATAAAATACAATAATGCAATATTATAACAGTATAATATTTTTACTGTTTGGCAAATTTTGAATAATATTAAAAATTTTAAATTGAGCAGTTTAGAAGGTCTTATGATTAAAGTAAATTACATTATAAGAATATTTTTTTTATTAAATTTTTTAATTTATATGTAATTTTTCACATCTAAATAAAAAAGTAATGTGGTAAAGTAAAGTTTAACTTTCATGTTTTCACCATAAGTTACTTTTCTTTTATCACATAAAACCATGATAAAGTATAGTAAAGTAAAGTCAATAAAAAAATAACTACTTTCTAACTCTCTCTCCCGGTTTACTTTACCACATACTTCATCTGACCTTACTTTACCTTACCTTTAACCATGATATGACATCAATCTTTATTTTTACTTTACCACACCCGTTAACAAGTCATTTTTTATTTACCGTATAAAACTACGATAAAATATGATAGAGTAAAGTAAAGAAAAGAAACTACTTTACCATTCCTTCCCACTTTACTTCACCATGTACTTTATCTCACCTTTACTTTACCACACCTTTACCGTCCTATGAGATTTACTTTTACTTTACTTTACCATATATGTAATCATACACATTATAATGGATTTGGTGAACTGAAATCTTTACTTTACTCTACCACTTTGTTATATTTATTTTTAAATATTGTTATCTTGTAGAAAGTTTTCTACAGGGGGGAGCTGTAGGAGATAATATTGAGCTTTTTGAAAGAAAAGAATCTTTTCTTCAAATTTTTCTTGAGTTACCAAACGCACAAGATTTTCTTCTTTTAAAAATAAAAGATTATATTCTATAAAATATTATTTTCTTGTGTTTTCTTGTGCATCCAAACAGGCCCTAAGGATGTGGAAGATATCACCATATTCTATATCCGAAGTTCATAGAAGAATTTGGCCTGTTACTAAAAGTGAAAGCATATCTACCAAATCTGCTTAGAAGATAATCTCTTCTTTAGATACTATTAATAGTAATGATGGTATGGTTAAATGGAAAAGTTTTTGGAAAAACAATGTCCCCCAAATGATTCTCCTCTTTGGATGGAAACGCCTTCATAAGGCCATCCTTGTGAAGAAATGGCTAAGTCCTAAAATAAGTTCAGTATCTACTATGTGTCATATTTGTGATTCCAAGGAAAAAACAGTAGAAGATGATATTTTCTTATGTAATTATACTAGAGCAGTCTAGTTTGGCTCTAATTTAGGTTTCTTGATTCATTGAACAAGGAGTATGAATATAATTGAATGGTGGGGAAATCTCATGAAAATGAATGATTCGGTAAGCATGTAGAAATCTAGCTAAATCTTCCTTCTATGGCTCTATCTATATGGTGGGCTTCATGGAAAGCACACTTACGACAATGAGGGGGACTTTAAAAAAGGTCTTTGTAGGCCTGAAGTTTTAGGGTTGCTAGGAGGCGATTCAAATAATACCTTATTGATATTCACAGATGCAGCTTATAAACATATAAATGGAGAATCTTTTTTGGGTTATCTAATGATGTTGAATAACTCCTTTGTTTGTGCAGGAGGTCATTATATGCCAAAACTCCCTTCCTCTAAAGAAGCAGAGGCGATGACGATTTTTTTTGCGCTAAAGGAAGCTTATTGTAGGGGTTTTCTCTAGGACTTTTTTTTATGCTAAAGAAGTGATTTGACTCTATCAATGGGAAAGAGGATTGGGCCATCAATCCAATTATTTTGGACATTAAAAATCAATGTAGTGGCTTTTCCTTAGTTATATTCTTTTTTGTTTGTAAAACTTTGAATGAGGTTGCTCATGTTTTGGCGAAGTATTGCTCTAGGCTTAATAAGGAGGTTTTGTAAGGACAATGTTGTTACAGATTGGGTTAGGCCATGGTTGCCCCCTCTCTAGTTGTTGTTTTGGGTTTTTTTTTAATGATATTTTTGCTTACCAAAAAAAATTCTCAGAATAAAAGGGGGGAAAAGAAAAGAAAACGAAAAAGAACGAGATCCTTCCCGAGCGTGTTTGGATGGATGGTGAATTAAAGTAAAGTGAGGTAAATCCATTATATAACCCTGAGAGGTAGCTCAGTTGGCCTAAGACCACGGTTTGCACCCGAAGGTTGAAGGTTCGAAACTGCACTACCACACTGGAGCCACAGGTGATTTACTCGTCTCCCCCTGGGCCCGTAGGGATTATTATAGCCCAAAGGACTGGGGCACCCTCCATTATCATAAATAAATTTAAAAAAAGAAAAAAGAGTTAAAGCCTAATTATGTGACGAATCTGCTGCAACTTCTTCTCTAGGTAAGATCCTATTGGACAAGATAACATCTTCTCAGATAAAATCTGAAAGAAGTTGTCAAACCATTTATTAATCAATCTGTAGGTGCACTTAAAGCAAGCACGAAAAAGTTCCTAAGATCCTTTATGGATGATGGCCCTCATTCAAGATTTCATGCAAATATCTAATTAGGCTCAAGCCCGGGTTCAGTAATAGGTTGCCCCATTTTCAGATGTAGTGTTCATTGACCACGTTGAATGGGAATCAGAACATGACCTGCTTGCAATCTCTCACACCAATGAGTAAAACCCATTCTGATGACACCAGAAATGCTTGCTCTCAAGGCTAAAGTGAGAATCTAAAAGCCTTAGATCCTGGGAATGTGGTCCATCCCATCTAGGAGTAGGATGAGATAATTTATATTTATGGATTGCTCAAATGGATACACCAATTCTTATTATGAGGATTTTGAGGTCCGGCCTCCCCCCATAGAATTTGAAAATCCTCATTTATATAGATTTATGCACTGTTATCAGTTTTTTCAACCATACAGATCGATGCGTACTAATATCAGCTAGATAAGTCCTCTATTTAGGGTTAGTCCAGAACTAAATAGCCCCAAACCCAAACCCCAAAAATTTCCATGTCCAATCCTATAGATCCAAACCCAGATTCTAAAATTTGAAAAGGTCACCCTAAGTACACATACCCTATTTTTACATATATGGTTCAGATAAATGGGTACTCATTTCCATCCCTTAATATTTTTATATAATAAATAGCAGATACCCTAAACCTAAATCTAAACCCAAACCCCAGTACCCCCCAATCCATTACCATAAGGGTTCCGAAATTCCATCCTAAGCTTGAGACCGACCCAGGCCCATAAAGCCTAATCCAAGTTTCACTTTTGATTGGACTGGGCCATGAGAGATCAGCTTGGCCCAACCCAAGTTGCATCCCCAGAAGCAGCAGCTACTTAGGATAAGCAATATCAGTAGCAGTAAGTGGTGAGGCTTGAGAATTCAAGCATTGAGTCCATCAGAAAACCTTGTCCACAATTAGCAGTTTGGACAGTATAAACCACGTTGATGCACAAGGAACACTGCAAGTGAAGTACCCACCAAAGATACATAGGGCCAATCTCTTCAAAGAACATGCAGAATGGATGGCCGGAGTTCCAATGAGGCTTAAAGCCTAAAACCCTTAGTCCTTATTAAAGTTCAGAACCCGTTCACTTGCAGGTTTGTAACAGATGCAACAGAAAGTGGAAAGGATCGAGGGATAAGGCAACAAAACAGTAGGTAAGACTGCAGATGGAAGGCTGTGGAGGATAGTTTGTCAACTAGCAGGTAATATCCAGATTACACCCATCCAGTGCTCAGGAGTGAGATTACTCTTATATTGCTGAGCATACTCATTGAAAAAGTTGTATCAGTTCTAGTACAATTCGTAATATTCATTAAATATGCATCCGATGCCTACGCTTTGCCTCTCAAATTGGTAGAGTTTTAAGAAATGCTTGCTCAATATAGTGGGACTGGGGGTTAACACAATTTCATTAAAACTTTCTCTATTCTGATTGCAAGATCACATCAACCTCACCCATGTCTCTATGTCAAAATTTTAATTTGATATTTAAAACCAAATTTCAGTCTCTAATAAAAATTAAGCATACCATCAACATACAAGCAAATCATGACACATGAACCATCAATACCATCAATGGTGCTCATACAATTAGTGGTGCAAGGAGAGTTCAAATATTTGATTTGCTTGAGTTGGCTTGACCCCAGGGTGCTGAAGCTTGATATTTATTGTTAAGCCAAACGTATGGTTTTATAATCAAGCCCAGCACAAGCTCGATTTGGTACTGTCAACTTAACTCAATTCAAATTCAAGCCGAGCTAAGCTGGCCTGGCTCAAGCTCAGGGTAGCTGGCTTTGATGGTCAAGCTAAATTCAAGTTAAGCTAAGGTCAGATCACCTTGAATCACTATCCCATGTTAAGGTGTTAATGAGGCAGGGTAGCCCAAGCTGAGGCCACAGTGGGGTGCATATGGGCTGTGTTTTAGGTCCAAGGCTCTACAGAGTTAAATGGGCTTAGTCTGCGCCTATATATGCTTGGCACATACAGCCTTAAATGTTTTACACAAAGGGGTTATGCATTTTGCAAAAGGGCTGGGGCTAGCTTTAAGCCCCATGTACTAATTCCGGGCCTGAATATTAGGCCCAGTACTTTAACGGGTAGGACGTGGACAAACTTCAACCTAGCCTATGGGCACCCCTTATCCCAGGTTTTGATTGAGTTTTGACCTTTCCAATGATTCTGAGTTCTTACTTCACCTTTTTTTTTTTTTTTGTGTAAAACTCAAACTTTAAAGGACTTCTTTCCTTCTTTTCTTTTGCTTTTTTTGTTTTTGTTTTTTTTTTAATTTAAACTTGGGCATGTTTGTATAACACTTTTCTGCAGAAAAGTTGATGGTTTTCAGCAGAAAATCTAATTTTTCATGCGTTTGGTGCGGAACAATTCCACGAAAATGCTTTCTTGGCTTGTCAGCATTTTCCTTGCTAATGCTAGAAACGGGTTTCCGACGGGGGTATGGGAAATGGATTTCAGCAGAAAACTTCTCCCTCCTGTATAATATCATTTCTTCACTCCAAACATGAATTTCTAAATTCCGCAGAAATCCTTTTCTGAGATTTCCATTGCTATGGAATTTGGTGACATGGCAATTTCTCTTTTCCGCAAAAAGGGTGTGTACGCAAATGTAAGGAAGTCTCTTGTTCTTGCTCTTCTTCTTTTTTTCTCAAGGTTCAAACTTTAAGTACTTCAACCCGCTCTTACTCTCATAAAACACAATCCACATATAAATCTAAAATTGAGAAACAAATTTATATTTCTTTCTTCTTCTTCTTCCTCCGTCTCCACTAGATATCTGCATTGGGATATGTGCACTCCTCAATCAAAATCTAATATGGAGAAACAAATTTATATTTCTTTCTTCTTCTTCTTCTTCTTCCTCCGGCTCCGCTAGATATCTGCATTGGATATGTGCATTCCTCAATCAAAACCGTTAAGAGGGACTGCTTCCTTATCAAGTTCAGAATTTCTCAAATATCATGTTGATTAATCCGATTCTCACAGCTGAATTGAAACAAAATAGGCAAAAATGATTGACTCGACTATGTCTCCTAAATTTCAGATGGTTCAAACCGTCTTCGGTGTATGCTCAAATATAATATTCCATGACAGTGAAAATTGCTACAATCTGCTGCATGGCTCAATTTTTGTCAGTTGGTACTAAACTTTTCAAAAAAAACTATATTACTAACCTTATTTCCTGACTCAAGAGGAAAAAGAATCCAATGGAGGTGTACAGTAAGATTTCCATCCACCCAAACAAGAAATTCAGACAGAACATATATGACTTCCTCATCTCACACAAATGGTGCCCTCATTGAAACCAACCTGTTTTTTTTTATTTTCTTTTTTGCCTTTCATATGGTAGGATGGTGGGCCCAGAAAAAGATTCGTGACAGAGGTGGCAAATGGATCAGGTAGGGTGAACTTGGGTCGGGTTGACCGGGCATATCTACAGGTTGAGCCCAATCGGTATTTAACCCATTATTAAAATGGGTCGCGTAAATCTGACCCGCAACCCGATGGCAATCAACCCATGCTCAACCTGTATCCAATGCAAGCCAGCGTGTCTACCCAACCCAACCTGCATAAAATTGGGCCAAACCCAAGTCATTTCAGAAAATAATGACTATATTTGAATTTGGTTGACAACATGGGTTTTCTTAATTGTTTGGCAATCCCATTATCATCTGGCTCCCCAGAAATCAATCTCTGGGTACGCCACTCTTCCCACATTTGTGGGCTACCATGGGTCCCAGCCTCCTTGGCTGGGTACCAAAAAAGAAAAAAAACCTCAGCTCATTGCATATAAATACACTATTCTGAGTATTAAAATGTTGAAAAAGCATATTATGTTGATTTAGATGTACTGACCAACCCTAACCCCACCCAATAAAATAGGTTATGCAGGTTAAATGGGTGTAACCCTAACTCGGCATGTTTTAATGCAAGTACAATTTTTCCTACCCATATCTCATACGTATTTGTTACAAAGTCGGGTTTAGTGGGGAATATCAGTCGATTCAACGGGTCGGCTCAAATTTTGCCACACCACTTTCAGGGGTCAGTACTATGATGTAGAAAATTACTTCACCAAATATCTAATGCCCACCAACCAACAAAACATAATTACAATGGAGTTTCCATGTGGCGCGGGATAGTGGCGGCGGCGGTGGAGCTAGGATTTTCTTATAGAGGAATGGGGCAAAGTCAATTGATGAGTGATTTCAATAGACCCATTTATGAAAAATCTAAGCCATTTAATAAATGACCTTTCCCTACAATCCCCACATAAGATTTCACTTAAATGGTTGTAGTCTGAATGATAACTTCTAAAACTCTTAAATAAATATTGTTTTCTTGGTAGAACACTTAGATAAAATATTGTAAAAATTAAATATTCTGCAAAGATCGATTTTATAGTAGGCCTACATCGTATTGCAGAATTTTTCATTGAAAAAGGAGCCACTTTTCAAGGCCCCAAATAATATCTATGCATTAAAGACAATAAGAAAAAGAAAAGAGAAACCAATGAATCACAGAAGAGTTCTACAATATTAGCCGGCCCACTTATGAGACGTCTAAATTATTGGTGAAATATCCTTCTTGTGTAGTGTAAAGTGCCATCAAATTTCACTCAAATGACCCACCTTCAAATTGATATATTTTAAAACACTAAAATAATATTATTATAAACAATTCAAATATTTCATATAAATCAACCTGACGTTGGGCTCGGACCATAGTGAGTCAAGATCTTTATAGAGAATAGGAAGTTTCTTTTGTGAGGTTTGGACTCTTTTTAATGGGCCCCAATCAAGAGATCAACTCTAGTGCATCTGCCTTACTAGTTTTTAAGCAAAACTTCCTCCTTAAAAAAGGGATATGGTAAGTTTATTCCTTTTATATATTTCATAACAAAGAAAAAGACAAGAAAGCCCTTTATTGTTTCGTAAAATTCTCTCCTTTTTTAGGAAACAAAAATAAATTGAGGGCAAAGGGCATAAAATTAAAGTCCCCATAACAATTGCTAAAAGCTCTTTTTTTATTCAATGTGAAAAGAAGATTGAGGAGACCTACATCCCCCCCCCCCCCCCCCCCCCCCCCCCCCCCTACATATTTCATAACAAAGAAAAAGACAAGAATGCCCTTTATTGTTTCGTAAAATTCTCTCTTTTTTTAGGAAACAAAACGAAATTGTTTAGGAAACAAAAATAAATTGAGGGCAAAGGGCTTAAAATTAAAGTCCCCATAACAATCGCTAAAAGCTCTTTTTTTATTCAATGTGAAAAGAAGATTGAGGAGACGGACCCCCCCCCCCCCCCCCCCACCCCCACCCCGCCCCCCCAACACTAAAGTGAATTACCCACAATTCCTAGGTCTTGGACTAAGACTTGAAAGTGATTTAAACCACTAGAGGGTCAAGATCCCAACAAATTTCTAACAAGGAATTCAATGCAAACTATCAAGAGACCCAATCAATCATAACCATACAAGAAGACACGCAATTTTTTAACGTGGAAAATCCAAACAGGAAAAACCACGAGACCTATACCCAGTCCAAGGAAAACCAAAACACCAATAACTTTGAACAAATACAAGATATACTACCAGACTATTCTCCAGGTGAACTCAACCTAAAAGACTGTAGTGTTTTTTTTTTTTTTTTTTTTGCTGATGGCTCGCCGTTCATCGTTCGCTCGTGCTTGAACCACTCACCTTGATGCCTCTTAAGATGCCTTAATCAACAATGAAAGAGTTGAAGAACTTCTTCTTTAAGTAGCAACACCAAACTCTCAAGAAATATCTCAAAGGATGCACTAGGTTTTAGATGGAAGAGAGATGTGTGTCTACGGCTACTCAAGAAGTGTTTTATAGCCTTGATTTTGTGCATAGGGTTTCCAAGTTCATTTGGAACTCAAACTGGCAAGGGAGAGAAAATAAGTAGAGTTTCCGAACTGACTCAGCAACATTCGCAAAGTTGGGTCAACCAGACAGAGAATCTGTCTCGAGACCCCAAGACAATACTTAAGCTCGCTCAACCCAAGAATGGTCTCGCTTGACCCAGACTGGGTTCTGTCTTAGGCTAGGCTGCTTAACTGTGGAGCTTGGATTCTTGCGTTTTTCTTTCTTTATTCTTCATGCCGCCTCACCACTACAATCCAAAACTAAAAATAGAAAATCACAACTCTATTTGGAGATGAGTTTTGTCCCGAAACCCAAGAATTGTCAACCAAAAAACTAACAATCTCCCCCTATGGGAATTCATGGACAAAACTCCTTAAGTACAGTCAAGTCTAAACCCCATACAATCAACCTACAAAAAAAGAAAAAAAAAATTGAAAGCTAACACTCAATCCCCTCCCGTCCTTGCAAAAATCAAAATACATGCACGACACAACTCTTGGCAAACAGATCTCATATAAATTAAGAAACCACAAATCAAGAAAATATGAAATATGAGCAAGTTAATACTATGCTAAATATGTTATCCCCCTTTTTTGTTCATGATTGACAGCCTAGCAAGCAAGTTAATTAATTGAAAGTATCTCCAAAATATATAAGTCCAAAAGATAGAAACAAAGCATAGGAAAACCATAGAAACAAGTCCAAAAGATAGAAACAAAGCATAGGAAAACCATAGAAACAAGTCCAAAAGATAGAGACCACAATCTAAAATAAGTCAACAAGAAATAAAACAAAGACTCAAAGTGCATCTATATCCCATCAGTGCCGACGCATCTAGTCAAGAATAGAATCTGTCGAGGACGTGAGCTATACACGTGGACAACCCTTGACCTGGGATTAGCTAGTACACTCTTCCTCGACTTGTAATCTTGTATTCGTTATTTATATGTGTCTTGTTTACTCTTTACATATAGCACTCGTATAAATGATAAACATATCTTACGTAGACTTAGGGTTACTTAACCAGACCTAGAGTGTATCCCTAGGTATCTTGTTTGTACTTGATGGACACGTGTGGCTAGCTTGTATTGATATTCAGTTATCATTGGAGGACTACTCAGTGGGAATGCATGTACTTGTCTTGGAACTTGGCTTGACTTGGAGTAGATCTCATGGTACTGTATTGTATTGTATCTTGTATACTAGCCAGATGTGCTTGTTTTGGATTCCATGTTAAGCACCACACAACCATACATTGTCCAACCGCAGTAGGATCCACTGTGGGGAGGACCGCATTCATAGCCAGCTACAATTTGGGTAGGGCTGTCAATGGGACGGGCTAGGCCTGGGCATGGGTTGTCCAATCCTATCCCGAATATTGGATGAGCCTGCCAAAGGTTGTCCAATCCTGGCCTTAAATTGAGCGGGCCTATGTCAAATCCCATCTCGTGAGGGCTCAGGCTGGGCCGGGCTTGTGCTTTAGCACTATCTTGTACATAAGGATATAATTATATACAGCCCCATGCTGGGCTCAAGGTTTTGTAGATATGTTGACTTGATCTCTGGGTTTGAAACATGACATAGCTCACCATTGAAGAACTACAAAGTTGTTCCCTTGAGCTTTTGCGTAGAAAATGCCATCTAAGCAAGTGATTTTAGTATAGAGGAGGCAAATACATGTCATAGTTTTACTGAGTCAAACCACTTGCTGCTAGAGCATGGAAGAGCATAATTAGTGAAACTGGGTTGCATCTTGGCATGGTTTAAAATCTCGGTTTTGGTCGCGCTATCGGCCGGGCCGAAAAAACAATATGATATCGGTATCAGTTACGGATATCGGTCCGTCGCAGTTGTCGCAGTGTGAATTTTTTTGTTAATCTAAAAAAACTTGCAAAAATATCCAAAAAAAATCCAAAATATTAGAAAATGCTGGAAAACAATATTTTTTTTCCATTAGTAACAACAATAAATCAAAATATCGGTCACCTTAAGTTATGAGTCATGTAGGTGTCGCAGTTCACTATCTTCTTCAGTAATTCATATAATGCAACCATTATTGATGTCCATGATCAATGTATTAGTGTAAAATATAAGAAAATAAAGATAACATGTCAATCATCATTTAATACTAACTTAATCAGCAAATAAGTTATGAAATTCAAGACCATGAAGATAACATATTAAGATTTCAAACATAATAGTGAGATAGATAAATCATAAAGCACTTGGGCATCAAAAGGTTAATAGTTTACCTGAAATTAGAGGGGACTAGAGAGAGAGAGACTAATGAGTATGAGTGTATGATAGATTGAGAGCCTAATTCCAAGTAGAGTGTCACCCAGGTTCGATATCATCATCATCATCATTATTTTTTTGGTATTGGTTAAAAAGATATGCTCCATACTGTTGCGCGGCACTATCATACTCATACTCATGACCATATTCAGATTATTCTTGATAAGCTGATGAGATATGTTGATCCCCTGTATATTGAGATGGCTAGTTGTAATCAAATGGCATCAAATAGCAATGAGGAGCATGAATAGGTAGTTGGGGAAGTTGTGGGGGAAGCCTCCCTTGCTTAATTAATATCTATTCGATAGAAAGTATTGGTGTTAGTGAAGGGGGTACCCAATTAGGGTCATATGAATAATCCTCATGCTATCCATACATGACACCTTGTTGGCCAACATAATCCCCATAATGACCATGAGTACCTTCCCCCACTCCTTGCCCAGCGGCGCCACTACTACTCCCTACCTCGGTCCGTCCAATATGTCTGACATAGCCACGACGAGGATCTAACTTAGTAGCACCAAGAAAATGCTTAACTGTCTCATAAGTAACAGGCTCATCATCTCTATAATGACCCTCATCCTCGGGAGAGTCAAGTGGAATTCCTGCTGCTAATCATGAAGTAGAAATACTTGACGCACTCTCCTTGTCCACCTCATTTCCCCTAAGTTTACTTGTATCAGGTGCGCGCCCCTGTTGCATTATCAAGTTTATTTCTTCCATCCTTTCTGAGGCCCTTACCGGCTCAGGCCTATCCTCAGTCAATTCCTCCATCAACTCTTCAAACGCTAGGTCTTGGTCTAACACCTGTTCTTCTTGTTCCTCTAACCATTCACCTAACACAGTATCCTCTTCTGAAAAGATGTAGTCCAAATTAATTGGACAAAAATAATCCCATTGATTCTCAAACTATCTTCTCTTTCTATTTCTACTTCGGAGCTTGAGGTTGTAGGGGATGTAAACCAATTTATTTAGTTTCTACATTGTTAATATATTTCTTGGTTTTGTGTGGATAAACGAGAAGGTGCTCTAGTTTCTTTCACAATTGGAAAACAATGTAGTTTTACTAAGAACTTTATAGCAATCGCCCTTACTGCAGGAGCACTCTCTCCATAATTCAACCACCATTCAGCTGAGAATAAAAATAGAATTAATATTAGAGTCAATAAAATAATAATAAGTCCTTGAATAATATAGAAATGACATTACAATCAATACCAGGATTGGTCTGTGTGATTGCTCTCCGCACAGTCGTCGTTCCAAAGCTTCCAGCATGTACATTGTATATGTCAATCTGAAGACATTAACGTAGCAAAATAAATTGGAGAACTTACAAAGTGATATACTTTTTCCCTTAATTAGCCTACTGCCTACCTAATTAGTAGTCCAAATTCCTTCATCCATACTCTCTGCTAGTCTTTCAATTACATTTTTTAGTCCCAAATGGATTTCATCAGATATGTGTCCAATCGTAAATTGTGGATTAAAAAAGTATCCTGTAAAATAATGAATTTTAGTCAATGATAAATTAATATAGTGAGGAGAATTGAATACAACTATTCAAGTATTAAAGAAAATAGCCTTTACTTACCAGCAGTGTGTAAATCATGTTTCAATTGTCGTCCCCATCAATCGTCAATGATCTTCTAAAACTTTTTGTAATATCTATAATCTGTTTGAATAGTCAACTTTAGTCTCTCCATAGCCTTATATAAGAAGCCCATTGTTGGCTTGTCATCGCCATCCACCAATCGAATAACCTTTATTGGGGGATCAAAAACATTCAAAACACCCTTCACATGAGGCCAAAATTTGTTGGACTTAATTATTTTACATACTTCTTTTGTAATGGGACTTGGCCTCTTTCTCCATTTTCAATTCATGAACTCCTGTGATTTTATCAATTGGAGAAGTTCTTCTCTATACTTATAAACACTTTCAATGGCAATGAAGTGGGTGGCAAATCTAGTGATTTGCTACACTTTGAGTTCATGAACTCCTGTGATTTTATTAATTGGAGAAGTCATTCTCTATACTTGTAAATACTTTCGATGGCAATGAAGTGGGTGGCAAATATAGTGATGCCAAGTTGTAGTAGTTCATGGTTGTTTGTATGCATTTTCATCATGAAAATGAGTCTATAAGAAAGTATTAAAATAAATGATATATTATAATTCAAATATTAGAAAATCCAAAAATAAAAGAATTAAAATAAAAAACTAATTCATGTTTTAAACTATGAGTAAATGTAGATCTATGATCTACACACTATTAATAAGCCTTCGGTAGTTAAAGAAAGTATCATGACATTAATACACTTAAACAATTATTTTTACAATAAAATTAAGGTTTAATAAAATCATTTTCAAATTCCTAAATATATAGATCTAACATAAAAGTATGTAAATCAATCATTTACACACCACACAATGATCATGAATTATTAAAACAACATACTTATGATGAAATCCCCAAAAAATGATATATTATAATTTAAATATTAGAAAATCTAAAAATAAAATAATTAAAATAAAAATCTAAATCATGTTTATGACTATGAGTAGATGTAGTTCTATCATCTACACACTATTAATAAGCCTTTGGTATCATAAATACTTTAACAAGTAACAACAATTATTTTCAGAAAAAATAAATGCTTAATAAAATCATTTTCTAGTCCTAAATATATAGATTTAGCATAAGAGTATGTAGATCAATCATTTACACACCATACAATGATCATGAATCATTAAAAGGAAATATTCATAATGAAATTCCAAAAAAACGATATATTATAATTCAAATATTAAAAAATCCAAAAAAAAAAAAGAATTGAAAAAAAAATTCAAAATCATGTGTATCAGTAGATCTAGCATGCAAGTATGTAGATCTAACTTCTAAGTGAAGAACACAACCAAAGTGACAAACCCAATGATTTCTATGCTTTATCTAAAAATAAAAAATAAAAAACACATAATAAAATGCTTTAAGTTGATTTTCTCTTACCTTGAATAATATTTCCTTTAAGAAATAGATGTGGGATTTGGAAATATGCAAGAGGGATGCCAAATGGAGTATGGCTACTGCTTGAAGGAGTAAGGAGATGAGAGGAGAGGAGAAGAAGATGAGAAATGGGAAAAAGATGGAAAAAGTAGGGTTTTTGGGGCTTTTAAATGATCTCGGCTGATATTTTGGAAAATATCGGCCGAAATATTGCAAAAAATGATATGACCAAAATCTCGGCCAATATGGGCCGAGATTTTGGCCATTTTTTCCCTGCGATACCGATACCGATATCACAAGGTCCATATCGGCCTGGTATGAGCCGATACCGGTTCACATCGGCTGATATGAACCGGTATCGGTCGATTTTTTTCATCCATGCATCTTAGTACATTGAAAAAATTGAAGCTAAAAAACAAAAAAAAATCTAATGTTTGTGTAAATACCTAAGTAGCTATGGGTTGCTCGAGATTTAGTGGGAAGGACTAAAGCTAATTGTGAAAAGAAGAATAAGAAGCTTATGGATTTGCATTTTATTTGGAATTGGAAAGGTGAGTGGAGGGTGCAGGTTTTGAAACTAAGGTTTTGAGGACTTTACTATTCCATTCTTACCTTAACCAATAATGTAATGACTAAGGGAAAGTTGAGCTAGGACTTTACTGATTTCATTCTTACCTTAACAAATAATGTAATGACAAAAAGACCAAAATGGTATGATAAAGATAATCATGGCAAAGATACTATCTTAAGGGCTTCAATTACAAATTAACAGAAATAAAAAATACAATTTATGTTCACTGAAACATCAAAATAAATAGTAAAAAAATAGTAAAATTAGCTTGGAGAGAGCCGGGCGGGGCCCGAACGGGTTGGGCTTCCTCTACCCAGTCCTAGTCCCATTTTGGCCGTACTTCAAAATTATTGACCAAGCCCAGCCCGCTAGGCTCAAAATTTTTTAGAAGCCCTGTATTTTTTGGCTTGGGCCAGGCCGGGTACCCATTTCAACAGGCTAAATTGACAGGCCTAAGTTTGGGGGTATTGGTGGATTGGATACTCCAACACAGGGGTGGGCAGTCGGTTTCAGACGGTGCTCACTTTGAGGCCCCACCCCTTGTGGGCCCTCAGTTTGATTTAAACACTTATAGTTATAATATTAGCTATCTTAATTATACTATTTAATAGGGTCTAATATGATAGTTTAATTTTGTTCCTAAGTTTTAGGATCGGGTCTTGTGTATTTCTTATAGATTTAGAAGGGTTTTGTAATTTAATTAGGGTTTTTAGATAGATTGGACTTAGCTAGTAATTAATTTTTATTAAGGGGGGTGTTTTAGTTAAGAAGCTTCTAGAATCCCTAAGATTGACCAATTTGCCCTTACCCTCATTCCCTATTCTATTTAAATTCCAAGGGCCTTTTAGTAATCATTTACCAACCCTAACCTATATATACACAACTATTGCAAATGAAGCCCAAACCCTAATTCACTCTCACTCATCTCTCACCTTCTCTAACTCACTCTCTAGAACCCTAATTCTCAATTCCAGCTACAAGGAGATTAGGGGATCAACCCCAATTGCAACACTAACTCTATTTCAGCTATTGGATTTTCTCTTTTACTCTATTTCAATTTCTATTGATCAAAGGCAAGTACCCTATACTAGTACTACAGAATGCATGATCTCTTTCTCTTGATTCTACTATTTCAATTTAATTTATGTTCATATGTATGTTTAGATCTACCAATTGAGCTTTGTTTATGGATTTATGGCCATTGATGGATGGGTTCTCTCATTTGGAAGATCAATGGCCTGGTTTAGTGATGGATGGATGGACTTAGAAGTGTTTTACTGTTTTTACATGTTCCTATGATGAATGGAAGAGATTGGTGGTGAATTGGATGAAAAATGGGTTGAAGAAGAAGAATCCAGAAAACTAAGTTTCAGCTGCAGATACGTGTACCCGGTCGACCGATGGCAGCACTAAAAATAAGGAAGTTCGAGTCTCAGTTAAGACTCTGTGAAATTTACGGGAATAGTGTACCCGATTGACCGGACCTTGTGCTCGGTCGACCGGACACACAGGAGACACAGAAAAAGGCTAAAACCTGGAAAATGTCCTCATTCTAGAAATCTAGTGCGTGCGGGCGACCGCCGAGGCCAGGAGGTCGACCGGACACACAGGAGAATTCTGTGACAGGCAGTTGCCTATCAGGTGCTTGACTGTGAATCCTAGTATGAGCGGTCGATCGACTAGGCCAGGCGGTCAACCAGGTACATTGAACAGCGGGTTGACCTGGGAGTCAACATCCTGACTTCACAGTGTACCCGGTCGACCGAACTCTGTGTTCGGTCGACCAGATACACTGTGTACAATGATTTCAGCCTTCAATTCTTTTGAGATTGTGATCGTTTGTGGGGTCCATTGATCATCCAAATAGACTTTCATTGATGTGCCAAGCACGAGTCAATGGTGTGGCTCAACCTTGACTCGTGGGGACCACCAAATAGGTTTTTGGAATTAGAATTATCGGTGATTCGAACCTTAAACATAGTCAAGGATGTCCGTAACTTCAGGAGCACCAGATATATCATCTTTTGACATCTGAGACTACAGTTAGGGATCCAATTACATGATGAGGCCCTGAACTAAGAGTGGACCATTACCTAGGTTCGACCCTTGCCTTACTCCATTTGATTCTTTCGTTTGGAGGTTATTAAACATTGTGCTTCTCTCATATCTTTGTTATTGTTATAACCTGTTAATTAAATGAGAATTGGAGGATCCGAACCTAGGATTACTTAGTGGTGACCTAATGATGTAATTGGAGATAGACGACCCGTGTCTGTGGCTAGGCGGGCCCTTATACGGCCTAAGTTGGGTGTGTGGTACCCTAGAATGAAGAGGTTGGTCATGATGTATGGTTGTAAATGGGTATGGATTGGTTACTTACATTGTTATAGACTAAGGCCATAGTTGTGGGCCTAGTGTGGATCCAATGATGATTGGACTTGGACTTGGATATTGGACAGCATTCCATGATATTGTACTTTAACTTCTTAGAGACTTGGTTAGGACCTTGCTTACACAAGACAAGCCTAGACAGACATAGACCTGTACTTGTTTGTATGAGTCAGCACTAGACATTTACTCAGTTGATCTAAGCTCAGCCTGTTGACTGGTCATCACTGGTAGGAGCTATATTGGTTGTGACTAGAGCTATCATGATGAGCTGTGATTAGACGGACGGTGTGATACCAGGTCCAATCTAATCTGATAAAAGGGTGTGATCGGTGCGATAAAGGGATGTGATCAGTGCGATAAAGGGGTGTGATCGGTGTTATTTATATATACTGTTATTGGTAGGGTTGTTATCCCTTGCATATTTATTATACTTTCCCCGCCGCGACTGTTTACAGTATTGGAGGGCCGCGGCATAATATCCCGCAGTATATCCAGCTTATGTGAATATGCCACATTGATATCTGATTAGATTAGATTACTTATATTTCTGATTCTAAACTGCTATTTATTGCTCAATTGTCTAGTTTATGTTTCCTTATTACTCTTATGATTACATACTCGTCCATATTCTCTTTTGTTGCATACATCATGTGTTATTTGTATATGGTGCCTTGCCAGATCCTTGGATCTGACCCATCTTTGGTGCTTAGGTCACGACCTTGACCACGCGGGTGACGCGTACCAAGAGGGGCCTGTAGTCGGCGAGTACGGTTGGGGACCGGTTGACCAGGTGGTCAAACCGGAGGATGGAGCGCCTGCACAGGGTGTTCGAGTGCAATTTATTTTGGGCTTTTGAGAGTTTATTATAGTGAGCGGGGCATTATCCAAATATGTAATTAAATTGGTTAACTATACTTTGAGATTTTGTTAGACTTCAGCCATGTTCCATTCGATGCATTTTATATGATATTTATTGCTTCCACTATCTTTTCTTATACTTCCGCAATACAATTGTTGATTATATTATTGTTCAAAAAGGTTAAAAAATTTGACCTCACTGCGGACTATGATCTTGGAAGTTCTTGGATTTTCCGGGAAGTAGCTCGCCAAATCCAAGTAACTTAGCGGTAGCTTCGGTATTCGGAATTGGGGCGTTACACTCACTGCGTAGGATAGCTGGGTGAAGAATAGGATTGTGTTGTTATACCTGATAGTTGGGTTGGACACTTAAACACCACTGAAGCCGAACTCTGGTATCAATGGTCCAACGAGATTGCTACTGGTACCCTAGGTGGTAGCTAGGATGCCCTCGGAGGCTCCCTTTCTTGTGCATTGCATATCATGTGTTGGTGGGGTGCTATTGCTAGATGATGATAGATCGTTATTCACTTGATTCTCATATTCTACTCTTACTTACATGCCTAGCTTATATTCGTGTTGTCTTATGATTAATTACAGGTTTGTACTCTTATTTGAAACATATTGTATTTTTTATACATTGCTTATCTTCTTGCCAACGTTTGTTGACTTTATTCCTTGGTGTACAGATGACACCACCTACAACTTTGAGCTGGAGGCTAAGACGATCCTAGAGGATCCTCGGCCAGATGAGGAGTAGCGAGAGTGATGTGCCCATGATGTAGTTTAGCATCGTCACTCCAGGCACTTGAGAGCCTACACACGGGGACATCTATCATAGCTTTTGACTAGCTAACATCTTTTGCTATTTTGATCTTTTGGGCTTGCCATATTCACTGTTGTATATCTTTTGTTAGTGGCTCAGGTTTTTGGGTGGCCACTTTTTCTTAAACTGTATATGTTATTTTGTATTTTGAAACTTAAATATATATTAATGGGAATGGAAATGCATATGTTGCTTTGATATGATTGATGATGTAACTACGCTGCTTGTGTGAAAGCCCCGCATGTTCTATTTATAATTGAGGTTCAAATATTTAATCCTCACAGCAGACTTATGATCCTTAGACATAAAGGAAACTTTTTTTTAAATCCTTTTTGGAGTCTAGACAAATTTTTGCCAATTCTTCCGGTGCTAGAGAGCCAGTTTGGCAGTTGGAGTTATTTAGGGAATTCAAGCCCTAAGCATGGGGTTCAGCATGCCTTGCAAGCTTGTATAGAATGCTTGTAAGGGCTACAAGGTTATTAAAAGATGAAGATGAGGGTAAGGAGGAGGAGGAGGGTGAAGACAAACGTGATAGCGCAAAATTACATTCTTGAAGACTCTAATAGGCCTCCTACAGTTGCTGTAGGTGATGCAAACAGATTTCTAATTGAGTTTCCATTGTTCAAGACATGGGAATTGAAACTGAGAGATAGGAAACAAGTAACAAACATGAAAGAGATTCGAAAGCATAGGTCTACCCGAGGATAGGGTAATAATATTGGCTATGGGTCATTACTATGTTTTATTGATGCATTTATTCAAAACATGATTACGTTGGTCCAATTTTGCAGTTCGGGTGGCAGCCATATGCTAAAATGCCTAAGAAGTTGTTCCTAAAGATACCAAAAATTGATAAGGTAATGTTCGCTTCTACGACAGTCCTTTTATATTACTGGATTGTTGAAAGGCACAATCCCCAACGTGTAACAAAAAAATTCGGCATTAAACAAGCTCCCCGCCCCCCCCCCCCCCCCCTACGCTGACATGAATGTTATTTAAGAAAATAATGTCAATCGGCATACCTTGGTTGTTCTCCAATACCAAGAGCAGAACCAACTGGTCTTCTGTTGATATATAAATAAATCTCATTTGTTTCAAATCTTAAGAGTGTCAACATGCACTTAATATCGTTATCATCTTTGATGCCAACCTATGAAAACACTTTACCAATGTGGTGTAGATAATGTATACTTGTGTATTCACAGCTACCCTCCCAATGTGATGTTTCAAGAGCAACTTTAACCAACGAATCAAATGTTATATCCCTTCGAATAAACCTCATCTTTTGCTTTCCACTTTTGTATAATAGATGAATCATGTCAAACTCAAGATCCCCATCGTAGTGGAATATCACTATTAATTCGTCACCCGACATCCTAATCATGGAAATAACAAATCCATTAGAGAGTATTGCAGTAACAAACTATACATAACATTTCATTCATAAGCCTTCAGGCAGCGAACATTGTAATATAGACAACATTACACATGTATAATACATCTTAAGCTACAAGACAAAATAAAAGTCTATTGATGCAAATAGACATGAGTAAACGCAAACTAGGGTAGAAAACACTAAGGGAAGTTTCATTACTCTTGTATGAAATCAACAATTATTTGTTCCACATGTTCAAAACAAATTATTTTGATTCCAATAAAACCATTCCAATTTCCACATAAATAAACACATTGGAGGATGAGATAGCTGCCAACAAGTTCAACACAGAGGAAATGGATGGGTTGGTGGCTTCTTAATATTAGCCCATATTATCTATGTAAATTAAAGACAAATCTGGGATTCAAAGGTCATTTAGTCCATGTGGTGCTCATCATTGGCGTTCATATTAGCCATCTTGATGGGGCTTATACAGAGAGCAAGAGGAAATGGATGACCATGTAAATCAAAGACAAATCTGGGATTCAAAGGTCATTTAGTCCTTGAGGCACTCATCATTGGCGTCCATATTAGCCATTTGTGATGGGGCTTATACATATCAAGAGGAAATAGATGACAAATAAAAGACCTATTATTCATAGTTTAATATAAAGCTTACACAAATGTACAAAACATATACCAACCTTTTAAATGGAAGCCAACAACGTCTAAGATGAGTAATAGGTGTGGTATATTCTTTGTATGGAAGGTACATAGTGCTATTGTTCGAAAAGGTGAAAATAGAAAGAAGATGCGAACAGAGATGAGAAAAAGGGGAGTTTCATAAGTGGATATATATAACAAACAGTGATGATAGCATCACTTAATTTCATATCAAGTGACGCTATCATCCCTATGGAGAACTACAATAAAAAAAAAAAAAAAAAAAATGGCTGGAGGAATACTTCCGTAGTGCACGAGTTACGAGGCACTATTCTTGCCGTATCCGCGTAATGGGAATTTTCCAGTGGAATCCTAAAAATAAAAATAAAAATAAATCTCTTTTACCTATTTTCAATCGAGAGAAACTATAAATGCGCACCCTCAGCCTCTCCATTTCCCCAAAACGCAAAACCTCCAACTAGGGTTTTACTATCTCCCAAACTCTTCCATGCAAATCTCTTCAAGTTGAAGCTAATTGAAATCATGGCCCAACTTTCAGATTCTAAAACTCAAGTTTAATTCAGGAGGAGAAAGAAAATCACTTCTCTAATCGAAGAGAATCCGGAAATGATGAAAAACTCTCCAGATTCCATCCCAGGACATGGATATCTTGAAAACCAAGAAATCTCTGAAGAGGGAAAGCAAAATCAGGCCGAAAACAAGCTTGGGTTCTTCTCAGAAGCTCGAAATCTCGAAGCTAGAGCTGAAGAAATTACAGAAGGTGGTTCTGAAACCGCAGGAAGAGAAGCGATCGCATCCGGGGAGGAGATGAAATCTGCAACCGAACATCAAGTTGCTGGCGAAGCGAATAGTCCGAAGGGATGCAAATTGGGGGAAGTATTGAAGGGAAGATACTCGAGGAGTGAGCTGGAGGCGCTGAGGCTTGTAGATGTTGAAGAACAGCAGAGAAGGTGGGATAGCATTTACCAAGGTCTGGGAGTTGTTGTTGCTGGAGAGTTTGATCAAATGGCAGCGGAAAAGCATCATAAGCTAGCCCATAAGAGCACTGATCGTCGAAAGAATTCAGGAAAGAGAAAACACACAGCTGCGAATTCCGGTATAATCTCTTTTCTTTACTGCTTATTCTATGTTCATATTTCCCTTTGCCCAGCTGCACAATCCAGATGTATAGTGGTTGCCCATGGATTTTATTTGTTGAATGCATAGCCAAATGTAGTTTATGATTACAAATGTAATGCTTGGTGGAAACATAAATGCTTCATCTTAAAGCCAGCTTGTCATCATGATAGGCCTTTAGTGACTTTATAGGTCTTGTAATCTTTAGTGACATTTAATATGTATATATTTACACCTATAAAATGTATATGTATGTATGTATATCTCAGTCTTGTAATGCGTTTCAATTTACAAAATGCATAACCTTCATTCACTAGAACTCGAGGAGTGCTTCTAGAAAGGAGATCAATAAGAAGATTGAGAAATAAGGGCTTCAACATTTCATAGAGCTAGCAAATTTAGTAATTACATATGATTGCCCTCTTGTGACTGAAAAAAAAGGCATTATGAATGAGACACCGGTTGTCCCCACAACTGCTCCTAAGACTCATTCATTGACGACCTCTTATTTGACACAACACTACACAAACTCAAGAACTGGACCTTTAGAGCATTCCCCATCACTGATCCATCATCCAACATGCTAACTCCATTCCCAATCCCAATCAAGACACCTATCACCTTTCTAATGACCTTAACTTGCAATAATTGATTAATCACCCAAGACAAAAATTGCACCTATCATCCTTGAAGCTCCCATCCCTTGAACCCTACCTGGTTCCACCCCGACACTCCTTCCTGAAGTCCCATATGTAAATGCGGTTACTCTTCCCTTCAAAGCTTCTTTTTCCTTCCTAAACCTCAACCATCGGGCTGTTCGTTATCCTTGGTGGGTTGTCAGACCTATGACTCTAAAGGGATAGGGGCACCCCTGTGTCATGAAGAATTTTTATTTTTTATTTTTTATTTTTTTTACATTGGCCCTTCAAGTTTTTTTTGGGAAACTCCCTTGTTCTTATATATAGGTATTACAACACTTCTTCTCTATTCATCCCGTAAAATTAGGAAGGATAAAATTAGAAATGAACGCTTTCGTGGGCATTTAGGGTTAGTATTAATAGGGGATAAAATTAGAGAAACCCGTTTGAGATGGTTTGGGCATATCCAACACAGGTTGGCAACAATGTGGTTAAGGAAGAGTTTGGCAATGCAGGTTGATGGTCTACCAACGGGAAGGGGTGGGCCGAAGAGGACATGGATGGAGGTAGTAAAAATAGATATGAAGACATGCAACTTTTCTGAGGATTTGGCTCAAGTTAAATTAGAATGGAGAAATATAATTCATGTAGCTGACTTTAGCATAGTTGGGATAAGGCTTTGATGATGATGAGTTTTAGCACACATCCACCTCAATATTCTCATCTCTGTCACATCCATTTTGTGCATATGTTGCTTTTTGATCGACTAATATTATGCTCCATAGGTCATAGTTGGTCTAATAGCTGTCATGTCACCTTCAATCTTGTTGGCATGTGCCGATCACAAAGTACTCTAGAAGCAAGTTTCCACGTCAACCAACCTGCTTTTATTCTGTATTCGTGTTTTGAAGTTGTTTCGGGATTAATAATCAACTCCACAAAAATTGAGTTGATGGGGGTCCGAGGAATTGAAGATGATTTGATGGTGCTTGGCTGCTCGCCAAAACCATGGGTGTAAGACTGGATCATTATCATCTTGGCATCCTCTTACTTGGCTTCTTTGTTTTGGTTTAGTATCTAGGTTTCAAAATTGTATAAAAGTTTTCCTTAGTTTTGTCAATCAAGTCTAGTCCAATGGTTTCTTCTGTCACTGGTGACTTTTCTTTAAATAGTGACAGAAATACCCCTATGAAAGCATTAAAAGAGGGTTCTCTGGAAAATTTAAAAAAAGTATAAAAGAAATAAATATATATTATAGATATGGGGTGGGGCAGGTATTGCAACAATACCCAAACCTGCCCTGAGTAAAAAAAACCACTATCAAACCTGCCCCTCATAGAAGCAGGGTGGGGCAGGTCCCTGTTTAAACCTGACCCATTGCTATCTTTATTACTGCCATCAATTCTTTCAAGTTACAACAATAAATTGTAAACATGATGAATCAAAAACAGTTGCCTGGTGATTAAAGAGAAACTATTGGAGATGACTTGATTGAAAGAACTATGGAAAACATTTATACTATTTTGAAATATTCAATTTTTCATTTACTTTTATAGAAATGAACAAAAGTTTTATACTTTTTTGAAAATTTTTCCAAGAGACATAAAACCCTCTTTTTATGCTTTCAAAAGGGCATTTCTGTCATTTTTAATGAGAAGTCACCGGTGACGAAGTGAAACCACCAAAAAGGACTTGATTGAAAAAACTATGAAAAACTTTTATACTGTTCTAAAACATCCAATTTATCTTGTTCTTTTTGAAAAAGAGCTAAAAGTTTTACACTTTTTTGAAATTTTCCCTTATGCTAATCTCAAAACCAAGGAAGGTTAGGCATAAGATCTAGCGAGTACGTAAACAAAACTCCTCGGAGAGTGGCTATCGTGATTAGGGGATTATTCATTTCAGGCGGCTTACTTAAAAGGGTGACTGTCTTCAAATACAAAATGGAAAGGAAGGACAGAGAATTCCCCATGTGTCTAGATTGTAACAAGAGAAAAGAGAGATAGAATGGGATGAATTGTCTTGTATCCCTTTGAGGATCGACTGAGTATACATAATCTTGTGATGCCAATCATATGGCTGCAATTTACAATTACAATGAATGAAACGTTTGTTTGTTTTTTTTTTTTTTTTGAAAGGATACAATGAATGAATCTTCTATGAATAGAAATAGTACAGGAATGAAAATTATAAAATACAGCTATGCAATCTTGATGGAATATCACCACTTGGGCATTGACTTCCTAATATACAATTGGGCCTAAGCCTTGAGTCAAGACTAAATGGGTCCTTCACAGACTGGACTCTGGTATTTGTCAGGGTATAACGAAGTTTACAGAGCTGTTTGATCTGTCCATTCAATTCTCTTTTCGATGGATGTGTGCCTTGTGGGTGAACATTTGGAGGACTGATTTTCAGGTCTCTCTAGATTCACCTCTAACCTGGTGGAATCAGTTTCAGCTTATGTGGAAGGCTATCCCATGAGTTTTCAGGATATTGCTTGAGATTGATGGGATAAGGCCTGATAATCATGATGATGACAAGTTATACATTTATTTACCTTTTTTTATGTTTTTAATTTTAGAAGTGTTTCGTCTTCTGTGACATTAGTCCAATAGTTTTCTAAGAAAACTGAAAATTTGAACTTACCCAGATGTTTCCTTGAACGATAAAATCTCGAGAATGAGATTTGTTATACTACCTAGAGTAAGCTGTCGTTTTGATAATGTTGTTGAGCGCAATATCCAAATTTTCTGCATGATAAAGGTATTTTTATCTTATGTGGAATGTCCTTAACTCCTTGTACTTGCTTGAGCATGTCCCAACTTCACTGGCGGTGTTTCTTGGTCAGTTCGTCCCCCATCCGTTAATTAGTTGGTGTCTTGAAGGTTTTGGTTTCCTTATCCATTGCAAAGTCTGTCGCACTGTAATTGTGTGCAATCTATGGCAGTATGCCCAAATCATTTTAATTGCATGCTGCATCTTGTTTCTCTCATTTTTTGTCAATTGATTGCTGTTTGACATCTTGTCAAATATGGAACAAAGCTAAACATGTTATTTAAGAAAAAGAAGAAGATAGGAGTAGGAAGTTTTTTTTTAACGTTAATGGAAGAAGAAAGGTTTAAGTTAATTTTTTAAGTTAATTTTCTGACACATTAAGCATTAGCATGTAGACGGTAGATAAGAATCACTTCCTAAACCAGTGATGTTAGTCATATGTCAGGGAAAAAAGTGTTGTTGGTCAATAGAAGCTCAAACCCTTTTTCTTTTCTCAATGTTAATGTTTATTATGATTTATTGGTCACTGTACTGTCCTTTTTGTTCCTTTTTTTGGGGGGTTCTGTCAATTAGAGTCAATTTGATGGTTTTTGTTTCTACCACGCACAGGTGTGGAGGTTGCAATGGAAAGGAACCACATGCAAACTTTTTACAGTGAAGAATGGTTATTAGCAAACTGCAAAAGCCATATGTTCAGTATATTTGTTGGAAACATCTAGACTTGAATACCCTAGGCAGATGACAGTTTAAGTGGCACATAACATCTGGATATGATCTCTGGAGTTGAAAGTACTTTTTGTTGACCGGTTTTGAATTCTTGTTTTTTTTTTTTATATTCTTGTTTATTTTATATGTGATTTTGAATTTTTTTTTCTTAAAAATTGTTGTTGATAAAAGACCTAGTAACTCTCCATATGCATTGCAATAATAAGTTGAGGGCATGCATAGTGAAGAAACTTACAGTAAATTCATGTTACTTTGTGGCACTTCTATTTTGCTTGAAATAAATGAAAATTATATTTGATGAGCAATATACTTTGCTTTGTATTTCAGGTGTAGTGTGTTTTCAGAGTGTGGGCACAATCTTTGATGAAGTCAAGTCCATGGATCTTACTTGTGGTGTACTTGCTGATCGTAAAGAGAACTCTACAATTGTTGAGGAGGTATGTTATGAAGATGACGATAGCGATGATGAGTGTGATAGCATTCAGAGGCCTGCATTTGTGGTTGAAGGAGAACCTGATTTTGAATCTGGACCTCCTCAGGATGGGCTAGAATATCTAAGACGGGTCAGGTATCCTATATAAATCTTTTCCTGTTTGATTTGTGACCATAGTTGTCAATTTTGGTTTATGTTGACCAAAATGACTGAGTGATTTCAGTTTGGACAGCTATCTAAACTGAGCTACACATCTAAAAAAAAATTATCCCAGATTTCGGTCCATTTTGGACGTCTGCTGATGATTTCGGCATTTTGATCCATTTTGGCTGAAACTTCTATTAAAAACAAAAACTTATTGCAAGGATCTTGTTGTAATCTTTTTAATAAAATAATGCAGAGCTCCCAACTGTATGCAAACTACAAAATAATTGCATGTCATGTTATGAGTTGAGATTTGAGAGTGCATGTCTAATTTCACATTATGTACAAACAGCGTATAAGTTATTCAGTTGGCATGTAGAAATAACAAATTGTGTCATTGATTTAGTAGAATAAATTAAATATACAAAGTTTATATGTTTTTTTTTATTTTTAATTTTGATATTTCTTATATTTGTCTACACTTAATTATGTATATATTATTTTTTCTATTTTTCCAAAATGAAACTCTAAAATATATCGAAATTGACCAAAATATTTCAATTTGGAGGCAAACTGAAATGTTCCCAAACAAAATTGACAACTATGTCCCTTGACACATGCTATGTTCCATGTGCCGAGTAGCATGTGCCTATTGATGGCATTCCTTTGCAAGAAGTTCATATCCCCATGGGTTGGAGGATCAGGTGTCATATCAGTGCTGTTGATTCTTTTGTTGTTCAAAGTGTTTATGTAGTGGGTGTTCAGTTGATTTCTTTCACGACTCATGAGCCAAAACATTTTGTTCCACGATTTCTTTCACGACTCATGAGCCAAAACATTTTGTTCCAGTATAGGAACCTGTATGGCATGGGTACTGTAACGTTTGGGTTCCTTTACTGGTCCATTTTGATTATAACTTAAAAATCTACGTTGTCTTTCCTCAATATTACATTTGATTCCTTTATCAGTCTCTTCTTTACCCCCAGTTCTTGAACTTGTAACACTTAAAAGCTTTGTATGTGTGTGGGGGGGTGGGGTATGTTGTTTTAAGTGCTTTGCCTATGTGTCCAAACTATCTCAAATCATCTCAAATGACATTTCTTGATTTTTCTCTTCTATCGAGCTATTTGTATGTTGTATGTTTCGTCTTATGTGCCTTGCATGGATCAAAATAGCTGCAGCTACACAGTGTAGCAGCTACTATGGTCCACTATGGACTGCTACAGTCCACTACAGAGTGAGATGATAGGTACTTTCTAGAGTTTTTTAAGAAGACACAGTATAGCTTCTTTTTTCTCTTCTTCTCTCCAAACAACATTTTTATGCAACTCTTCGACCCTTTTATGCTTAAAAGAACAAAAAAGAAACACAAGACCTCTCTGAATTAAAGTTGATACATAGAGTTCCTCTCAAGGGCTCTTCTCTAGATATATCCTGACATACACCACCTTTTGGTATTTGTAGATGTTTTCTTTTATTTAAGCTCTCAACAAAAGTAAATTGTTTGGTTTGATGAAAGTTAATTTGTTATTTGGTTTGAACTTTAAACTTTATTTAAGCATTACTTTATAATTTATAGAAACTTTGTAATGTACAATTGTGCTAAATTGTTTATTTGAATTATGAATTTAGAAATGCATAATAGTTTTAACTTAATGTAGCTAACCAACTTGAATAAATGTGAGAAAAATGGATCAATACTGTTTGTTTATAATCAATCAATGATACAGAGCTTCTATGCATTGGCGGGACCACTACTATTGGAAAAAAACTTCAAATTCTAACATTTTCCATTATTTTGGATTTTTGGGACTTTTTTCTGAAATTTGTCACTTTTTTTATTCACATTGCTGCTGCTGCGACGTAGTGTTTTGGCCGCTGGCTGCTACGCCTACTGCAACTGCTGTTTTAATCCTTGGCGCCTAGTACTAATTCTAGCCTTTTTATTAAGCCGATGTATCCATCTTTTGCATGCACATCTTAGTCACTTGTACTTGCTTCTTGTGGTTGCACAGGCAACTCCATACAAAAACTTTAGTCTAGCCTGCATTTTATGAACTTTACCCTCCGGTCAATGTGGCACTTGCCAATTGCACAATGCTCTATTAGTTGTTTTTTACTTGATGCACCTTCGTTTGTTTCTTTTGCAATATCACACTGAAATGCCTTGTTTGATCTATAGTTGTTCCTAAAATCTATCACATTGCAACACCAAGTTATTTCAATTTTAAGCAACTCATTTCACTATTGGATTCACTAAATTTTGATTTTATTTGTTGTTGTATTTGAAACTAACTTAAGGAGATGTATCTCAAAAAGATGGTTGTTGGTAGAATCATCATCACCATCATCATCATCAAAGCCTTGTACCAACTATGTTGGGGTCGGCTAAATGAATTCTGATTCATCTTGAACCAAATCCTCAAATAAGTTGCACTTCTTCATATCTATATTTATTGCCTCCATCAACGTCCTCTTTGACCTACCACTTTCCCTTGGTGAGTCATCAACCTTCAAAGCCAAGCTTTTCCTTACCAACGTCGTTGCCGACTTGCGTTGGACGTGCTCAAACCATCTCAAATGAGTTTATCTAATTTTATCCCCTATTGATGGTACCCCTAAATGCTCTCAAAAGCGCTTATTTCTAATTTTTTGTATGGAGAATCCCCTTCTAAAATCAGAAAGAGTGCTAGAGTGCAATTCCATCCTTATCCATTCCCACCTTACTCCTTCCTTCTAAAGATCTGTTCCATCCTTACCCAGTCTCTACAGCCAGTTTCCAAGTCCTCCCTGATTAACAAACTTTAATTTCCAAATGCATGGACCTTCATAGTTTGGCAATTGGCTCTATTCCATTCCACCAAATGATATATCTTTGGTGTCCCATTCCATAATAAATCCCCTTAAATACACTTAAAGTCACCCATTGGGCATCAGAATGTGAGCATGAAATAGATAGGCACATATATAACCAACTTCAAAGTAATTTGTTCACCAAGGGCCCATCTAACATGGTGACCGAGTACCTTCAGGGAAGATACTTCTCTAATGATAAAAATAAGTCCCAGAATTGTTTTTTTTTTTTTTTTTTTTCTCTCTCTCAGAATTCAATTTTAATTTTATGTGGTAGCAACATTTAGCTACTATATGTTTAATGTTTATCTGTCCTTGTTGATGCATTATTTTCATAAAAATAGCAATATACTACTGATATACATTCTTTTAGTATAGATGGGTGGAACTGTCGAAATTATAAAGCCAACCTCAGATAGATGTGGTAAGGTTTTCTTTTGACATGATGAGGTAATTTCTTAATGTATTTGTACACACTTTTCAGAGTATGGGACTTTTTCAAGTTGTAGTATTTCACAATTCACATGTTCATTGTGTGGTGCTTCCACTCTTGTATGTATCCAAGCTGCAGAGAATCTGTTCTGTTTTGACCACAATCTTTTCTGTTTTTCTTTTTTTTTTTTTTTTTTTTTGTTTTGTTTGAGTTTTAATTGTTTTAATATGGAAAATGGGGGAGATCTGTAACTTTTGGTTGCTGCGCTTTGTTGCTTTCGTTTGTAGGTGGGAGGCTGCACAATGTCCAAAAGTGAAGGTGGTCAAGCTTGACAGAAATAAGCTAAAAAGTGAGCAAACGCCTTATATGCCCAACATTCCAGAGATTGCAAAGTGCCCAGTGCATCTCTTGCCTTCAAAACATTGGCAGGAGGTTTTCCTTGCTGATTTCTCAGATCTCAGACAGGTGACCTTTTTTTGTCTTGGTTTCGATGCCCAACCACTTAATCTCTTTGAGTTGTGTCACGACCCAAATTCCGGGGCCCTATCGGACTCTGGATCATGATTATTTAGTAAATATTCACCACGCATTCATCAAATGACTTCCACAAGGGATCAGGCATTTAGATCAAAATATAACTTTAATTAAATTATGAATGTCGAACAAAATCAAATATCTCTGAGTAAACCAAATTCCATATTCTAATTCAGTTCAAGATGTCTAAAAACATATAATAAAATCCCTAAATAAGGGTTAATCCCCTTATCAACTAATTGAATATTTCTCGTTCTCTCCCGTCAACCACGCATGCCAAAATTTATGTGCTGAACGTCGTTTTGCTCTGCCCCACCCTCAACGTGATTACCTGAAGGGGGCAACACAACATCAGTATTACTGGTGAATGAATTTTCCTAATTACACAAACAGCATGAAACATAATATCGCATAAACAACAAATCTGAATACATAAATCAATTACCATTAAAAGTACATCCATAAACATATTCGTGCCCATGCACATTATCACGCCTCCAAGGCTTATCGTATACATGTATACCGACCACCATGACCCTATCTCATCAGACACGTCCACAAGGACCAGCCGCTATAACGGCCATCAATATTATCGACGTCTACAAAGAACAACGGCCTCCATGGCTCACATGATCTGAACACCAAGCCTAACACAATGAATCTGTATACTAATCCATCTTTTCACGTGTACTAATAATTCCCAGTACACCAGTAATCATTCCATACATACCACATTAAATATAATACAAAACTTCTACAAAATCAACTTAAGTAATATGAAACCAGCCTCATACAAACCCCCACTAAATTTATTGCCCCACTTCTGATCATGACGGGTAGGGGGTAGTGTATAAGTGGCCCACATCCATAGAAATTTACACAAAGTGGCTGAAACATATCAACATTCCAATTAGTCCATTCAATTTATTATAAACCACACAGAAACTCAATTATTTGGATGGAAGGGTAAAAGGGTAATTACATATCAAGTCTAAGACTATTTTCCCCAATTACAGAACCCATACGACCATGTGACTATACACAGAATAAAGACAGCAAGTGACTCACGCCTGAAGTCATTCTAATATAACATCCAGTGGGTCCCACTGGATCTAATCCAATATCAGTCTTAGCCGCATAGTTGCCCAGGGCTAAACTTCCATTCTACTGGTTGGATTCACCATCCAACCTTATCCTGGGGTCCACAATGTCAAACAAGTTTCAAAAGAATTGGTATAGGTCAATCACGCATGAAATTATATGGTTAAAAGATGGACCACCAGATGGGTCCCACTTCCCTTGGGTCCACCAGCATTGGGGTCGCCGAGGGGTCCCCTGCGAAATGTGGGGTCCTGATCTCCGATCAAATCAGGCAGTGGGCTCCACAATCAGTGTCGACTTTCAACCCTGATCCTATCATATTAACGCCTGGAACTCTTTGGAAGTAATGGACAATGGGCCCCACTGGTACAAATCTCAAATGCCATCATCCCTAGGGTCGCCTAGGGGTCCCACATCTGATGACTAACTATGATTTCCAATTAGGCAGTCGAATGGGTCCTAAAAGGGCATGACGACAAGAACCTGTAATCCTAGCAACTATCGCCTGTGTTGCATCAAAGCAATTGGATGAGGGCCCAGATGGGGTCCACTCCTCTTGGGTCCAGGTCCTCAAGGGTCGACCATAGGTTCACTACAGGATCCATGGATCAGATCCTTGATCAAGTGGACCAGGTGGCCCCACTATCCCAAATGTAATTCTTCATATATGCCCTGTTTTCTGGATTTTTTAATACACAGCCATTAATTCAACAATCAGAAGATATGAATGGACTGACAATCACTATATCACTGGAATGAATCCATCCAAAGTGAATTTCGTGAGTTTCTGGCCTCCAGATTATGATTCACTGCAAAGCGATATTTTCCATTACTATCTCTATGCACAGTAGCATTACAAAATCATCACGAACCAACTTATATCCATCATCAGCTATATTGTTCAGAGATAACTAGGAAGATTCACTCACCTCCGGTACGTGATTGTTGCATTTGCAATATGTGGGCGCGAATAGGACATCCGATGATCGTCGCCTTCTTCTTCTCCTCCTAGATTGCAGTCAACAAGATCCTCCTCTCAATTTCTCTCAAAGGAAAGAAAGAAACTATACCACTAATAGGTCGATGGTTGCTTAAATATAACAGGATGAGGCAGAGTCCTAGTCTCCCTTATATTTCTAATTAGAGTTGTTATACAACTCTTCTTTCCAAAAACAATTCACGTGAGATACAACTAATTCTATAGTAAATAAACAGCTAAGGTCCTACCTGGGCCAACTAATCCTGGGCCCAGGTAACTCAAGATTTTACAAGTTGGCCCAACAAGTGTACACTCTGGTTCAACCTTTCAGTATCTGGTGCATTCATTAATGAGGCCTATTGTAAATGAGCTGTGGGACATCCATCATGCCACTTAGCTTCGTGATTGGTGGCCTGCAATGTGTGCCCAGCAATTGCATGGGCATGCTATCCTCATTTTATGGGGTTTGACCCATTCAAAGTTCACCCACCAGATGATTGACCTGGGTCACATTGGGGTGAACCCTTATGTACAATTGCTCTCTCTACTTTACACATTTCTTTTTTCTTAAAAGAGGAAGTAATCTTTTATAACTGGGTTCTTATGATTCTCTGAACTATCTCAGGTTCTGGCACAGCTTGAAAATTCCAGTGACGAATATTTAAGGAAGCTGCCGCCTATTTCTAGTGATGGCTCTAGCAAAACTCGTGGCAATCAGGAAGTGCTGAAGAATATTCCAACAGTGTCAGCAATTCTGGGCATGGATGCTGTTTCTCGAGCCTCAATGCTAAGAGCTCGGATAGACTCTCTGGAAACTGCAGATACTGTGTCCAGGGTTGACTGCCTGTGGCTATTTGCACTTTGTGCGGCTGTGGATATTCCTCTTAATGCCGAAATGGGTGCTTCCCTCCGATGTTTACTGCGAAAGTGTGCAAGCCTTCGAGCCCAAAAGTCGGATACTGATGACGAAGTTGTGATGCTGAACGTGTTAGTCACAGTAGCCGGGAGTTATTTTGGGCAGTCCGATGTATGCTCATAAAGAAATGTTTATTTTTTTATATCCATTTCTGTGTTACAGAGATCACTTTTGTTTAGGTGATGGATTTCCATGTGCTCTAAAGAGAGTCCTTGTTCAATGCAAACAGCTTGTTCATCAGTCATCACATCTTTTTTCCCAAGTACCATTTGATCAGGGTGAATCTGCACTTAAATTGGCTTCTCTTTTTTTTTTTTTTTTTTTTTCACATCTCTGATGGCTAAACATGGCCAATAATGTAAGTATTATATAGCCCAACACCCCAACTCATTGTTACTAGTGTTATTTGCTTTGGTCCCATCTGGGTCATGTTATTCTTCCCCCATATTTGATGTCTGCGGTGCCTTCCCAAAAATGGATAAATGTAGAAAGTGCATCTACCTACTTTTCATGAGCTTTTGGTTATTGTTGGTCTTTTTTTTTTAATGACGAGTAGTACTAATTCCATGAACTACAGTCACAGTTCATTCCGTAGGAGCATGGCAGATGCAACATTGACTGTTCTAATCCTCCCATTGGGAAGTTGGGAAGTAAAGAATTTCTGGTGAATGTCTTATCAAGCCATGTCCATCTGTTGTGATGTGAGGCTCATTGGATGAACATTATGAACATTCACGTACAAGTCTGAGTCACCCCCATGAAAATATCTGTGCAGTTTACCAACACTCATTACAGCTCCCATGAGATTTCAAAACTCCCACAACATTATAATGAAGTAAATGTTTCATCTTCGTGCTTTGAACTCTGAAAGAGAATATAACCCTCTTGTTTCATACTCATTTGATAGGTAGTTCATCATAAAAGCTGAGAGTTTTCTTTTAATTGATCTTCGAAGTGCACCAACCATGTCAACCACCACCTGTACATAATGAGTGCATGAGGACTGGATTGTCGCATTTCATACTTCATAAAATGCATTTTGTTAAGAAAATAAGGAGGGATCAGACTAAAATCAGATTATAACTGATGGATGGTACATACTACTCGTAAGGCTCAAAGTATCACATGCACGGGCTGCTTGTTTACCATTTATTTATTTTTATATCCAATATTTCATATGTAAAGCAACCCCCCTGGAATAGTCCTTGCTCGTCAGAATCGGATAACCCCCGGGCAGGAGGCAAAAGGTCCGAAGGCTGGCCTAGCGAGGGATACCATGGGTCATAAAAATAATAATATAATTTAGAAAAACAAATCAAAGATATTTAACTGCGCACGATGCATTTGAACCGCCACGCATGAAATTCAACAGTGGATCCTGCCTTTGAAATGGTCCAAATGTGCAGTGTGCACAGGTGAATAATTTTCATGAAATATCATTGTCTATAATAAAAGTCTAATATTGTCATTTTTATTTTGATAGTATCATGATTTTCTTGCGAAATTTTCAAGTTTTTTGATATTTTGTGATATTATAAAGAGAAAACTATCAAAAAAAGAACCTTAGATAGCCACTAACCGAAAAATAGGCCACTAGTCAATATTGCACGGAAGTGGTTCCCTGTGACCATTTTTGTTTTTATTTATTTATTAAAGATTTAAACATGTGACAACGTCGTCACTTAATATCCCATTTAAACGTGTGACGATGTCGTCACTTAATCTCCTAAAACCCCATTTCCCCCTTCTTTCCCTTCTTCCCATCGTTTTCCCCCTTTCTCTGGCGGTTTCCTTTCCCCCTTCCCCCTTTCTTAGACTAGTGCTTTCTCTCAAACTCATAGCCTTAGTCACATTTGAATGGGATATTAGAACAGGATGGGTTCTCAATTTGCAAAAGCTGGGTGGGTTGTGGTGTCTGCGTGTATTGGGGAATATGAACGCAGGGTGGAGGTAAGAACGACGGCGCCTTATTATAGGGGGATCAGGTGGATGACACATGCATAATTTCTCTTATGACATATTCTTGATAAAAAAAAAAAAAGAAAAAAAAAAAAGAAAACAAAAGGCAGCTAGTTTTTGCATGCTTTTCTCTCAAATTATCATTCGTCAATTATAATCCCTTCTCCCACTTCATATTCATTGCATCTGCTTTTGCATTTCCTCATTCATTGATGGACATTTAAGACATTTGAATATGACTCACTGTTTTATTTCTTCCTTTTTATTAGTCTAAGAAAGGGGGAAAGGAAACCGCAGGAGAAAGGAGGAAAATGATGGGAGGAAGAAGGAGAAAATAGAATTTCAGGTGATTAATTGACAACGTCGTCATACGTTTAAATGTAAATCTTTAATAAAAAAAACGGAAGTGGTTACAGGGAGCTATTTTTGTGCAATATTGACTAGTGGCCTGTTTTTCGGTTAGTGGCCATCTACAATCTTTTTCTTTTTGTAGTTTTCTCTATTATAAAAAATCCATTCCAAAAAAATAGCATGATATTTTCAAAATACCGGCGACATCCTTGACAGATATAGGAAGTTTACCGCATTCAATGAATCCAACCCATTAAAAACCGTTTGCCACATGTCATCTGATAACTTCTGGCCCACTGTTGTATCCTTTTATTTATTGTACACGTGATCACTTCATGGGTGGGCCCAATGCATTATTAAGGTGAAATTAAGGCCGGCCAAATATACAGATGAAATCTTTTAACGGTTTGGATTTAAGAAGGTGGGCCCCTCTCAACTATCTGTAAAGTGCAGTAGGGTTGGGTGTTTTTCTTTCTTTTACTACCTTTTGGCATATTTCTGAAAAACTCCCTGCAAATGTTTATGCGAACTCCATACAGATGCAGGTGTTTTGCACATACGACCCTGCTGTTTTGCCAGTTTGTGGAAAACCCCTGAATTTTGACTAGGGGAATTAATCTCCTGCTTTATGTTGAAATGTTTGAAAAGCACACCCTCACCATCTGTGGGTCATTTCCTAATGGATTTTAAGCTCGTTCTATCATGATCTTTTTTTAAGGATTAAATACCTTTTTTACTTTTAAAAATAGTAGGTATTTTAATGGGAATCATGTATCATTTTGAGTGTGCCTACAAAAATGAAAAAAAAAAAAAATTCCAAAAATGGAGTAGCTGTATGATGTACAATGGAAAACAATGATGAGAGAGTACTATTTGGATGTCTTCCACACACACGCATAATGATATACATGTATAAATGCAGCTAGTATGGTCTGTTATGGGAAGAAATTAATAATGTTGTAGTTATGATCAAAAGGGGTTTTTCGACATTTCAACAAAAGCAAGGGTTTTTATTTAAACTATCACTTTTATCAGCACATAGGGAAGGAAGATGTTTATAAAAAAACATAATAAAATATTTTGAAAAACATTTCAAAAAGTGCATGTATCACTTCGATCGCGTTCTATAGATAAAATTATAGTGTGGACCATTATTTCTTAAATGATGGGGCTCACTAAATGATTGAAATAGTGTGGGGTTGACCAAAATGTAAGTTTTGTCAAAAAAAAATATGATTTGCCCTAATTAACAGCCCATCTATGCCATCCATCCATCACACCTCCAAAGATGAAAATTTTAGAGAGATGGACTTGGGGATGAGTTTTGGGCTTCAGATCATTTTATTGCCATTTCTTGTGTCCTCTTGCTCTACTGAAGATACTTATACATGAGTGTATCCAAATTGTATTTCTTTTTATGAAAGATAGCCAGCCCAGAAGAAATAAATAATTGATTTTTTTTTTATCTTCAAGGGAAAATAATGAAATAAATAAATGAAACTGTTTTTAGGAATTGAATAGATAGAAACTCATGGTAAAATGAGCTCCATCATAGGTTTATTAAAGAGGTGGAGGGTAACGGATATGAGGTGCCGGGAGGAAGATATAAGGCGGAGATGTAGATAGGAACTTGACTTTCCCAAGATTTGGATTAACAGAGGTGTTCATTTCTCATCTCTCCTTTATTCATTTTCCATTAAACATGAATATTTTTTGGTCATTTCTCAATCTTTACATTGTTACAATTCTAATCAGTCTAAAAAATACAAGCTTTGGAGTTTCTAGGAATTCAATTACATGAAACAAAGGAGCACAAATAATTAAATTTTAAACAAACTTAAAAGCTTCATACTGGATGATTTTTAGAACAAACGCAATGAGGTTCTGCTTCTACCATTATGAATTCCTTAATGGGGTCTTTTAGAAAGAGATGAGAGGTTGAAAAACCGGCCTTGACACAGGTGTAGATCCCTTTAAACAGTTTCTCTACTAGATTTCCAAACTAATGATTAAAATTTATTAATCCTAATTCCAATTAAGAACAAGCAACCACAACGAGAAGGAGACACATGGTTTATATGTGGAAAACCCTATTCGGAAAAAACCACAGGCCTTATCGTATAGGCCAACAGACAAACCAAGCACCAGTAAATTGAAAGTTACAATAAAACTCACAACCCTTTTCCAATTGCAACTAAACCTAATGAATGCTTTGATCTTACCGACTACCCGTCGTTCACCTTTACCGTGCATGACCCAACCACCTTGATAGCCTCTTCAAGGTGAATCCGCTTCAAGAGAGTAGAAGAAAGAAGGAACCAAAGCTTGATCTTCAGGACGTACAACAGAATATTGCTATGGGTGAATGATGGGTCTCTCTATAATTTTCTCTAGGGTTTAGAACAGGAGAGAGGTGATTATTTGGTTGCTAGATCCCTCAATATATAGGCCAAGGGTCATGTGTAACAAGGGAAATTTGAATAGAATTAAGAAAGAGAGTTTGGCTTGAACTAGGAAACCTTTCTGAAAATTCACACACTTCCACTGACATGTTCGCTTGAGTGAGCACCCATTCTGCAAGGGTGATATTCAAGCCTCTCAGGCTCGCTCGAGCGAGCACCCATTCTGTCTAGAGATGCATTGCGGTGCCTAGGCTCACTCGAGAGACAATATTGCTCGCTCGAGCGAGCACCTATTCTGTTCTGGCTGCTTTTTTATTTCTCTGCATCTTCTTCAATCTTCAATCTGGGCAGTTCATTTTATAAAATACAGTATGAATTAAATTCCTGGTTTTGTCCATTACCCAATGAATTCGCCAACGCTAAAATAAAACTTACAATCTCCCCCTTTGGAAATCCATGGACAAAAAATCTAAATGCAATAAAACTCTACCCCAGAAATGAACCTGACACAGACTAAAAAGATATTTCAAGAATGTTTTCTTTAGTTCAACATAATCTGCATTATCTTGCAACCCTGCAATTCTTGTTCACTAACATTTGACAAAAGATCAAGCGTGAAATCTTGAAATTGAAATTAATTAATCAGCAACCATTCTGCAACCATTTTAAACATGCTCTAGCTACTCACCTTCTTCCCCTTTTTGTTCATAATTGACAAAATTAATAATCCCTCTAAATCAGATAATCTATGTCCTCAATAAAAGATGTAGAAGTGCAAGAACACAATCAGGCCAACAATAAAAAGTCCTCAATGATCAAACACAATAATTTGTAAAGCATGAGGCAACACAATTTTGGGAAATTAGTCATGTATGTAAATTGTGTGTGAGATGATCTCAAATAAAAAATACGAAGAAATCACAGATCAACCACAAATCAACACTCATTTGGTACAAAATGACTATTCACACCTGTCAAAAAACATTCGATCTGATCAGCAATAAGATGTGAAACTCACCCTTAATGGCACATATTTTTATTGAACCATCATTGACCCCTCATGAACGTTTTAACATATAGATATGATTAAGTTCAAAAAATATATGAAGTGTTAAATATCGAAGGAGCAATCCTAAACATTAACAAATTCTCATGATCTCATTTTTATTTTTTTTAAAAATGCTGAAATTTATGAACCCTATGAAACAATCATACATAAGTCTTAAGGAGTAGACCTAGTCATTATTCAGTTCAGCTCGGTGGTCTACAAAAATCTCTACACTCAGGGTCACATATAGGCATCATTAAGATGGGAGCATATGAAAAAGGGAAACATAAGATCGATGCTCCGAACAAGTGTAAAACTACTAAGACCGTGAATCTTGTCAATCATAGTGTCGAATTGACCCTAAATGAGTGCCCAAGTGAGTCGTCGTGTACTTGTGGACATGATCAAAATCCTTAGTTCGTGAATAAAGAAATTCAGTTCTAAACCAAACAAATCAACAACGGGTATGATCACATGCCAAATAATCTCAATACCAGTCCGAAAAAGTATGCATGTGCATATCAAAACATGATTTGAGGATTATGTGTGTGTGCCACTGCCTAGGGACTTACGGGGGGGAATAAACCTTAGCATTCTCATTTGATTTTGTGAGTGCAGTGTGGACAACACTATAGCATAGGTTAGACTAACGAATCCAGACAGCCTTTGCCTTGATCTGTTGAGGGGAAGAAGGTTTCTTCCTTTGTTGATGTTTCAATTGATTTCTCAATTTATTGCAGTGTGGTCTGATGTGCCATTTGATCCCACAAAAATGACAAGTGGGTGTAGGTTTAGACTTTGGCACATGCTTATGCTTTGCTAGCATTGATTTCAAGGGTGGAACATTATGAATAGTGTATGCCACAGATAACATAGTAGGTCCTTAGACAAATACAACTTTACCTTTGTCTTTTGATGATGAAGCTCCATAAGTGTAGCCAATGCCAGTTTTTGAAGAGTCGGTCTTTTGGCTTTTAAGTATTTCATCGAGCTTCTTAGACCCTTTGTTCATGCGATCCAAAGAGGCCTTTGAAGTTGACAATTCAAAGGTTGCCATCTTGAGCTTTCCAATTAAATCAACCTTTTTAGCTTTACAGTCACTCAACGCTTTCTTCAACTTGTCCATTTAAGATTTTGCTTTCACCTTTTGTTGCGTCAACAACTCAATCTCCTTACTGCAGCAATCAGATTATTAGACAATATCATATGATGATCTTTTAACTAGCTTACCTTAGTTCGTGATTCTTCCAGTTGTGTAGTTAAAGAAGAATTTTGAGATTCCATTTCTTTCAGCTTTAATGCTCTTTTCTTATTGATCTTTGACATGCGTATGGAATTTCTTATACGCAGTTTCCCAATCATTTTCATCATCGGAGAAAACATCTGAATCTAAATCTTCATTGGACTTGGATTCCCTTTCAGATGAGCCCTACATAGAAGAGACAGTAGACAAAGCTATAAAAGCAACACAATTTTCAAACTCATTATCTCGAGATTTAGTATTAGTGTTTTCCTCATCTGTATCCTCTTCCCAAGACACATTAAAAGCCTTACCTTTGCTCTTTTCATTTCTATTGGCACACTTAGCAGCAATGTGTCCGTATCCTTGACAATCATAGCATTGAATAAGCTTGGAGGATCCTTTAGATGGGTTTCTTTCGATTTAACACTGATTTGGTCTTTTTGGGTGCCTTGTTGTTACCATTCTTCTTAGTCTTTTTATTCTTCCATATTTTCTAATTTTTTTAATGAAGTATTTCTCAAACTCAGCGTCATCCGGGTCACAGTCCGATTCAGAACTAATCTCAGCAGATTTGGAAGACTTGGGGGCAATTTGCTTACTATTTTTGCTTTGACAATGGTTTGCTTCATAGGCTTGCAAATTTCCAACTAGTTCTTTCACATTGAGGGAGTTAAGATTTTGGTACTCCCCAATGGCAACCACCTTTGGATGAAACCATTTTGGGAGAGACCTCAATATTTTCTTGACAATTTTGGGTTGTGGTATAGGTTCTCCCAAATTAAAACTTGAGTTTACAACTTTACTCATATTAGAATTGAACTCCTCGAAGGTTTTAGAATCCTTCATCCGTATTGTCTCAAAAGCGACTGTCAAGTTTTGAAGTTTGATTTTCTTGACAATGTCAGCTCCCTCATGAACAATCCTTAACAAATCTCATGCCGCCTTGGCATTAGGGCACATATAAATCCTATGAATATCTGTAGGGGTCACTTCATTGTAAATTGCATTAATGGCCTCATTATTGTAATTAGACTTGGTCTTTTCAGCATTGGTCGATTGGGCTTTGGACTTCAATTTAGTTTGCCCGTCTGCAACAATGGTGGGATCAGTATATCCATCCTAAGCGATGTCCCAAACCTGATCATCAATAACCCTAAAGAATGCAATCATTATTACTTTCCAATAAGCATAATTGGGTCCGTCTAGAAGTGGGGGCTTGGTGGTAGAAGTTCATTTTCTATTGAAACCCATTAGAGAATGTTGATTTGTAGATCACACAATAACTTAGTGCAATCTGCTTTGATACCAATTGAAAAATCGGCCTTGACATAGGCGTACGTCACTTTAAACAATTTATCTACCAGATTTCCAAACTAATGATTAAACTAGTTATTAATCCTAATTCCAATTAAGAACAAGCAACCACAACGAGAAGAAGACACAAGGTTTATAAGTGAAAAACCCTACTCGGGAAAAAACCATGGGCCTTACCGTTTAGGCCAACAGACAAACCAAGCACTAATAAATTGAAAGTTACAAGAAAATTGACAACCATTTTTCAGTTGCAACTCAACCTAAACACTGCTTTGATCTTGCCAACTACTCGTCGTTCACCTTCACTGTGCTTGACCCAACCACCTTGATAGCCTCTTCAAGATGAATCTACTTCAAGAGAGTAGAAGAAAGAAGGAATCAAAGCTTGATATTTAGGACAACAGAATATTGCTTTGGATGAATGATGGGTCTCTCAATAATCTTCTCTAGGGTTTAGAATAGGAGAGAGGTGATTACTTGGTTGCTAGATCCCTCAATATATAGGCCAAGGGTCGTGTGTAATAAGGGCAATTCGAATAGAATTAAGATTGAGAGTTTAGCTCAAATTTGGAAACCTTTCTGAAAATTCGTGCACTTCCACCGATGTGTTTGCTCGAGCGAGCAAGGGGTTCGCTCTAGCAAACACCCATTCTACCAGGGTCATATTTAAGTTTCCCAGGCTCGCTCGAGTGACAATATGGCTCGCTCGGGCGAGCACCCATTCTGTCTGGAGGTGCATTGAGGTACCCTGGCTTGCTCGAGTGGCGGGCACCTATTCTTTCTTGGGTGCTTTTTTGCTTATCCGTATCTTATTCAATCTTCAATCAGGGCAGTACATTCTATAAAATATATTATGAATTAAATTTCCATCCATTACCCAATAAATTAGCTAACACTAGAATAAACCATATAGAGGTATTTCATTAAAAAAAAATATTGTTAATCACATTCGGTAACTTATGTTGGCAAAAACTCCTTTCCTTTTAGTGATTGGATAGAATGACCGAGACTGCAGCTGAATCGACTTACCACTGGCCCCTCTCCTTCTCTTATTCCACCGAAGACACTATTACAGACCACAAGCATATGTCACAGGCTTCTTCTTACAAGTCACATTCATGTCATGTATGTGCATTTCTTCACCGGAATTGGCACTTTTTTCTTTCTTTCCCCCAGATAAGGGGGTTGGGTTTTATGAGAGAGCGCGCACAAGCCGAAAAAAAGCCTGCTCCCACCGGAAGGGTGGTCTCAGCTAAGATTTTGATACGTACATCTGCCACATACTGTGCAGATTTCAGCCATTAATAGACTGTACAGCATGTCACAGGCTCACGTGTCATGACCAGTGCCAGTTAAGAGGGCCACCTTCTGGTGGGCCATGGTGTGTGACGAAAATTGACAGTCCAATGGTCCACATTCAATGTACACGTGACCCAGCTAATATGTTGTCACACTGGGCCACCAAATGTACTGATGGAGTCTAGTCCACACAAAATGAAGAGGTTAGTATGTGGAACTTCCTCATTCACTAGTGTTTGATTGAATTGATGCTCATCACCCAGTTGTATTTGCTGCTGCATATGGGTTTTAGTAGTCATCGTTATCATTATTTAGCTGTGAGCAGTTTTAGCAAAACATCAGTGACAAACCTTTTGAGGTCATTTTTAAGTTATTAAGGTTCTGTTATCACTTTTCTTATACTCCAAAACATTAAGAATCATATATTTGCATGGAATTGAATTCATAGGAGTTTTAAGGTCAAATGGGCTAAAAACGAGAAACAAGCCTGGCTAATATTATCTTTGATCTGATGATTAAAAACATTTGATTTGATATAGTGCGTGCATCAATCTTGTCGACCATCTGATCAAATAATGACTTGTGATCTGATGATCATAAACATTTTATTTGCTATCAAAACTATGGCTAGCTCATATGGCCTTTCGGTAGGTGGGAGTTGATTTTAATACGCTTTGACTTTGTCACGTCTTTTATAAAGTTGGGCAACTTATTTGATGATGGATAAGTGGCCTTAAAAGTTAATTGTATCAGTGTGATAGTGATTTGTGATTGAGCCACACATTTAGACTTGACCAGCTCCAATCTCCTCCATTAATGAAAAGGTTTAGTTTACTTCAAACCAGTAACCTAGGTATCAGTCTGTTAAGTATCTTAATTAGAAGTCAGTCTCATGTGTAGGGACATGACTCCACCTTTGAGTTCGCCTAATCGTTTTCAATGCACCAAAGCCTAACTATAAATGCAAAGCTAGCTCCTGCCACTGTTTACCTCCGTAAAAACTAGACTGGAATTTCAGGCTCAATAAGGATAAATCTGTATCCTCTGAAATATGATAATGCTTTTCAGCTGTGTTTGGGGCCCTATTGTTCATATGGAAATTTAGGGCGTGTTTGGCATCGTGCCATTTGGATGTTCTCATGTTCTCACGAGGTGAGGTTACGAAAAACATGTTTGGTTACTGTAAATTATTGTTCCCAATTTTGGTCTCACGGGAAGGAATCCCAAGATCTTAACCCGCTGGCATAAGAAAGTTGGAACAAAAAATCTTTATTTTTTTTAATAAACAACTTTCTGGCATAGTTGGTTCCTACTTATCTCTTACATTTTAAATAGGTCATTTAAAAAGATTTCAAATCCTCTCACTTATCCTAATCCTAATGCTAGGCCCCATGTTCACAATCCCAAAAAAGGTAGCCCCACTTTGTAATTCTTGAAAGTGGGTCACATGGTCACAATCACAAAAGGTGGACCCAAATTATAATTTTTATAATGGTGGGACCACATTATAAGGCCCCATGTTCTAATTTCTAAAGGTGGGCACCACTTGTAATTTATAAACGTGGGTCATGTATTTACAATCAATCAAAAGATGACCCCACATAATAAATTCTATAAAGGTGGGCCCACATTGTAAATCCTATGAACGTGTCCTCATATTCTTATTTCTAAAGGTGGGGACCACATTGTAATTTCTAAAGATAGGTCATGTGTCTATAATCACAAAAAATGTGTCACCACTATGACATTCTTAAATGTGGGTCATATGATCATGATCACAAAAGGTGAACTCACATTGTATATCTTATGAATGTGGGCCCATATTTTAATTTCTAAAGGTATGTACGATGTTGTAATTTCTAAAGGTGGGTCCCATATTTATATTTACAAAAAGGTGGCACCACATTATAATTCCTCTAAAGTGGGTCCATATCGTAAATCCTATAAATATGGGCCTCGTGTTCTAATTTTTAAAGGTAGTACCAACTTATAATTTTATAAGTGGGTTCCATATAGGACAATAATAGAGTGCTACAAATAATAAAAGGTGGGTCCCACATTATAAATCCTATGATTCTTTTGCTTCCGTTCTTTAGAGCAAAACTTTTATAATGTTACCAAATAAGTTCTGCACAATATATTCTCAACAGAATAATTTAATATAATGTTGCCAAACAAGATCTGGAGAGTATAGTATCGGCACAACCCGATCTCAGCACAACCTGATTTGAGTACAAAACTAGGAATAGCATGAGAACGATTCCAAACAGGCCCTTAGGAGAAGTCCTGTGGAAAATAAGCCCAAAATCTGCTAAGTCCAGTGGAAAATCAGCCCAAAATCCGCTGCTCTCGTTTTGTTGGTGGTTGGTGTGATTGTCTTAATTAGCCAAGAAAAAAAAGAGCCAAAAAGGTGTCAAGTTCCCTTGCTAGCAACCTATGATGCCAAGACACGTCATGGATACAGCTAGGATACGCCGTAGACATGGTGAGGACACAAATTTAATACATAAAAAGTGAAGTATCGGATACGATACGACATGATACATTGCCCACTTTGAAGTAGCAGTGCATCATAGCTAGCAGCGATATGAATCTCCTATGGGAAGGTGAGAAAGTCCATTGACGTGGATGCAATGGCTCCACAACTGCATTCTTAGGGCACGTTTCTTTATAGGAATTTAACGTGGAATTCCTAAATCCTCCTTTTGTATATGTGTGTCCAGGAATTTCAGAAAAAAATAATGAAGTTGGGATTCAAGAAATTCCAAAGGTAATTTGAAACTTTTTAGGTGACTTGAATTTTAGAATTATGATAAAAAAAAAAATGTCATTTGCAAATGTTAAAAGGCAAACCATCACGTTAATGTCCATGCATTTCCAACATGCCAAATTCTTTGACATTCCAGCAAAATGCTGGGGGCAAATTCCTTTTGCAAAACTTTTGACAAGAAATCTTGGAATTTCAACCTCTTTTTCTTTTTTTTCGGAATTTATAGAAATATTGGGATTCTAGTTGGTAGCTTTGCTGTAAAGGTCGGTTGCAATATCAGCCATGAATCCCATGCTTAATCAAATTGTCAGCAGGGCATTTAAAGAGAGCAGCTTTATTCCGACAGCTTTGCTAGATCTTGTCAACATAATGAGGCGTTGATGATTGAAATAATCGAATCACCTACCCACGCATGGGCCAATTAATGAACCCACCGACTACTCACAGAAAGTAACCCACGTGAATCCATCCTAAAAGGATAACACACATCCGCGGAGAGCAGGAAGGAAAGGGAAGGGAAGGGAAATTTAGAACGTCTGCATCTTATAATGTTTATCACAACCACCTCTAATTTTAGATCTTTATATTGAACCACTTACATACTTTCCTGGCCATCTTGGTCGAGTCAATAGCAGTTTATCTCTTATTGTGTGAACCCAAGCTCACATTTTCACTAGTAGATAAAGTGACTTTTAACTTTCGATAATTTGCAGTAAATTTAGAAGAAAAATTTAAGCACTACAATATTTGTCATAAATTGAAGGTATTTAACTCATTAATAAAAATATCCATACTTGAGTAGTGAATGAGATAAAGTAGAAAGCGTAATTTAATCATAATTTTAATTTAAAACATATTCCAAATCCACCATCTAAGTTTGACCTAATAGATCATTTTTATCTAGATATATATACCTTAACATATATGACAAGGTGACATTTGAGCTGGACTGTAGTTAAAGGAAACTGTTGTCCTTTCTGAGTAAATTTGGATGAAAACCTATTGAAGTTGACCAAAAAGGCTTCTCTTTTTGGACTATAAGCTAGGATGACTTACTCATATTGTTACGAAAGTAGCAGTCGAATGTAAAACCTAAAATAGTCTTCTGGGCAGGTTGCAAGTATAGGAAAGTCATGCAGTAGTTTTGTATATTTTCTCAAGAGATGGTGGCACAGAGAGCCAGAAAACTGAATACATAAGATCCCTTGATTTGGCTCGCTCTTGTACTTGCTTGATTGTAAAAGGATAAGTCCAATGACACCATTGGGTTGGCATATAGTTGAACTCTATGGGCTCACCTTTGTTTAATCCAAGCCTGACTTGTCTAGCAAACAGGTCCAATTCATGTTGAGTCCATGGGCTACCTACTTTTGGACCTAATTATTAGACAAAAAATGTGTTAGACCTCGACCTGGATCTACACTCTCATCGGCTTGTACCCAAATCATGAAAATTTGGTGCACCCGGCCCTAATGGGAAATCTCCCTGTGAGAACTTCTCTCACTGTATTGCATGAGAGCTTTCAGTAGGCTCACATTATGATTTAACGGTGCTATTTACACAAGGGGCCTCCATGATACTCATCAGATCCCGGGTTTGCACACATAAAATGAATTAGACCGTTGGATCAATGGTCAATTTTCTCTTCAATTTAAAGCCATTAAAATCGTGGGGTACAGGTCATGGGGTTAGTGGCATGAAATTGATCCCATTTTTTGTACATGGGTCCATCATGAGAGAATCTTTCCATCCCCTTCATGTCCCATTATCTCCAAGGCCCCAAATGGGCCTTAGCAGTCGATGTGCATGATAAGACCACGCACACTAGATGTGCAAGAATATCACTCCTAATGCGTAGGAATATTAAATGGATGTCCCTTTTTTAATACAAGGTAGGACATAAGGAGACTTTCATGTCCCTTATACCTCTTTATTATCATATTCTTAAGCAAGTCCTCTAAAATGAGCCATTTCAGTCCTCTAAAATGAGCCATTTCATGCTTGTGTGTTTATTTGTGGGGTAAAGTAAAGTTAAATAAAATAAAGTGTCAAATTAAGAAAAAAGAAAGTGGATCGATCGAGTTGGTTGTAAAAGCAGAAAATGACAAAAAAGAAAAAAAAAAGGTTTTCTTTTAAGAGACACAATGACAAATAAGGGCGCTTTAACTCCCAACTCCCTCTACTTTCTCTTCTTTTTTATTTGATGCTCAATTTTATTTTATTTTATTCAACTCTACAAACAAACATGGACGATGTGATCAATTTGAAAATGACTATTCAATACTCTCTCTCTATCTATTTTTATATATCCAGATGGCTGGGATTTTGAGTATGGTCCATATACTAGCTCCAAAAGTCTAGCATGATCATTAATGAGGACCAACCAATAGTAGTCCATACCTAACTTTTCGATATGAACAACTCTTGCCCCAGAAAAGGTGCTAAATTGTCCAAACATGCCTTAGCAGTCTCCAAGATTTTTTTTTTATTCAATTAGAGCTGTATAATTATAAATAACTAACCTTATATTTGACACGTTGATCATAGTGGTGTATTAACTAAGGGCATCTTTGTATGCAATAGTTTTTGTAGTCTCTCATTTATACAGTGATTTCATTTATTTATTTTTTTGTTTTTTTGGTAGAACAGTGATTTCATTCTTTTAAAACTAAAAAGAAGAAGAAAAGAAATCTACAAAGCCATTGATTGTTCAATTGTGAGGCATCCTTGTTGTTGCTCAGGTGCTAAGGGATGTGTTTAGTGTATATGGGTTGGTGCAAGTATTTACCAAAGGAAGAAAAATGGAAGCTAAAGAATTCATTCGCTATTATTTTCATTTTCCTTTCCTATATTAAGCCTGACCAAAACGATGTTTCACCAGTTGGGTGTAACATGATTTCTTCAAAAAGCTCAAAAAATGCTTTCACCTCAAGAAAATAAAACAGCAGATGAAGATGTTAAAACATTGAAAGAAAGAATATATCATTCTTCCTAGGAAAATAAACCATTTTCAGTTTTTTTTTTTCTCACAAAAAGCACTCCATGCGCACACTCATAAAAAGCTAATTTCATTTTCCACAAAAATAAAAAAATGCCCCACGTATACCCTGACCAGATTAGAATGGCATATGCTCTAAGAAAAGTTTCTCCAAGAGGAAAGATTCTAGGGTACATTTCCAGAGGTTAATATAGGAGCTGTTATGATCTAGGGCCTATGAGGAGAGAGCAAGCACACAAAAGAACACGGAGATTTACGTGGTTCGGCTTTTGGCCTACGTCCACGGGGAAGATGGGAGAATTCACTATGCAATCAGAAGAAAGGTTTTCATCATAGAGACCTTAAGTCTCTATTTATAACATCAGCCCAATACCCAGTTACACCCAAACACTACTTCTAATCATAGTAGACCTATGATAATAAACCTACTTCTAATCACAGTAGAACATGGGCAATACATGGGCCCGGTTTATTTATTATTTATTCAATTGAGCCAAACAAATAACAAATCTCCACCTTGGCGAACATTGAAGCTGATCCTCATGCACTAAACACGTCTCACCGTCTCCACCTGCCCCTTAGGGCACTCAGGTACTGATCACATTAATCAAGTCCAAGCAATGCTTGAACTTGACTGTTGGAATAGTCTTGGTCATCATGTCTGCTGGATTCTCCGCCGTAGCAATCTTAATTATTGCAATAGCACCCTCGGCGATGACATCTCGAATGAAATGAGCCCTTACATCTATGTGCTTGGTCTTTTCATGATACTTTGGATTATGTGTCAGATCGATCGCACTCTCACTGTCACAGAAAACAGTAACCAGCTTTTGTTCCAATCCCAGATCTCCAACCAAGCCTGTCAGCCAAATAGCTTCCTTCACTGCCTCTGTAGCTGCCATATATTCTGCTTCAGTGGTAGACAAGACAGCTTTGGATTGCAATGCTGCCTTCCAACTAATGGCACCGCTAGCAAAAGTGAAGACATAACCTGTCAGGGACCTTCTTCTGTCTAAATCTCCAGCAAAATCTGAATCTACATATCCAATAACACTTCCAGAAGTGTTATTACTTCTGTCATAAATTATCCCAACATCAGTAGTACCTCTCAAGTAACGGAGTATCCATTTCACTGCCTGGCAATGGGCCTTTCCAGGGTTATCCATGTATCTGCTAACTACACTAACCGCGTGTGAAATATCTGACCTCGTGCAAACCATGGCATACATGATACTCCCAACTGCACTAGCATAAGGAACACGAGACATGTGCTCCACCTCTTCCTCAGTTTGTGGTAACAAAGCAGCGGAAAGTTTGAAATGGGCTGCCAATGGAGTATTCACAGGTTTCGATCTTTGCATACCAAAGCGCTCCATAACCTTCTCAAGGTACCCCTTTTGTGACAAAGACAATTTGCCCGATTTCCGGTCCCTTTGAATCTCCATTCCAAGAATTTTCTTTGCAGCACCTAAGTCTTTCATCTCAAATTCACCACTCAACTGATTTTTCAACCTGTTGATCTCAGACATGTCCTTTGCAGCAGTCAACATGTCATCAACATATAGCAGCAAATAGACATACGAGCCATTGGAGTGCTTCTTGTGGTATACACAATTGTCGTATGCACTTCTGCAATAACCGTTTCCAACCATAAAGGTGTCGAAACGCTTGTACCACTGCCTAGGAGACTGCTTCAGACCATACAACGATTTCTTTAGCAAACAAACGTGGTCTTCCTTTCCATGAATTTCAAACCCCTCTGGTTGATGCATATAAATCTGTTCATCTAGCTCGCCATGTAAAAACGCAGTCTTGACATCAAGCTGCTCCAACTCTAAATTGAATTTAGCAACCATAGCAAGTAGCACCCTGATAGAACTATGCTTCACCACAGGAGAGAACACTTCATTGAAGTCAACACCCTCCCTCTGAGTATAGCCTTTTGCAACCAGTCGTGCTTTGGACCTAGTCTCTTCCACCCCTGGAGTTCCTTCCTTTTTCTTGAAGACCCATTTGCATCCAACAATCTTCTGGCCTTTCGGAGGTTTTACCAACTTCCAAGTCTAATTCTTGTGAAGAGATTCAATCTCCTCACCCATGACTACGACCCATTTTACTGATTCTTTGCTAGTGATGGCATCCCGATATGTAACCGGCTCAGACTCAATACTCTCAGCTGTATTAAGAGCGTAGGCAACAATATCTTCATACCCGTATCTCTGAGGTTTCTTAATCTGCCTCCTCTCTCTGTCCCGAGTAAGCATGTAATCATCCGGAACTGCACTTTCCTCGTTTGAGCTTTGCATCTCCTCTACATCTTGTTGAACTGGGACATCTGTTTGCACCTCATCCTGCAATTTTTCTGGAGCTTCCTTCTCAAGCTCCACCTGTTTACTGACACCATTTTGATCCTCCACCTTTCCAGCATCATGACACTCCTTCAGCTTCAACATAGCAGACTCATCAAAGGTCACATCTCTGCTTATAATGCATCTGGGAGATTTCCCATCTAGACACCACAGCCTATATCCTTTAACACCATCTGCATACCCTAGAAATATGCACTTTCTTGCCCTTGGTTCAAGCTTTCCATCATTCACATGAGCATAGGCAGGACAACCAAATATCCGCAAGTTGGTGTAATCAGCAGGAGCTCCAGACCATACCTCTACAGGAGTTTTGCATTCTATAGCTGTTGATGGAGACCGGTTTATCAGATAACAAGCTGTGTTAACAGCTTCCGCCCAAAACTTCCTAGGTAACCCTGCATTAGAGAGAATGCGCCGGGTCTTCTCTAGAATAGTCCTGTTCATCCGTTCTGCAACTCCGTTTTGTTGCGGTGTATTTTTGACTGTGCGATGTCTCACAATACCTTCATTCTTGCAGAACTCATTAAAAGTACTATTACATAATTCCAAGCCATTGTCAGTTCTCAAGCGCTTGAGCTGTTTACCTGTCTGCTTCTCGACCATAGCCTTCCATTGCTTGAACTGTGCAAAAGCTTCATGTTTGTGCTTTAAGATATACACCCAGACCTTCCGAGAATAGTCATCAATAAAGGTCAACATGTATAAACCACCACCAAGAGATGGAACACGAGAGGGACCCCAAAGATCAGAGTGGATATAATCCAAAGTACCCTTTGTCCGATGAACAGCAGTCCTGAACTTGACTCTACATTGCTTTTCGAAGATACAATGCTCACAGAAGTCCAGCTTTCCTGTTTTCTTGCCACACAGCAAACCCTGTTTAGTCAACTCATCCATACCCCTCTCACTCATATGCCCAAGTCGCATATGCCATAACTTGGTAATTTCTGAATCTGAATCTGAGGACGACACAGCTGCAGCACCTGTAATTGTACTACCTTGAAGAAAGTAAAGACCATTCTGCTTCAGTCCCTTCATCACTACAAGAGCACCATTCGAGATTCTCATAACTCCACCTCCAGCTTTGTAGGTACAACCATTGGAGTCAAGGGTACCCAAGGAAATCAAGTTTTTCTTCAACTCTGGAATATGCCTAACATCTGACAATGTTCTCACAATACCGTCATGCATCTTAACTTTGATTGCACCTATCCCAACAACCTTACAAACTGCATTATTTCCCATAAGCACTTTACCACCATCAATAGATTGATAATTGGTAAACCAATCTCTGTAAGGACACATATGATAGGAACAGCCCGAATCAAGAATCCACTCAGTGGCTGAGCTACCAACAGTAACCGAAAGAACTTCTGCACCATCAGAATTAGTCTCTGCAACATCGGTTGCAACTCCGGCAATTTCTCCAGAATTAGATTTCTCTTTCCCTTTACGCTCTGGACAATCTTTTCTAAAATGCCCTTCCTTGTGACATTTGAAGCACTTTAGTTTTCTAGTTTTTGATTTTGACCTAGATCGGCCTCTTCTATTATGCTCTTTCTTCTCTGTTCTGCCACGCGCTACCAAACCCTCACCAGAACTGTCATTGTTTTCAGTTGCAACCTTTTTCTTTAACTCCTTAGAGTTCAAGGCTGACTCAACATCTTCCTTAGAAAGAGTTTCTCTGCCATACATCATGGTATCAACAAAGTTCTCATACGAGGGTGGTAAAGAGCATAGCAACATGATAGCTTGGTCCTCATCATCAATTTTGACATCTATATTTTCCAGATCCATAATAGCTTTTGTGAAAGAATCAAGGTGAGTTGAAACAGACGTACCTTCCTGCATTTGTAACGTGAACAACCGCTTCTTCAGATACAAACGATTCGTGAGAGATTTTGTGATGTACAAGTTCTCCAACTTTTGCCATATGCCAGCAGCAGTTTTCTCTTAAACAACTTTTCGCAGTACACCATCGCTCAAAAACAGCAGAATCTGACCATACGCCTTTTCCAGCAACTCATCTTTCTCTTCATCTGACAATTTTTCAGATAGAGCATTCTTTCCCTTCAAAGCTTTATGCAACCCATTCTGTACCAACAAAGCATGCATCTTCAGACGCCAAAGACCGAAGTCATTATTTCCATCGAATTTCTCAATGTCAAACTTCATAGCCATTCCGCGAATCTTTCACTAGAACTGTGTAGATCTGGTCACCACGAGCACGCTGGAAGAAACGGATCTGAAATCAGACTCTGGACAGCTAAGATATCGTAGAAATAAGTTTCTGCACTCCGATCAGTCAATCTCTTTCATTGACTGTTGAACAACCAATCTTCTTCCACAACAGCGTAGATCTGCTCGCAACGAGTCCGTAGGTTCAAACGGATCTCAGATCGGACTCCGGATCGTCAAGATATCGCGAAAACAAATTCAGCCTTCGATTTGGTCAAACAGCCTTTGACCGGACGAATCTGCTGACGTCAGCGCCTTTTACTTTGCTTTTGGGCTTCTGCAGAGGGGTTCGGGTCAACCTGCACTGGCCCAACCTGGACTGGCTAACGGGCTTCTGAAACGGGTCAGGCTTGACCTGACTTGGACTGGCCTGCTGCTGAACCGACCCAAAGGGGTCTCCTTCCTCCTCTGTTTCAAGTTCTATTTCAGAAACAGAACTTTTGCAATCTGTTTCCACGGCAACGGCGCACAACACCGGCGACAGCAGCGGCGACCCCCCTTCTCCGGGGACGGGCGGAAGCGGCGAAGACACCGGCGACGGGATGCGCAGCTCGGCGATGGCTCCGACGACAGTGTGCAGTCTTCAGCAGCGATGTGGGGCCAGCCGAACCCAAAAACCGTCCCCTTCCTGCTATCTTCTTCCTCTCCGGTTCCTGCGCAGGCGTTCAACAGCACAGCAACGCTTCTTCTGCAGTTCTGGCGATCTTCTTCTCCGGCGAGACCAGATCCCCTTCAATCCGATTGGCGCCCTGTTCCTTCCTCCCGATCAGCGCCGGCGACACGTAGCGATTCTAAGGCGACGAGAACGGCAGCAGCAATAATCACCGGACTTCTCCAATTCCGGCACAGGCGCAGGTGGCGATCGTCCTCTTTTTTGTAGACCGAGAACTCCAGAAACAGTTGAGTTCTGTTTCTCTCAAATCCCCGATCAATTACCCTCTTGAAATCCGATCCGTTGGATTTCTTCCAATCACGCCAATTAGCTCTGATACCAGTTTGTTGCGATCTAGGGCCTATGAGGAGAGAGCAAGCACACAGAAGAACATGGAGATTTACGTGGTTCGGCTTTTGGCCTACGTCCACGGGGAAGACGGGAGAATTCACTATGCAATCAAAAGAGAGGTTTTCATCATAGAGACCCTAAGTCTCTATTTATAACATCAGCCCAATACCCAGTTACACCCAAACACTACTTCTAATCATAGTAGACCTATGATAATAAACCTACTTCTAATCACAGTAGAACATGGGCAATACAGGGGCCCGGTTTATTTATTATTTATTCAATTGAGCCAAACAAATAACAGGAACCCACATTTTGATAGGTAATACATAACCCTCTTTTTATTACTTATACCAACTTAACCTCCTATATGTACTGGTAAAGATTAAATGGGCCAATTGGAAAAAAAAAAAAAGAGCTTTTTGTAGATACCCTCATAAGGTTTCTATGATTTATAAATAGATCCCTATGGTTTTAGTATTTGTAAATAGGCCCCTGCTTACTTTTCGTGTCTTCAAAATTAGTAGCTTTCTAGCCACCAAATGTTTGTAGAGTGAAATGACACTTTTACCCATCTCTTTATCCCCTCGTGCATAAATTCAAAAGCTTGGACTTGGTTTATTCTAAAGTTTGTAACATTAATAATTGCATTTAATGGGAGAGAATAACCATATGTAAATCTATTTATTATCAATACAATGTCTAATTCATTAAACCCAAATAGATCATAATGATAATCAACACATGTGCTTATAAGTAGTTATAATTGATCCAATCCATGCACGATCCACCGTTAGATTGATGAAAGTTTCAGAATATATTATTAGGCTTTATGTGCATTAAAGAGCTATTGAGAGAGACTGTTAGGACTTGGGATAAATAATGATATTTTTGTAAATATTAATATACGTATTTTTGTTTAATGGATGTTAGGGCAAATGTGTGATTTTTATAAAAGTTCAATACAAATTTTATGATGGTTACCCTTTCTTAATAGAAATACTTATTTGGGAGACATGAGAAGTATTGAAATGAAAAGATAAGGGCCTATTTACAAATACTGAAACCACGGGGGTCTATTTACACATCATAAAAACTTCGGGAAGTAATATACATAAAAATTGAAAAAGAAAAGACTTTTGAGGTACCAACCCAAGTATCCATATGAACCCAAAAAAAAATAAAAATCCAAGTAATCATAAAGAGTGCAAAAGGGGCTGACAAAGAAGATGACCAGCTCAAAGGGTAACTAAGATAAGCCACACAGACAGTACTCATACAAGTCATTTTACCTCTGAAAAACTTTACATCCACCAATAAATGACCCAATTTACTCAATACAGCATTCATTAATTAACCAGCAAGAAGGAAAAAAACCTTACTACCCCAGTACCCCAAAACCCACCTTTCACAGGATGCCACATATCCCAAAACCACCACATGCAATCGTGGCTCGTTACCATGTCATCGTAGCTTTCCTTTTTAACATCAATGGCAACGTAACAGCTCTCACTCGTACAATTATAAAACCTGCAACGACACATCTGTTGTTGCCAGAGCCATGGGAACGATAAGCCAGGAGTGTAATCCCATCGTCCACGACCTCAGGGTCTCGATCCACCGTTCATCCACAGTCTATCCATCAGGGCCATCTGATGGACAGTCCATGTTCCTCTCCAACATCGACCAGGTCCTCAACTTCGACGTGGAGACCATCCATTTCTTCGCGGCAAATCCGGACTTCCCGCCAGAAGCCGTTGGGGAGAGGTTGGAGGAGGCTGTGGGGAGGCTGTTGGTGGCATATGATTTTTTGGCGGGAAGGTTGAAGTATAATTTGGAAGAGGAGAGGCTGGAGATTGAGTGCAATGGAGCTGGGGTTGGTTTTTCAGTGGGGTCAAGTGAACTGGGGTTGGAAGAGATCGGTGATTTGGTGTTTCCTAATCCGGCTTTTAGGCAGTTGGTGGCTAAGAAATCTGACAAGTTGGGGATGGAAGACAGGCCCTTGATGCATTTTCAGGTTAGAAATTTTTTAAATTCCTTTTAAGGGGCTTTCTATTAAAACATATACGCATGTTCTTACTTTAGAAAAATAAGGTGGTTTTTAGTGATACTAAGTCCCAATTTTTATTTATATATACGGGGAGTTTTCTTTTACATACTTCTCCCGCCATATGGTGAGGGACACTTCCCCTTTTGGGGATTTTCAAGTACAAAAAGAGATTTTTAAGTACATAGGGTGGGGTACACTTGTACTTAAAAATCCCCAAAATGGGAAGTCTCCCTCACCATATGGTGAGGGAAGTATGCATAAGAAGACCCCTATATGTGTGTGTGTGTTTTTTTTTTTTTTTAGTTTATGGGTGGAAACGGAGGCAGAATTAGTAGGACCCAGTGGCCTAATATATGAGGATTGAAACTTTGATAATTTATTTTATAAATGACTAATGTATTGTTGTAGTTTTTTAAATTTTCTTTTAAAAAGGAGAACATCGGGGAGTCCGTGAGGCCAACTGGTTTTACTATATGTAGGAGGACCTTACGCTATATGATATTTCAAGAAAGGAAGAATAAAAATTTGTTAACTATTGTATGGTAGGTTATAGAATAGATGATAGACAAAGTTTTATTTAATGGACCTAATTGTTTTTTTTATTTTTATTTTTTAGATGACTACGTTCTGCGTGCCTTTTAGGCTCTGTAGTTCTTTTGCAAGAGTTACTGATAAATATTCGTGATATATTGGGGATTTCTAGACTATAATGTGATGACTATTCTTGTGACATTTTCAAAATTCATGTACTTTTGTTAGAATTCTGAAACTAAAACACCTAAAAGTTGCTTTTACCTTTTGGAATTCGGAAATCTTAGCCTCCGTGAGCATTTCTGGATGCTCAAACCAAGAGAAGGATTTAATATAGAACCAGACCACAAACCTAGATGTGGGGCCCATCTCATTTTATGCCAATAAGTGAGTAGGGACATATTGGCAATGTCTTCTTTAGATTCCTTGATGGGCTTGACATGAGTTGAGATGTGATGATAATAACTATTTAAATAGGAATTTAGGGATTTTATGGTTATATATGCATTGATATCTTTCGCCTTTGGACCACTTAGTGAAATCATCATGACCATTAGATCAAGCCTATGTGGAGCTTATTTTCTATTCAAGAAAGGGACAGCACAAGCCAACCCTAGCTAGCCTATATTAATAGAGAAAAAAATGAGATGTACCAAACAACTTTTAAATGATAAATAATAGTACGTCTACTATGTGAAAAAGACATAAATGACGTTATATGAATAAGATATGTGAATGGTTTGGATCAATCATACATGGCGCATTCATAAAAAATAAAAATAAAAATGCCTGGAGGGTGGGGTTAGTTTTTAGCCTTTTAGCCCTTAAGTTTATGGGTTTTCAAAGTTCTTGTACATCTATAATTCTAAAATGATAAAAAGTCCATCAACCTTTTCATATGACTTTTGAACTTTTGTGTTTAAAAAACGTTAGACACTGCATCATTTTTTCCTACCTACAATTTGTTTAGTTAAGATTTCACAAATTTTCAAGGTCAAGATTCATAAAAAAATACCTCTATAGTTTGAAGTTCATTAGTTCAAAGTTATAACAGAAATATGAAACCAATAAAAAGTTTATATATTGAAGAAAATCCCCACTTGAATATAAACAGTTGTGGGGCTCTCCGTAATTCGAGGCAGTGGGTGGTGTAGGGTAAGGTAGAATTGAAAAATCTCATTCTGGATTGGACTTTGAATTAGAATGGCTATCGTAACCATCCTTTTACTTTAGGACTTTTAAATAGATAACTATCATCAGCAGATTATGCTATGTGACAATCGCTATTTAAGAAACTACATGAGGCCTTTAAAGAGATGGTTAAATGAGATTGTATCCATGTTCCAACCCTTGAAAAAGAGTTCAAGCCAAGCCTACCAAGGTTGTTGGAAGTGGGCGGTAGAGGTGCAACCTAGTTCTCACAACTTTCAGGTTGCCTTTGTCCATATTATTTTTAATTTATTTTGTCACCTTAAACAGTTGTGCCAGTTATCCACTGGTCCTGTGTTAATTTGGCGTGGACTCAGGAAGCAGCAATAAATTTCTCGACAAGGATACATTTGTTTTTTTCTGGAAGATCCCAGTCTAGTCTGGCTACAGATCATGATAGAATGTGTTGGGAAATCTTTACAATAAATGCTCAATGGAAAATAAATAATTAAATTAAAAATAAGAATGAGACAAAGCCGCATCATTTATGGAGGTGTACGCGTCTGAGAGCTTCTCTGAGATTAAGGCCTCTGAGATCATATGTCTCCATCATAGTTGATATAACCATGGTTTAAAATCTCGGCCGATATCTAATATGAACCAGTATCGACCCATACCACGATAATATTTTACCGCAATACCGAATCAGGCCGATATGGTCAAAATATCCCCAAAATATCGGTTCATCTCGGCCGATATGGTCAAAATATCGGTTTTACCGATATCTCGCCGATATCTCGGCCGATATTTTGAAAATATCGGCCGAGACGGACTGCGATGGAGTAATGGTAAAAAACAGTAATTTTTTGTAACTTTTTCCCTATTCTCCAATTTTCTTCTCCTCTCCCCTCATCTCCTTAGAGGAATCATGTCTCCATAGCTGATTCTCTCATATTTTCTAAATTCCAAAAAATATCGGCCGAGATGGACTGCGATGGAGTAATGGTCAAAAACAGTAATTTTTTGTAACTTTTTCCCTATTCTTCAATTTTCTTCTCCTCTCCCCTCATCTCCTTAGAGGAACCATGTCTCCATAGCTCATTCTCTCATATTTTTCAAATTCAAAAACTGTTTCTTGAAGAAATCATTTTATCTAGTAAGAGAAAATCAACTTAACTCCCTTATTTTTACTATTATGTGTTTTTAATTTTTTATTTTTAGATAAAGCATAAAAATGAATGAAAAGATCATTTGCATGTCATTTTTTGGTTTGTGCTGTGTTCTTCACTTAGATCTACACACTTTTATGCTAGATCTACTTATAAATATAATTTTGGGTATAGAAAAATGGTGCTTTTTAAATCTTCTACTTTTAAGAAAAAAATTTGTTTGAGTATTTATGCTACTAAATAGTAAATACTAATAGCTTATTAATAGTGTATAGATAATTTTTATGTTATCTTTGTTTTCTTATAGTTTACACTAAAAAATTGATTATGAGCCAAAATAATAGTTGCATTATATGAAATACCAGAGAAGATAGCGAATTGCAACACAGACAGGACTCATGACTTAAGGTGACCGATATTTTGATTTATTGTTGTTACTATTGGAAAAAAATATTGTTTTCCAGCATTTTCTAATATTCTAAATTTTTTGGATATTTTTGTGAAATTTTTTGGATTAAAAGAAAATTTCACACCGCTGCGACCGCGCTGAACCGATAACCACGACCGATACCGATATTATATCAGTTTTTTGTCTCGGCAGATACCTCGACTGATACCGCGATTTTAAACCATGGATATAACTGATTTTTTTTTTTTAATACTTCAACTACTACATCAAGTTGAGTACATTTCATTGTCACGTGATTGGGCGCGTGAACGCGCACGAGTGTCTTTTTTTTTGGGTGGGGTACTGCTAGTGGAGCCCACTTAGATGCCTTCTTATCAATGGGGGTGGGGTTGATGGAAATATTTTCATATGATTAAGGTTCAAGGAAAACCAGCCTCTCAGATCATCCAAATCTATGAACTAACAGCCTTAAAGTTTCATGGTCTTTTAACCATAGATTTCTTTGAGATACAATTCAACGGTGAGACAAAGGTTTGATGATAGTAAAATTGGGCCTGATGCCAAATCTTGAGGGGCTAAGAGTATAAAAGGGCCCGCACTGCTCAAGGTGGGCCCAAAATCTACTAAATGCCCAATTAAATTGCAGCTAATCGAAATTGCGCAGAGGATTTGGATCGTTGGCATCATCTTTCAAATCTTAACTTCATCTCATTTTTTGCCATTGTTACGTAATATAAAACTTGAAAAGAGCACATCATAGGTAGCTGCCCAGGGTTTGATTTCTGGGTAGATAGGTTATGCTATCACATGAGAGCTATAACATTCACCCATCTAAGAAAATAAATAAATGTATAATATAGAATGCAGTAGGCAATAAGGTTGGGACTAGGGCTATAAAATGACCCAAATTTGGCCAAAATTGGCCAAAATCCGCCCAAGCCCAAATCTGATAATTGAGGTGGGTCACCAGTTTAACCAACCAGCTTCCATATCTCTATTATTAGGTTGTTTGTGTATGTCAATATGAGGGGTAAAATAGAAATATATGTTTTTTTTGTGGGTGGGGTGTTAACTGCAAATACAAGTATAAATTTTCGAAATTCTCCCACTATCTGCTCTTATTTTATTTATTTTACTTTTGTCAGGTGACATTTTTCAAATGTGGCGGGTTTGCCATTGGCATCTCTAGCAACCACACAACCATGGATGGCATCAGCGCCAAAATGTTCTTTGAAAATCTTGCCTCTCTCGCCCATGGCCGCCCTCTCTCCTCCATTCCCTGCAACAACCGTCGTCTCCTCGCTGCCCGATCACCCCCGCAGGTCACCTTTTCCCACCCCGAGCTCCTAAAGCTCGACCTCTCGCCTCTCGCCCTAGATGTCCAACAGGCGACAATTCTTTACGCTGGAGTCAAAAACATCGATTTCAAGCTCTTCCGGCTAAGCGGCGATGACATTGCAGGCTTAAAATTGAAGGCAAAGGCCCAAGGGGCAAGTGGGCCTTCCATTACCGGCTTCAATGTCGTTGCGGCCCATATCTGGCGGTGCAAGGTGCTCGCAACCATGGCTCCAGGGTGCAACCCCAACGACGAGTCAACGGTCCTATACGCAGTCGACCTCCGCTCGAGGCTCAGGCCACCTCTCCCGCAGTCATACAATGGGAACGCAGTTCTCACGGGCTATGGATCCGCCAAGTATTGTGAACTGGAGGAAGGCCCATTTGCAACGCTGGTCGAGGCGGTACGAGAGGGGGCGATGAGGGTGACCGACGAGTATGCAAGGTCAGTCATTGACTGGGGGCAGTTGTACAAGGGGTTCCCTCGCGGCGATGTGATGATTTCGTCATGGTGGAGGCTGGGCTTTGCTGAGGTGGACTATCCATGGGGGAGGCCCATATACAGTTGCCCTGTGATGATCCCTAATTCGGAGATTATTGTGCTGTTTCCGGACAAGAAGGGGATGAGTGACAATGGGGTTAATGTTTGTGTTGCTCTTCCTACCAAGAACATGGTGGCTTTTGAAAGACTATTCTACAAGTACCTAGGTTAAGTTAAGTGTGTAGAGAATATAGATGGGCCACCTTATATAGTTGCTATAATGGGGGTGCATGTGGGCCGGCCTACTGATTTGTTTGATGCTATAGCAATAGGAGTAAACACTTTGATAGTAACCTCTCTTATCTGGGTCCTCTCTAGCAGTTAGCAACAATAGACACCATATGGATGGTGGGGAGAGAAGGTGATTGTGGACCAGTCATCTATTCAAATCAATTTGAGTGGATGAAGATGATGGATCTAAAGTTGTGACTGACAAATGATAAATAAAGGGTGAGGTTTTTTCTAATTATTACTATTTGCATTATATATTTGATGGCCTTAAGATTGAATGGTTGTGTATATATACAATGAATCTAATTTTTGTAGCTTAGAGTATAGTCAGGGTTTGGTTAAAATCTATTCTGAATTGCTAAAAAAAATCCTCTCTCTCGATCCTATTTTTCTTTTTTTTTTAATTCCTGGAGAGTAGGGATGCATTCAAACTATTAGTTATCAATAATAGTTATCTAACAAAAGTCCAATATCAAAAATAAAACTCAACAATCCAAACCAAGAAGCTGCAAATTGGGGAGTGGAATTATGTGGCACCTATGGAAAAGGAGAGTCATGCTCCAATTCATGCAAGCTCCCCCTTGGTGTCCTTTACCAGCTTAGCCACAGCCAGAGCCACAGAGTTAATTAATCAGTTCTAAAATAGGTGATTTTGAAAAGTGAAAAATGAGGCAACACAATTCTGGAGGAATTTGACACATATGTATAAGATAATCTCAAATGAAAACCACGAAGAAATAGCAAATTGATCATAAATCAACATTTGTCCAGTAAAAGCAAATGTCACACCTTAATGTCACATAATTTTTTTTATCGAACCATCATTGACCCCTCATGAACTTTTTCACATATAGATATACTCAAGTTCGAAAATGATATGAAGTGTTAAATAGCAAAGAAGCAATCCTAGACATTAACAAATTCTCTTTTAAAAAAAAAAATGCAGAAATTTCTGAAGGCCATGAAACAATCATCAATAAGTCTTAGGGAGCAAACCCAGACATTTTGATGTTCGGCATGGCAGTCTACAAAAACTTCTATACTCAGAGTCACTAAATGGTATCATCAAGATGGGAGCATATGGAAAATGAAGAAAATCATATTGATGGTCTAATGTGCAATTTAACTCCACAGAAGTGACGGGGGGGTGGGGGAATTTAGGCTTTGGTGCATTTTTAGCATTAAGAGATTTCAAGGGTGTAACATTATGAATAGTGCGTGCCATAGAGAACATAGTAGGTCTTTGAACAAAAACATATTTACTTTTGTCTTTTGAGGACGAAGCACCTTGAGCATAGCTAAGTCCAATTTTTATCTTGTCAGTCCTTTAGCTTCCAAGGATTTCATCGAGCTTCTTGGACACTGTGTTCATTCTTTTGATCGATGCAGTATGCGTCATCTTCAATTTTCCAGCCAAGTAATCTTTTTCAGACCTACACTCAATCAATTCTTCGAGCAATTTGTCCAACTCAGTTTTGGCTTTCTTCGTTTGATCCTTCAATTACTTAGTCTCCTCACCTGCAACAATCAAATTGTTAAACAATATCATATACTGATCTTCTAATTGTTTCACCTTAGATTGAGGTTCTTCCAAGGTAGCTTGCAGAGAGACGTTCTGAGATTCCATTGCATTTAGCATTAAAGCCCTTTTAGCATTGATTGTTGCCATGTGTATGGAATCTTGTAGCAATCTCATGTACTAAACTTTTAGATCATGTTCATCATCAGAAGAGTCATGAATATCTAATTCCTCATCACAGAAGAAGCATTAGTAATAGCCGTGAAAGAAACAAACTTAGATTTCTCAAAATTAGACCTTGAAGATCTGAGTCAATACCTGAGTCATTAGACCAGCTAGCGTTCAAAGTTCTAACTTTATTCTTCGATTTCCTATTTGCACACTTATAAGCAACGTGACCAAATCCTTGGCATTCAAAACACTGAACAAGGTTTTTGTTGAAAACCTTCTTTTTCTGAAAATCTTTTTAATTTTTCAAAAAAATCTTAAAAAAAAAAAAAAAAAAAAAACCACTCTTCAAAACCTGCATCATCTATTGACTGCAGGAAATTAATCATCATAGCATTCTAGTAGACGGTCGAGGTTCCTTCTCTATTGAATTCCATTAGAGAATATTAATTTATAGAGCACACAATAACTTAGTGCAACCTGCTCTAATACCAATTGAAAAACCAGCTTTGACACTGGCTAAAGTCCCAATAAATAGTTTCTCTATCAGATTTCAATCCAAGTGATTAAACTAATGACTAACCCTACTTACAATTAAAAGCAATCAACCACAAAGAGCATGAGACACAAAGTTTATATGTGGAAAAAATCCTACTTGAGAAAAAGCAATGGGCCTTACCGTCTATGCCAATAGACAAAACCAAGCACTATAAATCAAAAGTTACAAGAAAACTCACAATCCTTTCCCAGTTGCAACTCAACTTAAAGATTGCTTTGGTTTTGCTGACTACTGACCGCACACCTTCACCGTGCTTGAGTCAACCTTGACTCAAGCACTATAAATCAAAAGTTACAAGAAAACTCACAATCCTTTCCCAGTTGCAACTCAACTTAAAGATTGCTTTGGTTTTGCTGACTACTGACCGCACACCTTCACCGTGCTTGAGTCAACCACCTTGAATGCCTCTTCAAGATGAATCTACTGTGAAATACTAGCAAAAAGAACTTCAAAGACTTGAACTTCAGTACATTAACTTGATGAAGCTTTGGAAAAGAAACGATCTCTCAATATGATCTCTAGATTTTGGATGGGAGAGAGTTCGCCTAGAACTGAAAGAGGAAGGCAATATATAGTCTTTAATGGGTTCCTTTATACTTGTAGAGCAAGTTGGACTCAAAATAGTATTATGAGAGAAATTAGGAAGTGGTTTCCGAATCAGGATTCTAATTTCGTGGATGGTCCGCTCGAGCCAATAGGGGAGATCGCTCGAGCGCTGTAGCTTCTATCTCCAGAAAACTTGCTCTTCGCGTATCAGGGTTGAGCGCATGATGGATTCGCTTGAGCACTTGATATTCTGTTTGAGTCCACTCGAGCACAGGGATGTGTCCTCTCGAGCGCACTATAGCAATCTTTGGTTTCTTGATATTTCTTTTCTAATCTTCAATCTACGCAGTCCATTTATAAAATATATTATAAATTAAATTCCCGATTTTGTCCATCACTCAATGAATTAGCCAACACTCAAATAAACCTTACACATGCCATATTGTAAATGTGTTGTCTTGCATTAAACACAGGCTTAAATCTCACTTTACACAGAAATAAAATAATGCACTACATTGTATTAATGGTGAGAATAGACCTATAATACAAAGAATTGCTCTGCTCTCACAGTCTTTCGACACATTTCTTGAGATAGTGCTAAAGAATTCTCCACCAATCTAAATCAAAGCAAACCTCAATTCAAGCAAACGATGAGTTTCAAGGATTACAAGTCGTAGGATATTAAATGGGCTGGCTTGGATAAAGGAAGGTTAGTATCATGTTTAAAATCAGTGGCAAGGTTGGAAAACACGTGACTCGGACTCGACTCCTCTAATGGAAAAAAAAAAGAAAAACCGACTCAAATAAATTCAATGCGGAGACTTGGAAGAGTCATGTCTTTTCAAAATATTTAAAAATAAATCAAATACTTATAACATATAAACAAACATTTATTTATATGCATTCATAATCATGAATTCAAATTAATAAATTTATAGAAAAATACTATAATGAGGAAAATAGAAAAGAATTGCATATCATGTAATTTGTTAGTCCAAATATCAAATGTAAACAATCAGATACAAGTTTCAAATTAATTACATATAATTCTTCATTTTAAACTACTCATTTCAAACCTCAGGTCTAATTACTTAAAAATAAGCATTAATTGTTCAAACTTAGGTTTATGTATCAAACAACTCAAATTGCAAATAATTTATTAAATTAACCTGACTTGGCCGAGTCTTCCTTACATTTGACTCAGACCTTCGTCAAAACGCAATGACTTGGAAAAATAAATAAATCAAGAGTTAACTTAGGGAGTTTTCCAACCCAACTCGATTGTGGTATATATAGAGAAATCCTATCTATAATACTTATTAAGAAATAATTTCTTTTGGCCTTGACCTGCCCTAGCCCGACTCTGGCCCTTTAGGTAGGGTAAGGGCATAGGTATTGTAGGCACGCCGATGGCTTCAAGGGCTGATGGTTTGAAGTTTCACTCTATCCAGCACCACAAACAGGGGCGGACCTAGGTGTTGTCACACTGGCGAGCTTCGGGAAATTTTACCTTAAAAAATATATTTTTATTATTTTACCTCTTAACTTGATCATTATATGCACCACCCAAATGAAAATCTTGGGTCCGCAAGCCCCTTGGATTCATATTCACCTAAAAAAGCAAGAACATTACATAAAAAAACAATCAGGTACAAATCCCATTCATCTATCTCTTCTTCTTTCTGTTGCTGCTGTTGGGGGTGTTTAGATTTTAGGTGAGAAATGGAAGACCAATACCAACACCAACACCCTGACCCTTCTCTTCTACCATTTGCGTGTAGACTAGTGTCGGTTGGTTTCTTTGAAGTCGCGTTTGGTGGGCAGACAACGGTTGGTGGGCAGAAAACGGGGATCCGCTTACATAATTTTCAAGCACCTGTTATTACGAGATTACCATTCCTTTCCTAAAATGCCCTCGTCCATCGGTTCATGTCGTTTGCTTCCGTCGGGTCATCGCCGTCTTAAACGGGCACTCCGACTTGTGTGTGGAGTCCAGATCCTTCTGGGCTTTACTTCACGCCATCGTGATTGGTCTATTCATAGTCATCGTGGGTCAAAAACCTAGGAAAGATCCTTATTCGTCATTCGATTCGTCGTTGGTGTGTAGTAAATGAAAGTTGGACACGTGAGCTGTGGGGCCTGCCTCAATTCATAGCCTCACATGGCATTATCTGATGGTCCCTATCACATGTTTGTTTCATGGGTCGCACCCCATTACTTAGATGGTTGGATTCATTAATTTTGACTGAGACCTAATCCCACACTAACCCTGGGGTTTGACATGAATCGAAGTGGGCCACGCGACTACAAAAGGTCGGGCTTGGTCAGCAATTCCCTCACATGGCTTGCATGGGCATAAATTTTCAAAGTTGGCATGCTAACTACAAGCCAAATTCACTAGGTTCATTGACCAAATCTTTTGTCCTGACCAGTTTTATGGGCATCATTCACGACTCTCAACACCCAGCTAGAAGAATGTGAACACATGGGCCGGTCGTTGTACCTCACTACCATGTTCTATTGTTTGCTTCTTCAGAATGGGGATCATGGAATGATTTTCTCCCATTCACACTGCGCACTGAGCATCAATGCTGTTGGTCAGGTGTGACCCAGTGAAATTCAGGGAGGTCCCATATTTTGTGATGGTCTGTCTAGAAGGAGTGAGTACATAGGGGGGAATTTTTGGGGGCCCACGACCACTTTTTAGCATTGTAAACTCAAATATGAGTCTTTCTAAACCGGATTTAGCCTGAGGATCATGATTTTAAAAATTGAAGAAAATAGAAATTAGACCAGATATTTTCATCGTATAGGAGCATTTGTATTGTTTGTTAAATGAAGTTTGATAATAAAGAAAAAAAAAACTAATTTAAAAATTGTAAAAGGTAAGGATTGAGGGACTGTTTTTTTCCGCGGGATTCCTAACAAGAATTATAGCTATCTACAAATATTTCTTTAATGGAATTTGGAAAATTCTGAAATCCCAGAATTTTTAGATGAAAATCCACTCTTGCACTCTTTAACATTTGTCAATTCTGGAATTCTTGGGATTTCGGTGACTTTCCGGTGAAACCCTAGCAACTCTATTTTTAAAGGTGGGCACACATATCATGATTTCTAATAGCGAGCTCGTACTGGACTTTCGAAAAAAGGTGCGTTCCATGTTGTATTTTTTTTAGAAAAGATGGGCCCAACTAGTATAATTTCTCTACAGGTGTGTTCTGTTTGTAAAATCAGGTCCAACATTGAATGGTGGGTTTTATATTGTGATTTCTAAATATTGACCCAACATATAAAAAAAAATCCTAAAGGTGGGCCCAAGTTCCACAATTTCTAAAAAGGTGGGTTTAATATTGTGATTTCTATTTATGGCACCATATTGTAATTCCTAAATACGGGTCCCATATTATAATTTTTAAAGAAGGTCCTACGTATGACATAATTCTTAAATCATGGGCCCCATTCCAAAGTGAAACTCTGAAACTCATTTTTCAGGTTTTAAAGGTGGGACATATAAAACAATTCAAGCAGAGATTTCTAATACCTAAAATCTTCTGACAAAAACTCCAATATGAATGGAAGTGTGAATTGAAAAAAGTGACTGAATTCAAACATACCTGACAACCACCCAAATGAATCCCAGAAATTCCGGTATAAAGAGATGGTCCGTAACTAATGGTTCCCAAATGCTGCAGAAACTTCTATAAAGAATTAGGACAAAAGGGGAGGACTACAAGGTAAATTTCTGGACCTTCTATTTATGGTCAAATGGTTTGATTTGTTGGACTCTTCATTTCCATAGATCTAATAGCTTGTTCTCCTCCTCTCCCTCTCTCTGGGTTTTGTTGTTCTGTTGTATTTCTACCAAAACCAATCTCCATCTCTTCAGAAAACGATAGAAGAAATGACAAAATCCATCTATGAATTCTCAGTGAAGGTATTCCACACCCCCATCTTATCTTTCTTTTGTTTTTGTCTTTGTTTTATTTTGACATTTTTCATTCCTTTTATGTTGTGTTGTGGATTTTCCATATTGGGTTTGTTTGGTTTTATTTATTCTCATTTCTTGTTTTGGAGAAATTGGGTTTGTTATTGTATCACTTGGTTTGTATGTGCGATTCTGCTTATGGGTTATCAAGAATTTGAAGATTTCCCCTTTCCTCTGATATGCAATTCTGTTTTGCACTTTTGCTGTTTCTTCTTTGTATTTGTTAAGGAGAAACAGTCAATGCCTGTTTCCTCTCTTCGTTGGTGCCAAATCTGGAACCCATGACCTAATGAATTAAACCATAGTTTTAACCATCTGGACAAGGCAGAGATTGGCACCAATCTCCTTAACAGTATTATCCTTTATTTTCTTTGTTTTTTCAAATGGGAAGATATATATACATATATATATATATATATAAATATATATTCTCTTTCTTGATTATTGATATTGATATGATGTCCAGGATACTAGGGGCAATGATGTGAGCTTAAGCAGTTACAGGGGAAAGGTTCTTCTCATTGTCAATGTTGCTTCTAAATGGTATATTGATCACCACCACCACGACCACCATCATCAAATCCTTGTCCCATTTTATTCAATGTGTTTGAATTAATTCTTCTTCTAGTTATCCTTTCTATATTTGTTTTACTTAACAATGTACATATGCACGAATGTATATCTAGGATCACTTTTAGGAAAGGCCAGCGTCCCTCAGTTTGGTATAGAATGGCCAGTGGACCCTACCTGGATGGATGCAAATAATTGGGGCTGGTTTTGAAAGGTCTCCTTATGAAAAATGGGAAATCATGGGAGGTGCCATTATGAAGGCCTCAAAGTTGCTCAATCCTAAGCCGTGGGATAAAGTGAGATGGGTGCAAGAATTTTCATGATCAATTGAGCGCCTACCCGACTCAGATTAGTGTCAAACTTGGGCAAGTGGCAATTCACAGCAAAGTTTAATGTGCGTGAAGGGCTTAAACTGATTGTAGGAGTGCTCAAGTAGGACCCACAGGCTTAACTGTAGATAGAATCTTTCAAATGAGGTATCTCTCATGGTAGTTATGTCAGTTCCTTGTGTAACCAACCCACAATCAGGCAGCCCACCACGATTATCGCACACAGCACATTCACTCAAAGGATTGAACTGAAAAATAAAAGCAGCTTAGGCAATTGTGAAACTTTGACGCCCTTAAATGGACAGATGTGATGATTTGATGAGGCTGGTTCTGTGCTCAAAATCTGATCTAAAGACCTTTCCACCCCCATATGCCCTCATGATTGGCATACGTCCAAGTGGGTTACACTATATGTAGTATGCAGTTATTTTATTGGTCAAGCTCATATTCTGCAGTCTAAACATTTTCATACAAGTAGTCTAAACATATTGTCCAGGCTCATATAATGAAAACCGTTGGTATGAATGAGATTTTCATATCATATAGCTAGCACACATAAATATGTGTGTGTTCTACAGTTACTTCGACATGGGTTTCTTATACAGGCACGAAGGGATGGTGAAATAGTCCATAATCGTAGCCTTTTATCCATGGAACAAAACATCGGCTGTAATGCTAAATACAAAATATTGCCGCTCGAACTTAGATGGGGATAAAAATTAGCCAATTCGAACAATTTTCATTTAAAACACTATTTTCCCCATCACTTCTCCCCAAGAGCCTTTGCTAAGTTGTCTCTACCCTTATATGATTCCAAATCATTAAAAAAACTATTGGTTGCTTCACAAGATTCAAAAAAAATGTTACCACTTAAAAAATCCACACCACTATGCCGTTACATATCGCTGCAGCCGTTATGTATCGCCTGCTACAAAGCCTGTTGGCCGCTGGCCTCCACACCCGCTGCAACCGCTATTTTGATCCTTGCTTTGACCAATGGTTTGTTATTGGATCAACCATTTTCCTTAAACAGGGAGGCCCTTTTCCCATGTTGTTAATTGGCTAGGAACTGGAGAAATAGGTTTCCAAGAACTAGCGAAAAAAACCAAGAAAGTTGAGAAAAAAATTGCATTGATATTTTCTTAAGTAAGCCAATAATCTTGCTAAAATTAGCATCGGCTTCAACTCCCAACAGAAACTATGTGGATGTTAGAGCATTGCCCTAATTGCTCATTAGGTTTATTTTAAGTAACACATGTTAAATGCCTACATCTTCAAGACAACAGGCTGCATAGTTGGAAGGTGCTCATTATTGCAACCATGAGGTTTGTAACTTGAGTCATGTTACCATTAATTGAAAATGGCATCCTTATATCTATAAAGCCAATGCTAATGGCACAATGTTATTAGAATTCTAGTGCTATGATATGTTGGGAAGTCCCACATCCCACGTCGCCTAAGTCCTAAGTTGGACATGTCTTCATATACATGTTTGGGCCTTCCACCTATCAGCTTAAGCTTTTAGGTTAGTAGATGGATTCCCACATGGAATCAAAGCGGGTTCCGATCCCGTCGTTCTTGTGTAGCCCACGTGGCAGGCCCGCCCATAAAATCTATTGGGTCTGCACGTGAGGGGGAGTGTTGGAAAGTCCCACATCCCACATCGCCTAAGTCCTAAGTTGGACATGTCTTCATATACCTGTTTAGGCTTTCCAACTATCAGCTTAAGCTGACGGCTTCTCACATAATATAGATATTAAGCACTTTAAAGTCTTAGTTGTCATTTCTTAGTGTCTAGCTTTCTTTCATCATCACAATCAAAGCCTTATCCTATCTGTTGCTATATTATAAAATGCTTCTTGTAGCTGCATCTAAAGTGACTTACATGTGTAATGGAACTCCATTCATGAAGGTTCTCCATGCAAACCATGTAAGTTTGAAGGACTGATTTATCTTACCGTTCCAACAGCTGAGACGCATCTTTCACTCTCTGATTTCATGTGGATTTAACCATAGAATTTCAGTCACTGGACTTTGATACCAATTTGAGATTGCTGGTTATGTTTCAGCTTCTGTGCTCATCACATACAACAGCTGACCGGCTTTCTTTTTTAATGGAAAACCATGTTGTTATGTCTTCTTATTGATGCAGTGGATTAACACATGCAAATTACAAGGAATTGAATATTTTGCATGAAAAATACAAAGACCAAGGTCAGTTGGATTACCTGTCTTTGCTCACTGTTTACTTTTCTTAGTTTCTTTGGGGCTTAGAAATTCTGTTTTGTTCAGTAATTTGATTGTCAATAATGCTTTGACAGGATTTGAGATATTGGCATTTCCTTGCAACCAGTTTCTCAGTCAAGAGCCAGGAAATGGTAAGCAGATTCAGGAAGCCGTCTGCACATTATTCAAAGCTGAGTTCCCCATCTTCGACAAGGTATGGAGAAGCAGATTAAATTCTCATTTGGAAGACTTTAAAAGTTTTGGGTCACTTTTTTTTTACCTTAAGTTCTCACTGGTCAAGCATCTAACATAATTTGATGGTAATTGTTCATCTGGTTTTAACTGCCCTGGATAGACCGTAACCGCAGGACACACCCATTGACCATAGTAACCCTAAAACCAGAGAATTTCATAGGAAAAGAACGGATTTGTCTTTGAAACTTGGTTTACTTTCTTTCTTTTTTTTTTTGTTACCAATCCATTTCTGGACCATGTAACTTGTTCATCTCAATGGGTGGGATTATCGATCAGCATGATTATTTTGTGATGGCCCCTCCAAGGAAGGGCTTGCCAAATCTCTTTGGGACTCTTGAGGCTTTGTACCAAAATAAAGAAAAAGGCAGCTGTTAAACTAGAATAAAAAGTAAAAAAAAAAAACAGACTCATCCTAACTTACTTCGTTGGAAAATCTTAGAACTCTAGATCGCGATTTTCATGTAAGTTTTTGGATATAAACTGATTGTTTTCAATTCTTCATTGAATGAATTTGAGTAGTTGAGGAAAATAGGAGCTATAGGGTTCTGGTATATCGCGAAGTGTTTTGTGTGCCACTGATTCTGTATTAAGGGGGCCCCTTGTTAGTGAGTTTTAATTCAGATTCATGATCTGATGAATCTCAGAGTGTGTAGAATCTGATGCACTTCAGTGTGTATGCTGGTTGTCCCACTAGTCATCCACATTGTTGACAGAAAGATGCTAACTTTTTGCTGTCTGAAGTAAAGGTTATACACTGCCTGCTAGGATCTTCTAATCTAGAAGTTTATTTTTGGATGTCACCCACTCTGCCCATCAGATCAAAGGCATGGATCATGAACCATAGTCTTCACTTCCGCATAATGGTGCATTGAGTCCTTTATAGTTTCTACTACACAGCATGGTATTTTCATTATGTGTTAAAAAGAAGAAAACAATATAAACATTGACAAAAAAAGTTTGAGGTTTCCTATTCATTTCCTTTTAAATAATTCAATTCAATGGAATCCAGTTATTCATGTTTCCCTGGCTTCTTTTCTAGGTTGAGGTGAATGGAAGAAAGACGCTTCCCCTCTACAAGTTCTTGAAAGCTCAGAAAGGTGGCTGGTTGTTTTGGGATAGCGTCAAATGGAATTTCACAAAGTTCCTGGTGGACAAAAATGGAACCGTTGTCGAGAGATATGCTCCCACCACATCCCCTTTGAAACTAGAGGTCTGAGATTCTTCCATTCTCTCAATAATCTAACCTGCTTTTGTTCTAGACGTGTATAGTTTGGCTGATTTTGTTTGTCGATCCTTTTGCAGAAAGAGATTCAGACACTGTTGGGGGTTTTATGAATTCGCATTCAAACAGAAGTTTTCTGCCTCGCCAGTATATAAAAAACGTGTAGTTTCCAATAAAGAGAATGGCCTCTAATGATTCTTTCCATAAGGAGAACTCTTATGTACTTTTAGAGTGAATTATTTCATAAGATGTTAAAATCCATTTGTATCTCAGTAAATAGTGATCATGCATTATGATTGTTAGAAATAATAAAATATGTGAGGGGTTTGTTTGTAAGTTTCTGTGTTGGACCTTCTTGTAATATGCTGAAACTATGATGTTTTAATAATTTTGGTTCAACTCTCAATTAGGATATATTAAGAGCTATATTAAGAGCTCTCCGGGAAAAGGGCTCTTTTATGGATCTTATGGGCATTTGAATATTGTTGGCTATTCAAATGCGATTGGGTTGGTTCACCAGATGATAGCCAATCAACAACGAGGTATTATACCTTTGTTGGGGGGAGTGTAGTCACTTGGAAAAGTAAGAAGTAGTCAGTGGTAGCAAAATCGAGTGTTGAAGCCGAGTATTGAGCAATGGCAAAGACCGCATGTGAACTTATATGGTTAACAAGCCTTGCAAGTGAATTGGGTTTTAGTGTGAAGGAGCCTATGAAAATGCTATGTGACAATCAAGCCGCCGTCTGTATAGCTTCCAATCCAATGTTTCATGAGAGGACTAAGCATATAGAGGTGGATTGCCATTTTTTTTTATTTTATAGAAAACGTTACTTTAGGGCTGTTAAGTACTCCTTATGTGAGGTCAAAGAATCAACTAGCAGACATGTTCACTAAAGCTTTGTTGAAGAATCGGATGGCTGCCGTCTTAGACAAGCTGAGCATGATTGATATCTATGCTCTATCTTGAGGGGTAGTGTTAGAAATAATAAAATATGTGAGGGTTTGTCTGTAAGTGTCTGTGTTAGACTTTCTTGTAATATGCTGAAACTATGATATTTTAATATTTTTGGTTCAGCTTTCGATTAGGGCTTGAACTGTTTTTCCCCCATTTCCTCTCAACTCAAGTACTCTACAAACAATGATCATTCGTGGGATGATTGTTTCTTGGTTTTTTTGGTTGTCTTCTCTGTGAGGAAAAAGTTGACTGTGACTTATCTCTTCGGGTAGCCAAATCCTGCTGTGCAATGGACCAGACAGACATTGCCATTCTGGTCAGATACATGGCTGCCTGGTTGGTGAATATGAACAATATGAACAATCCATCTGACCAGCTGCTCTTGAGGATGGACCATGACAGCAAACTGGGAGCCCTTGGTGCTGCTTTGTGTCCTAAAATGAACTTCATATTGGTGGATAAAAAGTCTCTTGTTCAGATTTACTATAATTCTTACTGGGTGGAGTTTCAGTTGTTGATGACGTAGGACACCCCTCCGGACAGTTTGGCTTTATAAGTAGAACTTATGAAGCCAAGCCTAGATATTTGGGATGAGGATATGAGGATGATGACTTGTAGGTGTGTGCGCATATCCTTGTCCGCACAGCTTTCTAAACAAATTACCCATGGGCTCACCCATGATAAATCCAACCCCGTCGCATAAGCCCCTTGAACTGGTCCTCTAACTCAAATTAACACTCATCTGGTGGTTGATTGCAGTTGACCTTAATAGCAAAAGGATGCATTATATCTAAGGGTTCTATAGTTTGTTGAATTTGAAGCCCTTAAATGAAGGGTGATCTGATGGAATATTTCAGGCAAGCTCCCTAGCCACACCAAGACCTTTCCATCACACTCCCTCCCATGATTAGCATCAATCCAGGTAGGCCTCCACAGGCCAGAGATCTTTTATCTTGAGGTAACCAGGCCATGGATAATTCCTTTCTGTACTCTATGAGATGACAAATATGACTTTACAAACATAAAAAGGACACACAAGTGGTCATTGATATATGCAGGCCAATTAACACAAAATACAAGTATAAAAAGGAAAATGCAAATGACAGATGTATATGGTACAAGGTATTTCTTTAATACTGAAGGCTTACATGAGTATACCAGTCTCTCAAATGGCTTTGTTTCAAGAGAAGCAGCGTAGGGGAATGTAATCCATACTGTTAGGTGAGAAATTCAGCTAGTAGGAACATGAATGGGCTGCCTATAGACATATCTCTTTGCCCAAATCAGATAATTGAAGAACCCCACAAATCCAAACACAGAAAGCAACCAATAGAAACGATCAAGGTAGCTCTTGTTCAAGTTATTTCCCTCCAACCACCCCATCCCTCCATGTCTATGTTTGGTAGCTTTATTTGCTAGATCTACAACAAGAGATGCTAGCAAGGAAGACAACCCAAAAACACACCAGAAGATCGCCGTCCCAATCGATTTCATCCCTTTTGAAGCTTCACTATTGAAGAACTCTAGCAACCCAACAAATGCAAATGCATCATTGAGGCCCACAGCAAAGAACTGCAGCAGTAACCACATGATTGACATTGGAACACCAGTCCCAGAGTCGATCAGTCCATGCTCTGCTGCGATTGTTTTTCTTTTCTTCTCTATTACAGCGGCCACACAAGTTGCTATAGGAGTCGTTAAGAAACTAATGCCAATACGTTGCAAGTGGGTGATGCCAGTTCTATACCCTGTTATTCTTCGAGCAAATGGCACAAATAAGCGGTCATAGACAACTAGGATCACTGCCTGCATGATTATAGGGATTACTAGGAGAGTCGCCGGAGAAATGTGAATACTCCCTAGCTTGGTGTTCATGGTGCCACCTTGTTCTACTGTGAATGTTAAGAGTTGAGAAATAGGCATGTAGCATATCACTGCACTAATGAATACTGGAGCCATTTGAAGGATGATCTTTGTCTCCTCCACTTGAGTTACACTGCAGAGTGACCACTTTCTGGTGTCTCCATAAGAAATTGAAGCTTTATCCAGGAATCTGCCAACAAGCATGCTATTAGAGACAATATTTTTAGCGCAACTTTCCTGTATCTCCACAACGACCTTTGATTCAGATTCTACAGTCTGATGAGTTACATGTCAAGTTGAGCTTGCACAGTCAGCTTAACTTGAAACTTCACAATGTGTGGTATCTATTTCTCTGTTTCGTTTTAGTTCATAATATGCTTGCAAATTGTTGAGGCATGCACTTCAGAAACTTGAATCCTTGACTAGGTCCAACTCCACCAGTTCAAAGTCTGGTCTTTGAACCAAATACAGGCAGGGCCCCTTGATGGCCATGGTTGTTAAATCAATCATCAAATCCCATCCAAAACTATATCAGATTTGGGACTTTCTTGGCAATATTTTTGTATTTTGTGTGTTCTAATGCAAGTTTCTTAAACTTTTGTCCTTAATCACACTAAAATGATGTTTTAACTTACTTGAAATTCTTGGTGTGTGGGAGGAATTCCCCATTTACCATCTCTTCTTTGACCACTTCCTGGTACAATTCTACTTCATTTTCAGGCAAAACAAGCCTTCGATTTCTGAAAGCAGCTACAAAAACCTGAAATATGAGGGAAAGTTCCGGCAATCATCATCTTCAACAATGACAACACAATACTAATATGCGAGATGTAGCTCTTTACCTGTAACATTCGAGTGAGAGGACTGCCTTTGGGCTGCTGATTGCGGTAGAAAGGTGAACCTGTGATGAGAACCAACATTCCCAGTATAACAATCAACGCACATGCTGCGAAACCATAGTCCCATCCTTTATGGTCCTCAATCCAAACAATGAAGATTAGGCCTGTGATAGCTCCGATAGAAATGCCAACAGTAAACCAGTTGAAGAAGCTAGATCTGTGCTTAGACTCATTTGGATCATCCTCATCGAATTGGTCTCCCCCAAAAGACGCGAGGTTCGCTCGAATGCAGCCCTCGCCTAATGCTACAAGATAAATTGCAACATACAGCAGGGCTGCATTGTAGCCATGAACATCTTTGCAGTTGCTTTCTGGGTTGGAGACGTCGCATTCCGGTGGCCGGAGTGATGGAACATGTGCTTGCAATGCTAGCAAACCATAGCCCTACAATAATCAATAGCTAATTACAGACTCATCTATAAAATTTGTCCTCTTTACAAATACCCCAAGATACCCATTATCCTATTATCTCCTTTTCTTATCAAAACAGTGAGAAAACCTTCATTATTGCATACCCTAGACCCCATGCATATAAATAGATTTGAGGCTTCAAAATATTGTTGCTAAACCTCAGGCATAGAAGAATATATCTTTCATGAACCATATTTAAAGCAATGTGAGCATGGTACAATAGAAATCATCACCATCACCATATAATGCTTACCTTGTCTTTTATGAGATCATATTCTGTTTATCTGTAAGTTACTTGGAACTCTGTTTTCCTTTTCTTTTTACTTTTACACTAAATCAATAGAAACTAAACTAAAACTAATTAACACCATGCAATGCACTTGCATTTTTATTAATATATACAGAGAGCTTTATTCAGGTGAGAACCGTCTCCACAAGGATGCATGAAGCCCTCCTGTAGGAAGGATGCTACTAGTAATAGAAAAGATCTTAAAGTTAATTGGAACTAATTTTTCGTTTTAGTGGAACTCATTTTTTTCATTTTAGTGTTGGCATCTAATTAAAGTATGGCTAATAAATATGATGACTATATTAAATTAATCAATCACCATCATCATCATCAAAGCCGTGTTCCAGGTATGTTGGGGTCAGCTACACGAATTCTGTTTCTCCATTGCTATAAATATATATATATATATATATATATCTTGAGCCAAATCCACAGACAAGTTACACTTTTTCATATCAAAATAATAAATATGATGACCATATTAAAATACATGGGCAACGCACTTGCATTTTACGAATGTGTTTGCATAATGAAATATTATCACATTCCACCTTCCACGCTTAAAATATATTTGAGTGCAGCTTATTAATCTTAAATTTGGGGTGTGTGGGAGAGATATAACTTGATTATAACTTCATCAAGTGGGCTCAGAAAATAGGATAGACTGCTCGTATGAACCGAACTCGTGCAGAGTTATCATTGGAATATTATTTTATATATATGAGTCTATATCTCATCATCACCTCACCTATCTTTGTTGGACCCCACTCATTAAATGGACTGCAAAGATGGCTTAAAGTGGAACCTACATGTCTAGAGAGAGAGAGAGAGAGAGAGAGAGAGAGCACCAGAAATTCGACAGGGCCGAAGATGAGGATAGTTTTAAAGCGAGTCATGTATGAATCTGAGAGGAATCCACCAAGCAATGCGAATGCGCAGGACATGCCGATGAAGTTAGTGACGTTGGTGGAAGCAGTTCCAACACCCATATGCATCACTTTCTGTAGATATGTTACCACGTTGATCATCGTCGACACAAACGATATGTTCAACGCCACCACCAGGGCTGCAATATTCACATAAAAACATAGCCCATATCAGACTCAATATCACCTTTTCTCATTCAGCCAATCATGACCACTAAACCGATGGGCCACATCTTGTTTGGATGCAAATATCAAAATCACAGCGTTCATTCTTGTTTGGATGCAAATCTCAAAACCACTTACTCTCTATTTTATTTATCTATATCTACAATAATTTTTCTATCATGTACCATCAAACCATACAAATTTCAAATTTCCTTTCTACCCAAAAGTGGGGAGTGGGTAGAAATCTCGAACAGAAATGGATTTCCACTGTGCCCCACTTCATTTAAGGTCTGGATCTATTGTCATGTGCACCCCAGATGCCATTTACTAAGCAGATCTCTCTCTCTCTCTCTCTCTCTCTCTCTCAAAGTATGAAGCTTTCACTTACCATAAATAAAGCTTGCAGCTCTAGTTCCTCCATGCCTCTTTGGGTTGATAGTTTTGCCCTTCCAATCGACGAAGCTTTCAACTGCCATGGTGTTCTTGACGTTCACTCCTTCTTGCAAATAATCAGTGCTTCAGAGTGATTTATAGCCACATGGGTCTTGGTAAAGAGAAGACCAAACTGTATCTACCAGATTTTTATTCTTGCAAGTCATCTGTGACTATACTCTCTTGAAATGTGGCTAACGAAGTACAAAAATTTCTACTAAAAACAAAGTACAAATACACCAGTACTCTTCAAGTAGGTCTGGACCATGGACGATGTTGGTCCAAACCCCAACAGATTTTGATCAGAAAATCAAAGCCAATCGGTGGAACTTTGTTTGACTATTTTCTTAGCCACCCATGTTTTCTTGCTATTGAAATTCTTGGGATGTGGCCCATACGGAAGGACATGTTGGGTGATGTTGCACATCTTATTAATCTCTCACTGTGTAACTTGAGGAACAAGAGTTGTCTAACACTGTAATCCTGGCCTAATCTATTCTCTATTGAAAAATATGCAATTTTGTTGAACATTTTTACTTCCTTTCGTATGGGAGTTGAAAAGGATTCCAAAGGTTGTTGAAACTCATTTTCTATCTCCAAGTCGGCCTATGCCACTTGGTCTTAATGAATGATTCATTGAAAAAATTATACTGGATTCCAATGATTGTTACTAATTTTATGGTAGCTTATGATACCAGTCTTTGTTGAGATGAATTCACATGTCTTTATCTGCTTCTGTTTTGTCCTTGTCTGTTGACTTTTCTCTCTCTCTCTCCCACCCCCAATCAAAATACACGATACTAAAATATTCACATGACAGTTGCCAATATACAATCCAGTAGAAAAGAACCTCACTTAGGTACACCAGAGTTAGGAAGCGACAAAATATGACAATCGACCCAAATAAAACGGAAGAGGATCTATGTTTGGTCCAAACAGGTTTTTCTGTTTCGACCAACCAGGGGGTGCCACATGGGAGGGAAATCTTTTTTTTTTTTTTTTAAGGGGGAGATGGGATTGTATGATTGGACATTTCCCCCACATTTGGCACCCCCTGGTTGGTCCGAACAGGGTTTCCCTATTTGGACCAAACAGGGATCCTCTTCCAAATCAAACTCATCCCAGGTTCTTGGCTGTTCTTTATGGTAAAAAGGTCTAAGGCTGTTGGTGTTAGCTGCCTTTTGTCTTTGCTTCATACATTCATAAATCCTCAAAATTCAGGTTTGCTCAAATTAATCCACTTTTGTTTAAGCCCCTTTTCTGTCTCTCTTTACTTTCACAGAGGGCCAACATTTGAGGAATCCAAGCCATTCACTCTAATATACTCCAACATCTGTTACTATACTTGGTTCATCTCTTTACGTGGCCCCCAGATGACTAACGTAAGAGGATCCAGACTAATGGCAGTGCTAGAAGATGATTGACCCACCATTTGTCACAATCGACATGGGTCATTTTTTTTCCATGTTCATGGATGACCAAGAAATAATTTTTTTTCCTTTTTATAACTCAGGCTATCTCTCGCACAACTCAGTTCTGGACTGAGTTCGAGGGATACTCGATTCTGGACAGCCGATAACTAATCCGTAGGAGCACGTGCAAACCCTCATATCCACATGCACCATGTAAAACTATGGGAGGTGGCCAACGGTGGCCAGAAACCATGATTGGGCCACCTCCATTGGACAATCATGACAGCTGGCATGATAGTCCAATTCTCAACCCAATTAATCTGATGATCGGGCCATTCAAACAAACGGCATTGAACATTATGGGTAATTTAATGAGTACATCCTCAAATTTAACTCCAGTAGGATTCCGTTCAGCCGTAAGATTGAACGCGAGAGAAACCGTGATTTGCACAATATTATGCTTTATTAATCCTTTGCATCAATTACATTATCAATCATGTTTCAGGCCTACGATGGGCTCAAAATCCTATCAAAGTAAAACTTGAGGATATGTTACTAGAGCGGATTGCTTTCAATTTTAACGATCCGCACAGTCAATAGGCGGGCCCCACGATGAGTTTAGCACATCCCATTCACGGGAAAAATGCGAGGGACCACTCAGGGATCCAGACTCCCGAGTTCGTATTCAGTTCTCTATGATCGAAGGCCACTTGGGACCCAAATGCAAAACAGGATGGGCTGAGTAGGAAATCTTGTGGCTAAGAGGTGGGTGAAGAATAAAGATTCAACCGCACAGACGGCTGTTATTTAATTGTCATGACATATTATCATTGCCTTATAAAATTGTTGCTACGTTTGTGAGGCTGGTTTTTGTGGCTATGGATCTAAAGGGGTTAATTCACCTACCTAGATATGAGAATATTTGTGCATAAAATTTCATCCCTATCAAACTTATATCTATCATTTGATGACTATATGATAGAAAAATGGGCACTTTATAGATTATTAGGTGGTCTCCAATATCGGTCTGATGTGTCAAACTTTTATCTACCATGGAACCTGTTCACGCCCCCTGTAATATAATGTTTGTTTTGCATAGTTGGTATACTTAGATCATAAAAACGATTGTATAAATTCTTATATTTAAAGTAGGGACCTTATCCTAGGGAGGAAAAATAAAAAAATAAGTAAATAAAATAAGAGGGGAATGCGTTTGGTGGGTCACAGCTTTGGAATTGGTCAAGCAGGGCCTAAATCTACAGATAATTTTGATTCCAACAGATTAAAAAATGATCATATATTTGAAAATTCAAAGGGGGAAAAAACAGGTTCTCAATATAGAATCTTCTTGTATTAGAGAGAGAGAGAGAGAGAGAGAGAGAGAGAGAGAGAGAGAGAGAGAGAGAGAGAGAGAGAACATTGGCTCACAATACAGTACTGCCAATGGTATGTTAAGAAAGAAAAGGCAAAATCATTCTATTTCATTCGATGTGGCCCACCTGTGATCAATACAAGCCATCGGCATTCAATTCAATTGAAGTTTTTATTGATGACATCTGCATAATTTAGCCTGACCCATTAATTATTGTTGGCCCAAACCCTATTTGAAAGTGTATATAAGTAATTGCTAATCAGCTTTGGATTGGGCTGGTGGGTCGGTAAAGGAATTGCCACACTGGAATGTAAGTGTAACTATTGCAGAATATCATTGAGTAGAGTGGATGTGGTAGTAGTTTGAACACAAGAAGCAAAAAAAAAGTGTTAGGATTGAGTGGCTCAATCTTCCTTTGGCTTATTAGGCTTGTGAGCTTCTTCTCTTTGAAAACAGGCCATCTGTACTCCATAAGGCTTAATTAAGTGAAGACCTTGATAGTGAATTCCAAATTCACGCATGGATCTCCACATGTTGGTTGCTCTAATCTAATCCCATTGTTCTTTTTCAATCCCATAGTTTTTATCTTTTCTTTTTTTTTTTTTTTTTTTTTACCAACACATGAAGAGCTTTTTATTTCATCATCAAATGTGCATCAACAAGTACATTCTGTTTAATAAAATCAGGAATGGAAAACCACCAAACCTCTATACTATCAGTAACCCATAGTTTAAATTTGAAAGATTAACAACTTGAGAGAGATTTCATTTTATGATGGCGCTGTCTTGCCCTTCCCTCTCTCCACTCAACCATATGATCAGACTACTATCAATTTGTGTCTAGACTTAAGAGTAGCAGGAGAGAACAAGAAGCAATATCAACCGTTGGTTGTCGAGGAAAGCTGCAGATATCACCAACCTTCTAATCATGGCCGTCCAAGTTAAGTAGTTTCATTTAACTATTATTTCATGATCTCATGTCCCTGAACTTGTTTATATCCATATGTGTCAATTGCTTATATATTGTCCTTAAAGAGCTTCCTATCTGCTTGTTTTGTATGTACTTAAATCATGTTTCTGAACCTTGCAACTCCACCCGGCTTGCATAAAAATCATAGAAGGGATATTAGGCCTTAGTGATCCTCAACCAAGTTCAAAAGCTGTATCCAAATTGCTGAGACCCGAACAATTATAAAAATCTTGAATTTCCTTAGGAATCGTGAATTATTGGTGGATTTTCAGAAGATCAAAATGCAGATGATCTCCACATAATTTGTGAATGCGATGAAATACAGATAATCATTAGGAGGTAAGTTGAATACTCATAATTAATCCCTTCCCCTGTTCTAACTTTGAGCAAATTTTCATTGGAGCTACTATTTTCATCCCATTTTTTTCAAACCCATCAGTTTTTGGTCTAAGGTTTGGCCTTAGAGTACTTAAAATGGCCAGCAGTTTTTCAGCTAAAGCCCATTAAGGGCCTGTTCTGGCATAATATTAATCCCACAAGACCCACAACTGTTAAAATAATTTAGGCCCATGGGATACCCTGTAGCTTCTTTTTTTCCCTTGTAAATACCCTGTAGCTTTGGCTTCTTCTAGAAAAACCAACTTAATCCAGCCTATGCTTGGTCCATCTGGAATAACTTCAACTTTACATATCATTATCATCATAGTTCGTTTGAACCAGAAGGAAGAAAGAATCAAAGCACATGCATCCAATCTGTCATGACAAATAAGCCAAAGTCGGCAAAGAAAGTTGTCTATCTTAGATTAGGATAATGAATGATTGCTTCCCATTTGCCCATTTGCTCCCATGGATTTAATTCCTAAGAATTCTAGGAAATGTATTCTTATCAAAGTAGCTGAAATTGAAGACACAAAGGTGAGTGTCCACAAATGGCAATCAAGTAACCTCCTCTTGGTGGAAAATGCCCCAACCATCACCCTCGTAAATGAAATCCCATGAGCAGTGGTAAGCACACTCGTTCCCATAACTCCACCCAGTGATCAATCCCTGGGTGGGCAGGTTTCTTCCACTGTTCCTAGCCACTGGGCCAACTAGCAAAAAATAATAATAATAAATAAGTCTTGTGGAACTATGTATCCCATCTATATCACCTTATTTTCTTCAACCCTAAACTTCTTTAATTTTCCTTTATTGAACACATTTTATCATGATTTCCTATAAACTCTTCAATATGGACAAATGGGCCTTTAAAGATTTATTTTTATTTGAATGCAGCATCTAGAAATGTCCTAGATAGCACACGCACACACGCACACGCACAAATGAATTAATTAATTAAGACATCAATTGACACTAGTATAAAACACTGCTATAAAACACGCTATATATTGCAAAATTATCGGTGCAAATGTGAGATATTTTAAAATAATATAATAAATGGCAGCAGGGTTCACTTGTGACTGATATATTGATTGTATATAACATGAATGGGTGTTAACTTATGCATTAAATCATTGTGTAAATCCTAAAAGCTTGAGTATTCTTATTTTTATGTCTTAGTTTGGAGGCAACATGATATCAAGCTCCATGAAAGTTTTTGGTTGATCAGCATCATCCTAACGTAAAATGAAAAGTCACCCTCAGCTGTAGTTAAGCTGTTTATGGACATGGGTTTGTACCAGCGTGTGAGTTTTGAGTTCTCCATCATCATCATCATCATATCCTTGTTCCAACTATGTTGGGGAGTTTCAGTTCTCCATGTAGTGAAAACAAAAGGGTAGAATGAGAAGTCATTAATAGGAAAAGATGTTATTGTCATAATAGACACAATTGAAGAAAGATGTCAATACAGGTAAAAGGCATACTGTTACCTCTATTGTAGTAACTGTTGGACTTGGAGGTATATATATGTTTGAGAAGGGGACAAATGCTAAACAGATATGTAAAGGGATTAATAAGGTACACCACAAAGCATATCTCTGATGTTTGAGACATTGATCAGAATGAAGTTTGTTGGAAGTGTATAATAATAATACCGCTACCAGGCGAAAGAGCTGAAAGGTAAAAGATCTTCAAAAAATAAAACTACATGAGGGCTACACAAGCGCCAAGTAAAACATCCAAAACCAGAAGTGTGGAAAAGCACCAAAGGAAAACAAACAGGAATGAAAACGTAACATAGCATATTAGTTATAAATTCATGTGGAACAGTAGAAGTGATGAAAATAAGAACAAGCTTGACTCTTTTCCTTAAATGGTTCTGCTTAAATAAATTTATAAGGATGCAGAATTGTGAGATAAACAGGAAAATTGTTCTGATTTTCAGAGCAACATACTATTACGTTGTTTGGTGCAACTTCTTTTTTTTTTTTTTTTTTTTTTTGAAGAAACGAGAAAAAATAAATGGATTTTCCTCTATAGAAAGGATTTCAATTTCTTATGGGAGGGGTAGGAAAGTAATATGCCTCTCTGCCGTGGAAATAGAAATCTGCGGAGCACAGAATCATCTCATTGCACAAACAAGTCCAGGAAGGAGAGCATTGGGCACAAACAAGTGAGATTTAATTAACAACCAAGGATATTGAAAAGTTTCTGAACTCCCTATATTAGCAACCACACAAGGGTTTCTTTTATCCTAACATTTAAAGATTCCACTCTTTCCAAATTGCTAAGGAATATTAGCACCCATAAGTCCTTGGGACATATCTATATCCATTAAAAAGAGATATCAATCGCCATGGATGTTCCATGGGTCTGCAAATATACAGAATGAGTAAGAGAGAGAGAGATGCAGCAAACTAAGCAAATAATTAAGGACCCAGTAATTCCTCTAATAAGACCGATTTAGTGTCTCGTTGTGGGGTTTAAAAAGTGGTGATCATGTAGAAAAGTCTGGCACTAAAGGCCTATTTATCTTTTCCATCATTTGATTTAGTGGGCTATTTATTATAGCATTTTTGTCCTTCTAAAGTCAGACCATAAGACTTGTATGTTAATAATTTTATGCCTTCAAAGTCATATCTACTTTGGATCAGTTGTCAACCAAGAGGTCATGAAAAATCAGATCAACCATTAAATTGAACAGTCCAAATGCTTCCTTGAACTCTGAAGTCACTTTCAGGCATCAGGATATCTAAAATGTTAATTGCTACTGTGTTTCTTGTATTCTATCTTTCTGTCAAAATTCTGTGCAAAAGCATTTTCACCTGCTGCCTTTGATAATCAATATTGGCAAGGTAATTTTGTGCATGTTAACATATTGTCAGTCCAAAGCTCAATTTCGATACAGAGAGCCATAGAAGTGTGCCATCAAGACAAGTTCGCATGACCCAGGTCCATGACCTAGGCCTATCAGAAACAAAATAAAATCATATATTTGATGGTTAAGGAAGAGATATCTCTCCACATGGGTCAATGTTATAGTTACCAATTTAGGAGATTTTGTACAGCTGCTCTTGGATAGTAGATTAATTGTAATTACTCTGTAATCCCCCTATTGTAGCCTTTAATTGGAAAATGCTGAGTTAAAAAATCAGGGTCAATCAAAGGGATGCAGACCCTTCACTGCACCATATCTCTCTTCTTTGACCCTGATATCAAGGTATCAGAGCACTGATTGAAAGGTTTTTTTTTTTCCATTGGCTGCATCATACCTCAGGTATGGGGTTCTTGTTGGAAGCCTTGCACTAATGCTCAAGACCAAGGATCAAAATAGCGGTTGCAGTGGGCGTAGCGGCTACTGGCGAGAACACTACGTAGCAAGCAATACGTAGTGGTTGCGGAGATACGTAGCGTTATAGTAGTATGAAATTTTTAAGTGGTCACAAATATTCGAATCTTTTATAGTAACCAGTCTTGTGTTTGTTTAGTAATTTGGAACCATGTAAGGGTAGGGATAACTTTAGGAAATGCTATTGAGGAGATAAATAGGAAAAACAATGTTTTAAATTGAAATTTCTTGGCTCTACAGGATTTTAGACCGCAACACCGCTATTTTCAAAATAGCGTAGTCCACCACTACTGTCGATAGATATGTAGCTATCACCGCTATTTTGAACCATGCTCGGGACTATTCCAAGTGGGCTCTTGTTACTTTGCTTGCTCAAAACTTATCTTGGTGCATCCATATCCTTGGGTTTCGGATTTGTTTATTTCAAAGCCTCATTAGAGTGCTCTGCAGATTTGGTTAAAAGAAGGGAGCCTCTATTCTCTTCGTTTGACCTTGCACTTGTTAAGTAGTTAATTTGTCACACCTTTAATGCCTAGGCATTTTGGGTGTATTGGTTAGCAACTTAAGAGCACTTGGCTTTACGAGGTTTTCTCTGGTTCTATCAATTTCTCACTTCTGCTACATCTCGACTCAATATCATATCCATTGCCAGCAAAGAAGAAATCCTCTTTTGGTGCATCTCGGCATCTTTTCTTCATCATGGGATCTCATCTTGTCATTACATCTTCATCTTGGCATCAACCCTTATATCAAATTTCTGCACTATTTGTCAACTGTGCACCTTGCAGTGTCAATTGGTATTGTTTATGGGCCCTCGATCAGCCTCTCTCTCACTAGTTATTCTACAATTTCTGGGATTTTTTTGGCTATTAGAGGTGAGTCTTCTCATCCAATCTCTGGTTCAATAGTGCCTTGAAGCTATTTTCATCCAAGTGTAGAATTTCTCATCTGAGTTCAGATTTCCAGTTTCCTTGAATAATTAAGTAGAGATTTCCAGTTTCCTTGAATAATTAAGTAGACAACAGTAGTTCTACCTGTTCTTAAATCATGGAGAAAAGTGAGATCATAACAGTCCAACTTAATGGGAAGAACTACATGGGATGGGCCTTTCACCTTAATATTTTGTGGAAGGAAAAGGACTTGGAGAGTACCTTGATGTGACTAACTTTAAAACCCACAGGTGAGAAATCCTTAGCAACTTGGACTCAAAACAATAAAAAAGTGGTTAACTGGATACTAAATTCAATTGAGTCTAATATTGCTCTTTCTCTGCAATCATTTTCAAAGGCCTCAGAAATGTGGAATCATTTGCAGAAACTATACCACCAAGTTAACAATGCTAGAAAAAACCCATCTAGAAACAGAATTGGCAAAGTATATACAAGGAGACAAGACAGACTAGGACTACTATAATGGCTTTCTTACTTTGTGGGATGAATTAGATACCATGGTGTTGAGTAATGTCCCAACAGAGTCCGTTTCATCTGTCATCAAGATACAACAGAATTCTCATATTAGTCAATCCTTAATGAACCTCTGACCCGAATTTGAGTCAGTTTGGGCTGCCTTGATGAATATGGAGGTCACTCCAGATCTAGATACTTGTGTCCAGGAGATTTTGAGAGAAGAAATACAACTCCAATCTCAGAACACTCTTAATGAGGAACCTAAGGCATTTGTTGCCCCTGCATCCGATACTATGGCTCTTATTTCTACTAAAGAAAAGCAAGTCCAGTGCTTTGAATGCAAAGGTTTTGGACATGTGGCAAGAAATTGCAAAAAGAAGACCTTTTGCAATTATTGTAAGACCTGGACATATCATTTCTGAATGCACTAGATGACCGCCTCGGAAGACTGACCAAGCTACACATTGTCCCACACAAAATCAAGTTGTTTTTCAAGCACACAGATTGCTGAGAATGAGACAAGTTCATCTCATTCCAATTCTATGATGATGACTCCAGAGCAAATTCAAGACATGATTAATGCTTTTGTCGCATCACCTTTACTTCTATGGGTGTATTTGGTCAGTACAATTCTCTTGCCTTATCTACTTCTATATCACCCTCTTCTTGGTTCATCGACTTAGGGGCCTCCAATCATATGACTTATGTGGAACAAATATCACTGACACAAAACCTTATACCGGAAATGAGCAAATCATTGCGGGGAATGGCCAACAATTGTCTATTTCCGGTATTGGGTTGATTGCTCTTGTGACTCCTCGGAACCAATCTCTTTCTCCATCCAATGTTTATTTTGTTCCACATTTATCTGCAAACTGGCTTTCTATTGGTCAAGTAGTTGATGACGGATACTCAATTCATTTTACCTCTTTTAGTTGTATTATACATGACCAGCGAACTCGGAAGGTAATTGGGACAGGGAGTAAATGTGGGCAGATGTTTTTGCTGGACGTCGGACTAAGATCTCTCTTTGCTTCTTCTAGATCTTTGAATAATTTGTGGACCATTTGGCATCGACGCCTTGGTCATTTGAATAATGTGGTTGTTTGGAACCTTCAGTGAATAAAAATATGCTTATACTTCCTTAAAACCTCAATGTGTTTCATGTTGCTTAAGCAAAAGTCATGTTTTGCCCTTTTCTACTCATTATTCAAGAGTCACTGCTTCCTTTGATATGATATGCTCCAATGTTAGGGGGATTGCACCTCAGTTCATAAGACTAGGTTATAAATACTAAGTCCCGTTCATTGATGATTGCTTGCATTTTACATGGATTTATTTCCTTCATTTTAAATCTGAAGTTTTGTCCACTTTTAGGAAATTTTATAACTGGGTGCAAACCCAGTTTAGTAAAATATCAAAGTCCTTCTATCAGATTCAGGGGGATAATATCTCTCTGCGGATTTTAATGCCTTTCTATCTGACAAAGATATCTGTTATGTGCACACTTCTTCTTTCACCCTATTTTCTTAAGAGTAAAAGAAAATTTGTAGGTTCACTTCGGGGGAACCTTGACCCTCCAATAACTTAACAAGAAGTTGCTAGAAGATGGGATCTCTGTTTCATCAATCTATGTCATCTTTAAATACAAGATACATGCATTTATAACTACCACAATTTGACCCACTCTCTATGACTAGTACCACAACTTACCACAATTTCATCCACTACTTACATTCCTACAAATAACTGCACCCATTACTCACACTCCTACAAATATGAAAACTACTACTACTCATAGTCAAACCAGCTAACTCCCCATGACTCACTACTTTCCCCAGACTCATGCAAGAACAACTACCCATACTTCATGGGTTAGCCCTCATAACTCTCCTACTGCCATATGGCCCCCACATAGGAATGATCATGCCTATGTAATGTAGGGCCACATCAGTATCATTCATAAAAAATCATGCCCCCACACTCCACGACAAAATGGGATGGCGGAGAGGAAAAGTAGACATATTCTTCAAACTACAAGGGCATTAATTATTGAATCAAAGGTTCCTTCTACCTTTTGGTGCGAAGCAATTCATACTGCTATTCACTTAATTAATCGACTTCCAACCCTCATTTTAAACAACATATCTCCATTTAAATCATTATTTAATTATCCACCTTATTCTCACTTACGCACTTTTGGCTATCTCTGTTTCGTTCATCTTCCTTCTTTAAAAAGAACCAAGATTTCACAAGAAGAAGCTAAATGTGTATTTTTGGGCTATAGTGATGAACATAAGGGTTTCCTCTGTTATGACGCAGTAGCAGTGTTTAGAAATTCGTTTCGGTGTTCGTTTCGGTTTGGTGGCCAAACTGAAATATTTTGGCCGATTCGGAAATTTGGTGAAATATTTTGGAAAAATTAAAAAATAATATTTATATAAAAAATATAAAGTGAATATTAAAACTTTAAATAATAGATAAAGTAATACATTTGATTTATTCTATAAACTATGGCTAGACCATTTTTTTTATTTTATATATGTGTGTTTGCTACAAAATGGCTAGATCCATTTTTCATTTTTTTTTTATATATACATATATTTGGTAAGAAAAGGATATATATAATATATATTGTAGGCCATTTACTTTTTTCCCTTCACTAGGCTACTGGCTAGGGAGTGATAATTATTAAAACTGGGACCCAGACTATGTATTCAATGGCTCAACCACTACTGTTGGTGCCTTAGTTAGCCTATTTATCAACTCAGTGAAACTATTTCGCATGTGGGCTTCATGGATTCGAAAGACCATCTTGATAAATATAAGAGGCAAAGTCCCTTTCGCGAAGCTTTCCTCGAAATACTTTCTAGGGCGAACAAAATGGAAGATAGAAAGAAGAAAACAGAGGAAGGCGAGAGAGGGAGAAGGCGACAGCGAGGCACGATGCCGAAGGCGATGGCGAGCAGAGACAGTGATGGCAATGAGATGTCGAGCAGCGACTGAGGCTTCAAACCAGGTACTCTCTCTCTCTCTCTCTCTCTCTCTCTCTCTCTCTCTCTCTCTCTCATCGAAATTCCAGATTTCGTCCGAATTGGTCCTAAATCTAGCCCGAATATTTCTCAGAGGGCAGTTCAGTTCGGTTCGTTTTCATGACCGAACCGAATTTGTTCAGAGATTTCGTCCGAGCTGAAACAAATCTTGTAACTTTACGCAGTAGCCCGAAGAACTCGTATTTCCTGTAATGTCATATTTCTTGAACATTTTCCTTATTATTCTCTTAAACAAGATTCTGGTTTCTTGGATGTTTCTTACCTTCCTTAGTTTCCTAGCACAACATCTCCTCCTATCATGAAGGTCTATAGCTAACAACCACAGCCTCCACCTATTGTAGCTCTTGCTCTCGATCCTTCACTATCGCCAGATTCTAATCATCAAGGTAATATTTCCCAAGATTTGCCGCCGCCGCCTGTTTTACCGTCTATCGCTTTTTACTTCCCTTGACTCTAGCTTTGTTCTTACTTCCTATTCACAGGCCAAAGATATACCTTGCTGGCAAGATGCAATCATAGAAGAATTACTCGCTCTCGAGAACTATGAGGCATGGGATCTGGTTCCTAAACCTACCGATGCCCCAGTTATTGGGAGCAAATGGGTCTATTCCATCAAGACAAAATTTGATGGGAGTTTGGATCGATATAGAGCCCGCCTTGTTGCTGAAAGATTTAAGCATATTAATATGGCATCGATTATGAAAAAACATTTGTACCAGTGCTAAAATGACCACCGTTCGTACCCTGCTAGCAGTCGTCGTTGTACGCAGTTGGCTTCTTCGGCAAATGGACATGAAAATGCTTTCTTACATGGGGACCTCCAAGAAACTATTTTTATGCAGCCAACACTTGGTTATGCTTGTTAATCATGTTTGCCGTTTGCCAAAATCACTTTATGGACTTAAACAAGCTCCACGTGCATAGTTTGACGAGTTTCGTGGTGCTATTCTTCGAGCTAACTTCTATCAAAGTGCTAATGATAACTCATTATCTATTCAACAGACTGTAAGTAGTTGCACTTTGTTGCTCCTCTACGTCGACAACGTGATCATTAGTGGAAATGATGCATTTGGCATTAGAGATCTCAAGGCATAACTAATGAGCAAGTTTGAGATGACAGATCTAGGTCTCTTCACCTACTTTCTTGGTTTTGAGATTTCTCGCACAAAAGATGGTCTTCAAATTCATCAAAAAATGTATGCAAAGGATTTGTTGTTGTTGCCCATTTGATCGGTACAAAGATTATTGATACACGTTTGAATGTCAAAATTCATAGAGGAATGCAATCCTCTTTTTTATCCCACATTGTAACGATAGCTGGTTAGCAGTTTAAAATACCTCACCATGACTCGTCTAGACATATCACATGCAATCCAGATTGTTAGTTAATTTGTGAGTAATCATTCCTCACAAACCACATCTCTCAGCGATGCATAGAATTCTACGTTAAATTCGAGGAAATCTTGATCAAGGCTTGGAAGGCCTCATGTGGAGTCCCTAGAGGAAAGGAGTATGGAACTTGGCCTTTTTGGCAGTCCTCTGGACTATTTGGAAGGAAAGGAACTCCAGATGCTTCGAAGGGGTTGTATCCAGTGATAGCTACTTGGTGGAGAAAGTGAAATTCTTAGTCGCTCTCTGGGTTTCCATTAGACCGTCTTTTAGAGGTTACTCTATCGAACAGATTATGTTAAATTGGAAGGAGCGGGCCTTTTCTTTTGCAGGGCCAATCTAGTTCTGTCTTAGGGGCTTTTCCTTTTTCTTTTGGGGTCTTTTTGTTCTAGCTTGTCAGTATACTTCTACTGGACTGCTTGCTTTTCTAATGAAAGTTACCATTCAAAAAAAAAAAAAAAAAAAAAAAAAAATCCTTGATCATAGATTGTTTCACTCTTTTGCTTCCTTTTTACGCCTCCATGGTTATGCAAATGCACTCTAGGCTAGATGCAAAGATAGTAGATCTACAACTGGTGTGTATGCTCCTAGGCACCTCCCTTATCTCTTAGAAGTGCAAAAAACAAGCTACTGTCTCTAAATATCATACCGAAGCAAAATACAGATCTATGTCTTTTGCAAGTAGTGAAGTGATTTGGCTTCGAAGACTTTTCTTCATGAACTTGGTGTTCCAATTCTTGGCCCTACTCCTCTCAATGATGATAATACTAGTGCCATACAGATTGCCAATAATCCTGTTTTTCATTTGTGTACCAAGCACATTGACGTCGACTGTCACTTTATACACTAACATGTTCTCTCGGGCATTATCAATTTGCCTCACGTCTCATCTCAAAACCAGTTGGCAGATCTCTTTACTAAGGCCGTGCCCCAACCTCGTCATGATTTTCTTGCATCCAAATTGATGCTCCGTACAAAACCACATCAATTTGAGGGGGAGTGCAGAAGTGTGCCATCAAGACAAGTTCACATGACCCAGGTCCATGACCTAGGCCCATCAGAAACAAGATAAAATCATATATTTGACGGTCAAGCATGAGATCTTTCTCTCCACATAGGGCGATGTACGGTGACTAATTTAGGAGATTTTGTACAATTGCTCTTATATAGTAGAACAATTGTAATTACTCTGTAATCCCTCTATTGTGGCCTTTGATTGGCAAATGCTGAGTTATAAAACCAGGGATTGTGCATGATCATCTGTGGATCCTCCCTGTCATGCATCAATCTCAAGCTTGAAATCAGGTAAAAAGAAAAAGATAATTGCACTATATGTGGTTGGCTATAAAAACTTGATAAACCTTGAGGATGAGTGAAACTCACAAAAGAGAACTCAATAACACCTCAATGAAGATGATGATAGGAATGTAGAAATCAGGAAGGATGCTTCCTGCCACAAAGAAATGTGTGAAACAAATGCAGAAAACAAGCATAGAAGAAAGTAAGGTGTTTTACATTGCAAGTACAGGCATAGGCAGAACGAAATGAAGGTATCACAAGAACAAATACTGATATAAAGTTGATTAATTATGATTTGAAATTATATCAATGATTAATCATCACAGATGAGTTTGTCAAAGGTTAAAAAAACCACAGTTGGATGGAATGCAGATTGCGGATATAGTTTATCTTATTTTTTAATCTGATGGACAGCCATTACATCCATGCCAGGATGAAGTGCCAAAGGTGCAGTAGTAAGGGAAAAGAAAAATGCACACCGAAAGCCACGTAGCCAATTGATTGATAATATTTCATTTGTCGCAGAACATTTAGACCCCCCTTTTCTTCTTTGGAAATTGCTTTCAAACCGTGTACATGAATATGTTGTGGTATTGTGATTGACCTTTTGCCCATACATCAGCCTTCTCATAATGAGAGAGACCACTTCATCTTTAAGTTGGAAAGTCTCAAAGACTGCTACATCTTCAAGCTAAGATCAAATTTTGAAAACAGCAGTCATCCTTATCCTTCAGGCTTGATTTTGAAATTACCACTTATCATCGTACCTTTGGCTTGATTTTGAAATTTACACGTTCTTATTTTGAACTTGTCCTACATCAGAAAACATATAGACTCTATTATATTCATCAAATTTCTCATACATTCTTCCTGTTTTGAACCATGTGGTGGCATAGAATAAACCATGAACTAGCAAACAATGGGGCAAAACATAAGATCAAGAAGAAAAGATTTTATTTTGCACCTTTAAGTAACAGAAATACATCATACAAGTTATATATGGTATACCATATATGCATTCATGTATATGAAGGTCAAAATCAGTATTTGGTTAATCCAAGACCTTAATAACTTTCTTCTGGTTCTCTTTCTCCATGTCTTCGTCTTCCAACGCATCTCCATCATCATCATGTATCAAAGTCGACCATCCCAGACCTAGTCAAAGAAGATGGCATCCCAACACAGATCCCACTCTTCTTTTGAAGGGCTACAGCCTTGAGTTACAAAGGTATTACCCCATTTAAAGAAATAATGATGAGGTTTTGCTTCACGTTAGCTGCATAATCTCACAGTACATGCCACTGCTTGTGCCCAAAATTTCAGCCTTGCTTTCACTTCTTCAGGATTGTCACCTGCAAAATATAAGTCCCAATGAGCATGGATCAGATACACATTAAAATTCCCAAACTCCCAATGTCCACGAAACCCATTAAAATTCTATCAAAGACTCTTCTGTTAATGAAAATGCAATGCAAAATCGAAACAAACTTCCCAATCATACTTGCACCCAAAAAAAAATCGAAACTTTTCACCATCCAACAAATAATTGAAACCAGAAGACAAAACCCATTCTCAGATTATCTAACCAAAACTCCCAAAACCCATTGAATTCTCCAATGAATGAAAACCCAAATCAGCATACCAGGACTAGAAATCCTCCAATTCGCCATAGGACTGGAAGCCGCCCCAGAAGAACACGACTCCGTGGAGACCGCATCATTCTCAGAAGAAGCTTCCGGAGATCTCTGCTGCTCATCCAGGAACCTCTGGCTCATGGAGTAGCAGAGCTCGAGCGCAGGCAAAGTATTGCAGAGCTCTGGAATCTCTTCGTAGCTGAATCCAAACCCCAGATCCAAACAACCCTTGAGCTCATCAAGATCATCTTCCGTGAGGCTTCTCGTCCTCGAAAACCACTGATGTTGCATCTGCATCTCTTCTCTGCCGTCCGTTTCGAGGTACCCTTCGAGAAAGATCTCGCCTTTCTTCTTCTTCTTCGACCAAGGGTCGTCGTTGGGGCGCGTTTGGATGGTCTCTTCCAAATCGCAATTTGGGGTAGGGTTTTGAACAGAGATGGAAGATTCCATTTCTGAATGTTTTTTTTTTTTCGCTCTGTTTTGGTTCTCGCCGTCTGTGCGAGGGGGAGGGAAGTGAGAGAATTTATAACGGGAAGAAGAGGAAGCATTGAATGAATGTCATGTGTATATGTATATATGTATGTGATGGTATATATGTACATGAACATATGATGGAGTAGCCATCTGACAGCTGTAATTTGTAGGAATGACAGGGACTAGTTGATGAATGGACAAGGTTGGGTCCCACACAAGAAAGTGAAGTTGGACTGTGGGGCCGTTCATGGGCTTTTAGGATAAGGTGTACAATATCATGATGAGTTTCTTAAATTATAAAAGAAATTTTGACAATATTGTATACCTAACATTTGCCCTTCAATGCATCAGACTTTTAAAACAATTCAGAAGGTAGCGTTGTTCGTGCGTTATTTTAGGGCAGTGAGATGTTGCACTATTTGATATCTTACATATATATATATATATATATATATATATAGGTTAGGGCACAATTTCCCTTCGCTTGTATTTTTTTTTTAGCCCCTTTTGTTGTACAAACATTAAACTATAGTTGCAGATTGGGCTAGGTTTTAAATTTATGACTTGGGGCCATTGATTGGAAGAGTGCTTGTGTCTAACTTTTTCAGATCTTAAGGCCATTGAAATTTCATTTTGAGGGTACGTTTGTTGCATTACCATGCATTGGAATTAAATACATAGGGTGGTTAGAAATAAAAATTAAAAGTAAATTACTAAAAATAAACATCAACTACTGTTTTTTAGGGTAATAGAATAAAAAAATCTAGTATTTGATCTTATTTTTAAAAATTTATCCTTGATCTTCATTTTTAACTACTCTATTTAATTCTTATGCATTTTAATATAGGGCTATAAATATTTGGATCTAAGACTCAGATTAAAAGATGCACTCATGCTTTACTTCGGGTGTGGGACTGAAAATCTGATGCATTAAAAGTAGAGAAGAGTTTGGGTATAATCATAAGCTCCTTCCTAGTAGGTTAAAAGAAAAAAAACATAAACCCCTTATATATTCAAATGGTCTAAACCTATTGGTCCATCTTTCCCTCCCACATTGATCAATCTAAACCGGTGGCAGAGGATAGCCTCATTTAACTGCCACTGGCCCAAGTTTGACACCCATCCAAATTTTGATAGGACCACAGTCTCCCACACATAATTTGACACTCCATTATCTTTGTATTTAATGAGATAGTATTGGACATTGAGGACTTAGGATTGGACATTGTATCTGCCAACACAGTATCCTGTGTGATTGGATGATTACCATTTTCCTCACGTCACAAAATCTTTTCAAAGCGTTGCTTCTGCAACATGTTTTGGGTAGGCCTCACATGATGGGGCGTTCTTAAAAGCCAGAAACAGTTTTGTCATTCTTGAATGTAAGTCATATTATGATCTTAATCAATTATTTAATCCTGGTGTCTGTCGTTCTGTAACCACACTAATAATCTTTATTCCAAAAGGAGAAATTTTCAAAAAGGTATAAAATACTTGGTTCATTTGACAAAAATGCAATAGTATAAAAGTTTTTCATAGTCTTTTCAATCAGTTGCGTCCATTAAGTTCTTTGTGAAGCGACAAGAATACCCTTCCTTTATAATAGGTGATTTTTTTTTTCTTAACTTCTTTCCTTTCTAAAACTGGCCATTTTGATTTTTATAATCACAATTAATCATCTAATGAAGCTAGTTTGTCAGTTATTTTTAACAATCCACGCATAAAGGTAGTTAAAGTGGGCCCCAGTGGGTCATTTCGGTCGGAGCGATTATTTCTCTTGAACGATTTATTAAAGAAAAATTTTGAAATATGACATTAGGCACCACATGTTATTTCAAATAGTTTATATTAACTCGTCAATTATGTTTTTATGACATATTGACTGCTAAAAATTATTTTTTTTCTAATTTCTTCTAATTAGTTTACATTTATATGGCAGATCGAATCACCTCTATGCTAAGTCCTAGTCTCAGCCCTCAGGTGATTTGGACTCAATATGTTATGGACAATCGATATATTCCTCTGCTTGGTAACTTCTATGCTTGGATAAGGCTCGGATTACAGGAATAAGGATTGCCACAAAATCTTCTATCACTGCTTGGGGATAAGTACAAATTCAGCTCTCTTTTCTTCCATCAGTTGAAAAGATGGGAAAACACAGATTAGATTTCACACCAACACAAAGTTTAGCAATACTGACTAAAAAATATATCCTGTCTAGTGATGGTGATTATGATAACTTTCTTCTTTGGTCAGTTCTTTTAAAACTGATATATGGGTTATCCAAGGTTCTGTGGAATTTTGTTAAACCAGTGGTTCACCATTTACATCATAACTATTTATTACATTTTTAAAATTAGAAATCTAAAACTATATTTTGGAGCAAAGAAATTATAAAAAATGAAAATTATTATAAAAAGTTAATGACCTCGAAAGCTGTTCTCTAGATTTGGGTTGGGATGTTTTCTTCTAATCTTATTCATTAGTTGGTTCAACCTACAAGCTTATGAGTCACTCATCAATTTCTCCACTAGCCAATACCTTAAATAGAGGAGGAGATTTTAAGTAAATCAGGTCATTTCCATCTCATGACTCAACTAAAGTGGCTTTGAAGTAATAACATCAAGCATTCACCTTGAGTAAATGAATAATGATATCAACTCAAGGTGTTGACTTGTATGGCTCAATAGAAGCCGGTGATATTGAGTAAGAAGTTAATAGTCTTTGTTGACCGGACTCCGGTACCATCGTTGTTCTACTGTGATTAGAAGTAGTCTGTCATGGGTGATTAGAAGTAGTCTGTTCTGGATGTACTCCTCTTCCGATTGATAGTAAAACTCTCCCGTCTTCTCCCATGGACGTAGGCCGAAAGCCAAACCACATAAATCTCCTGTCTTATGTGCGTGCTTGATCTTCTCCTAGGCCCTAGATCACAACACAAGGGAACATTGTTTTATTTTTTTTAAATATGAGCAAGCATTATTTACATTAGAAAAAAAAATATATGAACATATACAACTAGGCAGCTACACGTTTAGTGAAATATTGTTTATAATTTACGGGGGTTAAGCCATGAAAATGATCAGATCTTCCGCAGCTAGTGATGAATCAATCTCCTTAGAACAAATAAGAATGCGGCTTGGATCAGACCAAACTTAAGCTTGCATGTTTCTCTGGTATGAAAATATGATTTTGACAGGGCGTTTTTGGGTTTGTACTAGAGTTAGGCCTAAGCTTCAATGATTTGAGTGACAGTGGCCAGGCCTCAAGATTTAGCCTGAATCATCGTAAAATCAAAGTTTATATATGGGCCACCTGCTCTCCTTATTGTGAGCTCACCGTGTTCAAACACCTTGTGATCAATCTGAGTGGAACATAAAACAGGAAACCCCACATTTTATGATCAATCCGAGTGGACCACAAATACGATTGTTTGATTAACAAGTTAGGATGATGATTTGAGCCCCCGTTGTGGGGGGCGGGGCGGGCGTGGATGCTAACAATAATAGGAGCATTTTCTCATATTTGAGTGTTTCACAGATTTAAACCGAAGACCTGATTAGCAATGACCCATTTAGATCAAAGTATGGGTTTTAGTACTGATACCAGATATAGACAAAAGCATGGAATTGAGCCCCAAGAAATGCATACAGGTGGACTCCAGAGAAGAATGAACCCTATCGATTTGCAGCCCAAAAATTGAATGATTGATAAGCCTAAGACAGCATGTCAGAGCTAAACGATTTCCAAATGGTCCAGGCAAAAATTTGACCCGGTGAAATGGACTTATGTGACTTGAGGGGAGTGTTTTATTTGGCTGTAAATGGATCTTCAAGAACCACACACAATCTTTTCACCCAAAAAAAAAAAAGGTCAAGCAGAGCACTATCTTGGACACAAGAAATTGTGTCATATTGGCAGGTGGAACATCATTTCTGAAGGGATCCGATTGGAACCCACAAGTATGGGACTGATGGTTCATGCTCGTCCACAGAGTTATCTGGGGAGTTATCTACTGATCAGTTGGAGAAATGGAAACGTGAGACTCATTGCAGGACATGGCCCCACAATATATGGAGATGGTTTGTGGATTTAAGGGTGCCACTAGTACTAGGCAGACACTGGACCATCATGGCCCATGTGAAAATGCAAGATTTTGACGCATATATGCTTACTTTTTTTAATAGAATATATAAGAATTCATAGTCAAATGACCTCAATCCAAGAATAACTAAAGAGGTCAGATGTGGGGGGACCCAAAGAAATAGTTGGATTTCGGGTGCGCACACACGAATTTCATGTGGGTTTTGGACTCAGTATTTCATGTGGGTTTCGGAAGTAGAACCAAGATTTCATTTGTATTTTGGAAGTGGATCTAGGTCCAGCGGGGGCAATTGGCCAAAACTATGTATGTAGGTCCGCCCTTGTAAGGTAGCTAGCAATGAGACCTTAACTTTTCTAACATTTGATTCACTAGGGTGATGAATGGTTATTTACTCCCTCTCCCCCCTTATTCGATTTCTTCTAAAAGGGAGATTATTTGATGGTTGTCCTTAGATCTTCACTCCTGATTGTTAATTTTTAACCACTTATAGAAATACAAATTGTTAGAATTCCACGAAATTCAATTACATGAACCTTTTTTCGGTAAAATACATGAAACAATATTTGATGACTGGGAATGTAAATTTTAAGAATGTCTCATTATCATTATTACTATTAAAAAGTTTTGAATTTTCTCTTGATCCCCTTTCTATTTGGATCCAAGATTGGAAAACTCATGAAGCTCACGTCAATTGTGGGTCAGCCCATTTAACTAACTGGCTGAGCCAAATATATAGAAGTTCGGTTTTGAGTTTAGTTATAGGCCAAAGAAAGCCCCGACTACAAAACTATTAAACCATCATGTTATTAACACTGGTTTAGATGTGTGGGACAACTTTAATCGGACTCATTTAAATGAAATATGTGGTCAACCCAACCTAAAACCCTTTTTATTACGAGTCAGATTTGTTTGGGTCGTGTTCAAAGCATATAGAATGCGGGTCAAGTTATGCAGGACAGATGTGAGGTGACTTTACAAGTTAGATCAAATTTTGCCACCCCTACTTATATTTTTAAAGAATTCGTGTTGCGGATCATAAGAGGTCATCATGCTCCATGCCACACATGAAATGAGGGTGTAAAGTCAAAGCATGTCAGGACATGAAAATGCAACAACGGCGAGACTCTTTTTTGCTATAGTGAGAAAGGCGGACAAACCTAGTACGATCAGGACTCTATTTTAGAGTTTGCAAAGGGACTTCTTCTCTGATTGGATTATTATTAGGAGTCTTAAGCACGAATTTGGGGTTATAAATTAAGTGTTTCTCACAACCCAAAGAGACACAGATCATCATCTCTCAAGTTTTGAATTAGTGATCTAATTGAGAGAAATTTTCTCTAGAGAATTTTGAAGAGTTGTGCTGCCAAGTACTCTAAAGAGTCAGGTTCTTCTGCATCCTTTGTAGAAGATCATCTTCTTGCATAGAAGATTTGAGGAGTCAAGCGATGGATTGAGTCCATTGCAATCAACGGTGTGAAGTCGTTGAAGCGCGAAGCAACATAAGATAACATCAGTCCTTAGGTAGGGGATATCTAGGGAGGAAATTTGAGTTTCTTGTAATTGCGAGATTCATAGTATTCGATTTGATCCAGTTCAGATCTGTGGTTTTGCACCTGTTAGGGTTTTCCACACAAAATCTGGTGTCCTTATGGTGTGTGCTTGTAATTTTATTTCCGCTGCATATTTATTATTATTGCACACTTTTTAGCTGATTTATTGAGTGGACCAATCTAGTGATCTCAAACCCCTAAACTTTCAATTGGTATCAAAGTGGGTTACACTAAGTTGTTATGTTTGATCCAAAGATATTTCTAAAATGGTATTCAATCGAGAAGGGACATCAACTTCAAAGTCCCTTTTGCTAAATGGTTCTAATTATGCATATTGAAAGCAAATGATGATTGGGTTCCTTAAGTCCATCGATGATGATGTTTGGGATATTGTTGAGGATGGCTACTCCATACCAAAAATTGTGGCTAAGGGATAAACGGTTCTTAAACCTAAAGCCCAATAGACTAAGGATGAGAAGTATGCCTTAAATTATAATAACAAGGCGATGAATGGAATATATAATGGAGTGTCTGCTGAAGAGTTCCGTAGGATTTCCACTTGTAAAATTGCAAAAGAAGCATATGAAGTCTTACAGACAATGTATGAGGGTACAGACACGGTGAAACAATCTAAATTGCAAAGGCCGACTAAAGAATTTGAAACCATTGTGATGGAAGAAGATTAGACATTCGATCAATTCTATGCTATGCTAAATGATATTGTCAATTTTGTTTTCATTCTGAGTGAGAAAATTCAAGAAAACAAGATTGTCAAGTAAATTCTAAGGTCTCTACCTTCGAGGTTCAATTCTAAGGTTGATGCTATTGAAGAAAATAAGACTCTGTATACCCTCAAGGTAAACCAGCTGGTTGGAAATCTTCAAACCTTTGAAGCAAATCATTTGGATAAAAAAAAATCTAAAGAGAAAGGTATTGCTTTGAAAACTAACAAAGAATCAAGAAAAAAGCTTGAAAAGGAAATTGAGTCTGATTTTGAATCTGAGGCTGAAGATGATATGGGTGAATCGTTTAATTGCTTCAAGAAGTATATGAAGTCAAAACAAGCCAAGTGGAAGAGTTCTAAATCTAAGAAGAAAGATTCTGGGAAATGAACTAAGTGTTTTGAGTGCCAAGGCTATGGTCACTATGCGAATGAGTGCACTAATAAGAAAAATGGAACAAAGAAAAAGGCTCTCAACACAACTTGGGATGAAGAGTCATCATCAGAAGAAAAAAAAGATCCTTCACTCGATACTTCAAAAAATGTGAATGGCAAGGTTGTGGCTTTCATTGCTAAGTCTCTGTCTGACAATGATACTGATGAAGATCATGATGATGAGATGTCAGATCAAGAGAAAGATTATGAAGAGTTGTACCATACTATATATGCTGATTGCGTCAGGATGACAAAGTATGGAAACAAGATTACTATCAAGTTCAAGGCTGCTAAAAAAGAAACTTCTGCATTAAAGATTGAATTAGAGCAGGCGCTTAAACAGGTTCATCTTTTGGAAAGTCAGAAGAGCTGTATAGCTGAAATTTGACTACTGGGGGTCAAAAATTCAAGAAGGCTGAACAAGAGATTGAGACTTTGAAAATAGAGTTACAGAAGGTGAATTCTGAAAATCAGGACCTGCAAGGAAGACTGAAGATCACTCTGTCTGAGCTAGAAGTCAAACATGTATCTCTGAACAAGATGAACACTGGTTTGAAGATTCTTACAAACATCTTGTGCAATCAGAAGTCTCCTTTTGACATAAGCGGTCTCGATTATGATCATGGTGCATCCACTTCAGGTACTATAGGTAAAATAATTGTTGTTTCAAGTGTTACACATACTACTCCACATGTTACACATGTTGCTAATGTGTCGAGTAGTTTCAAGAAAAATAATGCGTCACGCGCTGCATGCACATCCACGTGTCACCATTGCGGAAAGAAAGGACACATTCGTCCCCATTGCAAAATGCCGCAAAGTCTACCTAAGATCAAGCAATGGCAGAAGAATTTTTCTCCACCCATGACTACTCCAATTTAGGTTAGAAAATGTGATTTGCATAATGAGTTTACCATACTATGCTGAAAGATCAAACTACACAAATGTGGGTGGCTAATTATAAAAAGCCTTGATCAAGGAGGTCAAGCTCTATAACACCTGTCCCGAGTTAATTAAGATTAACTCTAATTAATCAAGATTAATGCTAATTGAATGTGTTTTAAGGAATTAATGTGGTTTAAGGGCCAAATTGAATTGAAATTGTCTCAAATGAGCAATGTGAGCTAAATGATAAGGTAGTGAATGAATTGAATTGCTTTTAGGCTTAGATTGAGGGATACGAGGACTTTTTCGTAAATACGGATTTCTACGTATTTCGTCGAATACGGAGACTTTTGATACCTGCACGTGTATCTCGAGTAGTATGTTAACTTCCGTAACTGTAGCGATTCCATTCAGCATGAATTGGTTCAAATGACCCTTCATTTGACTTGAATTGTAATTAGTGGAAGAGAGAGGGACTTAATTGCAAAAGTGGGCTTATTTAGATTGAGATGAACTCCTTTGAGTTCATTCTCTCGTCCATTCCCAGCACAGCCCTTTCTTTCTTTCTCTTTCTTTCTCTTCTTCTTCTTTCTTCCAATCTCTTTCCATCAAGTGGATTTTGGAAGCTTGACAAGTGAATTGAAGAGGATTCTTTATCTTCATCATCTTCTCCATCTCCTTCCTTATTTTCTTGAAGTTGGAAGCTTGAGAAAAGGCTCAAGAATTCCCTCAAGAGACTACAAGTAAGTGTTGTAAGTTGGATTCAGTACTTCCAGGTTCTATTCATAGAGTTAGAGTGGTTTTTGGTGCAAGGAACTCATAAGAGTTCTATCTTGTGGATTGGTTTTTGGTTTAGGTTCAAGAGAGGGTTTCAAGAAGAGGATTTTCACCTCAAATTCGAGTTAGAAGAGGAGATTCTTGCTAATTAATCTCCAAACAAGGTAAGTGTACTCAATTCTACTGATTTCATATGCTAATAGACTTATTGGAACTCAAGGAGTTCAATTCCAGAAAAAATTCTGTTCAAAAATTTTCTGAACATTCTAGAGCAATTCAGTCAGCTGACAGGCTAACCGACACCTAACCGACCACCTAACCGAGTTGTATGAGATCTCTTTTGAACTCTCTGGAATTGGAACCGAGGGACAGTCGAACCGAGTTCGGTTAGCCGACACTGTAGGTTCGGTCAGCCAACATCTGACCGACGGGGTGACCGAATTCATTTGGGAAATGTCAAGAAATTGTATAAGGCAACTGAGCTTCTGGAAAGCCGACTAACAGAGTTCGGCCAGCCGACATCCAGAGCTCGGTCAGCCGACAAGTGACCGACAAGGTGACCAACATTGTTAAGGTTCAGGATTTATTTCTGAAATTTTCTTAAACCTTCATGGGTGTTAGCTAAGGTTATGTGAATGTAAATTTCATGAAAAGTGATGTCATCTAAAATAACACATACATTACATAACGAACGTTTCACCTGAATGTGGTTTTAGGAAAATTTACTTGTTTAATTGTTTAATTGTTTCTGACTTGAGTTGGCTTGTCCTCTCACGTCCAATACTGTTGTGTTCCTCTTTGAGCTACCATTGAATGATGTAACGAATTAATGAAGTGAAATGAGATGAAGTGAAATGAATGAATGAACCAATGTAATGAATTAAAGAACAAGTCTGATGCAGTAGATGGAGCGTTCCGGAGCTCCGTGGTGATGCCGGTGATCTTTGATCAAGACACTGGTAAATTTCACACATTTGAAAAGTCACTTAATAAGGTGTCTAATATGGAGTGAAATGAGTCTTTCTTAAGGCTAGGTCATGAATGGTGTGCCCTTCCGCCCATGCCCTTGAGGACAACGAAAAGTCACTTGATAAAGTGTACGTAATGAAATTGAATGCTTCCTTCAGGGAAGAACTAAATGAATGTAATTGTTATTGATTTAAATTATTTAGAATGATTGGAATTGTTTAGAATTGCTGACAAATTGTTATCATAGAATTTGGTATACATTGTTGAACCGTCGTGTTCACAGTGTTATTATGACATTACAGGCCAAGTTGCCTGTCCCGATCTTGCAGAGGTCGCGTCGACAGCGGAGGAGGCCAATCCGTTTCCCTCAAGAGGACTGAATGAGTGGTCGTAGATCGAGAAGCAATCACATTAGAACATTTTGTAATGTTTTGAGTATAGATTCATTTTGGATGTAAATAGGAGTCACCTGCATTGTATTGGAATATGCAGGGTTGACTTAAATGTAAATAGGAAATGAAATGTGTAAATAAACTTTACTTTTATGTAAAGTACTTGTATGGTTTATATTCATTGTCAATGTATTTATATAATTCCGTAGAATATACATTTGACAGGTATGATTGTAAGATCCCTTGTGAATTTCGTATTAACTTCGGTAATGCGAGATTTACGGGAGTAAGTATGCAATCGCGACTCGGGGTTTGGCCATGGTAACCCTAATCTCGGGCCCGGGTCGTGACAAGCTCCCACCCCTAGTGCTGATATGAAAATACATTCAGGAGGAGTTGCAATTGAGGAGGAGCTACTGCATCCAAATTGACAGAAGATGCACAATGATATTTGTTTATCAATTATGGACAAATACAAGGGAGAAAAATGAAGCTAGGGGGAGCGTTACAAGCCAAGGCAATTTAAGATCTGAAAAGTTCAAGCAAAGGCAATTCAAGATCTGCCGTGCTGATTTTTTTTTTAAATTCAATGTATTTTGGGTTTTTCTTTTGGGTAGGTCATATTGTATTGTTCTAAGAAGATTTATCCAAGAATTGCCAAAAGGGGGATATTGTAAAGTCAAAGCATATCAGGATATGAAAATGCAACAACGACAGAATGTGGTCTCGCTATCATGGTACATAATATCGGCCGATACCAGCTCATATCAGCCCATACCGAGCCGATATATTCACTGCAATACTGGTATCGGTATCGTAGGGAATATATTGCCAAAATATCGGGCTATTTCAGCCGAGATGAAGTTCATCTCGGGAGAGCCGATATCTCGGCCAATATTTTCCAAAATATCGGCTGAAATGATTTAAAATGAGGAAAACCCTACTTTTTCTAAAATTTTCCCCAATTTTCCTCTTCTTCTCGTCTCCTCTCATCTCCTTACGCCTTAGGGCAGTAGCCACACTCCATCACACATCCCTCTTACATCTTTTCAAATCCTACATCTATTTCTTAAAGAAAATATTATTCAAGATAAGAGAAAATCAACTTAAAGCATTTTATTATATGTTTTTTGTTTTTTATTTTTAGATGAAGCATAGAAATCATTGGGTTTGTCACTTTGGTTGTGTTCTTCACTTAGAAGTTAGATCTACATACTTTTATGCTAGATCTACTAATACACATGATTTTGAATTTTTTTTCCAATTTTTTTATTTTCGGATTTTTTAATATTTGAATTATAATATATCATTTTTTTGGAATTTCATCATAAATATGTTCTTTTAATGATTCATGATCATTGTATGGTGCGTAAATGATTGATCTACTTACTTTTATGCTAGATCTATATATTTAGTATTTTGAAAATGATTTTATTAAATCTTGATTTTTTCTAAAAATAATTGTTGTTACTTGTTAGAGTATTTATGATACCAAAGGCTTATTAATAGTGCGTAGATGATAGATCTACATCTACTCATAGTCATAAACATGATTTAGATTTTTATTTTAATTATTTATTTTTGAATTTTCTAATATTTGAATTATAATATATCATTTTTTGGAGATTTCATCATAAATATGTTGTTTTAATTATTCATGATCATTGTGTGGTGTATAAATGATTGATTTACAAACTTTTATGCTAGATCTCTTGATTTAGGAATTTGAAAATGATTTTATTAAATCTTTATTTTTTTAGAAATAATTGTTCAAGTGTATTAAACTATTAATAGCTAATGCCATGATACTTTCTTTAACTACCAAAGGCTTATTAATAGTGTGTAGATGATAGATCTACATCTACTCATAGTAATAAACATGATTTAGATTTTAATTTTAATTATTTTATTTTCGGATTTTCTAATATTTGAATTATAATATATCATTTTTTGGGGATTTCATCATAAATATCTTGTTTTAATGATTCATGATCATTGTGTGGTGTATAAATGATTGATGTACATACTTTTATGCTAGATCTATATATATATATATATATAGGAATTTCAAAATGATTTTATTAAATCTTCTACTTTTTCTAAAAATAATTATTGTTAGAGTATTACTATTACATGAATTTCTTATTTTATAGGAAGTTAGGAATAATGGTGCATGTCATAGATCCGGCATGGAGCCATGGTGAAGCAATCGGAAGCAAAAGTAAAGTAAAATGCAATTATTGTGGACGAGTGCTCAATGGGGGGATTACCCGATTGAAACAACGTTTGACACATGTATCAAGACAGTTGACAAAATGTCATAAAGTGCCACCAAATGTGAGAGCTAAAATGCAGGAGCTCATTAATGCATCTGCAAAAAAAAAAAAAAGTGCAAGCAAGAAGAAGAACTGAGGAACTTGATGCATGCAGAGAATAAATATTTGGTTCCTCCGATGATGATGATGAAGATCCGGAAATGAGGAGGGCTAGGAGAGAAAGTGTGAGGTCACATTAGGAGGAGGAAGAGAGGAGAAGAATGCAATATGAAGCAGCCGCTAGAGGTAGCCAATATGAGCAAGGTGGTGGGTCATCCAGACCAGGGGGAGCGAGTTTGCGTCGGGCAGTTAGTCAAAAACAACCCCGTGGACGTGAAGATCCAGACATTGAGGAGGTTGAAAGACCTCCTACACATGCATCACATACGCCGGATGTGGTGGGGCCAACTGACCCATTTGCTTATAGAAAACCAACTTCAGAGCAGCCTGGTATCATGAAAGTTCTAAAGGGAAAGTTTGGTAAAGCAAGAGAACATCTAGTGAGAGCTACTGGGAAGTTTTTTTTTGGATGGAGGCATCCACCCAATAAGGCATTCTCTCCTCATTTCACCACCATGTTAGATGCAGCTGCAGAACATGGTCAAGGTATAAAGGCACCCACCCCTTATGAGATTGGGCATGTCTGTGTTGAGAAAGAGTATGAAGAGTTGCAGGCTTGGGTGCAAACTTTCAAATGGGCATGGAGGGAAAGAGGTTGCACACTAATGTGCGATGGGTGGACAACCATCACACATCGTCATCTCTTGAATTTTCTAGTCTACTCGTCTATGGGCACGGTGTTTATCAAATCAGTTGATGCAACTGATTACATCCAAAATGCAAAATTTATTAATGGGTTATTGAATGAAGTGATTGAAGAAATTGTGGTAGATTGTGTAGTTCAGGTTGTTACCGACAATGCTGCAAACATGAAGGCTGTAGGAATGTTGCTTATAAAACAAAGGCCAATGATTTTCTAGTCTCCATGTGCAGCACATTGCCTGTATTTAATGCTTGAAGATATTGCAAAAGGAAAAGTCATTGTGCAAGTGATTGGTAAGATAAAGAAGATCACCAATTTTTTTTTTATCAGTCATATAGACTCATTTCCATGATGAAAACATATACAGACAACCATGAACTACTGCGGCCTGACATCACTAGATTTGCCACCCACTTCATTGCCATCGAAAGTATTTACAAGTACAGAGAAGGACTTCTCCAATTGAGAAAATCACATGAGTTCAAAAATTCAAAATGGGGAAAAAGCCAAGTCCCATTACAGAAGAAGTATGTAAAATAATTGAGTCCAACAAATTTTGGCCTCATGTGAAGGGTGTTTTAAATGTTTTTTATCGCCTAATAAAGGTTCTTCAATTGGTTGATAACGATGATAAGTCAATAATAAGCTTCTTACATGAGGCCATGGAGAGATCAAAGTTGGCTATTCAAGCAGATTGTAGATATTATAAAAAGTATTAGAAGATCATTGACGATCGATGGGGACGACAATTGAAACATGACTTACACACTGCTGGTAAGTGAAGGCTATTTCCTTTAATACTCGAATTGTTGTATTCAATTCTCCTCACTATATTAATTTATCATTGACTAAAATTCTTTGGTTTTACACTTTTACAAGATACTTCTTTAATTCACAATTTATGGATGGACACATACCTGTTGAAATCCATTTTGGACTAAAAAATGTACTTGAAAGACTAGCAGAGTATACAGATGAAGCAATTTGGGCTACTAATCAGGTAGGCAGTAGGCTAATTAAGGGAAAAAGTATATAACATTGTGAGTTCCCTAATTTATTTTTCTATGTTAATGTCTTCAGATTGACATATACAATGTACGTGCTGGAAGCTTTGGAACGATGATTACGGGGAGAGCTATCACACAGACCAATCCTGGTATTGATTGTAAGTCAACTCTATATTATTCAAGGACTTATTATTATTTTATTGACTTTAATATCATTTCTATTTTTATTTTCAATTGAATGGTGGTTAAATTATAGAAAGAGTGCTCATGCACTAATGACGATTGCTATTAAAGTCCTTAGTTAAACTACATCGTCTTCTAATCGTCTTCTAATTGTGAAAGAAACTGGAGCACCTTCTCGTTTATCCACACAAGACCAAGAAATAAATTAACAATGCAAAAGCTAAATAAATTGGTCTACATCCACTACAACCTCAAGCTCCTGAGTTGAAATAGAAAGAGAAGATAGTTTGAGGATCAACGGGATTATTTTTGTCCAATTAATTTGGACTGCATCTTTTCAGAAGAGGATACAGTGTTAGGTGAATGGTTGGAAGAACAAGAAGAACCGGTGTTAAACCAGGACCCAGTGTTTGAGGAGTTGATGGGGGAATTGACTGGGGATAGGCCTGAGCCAGTAAAGGCCTCAGAAAGGATGGAAGAAATAAATTTGACAATGCAACAAGTGCGCGCACCTGATACAAGTGAACCCAGGGGAAAGGAGGTATACGAGGAGAGTGAGTCAAGTATTTCTACTTCATCATCATCAGCAAAAATTTCACCTAACTCTCCCGGGGATGAAGGTCATTATAGAGATGATAAGCCTCTCACTTATGAGACCGTTGAGCATTTTCCTGGTGCTAACGAGTTAGATCCTCGCCGTGACTATGTCAGACATGTTGGAGGGACCGAGGCAGGGAGTAGTAGTGGTGCGAGCGACGTTGGATAACGAGTGGGGGAAGGTATTCATGGTCATTATGGGGGGTTATGTTGGCCAATAAGGTGTCATGTATGGACAATACGGGGATTATTCATATGACCCTAATTGGGTACTCCCTTCACCAACACCGATACTTTCTATCGAATAGATATTAATTGAGCAAGAAAGGCTTCCCCCACGACATCCCTAACGACCTATTCATGCCCCTCATTACTATTCCATGCCATTGGATTACAACCAACCATCTCAATCTACAGGGGATCAATATAGTTCATCATCTTATCAAGAACAATCTGAATATGGTCATTGGTATGATAGTGTTACGCAACAGTATGGAGCATATCTTTTTAACCAATACCAAAGAAATGATGATGATGATGATGATGATATCGAGCCTAGGTAACAGTCCACTTGAAATTAGGCAGTCAATCTGTCATACACTCATACTCATCAGTCTCTACTCTCTAGTCCCCTCTAATTTCAGGTAGACCATGAACCTTTTGATGCCCAAGTGCTTTATGATTTATCTATCTCACTATCATGTTTCAAATCTTAATATGTTATCTTCATGGTCTTGAATTTCACAACTTATTTGTTGATTGAGTTAGTATTAAATGATGATTGATATGTTATCTTTATTTTCTTATGAGTTAGTATTAAATGATGATTCATATGTTATCTTTATTTTCTTATATTTTACACTAATAAATTCATCATGATCATCAATAATGGTTGCATTATATAAAATACTGGAGAAGGCAGTGAACTGCTATATAGACATGACTCATAACTTAACGTGATCGAGATTTTAATTTATTGTTGTTACTAATGGAAAAAAAATATTGTTTTCCAGCATTTTCTAATATTCTAGATTTTTTGGATATTTTTGCGAATTTTTTTTGGATTAAAAAAAAATTCACACCCCAACGATATCCTCGACCGATACCGATATCATATCGGTTTTTTGGCCCTGCAGAGACCGCGACCGAAATCGAGATTTTAAACCATGCTCGCTATTGCGAGAATGGCAGACAAGCCTGGTACAATCCGAACTCTAATTTAGAGTTTGCAAAGGGACTTCTTTCTTGATTGAATAATTATTAGGAGTCTTAAGCACGGATTTGGGGCTATAAATTTGGTGTTTCTCACAACCTAAAGAGTCAAAGACCATCTCTCAAGTTCTGAATTAGTTATCTAATTGAGAGAAATTTTCTCTAGAGATTTTTGAAGAGTTGTGCTGCTTAGTACTCTAAAGAGTCAGGTTTTTCTGCATCCTTTGTAGAAGATCATCTTCTTGCGTAGAAGATTTGAGGAGTCAAGTGCTTGATTGAGTCCGTTGCAATCAACGGTGTGAAGTCGTTGAAGGGTGGAGCGCCACAAGGTAACTTTAGTCCTTAGGTAGGCGATATCTAGAGAGGAAATTTAAGTTTCTTGTAATTGCGAGATTCATAGTGTTCGATTTGATCCAGTTCGGATCCGTAGTTTTTCACCCGGTTAGGGTTTTCCACGCAAAATCTAGTATCCTTGTGGTGTGTGATTATGATTTTATTTCCGCTGCATATTTATTGTTTTTACACACTTTTTTACTGATTTATTGATGGACCAATCTAGTGGTCTCGAACCCTAAACTTTCAGAGGGTCGAGGTGTCGTAATCTAAATAGGGAAATAAAGTTATCACGACTGTAGCTCAGCAGGTTAGAGAACTCATATGGGGAGTGAGGGTGCATATGTCCAAATCTCTAGAAAAAGGAAACCAATTTAAAACCATGGCATTTTAGGGAATGCCTATCCTACCGTATCGGGCCATCAAGAGCTCTACGAGACAAATGCTGGAAACCCATCAGCGGGCCTCGTATTATTAGAACTGATTAAAATCAATGCCCTTCAATCAACAGAGGCCCACGTTCTAGTCTAATAGGATTCCTTTTCCCCCTCATATTGATCACATGTCAAACAAGCGATTTTTATTCTTAAGGCAAGAGGTTGTATTGTGTAACTGAATTCCTAGGAATTCTTAGGCTTGTATTTCTTGAAGTGTTTGTAAGAATGAAGAACAAAGGTGAATATTCAAAAATAAAATCGAATAATCTCCCTTTAATAATACAAATACCTAGCTATCAGTATCACCCCATTAATTTAAATTTTTTCAAGTTTTTACTTTTCGTCTTTCAAACCTCCCCTCTTTAATAATCCTCTACTGTGGCTCATCTCATCTGTGAATTTCTATATACTCATTTCCAATGCAAAAGAATGGGCCCTTGACAATCATCTTTTATTAACATGCTTTACATGTGCTTAATACGACAGTAAGATCATATTTGGATGGAGTTAAATTTGGCATAACACCAATATATGAGACAAATTAGTGGGCCTCCCTATGGGATTTCATATCTCTGGTAAGGCATGATGTTGATTCATATTCATAAATCACATGCTGATTCATGTGGCGCATCCTGATTGGATGACTCACCTATCCCGTGAGGCCCACGTCCTCAGGTCATCTGGATTCATGTAAATGGACATCCGAAAAAGAGTATATACTACCTCTGCAATAGTAACTGCTATTCTTGGATAAGGCAGGCATTAGTGGCAAAAGGACTGCCACACACATCTTTTATCCTTGATTGAGGATGAGTACAAACTCAGCTTTCACTTTCTTCCATCTTTTGAACATGGGGAAATACTGATTAGATATTTGACTCAATTAAAAGTTTAGTAAGTAATACTATTCCTAAGAGTATTGGACTTGCATTAATACACCGGATTCCATCAGAAGTCTCCAGAAAGAGTATTAGACTTGTCTCTGAATTTAAGTTAAGATAACTTACTCTTTTGAATGAAGTTTCTAAAATTGATGGGTCATCAATCCAATGATGAAGGCTAAAGAGCGGGTTGCGTATGGGTATTTGATTATTTGAGCATCTAAAGTCTCCGCTTCAAAAGAAAGTGGCGGTACGAAACCCATTTCTGAATTTAAAAGAAATTAGGATTTAGATCGAGATACAAGCATATAAGATCTAAAATGCTTAGATCTAGATCCAAACCCATTTATGTTCCGACTGAAGGATTCAAACACAAGACTATTTCGTCGATGTATTTTATATAGTAGTATTGATATTTGAGGATTTACACATCTTGAATCATTTACCATTTAATAGCTCTACTTGCATGTTTTAAATCCCTTTTATCTAATTATACTAATGCATTCCACCTTTTATTTTGGGTTCGGATCCAAAATCCGGTTTTTTCGGTTGATGTTGGATCCGGATACAACACATTCCTTCATTTTATTGTCGGATCTAAATCTAGTTTCTGATCCATTCAAAAAATAAATATCGCCTAACATACTAACAATCAAATGCTAGCCGTTTGCTAAGTTTACTTTTAAAATCAAGTGAAATGAAGTGAAGTAAAGCATCAAATCAAGAGGGGAAAAAATCTAAGTGGGTTGTGATGGTATTTTATTTTTAGTTGTTTGGTATGAAATCCTTTTTACCTTTTTTTATGGTAAAGGAAATTTTTTTATCTTTTAGTGGATAAAGGTGATTGCTTTTTTACTTTTTTTTTTTTTTTAAAGATGGAGGAAAATTTAAATTAAAATGTTTTTGATGTAACATCTTTTATGAAAAATTGAGGCTTTACTTAACTTTTACTTTATGGTAAAATTACCAAATGGACAAAAATAAGCACACAACTAAATTTCAATACTGCAAGTGGGACAACTAACACTACGTAATGATATTGGCTAATCTAGATTCACCATTTGCATATCATGGGGTTAAAGAGTTTTCTTTGATAAGAAAATTTTAAAAAACTTATCGGTGAGCGGAGAGGAATCCTCTATCCAGATATCTCTTCATTCTTCTGAAACCATGTTATGCTCCGTGAGAATTCCTAGTTGTAGGAGTCATTGCATTCCAGCAGGTTTGGGAAACACCCAGATTCATGCACTTCTTTGGCTTTGTGAGTTTGCAGAATCTGATGGGGAGAGGTGAAAACCAAGGAATGAATGGGAAAGGGGATTTTTTATGGGTTTTGAAGATTTTAAAAATCTTCTCTCACTTTTCTTCTCTTCATCCAAACGTGGATTTCCCTTGAAATTGAGGAAAATCAGAGAGGATTTCTCTCAAAAGACATAATCCAAACATGCCCTAAAATTTTAATGGAGTTTTTCCATTCTCTATCTCAATTTATGATTTCATCAAGCTCAAATCTATAAGCTTATTAGTTATTCGTCAAAATCAACTATTTTGACACTTGCCAAACCTTAGTGGTCGATTAGATTTTAAGCAAACCTTGTCATTTCCGTCTCCTAACTCATCGAGAATTGCTTTGAAGTTAATTGCATCTAGCATTCATCTTGAGTATACGATTGTGATATTGACTTATGGGAACATGATTTTTATTTACTTTTAGTTACAGTTATACATTAATTACATTAGAAGATATGGTTACATACATAAGTAAATAGCTACATTTTACTGAAATGTATTGAGGACGAGATCTTAAGTGGAAGCTTATGGGTTGATCTGCATAGAACAACTAAGACTGCAACTTGGGTCAGGCCAAGCTTAAGCTTGCATGTTTTGCCCAAATGAAAGGGCAATTTGGAGTGGGGCCTTTTTTTTATGGGCTCGACTCCGGCTTAAACTTTTATGTTATCAAGTGAAATGATGGGCACGGCTCAAGCTTTGGTCCAGGTTTATCCAAATTGGCCTAAAATAAGAGTGCATGGATGTATGTATGTATGTATGTAATCCTTCCCCTTTAAGAAGAATCGATTAGATTACTTAGTGGGGTAAGCGTGTAACATGAACAAATTAGAATAAATAAAGGTCACTTCCACACAAAGTTAAATTATATTTAGCTGTGACCAACATCATACACTTATATTAGGCTATTAAGACTTGACATCAGATCAAAGTATGGATCTTATGATCGAAACCGGACTTGGAAAAAAACTTGGTAATGGTAATGGGCCCATGAAATGCATGCAGCGAGAGTTGACACATGAAAGGACTCATCTGTGGCTCGTTGTTGTTTGGCTGTAAATTGAACTTCAAGAACCACACACAATCGTTTCGAGAAAATTGAAGAGATCATTATCTTGGACCATGCGCATGGTAACATTAGGCAGGAAGAACATCTTGTCCTATGATCCGTCTGGGGCCTGCAAGTGCTTGACTTAAATCCTGCTCTTCTACTACAGGTGTGTTTTTCTTTTTCATAAAAATGATAATTTGTTATAATCAAGTGAAAGGAAAACAATCAAGTAACATCAAAGAACAACGAGAATCACAAACTGTCCCTTTGGTTAGGGCGCTCGCTCCCATAGCTCTACCCAGGGATCGATCCTTAGGTGGATAGAATTTCTTTATCTCTCCTGGCCACTGAGCCAACTAAAACAAAACTATCAAAGAACAGCCGAGAAAACAAAGAGAGCTGCTAAATTAACTGCAAAAGTTATATATCTAGGAAGAACTCTCCTAATATTTTTGGGAAATAGACAAGTTGCTTGCTGCAGACCCAATGGCCTAGATATGAAGAAGGTTTTGTTGATTTAAGTGTGCACAGGTCAAACCTCAACCATCATGGTCCATATGAAAATGCAACTCAAGTTAGTTTCATTTTCAACTCATTTGTAGGGTTCTGTGTTTTCATATGCAACTCATTTGTAGGGTTCTGTGTTTTAATTTTTTACGGTATGAGTTTCAGGAATTTCAAATAATAAGATCATTCAAAGTTTCAAACTACTCTTACAATCAATTTTCCTACACTATGAATAAAATTTGAAAAATGACAATATCCTATCTTCCTTTGCCAATTTCTTTGATTTATTGTTTCATCCCATCATTCCACATATGCATGCCGTGGCCGCAACAGCAATCATCGTTTCGTCAATGTGGTGCACTCACATCATCAATTCCATGGACAGCCCACGCCACACATGACACATGGCGCGGGCCCTTGGTCCAGATGGTCTTTGCTTTCTCAGCCACCAATCCCAACACATCATCCAAGACATCCACACACTCTTATCCCACATCCTCAATTAAACAATATTTTGTTCAAATAGAGCTAAGAAAAGACCTTTTTATGTTCACATCTTCTCATGTTTGAACACATATGAACATACCTAAACCAGTTCTGACGATGAAATGAGTGAGAAATAGAATCTCTTGTTGCCCGGATCTGGTCTTTCGTATTTTTCCTTTTACTTCTACCCAAAGCAACTGGATCCTGTATGTCTCTTCTAATTGGAAAAATCCAAGTGGATATAGTACAATTCCTAAGCTACTGTTATTAGATTAGATTGAAATATCATGGGTTTTGTCAACAATCTATTATAATACAGTGTGTTATTGATTCCAGATCTATTCCCACCTACAAAGCGATCTTATTGACATCCAAGGCTTCTTTGCTGTTGTTTGGTGCTCCAGCTCAAACATGTGCACGCACAGCTTATAATAAGAAGAAAATTTTAGAGCAGTTTGTTTTCCTCTAGTTTGTTTTATGGATGTGAATTCTAAGAAATTTAAGGTAAAATGAGTCTCAGTAAAAAATTATTAAAGAGGTGAGAAGGGAAGAATGTAAGGTGGAGACGAAGATAGACATTTGACTTTTTTTATCGGTAAGAAAGACTTTCATTAAAATGGTGGGTATTCAATTTTTTATGGACATTAATATTGACTTTCTTAGAATTGGATTTACAAGAGTGACAGGTGGGTTTTCAATTTTTTAAACTCTCCTTAATTCATTCTACCAAAAAACGAACTCTCCTTATTTTATTTCACAGTAAATGCAAGTTGTTTGATGGCCTTGAATTCTTCATATTCGTTTGTTCAATTTTAGCTACTTTAAGAGATTTGTAATTCAATTGCATGCTAGTAAGAATGTGGATAGTTCAAGTGGTCACAAGCATCCGGTCTCACCCACGATGCCAAGTATCGACTCTTGGCATTGGTAGAGCACGGTCCCATGTGTTGGGCTAATAAACTAGGATAGTTTACAATTTCATCTTAGAGATGTCAAACGGGCCGAAACGTGCCATTAAAAAGAGAACCATTTGGATCTTTACTATTTGAAGATTTTTCAATGGGATTACTTTCGAAGCTGTTAGAAGTTTTTTGGATAATAAAAAAAATAAAAGACTATATTTTTTATATTTACACTAAAAATATCAAACATTGCCTTTGGCGAGCCGTGTCCAATCATGCCGACTGTGCCTGGCCCAGCACGGGCCAGGGCAGTGTTGATCAGGCCAAGCCATGCCACGGGCCATTGACTTTATTATTATTATTATTAAAATGGATGCTAGCAACAGCCACTCAAGAAAAATTAGGCAAATTAAGTTCAATAATTCAACACCTACCGTACATTGAGAAACTCAACAAGTGGTATAAATGGTTGGGGGAGAAAAAACACAAGTGGCATAAATGTTAAGAGTAACTTATTGGAGTCTCTTTAAGCTAACTTGATGTTGGTTGAGTTAAGGTGTAGTGGTGTTGATGTCGTACATCGACGCTACCGATTGATTCTCCAAGTTGTCATGTGTTGGTGGCAAAGATTAGGTAATGATATATAGTAATTTAATTGTGTAGATCACCTGCTCTATATGATTTCTTTGGACCAAGACGTCAAATAGCATGTGCTGCCTCCAATCCATGGCACTAAATTATGACACCTTAACATTCACGATATCGTATTTTCATCTTGCATCAATCTGAAACATTTAAAATCATGGACTCATTAGGTCTTGATCAGGGATGCAATCGAGGATGGAGTGCTCCTCTCTCTCATCAATATAGATTCAACATACCTTTAATAAGAGTTTAAATAGCTTAGATGATAATATCTTCTAAGCTATTTATATCTTCCAAGTTATTATCTTCTAAGTCATTATCTTCCAAGTACTTGGATTTGAATCTAAAACAGGACAATAACTTGCTAAGAATGATTTATTGAAAATGAGGATAGCCTAGTTGGTTAGGTATTTATTTTTTATCCACCTGCCCAGAATTTGATCCGTAAGTTCATCTTCTTGCAAGAGCAAGCACGCAATAGCCTACTCTTCACTTCTTGTGTTGCGATTCAAATTTGAAACGGGATGTCATTGGCCAAATTTGAACATCCTTGCCTAATTCCATTCTGGATATATATACCAATGATTGCCTTTCAAGTTAAACCCCTTTGCTCCCTGTTATTTATTTAGTTTTTGTTAAAATCATTTCTATAAAGAAGGGAAGTTTTTACATGAGTAGTCCACTCATGGAGCCCATTTATATATGTGTCATCATTAGAGATAGAAGGAAGGAAATGTCTCTTTATGGAGCAGGCAAAAATAAATACATAAACTCATCTAAAAATCATAACCTTGATTTAGCAACCTTAAAGTATACTAATCGATTTTTCAAGTTTCATTCTAACCATGATTTAACAACCTTTGCATAACTGGTCGCCGAGCCGAGGAATTACAAGTGAACTAGAGCTTTCTTACCATTTTTTTCTTTTTACAAATCCTTCTTTAAAAACTTTTGTTTTTTTAAAAAAAAAAAAAAAAAGTAAGAAAAGAGTGACATTGGGCAACATGCCAGACCATATGAAATGGACCTAAGTGGGTCCTATAGAGTTCGGCTGCATTAGCCTAGCGGAGCCAAGCTGCCTATTGCTGAGTATATGCTGCTCACATAGGCATGGCCGATCAATTTTAACTTCTAACGTGTGAAGAACGGTCTTTTATAGTAGTTAAAAGAGACGTTAATTCTTATCTAGCTGAACAGAGTTATCTAGCTGAACAGTGTTTGAATCTTAGACAGCTTTGTTCCCTCAAATTATGGTTGTTATGCGTCGCCCAACATCTAGTTCCCTCACGAGAGGCCTGGGTCCAGCCCATGGGCTGGGTGAAAGAAGAAAAGCACGTGAAGGTGAATAGACGTGGGGCTGTCCTCATGGATTCATTTCATACATGCATGCATACATTGTTCATGTATGTGTGTGACATCATGCACCTTCACCACATGCATGTGTATGACATCATGATTCTTCGTGTGCGTGAACCATGAGGAGACACGTGTGCCAATAGTCCAACGGAAAATCCAAATAGGGACCAAGACACCACGTGGCTAGTCTCCATCACCAAATAATTGTGTGGAAATCCAAGTCAGCCTTTGGTGACCAAAAACTGAATTAATTGTAGTGTGGTCCTCAGCTCCACAATTCCAAACGCTTTTGTTTTCTACTTTTAAAGCTAGCCATAGAAGCAAGGACCCATTAGAGAGCTCGTTCTTCCGAGATAATAACAGCTCCTGTGGTTAAAAAAAACAAAAAAAAACTCCATCACCAGAGATAAAACACATGCAATTATATATTTCATCGCTTTAGATTGTTTGGCAATATATATAGGGAGGTGCTCTAGTGAGAGACACTCTCACCAAGTTGGTGAGAGATGGGTAGGGGCCCTCACATAAGTATTTAGGGTCCCTGCATTTAAATTGGTGAGAGTAAATATTTATGTGAGGGCCCCACCATCTCTCACCAACTTGGTGAGAATATCTCTCACATGAGCATTTCCCGTATATATATATATATATATATATAATACAATCAATTTTAAAATATTTTGCCTTTTTTTCAATATAAGGATTTTATTTGAAAAATTCCAAAATTCAGTCATTTATCACGAAAGGTCTTCGCAAATTTTGTAGCACTAACGAGGTCCTTTCGCCCCGTCGTCGCTCGTCAGAGCATCTCCTAATGTCTTCTTCTTCCTCTCCTCCTCCTATTTTTTCTTTAGATGACATTCTTGCAGTCAGAAATAAGCTTGTCGGAGAGGTCGAACGCTCCCAACAGACCTTCCCAAAGGCCCTCTTATCCACCGGCATAATCACCTGCCTAGGCTACCTGATACCGCTCCTCGTCAGAGTAATTGGGGCACTGGATGTCGGCCAGGAGCAGTGGACGGACTGGTTTCTCCCCGATGCGGTGGGCATAATCGCCAGAAAATGGCTGAAGTACTGGGTCAGTGTGGCATCTGTTTAATTAATAGTGGTGGCGTTGTTCGAGGCGCGGCTTAGTGTGAGCTCATACTAGCTTATGGGCACGGCGAATCCGGAGTTCCTGCCTTGAATCGTGGCCGTTCAATCGAGGTGGTTCGACACGCTGTGGGTTGGGATTCTGGTGACCAGTGTAATTACACTTGGCATATCCTACATAGGATTTGAAAACATCATAAACTCTGCAAATTTCCTCTATACTCTTGGGATGCTATTGGAGTTTGCGTCGTTTGTGTGGCTAAGGAGGAAGTATCCAGGGCAGAAGAGGTTGTACAGGGTGCTGATGGGGACAACGGGGGTTGTGTGCATGTGCATTGTGCCATCGACATTTCTGGTTTTAAAATATTTTGACGAGCGACGCTAGCATCGCCCATGGTGACGCTATCGTCCCTCAGAAAAAAAGTATAAAAATATATTAAAAATTGGAAATAGCATATCGTTAGTGCTATACAATTTGCGAGGACCTTTCGTGATAAATGGTTGATATTTGGGATCTTTTGAGTAAAAACCTCAAGTTTTTTTTTTTTTTTTTTTAAATAGACATTCATTGTTAAGGGCTTGTCTAGATGCGCAAGAAAATACAAAAGTCATATTTTTTAGTATATAATATTTCATTTTCTGAAGAAGAAAGTCTTTTGCGTTTGGTAACAAAAAAAAAAATCTAAAGAAAAGACTCTTTTCTTTCAAGGAGCTCAATAATTTTTCCTACAGCATCCCCCTAGAGAAAACTTCTTACAATAGAAAAATCTTTCAAAATGATGATTACAAAGTGGCAGAGTTAAGTAAAGACTTTAGGTCCCCAAATTTATCATGATTTATTTGTTTACATATTTAGTGATCGATTGTCCAAATAATTACTAGAAATCTCAAACAAGTAGTCAAAAGCCCAATTGGCCCAGCCCAATTAAATAAATGGTTGGGGTCGGGCCTGACACTTACAACCCATTTAGAGCATGGCTGCATTTGGACCAATGTTTCTAAAGTCGGGCCTAGTTGAATGTGGATCAACCCGGGCCTTGAGATTGAAATGGGTTTGTTCGGCTCGACCTTGACAAAACATTGCTTAGCAGACTCAGCAATCGACTCAGTTCTAGTTTGAATTGGAATCAAGGTAACCTCTAGGCTTAGTCAAAATGGCTCAAAAACCCAACATATGCCACTAACAAGTTCATTAACAAGCCACTAAAAATGGGCCACATTGTAACATTGTAAGATTGATCCGAAGCTTACGTTCATAGAAAATACACAAGTAGTATTCATTTTTCAACCATTTGGACTTCTTCTAGATGGGCCCTGGGTGGTGTTCCACACCTACTCAGTGGGAGTCTCAGAGAATCCATTCCAGACCCATGCACAATATAAGATAAAATGTTGTATTCACTTGTCAGCTTTTGTTCTTTACTGCTCATCAATCATTTGAGTGGTTGAAGATGATGGGATTCCTGCTCTTGTCTTCTACATAAAAAGAACTTGGTGGGCACATGTGAATAGTAATTTCACTATTTAACAACCATCTTTTACCTTGGCATGGTCAACTGTGACCTGAAAAAACTATTCAAACACAGTATAATAAAATAACAATCATAACTAATTATGGATTGCAATCTCACCTAATCACATGAGATCTTTATTGTTCATTTCTATACTATCACCCTGCTGTTGTTTGATTAGCCATGATTTCTAAGATTCATGAGAAATGCCTTTCCAGCAAAGGGGCTAAAGGGGAGGGACTAAAGGTGAAGAGGTCCATAGTAGGTGATCAACTAACTTACTCTTTGATAGAAATGATTATCTATGAATCACACCACTTAATTAAATTATTAAAAAGTGACGGTCCCATCTACATCACTACCTCAAACATTTAACTTCTTACCGCTTTGAAATGGCATTTTATGCTTCCTGACTATTTATGGTAGAATTTGAACTTCTTTATAAAAGGAAAAAAAAAAAAAAAAACTACCAATGGTAGAGGTTCCAAGGGAGGGAGAAGGAGTAAGTCTCTTCCTCGTCTATTTATTCAAATACCATTAAAAGTACTTTTGAGGGAGTTTATTATGGGTGGGCTATAGGGCTCGTTTAAAGGTAGTTCTAACAGATTTCCTTATGTCTAGGATATTCTAACAGCAATGACTACTACTGTCCCCTAAGCATTCTAAAATTTCTATTTGAATGATGAGAATTCATAAAATAAATTATATTAAATTGATTCTTGACCTATAAAATTTTTTAAATTTTAGTTTTTAAAATGTTGCAGTGTGTTTAATGCTTTGTGAAATCATGTGGAGTACATCATTTGGGAAATTCATAAAGCCGCAAATGAGAATTCTCATAAATCTTGAAAACATACATGCCCTTAGAATTTTATGGGAAAAAGGCAAGTAACAATATGAATGGTAGAACTAGAAACAAGTCTACAACCATTTCTATAAAAAGTCTCGATGGAAAGAAAGTAAACGAGTACAGCAATAATGCAAACGAAAGTGAAAGAACTTTATTAAATACTAGTGGAGCCCTGCACATGCAATGCACATGCAAGGAACACACCCTTTTTCCAGTCCTTGAAAAACTCAATATTAACGATCCCAATGGAGAATGACCAATTTACATATAGCAATTTTTTTTTTTTTTTTACAAATTAAGCAATTTACAATCACTCATTGTTCTTATAAAACTCAGTAGAAACTTCAATAGAAAAAAAGTAAGAAGAAGATGGAAGAATAATATATATGGAAGGAAACTAACTGAAAAAAAGTTGAAAACCAACCTTTTTTGGCCATATATGATTAGGCAAAACACTCACCAATTTCAATATAGATCGATCGTCTGGCCTATTTTCCATTAAAATTTGTCTAAAATCTAGCGCTAAATACATACTAAATTCATGTTGAGAAGCACCGAATGACAGTAATACCAATACAAAGAAATTTGAATATCATGGAAAGAAACAAGATTGATATTTCAAGATGAGGGTCAGAGCAATAACTTAAAAAGCTTTATTGAATTAAGATGACACTGCTACCAAATTTTGAACCATGTAAATTTATAGTACTTTTGTTAGTTTTTTTATGTATTATAAATCAATTATGTTACATTCTAATTTTGTAGTAAGTGAATCTTTGAAACAAATATCATAATTTGAAGCAAGACAATCAACTACAAAGATATCCACCAAATTTTGAACTATGTAAATTTGTGGCACCTCTGTCAGCATTTTATATATCATAAATCAGTTCTGTATATTCTAATTTTGTAGTAAGTGAATCTTTGAAACAAATATCATAATTTGAAGCAAGACAACCAACTACAAAGAGATCTTTAGCCATGCACTCTCATGGTGGGCACAACTACTTCATTCAAACTTCTTAGAAAAATTTAATGGAAAATTTATTGTCATAGCATTATAGTAATGTGGTTGCAATGTTGGACAGGAATCAAGTCCAAGAGTAATACTGGCTCGGCCTGAGATGATGCCTTGGATGAAGCATGCATAATCATAAAGAAAGACAATTAGCACCCTCAAACAAAGTTTAGCACGTAGAATAATAATGAAGGAATGCATGTTGCCAGAATGGCCTAAAATAAAAAAATAGGGGCTCTAAAGCAATCACTTCAAATTAATATAAGAGGGTGGATCTAAAAACCTGAATTGGCATATAAAAATGATGGGTTCCATTGCATTATACTCATAAAAGCTTGAAAGGAAAAATCAAATATCTTATCATAATTCAAGAAGTAATAAGACAAGCCATTATTAACTTGCATTGGATGTTGGTTTGATATATAGCAATAAAATTTAAAAGAAAACCAACTTGCATGGAATTAAGAAATCAAGAAAATGCTTATATGACAAAAATCTGCATACGCTTGCATATTCACAAAAAATTTTCATGACACCGAGATTATCTGGTACTTAGCGTCAAACGCTAGCCTTGATCAGTCTTCCATTCTTTAGTTTTGCAATCGAGTACTTGCAATTCTGGTTTCGATCCCACTATAAGTTTGCATTTTGGTTTCTAGATTTGTGTTTGCATATTTGCATGGTTATAAATAGAATCACAAAAGTATAAATATTTTTCCCACAAAACTATCAAGGACGATAAAGACTGGGCACGTTTAGCAACAAAAACTTAGGGGAGAAGAATCCTGATTTCCATGGGATTGAGCAACATCCACGTTTGGGCAGTTTAAATCCTCAAAAATTTTGGCTTCTCAAGATCATCTCTCGAGCAGATTCTAGCGTCTGACCCCGACATGTTTTGAATTAGTGATTATTTTTAGTGATTAACCAAAACAAGTGCCCAGCATCTTTGATAGCAAAAATTTTCCAAGTTTAACCACAATAAAATAATTAAAAAAGGTTTTAGCAAATTAAGGTTTTCCAAGTTTAACCATGAAGAAAACAAAAGATACATTTAAAAATAAATAAATAAGGCCAATCAAATTCAGCTTAAAACTTCTTGCCCCTTCTTGGCAGAAGTTTCTACCCTACCTGAGATATGGTCAAAGTGCCCCTGAGAGCTTTATCCAAAGAAATCGCCTTCTTAACAACTGGGCCGAATGGATCACACACACACACACACACACACACACACACACACACACACACGCACGCACGCACGCACGCACGCACGCACCCAGAGGAGATGCTCCTATGAGAGGTATCTCTCACCTTACTATGAGAGATTGGGTGGGGGCCCTCACATTTAAGATATATGTACACACACACACACACACACACACACACACACACACTTATATATATATTTATATATATATACATGTATATATAGGGAAACGGTCTAGTGAGGACCATCCTCACCGTTTTATGTAATGACCACTCGGAGCCGTTCGATTAGCATTCTGATCCAACGTTTCTCTCCGTCCCTATATAACTAAAGGAGGGAAATGAAAAAAGAGGAGAGAGAATCCCAAATCGTAAGAAGCCCCAAATCGACGAATCTCTTCCACCTCCTTCCCGTCCTCCTTCCAGGCACGGTCTCGAATCGATCTCTCTCTCTCTCTCGATCTGCCCTTTCGTCAACGTCTTTCTTTTGACTCCATCACTTCCGTCGTGTAGTGATCCCAGACCTAGGGCTCGATTTGATTCGTACCAAAGCAGTCTCTCTCTCGGTCATCCCTCTCATCGACGAGACTCGAACTCTCCGTTGGAAAGCCATCCCGAACAAGCTATGCATCCCCTCTGGCCTATCATCTCCGTCGCAGCCCTCCTGACCTGAACCAGGTTTTCTTCTCTCGCCTCTCTCATCTCACCTCTTATTGGTTTTTTTTTTTTTTGTTTACATTGCAGAGAGTGTGGGAAAGCCTCATCCACAGCGACAAAGGTACCAGAAATGAGAGTATTTTGGGGTTTTTGGTGATTTAAAATTTTGGAGTTTTTCAAACAAACAGAAACAGGCAAACGAACATTCTGTAATCAAAATCAGTAGTTGGTCAGAAGAAGATTGCAGTCTCGTGTCAAACCCAAAGCCAGATTTCTTCAAGGTAATGTCGGTTTTTTTCTTCTTCTTTTCATCTTCTGTTTCTAGGGTTTTTTTTTTTGAAAATCCCCAATGTTTCTTTGGAGAATTTTAAACCCATATCGATGGAATGGTTTTTAGTAGCATCTCCTCCGATAGCAAGAATCTGATCCTTTTTTCTAATTGGGGTTTTCTTGAAATGAACTCATTTGGTTTTTGAAACTGTCAACCAGTTCCCCTTCTGATCTCTCACTATGAGAGTTTTGAGACTCGGGAAGAAAATCTGATGTCTTGTGAATCTTAGGGTTTTCTTAATGAGAGAATTTTCATGGACTGATTGATTTCTCTCGAGGATATGATTACAAGGATCTGGGTTTTATTTGTTTTCTTGAAATTGTTTTCTTTTGATGTCTCACAGTGGGAGTTTTTGAGATCCTGAAAGAAAATCTGCCATCTTGTCATTCTTAGGGTTTCTTGATTTCTTAAAGTCAATAGTTCTTAGGGTTTTTTTTTTTTTTTTTTCAGTTTTCATGAATTAGTCTCCGATCTCTCATGTGGGAAATGACACCAGACAAGGAAATCCACCTCTCCAGTTTCTCAAGGTCATGCAGCATTTTTTCTATCTCATGATTCTTAGGGTTTCTTGATTTACTAAACCTTAATTTTTTAGGGTTTTGCTGGACATCTCTGATTATAAGAATTTGGGTTTTCTTCTTTTTCCTTGAATTCCCTTTCCTTTGAATGTTTCTGCCAGTTTCTTTGACATCTCTTCACTGTGGGAATTTTGAGACCTGGGAAGATCATCAGCGTCGCCTGTTGACTAGGTAATTTGACAACCCAACCAATAAATCACATGTTGCAACAAAATGGCACTCTAGAATAGTACCATTGTTTTTCATTAAAAAAAAAAACACTTGAATTAACTAAGTTTCGCCATCTTCAGAGATTGGAGTTCGTTTAATCTTTTCAAGCTGTCCGGTCCAGTTTCCATGTTTTGAGTTTTGGATTTTGAATTTTGATCATACATATATAGTCAAAAATTCAGAGATGGAATGGCCCAAAATACATACTTCTTCTTCTTCTTATTTTTTATGTTGTATTTTTTTTTTTTTTTTTGTGCTGTTGAATAGAGAAATGATAATGCTCGTGGGCCGATGAAAGGAGCAATTTGCTACCATCCTGAGGTGATTTTAATTGTAATCTTTGTTTTGATTAGATAGTTGTTAATGGTGGTGATTAGCCCTTTTGGGTGTGTTGATGATTTTGAGGAGTTTTATTGGGAATGATGTGGGTTTATTATTTCAATTGGGGTTTTGTTCTAATTTTGTTTAGCAAGTAGGCTGATGGTAAGATGACAATTTAAATAGAGGTTACATGGTGGGAAACTTCATAGAAAGGATCTCAATATATAGAAGAAGAAAAAAACCACCACCTTAAAATTCAATATTCAGTTTTACTCAAAGTTTTGGTTCTGTTACTCAGTGTTGATGATTTGCATAGAATGTCATCTTCTAATACAACCCATTCTGAATGTATTCCAAAATGTCGATGTGGAGCCGGAGAGATGAAATTATATACTTCTCGTACGCAATTGAATCCAAATAGAAAATTTTGGAAATGCCCAAATTGGAAAGTAAGTGTGTTTAGGCTACCTCATAAACTAGTCACTATGTGTTGTTAAGGTTTCAAATCTAGCATTAACTATTTTTTATGTGTATAAAACTTTATGCAGGATGAAAATGGCTGTGGTGCGTTTCTTTGGAAAGATAAAGTAGCAAATTGGCAGCTTGCCAAAGCTAATTCAATGACGTGTGAAAGAGAAAACTGGAGAGAAGAAAGGAGCAATTTGATAGCGGTCGTTGAAAAGTTAGAGTCCTCATTGTGTGTTTTTATTGAAGTAGAGAAAATTTGAAATGCATATCTGCGAAAAATTTATCATGCTATTATAGTTGCATGCTGTATAATAATCTTAGTTTTCTTGTTCAGCCAGGAATGAAATACATGCTCTAGGGTTGTGTTTTCTTTAAAGGTTTAAACACATGTCTTGTTACATTTAAGTGACATCTAATTTTGTGTTATCTTTGAGCTTGTGGGTTTTGGTTTTATGTTGTCCTTGTGAATATGACTAGAACATGTATGGAGATTCCCTAAGTTATTCTTTCGAGGGCTTTGACAAACAATGGATATCCAAGTGTAATCTAAAACTGATTGCCCTTGCATAACGAATTATAAAGCTAACATTTGCTAGGTACATAGGAAACAAAAGATAGTAAAGAAATTAATAATTGGAGGAGTAATTTTAGACTGGCCTTGCAGGAAAGTATGTCATCCTGGCTAATAAGGTTCAATCAGGTTACCTGCTTTGTTTCTTGACATCTTGTGTGTGGTTTCTATACACGCCCATCAGCATTTCTTTGTAGAGTTATGTGCCCTTATTGGAGTACTAGAAAGCTTGAGGCACCTCATGGACATTTTTCAGTGAATGCAACTCCTTAGCTAGCTTTTACCAAATTTTTTTTATAATAGTTAATTTTATTAAGCTTTTACCAATTTGTTATCAAAATTGTTATTGGAACCTTACCAATTCTCTTAGTTTCTTCCACACATAGACCAGGAGATTGCAATTTTTTATTGACATTCCTTTTCCTGATTACTGTAACAAATGCTCAGTTGATTGATCTGTTGGGACGAGCAGGGAAACTCTCAGAAGCAAAAGGGATTAGTGAAAAGCTACCCTTCAAACCAGGTGAACCCGTTTGGGAGGCACTTCTAGCCGAGTGTCGCATTCATGGGAACATGGAGCTCGGTATCCAGGCTGCAGAGGAGCCCTTTGAGCTGGTCCCAAAAAATACAGGGACTCCAGTCTCCAAATAAATGGCAAATACCACTGCAACATTTACACAGTTTCATAACCATCATAACCAACTGCACATTCCATGACTAACCAAACCAACTCCAACAGTCACCAGATGGGGTTGTCAAACAACACAAGCAGAAATTGGTAGGTAAACCAAAGATGCCATGATGAGCATACTGCGAAAACTGAACCATATAAGAAAAAGAGTGAGAAAACTACCACTGCAACATTTACATGGTGGCATAACCATCATAACGAACTGCACATTCTATGACTGTCCAAACCAACTCCAATAGGGACTAGATGGGGTTGTCAAAAAACACAAGTAAATCTCATTCCAGTTATACACCTGTCAACTACCCAAATAAATCTCATTCTATTTTACAACCATTGCCATTCAAAATTCACAATGTCATTCAACAAATGAAAATTCACAATTCCATTTTGTCATTGAACATGAACAATGCCCAAGCAACAGGCATTTATGTAATTGACATGAACTTCAGAAGTTTGACGATCTTTGCATAAACACTGGGGTAGACTTCAAACTTTAAAAAAAAACAGCCATAAAAAACCACTTCCTTTCTTAATCACAAATGCTTCTTCCTTTCTCAATGACAATGCTCTCATTCTCTCCTTCACATAAGCAACATTCATCTCAAGTGTCATGTCCATGGGTTGACATCGGAATCGGACACATCCGAAGATTATCGGATGGGGCTTTTGGCATTCTTGGAATGTCCACATGTAGATCGACAGTCCCCCTGAAAATAAAACACAGGCAACGTAATTTGTGATGTAAACTAAGAATAGGGTCGTTTGCTAAATGGGCCATAGACAAATAAAAGCACCAAGTATAAGTATCTTTCAGAATTTAGATGGATAGACCCTTTCAGTGGAATATCATTCATATATATTGTGTCCAAAATAGGTAATCAATTGCAATGGTGTACACTTTACACAACATACCAAAAATTTCTGATATGAAGATTATACTCATGGAAGATGCAGCTGATTCCAACTTCTCATACATTGAAAAATGTGAACAACAGTCCCAGATTATACATGAAGGAAAAAAAATATATTCTAAGGGATCACTCATGAAGAAAGACATTGTCAGGTAAATAACATAGAATAGTTGCCCATCATATATTCTGAACACAAAAATAAATAGATAAAATAAAAATAACTCCAAGATATATTATTTGAGAAATACTTGAGTGTTTCCATGGTGGTTTGGGTTTTGTTCATGGTCGGAGCCGGAGAACTCTTCTACCTCATTACCAGCGGGCAAGGTCTGAGAGAACAGAGCTGGGTGAAAAGAGATAAGGTCATCCATGGATATTCCATCGCGAGTGGCGCTCCTCTGGATCTGCTTTGCAACCACTTGAATTCTGAATAAAATTCTCCCCCAAAAAAAATGTTATTCCCTTACATTCCAATTTCGGCATATTCAGAATGAACTGTATGGAAAATGACATTCTGTACAAAACAGATAATTTTAAGTAGGCAACAGGGCTCCAATTATAGTTTAAAGTTTGTAGCAACCCAGCATTGAAGCCACCAAGCATTGAAGCATACAAAGGAAAACATCCCAAAAGTCCCAAAAAGAGAACACATGCAAGAGAACTCTCAAGCTGATGTACTGATTATAAAGAGATTTTTAAAGGGTGTCCTCCTTTGCTGATGTATTTCTTGATCTAAAATTTTAAAAAAAAATTGATTTACTGTAACCCCAACGAGAACTCAAGCAATTACATGTTAAGACTTAAGAGAACAAAAATAAGAGCAACATGGAGCACTGGAGATGCACCTAAACAAGAAAGATTAATATCCATGATCTTCAATGTTGAAATGTTTGGTCTATGAATATATTTTTCCACTAATTAACTACCTCAAACTTTTGTCAAACAACAAAAGAAGAAAGATAATTTGTAACAATTAGAAACTACATGTTGGGAAAAAAATATCTATAACCTTTTTCCTAGTGGAGTGGAATGTTTGGTGATTTAGTTTTTTCAGTCTTTCATAATGGAAGCTATAGAGGAAGTTTTCTTTTAACAAAATATGTGCAAATTGCAAATACAATTCTCTCTTTCTATAAGGAGAATGACTGAAAGATTCAACTATTTTTCCCTTCCCAATAAGATAAGATGGTTGGATTCGATTTCCCTAAATAAATGAAAAAACACAAGCAACATTGTCCAAAAAAAAACAAAAAAAAAAAAAAAAAAAATCACCCTAGAAAACCAAAATCTGGAAGGAGGACCTAAAAAGAGATTGAAATGGAACAGAACAGAGTGACGGGGACTGGAATGTTCTCGAGACCTTCCTGGTTCAGTTCCTATGCCAGAGCCATGGTTTGTAAAAATGGTTTTGGACCTCATAATATACAGGGAAGAAATGTTATGTAACAGCCCACATGACACCCCTATTCTTGAGGGCATTTTAGGTTGTTTCAGATGAATACAAAATCTAAAAATAAAATGGGCCACTAAATGAAGTTCCTACGCATTTTTTGGGCCATTGTATTCACATAATGGTAATGGGGAATACTTAAATCTGTATGCAACAAGCAAAACCATAAAGTAATGACCATCATTGAAAATCATGATCAGAAGACTTAGAATAGAATGGCATTTCAACTTAACAGAAACACAGTGTACAGCTTGTTATGACATTCTATTTTGAGAAATGCATCCATTTTACAGTCATGGGATGCATTATTTTAGTGTCTAGTCTTCAGTCCCTATGAAAGAGAGCAATATTAAGCTTCAATCATTTTTACTAATTGCTGTTGTCAGTAAGATAAATCAAACTGATTGAACTAATATCCACCATCATCATCCTAACCTTATCCCATAAATCAGGGGTTGTCTTAATGAGTTCTACTATTTAACTCTGAACTAATCTTACATTACTAATACTATGCCTTCTTTAAAAAAACTGCTAAATTATCCGCTTAAAGTTTGTGCAAAAATGCAGAGTATCGTGTCCTGACTGACTATTGACTATTGCGGTGATGACTGAGGCTAAAGAGATGGGCCTTTATTTCCTCTTGCTGGGGAGTTAATTATCAGATTAATTATAAAGTTTTTTTTTTTTTTTTTGGTATAATCCATAACTACAAAAAAAAAAAAAAAAAAAAAAAAAAAAAAAAAAATGAGTATGCATTCTCTATAGTAAATATAAAAGATAACCTGAACACAATTACATTTCGAATGCATAGTTGCTACATTCAAACCATAATCCACAACTACATTGTTATACATCGACATTGAAAGCCGTAATCACCGTTAGAACAAAAAATAAAAAATAAAAAGACCTAAATCCACTAATTATGAATCGTAACAAAGTACAAAATACCCAATTTCTGAGTAATTACCCCGGCCATTCTATTTCTGTAACAAACCCAAAAACCCCAAAATTTTAAATCCCCAAAAACCCCCAAAATACTCTCATTTCTGATACCTTTGTCGCTGTGGACGAGGCTTTCCCAACAAGAGGCTTTCCCACACTCTCTGCAGTGTAAAAAAAAAAAAAACCCAACAAGAGGCGAGCTGAGAGAGGCGAGAGGAGATGACCTAGTTCGGGTCGGGAGGGCTGCGACAGAGATGACAGGTGAGAGGGGATGCACAGCTCATCCGGGATGGCTTTCAGACGGAGAGTTTGAGTCTCATCGACGAGAGGGATGACCGAGAGAGAGACTGCTTTGGTGCGAATCAAATCGAGTCCTAGGTCCGGGATCACTGCACAACGGAAGTGGTGGAGACGAGAGAAAGACGTCGACGAGAGGGAAGACAGAGAGAGAGAGAGAGAGAGAGAGAGAGAGAGAGAGAGAGAGAGAGACCGTGCCTGGAAGGAGGACGGGAAGGAGGTGGAAGAGATCCGTTGATTTGGGGCTTCTTACGATTTGGAATTCTCTCTCCTCTTTTTTCATTTCCCTCCTTTAGTTATATAGGGACGGAAAGAAATGATGGATCAGAATGCTAATCGAACGGCCCTGAGTGGTCCTTACATAAAACGGTGAGGACGGTCCTCACTAGACCATTTCCCATATATATATGTATGTATGTATGTATGTATATACACACACACACATATATATATATATATACATACACACACATATATATACACACACACACACATATATATATATACATACATGTGTATATATATACATACATGTATGTATATATATATGGGAGGCGGTTCTACAAGGACCGTTTTTACGGTCCGCACAGTTCGGAATGCCCACTGGGGCCCACTTTATGACCCATTCAAATTGACCACTCATTCATAACTCCCTTATAGGCACTGAATTCCATTAATTCGTATGGATTCAGATGAACTAGACTGTTGGGTTGAGGGTCAATTTTTCTTTTTTGATATAAAGCTATTAAACTTGTGGACCATGGATGAAGGGGTTAGAGGTATTAGATTTACTTCAAATTTGATATGTAAGTTGGCCCCACTTGGATCTTTCAGTCCTCCTCATCCCATGACTAGTGGGGTCTCATGGCGGGCCCCAATAGGCGGTCTGCAAGAGAAACCGTAAGGACGGTCCTTACTAGACCACCTCTCGTGTGGGTGTGTGTATATAAATATATATATATATATATATATATATTTGCATGATCCCTGCATATTTAACCCTACCTAGTCCGGAGCCAAATCCACTAATGGGACCATCATACCTAAGTTCTAACGATTTGTTTGTGAACATGAAATTGAGTTCCTAGAAAATCTATAAAATGTATTCCTGAAGGTGACTAAAATTGAAGAAAAAAAAGTGGAAGATTCATAATAATAATAAAAAATCTCCTTTAATATAAAATTCTTTTTCCCTTCCCCATTTTTTTCTTTTTATATATTCAGATCTTGTGATTCCCATGCCCTCATCATATGCCTGAAGGTAAGTGGGCTTTAAGTTGTGGTTCAAAAATCTAAAAGTCCGTGTTGCCCATCTTGAGTGCAATCCCAGCCAAGTTAGGTTTCCAGTGGGCTCATAGTGAGGGTCTAGCCAACCTTGTGTGTCTATGGGCCTCATAGTGAGAGTGTGACCAACCATTTGTGCATGTGGGCTAAACAGTTATAGTCATAGGCCTGACCCTTTTAAAGTGCTTTGCTTCAAGATACTGGTGGGCCGTAATTATGCGTTTGGTAACCACTATATCCCCTATACTTTTGTAAGTATATGGCCAAAAAATTTAAGAACCATTGAACTGACCCAGTCTAAGTATGTTATGGATCCAGATTTTGGTGGGCCTCAATTGTGGTCTTTGCAACCATTAAGCCCCTTAGAGTTAAAGAGGGAGCTGGGCTGACTTTGTCTTCATAGGGGCCACACAGTTAGGGCCAGTGTCCTGACTTCTGCTGATTTTTATGGACCAGTATCTTACTGGGCTGTAGTCATGTTCATAGAGAGTACAACAGCTATGGGCCTGAACAAAAAAAAAAAAAAAAAACAGCTATGGGCCTGAACCAATTGATCCACAAAGCCAATGAAAAAAATTGGAAAAAAAGGAGCGGATTGGAAGCAACTCTATATCAGAGCCAGGTTTCGATCCTGGGACCTGTGGGTTATGGGCCCACCACGCTTCCGCTGCGCCACTCTGATTTGGTGATAAATTACAACAACTATTTATATATAGAAAGAACATAAGTGAAGTCAATGCGGTAATCCTAGGATTGAGCCACCGTTTGCACTTCATCGAGTCTATTCAGAGACCGACCGAGTCGAAAGGTTAAGACTCGACCTAAAATAGACAAATTTATGGACCATAAGCATGGATGGCCTCGTCGAAGAATGAAAAGTGAGAAGGGGCTTTTGAAGGTGGTTACTACTGTTTTGGAGGCTTCAAAATCGTCAAAATACTAGTTCTCATTAGATAAAGCAGGATGTGTGCCTAAACTTGCAACACAAATTAGAATTTTTATAGGAAATTTTCAAATATGGCCTTAAGTTTTTGCTTTATTTTAAAAAAGTACATAAGTTTTAAAACTTTTCAAATTAGTCCCACAGCTTTTCAGTAAATTCTCATTTAAGGATATCCGGTCATTTAAAGGTATTTTCTTGTGACTTTTTCCCTCGATATTTTGAAAATACTCAAATTACCCTTTATTTAAAGCCATAACATGGTTTCGGCAGCCACTACATTCAGTCAATCGCTGTGGAAATACTGGGTGTCATTGATCACCATGAGGCCACCGACGAGGGAAATGAGGAGAATATAGAGGAAGTGAATAAGAGTTTTATTACAATGAAAAGTAATTTGGGTATTTAAAAAAAAAAAAAAAAAAGTTGCCTAAAAATAACTTTAAATAGATGGATGTCATTAATTGAAAACTTACTTAACGACTAAGTGATTAATTTGAAAAGTTTTGAAACTTATGTCAACTTAAGAACTTTTTTGAAATTCTCCCGAGTTTCTATATACACAACTCGCATGAGTTCACCCTAGGAGCGCCGTAGAGGGCTAAACCATTCTAAAGCTAGGATTATATGCATGCATTAATCCCTAATTTCCTAAAATTTTGATCAAGTCTTTGCTGTGTCAACTGGGTCTTGACTGAGTTAACTGAGCTTGGCCGAGCTTCTCTCCAAGTGGTTAGCTTTTCTACATAACCTAGTAGCTTAACCTAGTTCTACCACATCCCATTGAGACTAGGACTATGGATTAAAACAATTTAGGCATAGGGAGAGTTTCTCTATATATATACCAAACCTTATGGAAAGAAGTAACTCTTTGGTGGGCACTATCTATTGAAATTTAAACCATTTTTAACACACATGCAAATAGGTGTAGTCTATTTTAATGCAAAATGCTGAAATCGTAAAACCCAAACTTTTAACGATTAAAAATTCACAACTACAGGAAAGCTTGATATATTTCTTTTCTAAGTTATTTTCACACTTTTCAATTGAAAAAAACATAAAAATTATGTTTTTTTTATGGGATGTGATTCAACTTGTGGGGTTAATCTAATTTCACATTTAAATCCAAGTTTTTACTCAATCCAAACCCAGTTATATTTAGACATAAACTTGATTTTTATTTAGATTAAATCACTTGAATTAAAATGAACCTAATTAGACAAAAGTCTAATTTTCTGAAATTTCTCAAACTTAATTTTTGTTTAAAGACAAATTATATTTTGTTCAAATCACATAACCAAATTAAATTGTGTAAAATATTAAATATAAATATGATTTCTTAATATAATTTATTTATAATTAATTAGTGATTATCTTTCTATCAAAATGACATTAAGTTGACCCTTGACCCTTGGGCTGAGCTGCATCCTAAGTGAAACCTTTTATTTTCTTTAATTGAGAATGTGAAAGCAACCTTCTTTTAGGAAAAAAAAATTATATTTTGTTTGGTAGGTCCTTTATGTTTTTAAGAATTTGGGTCAATGTGTTTAAAAAGGTAGGCCTTAATGTGTAAAATACATGAATTTCTATTTATATTGGAGTAAAATTTGGCAATGTCTCTAAAAACTAGGCCAACTCATATTGGAGTAAAAAAGTAGGCCAACTCATATTGAAGTAAAATTTGGCAATATCTCTAAAAAAATATATGCATCGGAACATTTGAGGTTTTTAATAGGTAAGTCCCATTTAGAGTTTTAATCCTTTCCTTAGGGTATGGTTAGAAGAAATTGGGTATTGTTATATTAAAAAAAGTCCGTCAAATACCTAGTAATTCAAATTTTAGAAAATCAAGGTCCTATCAACATCGCTACCTCATATCCCTCAGCCCTCACCTCTTTAATCAGTGATCATTCGAGCTCATTTGACCATGAATTCCTATTTATATTCTTTGCAAATTAACAAAGAGACCCTAACTGAAGACCAGGATATTCCTAATGGTAGAGAGATCAAATAGATCTTAATCCTTAATTTAAGGGTGCCAAAGTTTTGTAACGGAGACAAATGATTCCATCGTGTGGTTGGCATGATGCAATGGTAGCTAAAATCAAATTTTATTATATGCAGAGAGTGGGGCAGAAGCATTTAAATATCCATTGTAAATATTTTACTGTGGTGATTGTTGCTTATCATCTCTTCTTATCATCAAGGATAGGCCAGGCTCCAAAGTTAATTTCCTTACTCCTCCTAAGTGGTGCACATTAATAGAGGGGAAAAACGGTCAACTTCCTCTTCTCCTTAACCCAAATCAGTGCTAAGGTTTATTATTTACAATCCCAATTCAAAAGTCTGGGATCCACTAAATGAATATCTTACACCTCTTACCTTTATCTAAATGGGACACATCCACCCAATTACCCAAACCAGCCTTTGTCCCCATAATATGGAACCCATCACATCCAAACCATCTGCCCTTTCATAGAACCCACTGTTCACTTATTTCATCAATGGTCCATAGGTAGATAGATTAGTTGGATCTTTGGGTATAATGTGGTCATTATCATTTAAAAGTGCCACCATCATTGTGCAATTTACGTGATCCCATAACGATATGTTACTTAGGTGGGCCCACCTTAAGATTTGATTTTAACTATCGGTTAAAATGACATTTTGGTAATTCAAGGTCATTTTCTCATACAACTGGACGGCATATTATCTATAATTGAACATTTAACTAAATATGTTAGAGTAATGCTCATGTACAAGCTTTCTTTAAGGTTGCCCACTTGGAACCCCACAAATCATGAAAGATAGGGAGATCAAAAGATTCAAGTGGGGCCAACCCACATATCAAATCTGAAGTCAGTCTAATACCTATAACACATTTATCCATGGCCCACAAGTTTTATGGCTTTATATAGAATAATAAAGTCAACCCTATAACGCACTCACTCATTCAGATCTATCAAAACCTGATAGGACCCGTGTAAAAAAGAGGGGTGAGCTTGAATGGTCTGCTCGGATGGACAAGTTGGTGGCCCCACAAGGTGTCTTCATACTATAAGACTATAAGGAAAGCTTGTAAAGAAGCATTACTCAATATGTTATAAATACTTCGAAGTACTTACGTAAATTTTTAACTAATTAAGGGCTTCCCTCTCAAGCATCATCTGGAGTGCTCCGCTGTGAGTCCCTTCTTGGGCCAAGTTAACATGTGGGAGGTGGGGGAGCAAAAGTTTTGAATAAGACATAGGGATATACAAAGTAGTAACACCATTATGTTGTACTCTTTGATCTATTGCCCTCAAGTATAATAGTTATAGAAAGCATCAATTTTTTTTAGACCTAGGGATATACAAGATATTAAGCTCATTAAATCATCCTAACCCTTTCAGATATCTCCCTCAAGTTTAATAGTTTTAGAAGGCATTATTATTATTTTTTTAATTTCAATGCATTTTTTATTGGTGATTAACAATTAGATGAGTGTCAAATTTGGAGATTGTGCCAATTCATAGGGGGTATTGTGTGTGAAGGGGATGGATTGATGATAGGGGTCCCACATGCTGATAAAAATAGCTGCTCACAAATAATTCTCACAAGATGATGCTCCTTTGAGAATTTCCTTTTGAGTAAAATTGCAAGTAGTTTGAATCGGAAGAATCACAAATTAATCTACAGGCATTTTCTTTTCTTTTTTTTTTTTTTTTTTGAAGCAATTTATATGGATTTCTTTTAGTATCTTTTATATTATATAGAGAATTTAACCAAAAAAATCCCCTTAGACTTGTCAAAAGTAAAAAACGCCATCAATGTTTTATATAAACCAGTTTGGTCCTCCCGCCAGTTTTTTTTTTTTTTTTTTTTGGCGCTGAGCGAGGATACCGCAGCTCATTCTAAGTAAATGAGTGGAGATATCCCTGTTCATAGAAAATGTCGAACTCCCTTTTCACATTTACCTTTTTTTGGGACCCGGACGGATGTCTCTGCAACCTTGTTCACAGGATTAATTTGGGCAGGGATAGCCCCAGCTCAATTGATACAATTATGAACCACAATACTCTAGTGGGCGGGGATATCCCTGCTCACAATACTAACACAAATAGGGATATCCCCGTTCACAGCACTAATTTGGGCGAGGCCGATGAAGGCGAAGGCGAAGGGGCCTACTATACTAAGATCCTTCTTTCCGTAATTTCTCCATAATTTCGGTCCTTTTTCCATTATGGCTGTATGCTGGTATATACCAATTTTGGACTTCCTATGTCTTTCAGTTCCACTCCCTATCATCATCATCGCAACTTGCGAGTTTGAAGAGGATAAGGGAAAGGAAGATGAAGTCGATTTGAATTTGACTTTGGCACCGCCTTGAAGCTCGGGGAGTATTGCAGATCCTCCATCTTGTTTGAGCAACCACACTTTGCTTCTTCTTCTTCCAAACCAAGTGGTGTGCACAACACTCCACATAAGGGCTCCGGTAGACGATTTGCACTCATATCCATCATTGAGACACAACAACGAAGAGAAAAACTGCACACCCACCGAGAAAATACCAAACACCATCCTCGAACCATGGCTTCCAAAAAGTAAGCTAAGTCATTTGCTCCTCAAGAACAAAACCCCCTAAACTTGCAAATTCCTTAAAGAAGTGACATGGCTGATGATGAAGTGCAGATCGTTGAAGTTTGACACAATCCATTGGTTCCCCCATGCTACAATCTTTATACCAATGCCATCAGAGGCCAGAGAGCGCAATGGCTGAAAAATAAGGCCAAGTATCGAGGCCTAAAACGGAAGATGAGGAGGCTCCAACGGATCTTTCGTGATCTCAAACAAAAGGGGAAAAGGCCACTAGAAGGGAGCTCCAAGGGTTGCAGTGCGTTTGATGTAGTATAGGGATTGGAAGACTTGGATTCATCTTGGGGTTTTAATGGATCTTCATATATGAATCGTTGTGGAAGAGAGAAGAAGATAGGAGAAGAACGAAAAGGGAAAAGTGGGTTTTGAGACTTTTTAAAGTAAAAGGAGTAGGGATATCCCCACTCAGAGAAGGAGAAAAAAAAAAAACCACCCTTGAGACCACTATAGTCTTTATAAAACATTGAGGGCATTTTTGGCTTATAACGAGTCTTAGTGGATTTTTCCGGTAAAATCCTCTATTATATATGGATTTATATTTGTGTGGGGAAATCCCATAATACCGAGATTAAGCTAAATATCGGCGACAGTACCAGCTAGTTCATCTTGATCTCGGTAACCCACATCTCGGTAGCTCGGCATAAGAGTGTTAGCTCGGCGAAGACTACCTCTGGTCTCGGTACGAGTACTGAGGGCCGGAAGTATACCGTCACGCTCCTATGAGAAGTACAGACGTGCACTGACAGATAGGGTAGCGCGTGATAGAGATAAGAAGTTGACTTTATCACCCCATCACGTCAGCAGTCCTAGGGAGAATGGGAGCCGTCCGATGGGACGCTCTCTTTTCACCAACCCATTCAGTATCAGGGTAAGGCCCGATGGGACCTACGCCCACCTACCTCCACTCAACAAAAAGATATGACAGGACTTCTGCCTATATATCCACATGGGGGAGTCCTCCAAGGGTATGTAAAAAACTATCACACATATAAACTACACTATCATCATCTTCTCTTCTCCACTCTACCTTCGCTTAGTTGCAGAGCTAACTCAGACATCGGAGTGCCTTCGGCTAATGGTAGTCAGGGGCTTCTGACCTCAGCGTCTCTCCTTCCCTTTCAGGTCTCGGGCGCTTGGTCTTTCCCTAAAAGAATTCTACTTCCTCCTAATTAAGTGGGTGTCGTTTTTAGCACCTACAATATTGATTACACAAATGGGATTATAATTCACTCAATTTATAAATTTTATTAATTAAATCCTTAATTTAAATATTACTTTAATTCATAATTCAATTGTTTTATATGCATGTACTCTAAAAAATGTCCATGTTACCCTTAGCCTATCCATAACTCATGCAGAACCTAATTTTTGAATTGGGTTTGAAAAGAATTCCTGCCAGGGAAGATTTAAAGTATCTAAATGAAACCATCTTTGAAGGCAATAGGCAAAGACAAAGGTGATGGATAAATAACATTAATAGTTTGAAAGTCTCTTTGTAAGAGTATTTATGGATCAAATTCAAATCCCTCTTGCACCACTCATTCCCTCCATTATGTGTAACTATCAAACAGTAGCAGTTCCCATCACAAAACAAAAGAAAAAAAGAATCACTCTCTACTTGAGTTTTTACCTCATAAGTTCTCCGTCAAAAAGCCAGTCCGGAAATGTTGGGCTTCCAACCTTATTATCGTTGAGATGGAGAGTGTCCATTTTAAGTGCAAATGAAAGTGAAAAAACTATAACCATTGTAACCCTAAAATCACAGTAACCAAGCATGTATCATATGTGTAAAAGAGATCTTCTTACATACCGTGTATTTATTGAGTTGCTTGATGAATTATTCATATTTTGAGACAATGAATACTTTTTATTTTATTTTGGACATATAATAAATATGATTTTTATTTAATTTGTAGATGGGAAAATCATCTACAATTGATGGACTTTTTAAAAGAAAAAATCCTCAAAACTTAGAAGCCGATGATTGAGTTGAAATGTACTAAGAAACAATTATTTTATGACTTTTCTTTGCTTGTATTTTGTTAAGGCTGAATAAATACTGGTTTTAATTTTATGTAAAATTTAGTCTTGAATCATAATATATTTTTCATGTTTGAACTTACAACCATATCGAAAAAAAAATTACAAATATGATAGTTATAATAATTGGTGAAATAAAATTTTATTCAAGGTCCCCCCCCCCACCCACGAATGACCCCCCCCCCCCCCCCCCCCCCCGATGAAATCCTGGCTCCGCCTCTTACTAATATACATTATACAAATGTTGCAAAGCAACCAGGGTATTCTACACTTCTATCTTTCAAAAATGACGAAATTGTCCCCTTCTGGCTTCAGATCTTCAACAGAGTAGACCCATTTGGTAAATTGAAGTTGTTCACCGTCTAAGTGCATGAAGAGAGAAGAACCAAATTATCACAGCAATTCAGCGGTCATAGATAGCAGTTGTATTATCAGAAGTCGATCTGACCGTTGACAAACAACCCTTGTCCTGAAGAAGGGACGGGAAGCAACAATCTGGGGGCAAACACGAGGCCCCATGACTCCACAAAGAATCTAAGAGGACTAGAAGAAGATATAGAAGTACTATGGTGGAGATGGCTAAAGAAAGAAAGAGCTCTCCCGTTACTATAAATGCCATGGAGAGAGAGAGAGAGAGAGAGAGAGAGAGAGAGAGAGTGATGAAGAGGCTGTTGAGTTTGAAGGGGTTGTAAAGGGAGAGGAAGAGATGTATTCAATGAATTTGAGCAGTCAGGGAGATTGATGAGAATGAAGTCAGACCAGAGAGAGAGAGAGAGAGAGAGAAGGGGGGTTGTTTGAGAGATTGGAATGCATTGAACCCATGACCCACATATAACTTGGTTCAAATAGGTCTTCCACTTTCAGGTGGAGGTTGCCATGGTTTTTTGGCACGTTGTGAATGAGAAAAATATGACTTGGTCAGGTCAAGGATGACTGCAGATGGAAAAAAAAAGACAATGGCAGGCCTGACCTTTTTGGAACTAAAGCGGATCCTGTTTGGGGGTTCACCTGCTCCAATGTTCCAATTTTCCCACACACTCAAGGAAGGCAATTTTTGCAGGGACGGAATTGAATTCTCAGAAATTATTCATGTTCAAATAGATTCCAATAAAAGAATATTAAAAAAGGCAGAGAAGAATGACGATAGCCAGGTGTCTCATTCTCACTAGCATTTTCAGGGATCTGCCTTTGATGCAAGTGGTAACGTGGCGGACCTTGAATGGTCCACATATGGTTACAGTGGGGTTTTACCTCACCAGATCCAGACTCCCATAGCAAAGGTACTGTGGTGGAGAACAATTGTAAGAGCTAGGGCAGACCTAAGTAGAGGCATGTGGGTGTGGTCACACCCATCACCTCAGTGCGCTTCCAAAATCAATATGAAAATTCTCGATCGTCTTCAAAAAATCCAATAAAAATCATAGGTCCATTTTCAGAATTCACATGAAAATCCTCAATTTGCCATCAAAGAACCAAACTACCTATTAAGGGCCACACCCCTCACATAAAAATCCTGAGTTTGCCACTATGTGAGAGTATGGAGCACTAGTGCGAACCAGCGTAGGTAGGATTGATCCTAGAATTGTAGATTAGGATAGTTTACCATAGAACGTTTCCTCTTGCAAGCAATGGGATGCGAGAGTTCACATCCCCACCCTCCATAAGGTGGGACAGCTCCAAATGTCATGGATCGACCCAAAACAAAGACAACGACCTATTTTCCCCGCATTCACTGCTCCTTCCATTTTCGAAAGGGGAAATAAGAAAAAGGAAGTTGGGTGAAGGAAAGAAGATGGATTTGTAAATTGGAACCCGACTTTCATGACCATTTTTGTACTCTTTGGATGACTATTTGTTGATCTGCAATATTTTTTCTTCATTTGTAGGTGTGCTTTGACAATAATACATTTATTCCTCGGAATCCAATTCCATGTAAACAAATGTACATGCCCTGATCTGATGGATTATATGGCCGCGCGAGATCTCCCTGATTAATTTCAACCCTTCAATTGATGACTGATCATTGATGGCCCGCACAGTGCAGATACTTGTGACCATGCTGTCAATCATCAGGATCTCCTAGATTAACCATTTGCTTATACATTCTATGAAGAACATTAATCTAACTCATTCTATGATTAGAACATAGTCATGATGGAACACCAATGTTACACATTATGTAATAAACCATAACTAGAAATCAGCTTTTAGACCTGAGTCGTAGATCCAGGGATTGGCCAAATTAGCCTGATCAAGTGAATAACTGAATCACAGTCTTGGTCCTGGTTTTTCAACTATGCTGGAAACGTATGTAAAAAAAAAAAGGTGTCTGCTTATAAGAATTGGCACCTCAGTTCAGGGGCTTCTTAGGTTTACACTACATCCAAAATGAGGTCGCTATAGCTGTACATAGAATCATCAGATAAATCCCATCATATAATGTTGGGGTCCCACAAGTACTCTTCTCACAGAAACCCCATTTCAGCCATTTTGGTCCCCCCTACAGTGGCCCACTCTAATTACTATTCAAGCCATTTAAACTCGCATAACCTCATGAATTGGCACTCACCTCTATTTGATACTGATCCTTCTATGGACCATCTTTTCATTTAATAACAATAGGAACTGCACTCAGAAAGTGATAAAATTTTGATGCTTAGAAATCAAGAGTTAGGGATACAAAGAGTGTTAACATATTTGACCCAATCAACTCCACTCTACACAATACACCCATCCGATGAACCGAATGCATTGAAAGTGGGCCACACAGGAGGTTGACTAGAGAAAACATTTACAAAAAGAATGTGACTAATATGTAGAGGCATTTCAAGCTAGGCCGGTCTCAATAGATTTGTTGTGTTTTGCCACATTTGTTGGAAATGCATTGTTTTGTATTGAGATTTGAGAATGATATAGCAGGGAATTGACATTTTCCCTTCTTGCTTGTAGTCATTTTCTTCTTTGTTGTATATAGCTAACAAAGTAGGTAGGAATAAATTATATATTTGATCAGAGTACACAGTTGAACTTATTTTCTGAATTTTTCTTACACTATTGTGGTCCGTCAGTTTTTTATCTGAACTTTTGAGCATTTTGATAGTCCTCATGGATTTTAAGAAGTATGTGAAAACACAGAACCATTAATCCCATATCCTATTGATTAGGAATTTTTTGAACTCATGTGGGTCCCAATTCACGATTCAAACCACTCAATATTCTCACAAAAATGATAAGCCTCCTTGACGCATCAAGTTTTATATATTAGATTCTCACAGATTTTGAGATGAAACTGAAAATACAAAAATAGCTTAATTCCACTTTCTATTTTTTCTGACTCTTGTGTTCCTCACATTTATGATGTAAACTACATTTTCATATATATTTCACATCTTAGATCCTAAAATGTTTTAGAAAATACATTGAAAAATATAAATAGCTAAGCCCACTTTCTGAATTTTTTTTGCGCTTTTGTGATCCCAGTACGATCCCAACTCTTCAGTGCATTTAAGACATTCTACTTGGTCCCTCAATTTTTTCTTCGAACCTTTGAACATTTTCATTGACATAATAAACTCTAAGATATTATTACACCCCGTCCCGAATTAATCAAGATTAACTCTAATTGATTGGGATTAATGCTAATTAACCATGTTTAATTTGGCTAATTATGGTTAATGGTCAAATTGAATTGAACTTGTCTCAAATGATTAATTTGAGCTTAATGAAAGGATAATGAATGACATTGAATGATTTGAATTGGTTTTAGGCTTAAACCAAGTGATACAAGGATTTTTTCGTAAATACGAGTTGTCGCGTATTTTGTCGAATACTGTTACTCTTGATACCAACGCGTGTATCTTAAAGAGTACGTTAGCTTTTGTAATAAACCTGATTGCGTTCGACGTGAATTGGATCAAATGACCTTTCATTTGACTCAAAATGTAAATACGAAATGAGGTAGGGGGTTTTGTGCAAAAATGGGCTTATAAGGGATTGGGATGAACTCAAATGAGTTCATTCCACTCATTCCGGCACAGCCAAACCGTAGGCTCTTTCCTCTTCTTCTTTCTTCCATTTTCTCTCCATCAAGTGTCAAGATTTGGAACTTTGTATGTGGTTTTGAAGAAGTTTCATCCACTTCATCTTCCTCATTTTCTCTTTCCAATTGTTTGAGGTTGGAGCTTGAGAGAAAGCTCAAGAAATTCTCTTTAAGAGGTTACAAGTAAGTACTTTACTTGTTTACAAAACTTCCAGGTTCTATTCAATGATTTAGAGTATTTTCTAGCATAATGGACTCATAGGAGTTCTATTTGTCAATTTGGTTTTGGTTTTAGGTTGAAGAAGGCTTGTATTGAAGAGATTTCATCTCAACAATCAAGCTAGACAAAGGGTTTTTTACTAATTAATCTTCAAACAAGGCAAGTATGCTCAATTCTTATGATTTAAGATGATAATGAACTTGTTTGAGCTCAAAATCTGAATTTCGGTTCAAAAATTCTCTGAAGTTCTGGGAGCAGTTCGGCGGACTGAACTGCTGACCGACAGCTGATTGACCCATCTGGGTTGGATTTCACAGGAAAATTCAGCTTATGGAAAGCTGACCGACAATGTTCGGTTAACCGAACTCATGGGTTCAGATAGCCGAAGGGTGACTGAATTTCCCTGTCAGAATTTTTCATCAGAAGTCAAGCTTCTGAAAATCTAACCGAAGTGTGTTCGGTTAACCGAACTCGAAGGTTCAATCAGTCGAATACCTGACCGAACCAGTGACCGAACTTGAGAAATTGTCCAGAGTTGTGAGGTTCTGGAAGGCTAACCGAATTGTGATTCGGTTAACCGAGTTACAGAATTCGGTTAACTGACAGGTAATCGACAAGGTGACCGAACGTAAGGGAAATTTCATATTGAGGTCTGATTTTCCTAGATAGAAGCCTATTTACCAAGGCTAATGTTAGTGGTATTTTACCTAAACCTTCATTGGTGTTAGCTAAGTTTATTATAATGTGAAAATTTCACTTAAAGTGATGTCATCGAAAATAACACATACATTATATAACGAGCGTTTCACCTGAATGTTTGGTTTAGAAGTTTGAATAAGAATTATTGGTTTGATTTGATTCCTGAGTCTGGCACCCCATAATAATTCTAAAGCTCGTTATTGAGCTGAAATAAAAATGAATTAATAAATAAATTAATGAAACGAATTAATGAACAACCCTACTATAGTAGATGGAATGGGGTGTTCTGGAGCTCCATGATGATGCTAGTAATCTCTGATCAAGACACTGATAGATCCAACACATTTTAAATCTTGTAGATCCAACACATTTTAAATGATAAGCCACTTAATAAAGTGCACTCACTGGAAATTGAATGAATAATGAATATATTACTGATTGAATCTGTTAATCGGATAACTGAATGAACCCATTGATCGGATAACTAAATACTTCCTTTTGGGAAGAACTGAATGAAATGTACACTATTGTAGTTGCCAATTATTGTAAGCATTATTACTTGACTCCAATGTATAGATTACTGTTATAGAATTATTTATTGTAGAATTGATAAACAGGTTTATTAGCATGTACTATCATAGAATTGTGCATATATTATTGAACCGTCGTGTTCACAGTGTTATTGATAATATTACAGGCCAAGTTGCCCGTACCGGTAATGCAGAGACCGCGCCGCCTACGGAGGAGGCCAATCAGATTCCTCTAGGAGGATTGATTGAGTAGACATAAATCGAAGGGCGAACCAATTAGAACATTTTGGAAACATTTTGAGAGATACTTTTGTATATTCATTTTGGAGTAAATAGTTGTCACCTGCATTGTATTTTGAATATGCAGTGGTTGACTTAGATAGTAAAAATGAGATATGTATATTGGACTTTACTTTTATGTAAAGAACTTGTACTATTTTAATTATTTTGTCAATGTATATATATTTTCCGCAAAAATGTACATTTGACAAGTATGAATGTCTGTTATCCCTTGTGGATTTCGTTTTAACTTCGGTTAATTCAGAGTTTACGGGAGTAAGTATGGAAATCAGGACTCGAGATTTGTCCGGAGTAATCAGAATCTTGGGCCCGGGTCGTGACGGATAATAAGTTTCATATCTTACATCCTCATGAGTTTCACTTTCGAGAAGTATGTGAAAACACAAAACTAACAGTATCTTATCGTTCCTAATTTTTTACAGTCATGTGTGGCCCCAATTCATGATCCTAACTACTCAGTATTCTTATAAAAATGTTAAACCCCAAGGCATGAAGTTTTATATATTAGATTCAAACAGATTTTAAGATGCATGCCAAAAATACAAAAGTAGTTTAATCTACTTTCGAATTTTTCTGAACTCTTGTGCTCCCTATATTCATGATTCAAATCGTTATACGTTCTCACAATATTTCATACGTAGATCCTAAAATATTTTTAAAAAAATGAGTTAAGAGTATATAAATAGCCTAATCCTACTTTGTGAATTTTTTTTTCCTTTTTTGCACTTTTTGTGAGGATAGTATAATCAGAATCGTTGAATACGTATAAGATATACTATTTTTTTCTTAATAAATTAAAATAGTAAAAATGTTAACATGAGAAGGCCATAAGGTTGGATGGGGAGATCTCATTTTAAAAGGTACTCCAATAAAATGTTGATTTGTTTAACTAACTTGATTTTTAGGTTGTGGGCAACCAAGTTTAGTGATCATAAGCTCAGTGAGGTAGAATCTGAAAACTTTAACTATAAGAAAACTACTTGCTTACCATCTTAATTAAAAAGTAGTTAGAATAAAGAGTACATTCTTGAGAATAATGTACCTTTAACCCTATAATAATTTTTGAATTCATCAAACAACACGACTTGACAATTGGTCTCTCATCTCCACAAGAACACATTCAGAGATGACTCACTTTATTGCCGTTTAGAAAGAATGATACCATTGCAATTGCAATCTGTATATCCATTGGAATGTGGTTTGCCTTCAGTTAATCACAAGCCTCCAAAGTACAAATCCTGATTTTTTAAAATACATCAGAACAGTTGTCAATATCTCCATCCATTCCAAGTCTCCTCTCTCCTCTCTTATCTCTCTTCTCTCTCCACTACCCTCTCTCTAAGTTAACTGAACCCATAAATTCCTCCAAAAAAACAAACTTCCCACTTCTTTAACTGCTCTCCTATCTCCTACTCCAAATACATGGAATATATATATATAAAATAAAAAAAAAAGAACCAAACACCCTGGAATAATCAAAACCAAACACACAAATAAATTCAAACCCCCCTAAACAAACAACTTGGGTCCTCATATCCAAACAAGCTGAACAGCTGTAAAACTGAATGAGCTTAAAATCTTCCCAAACAATGAGTGAAACTTGACTAGATTTTATCTCAAAAAATTGCTAAAATTGGGCTGGGTTACGGCCAGATTTCTACAGCAAATGAGTTGAGAGTTTGGTCAAGTCTAGCCTCTAATTGGGTAAAAAAACACCCCAAATTGATAGATGTGGTGGGCTGAAATACATACTAAAAGAGAGTCCGAAATTGACTCAAAACTGGCTCAGCAAACTACTATGAAAAAGGTAAAAATCAGATCTGTGAATAGATTTAAAATTACTCCAGAGTTAGGCTACAAATAAGATTTAGTTACATTAGATTGGCTAAAAAAAAATAGTTTTTAATGAATACAGGCCTAAACCCTTGGCCAAGCAGGCTGAAAAAAATGGCCAAATAAAAATGGGTTGAGATTGAAGACTCAACCCAAGTTTGTCCTTAAAAAGGGGTTAAAATTAGCCTAAGTATGGCTTTAAATGGGCCAATAAATGAGAGCTATAAAATCTATATTATGGGCCTAAGTGTGACTGTAAAGTAGCAATACATAACCAAAGGTGGCTCTACAAAGGTTAAATATAGTCTCAAATGGTGACTATAAATGGTTTCAGCCTAACTTGAAAGAGGGTTGAAAATAAATCGGGTTACATCAAACATACAGGTTGGGCTTCATTAAACATGTACCTTGAACCCATCACCCTGATTCAATCATGACATTAAATATGTTGGGTTTTCAACAAATGTATTGAATTTATCCAAGCAGAGAATGAATTTAGATTCTAACTTGATTGTCTATATTGGTCTATGGTAGGATTACAAATGGGTTACAACTTGATCCAAATTGGTTTCTCTAAATGGGCTAAGACTTGACCCAAACTGTATTCTCTAAATGGGTTTCAGCTCAAACTGAAATTGCAAACTGTCTCATTATTGGGTTACAATTTACCCAGATTTCCCTTAGTAAACTCTCTCATTATTGGCCTAAAAGGGACTGAAATTGGCCAAAGTTTCAACTCATTAATGACAAATATATTGGGTCTAATTCAGTCCAGATTTTGGGTCTAATTCAAGACAGAATATTGGGTCTAAACTATGCTAGATCTTTTGGTGTAAATCAGGCCAGATTTTGGGTCTAATTCAAGATAAAATATTGGGTCTAAACCATGCCAGATTTTTTGGCCTAAATCAGGCCAGATTTGGGTCTAATTCAAGAAAAAATATTGGGTCTAATTCAGTCCAAATTTTGGGTAAAAATCAGGCCAGAATTCTCGGTCTAACTCAATACAGAATGGCAGTCCAAATCAGGCTAGAATTATAGATTCAAGTCAGTCCAAAATTAGTCCATACTTATAATTCTAAACCAGTTTCGACTTATGGGTCAAAAAACAAGCCAAGATTAGGCCAAAATTACAAACCTAAATTAGGCTAAAATGCAGCATAATTTAGGCCAGAATATGTCTTTTATTTATTTATTTATTTTTACACGTGCCCGGGCTTCATCAAGCTCTATTTACACCTCACGTAAAGAATAAAACATTTGGAAAAACACATAAAGACCAAATTAGCAACAAAAAACATGACTCAAAAGTTTACTAATTAATAAATTTAATAAAGATAATTTGTATAAGTCTGTGCATTTTGTGGTTTCGTGGTCCATGCATAGCATGGGGGTTTGCTAGTATGGAGACTAAGATAGTAGGATGGAAACAATCTCATTGACTCTCTATATAATAAAAACCTTATTTTTTTCAATTTTCTTCCAATATCTCAATGTTTTTTTTTTTTTAATAATTTCTTAACTTTATTTGTTATTCACTATTTAAAAAATCTTTGAATATGCATAGTATAGTATATGAACATGAGAGAGAATGATATATTTTATAGTGTTGTGCCATCATTCATTAATCATGGATAAATGTTATTTTATCTAGCCAAAACAAGTCTATATATGCATGACACTTGCATCAATGTTAATTTATCTAGCCATAACAAGTCTATGCATGACACTTGCATAAATGTTAATTTATCTAGCCATAACAAGTTTATGCATGACACTTGCATAAATGTTATTTTGTCTAGTCAAAGCAAATTTGTGACACTTGCATAAATGTGATTTTGTGTAACTATAGCAAAATCTTGACCCTTCTACTATAATTGGACTTGATAACAAAAAGTTCATTTTATGGTAGAAGCCAAATACTCCATCAGCTCAAACCCAATGATAAAAATCTAGAGTCATGATTCTCTACAATTTCACCATGAAAAAGAAAAAATAATATAGCGACTATCAGCAACTAAATGAATATCGGAGAATGATAGAAAAGATTAAAAAAATCAATTATTCAAATTCTAATATAACCTGAAAAAATCATAAATTCTAAAGAATACTTAAAAAATAAAGTTATCGTACTCTATGATCATGTTCCTCTCGGGAAGCTAAAACATCAAACTTGTACTTAAAAAGTTAGATACCATAAAATAGGTAGCTCTCCTATAAAATATATATATATATATATATAGTTGATTTAAGAATGAAAAATAGCATAAGTTGCTAATAAAAATAGTAGAGAAAGCAATGAACTAACCATGCCCAATTATATTGAGTAGAAGCAGCAAGTTAAAATTGTATTAAGAAGAAGAAGAAAGCACACAAAATAAAATAAATAAGCCCCTTTTTTTTGAATCGCTAGTCGGTATTGTTTAAATGGATAAGATGGGTTCCATTAGGTTCCTCATTCAAAATTAAATTGATAAGTTACAAGATTTAAACAAAGGATGATGGTAAAGATGAGAGATTATAAGAGAGGATGATGGTTAGAGATTACAAAATGATGGAAACCTAGATGGAGATTAGAGGAATTTAGGGAGATCTTTTAGGTAAGAGAAGGAACCGTGTGAGGGTTAGAGAAATTTAAGGGATGAAATGAGATTTAAGAGAGGAAACTGGATGATGGAGAGTAATTAAAATCTTCAAATCACCGTGTGGGGGCTAGAGAGATTGAGGGCCCATTTGGATATTTACAGAATAAAACATTTACATATTTTAATATTACAAAAATAAACCTTTACAAAATCTATTAGTGTAATATTTTTGTTCTTTGGCAGTCTTGAAGAATATTATAGATTTTAAATTCAATTATTTGGAAGGTAATATGATATTAGTATATATTAAAAAAATTCAAAATAACAAGAAGTTAATGTTATCAATTGTAGTAAAGTTCATTATTAGAATAATTTTTTTATCAAATACTTAATTTATATTTAGTTTTGGATAAAAAGTAGTGTGGTAAAGTAAAGTTCAACTACCAATTTTTTTTTACCCTCAGCCACTTTTCTTTATCACATTAAACTATTGTAAAGTATAGTCAAGTCAAGTCAATACAAAGGGCAACTACTTTACAACTCTCTCTCTCCTACTTTACTTCACCACATACTTCATCTTACATTACTTTACCTCTTCTTTTACCATGATGTGGAACCATACAAATAAACAAACATACCTTGACCAATATATGACATATTATCCTTTTACCATATTTAGAAGAAAAAAGTAGTGAGGTAAAGTAAAGTCTATCTGGAACTTTTTTACTATAAACTTTATCACAAGTCACTTTTTCTTTACCATAAAAACTATGGTAAAGTGCGATAAAGTAAAGTCAAACAAAAAAAATAACTTTTCCACTCTCTCACACTTTACTTCACCATGTTCTTTACTTCGCCTTTACTTTAACATGATGTGACATTTACTTTTGCTTTACCATACATGTAAACAAGTACATCATTATAGAGTTGGTGAAGATCTTTACTTTATCACTTTGTAAACCTCATTTTGAACGTTTTTTATATTGTAGAAAGCTTTCTATAGGGAGAGCTGTATGAAAAAATATTTAACTTTTTGAAAGAAAATGATATTTGCTTCACATTTTTCTTGGGTTACCAAACACACACAAGATTTTTTTCTTTAAAAAATAAAATTATTTTCTATAAAATATTACTTTCTTGTATTTTCTTGTGCATCCAAACAGGCCCTTAAATTGATGGAATTAGATTTAAGGAAAGAAACTATGTCCATGTGATGGGGAGCGTTCTTAGAAAGATTTAAGAGATTCAATTAAAATCTCCAAACACCGTGTGTGGGCTAGAGAGATTTAAGGGAGGAAACCGTGTGATGTGGAGCGTTTCTAGAGAGATTTCAGGGGTTTAATTAAAAGAGATATATCATAAATTATTTGTAATGTCACGTGTTATTTTATTGGAATGCTGACATTGTGCACTTGAAAATCAAAGAAATTGAGAGCACTAATTTGGCACTCTCCAAAGCTTGTTTTAATGGGGGGTGGGGTGGGGGGGTGGGTTCTCCCCTTTGGAGTTATCCAATCAGATCGTGCATCAGATCATGCCATGTCATGCCAGCTTACGAGAATACGGTGGCATGCCTCCAAGTCCCATTTATGAAAATCCAAATCTGTCAAATTAGATACACCCATCCAGTATGCCTTCACCTAATCTCACTCCAAGAGGAGTTCAGCCCACCATCAAATTATGAAAAATGCAAGTTTTATATAGTGATAATGTTACATTAAGCCCAAGGGTCCCATTTATGAAAACCCAAACATGTCAGATTAAATGGACCTTTTTGGTAAATGCCCTCACCAAAGTTTAATCCAAGGGTCCCATTTATGAAAATCCAAACATGCCAAATTGACCCATTTGGTATGTGCCCTCAACAAAGTTTAACCCATTTGGAGTTGGGGCCACCACTAGATTTTGAAAAAAAAAAAAAAAAAAAGATTTGCATTGTGAACAATCCAATAATGGACCCAACAACTGTATGATTGAAAGTTATGAGTTTTTATGGATTAATGCCATGTGGTGGGCCATCAATTAGAATTCCAGAATTTGGATTGCCTAGTTTTAAGGAGATAAGATTTACTACAAAAGAAATTGAATAGGATATTTAGCTAGTCTCAAGGAGGATATAATGGAAGTTGGGAATGGGCCATTAATAAGATTCATAAACTAGATGCTTATTATCTATCTAAATATCTATTGGAATGTGGTTTGCCTTCGGTTAACCACAGGCCTCCAAACTACAAATCCTGATTTTAAAAAATACCTCAAAATAGTTGTCAAAATCTCCTTCCATGCCAACTCTCCTCTCTCTCCACTATATCCTCTCTCTAGAGTAACTGGCCCCATAAGTTCCTCAAAAAAGAAAAAAAGAAAAAAAAAACAAACTTCCCACTATCATCTCTTCACACATGCCCTTACTTAAATTGATCATGTGGTGGTGACTAAATGGAAAACGAGAAAAGAAAAATGAGAGAGAGAGAGAGAGAGAGAGAGAGAGAGAGAGAATGATGTGTTTTGTGCATATTTTTAATTGGACTGGGCCCACCTGTTTTGGAGTAAGTTTTGTTCTAGGATGAGTACATGGGATAGTGACTTTGTACTATTTGGAATCCTCATTCGAACTTAGGCCCCACCTTCTTTCTATGATTTGGCTACTATTGGTGTACACTTGCATTGAGTTTGGTTGTCATGGTAAAGGTGTGGCCCACATGTAGATTTGAACGAGTGGGCCGTATGGGTAGGCCAAATTGTTAGTAGGGGAGATTTTTGAGAGGCCAAACCAATGAATCCGTCAGTTGGGCCTACCACTTAGACACAAACTATTTGAAATCATCATCACTTCTTTTATGAGGCCCGGATTGAATTAAAGTGGGGTCCACTTTCATTGGATCATATATAAAAGATTTGACTGCATGAAAAAACAAAAAAGAGAGAGGGAGGAAATATGTGCTTTTGTGCATAATTTTAATTGGACCGGGCCCCACCTATTTTGGAGTAAAACTTGGCCTAGGATGAGTATATAGGATAGTGACTTTGTATGGTTTGGATTCTTCAATTGGGTTTTGGGCCCCACTTTGTTTTGAGTAAAATTTCGCCTATGATCAGACGCTTCGTAGATGGTCTTCAAGCAGACATCCAGTTGCATATGACTTGTAGAGAGCTCCCCACATATGAGGCTTATGTGGAAAATGCGATGCGGGCCAAAGACGCTCTTAACAAGGTAGCCCAATGGAAAGCTTCCAAACAAATGAAAATGATGCAAGTGTATCCGGAAGAGGATGAAGACGAGGCAGTCCAAGGTGATGAGCAGCTGTGGATTGATTGGGAATTTCAACGAAGGCAGCAGCGCTATCACAGAGGTCGTAAGACTAGTGAGCATCGGAGGCGGTCGGGAGCATGCTATGTTTGTGGGAACTTTGGACACAAGGCTCGCAACTATCCAAGGAAGAGGAACCTTGCATCAGGACTCCGCCAGCACACTCATAGGCATCCACTACCGGAACATACCACCGGCGCAATGCTCGAGGTGCAACCTATTCAGTAGTGGCCCCCATACCCGCAGACACATGATCAGTTTCAGCCAGCTTGGGATTATCTGGACAGTTCTGCAGCACTTCGGGTTGGTGAGAGACGTCAACCTGATTTCTCTCCCGAGCAGTGACTCTGAGATCAGTTTTTCCAGAGGTTTGCTTTATCTCTTATGGTTGGTGTGCTTAGATTCCTTATTGTCGTCGTGTTTAGGATCCTTACAATGAGTGTACTCTTTCTATTGTGCGAATGATTGACTGTTGCTTTTTAGATAGCCCAATGTCCCATTTAGGAGCGAGGGGTATGTGATACCCCAAGTTGTCCCTTTTAGAGTCGGGAATTGTGATACATCCCGAGCTAGTTCTTTAGGAGTGAGGGGTGTGTGACACCTCGAGTTATATTTTAGGAGCTCAAGGTGAATGACACCTGAGTTAACCTTTTGAGTAGGAGTGTGAAGTCAAGAGACACCGAGTCATCCTTCCTTTAGATGTGAAAGGTGTAAGGCACCTCTAGTCAACCCTTTTAGAGAGTCAAATGAGTAAGACACCTCTATCCTACTAGTTGTCTGTTAGTATCCCAGAATAACAGAAACCCAGACCCCATCAACCTGCTAATTGCTTATTAGAATTTTAGAGTGTTAGAGGGTAAACCTTGTTGTTCTGTTAGCTGTTGCCTAGTAATCCAGAGAGTTAGATGACCAAGTCTTGTTGTCCTAACTAGTTACTGATTAGTATTCCTTAGTGTTAGCAAATCAGACCCTATTGTTCCGCCAGCTGTCTATTTGTATTCTAGACTGTTAGGAGATCAGATCCATTGTACTGCTAGCTATCGATTAGTACTTGTGATCCAAAGTGTTAGGAGATTAGACCCTATCTTCCAAATGCCTGTTGATTAGTATGCTGAAGTGTTAGGAGGTCAGATTCAATTAGCTTACCAGTTGTTGATAGTAACTTGGATTGTTATCTAACTAGTGATTGTTTATAACCTGTATAGTTCTAGCATCCCTCTTAGTTGTGTCTAGCTATTCCGAGTATTAGCTGGGTAGTTTAACTCCTATTTTGCAGAGTTGGCTAGAGGAGAGACCTTAGAAGTTTAGAAGTAGTCTGTTTGCATTTGGGAACCAAATGAGTTTTAGGAGTGAAGGATATAAGGACCCGTCCCTATAAATACCTAGTGGGACCCAATTTGACCAAGTCAACCTTAGGTTGTCCTATTTAATAGGTGATTAGCATGAGTAATTAGTAATTCCCATTAATTTAGCTTAGATTATAAGATTAAGACCCTTGTGAGATTAATAGTGGTTTCCAAGAATTAATTTTCTAATAAGAAGCTTTAGTTGTAATCTTAACCATATATGGGTTTTCCTTAGAGAGTTGTGCAATTTATCTTAGAATGACCCAACTACCCATGGCCTAACCTATTAACTCATTTATTATATGAGGGTACTCTAGTCCTTCCAACCACACATTTTTCCTCCTTTTTGAAATTACTAATACCTTAAATGACCTTGGCCTCCTTTATTGTCAACCAAGTAAATATGAGCACTTTTGTCATTATAAATAGCCTACCTTTATTGCCCTTAGGCTTATTTATTCACAACCACTTATTTGAGGATACTTTAGTCATTAAATGTAAGTACCTAAACTACCCTAGTCCTTATCTTTTATTTCTATTAGCAACCAAGGACCCTTTGGTAATTCCATTTTAACCTTCCACAACTACCCCCATCCTTATCCTAAACTTACATTAGACAAAAAGGGCATTTTAGACTATAACCCAACCAATTCCTATAAAAGAAGCCCCTCTCATCCATTCTTCTCATTTCACTACAATTTTGCTCCCATCTATCTCTGTCTAAGCTAGAGATTAGGGTTTCTCTCTCTAGATCTTAGCCCTCCAATTACTAGAAGCAAGAGCCTCATCTACATCTATCCATCTACAAGCTTAGGAGCTCATCACATCTCCTAGATCCCTCTTTCATCTTCAAGTAAAGGTAACCTTCTTCTCCCTTTTCAATTTCCTTATAAAATAGTCATTTCTCTTAGATTTCTCTTCTTTGTACATTTCTCTCTTTGGGGATGGGTGTAGAGATTGTAGATTTAGCTATTGTGATGATCTTAGAGCATTTGGAGTGAAGCCAATCTATTTGAGGAGCTTTCTTCCTAGCTAGGCAAGTAGACATGCTTAGTTTCTTTAATTAAAATTGATTAACATGCTTAGGTTGTTAATTATTGTCTTTTATGGTTGTGTGGTATGATTTATGTGATTGGATGTTTGATTTGATGATATTATACATGGGTTGTTGTTCTAAGCCTTTTTCTTTTATGTGATATTGGCCATTGATTGATGGGAATCCTCCATTTGGAATATCAATGGCCCATTTGTGATGAGATCATGATGTGGGAGGTGTGTATGATGTTGGAGATGATCAGTGTAGATTTGGGCTGGGTTTGATGGAGTTTTAATGGAAAATGAAAAGGAAAAAATTTTGAAAATAGGGATTTCGTGTGTACCCGGTAGACCTGGTAACCCAAGATGTCGACCGGGCACACAGGGAACTTCCCCTCAACTGAGAGCAGAAAATCACATCAATGTACAAAACCCAGTGTACCCAATCAATCGGCCAAGAGGCTCGGTCGACCAGCCACTGAGGATCCCCTCACCTGCCCTGTGGAAATGCCTGTAGTTCACCCAGTCGACCGGAGGGCCCTCCAAGTCAATCGAGGACACTGCAGGCTGCGTTTTCGGACTCCCAGTTAGCTGTCCACTTCCATAGAGTACCAGGTCGACCCGTGGACCCATGATGTCGACCCGGTACACTATAAACAATGATTTTCCATATTTAGTTCCCTTTCTTGATCCGATCATGTGTGGGCCCCGTTGACCTTCCATTTGGACTGTTTGAGATACGCTAAACACGAGTCAAGAATCGGGCTTAACCTTGACCTGTGCCACCTAAGTAGGGTCTAAGGTTGTAAGCGAAATTTGATTCAATGGTTATGGATGTCTTATGATGCTAAATACCTTTAAGAGCAGCAAGGATACTTAATAAGCATCTGGGACTCCCTGCTCACTGTCTTAGGTGAAGTAGGACCCTAGAACTGAATAGAGGGGCAGAGATCATCGATAGATTTGTGACATATGGTACTTATGTTGATGAAACGGACACTGAGGCTGGCTGGTAAGTCCGAACCTTGGATGCTGGCCTTGAGAGGTACTATAATCAGGGCATTGCACTTAGACTCTAATCCATGATCACGGTCCGTATTGGATGAGATGTCAGGACATGGCACTTGAAGTCCTGACCTATAATATTAGGAACTCAACGGTAGATATTGATGGACGAACTGTATAATGAGATAATGTTAATTAAGCGTATCGAGGTGCAGAGTTTACAAGTGTATGCATTATTAACTGTTGGGAATCGTAAGGATGGATTACTTATACCCGAACCCCGTGCCTCATGCCCTTGACTAATATCATCTCATATTAATTATGATAAGGCTATCCAGTTTGGAGTACCCCCACCTAGTGGTTTGTAAGATATGTGGATGTACGATTGGTCTGCCGAGAGTTATGATGCCGGCATGGACATTGATATTGAGACATTGTTGGATGACACAATAAGTACTAGTGTGGGAGGGGTACTGAGACCGCCGGCGCTCGGACCGGGTGTGGATGGACGGTGATGTTGATCTAGCACGTAAGACCATGGCTGAGACTTGGTTGTGGCTATGGATGAGTGATTGAGCACGTAAGACCAATGGTTGGGACTTAGCTGTGGCTATGGATATTGATGAATTCTTGTACGCTCCTATTCTATGAGACGACAACGATGGGTGGCTATGACCCCTATGGTTGATGTCCATCGACAGTTGTCGGGACAACGACGATGGGCTGGCTTTGACCTCCCACGTCCCTTGTACTTCAACAGTGGACGTGCCCTTGTGTGATCATATGTATGTATATTGGTTGAATGATTATTAAGTGTTGTGGATGTTGTTGCTTAGTGTCTTTAACTGCCGACATTGTTACGGATGGAACTAGAGACAGTGGTTGTGGATATGGTAGGGCTCCTTCCCCCTGTTACTTATATTATTGGTGACACTGCTATGCTTGTATGAATTATATGGTTTATTGATGATGATGATGGCTTCTCTTATATACTTGATATGCTGTATCCAATATCTGTTATATTATTATCTCAATTATCGTTCGAGCACTACACTCTACACTGTTTCTGTTGCACTCTGATATTCTATATTATTATCAAGGTACTAATCACGCAGGTACAGCTGGGATCAGATATACTCTTCTTCCTTATTTGTTAATATAATGTATTGTCATCTAAACATGCCTATTTGCCTGGCTCATAGAGCCTAACCCATCGAGCCTGACCCAATCCTTGGTGTTTTCAGGTATTTTCTCTTCCGCTTTCTTTGATTGGTAGAATTGCTTGGCGACTGGTCCGTTGCCGCAAGGTTCGGCGAGCGATGCAGTTGGTGCATCGAGAGGAGTCTATCACATAGATCTTTATTTTTTTCTTTTTCTTGTAGCTGGCAGTGTTGGCCTCTGATTAAATAGTTAGTTTAATTATGGAAAGTACCTTGTAATCCTTTAAAGTAAAATAAATTTTTAAGGCTTTGTCCATTTACTTGCTCATATGAGATTTATACTTGACTATATTATTGGATTTTCCGTATCTCTTGAGTACTTTCTCGTAGCTTCTCGAGATTCGAAGCGCCCAGATCTTGAGGCGTTACAAACTGGCCCATAACTTCCTCCAAAAAAAAAAAAAAAAACTCCCCACTATCTTGTCTTCACACATGCCCAAATGGTACTCTCTCTCCTCAATTCTTGCTCTTTGTCCACATCAAAACATACAGTCTATCTCAAAGCTACTTTCTCTGTCAATGTCTACAAAGTCCTTGCCCAAACGGTGCTCTCCCTCTCTCTCTCTATTCTTGCTCTCTGTGGACAAAAGATTGATTTTTTATTTCGTGATTTGCTGTAAAGATTGAACTTTTTTGTTAGCGAAAAAGATTGAAACTTCTGTAACATCTTATCATTTACTTACATTGATCAAGTGGTGGGGCTAACTTTGATTGAAGTGAAATTTGGGCAAAAACTAATTTAGATAAAGACATTGATTTTGAATGGCATAGATTTTGTAAGGGTCCACTATTTTTTGTAGTGACTAAATGGAAAATGAGAAAAAAAAAAAAAAAAGAAAGAGAGAATGATGTGTTTTGTGCATTTATATCTCTATTGGAATGTGGTTTGCCTTCGGTTAACCTCAGGCCTCCAAACTACAAATCCTGACTTTTTAAAATACATCAGAACAGCTATCAATATCTCCATCCATTCCAAGTCTCCTCTCTCTAAACTAACTGAACCCATAACTTCCTCAAACAAACAAACTTATATGTTCAGGCTAAGCCATAATTGCAAATGGGTTGAAAATCAGCCCGATGCAATTATAATAATCTTAGACAAACAGCCCATAAACCGAATCCTCCCAACCAAACACCCTGGAATAATCAGAACCAAACACCTAAATAAATTAAAATCCCCCTAAACAAACAACTTGGGTCCTTATATCCAAATGAGCTGAATAGCTGTAAAACTGAATGAGCTAAAAATCTGCACAAACAATGACTGAAACTTGACTAGATTTTATCTTAAACAATTGTTGAAATTGGGCTGGGTTACAGCCAGATTTCGACAACAAATGGGTTGAGACTTTGGTCAAGTCTAGAGCTCTAATTTGGTAAAAAACCACCCCAAATTGATAGATGTGGTGGGCTGAAATACATACTAAAAGAGAGTCCGAAATTGACTCAAAACTGGCTCAGCAAACTACCATGAAAAAGCTAAAAATCAAATCTGTGAATAGACTTAAAATTACTCCAGAGTTTGGCTACAAATAAGATTTAGTTACATTAGATTGGCTAAAAAAAAATGGTTTTTAATGAATACAGGCCTAAACCCTTGGCCAAGCAGGCTAAAAAAAATGGCCAAATAAAAATGGGTTGAGATTGAAGACTCAACCCAAGTTTGTCCTTAAAAAGGAGTTAAAATTAGCCTAAGTATGGCTTTAAATGGGCCAATAAATGAGAGCTATAAAATCTGTTTTATGGGCCTAAGTGTGACTGTAAAGCAGCAGTACATAACCAATGGTGGCTCTACAAAGGTAAAATATGGTCTCAAATGATGACTCCAAAGAGGTTAAATATGGCCCCCGTGTGGTAGCGGGCATAAATAACATTATGTATGAGGGGAAACCCATGATTTTCATCTTAGGCATGATTTTTTTAAACAGTATTAGATTATGATATCAATAGAGAATTTAGCCAATTCATTAACTACATGATTATCATTCAATACAAAGTAAGTGTCCTCCGAAGGACACCAATTATGAATATCCAACCATCTAGTTGAAGATCAAGAAAAGAAACTTAGCATCATTGTAAAACACAGGAGCGCTGCAAATATATTAAAAAAAAGTTCTCTACATATAATTTGTCAAAAATTCTTGAATCTATGAAATATATCTGATTCTCGCTACACCCCAGTTCAATTGCAGAGAATGATTTAGAACAACTATTTCCCAAGAACAATTCAGAAGAGGTAGTCCCAAATACTCTATTTTGAGATGTGTCATGATATTAGTAGTAGAACTGGACACATGTTTTTCCTAGCCCCAACCCTTTTGATATTATGGGTTCTATCCCAGTGTGTAAGGTGGATTCAACCACCAGTAAAAGGAACGTGATCGAAATTAGAAAGAGGAGTTCCGCTGGAACATCCGACCAAGATAAGAGACTTTGTTATGTTTTCTCTTGATTATCTAACCATGGTAGGATATTTCGTTGGCTTTTCTTCAGACTTCGTTTGGTTTTGTGCTTCATGTTTTTTAGACTATTTTATCCTAAATCAGAAATAGAAAGATAAAATTTGAAGCACGAAAAATATTAAAATTGTCAGTAAATGAACCAAAATAAATATAGCCATGTTTTAATCTATTTGTTCTATTTTTCTTAGAAAGGTTAGAACATTCTAAACTTAATTAGAAAGTAAAGCACAATTGAAATCCTAACTCATTAGCAGATTTTTCATATCCTTTGTGGGAACTATTCTGGGTGAAGTTGGCATGTGGAAACAGGGCGTTAAGCATGCACTGTGTGGGCCTTGCCCATGTAGCATTAAGCTACAAAATTTAGCCTGAGTATTGGTGGAAGAAGAAGACCCAGATTACAGAATACCTGAGAATTCGGCTCCCCAAGATGGAAAGAGTCACAATTATTTTAAAATCTGATGGTCGGGTTTGATTCGAGTCAGATTTGAATTTGGTTTTACTTATTGAAAAATAGCGGCAAGCTTGGATTGAGTGAATATCTCTCTTCAGGCAACTTGCCTAGGCTGCACCTCTAAAATATTTCAGAAAGGCTGATTTGTTCTTAATCAAAACTTGATGTAGTTATTTTCATTCTCCAAAATCCTCTTGTGCAGGCAAGAAGGCATCTATCACGTAGTTTAATGTATGTCAAGGGGACAGATGTGAAGCCTGAACTGTTAAGATGATGGAAAGGCCCATCATCAATTTTTAGGTAAACCCTTGGATATATGGACGAGATCTAGGATCTATATTCATACTCGTATAAGAAGAATACCATTTTGCTTCTGAGGTCCTAAATCTTGATGTTAATACCATGACACAAAATCTTTGGAATGATACCTCGACTCATGCAATTGCTTTTAACAATAATCACATACAACTTCTCTTGCAAAATCTTGCCCGAGTTCATACAGCTACTCGATCGGTTCATTTGAATAATCAAAAGGTTCAAATATCTTTAAATTCTTGACTTTCTAGTTAATTGGATTCTAAGGTAGATGTTATAATTGCTTCTAATGATTGCACGGTCTCTTGTAGACTTTTTGTTTTTTCAAAAGGAAAAACTTGATAAACTAAACAAGAAAAAATTTAGTAGCTAAAACTCAGATTTGAAGACACTCATTCTCGGAAGTCAACAAAACCGCGAAACAAACAAACAAACAAAAGAGAAAGACTTCAAAACTGAAATAATTTGGTAAGAAAGCACAAGATAGATTCAGTATGAAAAATCAAAATTTCAGAGTAACAAACATACAAGAAAACCTGAAGTTAGAATCCTGCTAGTCATGGGCCGGGCCATCCCAAGCCCAATCCTGGCAATGTTCCATACTTGGATCTTAAAATATTAAAAAAATATGTGTTAAGAATATATAAATAATCTAATCCTATTTTATAAAAAAGTTTTGTAATTTTTCTGAGCATAGTATAATCAAAATCGTTGAATACATACAAGACATACTATTTTCTTCATAAATTAAAATAGTAAAACTGTTAACATGAAAAACCGATACGGATAGATGGGAAGTTCTCATTTGGAAAGGTATTCAGATAAAATTACTTTAACTAGTTTTGACTTTTTGGTTGTGTCCCACTAACTTTAACGATCATATCTCTAGATCGGTGAGGTAAAATCTGAGCACTTTAGTTACGAGAAAATATGAGAACTTTAATTACGAAAAAAAATACTTGGTTACGAACTTTCTGAGAGTTTAGGGTTCGAGAACTCTAGATTGGTTCACTCAATAAATCAGTCCAAAAAGTGTGCAAAAAACAGAAAATATGCAGCAGAAATAAAATCACAAACACACAGCACAATGACACCAGATTTTTACGTAGGAAACCCTAACCGGGTGAAAAACCATAGATCTGAACTGGATCTAATCAAGTACTATGAATCTCACAATTACAAGAAATTCAGATTTCTTCCCCAGATATCCCCTACCTAAGGACTGAAGTTACATTGTGTCGCTTCACGCTTCAACGACTTCACACCGTTGATTGCAACAGACTCAATCCCGCGCTTGACTCCTCGGATTTTCTCGCAAGAAGATAATCTTCTACAAAGGATGCAGAAGAATCTGGCTCTCTATAGTATTTGGCACCACAACTCTTCAAAAATCTCTAGAGAAAATCTCTCTCAATTAAATCACCAATTCAGAACTTGAGAGATGGTCTGTGTCTGTTCCACTTTGGGTTGTGAGAAACACCCAATATATAGCCCCAAATCCGTGCTTAAGTCTTCTAATTATAATCCACTTCAGCATAGTAGTCCATCTCAAATTTCGTTTAAGAGTCTGGATCAAACTGCACTTGCTGTGCCACCCTCGCTATAGCGAGGTGCCATTTTGCCTCGTGCCCAGTTTTCCATTCTCGCTATAGCGAGACTACATACTGTCTCATTTTTCCTTTTTTATGTCCTAACAGCTTGACAGTAGCTTTTGACTTTACAATCTCCCCCTTTTGGCAATTCTTGGACAAATTTTCCTAGAACAACACAAAATGACCTACAAAAAAAAAAAAAAAAACCCAAAATACATTGAATTTAAAAAAAAAAATCAACACTATAGATCTTGTATGGCCTTTGCTTGAACTTTTCAGATCTTGAATTGCCTTGGCTTGTAAAGCTCCCCCGGGCTTCATTCTTCTCCCCCTATATTTGTCCATAATTGACAAATAAAATTCATCATGCAGCTTCTGTCAATCTGGATGTAGTAGCTCCCCCTCAATTTCAACTCTCTCTGAATGTATCTTCGTAGCAGCATTGGGGGTGAGAGTTGAACCTCCTTGATCAAGGCTTTTTATATGTAGCCACCCACACTTGTGTAGTTTGAGCTTTTAGCACAGTGTGAGCAAACTTCTTTGGCAAATCAGATTTTCTAACCTAAATTGGAGTCGTCTTGGGTGGAGAATAATTCTTCCGCCATTGCTTGATTTTGGGTAGACTTTGCAGCTTCTTGCAATGGGGACGAATGTGTCTTTTCTTTCCACAATGATGACAAGTGGATGTGCGTGCAGCGTGTGACTCATTTTTTTTCTTGAAACTACTCGACACGTTAGTAACATGTGCAGCATGTGGAGTAGTATGTGCAACACTTGAAATAAAAATTGTTTTACCTTTAGTATTTGAAGTGGATGCACCATGATCATAACCAAGACCGCTTCTGTCAAAATGAGACACTGCACAAGATGTTTGTAAGAGTCTTCGAACCAATGTTCATCTTGTTTAGCGAAGCTTGTTTCATTTCTAACTCAGACAGAGTGATCTTCAATCTTCCTTACAAGTCTTGATTTTCAGCTTTTACCATCACTATCTCTTTCTTCAGCTTCACTATTTCTTTTTCAGCCTTCTCAAGTTTTTTACCATCAGTAGTCAAATTTTCAGCAATGCAATTTTTCTGACTTTCCAAGAGACAAATATTTTCAAGTGCTTGCTCTAAATCATTCTTTAATGCAGAATTTTCTTCTTGAGCAGCTTTTAGCTTGATTGTGACCTTTTTACCATACTTGGTCATCCTCACACAATCATTAAACGTGGAGTAATATTTTTCTTCCCAATCATGTTCTTGATCTAACACCTCATCTTCATTATCATCGTCAAACATAGAAGGTCTAGCCAAGAATTGATTGAGTGTCATTCTAGAAATCTCTTTGGATCAAACACAATAACTTAGTGCAACCCGCTCTGATACCAATTGAGAGTTTAGGGTGCGAGAACTCTAGATTAGTCCACTCAATAAATTAGTCCAAAAAGTGTGTAAAAATAGAAAATATGCAGCATAAATAAAATCACAAGCACACACCACAAGGACACCAGATTTTTACGTGGAAAACCCTAACCGGGTGAAAAAACACGGATCTGAACTGGATCTAATCAAGCACTATGAATCTCGCAATTACAAGAAACTCATATTTCTTCCCCAGATGTCCCCTACCTAATGACTGAAGTTACCTTGTGTCACTTCATGCTTAAATGACTTCACACTGTTGATTGCAACAGACTCAATCCCGCGCTTGACTCCTCAGATTCTCTCGCAAGAAGATAATCTTCTACAAAAGATGCAGAAGAATCTGGCTCTCTAGAGTACTTGGCAGCACAACTCTTCAAAAATCTCTAGAGAAAATCTCTCTCAATTAAATCACTAATTCAGAACTTGAGAGATGATCTGTGTCTGTTCCACTTTGGGTTGTGAGAAACACCCAATATATAGCTTCAAATCCGTGCTTAAGTCTTCTAATTATAATCCACTTCAGAATAGTAGTCCATCTCAAATTTCGTTCAAGAGTCCGGATCAAACTGCACTTGCTGCGCCACCCTCGCTATAGCGAGCTTCATCCTCGCTATAGCGAGGTGTCATTCTGCCTCGGGCCTAGTTTTCCATTCTCGCTATAGCAAGAAGGAGTCTTGCTATAGCAAGACTACATATTGTGTATGCCCTAACAGCCTGACAGTAGCTTTTGACTTTACACTTTCTAGTTACATTCTTCGAAATCTATGAACCTTTACCCCTCGAACAATTGTGTGTAATTTTAACAAAATCTTGACCCTTCTACCATAATTGAACTTGATCACAAAATGTTCATTTTATCACCAGCAATATTATTGTAAAGTTGTTATAACCTATCAAACTAAATTATGAACCTATATATGTATAGAATTTGAAGTTTTAATGGGTTAAATCCAAGTTCTTTTTATTGAATGAGTCTAAAATGCTTTTATTAACAGATTACATCCCAACTTGCAACCTATGATGGGTGTCATCTTGACACAAGTTACTCAATACATATAACATCAATCTATATTAATTATTTATCTTTTAAGCGTCATTCAATGTAGTCCCTTATTTATAGATTAGTTGTTATAAACCTATTCAGAAAGGATATATCCATACATGCATATTACTGGTCAAAAGCCCACCAAGCATAAAAGTATTTATCTATATCTATTAGGATTATATTATTTGGGTGGTTTACATGGGGTTAGGGAGTCAATATTCTGTATCCAACTCATAGAACTGTAGTCTGGACTTCAATTCAATTGTTAATAGTGATATATTTAATACCTTCTGGATAGATCTTTCAAAGTGATTTTATTAATTCTTAAATCACTCTATTTTGAGTCAATATTTTAATTTGTGCACATATATTAAATCTTATTTATATTTATTGTTACAAATATAGTGGGTGGACATGTCTGTACGTGTTTAGCACGGTTTATTATGCTAATTAGGGTAAGAATAAATATTAGTGGGGTAAGGGTAACATTCCTCTAGACAAGGGTCCAGGGGAAGAATATATTATGGCATATAATTATGGGCCTTGATGTTGGTTCATACCATAAAAGGAAAAAGAATTTAGTCTCCACATCACCCAAGGATTGTAGACAAAAAAGATGGGCTTGTGAAACATTTTTGATAGATGACCATGTGTCTAGGCTCTTCACCATTGCGTTTTTTTTTTTTCCTTTTTCTTTTTCTTTCTTATGTTTCTACCATCCTCTTTCAAATATTGCCTTTCTTTTATTTATATAGCATTTATATGTATCAATAAGCCTTGCATTGACCATTCTATCATATCACATAAGGCCTAAGCATGGTCATGCATGCAAGTGCTTGAACTCTTGCACTTAGCTCTGGCTGTTTTGCTAAATAAGATATCTATTTGTTTTCTACCAATAATATCTCAAAGGAAAAATCAAAATAAATTTTTACCTTGACCCAGTCTTAGCTTGGGCCTTTGTCTCTAAATTATCTCTTCTCAATAATATTTCAAGGACAATACTAAATTTTAATATTTTCTCTAAGATTTTATATATCAAAGTTTATTTGAAAGGAGAATGTGTATGTAGTAAAACTATATAATCTGCAAATCAATTTTGAATTTATTAAATTTCGCACATTTTAATTTTTTAATATAAAAATAAATGGAAAATAAGAAGAATTTGTTAGGGCCATAATTATGTTGCCCATACTTAATTTTCAATTCCGTGTCAAAGGAGTTTGTAATATTGCCTCTCAGAAATCTTCAAGAAAGGTCAAGAATCGAATGAAGAAACTCAACTATTGGAAGGCCCAGATTCGTCAAAGAAACACTCCATGATCGTGCCAATCATCTCAGGTAATGGTGACCAAAACAAAGACCAATACATGGACCTTAGAACCCTTGCTTCTACTGGAAAAATCTTTAGTTTCAAATTGTGTTTTAAAACTTATTTTATCTGCTTAAAACAGGCCAAGTAAGAGGCCAGCCGCAAGCCAGCAGTCAGCTCTCCAGAAGCTAATTGAGTCACCTCGCAGCTAGCTGTCAAGTGAGAAAAAGGCAACTGCCAGGTAACCGAATTTAGCGGTTACTTTTTTAGAATTTAGCAGTTACTTTTGAAAAAAATGCGGTCACGTAACAATCACCTGACGACTAGCCGCCAAGGCCACCGATGGCTAACCGTGAGCTGACTGAATTTCAAAAATATAACCGTTGCTACTACCAATTTGCAAAGAGGCTAACCGAGGTATAAAGAGGCTAGCCGTCGTACTAGCCGTTGGAGCCTTGTCTATAAATAACAAGAGCTCGTTTTCATCCTGAACTAATGTATTTTTGTAGAGCTCTTATTCCTACTTCTTCCTAAACAAGACTAAGCTCCCTAATCCTTTTCCAACCACACCAATACCTGATCTAGGCAAATCTAAGAGCTTCCTTGGCTCCAAGTAAGTGTGATTTGAGGAAGATCTTCTAGGGTACTTTGATCTCCAAGTTATTAATCATCCTAACCCTAGAACATAGACCTCTTAATCTTGGTTGTGCACCTCATCGGAGAATCAACGTCTATACCAAGCTATCATCAAGAGGTCAAAAGCTTCAACTGCGGTTCAAGCTTCAAAGAACACTCTCGAGACTTCTTCAAGAGGCAAGTGTTCTCCGTTTCATCAAATTCAACATTCCTATAAACTGTGAAAGTGGGTTGAAAACTATGTGACTCAACCAGTCTACAAAATGTGTGTGTGGGAGAATAGATCTTGGTGATCAAACCTCGTTGTTTTGAGATTGGAATCTTACTTGTGTAGTTTGATTCAACTTAGTGGAACCAAGGGCTATGTGACCCTTGTGAGTGGGCGTGGGACAAGAGGTCCGAAGTCCGAACCACTATAAATCTATGTGCATCTCTCTATATTGCTTGTCTCAATATCTTGTTCTTGTTTCACATTCATTCTCTGTATTAAACATTGTTAAGGACACACCTTTGCCAACATCTCTTTTAATCACTTTGTAGTTTTGTTTATTTTATTAAAATTTGGTAAAGAGTTTTAAATAGTCCTATTCACGAGTTTTAAATAGTCTTATGCCCCGCCCCCACCCCACAAAAAAAAAAACTAAAAATATATATAAAGAGAAAAAAATAGAAACGAATCTATCGAACTCCAAAAAAAAAAAAAAAAACCCTAACTAACCACAAATTATCGGCTTTCAAAAAAAATGAAGTCATTCGAATCGCACTAATTTATGCTAGAAGCAAAGTCCTTCATCAGATCAAATCCAATGATAAAGATCTAAGGTCATGATTCTCTGCAATTTCAACATGAAAAAGAAAAACATAGAGACTATCAGCAAACAAATGAATATCGAAGAATGATAGAAAAAATTAAAAAAGCTAATTCTTCAAATTATAATATAACCAAAAAAATCATAAATTATCTAAAACTTCAAACTTGGGCTTAAAAAGTGAGATACCATAAAATAGGTAGCTCTCCTATAAAAAGAATGTAGTTGATTTAAGAATGAAAAATAGAGTAAGTTGTTAATAAAAATAATAGAGAAAGCAATGAACTAACCATGCCCAATTATATTGAGTAGAAGCATCAAGTTAAAATTGTCTTAAGAAGTTCAGCAAAAAAAAAAAAAAAAAAAATTGTATTAAGAAGAAGAAGAAAACACGTAAAATAAAATAAATAAGCTCATACACTCTTATTGAATCGCCAGTCTGGGCCTAATCCTAAGGTAGGGAATCCGAAGTCAGCAAAGATAGATGTTGTAAGCTACAGGCCATCAAACCTCGGACAAAACAACTATCCTTAAAGCCCCTATGAAGCAAATGCCTTAGAAGCTACAGGACATATATAGAAGCTAGCCAACGAGTGGATTTAATCTTTTCCGGTCGGCGGATTACCTTCTAAACAAAGGATTTGAATCTTCCTTGGAGTGCTACACGACGATTGGGCATTTTTTTAGGAGAAAACGCCCCTCTTAGTTGGGCCCACTAGGATGATGTTGATCATGGAAGTCCATTAGATGTAAAGGTCCATATAAAGCCTACTTATGTGCAAAATCTTGAGTCGATGATCATCCTAACCTTTTAACCTATGGCCCTAAAATTTAATGGTTTAGATGCATCATTTTATTATGATTTCAATTCAATAGTGAAAAAAAACTGGATGAGTGTCAAACTTTGACTTGTGACTATTAATGGGGTTGGTGTATGTGAAAAGACTAGATTGACTCAATACAAGCGCCCCCACCCCCCCCGCCCCCCTGTGAATACCATTGTTGTATTGTGAAGACTGTAACTATTTTTACAATGTCTATTTTTCATAAGGTAATATATATTTTGTGGCAAAGTTACTAGAGTTTTTCTTGTCACAAAATGGGAAAGTAAAGTCTTAGCTAAAAATAAAAAAAAAAATTCTTACTTTACAAAATGCCAAGAATTTTAAGCCATAAAATACAAGTGGTTACTTTACCAGTTACCACCCCTCCCCATCTCACTCCAAATCACAAAGTTAGGATGGCCTTAGAGTCTGTGAACAAGTAGTTGATCCCACATGGGCATGATCAGATGAAAATCATTGATTAAGGACATCCAAGAACTTTGGTAGTTTTGTTACTTGTGTATTTAACCCTTGAATCCCTTTTTAATCAGATGGTCACTGCACTAGCATGAGATGATATAATTTCTATGTGGGAACCGTCCAATTATCAAGAGCCAAATTTTCCAATCACATTGGTGGGAATGCCTCACCACAAAACAACAAATACGCAGAAGTCAAACCAGAAAGTTCCTACAAATGAGAGACAGATATAGACAAATCCCAACCGTAGAAAGAACCAAGGGACAAGATACCACACACGTGCTTCACGCTGTCATTCTCCACCGTCCGTGGCTGCGAAGGCGCTTTACTGACATGTCTACTCCACGTGGTCAATGCGGGACCCACACACGCCAACTGCTTTATTATTTATTAAACGGGGAAGCGTAACCGTCTTTTCCAACAAAAGCCGAAAGCACCTCCTCCTTCCATAAAATCACAAAAACACCCTTCATTTAATATATTAGGGGAAATTTTAAAAATAGAGCCTAAGGTTTTCAATAGGTTTTCATTTAAAGACAACTACCCATTTAAAGCTATTTTCCAAAGACATTTTCCCTCATTTTTTAAAATCGACCTTCATTTAAAGTCATGGCACGCTTTTAACCACTACTATACACCGCTAATCGTTGCAGAGACATTGGTTGATGTCGATTACTGTGAGGAATCTAATTAGAGAATGGAGGTGAAAATGAAAAAAGGGAAGGTGAGTTTAATTTCAATGAATGGAAATTTAGATATTTTAAGAAAATTATGAGAAAATTGGTTGTTGTCGATCACTATGAGGTCATTTAAAGCTATTTTTTTACGACATTTTTTCTCATTTTTTGAATTATCCTTTATTTAAATCCATGACATGCTTTTGATAACTACTATATACTGTTGATCATTGTGGGGATATTAGTTGGTGTCGTAACCGTAAGGATTTTAGTTAAGAAATGAAGGAGAAAATGATAAAAGTGAAGGGAAGTTTTATTTCAATGAAGTGTAATTTAGATGTTTTAAAAAAATTAAGAGAGAAATTCATAAAAAATTAACTTTAAATGGCCGATTGTCTTTAATTGAAAATTTACTGAAAAAACTTAATTATAATTTGAAAAGTTTTGACTTTTTGATACTTCTGTCTTTTTATGAAATAAAACAAAAACTTAAGGCTTTATTTGGAAATTAGCCATGTACTAGAGAAGATTCCCAGCACTTGCGAAGGTTCTTTCTTTGCCTCTGCCGTCCTCGATATTTTTCTTCAAAATCTCTTCTTCCGTCTGTTACAATTTTGACTAAAAAACTGGAGAGAGAGAGAGAGAGAGAGGGAGGGAGGGATATTGACAGTCAAATCCATGGAAAAAGGGTTTCTTCTGTGAAATTGCAAGGTGGGTGTGAGTCATCCCAATATCTCTGTCCTTCCATTTCATTCCATTCCTTTTTTATTGTTATTTAAGTGAATTGAATACATCTTGATTGATAGAATCATTGGAATCTGACGCTTTCTCTGCTCTGGAATTTGGGTCAGTTCTGTTTTTCTTTCTTTCTCTGTCTTTTATCCTTTTGTGGATTTGTGTAGGATTTTTTTTTTTGGTTTTTTGAATGATTGTGTTTTGATTTGTTTCTGGGGTTCGTTGAGAGATGTTTTTGGTTGGTTCTTGTCTTTGTTTGGAAGAGAAGTTGGAGATTTAGGTGGGTCTCTTTCTCCATCTGATCTGATTTCTAGGGCTAGGGTTACTGATTTGGTCTCTTTATCTCTCTGCTGTTATTGTTGGTGAGATCTACTGAAGGATTCAGGTGATTGTGTTTTCTATGATAGGTAGGGTTTATATTTGGCTAATTAACTTGAAAATTTTGGGGTCTCTCATTATATTTTGGTTGTTGGACTTTGGAAGGATCCAGGTGATTGTGTTTTCCATGATGGGTAGGGTTTATATTTGGCTAATTAACTTGAGAATTTTGGGGTCTCATAATTTCTTGGTTGTTGGACTTTGGGGTTTTTTTTTTTTTTGTTTTTTTTTTATAGGAATTTAGTTTTTTTTTTTTTTTTTTTTTTTTTGTTTTCTTTGTAGGGTTTGGTTTATATTTGGGTACTGGACTGTAGAATCTGGAGTCTTTCTCTTGTTTGTTGGACTTTAGGAGTTTGATTGGAGAATTTAGTATAGAATTCAGTGTTTGTATCTTCTTTCTGGGGTTTGGATTTGTGTTTGGGTACCTAATTAAAGAGTCTGGGCCCCCCTCTATGTTTATTTGTAATTCTGTAATTTTTCTTTTTGTGATTTTGTGGTTTTTCTTTAGAATTATTGTTAGAGGATTTTAGTGGAAAAGTCTCGAAATTTGGACATTCCTAGGAATGGGTCCCCAAATATTGTATAGTACTAATGAGGTCTTCCCGCCAATTTTTTTTTTTTTTTTTTTTTTTATACTTTTTTCTGAGCGACGCTAGCGTTACCATGGGCGACGCTAGCGTCACTCGTTGTCGCCCATGCGTCGCTCGTTAGAGCATTTCCTAATGTCTTCTTGTTCCTCTCCTCCTATTTCTCCATCTCCCCCACTCCATCTTTAATAAACATTTTAGGTTCATCACTATTAATCATTGCACGCATATAGTTGTGAATTCAAACAAACAATTTAGAGGGATTTACTTGGAGGAGAGTGCAAGTGATGATCTTTTAAACTTCCATACATCTAATAACAATACATCATTAAATTGGCGATTCAGTGGTGCCAATCTCACCAACCCATCTGCGAGCTTAGTTCCTACAAACAGTTCTATCACAAATCCATCAATGGGTTCATCTGTTTCCATGGCTAGCTCATTTTGCCCTGGGCTATGGGATCACCAAAGCTTACAAAACCTAGGTTTCAGCGAGCATAACATTCAGAGCAAACACGAGCACATCCAATGGTGTGGTCCTTAGGAACTTAGGTCCTAGATCTTCAAGATTAGGGATAGAAAAACCACTTTATATTGGCTGGAACCTTCCAAATTCAATGTCCAAAGGGAGTGTGTTTGTGCACACTAATGCTAGGATCCTACCACAAAGCTTCTCTTAGTTCCCCCCAAACTCTGCTTTCATTGGAAGGGCTGGCAGGTTCTCTTGTTTCGGTGGTGGGAGTTTCAGTGATATGATGAACCTTTTTAGTATTCCATATTCACTAGGTCCTTATTCTAAAAGTGGAGGAATCGATGCACCTGAGTTGTTTTTGGCCAAGGAGCTGAAACTAGCTTCAGGGGTGCACTCTCAAAAGAATGAATCCCACTAATAGATGGTGTGTAGGAGATGGAGAATTAGGAGGAGGAGAGGAAGAAGAAGGCATTAGAAGATGCTTTGACGAGCGACGCTAGCATCTCCTTCATCAGACACGAGCGACGCTAGACATTAGGAGATGCTCAGACGAGCGACGCTAGCGTCGCGTCACTCATATGAAAGTTGAAAAAAAATGAAATAAGGCCTAACGGACCTTGTTAGTACAATACAATATTTGGGGACCCTTACGGAGGTATGTCCAAATTTCGGGATTTTTCCCGTAAAATCCTCTTATTGTTATGATCTATGATGCACGGATACTTCAAAATAAGCAACATATCGTGTCGTATCGTATCCGATGCTTCACTTTTTATGTGTAAAATCCGTGTCCCTGCCGTGTCTATTGCATGTCCTTGCCATATCCATGCCGTATCCATGCATCACAGGTTATGATTAGTGTTTGCTTAGTTTATTGTGAACTTTGGGGACTACTTTTTTAGCTGCATGTTTTGGTGCTATTGTTTTAGGATGTATGATGCTTCTACTTGAACTAATTATATTTTTTGCATGGTTATTTGTGGCAGATAAAGTGCCTTACTTAGTATTTAATGTCCATGGGCTATGGCTTTCCAATAAGTTGAGGTCTTTGGTGCTTCTTGATGGTGGTAGCTTAGAGTTCAAACAGTATTGGAATCAGTTGTTTGGTCATTTATTTTGAAATGATACTACATACCCTATCTAGTTTGTAAGATTTAGGAGATGGAGTTTTCTCCTCACTTCCACGCACTAGAGTTAGTTTGAGAGAAGGAAAACTAAAAAGCTGTTCCAGATAGATGGGATAAGGATATGAATAACTTGTAGGGATTTTAGGAATATATAATATATTAGATGGTTGATTTTGTAGATCTATTAGCTACTCTTCAATTGTTCTTACTTCTTTTAGGAATAAAATCGAATGTCGTATTCAGCAGCGTGTATGTCTAAAGAAATCTTCTCTATGTTTTCCTTTGTGGATATCGGAGCCACTTTATTGATGTTTGGGATTTTTGGTTTCTGAGTTTTTTGGTGGTTTTCTATGGTTTCCTTTCATCTGATGTTTGCCTATTTGAATTGCTTTGACAGGTGCAAATAAATCTTTAGTTTAACGAATCAGATAAAAGATGCGTGCACCATCTCTCCTTGCACAATGCTTGCCTGGCTTGTTGCCCCATGACAAGTCAAGCTATAGCATCTCCACCATATCTGAGAAGGATTTGCATCTTGCTTCACCAGCTGTTGAGATTATCCCTTCAAAGGTCTTAACCCTTACCCTTTATCTATTCTCTGCCATGTTCATATATTATTATTAGTATGAGGATTACTATTACTATTGTTGTTGTTTATTCTGATGATTAGTGATTCTGTGCTACATAATCCAGATTAACTTAGGTGCAATTTTCTTTGAAAATTCTATTAAATTTCATCAGCGAATTTTAACCATCTTATAAAGCTGGGTGCATGTAAAAGAACGGGAATAAAGCAAGATAGATTGGGACAGTTGTAATTTCCTCTCAATTCTGCTTAAGAGTTAGATTTTTGAAAAGAACCATACTTATTAGTTAGAATGATTATTTTGTCTCCGTTCCCCTGGTAACTAAACAGATTGCTTCTTTCCCTTTGAACAGAATGCTCACCCATACAAGTATGCTGGAGAGACTGTTGACTTGCAAGGACTCAACATATTCAAGGTATTGCATTTCTGAGCCTATCTCTCTGCTGTTCCTGTGAATTACTTGTTTCTCTAAGTATAAGCTTTTTGATAACCAAGGTTGTGTCCAGATACTCAGTAAAATAGTCCTGTGTCCAAATACATGATTCTCAAGCCCATTAGCAAGTGATATTGGATATTGGTGATTCTCCAACTTAAGGAAAGAGCTTATTAACATATGTCTCAAATGCTTAGATTCGACTTGCAAATTAGTATCTTCATGTTTGAGTTCAACTGACCAATGTCACCAACCCCACAAAACCCCAAGCAAGGAATTTTTGTCCATGTAGAAAATTGCTGAAGTGAGCATTACAGAACCAAATCTTTATAAATTGCTGCTGCCATTAGTCCAGCTAAGTTCCATTTTACCTAAAAATTAGTTCAGCTAAGTTCCAAGTCTATCAACATTATAATTCTAATGAACAAACTATGGACTAATGTTCAATTTGTGTAACTTGGGCATGTAAGTTTGTGGTACAAACCAGGTTCCGAAATATATGAATCTCTTATCTGGTCACACAGAATCAGAGTAGTGCAGAACTCGCTCACTTATTTGCCAATTAGGATAGCTTCACACCCTGCAGTTTCAGAGGTTTCGAAAACATTGTTGAATTCAAATAGCCCTCAAAGGATATTTTAAATCGTTTCTTTGTTCTTTAATATCAAGGTTAAGTGGTACCCATCCTTGTGGAAGTCATTAGCCGTTTAAAGAAACTTAAATCATTGGGAAGGGGATGAACACTCACTAAAAAGACCTGCACTTACTTATGTGAAGGATTCATATATAATCTTTTCATATGTAAATGTTAAATATGTGAAACACATTACCATGTTTGTCAAAATTATCATTTTCACATGAGTAAGAGAGTATATCCAAGTGTTTTAGGTGTGTTTGGATTTTTTGGACTTTTCCACAAATTTCCCATAAGCTATGAAGATTAAGATATGAAACTAAATGTATTGGTGCTTATCGTAATAATGACAATATTGAACGGTTCAGATCATGAGTTGGGGCCCACAAAAGTGCAGAAAATTAGATCTCTAGGCTGGGGCTTTTTGGACATTTTTCACAAACTTCCCAGAATCTTTGAAGATTTAAGATATGAAATTAGACATCTTAGGGTTTATTAGGCCAATAAAGAAGAAAAAAAAAAGAGGAGAAGAAGAAGAAAAAGAGTGGTTGAAGGGATTCATTATTCATCTCACAGCTTATGCCCGGCGAGCGCCCATATTGCAGTTGTACTAGCGCCTTTCCCCATTCACATGCATAACCATGTACCAACTTCTTAGGTATGTAAATGATTAACTGAAAATTAAATTACTTCATTTACACACCATTCTCACACCTCATTTACGATTGTGATGCATAAATGAGTGCAAAGTGCAAACAAACATGATATGTGTTAAGTGATACGCATGTGTATGCATCATTTACACGTGTAAATGAATGCCAACAAACAATCCCTAAATGAAGTGTAGGCCAGTTCTCCTCACACATGTAGACTCACATACAAACATACATATGCAGATGCATACATATAAAGAAAATACATTAACATCGTATAAACAACATACAAGTGTATGCCAGTCTCTGTTTCTTTCATTTCTGACGAGACTACTTTGCAAAAGCGGGTTTATCTTGCTGCACCATTCAACCATCTACTGGTGTTCAATCATTTGTGCAGGGGTTGTTTACTTTCTGAAACCGGTCTATGCTTCTGTTTGTTATTAGAGAACAATTATTGTTGGGCTTGGAAATGACTTGTCTATTAACCATTTCACAGGGAAGAATTAGTGTTGCTGATATCATTGGGTTCACCAGTTCAGAAATGATATCATCTAAATCTGAAGGTAATTTGAATTTTTCATAAACTTAGTGCTAAATAAATTGCCTTTTTGACGAAAGGCTTTACATAAATAAACCCTTAAATAGTCTATTCTGCTTTTGCAGGATCTCTGAAATCATGGGAGAGTTCTATCGATCTTGTCAATGTCCTTAAACTTGAAATTCGTGATGGGCAATTGAGCTTTAGGGGCAAAAAGATTCTGGAGGTACACTTAACACTTATTGAAAGCTTGTATTATTATTATTATTATCTGTGAGACTCGCACATGCGAGTTGATGGGAACTCACACATGCAAGGAGAGACAACTCACACATGTGAGGTAATGGCAACTCACATATGCAAAGGAGTGGGGAGGCCAGGTTCGAAGCTTGGACCTCCGAATGAGAACTGTTGCTCCTTACCAAGGAGCCGTTCTTGAAAGCTTGTATTATTATTTTCAATATTTTTCATGAACTTTTGGTGTTCTCTTTTATTACCTTCTTGTTCTTGTTCTTCTTGTTCTTCTTCTTCTACTTCTATTCGAAATTTTCAAAAAATCATCCCCGTGAATTACGTGTCATGAAAATTAACATCTCTTCACCTAACACAGTTACATTTTTTCCAAATTAGACAAATAAAATTCATAAGGATTCCAATTTTGAATCCTTCCTAGACAACACCACTTACAAAGTTTCATTTCCAGAAGATACATGATCAGTTTACACCTGGGGCTATTCATCATCAGGAAAGCTGGTCCCTATTTAAGCCCAGTCTAATCAATGATTTTGGACTGTGCTTTTAGAAAAAGAAAATAAGCTAATCTTTGTTCAAGTTTGAATTGATCCTAGCGACAGAATGAGATGACTCCTCCAACCTGAGCCAAGTTGACTCAATGAATTTTCTTAATACTAATATATGGGAGTTTTTGGTGTTCTAATCTTGTGCCATCCTTTTCTATGAATGTGAATCTTTTCTGCTGTCCTGCTTCTAGTTGGATGTGCAGCATCAATTAAATTAGTATAAACCTATTAACTGCCATTGAACATGTGGATTTTGTGGAATGATCTAATCAAACCATCATGTTTCTTCTCCATGTGGAACTAATTTCCCTCCTTGGTATTTTCTGCAGCTTGGTTGCAACTATGGACTACCTGGGATTTTTGCTTGCCTGAAAGTATGTTTGACCGGCTTTAACTTATAATTGTCATCTAGAAAAATGTTGAAATATATCACCTTCAGAGCAGTTGTTAATCTTGCATCATTTTAATTCTGCCCCTACCTTTTTCAGGGTGCTTCTTCAGTGCATTTTCAGGACCTGAATGCAGAAACTTTGAGGTGCACAACCATACCCAATGTTCTTTCCAACCTTGAGCAGGCTCGAGACAGACAAAGCCGGCAACCTGAGAGCCCTCTGACACCATCAAGGCAAGTATTAGCCCCTGAAGTTCATTTTTATGCTGGGGACTGGGAAGAACTCCACACTGTCTTGTCTGTTGTGAGGACAGAAGGGTTTGAGATGACTCCCGGGCTGAGACTGAGCTTCTCTGAGGAGGATTTCATGGATGGTTGTAGTAGCCAGGATGGCAGTGTTGTTGGTCATGAGTCATCCTCAAGGAGGTCAAGGAAGCTTTCAGGAAGCCGTGCATGGGAGAGGGCAAGCGAATCAGATCCAGGAGAAGGTGGTTATGATGTGATTCTGATGACAGAAATACCGTATTCTCTGACCTCCCTGAGGAAGCTATATGCACTCATCAAAAAGGTTTGTTGCTTCTCTTTTTCCATGAATTTTTGACAATCTATATGTTGGAAATGGAAAAGTTTCTGTCCCAAGCCTGAAATAGGTAGGAGGTTTATGAGGTGCCAAAAAATTCAAATATGCAGATATTTGAAGCCAACTGATGAAATTTTTTATTTTAAGTTCTTGACTACCAAGTTTTTTTTTTCTAGGGGAATTTTCAAAAAAGTACAAAACTTGTGTCATTTTCAAAAACGTACATCAAGATTTGAATCTGTCAAAAAATCATAAAAATTTTCCACTATTCTTTCAATTAATTCCTCTTCATAAAAAAAAGTTTTTGAAAATGACATAAAGGTATTTTTATCATTTTTCAAACTTTTGTTTTGGAGAGGACTTGATTGAAAGAAATGTCGAAAAACTTTTATACTCTTTTGAAATATTTAAATTTTTATGTATTTTTTTGAAAATAAGGCAAAAGTTTTATACCCTTTTGAAATCTTCCATTTTTTTTATGAATGAAAGGTGTTCGTGTAAATGTTTCTGTCCTCATGGCTTTGTAAATTTTGTAAGGAGGTTGTTGCAACATTGTCTAACTGGGTTCCTTCTTTGGAATAAGCAGTGCTTGCGGCCACCTTATGGGGTGCTGTACTTGGCAGCAAAGAAGAACTACGTTGGTTCCGGTGGTGGAGCGCGGCAGCTTCGAGGCCTGGTGGAGGAGGAAGGTGTTTTCGGTGTACATGTTGTGACTGAGATGGCTGACAGAGAGATCTGGAAGTTCTTTCTCAAGTGAACAATTGAGACAAGAACAACTCACCCCTTCCCTCAACTCAGCTTAAAAAAGAGAGTTCTATTATCTACCACTCACATGTCTGTATAAAATACACACAACTTTTGTTGATTTTTTTATTCTGATAATAAGGTCGGAAGTTGTAGAATGGGAGCCTGCGGTAAATTTGCACGCCACCATTTGTAAAAATTTTCTTTCCTTGTATTAATCTGTAAACTGAGATATTTATTTGAATTGGATTTATGTTCTTGAGTTCTTTAATCTGTGAACTGAGATTTATTCGAATTGGATTTATGTTCTTGAAGTTCTTTTATTCTGTTTAATCATTCGGCGATGTTTCCAAATGAAGCATTTGTTTTTGGATGGTTTGTATCAATAGAGCATTGTCTTGTGAGCACAGGTAGCTTCCAATGTTGTCATATATGAGATACTGAGTTTGGATGGGTTTGGGATGAAGGTTGGAAATATTTCGGGAGAATAGAAGATGCGGCCACAAAGATTCTGTAAGAGGAGGAAGAAGAGCGCCCAAAATACACGCACACATGCCTCCTCATGTTTGGATGATCCTTGCCAAGTGTTAGATTATGATTTTGGCCAAGATCCACCGTCAGGTCACGATTCTAGAGAAGATTCACCGTTGGATCTTGATTCTGGCACATATCCTCCATTGGATCCTAACTCTAAAAAAAAAAGGATCAATGGTCGGATCAAGTTCGATCAAACATTTGATTGAGATGATGAAGACCTCATGTGAAAAAAAAAACCAGGAAGATCCACATTGGGATGCACCACATGGGAGGGACAAGCAAAGAAGAGAATTGAAGATCAAGTGGGGCCCATCTGAAGGGCCCATCCAAGCGATTGCACGGTCACATGGGCTATGCATCCCACCCAAGTTATTTAGTAGATTAGTGTGCTTTTATTTAATGGATTGATTTAATGTTTTAATAATTTAGCTAGATGTTATGATCTTAACCGGATGATGAATTAGATGGTTTGAGATTTATTTTAGGGCTAGGTTTTCTCTATAAAAGCATTGTGAGGACCTTTTGTTGGCATTGTAAGGACCTTTTGTTGGTTAATGAATGATTAATAAAAGATTGTCATTTGGCTACTTCTCCTGCGTAAAAATCTGGCGTGAGACCATCAGGTGTGAAATCATGTATCTTCTTCCCCTTCCCTCTTTCTTCTGTTAAGGTTGTCGGTTTCACTTCCACTTTATCTCCTCCCATCAAAACAGCCCCTGGATTCATCTTCTCCATGTCTGTACAATGCCCTGTTGCTCAAAACCCAAGTCCCGAGGTTAATCCCCTTTGACCTATTGCAACCAGCCATCGTCCACAACAGCCGAGCACCATATATTACAAAGCCCAATTGTCCTATACCCATTTCAGCATAGCCCTAACACCTCGCACTCCCATTCCATCGCATTCCACATGTCTAACTCCTCGAAACCCAATACCCAATAACTCTTCCATCAAACGATTCAAACCTAATAGGAGACAGAACTGTCAGCCCTTGTTACCAAACCAATACACAGTTATTACAAGGCCTGTCCAACCACTAGAACAAGTGAATCTATTTGGAATTAATTGATCCCTAAGCTAGTGGAAGACTTTTCTTCCATTGCAACTCCCAATTCAGATTTGGGAGGTTTGGGAGGTTCTCATTGGGGGATCGTAGCAAGGCCTAGAGTCACCTCTAACTCCCAAATTAAAATTTTACATAAAAGGTGCAATCTGAATTTCAGATTTTATGATTTTATTTGTCAATGTTAAGTGTTATCTCGATCTCATTGCATCATCTAGCTTAGCCTCGCACTTCCTGCATCACTAGAAATGGCCATGCATATAACATTAAATCCTTAGCATTATGAACAATATCCAGTTATCAATCTAGTAGTTGAATCATCTCCTGCGCCTGACTGTGAGAGTGAAATTTGGTGAAGGCACATGCAAGAGGACATTTATTTTTGGCGAGTTAGATTTTCATTAGGTGGGGCTGCACTGTAGTGTAGAGCTTTGTGAATTTTTCATGAGTTTGAGCCTAGGATCTAATTGCATAGCCAAAATCCCTAGTGGGGTACACCTATTAAAAAATTTATAAAACTATAATTACATGGCAAAAAATACGAGTTAAGCATAGATTCATCTACTAGATATTGTTATTACTTACTTTTATATGTTCAACTTGAGGGAGATTCCCCTCAAAACTCAAATAAAATTCGCTAGTCTTTAAGACTGAGTCTACATATTAAAAATATATCCACCCTCAAAAGTAAATGCCTTCCAAATTTCACTATAATTATGAGAAGGCCCATTGTCAAATAATCATGAATAAAACACATGAAATTTCTTAATAGCTTATCCAAGTATGTTAAGAATAATATAATTTATAGTAAGCCTAAAAACATATTAGGGTGGAATTTTACCATATCTGGCACAAAAGAGTTTTTTTTTGGGAAATTTTCAAATGAGGCCTAATTGAGAAAAAAAAAAAAAAAAAGGACACAAGTTGCATAACTTGTCAAATTAGGGCTTAAGTTTTTCAGTAAGTTTTCAATTAAGGACAAACGATCGTTTAAAAGTATTTCCCAATAGTTTCTTCCCTCAACTTCTTAAAATACCCAAATTATCCTTCATTGAAACACTACCCTCAATTCACTTCCTCCATCTTCTCCTTATTTTCTTCGATGTTGTCCTCAAAGTGAATGATGACAACCAACGTCCTCATGGAGATCGACAGCATACAGTGGTTGTCAAAAACATACCATGGCTTTAAATGAAGAGTAATTAATTTGGGTAGTTTAGAAAAATTGAGGAAAAATGTCGCTGGAAAATATTTTTAAACGGTTGGATGCCCTTAGTTGAAAACTTAATGAACAACTTAGGCCTTAATTTGAAAAGTGTTGAAACTTATACCTTTTTTGAAATAAGGCAAAAATGTAAGGCCTTATTTGATGTTTGTTCATTTTTATATAAATATATAATTGTAGGCAGCGCCTGTGCCTTTCCTAGTTTGGGCCATTGGGATGCATGATAATTATGGAAGCCCATTGGATGAAAGATCTATATGAAAATTTTCACACCATAAGATCATCCTAACCCTTTGGTCCATAACTCTAAAATTTAATGGTTTTAGATGCATCATTTTCTTATGATTTCAATCCAATGGTAAGGAAAGTTAGATGATTGTCAAATTTGGATTTGTGACTAATCGGAGGGAGAGGAGGTAGTGTGTGTGACAAGATTAGATTGACTCGAGGTGGGGGCCATGATAAAAGAAAAGATGGGCGGAAAACGAGGCCCTTTTAGGGGACGTTTGGCAACAGTCCTAAGTGGGGATCCTCACTGGTTTTCTGTGATGGTGAGGGTAATGTCATTCCGTGGTTTAAAAGCTGTTAGTATTTTTGTTGGCTAATTCATGGGTTGGACAAAACTCTAGGTCTATTGAGTTGTATTTTCTATTTTATTTTAGAATGAACTGTGGTTGGATCGTCGGTAGTGCTGAAGCTAAGAATAGAAGAAAAAAAAAAAAAAAAAGGAAGACCGGGCGAAATCCATCAGGCCCGATCGATCGGACAGTAAATGTGCCCCAGTTAAATGGGCTGTCCGATCGATCGGACAGGCGGCACAGATACGGGAAGTCTCCTTTTCTAATTGCGTTTTGTTTCCTTTTTGAGACTTAGTTTCCTAATTTGAGTCCTACTTGTGCTCTAAGTTTAAGGCACGAATTTGGGGCTATATATAGGGTATTGCTCTCAACCCTAAAAAAAAAAGACACCTCTCATTAATCTGAGTCAGAGATATCATAGAGAGAGAGATCTTTCTCTAGAGCCATTGAGAGATTTTTCTGAAGTGTTGCTCTAGAAGATTGTTACTGCTTCTGCTTCTCGTAGAAGATAGTTCATCTTAACTGGCAAGGTGCGAGGAGATCAAGTAAGGAGAACGGGGCACGGTGGATGTCGTGTCAGTGGATTCTTTACAAGAATAACTACAGTCCTTAGGTCGAGGTACAGACTGAGGTAAAGGAGCTTGTGAGTATATCTTGTAATCGTTCGTGAACTCTTGATTTCTGGTTCGTGGTTTTTCTCCTTGGATAAGGTTTCCACTCTAAAATATTGTGTCTACCTTCTTGTGATGTGTGATTGGTAGATGGCTAGTTCTATATTCTGTTTGGTTATTTCCGCTGCATGTTGATTGGTTAATTTAGAACTAGTATATCCATTCTGGTAGCCCCTGCATAAATCTTCAAAAGCTCAGGGTATATAAACCCACTTTTTACACAGAAACGAACCCCGACTCAATTTTTTTGTTCCCCAATCCCTTTCTCTCAACCTTGAGCCCTCCTCTTCTACTACAACTGCAATGGAAAGCTGCAGGATTTTGCTTCTACAACTGGAGGCGACCAGAGTTCTTGCTCAAAACCTTTTTACCAGGCTCGTTCTACACTGCACTATGTGAATATGGACAAAGTGAAGGCTAATAGTTTCATTGGACCATTTGTATGTAAGCTAATGGCAAGTAGCTTGATTTGTTTTGCCATAGCCAATTATAGGTAAATTGGTTACATGTAAAGTGGGTTGGAGCTAATGGAAAGTAGGCCAACAAAATTGATAAACATGGGAGCTTTGGAATGTATTCAAGTGGTTGTATGTGCTAGTTGTGGGTTGTTTTTCATGCATGTGAAATTATTCTTGGAGTACAACAATTAAATGCTTGCATGACATGTAATGGGTGGAGTGGATATGGGAGTACTAGAGATGGCATTTTCGCTGGTTGGTAAGTTTTTATATGATTCATTGAATGTTTAACACTCATTTCAATTGTAGGATGTTTGAACCGACTAGCCCTCAAGTTATGAATAGGACTCATATAAGAAACATGAAATGGACGGACGCACATGATGATGTGCTCCTCCACATCATGCTTGAGATGCGCAAAGAAGGCAAAGCAATCCTTGGAGGATTTACCTCTGAGGGATGGGCTTTGATTACAAAGGAAATGCAAATAAAACTTGTTCCACAATTCAGTAAAGACAAGTTGAAGAATAGGATGAATAGCTGCAAAAAATGGTATAGTGCAATGTAGGCTATACTAAATTTAAGTGGGTTTGGAATTTGGATGGGATGAAGAAAGGAAAAAGGCCACTGCAGAAGACGAGGTGTGGGACAATTACATTGCAGTGAGATTTTTATTCAATTTATATGGTTTTTTTTTTCTTTGTGTTATGCAAGTATGACTTGTCATCTATGATGCATGGAATGTAGGCACATCTTGGAGCTAGTATGTATACGTTTAGGCGCATGCCTGACTACTATGCCATGTGCGAAATATTCGGCAACTCAGTTGCTGATGGTCAAGAGAAATTGGTTACGAATGATATTCATCAATCACTTCCATCCATACATAACAATGACCTGGATGATGACTTGAATGTTGATGATGATGCTGCTGTAAGGTCCGAGACCTTACTGGGTCTGTTGGGCCCAATAGTAGGTATGTTGACCCGTTTATTATGTATTTATTATAATAAATGTATTGTTAGATAATTATGTGGGTTTAGATCATGAACGAGTTTCTTTTAGCATTAGAATAGTGTCTGCGAAGTTCTGTGCAATTCCAAGTTCGTTTGATTATAGCAGGGGGGTAGTTTGCAATTTAGGAAAAATTGAGTGTTTTTCCAAAAAATTCCAATCGCCGTGCTTTTGGGTTCATTGGAAAGGTCTCGTTGCGCTGATCATTTTTGTCTCTTGGCTCGTCGCAATCCGACGATCAGAAAGCCTTCAAATGGCCCATTTCTTCACCGGACTTACTTAAGGGCAAACTTGTCATTTTCTTTTTTCTTCCTTAACCCCAGCCTTAACCCTAATCTAATCTTATTCTCTGCAACGAATAGCTATAGCAGCCATCTTCATCTTCCTCATTTTCTCAAGCTCCAGAACTCCTTCCCTGAGAGATCATCTCCTCGATCCAAACCGCACATCTCCTTCCTCGCGATCTCCTTTTTCTATTGGTTCTAGTTTGGTAAGAATTCCCTCACCCTCGTCTTTCAATCATTTTCTCTTTTGGTTAGATTTAGGTTTGATCTTGATCTTTCCTTCTCTTTTCTTCTCCTTTGCGTTTTAGGTTGCATTTGGTTGAGTTAGATTCGTGGATTTCGTGGTAGAAAGCTTCTCCTCAAGTTTTCCCCAAATTTCAATCATCTTCTTGGTTGAGGCAAGTGGATATGCAATCTATAATTGAACGTGAATGCTTTGTCTTTTTTATTAATATTGCTTCAATGATAGAATCCCCTAAATGCCAAGTTGTTTTGTATTTCGATTTGGGAATTAACATGTTAGATCAAATTTTGGGTTGAGTTTGATTGTAATTGGAAATCTCTAAGTGTTTAATTAATTAGAATGAATGTAATGAGAATGGAATGGATTGTTGGGTGAGCATGGATGCTCCTTCTTGTGCAGGTGTTAGCCTATGGAGAGGCTCAGAAATGGAGGAAATTGAATGGTATGGAAGAGCTTCAGAAATGACCTGAAACAAGGGGTTTTCCGGTTCAGGATGCCTTAGTTCGGTCAAGGTGTCGGTCGACCGAACTCTGGTTTGGTTCCGAATCCAGAGAGCTGATTTAGCCTCTGACAGAGTTCGGTTAGGGCTCGGTTAAGGTTCGGTTAACCGAACATTGGAGTTCGGTTAACCAACAGTGAACTGAAAGCTGGTCGAGTTGAAGCGGAATGATCCGGAAATTCTAATCACGCGTTGGACGAGTTGTCTGAGGTTCGGTCAAGGTGTCGGTCGACCGAACTCAGCCTCGGTTCCAATTCCAGAGAGCAGGTTTAGCCTAAGTTGGAGTTCGGTCAACCGAACCCAAAGTTCGGTAAACCGAATGGTGGGGTTCGGTCAACCGAAGGTCGACTGAAGGCTAACCGAACCGTGCAATTGGCTATTTAATTAGAGAGGAAACTGATGACCTAGGTTTGGGCCTTAGATGCTGGAAAAACCCTTAACCTACTTCATGTGACCATTAATGGGGATTGAATCAAAGCATGTGACTTGGTACGCTTTACTAGGTGCCTCGGTATTCGTGTATTAAAATATGGGTTAACCGAATGTGTATGGAACTGAATCAACAGATGCTTGACATGATTGTACACCAAGGAATTTTAGAAGCATCATTGATCCAATTCCACACGTACTCTGTTAGAATATGTTGAATACATGGATGGCACCACTTGCCTAGTAATGAATTGTAACATCTTCCTTGACTTGTTAAATTGTATCCGTTGTAAATATTCCTTGTACGCTCTCTTGGCATAATACACTTAATGAACTATGAAACATAATCTCTTGTAGAATTAGGCTTTGTACCTGACTTAGAGTGTACCTTAGGATTATGTGTCAAGTATTGATGAACATGACTGGCTAGTTATAAGGGATTATTAGGTGTGATTGATTTGTCTTGTATTGTTTGAAAGTGATAATCCCTATGATCATGGCATGCTTGTTAAACTAGCCAGATTTACTTGTCTCGTTTCCCTTTGTGTCAGCACCACTGGTCGTTGTTTGCATGTCATGGCCAACTGCAGTTTGGGGGTTTTATTGATGGGCCGGTTACTCGGACATCAGGGTGGGCAGTCAGCTTTGGACGGCGTCCATGGCGTTGAATAGTTGGGAGCGGGCTTGGACCGTGCTACTATTCCCAGGACCGGAAGCTTGGATCCCCCTAGAGTCAGACTTTGGTATTAGTAGTCCGGATTGGGATTGTTACTGGTGCCCCGTGAGATGGCTTGGACATCATCGGAGTCTCCTTCTTGTTACTTGCATTGCTTTGTTTGTATAGTGGTAATTGTTAGTATTGCTAGGATTCCTGTTATTGGTTTTGATGGTTATTTATTCATGCTTTATGCCTAGTATTGTTCCTTGTATTCTCATAACTATTATACCTGTCATTACTCCGATACTTGATGCATGTCATGTTTCTTTTATATCTTACTTATCTATTGCTCAACATGTCGTTGACTTTGTTCCTTGGTGTACAGACACCCCAGATGACTACTATGAGAAGCAGGCAGGTGAGGAGATCCCAGAAGATCTCCAACCAGCTGAGGAGGAGCGAGAGTGGCGTGCCAATGACGTAGAGTAGCGTCATCACTTCCGGCACGAGAGTGATTCACATGGGAACATTATTTCTTAGATTTTATTTATTCATTTATTATTCTCTCGTTGGACCTTTCATTATTGACATCATTGTTCTTTTAAATGGCCTTGAATATTGGGTTGGCCATTGTAATTAAATTAACTTTTGATTACCTTTAATTGTTCTTTGCAACTTTAAATTAATAAATGAGATTTAGTATCCATTGTTTGATCTTTGAATATGCCTCGAATTGTATGATTCCGCACAGTATTATATTCTTGAGGTTTGAAATACATTATCTTCGCAGCGGACTTACGATCCTTGGGACAAAAAGGGCAAAAATTTTAATTAGCCCTAAAATTCACTCCCCGAATCCGGTTTATTTTCTAATCGAATTCGAGGGACGTGACACCGCTACCCACAATGAAGAGGCTAGAGATGAGCACATCTCTACAGCTAGGGGGCGTAATATGACCCCTGGAGAATCCTCCCGTCAAACAACAAGATGACAGAGTACAGTGGGAGTCGTCGGGCGCATGGCAAATGCAATAGACACAATGGCAAGGAACACATCGGAAGAATGAATGAAGAAGGTTTGGGAAACAATACATCTCTTGATCTAGAGCCAACGATAAAGTTACGAGCATTTCGACAGCTGGGGAATGAAGAGATGGCCTTACAGTTCTTGGCCTTAGACAATGTTTACCGCAAGATCTTTATACTCAACTTAACAATATTTAATTTGATGTTGTGGCTGTTTTCTTGGACTTGTAAATCATGGTTTTGGTTGTGAGGTGGGACTCATTTATGCCTCTTTTGTTTGTAAGTAAAGTATATTTTTATTAAGACATGGGATGTTTAGACATGGAATGTCTTATATTCATTTTGTTGGAATGTGATGAACACTTTGAGTAATTTGTGAGATCTGTGGATAAAAATGACTTCTATTAAACTCCTTGGAATGTCATAAATTATATTAATTGGTTGTTTTTTTTTTTTTGTCTTCACCCCCAGCATGGATAGACAAAATCTTGTGTTACTGTTAACTAATGTTGTTACATCTACGTGTCTTTTATGATACGTACCGTCACTAGTATCTCACACCGAAAGTAAAGTTCATGAATTTACACAAAGTGGACAGACTTGTCTAAATAAGATCTTGACTGGACACCCTCGTAAATGTCCTGACATATTCAGAATAAGCAGCGGTTATTTCTTGCTATTGGCCAATGAGCTAAAACGTAGGGGCCTTTTATGAGACTGTCGTACAATGAGCGTGGAGGAGCAGTTGAGAATATTCTTATTCACCGTTGGCCACAGCCAGAGAAACCAAGTAATGCAATACTTGTTTCAACATTTAAGGGGGACAATCAGCTGATACTTTAACAAGACATTGGATGCAATCTTAAAACTCGCGCCACATTATGTGAAGCAATCCAATGGGGATTGTCCAACCCGAGATTACAAATAATCCTTTGTCTTACCATTTTTTCAAGGTAACATTTTAATGAGGCAACATATAAAAAGCTAAGTGCTATATTTCAATACATGTTATATTTGTTTATAGGATTGTGTTGGAGCGATAGATGGTACACATATCCCCACATGGGTTAGACTGGAAGGGCAAGTCCGTTATTGCAATAGAAACGGTGGATTGTCATAGAACGTAATGGTTGTTGAATCATTTGATATGAGTTTTTAGTATGTCTACGCTGGATGGGAAGGATCAGCCTCATACTTGATGATTCTTCAACATGCAGTATGGAGACGGGCTGGCCCAAAATAGGTTATGTGTTGCAACTGCTAATAAACTCTAAGCCCTTTGTTTTTAAATGTATAAAGCTTTTCCTACTTAAGGCATAACAAGAATATGCCATTACTATTTTGTAGGAAAATTCTATCTAGTAGATGTTGGTTATGCGAACACGCGTGGATTTTTAGCCCCATTTCGCTCTGTCCGATAACATTTAAAAGAATGTTTTACAATGCAGGCGCCTATGACTGAACATTATGAACTATTCAACTTGCGTCATGCAAAGTTACGCAATATAGTGGAGAGAACATTTTCGGTGTTGAAGCAACGTTTTGCCCTTCTGTAAACTGCTCCACGATAGCCTATGAAGACACGAGTCAAGATCATTGTGGCATGCTATGTTTTACACAACTTCATCTGTCGATAGAATCTTGAGGACAATTTGTTTAGGATAGCATTTAATGAGATGGTAGAAGAAGATGATGTGGTTGATGAAGAAGATCAGGATATCGAAGCGGACAATGTTGGTGGTCCTAGTGACGCAGACAAGCAATTTATGATAGGTTTTAGAAAACAACTATCTAAAGTTATGTGGGAAGCTAGGGGGCCAATGAGAGTTTGATTTCACATTAGCTTTATCAATGTTTTTTTTGTGGGTACATAAGTTGCTTATAAGGATTTTTCCTTCTTTTGGGTTGCTTTTGTGTACCTCTTTTGGGTTTTATGGCTGGCCCAGCCTGTGGGCATCATTTTTGGGTGGTATAGCTCGACCTTGGTTGTGTCTCTATGACATGAGTGCAAGTGGGTTGGGGTAGCTCCTCATTATTTTGTAAATTCAGCCATTAACTTTGGAAATATATACTTATTCTTCATCCAAAGGTAAGCTCTTTACTTTAAGTCAATGGATTGGTTGCATTTTCATTTTCCATATGACACTCCAACCATGAATGACCTGGTAGTTGCAATAAATTTTTTTTTTTTTCTTTCTGTTAACATGGGAACTCGCCGACCCCCCTTCGGTTGATCATTGGTAAACCCACGGATACATAGAACCACCCACTAGCCCTATGTATCGGGTAAGGCTTTAAAGAAATTCGAAGGCAGGACCTCCAGGTTAAAACTGGACTTCCTAACCACACGAACATTTTAAGTGTGGGTTAACATTTTAAGTTGCAATAGTTGAATTTGATTGATGTTCCAAAGCATATTATTTCACCTCATTCCTCATGTGGAAAGGTTGTGAAGGGAAAGAATATGATGCTCAAGTATCATATTGGTGCAAACAGAAGTGCAAGAGCTATGGAGTTGCCTTTTGCTGTGCACACAAGTATCTTGATGCTCATAACCACAAGCTTGCTGTTGGTATGAGATTCTCTAGATTTGAGGGCGATGAAGCTCTTGAAAGAAGGTATATTTTGTATATATTTAATACTAAAGTTCTATAGCAGTAAAGGAACACAAACCAATTTTAGTTTTCTTCCCTCACAATTTCCTAGGTTTGGATCTGTTTCTTTTACCGACTGTATCTATTTCGGGTTTAGGCTATAGCTAAATGCCGCCTTGGGAAAACTCATAAATGGGCTAAGTTATGCTTAGAATTCTATGAGATTCTGCATTTCATAGGTTATTTCTTTTTTCTTTTCTTTTTTTGTTTCTTTTTTTTTTTTTTTTTGTATAAGGCCATTGCAAAATGCCATTTCTCATTATCCTGTAGTGAATGAACTATGATATGGTACTGAGTTCTGTGGGATCTTTTATCCTTTCTGCTGGTGATTCTGGCTTATGAATTCATCTTATTTTATCTAAATATGGATCTTATTAAATGCATCCCCATTAAGCCCATGTGGGCGTAAGAGTTACCAATCTCAAAAATTGTATTCCATCCTAAGAAATTTTTTTAGATTGGAAATCTGCTTTGCAATACTTGGTTATGGCAAAGAATGAGAGCAACTGTTACTTATGATTCTATTAACATTTATTTGTATTAATATGTTTGGACCAGACATGATTAAGCTAAGTTGTTCTGATTGGGTTAAGGTTTTGAGAAATTGATCTCCTCCATAGTGTGGTAGCTCTAGTAGGCTGGGTTTTCTCATTCTCTTGCTCTGGTTGGGCTTTTGCAAGCTTCTTTCTTATTTGGATGTGGGTAATTTTGAACTGCACAATGCAAGTGTGGGTTTGGTTTGACCCTTCTAATCACTGAACAGCTTACAGTGTATCAATGTATGTTAGGAAATCCAATTGTACTTCTGGTAAGATTTTGAAATCTGATTTGTGGCTGTAAATAGTATATCTAGATGGAGACTATATTATTGGAGATTGTAGGTTGCCTTTAAATTACACTGTATATCTGTCAATCAGGGTTGCACTTTGTTAGGGTGGTAAAGAGGTCCATCTGTTGAGGTGCTTTTGCTTATTAATGGTTTAATGATTAATTTTGATCATTCCAGGAATGCACTATGCTTAGTTTTCACTCAATTGAAGCTCTTCCTGTAGCAGAAATCTAAAGTTTCCTAGATTGTAGCTGCGTAGTTTCTTCTGACAGTATAATATAGTATTGTAGGGTCATACTTGAGAAAGAATCTAAATGATAGAGTTCATGGATTAAGATATCTTCCAGGACTTAATTTGATTTGTGTAGTATATTTATTTTGCCACTATTTCTCCTTTGTTGTTGTGTCAACAAGTGCCTAATTTATTTATGCATATGAAAAGCAAGATGATTCTTTTGCCACTCAACTGTTTCAAAAGTGGGAATCATCTTTTTTTAACATGTTAGCTTGTTTTGATTAGTTTATTTGATGAAGAACCGAAAGCCACTTTAAGATTTTGAATATGCAATCAAGCTGGTTATTATTAGGGGCAAAAGGATGTTATATGTGTATTGTTTGCATTTGGGAGGGGCTTTTCACAAATGAAACTTTAGCTACCTACACTCTATTTCTTGCCATTATTCTAGACTAGGTGGCTATTCTGCAGTAGTTCGTAGGCAAAGGAGGAGCATTTTAGCAACATCTACTTGTACTTGGGCTGTGCTCGCTAAAACTTGATGGGCTGTATCAGTAGTAATCTAAGTTGCATTTGCATCCATCACTCGCATGTATTCTGGAGAAATGATTTGGTAACCGCTTTTTAAAGTGCACATAGTGATAGCTTGAACAGCTCTGAACAGCATGAGGCATGAAACTTAATATATGCACAAACTAGTTCCAATTTCGCTAGTTTCTCTGTTTCGAATTCTTTATTATTAATAAAAACAGATCACTTTATAATATTAGCCGCAGAGGAGTGCCAAATTGTTGTGTTGATACATTTTAAAGTTTTTGTGCTAAATTTACCCTGAGAAAATGCTGGCTTCTGTGAAAAACAACTTAACCACATGTTCAGTATTGAGTTAGCTTTCCAACGAATGTAAGTTTACGCGATTCTAAGTTATCGTGAGAAAGTCGCGCTTGATTTAGCAATCAAGGGTCAGGTTGCTGTTTTTCAGCACAGAAACTATTTTCAGGTGATTTTTAGATGGCTGAAAATCATGCTTAGAAATTTCATATACAATCATGATTAAATTGAATAGTTTACCTGATCTCCACTTGTGCCTTTGACCACCCTTCATAGATAATAATATGGTACCTCATTGATTACCACTATGTCTTTCTTGGGTACTTACAGCTTGCTTTCTTTCTTCTTTATTTCTATTCTGCTTTCTTATTTGCTGGATTTATTTTAGATGCAATCTTTATTTGTAGCTATGAATTCTCTTAATCAGTATCATAATTTTCTGGCATAATAGTGTTGAATTAATCTTCTGCGGATGGGCTGAATCAAATCAAAGGACTAGAAGTGGATATGCCGTTTTTTCTAAACATATAACTGATATGCCTGATTATCCAACGTATAAATGATAGCTTCCCATCTTGGAATGTAAAGAATTTGGCCCGCAAGGAAACTGCTCACGTGGTTGACTCTTAGAGGGCATTTTGACCTAGAAGGCAAATGATAGATTCATAGTTTTTCCAGACTTCTATATATTAGATGGAGACCACTGGAGACCCACTAACCTATTATGGTACTCAATAGTTAAAATGGTTTTGTTTAAGATATGTTTCAAATATCTCAAAGTATTTAAAATTCTTCCCGCCATTTTGTGCTAGGTTCAGATCTTCTGGAGTTTTAGCTCTTTTTCCCCTGTTTCTTCTTCATCTAATCCTCTGTTCATAAGCTCTTCACACTTTCTTTTATATGCAACTGTAACCTGTTAAATGAGAACTATAAGCTACATTTTTCTAGGTACATGAGAATGATCAATGTTTCTTTCATCAAACATTTGTTCTCAGAAAAAATGGGGGTCTGCAACTAGTTTTTTTTAATATTAAACCTAAGTTCTCAGAAAAAGTGGGGCATGGGTTCTGTGCACTGTGATTCATTTAAGTTTTTGTGCTTCATTCGAAAGTAGACTCTGTGCATTGTCCTTTATATTAAACTTGTCTCATTAGAGGGTCCATTCATTTTATATACTGGTGTTTAGAGGTTCCGTTTTCAACAAATTTTGTAAGCTATTGATTCTTTAAGTTGATTTTTTTTTCTCGTAGAAATGGTGACATTACTATATTGTATAATCTCCTTATTTTATTCCTTTTTTTTTTTTTTTTGTTCAGATGCCATCAAGTTTTATTCATAATGAGTTCGACAACGATGATATAGAGGAGTGATATGAGCATGATCAACTTGAAAACTGGTTTAATGGCGGTTAAACTCTCCGTTGCATTTTGCGACACCGAAGCCGCTTGTTGCAGATGAAACATTAGCAGCAAAATGAAGGAGCTCGTTACCTTGCACCTCAACTTTCCTAATTTAGTTCATAGAACTTATTTCTTACATCTTTTTGATGGCGGAGTCCATAATGTCAATTCTTAAGCAAAAACTGGGAAGAGATGATAAGATGTTCCTTTAATAGTCTCAAGGTTGGGTATACAAGCAGGAAAAAAATAGAGTGTTTTTTTTTTTTTTTTTTTCTTCTGTAAGAGAGTGATTGTTTAATTTGTACTAATGTTTTTTGTTATGTTTAATATGCAATGTTAATTGAACACATGTAAGGTTTTTTAATAGAGTGATGTGTGTTCCTTTTGTTCATTGATATTGACAATGTTTATGCTTAAGATATCATCTGAATTGTTTTTTTTTTTTTTTTTGTTCCCAACTAGCCATGAGTAGAATGCTGAACACTGAATGCACTGGAAATCTCATAGCATACACTTGAAATCTCATAGCATGTTATACACCCGTGGCAATGTTAGATGCTTAGAAATGGCTATTATATGATATTGAACACCGTGAAACATGGGTGTGCCCCTTGAGTGGAAATGTTACTCAACTCTAGGATACTCCTTGAAAGTTACTCATACTCCTTGAAAGTTACTCATATCGACTTAGAAGACCATACTCGTGTTTAAGATTTCCATAACAACTGTTAGAAGAATCCAACATCACACCTGTTAGGACTTAAATCACTGTTAATATATTGTCTTCAAGCTCTCTCCAATCTTTATCATCCACATTATAGGCCCCATAAAAAAAATGTAACGTTCTAATGATTTGTACAATTCTTCTTCTTCTTTTTTTTTTTTAAAAAGTGGGCTGTTATATAATGGTTTTGGATAAACAATTATACAAGTGATAGGAGGGAAGTTTCTTTTGGACAAATTACTACACATACAATACATCGGAGTAAGGAGACAATAAAACCATCACCATTACACAAACCATGGGAAGCAAGTTTTGGCCACATCGTATAGTAGAGCGTCTTTTGTAAACACTAACTTCATCTACATAGTACAGATGACATTGAAACTATTACACACAATCAATGAAATGTAGATCAATGAAAAAAGGCTCTCCAGTCAAATGGTAACTATTATACACACAACATAAATGCAGATCAATGAAAAATAGTTCTCCCATTAAGGGGGAGACACTGCCAAAATTTTCATAAATTCTTTCGTGTGTATAAAATAATTTTTTTTTAGGATGGATTAAAGGATATGGAATATTTTTTGGGTTATGTTAAATGGATTTGAGATGAAGAATTTCATTTTTTTTTTCCAGATTCCGCTCTCGCCACCGAACTTGGATCCGAAGGAATCATCACAGATTCCTCTGTGCTCACCAAATATGGAATGTGATGAATCCTCTTCTTCATAAATCCTCCAAAAAGAAAGTTTAAATCCATGGAATCAAAGATTCCTCTAAAGAGAGGATTCCTCCCCCGTTACCGAAGGTGCCCGAATTACCCATAATTGTATTGAAGTCCTGTGGATTAGAGTTTGTAAAGTTTTTAACTAGTTTTTGAAGCGAATTATATTTAATAAAATCCTAAAAGCATTTTACGTGGAAAGCACTTTCCCATGGTAATTCCAAGGGAGAATCAAACACCAAAACCAATCAAATTCGAGACAAAACATCGAAATCCCTTTCCCAACTCTTCTCCTTCTCCTTCTCCTTCTCCACCTCCATCAAAATTCTTCATCCAGGTGCCTTCCGCTCAGAGGAACCCAAATCCACCTCATTACATAGCCAAAACCCAGAAATCTCTCATAAATCCCTCTCTCTGAAAAGACCCTTCAATATCCAGTTAGCCCTTCTGATCTTTGTCTATCTTTTTTTTCACAATAAATGGATTCAGATGAAGAAGAGAGAATCCCATACAGCCAGAGAAAGGAATGGTCAGATGTGATTCCTCTTCCTCAAGACGACGGCCCCGATCCAGTCGTCTCCATCGCCTACAAAGATGAATTCCGTGAGACCATGGATTACTTCCGAGCCGTATATCACTCCGATGAAAGGAGCGCTCGCTCTCTTGATCTCACCTCCGATGCGATTGGATTGAATCCGGGGAACTACACTGTAAGATTATTAGTAGTATTCGCCCCATTACATCTGTTTCTGTCTAGTCCCTTTCCTTTCGTTCAATTCATGAATAACTTGATTGAGTTTGTGTAAAGTTCGGTTTTTTATGCAGTATAGGAAGTGGGAAAGGAAACCCCAGAATTCTATTGAGTCTAGTGAGGATAACTTGATTGAGTTTGTGAAAAGTTAGGTTTTTTATGCAGTATAGGAAGTGGGAAAGGAAACCCCAGAGTTCTATTGATTCTAGTGAGGATAACTTGATTGAATTTTTGAAAAATCCGATTTTTTTTGCAGTATAGGAAAAAAGAAAAGAAACCCCAGAATACTATTGCCTTTGTTTGGGGCCTGTTAGGATCTTTTTAAACTGAGTGCAAGTAACTCAATTCATGTTGAACAAGGTTCAACGTTTGGATATCATGTGTTACAATCAGCGCCATAATATCATTCTTGGGAAATTATTGTTTCTGGAAAGGTGTCACAGAAAATAGATTGATTTTGATTGATTGAAAATGCTTACATATATATATATATTAACTTTTTATTACCACTTTATCCTAATAATTACTTGCTTCGATCTCCAAAAACTAAGTGATAACTTCATTTAAGCATTGTTGAAATGGCCTGGATGCTTGAGTTTGTTTAGGATAACTTGATTGAATTTGTGAAAAGTTCGATTTTTTTTTGCAGGCCCCAGAATTCTATTGAGTAGTTTTAGGGCTTGTTTGTATCTTTCTAAACTGAGCCCCTGTAACTCGGTTCAACATTTGGATATCATGTGTTACAATCAGTGTCATAATATCATTCTTGGGAAATTATTGTATGAGGAAATTGTCAGAGTTTTGTTGTTTTTTCAATTTTTTTTTCTTTGGGGGATGTTATAGGAAAGATGTCACAGAGAATGGATTGATTTTGATTGATTGAAATACTAAAAGTATAAAATAAATTAATTGCTGTTAATTTTTTATATAAATTCTTAATGTTTTATTACCACTTTATCCCAACAATTACCTGTTTGGATCTTCAAAAACTCAGTGATAGCTTCATTTAAGCATTGTTGATGGTTCAATGGCTGGAGTCATGGAAGTGGGTGGTGCTAAACAGGGTGACCATCCCAACCACCCCTATTAGGGCTGGGTTTGGTAGTTGAATTTGGGATGGTAACGGGTGTAAGCTTAAATTAGAGAGCAATGAATAAAAAAAGGAAGGAAGAGGGAAGATTTTGATATATTGGTGATGTAAGTAGCAGTTTGCACTTTGAACTTGTTTTAAATAGTAACATAGAACTGTCAAGTTTTGTTGAGTGGTAGTGAAGTTGAGCAATGAGGAATTCAAAGCCATGCTACTGAAAGACTGTACACATGAGGACAAAGGAGCCTCTTTTGGATTCATCAAGCTTTGGTTCATCACCACCGCCTTCCATGTGACATGGATGTTGAGTATTACCTTTTGTTTTTTTCCTGAGATTCTTCAAGCTTCAGCCATCATCACCTCCTTCTATGTCAGCTTTGGCCAATGGAATTTGACTAGCCCTTTAGCCACCTGGTCTTCACAACTTAACCATTGCTTTAGCCCTTGCTTCTGCTTTTGTTAACATTATATTCCTTGTCTGGTCCCTAAATCTACAGGGAGAGAAATTGTGGAATCCAGGTGCTTGACTTTCCATTCCCATTAAAGGTCAGTTGTGGCTAGTTGTTCGAATAGCTATGATGCCCATTTACCGAAAGATACAGGGATCGGGAATATGGCTTTGCACTTTTGGAAATCTAGGATATGGAAACAAATATGGCTGTCCTAATTTTTCCTTTAGAAGGCTTTTAAATTAATGAAATTATCATTCTTTATGTTCCTTTCTAACATTTTCTACGTTGGAAAATAAGAAAATTAAAGTAATTATATGAAATAATGGACTTGGTAAGGAGGATATGCTAAACTTGTACCCTAGAAGTATCAATGCACTATCGGGTACGATATGAGCGTCGTAACAGTCCGACACAAATACATTTTTTTTAATGGTAAATCTGACACAAATACGCTAGGTTCATTTCAAAAAAATAAAATAAAAATACATTGGCTTGTATCCGGGTATCATAGTCAAATAGTAGCTGTCTAATATGTGAATAATTGTGGAAGGCACTAAGGACAAATTCTAAGAAGTGAATGAACAATTGAAGTTTCATCATCTCTCTCTGCTTATCAAAAACTTCTGTTGTCACTTTTCCTATATTAATGGGTGTCCCTCTTTGTTGCTCATCTCATTTACTAGTAATGGTATTTCCGACTTCTGCTAATGGAAAATTTCATTGTCTTTTCTGTTTTCAAGTATTTTGCTATAGCAAACTTCATATTTTTCTAAAAAAAGAGAGAGGGTATTTTCCTATTACAGAATTTTTAAACAAGACATAATAGATGGGTGTACTTGAGGTTTTGGAAATTTTGGTATCTTTTCTCTCAGGGGAATACATACAAACTTTTAAGTAGGTTGAGCGTAATTATATTTATACTTGGAGACTTGCTTAATGTGTGGAGGGAATCGGAGATGTACTTCACTATCTGCTGCTTTCTGTAAACGTTTTCTTCCTTGGACTTTAAAGAAAAAAAAGAAAAAAGTTAAATCAATAAATATGTTAATGTGTAAGTTCGTGAAAATTTATTGGGTGTAAGTCTGAATTCCTGGGATTTATTGCTTTGCCATTGTGCCAAGCTTCGGTTTGGCCACCTGTTACTCCTTTTCCATGTGTCCCATCCAAATTAGATAACTCCTCATATTGATGTTCCACGCTCCACTTTGAACTTCACAAAAAATAATGAGAAATTGCACATTGAATTCGATTTTGAAGTTTTCTTTGTCACGTATCATTTTCGTGTTCAGTGACTTCTCAACAGCTATACATGTGTGTTTCAATGATATCTTTTGAAGTACAAAGCTTGTGTATTTTGTCTCCGTGAAACCATTAGCCGACATATACTTTTTTTTTTTTTGCAGGTGTGGCATTTCAGACGTCTGGTGCTTGTGGCAGTTGGTGCTGACTTGCATGATGAAATGGACTTTGTTGAGCACGTTGCTGAAAATAACTCCAAAAACTATCAGATCTGGTAGGAAGCAACACATCCATAAGATAAACATTGCATTTATGAAATTATATGTGGTCAATGATTGTGTTGGCTGACACAGCGTGGGGAAGGGAGAGTATCCAATGGGCTAATCTCCAAGCCAAAGGGCTTAGGGTAGGATGTCTAGGTCTCACACCAAAGACAAGAAGAACTCACTACAGGGAAATCTCAATCTCAACTTTCATTCAATTGTAATCTGTCCCCAAGAGAACGGATTACATCTCTAGCTTGGAAAGCAAGTCATAAAAAAATTAGAAACTATCTAATTGCTACTAAATTATAGTAATTACTAAAATCTAGGAAAGCTATTGGAACCTGCCGTTGGGGAATCCCTCACTACTGGGCCTTGTTGGACTTGGGCTTTCTGGTATAAACCTTCAGGCGAGGTCCAGTAATTTGGCCTGCATCATTGGCAATTGGAAACAATACGTTCTGTGAATGATGCCACTGTTTCAGTGCATGTTCAAACATGCATCTCAGGACATGAAAGAGGATTTGTAAAAGATTAACCAGGGCCACGAATTTGTCCATTCCTATTGATTGCACATATGTCCAAGATATATCCATTCTACATCACATGACTATCAATTTAAGTAGTTTCTATCCACTCTACTCAGTTCTATTCCTAGTTACATTTCTATTTTTTGTAAGAGGCTTCTATCCACTCGTCTTAGTTTTATTATTCTGTTGCCCGCTTCTTTTACCAATTATGATCTAAGTTTGGTCTTTTTGTTGCTCTGAAAACAATACAAATTTTGCTTCTGAATAAAGCATATGATTCATCCATGTATATGGTATTGTTTATTATGGGCTTCCATCCACTAAGTTCTATTCTTTTGAGAAAAGAAAAAAAATCTAAATTGGATCTTTCTATTTTTTTTCTTTGTTCTTTTCTTTTTTTTTTTTGTGTGTGAAAACAATCTAAATTCTGCTTTCTGATTAATGCATAGGATTCATCCACATATTTGGTCTGACCAATATATTTGTTACTGTTAAAAAAACAATCTATTGTAAATAATGTGCTTCTATCCATAGTTTTCAAAATCGAAATCGTATCGCAAATCGTTCATACCCGTGAATCAAATTGAATTGCGAATCGTATTGCAAATTGTAGGATTTTTTATTTTTCTAATAAAATTGAAAAATAATTAAAAATTAAAAGAAAAAAGAAAAAAAGTAATTATTCATAGCCATCCATCTTCCCATTTATAGCAGTATAAATATAGTATCAAGTAAGTCCATCAAACCATCATATCAAGAACATCATGACATATATTAATATATATATATGAAGTAAATGATGCATAAATAGTTAAATAATTCTAAACTGTCAATTAGGATATCTCTTGAAGTTAAGTAAGTATTCAAGAAGAGAAAAATCCAAATAGACTAAAAAAAGAAGAAGATATAGACAAGCACCATACGTACAGTCGAATGCTTTAGTTAAATGCATGTTCTTTATTCATCTTTAAAACCTTATCAAAGCCGTAAAAAATTCTTCGGAGGTTTCATTAACTACTAAATAACCTTTTAAAAATAAAAGCGTTAAAAGAAAGAAAGAAAACAAGTAAAAGATTATTAATATTAACTTATTGGTTGTAGCTATTCTTGCTTAGCCGAATCGCTCGAATCGTAAGATTCGATGAAACGAGTATCAAATCGTAGGATTCACATCTGAATCCTAAGATTCATTTGCAAATGGAATTCGTTGCATAGATATGAATCGTTTTCCCTAAGGTTTGAGATACGAATTGGGATTCAGGATACGAATCATAGGATTCTGATAACTATGCTTCTATCCACACTTAATTGTACTCTTCTTTTGCCATCTCTTTTTTCCCTAAAAACCATGGTTTAAAAAATCGGCCGAGTCCGAGTCGACTCGGACTCGGCACATACCGAGCCGAGTTGCATGCGACTTGGACTCAAATCGTGCGACTCGGCCGAGTCTCATGCGACTCGGCCGAGTCGCAAGGGACTCGGCCGAGCGACTCGGCCGAGCGACTCGGCCGAGTCCTAATGCGACACGGCCGAGTCCCATGTGACTCGGCCGAGTCGCACGAGACTCAGCCGAGTCGCATTGTGACTCGGCCGAGTCCTCTGATTTTAGGACTCGGCCCGACTCGGCCGAGTCCCATGCGACTCGGCGAGTCGACTCGGACTCGGCCCTGAACGAGTCGGGTCCCGAGTCCGGTTTTTTAAACCTTGCTAAAAACTATCTAAATTTGATCTTTGGATATGCATATGATTCATATCTGTGTATTGCATGCCCAATGTATTTTTGTCACTGTTCAAAAATAAATAAATAAATAAAAGCCATATATTTCTGTAGGCATCACAGGAGGTGGCTTGCGGAGAAACTAGGAGCTGAAGCCATGAGAAAGGAACTCAAGTTCACTCAAAAGATACTTGCTCTTGATGCTAAAAATTATCATGCATGGTCTCACAGGCAGGTATGTTGTGCCCCCTTCATGATTCTTTCATGTTTTTGAGAAGTCCATTGGCAATTGACATGGCCTTGTCCAAAAAAAAAAAAAGAAAAAAAGAAAAAGGAAAAAAAGGCAACCAGTTTAAGTTCAACAGAGGATCCCTACACTTGTTTTTTCAAAACTATAGCTAATTTATAAAGATATTAGCCCATGTTTGGCAAGTCTAATTTTTGCCTCTATTTGTCAAAATCTCTAAATCGGGTAGTGATTTTGAAAATAGAGGCGTTTGGCAGCGACACAATGCCTCTAGATGGTGTAGAGAAATAAAGCAATGCCTCTATTTTCCATAGCCCAACTTTGGCTGCATGTGGAATTAAGAGGGAAAATAGAAGAGGTGGGTAAATAGTGATTATACCCATTCACGCCCTAGTCCATTTTTTTTATTTTTTTTTTATCAAAATAGAAGAGTTTCAATCACGATCAAAATCGTTGGAAATGTTCACAAGATCAAATACGGCTATGAGACCAAATTTCAAGCATTGGATAATCACCAATCTCAAGATATGTGCAAAAAACCGTGAGCCATTGGATACAATTTGCAATGATTTGTGGGCCCCAAACGCAAGATCAAAACCATTAGATTTCTTTGGAAGGCTGAAAACAGCTATGTTGTCAATTTTCAAAACTTGATACCTTGTGGATCTCGGGATATTTGCAAAACAAAAACAACCGTTGATGTGTTATTCTCAATATTGGAGTTGTCCATGAGCAGTAACGTTTTTCAATTTTTATTATTATTTATGGGCGTGTAAAACAAGATCCCAATCGTTGGAAATGTTCACAAGATCAAACATGATCATGAGTTCACCAGTTGGGTCATCACCAATCTCTAGATATGAGCAAAAAAAAGAGCCATTGGATGCAATCTTGTGGATTAGGTGGGCCCAAACACATGATCCAAACCGTTAGATCTCTTTGGAAGGCTGAGCAAGGCCATGGGGTCAATTAATATGGCCTAATACCTTGTGGATCTCAAGAAATATTTGAAAAACTCTCAACCATTGATATTAAAAAGTCTATTTAAAATAGATCCTTGCATTACCAAACACCTCTTTTGATTCTAGCCTCTTTTTTCTATGGCTCTTTTTTTTTTTTTGAATGGTCTTTAAGAAAAAAACTAGTGATCCCAAACAAAGCCTTACTCAGCTAGGTGGTGGTGCTTCTTTAGATTCAGAAGGAGAGTCTTGATGGTAACTAGTATTCTGGACACTTCTTGCACTTAAAACGACCAGTCTCTTTTTTCACAATTATGTCAACTATCTGAGATGTACTTTTCTCTGGATGGGATGCTATTGTATGATCCTGTACCTTATTAGTCTTTGGTTTGTTGAGGCACCCAATTTTGTAGGCTGTGGTTATGGTTTGGTGATCCAGATCACTCTAGGGCCCCACATTGTTGGGGTTTGTCCCGAAAAGTCCCCAGACCTGAACATCCAAACACTCTGAAGTCTGAACTGTGGCACTTATTCCATTGACCATGAATGATGGTAAAAAATTTTAAGATCATTTAATTGTGTGTGTTCCCCACCAATAGTAATGTTTGTATCATATGTTTTGATAAGGAAAACTTGGGGTCTCCCCAGTTTATAACGATGTGTCACTCTTTTCAATGGTCCAGATCAACATGATATGGGCCAATATACAGAATCAGCAATGCAGCCAACTGTACGCTTCGTTGAGTTGAAGGGTCTTGCCAGTTGTTGTGTTTATATTTAATAATCGTATGCACCGATGCTTTTAAAAGCGTTTAGGGCTTATGCATCAAGGCTCATCTAAAGGCAACGCTTCCCAAAAAAGGCCTCACACCACAATTCTGGGGTGTGGTTTGCATTGAGTACGTACATGTCACTGTATGAAGCTTATTTGAGGCGTGCACCCTAAGTAAAGAATGCACTTTAACTTGTTTTTAAGAAAAAAGAAAGAGAGGGGCAGTTTGTAATTTTAAGAAATCAAAAAAATATTAAAAGGCTATTTTAATTAGATACAAACCCAATAGCTATTGTTTCTGCTTCTATTTATATATTATTTTTTATTGTACTTAATAAAAGGTGCATTGATGGTTTATGCTACACCTTTTGAGGCTTATGGCTTGCACTCCACTCTTTGAGCAATTGAAACGACTTGCCTCTTTCTTCAGCATTTTGAAACATTGGTTGCTAAAATGATCGTATTTCAGCTTCATTTGGTTCTAGATAGTGTTTATGGCTTTCGCTCCACTTTGTGAGGCTTATTCTCCTCTTTTTGAGGCTTATGAGTTATGCCCACACTTTGAGCAATTGAAATGTGTTGCCTCATGCCTCAACATTTTACAACATTGGTCTCTACAATTCTAGCATTTCTGTTATGAATTTGTTAGTGATCGATAAAGGTCTCTTGACACTCTGGCTTGTGGCCTTCTGATTGTAGATTGAAAAAAATGTATTTCTTGCAGTGGGTCCTTCAGGTGTTAGGTGGGTGGGAAGATGAGCTTGACTACTGTCAGCAGCTCCTTGAGGATGACGTCTATAACAATTCTGCTTGGAATCAGGTACAGTGTTTCAGTTAACATGGATGTGCTGCTTTTTTCCAAAAAAAAAAAAAAACTACAAAAAGGGGTTATGCTGCCATCAGTATGGTGCCAGTGGCAGCTATCACTGATTTAACATGTTCGGCCAACATTTGTTTGATTTAGCTCGATTTTATCACATGCCGCTGCCGCTCTATGTATAAGCACTGGCCCAAATTTCTCTTGAATCGAAGTGATGCTCATGCACCCTTAGGTTGACCATGTGTGAAGTTATAGTTATGTGGTTTTTTAACTCTTGTTCAATCCAACATTCTATGGCATTCCATTTGGAGGAAAGTTTGGGCCATTTCCTATTTAGAGGGGCCATGTGATATGAGTGGGTATAGGTTAAATTAGTTTCTTAGGAGCTGCCTTCAACTTGACATCAGATCATTTATCTTATTTTCTTTCCTTGAATCTATGTCAAAAATAAAAATGGAGAAAAGGTCTTCCATACATGCTTCCTTCCATACATTGCTTGTTATTCTGCTGAACACTAATGCTGATGGTCCTACTTAACATTGTATAGATTTTTGGGTTTGAGCTTTTAAATATTTACTAGTTTAGGCCAAGTGTTAGTGAGGTGATGAGTCTACTCAGCGACTCAGCTTAAGGGCTTGCCCAACCCATATGACTCAGCTCAAGTCAGGGACTGAGCCATGTGACTCACTGAAAAAACAAAACCTATATGGATTCGAAACCATGATTTCTCAAATGTCAAGACTCAGCCACTTTGCTATGGAGTCATTGTTTTGATTGGTCACCTGGTTGATTCAACTTGAAGTCTCAACTGGATTGACTTAACTTGTCTTGGTTAGATTGGCCACCAGGTCGAGTCAACCCATAGATGAAAATAGCGGCCGCTACGTAGCGTAGCGGCCGCTATATCGGCCGTAGCGGCCGCCACCGCTACGCTACGGCCGATTTATCGGCCGCCGCACCCGTAGCGGCCGCTACGTCCGCTACGGGGCCGCTACGTCCGCTACGAGGCCGCTACGGCCGCTACGGGGCCGCTACGACCGCTACGGGGCCGCTACGGGGTGAGAAAATTTTCTACTTTTCAATTTTTTTTAAAATACATAATAAGAATTATTTCTTTTCTTCTTCTCTTCAAATAACATTTCTTCACAACTTTTCTACCCTTTTATGTTTAAAAGAACACCAAAAAGCACATGATCTCGCCGAATTACAGTCGATACAGAGAGTTCTTCTCTAAGTACATCCTATTAGACACCCCCTTTGGTAGATGTATTTTTTTCTCTAGGTACTCTTAAGTCTTGATTTCATGATATAGTTTTTTTCTTTTCTGAGCCTTTCATTAGTTTCTAAGTTAGCATAATCAAGCAACATCAACACATGTGAAAAAAATGATCATTACTATTATTTTCTATTTATACAGCGATACAGGACCTCATATAGTGAGGGGACCGCTACGCCCCCTTACCTTAGTTACTTTTGCAAAAAAAATACATTTTCTCTCATTTTCCAATATTCTAGATTTTCTAGAATTTTTTCATATTTTTTTGACGATTTTTCCAAATCGCACCGCTACGCCGCTACGTATCGCCGCTACGCTACGTATCGCCCGCTACGTAGCGTTTTGGCGGCAGGCCGCTACGCCTGCCGCTACCGCTATTTTCATCCTTGAGTCAACCTGACCAAGTCTAGCCTGAGTCAACCAATTCTTAATTCATTTAACCAAATGACTGGCCCTTGACCTAGGTATAATATTTTTGAGATTCTCAGAAAGTCTTTATAAATCTGTCTTGAGTCCAGGTGACTCAGGTGTAGTCTAGTTGAGTCTTCATAAGTTCTCAAGTGGTGCATAGAATACGGATGCTTCCACAAATTAACTTTTAACATTATAAGCCACGGTCAAATCAGGCGATGGCTTGCCAAGGTGGCGAGTCTACTTAGTAACTCAGCTAATGCGCTATGCCACTCACTGGAAGAAAAATTACATGGGTCCGTAACCATGACCTTTAAAATGACAAGACTACCAACTTTCCTATGAATCTTTGTTTGAAAACCCAAAAACTCGTATTGTTTTGATTGGCCACCAGGTTGACTCAATTCAGCCTCTCTCATCTAAGTCTTGGTTGAGTGATGTGAATGTAATTCAGTATAGAAAAATATTTTCGAAAAATATCTGACTAATTCTTACCAAATTCTTCTTGATTCTTACCATTTTTTACTGTCTTGACCAAGTCTAGGCTGAGCCAACCAATTCTTGATTTAATCAACTGAGTTACCGACTCTAGACCAAGTCAAAATGGTTTTGTGATTCTGACCAAGTCTAGAAATCTTTTTAAACTTGACTCTCAGAGAAATGGAGTCTAGTTGAGTCTTCATATGTTTTCAAGAAGTGCATAGAATATGGATGCTTTAATGAATTACTTTAACTTTTTAAGCCTTAAAACTTCCACAACACACCACGCCCACCCCACCCGCCGCCGCCCCCCCCCCCCCCCCCCCCGCCACACACACACACACACACACACACACACACACACACACACACCCCTTTTTCCCCTGAAAGGTAAAGCTTAAAGTAAGCTTATTCTCCCCTATTTTCATTATTTAATGTCTTGATTGAGTAAGGTAAATGAAACTCGGTATTAAAACAGTTTCGAAATAAAAAGAAAACATATAACTAAGCATGACCAAATTTTCCCCTTTCTGACCTTTTTTTTACCGAGTCTTGACGAAGTCTGCACCAAGCCGAGTGATTCTTGAATTAGTCCATGGAGTTACCAACTCTTGACCAAGTAGTAATAGTTTTGAGATCCTGACCAAGACTTCAGAATTTGCTTGAGTCAAGTCGGCTCGCACAAGTTGAATGGCTCAATCAAGTTGAATCCAGTTGAGTTTTCATAGGTTTTCAAGCAGTGGATTGAATGTTGAATGCCAACATAATCCAGGAACTCTAATATTATAAGCTTAAACTATTTTTTATTTTTTCTTTGGAAGATAAAGCTTAGAGTAAAGTTATCAAATCCTATTTTGATTCTTTAATGCAGCGCGTTCTAGGTCATAAAGACCATCAGACTATTGAACTGCATGGTAGATGGATCATTCACCAAACCTTTCACTCACTTGAAAGTTTTAGACCTTTAAATTCTAACATCAAGATTGTTGTTAAACTATGAAACTTTGATGGTCTTCAAGGCAAACAAGTTTTGTAAAAGTCCTCTACAATTTGCATAAACTTTGGGCTAAAAGTCCTCTAAGATTTTCATAAAATCTTGGGCCATAGTATATCCATGAAGATACTTCATGGATGGATCATTCACTAAACCTTTCACTCACTTGAAAGTTTTAGTCCTTGAAATTCTAACATCAAGATTGTTGTTAAACTATGAAACTTTGATGGTCTTCAAGGCAAACAAATTTTGTAAAAGTCCTCTACAATTTGCATAAAATCTTGGGCCATAGTATATCCATGAAGATACTTCATGTCAATGACCTGGATTAATAAATTATGATTCCAATGTGCAAACTAGAGGCTCAAAGTTATTGTGGAAATTTTGGGTTGAGGATCATCTAATTCTTTAACCAAACGTAAGGTTTAGGGAAATCATTTTGAGACAAAGTCCATCTTTGACAAACACTTGAATGATTATTTATAAATTATAATTTTATTTACAATATTGATTGTACAAAAGCATAGCAAAGGTTTCTCAAATAGTGTTTTTTTTTTCAAAAAAACTAAAATTTAGAACTTGTTTTATTATTTAAAAAAAATTATTTGAAGAAAGATCGCATCCCTAATGTTTATATTCTTTTGATAGGTGTCCTAGGGTTGTTTGTTTGCAGTAGAATACATACGATTCATACCATAAGTGGTTAAAAGTGAAAATCAAAGGTGAATTTCCAAAAATGAGCATCAAATAACCTATCCTTAAGGGGATAGAATCAAAAGAAGATGGGATATGAATACCCAACCATCACCTTAGTAATTCAATACGTAAGAAATTGAAGGTCCTATCTACTATCTACATCTCCGCCTAGTATCCTTCACCCCTCACTTTTTTTAATAATCCTTTGGTGGAGTTTATTTCACCATGAATTTCTATGTATTTTAATGCAAACAACCAGCCCCTAATGTTTATATTGAGTACAAAAAATGCTTATATTGACGAGAGCCCATTGCGCAGTTGGCTGGTGCTCATTGTTGCAATTTCAAGGTTGGAGGTTAAGTCATGTTGCAATTTAGACTAAGGAAAAGTTAAAAAAGAATTTTTTTATTGATAATATGCAACAAATGTATGAAGGCACAAGAATGAGTTTAAGAACTGTTTATTGTGAAACAACTGAGCACCTAATTAATGCTAGATTGTACCAGGGGCCCACTTTGAGATTATTTATTTCTTTGGGCAACTTGGTGGCAGATATCTAGAATGAATCTCCTTGGTGTATGTTGCTTGCTGATACGTGCCAGTATTCAGAAAAGGCAAGTAAATGATAAGTAGAACTTTAGAGTCAAATGGTTTGAGAATTTTATCCAAAAAAAAAAAAAAGGGATTGGGGATTAGCAACATGAATACAAAATATATGGAATACAAATTGGTGATTAATGGGTGTACCTATGAAGAACCCAAAACGTGAAAAAAAAATGCATGTCTGTTTCCAATACAAGAGAAAAGAAAGGAGTTTTATGCTTAGGAGACTGGAAATAGCTTCTGTGCAAAAGAATTGAAGTGTTGCAAGTACAAGCCACTTAAACTGGAAAGGCATGTGTGAGGTAATGGAAACTTAATAAACCTAGAAAGGGATGACTGAAGTTGAACTCACAAAGATGGTCCTAGGTAAATGGGATAAGGCTTCGATAATGATGATGATAGTGATGGAAACAATGAGACAAAGCCTGACGACTGCCAAGTCATCGAGTCAACACCGCTTGGCCTGCTGAGTGAAGTCTAAGTCATGACTCAGGATTTGAGAAGCTCTTGATTCAGTCATTCCCAAATCATCACCAGTGTGATTTAACCCAGATTCTCCCATTTACAAATGCATCCCTTGCTATTTCCAATCCCAGCACAAAGGCCTTCTGTTTTACTGCTTCTGCACCTTTCAAGCTTCTATATTACCAAAACTATAACTTCCTTTTTTTTCAAAAAAATTACCTAAAAAAAAAAAAAAAAAAAAACCATAGCTTCTTGTATGTCGCATCAACTACAGGGGTGAATGTTTTGGGTGCATGGATTGATCTAATGGGATTGATGTCTTATTAGATGCTAAGATCCTAGTTGGAAACCCAATCTGCAATTTTCCGCTGAGTCTGGTTCACTCAATGATTCAGTGAGGTTTTACATAATAGTGCAACATTATGCAAGTCACACTGGTAAAATGAAAAATATATCATATAAGCCCTTCATGCTCTGACATATCAGATTGTAAAATAGTGAATTGAAAAAACCAAAGCTGGCAGGTAGAGGAGAGGTTCTCCCCCTTCAAGGGACTTTGAAATTTAATGTTGATATTGTTGCAGGGTGGGGGGAAACCAGGCTAGCAGGTATATGAAGTGCTCTGTAATAGTAGAAGAGATGTCTTGTTGATGTTCTCTAAGCATATTGGCGTCTAAGATTCTAATCAGGAGGAAGTGATGGCTATTTTAGAGGCTTTTTGGATGGTTGTGCTTTATTATCAAGTTAATTTTGAGAAGCAACTCATCTAATGCTATTGCTTGGGTTTCATCTGTAATATAATGTGAAGAAAGGAGAGGAGGAAGAAGAGAAACTGTGGGACAAGGTCGTGTTTTTCACAGAGCATCGACAGTTCTATATATATTGATATGATGCCTTAATCAAGGCTCTAATTAAGTAAAGATTACAAATTAGATACAAATCAAAAGAATGGAAAGAATCAATCATATCCTATACAAAGAAGGAGAGAAATTGGGGACTAAATCCTATCATATACAGATTTGAATATATCCCACATGTGGGCTTTGTACATGGGCTGGGTCTGCTGGGCCTGTTATCTTCTACACTCCCCCTCAAATTGATGTAGTAAGATTGAAGACATCAATTTGCTAGTTAGATCATGATGACGCTGTTTGGAAAGTGCTTTGGTGAAGATATCCGCCAACTGGTTAAAAGAAGAGACATGAGGCAGAGTTATCTTCTCAGTAACCACATGTTGACGGATGAAGTGACAGTCAATCTCAATGTGCTTTGTTCTTTCATGGAAGACTGGGTTGTTGGCAATTCTTGTAGCACTTGTATTTTCCCCATGGAGAGGTGTGGAACTACCAACAGGAATACCCAATTTACACAAAAGGCGGCGGAGCCAGATAATTTCAGCACTGGCGGAGGATATCGCCCGATATTCTGCTTCAGCAGAAGACTTGGAGACAGTGGTTTGCTTCTTGCACTTCCATGAAATTAGAGAGTTTCCAAAAAACATACACTAGCCAGTAGTAGACCTCCGAGAGTTCGGACAGCCAGCCCAGTCAGCATCCGCATAAGCTGATAATTGCAGAGAAGTATCAGCAGGGAAGAAGAGACCATTATGAAGAGTCCCTTTAACATAGCGGAGGATGCGCAATGCAGCAGCAAGGTGAGGCTTGTGGGGATTGTTAACAAACTGGTTAACAGTATGAACGGCATGAGAAATATCAGGCCGAGTCATAGTTAAGTAGAGCAAACTACCAACTATCCGCCGGAAAACAGATGGATCATCCAGGGGAATGCCATCATCGGAACTGATTTTGTTGTTCAATTCCAGAGGTGTATCAAAAGTGTGAGCATCATCAAGCCTGGCGGATGTGATCAAGTCTGTCGCATATTTGCGCTGAATGACCTAATGCCTGATTTTTTACGCACAAACTCAAGCCCCATAAAGTAGGTGAGAGGACCAAGATCCTTCATTCGGAAGTGACGAGTAAGGTGGTGTTTGAGATTCGAAATGCCGGCAATATCATTGCCACTGATAATCATATCATCAACATAGACCAAGAGGAATGTGTAGCCCTTCGATGTCCATCTTAGGAAGAGGGAACTATCAGAGTGACTTTGACGAAATCCGGCTTGAAGGATCGCTGCCCGAAACTTATCAAACCAAGCCCGGGGAGCTTGTTTAAGCCCATAAAGAGCTTTCCTCAATTTGCACACATGCTTTGGAGGGCAAGCATATCCTGGTGGAGGTTTTAAATAAACAGTCTCGCGCAAGTCCCCATGTAGAAATGCATTTTTTACGTCCATTTGCCATAGAGGTCAGTTGCGGGCTGTCGCAACACAAAGAAGAGTACGAACGGTGGTCATTTTCGCCACCGGTACAAATGTTTCCACATAGTCAATTCCATATTCCTGCTTATATCCCTGTGCAACCAATCTGGCTTTGTAGCGATCAAGACTCCCATCAGAGTGTACTTTGACGGAGTATATCCATTTGCTGCCAATTATAGAGGCTCCATCCGGAGCTGGTACCAATTCTCATGTGTGGTTGGCTTCAAGAGCAACTAATTTGTCAGTCATAGCATCATGCCAGTAAGGAACCTTTGAAGCCTATGAATATGAGGTGAGTACTATCTAAGGAAGTAAAAAGAGTAGGAAATCCATAGCGGTTAGAGGCAACAGAAAGACGACTAAAGCGTCGCAGGGAAATGGTGCTATCAGAAGAAGGATCATTACCTGAAGACTCAGTAGGCGGCGCTAGGAGAGGATCGGGAGAAGGAGTCGCCAGAGGAGAGATTTTGTTCCGCTGGACATAGGCTTTGGGAAGAGGTAATGGAGAAGTAGACTCTGAAAATTGTGGCAGATAGGATACAGCAATAGGATGACTATCCAAATGTAAAGAAAAGAAGGGCATATGTTCCAAGAAAATAACATTACGAGAGATGCGCATACGTTTTTCCAATTGATCATAACACAAAAACCCTTTGTGTTCATTACTGTAACCCAAAAAGATACATTTAGCAGCCTGTGGAGATAACTTTGTGCGCTCAGTAGGAGGAAGATGAACAAAACACGGGCAACAAAAAACACGTAAGTGAGAGTATGAAGGAGTTTGACCAAAGAGAACTTCGTAAGGAGTAGTCTTGCCTAGAACAGTGCTAGGAAGACGGTTGATAAGATACACAGCAGTCTGTGCAGCATCACACCAAAATTTGGGAGGAACGAAGGATGTAATCAACAAAGTACGAACAGTTTCAAGAATATGTTTGTTCTTTCTTTCCGCAATCCCATTTTGCTGAGGAGTATGCGGACAAGATTTTTGGTGGATAATTCCTTTATCAGAAAGGAAGGCAGAAAATTCATGAGACATGTATTCTCCATCGGAATCTGATCTAAGAATTTTGATTGCTTTCTGAAATTGGGTTTTGACCATGTTATAAAATTTTTGAAAAATTGAGAAGACTCATACGCATAAAGTAAATCCAAGTATGACGAGAATGGTCATCAATAAAGGTCACATAGTATTTAAATCCTGTCCTACTCAAGGTAGGAGCAATTCCCCAAACATCTGAATGAATGATGTCAAATGATGCCAAAGCACGAGTATTATGAACAGGAAAAGGCAAAATATGACTTTTATTTAAGCAACAAGTTTCACACTTTGATTGAGAGAAAGAAGACATCATTTTATTATTAATAGTAGAATCCAAATAACCAATTTTAAACAAGAAAAGCAAATGTGCATTGTTCACATGACCCAGACGTTTATGCCAAACAATCCACAATTTATTGAAATTAGAAGAAGAAGCAAAGAGAGAATGATGTCCAATGTCCAGCAAGAACAGGTGCCCATGTTTACTCCCCATCGCGATCACCTTCCCAGTTTGTCGCCCCTGTATAACACAACCAGAGGAAGAAAAGTGAACAAGAGAGCCATCATCTATAAATTGTCCTACAGAAAGAAGATTGGCTGATAATTGGGGAACAAAGTAAACATTGGGAAGAGTGATGGACTGGCCAGAAACACTAGATAAAGTAATGGTATCAACTCCCGAAATGAGTAGTTGATCACCATTAGCAGTGGTTATTTTCTCTTTTTCAAGGTAAGAGTGTGAATCTGTAAAGCTATGTTCTACAGATGTCATGTGATTAGAGGCTCCTGAATCTAAAAACCATGTGGAAGAGGTAATAGAAGAAGAAAGATAAGCAGAGGAATGAAAAGCAAGAGATGCTATATGAGTTTGATACCGACCGCCAGAGATGCCCATAGACGCATATGCAGAAGTAACCGTGCTCTGGATCAGTTCTTGAATCTGAGCAGGAGTCATGGATACAACCCCAGATGAAGTGCTTCCTGCATCAGATGATGGTGCTTGGGCCTGGAATGCGGAAGGAAAATTCTATTTTGGCAGATTGGAGGGAAGCTTCTGAGGCTGCGCCTCATTCTGTCGCTGGAGGCTGCGGCAGTCATCAATAAGATGACCAGACCGCTTGCAGTAGTGGCAAACCAACTTCTTGCGGCAATTCTTGGCAATATGACCAAATCTTTTGCATTCATAGCATTGAGTGAGCTTTGGATTGGGGGTTGCTAGAAGAGCAGAGTCAGCCGGAATGGGTGCAAGGAAAGCCTTCGGTTCTTCAAGAATAGCCCGCTGGAAGGTGAGACGAAGTTCTTCGCGAAGTACTTGTTGAAAGCAGGTATCAAGATTAGCAGACTGTTCTCGGTTCATGAGGGCAGGCCGAACTGATTCAAATTCTGGCCGTAGATTCATAAGGAACTGGCTAATGTGAGTTTCCTCTTGGAGTTTAAGAGCCTCGAAGAGAAAGCCAGTAGAGACTGTCTGAATCAACATGGAATCCCGTTCAGTGCATAAGGTGAGGAAGCCATTAAAGTATTCCTGCACAGATTTATCCCCTTGAGTAAATTTAGCAATTTCACTATCCAAGTGAAATTTCCGGGCTTTGTTGGTTTGATGGTAGATCTATTTAAGGTGAGCCCACATTTCAGCGCCTGTAGCATAGGCTTGAAGAGCCACGGCCAAGGATGAATCAATAGAGTTGAGTATCCAAGTAATCACTTTGGCATTTTCCTTGGACCAGGTGGCTATAGCTTTGGAGTCTGTGGTACTTGGAGTTGAAGGTTTTGTAACTGTTCCATCAAGATAACCAAATAGCCCCTGTCCTTCTACAAAGTTCTTCAGATGGAATGACTAGGCCATATAATTTTGCCTATTAAACTTAACGGGAATAACATCAAACTTTTCCATGTTCTCAAAAAGCAGTAGAATGTATCACAGAGAAGAAATTTCACAAAACAGTAGTGCCACTTGTCACTAACCACGCCGAAACAGTAATCTAAACAAAATAAGCAGCAAACAGAACCTGAAATCTGGTTCAGATTGACTGGATTGGTTCAGATGAAGAAGCAGGAAGATGTCCAACCACAAAACAGGGCTGGCGACCCTTAACTGGGCAAAAACAGGGCTGGCGACCCTTATTTTCAGAGCTGGAGTGGACACGTGGGGCCCACAGAGTGATCAAATCTTTGATCAGGGAACACAGACCTCTGTGTGATACTTCTGAGTGACTTTCAGATCAAGTTGCATACTAATCTGAAGAAAATCCGCAAGACGGGACGGATCTGATGAAAACTATTTGAAAAACTAGGAAATCACAAGAAGGAGAAGATAGCCTACCTCAGATGTGAAATAAATTCTGAAAAAATAACCAGAATTCCTAGAAAATATGGACGACCCTTATGGTGGTGGTCGTCTGTGTTAGATGGATGATCTGATGATTGCCCCACCTTGATCTCCACGCTGCAAACGATCGACACAGTGATGAATGACGACACAGTGAAAGATTCTCTTTCTAGATCCTTGAGAAAGGATTGCAATTGAGAGATGGAGAGAGCCCACAGAGCTCTGATACCATGTAATATAATGTGAAGAAAGGAGAGGAGGAAGAAGAGAAACTATGGGAGAAGGTCGTGCTTTTCATAGAGCATCAACAGTTCTATATATATTGATATGATGCCTTAATCAAGGCTCTAATTAAGTAAAGATTACAAATTAGATACAAATCAAAAGAATGGAAAGAATCAATCATATCCTATACAAAGGAGAGAAATTAGGGACTAAATCCTATCCTATACAGATTTGAATATATCCCACGTGTGGGCTTTGTACATGGGCTGGGCCTGCTGGGCCTGTTATCTTCTACATCATCATTCGGTTGGGTCCGTGGAAGTTTCATTTCCCTTTTAATGAAATCAAGGTGCTGTCTTCTCCGATTCAACTGAAATTTAAGCATATTGTGTGCTTGGCCAATGGAATGGAAAACTCTTTGGCCAAGCAATGCGTCAATCATTCTTCTCCTTACATTGTTTTCTTTGTAATCTCCTTTTGTTTTTTTTTTTGGTATAATGCTTTTATACCATTTTTTGCCAACATATGTTGATTGGCTGTGTTGCTCTTGCAATTTCTCCTTGTAATATAATATATTGGTTACTGATAAAAAGAAACCTAAATAACACAAGAATGCCCCATGTCATTTACGCGCTCAACCTAAACTCAAGTGTTTTAGTTGCTCATCCAAGTTTTAAGTCAACGAGTTTCAGATCTATGATAACAATACTAGTATTTAATCTCTCGCAGGGTACTCTGTATGGGTTTTGAGGAAGTGAAAAAATGTTATACGAATGCAAAATCTTCCCATAATTTTCATCTGAAGTGTCAAAAATTCTTTGAAACTTGAAGTTGTAGTTCTGAATAAACAAGTTTTTTTTGGAATTTCTTCAGCTTGACTTATTTCAATGCTAGACTTTTTTTTTGAAAAGAGTGACTATATTGAAATGAAAACCATACGGTATGGGAGATGTATACTGTAACAAAAGAAGCATGAACCCAACAGCATTAAGGGTCTAGCCCCGTGGCAGATTTCAATGCTATACTTAACGTATAGTTCTGAATAAACAAGTTCTATTGGAATTTCTTCAGCTTGATTTATTTCAATGCTATATACTTAACGTCTATAGGTTATCTCTATTTATGTATGCGCTTGTCTTCACATATGTAGAACGCAATTCCTGATCAGTTTGCTTATTTGCTGCTCTTCAACAGAGGTATTTTGTTATCACAAGGTCTCCCCTTCTAGGAGGCCTGCAAGCCTCGAGAGAGTCTGAAGTAAGATATGCTGCTGATGCCATTATTGCCAATCCTGAAAACGAGAGCCCCTGGAGGTATCTGCGAGGTTTATATAAAGGCGATAACAACTCGATAGTAAGCAACCCTGAAGTGTCTACAGTCTGCCTGGATGTCTTAAAGAAAAATCCCTACTGTGTCTTTGCTCTGAGCCTGCTTTTGGATCTTCTCTGCTATGGTTTCCAACCAAGAGATGAATTCCGGAGAATTGTTGAATCATCAAGAAATTCGGACTCAGGCCCATTAGATCACAAGTTAGCAAGCACTGTTTGTTCCATCTTGGAGAATGTGGATCCAATGCGATCCAACTATTGGAGCTGGCGCAAGAGCAACTTGCCCACCCTGGCTTGCTGAAATTACAGGAGGTAAGGACCTGATTAATAGCAAGTTCTGGATAGTCCATTTATGTATTTTGTGAGCTGTAGTTGTGGAATTCAAATCACAATCCTTCCATTTGGAAGATTTGGACATGAGAATGTGCTCCTCATCAAGATATTATGCTTATATCAATTTATTGAACACATGGTAAGGTCCAAGGTGTATTGATGCTGTCTACTTTCCATTACTGAACCCATGTTTATTGGTTTTGATGTTTTTTTTGTTTTTAAGTTTATTCTTAACACAACTTCAAATGTGATCACCACTTCCTCCTGCCTTGGGGGTGATACGAGTTTTTCTTTTTGGGAGAAGAAATGTGTGTGTGCGCGCGCGCGTGAGAGAGAGAGAGAAGCATGTATCATTATCATGTGTGATTAGGGTGGGGAAAAAGTTCTTTTAGAAGCTGATGTCCTCCCATGGAAACGCGATATGCCATTAAAAAATGACATGGACAGGAGTAGTAAAAGATTTTTGATATATAAGTTAATGCCCCCCAAGAGAAAAGGATGGGCATGAAAAAGAGATGCACAGAAGTAGTTAGTAGTAAGGTTGGATCTCAAAAAGTGCAGGACTTGGCTTAGGATGCACCGGAACTGGAATTCATGTAGCCGACCAAGCATAGTTACGAGAAGGCTCTGATGATGATATCATGTGTGATCATCTTGCACCTACATTTGCAAGATCTATGACCATTGGCGCCAAAGATTTTTTGTTTTACAAGGGATATGTAGCTGACATTAAACCCCTTCAGTAATGGTTGTGATCTTTTGATCCTTATATTTCAGGTTTGGGTAGACCACTTTTAAGTAATTTGTACAGATTAGCAGGTTTAGGTGAAATATGTAGGCTGCTTGAGTTACCCAGCCAGTTTATTCATCAGGTTGGGAACCAAAATCCTGCATTACCCATCTAGTGCTGTGAGTGACCCCACACAGGTCATCCAAATCAAAGTCTCAAAAATCATTTATTACTTGGGTTGAAAATCTCAACCCCACCCCCTCAGCTGGGGCCCCCTTCTGGATTGAAAACATCCAACCGTCCAATTCTGTCTCATACAACAACCCTTATAGTCAATCAAATCATATGAAATGGGCAGATATCCCAATTAATAAATGATAACAAATCAAATGTTTGATAATCTAGGGAAGGAAAACCCTAACCCTAGATGATCTTCTACTGCTGCTGCTGCTGTAACATGTCGGCGCCAGAGACTTGAATCCCGGTCCGCTTGACGGAATCGAAGAGGAGAAGCACCATCCTCCTGTAATGGATCGGCCTCGAGAGCTCCTCTTGGAGATCGATGTCGACGCCCGATACGCCGATATCTATGAGACGAAACCCTAGCTTCCCCCCAACCCTAGAAGCGACCCTTGCGTCCCAGAGGATTTGGGATCGAGGGAACCGGTTGAGCCTGGCCCTGTACTGTGCCAGAAACTCCTGCTCTGATGAAGACGCCATGGCCACGATCGAATCCGTTCTAGGGTTTGTCACCTGGGCGGCTATCTTTCTGCAGCTCACTACCAGTTTCAGGACATGGGTCGTAGCCATTCATTTGATTTTTTTCACACCTCAACAAAGAAGAAGAAGAAGAAGAAGAAGAAGAAGAAGTAGAGAGATGCTTTTTCAGTTAAAAGAGCAATTGATGGGGTTCCTATTTTGTAAGGAGTTGCTAATGTTGAGAAGAGATGGTGACCGTCCATGTGGCTTTTTAGTGAGATGTGGGGTCCTCATTTGTACTTGAGATCTTTGTATTAGAGGTGGGCCATGGATCCGGAGCGTGATCTTGACAATTTGTAGCCTCCCTCATCAATGCTGCATGTAGTGAAGGGAGTCCGAATTTCATTTTAGATGGAGTTGGATCCATGGTCAAATTGATCTTGGTCTCTTAGAGGGTGATATGATTTGTTGTTGTGACCAATCTAGTGAGGGTCCAATTCCATTGAAGTAAAACTTAGGAGCTGTCTGGAAATTAGGGTATAACTAATACTAGCTTGACCACCTTCCGTAAAGAATGAACATGTAAATGCAAGGAAGAAAGATTAAAATTTGTAGTAGTAGTATTTGATAGGGTCAAGATTTTAAAGATGTTATTGGTGTTATGATATTAGAATCAATGTTCAAACATTAGGGGAAAAAAGGTAATAAAATACTTTAAAGTTTTATGGAAATTAGTATAAACTTCATGGGAAGTTGGGAATTATTCAATGCACATCAAGAATTATGTTTTTTTTCTTTTAATTCTGATTAAGTATTTTAAGCATGATCAATCCTAGAAATGGGTTCAATTCCAATTGGAGTGACATAATGAAATTTACTAGGGTATGAGCAGGTGAAAACAGGGCTGTGCCGTGGCAAGGTCAACTGAGCACATTGAATAAATTAAGTTTTTACTGCTATCTGTAATTCTATAAATTGTGGTCTCTTTGGTTCTCATTAATTATATGTATTAAATAATAGACCAAAATTGGAGATATGTTTATAACAAGGCCCGGTTAAGCGAAGCCGTTTGATGCTTGTATATAATTAAACTTTTTCATAGCAATTGGATGATGACACTTGTCAATCATTCATGACGCTCTAAGCTTATAAATAAGGCATGTTCTTTCATCTCAATCAAAACCCTCTCACTCATTTTTCAAGAATTGATCTCGAGCATTGCCGTCTTCCACACAAAAACTGAGCTCGGACTGGGGGTACCTAAATCTATGTCAAAAATCAGATGAATTATTTAATTAATTTTATTTTAAAGGTTTTACTTCTATTTATTACTTTTTATCCACATATTATACTATTGGCTCTAATAATAAAATTACAACATATCGTATAGTACATATGTAATAGAAAAGAGATTTTTTTTAAGATTTTCTTATATTCTTTAATCAATTCATTCACAGTCTTATAACCTAGATACAACTCAAAAAATACAAATAGCCTTTAAACAAGAGGGACTTAGGCTTCTTTATTTCCCAAATAGGTAAACTAAAAGTTAAACAAAGACACAAATGTGACCTTAATCTGCCTCCATGATGGACTATATTCTTAGAAATCAATGAAACTTATTGAAAGGACTCTTTTAGATTAAAAATCACTTGATTATATTTATGATCATTTTTTTTCTTAATTTAAGTTTACACCATTTTTAGTTTTTACCTAATGCTTTTGAACAGCCTTCTTAATTACGAGGAGTTCATTTTTTTAAATAAAGTATTATTTATTTACCAATTTATTTTTCTATATTTCAGTTATTAACTTTCAATCAAGAGTCGATGTCATAGGAAAAAGGTATATTATATATTTTTTTTAATAAAATCTCATCTTTTTATTTTTTATTACTTGTGTAGTGAATAACAATTTTATCTGTATCATTTGTAAAAGTCATTAGAAGTATAAGAAATGAAAGAGAAATCTTATACTGACGAACAAATAAAAAAATTGAATCCTTGTAGGAGAGCTTATGATTTTTCCAATCCCAACAAAGTGAAAATTGTATAAACACTTTTTAGATTGGGATAAGATTTTGGAGGAGGCTTAAAAATGATCGAGAGGTATTGTTGCTACAATGAACCCAAGAAATTATGCAAAGTATCAAGTATCTTAAAATTTCTGATTCTTGAAATCCTTTGAAGTTTGAGAAACCCTGGAGATTCTGAGAAGATGAAAGAACTCTTGAAAATTGGGGTAAGATAAGTAGTGTAATGAATAGATCATCTGTTAATTCTTACTTAATCAGTTTTAAAAGGATAGATGAGTACAAAAATATATTTAACTTTATTACTTGATTGTAATTAAGATTTTAGCAACAATTATATTTAAAATTGGAGAATACAAGGTAATTTTTTATTTAAAAAAGAAACTATTGTAAATCTTTAGGTGGAACTTGTAGAAGAGACTCGTGATGAAGGAGTTCAAATCACTAAGAGTCCCTCTAAATTTGAGTTGATTAGATGGAGACCGAATTCAAATAATGTGAGACTTTTGTATTTAAATTAACTTAGAAAAAAAAAACTATAAATGCTTAAGAAATCAGAGTTTTTTTTTTCTTTTTTTTTTTTTTTTGCTCGGTTGTCCCAGTGGTCAGGACATAGGAAGTAAAGGCCTCCCACCAGGGTTTGAAACCTGGTGGGAGCGCGCCATGGGAAATTTGAATTTTGTAGGACACTTCTATATTTGAGAATATAAAGTCAAAATAGAGGCAAAATTAAGAGTAAAGTCAAGCAATCAGTTGTGAATCTAAAACCTTAATTTTTAAATCAAATTGCCTGAACTTCATATATTATAATGGGCTAATTAGATTAAGGTCTAGGATAAATTAAGTTGTAACTTTTAAGTTATAAAAGCTGTAAATCTTAATTTCTACTTTATAAGATTCTATTGTATAATTATAAAAAAGCTCTTATTTCGTGGGTAATTGGTGGGGATGGCAATGGGCAGGGTTTAAATGGGGACCCGCCCCGACCCGCTCCTATTATGGGGGCGGGTTTGGTAGCGTGTTGGTAGGGTCCGAGTCGGGCATTGTTTTTTATGCATTAACCTAAGTCAAGTTTAGAGCGGCTTTGGGTTTTGGAGTGCATCAACTTGAGCTGCCTCATATGATTTTACTTCACATATTATTGAGTGCATTTCATTTCATCTGAGAGCTACGTAGTGCAATGGCGATGAGGACGAAGATTCTTCTAGAGTTCGTGGGATTTGGTATGGCAACCATCAAACTGTCAGGCGGGTATGGTATAGTGGAAATACCAATCGGGTAGGATTCAGGTCTATCTAAACCCGAACCCAACCTACCCCATTGCCAGCCCTAGTGATTGGGACCTTTAGGAATTATGGTAATTGGGGTCCATCTTTTAAAAATTACAATATAGAACCCACCATTTGCTTCATTAACACTTGTCAATAATATGTTGTCCACCTCCATCCACTTTAACTAACAATCTCTAAAAAAATATTGTTATCTTTAACTTATTTTTGAAGAGGCAAAAACTCTCATTTGTAACTAAGCTCTACAAAATATATAATACAATTAAAGGTTTTACCAAGCACTCCAATATATAAATAAGATCTAAATCATAAAAAAAAGAGCTTATTTTTAGAGTTACCAAATGCCTCTTTGGACTAATTCCGCCGCAATTTGGAGCTATTTGGATTTTAGAGTTGGGTCTACCATCCTATTGATTTTGTATGATACTCATAGTAAATTAAAATGAATAATAACACTAAAGGTTGTCTTAATCATACCAACTCCAATATTTATGGTGGGATAAAATTTTTGAATAGCTCCTACTTTCAGTAGGCAAACCCAGTGTGGAGTTCTACTCCAATTTGAGGAAAATCTATAGGCAACTTCCATGGAAAGATAAAATTACCACATCAGCAAATTCTATGGTTTTTAAATACCTTGAAAAAGGTTTTATGAGAAAGTTAGAAATTCATGATTGGTACAAAAAGTTTTTCCTCGATGAATTGGTGCTAATGTTGTTTGGTGCAGCTACAGATTTCTTAGTGACAACTACTGCTTAGTGAAAACTACTGTGTGGGTAGGGTTGGGAGGGGAGGGGGGAGAAAGACGGTGCCTGGGTGGAGTGGGGGTGGGAGTGAGGAAATTAGGGGTCAGTTTTTTGTGGAAATGAACTTCTCGTTTCTCCTATAGGAAGTCTCTTTCCAGGCCAAGGAAGGAAAAACCTGACGTGGTTAAAAAGCAGTTCCACGGAAAACTACAGCACCAAACACATGAAAAAAAAGTTTTTCGCAAAAAAATACCTCATTTTCTGCAGAAATGGGCTACAGAAACACGCCCCTAGAGTTCTATCCTCCAATTTGAAGTAAGATAGGGAGAGGGGTCGGATCGGTCATGGGCAGTGGCCGGCGACGAGCAGGGAGGGGTCGGGTCTATCAGCAGCCGACGGGGTCAGGCGGAGGGGGGCTGCCAGAAGGGAGAGGGAGAGAGAGGGAGGGTAGTTTAGGAATCATTTTTTATATAAAAAAAAAAAAAAAAGGTGGGAGTGTGCAAAGTGAAAAGTATTGTGCAGGTAGCAGCTCTCTAGGCTTTATTACAAAAATGGTTAAATGAGATTTATCAAATATTATCATGATGTTTCGAAAAGATGTATAAAATATGTTTCTGATCCACGGGTAATTGCATGGTCAGCTGGGAAGGATCTAGGCACTAGACTTATAGAAGTTTTAAGATACACTGCAAGGTGAAAACAGCTCCTTACACCAGTGATAAGGTAAGGAGTGCTTGTTTGCATTAGGAGGTCCAGGTTCTGAACCCAGCTTTCCCCCTCCAAGGTCCCAGTCCCTAAGCTTGGTTAAAAAAAAAAATACATTGCAAGATCTCTACCTTAGATTGCATATGCTTTGAAAGTTTTTCATGTTAGTTCTCCAGTGATAGTTTAGATAGATTGGTAAGATATTAAGTCAGGCAGATCAATGAGTTTAGCTGAGTCTAATCAAGGACTTCCCTTTTTTATTTTTTTTGATAAAAGGAAAATTACATTTTAGAATGAAAACACAACCATGCAACAATTAAAAAAAGTTCTCTAATCCAAGACCACAGACAATTAAAACCTATAGCTAGAGCACCTACCACCCCATTGGGCCGGACCCTTATTATTAAAAACAAGCTGACTCCTTGTTTTCAAATTTTTTTTTTTAAGATAGTCAATAAGCTGTTTCAAAGAGTAGATGAGTAGTCAGTAATGCTGTTTCAAACAGTAGATGAGGCCCTTCAAGTAAGATATTTATAAGGCCCACCAGTTCAAAACACTTTTATATTCCATGGATGAATTGCAATTTGATTTAGAATAAACCCATAAAACCTAATCTTGTCTGGAGAAGAGTTTACAGCATAGTCAACCCTACTGCCAAAATCCCTCCCCCAAGGGAACAAAATGAAAGTATAGGAATAAAATAGACATTCATTAAGGAACATGGACCGACCTTATGGATTTTTATAGTGGTGATGAAAGAGACAAAACCCATGCAGAGTTTCACACTACACAGTCCACAAAACACAAATATCAGCTCATGTTACCCTCCAGGGAAGAAGTTTCACCTTGGAATCAAGAAGATTTTAGTTCATGTTTGTGTTTTTTCCTCCCAAAAAAGTAGGATCAAATTTAAATTTTAAAGTAGTATAAAAAAGTGATTCCACATTCCTCACTTTTTCCACGGAAAAAAAACATGCCCCCACCCCAACTTGATTTTATGAGGAATCTCAAAAAAATTAGCCCATTTTTTTTATTTTTCTATGAGAAAAAGCAGTCAGGTAAAACATAAAAATTTTTTTAACGTATAAAATTATTTTCACAATCCTCGCCTTTTCCACTGACTACATAAGAGAAAACGAGAAAGACAGTCAATGCTTACTAAGCAATGCATTTCGTTTAAGGCAATATCTATTCCATTTTAATTGGGGAAAGAAAAAAAAAACCATGGAGATACATTAGGTAAGATGTAATGTGTTTGGCAAATTTCTTTGTTATGCTAAAAACTCAATATTTTGGCGAATTCTACTAAGGGCCTGTTTGGATGTCTACAGAATAAAATATTTATAGATTTAAATATTGCAAGAATAAAATAGTATAGAATATAATAATATAATATTAAAACGGTATAATATTTTTACTGTTTGGTAATTTTTGAAGAATATTACAGATTTTAAATTGAGCAGTTTGGAAGGTGTTATGATTAAAGTAAATTACATTACAAGAATACTTTTTTATTAAATATTTTAATTTATATGCAATTTATCACATCTAGATAAAAAAGTAATGTGGTAAAGTAAAGTTTAACTTTCATGTTTTTACTATAAGTTACTTTTCTTTTATCACATAAAACCATGGTAAAGTATAGTAAAGTAAAGTTAATAAAAAAAATAACTACGTACTTTATAACTCTCTCTGTCCCAGTTTACTTTACCACATACTTCATCTGACCTTACTTTACCTCACCTTTAACCATGATATGACATCAATTTTTATTTTACTTTACCACACCCGTAAATAAGTTATTTTTTATTTACCATATAAAACTATGATAAAATGTGATAAAGTAAAGTAAAGAAAAAAAAACTACTTTACGATTCTTTCCCACTTTACTTCACCATGTACTTTATCTCACCTTTACTTTACCACACCTTTACCGTCCTGTGAGATTTACTTTTACTTTACCTTACCATATATGTAATCATACACATTATAATGGATTTGGTGAACTAAAATCTTTACTTTACTCTACCACTTTGTAATAGTCATTTTAAAATATTCTTATATTGTAGAAAGTTTTCTACAGGGGAGAGCTATAGAAAAAAATATTGAGCTTTTTGAAAGAAAATAATCTTTTTTTCAAATTTTTTTTGAGTTACCAAACGCACAAGATTTTCTTCTTTAAAAAATGAAAGATTATATATTCTATAAAATATTATTTTCTTGTGTTTTCTTGTACATCCAAACAGATCCTAAATCTGTTAGAAATCATTGTTTCTGTTATTGTAATTGTCCCAAAAGATTGCTACATATTTCTTGACATGGCAAATTGCACTTAGGGTTAAGTTAACAACTATGGCAGCTTGCCTCTTCCATGATCCTTCACATAATAAGAATAATAATAAAAACACCTTCTAAGCCTTTTGAACAAAGCTCCCAGGCATTATCTTCTAAGAAGGCCCATTTTGAGTGGGGCCCATCTAGATCAAGACAATCAAAGAGAGATAAGAATAGAAAGGCAGAAACCTGGATTAGGAAAGCATAAAATATCAAGTCGGTCAAATGGCCATACCCTTAACTTAAGGTCTTTAAGATTTAGTAGCTATACAATGTCCCAACAAACAAACAAGGAAAAAATAACAATCAACACACCAAGCATTGCAACCTAAACAAAACCATCACAAAGGACGTGAAAATCCAAAAGACTTGAAAACTCGGGCATGGTTTTTTTACTGGTATTCAGAGAAATCATATCCAGAGAGTTTCTAAATTCTTAAACATTGTAGTAATCCTAAATCCTTTTTTGTATTCAAGCATCAAGAAATTCCATCTAAATGCAAAAGGGTTAGAATTTTAGGAAATCTAAGGTCCCCTTTTTTTACTAGAACCTCTAACAAGAGTTTGGCATGTTGGGTTTTTTTCTTTCGGACATGATGCGATGACTTGTCGCCTTGGCATTTGAAAAGTCATGTTTATTTCATAAGAATTTCAAATTCTAGCCACCTATAAAAGGTCTCAAATGAGCTCTTGGAATTCCTGAAATTCCAATCTCATTAATTCTTCGTTAAAAGTACCATATCTCTTGAGTAGCAGAGAACAATGCCACAAGAGTTTGATACTGATCCAAACTCTTTATTAAGTTTTTTTTTCTTTTTGATAAACTTTATTAAGAGTTAGATCCCAATCACAACTCTACATATTAAGGCTTCATTGGGAGATTAGCTATGGTCCATAGCCAATCGCTTAATTTGACGTGGGCTCATGTGGCAGGCCGGCCACACAATTCTGTCATACAGTAACTCAAATTGTTGTAGAAAGAAAACAAAAACACCCTAACCAACGGAGGAAAAGCAAAAGGACGGTATGAAATAATTATACCGACACCAAAAGGAAAGAAGAAAAAAACAACAACAACAACATGGAACTGAGTAACAACCACCAAATTTGAAACTCTATCCACCCCTTATTTTCCAAAAGAAAAGCAACATTGTTCCTCGAATGCTAGATATGCTGAAACCTCGCACCAATAGAGGATGAGGTAAACGAAATATCATTAAATAAAACTGAAACCGTCACGGAAACCTAGCCGTCAACACACACGAAATAGAATTCATAAATTACTTTCAATAATAAGAAGCCCTAGGAAAGAGGGGCGAAGCGAAAATACAAAGAGATTCTAAAATAACCACCACCTCCTGACCTCCGCTTCATTAGAATCCATTTAGCCCATATTTTTTTTAAAAAATAAGGCAAAATCAACACCATCACCATTACGAAACACCCTCCTAATGCCCACCGGCCTTGTTCCCTTCTCCAACAACATTGGAGTTCAACTCCCCAAAAGGAGGGGGCCAAAAAACTAAAATGCTCTCCCTCGAACCGCGCAATAAAGAGTGTCCTTCCAATTATGCACTAAACCATAACCCCTAATGCCAAGAAACTCCTCCCTACTAGGGTACTTGGTTATCCATCTCAACACCACAAGTACAACATCCGCCAAGGGATTGAAGATCCCCACGAAGACACTATCATTCATGTTTTAGATGTGATAAATTTTTTGCATACGCTCTGAATCTATGCAATCTTCCTTCTTTATCTGGGCGTGGGACCAATAGTAAAATGACACGTTATATTCATATTCATATATTTTTTTTTAAAAAATTAAGAAAAACCCTAAAAATGAGCCCTAAAAGTGTAGGGTTGAGTTGGGCTCAAATGAGAACCGTGGGCAAAATATATAGGTTCAGGTTTCAACCTCAACAACCTTTATTGATTGAGTTTAAAAATGGCAACCAAAGTCAATGTAAAGCTTGAAAGAGTCGACTTTTAAGCCATTAATTACAGGACCCATTGAAGTCAGGTCGACTGAGTCAAGTCCAGTCTAGTTCCAAGTCTAGATGGTAGGTCAAACTCAAATAGAAGCATAGGTTCAATCCCGACCCATCCATTGCACCGAACGAGTCAGACACGTCACTACTATAACCCAACACCAAAACAAAAACGGGTCAATGAGATTCTGACTTACCGCGTTTTGGGCTCGGTCAGGTTGCCATGTGGGGTCACAAGGACTACAAATTCCAAGGATTCTTAAATCCGAGTCTTAATTATTAATCTTGCCTGCTCAGACCTAACAAATAAGAAATGGAGAAGTTAGGCAGCAAGCATACAGGCAGGGATGTAAATGGGTCTCCAATTTTCTGGTTTTCCGAAGGTTCCGACCTGTTAAAAACCCGGTCTGGGTCCGGGTCAGATTCCACCTTGGTTCAGACCTGTGGACCTGAGACCCGACATATTACCTCAATTTTTGAAAATCTCTCCTAAAAACTATGTTTTTTTTTTTTTTTATAATATAATTCTCTACCTAGATTCAGACTCGAATCTGAACCCGTCCCATATATGGTTCGGTTTCAGTTCCGAAGCCAAGAAACAGGTTCCTTAACGGTTCCCGGTCCGGATCCGGTTCCATCTTCTCCTTAACGGTTCCGGTTTCGGGTCCGCCATGGATCCGGACCGGAATCGACTCGTTTACAACCTTATGTACTGGTTATTTTACCATAGGAAGTCAACTCAAATCTCCAGACACAATGAAAATGTTAGTGGGTCAAGTTCACTGTCATGGCCCACCATGGGCAGACCTACATTATATGGTAATGGGGGCGGTCGCCCCAGTCGAACATGGGTTCGCTCTCAAAATTTATATGAAAATTTTTTGCTCGCATTCATAATATATATGAAAATCGTGGGTCCACCGTCAAAACAGACATGAAGTTTCACGCTTTGCCCAAAAACCCAACTACCCATTTGGGTCCACACCCCTTAAAAAGGAAAATGCTGGGCCCACCATCGGCTGCAGATCCAACGACTATGTAACTCTATGGCACTATCCGTTGAGGGCCGGGCGTAGCCGTTGTGTGTTACTTTCTCAACGTCTCTCCTCGTGTCCGGAATCAACGGTCTTTTCTTTTGTAATAATGCCTTCTAGAAGTAAAGCTCAAGCAAAGACCAGTGCTTCTGATAGACATTGAAAATTATAGCCCGCATAAACCTCCTTCCATGCTTTTCTAACTACATTGTTCAATGATCAATGACTGTCAAATGTAGGCAATTTTGTTTTATAGTTATTGTGTTAAAACTAAAAATTTCAAAATCTCCATGAGTAACCATTTTCTCTTTCAGGAATCTTGCATTGTTGTGGATGTTCTGTAGCAGCCTTTAAATTAGAAACTGTTTGCTTTGTTAATAATTGCCTATGACCATAGTAATTCAAGACCTTGAAAAGTCAAAAACATATGTAAACTTACATCTCATTGTATTATTACCGACCATCCTTCACTCCTAGCCAGTATGGGGGAGCTCATTTAACCATGTATTCTTGTATTTAATGCAAACAAACATACATTGTTTCGATTAGATTTCCAGCATGGCAAAGCACTTTAAATTTGAAATTTAGGATAAGATCTATTTTCTTCTGGATACCACAACCAAAAGGGTATTAGGATAGGGAGAGAGAACACTCACATTACATATGGAGGAGGCAGTCCTACACGTGGGGAGAAATCATACCTCACTGGACATCTGGGTGAGAAATAGGGTTCCTACTATGCAGCTCTTATTCAAAAACTAAAATCTTTTAAAGATAAATGTAAAAGTTTTATTGTACTTACACTACAAAACTCCCATTGTAAAGATAGGGGAATTTAAGATTGGGGCGTTTTTGAGAATTTTTTATATACTTTCGTAGACCTGCGGACTATAAATAAAATCTGGCCCCGGGAGCACCACAAGATTCACAACGCCGTATGTTCCCCAAAACGCGCTTTTCCATCCTACTTAATCATGTAACGCGTGTTTTAGTCGCCTATCAGGATCTCGCTCTTCATTTCAAACCTCTCTTTCTCATTTTCCATCTTCTTTGGACAGTACCCAACGTGTTTGTTGAGATTCCAGAGCCATTTCCAGCCTCTCTCTCTCTTTCCACATTCATCATATCACATGCAACAATCATCCCAAGTACTGCAACCCACAATGCCAACTGTTTTCTTGAGGATGTTCCATCTCTATCGCCTTCTTAATTCCCTCCTCTCCCACTTCCAACCCAAGAAAATTGCTTCCCTTCTCCCCACTTCTTGGCTCTCAAACACCCATCAACCAATTCCTCAAGATATCAAACTATCTTCTTCATCATCATCACCATTGTTATCAGTTACGCGCATGAATTTGACTGAGCAGCGGCATGTGTTCCAGATGTTCGACCGCAATGGTGATGGCCAAATCACAAAAGAAGAGCTCAGCGAGTCACTTGAGAACTTGGGAATTTATATATCCAATAAGGATCTTGCGGCGATGATCGAGAAGATTGACACGAATGGAGATGGGTGTGTTGATGTGGGTGAGTTTCGCATGTTGTATGAGATGATTATGGATGAGAAGGATGAGGAGGAGGACATGAGGGAGGCTTTTAATGTGTTTGATGAGAATGGTGATGGGTTCATCAGTGTGGAGGAGTTGAGGTTTGTGCTTGGGTCTTTGGGGTTGAAACAAGGGAAGACAGTGGAGGATTGCAGGAAGATGATAAGGCAGGTGGATGTGGATGGAAATGGGATGGTGGATTTTAAGGAGTTTAAGCAGATGATGAGAGGGGGAGGATTTGCTGCCTTGAGCAGTAGTACTTGAGTGAATCTGGGGCTCGTATCTAGTAAGTTTGTGGGGTTGATCAATGATTGTCCACATTTTTCAACATTGATTTGCGGTTCAGGTTTTATGGGTGGATTGATTTTATTTTTTTTTGTTGCTTCTCAACCATTTTGAAGAAAGTTGTCATCAGTCCCACTCTGATTCTCACTAGTTTAGTTCATCTTTAGGGGCATCTTTCAGAAAAGTCTAGTAATTGGAATTTTTTTTACAGCAATATCCGAAGGCTGTAATATCACTCCAATTCGTTGTATTCAACAGCTTGTGGATCATTCGGATGTATATGATTATTTCATCAATCAATCATGCTTTCTGTTAATTTCTATTCTCTCTCTGTTGTTCCATTTCCCACAAGAGATAAGAGTCTATGAGCTTATGCTTTCAGGTAATTTATATTCTCTCTGTGTTGTTCCATTTCTCACAAGAGAGCAGAGTCTATGAGCTCATGCTTTCTGTTAATTTCTATTCTCTCTCTGTTGTTCCATTTCTCACAAGAAGCAGAGTCTATGAGGTTGGCTCCAATCTCTCTCTCTCTCTCTCTCTCTCTCTCTCTCTCTCTCTCTCACACACACACACACACACACACACACACACGATCATCTCACAATCAGTTTTAACCAGTGTCATTGACTTCTTTGGTTCTTGTGTGCAATTTGGGTGGAACCAAATTAGATTTCAACTCGTATGGTTTACAGGTGATGAATTCAATATATATATATATATATATATATATATTAAAAATTTGGTAGATTGGGTCAGAGAACTCATGTGATCACTTATGACTTACCAGCCCAGGAATTGATCCTTTGGTGGTTGTATGAAATAAGACACCCATACCATGGGGTTGTCTTCATGTTTCTTGATTTCAATGATTCTTGATTGGCCTTGACAATGCAACAGTCTTATGGTTCTTTAGCAGTTTGGTAGTGGCCACTGAAGGAAGTATAACTCACATGTTCCCATACCATGGGGTTGTCTTCGTGTTTCTTGATTTCAATGATTCTCGATTGGCCTTGACAATGCAACAGTCTTATGGTTCTTTAGCAGTTTGGTAGTGGCCACTGGAGGAAGTATAACTCACACGTTCATTTTGTGATTGATAAAAAACCTCAAGGCCAATTTGATGTAGATAAAATGACAAGGGGGAGAATCTCTAACAAGTGGCAAGATGATGAGAAAACTATGGTTAGAAGAACCTCTTTGTAAAGCCATTTAGCAGTGATTCTCTGCTGTCCTAGATTTGAATAGAGAAAAATTTGTAGCAGAAAACTATTTAACTAGTATTGAAAAGGTATATGAATTATTAAGTGTAAATCAATTTTATTAGAGAAAAGGGTCTTTCTATACTCTCTTGGGAAGAAGATTTTCTCACATAGCTTTTGTAAAATTTGGTTAAGAGAAAATATTACTTTTACTTCTAAAAATATCATCCAAACAAGAGGAAAATCTATTTGATTAGAGAAAAACTTCCTCCTTGCTGTTTTTCTCCATGTCCAAATGGTCTCTTGCTCTTTGTGGTGGTGACTTTGCACGTTCTCTGTTACACCCCAACCCGAGCCAATCATGATTAAGGCTAATTAATTGAGATTAATTCTAAATAATCATGGTTAATTTAGTTAATGATAGTTAATGACCAAAGAGAGACAAATTAGTCTCAAATGATTGAATTAAGCTTAATGAAGTGAATTTGAATGAGATTGAGTTGGTTAGAATGAATTTAGACTCAAACAAGGTAGGCTAAGGACTTTTTTTGTAAATACGGGTTTTCACGTATTTCGTCAAATATGGTTAATGAAGTGAATTTGAGTGAGATTGAATTAAGCTTAATAACCAAAGAGAGACAAATTAGTCTCAAATGATTGAATTAAGCTTAATGAAGTGAATTTGAATGAGATTGAGTTGGTTAGAATGAATTTAGACTCAAACAAGGTAGGCTAAAGACTTTTTTCGTAAATACGGGTTTTCATGTATTTCGTCAAATACAGAAACTTTTGATACCAACGCGTGTATCTCGAATAGTACGTTAACTTTCATAATAGACTTGAGTGCGTTTGACTTGAAATGACTTGAGTGAGTCTTCATTTGACTCAAAATGTAATTAGATTTAATGAAAGGGGGTTTTAGTGTAAAACTCCTTATATTAGAATGAAATGAGTTCCATTCACTCATTTTTCATTTGAGCAAACCCTAGAGCACTTCTTCTCCTTCTTCTTGCTCTCTTCCATTTCCCTCATCAAGTGTGAAGGTTGGAAAGGTTTTTGAAGAAACTTCATCATCTTCATCTTCTTCCTCAAGTCATTCCTCCATTGTTGAAGTGTTAGAGCTTGAGAGAGAACCCAAGTAAGTAATTGGTGTTTTTATAGGATTTCCAAGTTCTATTGAGTAGTGAGGAGAGGTTTCTAATATAGTTGGCTCATCGGAAACCCATTTTCATGTTTTCATGGAATTAGGGTTTGAAAGGAGGTGATTTGTGCCAAATCAAGCCAAGCAAAACGGGGGTTTTTGTCACTAAGCATCAAGAGAGGCAAATATAAGCATTTACTTGTGAATGGTGTTAGTTATTGTAGAAGTTAATGGAGATTTCATGGATTTGGGTTTTTGTATATTTTCCATTGAACTTTTAGAAGGGGTTTGTTTTTGTGGATTGATGGAATGATTATAAGTGTTATTTTGTGATGGATGTGTAAATGAGGAGTGGCTAGGAGGTCCAAATCTTATGCAGGTTGTGGAATGATAGTGGAGAACAAAGAATAGGAAGAAGAAGAGTGATTCAGAATTTCAAGTTGGAATTTTGATGGGTCCGCTCGAGCAAACATCTTTCTGTTTGAGTCTGCTCGAGCGAACTTAATGCAGTATATGGGAGAAAAATTTTGGATTTTGTTTGAACTAGGAGTGTTTCCTATGAGTCTAAGTACTCCCTAAATTAGTTTTATGATTAATTATGTGGTGAATTGAGATTGTTGAGAATTAAGAACAATAAAAGAAGAATATTTGAGATTGAACCATTGTTCTAATAGTTAATTGATTATGGACTAAACTTTCATAGGTGATAATTACGGGGACTAAAATGCACACATTATATATATATATATGATTGTGGTGTCCATCGAGAATAACACGTGCATTTGGTAACCAATTGTTACACCTAAATGGTTGTTTAAAACTGAGATAGAAATAAGTAGAATCATGAATTATCAGTAATTCTCTCATTGTATAGTATTCCATATTGTTGTATCCCAATCTAATGAGGCTAATGTTAATGTTATTCATTTCATTTATTAGAATGGAATTACTGAATTGTATTAAATCCAAAAATGGATTGCTTAATGAAATGTATTGATTCTTGAGTCTGACACTACCTAGCTATTGTATTAAAGTTCTAAATGAGCTAAATGAATTAATAAACAAGCAAATGACTATTCCTACTACAGTAGATGGATTTGGGGGCGTTCCGGAGCTCCGTGGTGATGCCAGTTGTCCCTGGCCCGGACACTGGTAAGTCTCATAATTCCGATCGTATCTATGGATACCGATTAATGCCTTCCATTAGGAAGATGAAACCTTCCTTTGAGAGAAGGTGGTAAGTGCAATGAAATGAATTGAAATCAAATGAAATGAATGCTATGGTAGTGGCTATCTTGTACATGTCTATTGATTGATTTATTGTGCTCACCAATTGTCATTATAGGAATTATCTAGACTTGTCTAGAATTGGAATTGTTGTTATTGATGACATTATAGGCACGATTGCCAATGCCGATCCTGCAGCGACTCCAGTGATAGCGGAGGAGACCGTTGCGGTTCCTCCAGGAGGATTGATTGAATGGAACGGACGTGATAACCTTTGAAATGGTTATTCGAGTGCGAAGTAGATCGGAAATTCTTTTTGAGAATTCTTTTCTTTGAAATAGTTGGAATTTATTTGGAATGTAATGTTTTGAGAACTTGAATAGTTATCAATTTGTATTGTATTTTAATATGCAGGAGTTAATGAAAGCAAGGGGATGGTAGAAATGATACATGTATAAAGAATTTTATTTTTGTATACATGTAAAATCGTAAATTGACAATCTCGATTATAAATATTTCCGCAAAAATGGTGTAATGGATAGGTATTTGTAAATGTTTATCCCTTGTAAATTCCGTTTTAACTTCAGTTAATTCGGAGTTTACGGGAGTGAGTATGAGATCACAGCCCGAGATGATCTTACTTCGGGCCTCTCTCTCTCTCTCTCTCTCTCTCTCTCTCTCTCTCTCTCTCTCTCTCTCTCTCAGAGGAAAATAATCAATCAATGCCACATGATCACACAGATGAAAATAGATCCTAGATTTTTTTTCTTTTTTCTTTTCAATTAAAGTTTGCATATGAGTGCTGTGAACTGATTGGCTTAGTATGAAAAAAGCAAAAAGAAGGTACGAAAAAGGCAAAAAGAAGAGTTCCATATGAGTTGCATAATCGATCAATGCCACATGATCAGATAGATAAAAAGAGATCCTAGAGTTTTTTTTTCTTTTGAATTAAAGTTTGAATATGAGTCTTGTGAACTGATTGCCTTAGTATGAAAAAAAGAAAAAGAAAAAAGAGTTGCATATGAATCTTGTGAACTGATTGGGTTAGTATGAAAAAAGCAAAAAGAAGAGCTCCATATGAGTTGCATAATCGATCAATGCCACAAGTCTTGTTATCAACGCCACATGATCATATAGATAAAAAGAGATCCTAGAGTTTTTTTTTTTCTTTTGAATTAAAGTTTGCATATGAGTCTTGTGAACCGATTGCCTTAGTATGAAAAAAAAAAACAGAGAGTTGCATTTGAGTCTTGTGAACTGATCACCTTAGTGTATGTATGGCCGTGGTGCCTCAGTATGAAAAAAAGGAGAGTTGCATATCAGTCTTGTGAACTGATCACCTAGTGTATGGCCATGGTCATCAAGAGTTGGACAAATTTCCCATAATGGTGTATGAGGGGGCCATTCACATGTTTCCACCCCTGCCCATAACATCTAAATTAGTTCTTATTAGAACAACTCTGCTATGTTCCTTTTTAACTACAAAGAAATGAAAGACATGGAATAGTAAAAAAAAGGATACATGGAATCATCGCCAGTTTAAAGATCACCAAAAGGGACTGCATTAGATTTTTGAGTGGCACCAATAGTTTACAAAGGGACTGCATTAGATTTTCATTCGACTAGACCGAGCAAGACATGTTGACACTCCCCTAGCCCATTTTAAGATTGCATAACATGTGTATATGAAATAATGCACCATTTGTAAATACCCCAATTTATGACACTCCAAATAGGATCATTTACTCAGTATATATTTGGAGTTTTCTGAAAGAATCCGGTGATGAAAACCCAGTAACCCAAATCTTACATTTTGAGAGGGTTTCCAAAGAGTATTCAGTGCAGTTCAATTGCATGCCTTGGGGACCTAATTCATTAAGCACTTCGCGTCAGTACTTCCTCCAAAGCGTAATTAAGATAAATTACTTTAGATTGGATCTAATCAAAGTTTGCTGCTTTGTGCAGTTCTCCGTGCCCTTCCACTCCCTTAACCGAATCAAGAGACTCTGCCTTACTATTTTGTTCTAATCAGGCCAAGATAGGGCTTACAGTACGTTCAAAGGTTGGCTTGTCCCAACATATTTAGCACAAAGGGGTTATATTATAGATTTCAAATGGGCTCAAGTGTGGCCTAGTTCTGAGTTCTGGCTTATGTTCGAATTTAGACCTTAATGTCTGTCTTGAAAACTAACTAGACACCTCCCTCTCCACGGTAACGACCAGGGTTGGGACCTGATGGTTAGGAACTTGGGTACAGTGTGAGTGGGTGTGCAAGTTGTACAACCAGAGTAAAAATAGGAAAAAGAAACTAACCAGGTCAAGCTTTTCCTGGCCTGACCCAACCTGGCCCATGAAATTTGTGCTAAATACTCATCATAACCATCTGTAGTCCCTTGTTAATCTTTATAATTCTGCACATTGAGTCTTTTTACAAAAAACAGAGAAAAAAAAAACATCCAATTCCCACCAATCGAACGGCCATGAAAGGGAAAACTTGCAAATCTCTTGTATGATGGAGTGATTGTGATAGAGTGTCCCATGGTCTGGAGGGGCCAGATTGACTCCTAATGGGGAGGGTGGGAGGAGCTGCAACCTTTTACAGAAAAGTGGAAAACTCACAACTAGTCAAAGGCCCTTTTCTGTGGAATCTCCTTCCTCTCTCTCTCTCAAACACACACAGTCGCGTACACAAAAATCCCATCTTTCATCTTTGCATGAAAGCAAATGCCTGCAGCAAAGATGTGTCTCCTCCTCCTCCTCCTCCTCTTCTTCATTTCCCTGCCTTGCTTGACCTTGTCTCGTCTAGAACAACATCATGAAACGATTGAAGGAACAAAACCCAATTCAAGGACAGTCATAGATGTAGAAGGAGGCCCAGATTCTGTGGTTTGGGTAGTGCAGCTCTCTGATCTCCATTTCAGCGTTTTCCATCCAGATAGAGCTGATGATCTCAAAAGGGTGGTGGGCCCATCCCTTGCACTGATTAACCCATCTTTGGTTTTGATTACTGGTGATCTGACAGGTATTCTGGTTGATGCTTCTGTTAATTTTTCTGCTTTTTTCTTATTGGGCCTTGTTTACATGAACCCATCCTGCTCTTTCTACCTTTCACTAATTAAAAGGGATCATGGGTTTTTGATAAATCTTCCTATCTATTTTTCTCTATCCTGCTTTGGGTTTAACAAATATTGAATTTGTGATTGACTGAGACATTAATGAATGGTTTTTTCTGATGTTTTCGGCTGGGCAGGATTGTATTTGTGGGAATTCATCCAACCATTGCTAAAATTTTAGGAAGGTTTTGCCAAATATATATATATATGTATTTTTTGTTTTTATGAAATTGTTTGAGAAACAAGCTATTCTTTTTCTTTAGAGTGGTGTCTTGTTGGTATGTTTCTATTAGTTTTCCTTCTAAAAAAAAAAAGATTATGTGTTTAGTGAATACTGAAGGGAGAAGTACCAATCTCCTATGATATGCAGAAAGTAGTGTGGTGGGTGTCTTGGTGAAAGTCCCAAAGGAATTTTTGTTGGGGTTCCCACCGATTCGATCAGAGGTTAGGGTGTTGGTTATGTTTTACATATGCATGCACCTTGGAGTTGGTCATCTTTTTTTTTTTTTTTTATATATATATATATTTTATCGGTTTGGAATTGGTCATCTTTATATATACTTGTCCAAATCCAATCTTAATCTTTTGAAACTCAGCATAAAAATAATTGAATGTACTTCATATCCTTTTATTGATTTTGGTCAGTTGGTTAGTTGAATATCCGGCAGTTCTTTTTGTTTCATTTTTGTTTTTTTTTTTTCATTTTTGTTTTTTTTCGTTAAGGTAACATGCTTTTACCCTGCAGCCAGGTGGTTGTTACAATGAGCACCTTCCCACTACTTTGGGCTCTTATCACTCTAGTTTTTGTCCTAATCTATTATCGAAATGTTTAATTTTTTTTGTTCTTACATTTCATTTTCTTTGTTGCTGTTGTAGTATAATTCCTTGTGCTTCTTCCTTTTGCAAATAAATTGGTTTTTACCAACATAAAGAAGCAGTGTGTAATTCAAGAAAGCGAGCTCTGCGAGCGATTGTTTGGTAAATGCATGTGTTGGTCTTCCCATTTCTTTAGATTGGGAATGAACCCATTTCAACGGTGGCTATTTGTTTCTTTGTTGCCCTGTCTGTATCCAACATTATTCCAGTTTATACTATATAACATTAAAAAAAATTTATTCCAGTTTATCAGATAACAAAGGTGTATGAATATTCGTTGAAACCTCAGGATAGTGTGGTATAGATGTTTGATTATTAATCCAAAGTCACATTTCATCTTGTTTTCTTTTTCTTTCTCCTGAATCCTGATCAATGAGAAAGGGAAAACCAACAATGATAAAATGTGATCAGAATTCAAAATGTTACCATTTATGATTTTTTGTATATAGGAAAGTCTTGCTTAAATCTTTTTCTTGTCTCTATTCAGATGGAAAAAGCAAAGATTTGTTAATTATGAAACAAGACGAGGAGGAGTGGATAGAATACCAAGAAGTAATGGAGGCTGTTATAGAAAAAAGTGGACTTGACAAGAAAATCTTCTATGATCTTAGAGGGAACCATGATAAGTTTGGTGTACCTGTGGTTGGTGGCACATTCGATTTCTTTCATAACTATAGTATCAATGCAGGATTAGGACGAACTGAAAATGTAAATAGTGTAACTTTAGCGGTGAGTTCTCTTCTTTGTTTCTGATTATCTCTATGTTTGCATTAAGACATATCTTGCATAAATGGTGTCCTAAGCTATTAGCACTGAAGGACACCTAAGATTTTCACCGTGAACGATCTCTACTTTTCTACTTCTTGTAGAACTCTTTCATATTGAAATTAAGTTATTTCTATAAAAGGTCAAAACACAGTCGTTGATGGCTGGTGATCTTTTCCTTCAAGCAAATGAGTTGTATATACAATTTGTGATTTTTTCAAACCATCATATTGCACAGAATGATGAATATATAAGTGTCTTCACACGGAATGAAGCATGCATCTGCTAGTCAGTGGATATCGTTTTAGGTTATTTACCAGTTGACTTTTGCGTGGAATTGCAAGAAAATTTTAATGTTGATCGTACTCTTTGATACTCACAAAGGTGACCTAAATAGATGGGCTAAGGCTACATTCACGATGATTTCTTGTGCACTCTTTGATCCACGCAAATACTCCCACACACCACACACAAACAACACGCACAAGTGCACGGGCGCGCACGCACTAAAACGAACTCCTCACTGCTTCAAAGTTGGTCTTACAACATCAAAGTGCTTGAAGGAACTGAGGGGACTTGAATTAATCGAACTTCTTGTTAAGTGGGGTAGCAACAATATTCGTTTTTCTTCGTCTCTCTCCGAAAAAAAAAAAATTCCATTGATAATTCTTGTAGAGGTAGTTTAGTATAATTCTGTTGAATAGTTGATATTGAGGGTTTCACTGCAATATGCAGAAGAGTGGATGGAAGCATCTGTTTGTTGGACTTGATAGCGCAATGGGAGTTGGTCTGCGTGGCCCGACAAATCTTTTTGGTCATCCGACAGATCAGTTACTATCAGATCTAGATTCAGAGCTTTCACAATGGGATTCTCAAGTAAGTAAACGGGTAACAAAGATAGCCTTTGGGCACTTTCCTGTATCGTTCTCAACGGCCACAGACTCTGGGAAGAATCTAAGAGATGTTTTCCTCAAGCATTCATTGTCAGCATACCTCTGCGGGCATTTGCATACGAAGTTTGGCAAGAACTTAAAGCGGCATCATATGTCATTTGACCGCTCCTTAATATCAGAATATTTTCAACTAAACATGTTTCAGGGAAGTAATGTAGGAAATGGGAATTGTTTGAACAAAACTGCGCCCACCAGTGAATTTTGGGAGTGGGAGATGGGTGACTGGAGGAAGAGTCGGATTATGAGAATATTGGCCATTGATAGAGGTCATGTTTCTTTTGTTGATGTTGACTTCACATTTGGTGCTAAGAGGACAATCATATTGCCAACCTTTCCACTTGATTCTCGGTTTATGCTTAGAACCTCATCTCTCAATGAGTATGATTGCCAGCTGATGGATGTCTCATCTTATGAGACAATAAGAGCTTTGGTATTTTCGGAGTCTGATATTGCATCAGTTATTGTGAGGATATTTGATTCGAGCCCTGGGGATCTTGATTTAGTAATGGAGTCTACTATGAGAAAGAGCAAGGAAAGCAAGCGTAGGGGTGATCTGTACACTATTCCGTGGAACTGGAGAGCATTTTCAGACCCATCTCCTAATCGATTTTGGATGCAAATAGAAGCAACTGACTTTTCAGGCAGATCCAGTTTCACTGAATTACAACCAATTTCTATCAATGGCCTTACTGCGAAGATCAATTGGAGGTGGAAGGAGTTCATAGTTATGGGTTGTCAGTGGGATGCTTTGTATCATCCAATGTTTTGGTCTTTTCTTCTAGTTCTCTTCTCCATGCTTCTTGTTCCGAAAGCTTTTCTTGTCTGTTCAAATGAGCATTACACATATAAGAATCTGAATCTGGCTTTCAATGTGAAAGGGATTGGTACATGTTTAACAGGTGGTGTTTTTTGGATTTTACTAGAGCTCTCTAGAATCACATCACTATGGTTTGGCATGTTGGTTTACTTGATATATCTGACCTTCTTTCCTTGGTTTTTCGGGCAAGTTTTTACTGAAAGTGGAAGAATGGGATACATGACGCACATGGGTTGGACCGTCCATGTCTCTGACAATAGCAGTACACAATCGCACATTGGGTTGCCGGATGTGATAGTTGTTGTTATGCCTCATCTTTGTTTTGTGGTGCTGCCTGCTGTTTTAGTTTCAGCGGCATTAGCTGCAGAGAAAGCAGTATATCATGTGCATTATCTGTCCCTATCAGGAAAGAAAGAAGATGATTACAAAAGCAGGAGTAAGAGACATGTGAGGTATGACTTTTAAGGTTGTAAAAATATCAGAATCATATTTGCGTGCGTGTGTGTGCATGTGGAATATCAGAATTCAGAGCTGACTTCAGTTTTCCACCTGGTAAACTATCCTAATTTTCCTTTTCTATCCTGATTTTCCTTCTCTTTTACTCCTGTAGGGAACGTTGGATTAGAAAACTCCTCTTTGTGATTTCCCTCATGATCTTTTGGAAACATTGGAAGGTGAAACTAATGCTACAACTCCTTGCTTTTTGATAATGTGTGAACTACTTTTTGTGCTGATACAAATTTGTGATGAAAATGACATTCTATTTAGTGAGTTTTACCTTTCAGCAATCCTTTGAATGATATTGTTTTAAAGGAAATATATATTCCTTTACTGAGCATTTGTTGAACCACTCAAGTAGTGACTACCATTTGACTGGGTCCTCTTAAATGTGGAATAATTGGTTGCCGTCGGAGGGATAGGATCATCTGATGTGAACCAGAGGAGAGATCAAGGCATGTTCTAATCCATCTTGATCAGTGGTTTATATTACCAAAAAAATGGCTGTCTCGTACTGGGGCCCACTAGAGTCACTAGTACTTTTTCTGGGTTGAAAAGTAAATGATTTTCCTTTAGATCTGGCATCACATATGTTGCTTTAAAAAGTCTTAAGCCAAATCACCGAAAAATGGTAGGAACTTTGGCGTTCTTGGCCTTAAAATTCACCTGTATATATCCAACTGTTAAAAACTCAAAAAATGAAGAAGGAAAATATCTTTTCTTTATATGATATATTTATGGGCTACTTATCTGTTCTTTTACTAATACCTGTTGCTTCATTTTGCTGCACTTTTCCAGAATTGCAGAGCTCTCACAAAGGCATATGAAATGAACCCAGCTCTTCATTCCCCAACATATTGCTTGCCAATTCCCCTATTAATAGCTTATGCCATCTTTCAGACCAAGGGATCACATATTCAATAGGTGAGCATTCAGGAGGTAAATAAACTTCACTTTGTTGATATAATATTATAATGTGGAATTATTGGAACGGGTGCTAGAATGACTAGCCAATCCACTTTTGACTAATTGGCTTTGAGAGCTGTTGAATAAGAAACATGCTCTTATGTTCATCTCCTAACTTCTGTTAAGACTCGTCAACCTTGGTGGTCTAGTCTGATCCCAGCTTACCCTAGGAGAAATTATCTAAGTTTCAACAGCATGCTATGTCTTTGAAATGCATCATCTACAAGTAGCTACACGGCAACTAATATGGATAATTTCCTTTTTCAGGAGATGGAGTGCAATGTTCTTAAAAGAACAAAATCTACCAGCATGTGAAATAAATGCACTAGTTTCTATCTATTGACAAAAGTTTACTTTCCCATTCAGGCATTGAGGAATGATGATCAGATATAACTTAATATAACCAGAGATCATTCAGTAAAGTTTTGGTAAATGAGGCAACAGTGGTAGGAATTGCAGAGGCTACGCTGTTGCTAGTAGCTTTCTTATCAAATCTTCCATGTAGTAAGTAGCCCTTTTTCCTTTTAGTCGGTCTTCACATAGTTGACCGCTTCCTTTTGGTAGCACTGTGGGGGGCCAGACCTATCCATTTTTCATCCATGGGTTATCAGTGTCTCTGTCTTTATCTTCATTGACAAATACATTTTGCCTTCCATACCAAAAGACAAGTACCCTTCTGTAAACTTAACTTCTAGAATTAATCATATGAATCTGATTGCAAAGTATGCCTTGGTATTTTGTATTTGTGATACTTAGTAGTTAGTAAAGATGTAAAGAAAATTTATTCATAATATGAAGGTTCTTTAAGCTCTTTGTTTTGGTTGGTTTATTGTACTGACCTACTGTGAAGTTTAGTTGTGGAACATTTAGATTAATTCAACTAAGGTGATGGATCCCAACCATGGAAGCCACGCAGTCACACCAACCGTGCGTCATGTACAACAACTCTCAGAAATCATCTGAGACACCAACAGAAACTGGGACTGATCAGACCATGATCAATTATAGATGGAGTGTATGATGAAACAGTTGGAAGGGCATATCATAAGTTTCCCTATTAAATGATAGATCATAGTGTCTGGTGTTAACATGAGGAATTGGAAAAGTAAAACTTTAAACCCTGGTGGGGCATTTCCAATTCCACCAAAACTGGTAAAAAAGTTTCCAAGCAGACCCATGGAACTATTTTTGTAGAAATGGCATCTCAATGTTTCCAAGCTGCCATCATTTTGGGCAAGGCAAGGACAGTCTGCTTCATGCAGTTGTAGACTAGTCACTGGAGATTCTTAATGCAGTTGTAAACACAATTGAAGACTAGGCTTAGGACATTGTAATTTTCAAAGAAAATCATACTGTACACAAACATATTTTTATTCCACTTATTGGCGTATTCCATTTTTGTGGCCTAAATTTACCCCTGTTTTCAAATCATTTGTTCAAATTGTTCCCAATAAGCATCCTATAATGACTGAGTATTCTCTGAACAGAAGAGAACAGTTTAAAGCCCCTTCTAGTCCCTCTTAAATCAGTTATCTGATAAGTCTTAGGGATAATCAAATCAGTTACCTGATCAGTCTTAGGGACATACATTTCTACTTCAGAGCAAGAGTGTTAAAAGGGTAAAAGGCTATGCCTGATGGGCCAGGGCCAGGTCCAAAACTCTAGATTGGGCCCACCTCAATGTTATGGCGATGGATCACTCAAAACCAATTACACTTTCATTAATAAGACTAATTATGACAGTAATCATAATCATATTTAGCTGGAAAATAGGGCATTATCCATGGAACCTTCCCAGATCTTCGCGTCTTGACCTGGTTAAATGTGTCTGGTGCTGGATCTGGGGCTGCTTGGACGTCAGTCCTCAACCATGCTTGACATGGATAATGTTCCAAAATCTTCCCAGATTATAGGATCTCAAACACCCAGTCTTTTCAACTATGGATCAAATGGTTAGGAACCATGGCCCATCACCTATAGTTACAAAAATCTAAATCCTTTACAATAATCAAATTCTAGGATAAAAACCAAAAGAAAATCTTATAGATAAATAGAAATACATAATTGAATAAGTTATGACAAATGACATAAGTGGGGATGCAAACGGGTCGGTTCCAAGCCAGAACCATTGGACATGGAGGCGGAACAGTTTTATAAAGGCGGTTCTGGTTCCGATTCCGAACCTATTTACATGGTTCTAGACCCCGCTTCCGAAATGACCGGGTCCCTAACCGGTTCAACGTCTCTTTTTTTCAGTTTTTTATTTTTGCTTAAAATTGGGATATCATTCAACCCAAAAATCAAAGAAAGGATATTAATCAACCCAATAACAGTGCATCAAGTCTACCTTCCACAATGGATAAACCCCAACATCTTTTACAGCCAATATATAGGTCGTTGCATGAAATTTTTAACACTAGCTTATACAAAATTAGGAATCATGTCATAAAAACGAACATATATATGTGGGGTGCCTGGTCCATGGAGCAGAATCTATATGGATCCAGACCAAACCCATTTAACAATCGGATTCCAAACCCAAACCCATTCATGAATTGGAGCCTAAAACACACTCCTGACCCGGTTTTTTTACACACTGAATGAAACCTTTAGGTAGTTGGAGAATCTGATATAGATTTGCATAAAAAAACAAATTAAAAAACAAAAAAAAGAAGTGGTGGTCCGAATGAGATGGCCCTTTAGGAATCATGTCTTAAAAACAAACATATATATGTTGGGTGCCTCGTCCATGGATCAGAACCTTTATGGATCCAGACCAAACCCATTTAACAATCACCGTTCATGAATTGGAGCCTAAAACACACTCCTGACCCGGTTTTTTCACACGCTGAATGAAACCTTTAGGTAGTTGGAGAATCCGATATCGAAAAAAAAAGAAAAGTGGTGGTCCGAATGAGATGGCCCTTTAGGTGTGTAGGGCCAGAGGCTGCACCGGCCCGTTATCCTTCCACTGTCAAGAGTGGGAGGTTATCGCTGCTCTGTGAAGCCAGCCTAGCGCGGTACCCTCCTCTCTAAAGGCCCAGAAGCCCAGGCTTTCGCCCAGACCACTTGGCCCACTACCCGACTTGGAACGGGCGAGCCAGCAAGGCAGCTTTTGACCCAACCCAGCAGGCCAACTCAATAGGTTCACACCACCTTAATGCCCCCGCTAGGGTTACAAGCCCATGCTACTGAGCTCGGCGATAGGCTCTTCAAACGCTAGTCTACATATAGAGTACAGAAATCTTCTTCTTTGGCAATGTGGGACTCTGAAGAAGATTTCTATGCCTTTTGCCTTCTCAAGTTTTCATATGCACACATGCATATGGCTATCCATATTGCACAAGCATAGTGAGCATGATTCATCATGATAGGATTAAACCTAATGAGGGGATATTGGTCGCAGCAAGAGATGGGAAAATGATATGGGCCACCACAGGTTCATAAAACTTCATGGTTGTCAATCTATCTTGATTGGGCCACCACAATATGGTCCACCTAGTGATTAAACAAGATAGGCGTGCCAAATAATTAAAAGCTTGGTGTATTCACCTAATGCTGTATTCTGTTTCACAGTCATGAAAAAATATAAAAGAATAAACCATCACAATCTTGCCCTTATCCCAAGAATGGGCCTTTTTCCCGCTTGTGACAGACTGTATTTCCGTGTGGGCGGGCTTTTTTTTGGGTCTCGGCGCCCTTGCACATACCAAGAAAAATAACCTTGCCCTTGTCCCATCAATCATCGGTCACAGGGTGGGGTGGGGAGGGGGTGGGGTGGGGAGGGGGTGGGCTGGGAAGGGGTTTTTGTGCGATTTCACAGGAAGCCATTTGCCAAGCAAAAAAACTACAGGCATCTACCAATAAGGTATAACAACTTTTTTTAAATCCCACCGTTTACTAAAAGAAGCAATTGATTCTGGAAGTATGATTTACTTATTTAGTTATATTCCTTTATTGTTCAGATTAGATCTAAGTTGTATATTGATCCTAATGTTGGAAAAGTTCTTACAACACTCTGTCTAATGATCGTCTATATAATACGCTATTGAGTAAAGCAAATTGTGGGGCCCTTCTTCTAATGTCTTTCCTATCTTTTGAATTTTGTGGGCGTCTACCATATTATAAGAACTCAATTAATACTTCCAGCCAATCAATTATTTCGGTTTCCATTACTGAGATGATATTACTCGTGTCATTTGGAATTGGTTTCAATACTTCTTGAGTATTTGGGATAATTTGCCTTTCCTCAATTCTAATTGGGAAATTTATCCTATTTGTTTGGTCTAGAGTTGCAGCCAAGTTAGTGAGCACATTGCTCAGGTATTTCATCCTCTTGGTATATGACAAAGTTGGAAATTTTGAAAATTCCCAATCAAATTCTTCGCTCTTTCAAAATATTCGATTAATTCGGGCTTTCTCACTTCGTAAACACCTATTAACTGGTTAACAATGAGTTGTGAAACTCTATATACAACAAGAGATTCAACGCCCATTTGAAGTGTTTACTCTAATCCAATGATTTAACTCTAATAACTCACCGGTATTTAAAGATCCTTCCGTATTCATTTGTTTTGGTTGAGCCATGTACAAATAACATAGCTTAATATGGAGCCTTAGGGCCTGTTTGGCATTGTACCTATGTTATTCTCAATTTTGTGTGAGATTGGGTTGTGCAGACACCATGCTATGTAGAACTTGTTTGGCAATATTATATTAAATTGTTCTACTAAGAGTATGCCATATGGAACTTGTTTGGTGACAGCAAGTACTGTTGACATTCTTCTATCTGAAAGCCTTTGAAACCTAATATCTTATTGGTCTAGTTGCCCTCTTGATCCTAACCATCCAATGAAGGACTCACAGGCGTAGAATTAAGAATTGAGAGCTGCTACCTGCACACTGAATATTGCTCTCCACACACTGCAACTCTATACACAGTGATGTTTAGTGTCAAAGAGTCTCTATTTTACTCTCTGCACTCTGCATTTTCCTGAAAACACCCCTCTCCCTACACTCTGCATTTCAACCCGTTCTTCCTTCCCATTTTCCACTCCTTTCAGTGAACGGACGTTGCCTCCCTTTTCAGTGAACGGACAGTTCACTCTACACCTCTTCCAACGACGAAGATGATTAAAATCTCGATGAGCTCCCCCGCCGGAACGATTTCGATCTGGACGAGGTCCCCAACAAAGCCCACCCTCTGAACTGTGCTCTCTTCATCTTCAAGTTACTGTGCATTTCATCTCTTTATTTTTTGTTGCAGCCACTGTATACTGCATTTTATATGGCCTTCCTTTCCTCCACTGCATCTCTCTCTCCCATGGACAGTTGTTTTTTTTTCAGTTTCTCAACACTGTTCGGCATTATGGGACCAAATACATAGAATTTGTTCGGTCAAGATGAACCGTAAACGTCGTTACTGTACGGCACAATAAGTCAGAACATATGTAACTCAGACGGCCTTGTCTAATCGAACATCTGACGGTAGCACGGTGATATACTACTGAACATATGGTGTCCACACAGCTACTCAGGGTTGAACATACAGTGCCATACGGTTACTTAGGGCCGAACATATTATTTAAGTGAATTTTTCCTGTGCTGAAGTTTGCCTAGTTTTATGTTGCTGTTGAAGATATGGATGTGCCCAGTACCTCTAGGGTTCGACCAACAGCGTCGAACAGGAGACGGCGGCTGAGGCTTGTCGCTGATGATCCAAGCGAAAGTGATGAGGAAGTGGTCACAGAAGAAGTAGTTGAAGACCACCCTCAAGCCCAAGAGCAACCCGAAGAAGTTCATGGACAGGCAAAAGTCCGACAATGAACTTCAATTGCTGACTCTTCTAGGACTGGAGAAATTCCTAGGGGGCTTATAAGTTTGTCACTGCTACCTAGTTTTCGGACGCATATTGCTTTTAGCATTTGGTGGTAGCAGGTTTGTGATTAATCTTGATAAACGTGTTGTAACTATGTAGTACCTTGACTAATTTTTTTTTTCCGTATTGCAGGAGAGACCGCCACTTAAATGCCTAAGCCATGCCCAAAAAATCAGTGAATGGGCATGGAATGCAGAAGGAAGGCAGAATACAGTGTTCAGTGGACTCATTGGCCATTCAGGGTTGGCTCCATTGGTGGAGACATCCTATCGTTTCATCAACAGGAATATGGTGTCAGCTTTTGTGGAAAGATGGCAGCCTGAGACAAACACATTCCACATGCCATTCGGTGAAATGACGATTACCCTTGACGACGTAAGCACTATTCATGGGATACCGATGATAGGAAAATCTGTATCAGTCGAGCAATTGTCATTTGAGCGAGCAAAGATACTCGTAGAGCATGGTCTTGGTGTCACATCCCAGCAGGCACACGAAGAGTTAGCAGCCGTGCGGGGCTCGTCAATTAGATTGGAGTGGCTCAGGGACCTATTTAGAGCGGTGACAAATGCGGAGGCAGAAGAGCACATTAGGCATGCCGCTAGAGCATACTTGTTGTATCTATTGGGCTGTACACTCTTCACAGATAAGAGTGGCACTAGGGTTTTGGTGATTTATCTAAGGCTGCTAATGAACTTCGATCAGGCATGAGGATATGCTTGGGGTGCTGCTGCGCTTGTGTACCTATACCGATAGTTGGGGTTTGCTACCCGGACTAGCGTTAAGTAGATTACGGGGTATCTGACTCTTCTTGAGGCATGTATATACAAGCATTTTCCCAGGTGCAGGCCGAATCCAAACCGCACATACACAGAAAATCTTCCTCGGGTGCATCGTTGGGTGCCACGTAAAGAGTCTGGGGACCAAATGTCCAACCTGCAATCATTACGAGAGGCACTTGACAATCTCAGTGCCCATGAGGTAAGGTCTTACAATTTATAGCATAAAAATTGAGTAAATGAGTATCGCATCTTTTAGTAATGCATTTATTGATTAATCTTGCAGGTAGTGTGGGACCCCTACCAAGAGCACAAGTCAGATCACCCCTTCCATGAGGTTGCTTATTACACTGGGTGTCTTAAATGTATGGACATCGTTGAACCATATCATCCTGATCGGGTACTTAGGTAGTTTGGCAAGGTCTAACGCATTCCCCCCGTTCCACTAGCACCACAACGCGCCACGAGAGGTGCCACCGCAAATCAATATCGGATTGCATACCATTACCTGGACCAAATATGGGACAGATGGCATAACCACCTGTTGTCTCCGATGGAGCGTGGTATGCATGTGGCACATCCGTGGGACTGTGCACCCGATTATCTAGAATGGTTCACATGGGTGTCGCACCCGATCATTCAGAACCCTGCACATCGCTCCACGTTTAATCCACGTATTCAAGACCGTGTGGGCAGCTCTTCTATAGACCCCCGATTGGTATGATGCCTAACATAATTGTATTATTATATGTTAACTGAATCTAGAACAAACTGACTAAATCATACATTATCTGATCAATGAACAGCGCATCGTGAACGCTCAAGCTATTATCCAGCCGATTCTAAGGAGGGGGCATAGTATGAGTGTCCGAGATCCTGATGCCTTATACGTGGCCCTAGAGGATGTCAACAAGTTGCTGGATGGAGCTGGACCGGAAGATCTTCATCAAAGACCGCATCGCAGTGAGACACGTACTTACATCCGCAGAGGGAGACGTGGGGTGTAGGTTTTTCATGTGACAATGTCTTTTGTAAAAAAACCGAATTGTATAACCTGATCATTTTTTGGTCACCAGAGATGTTTTTGGCTTATGTTTATTGTTAAATATGTTAAAGTTGTGGTTTTTGGATGACAAGGATTGAGAATAAATTTTTTTTTTTTTTAAATCCATATGAATCAGTGTTGTCCGGTGTCTTAGGACTGAACATAAGGTTTTTGTTCGGTTTCATTGAGTCGTACTAACTGGATATGTTCGGTTATAATGTTCCGAACAAGCTGACTAAATTCGATCAAGCAGGTCCGAACAACCACAGTCTTCAAAGTTTTCATGTATTTTTTTTTATTCATAATGAGGCCTCCGGTAAACTAAATTGGGCTTGTCTAATATCATCTGAACTTCAAAGCCAAGATATCTTGAATGGAATTAAGTGCACACAAGCAATTCAGAAATGGAAAATTAAATTAACACAAGTCAAAACGTCAGAACAAGTGTCAATTTAAATGATTACATCCGGTTACATCCTTAAAAAATTTTAACAAAACTCTTTCACAACTTGATAGTTTCGCTTGTGGCAACCGATGAATTGATAATCTCTCTGAATAGCTGTATCCGGGATCGATAAGGTGTATCCCAATAGTCTGCCTCAGTGCAATGGTGACGCCCCCAATTAGTAGGAATGGGTGGAATCGAATGACCTTGAACGAGGAAAACTTACACATGACAAAGAATTGGGATCTAAAGTTCACTCACATTAAGATTTCATGTAAAAAAGAAGGGACACAAACACATATACTACTCTCACCTGAACCTGTGGCTACGAATCCTCACCAAGTCCCATCAACCCTGCAATGGCTCAAAAGCCACAATTGCCATCAGTAGTGACATCCCTTACATGCAGAATATAAGGCCTTAAACCACAAGGGAGTGTGTCAATATAAGAAATTGGCTTCATATTTCTTGTTCGAATGACCTTGAGCTTACGCATGAACCTCTGCCTGGGCACCAAGGAGGCGCCACTACTGACAATAGTATCTCCGGTCAATGCTGGGGAGTAACTATCTTGGCCAGATTCGACAACTTCAAAGACAGAAGGATCACGTTTAGTAGAATTGTCTAATTTCAACTTTGTGCGACCCCTAACTTTAGTTTTCGTCTGGTTCGATCAATGAGGTGGTCTCGGGCCTTGCTATCTCCATAAGCTTATTTAATACTTGTAACTTCTTACTCGAATCATACCCTCTGAACTGTTCAACAATTAACTCTATCTCTGGCATGCAATCCAACTCAAGGTTAGAGGTATTTTCAGAAACGGTGGATAGCATTTCAAGCTTGCGCCAATACGTATGTATGCAATCTACAAGAATAGGGCAACCGGCACTGATGTATTCCGCGATCTCATGAGCACACGGTAAACCGTGTGTGTCGAATTACACAGCCACACGCATCTTGATCAATACCAACTGACAAGGCTCGCTTCGTCTCGGCCAAGATCTTCTCTAATGCACTTATAGAAATATTACCACGAAGGTCTTTGAATTCTGAAGGCTTGAAATTATGTTGCACAACCGTCTTACTTTTTTCAAATGATGCCTTGATATTTGCATGCTGCAGCAGAAGTAAGTTGTGAATATTCGTCCAACAGCCTTCAAGAGTCCCTTGGCTTTATCCAAGCTGCCGCTTCAGTTGTGCATGTGAACTCTACACCCTGTTTATTGTAGTGTTCCTAAAATGCATGACCTTGTCTGTCTAGGCAGCCACAAACTTGTCCTTGTACGCATCTAACCAAGTTTATTTAACATACTCAAGTGCTGCCAGATAGGTGCTAAACTCCTTCTTAAATAAGTCGAATTGCAGGTTGTAATGTTCTTTTGTGGACAAGGAAACTAATATGTTCCAGCTCATTATAAACCGGTCTCACTTTTCCTTCATCTCAAACAACTTCTTGCATGTAGCCAAAACATTTATGTTGATATGCCATATGCATAAAAGATGTTTAGCACTGGGAAATACATTAGATATGACATTCATTAAAGACATCTCTCTATCTGTGACAATAACACTAGGAAGAATACCCTCGCCAATCACAGTACGCAATATACCCAATGCCATGAGTAGCAGTCTTTGTGTTCATTCTAGAGATATACAATGCATATAGAAAAAGTCTTTTCTGTGGATGTCACCCCAACAATCTCCAATAAGAGCATTCGATACCGATTGGTCTTGTAAGTGCAATCCATTATCAACACTTGAGGAAATGCACGCAATAAGTCTAAGCTGGTAGGGTGTATGAAGAACAAGTCAGTGATTGTATCTGTTTCCAGACACTTCTTATGCCACTCAATGTACTTATGCTCTACCAATAATTTAAATAGTTGATGGATCTGACTTCATCCGGCCCTCTCCGCAACTTTATGCCTTTGACGTGCATTGTAAATAGTCTTTATTGTGCTTGCATTTAACTCACTTTTATGTTTCAATGAGACCAATATATCCTTTGGCCATACCATATTCTTGGACATGTCTACGAACAATGAAGTTTCCTCCTCTGTTAATCTTCCTGCAAATGAGTGCCCTTCTAGGAATTCTACAGTTAGATGATTATGCACACCACATACTACATGCAACATCCATTTATCATTTGAGCCCACCACTTTGCCTTGTAACTTGAATGGGCATCCACATTTCTTCAAACCAGTGAGCTTCAATTTCTTCCCTATACTCCCATCTTTAGTTACCCTTGTGTCTCTATAAGAGCCACTCCTCTCACACCCAAGGGTTGGTCTTGGTTTTTTATTTCTCTTGTTGGGTGCTGTTGATGTCTTAATAACAACAATGAAACCGTTTCTCCTCCCAACATCACGAGCCCACTTAATTAGTGCTTCTCGGCTTCTGAATATCTGCACATAACCAAAAAAATTAGATTGAACCAAGTGACAACATCAATTTAAATATCAAATGATTCATTCACATTTATTACCTCTTGGGTGATAAACTCATTGCTATAGTCCACCACACATTCCGAGCCAACCTTGCTACATTCAGTAAGCGCATTCCACTACTATGGAACAAATTTTGTTAGAGTATGTAAATGATACAACTGCACGGCCCTGTAAGTCCGAACATAATCAAATTGTTCAGCCATGAATGGCCGAATTCAATTCTTATGTTCGGCCATTAATGTCCGAATTAATCGAATATGTTCGGTCCTTAAGCGCCGTGCAATATTGAAATGTTCGATACTATAATGCCGCCCAAAGTAAAATGGAACGGACATTCAGGGCCGAACGGTTCGTCTCAGGCTAAAAAAACAAATTGTGATGAATATGCTTACCTCGTCATTGTTAGACTAATTGGGAATCATGCTCTGCTTGTCCTTTGACTTGTCCATTGCTTAAGAATGCTAGTTTAATGAGTTACAACTTGGAATGAAACCAAGATATGTTGATGATGTAAACCGTGAAGTGTTTAATGAAAGAGAGGGGATAACAATGGGAGTGAGACTGAGAAGGAATGTAGCTTTCGTTTTGAAAATAAATTAGTGAGATTTTTTATCAAAGAGAGGGGATAGCAATGGGACTGAGCTAAGAACGAAAGGAACCATTCGTCTGAGCTACTATGGCTTTTCAATGTGATGGAGGGAAGAAGTTGAGTGCAGAAAGCAGATGGGAGGGGTAGCAGATTTTTGGTGGAGTCCTTTTTGGTAAATTTACATGTGGGTATTTTAGTCTCCATTTATTGTAGTGTGTGGAGAGCAATATTTAGTATGCAGGTAGCAGCTCTCTTAAGAATCTGACCATTGAAAGAGACGAACTACTCATTCTTACCTTCTATGTATCGAAAGACTACTATAGCAGTCATGATGCTCCACATTGCTAAGCCACCGACATGTTTGTACAAGGGCTGGAGATTATAAAAATTAAAAAGTGACACCACTGTAAGTGCCACAACAATCCTAAAAACATGAAAACCCTTTCTTGGATCATCCATACCCAATTTTCATATCTTCTACGTAAGCCTCCACACCTTCTGTTTCAAAGCCAACGCCAAAACCACAACACCCATCCATGCTCTATGGACCCACTTGGGTTAGGATGTGTGGGGAGAGAAAGAGGATAACACTACAATAAGACCTCGAGACCTCAAAGCTGTCGAGTGGAGTGACATTATGAGTTTCTATATAATCTTAGGTGATGATTATGCTCATGGGAGAGAAGAAGACCGTAACCACCACCTTCTCTCCTCACTACAAGAAAAACTGCTTTTAGCGGCGGCCAGAGAGTGCCGGTAAAAGTGGTATGGGTCACAGGTAAAACTTTTACCATGGCCGCCAATTGGTGACGGTACATGTCGAGTGGGCAAAGAATGGCCGCCGCTTGGTGATAGTACATGTCGGGTGGGTAAAGGTTTTAACAGCGGTCATTGTTGACTTTTTTTTTTTGCGGCGGCTCTGATCGCTGGTAAAAGAAATCCATGGGGTAGTAAGACGACGAAAGAAACTTTTAACGGGGGCCGTTGGCCACCGATAATAGTGAATATGGCTGCCACTAAAAACCTATTTTTTTAGCGGCGGTCATGTAATATGTTTTAAAAACACCATGCTTCTTGCGATGGTCATATAAGAAGTATTTCTTTTTTTTTTAAATACATATATGCAATACATTTCATGTATATTAACCTGTTTCTTGTACATGATTAATGCTATACAAATCTTCTGTTTTTCTATGAGGCATGTACTTCTAGATAAAAAATTGAGGAAAAAACTTCGAATAAGATATATTTCATGACTCGTAGCTCTCATTAGAAAATTGGGACATATCTTTCTCCATGAAAAAGCTAGAACTGCACAAACTTGAGCTCAAAGAAGAGCTGATAAAAATAAGCTATCAAATGAATCCAATTTCAAGTCATTCTGGCAATGATGTTACACATGAAATCTACCATCATTAGAAAATATGAAACATAAATTGAAATAAAGTTGCAACTTAAATCACCCATGGGCAATGGCTTTGGGTCAATTGGTTGAGACATGGTAAGTCCCAGGTTTGTAGGCTATATCATGGTTTGAGCATGTCACGTCCCGAAACCGGACTCCTGCAGTAATCCAATCTCGGGGAGCGTGATTTTGGGGTTAGTTAAAATTTTTGCTTTCCCTAGGATCCGTATGTGCGAGGATAACAAAATTCCATCACAAACAGAACATTTCGCAGAAGTTTATGTGGCGTCGTGACCCGGAGCCCGTGGCCATCGGATCCCGTGTCGCACTCAGCCTGTCAACATAAAGCTGTCATAACAATATTCATACTCAGACTGGAACAAACATGATATCAAAATAGACAGAGTTGATAGTAACAGGATAATTCATTTCTAACATATATTCAAGTTACAATTTATGCAAGTGCATTAATTAACCACCCAAAGAAAAAGGCTAACAAAAGTCATCCAAGATAACTAACTAATCAAACTGCTACCCAAATTATGAGACGAACTTCAATGCCAAGCTCGACATCTACATGACATCGTCAACACAACCAACCTACCAAAATACAAGGCTCTGAATCCACTATACGCACTCCAACTCAGAACGAAGGACCTGCTACATATAGCACCAAAGTATAGAATATCAGACGCGACGGTTTGGCATGTGAATAAACCAGATAAGATATACAAGGTTTTTATCGAAATCATAATTAAAATCATAAGATGCATTTAGAAGAAGGCATAAATAAAGATGAGCTAAAATAACAATTTTTATACATAAAGGAAATTCACATTTAAAACATTTCAAACTGACTGATAAACAATCAAAATATTGGCAACCCACATTTAGCTATATTCTCCTATTACCGAGGTAACAATAGCACACAGACAGAAACTGTTGCCATACAAAAAGGCCGGAACAGAACCATTGTCATGCAAAATGGCCGGTGCAAAACTGTTGTCATACGAGATGGCCAAAACAAACAGAAACCGTTGTCATGGCCGTAGCAAACAAACAAAGGGTCCAAACTGTAGTTGGCAAATTATTGAGGATCCTAAGCCGGGTGATCAGCCCGACAAAGTTACCCAAGCTTAGCAGTGCCGATCAAAATCCAAAACGATACAATCAAACTAACAAAATACATTTCCATCGATAAAAAGAACTACTTTGGCAAACCACAAATGGACAAATACGAACAAATCAAATGAGTAGTTTTATCAATTATTTCAAACGTGGCGAACCACTCAAATCCATACACCATTCATATGCTAAGAACACATCATTTGACCTTTGTCGATTTTGAACTAGAATGTCGAAGTTTATATATACATAGGTTGGTGCACCGAAGGTGGAACGACATTCCAGGTCCCAAACGCACATTATCAAGTTGAAAGCTCTTAGAATATTCTGGGTTTCCAATCTCATCAAAACCCTACAAATAAAATTCAAGTTTTCAAATTTGGTCAGCTCTCGGTCACCTGTCGGCTAGCCGAGGTAAGGCATGTCGGTTAACTACTAGCTGATTGACGGCTGACCATCAGATACAAAAATCAGGAAAAAGTTGTATTCTGGAAATGGAACCGAAATGAGGTTCGGTCACCTCTCGATTAGCTGTCGGTTAGGTTAACCGACAGCTGACCGACAGATCTCCTAATGAAAAACATGATTCTGGATTTGCGACTGAATTGAGGTCGGTCACCTGTCGGCTAGCCGAACTGGCATTCGGTCGCCACTTCAGTTAACTGACACCTGACCGCTATTCTATGTGCAAATTCACTTCAGTTCAGATTTTTTGTTTCTCCTTCTTCAATCTTTTCCCCCATTCTTTCATATCAAAACCAAAGCTCTTTGCTTCAGTCAATTCCAGTCAACCATAACACTCCAATCCATTCCAATGTCCATTAGCAAACAACATTTTAAGATTCAACATAAGAGAAATACAAAATTTTCAAAACAAATCATATTTTCAATCTTGTGGAACAAATCCATAACCATGATTTTTCTCAACTATCATTGACCCAAAAATCCTACAGAAAATCACGTATGTTCTTAACATGAAACTTTATTAAATCAACAATACATTACCAAAGAAAGTAAATCAAATGAATAGCATTTCTTTCCACATCAAACTTAGCAAAAATAAAACCCATTTCAGCTGCATGCAATCCAAATCAATTTATTCACTCACCTGGTGCTCAAAAGGATGTTAAACACACTCCAATCACTCTCCTACAAAGCCAAACTCCAATCCTACACCAAAACCCATGGAAATCCAGCTCAAAATCCATAAAATTGGAAAACAAAAGAGTTCTCCAAGAAGCTCCTTGCATGCATGGTAAAAACTTTCCTAAGGGTCTAGAAAACCCATATATATAAGGAGGAGTCAAGACCTTACCTGCAAGCGTAAGAACAAGCAAGCAAAGCTTGAAGAAGACGGTGAGTTCTACTAGAATCTCTTGAAAAGGGTATCTTTGGAAAGCTTGGAAGATGAGGAAAATGGTGGTATGATTTGTTTCTCAAGTTAGGCTTGATTACATAGCATGCAAGATGAGAGAAGTTGAGAAGAAGAGAAAAGCTCTCTCTTGGGTTCAACTGTTGCAGAAAACGGAATGGAGAAGAAGGGTTCAACGTGAGTTGTTTATATATTGGGTTGAGTTGTGGGTCCCATTGGCCCCTAAGGCTTCAAGGGTTTAAAACCCCTATTTGTGTGTCCCGGATGAAGTCGACGAAGAAGAGAAAAGTGATCGTCGGAAAATCTAGTTGTCAAAAAGTATATTTTCCTCATGATTTTCAAACTTCGAAATTTATGCATAGATTGGGTGTGAAAAGATAGATTTGCGCCTTTTCTCGAAAAGCGCGATTTATGGGATTCAAACTCAAACGAGTCAAACATAAAAGTTGTTAGGATCAAAGTAACAAATCTAGAAAGGTCAAAATCAATATTTTTCGAAATCAAAATCAAACTCCCACATGAACACGCGTCACACGGGCCACCTGAGCCCGATCTAACCAAACTCAACGCTTTCAAAATTCCCCAAAGCTGTAAAAATCTAATCAAACTCACAAACATAGCCAAACAACCTCTAATCTTACTAGAAAAGGTAATCCGCAACTAAGACAACACTAAACACAGAAATTAGGGGTCGGGGTCTTATAGAGCATGTCGAAATAAGGGTGCATATGTAAGAAAGCCATACTAAAATGGTTTATATTTATTTCCTACTAATGTCTAATAATGTGAAAGCTATCTAGAAAGTGTCTAGAAAATGTGCATAAATTCAGGTTCAGTACACTACAAGTGCCCTCATCCAGAAACAACAAAAAAGAATGTCTTGATATAATAGAAACTCTTCTACATTAAATAAGTAGTTACATTTGGCTTAGGAATATATGGATATATGCCAGAAAAGTGAAAGCAATCTGGCAATGGAAATATATTAGTTTAGAGTTGCCAAAAAGGAGCTCTCGACATGAATTATTTTCCTTCATAACAATGCAATGGGGACAATCCATTTCCTAATACATATTTATGTGATGCCCATATCCTATTCTTCTCCTTCAATACAGAACATAATAGATGTATTCTACTAACGTCTTGTTTCCCCATGTCACCAGTTTGATACCTCTTGCCATTGTCAAATTCAACATGCATCAATGTGCAAGTTTGACAGGTTTATCTTAATTGAAAATGGAGAGAAATGGCCCAAATCCACAAACATAGTCTCAACACCTAAAAAAGCAGTTCATTTTATTCCATATAAACAATGTTGAAACAAAAGGAGGTTACTATTAAAAGAAAAAAATCTACCTGTAATGCAGAGTACCACTCCTCCTAATGACACCCACCCTTCAGTTCTGGTGCTTTGAAGGAACCTATATATGTAGAATGGGGAAAGTACACGGAATATGCTTGGATTCCCTTGAATATATTCTATACACCAATGCCACTAATGCATAGAAGCCATGCTGTGACAATGGGAGAAAACAAAAACACGACCCTGTGTGTGCCATGATGCTGAAGAGAGAAGGGACCCACAAAAACGACACATGAAATCACCACAACATGTTCTGTGAGAAAAAAAATTGTTAGACAAAAGAAATAAGAGAAGATTGAGGGAGGAAAAAAATGATTCAATGAGGTATAAGAAGTGGATTATGGCTGTGGATGAACTCACTTTCATTAAGTGCTGTAAATTTTACTCTTACACCAGAAACTGCTGAAAAAACTACAAAAGAAAATTCCCATAGTAAATATAATTTTACTCTAACCATTCAAAAAAATATAGATAATTTTACTCTACTCTGAAAGACAAAATATTAAACAAGAAAACTTTCATTTGGTCTTGTCGATGGGGCTTACTTGTTGAGACCCATTCTAATAGGACTCATGGCACACACAAGTCAAGTCAACATGAGAAACCCAACATTAATAAACAAGAAAGGATAGAGTAAAAATATTTTTTGCAAAACACTACCCCTAGAAAGTTTGTGTGAATGTGTGTGTGTGCGCGAGAGAGAGAGAGAGAGAGAGAGAGAGAGAGAGAGAGAGAAGAGCTTTCCTTACATTAATAAACAAGAAGAAGATAAGTTTTATTGAACTGTAATTAAAGAAAGTGTCATACTGTGGAACTTCTTTTTCTTACACACACTTGAGATGGTAGGGGTTAGCACCCCATCACTAATAGTCATATGGCATGAGGACTCAAGGATTGACACAAACTTGTATAGTTATGTAATCACACAATCAATGGGATTATACCGTGTACATACTGATAATAATAAATGAATAGTGAAAATAAATGAGCTAACATGTCACATGGTCAGACCAAGCCCAGTTTGGGTCCAACCCCACACAGCTTAGATGGCAAAATATCTGTCATTTTAGAGAAGCTTCCTATATATCATTTTTCTTTTTGCAACTTTGATTGGGGTATTACCTAAAACGACCTCCAGTATCGAAGATTCTCTAGTGTAGCCTTTTCTGTCTTTTTTACCATCACCATGGATGCACGTTGGGCAAGCGCAATAGTAATCCCCTACTCTGTTTTTGCATGTTGTTATAGCTTCACATAGATTTTTATCCTTCTCTTTACATTCATCAATATCTGCATACCCAACATAAGTAGGAACATGTTATGGTGCAGCTCAACCATAATGCGAATTAAGAGAAAGTTAATGAAACCAGTTTATACCAAAAAAATTGCTATAAGAAGCTTAGTACTGTAAAGTACTGTAACACACTCATGATATGAGGTTGGTAACAACAACTCTATACATGAAATCCTGCTTGAAATTCGAATCCCTGATACCAATGATATGAAAAAAATTTCATTAGAGGTTGCTAAATGTCTAATCAAAGATAGTGGTTTATCATTATCATAGTTGAGAAATTTGGAGCCTACTTAAAACATTATACTCTTAAGTTCTATGAACAAAAGATCTTATCTACGTGACTAATCAAAAGAAACGTCATAAGTCTCAACCACCCCCACCCCATATAAAAGTAAATAAAGCAGAAGTCGACCTTTGCATCCTTGGTAAAGATAAAGGTTTCCTTCCTAACCCTTTGAGCAACTGCACCCATACCCATGACCATTAGTTGAATTATAGAAGTTGTTATGCTCACTGCGACAAGCATATACAACAATCTTGTTTGTTTTAGCCTTTTCGCATGTCTGTCTCTCTACCACCCAGTCGACCACCACTTGCATGTCTTTGCTTCTGTTACAGAAATTGGTTCCTTAAAGATCTGATGTGGAGAGTTTGAATTGCTTTTGGTCCACAAGGAATGTGTATGTTGAAGTACTGTTCTAAGGGAATCCCAGCGCCGGGTATAGCCCTTGATACTCTTGAGGCCATCAGGGATGGAGAACTAGCAGGAACCCGAGCCAAAGCAAACCCCTTCAGCAATACTGGCACTTTCTCCACCTCTGCAGTAAGAAAGACATAATGTGATCCAATAATGTCCGTCCTCCTTCGATCCCTCCAAAACACCTTAGAAGTCGCAACCTATGGCCATGAACTTATTGCAGTGCTTGATAATGTATATGGGTCGTCACCCAAGCTGATATTAGGCGGCCCTTCGCCATTGCCAGGACACCCTCCTATGGAAGATATGATGCTTATGTGTCACAGCACTGATATGTTTAGAATCTCTACGTCATGGCCCACCGGACCTAAAATGGCTTTGTAAGGTGTGGTGAAATTTCCCATGCAATTTATCCAAAACTTTTTGTTTCTGAAACATTTGGGATCTCCAATGCCAAATGGGTAAGAGATGGAAACATCTCCACATTTTTCTTGGCATGTTTCTGCTGCTATTGCTACTAGAAACTAGAATACTAGAAGCAATAAATGCAAAGCCATCTCTCACTCTCGCTTCAAAACATGGAAGATGTAATGCATTTCTCCCTCTATAAATAAATATAGAGGAAGGGTAGACTTGGAACTATACAAAACATTGTACTGAGCTGGATCTAGAAAAATAATTTCTTTATGTCCAGCCTATGACAGTCCATGTGCTACATCCTCATTCACTGGAAATCACTATTCCCCTATTTCGCCGAAACAAGGGATTCGGACTCCAAGTATAAGTTTTCTTTTATTTGGATCAACTTTAATTCTGGTATGTCATACAATGAAACCCAAATTTTTTTCTAAAGTAACTTTAAATGCGCATTTAATTCGGTTCATTCTGTATTGATTTTTACACAAACATTCTAAAACTTCTTTTAAATCAATAGCGTGTTGAGGTTTGTCTCTTGAATCAAGACTTAGATCATCGACGTAACATTTCATATTTTTACATAAGAAGTCTTAGAATATTTGAGACACAGCTCGTTGATATGTGGCTCCCGCATTTTTTAAAGCCAAATGGCATGATTGTGTCACAGAAATTGCCTTTGGGGGTTCAACATGAAGTGAGTTCCTAATCTTTTGGGGCCATTTTAATTTGATTGTAACGTGAGAACACATCCATGAAGGATAAGGCTTTGAAGCTAGTTGCGACATCTACCATAAGTTCAGTGATGTGGAGAGGAAATTCATCCTTTGGACAATCAGCATTTAACTCACGAAATTCTATACAAACATGAATTTGTCCATTTTTCTTTTCGATTAGGACAATATTGGCTATCCATGTGGGATATTTTACTTCGCTATAAAAATTGGTTACCTGAAGTTTGTCATTTTCTAATTCAATTTAACAGAAAGGACCGGATTAATATGACGATGTGCTTGTTTAACTAGTCATTTAGAAGGATCTACTGCTAATTTAGGGGTTGCTACTTTTGGCTTTGGTCCTGACATTTCTTTATAGCATCAATCAACTCATCTTTGTACTCAGACAAGTAGTCAATATACTCTTTCATTTCATCATTGGACAATGACTTGCTTACCTAAAGGGCACGTTTGGCACTTACCTAGTAGGGTACAATTAAGTATACCTACACACTTTGTGGGAAAGTCCTTGACATTCGATAAAGTGGTCTGACGTCCCAAGTCTACCATACCTCATTTGGAATGCCCGGTATTGATTTCCATCTCCGCTTTACTTTCTCACGTTTCACGAGGATTCCATCGCCTCTTAGCATGCCCAAAGAAGAAAAGTCAAAAGACACTTCGTTCAATCAAGAGTACACCTATTAAATAAGTACGCTATGTATAGAATGACGTGACCATTTTGTAGCGGAAAAAATGTGAGACAGTTAATATCGGGCACCACTCTCTTTGCAAGGGCAAGAGATTAGGTGGGCCCTCAATTCCGTTCCATAATGGGGTAGCCGCCATTGACATACGCCTATGGGGCGCCCCCAGCTGTAATGTTGTCCCACCGACTATCCGTCTTCTTTGTCCACACGGATTAAAGCTTACCCTACCCTACTAATATGCACATGGCTCAACACAACACATTCCATCTCCCTATGACTCGGTTCCCGTCAAGGCATTAATTCTACAACCGGCAGTCATCAAAATACCTAACTAGAACCCCATCCTCATCAGTCGCAACGGCAAGGTAAGGACGACAAGTACTCCTGCAAGAACTTCCCGTAGGTGTCTATCAAGCATCCAGGTAAAAACAATTGCAATCCCCGATGACAGGTACCGCCCCTGTTCTCTCCTTCTAGGAACATCTTGTTGTTTCTGCTTCGTGAGATATTAATCTCTGTCGAATATATCAACTAATTCAACGCCAATCTCCTACCCATTCTCCTAGAGGATTTTGAAGGCAATAGGGTTTCCATTGTTTTCACACCATTGGTTGCGGTCTGTTGTTTCATTATCCCCTCTTAGCCCCTTCTTCCACCACATGGCAAGGTTACTGTTTGGATTCCAGTTAAATTACTGACCCATGGAATTTGGGGGTTTTAGAAAAGGCAACACTGACAAGTTGTGCTTTAACCCATGGAAGTGAAACAGGACTTGTGCCAGGCGTCACTGCGTGGTTGTGGGATTCATGTTTTCACTACGTAAACCAAAATTGGAACCTTGACATTGCAGTTAATCCATGTAGATTAGGCGACTCAAATTTAAGGTCATATGAAGCTTAGCATACCAGGATCCTGGGTTCATTTTTATATCAGTCACGTGGTTAATGCAACAATAGCCAATTGCCCCCTGTATGTGTTGACAAGAGTCGTTCGCCACCCAGGCAGAAAGAGCATGGAAGTCACAATTACTCATATCGAATCAATAGATTAACAGTCTAGACATACCAATCCTTTTCTTTCATTATTCTACACACATAACCACAGCAACCTCTATTGGGTTACTCTATTGCCCCCTGCATGTACAGTTTGCAACAAATCATGAAGTCCGCAACAGCCCCCCCTGAGCCGCTATTATATGTAGAGTATAACCACATTTCCTCGCAAATATTGCACGGACAGGTAAGCACTTTATGTTTTGCAAACTAGGTTTCAGGCAGAGATAGCTCAATTTACTCTCTCGTTGTACTGTAGCAAACATTACTCTTCCCATGCGGGAGGTCAGAGCCCTACGCTTCATACCTTTCGATCTGAATACCGACTCTTGGAAGCTCACACCAAAGATGAGGGAATACATAGAGAAGACCGGACTGCAACATTTGGCCGAAATGAAGAAGAGCAGGATTGACCAAAGCCTCATCAATGCACTGATAGAACGATAGTGACCAGAGACCAATACTTTACATTTCGTCTGCGGAGAGACGACAATAACTCTGGATGACATCTCGTACCTCTATGGCCTAACAATAGACAGGAAAACGGTAACGGGGTTCTGTTTGGTCCGACAAAAGAAAGGTTTCAGATACATGTAGCAGACTACTCGGCGTTAAGGTAGAAAAGGCCGCATATTTGAGGCATGGCCAACTAAGTCTAAATTGGATTCTGAGTAACTTCAGTATTCTGCCCGAGACAATTGCTACTTATGATGAGATCCGATACGCACGCGCATACTGCTTCTTCCTAGTGGCCTCACAGATATGTACTAACAATTCAGGTGCACGCGGCCATGCTTACCTACTGGAACTATTCGAAGAGTTTGAGAGATATGTACTAACAATTCAGGTGTCTAGCTTGTGTCTACTGTTGTATGACCAGGGCAACGCAATTAAAGGACCGTCTGAGGACTACCACTGGTCCTTTGCAATTACTACAGGTATTGGAATTAAACTTGCTCTGTTATACACTAGGTATGGCTATACTGTCATCGTCATTAACCGATCAGTGCTTTTCAGATTTTGGCTTATTCGCATACGGCAGTGGGACACAGCCTAAGCGCAAAATTCGGTGAAGCCTGTTTTGAATTTCCTTTATTTAAAATGTGTTAAAGCATTTTGAAGGATCACTAATTCTCGAGCACCATTCCAGAAAGACGGAAAGAACTTTGCTCCAACGGAACTGATCAGGTATAGTTCGAATTCTCCAATCTGTATCAAACATCATCACTCACATGCTGCACCGTCGTTCACTTCAATCATTGTAATAGATTGAGTGGCAACCGTACCAGAAGTCTACTCAGCAGCTGGGTGCTATTGTCAATCATCGGGATAGGAAGATCTTCCGCGCAACAGCTCCTCTGATATACTACTGGATAATCGAACGACACAATGTCGACAGGGTGTATAGGTAGTTTGGGCTTATTCAACAGGTGCCGCCTCCTTTTCATCGCTGACAAAGGTTGGATGAGCATGCATCAACTAATGCTGTTGATTACGGTTCAAGAAATCAGATATTTGTGGATGCTTAGGATCACTAAGTAACGGCTGTTATAGGAGGGATGGCGGCAGAAATAAGTAACAGTGAGCACGAAGAAAATTGTTCAAATAGAAGGATTGATTGGGCACTGAAAAAGGTAAACAATGATTTCAAATGACCTTGTTATTCGAGAATTCTGTATTCAAAACAAGTTTAGTCCGGTGGCCTCAATTTGTTATATATATCTATGTCTAGGTTGATCGCTTTCTCTTGTGGCAAGTTGGATCCATTGCATCCATCACCCCATGTCATGGTTCTGACATCCTCTACCATTTCACAAAGATGATTGGGCGCAAGACACAGGATTTTAGGGGGGCGATCACGTCACTGGAGGCATTGGAGGAATTTGATCTAGAATGATGCATAAACAATGACAACAGAAGCTCCACCACGCGGGTCAGTGAAAATAGTCCAGTAGACTCAATCCCCCATCTTCGTGCAATTGCTTACATTTCTCGTTTGACCCTCTACCAGCTGTTATTTGTCTTATTGCACAGGATAGCACCAGAACACGGTCAGTCGAGGGACCTATTGAATACACATCTTCGAGAAAATCCGAGAGACAACAAGATGTAGACAGCATAACAGTCCCATCGAGGAAGACGACACTCGGCAGTGCACGTAGTCCTATTTTGAGTTCAAAGCGCAAACACAAATCGCATGTTGACCTCGCTGCCCACGGACCTGTGCAAATCGCGTGTGAACGAATTCCACCTCTTGTTTCTCCATACCAGGCTGATTTGAGGAAAGGGGAACCTTTGCCCAATCCAGAGTGCATACTGTCAACCGATGAGCTAACACTACTAGAGAACTTCTGGGAGAAGTTCCACACCAGGTGGGACTATCTATTGTGTTCCATAATACAGTGTTGTAATCCTGCAAGTAATACCAATCTTTAGTAGGGCTAATGTTTCATTTCTATTACAGACCCAACGCATTAAGTGCTCCATGCAGTTACATCACTACCAAAGAACTGCACCAGATTTTGGGAATGCATTGGATCAGTACGACGGTAAGTTCGTAAAACCTTTCCAATCATCTGCATAATAATATCGAGCCTGCTGGAAAAATTATGCAACAAACTGATACTGAATAGTAATAAAAAAAAACCACAGATCATGGACCATTGGTTGGCAATTAGCCCCGGACGGCTAGAGGGCACGTACATTTTTCCAAGCACTCTAGCGGTAAGCAACTACAAGGATGACATTTTTATACAATCCTTTTTAGGCCACATTGCGGTTTTTATATTCTGCAATCTAACAAAATTTCTCATGTACGACTATCATGCCAGAGCTAGCGAGACAGGGGATGGGCTGAAGCCTGCGCCGAAGCATTTGGGATATGCCACTCTAGACGCATGGTGGATTTTCAAACATTGATTTTGCCCTGTTTGGTACCTGTTACATTTCTTCCTTTTAGTGGCATACCCAAATGACTGGAGATAGGAGTATTAAAACACAATGGGGTGGAGGAAGAGGCATTGGGAGTACGCAAGCCAATTTGTAAGATCCCATGTTCAAAACAGTGGTTTTTCTTCGTATATATGAAGGATTAATCAATTGTTAATGTATTAACTATTGCAGAAGGGATTTGTCTATACCAAGTTCGAGGCAGGAGGGTGGCATGGGCCAGAAAAATGAGAGATGCAGTGTGCTGCTAATTGTCCACGGCAGGGTAATAGGTTAGTTAAATAGTGAGCCTATAGCTCATGAGAGACTGTCATTAATTTCCAATCATGCCACTCAATTGTAGCACTTTGGGATCTATTTACAAATTGTGAGGCGTCACATGCGTAGGCTAACAGTTTACCTCTCACAGCAATGATTGCGTGGTCTTTGTCATGGCCATCTCATATTACTGGGCTGGGGGGGGGGGGGGGGGTGCGCGCTAACGTTCTCACAGGAGGACATGTGGTACTTCCAGTGGAAGATGGCTCATGACATGTACGAGGAGCAGCTAATGTCGCATGAGGCGCTCGCAGGTAGCTTGAAGAGTTCAGAGATTTCATGAGTAGTGTGGGACTCATGCCGGTTTAGTACCATATACCCTATTTGTTGACAGACAAGTCTGACCGACCACAATTTTTGGTGGAATAAGTTCTGTGTTTGCGTCCCTCAAAATGTATTGGTTGATCGCTAGGCTCCTCTTTTTCTGAAAACCATATATGTTAATCTATGTTGGTAGGAATTTATGAATGTCGGAATTGCCGTTGTACATGTACGTTGGAATTGATGTTGGTTGATCCCCTCAGTTTGGATTAATTAGCTGCTGTGATACAGCGTAGGCAATGTGCCTAGTTTGGAGACGTTTGTAAGTTCTGTACCTGTGGCGCTAGTTACATGCCAAACCACTGATTCAATTAACTCATATTCCTTTTTCTGTATGGCTATAAGTATTAGACTGTTTATCATTCTAGCAGGATTTAGTTATTGAATATTGGTAATTATTTGAATGGATGGTGTGGGTAACTAGTGGATTCGAAATAAACACTCCTGGCTCTACAGTCCCAACAAGTGGGCTTCATGTTAATAGAAAAAACATTTTTAAGATCCATATCCGAAAACCAAAAGCAGGGTCCCCCCTATATATAGGGATGGAGACTTTCATTCCCATTTACATGTACTACGCCTATCTATACATAGGAGTGGTGACTGACAATAGCAACTAACATTTAATACATGGCTAATCCAACACAGATAGGAACAACAGTAAACAGCAAAACATAAAAAATCATTTGCAAATACATATGCTGTGCAGCCACCAACTTGTTCTTCTCCTTTTTTTCTTCCATAGCCAATTGAACAAGTCGATTTTGCGTTTGAATTTCTCGCATCAAGTCTTCGACATTGGATGATAGCTTATGCATATCAATACGAGTGTCGACTTTATCGCATGCCACTGCAACCGACGTTGAACTGTGCTCTACTGAGGCTCTATCTTTCAATAAAAAAGCACCGCATCCATATCCTTCCTACAAATCAATTTCAACAAACAATAGTTTTAGAGATTATACTTGTTAGTGTTTTTATCTTGTCCGATGGTACGCAATACATAATAGTGCAAAACACACTTACGGTCCATCTTGGACATCCCCAAAACTTCCTATTTGGATTGGATTTAATATGTGATGTGAATAATCTCATTGTGCCGTTTCCACAACGACACTTGGGTACTACTCCAGCACTCAAGGAAGCGGACCGTGACATTCTGCAATCAAATATTACAAAATAATGTAGAAACTGTTCAAGAATACATTAAATATCAGAAAAGGCCCCAAAACAGGGTGAAAGGTTAAAATAGATTTCATACTAGTGTGAAGAAGAAGAGAAGGGACATAAATAAACAGTTTGCAAGTTGGTACTGTGACCAACAACTACCCGCTATGTGTAACTTTCCCGTGACAGAAGTTGTGCAGGATGGAAATTCAATCCGGACTTGTAGTGTGGGTCCTTTGACCGCATGCGTATTCACAATTTAGATGCTGTATATTTCAAGGGAGAACACAACATGGTAATTGAAAAGGGTGATATGTGCTTGGAGAATGTGGCAAACGAGAGTATCAAAGAGAAAGGAACGTGCAGGGCACTTACATGTGTTGCCGTGGATGTGCAAAAGAAGGGGCACGGTGTGGAAGAATAGGCACCATGTGTTATGAAGCTTCAGGTTCACACAACGCTTCCTATTTGTACCCGAACTGTTGCGATTAGTATCATGGGCGGGAAACCAACACTTTCAAATGCATGTGCTAGTCAGTCAGCTGTACGATGAGGGAAAAGAAAAAGGCAAACAGTAGGGCCCACTGTCATGCACCGCATCTCAGATAAATGTTATCTGACAGTGTCTTAGAAAAAATATAGGAAAACTGGAGCCACAGCATAACTTTGCACAATAATGATACAGCCATTCGTTTCCATTTGCTTCTCAATTCAACTTAGCACAACGAACACACCCCTCTTCTATGACAACTTGTAGCAACACTGTGAGTCTTAATGCCCTACCAAGATGGGCAGAACAAAGTCGTCATGTCTCCTGTGGGTTGGCTTCCACGTCAGTACAATTGCTCAAGACGACAACGTCCATTTCCCTGTTAGTAGAAAATGGGATCAGAAAGCTAACTCTTTGTATCAATTAAAATGTAATTCAACCAAACCTGTTGTCCCAAGGTAGAACCAGAGTAGGTGCCGTCAATGTCTACACTCCGGCACATCATCCCATTGCCTGTAGAACGATGAAGAAATAGAGAAATTTCACATAGCATTTACTGCAATTGTACACACACCATCCAAATAAAAGGGGTGTACACTATTGCAAAGGCCAGGCATATAGCATAATTAATATTACAAAAACCATAGCATTAGATGCAAGTTGTGGAACTGGCTCATACTGCCATCTACCATACAAAACCGTCAATAGAGTTATAGGAAACGACATGCAAGTGTCTTCAGAAAATGTGTGCGAAAGTGCAGTGCAGGAGTCATAACTAAGTCCCTATCAATACAAAGCAGTTCGAAATTAAAAAGTGCAGTTAAACATCTCCATCAAGTTTGACAATACAACGATAGTAGTGGCATGTTGGAAGCCGGTGTCCAACCCAACAATTTTCAGAGGCCGGTTTCCTTGTGCATGCGCTCTAGGCAGCGAAAAATCCAGGCCAACTTGTCCTTCAAATGGAGAAAGGCAGTCGAACTACCAGCACTATTGTTCAACCATTCATGCGCTATGTCTAGATCAGCAGGGGAAAGTTCCGTGATTTTATCCAATTTGGCTGCAACAATCTCTGACGGGCGCTCAGAAGGCTCTAACATCTTGCGAGCGACCTCCTCGATTGTGGAGCTGATAACCCCGGATGCTTCCTTAACAGTGATGAATTAGATCATATCGACACCCTTCCTATTGAGTTTTCTCGAGCCTGTAGAACCATCCCCACCACCCGTGCTCGTGCCCATTTCCTCCATCACTTGGTCGGAGAAAATTCTTGCATTTCCAGACATTGCATGTGTGTTGGTTCATGATTGGGAGTCGTTCACTGGCACGGGGTTCTGTGATGACCTCGCAAAGTGACCAGTTGCAACATCACTCCCAAAGACAAGCGAAAGCTTGTCGTAGCCAATAGTCCTTGAACGCCACAAGTGTGTGTCGGGGTGTCCCTACATTGTTTAACAATCATGACAATAAGCACAAATTTATAATAATATTACACATATAGAAACATTTTAGGTCACCCTACCAAAATCCAATCTCTCCATACTGCATCACTAGCGATGATGCGCTTCGTCAGATTATCGAATCCAAAGCCGGATGCATTTAACAACTCCGTGCACACATCATACTGTTTTTTTAGATTCTTAGAGCGATTTCGGATGGTGCTCTCTGTTAAGATCCTACTAGACTTATTAACTACGTCATCGCTTTCATAATTGCAACATAAGCCTCATCCTTGAAGCCCTTGTCTCCTTTTCTTCCCACTGCTACCTGCTCGAGCATTAGCTCCAGCAGCAGTTCATCCATCTCTGCGTTGCAGTGGCTTTGGAGGGGCTATGTAGATAAAAGTCAGTAGTGAACAAATACATGTCAAAAACCACTAACATGTCACAGTAACAACGAATGGAAAGTATAAAACGAGGCAACAAATTGACTAGACAAAATAGAGTAGGGCCATCTGATGTTAGATGTCAAAACATAGAGCACATTGTATATTAGTAACGACCATAAATAGACATAATGCAGTAATTTTGATAGGCCACTGTATGTGTTGACAAAGTGCTGCAACAGCGTAATGCAATAATAATGATATACATAAACATGTCAAAACCAACAATGTTCAAATTTCAGTCTTGAACTGATTTGTGCATACGAGCAAACTGATAATCTTGCCACACTTTGTAAGCAAAATTATCCCGGAATGCGTGCCACTCATCCCTCTCTCGTTGGGTATACGTCCTGAATACGTTCGCAAGATCAACCTCGCCGGCTGGCTCATCGGTAATGACAGTATCACCAGTCTCAGATGCCTCCATGTCATCCCCATCAGGTGATAATCCCTGATTCTGATCAAGGATGAAATTATGCAATGTGCAGCAGACGTGCACTATTGAAACCTGATGTTTGAATTCAAACTGGGGGGCTGTCCATAAAATACCGAAGCGCCCTTTTAGCAAACCGAATGCCCTTTCGATGACATTCCTAGCCTGTGAATGACGTTTGTTGAACAATTCTTTTTCATTCTCTGGTGTCCGCCCGCGGTGATCCTTCAAATGATACTGGACTCCACGATATGGCGCTAGGAACCCCGGAGCATTTGCATAGCTAACATCCACTAGATAGTAGCCGCCTATTCCAAACGAGAGGATAATGAGTGGTTACATTCTGGTAATATGGTTTCTTTGCCCACTCAGTCATAGAGAAACTAATAGATATCAACATAATTACCTGGTGGCATAACCAATGGATCAGGCCTTGATAGTGCGTTGTGGAGGATTCGTGCGTCTGTTGCAGATCCCTTCCAATCAGGCAACATATATTGAAACTTTCAGTCGAAACAGCATGCTGCCAAAACGTTCTGGGACAACGTTCCCTTCCTATTTCGGTATGAAGGCTATGAATGTAATGGTAAGAATGCAGGGATGTGTGTGCCATTGATAGCGCCAATGCAATCCTGTTTGCCAAGTTGCAAATAGTGAGACTGATCAAAATCCAGGCCAAGCAATTACAGTACAAGATCGTTTAATACGACAAAGAGCCTTCAAATTAGAATAACAACTTTGTACCTCTAAATGGGCATGTCCTCTTGGCGTATGGTCTCCTGATTGACGGATGAAATTTGGAGACAATGTTAGAATGGCGTTTAGGACTCCATGGAAGTGTTTGCTTACTGTTTCACCCGACCTCATAAACCTCGAGGTGATCGTTTTGTTTTTCACTGCATGTGCGAGAATGTGCAAGCACGCAGCCACTTCTTCCTCAACGGTCACCTAACGACTATCTTGGAGCACCCCCCTGACTCTTAGAAGCTCACAGAGGTAATCAAAGCTTGCTTTATTCAATCTTAGCTGGCTAATGCATTCCTCATCTCTCCCCATTGTTAGTGTAGACAGATAATGTGCTCTTCCAGCACTCCTCACTTTCCAGCTTTCCCTTTTTTTATGGAAGTTGAAGATTATTGTAGCCGCGCCGCAACTTGCATTTGCCAGGCTGCAAGTGCAGCCCACAGGACTACCAACACGGCCTTCCTTTTCTTATTCCATGCTTCTCTCCTTTTCTTATTCGAACTGTTAGCAAACGTTCGTGCACCCTCCATTTATCGTACCCTTTGAATGAAGTTTGACGATAATAACTAGAATTAAATTATTTTTCAAAGAGCTTGTGACATAGAGAGAGGTTAGTTGGTAATTGGTATGAATGGAGGAAGTAAAAAAACTAGTGGCTAGTCTAGTTGATCAATACAAATCATATGGTTGAAACTAGCCCGATGGACTCAACGACGGTATCAACTGTTGTATCGTGCGTTGAAGAGTTAAATAACAGATCCCCATTTGTTGCAGACCTCTGCACCAAATCGATTACAGCTCTACTGACAGATTCTCACATCAATACCAGGTGCTACAGGACCAGACTCCCTTTCTTATTGCCTCCTTGATTCGATTACTGTATCAGAGAGAGAGAGAGTGCGATTTGAAGGAGTAAGTGGTTCCTCGCTGAGTCAAGACCTATTTTTTCACTTCATTTCACATCAAATCACCACCAGCTCCCTTGAATGGACGAGACGAAGAGGGTTATCTAATTACTGCTAGGTAAATCTCAATCGTAGATCTACTTTTATGCAAAGGCTTCAGATGTGTAGAAAGTCAAGGCACCGACTGAGTTTAGCGACAGGGAAGGAAGTACCTCCGATTTTCACGAGGTATGGCAGCACAGATCTCTGGTTCGCCGGGTATTGAATATTCATTATTGGTATGCAATAAAACCCAACCGAATGTGTTGATGAAGAGAACACACCTCCACCCCCATTGAGTTAAGGCCAGCCTTCTTTCTGGTCGACGATGGGAAAGTTGCCCTCAACAAATCTTCGGCTGAAAGATCTTCTCCACAGTGACATCGACTTGATGGGGATGAGGTCACTGGAGAGTAAAGTAGCACCTGGCAAATCCAATATTTTAACTTTGATGTAAAACCACATGGCAACTCCAATAAGACAACTTCGCTGTAAAGTTGCTTTACCTTGGCAGCACCAATGGTAGTACCCCCCACTTTGGCAAGCAAACGCGTTAAAGTGGATTTGCGGACCGTTGGACCCTGCGGTTACTTGACTTGACTATAGTAGTTTATTTACCAAACTAGCCCTAAGTGATTTTTCGTTCTTCTGAAGAACCTAAATTAATTTATACAAGTTCATCAACTGTTGCCTCCCCCCGAGGACAGATGGTGGTGCTTCTGCAGGTTCATTGACCGACTCTTCATCTTCTATCCCAGCATCTTGATCTTCGCATGAATTTATTGAATAAATGATCAGTCCCAATGGTCAATTGTGTGATGCTCATGTTCGTGTCCTTTTTTTTCCGATAACAACTACAACAATAGTTGAATGCAAAACATGTGACATGTATGTTAGACGCTTTGTCTGTGATCATCTACTTAGTACATAATGTAGAAACTAGTAAATATGCCTTGGAGAGATGTTGGGTGGGGGTGGGGGTGGGGTTCTAAGATTTTACGGGAGCCCATCAGTCTGGCCAATGAAAGGCGAACATTTCCAAATAGGGCAGGCATTAACAACCATATTAGCATGACTCCAAAATGGGCTCATATCAAATTGTATCCATGTGTATTAGTGCACATCAACAATGGCTATTAATGTATTGGTGATATAGCTATTAGTGTGAATCAAATATCATTTTAATATTGTTTTCACTTTTAAAGATGAAAAAAAATAATAACGTAGAGCAGACACTTCATAATGACCTCAAAGGGCCTCCCACCATTTTTTTTCATTTTTCTTCTTTGTGACAAATCCTCTTATTTCATAATATCACATAATGTCAAGTTATTTGGTGACATTGAGGAAAGCCCTTTTTTTTTTTCCATGACATTTGTATGTAGTAATACCGTGATATCATAGAATGGAGGCCCTCGGTTACCGTCACGACAATTTAATTTTTTTCCATAATATTCTCTTTTTCCAAATACCAACACCTCCTTTCGGGAGCATAAAAAAAATCTCAAATGGCCCATTTGTTTGAATGGAATGAAATACATTGGAATTTATGCTCATATGAGCTCTGTTAAAATGTTTTTTTTTTTTTTTTTTATAATTTTTTTAATGGCATCCTTGGCTGGCTTCGGGTACCAAGTGGGGTGCAAGAGAGCCTATACAAGTAGGGTTGCAAATGGGACGGTTTCGGATTGAAACCATAGTGGATTCGAATCTGGACCCGTTTTCAAATAACGGTTCCAGTTATAGATCCGATATTTACTCAGAACCTGTTTTGTTTGTTTTAGATCTGGTTCAGATAAGAAAACCCAAATCCGATTTCGGAATCGGGTCCACCTAGAGGACTGGAATCTAGTTCCAAAATTGATTATAATTTTTCTTTATTCTTTATATTATTTTAAAATAACCATATCATTCAACTTATAACAGTGCATCAAGTCTATTACCTCCAATATTATATATAAAAGTATTAAAAAAATTAATTTTAAGATATAATTTATAATATCAAAAATTCATATGCTGGTTCCAGAGTACACAAATCAGAACCAAATGGATCCGGAACCGAATCTACTTCTTTTGGGGTCAAAATTTTTCGAGAGAATGGGATATCCATTTGCAACCCTGCACACGAGTGAAAGAAAGGCCCACACAACCACACGAGTGGAAAGAGAAGCCCTGTTGCAGAGGTGAACGGCTAAAGATTGAGGCGACATCATGAAATGCCTTCATCAGCATCCAGTCTTGATCCCACGATGACTGTAGGCCTACAGCTTACAAGGGCTGGACTGCAGCACAAGCAGTGGAATGCTTCCCCCGTTATGGCAAGCCGCTTTCTCTACTGCTGCGTCGTCCGAAGATCATCCTTTTCTTCTCTTTGTCTCCGATTCTCATCTCAATCATCTTCGTCTTTCAGGTAATTCCGACCTATGTCTTGTTTTCTCCCTTTTCTCTACTCATTTCTCTCTTCTTTCCCCTCTCAAATTCACTCGCTTTTGTCCCTTTTTTCTCTTCTCTTCCAACCCACCAGGTCAAGTTCCCACCTTTCGCTGATTTTTCCTCCTTTTCAGCATTTGGGGCCTCATAATCCATGGAAAGATTCGTGGGGTTTCAGGCGTTTGAGCAATGGGACTGTGAATCTTGTTCTCTCTCAAGGAAAACCAAAGTTCGAGACGCACGAGATCGAACCTTCGAAGAAAGCGAAGTGGAAGACGAAGAAGCGGTTTAAGATGCAGAAGAAGAGGGAGAAGCAGAAGAGGAAATCCGCGAATAAGAGGGACCCACGCTGCCTTGGGGTGAAGGGGAAGAAGAAGAAGCAGAAGTTCCCCAATGCGGAGGCTCGAATCAAGTATAAGATCGAAAAGGTTTGTGGAAATTTCTCCATTTGAATTGGGTTTCTCTGTTTGTTAATGTGATTTGACATTTGGGTTAGTATTTGGAGAAATGGGTTTGTTGGGATTTTTCATTTTCTATCATCATGCTTCATCAATTTCAAAATTGGGATATTGCCTTTTGGATTTTCTTTTCTTCTAATACTTCACTAATTTGGAATATTAGTGTGTTAGAAACTGCTAGTTTGTGTCGTGATTAGCTGATTTTATAAATTGTTTTTGTTAGAAATAGGCATCTTCTATTTTTACTATCATCAGTTGAAATGAGTTGGATTAATCATTGTCCACCAATGTACATAAGTCATATACTCATTCAGTATTTTTTGCAGTTTTCATTACTAATGTTAGTTGTGAAATGGCTTGTATTAACAACTTGTTTAATAAATTGTAGAACCTGAGAGAAACAAACATAGAATGTCATATTTGTTTATTTGAACAGAATCTCTTTCTAAAAGAAATAGAATGTCTAATTCCACCAAATTAAGTTTTTTCTCACAAGGTACTACGTTTATTTGTTATGGAATCGACCGTGGAATAGTCAAGCTCAATTTGAAAGGTGAGTCTCTAATGCGCTAGGGGAGAGAAACCAATCTTGTTCTAAAATACAAGATATACATGCTAAAGGATTGATGGCTATATCTATAATAAATTTCTGGAAATATTGTTTATCCTTCTTTTCCACTTGAATGAAAAACTAGCTGAACCATAAATCTTCATAAATCATAATTTTCCACTGGAAAGGGATGTCATAATCCTCTATCGGGAGTCTGGGTGGCTAGGTTCCTGCCCTAGTTGGAAAAAGGAGGCAGCAGCAAGTAGCACATTAAGAAAAAGGGTAGCTTTGGAGTCATTATCCATTACTCACAAAATCCTGGTCTCGATTTTAACTGGTTTTACCCTAAAAAAGAAATTGATAAACTTTCGCAATTAAAGGAGCTTGACCTAGTGAACTTGATGTGTTTAGGTTCTTAGTACCAAGAATCCCATTGAGTTGCTTGAGTTTCTGACTTTTTCTATTAATTTTTCCTGAATTGTAAAAATTTTATTTTAGGGAGAGAGAGAGAGAGAGAGAGAGAGAGAGAGAGAGAGAGAGAGAGAGAGGAACATTTATAGAATAAGAGATATATACTGACAATGAAATTCAGACCAGGCCACCCCCTGCTAAAAGAAAATATCTGCTTCTACATTAGCTGACTGGAGCACATAAACAAAGAAAGCCTGGAGATCCCAGGCCTGGTACATCACCTCTTCTACAACATCTGTCTCCTGCCAGGTGCCTTAATGCATCCTTTTCTATTATAATTGAGCTTTTCTTTGACTTGGTTGAACAATTAGAACGTAAACCTTTTGCAAGTTTAGTCTTAGTTTTTTAGCTTATATTATTTTGTAAAAGTCATACAGCTCCATTTAGGGTAATGAGGACATGCCAATGCAAGCTAATTGAATTATTAGTCAATTCTCAGATTTGTTCCCATTGCAGGCCAAAATTAAGGAAGCCTTACTGATAGAAAGGCTAAAGAGGTATGAAGTTCCCATGCTTCAAGGCCCAACAGTCGAACCAGAAAATCTGACGGGTGAGGAGCGCTTCTATATGAAAAAGATGGCTCAGAAACGGTCTAATTATGTACCTGTTGGCAGACGAGGCATCTTTGGAGGTGTCATTCTTAATATGCATTTGCACTGGAAAAAGCATGAAACTGTGAAGGTCATATGCAAGCCTTGTAAACCTGGTCAAGTGCATGAATATGCAAAAGAAATAGCAAGATTGAGTGGTGGGACACCTATTCAGATAATTGGGAATGATGCAATAATATTTTACAGGGGGAAGAATTATGTTCAGCCGGAAGTTATGTCGCCCGTAGACACACTATCCAAGAAGAAGGTACTTTCTGATCCTTACATATGCATCTTTTAAAATTTCAGAGTCATCTACTACTCTTTCAACTGTTGTTTTATTTTATTTTATTTTTAGCTATCTTTATGCATAAAATGATTTTTTGAGGATTAACATAGTACTCTATTTATAATACGAAGGAAAAGGAGAGCAACGGAGAGCCTATGGTCGAGATTGGCATCAAGCATTCAACAGCCAAACTGCTATACAAAACACCATCCTTACCTAGGGAGCCCACTGCTGGTTTTTTTTTTTTTTTTTTCCTTAAAACATGAGAGAATAACACCTTGCAGCCACAAAAAAATAGCTCTTGCCTAATGACTGATTCTCCATAGAGGGGAGACACAGATTTGGCCCAACTTATAGCACAAGTTGAGTCACCTTTGACAATTGAAGTGAAGAGGTTTAACTTGCATGACTTGCTTGCTCAAACCACAAGGGCAAGGATTTTAGCTTGATTGATGCTTATTGAAGAAGAGATTTTGACAGTCCAATCCAGTCATGGATCAATCCTCCAATCCTTCAATCCTCGTTGGCCAATACCAGCTCAAAGATTAAGATTACACCATCTGGACGAGGGAAGGAGACAAAGGAAGGGCCAACGCGGGCTGATGGCCTACATCTTTGATCACTAGAGTCCAGCATCTGTCCAAATTTTTTTACAGGTACGATGGCAAACTGGTCCGGTGCCAATGCCCAAGAGATTATTCTTAGGCTCACAACAGATATGATGTAGCTGATAGGCATCTATCTATTGACAAAGCACCGTTTCTCTCAAGTGACCATATGATAGCCCCAAAACATAGACTCCATAGAAATTTCCAGCAGGAGAAGCAAATTCAATATGCCAATATTCAAAGTGGAAGGCAATGTCACAACCTAGCACCTAAGAAGTCCCAAAAAAGGACTTTAACCAAACCTCTCTGACTGTATCGCAGTTGAGGAGCAAATGATTAACTGTCTCCGCATCTCTAACACAAAGGGACACCCATTGATAATAAACTTCTTCCTACTGCGAAGATAGTCTATAATCAAGATCCTATCGTGGATGGTGCCTCAGCTATGAGCAATGACTTATGAAGGAGCATGGATGGACCATATGCAAGACCAGATGCTCGTAGGACTTCCTCTGCCAGAAGGAACCAAGGAAAATAACCTTAATTCTGCCTTCACCTGACGCTTTCCACATTCTGCAGTCTTCTCCCAAATGAGGGGTATAAATTTCTTGCAGCATCTAGAAATTTGAGCACTTGATCAACTCTCATCTCTATTAGGTGTAGACAAAATAGAGGCAACCAAACCACCTCGAATCCTAGGCCCTGCAGATAATCCCCTACCTTGACAGCCACTCTAAAAGGGACAGGAAATCAGATAGCCTGAGGCTCCTTTCTCCAAAAATTTGTCCTTCTAGAAATGGATTTCATTCCCATCTCCAAACTTGAATTGGATGTTTAGGTCAAAAAAAATTTTGACCTTCCATTTCCTTCAACTTTGTATTTAGAGCATAGGATCCTCTTCCACAGACACCCAAGTTGTCAATGAGACAAGAAAGGTTTTCTTTGAAGGAGTTCCTTGCCATAGAAACTTTGTTTTTTTTTTAATGCTTCAATGCTCTTGGTAACCAAAGCGGGGCATCAGGAAAGAGACAAATAATTGACAGGTAGATTTGCAAGAAACTTCCACTCAGAAGTCTTCTCTCTATACGTTGCACCAACGAGCCCCGCAAATTTTTGCTTGTTCCTGCTTTCCGAAAATTCATACTGTAGCAGTCGAGAGTCATTGATTCTAATCCCTGTGTACTACTTTCTGAAAATTCATCTTCAATTTAGAGATTGCTTCAAAACACCTTGGCTAGAGTGAAGAGTCCCAAAGAATAATAATGCCTCCCGTTGAATTATTTGCATCCACAGCCACCCACAGAACTGAAGGATTTGACCACAATGAACGGACAACAGCATCCTCCATTATAGCTAGCTTTGTTTCTCGAAGGAGAACTAGGATACCTTGTTGCTTCTTATAATACCTGAAATAGCTGTTCCTTTTACTGCCTCTCCCAAACATCTGTGATAGGATCTTCAAGAAGAGCCAGTATTCTTTCCTCCCGTTCCATTGGGTTCTTTACTTTCTAGAAGCTGACCTACTGTAGAGCTGGATGGCCCCTAGTTGTAATTAATCAAGCACAACAGATTTTGTTACTCCCTTTTTCCTTTAGTTCTGCCCTTGGCCTCTCTGTAACACTTAAAAGCTAACAGTTCACTCAAGTCTGTCTCTTTTTCTCCAAATGAGAATCCATCTTTTCTATAAATAGCTTGAATCTTGGTGAAGATCCTTTCTTTTTCTCTACTTCAACACCTCTGTTCAGGTCAAGTTGCTAACCAATACACCCAAAATGCCTAGGCATTAAAGGTGCAGCAAACTAACTACTTGACGCATTAGAGGGGTAGCTGCTGCTGGGCTGGTGGCCAACATATTGTCCCTCACTTCGAAGCAACCAATGTCCTCTCTGCACTTTTGACTGAGACAGACCCACCCTCTGCAGTGATGATATCTCTGAAGGATTCGCCTGAACATGAGAGATGCCCTACTGTTCTGCAAGAATGGACCTGCTCCTGATGGCAGTGCAAGGTGCTGATGGGAATCACTTCCTGGAAACTTTGACGTCTGGGCAAGCATCTAGATGAGAGCCAGTTCTGGAAGTGCAATGGATAGAGATGTCCCAACCAAGAGCCCTCTTCTCCATGGCATGTGTAGGGAAAGCACTCCTTTACTTGACTCCAGGGGGTCCAACACAGCCTCTCCTTCGTGGCATGTACTTGGACCCTTTTATTCCAGGCAGTCCAACAAACATCTGTCGGGCCCATTAGGCCTATTCAGCCCAACTCCAAACAGGTTCATCTTCTGATCCACTACAAGAGGTCCAGCATTCCAAGTCCTGCAACATTAAAATTAAAAACTTTAGTCTTCCATGTACCTGTTACGTTGCTGTCCATTTGGCTTCTATAGATAATAGACCTGATTTTTCTGTACTTCTCCCTTGATATGGTGGAGCTCTGATAAGGTTTCTTCTCTGATCAGCTTACTTTGATTAGGTAGCTACTGAATACTGATCTTCTTCGTGCTCAAGGACCTCCTCATCAGCAGTTATAGTCAGGTCTTCATCTTCTGCTTGGCTTCTTTTGATGTGATAAGTTTTAACATTATTGCTGAGGAAGCTACTGAAAACTGATCATCATTGTTCTGATGGACCTCCTCAACAGCAGTGATAGTCTGTCTTTATCATCCTCCTTGGTTTACACCTATGTGATAAATTTAACGTAACGTCTGGATGGAGAAACTCAGATCAATACAAACTAGGCCTAGTCTCTTTTAGTGATAATGTTGCAGGACAGTCTTGAGTATTTGGATTCAACCAAACCACATCTCCTCTCTTCACTATATATGATGATCCACAAAAATCCCTTCTCGGTATCTTGTTCTGGTAAGTTTGAAAGTGTCTTCATGCCAAAGGTGGAATGCCTTGATGATGCAAGACAGACCCATGGTCCCATGGGTCGACCAGTCCTTTGGGCCCAGCCCACCTGCCAACTCATTTAGTTTTTGTTTTATTTTATTTCAAGATGTATTTTAGTTTATTTTAATGAATTATGATTTAATTTTAGATGTTTTAATCCTAGCAATCAATTTGTTTGGATGGTTCAAATTAGATTTAGGTTTACTTTTCTCCTATTTAAAGCATTGTAATGCCTCTTTTAAGCTTTAGACAAGATTATGTTAATGAACATCGAAGCTTTTGGGATCTTCCCAAAGAGTTCTCTCCAAGGTCTCTTCCTCACAAAGGAAGTTTGGCGTGAGGCCAAATTTTTAAGCAAAAGACACCCCCCCCCCCCCCCCCCCCCCCAAAAAAAAAAAAAAAAGCTACGTCTCCATCTTTGTCCTACCCACCCTGCATCTTGATCCGCCGTCCGTATCACTTGACCTCTCAAGTCCCATCCATGAACCAACTTGGATTTTGGGGGGTTTCCAAGTTCCCTTCCATTTCCATCTGCCTATCTAGAGCAAGGAAAGGGGACAGATGAATGTTCTTTGTTTCTGCAATAGCTTCATTTCTGTTTTCAGAAAGAAGGCAGTTCCTGCTCTCTAACTCTGCACTGCTATAGGCATTTTGCCCCAAACTCTGTAAATATTGTCCTCTATATACCCTGTGTCGACATAGCATTCTGCCAGATGATGCCCCTCCAGGGACCGATGTAATTCCAGCTTTAGTGACTCTGGGATTCTGCTACTAAATTTGATGATGGAGCAGTCTTCTCCCACACATTAGTCTTGGCGTGAAGCTGGATGGCCTCTGTTCCACTTTGCCATTTGGATGCTGAAACTGTCTTTTCCCCAGCCCTTCTGCTTTCTGGTCCATAAAGGGTGAGCTAAGCTCGGATTTTGTGGCTACCCCAGGGTGTCCCATCCTGCTGATTTCACAGCTTTGTGTGCCTTAAATTTATGCCATTCCTCATGAAAGAAAATCCCCTACCATTGCCTGTCTGAGGGTCCTTCAGGATAAAGCAGTCTTGGTTTGTGCGAGTCTACACTACATTGCCTGCACCTGTCTGGAGAAGCCTTCTGGCAGGTTGGAGAAGAAGAGTGTAAGCACCTTCGAGCTCAGTCTGGCTCTGGGTGCTTCCAACTTTGTGATACTTTCACACCGAAGGACATTGTTTCAGAGGAAAAATATACCATGTCCAACATGTCTATAGTAGAGCTTTATGATGTTTTTAAACTAATTTTATGCAATTCCATGGCCTTTTAGTTGTCTTCTTTACTAAGCTTATCGTATACTTGTATCTGAGACTGAGACATCATGTCTATGATTGCAACTCATTCCTGTTTCGAGGGTTGAATTCCTAATAAATATGGGGGTGGGATGCTTTTGCCCATATGTACTTGACTATGTTTCAGAGTTGACTTGAAATGCATTGGATATTTGATTGGGGAGGAAAGGCGGAAAAGCAAATGATGCTTGATGCTATTTCAGTTTTCACCCCTGATCTTGTTTTTCTTTTGTGCTAAAATATTCAATTGACCCTATTGTGGTACATCCAATTTCATGCTAACATATGCTGTAATATCTCTTGCTAATTTACTGACTCAGAATCTAGAAAGCAGAAGCATTCTATGAAAGGTGCTTAGAATTTCACAATGAATTGTTCTCTTGAGCTCTCATCAGAATAACATTTTAAGTATGTTAGGTCCTCCTTTCCTACCTTTCGTTTCGAGGCCTCTGCGCCTCTCCTTGTATGGTTCCCCCTCGTTTGGGTGGTGGCTGTTATTTTGGGGATCTTTCCCAGCTGCTTCTTAGTATAGCTCCTTTATACTGTAAAGCTTTTGATCAATACAAGTTGCCATTTCTAAAAAGAAAAAAAAAAAAAAACATTTTGCATGTTAGCCTCTTCACTGTTCAATGAACTGAAATATTCTTTTTTGATTTGGGAAAATTGTATTCTTCTTAACCATTAAAAAAATGTATTATTCATAGAATTAATAGAAGTATTGGAAATTCGGAGGTTTTCTTAGCTACTAAATGGCAAGGAACCTATCTTAGTCTTTTGGTGCTTTATAACACATGATTAAACATGGTTCAATAATTATGCATTTTACTTTTTTCTTGTGATTAGGCACTGGAAAAATCCAAATATGAGCAATCACTTGAGTCCGTTAGGCGTTTCATTGCCATATCTGAGAAGGAGTTAGAACTTTATTATCGCCATGTTGCACTTTACGGTGATCCAAATTCTAGAGATTCCAATTCGGCCTGCATTGACCAGAGAAAAAGCTCTATTGACCCTGGAAAATTGGAATTTGTGCAAGATGAAAACATTGATTCAACTGCCAATGGCTTCTCAACGGATATTTCCGAAACAGAAACTGATTCTGAGATCGAAGAGCTATCTAGATCTGAGGTTGATTCTGCTGGTGAAGAAGAAATATCGGAAAGCGAATTTGGCTCAGATAATGAGGAAAATGCCAGAGACATGTTGGAAATTGAAGATGGTACAGATGATGAAGAAAACACATCCAGTCTACTGTACACCTCTGCCTCAGTCTTGCATTCTTCCACCATGAATAGAAGTGGCTGCAGTGCTGCTACTGAACAATTACCATGTGACAGATTCAGAAATTCTTAATATCAATCTTTATTTAATCTGCTTCAGGTTCAAGATTGGAAGTAACTTCTCTCAGTGAAAAACAGGCAGTGCATGAAAGTAGATAGATTTGCTTTTACCTCTGCTATCATGCCTTTTTTTTGAATGATGCTGTCATGCATTTTTACCATATCTGTTTTCTTAAACGAGGTATTTATTTATCATTTGAAGTTTTTTTTGCAGTCCTTATGGATGAGGATCTGTTGAGTTACTTTTTCTTTTCTTTTCTTTTTTTCTTTTTTCTTTATAAAAAATTATATATGATTAAGTGGGCATTTGGCTGTTATCTGATGATTTTACTTTACATATTCTGTATTTAATGTCTTGGAAGTGCATTCTCCATGTATTTTTAACCTCCTCTATTTACCAAGACATCTCTTTCATCTTAATCGCTTTCTACATGGTCAGGTGTCCAGTTCTATTTCTAATCATGTCAACAAACTGATAGATACCCTTCTTTTGCTCTGTAGTTTCCAACTCAATTGCAATTTATGTACTTGGCTTTAATTATTCTTTATTTGTGCCCTGCTTTCTATGACAATTTTCTATTAACTTGTATATTTGTGATGCCATTCCCAAAACAGCCTTGAAGTTGTATTCTATGACAATTTATGTCCTCTAGCATCTGATGAAAATTATTTATTTTCGAAAGATCTTGTAGTTGTTTACTGGACAATGGAAAACTACTATTATTACATAGAAGACAAGTATTTAGGATTGAATGAGGGAGACTTGGGAAGCATATGGAAGTTAACAGGGGAATAGCATCGGTCGCGAGATCCCATGGTTTCAAGTGCTGCCAAAACTGCCAAGCTGGATTTAAATTGGTGTTGGAATCATTTTCTTGCTATGTTTATTTGCAAAATATATGAGAACTCCTACAAAAAGTAAGCCATGTTCTATAAAAGCGTTCTGTTAATGTTTTTTGTTAGATGTTATGGAAGAGCACAAAGGTTCCTCACATTTCATTCTATGGTTCCTATTTTTGTGGTTTACTAAACTGACATGATTTTCTGTAATTTTCTGAGTAACCTAACCATCAACTGGCAGGAACTTAAATTTTGTGAAGCGCATTTAGAAAGCGCATGGAGAGGTTAATTTCATCATGTTGGGCAGACGACATGTTTTTGCTTACTCTTTAGCTAAGGAAGGGGTTAATAGGTCTTCTAATTTCTTAGTCACTATGTAATCTGTTTTAGTGGTATAATGCTTTTATACCATAGTGCCCCTTTTGCTTTGTTGGCCAGGGCTTCTTTGTAAGCTTTTTTCATCCCTTAATATATATTCATCGTTACCAATCAGGAAAAAAAAAAAAAAAAAAAAAACTAGAAACCAGGAAAAACTGATGTACAACTTCTGTGTACCTACATTTTTCAGCGTCATTTTGTTTTGCTTTACCTCAATATGACATTGAGTAGGTTTAGTTCATTATATGTTGAAACCCTTTTAACAGTATGATGACAATGGTTATAATGAATATACATTGGTGCCTTTTCCCCTGGATCTTGCATACATCCGAGTGTAACCTTTTTTCTGATAGAATGCATCTGTGCTAGATCAGTTATCTATTTTTCAGATTGTGTGTTGCTTTAATTGCAACTTTTTGGGGGAGATAACTATCTAGAGCATGGGGTACCTATGTTGTTGCCTGCCTTGCAGATTCCAACATGGCATATCAGCCCTTGATCAGGACCGTTTATCAAATAGGTCTAAGAACAGATTGACCACATTAGGGAAGTCCCTTTCACTGAATGATCTTAACCATCTAAAGGTTGCCTAAATTATTGCCACTTTTGTTGCCATTATTTCTGCTGTTACAATTGCTCCTCCTATTAGGAACTTTATATCATCGCCATTGCTGCTGTTGTTTTGGAGGGTTGCCCCTTCACAAGACAAAGTGGCAGGGTTTGTTTGTAGACTAGTAGAGAAAACGTAAATGAGTAGGATGAAATGGAGATCAAAGAGAAGATGACCTGAGCTGGTTTTTCATCCAATTAGAGGTTAAGATTACATGAGTCTTTATCCTATGCTACAGAGAGTTGGTTAGATTCTGAAACTGACCTAGTTGTAAACTACATTCTGTTGTAACAGATGAAACTTTGGAAAGGCATGACACTCATGACTTAACCCACAAAACTCAGAATAGTTATATGTAACTATCATAACTCAGTTTTAACAGTCATAACTCAGTTACACTTAGTCAATGTTAACTAGCAGAACTCAGAACAGTTATATGCAACTGTCATGACTCGGTCTTTAACAGTCAAAACTCAGTTACACTCAGTCAATGTTAAATGTCATTTGCGAACACTCCCCTTCAAGCTGATGGGGTGATTAGTTGTCTTCAGTTTTGATCAAAGGAACTGAAACCGTTTCGAATGAATGAATCCCTTTTGTGAAAAAATCGGCTAACTACTCGTGTTGAAACGTATTGAAAAAAAATATCTTCAACATGTTTCGTTCTGGCATGTAAAACTTGATTAGATACTGGTGAAATGGCAGAAATATTATCACAAAAGATTGCTGGGCACACAGGTAGAAAGATCCGAATATCTTTCAACAAAACTCTAAGCCAAGGCATCTCTACAGCAGTGTGGGCAAGAGCTCTGTACTCAACTTCCGTTGATGACTGGACAAGTGTACCTTGCTTCTTAGCACACCAAGTGACAGGAGAAGCCCCAGGGAAGACACAAAAGCCGGTGGTTGAGCACCAATCTGTAGGAATACCAGCCCAATCTGCATCAGAATATATAGTGAGCTTGAGACTGCCTCTTTGAAGATTATTGCCATAGGTGAGAGTTCCTCTTAGATAACGAAGAATTCGTTTGCAAGCTATGAAATGAGCTTCAGTGGACCGGTGGAGGTGTAGACAAGCTTGGCTAACAGCCAAGGCTAAATCAAGTCTCGTCAAGGTGAGATATTATAGTGCCCCGGCAATGCTTCTATGGATAGACCATTACAGGTGAAGATCTGACACTAGAAGTCTTGTAGTTGCAGGGTGGGGGCCGCTTGTTGTCGGGCATAGAAGTTTTAGTGAGTAGGCCTGCTTAGTTTGGGACGAAAACAATCCAGTTGAGTGATGAGTAACTTCAATGCACAGGAAAGTGATGAAGACATCCAAGTTTCTTCATGTCAAACACCAGGTTGAGTTTAAAAATAAGTAGGGTGATATAGGACTTGTCATTCCCTATTATGACAAGATCATCTACATGCAGCAAAAGAATTGTTACAGTGCCTCTTTGATGTTTTATAAGAAGTGAGGGATCTCCATATGTCCAAACTCAAACCATCAAAATAACTTGAAAATCTCTCAACCCAGGCTCTAGGCACCTGCTTAAATCCAGAAAGAGATTTATGAAGCTTGCAAATGTGGTTAAGAAGGCAAGATCAATGAACCCTGGGGACTGTGACATATAGATGTCTTCTTGGAGAATCCCATGAAGAAAAGCGTAGGCGGCATCCAATTGATGGAGAGGCATCAGGAATCCTTTGGCAACTAGTCTTGCCTCGTACTGAGAAATGGAACCATCAAGTTTGTGTTTCAGTTTGAAAACCCAGGACACCCTACTACATGCTTGGAAGGTGAATATGGACCTAGAGCCCAAGTGCCCCGTCTCAGTGGAGGTGACGACTCTTCTGCCATGGCAGCTCTCCAAGCTGCAGATTTTGAGACTTCAGTAGAACTTGTAGGTTCCATTCATAATAAGACACTAGCACTACCACCCGTGCTTAGCACGGACATGTTCAGTTGTTCACCACTAACTTAAAATAATATTTACTGATTTATTAAGAAAATCTCAGATTACACAAGATCGTCCTCAAATACTCATGACAATAATCTGGTGATTATGATATGGATATAAAATGAAGTTCTTGCAGAAAAGTGAAAAGTGGGAAAAAGAGGTGGTTATATGAAGTGGAGGAGATGAGTGGTTACATGGTGAAAGTGGAGAAGAGCTATTACATATTGGAAGCGGGGAGTTATAATTTCCAGTCAAAATCATAAGTTATGGTCAAAATCACCTCAAAAACCCTTCAACTTAATATAATATAATTAGCAGGTCGTGCAATGGAATGTTTAGTAGTGAGAAGGGTTTTCTTTTTACTAATACCAGATTTGGACCGAGTGATCATATGATGAGAATTACAGGTGGAGTTCTGTGGAGGACAATTTTAAGAAGAAACTTGGTGCAAAGAAGCTGGGGAGGAAACCAGTTGCAGCATAGAATCCGAGGATGGACCTGTGAAGCTGTCTGCAGGAAGTGGGGAGTGTATACAGCTGTGGGAGAAGTGGATGGTTCAGTGGGTCCATGGTCTTGAGAGGAGATACGTGGTAAGAGTAGATGGTATAGGAATTTCTGCGTGAGAGGGAATAAATAGTAGATGATATGTTAGGTCGTTGTACTGCAATGGGAATAGTAGGTCTCTGTCCTTCATGAGAAGCTAGTGCAGCAAGAGATTGTAGAACAGGGGAGCAGGCCCCTGTTTCGGTGAAAGGAACTTAACCTTGTAACTGTAGTAGAGGAAGAGCCAGATGGTATTAACACGGGGACCATCACTAGAATTATTATGTGGTTTTTTTTTTTTTTTTTTTTTTTTTTGTAGAAACTAGAATTATTATGTTTAGATGGGAAAAGCCAAAGAGAAACTGGAAAAAAAAAAAAAAAAAAAAAAAAAAAAAAAGGATGAAAACTGTGGTTTGCTGACAAGTTGACCACCACTTACTCATTGGATTTGCCATGTGTCATGTGTGTCTCACTTTGATGTAGACAAGGTAATTGGACAACCTTCGACCTGGAAAAGGGTGATAGATGAGAGAGGTGAGAGGGCAAAGGTAGACTTCGAACTATACAAAACATTGTGCTGAGTTGGACTTGGAAAAATAACTTCATTATATCCTGGCTTTGATAGTCCAGGAGGCACGTTCTCCTTCGCTAATATAATATTCCCTTGTTTAGGTACTCTTCTACAACTTTTGCCTATTCAAATTGTGTGTAGAAATATCTAAATTGTTTCAAACCTGCTGTCTAGTCCTTTATCGTTTGGTAATTTTATTGGAAATAGAGGTAAAGGAAAATATCAAATCAAGAGAGAATAGAATATAAGTGAATTATTATTGTATTTTGTCGTTAGTTATTTGGTAAGGAATTTTTTTTTACTTTTTGTTTAAAAAGTGAGTGTTGTTTCTATTATTTAGTAGAGAAAGAATGTTTCTTTTTTACTTTTTTTTAGAAAGAATGAGGGAATTTTGAAGACGAATACTCTTAATGTGACCTCCTGTCTGAAAAAATAAAGGTTTTACATTACTTTTACTTTAATAGTAAATTCCCAAACTGGAGTAATCATTTGTAAAATAGTTAAAGTAACTCTTGTTAAAGGAAAATGGAGATTGATGGAAAACAAGGAAACATGCTGTTTTAGTAATTTTCAAATTTGTGGAGACTTGCATAAACTTCTATTTTTGAGAAAACAGTTTCAAAAATGTTCAGTGATACCATTACAGCTGTTGTGGATTTTCTTTAGTTGTCTTTTACCATACATAAATGAAATGTGTAACTGAATCTGATAAACTGCTGAATCAAAATACAGAAACAATTGACACATGACTAAATCTAACAGCTAAAATAAACAGATGAAAGAAAAGGTCTGTAAATTGCTGCAGTCTCTTTTATCTGTTGATATGGACTGCTGCAGTCCCTTTAATCTTTTGGTTTAGACCTAAGACTTGGGTCACTGGGTCTGGGTCCCTTGTCCACGATCATAATCTATCATGAATTTCAGGGCGTGGGCTATGATGCATTCCATCTGTTAATCCACATTTTCTGCTAGGTTCCATGGCTTGACTAATTGGGCTAACAGATGATGTCAGTCCATTAAAAATGGATACATATCCAGGATTTGGGTCCATTAAAAATCTTGGTCTGGGTTGAAGTCCAACGCGTGGATCAAATTAAAATTTGTGTCTCAGTGCAGGTCCGTGGGTTCCATACCCAAGGATCTTCAGACCTTAATAACTCTTGTATGGCTGTATTAAGCATATTCATTAAGTATATGATCGAAGTTTGTATGTATATGGACCTTGGTTTGGGCCTGGACTCAAGCCCTTTGTTCTGAACTGGGTCTAGGCCTTTAATTTAACTTCAGGAATGTCATCTTGACCAAGGCAGGCCAGTGTCCGCTCATGGGTCCTCTTTCAGCAGTTTAGCTCTGGTTCTGAGTGCACCATGGGCCCAAACCAACCTGACCCTTTGCATCTCTAGTAAGCCAGGTTGTGAGTTTTTGCTGGACCTCCCCAGCTACTGGGGTAATTGAATCCTCCATGAGTTCCGAAAAAATGACTCAGGAGGTAAGTCAGGAGGTGAAGTATATAAGATGGTGAATTGGTGATGTTACAGATGGCAGTGCACTCTTTTACAATTTGATTTACTATGATGATGGTTGTGTATTTATTTTTTGTCGCTCCTTAGTTCATTCTCCATAAAAGAAGAGTTTGTATGATTGTCATTTATGGATCTTCATCTTTATTTCTTCAATTTTAACCACTTTTAGGAAGACATTTATTAGAATTTATAGGAATACAATTCCATGCAAGCAAATGAGCCAAAAATGATCCATATGACTGCTCTGAACATCCGAATGTTTGGAATTCAGCAAATTTATCATTGAGTTACCTTAGAAAGCTGCAAAACTAATAGATAGGCTTAACTATTATAATATATTACGTTAGAAGGTTTTGGATCCAATTTTGATTGTACTTTCTATTTTGACCGAAAGTTACTATTAGTTTTAACAACGGCTAACATACTCTCCTCCTACTTTTCACTAGTATACTTTCCTCACTTATGGACTCCCATCTCCACCATTTCTAATATACATAAAATCCTACCTCTTCATATAAAATCAATATCCAGTATTATGGAAACCTTCATTTGCAATCACTAAAATAATTATTAACAAAACTCAACTATAATGTAGTTTAGCCGAAGACTTCATCACATGATCAATATTATACAAATGAACTCTCTCTGTGACAAAGTGATATCACATCATATTTCTTTTTTCTTCTGAGTCTCCTCCTAAGCAAGAAGCTTTTAATAATACTTAGAACACAAGTACCCTTGTCTTTATTATTATTATTTTTTGCTAGAAGAGGATTTTGTATTAAACAGCATGCAGAAGAGTTGCAAGTCTCACCAGATTTTCTAATTTTATGTGCATGCTGCACGTGATTGTCCTTTGAGTTTGTGTAAGCAGCTGCATCATTGTTGGTCAGGGTGTCACATGAGCCATATCAGTAACAGTAACATTTGACTCCTACTAGTTTTTCGCTCTCTATTTTCGAGGCAATGGAAGCTATTGTTTTCACAAGAATACAAACCCTGATCGGTGGGGCAAAACAGCTTGCCATAAGCAGAGAAATCCACAGAGACTTCTGCGAAACCTGTTGGACACTGAGTCAGCTTTTTTTTTTTTTTTTTTTAAGTTGAATCCAGATTCCAGACAAACTTATGATCGAACCCAGTGCTCAACCCCACCTACAGGCTACAGCCAGAGCTAGTGACATCCATTTGGCCTCATGTTTTGTCACTAACCACTACCAGGACACATTGATGGGATGGCCTATAAATAATTGATTTACGTCAGTGAGAACCCATGGTTTTGAAAGTTGGCGAATCTAATCATATTGGCCGTATTGGTGTGCATTAGTGCAATGTTGTTTTATAAATTGAGGAATTTACCAGAGAAGCCACCGTAGGACCCCATGCGTCTTACTGTATTCTTGTATCATGTTGGACATGGGAGGGATCCTCATGTACCTCCCTTTTTCTTTTTTTTTTTTCCTTACCATTTAGCGATATGGTCGATATCGACCATTATGCAGTGGTTTCTCTCAATTTGCAGAACCCAAATATAAATTGGGTTTTTTTTCTCTTAGTTGCTGGTGTTATTTTAGAGTGGTGGATGGGGCCAAGGGAGGCAGGGAGAGGAAGGATATGAATGAATGGAGGGCGGCGAGCATGGAGTCATCTTCGTCAGAGGAATAGGGGAAGGGAGGAGGGAGAAGAGGGGAGGGGAGGAGGAGGGAGAAGAGGAGAGGGGACACGGAGGCTAGGTCGTAGGCGGAGATGAGGAAGAAGGTTGCGCTGCCGAGCCTTCCGATGGTGAGGGAAAGAGGGGATGGGGGCCAAGGACCTGCAGACCCAAGATAAGTGAGAGGAGGCGAGGGCGGAGGATCTACAGGTAGACCTGCAGATTCATCTTTTTTCTTGTTATTTCGTGATATAATCGATATCGACCATTTTATTGTGTTCAGCAAATAAGACAGTTACATGTTGAAGAAAATCTGATTGACGGAATGGTCGATATCGACCATATCGCAAAACGACAAAAAATAAAAAAGAGTAAAATGATCACATGAGGACCCCTCCCATGTCCAACATGATACGGGGACCTGGGAAGACGTATGGGGTCCTACGGGGACTTCTCCCGTAAATTCCTCTTATAAATTAGAAAAAGTAAGATAATAGCTCATGTCTGCTTGTCTTGGGCTGGATTGTAGATAGTATTTGTGTACAACATCTAGTTGCGGACCAAAAACTATCCTTTTTAAGTGTGGTGGATCCAAATGGGTAGTTGGATTTTGTGGATAAATCTTAGATTTCATGTGAGTTTTGGGGCGGATTCCAAGTTTTCATGTGGAGTATGAAGGCAGACCCCAAGATCCTGTGCAAGTTTTGAATGTGGACCCGAGTGTGATGGGTGCGACCGCCCCCATTCAAATGTACGTGGGCACGCCCCTAATCTAGCATCCATCTCAAACAACTTCGAATGATGTGAGTTTTAATGGAATATCACATTAACACTCTTATGCCCCATGTATACATTATTATTATTATTATTATTTAAACTAGCCAAGCAGGGCCTATTAGAGACCTCATTCTTGGGAAGAAAATGTCCGCTCCCACGGAGAGAAACTCCATCTCTGGAGAAACATATCTCCTTTCATAAGGGCAAAACTCCATTTTTAAAAGAAATAGCATCCCCTCATGCAGGTAAGTCAGGGATCATCCTTGGGCGGTAAGGTGAAAAACGGGGTTCAACCAACTGGGTGGCCCCTGGTCTTATATCTCTCTGCGTTTTAACTGTAGGTTGTAGGTATCATGTTTAAACCAATTTTTTCATGGTATTAATGGTCGGAAATGAATTTAAGAAAAAAGTCATCATGGAAATAATAATGATTTTTTGTCCTTTTAATTTCTAAATAATTTTTTATCCAACTAGAAAACATATTATTGTTATAATGGTTATAACTTAACAATTTGGATTACGGTCATTAGCATTTACAATCACAAACCTGCATTAGAACTATGATGCAACCTTTCAGGATAGAGTCCCGCTCCTCCAAAGCTTTGACTAAGAGGGTTTTTTAGCTAAAGGATTGAAACTACATATTAAGTTTCACTTAGGTAATCATTCCTACCAAAACCTTGAGACATTAGTAGAGACAGCAAAAATAGTTTTCAATACTCCTTTTAGTGCAGAGTCACTCGGGCTAGGATTCAAACTTGCGACTAGTTAGCTCTAATAAATATTAACTAAATTTTCTTTAACTAACAACTCCTACCAAAACCTCGAGGAGGCATTGGTAGATGCAGCACAATTACTTTTCGGTACTTCCTTTGGTAGAGCCCCCCTCAACATTATATAGTGAGGCCCACCTCTTAGAGAAATTTGAGCTGCTCAAATAAATGCTCTTTTTAGGTTATTTTCAAATTTCGTCCAATAAAAAATATTGATCAGAGGCTTGAGAACTGAATACAGAGAATAGCACAGCATGTGTGTGTCAAAATAGCACAGCATGTGCCAGAAATACAAAATGATTCTAACATGCATTGAATGAGATCCAACTCAAGCATTAATGTGTTAGTAGATCCACAATTTCTTCTTGAATTTAATGTTGACACTCACAAAGACGCCAAGTTGCCCATCACATTCAACTAATATAATTAAATAGAATTACAATAACCTCCATATCAAGTGAGCTTGGGTTGTACTCGATACAAAAAATGGTTGAATGATTGAAATTCTCAAAACCCAAAATAGAACATCATCATTTTAGAATCTCTTGAACTCTTTCACATCAACACACATCATTAAGAGATTTTGTACGCCATCTGCAATGAATATGAAATCAATGTTAGAAAACAGAAAAAGAGATCACCAGACAATAAGAATGAAAGAGAGTATTGATTTGATCACCAACACCATAAAAAAGTAATTTTAATGAGACGGTAGTTTTTGTTAATGCCCTTTCCACAAGAAATTCTGTCAAGTCAGCCTATGAGTCCTCAGGTTTGTCATCCGGTATTCGGCCGAGCAATAAATGTTGTGCTATTTTTTTTTTATAATATCGGATTTCATCCCATTTCAAGAACAACCAAAAAGGAAAGAAAAGAAGAAGGAATGAAAGAAACAAACAAAAAAATTAGAACCATAAGATTCATTCGAAGTATACATAAATCATCACCATAAGATCACAAAGTATTTAGTGGCTGAAAATTAAATGTATTTCCACACAATAGACAATCCATGAATTTCATCACAAAGACGCCACAATCATAACTGTTAAAATAGTGATATAAGATGGATTATTATACCAAAAGAGTGAAGAAAAACAACAAAGTGAATAATACCAAGGAGTTGATGAGCTTCCCATACTGTGAGGCTCTCTAGTCACGACGACCGTCGATTTCTTCGAAGAACCAAGCGAACAACAAAGAGAAGAAAACGAAGAAGAAGACGACCTGAGAACTTGGAGATTGGAAGAGAAGGAAGGGAAGACCGATATGTGAGAGAAGAAATAAGAGGTGAGATTAATGCTTGGAGGAGACATTTGTAGTTTTGTTCTGTTTGAAAGGAGAGAAGATCGATGTAGGGTTTGGTTTCTCTTTTGAACTCAGATTTTCCCAATTTGTAAGAAGCACCCCATGCATTAGTTTTATTCATTTCAACAACAGGTCAACACTGAGTTGGCATCCTTGTCTGCGTGTCACCCCTCATTCGTCCAAACAGAGTTCCCCTTGTTAGACGAAACGGGCAATCCGGACTCAAATTTGCCTAACAGGAAGGACCTTCATTGGAATATGTGACCACACTCCTTATCCTTGCTACTTAATTTAGCACTGATGTCTATACATGCCTTATCCCCTTAACACAACAAAATGTTGAATCTCTCTCTCTCTCTCTATATATATATATATATATATATCTTTATTTATTATCTACAGGACAATCTTGTCCATGGAGATTTTGGCCATATTTATCTATATGTCTATTTAGAGAGATTCTGCAAGGGAAAGAGAGATCTTGGGCATTGATCCTATTTATGTGTCTGGATAGAGCTTTATTTGGGTGAGAACTGTATGCACCATCAGAACTCACCGTGTGGGGTTCAAATGGGGCCATTACAATTGCAGAAGAGGTGGAGGATGGGAATATCACAATGAGCTCGAGGGAAGTGCAAGATACCAATTCCATTGTATCAACCCCTTTAGCCACGTCCCTCAAGTTTAACGGTCCTAGAGGACATCAACCTTTTTTAATTCTAATCCAACGATGAATAATGGGTTGGATGAGCATCAAATTTGGGCAAGTGACAATTACATTGGAAGGGACAGGGGCTGGGTAGTATTACATTAGGGGTAGCTTGATCAAAGGCTTGCTAAGTAGATAAAAAAAATAGGGCGAATGCAAATATTTCTTATCTAAATATGGACCACCTGGGAACCCTCAATAATAAAGGTAGAAACTTCCTTGTTTTTTCATATTCAATGGTGAGGGCAGATACAAAGTCAAATCTGGTCTCAGGTCAATAGGAGGAAAGGGGGTTTTACATTTGAGGGAAAGGAATCACAGGAATGGCCCAAGATGGTGTGCTTGCTAAGGAGATCAAAATCACATGCAAGTAAGTATTTCCTTGTTGGCACAAACCCATTAACATTTCTTTGACCAATAGGAGAGATAACGTGGCTTGGTATACATTGTACAAGATTCAAGAAAAGTTGCCATGTGAATCCCACCATATCTGGTATATCCCCAAACCCCCATTACCTAAAAAGTTCTAACCTTTCAAAAATGTCTGGACTTTTCCCCTAGCTTTAAGTTTATCTGCTTACAATTCTCTCATCTGATGGTCATAATTGTCTACTTAGTAGGAATTTTTTTAGCACCCCATCTTGGACTAGGCCTGCCAAGGATGATAGGATCACACACATGCTCAAAAATGGATTCATGGGCCCTCAAGTTGAGATATCACTTATGTAACCACGAATCCAAACATAGCAAAAATATATAAAAAAAAAATCATGTACATAAATGCCACAGCCACGAGTGGGATCTATTTGTCTCACCCACTGATTTAAATTCTATAGCCCACCGAGTGGGATCAATTTGTCTCACCCACTGATTTAAATTCTATAGCCCACCTATTAAAATCCAACAATTCAAAATAGTGCCTCTCATATCTTATTATTAAAGCTGCATGTTAGTTATTGGAAATATGATCTTCTTCACCCCCCAAGATCTGTCACGAACAGTGAAGTCTGTGCCCCAAAGACACCACTACCGAAAAGTCCTGGAACAGCAATGTTTCACAAGAGATGATGTTTCCAATTGTAGTGCAAATGGATTAGCTCCAGCTGTCACCTGACTCAGCATCGACTCAGCTTTGTCAAAGTCAATCAAGCTGTAGTCAAGGTTTATAACTTTGAATGAATGTCTCTAAATTACCATGACCACCACCGTTGGATAAATTTGTCTTGCCAGTCACTGTCACAGGACCATTTCCACATTCACTGTAGAGAAAAAATTATCAAATTTCTTTGATTTGTTTTTTAAGTCACAAGATTGTGTCCCAACTCCCAAAACATGTTATCCAAAATCACTTGAATGAGTAACTATCAACTTTATCAACAAAAACCTCTTTTTTTTTTTTTTGGGGTGGGGGTGCAGTTTCTTCTAAATGAAAACTCAATACAAATATTCACCGAGTCCATGGCAAATAATTAAAAGAAAAGATCGAGATCTGGACTCAAATCTAACATTCTTGATTGGACCCAATCCCAAATAATTTACTTAATTATTATTATTACACATATCATTAGCACATTATCACATGTAACCATTGTCATAGTTACTATGTTCTCCTGCATATGTGGGCTCTGTGGGAGCACGCATCCAAACCACCCCCTCTTAAATTTCACTGGACCCTACATGGCCGAGGACCCCCCCCCCCCCCCAACCCCAACCCCAACCCCAACCCCAACCGAACCGTACCGCATATGGTGATGGAAATGGAAGTTCGAATCGCTGTTCCAACAACTTTCTTAAGTTTTCACCATCTAAATCAAATACACAATTGATCCAATAATCTACTTTATTAAGATGGGTGCCAAACCTTGAATAAATGACTATCAAGGATAATCTACCTGGATCGATCGCCAAGTGGGACCCACTTACTACCACCAATGAAGACTATTCACCAAATATCTAAAAGAAAAACGCCCATATGGAGAACCAACAAACATGACACACGGTTTCTTAAAATGATATAAAAATCAAAGCCCACCAAATCCGCCTAAAAACATCTATTTATTCCTGAGATCCTTCTACCGCTATCTCTTTCTCCTCTCCCTCTCCCTCTCCCTCTCCCTCTCTACCTGTCAAAATTCCTCCCACCAACTTCATCTTCTCCATCTCTCACCACCTCCTCCTCTTCCTTCCATGGCCTCTGAAAACCACCACTCCTCTCATGGCCTGCTCGTCAGCTTTGGAGAAATGCTCATCGACTTCGTCCCAACCGTTTCTGGGGTCTCCCTAGCCGACGCCCCTGCCTTCCTCAAAGCCCCAGGTGGCGCACCCGCCAACGTCGCCATAGCCGTCTCCCGCCTCGGCGGCCACTCGGCCTTCGTCGGCAAGCTCGGAGACGACGAGTTCGGCCACATGCTCGCCAACATCTTGAAACAAAACGGCGTCAACAACGACGGCGTCCTCTTCGATAAATCAGCTCGCACCGCTCTCGCATTCGTCACCTTGCGATCGGATGGAGAACGTGAATTCATGTTCTATCGCAACCCCAGTGCTGATATGCTTCTCACCCCATCTGAGCTCAATCTTGAGCTAATCAGAAAGGTATTGTAACTATGTTCCTTGATTCTAAGACACCCACTTTCTGAAATCTCTGTTTTTGATGATCTTGAGATGAGATTTTTTATTATGGGGTGGTGACAGGCGAAGATTTTTCATTATGGGTCGATAAGTTTGATTGTAGAGCCGTGTAGATCTGCTCATATAAGAGCTATGGAGGTAGCTAAGGAAGCAGGGGCTCTGCTTTCGTATGATCCGAACCTGAGGTTGCCTCTGTGGCCGTCAGCAGAGGAGGCAAGGGAGAAGATTTTGAGCATTTGGGAGAGAGCAGATATTATCAAAGTCAGTGATAACGAGGTTGAATTCCTCACTGGGTGCGAGACTTTGAATGATGATGCGATTATGTCTCTGTGGCATCCGGGGCTGAAGCTTTTGCTGGTCACCTTGGGTGAGAAGGGCTGCAAGTACTACACAAAGGTTGGTTGGTGCCTTCAGAGAAACCATGTCTCTATTTTTTTTTATTTTCCATGAGATCTTTGGAATCAGATCTCTTCCTCAAATGGGTTAAGTAGATTTCTGTCAATGATCACTAAAGTTGGGTATTTCTCTTCTTCTCCTGGTTCATTTGTTGGGGTTTGGCTACTTCTACTCTGTTTTACCACACCCCAAATGCCAATTTGGAAGGATTGTGAATCAGTTGTGATTTTTATAAATGAGATCTTTGATTGAAAGCAAAATGAAGCTTTTTAATCTTCTGGGGTTTTGTCAAAATGTAGGATTTTAAGGGAACGGTAGATCCATTCAAAGTCAATACGGTGGATACAACAGGTGCTGGTGATGCATTTATAGGTTCCCTGTTAAGCAAGCTAGTGGACAACCAATCTGTCATCGAAGTAAGTGATTTAATCTTCAATAGAAATTTACTCTTATCAATCTCTGCTGCTGTTGCTGCTGTTGTGAGATGATTTTTTTTTTTTTTTTACATTTTTCTTTCTTGTTATGAATTGTAGGATGAGGGAAGATTGAGGGAAGTATTGAAATTTGCGAATGCATGTGGAGCAATCACTACAGCCAAAAAAGGAGCAATCCCTGCTTTGCCCACTGAAGAGGAGGCTCTGAAGCTATTAAGAGGCGAATAAAAAAGACTACTACTTCTTTCTTCTCATTTATCTCATCTGCTAAAGGTGTTTTGTTGTTTACTTTCTCATTTACAGAGGCCATGTTCACTTTCTCTGTTTTTTTTTCTATTTATTTAAAGAAATTACTTCTTTTTTGTTTTGGTTTTTAACCTTATAAAAAGAGTGGAAGATTGCTTGCATCAATTTAGATTCGTGTGGATGGGAAGCTCAGATATGATGCTTAAGAATCTCTTATCTATCTTTGATATTTTCTATATGTATGGAAAGTATGGGGTGGTCTTGAAAGGTTCATTTTAGGACTTTTCAATTGATTGGAAGAGTTCTAGTAAGTTAGGGAAGCAGATCAAATAATGACATCAGAGAGAGAGGGGGGTCACTATCAAATGACCGTAGTCCTATTAACTGATTAATCTTGGGTTGGCTTAATGCATTATACTCGTAAAAATCAAGCACGCCACTTCATCTCATATTTCTTACCATGGTGGACCAAAGCAAGTATTCTTGCCGGGACCAATTATCTTAAATTTATTGCCATGGTGCAGGAAGTGAGATGCTTTCCTTTCCAGTATGTAAGCCTTGTCCCATCAATTAGATGTCAGCTTAATGATGCTCAAAACCCTAGCCATTTCTTCTTTATTCGAGGCATGAAAGTGATCTCTCTCTCTCTCTCTCTCTCTCTCTCTCTCTCTCATTTTGGACCACCTATTACCAATCCTACCTGCTCCAGCAATAAGTTGCCACTTGTACCAGTTTGACTGTGATTCTCCTCACAGTTGGATCATGTCTTAAGTTTGAGGTCACAAACCAACTGTTTGGACCACCGTTGGATCTGGTGAATACTACCATGGATGGCAAATGATTCTTGGTAATTCTTGGTAATGATTCTTGGAAAAACCATGAAAGTTTCCATAGACGGTTCTTGTAATTTATTAAGCATCTATTTGTAGGCTACTAAACTATGAGAAATTTTGAGGCATTTCTTGGTAATGCCCTACCAATGGTGCAGGGCAGCAAATAACCGAGTCATTGACGCCATATGTATTGAATCGTGCCCCAACCTTAAAATTTCTCCCTTTTCGGGTAAAGCCTTAAAATTTCTCTAATGGGCCTATGATATCCCCCTTTTACTTTCATTTGATTACCAAAATTCTACTTCACCATTAGTACCATTGAATGGGTACAGGTTACATCTATTCGGAGGCCTGAATACAGGGTGATGCACCAGAAACAGTTAGGGCCCTAATTTGCATCTTTGAATACAGAGGGCACATTGCAAACTCGGTCCACCAGTAAATGAGGGTTCATGTGTTTGGCTAACCTGACTTGTAGGTGACAGTTGCTTTGTTGTTTGGCATACATAACCAATTACAGGTAAACAGTGTTACAGGTAATTTGATTCAATCGATCAGACAGTGCTCGGTCACAACTGGATGCTAGTGATCATGGCATCAGCATATTGACCCATAAATCTTCAAAATAAATCCATTCGCAGATATAATATTTCACGGTCTTTCTCTGAATTACAGAGTTCGTACAGAAAGTTGTTCTTTGTTGATGAGATCCATCAAACCTCGCGTTCTACTTATTGAATAGCGAATGGGAGGTTAAGAATATTCCCCCCAACTACTACAATGCAATGGATTGCGGATAGCATTCACAAACCTCCATACGCAAATACCTCCATGTCTGCTTGCATCTTTCAAACTTTGCTTGCATGTGGGTAAGAAATGCCACTGCCCATGGTTCGTTCTCTCCTCCCGTGCTAAGATCATATGGCACTGTGAAACTGCTCAACACCAATATAGAGGCAGATTAGAATACTAATGTGTAGACTTCTGATTAGTTCGCATGCAAGCATTTAAGTGTGTTCATCCACGCAATATAATGCTCAAAATAGAGCCACTATGGGTGCATTAGTGTGTTTAAGCATCGGGAATAAATGCACGTGTCAATATGCCTATCCATCTAGGTGACCTTCACCTTAACTTGGCCAATTGGAAAATAGAGGGCAAAACTCAGTAGTGCATACCAGGCACAAATAGATAAGGGTGTGTATGATTACATACAAAATTTATAAATGAATTGGTTTAATTCAATGTGTGAAATGTAAGCAAATAGAGGTGTTATCAATATAGAATTAGATACATGCAGGAAAGTTTTATCTTTAAGAAAGGTTGGCCAAAAAGAAATAATAATAAAAGAGGATATAACGTGGACAACAACTCTACATTTTAAGAAGTTAAAACACCAACCAAAGTGAGCAGATGAAAATGGAGTGCGCAAATCGCACCACCTTATGCCACTGCCACTTATGACCATAAGGGGTTGTTTGCCTTCAACGCAGGGGCGGAACTAGGGAGGGGTTGGTAGTGGCCATGGCCCCCCCTTAAATTGCAAAAAACCCCTAAGCTTTATACAAAATTTTAGAACTTTCTTACTTTGGCCCCCACAAGGTATATTTTCTGGTTCCGCCACTGCTTCAATGCATGGGATAGAAAAATGGTTTTACATATGCAAATGTATGTGAAACACATTACCATGTTAGTGAAAATAACCATTTTCACATAAGTGAATGAGTACGCCAAACGGTTTTAGATGTGTTTGGACATTTTTTCACAAATTTTCCAAAATATATGATGATTTAAGATATAAAATTAAATTCCATGATGCTTATTATTAATATGAGAATATTGAATGGTTTGGATCATGAATTGAGTGCCCACAAATGTGCAGAAAATAAGATCTACAGCTTGGGTTTTTTTGGGAATTTTTCCACAAATTTCTCAAAATAATATGAAGATTTAAAATATGAAGCTAAACTTCTTGAGTTTATCAGTTTAATAAACAAGATGAATGCTTCAAATCATAAATTTCAAACCAACATGACTTTTAAAAAGAAAATGAAAGGCCATGAGGGGTTTTGAACTCATGACCTATTCACAAGGACGCGAATATGGGAATGTATTACCGCTTTTTGCAAGAGGAAGGTGTGTAATTGTTTACCACCTCTTGAGGTGTGTGAATAAGAGGTGGAAAATGGCCTCATTTACAGCCATGTTCACACCGAATTTATGCACGGTTATGCATGTTCATACCATAAATTTCAGTAAGTAGATTTAGTGATAGTAAAGCAGTGGAAACTAGAATGATAAAAGGTGAAAGTTATTTATGTACTTAACAAGGAAAACCGACCTCAATAGTTCTTCTTGACAAGGCCCTTTACTAGATGTTTTGTTTCTGATGATAACCACTTTTGTCTGTTAGTGCCTGTCTTCATGAACAAAATAGAAAACTTCTCTAAGGTAAGAATAAGAAAAAAACAAACCTGCCAACTACAACTTTGAAGAGATTTAGCGGCTTGGTGGAGAGATTATAGACAGCATCCGCAACACACTCCTTGCTAAACAAATACACTATCGGATAACCAAGAAGCCATCTGCAACAAATGATACAAGAATGTAAAGATCACTATGGTTTAGAGTACAACAATGAAGTTGTGGGCAGTTCTTCTCAGTGCATAGTCATACAGTGCTACACATGGAGGAAAAGGTATGCCGTGAAGGTAAAGGTCACTATGGTTTAAGAGTGTCCTACTAAAGGTCTACGTTGGTGTGACTGAAGAAAAGTTGGTAAAGATGAGATCCCTATACTGTTAAGCTCTTTTTCATGAAAAATTATCATTCGAAAAAAAAATAGAAAAAAAATAGAAGACAAGAATCTACCAAAGACTGATCACAACCAGAGGGATATATCATATATGGAAAGTCATCTCTTATCAGTTATCACAAATTAATGAGGAAGTCATCGAATGGCTAGGCACAAAAAACTTCAGTACACATGTTCAGTGCGAAAATAAAATTGGAAATCTTCTGATAAATGGAAGGAGCAGCATGAATGTTGTCCTGGAAGAAGTCCATAACAAATTGAAATTGTTGATGCAAGAACATCCTAAAGCTCATCGGATTGCATGGGTGAAGACTCAAGAGACATGCTGTTTTGATGACAAAGAGATGTCAAGTTGACAATATATGCAAAATAGGACAGAGAAACAATACAATATATTATATCATTTAAATTTGAAATACAATACAACACAATGTAGTCGGTCTTTTAATCATACACAACAATATAGTACATCTTATAATCAATACAAGTAACAATATAGTCCATCATTAACATCACTGAAGCCTTGTCCCATCTATTCCAGTTTGCCTTACACTATACAGTATAATTATGCCATCAGACTACTTATCTATTAAAGCTACACAGTGCTTTGTACCATTTTGTAGGGTACTGTGCTATTTTCATTGCCTCCAGCATTTCATGGCAGTCAATGAACTGACAAAGTGATTCTAGATCGTATGTACATGTGTGAGTGAGTGTGTGACCAGCTAATTGTTCAGGTGCCATCAAGTACGGCAAAAAAAATTACCCATTCAGGGTTGGCAGGGTAACTTCAGTATCCTGCATGCAGCTACTGAAGTCAATAAACACAGAAGATTGATAAGCAACAAGCTCACCAACATGAGATAAACCATCAGCCGCTTGTTCTGATGATTCGACCCCTTCATTTTTCATTGGGAGAGGGGCATCTGGCAAGGCATCATCTGTCATTTCATTAACAGAAAATGCCGACGAAAATAGCTTTTGAATAGATGTGAGTTGTGATGCAACTATGTTCTGTTGTGTCTGTAACAGCATCTGCAAGAAAAAAAAAAAAAGAATGTAATGGAGTCAGTTTATAGTAGTCACCACATTGATGATTTCGATGATATCAAAGCCTGTAAGCACAATATACCATTGGTGGGTCCTGTTCAAGGTCCACAAATAGCAGTTGCGAGCAGGAGCTAAGGCTTGACAGTGCATAATCAGCAAGCCCTTTGACATGTATCAAATAAATCATATCTTCTATGACCATTACTCTCAAAGGCTGTAAAACAGACGTCTCCTGCAGACCATTGGGTAAGAATACATAAAATGACATGATAAAGAGTTTTGGAGGAGGTAGAAAACAATGTGCATCTTCCACAGCCCATAACTTCTGCAACTCATTACCCATGCACATGGTGATCACCATGCACGCCAATCTGAATCATCCAAACCGTGGCTCCATTTAGATCGAGCACAAACCAGAAATCACTTTGAATGTTTGAACCTATGTGTCCAAAATGTGTTCATCAAAGAAATGGTAAATACAAAATGGTCAGAAGTCCAAATTCAATAGGCAAAATACAACAGTTAAATGTCTGATTCATATCAGCTTTAGGCCCACAGGAAGTCTACGATTTGAATAGGCTAGATTGGCATGCATGTACCCAATACGTACGATGTATGAGATGCAGGATTGAGTTTGATTGAGGAATAAGTCTCTTCTCAGTGTGTAAATTCATTTCTGAGAAAAGAAAAGACAAGTCAAAAAACTATTTTTTTTCAAGTTCTTTTAACTCTTATCAAGAATCTAATGGTCTGGGAAACTCGAGAGTTACACTTCAGGCTTCAACTGCTATGATAAGCCTAGGAGTTGTACTTAGGTTTTCCTCATGCACCAAGGGGCGATACAGACTTTCACACCATGAGAGAAACTCCCATTTGAAAGATACGAATCTGATATAAAGTAACAATCCACATGACTCCACTGTGAACAAGAAATGCTATAAAGTCACAATCCACATGGCTCCACTGTAAACAAGAAATGGTTCATCCTAAGGGTCTGAATCAGTTGCCTCTCTCTCTCTCTCTCTCTCTCTCTCTCTCTCTCTCTCTCTCTCTCTCTCTCTCTCTCTCTCTCTCTCTCTCTCTCTCTCTTATTTTATAAAAATAAGATTTAAAAGATTGTTCATTAAGCATATCTGAATTTATAAGAATAAGAAACAGGGATGCATCTTCAACATCCAAAAGGCAAGAAACAACACAGAAATATCCTTGGTGGCATGCAAAGAAGATACATTGCACACAACTCTCCAAACAGAAAAGGCTTCTCCACTATAGTCAATACAAGAAAAGCCTCAACCGGGGAAGTAAATCTCTAGCCATAGACTAGTTAAAAGCTCTACAAGTTGAGAGAGAAACAGGAAATGCAAAGGTATGTGTTGTTTGCATGTATTTTGTTTTTTCCCCTATTTGACCCAATTAATTTTTCTTTTTATCCACATGCATTAGCACAACCAATACCAAGTCTCGGGATGTTTTTGTATGAAAAGTCGTAGGCTTCCTCTGTTGATTAGGGTTTAGTGTTATATTATTAGAAAAATCCAATGGGGAGGTAGTTTTTCTCATTTGCCACAAAAGAAAGTTCTCCAACCATCTCCCATGGACAGACACACAGCAAGACAATGCGCGTCATTTGTGTTCCCCGTGCATGAGAATGGCTTTCTTTTGTATGCTTAGATACTTGGACATCAAAGTGAAGAGAAAATACTGCACTAAGATCAAGAAACCCAAGGAAAGTCTCCACATACCCCATGGAACATCATTGATGCCTGTAACGACATTGAAAAGAAAAATCTATTCCTTGGTCTGAAGAAAAATGTCTTAAACAATGTAAGTTGTGTAAATGAAATGTGGTTCCATTTCAATCCATGATCCATAGATTTCTATACAGGGAAAGTGGCAAACAAAATTTGAAACTTGCAATACTAATAAAACAAGAGTGGTGCAACAGAATAAAAAATGACCAATAAGTTTCAGTAAATTGTATGTCACTTGAGATAAAATAGCAAATATCCAAATTGATTTGATATGCCCCATTAAATTATTAGAAGAGACATTTGAAGTTTGACCTTGTGGCAAAGATGGAGTAGTGCACATAAATTTTCTTGTAGTTCAGGCATCTTTCCACCATAATCCACCATAACAACCGGCCTTAGTTCTGTGCACAATGCTAAGATATCTGCCATGGAAATTTCTAAATAATCAAAAAACATGACATGAGGATATCAAAAAAATAATATAAATGAATGGAACTATCATTATTTGTAAGGAAATAACCCACAAATGGGGCATGGACACTTTTGAGTCATTTGACTCATGAAGTATCATCTGTGGTTCCAGCATGACAGTTTCAAAGAAGAGGTTAGGTTATATAGGATTTTTTTTTTCTCTTTTCGAGAAGCAACAGGTAACTTTGCTCAGGAAAAATAAGAAATTTTGGATTAAAAACAAGAGCAACAAGACGAAGGTTACAGTTTGACAAGCACTCGACCAAGCACCTGCCAATCTCTCACAATTCATAATACATCCCAAACAAGAAGCTAAAGCCCGTTCCATAATGCTTCGATTGGTAAACAGCAAGAGATCTTTAAAGGAATTTCTATGCCCTCGATGGTCCTTGTTCCTTAAGTTCCTCTTCTTCCAAATTCCCAGCAAGTGTTAAAGGAGATCAATTGCTAGAGAAAAATATACTTCCCACACAAAGACCTCCAGCCCATCCATCAAAAAGCTCATCAAGAGACCATGCAAGGAAGAAGTAAATCCAATGAGGTGACGAGTATATGCAAAGCCTATAGAACCACATAATGGAGAAAAATGTGACCATGTGATTCTTCTTTTCTTACATTTGATGCATCCATTCTGGACCAGTTTATCCTTTCTTTATGAGAATTATGAGATGCTTGAGAGAATGATATCTCTTCCAAATTGCCAATTTCTTTCCCAATCCCTCAACAAACAGGCCCTGGGTAGAGGCATATAATGGGCCACTGCCACTAGCAAGGCCAATATACTTCAAAGAAGGTGACTCATTGACACAAGTAATGGCGTTAGAACAAGCTGCATCAATACTCTCTACATTTGACGCAATCTGAGAGGGTAAAGCTCTCTGGTTGTTGTCTAACCAAAATTGTTGGCCAGAGGCTCGTCCTAGTCCTAGGTGAATCTAAGCATGCAAAATCTAAAATCCATGTAGGTGTCTTGTCTTGCAGGTTCGGCTCCAATTAGGGAGCAGCATCATGACAATCATGGGAGATTAGGGGTTTGAAAGGTCTCCCAGTCATGGGCAGACCCATGTATTAGCTGGTGGGGGCTTCAGCCCCCACGTGATTTGGAAAAGGCCCGTAAGGGGCATTAGGACTTCAAGCCTTTCTCCCATCAAACTCTCTTCTTGTCGACTTTAAGCCCCCACCACATCCCCAAAAAGCCCAAAAGGGGCCTTGGGACTTCGCGTCTTCTCCAACCAGCCATTTCATCTTCAACTTCAAGTCTTCTCCCGACCTCATTTTGACTCCGCGTTTTCTCCCACCCTTTGAACCCCTCCGGCATTGGTGGATCACACTCTCTTAACTACTTAAAATATTACTTTTAATTTATTGTACAGCCACCTAAACTTTCTCGACATGGTAGTGTTCTCAATGGACTTAATTAATGCGGGCTATCTGTGCTTGAGCTCAAGTTCCAATTTTATAAATGGGCTGCTCTCATTTGTATCCTTAGATATATTATTTTCTTCTTATCATTAGTCATCTAAAAGTTATTTTCTATATGGACTATTTCAATTGACCATCATCAGCCCCCTCAAACAAAAATCCCGGGTCCGCCGCTGCTTCTAGTGGCCTACTTGTGTGCGGAAAATGGAAAGATGACCACCTTATCACATGACATTTTCTTTTGACTTTTAAGAGTCTCAAAGTTCTCCAAATCCTACCCATTAACCAAAAGTCGGATGGCTGTCAAAATTTGCATGATCATTTGAAGCACCCACAAGATCCCAGATAAGCATCAAATCCGAGTAAGTGCGGACAATCGGTCTGGGTGGCCCCACAAGCCAGGCCGTTCCAGGATCAGGGATGGCCTGGCCGTCTATGGTGATTTCTCCTACTTTTTCCTACTTTCATATTTAGATTATGATGAAAATAGGTTCAATTCTGCAAATTAATGATACATTAGCTTAAAAAAAGTACAACCAGTGTGTCACAGTTATCGTGAGAATGGAACCCATGCAGACCACCGGACAACAAATGATAACAGAACAGCTCTAACCATACCCAGAATCCTTAAACCCTAAAAAGTAACAGAAATTCAGCTGTATAAGCACGCATACAGATACAGAGTATAGTCTAAGTTCTACACATAAAAATTCCTAGAGAGGGAGAATCTGTAATCCCATGAGCTGATTAAAGAAACCCAGAAAGATATAACAGATATCTTCCAATTCCCATCAGACCCAGAAGCTAAAATCCTACGAATCAATAGAAAACAGACAAGAAAACACAAAACGAGAAAGAAGAAGAAGAGAGGGGAGGACCTGTTTCAAGGCGACGCTTAGCTGCAGCTCGAAGACGCCATTTGACGCGAGGAATGCATGAATCCAACACCTTCAACACCTCCTCTACTTCTCCAGTCGCCATGCGAAGAATATGCTCGAAAACGATGAGATTTGATTGTACCCAACCAAACAGGGGACTTTGTGGGTTTTTTCTTTGTTTATTTACAGATGAACACCTTCATTTTATGGCAATCATCAACAAACACGAGGACTAATAAAAGACCATGGTTGTAATCTGGATAAGAATGAGCTGCACATACATGGACCCATCAATCCACCATCATGGGTCCCCTTTATGATAAATCACAGTGGGCCCAACCTATTTAAGTGATGGAATCATGGTGTTTTCATTTCACCCATTGAAAAGTGATAAATATCATTGTGATGAGCACTCTATTGATGAAATATCATTGGAATTATGGATTGGTGGTCATGCCCCTTTTCATTGATGAAATCAGTATCAAGTGTACCTCCCCAATGATTTAGCCCGCTCTTTTCCATCCTAATAATGAAATCATGGTGACATTCCAGATAACGAAACCATGGTGATAGTGACCCATCCACTAAATAAATCACGAGGAGCGCGCATGGCCACTCAAATGGCCCGATTAGCATAAATCATACCAATCTAAAGATGAAATCGGAATAAGGCAATTATCAGATATGTTGGATGCATCACATGCTACGATCATCATCATAAGTTCCTGCACTTGGGCCACTGGGAATGTACCCTGGGGACTGAGAATCATCAGAAACCATGTTCTGTATGCAGCTAAATTTTTCAGGTAGTTCTTTCCCCAGGCCCGGCCCTCATTACATCAGAGATTTTCTCATAAAGACAGCTCTAGTAACGTTCAGGTTTTCATCAATTGCATTACACGATTTTTGTATTATTCTGATCACTCCTACTGTTTTTCCTTGGTTTCTGGGTGCTTATTTTCATGCCTGCTATTTCGTCATCCCATCCAATGTTTATGGGTGTTTATTTTGATGTTTGCTGTTTTGCCATCCCATCCAATGTTTCTGGGAGTTTATTTTGATGTTTGTTGTATTTTAATCCCATAAAAAAATAGCCTTCAATTATTAGTATTAATCGCCATTTTTGCGATCGCCAATACAGATCATACGGCTAATATCTTGACCATTTCAGGATAAATGTAACTTTATTTTCATATAGAATAGAACATCACCATCACAAGTTATCAGATCAGAATATAGTATTAACTATTAAGCATTTAATTGGTGACAAGGGTGACTGATACATGGTGAAATGGATTTCAATTTTCAACAAGTAGTCTGTTGAAGGTGTGTGATCTCAGGTGAGATTCACCAACTCCTTTCTTATGTATCAGGCCTTATACATACCAACAGAAAAATAGTAGCTAATACATGCAGCCTTGACAAGACAAAAAGATCCGCCTTCGGGGATCTGACTAGGCCAGGTTGATCTCAACAGTGTAGACTATAGATCAAGTCCTTGCAAATGAACTCGAGTCTGCAAGATGAATGCTTGCTTGTAGCATCCATTTGGAGCATGTGGTTTTGATCAAACATGCAATTTATGATGCTTTTTATGCGGGCAGGTGAATGCTGGGACTTTCAGCTCCCTCCAGAGTACATTTGCGAAGAATGCTGATGAGATCCCACATCTGCAGTTACTTTGGAGTGTTTTTCATGACGGGCGCCCATATATCTGCACCGTTGCTTCGGACAACTTTTATAGTCCATGTGATCGGCACAAGGCACAGGCCGCGTCTTTGCAAGCTATAATACTCTGATTCCTGAAATCAAATGATTGAATGCTTTAAATCAGGGTTAGGAACCCTTTTGAATGCATAAGAAATTGTGAGCGCTGATCATAACACCAATGCTCCTGGGTAGGTAAGAAAAACTGCAACAATGTTGACAAGGTACAGCTTTTTCACTTTTGGCAATTTGAATTAGCATTTACTGAATATTTTGGGCCTGTTTGTTTCATGTAATTGAATTCCTAGGAATTCTAAGACTCTGCATTTCTTTAAGTGGCTAAAAATGACCATCAAATAACCTCCCCAGTAATGAGAATTGAATCAAGGGAAGATGGGAAATGAATACCCAGCCATTACCCCTCACCTCTTTAAGAATCCCTCAGTGGAGCTTATTTGACCATTAATTCCTATATATTCCATTCAAACAAACAGGTCCTAAGTGAATTTTATCAAAGCATCTCTCTTAAAGGACCATGATGTAAATTTAAGAGACACCACTATCATATTACATAGCCTTGTGTATATCAATGAGGAGAACAAGAGGGAGTTCTGCTCACCTGAAGTTTCCCTGAGGGCTCACTCTGGAGGTATGGGGCACTTAAAACCTGATACAGCAAGACAAGATTAAGGACTGAAGCTGTAACTAGCTAAACTTCCTCTGAAACTCTTGACAGAATCCTGAATGAGACTAAGCTGCATTGGATTTAATTGATGTGGTAGAAGTCGTTGCAACAAAAGAAGCTGTCTAACCTGAACTTGTTCTTGAAGGAACTTAATGTAACCCATTGCCTCTAGAAGTACTGAAGCTGTATCAGTCTGCAATCAACCTATGGACTTTCAGGGAAATAGGAAAAAAAAAGAAAAAAAAAAAAAAAAGAGGAGTAAACTCAGGAGAAAGAATGTTACAATCTCCTTAGATAATTTACTTAATGCATTACCTTTCCAAATGGTGATACCAGTTGCTGCAGAGCTGCTATTTTTTCTCCCAGTTTCTCTTTCCTCTCCTGTGTAACATTAGAAAGTTCAATTCTCAGCAACTAACAAAATGTCATTAAAAAAGTCAAAATGGAGGCCTAACTGAATGAGATGTCATCCCAATTTGCAATATGTAAGAAAGCAATCCAAGCACTTGCTGATTAGTTTGCCTAACAAAAATTCCACCTAAGCAAGGCAGACTAACCACGGAATGCCACGTCATATATATGGACCGGTCAGCATGTGATTGGGAAGGATTGCTTTGTCCCAAGGACATCAAATTATGAAGCTTCTGCACATAATGAAACAGAACATACCCTCATGGAAATGGACCCTTGTGTTTTGTGTCTCTTCACTGTGTTGCAAATGCCACTGCTGTGATCTAAAGACTCGTGTCTTCTTTTCAGTTCTGTCATCGTCCCTACCATCATTTCCTGAAACAGTAAAAGCCCATGAGCAAAGAGCCTAGAAAATGAAATTCACCATTTGTATGCGACCACCGTTTAATCTGGAAGAGAATGGTTATGGGTGGGTTGGCATTGGCTTAACCCCATCAACGTTCACAGTAAACTTCACATTCCATCTGTTTTGAGCAAATGTCCATGCATCTGGAGGATCAATTTTATGGGCATCTTTTGGTTGGACCATTCTCTCGGTTTTTACTAACAATCAATATATTATGAGGCTTTAATCATTAGATCCTTTTATCCCATTATAGAATATGGTCCAACAATTGAAATCTCAAGATTGATGGCCATTTGAATTGATCTAATATTAAAGAGGTTTATAGACTAAGGTGCTGTAAAATCTTTTTTTTCTTGGTTGTGTGTGTGTGTTTCTGTATGACTTACAACTCATTCAGATAGATGTGTGCTTTAGATGGTTTGAAAAGTTTTTGTGGATGTCTGAACAGCTTTAAGATCTTTTGCCTCTTTTTCAAAAAGCAACCAAGAGGTAGCTTGTTCAAATTGATATCAATATCTAAATCAATCAGACACAGTTTTGTTTTGTGTTTTTTTTTTTTCTTTTGACCAGTTTCTTTGCAAAACTTTTATAATACAGCAAGTGTGCATATGCCACTTTATGACAAATCTTCTTTTAGGACTTTTATTATACAATAACTTAGCCCATGGAACATTCATAGCATGATAAGTTCACTTTCTCCAATTGAATCAAGTACAACAAATAGTATATTTGTAAAAAGGTCTAATTGAATCAACTCTATTCCAAGCAAATAAGGCTTGTTAGCAAGTCTTATATATCTGAAATAGAGCCGATTTGAATAGATTTGTTTGAAATAGAGCTGCTTCAATTAGACCTTCTTAGAGATAGACTGGCATGTCTGATTTTATTAGGAAAGCCAAACATGTCGCTTTTGAAAGCTACATGAGCAAATTTGTTATTTTATTATAACTAGTATAGGCAAATTTATTATAAAGTAAAAGTAGTACAAGCAAATTTGTCATATTCTAGAAGTTATATAACAAACTTGTCAAGAAAAAACCAAAAAGTGACCGGCTGCTTAAGACATTTAGGTCTGTTTGAAAAAGTTATCTTTCAATAACTTTTTTGAAAAAGAAGCAAAAGGTATTAAAGTTGATTAAATCATAGCAAATAGTCTAAAGCACTCAAAACATCTCCTTGAATTTATAGAATCTAAAGTTTAAGTCGACGTGAAAAGTAGACTTGTCAAGTGACACAAGTTCCATTGGGAAGAGACTACTGGAACTAAAATCAATGGCATGTGATGCAAAAAACTTTTCATTCTATAATTTGAAGAAATATTGCAAATATATGAATAAAAAGATGAAATGGAATTTATTAGAAAGAAGATGAGACTGAACCCACATGATGCACCATTGAATTATATTAAGCATTACGGTCATGTACAATAAACCACCTAGACATAAACCATCTATCCATCTGTGTGAGACCCACTAAAGGAAAAATTAACTCATCCACCCATCTATCACCCACTAACCCATCCACATCAGACCCACTTGATGAACCATTGAACCAAATTAACTACTATAGGCATATACAAAATATCAATTAGATAAACTTATTCATCCATGCATGTGAGACCCACTGAAGGAAAAATCAACCTCTCCCACCATCTATTACCCATCAGCTCATATGATAAAAACTACCTTGTGAAAGATCCATCTTATCCACCTATTGTTCATCTTTGTCCCAACTTACTCTCATAGCATTCACAATGGTCCCAGAACATTACAATCAACCTATCCCCCTATCCAAGTGCAATTCAGGTTGGACTTGGGTTGTGCCCAATGGTCAGTCTTTAATTCAGTTTTCTTCTCAAAGAATATAAACCTCCTAAAAATGTATATTTCTGTTTTTTTAGGGAAAAAATATAAATATCTTGTAATTAATAATACCCAAGCATCTATCCCAAATAATTAAACACAAGTAGGCCCCACAGGAAGATTTGGTTTTTGGTGCTCTTCTTGGGTTCAGATTTGGTGGTGCAACTGCAAATGCATCCATATCTGTGGAAGTGGGGACCATCCTACTATAACCGGGCTGCATGCTGCTGGTCCATAGACCAACCTAACGGGGCGTTTCCAGAACTGGAAAAGCACGTGAAAGCTGCTCCCTGAAAGCAACAGCAGAATTTTGGTGCCAGTTCACAGCTAGGGCAGATGTACAAGTTAAGCTTTACCATCCAAGGAATGGGCCCCACCATCCTACCCCATATAAACACATTGCAAAAACAGCCCTGGGGATTCTGGGAAACATGGGTTTGTTGCCTCACCCATTTGCACACAATTACAGGGACAAGGGAAACAGGTTACAGGGGTATAAGGTATTTCATGTGTACTCAATTCGCCAACCCAACCTAGTCGTCTCATCTACTGCTCAAGCTGTTTAGGAACACGAGTGTGTAAGGATGCCTGAGTTCGATCTGTCAACGTAGGAAAAACCGAAAAAGGAAAAAAAAAAAAAAAAAACCAATTCATTTTAATTGTCATCATATCAAAGCTGGTTAGGTAATGGGTGCGTGAGATTGATGAGAATTGTATTAATCATGCTCAATTGGCTGGCAACCCCACATGTCATCCGACTACGCAGAGATTAATCCCTTAGTATGCCACTCTTCCCACTTATGTGAGCTCTCCTTCCCACTTAAGTAAGCTTCTCTTCCTGCTCTGTGGGCTTTTTCTTCCCACTTGTGTGGACTTTTTTTAGTCCTAGCCCCCTAGGCTGAGGTATAAAGAAAAAAGAAAAAAAAAAAGAAAAGAAATTTAAAGGGCACATTGTAGGGTAGGAACTCGAGATTTTTATTGATCATATGTGGGTAAGGTTGGATGATCAGACCCATTTGTTTGTAGGGACACGGCTTTTATTTTATTTTGTCTCATTTATGCATTTTCTTTGCTATAGAAATCAAATACATGTGCTAAAAAAAAAAAAAAAAAAAACTATATGATGACCCTAACCAGCTAAGCTAAAGCGACAAAGTGTTGAAAAATTCAACATCTTTCAGAAATCGAATCCAATGATAACAATGTCTGTTTAAGGCCAAACTTAGGCTATTGCTTATAAAATAAAATAAGCTTGAGAGGGTTTAATTGACCACAGATGGACCCCACATAGATTTCCATACACTTTTGTCCAAAGACATTATCTTATAAAAGACGATGTCAATTTTAAGCTAACTTCACTTTTTGCCCAAAACAAAAACGCTACCTTTTCTATATTTCAAACATACTTAACTACTATGAATTTATAATATATATGTTTCAAATTACAATACTTAATTATTCCATTATACCATTGTCGTTTAGTAACATTTGTCAAAGTAAGAAGATTCCCACTAGCATTTTTTTTTTCTTTTTTTGTTGTAACCACTAGTGCATTTTTTTAGTTTTAAGTGAAGTGGTGGAAAGTGATACTGTAAAAAAGAAATTCTTGTTTACATTTTCAACTTTTTTCTGTGTACACTAATTACAAAATCCATTATGAAGGTAAGATTCACATCATCATGCAAGAAAAAAAAAATAATATAATATGATATAATATCCTTACTATCAATTGAAGAGCCTTAAAAGTTAACTCTAATCAATGTTCTAAAATCTGAATTAACCAAAGCATTAGAGTGACTTACATGAATCAATTCATAAGATTATTCATAATTTATCATAAAATGACTAAAACACAAGTCTACAAACACATTCAAAGGTACATAAATTATAAATATATTATAAAAGTCTAAAAGCAATAATTCCACTTTTAACAAGCCCTATCACTAGTTTGCCATTATATTTTTTTTCTTACATCTAATTTATGTGAGAGAAAAAATATATGATATGACATAATATCCTTACCATCTCTTTAAGAGCCTCAAAAGTTAACTCTAATCAATGTTCTAAAATCTGAATTAACCAAAGCATTAAAGTGACTTACATGAATCAATTCATAAGATTATTCATAATTTATCATAAAATGACTAAAACACAAGTCTACAAACACATTCAAAGGTACATAAATCATAAATACATTATAAAAGTCTAAAAGCAATAATTCTATTTTTTGACAAAAATTTGAGAAAATCACACTTAAAATTCTTCAAATGAAACTATTATTAATCTACAACCCTATCATTAGTGGGCCATAAAAAGATTTCCTCCATCTAATTTATGGATTCATTAGATTTTTTTTTTCCACTTTCCTTACTCTTTTTTTCTCTAGAGAGAGAGAGAGAGAGAGAGAGAGAGAGAGAGAGAGAGAGAGAGAGAGAGAGAGATATGCAAAAGAAACTCACCGTAAAAACGAGAATAAGAGGAAAAAAATGAGTACTCCCACTCCAAGTCCGAGCTATATATATTTCTCCAGCAGCTTCAATTCCTAGGAAAAGCTTTTCCACCTTGTAAGAGGAAGAGCGAAAAATCAGGGAATTGAGTCCCACAGCATCAATCAGGAATATCCTATTGAACAAAAGTTCAAGATTCTACAGAGAAAATCTGTAGAAATTAGTGGGGAATGTGATATTTCAAGCATTCCAGTGGCAGGAGGATTTGAGGATTCTTGTCAAAGAATTCAAGGAATCTGTCCCAAGACTTGCAGAGAAAAAGAGAGGAAGAGGAAGAGGAAGTGGGAAAGTGGGAAAGAGAGGAATTTGAGAGGAGGTGTTTTGTGTTTGGAGGGTGTGACTATATAAGAGCCATTCGCTCGCGTCGCCCGTGTCGTGACAGCTCATCTCCAACCATGCAATAGGCGATTTTGGAAAGTACTTTTTCTGAGCTTTCACCTTTGGTGGAGTAACTGTGGTTAAAAAATGAAGCTTTAGAATTGGCTCAGCTTCACTGTTGGCTCTAAACCCGAGTTTAACTTGTATAAGGTTATCCTCTGTAGCTTAGCTTAGTTGTTGTTTTTTTTTTTTTTTTAATACATTGTAATACTGCATGCATCCCCATAACCATATAGAATTTATAGATGTTTACTTTTCTATACACTTGTAATAGTTACTAAACAAAATATAGAGGGGAAGTGATCGGGTGGTAACAGTTCTCACCCGATCTGTGTGAAGTCCCATCTGGACATTCTTTTTTGAAACGCCATCCAACAGTCCGAATTAATGTTATATAGGGGGACTTTTAGGATAAATAACTTTCAAACGCATCTCTAAGGATTGAATCGCTGAGGAGAGACCGAAACCTTTAACCGACGACCGGCTCCGTCTCCGGCTCCTCTCTGCATTTCTTTTTCCACGAAAAAGAGATCGCAACATCTCATCTGTCTCTTCTTCTTCTTCTCCCCGCTCTCCCCCAGTACACAGAAAAATCTTTATCATCCGACTCTTCCTCTCCGCGTTGGTGAAGAAATCGAAGGGGTCAAATCTAGGGTGCAAGGAGCCATGCATGTGTTGTATATGCATCTAACATCAATTTTAACATGCATACCTAGTTTCGACTTTGAATTCGAAATAAGATGTACTCAGATGAAAGAGCTTTAATTAGATAAAACACCTTAAAAATAAATTCTTAAATAAACAAGTGGGGCTAGTAAATAAGTATATGATTAGAGATAAGTAGACCTTCAAATTTGAAAGTAACTAGACTATGGTGGTCAACATATATATATTTTAATATGTAAATGTGTAATCATCTAATATTTGAATCCTCAAATTAAAATATGCATGGGTTTGGATCTAAATCCCATTTCCTTGCTGATGAGGAGATTAAAAAAAGTTTTACACCTGTCTCATTCAAAATTGGAGACGTTGGACTTTTTGCACAGCGGGATTCACATTTGCAGCCTTGAGACCTTATACCCTTGACCATGAAGGGTTTATAAGCAGTTTGCAAGCAAGGCTGAGCCAAAGTGCATGGTTCTAGCCAATTTGGCCATCGGCGCGGCGCCAAGGACGCGCGTGAGGGCTGCTGCTTTTATACGGCGTTCGTCATCCCCCTTTTGGCGGGAGATTGGCGTCGAGCAGGTAAAGGCTAAAGGGTAGGGGCGCTTTGTTTTCTGGAAGTGGGCCCCACATGTTCCCCGGTCCCATTTATTCCCCGGTCCCATATACGGGTCTCTCTCCATGTGGGGCCCACTTTCCTTATGACAGTGCCCCGAAAGTCCACATACGGATGGATCTTAGTCTTCGTGGGACCCACGCGCTTCCATATCGTCAGCACACTGATTCCGTTCCAATTCCATCCGTGATTTTGACTGATTTACCCCACGACTTTCTTCAGAGATGCCCGGACTCTCCTCAAGCATTCTAAAATGACGAAAATGTCCCTCTATCTATGTTCGAGGACACAACGGTGAAACTTGAAAAGGCTTCCGTGGCATTCAATGGGTAAAAGTGGAAAAGAAAATTGAACAATGATTGGTCCCAATTTTAATGATTCATCTCAGGCAGTGAGTGGCCCACTGGAGATTTAATGGAATAGATTGGGATGAGATCTGAGCCCATCAAGGGCCCGATTAGATTTCATCATCAAATGCAAAATGCTGCCTTTAACTTAATTGAGATTTTTAGCATGAAATTATGTTAGTTTCCTATGATTGTCAGTGTATTTCTCTATTGTTGGTGCTTCCTTTTTTATGTTAATGGAATCCATATCGATTTTTACAAAATAATAATTAATTGAAGTAGAGAACAAGGAATTGCCCAAAACTGTCCATCTTCAGTCCTTGAGTTCCTATTCATACACAATCATGTTGTTTATGTTTGTTTGTTGCTAGGGTTTTAATTCCTATATAGGAGCAGGCTTCTATTTCATTGTCAGGGTCTCTCATAAGCCTCTCAGCCCCTTTAGCATGGTAAAAAAAACTCAATTGAAGCTAAATGAAACGATTTAAATAAGAGAGAAAAAACTTGAAGTTACATGTTTGAGAATATTTGTTTTATTTGAAAAATAATACATATATTCCAAAAGGTAATGGGAACAAAAGAATGGGTCAGTGCTCCTGATTAGCTACAACGCAAAGATATGAAACACAAGAGGGAGAGCAAACACCAAAGATCCACAAATGGGTCAATCCAAAAAAAACACTCATAGCTTGGGCCAAACTAAAGAAGCCCACAGCCTACGCTAGGCAAAGGAAGAAGCAAAGAGAAACTCTAAAAAACTAGGAATAAAAATGAACAAATTATAAAATTAGCTGTCATCACTGTTGATTGTGTTAAGATTCCTTAGGTGCCTCGCAGCTCTACTCTAAGGAGATGTGGAGACTGCTTATTTAGTGGCGATTATGCTATTGGTTTTAGTGGAACTTAAGATGGCAAAGAAATTATGTTGGAGCTAGAAAAGATAAAGTCTAAGGGCTTGTTTATTTACAAGCATCTTTTATAGGAATTCTGGCTATCTAAGAATTCATAAATTTCATCAATCATGAATTGTATGTTCACTTATTGGTGTTCCCCGCATTTGAGGCAAGTAGTATTTTGAGATCTCAAAATGATGAAATTCTCAAATGCTAGCCTTTATCATTTACAAATCTAGCCATTCTGGGAGACTTGGTTGCAACTTAAGGCATTTTGAGAAACTGTCTTGCAACATCGGCTCTCGCCAACGGTTTGCGACTGCACAAAAATTAGGTTCGACCATCTTCTTCCTTTGCACTCCTTTCATCCACATTCTTTATTTCTCTAGTTTGTGTGTGTGTGTGTGTGTGTGTGTGTGTGTGTGTGTGTGTGTGTGTGTGTTTTTCCATTTTGTTGCATGACTTTTTTTATGGAGTGTTTTGATGGAAAGGGAAGAAAAAGGGTTTTAGGGGGTTTTGATAAAATGGGAAATGACTCGCCTTCTCTCTCTCTCATTCTTATAACCAAAGGTCAAAATTTTTAGCTTTCTAGGTTTTTCTTTGACTTGAGAGAGGGGGAGGGAGGGAGGGAGAGAAAGCAGAGACATCCTTCTTCTTTTGCATTTTCGTTTGGATTCCTTGAATGTTGTTTTTCCAATGGTGAACATATATATCTTTTATTTCATCTAATATGGTGTTTAATTTTGGCATTGTGGAATAGGTGCTTGATACATAAACATGTAAAAAATCAACTTAGAGATTTAAATAGTTATGAAAAAGGGGATTTGTGGAATTTAGGTTGGATGAGATTCCAAGGCAAGAATTCTGGTACGAAAGAAACAAGGAAATTAGTAATGCCAAAATTCAACGGCATTTCAGAGTTCCAGCATCTCAAATTCCGTGAAATCGAATAGACAGTCTATAAATTCCTGTATGGGACGTTTGGCAACGGTCATCTCCTTGAATTTCCTGTTGGTTTTCCTCGCTTGCATGGAAAGCCCACGTTTGGTGGACTACATAAAACGATTGGGAGGCTTTCTTCGCTCCGTCCATATGATTATTTCAACCGTCCGACCCTCCCCCATCGAATTTTGAAACCCTACGGAACAAAGGAAACGTGCTTTTACAGTGATATGGCAAGTTCACATGGGTCACCGATTTTTCACCTTTTTTTTTATTTATATGGGACCCCCAATCAAGATCTGAATCGGTAATAATGTTAACAAGGTCCAAAACGGCTACCTTACCAAAAATCAGCCGTTGATTCCATCTATAACTTGAGATATTTGTCAAAATGTGTAGGCCATTAGATCATTAAATCTGGACTTCTATGGGGCCCATTTGTGATATCTGAACCGTTCAGTCTCTAAAGACGACCCACAGTGGCTATGGGGTCGAGTTTGGGAACATGATTTGGCATGGATCATGAGAAAATGTCAAAACAATTCTGACCGTTGATATGCCCCAGTGTAAAAAATGGGATTATTTGGTAGTATGTTTTTTTCATTTTTCTGATTTTTGTGGGCCTCGAAATTACCAACTAGATCGTGAATAATTTAGAGGAGACCAAACACAACTAAGGGCTGAAATTTCAACTGTAGATCCATGATGTATTTTGAGATATTTGCAAAAACGTCCATACTCTAAAATATTAATTTTTTATTTATGCGACCCCCCTTGCACGATCTGAGTCATTCAGAATATCTGAAGAACCAAAACTGGTTATGAGGTGAAAGATCAGCCCTTGATATTTCATAGATTATGAGAAATTGATTAAAAACTTATGATTGTTGAATCACACAATGAATAAACTCCATGATTCTGTTCTTCTGCCAAACTTAAAACTATCTTTAGGAAATCCTCTTTGAGGATGGTTTGGTTTCAACAGATAAAAGAAAACCTCTAATTAGGGGATTCCTGTCAATTTGCCAAACGTGCCTGTAAAGACACAAGCGCTAGTGTTTTTCATAATTCCGTTTGAGTGTTAAAGGCCATAGTTGTTTACATGGAATTGAATTTTTGGTAATCCATGATAACATGCGTTTTAACATCAGAATATTAAAGAGGGGACGGGTGGAGGAGGATACAAGTGGAGATGTAGATGGGACTTAACTTTGTATTATGGTGATTTATGATATTTATTTTTAGTCTCCCTTTAATTCAAATTTCAATAAAATGGAGACTAAGTCATAGCCTCTTATGGATATTCCCTTTTTTTAAAGTTTAGCTACTTTTATAAATTTATTTTTTAAAAGTCATAGGGATTCAATCCAAATCCGGATGATCGAAACTATTGGCTGGCTTTAGCCGTTTGGATGTTCAAAAACTAAGTGGGAATAATAATTACATGTACCAAGAACATATAATGGAACATTCCTATACCACTTTTTCCTCACGTCCAAGCACCCCTTGAAGTCACAAAGGATCATTTGTCTTTAAGTAAAAGTTAAATAGGTAGATGAAATTTCTCTAAACAAAGAGGAAAAAGAAGTCCCGCACATTTGACATTTCAGCTTATTCTTGTTCTCCACAATTTCAATATTTATCGAAGGCTAAGGGCACATTTGGCAAATTGACAGAAATCCCATAGTTAGAGGTTTTCTTTGGTCTATTGGAACCAAGCCATCCTCAAAGAGGATTTCCTAAAAATAGTTCCAAGTTTGGCAGAAGAGAGGAATCATGAAGTCTATGCATTGTGTGATCTAACAATCATAAGTTTTTAGTCAATTTCTCATAATCCATGAAATATCAAGGGTTGATCTTTCACCCCATAATCAGTTTTGGCTCTTTAGATATTCTGAACGGTTTAGATCGTGCAAATGGGGCCACATAAATAAAAAAAATTAATATTTTAGTGTATAGAATATTTTGCAAATATCTCAAGATACATGATAAATCTACGGTTGAAATTTGGGCCCCTATTTGTATTTGGTCTCCTCTAAATTATTCACGGTTCAGATGATGATTTCGAGGCCCACATAAATCAGAAAAATGAAAAAAACGTACTGCCAGTGTAATCCCGTTTTTCTTACTATGAGGCATAACAACTGTCAGAATTGTTTTGCAAATATCTCAAGTTATAGATGGAATCAACGGCTGATTTTTGGTGTGGTAGCCGTTTTAGACATTGTTAACACTATTACCCGTTTAGATCTTACTGTGGATCCCATATAAACCGAAGAAAATGCAAATAACATACTGCCAGTTAATCCCCTTTTTCTTATTGTGGAGCATAACAACGGTGGGGCATTGTTTTGCAAATATCTCAAGTTATAGATGGAATCAACGGCTGATTTTTGGTGTGATAGCCGCTTTGGACTTTGTTAACACTTTTAACGGTTCAGATCTTGATTGTGGATCCCATATAAACCAAAAATGCAAAAAACCGGTGACCCCTATATTAACGTCCAGGAACACTGTAGCTCCGCAATTCCACCGATGCATGGATTCTTCAGATCCGATGGTGGGGATGGGATTCTGAAAATATTTGCAAATGAACAATCCTCTGGCCCTCCATTACCTTTTCCATGCTGATCCAAACGTGGGTTTTCCACGGGATCGCGGAAAGTTGCCAGAAATCCTCTACGAGGATGTTTACCAAACATGCACTAAAGGTCTTGATCAACTTTTTGCCTTGATTTTTATCATGTATGTGACGGGTAAAAATATGGAATTTTTCTCTTCTCTTTCTCTCTCTCTTGAAAATGAAAATACATAGATAATGGAATCCTTTAGTTATACAAAGTCTTACGGTGGGATTGCAAAAAACTTAGCTCATTTTTTATGCTTTTCCTAACAGAAAAGTTATTGTACCAAATATGAATTTTAATGTAGGACGAGAAAAACATGTCCTCAATCCTCATTTTTTCTGCAGAAAATCAGCTGTACAAGTGTATTCCTAAGAAGATAAATCTTGATATGATCGGATGCCTATAATTATTCAGTTGTGACTATTGAGCTATGTCTGACTGCCCAAAACGCACAATTTGATCACTGTAAAAGTATGGTGGTGATTGCACTCCTTGGAATTGGGAACTCATGAAATGCATCATACAAAGGTTCTCTAATATCTTCCTCAGTCAAATCAAATGTTGATGCCAAGAACTTCGATCTAGCTTTCCCATAGAGAAAATAAACTAATAAAAAGTAGAATGGAAATGACAGGTTAGCTTTTTATAACCTAATCATGCCTTTAGTTTGAATACTGATTTTCATAATGTGATTGAGACATTTGTGGGCTCTAAACGTTATTTTCTTCCTATTCATTCATGTTTAGTAGATGCTTGATTTGGGGTTCCTCTTACATCTCCAATGAAGCCTTTACATTGTGGCCAGTTTGGCAGTTTATGATGATATATTTTTATGTACATTTGTATGCAGCGTAGGGTACTTTCAGTGTTGGAGTGTACAAGTTATATCAATATATAATTTTTTTTTAGGACCAAAGAAAGCAATGATACAAATGATGAAATTTGGCTCGGGTCCTAAACCTAGATCCTAGTTGACCTAGATGCACTAGTCAAACTAACCCGGAATATAAGAAATGATCCAACATGCTCCATTGACTCATCAGTTGCGTGACATCTATGGCAAGGTGCAGAGCTATCGTATATAAATGAGCTTAGTGTAATAATTTACGTGTCTTGCATGTCATGGGTCTCACGTCAAATTAAGCGTTTGGGTTGGTCCAAGGATAATCTCTTGATAGAGTCCTAATCTATTGGTAAGTCGGGTAAGGATCCTCCTGAGGTTCATACTTGCATTTAAACTAATGGGATCAACATCTAACTCATGTGGCCAATCTCCCCACTAGTCAAATATTGAGGCATTCTAGAAGAAGTAAATTTCTGAAGAATTTCTAAAGCAAGCTTGACTCCTCCAGAGTGCTTATTTAAGGGAGTCTGGAATAGGGGTGGCAAAATCGGGCCAACATGTCAACCCGACCGATATCCAAGCTTGTTTGTTTGTTTTATGTAAATTTTTAGGAATCCCAAGTTTTTGTATTTCTTTTTTTTTTTTTTTCTTTTTTACATAACGATGAGTGTCTCAACCTTTTGGACCAGAGTAATTCCTATGGGCATAGGAGGAGCCCGGTAAATTCCTCGTGACTCCAATGTGGTAGTGTAGGTGATTAAAAGTGAAGAATCAAATGTGAATACTTAAAAAATCTCTCTCCTATGGAAATCCTAAGAAAGTCAAGGCCTTGTCTACATGCCTTTCTTATTGTATTCCCGACCCCTCACATCTATAATATTCTTATCTATTCTATGCAAACAACTAGAGACAAAGTAAATGCATGAGTTTTTATATATTTATATATATATAAATATATATATATATATATATAGGGAGTTGCTCCTATGAGAGACACTCTCACCAAGTTGGTGAGAGATGGGTGGGGGCCCTCACTTCCATATCGAAGTGAGGGCCCCCACCCATCTCTCACCAACTTGGTGAGAGTGCCTCTCACATGAGCACCTCCCATATATATATATATATATATATTTTATAATGCAATTGGACTTAATCTATGCCTGGAATTTTGTATTATCCTAATCTACATTCAAATATTTCCTTTGCAATGCCTTCTTTGATTCCCATGCACACAATTAGGTGTCACTAAAATTGGTAATTTGTCAAAGTTCTAAACATAAAGATTTAACAGAAGCACCTTCCTTATTTTACTATTCAATTTGTATGCATCCATTTCAAAGCCCTCACAAGCTTAAGCGAATGAAGTTAAAAGATACATTGTTCCACCTTAACCAATGTGAAACAGTCTACCATAGACATAAAGAGAAAACTTATTATTTACTTCTTTTATCACAAAAAAAAAAAAAAAAAAAAAAATGTTAAGTGCAAATTTTCTTAAAAATCCAATCAAACTGACACCCTTCTAGAGGGATGTAAATGGATCCCCGGTTTTCCGATTACCCGGAGGTTCTGACCCATTAAAAACCGGGTTTGGGTCCTCATTTAGGCCAGATAAAAAAAGGGGTCCGGCTCTAATTGTACCTTGGTTCTAACCTGTGGACCCGATATATTACCTCATTTTTCAAGAATCTCTCATAAGAAACTAGATTTTTTCCCATATCATTCTCTACCTAGAACGGGACCCGGACCCGGACCCGGACCCGTCCCCAATCCATAGACGGTTTCGGTTCCAGTTCCATCTTCTTATTCACAGTTCCGATTCTAGAACCAAGAAACCGGTTCTAAAACGGTTCAGGGTCCGGGTACACCTTGAACCCGAATAGAACATCACCGTTTACATCCCTATAGGTGTAGCAAAATCTAACTCAACCTTTATTAGATCTGCACTTGATGCACACAACTCGACCTACATCTTATTCAAGTTAGTCATTGGTCAAATAAATCCCATCGCAGTAAAATGGGTTGGATTAGATGATGCCATATCCATTTAAATGGGTTACATTAGGCTCAGTTGGCATATCTAACCAATTTAAATGGTTTGATGTTTAAATTCTTTTATTTTAGGCCCTTTTTCGCTACAATAAAACTCAAATATAACATAATACTTAAGAACGAAGGGTTGCATAGTTGGTTGGCAACCTTGCTTCTCATCTGGATAACCAGGGATCGACCTTGGCCTTCCCCAACTCCTCACATTTGCAAGTTCTCACTCCCTACATGTGTGAATCTCACGCCCCGCATATGTGGTTATCTTCTCACGTGTGTGACTCTCTCAGGGTCCTAGTCCCATTAGCTAGGATGTAGTTAAAGATGAGGAATGAGAAGTAAATATTGGAGAATGACCATCTAATACCTCTCGTTTAATGGAAACTGAATTGCGGGAAGGAGGGAAATGAATAATCAACCATTAACCTAGTAATTCAAATCCTAGAAAAATTAAAGTTCATCTAGATTGCTACATTATATCATTAACCCCTAATCTCATATCTTTCACACCTAACCCCTATTATAACTCTTGGATGGAGATAATTTGATCGTGAATTTCTTATTTACATCTAATATTAGACATAAATTCATTTATACATGAATTAAATTCATTTATACATGCATAATGAAAATGTTTCTTTGTTACAAGTTACAATCACTAGGATGCGTGTTTGCTCCTCATGTCTCATGTTGCAGTCCCAACCCAAACTTCACCTAGGGTTTGTTTGGCAATTCTTATTGGTTTTAAGAGAATCTTAATGAAAAAGATCTATTTCAAATGGGCCCTATTTAAAATAGATGTTCTTGAAATAGTGCGTTTGGTAACACAACATAACTGATTGAAATATATTTTTTAAATCCAACCATAAATGATTTTTCTTTAATTTCTCTATATCCACAAGGAATCTTATGCTAATTTTTTACCGCATGGATGGCCATGGATGGCCTAAGTATTATCTAGAGAACGAACGGTTCGGATCTTGAAATAGGGGCCCACAAATTTTAGAAAAATTGACCAAATTGTCCAAGCGTTTTTGCAAATTGCTTCAGATCTATAATAGATCAACGGTTGAAATTTGATCTTGTATTCATTCCTTCACTACCCCAAATATCCTACGGTTTGGATTGTGATTTATTGGTCCAGAATTCAAATAAAAACAAAAAACACAGGCTGCCCATTTTATAGTTTCTTCTATAATGATTTTCACCTGTGCAATCCAACAGTTCTCCGATTTTTCACATTTTCTTGAGTCATGGACCACATCAGAGCTAAAATTTGGACTTATTGCCGTTTTTAGTCTTCCAAACAATATGAACGGCTTGGATTATGATTATTGGGCCCAGAATGTCTAGAATATTACATCAAATTGTTCACTTTTTTTGCAAATATCTCGAGATTTGAGAAAGATCAATGGCTGAAATTTGGATCATGGTTGTGGGTCTCATAAGGTAAGACAAAATTGAAAAAACGAGATTGGCATAATTAACGTCAATTTCACTGTTCATGCACAAGTCTTTCCGCTTAAGACAAATTGCTCTATTTCAAAAAGTGCCACTTTCTTCACTCCATGAAAAAGACATTTAATGTCTTATCCCCTTTTCAAATGGACACAGTAAAATGCATTCCTAAACACTCTAATGTCTGTTTTGAACCGGTTTATGACAATAATAGGTAAACTTAAGAGATGACAAACTGAACCCTAGTGTGTGAGGGTTGCGGCCGAGGGTCTTGATGTGTCTGGGAGAATAGTTCTATTGGGTAAAAATATGATGGGATACCCTTGTTATAAAAATAAAATAAAATAAAATAAAAACCATGACACTGATACACAGGTCCACTCGTATATTTATACATGATGTGTTACCCATGCATGTATGGTCCCCATCTTCGTACTTGGACTTCTCTATTATGTTCAAAGTTTCAAACCAGAGACAATGTGCCCAAACAAAGACTACCTAAAATCATGCCACAAAACATGGAGGAAGTTTTGGGTATCTTGTACTTGTTTTAGGCGCAAATCACGTGCATCTGAGGCAGATTAAAGAAAAACTACACAATTAGGTCTATATCCCATCTAACACGTTCATGGAATATAGTACATACATCATGGTCCCACTCATCCATGTCATGGTCATATTAATTACATTACATTACATTACTAGGTCAATTCATAAGGAAGAAAACTTGGCTACCAACAAATTTCTGAGGCTTGCTGTGGGATCTGAAAAAATCCAAATAAAAGTAACTAGGGTGAAATTAGATGGTCATTTTTGAAAATTGACCTAATAGGTTTTTTTTTTTTTTTAAAACTACTCTAGGCATAAATCCTATGCATTCAATTCCTATGTAAACAAACAAGCCCATAAAACAAGAAGCATTGAACAAGCCCTAAAATGTAGTGCATATCAAAGGTTTGCAATGGTACGTTAAAAGGTCGCCTTCCTTCCTAGAATTATTCGTGAAAAATAAATAAATGACTGAATGAATGAATAAATAATTAAAAATATGAACCGCCAATTGTTATGGACCCTTCTTGACAATGTCACAATCTTAAATTAGCCAAACGAATCTTAAATTAGTTGTTGGGGCTATCAAAAATGTTTTGGAAGGTGAGAAGTCCATGTTGACAGTGACCTTGTTTAGCTCGAATTAATCAGGAATTACAGGAATTGTCAAGTGAATGGCCTGGATTTGATTATGCTGATTCATAAATATCCATGTCATGTGAGACCTTGGAAGTGGAAGCAGATGGGGACTCTTCTTGTTCAAGGGAAATTTTTTAAAAAATGTGTTCCTGAATCCTGACCAGTTGAACTGCTACTGCCATGAAATGAGTTATAAATAACTAATAATGAACACCTCCTTGCAAGGCCCACCTAGGGTCATGTCATTTATGACCGACGTGGGGGATCGAAAGATCTAAATGAAATTCAGGGGTATATAAAATATTAAGTTATCAATCCTATAGATCTTCCTAATCCATTGATCTATATATGGATAGGGGTGGATCCAGGTATCTTCTTTTGAGGACACTCATTCTCGGTGGATCTCGAAAAAATCCGACACGTGGGGTTGCCACTCACTGTGATTGTGTTAAATTTGGGCTTATGACATTTGGCGGGGTGGGTTTGGTTTGTTAAAATAAGGCAGAGCAAAGGTTTCAATGTATATTTATAAAAAAAGAATTTGCTTCACTTATTAAATTCATCACTTTGAAAGAACTTACCCTAGATCATCGCCTCAGTCAAATATACATTCCTTGCAATACCCATCCTAGTGGATCTTTCACTAAAAGTGAGTGTGCCAAAGTGATTAAGATGCTCAACCAAATTCAAACTATCCCTTTCAATGAATTTTTTTTAATTGCTGAAACAAGATGAAGGGGTGCTTATTTAGTTTTAATCAAAAGAATTCAATCAAAGGCATACAATAAATTGGCTGTAGAATTTAAGTAAAATCACACTGATCCGGTGATCCTATCCATTGAATTGGCAGCTTACAAGTTTACACATGATCCAAGCAGCAATGGCTCACATTCCATCAGTTCATGAATTGTCAAATCCAAGTGAGTTCATAGTTCCTTTACTATCAAAGTAGGGCACTCTTTTATGTGGATTAGTGGATAGTTTGAATGATCATATATGTATAGGGCAGCGCTAGACAGCGCTTGTGCATTTTTATAAGAAAACTGTCCCTCCTAGCTATGCCCACTAGGAAGCATGATATGATCATGAAAGTCCATTGGATAGCGAGATTTATATAAGACTTACCTATGTGCAAAATTTCTCGACTCTTCTAACCCTTTGCTCGTGGATAGTAGATGGAGTTTAACGTAATTAGTTCAGCAGGAGAGGTCCTACTCTTCAACTTTCTTCTCTATGATTGAGAACAGTATAGAAAATTCAGACTCTAAACAGTAGATTTGGTTAGGAACAAGACCTTACCATAATCTTATTGTTATCAATTATTTTCTTTTATTCAATCCCTATGGCACTGACATGACTACTTTTTTGAATAAGTTACTATTTTGTCAAGAAGATTACTTTAAGCAAAGCCAATTAGTCAAAAAGCTCTCTCTCTCTCTATTGGAATTAATCAAATTGGTGGACCGACAAGATTCCTGTGGCCGCTCGATCTTGTCGGCAAGCGTTCATTGTTTATGGGTGGTGGTTAAAATATGGGCCTAATTTTGTCTTAAGGCTAATCTAATATTTGGACATCTCTTTCTTGTCCTGTATCAACTTAATTAAATATACTTAAAAAAGATGAACTAATTTAAATCATCCAAGTTTGATAGGAATGTGTATGATTATTATACAATCCTCAAGCATTGAGTAAGTATAATATAAAGTAAAGTAAAAGCAAAACCCATGGTTTTGGTTAATCAGACCATTGAACTGATGGGACCTGACTTGGTTCCATGATGCCTCAAAAGTCAAAAATAACCTAGACTGGGAGGTAGCAATCATTCTGCAAATTTGGTGTGTCTTGAAGTAGGATGTATGTCTTGGAGCATTATATTCTCTTTGCCTCTTTCCCATGTATTTTTTTTATTTTTTTTTATTTTTAAGGCCAATCATCAAATGGCCTTCAAATTGGTGGGTGTCTGTATGCTCGGGAGCATTAGATCAGTTGCACAGGAACAGCTCCATATAACATTTTAGTTACCCGTAAGGAATCCGCATATTTGAAAATTTTATACCCTTTTCCTTTTAGCTGAGGATTTTATAGGAGAAGTTGTACCTAGTATAATCCTAAAAAATGAGAATTTTAGATGTCCTAAATCCTCCAGGATGGATAATTGCCAAACTCATGCATTCCACAACTTTGTGAGAAGTGAAAAATCTTTTTTCAAGGATTTGGTTGCCAAACATGATAGAAAAAATTATTGCAGTAGAAAGCATTTTTAATTTCGAAATCTGTAATACTCCCTAATGCCATGAGAATTGAATAATTTTAAAAAATAGAATAATGCCATAATATTGTTATATTATCATTATATTTTTTAGAATATTCTACTAAATGACAAGGCACCTTAGCATTACAGTACCTATCGAGAATCAATCACTGGTCCTCACGTTGATAGTTCTTTTCTTTGACCAGTGATTCAATCTAGCAAAATAATAATAATAATAATAATAATAATAATAATAATAATAATAATAATAAATAATGTCAATGATATCGCGAGTACTTCCAAAATAAAGACTGAAAACTATCATGGGGATCATATACTAATTACCATGAGCCTAAGGTTAGTGATGGATAATGGGTCCTAACCATTGATATGCAGTTGGTTTATTTCTGTGGAGGAACGCTGATCTGGGCCAGTGACAAGATAACTATCTGAATACTTTTGCTGTCAATGGACCAGGCCTGGATCGGTTCAAGTATAGATGTTGAACTTGCTGGGATTGGGCCTCTTTAATATTTGGGTTTTTTTTTTTCCTTCTAATCACATTTGCTGGATTGGGCCTCTTCTTCCTCATTAGAAGTTTTGATATCTAAAATCACTTTCAGAATTGCGAAATGGGCTTTGATTAGAAAGGAGTTTTCCGAGTTTTCTTTTGATGATATTCTTTCTAATTCGGGAGCTTGCATGGGATGTTGCTCGCATGAGGAGAGGAGATCTGTTCCTTGGAATCCCTCTCCTTACGGAGTTTTAAAGTTTAATGTGGATGGTGCTTCAAGGGGTAAGCCGGGCCCAGAGGGAATTTGAGGAGTGCTTCGCAATAGTAAGGGTGATGTCGTTCTTATATTCTCCAAGCATGTTGCTACGTGCGACTCTAATGAAGCGGAGGTGCTAGCAATTTTGGAAGGTCTTAGATTGTTCGCAACAAGATATAGTGGTGCCCTTGTGTTAGAAAGTGATTCTTCATCTTGTAAATGGAGTTGTGGCTGGTGCTTCTCTCTTGCACCTTCCAACTCCTCTTTTCTTAAAGTTTTGATGTACTTTTTTCTTTCTTCTTTTAATGAAATCTTTGTTACCGTTTAAAAATAAAATCACTTTAACAGCCCTACTATTGAGCGAAGGGTCAGGATCCACAAATCTAAGAGAGTTTATGCAACATCTGCTATCTAAGGAGGTTCATCAGACCAGTAGCGACTAAAAAAAAAAAAGAAAGAAAGAAAGAAAAAAGAAGCCATGGTCCATTAACAGAATAATCACTCAAGATCTTAGTAATAGAAATTGAGTTAACAAACAGGAGTAAGTTCTAATTTGGCGCTGTGGGCCTGTTTTGACCATCCTATGAATGTCTCAGTACTCACCCTTCCTATGTGTGAAGGGAGTGGAACTCTATGACCCATCTATTGAATATTCAAACAGCTTAAAATGAATTCCCTCCCCTTAACCTTTAAGTGGGATGTACCCAAAATTAGGAGTTGGTCCCAAAGTAAGATTGAGCATCTCATGCATTATCAATATCAATCATACGGATTAATCACATTATTAATTATATGTTCAATTTTATAGTGGTACCAACATCTTTTATTGAAGTATAACTTAGGAGATCCAATGGAAAGAAAGGGCCTTCATTTTGAGCTGTAGGCTGTAAACATAAGTGAGACACTCATAGGATCCGGACTCACACGACATGAGTCGGGGCAACCTAAACATGTCCCTTTACTGCTTTACAATCCAGTTCATGAAAATCCATATTGTTTAAAACATGTAGCTGCTCGTGTATACTTCATATATGATCAAATCCAAACACTCCTGGGCACACACCTACGCTCATTTGACACTCATCCCAATTCAATATTGATCTAATCATCTACTGTTGCATAGATTCACAACAAAGATGTACTTACACAACCATTAGAATCACAAAAAGCAGGTTAGAATAATGTGAGTTCAAGTGATCTTTTAGCCCAACCCCTACTCCACATTACTTGCACAGATATTGTTAAGGTGCTATTCTTTTTTTAACACGCGCAAAAATATGACGTACCTAGAGTTCGAACCCGGAGCAGGAGAACCGCCACTCCTTACTACTTGCGTAAGGAGTATATCTTAAGGTTAGGCTTTGGAGGATCTTTCTGGCTGCTTGAGGGCATGCATTGAGGTCTTCTCTGCTTTTACTGCATCTGCAGTGTTGTGTCCATTCCATATGCAGATTGCAGAATCTCTTATTTAGGAAAGAAACGGGTTTAAACAGCTTTAGAATGGTCAAGGACATCAATATAAAACATCTTGACACAGATTTAACAAAGTTTTTACCCCACAAAATGTGTTATCGTTTGCTTAAGGGGAAAGTAGTCACATTTTCGCCTATAATTAAGACTTGACAATGTGAGTCTATAAAGTGAGATAACTTACCAAGAACTTCCTTTTCCAAGTTAAAAAAAAAAAAAAACCCAAAACCCAATAACAACCTAAATCACTAGCATTCTCACACTGCAATCATAAACAGAAAGCATGACCCAAAAACGCAAATCAAATTCAGGATGCAAGGCAGGACTTTCTCCAGGCCTCTTCTGCACAATTAGAGAAACTACAGCAACAATTCACTTGAATTTCTACCTTTACATTACTTTTTTTTTTCTTTAATTAGTAGCTTAAGATGAAGCAACAGATCTTAGCACAAGCTGCGCCGGGATAAAAACATGAGAAAACTCCAACCACCTTTGTGGATTTGGATAGATACAATCTGGACAAACATGACGTTCAGAAGCTTTGCCTAAGAGGGTTAAAAGCTTTGCGGGTTATGCAGAAGAGCAGCAACAAAAGGCTTTAATTGTTTTTTCATCCCTGGGAAGGAAGACGAAATGAAAAATATTAAGTAAATAAAATCGGTGTTAAACGTATCATTTCAACGTGGAAATCAAAATGGAATGCAACTGAATGAAGAAAGTTTTTTTTCTTTCTTTTTTTTCACTTCACACTCATTCACTAAAGTGAAGGGCATTTTCCTGATTAAAAGATTTGTAAAGAGATCCCCTCCCTATTACATAAGAAAAGCATACCTGTCGCCTTCTTCGACTTTGCAAGATGTACAATACTCGTGCTATCACATAGCATGGTAGAAGAAAGCCGGCAAACTGAAGAAAGGAAACCTGGCAGCAAATTTTTACTCAGTTGCAGTTTTATTTTTGCATTAATATAAACCAGACCAGAATACAACATTCACACAGCTGTACAGCACATGTTCTATGGTTAACATTGAAAAAGATACTGTTTAAGAGGCCAAGGTCAGGGCTTGGAAGAACTCAGATAAACTTCTGTGCATATCAGCTACGTAACATGGTGCTTACTTTACATTTAACTGTTCCTCAAAGATAAACCTTCTACTGTAGTCCATGTTTCCATGTCCTTTAAAATAAGTCGATAGAAAGGCCATTGACCAACTCCTTGCTATATATCAAATGGATATACTAAATGCAACGAATGCGTAAATGCATGCTTGGACAAAAATACACTAAGGGCGCGTTTGGCAACGGTCTTCGCCCCGGATTCCTCGCCCAAAATCCGCGATCGCACAGATTTTCAGCATGGATTTGAAGAGGATGGAGAGGAGACTTCTTCCCATTTGATTATTTCTGGAATCGGAACCCACCAGACACACCCCCCCCCCACCCCCCACCCCCCCCGAGCGATGGAGGATTTGTGGAGCTACAGTGCATTGAGGCGTTAATATTGGGCAGAGCGTTTTTTGCGTTGTGTTGCTCTCTATGGGCCCCACAATCAACATATGAACCGATAACAGTATTAAGAAGGTCCAAAACGGCCAGCTCACCAAATTTCAACCGTTGATTTATCTTAGATCTTGAGATATTTGCAAAAATGTCCAAACCATCATACGTAAAAATCTGAGATTCTGCTGGGCCAAAACTGGGATGGAGACCAGGCCATTCTTTTCAATTTTCTGGTTCCTGTGGGCCCCACGATCATGAGCTGAACCGGTAGTTATTTCAAGATGGTCAAACATGGCTAGTTGACCAAATTTCAACCGTTGATCTTTACCATATCTTGAGATATTAGCAAAAACGTCTAGGTACTAAAATATTAAATTCTTATTCTTGTGGGCCCCCTTTGCACGATCAGAACTTTTCATATTTTCTAGATGACCACAAACTATTTTGAGGTGAAAGTTGAGGTCTTGATTTTTCATGGATTTTGGAAATTTTTATAAAACATATTTATAACCATTGGATCATACATTCTACAATTTGTAGGAAACCTCCCTCCATCCAAACATGGAACTCTCTTTGGGAATCCTACTAGAGGATTGTGGCCTTCTGTGGAGATGGAGAGAATCCTCTAAATAGATGATTCTTCTACATTTACCAAAAGTGCCCTAACGGATACAGGTTGTGGGTATATCCCACCATTTCAGTGCATAATATAGAAGGTACAAGAACTTACATTAAAATTAAAGAGGGCTGATGCGTCCTGCACCAGTCCAGAGTCTCTTGTGACAAGAAGAGCATGGCGAACAAGAAGCAGCAGCATTAACTGCAGAGGTCAAGAGAATCTAAAAAAGAAGCAGCTAGAAATTATCAAAAAGGTTATTTCTAAAGTGGTAGTGGATAGCTTACAATAAGAGCAACAGCACGACAGCAGGCAATGCCACTGGAATTTGCAGCAGCATAATCTTCATATTCTACCTGCAGTAACCTATGCTCAGCAGCTAGAGCCAGAAAACGAGGGTCATGGAGATCAATCCGTGGGCCCCAACTTTGCCTACGTAAAAGAAAAGGAATATAACAATAAAATAGTAAATAACAGAACCCTCTGCATTTAAAATCACAATGAGGTACAAAATAATTGCAGATAGGAATATATTTTCTTTCCTGTGAAACTGCAGATTGGAACATGTCAATTCATGCAGTTGAGGGCCTGATATTGCATTGATCTTCAAAATTTAAATCAAGGTACATAACCTCTCAAACAATTTTTTTTTTTTTTTAAATCTCTCCAACAATATTATTGATGGAAAAGACTAAACAGTCTGTACTCTGTAGAGAAGCATCTGCTGGTCCTCACTGGTGTAAAGTAACAACCCTGTCTGAGATGGATGACATTCCCATGAAATGCATAGGTGGCAACAACAAACGATTAAAGTTCCAAGGACTATGCACTGATGACTGCTAAACTAGTTCATGTAGTTAGATATACTTGCTGTTATCCCGAACGATTATAAATCAAGTAGAGAAGATAAGGGAAAACAAGAAAGAAAGAAAATAGACAAAATAGACCTTTGAGATCTTTTACTTTTTAGGATGAAATACAATGCAAGAATTTTGAGCTTATTTACAACAGGGGGATTGTTGTGAGTTGACAGAAAATAAAAACAAAAGCAACTGTTACCAATGGCGATGTCAAGTGGTTTGAGAACTAAGATTTAAATAAATAAAAATCAAAGAGGACGAATGACTAAAGAGGGTCCAAGACTGAGTCACTCAAAACTTGGCCAAGGCATTGTTGAGTTTACTTGAGATCTTATGCCGCTCTTCATTTTTTGTGTAGTTCATTATTTAAATTATGAGAATGCTTAGTCCACTTTAAGGTGTGCCCTTGAAAATTTTGATGGGGTTATTATGGAAAGACATTTACATTCATAAGCATTGACCAGGTCAAATTAGAAGGTCCACCGAGTGCCTTTCTATTTGTTTTTCAATATATATAAATATAGCTGAAGATGGTCACCTTTATTTTTCTTACCGGCAATGATAGATGGTCCAATTTTCATAGTAATCATAAGTTCTTAAACTGAGATGAAATGGAAGTACACTCGGAGTAATTTTCAGTTTGCAAAAGCAAATAATCAAATCGATTAAACACAGTTTGCATCTGAAAATTTAGTACTATATAAGTAAACACTTAAAACATATATTACTTTCTGATGTGTACATTATTAGGCCCCAATTCCTATGCAGAAGACCATGTGAGACAATTTGTGGGGCCCCAGGTGGCTGAGATGAACAATTGGACCAGCCCATGCATAAAATTGAGAGTCCATTCAAGCATCCTAACCCCTTGATCCATGGCCATCAAGTTTAACGGTTCTAGAATCCATCATTTTTTTTATTTTAATCCACTGGTCAGTCCATGGCCATCAAGTTTAACGGTTTTAGAATCCATCATTTTTTTAATTTTAATCCAATGGTCAGTCCCTTTCGGATCGGTATAAAACCCTAGCGATCCATGACATTTAGGGAGGTGGTAGTGGGTGACAGGATTGGATTGATCACAGTGGGGCCCCAGCTGGACCCCACCAGCTGTCTTTCACAGTGTAAGACATTTATGATTTTAAAATTTCTAACAAGTAAATTATTAATCGTTGTGTTACTTTTTCGTATAATTTTGTACAAAAACAGTCATTTATTTAAAAGTGTAAATGAATTTAAATCGTACGCCAAACCCATGAAGCCTTCTTTGTTTTGCTTAATCAGGCCACCATGAACTAGTGTCAAATTCAGATTCTTCTACCCATGGAGATAACAAACAGGTTTGCTTCACAGAAATTGCAAATTTGCAACAACTATTTACCAAATCACAAAATTGTGTGAAAAATTGAAAACATATAAGCAGGTTAACCAAACAATGCCAGTGCATTTACAACAAAGTTAAATCAGCACTTTCTAGTTCAAATTGACACCTGGAGAAGAATCATATATACAAATGACAAGAAATAACACTTTTACACCAGTTAAAGGGGGAAGAGGAAAGCACAAGAAAACTAGAGAGAGAGAGAGACATTCTGGAACTCGTTTGTCAAAGAAAGGTGGAATAAAATATTACTATTTTTCAGATCTTGCAAATGAAGCATTGGACAGGCTTTTTTTTTTTTTTTTTTTATTCAGAAGAATATTTCAAACCATGAAATTGTATCAGTCTGGATTAATATGCACATATTGAGTTGATAAATGATTAGGAAATCAGATAGAGAATAAAGATTTTAGAAGATACCTGATATCAATTGCCATGCCATCAGAACTAGGTCTGGTGGGTGGAAGAGAATAATTCGGTGCATAGACCTGTCAAAAACACAAAAAGAAGAAAATAAGGCACTCTTTACCAATGCCACACAAAGGAAATACTTGAAATACACTCAAGAAACTAAAAAAATAACTCCCAGATGAGAAGAGCCAGAGCAAAGTTTGGGAGTATGTTTTAATTTCTACCAGGCCAACCCACACAAGAGAAAACAAGATCACATGAATCCTTGCTATAGGACCGAAACACAGGATCAGACCTTTAGCTTCTCAACTGACAAGAAAGAAAATACTTGAAATACACTTAAGAAACTAAACTTCGAAGCCTCCCAGATGAGAAGAGCCAGAGCAAAGTTTGGGAGTATGATCTAATTTCTACCGGGCCAACCCACACAAGAGAAAAGACCATATGAGTTCTTACCATATGACCAAAACACAGGATCAGACCTTTAGCTTCTCAACCGGCCAGAAAGAAAATACTTGAAATGCACTTAAGAAACTAAACTTCGAAGCCTCCCAGATGAGAAGAGCCAGAGCAAAGTTTGGGAGTATGTTTTAATTTCTACCAGGCCAACCCGCACAAGAGAAAAGACCATATGAATACTTTGACTGAACGTCCGAATCACAGGAACAGACCTTTAGCTTCTCAACTGACCATAAAGAAACTCAGATGACCTGCTATAAGTCCATCTACAGCATCTTTGGCATTTCAATTTCTTCCAAAAGAAAAGATAATAACCATTAACTGCAATGCATAACAACTTGCGATGGGTAATTGCATGTTGCATCAAAATGGGTATTGTTGGAAGAACTATATCCAGATAAGAAGCAGCATTGCAAGAACTGTCACAAATTTAAATGAGAAGAGATATTTTCCTAAGAAATCAGAAGTATCAAAACAACCTTGCAACGTGCACTGCCACTCCCCAATGCCATCGTAGCCAAATCCAAAAATAATCACCATACTAACAATTTTCAAGCATTGAGTGAAGATGATATAAGGAAAAAATAATAAATTTACAGTCATATTAATTTCAGTATCTCATTTTTATGTGACAAATCTCAGTATGATATTGCTAGACCAAAAACTCAGGTCATATTTTGATTCGATGGATAACACTGACAGATGACTTTGAAAATACCCAATTAACCAAAACAGACTCAGTTCTGAGTTTCTGAACGATACTGATAAACGAATCAGTTTTCTCAAGACACAAATGTTAAATACCCGTGTTGAAAATAGAGAGGAAGTAGTAACCTGATTGCAGATTTCACAGGTGATGTCTCCCTTCTTATTGCACCATCTTTGAATACACTTCCTATGAGCAAACTAGAGCCAATAAAGTGGAAAATTCAGTCAATCGTCATCAAACATTTCTTAAGTACCCCACATCAAAAGCCAGAACCAAAGCAACTAAAACCAACAAGAAAGCCGCTTTAGATTCTAAACCACTGGTTTAAAACAAAATCCATACATTGAAAAAGACTAGTCCAATTGATACTAAGGGTTTTGAAGAGAAATTGTATACCAACTAGCAACACCTCCCAACTTAACACAGGCAATAATAATAACTACTTCTTGTTTTTGTTGTTATAAAGAAAGCAACAGTAGCTAAAAACACGAGAATCAAACAGAACTACAAGATCATGAAGAACATTCAGTTAGCCTCCTACAAAGAATAATTCCAAAATGCAGCCCTTTGTAATGCATTAAATATAAATCAATATTATTGCAACCCAATGCATATATGCAAACGAAAAACTTAAGAAGTAGTTCATGTGACAAGGACCAGATTAAGATGTGAGAGGGGTCATGCAACATGACACTCTAGAGAGAGAGAGAGTGCCTAAAGAAGAAATTTCAAGTCCCAAAACAAAATGTAAGACCAAAGCATTAAAAAATCGTAGTAAAAAGGACAGACTCCAGCAGAAACAAATTCACCCACAAATGTGATGACAAATGGAAATCTTTATAAGCTAAATTAAGATGCCAAAACTAAAAAATGTACACCCACACACATCGTTCCCCCAAAGGAACATGACATTTGTTGAGAAAATGCATGTGCATTACACAAGAGCGTAGTTGCATTTGAAACAGGAGGCACAGAAATCACATGTTAAAGAAAACAGAGTACCAATTAAACCCACAAAAAAAAAAAAGTAACCATTTGAAATGATTTGTGAAATCCAAAACCCACAACAGAAAGCCAAAACATAATGCATGTGAAAAATGGGTCATGCAAACCCATATTCATACCAATCATCTTACTAAAAAGATAAGCAGAATGAGAGAAGTGTAAAACCGAGAAACGGAAATCAAATTAAGAAAACTAATAAATACTTTGGGACTAAAATTCCAAACAGGTAAGGAAAAAGAAGACACAGATTACATGCCATCCCAAAACCCCCAAATGCAAAAGCCAAACTGTGGAAAAAAAAAAAAGATCTTTCAGAAATCCCACATGAAAAACACACAGTAGAAATCATCCAATAAAAAAAAAAAAGAACTGGAAATCCCACATGCAGAAGACCCCAATATCAAACAAAAAGGAAGAATACACGTCTGCAAAACAAAACTCAGAATACAATAGAAAATCAAACAAGGTGATACAAACCCAAATCCAAAACCCAGAAAGGGGTTTCAAAAACTGATAAACTCAGAGTAGAATGGAAAACCAAACAAGGTAATACAAACCCAAACCCAAAACCCAGAAAAGGGTTTCAGAAATCCATACAACACCACCAAAATACAAAGGAAAACTCCACACCCAAAACCCAGAAATACAACCCAAAATCCAAGAAAAAAAAAAAAACCCAGATCGAATAATGAAAAGAGTACTAAGATTTTACCAAAACAAGGACATACACAACATCAAAATCACCAAAACCACAAAAAAGCATGGAAAAAGGAGGAAAGATCGGACCTTTAGCGTCCCACTACATGCACAGGGAGCTTCCATTTCCCTCTCTTCATCTTCTTCCTGACAAATCCTACACTCAACCATCTCTCCCTTCTCCGATTTCTTCGAACACCCCTCTCCATCTCCCTTTGGAGAGGAATTCTCCCCTCTTTCTCTGTTCGAACCTTCATTTTTCACCGATTCAAAGCAAGCAGTCGTCAGAATCCGATCGACACAGACCATAAAATCATTCACCATCTTTCTTCCTTTCACTCTTTCTGCACTCTGATTCTTCTCTTTCTCTGTTCTTCTCCGCTTTTCTTCCTCTCACCAGCTTCTGTGAAGAAACAGAGGAATGAAGTGAAAAAAAGGAAGAGAGAAGAACTGTATTCAAAGAGAGGCATGATTTTTTGTGTGGGACGAAAATGCCCCTGGTGGGTGTGTGGAATTACGAAAAGGATTCTAACGGCAAAAATTAGATTACAGATAATGCCAGGGTGAGTAGGTGGCTTTCAAATGGATAATTAATAACTACCTTGATTTGATGTTCAAGAAATGCTCCCTTCATTTTGTGAAATTTTGCAGGTCATGACTACTTGGGGTTCATGGGCTCAACCTGAACTCTGCTCATTTGATTACAATTTGATTATAGAGGACCCCTTTGTGTTTTTTTTTATTTTTTTATATGGGATTGAATTTTTAGGAATTGATGGTAAAAGAAGATACCAACATAGTATTATTTTTAGAGGTGAAGGATCAAGGATATATAAGATGGAGATTTAGTTAGGGTCTTTGACTTTTTTATGATTTGATTTACTTGTATAATGTGGGTATTTATTTCCCACCTTCCCTTGCATGCCGAATATCCAATGTTTGTATAATCGTTTTTTGTAGAAAGGTGAGGAAGATTTTGCCACTTTTCCCTAGCAAAAAAGTTTAGACATTTAGGAGGCCTTTTGTAATAAGCATCGCCATGGAAAACGGGGGAGACCACTCCGATTTTTCTGGTGCCTTCTTCCATGCGTTTGGTGCGATTTGGAGGGAGGAAATACGGATTTCTGCAGTATCTCCATGCTAGGAACGATTCGTAAGTTTGATGTGGCTGGGTAGGTTGCATATTGACGCGGAAAAAAAAAAAAACCCCCATTTCCTCTTTCGAGCCTCGTAAAAACACACCCTTGAGGTGGCTACTTTTCCTCTAGAAAATGTGTAAAATTGAGCAAAACTGTCATGATTCTGCAACAAAGCATTTCAAAGGGATAGGGGTGGTTTAAGAATGAAATTATGTGGAAAAGGAATTTGTCGTGGATGCTGCACAAACATGTTCTTAGTCCAATTTCCATTAAAGAAGTGACTACTTATGACCATTTAATAAACATTAATTCATTTTTTTCAATTATAATTGATTTGCATAATATGTTTCTTAAAATTCCTACAAATTCAATTTCATGCAAACAAAGGGCCCAAAAATGTCAATCAAAACCCTACTTATGAAAGTTTTAAGGCATATAATGTTTGCATAGTGCTGTGAAAACCTGGATCCATGGAAAAGATCATCTGCATTTTACAGAAAATTTAGTTCCACCACAATCTCCATTGAAAATGGGTGTTAACAAAATAGCGAAAAAATTAGTTACTTCTTTCTCTTTTATCTCACGAAAAAGCAGCTATACCAGACGCGATTTTTAAGTGCAGAAATTTTTTTCTTCACTTTCTGTGCTTTTTTCACGAAAAAATAGAAGTAAACTATTAACCAAATCTAGAATTACAATTTGAACCCAGAATTACCAATGACTGCTCTAAATAAATTAATAGTTTAGAGTGCAATGATCGGTTGGGCCGGGCCCATTCTGATAGCACTTTTTTTGGGTGGAATGGCAACTACTGACTCCAATCTGAAAACAACCTGATTGTTATCAAGTTGAAATTGTCAACTAACCAATCAACATCATTACTGCCGTCCAAAGCCTCATCATATTATCTGAGATGGCTTCCTAAGTTTTGCTTTTACTCCATCTTACATTTGATTATATTTTCATTGAAGTCTTTAATGACCCTTTTTTTTTTTTTTTTTTTTTGTAGTTGTTGTTTCCTTGGTGTTTTTGATATGTAAACTCTCAATGCATCAATTTCCAAACCAAAACTGAAATAAATCAGGTCTAAGTTAAACTCTAAATTGAGTTGGGTACATGGGTTGGGTCAAGAATTAGGGCAATTGTGTAGTTTTACCCAATAAGGATACATTTGAAAATTTGCCTGTTGGAGTTTGGAATCTATTCTTTTTTCAGCTCTCTTTGGTCGACAGAAATCCTGATAAGACTCTACCTAATTTGGACAAGTATTGACTAAGTACTTGTTTTAGAAGATATATTGTAGTTGCCCTTATTGCAAAAGATCTGTATTGCATTGTTGGGGCTGTTTGGATGTCTCCATTAAAAAAAAAAGGTGTTATCTTTCCTGAAATAATCTTCCCGCTTCATTTGTACATGTAATCTTTTAAAAAAGAAATTTAATTTTGACCTTTCTCATTTTAGACAATTCTGAGGTGCTTTTATCTGTTTTTGGTTTAATTGCAAGAAAGTGGAGACTTCATGTTATAGTAATTTCAAAACTGGGTTCTTTTCCAACAGTAACTTCATTGACGTTTTACCAAAAAAAAAAACCTTCATTGATGAAAATTCATTTTGAAAGAGCATTCCAAATTCTACAATTCCATGATTACTTTAAGAATAAAAAATGACCATGGTTGTGTGACAAATTCAAGTTGATATTCAAATAAAATTCTCTACCAGCTCAAATACCACAAGCCCAAATACCTAAAAAGAATCCTAAAATCATATTTCTTTTTTATTTCTCTCATTAATCTTGTTTGTTTCTAAGCCTGAAATTACATATGGGGTTGGGATATAGGATAAATTGCATAATGACTCATGCATCACCTTTCTACTTTTTTTAGTTTTCATTTATTAAGCATGCAAGCAATTTCATAGGCATTTGGATGAGTCCCCAAGAAAAGAGGGATTATATTAGTTAGGTTAATCTCAAGTCCATACTGTATCTCAACCCAAACTTGATAGGAGACAAGGGTTCAGGACTTGTACCCATATCAAAATCTAATCCAAAGTTTTAGCTTAGACCCCCATTGCGACCCATAACCCTTTTTTTTTTATATACTTACCTATGGGCCAAGCAGGACAACCAGCATGCTGCAGAAAAGAAGCAGATTCAAACCCTGGATAGTAGGATGAGAAAGAGGAAGACAATCAACTCATGACCCAAATACTTATAGTTACCAGCAGCACAAAGCCTTGCCCCCATCAGTATTAAAGCATGAAAATTATGGGATATGGGTCTACTCATAATCTCATACTAGCACACTAGCCCGTCCTGAGCACGGGCATATTTACCAATAAAGATTAATTGAAAAAATTTAAATAACGTAGAATCATCCTCAAACACTTACAACAGAAAAGAGGATTGACAACACCTCTTTTTTATTTAAATCCAAAAGTCTGTGGTATAGAAATGGGATAAGAGAAATTGGGCATAAAGGAAAGAGGAGTATACCTAGAGAAAGTGTATATGATATTTGGGATGGAAATGAAGTGGTTGAAAAGAGAAAAGTGGAAAGTGGGAAGTAAAGTGATTGCATATGGAAGTGAGGGGATAATGTGGGTTAGTTATAGAGAAGGTATATGACTCCTGGTCAAGATCAACGGTCACAGTCAAAATCGGATTTAGAAGGCTTGGCTTTAATATAGTACAATTGTGCAGAAAAGGTAACCATAGGATTAAAAGAGTTGCTACTATATAATTTTAGCCATTGGGCGAAACCTAATGAAAGTTAAATTTTGCAGTCATTATCCCGAGCAATAGCTTAGGAAGCATGCGGGCCAACCTTCACACACACTAGGACTATTTGAATTGGCTCTAGCCCAAATTTGGCACACATACAATATATGAAAAACCTCCAATTGATTGTCCGATTTTTTTAAATGTTAGTTCTTTTGCTCCTGGTGACTTGAACTGCACACTCTCACACACACTAACTTAAATTTTTGGGATTGCAAGTTTATCCATGGGATTGTCTTCCTGTCCGAAGCCCATCTGATCTCCTCTTGTGATCAATCTCAGCCTTTCACACACATAACCCTCGCAAACTAATACTACCGTAAAGTTTTGCAGACCTTTCAATAGATAATGCAAAATTTGGCACTCATTTGAATTTATTAGTTGTTTGACCAACTTCACCCAAAATTTAAAGCAGGACCACCCTTGGTTCAATAACTCCCATTATTATGCACATAGGGAGGAAACCTTGCAAGCTCCTACCACCCATGATAGTCATGCTTCATGTGAGCCGCACAAATCACACAGTTCGTATTCAGATATTTGGGTCCTTTGGCACGAAGATACCCAACCATGACTTTGCAATCCAATTTTATTCGGGGTAATACAGTAGGCCCAAAACTGAACTCCCCAGAAATAACCAATCCATTGTAGCTCATTTGGTGAGGTACTTTACTTCCACGGAAAATAAAAAAACTCAAAGATGAACTCTGGCTGTAGCCTTAATAGTAAGGGACTTGGTTGAGTGTATCTTACCAAAAAGGAGAAGAATAAAAAAGAGAGAACCTGAACTCCATTTATTTAGCCCAATGCTTTTCTTGTGTGGGGTCTGTGCTTTGGGTATCCAGGGACCAATTTTAATGCCCACCTAGAAAGAGTGAAATTAAATTAAAACAGGCCCCAATCCTTGTTACACTGTCACATGCACTCTCTGTCCTCCAGTGACCAGATGGGTATATTCATAGTTGGAGGCATCTGGGGTAATACAATTTAAAAAAATGGGCCTAATCCCTAAATGCGATTTATTTAACTGAATGGTGTGGCTGTGGATTTGAGAGTGTGTGTGGTTGAATTGGAAATGACCCAAGGCAGAAGAAAGGAGGGCATGGAGCGAAGAAAAGTTGGTTTTGATGACTTGACTGGCCTTTTTTTGTTTTATAATGTGTAGAAGGTATGTGCAGTAGGATCGAATGGAAAAACAAAAACGCACATGGGGATTGGTTTAGGGGATCGTGTCAACGCCCTTTCTGGATAGGATAAGCTCCTTAGTTGTATTGCTTTTGTGCCCACAACAGGGGGAGGCTTCAATATCAAATAGATATTTCCAGGGGTGTTTGTGTGAGCAGGCCCACAAACAATACAATATGATAATGAGGAGAAAGAGAAAAGGTAGACAAGGTGGACACAAAGGAGGTGGTGGGGCTATGATTGAGATAGGGGGGGGGGGGGGGGGGGGGGGGGGGGGGTGTGTTGTTGGATGTAAGGCTGTTGATGGGTTGGACTTGGGCCAGACATGCCTGTATCCAAGCTTGAGGGTCATTTATGGTTGAGGAATCTATTCATGCACCCAGGTTTAAAATTGGTTCTAATGCTCGGATCCTATTCTGCTTGTTTTGAATGGAGCAGTCCCAATCTAAAGCCTGTTTGTACAGTCAGACCTTGGTTTGTGCTTTCAGATCAAGTGCAAACTCATAAAGAAAAGGAAATCATAAAAATCCCTCTCTTTTATGTTGTATAAATGTTTCTTTTTTCTTTTCTTTTTTTCGGTTTGTGCACGCTGGTGAAGGAGAGCCCACAATAGCGGAAAGAAGAAGCCCACACATGTGGAAAGATTGGCATATACAACGATCAATCAATCCCTGAGGCCGGGTGAGATGCAGGGTGAAACAATATACCCACTGATCGAGCCTTAGGCAACTAGGTGAGATATGGGGTTGCTAACCAACAGCGCAACCTTTGGTTCTCAACCCCTTGTTCTCAGTTAATGTCAGCTTGTTTAATAAGGTATATAAATATAATAAATAGTTAAATTTAAAAGAGCCAACTAAGTCCATGGACTTAAGATCTTAGGCCTGGATGCAGCCCATTATAGTTACAGAGGCCATACAAGGTCTGCCCAAATGGGTCCACATCTGGGCTAAACTAAAGCCCATTGACAGCATTAGAGAGGAGTCTGGATTCCTGAGTGGTCCCCCCCACACACACTGAGTGGGATGCTTGGATCTCCACCATTGGGCCCATCTATTGATCATTCAAACAGTTCAAGATGAATGTCTTCCCCTCTTGTGACATTTCCTCAAATTCTACTTTAAAAGGAGTTGGTCCCACTATAACATTGAGCACATCATTGATAATGTAACTAATGCATAAGATCTCAATCTTACGCATTAGTTACATTATCAATGATGTGCTCAATGTTTTGAGAGGATGTCACTAGAAGAGATGACATTCATTTTGAACGGTCCCAATTATTAACAGATAGGCCCACAATGGATTTCCATAAATTCCACTCGTGGGAAGCTTGTGGGAGACCGCTCATGGGATTCAGACTTATTAGCGAGTTGTATCGAGTGTATAGTGCAGATAATCTAAACATGGGTACTTTATTATCTCCCACTAGGTCTCTATGAAATCCATGGTTAGATTCACAGAATGAACGGTTCTGATCACTATCACTAGTGAAGGTGTCAATGGGTAACATTAAACAGGTAAACTGCCCCAATCGACCACAATTGTTGAAATGCCACCAAACCTAAATTAATGCCCATTATGTCGACCATTTGGATGTGAGATTCAATATTCTTTTAGACCATTAATTTTAGGGCCCAAAGGGGTCTAGATTTGGTAGGCCTCCCAATCCCTCATGTTTGTATTATTGGATGTTACTCTTGATCTTACCCAAGAAAGTTCTCTTTCATTTCTTTTCTTTCCTTTTTTTCCCAATGGAAAATGCATCAGAGGTTTTAACTTCATGCTGTTAAGGTCCTTCAGTGATCAAGTAAAAAAATTATGCTAATGCTGATAATAATGATCAAAATTAGTCATCAACGAACATTAGGTCGTTTCTTTTAGTAGAATTCCAAGAATAATGTGTGGGAAATTAGTAAATTCTCAAAAAAACATTATTGTCTTTGAATTTCCAACATCACAAATTTCAGCAAGAAATTTTGCTAAAGAAACAAGCCCTAAAGATTTAAGAATACCTGTGCTCCAGAGGCTGAGCCCAGGCTAGAGAAACACTTTGAGTCTAGACTAAGGAGAAGACCAACGAGCCTTGGATCACCCAGAGTGGTCCAAGATTAGGTCAGGCCCGGTTAGCAATGATCCAATTATCCAATCAATGGAGTGTTCCTCAGGTTATTGTTGAGAAAGACCTTCTAAATAATAAAATTTCCTTAGTCAAATCAAAGAAGGTTATGCAGATGTCTCTCTGTCTCTCTCGTCAAATCATTGAACCATCCAATATTCTTTTAGATTAAATGTCATTAGCTATCTAATCAAGCCTTTTATCCATTAAATACAAGCCTGTTGTATTTATGCATCAGATAGTCAATCTAGGTAGGCATTAAATACACAATCTAGGTAGGTCAACCATAAGGAATTCATTTATATTGAGCCACACGAGGATAACTGATCTCAGGCATTCACATAGGGATGAAAATAGTCCAGGTTCAGGTTGGAATGTTGGATTCATACTGCACACAGAACCGAACACAAGTTACTAATAGGGCGCCATACCCGAATTGGATCCAGGTTACAGGTTCATATACCATAATCCCAAATGTTAAAATTAAAGACCCAACGAGGACCGGACCAGAAACAGGAATAAAATTGAGGCCCAATACTTAGATACTAATTTAATATCCTTATGAAAATAAGAACTTAATTTATATATAATGTGGTCATGGCATCTGGGTATTTTTGTCCTCTTGAGTATGAATCCACAGACATACATTCAAAATCGGTCCAAATATTCGATCAAGCAAATTCTCCCAACGGGGCCCATTTTCATCCATACGCTCATTTTATTCTGACTAAATTATATGTTAAGGTCCAGACTTGTTTTTTAGTACTAACAAAATTTCGAACTTGAAGAATAATGGAGAGATTACCATATGAGGAGAAGCATGCTTGTTGAATTAAAAAATCACAATTTCTTTACACCTTGGAGGAAGGTGAGATGGTTTCTTCAGTTTCTGACTCTTCAAACTCCACTGTTGCGTTAAACCCAAATTCACTTCCTGGAGCAAATGCTGATTTGAGCTCTTCGGCTGTCTGTGTCGTGTTGAATTTGTTCTTCACTTTCAGGTTTTCCTGGTTGCAGGATAACTCAACTGTTTACACAATTAACCGAAATAAATCAAATGAAAAACCTCAAAACAAAAATTATAATGGATAACTTGCCTTTTGTACATAGTCAGCCATGGTTGAGCTAACTATTTCTTGGATAACGAATTTGGTGACACGGTCTCGACCGAGGATTTGTAAAAGAAAGCTCTTGGGGACCTGGAACATTTTCATTCAGCAAGAAAACCTTATAGCACCATAGTTTCGAGAGCAAAAGGGCTTCCACATCTAATGAAGTTGGCAACACAGATCTTTAATTAAAAACTGAACCTAAAGTGTTATGAGAATGTTCTGTTATGGTAACTTGCTGGTGCAATAAAGTGGAAATTGATTTGGGAATGTGAAAGGCTTCCATTCCATTAAGACAAACCAGGAAAAATGGATGATATCAGGTAACTTTCAAAATTGACAACAAAAAAATAAAGTTCAGATGGTTGGATAGAGATAAAATGCCAATAACTCTGCATGTTCCGGAGGTGGACATTTGAAGCCAGAAAGAAATGCTAAGAAAGAATCAAGATTTAAGAATTCTGGGGAAAGAAACTCTTGATGGAAAAAGCAGAAGCAGAAGCCAGCATCCTATTTAATCAATCTCCTCTTAATCCTGTTCCAATGTACATTGGTCATAAATGGCCATCTACTCATGTAAGAGTATCTCAATAAATCATCTAACCATGCAACAGTAAGTGTAGAATGGCAGTTAAGGACCTTCAGGCACATACTCAAATAATTTTTGGGTAGCTTGTTGCAGATTTGCAACTTGCATGTCAGTATTTTAACCACAGTAGTAAAAGGAAGATCTGGTTATTTATTTGCCGCTGGTTAAAAATAGCAGTTAGACGTCAGTCAGTATTTTAAACACAGTAGTAAAAAGAAAATAAAAGGTTATCTACTTCAGTGATCTACTTCAGTAGCAGAATGGAAACTGAATAACTAATAACTGCAGCAAATCTGATTTTTTTTTTTAAATGATACAAATTTGACATTGTCCAAATAATAATAATATGTAGCTGGCTATAAGGAAGTCCCTTTCAAGTCTACAATTTGGAGTAACAGTTTGAGAATCCTACAAACCACCCCACATTGAATTGGCAGATGCCTCTATATCACTTTGATCAAAGCACCATTTACTGGTGAGGTAAACACATAAAAGAGTATGTCATTAACCCCTACAGCTTTGGGATATTCAAATGTTTTACACATTTAATCAAACAGTGAACATTACTCTAATTGAAGAGAGAGAGAGATAAACACTTACATTTGATGTTTTTCCTGGAAAATCGCCAATGCACATGCAAAATAAAAATGTAGCAAGTCAAATTTCTGGTGCTAGTATGAGGGACACAAGCATCTTCAAGCTGCCATCACTAAACTGATGAACTAAGAAAATAACAAGGCTCGAGTGACATAAAAGTATGCTCGCATAAGATCCCAACCACGGATAACAAGTGCTGATGTCTAAATCTTACCTCCCTTTGTTCTACGAAACCCTGGAATTGGTGGTGCAGTACGAGCCAAATTAGTCAAAACAATATCAAATGCCTTTTGTGTCTCCTCCCCCATCACATCCACTCTTACCTGATAAACAGAAGTCATAACTGTTTCAAAATAGTAGAATAAAAATAAGTTGCAAAATTTACCCATCTGAAGATTTAATGCGATAAACAGTTAAGATTTTGTGTTGTTAGGACCTCAGAGAGAGCTGAATATAGCCTGAGTTTCATAGACTGATATACAATCATACAAATATCATATATGATTATTTATCGATTTTCATTAGTTTCTTTGATGACAATCATACAAATATCACATAGCAGATATGATTATATGTCGATTTTCATTAGTTTCTTTCTGCCAAATAGACTAATATATAATTTAGATGATTTTACAGGAAAAAATCTCTTAGATGGCCCATGCACGAAAAAGGACCCCATTTTGTTCAATCACATAGGAAAGGTCCTCCCGCCAGATTTCTTTTTCTTATTATTTTTTTCTTATTTGACTGAGTGACGATATCGTTGCCCAAATACAAATGGGTGGCGATAGGTCTATTGCCTAGAAACTCGTATCTTCTTGATTTGCCAGAATGACAACCATTGAGAAATCACCGCTGGCGTACTGGCTGAGATCTCTAAACTAGAGCAACCCTCCCGCCCTTTCCTCCCGGCATTGGCATTCCCATCAAAGGGCTTCCACCAACAGGTAATGAGTTTCATCAAAGCTCCGAGCATCCCACCTCTCAGATGAATTTGCCTAAATCCTAACACTAGAAGTCCAAGGAAGGAGAGAAACATTAGAAATTAGAAATCATCGGTTTGGAAGAGATGAAGAGGAGAAGGAGGATTTGGGATTTGGGGTTTGGGGAAAGATGAGTGCATAGGCTAGAGGGGAAGGGAGAGAGAGAAATAAGAGATGGCCAACGATATCATCGCTCTCCTCCAATGTTAATAAAAAACGCAATTGGCCCATGGGACCACATCTGTGTAGTAATATTTACGAGGTCCTTCTTATGCAGGAGTCATCTAAGAGGTTTTTTCCCGTAAAATCGTCTATAATTTATTTTGTAAGTATTCATGAAAATAAAAAGACCACCCTTTTTAGAGAACATGAACACCATACTCCTGCTTTATCTAGAGCCATCAACACTAAATCTAGTAGAAGACAAAAGTTGAAACAGTTACCCTGATATTTTCAATGACTGAATATCAAGTGGTGGACCAAAAAGGCACAATACACTTGTTATGATGAATTTCATGAATATCAACTTGCCTACAACAGAAGTCAAAAGCTCACATGTAGCTTATCATCATCACGTGATTCAACTACCACTGAAACATTCTTCAATTGTATATCATACTCCTTCGGATCCGTAATTGATGATTCTAAGCCTGTAACAGTAGAGTAATGACAGACTGACAGTTCAGTTGATAAATGAAAGGCACCAAAATACAAAGTCCCCATTTTGGGAATATGTAAGATAATGAGTTGAACATACTCAAAATGTAATATGTAGACACATTCACCTGAACCAACAGCAGATGTGCACCATGATAAGCTGTTCAAATCTCTCTCATGAGATAAAAACCTGAACACAAGGAGTAGAAATGTGAAGAAAATAACTATATATTGCAGTATTATTGAATTTATAGGTGCTGTGAAGACCTTATAATTTTTATGTTAGTCCATTTTATGGAACATGTATCTTCATGTGCTCTAGCCCTCAGGTCTGAAACTTTTCCTTGGTAATTAGTACTCTAATTGAATATCTTGCAGTAACTTATTTGAGCTTACTGAGTTTACACTGATGGCCTGGTTTCCAAGATAACTCTTAGCTTGCATGGACTACCAGGGGTGTAACATCCTTGAACTGCATCTGATCTAATTTCTCACATTATGTAACATCCCGAAATTCCAAGGTGGTAATTAGTCTAGTTAATTGTACTTATAGCTAATTAAGCTCGTTTATAAGCCAAACAGGTCCAATTAATCAGTAGGATCGCGCGTGCGAAGTTGGGTTGAGATCCGAGCCCGTTTGGGTACAGTAGGGGTGTGTGTTGCTATTTCCGGAAAGTTTCGAGGGCTTTTTAGTATTTTCCGCTTTTCGAGATTTTGGCACCATCGGGTAGATTTCCTAATTTCCTGGACTTTATCCTTCTGTTGCATCCCGATCCGGACCCTCGAACCTGACCCAAAACCTGACCTGACCCGAACCCATTCTAAACTTATTTTATTATTTTCCAAATCAAACCCCTCCCCACCTTTATCTCATGTGGACCCCACCTCCCCATCTCACTCCCATCATACACCCCACCCTTAACCCAAGTGAGACTCACCCCTTTAATCCACGTGCAACCCCATTGCCCTTTGCCCATTTCCTTTTCTACCCCTCCTTTAGGTCACAGAACCCATCTCCCTCTCTTCTCATTCACTCCAACACAACAGCAGCCCCCCCTCTCAGCTCTCATCTCTCTCATCCTCTCTCCCTCCCAAGCTCCTTGCTGCCACCGGACTCCGAGCACGCCGCCGCCGCCACCACCATGACCGAGCCCCTCTCTTCTTCACTCTCTCCTCTACTCCACTCTCTCATCTCATCTCTCTCTCTCTCGTTCTCACCTCACCTGCACCACTGCCGGCCACCACAAACCCAGCCCATTCTCTGTTTGTCCCTTCCATTCTCCATTTCTTCTTCCCTGGCAGTCCCTTTCTCCCACGGTTTTCTTTCCCCTTCTTTATTTTTCTTTCTTTATTTCTCTTTCCCCCTTCTCTGTTTCCCTTTTTCCTTTCCTCACTGCCGCCCCACCTCTCTCTCTTTCACTCTTTTCTTTCTCCCTCCACCCACCTCATTTTCAACGTGAGTAACAAACCCCACCCACTCCACTTTTGAGTTGACTTTCTCATCTCATTTTCTTCCACCTCATGCTTTCATTTTCTCTCATCTCATCTCCCATCTCCCATCTCCCATCTCACTCACTCATCTCACCATTTCACACTCTCTCTGTTCTCTCTCTTTATTCTCCATTCTTTCTTTCTTTCTTTCTTTATTCTGTCTTCTTACTTATCCTTGTCAATGGACCACCAAATCCTCCATCACCACTAATCAAGTGGGCCACCAATCAAGTGGGCCCCACAACCTCCGATCGTCACCATCGATCATCACCATCATCTTCGCGTGGACCCCACGAGCCCATCCATCTCCAATTTGCAAGCCACCACTCCATCCACCCATCTAATTGGTAAGCTCTTATCCCCCTTAGGTTTGGGTTATGTGCTTTGGGTGTTTTGGTAGCTTAGGATAGTATATGGCCTTCCATTATCTTTGATTTGTATTTTAATTTAGTTTGATTTTACTATTTCCCTTAGGTTTGGATTTTGGGCACTTTGGAGCTAGGATTTATGGATTTGGGCATTTTCAACGAAAGGCAAGTAGATATTTATATATATGCTTGGATATGTTTGTCTCTCCTTTGATTTGATGATTGATGACTATTTAGATGACCACATGCTCATTGATGTCTTCGATTTTGGAAAACATGATAATTAGATTTATATGTTTAATGAAATGGATTCTTAATTGGATGATTAGATTGGTTGGATTGGATGTTAGTTTGAATGGGCTTGATGAGATGGGGTATTGGATGTACGTGGAGAGGGCAAGGCCCTATTCTTCTGTTTGTCTGCAGGTGTGGATGAAAATGGAGTTTCTCCCCAACTCAGTTCGGTTACAGAAGTTTAATTCTGTTTTTCTGAAGCCACGCGATTGACCGAGTGGGTTCACCCGGTCAACCGGCAACACTGGTATATAGTTAGGCTTCCTGAAGCCTACAACTTAGCCAATTCCCATTTATGTTTTTAACACTGACTGTATACCCGGTCGACCGGATGTCGACCGGCTATGAAGGAGGTCGACCGACCCTGTTTGAGGTCGACCGACCTTGTTTGAGGTCGACCGGATGAACTGGGGTTCTTTCTTAAGGGCCCCTTTGACTTAGAACTGGATGGACTTAGGTGGGACATTGGCTACCTCTTTTGATGACTCATTTGACTATGCGTGAGAATGTTTTGAGCCGACGTTTTCTCACGGTTATTCCGGTTGTATCGGGATTCAACCTATCTCAATCTTGAACGGTATGGGACAACGGGATACCCCATTTTTATCTATGCACGAAGACTGTTTGTTGGGTATCGCGAACCCTAATTCCTTTCGTAGACTGAGTATGATTGTACGATGCTTTGGAATAACACTATGCTTAGGTTTGGATTGTCTATCGCTTATGATTCCGAATTGTACCGTTTGGTACTTTATCTACATGTCACGAACATGTTCCTTAGCCTTGTTTACTTTGTTTTGTTTGGGATCGTATGGAGAACTTAGATGATGGACTTAGTATCCCTTTTGATGTTCCGTTTGTTTTTATACTTGATGGAAGTGTTGAGGCTAGGTGGCTTTGATTTGCAAAGGCTTGATGAGGACTACTTATGGTATTGATGGTTTGAAGTTGGCTTGCTTGCTTGATTTGATAATGGAAAAGTAGTCTCTCTGATTAATGCATCTTGTTAACGCAAGAAAGCCTAGCCCTTCACCATGGTATGAATAGGACTCTTGTGTCAGGCACCACTCAGCTGTAACGTTCAACGCAGCTGGGGCACCACTGTGTTAGGACCTTGATGGGAACCACTGCAGATCGTGATTCTTGTGATGGATGTACACCATCGGATGCTTTTGTTTATGGGATGTCTTGATGATAGCTTGCTTGTTCCCCATGTATCCACTCTTGCTTGGCCGGGCTATTATCCCGTGCATCTTCTCTACCACAACTTGGTTCAAGTTGGGAGGGCAGTGATACTATCCCGTGGTGATTAGCTTATGTGGACCGCCTATCTTGTTTGATGTTTATGTTCGATTGATTATGATTCGAATGCTACGCACTTCTTATGATCAGGATGCTATGCATGTTTTATGATCTTGTCCATCGTTTACCCTGATTCGTTCTGCATATCTATTGATGTTTTATATTTATTTCTACCTGCCGACCGTCGTGTCTGATGCTGCACTTGGTGCATAGGTACCGGGTACACCTACCTTTGGGAAAGTGGAGGCGTCACTTCAGGCAGTTTAGCCTGATGGTGAGTACGAGTTGTGTGACGATGGTATTGTCGTCTTGAGCAGCACACGAGTGCCTTCATACTTTGGTCAGTTTGTATTTATTCTTCCTTTGGCTTAAGTTTTGATAGAAGCCATTAATTAATATGCTTTTGTTATCTTTTGCTAAACTTAAACTATAGAAAATGAAGAGGTGCATACTCTGAAATGTTATATTATACCATTTGTTTATTATGATGTTCCACTGTGATTTACCGATGAAATATTTATACCTCACCGCGGACTTCGATCCTATGGGACATGATTGGGGCCAGGTTGCATTTGATTAATGTTGGAAAAGTTTTGATTGGCCCTAATCTCACGCATAACCCCGGTTTCACTCTTGGGGGCGTGACACATTACGTCATGTGATCACTATAATAAAAAGGTGAGCTTCTTGGACAATGGATTTAGTTTGATAAACGCCACATCTCTGAATATGCTTTCTAATTTAACTTTATTTGAAGTGAGACAAAAAAGTTGTCATTTTAGGTAATTAAAAAAGCAGGCGAAAGTAGACAAACACAACAATCTACCTTCTAGACAAACCTTCTTGTGAATCATGAACACTGAAAGATTTCAGACTTCTAGTGTTTCCATTAACAAAAAGACAGTTGTGGAAACTCCTAGAACTTGTTACCTGTACAATGTAACCACATTATGAAGTTCAACATTTCGGTCAAGAACTCTGTTGAAAATAGAAAGACCTAATGATAGACATCCGTTGCATTACAGTTTTCACAGGAATGACATTGATTAAAATACTGAATGGATGCATACCTCCAGGTTCTGCTGCACAGTATCTAGATGAATCAGGACAGCAACATTATAAAAGTGGTTGTGAATTGTGATGTGCACATCCCCTAAAATAGATTACACAATCTGATGATCAATACAATTGATATATTAGCCATCTGACCCTTGGCTTTCTTCAAAAACATTGCTGTATTTTGTTCTAAGAATCAATTAGTAGGTCAGACAAACATTTGATGGATACAATCTCTGATCTGGAAAATTTTCAGCACATGTTCCATCCATGGTGGAGTCAATCAAATCAACCATCTAAATCATCAAAGCCCTGTAACAACTAGTAGTGAATGGCACATCAGGATAGTATTTATGTCCCTATGCATCTGGAAACATTAATGTATGTCCCTATGCATCTGGAAACATTAATACCTTCAGAGTAAATAATCTAATCCAACTTCTAAAATCATTTTGTCATAAAAAAACTGGCATCATATCAGCAGTCCAAAGCACCACATTAGATAGAAATGCCTTTAACAAGGATTTAAAATGATTCAGTGTAAATGCATGCGAAATAACATGGAAGATATCCTGAACTGAAGGAAATTACATTGCTCCATGCATTCATTGGTGCAATATAAGAACATATTTAAAAAAAAAAACAACTTACAAATAACCTATCAATTTTAATTAAATTATTTGAATCTCAAATCCATCTTAGAACCACCATTTGGATTGCTTGCTATCAAATGGGCTGATAATTTGCTTCATATTGGATTCAGTCTTGAAAGAATTTCCTTCAGTTGGTTCAAATCAAATCTGAGTCAAACATTCACAAAATTATCCTTAATTTGCTACATATTGGAGTCAATATTCAACGCATTCTTATTTTGGTTCACAAGGAATCCGGTTTCTAAATAATGCTCCCCATCAAGTTGGTGCATAGATATCTACCATGCCCAACTTGGAAAGAATATTTTAAATTTGAGATCTTGGAAGAATCTTGATAAATACATTTGTTCGTTCATTAGAGGACCTCAAAAATAATGTGCAAATAATGCTAGCAGAGACCTTCTCACAAATGAAGCGGCAGTTTATATCAAAATGTTGTCCTTTCATGAAAGGTTGAGTTTGATGCAATGTGAGAAGCAGACTGACTATTACAATGCATCAGACTGGGCTCTTTTACTGAACTAATACACTTCTTCCATAAGTTGCTTTAACCAAAGAAACTCAACCACAGCATTGGCAATAGCCCAAATTCAACCTCAGCATTTGAGTGAGCAATACTAAATTTTATTTTTTATGCCTTGGAAGTGTGACTAAATTACCACCAGTAAACGTTCAATATTCATATGTAGAACAATGATCTCCATTTGAATAGTACATTCAAATGCTCATGACAACTATATAGAATCCCTTTTCTTGGTGATCTTTGGGTGTACCACAGAAAAGACAGTTTAGTGCACCTTGGCAAGGAGAATTCTTATAATGGATGAAGTAAGCGAATCGCCCTAGACTATGCTTCCTCAGTCTGCTCTCTTTGCAGGATACAATAAGATCAATATTTTATATTTCTTCTTTTCTTATTATTTTCCTTTTCATGCAGATTTTCAATGCAGACTAGTTGATTTATTCAGAGTCATGTGGGTGGAAGCAACTCGTTCAAATGATTCCGTTATTTCTTAGAATGATAACCATTAGCGAAGAGAGGTCAAATTTTGTGGAAATGGTTCCATGAGCAATTTTGTGGCCATTACAGAAGGAAAGGAACAGGAGGATAACTGAAGGGCCAGAGGTGCAGAAGGATGGAGTGGTAGAGTCGATCAAGTCAAGCATTGCGCATTGGGCATCGGCAAATGTGGAATTTCAGGGTGTATCAAGCTCAGACTAATGAAAAACTGGGATGCTCTTGACCTCTTGTGGTGGGTGGGAAGGAACTAGAAGAAATTACATCCTTATTGGTCGCTATCACCAAACTGATGGCACACCAAAAGGAAAAATGGGACCCACGTTTTAAAGGAATGAAAGAGGAGAAATCCAATGCTCCTTTTCAGGCCCTGCAATTGTTATTGAATCTAATGAAGTGGAGGTATTGGGATTAGGAAGGCTATGAGAATTTTATAAGAATCTTTCTCACGGAATTTGGTAATTGATGGAGATTCAAAAAAATAAAAATAAAAATGCTGTGGAATTTGTCTGCTATCATCAGAAAGATTTGGGCTTCAACCTTGGAAACTTAAAGAGTGGGTTTAATCCCATCAGCAAGACCAACAAAGAGATAGCAGATAAACTAGCTACCTCAATTTGATTATTTTTGCAGATGAAAGTATGATGCTCATAACTCCATACACTATGTAGGGATGCTTGCTTGTGTTCAAATTTGTATGTTCTATTCATATATATATTTTTTTATGCTACTGATCATTCAAGAAAGAAAGAAAGAAAGAAGGAAAAAGAAAAGATTTTTCATATTGTAATTCCAAGTCATGCTATTTCTGGGCTTGGGTATTTTCTCTATTCCATTTACATGATGGAATTCAAAATCCCCACTATCAAACAAGACATTCAAAGAGAGTATTTTGGGGATTCAAGGTTCCTAGAAAGAGAAATGCTCTTCTTTCCAAAAACATCTTACCTTTAAAGCTTAAACCCTTATCATACATTCCATAAAACAGTAACCAATAGCAATTCAACAATTAAAAAGCTAAATAACAGTCCTAAAGTTCAAATTGGTTGAAACCCAAACGCCCAAATACTTTCATTATGGAATTGGAAGGGCAACTTCATACATATATGTATGATGTTGAGAGTAAGAAGAAAAATGCTTACGTAGGGGTTCGTGCGGAAACGGTCATTGGGGAAAGGGTATTTTGGGAAAATCGCCACGGACGCCATGTGAGAGGAGGAGATTGCAGTTGCAGGAGGGAGGCCTTGCGAGGACGACCAAGACCAACCACATCCACTGGAGTTGAGTAGAGGTCTTATGTACAGAAATGCCCTCGCGTTTGCTGCGAATTCACTGATTTTTTTTTTTTTTTTTTTTTGTATGAGAGAGTTTCAAACAAGGACTTGAGTTTGTATCTTATTTTATGGGGAGCCCTCAATTTTTTTTAAAATATTTACTGGGAGATGTTCCTATGAGAGATATTTTTTACCTTAAATGAGAGATTATGTGGGGGCTCTCACATCCATATCCAATGCTAACAACTTAAATGTGAAGGCCCCTACCCATATCTCTCATATAAGGTAAGAGATATCTCTCATAAGAGCATCTCCTGTATTTAAATTACATTTCATTTAAAGCCATGATATGGTCTTGACACCCACTACATACAACCGATCATCGTGGGGACACTGGTTGTCCTTGATCACTATGAAGACATTGGTGACAGAAATGAGGAGAGTACAGAGGAATGAAGGAAAATTTTATTTCAATGAAGGGCAATTTGGGTTTTTTGAAAAAATGAGGGAAAAAGTTATTGAAAAATATCTTCAAATGGACGGATGCTTTTAATTGAAAACTTCATGGAAAACTTAGGGACTAATTTGAAAAGTTTAAAAGTTGTGTCCTTTTTTGAAATAAGGTAAAAAATTAAGGCCTTATTTGAAATTTCACCTTTATTTGTTGTTTTATTCGTTCATTTTGAGCACCAAATGATCCTAGCTGGACAAGTTGATGACCACTTGTGCACGACGATTTATTTGGGCCCACTAGCCGGCATATCGTTGATTTACCGTACATAAAGAACATTAAAATGTTGTTGCTACACTGTTGTTAGACCTGTCATTTGTCTATGAGCAGTCCAAGTTTAAACACTTCCCTTAGCTATTCATGCAATGTTTTATGATTGTGCGATATCGTAGATATCACCCTATGCGATATCCTAGGGCCGTGCGATATTGCACTGTTATTTTACAAACAGCTCTGTGGGAGATATTTAAACATTGGTTGTTTTGAGGCAAATGTTAGGTCTAATAAGGGTGGTTATATGGTCAAAATCCCAAAAATTTACCAACAACGCCTAGATTATTTACAATGTGGAGCAAAATGAAATAAATTCAAAGGTCAAATAAAAAAGAGAAATAAAAGGGAGTTAAGAGTAAAAGCACTAAAAGATAAAAAAACAATAATTTAAACCTCTACTTTTTGTCATTTAGTGCCTCTTAAGAGTGGCTTTTTTGTCATTTAATGCCTTTCAAAGGCATTTTTTTTTTCATTTCGTGCCTTTTCTTTTAATCCCTTATTCTCTCTTTTTCTCTTGATTTGATCGTTTAATTTAATTTTATTTCAAGGACCTTAAATCCATTTTATTTTCATATTGATTCTCTTAGTTTTGCTTCCTTCATTTTTGAACTTATTTTCAACGTTTCTAGTGCTCCGGGTGGTCAAAGGAGCTCATTCAAAGGATTATTAAAGAGAAGGAGATGAAAGATCTCAAGTGGGGGTTAAAGGATATACGGTAGCAACATAGAATCAGAAATTTTGCCCTTGCAGGACCACTTTATAAATAAAATAAAATTTCTTGGGGGCCAATGCAAAAAGGGCATAAATTTCCTATAACAATTGGGAGTTTTCTAAGCGTGTTTGTATGTATGGTGAATTGAAGTAACATGAGGTCATCAAATCAAGAGAGAATATAATATATAGGGTTATGATGGTATTTTATTTTTAATTGTTTGGTATGGAATCTTTTTGATTTTTCGTATAGAAAAGTGAAGCTTTTTTGTTTTTTAGTATAGAAAGGAGGTTGATTTTTTTACTTTTTTAAAAAGGGATGAAAGAAAATTTGAAATTGTGTACTTTTAATATGACCCTATCTTATCTTATCTGGATAATAGAGGCTTTATCTCACATCACCTCACTACACCACACATCCAAACAAATTGGTGGCCATTGCCTCCCTTGCCCTCGATATTGTCAAGGGCGGACCTAGGTGTAGGCCCTGGGGGCCATTCCCCCCCTCCCCCACAAATCACTACTCCTATATTATACATGCTTCAGTGGGCTTATATATTAATTTTATAACAAGTGGCCCCCAGACCCTTGATTGTGTGCACAAAGTAAAAAAAAAAAAAAAAACCAAGCCAAATCGTCTCTTCTTCTCCTATTCTCCTCGTGTGACGTCTCCCAAAGCCCTAAGTCCAGTCCAAACATACAGAGCCTCTTTCCAGATCGAGATGGCGATCAATTGCAGGCCGCGGCCATTTCTTGCCTCCCTCATCTGACCACCCTTGATTAGTATTAATACCCCAAAACCACCTGTCTTCACCGGGTATAAAAATCTGTCTTTCCCTCCTTTAACCCTCTCTCACCCTGTGTATTTATTTGTTAGTGTAGATCTCTCATTATGCTCTTATTCGGCAGGAATGAGGATGTGGGGTTGTTTCATCTGGTGATTTGAGACTTGGGTTCTTGTTCTTGTGGGGTTATTATACTTTATTCAATTCTTTGTCTTCTTTATGAGGAGATGTCCCACCCACTATATTTTGTTTATTTTATTCTTTGATTAATTTGTGCAATATATATGCTTGGTTTGTGTTTTTTTTTATTATAATGTGTGCACTGCTATACCTATTGGGTTTGTCTCTTTACCTTTTTTCTCATTAGTATGCTTGTGAACATTTCTTTTAATTGTTTGCCTTTGCTTTTTTTATTTATTTATCAAATGATGTGTTGAGCTGGGCTTGTCTACTAGACTTTAATTTAAATATGAAATAAATAATAAATATTATTTTTATTTGATTTGTAGATGGGAAAGTCATCTACAATTGATGGGTTTTTTAAGAGAAAAAATCCTACAAACTTAGATGTTGATGGACCATCGCCCACCTCTAATGTTGAAACTCCAATTGCTGAAGATCTTGGTTTTATTTTTAATGTGAAATTTAGTCTTTGATTTTAATATATTTTTCTTGCTTAAATTTGGAGATATGTCCAGAAAAAAAATAAAATAAAAAACATGTTAGCTATCTTAATTTGTTAAAATATATTTATTTAAGTAATCCTTGGTCCGCCCTGGGTACCGTCCTTGGTGGATGGAAGGTTTGGCTTTCCTAGGATTTAAAGTACTAGGTTGATAGGCTTCGTATTCATTTGTTGCATTTTCACTCGATGGTGTTTTTTCGATACTCACCTTTGATCACTCATTTTCAACCAAGTAAAAAAATATAAAGTCTTTAGAATTGTTGGAGATTCAATTACAAGAAACGAACATGTGCTAAACAACACGCCAAGTCAAGGAAGAAATTTCTTGGTTCTATCCTTCTACAATGCCCGCTGCTATGGTCCAATCATGGTAGCCGCTTGCTCTTAAGTAGTTTCCTTCAAGGTAATGGAAGACTTTTCCCTTTGCTGCTGAAAAGCTACACAAAATAAACACTCTGTCCTTCATCATCCAAAACCATGTACATTGCAGCTAAGCCCCAGATTTGGACCTTTCTCACAGTAATCAGAGACTCTAGCTAGATGTTCCTCTTAGAGGTCATTTTCTGCTTGCATAAAGGGTGCTTGTTTTTCCTCTTCGTTGAATCCACTAGGCATATTATCTCAAGTTGACCATCTATCTGATTGGTGTGCTCTAACCCAATTCCTTACAAATCTTATCATCTTTCAATCTTTGGCATTTCGGAGCAAATATTTTCTTTCCTAATACGAAAATACATGTATTTTCAGGGTTAGATAGGTGGTTAGCAGCAGTCCAAATTCAATGTGTAAAATAGTATGGTTGAGATTGTCCATTACAGTGGTTCCACCATTTTGCTGGTACTCTCTGTGTGTGTTTTTTTTTTTGATACCCAAACAAAATGAAAAAGTTGTTAGACATTGTGCTTTAATGGTAACTTGTATCTGTTTTATGTTTTTTCAGTGCTTTAGTGACATTCTTCAAATTATTTAATGCCCCTATTTTGTTTTCGTATTTTCAGTGACATTCTTCAATACTTTCACACACCCTGATATTTAGCACCAGTCAGTTTTACACTAACCCAACCATAATCCACCATTCCATTCATTCAATCTTAAAAACTAAACCCCTATATGAAGCTATTGTATTTTGAATCCCTTGTCTTTGAGCTGTAGCTCGTTGGTTTATGGACACCAAAAACCCCCTTTTGTTCTCCGAAACCCTGGAAGATTAGGATGATTGGATTGGACTGACACTGAGCTCACTCTTTACCCACTTCCAAGTTATTCACTCTCATTTTTTTACTCATTATGATTAATTTACTTTCACAAACTCCAAGAGCTTAGCCGAGTGGTCAGGACCACGGTTCCTTCCTCTTCCGGAGTTAGAGGTCTTGGTATCGACCCCCGATTCCCCCTTCTTCAGGAATTGAAAGTTGAGTTTGGCCCGGAGGGATTAGTCCATCCCAAAGGGTTGGGAACCCTCAGATAGCGAAAGAAAAAAAAAAAAGATAGCGAAAGAAAAAAAAAAAAACTTTCACGAAAAATTGAAGAATTTCCCATGGGAGACTCAATTTGAAACTGGTACATTTTACTGATGTACTATTAGAAAAATGTTGGTATATTTTCAAATTCTAAGTTTTTCTTTGGGTGGTTAGCAAGAAAGTGTCATATAAAAGATTTAGCTTTAAGATGACTAAAATTGATAAATAAATACATAATAAATATAAATTACTTCTGAAAACTATTTAACATAATTTTACCAATTTTCATCTTTTTATTTGGATATAATTGTGATGTTTTCTAGAACATTGTGATGTCATCAGCAAATTGTTGTTGAATATAAATATCATGACATTTTCAAACTATTTGCATATATTTGTGACAGTGGTACAGAGCTGTGGGTCTCTTGCAAAAAGCAAATGACTTTTCAAAATTTTCGAAGTCTCCATGCACACACCTTCAATGTCTTGAATTTCAAAACCATACAGTTATAAATATCTCATCCAGGTCCTAAGCTAAAGTCAGATTTCATTTGTTCTTGACCCAAAATGGTAGCCATTGGAAACAACCTACTGGCCATAATTTGGGCTGGCATTCTCATCGGACTCCAGACCGGCACTGTTCTGGGCCAGAACTGTAGCTGTGCAGCAGACCTTTGTTGTAGTAGATTTGGTTATTGTGGCACCGGCGACGACTACTGCGGCCGTGGATGCCAGAAGGGGCCCTGCAACCCCCTACCCAGCACCAACAATGTCTCTGTTGCCAACATTGTCACACCAGAATTCTTTAACCATATAACTGATCAGGCAATCGGAGATTGCCCAGGGAAGAACTTCTATTCGCGGTCAGCGTTCCTTCAGGCCCTCACTTCTTACCCTCAATTTGGCAGGGTCGGATCCTTCAATGATTCCAAGCGCGAAATCGCAGCCTTCTTTGGACATGTCACACTTGAGACTTCGTGTAAGTATGATCAGCTGGCTGTAGATTTCAGATCATATCATAGTGTGTAGATATTTGTGTTATAAACAGTATGTTATCCTCATGGTCCAACCCATGGATCTCCCATTGCTTAGATGGGTCATAACAAAAAGAGTACATCAGTTGTTTCTAGCTGCTTGATGTATATTTTCTGGACTGTTTATCAGCAGTTAAACAGTATATGAACCAACAAAGTTTAAGAATTGAGTTTCTTGAGTCTTTAAAACTATGGCAAGCTATGGCACTTTACAAATTGCTAAGAATATGTGATACATTATCTAATAGTAAGCTACAAATCAAAATGGGCCTATGAATACTGAAATGTTGTTTTTGGTGTACAGATTTTTGCTACATTGAGGAGATAAATGGGTCATCTAGGGACTACTGTGATAAGAACAACACTCAGTATCCCTGTGTCCCTGGCAAGGGTTACTATGGGCGCGGCCCAATTCAACTGTCATGGAACTACAACTATGGGTTTGCCGGAGAGACCATTGGATTCGACGGCCTAAATGCTCCAGAAACAGTGGCCACAGACCCCTTGGTCTCATTCAAGACGGCCATCTGGTACTGGATGAACTATTGCCACTCGATCATAACCTCTGGCCAAGGGTTTGGGTCCACAATTCGGGCCATCAACGGTGCGCTTGAGTGCAATGGCCGGAACCCTAATGGTGTCAATAAACGCGTTCAGTATTACACTGAGTACTGTAATCGACTCGGGGTGGAACCTGGTGGCAACCTCACTTGCTAGATCTTTGCAGCTGGACTATGTAATAATCATTTCAGTTTACCATGTGATTAGCATTGCATAGGCAGTCGCCTGTAATATTGTTTTGGGTTTACTTTAAACAAACATATTGGTAAGTGTACACCACATTGATGAGATAGGGTTATAGTTGATATGGTATAATTCTTATTCGATATGTAAAACTGAGTAGAAAGAAATAAAACATATACTATCATACAATTCTATCATTTGTTCCTTTTCCTTTGCTTTCCTTGTATTTCTCCTCTTCTTAATTAATGAAACTTATTTGTTACTGATAAAAAAAAAGGTCATTGGGTTGATCATAAGCAGCCACACAAGTAAAAACAAGAAAAAAGAATACTACTGCCGCCTCTCACCACTTCAGAAAAAAAAAAGTGAGGGTTCCTTATCTTTTTACAGGCTGAAGCTCTACTTCTAATCAAATGAGAAATGCAAATGGATGTTTATCAAATGCTATAAAAACTAAATACGCTCTAAAACATGAATTGAGAGGTTACGTTTAGAGTTTCCTCATGCCCCTTTAAACTTCAATCTCTGAACCTCTCCCAGAAGACTATGCCTGACAACTGCACTACATTCTGGTTTGGAAATATTTACTATAATTTATAAACCCTTCTTCATCACTAATGGGCTGTCAATTGTGTCGTGTTAACGAATTCAGATCATGGGTTAACAAATTCGTGTTAGAATCACCTCAACTCATACAAAACCCATTAAATAAACGGGTCCAAAAATCAAACACGAACACGACCAGTTAAACCGTTAAATAATTTTGTTCATTTTGTACCATGTCAATTAACACACACTCTTTTGCTAACGAAAGGAGAGTGAAGGAGTTAGAAATGATATTTTATATGTGGGTTTTAGGGTTTCACTTCAACCTTTTCAAACTTACCAAAATACCCCTCATGCATTTTATAATTTATGTCATTTATCATTTGTGGGTTGTATCGGGTTGTTAATGGTTTACCGGTTTTATTCGTTAATGACCCGCTAATTTAACAGGTTAGCGGGTCCGACCCATTAACAATACGAACACGTTAAGAGGCCACCTGAACCCATTAATATTGTGTGGGTTTGTTTTATGTTAACAAGTCATGTGGCATTTTGACATTCCTTATTTTTTCACTATATATAGACCTCTCTCGATCACCAAAGCATAGCCCAAACTGGGCATTAGGAAACTCTGGTATTTGTGCCCCAGAACCCATAAAATCTCCAACTTAACACAGGGCAAGATTCCATTGCAGCTACGTTGTTCATACAATCCCAGAATCCACTCTTCAAAACCCAAACAAAGGCCATTCTCATGTACGTTTAAATGTTACACACACCTGTTTGAATTGATCCCAGAGTTGAGTAGGGGTCCATTGGGGCATGGGTCCAGATCCGCTATGAAACCGATGATCCCCACAAGAGGATTTTTTTTAGTTTTTTTGGCTCGGTTGGCCTAGTAGGCAGGACATAGGAAGTAAAGGGCTTCCACTAGAGGGCACCTTATCCACAAGGTCAGCCCTTTACAAGAGGATTTATATGGTATCCCAAAGACCAAAAATCACGCCCAAGTACAGCCGACTTTTATAACGAGACCTTAATTTAGGTCGGTGGTGAGTCTTAGTAATGTAGCTGTCTGCATCAGGCCCAACCCAGGCCCATTTAGCAATTTCACTTCAAAATTAAGCTGGCCTGACCTTTTGCCCAAATTAGCTATTTTTCGATCCAACCCTGCCAAGTTTAAACCTGCAACTCTGCTTTTTTTTTTTTTTTTTTTTTTTTTCTCTTCGAATCGATAGAAGATGAAGACAACCAACAGTCCTGTTTACCCTAGTTGATCATGATTTTTAGCGGTTTGGATAATAAGGCGAGCCTCACTCATTGGACTGAAATCTGGCCCCCAAGAAATATTCCTGACTACTTCACTTGCCAAACAAACCCAACTTGGCAAATTAGATCAGTTGTAGATTTAAGAAGATTTATATTCACTTGCCAACCTACTATCCCATTTAATTATCACTATGAATTGCTAGCCCAATCAGAACCCAAACTTTTCAGGAGTGTTCAAGGTGAGGATATTCACTTTCCATCTTTTGGGCATTCACTTTTGGGCCTCCAATTAGAACAGAACACTGAGGCAAAGTCTGCAGTGTAGGTTCTTTCATGAACAAAAAATAAAAAAAAGGGCTGCAGTATAGGCTGGTAATGGGGTGGGCTGGCTTGTGGGGCGTTTAAAAGATCAACCCATTTTGGGTCAGGCTTGGAAAAGTTCTAAGGTCCATCAGGCTAGGGCTAATCTTAAAAAAGTAGGCCTGTAACAGCTGAGCTTAGACTTCTACGTCAAAGGCCCGTTTATGTCCCACTACATTTTGTTTTATTAAATTATATTTATTGAAGTAATGACTATATTAACTTTTAAAAATAAATTAAGCATAGTACTATTATAGTTTACTATGGGCACGATATTGTTTTGCTCACTATTAAATTTCCATGAACCTAAGCAAGGCCTTGGCTTGAGGCTTCTTGCCACTAGCATCTTTTTTGATAGGAAATGAAAACGGGTCATTCGGTGTATCAAATTCTAGGAAAGGAAGTGGAGAATAAGGGGTTACCTAATTGGTTGGGACCCCGCTACTCAACTTAGTATCCAGGGTTGAAGGTGTTATATTTAGGAACGCAGTTTGCGACTATAGGAGTGGATATCTCTCATGAATGGGTTCTCTAATGGTGGTCGGTTAAAAGAAGTCCTTAGGTCATTTTTGGTAACCAAATCCTTAAGGAAAGCTTTTCGCTTTCTACGAAATAACAAAAACCCCACATTTGGCAATTGTAAATCTCATATGATTTGGACCAATGGAAGTTCTCAGTTTTGAGGATTTTCAAGTCTGACCTCCCTAATAGGATTTGGAAATCCTCAGCTTTAGCAAATTGAAGGTCTCATCTAGATTTCCACCCTATATAGGTATATCCTTCAATCCTCATCTCTTTAATATATTCTTAGGTTAGAACCTACTGTACTATGAAACTCAGGCCCAATTTATTAGATTAGTAAAATTATAATGTAAAGCCTCCATTTTTCATATAAGGGGACCAAAAGTACACATCTTTAAAAGTAAAAGAAGATATCCTCCTTTTTCCACTAAATGAAAAAAAAAAAAACACACTTTTTACACAAAAAGTCAAAAAGATTCTCAACCAATTCACTTAAGACAAAATACATTCACGACCCCCTTATATTTAATTCTCTCTTGATTTAATCCTCTACGTCACTTTTACTTTATGTGAAGTATGCCTATATAGGTCTTATACTAAAACAACTCGTAATTTGTAATGACCCTATAGCTTTATTTTCTCCATAATAATACACAATGATCTAAATATATCATTTATTGCTCTTTACTTCAAATGGTAATTAGTCAAAATTCTCTTTTTAATCTTACTTGTGTGGGTTTCATGCGTGCACCCAAGGGAATAATCCTGTCAGATTATAAACTATGGGGAAATCGTCATGAAAAAAAAGAAGAATACAATTTACTAATTAAAACCATTAGGCCCTGTTGCCGGCTTGACATTTTCCTCTGAGGGATAGCATGAGCTTTGACTTATAGGCCTGTGTAGTGCCATGCCTGATTAAGATTCTCAATTTCAAACTAGGTGAGCTTCGAACCACCTCAATCCAACACTATCTAATTAATTCAGTGAGAGTGTGACACCCATGGCTTGTGTGATCCATCCGTTATAGCACATGCTCAAGTCCATTGAATCTTTACTTGTTGGGTCCACAAGATTTGCCTTCTTCCATTTCAACGGAGGAATTCTAGGAATTCTGCAAAAACGGGGACATTTCAGGCTTCAGCCCACTCTCTCTTTCTATTGTACAATTAGCAATAAGCCATCTAAGTCAGGTTTACACCTAGTCTGATCTTGTGCTTAAGGCTTAACTATTGAAAATATAAACCGCTTAAAATAAAGTAATAAACACAAGCCGCTTTTTTAGGACCTCGCCAAATTTTACCCAGAGATATAATTGGACCAGCATCATATTGAACTAGTGCAAAAGGCATGCGCCCAACATAGGCCATGATAAAAAGAACTTATATTTTTAAATAAGAGTCTTTATAAATATTTAAATGGATTGTAAATGAATGTTAACCTATAATTCATAACATAATTACTATTATAATAGAACTTTAAAAGCAAAAGGTCTGAAGAATTAAATAAGTAAAATGAGCCCATCAAATTATCTAGTACATGGAATGATGATGTGTAGTAAAATACCATTCCTAAGCTGAATTGGCATCAGAAATCAAATTCTTGGAGCTTATGGCTAGCTGTAAGGCTCCTACGATTAGCTGTGATCTCACAGGTTTTTTGTTCTGGAATGACCACCTAGACTATGATGATCGACCTTATTAACTGGTTGTTTTGTAGTTAGTTCACGACTAGCCGCGGCCAACCATAGAACAATCGCACTACTAACCATGAGACTTCAGAAAGCCAACCATGAATCACACTATGGCTGCAGCGATATATGTGTGGCTTTCAACCAATTGCACTATAGGTAGGCTATCCCACGACTCTTCGTAGGGACCTCACGACTATCTGTACAAGGCAAATTTCTCTTTTGAAAGGGAACTCTAACATAGGTTTTGTGGATATAGGTTGGGACCCCCTTATCATTGTATAATGAGGACTAAATGGAAGACCAATAGAGAGGGATGTTCGAGCTAACATGCCCAAGATTGTCCAGATGCCATATGCGACGTCGTAGTGTGAAGGTGTGGGGTGATGTGATGCTGTATACCATTAGATGCAATGATTTGTGGCAGGACTTCAATGACCTTATTATCTCCTATGACCGAATGGTGATGCGCCGTACGAAGAGGGCAATGAATGGTTTGGTTCGTAATTGTCCTTTCACTATTGTATAATTGGGGCTTGGTTGCATACTTTTGGAATTGATATCCACGTGTCACGAGCATGTTCCTTATTGCCTTATAAATGTATTTATTGGTATTTACATGTGAGAACCTAGATGGACTTAGGACCCCCATTGTGTTTGATATTGGATTCAATTTGTTTAGTATACTTTGTACCATTGTTTGGACTATTTGTAGTGTTAAGGCTAGGTGTCTTCAAATGTAAAGGCCTTAAGAGGACTTTGTATTAGACTTTGTTTGGACTTGGACTGTACTTTGAATGATTAAGAGGAGTTATTCATTCGTTTAATCGATCTTTGTCACTTGAGAAAAGCTTAGCCCATCGCAGAGTGTATTGTTCTTTGAGTCACAACTCGGTCGTTAACGTCTGACATAGCTGGGGCACCTCTGTCATAAGTCCATTCTTTGTACTGCAGATTGATCTTTGAGGTGGATGTACCAATTTGTACCCATAAAACAGTGGATTTTGATGTTCATTACCCCATGGGTGCCATTTGATCGGGCTATTCTCTTATGCATATTCTCTATCACAACTCAAATCAAGAACGGGAGGGCATCAATAATATCCCATGGTGGACTACCTTATGGGGACTGCCTATTTGCTAGTTTGTCATTGTTGGCTTATTGTCTAATGTGATTCTTTGTTTATTGAGATTCACGCGTGATTTCTTAGTTTATATGTCTTTGGATATTTCATATGATCATTGACTATACAACTGGTCTTACAGATGACATTTGCCCCACCGTAGTCAAACTTTAAATACATCCTGCAAAAATGTTGGCACAATAATGTGCAATATCGCATAGCCATAGGGTCTCACACAGGCTGATATTTGCGATATCGCATGGCCTTAGGATATTATGCAGTCTGATGTGTGCGATATCGCACAACCATAGGATATCACATGAGGAAAATACTTAAAGTTTGACCTCTCATGGGAGAATGTCTGGTCTAAGGGTAGCTCTCCAGGCAATATCCCTATTGTCATCACTCCGATTGATTTAGCACATTTATTGTTACCTACTTCTATCCATTTGTCGGCTTTTGTAGTCTGATGATACGACTTTTGGTGTATAAATATCGAACCCACTAATCCCACAGCGGTGACAAAGGCGACTTAAGAGAATCAACCTGATGAGTTCCACAAGTGGTGTGCGGATGACATTGTCTGAGTCGTTGTGACCACACACTTGAAAGCCTTTATGATAGTACTTGGATAGTCGTTTGTATATTTTTTGTTGCCTAGTTTTGATAGTGGCTATGTAATGAAAATACTTTTGGCATATTTTTTCTAAACTTTAACTATAGTGTTGAGTTCATGAATTTGCACATTTACGCATCATTTTAGGATGAATTAGAGGTTTAATTAAGTGAAATGCATCATTATCCATCTAATTCCATCATGTCATGCATTTTCACATAAGAAGCTGGATTTTCATACTTTTCATACATTTTCTGCATTAACTTAGAATGTTTTGCTAATTTTCTTCGAAGAGTGCCAGTTGGAGTAAAACTCTGTTTGGATGGGTCCCGCTTCAATATGGGCTCTTCAGCATTTGATTTGTTGAATTAGAATGTGTAGTTGCAGATTTGAAATTATTAATTGATAATTTAAAGAGTACAATTTTGATTGAAATAAAAGAAGAAGAGTTAGAATCATCCACATTTGATATCCTTTCAAAAGTGAAAGTTGTGTAGAGATAAAGTCCATTGCAAATCAAATTTCAAAGGTTAATCTCATTTTTCTTATGATAACTCATATTCAAATGGTCATAACTTTCAATCCGACTATCGGATCAATGAAACTTACCTACTATTGGAAAGCTTATTTAGAGTAGATGTCCATGTAGCCCAAGATTGTGTAAATTAGAACTAAATTGACAAAGTTATGGGCCTAAAGATTTTCATGTTCATTTTTAGACGGGATTGCAATTAAATCCACACCGTTGATAATCTATTGCGGTATATCCATTTTGGGACCCCATCTAAATATTAGCCAAGCCATCCAGAGGTTTTTAGAAGCTTCTACCTCATTCGAATTCAAAAAGGATAAGAGATATACCTTATCAATGAAGATAAATTAAATCTGCAGAAAAGGTGTCCAGATAGATTTAATGTATTTGTAAGACAACCAGGAGTTATAAAAGGAATCAAAAGGAAGCATGCGAGACACTCCCTCCCTTCGACGTCCACCATATTACTCTCTCTCTCCTCTTTCCCTTCTTTCGCTAATTAATACAATTTAAGAGTTATTTTTGGGTATTTTGGATCTGTTCGAGAACTAGGTTAGAAGAGTGTGAGAAAAAATTGTAATTGCCCTGAAATTCTCAATGAAAGTCATATCTTTTGCTATGGAGGAGTAGATCACTAGATTAGAGTGTCGATGAAGTGAAGTGTTTCTTACCGTTATTCTATGTGATATATTTTTTGTCTCTTACGTATTTATTATAATAATAAATCTGCCTTTTGTCATTGACAACCTGTATTATTCAATTTTTTTATTTGAACAATGCTTTAATCATGTATGTTTTCTTAATAGATTATTCTTAGATTGAAATTCTTTGATAATCTATGTTTGATTAATATGTGATATTCAGTTAAGTTCATAATTTCATTAGGTGAAGTAGATTTTTGCCTTAAATAAATTGTGAAAAATTGTGCTCTTTGATAGACAAATTATTAGAATAAAAAACATTGATTTGTTTCTAATTTGAAGGATTTTTGGGACAAGTTTGCTTTATCGATTGCATAGAATGATGGTGGGACTATTTAATGGATTCGTGATATTCTGATCTACATTTTCTCATATTTTATTTATGCACTTTAGATCTATAATTTTTTTAATCTTATTATTGTGTGTTTTTTTCTTTATTTCTCTTATCATTATTATTAATAAAAAAAAAAGATTTTAAATTTTAACTTAGTAGTGCTCCCTGGGGGGATCGACCTGTAATTGCCACTATCTCAACAAGACAACTGTGCACTTGCAGTGATTTTAATGGATTAATTTAAATCACATCAAGTTTTTGTCACCCCCCCATCCAGCATTTTGCTAGTCCCTTAGAAAAAGTTGAGAGCAAAAAGGTTTGTAGTTTTTTGACCTAATCTAAGAAAAACAAGTAAATATGAAAAAAAAACCACTTTCACTGGTATTCTCAGTTGCATATAGCATATGTAACAAGCCCTTAAACCCCTACGTTCCCCTTTGTGGACGAGTTGTATCTCGTGAGGGTTTGCAGTGAATCTACCCACAAAATTCTCTTTTCTTTCTTTTTTCTTTTTTTTTCATATATATATATATATATATCCGAGGCAAAAGAAATTTCTCAAAAGAAAATCCACTCTTGTCAGATATTTTCAAAATTTAGAATAATCAATAGTCCAGACTTTTCAAAATCCAGTCCACTATTTTAGTTTCAAAATTTTTATCAAATTCATACCAAGACTTGTGTGCACGGTGAGATTAAGTAGACATCACTAACCGGTTCTGAACTTTCCACACCAATGCCACAATACAGAAAATTCCTTCAAATTGTTTGGTTCCCCAAAATCTAGCCAAAATAGATTTTCTCCTGTCAAAGCTATTATGACGGCTGCACACTGCTGTTAAGGGCTGAAAAATTTCTCCATTCCTCTCTCTGTTTTTGTTTTCTTTTCTATATATATGTTTTTTTTTCGAACACACAGATGTAACTGTGCAATGCCTAGGTCCCTTAAGCTTTCTAATTAACCCATGTAACGAGCATTAGGCCAATGACTCCCAAATCAGAGGTTTTAGGGCACTAGGTATGTAAATATCCCTACGGGCTTACTGGCTCGGCTTAAAAAGGCTATGAACCCAAACTAATCACAACTTTTTATTCTTTTCAAGACTTTTAACTAAACACTTTTTATTTATTTATTTATTTTTTAAGAGAGAGTAGGGAGAAACTTATTACACCCCGAACAAAAGGTAGCCATTTTCAATTAGTCCGAATTAATTCTCTTTGTTGAACCAGGAGATAAAAATATTCTTGAACTAAACTATGGGTTCATAAGTATTTTCCAGAAAAGTCCGAGAGTAACATCTTAGCTTCCTATCCAAAACTTTGAGAAATGTATACGTGTGTGTATGTGAGGACAAGCTTAGATATTTCCTTGATAGGTTTCTTCAGAAAAAATAATGGACCTTCTTTTTGCTTCCTTCTAAAAATTCAAAAATTCAAAAATTCTTATATATCTTCAGTTCATCTCAATTCCTTTGAAAACTTCCTTTTTCCTAATGGTTTTTTTTTTTTTTTTTTTTGCAAAAGATGTTGAACAACAAGCTACTAAATTGCACGCACCCCAACCTAAACCTGACATTGTCCTCAATGTTAATAATTAAAAAAAAAATGCAAAGGGGTGAATGCAATGGTGATGCTGACTCCTTAGAGTAAATGAGATCCTGAAGCAGGATTTTCTCAGTGTGTTTGTCTTTCAGTTCAAGAAACGGTTTCAACCGTTGACCATTCACTTTGAAAACATCTCCATTCTTGGGATTTTCAATTTCCACAGTACCATAAAAGTAAACAGTCTTGACAATGAGTGGACCTGTCCACCGGGTTCGTAACTTCCCTGGAAACAGGTGTAACCGGGAGTTATACAAAAGGACTTTCATACTTGGTTCAAAGGATTTTCTTAAAATTGACTTATCATGGTTCAACTTCATTCTTTCCTTGTAGATCTTGGCATTCTCATAGGCATTATTTCTAAGTTTTTCCAACTCATTGAGTTGTAATTTGCGTAGAGTACCTACAGTGGGTAAGTCAAAATTGAACTTCATAATGGCCTAATAAGCTCTATGCTCCAATTCAATGGGCAAGTGGCATGCCTTCCCATAGACCAACCCATATGGGAGCATCCCAATAGGTGTCTTGTAAGTGGTTCGATAGGCCCACAGTGCATCCAATAGTCGCAAAGATCAGTCTTTTCGATTTGGATTGACCATTTTCTCCAAAATTTGTTTAATCTGCCTATTCGAAATTTCTACTTGGCCACTTGTTTGTGGGTGATAAGGTGTAGCAACCTTATGGGTGATAGAATATTTTTTCAACAAATGCTCAAAGGGAAGGTTACAAAAGTGAGTGCCGCTGTCACTAATGATCGCCCTAGGGGTACCAAAGCGAGAAAAGATGTGATCTCTCTATGGCTTCTACCCACTTGGAAACATAGTCTACTGCCAGCAACATGTAAAGATTTCCAAAGGAATTTGGAAATGGCCCCATGAAGTTAATTCCCCACACATCAGAAATTCCCACTACAAGTATGGGATTCAAGGGCATCATGTTCCTCCAATTGAGCTTGCCAAGCTTTTGACGCCTCTCACAGTTCAAACGGAAAATGTGACAATCTTTAAAGATTGTGGGCCAATAAAATCCACACTGCAAAACTTTTGCAGCTGTCTTTTTCGAACTAAATTGGCCACTACATGCATGATCATGGCAAAATGAAATGACCAAGTAATGGTCATGATCAGGAATGCATATCTCAATGATCTGGTCTAGACAATACTTAAAAAGATACGGGTCATCCCAAAAAAAGTACTTGACCTTAGCTAGAAATTTTGATTGATCCTGTTTTGACCAATGGGTGGACATCTTCCTTGTAACAAGGTAATTGATTATATTTGCAAACTAGGGGATTTGGAAAATACTGAGCAATTGTTCATTAGGAAAATTTTCGTTCAGTGGGACCTCATCTGATGGCTTTAAGGGTATCTTTGGAAGATGGTCTGCTACAACATTCTCACATCTGTTTTTTATCTCTTATTTCTAAATCAAACTCTTGTAGCAAAAGGATCCACCGAATCAACCGGGCTTTTGCACCCTTTTTGGACAGAAGGTATCTCAAAGCTGCGTGGTCCGTGTAGATGATGACTTTGGATCCTATCAAGTAGGACCGAAATTTCTCCAAGGCAAAAATCACAACTAGCAATTCTTTTTTAGTGGTTGTGTAATTTAGCTGTGTATCATTGATGGTCCTACTTGCATAGTAAATCAAATGAGGTAACTTCCCAACCCGTTAACCCAAAACAACTTCAATAGCAATATCGGATGGATCACAAATTAGCTCAAATGGAATGGTCCAGTCAGGTGGCTGAATTATAGGAGTTGAAGTTAGTTCCTTTTTCGGTCTCTCAAAAGCCTTTAAACACTTCTCATCAAATTCAAACATGGCATCTTTTGTCAGCAATTGGCACAAAGATTTAGCAATTTTACTAAAATCCTTGATGAATCTACGATAAAAACCAACATGGCCCAAGAATGATCGAATCTACTTAATTGATTTTGGGGTGGCAATTTGGGGATCAAATCGATTTTTGCTTTGTCCACCTCAATTCCTTGTTGAGAGATAATGTGTCTTGGGACTATCCCTATCTTCACCATGAAATTATATTTTTCCCAATTTAAGACCAGATTTTTCTCTTTACACTTAAGCAGCACAAGTTCCAGTTGCTGTAGGCACTCTTCAAAATCATCCCCAAAGACGGAAAAATCATCCATGAAAACCTTAATGAAACGCTCAACCATATCAAAAAAAATACTCATCATACACTGCTGAAAGGTAGCAGGTGCATTACATAACCCAAAGGGCATGCGTCGGTAGGCAAAAGTTCTAAAGGGATAGGTGAAGGTGGTCTTTTCCTGGTCCTCGGGTGCAATTGAAATTTGTTTATAACCGGAATAACCATCAAGAAAGCAATAATATGCATGACCGGCTAGCCTTTCGAGCATCTGATCCATGAATGGGAGGGGAAAATGATCTTTCCGAGTGACTGAGTTCAACTTCCTATAATCAATGCATACCCTCCATCCAGTCTGTATCTGAGTGGGTACTAATTCATTGCCCTCATTTTGAACCATTGTTATCCCTGATTTCTTAGGTACTACTTGAACTGCGCTCACCCGTGCACTATCAGATATGGGGTAAAGCACCCATACATCAAGTAATTTTAAGAATCTTCTTCCAAATGGATTCTATGTTGGACCACAAATGGGTGTATTCCTTTGATATTTGCGATGGACCATCCAATAGCTTTCTTGTGTTCATCTAAAAATTTTATGAGTTCTTCCTCTTGGACTGGGTCCAAGTCTGAAGCTATAATCACTAGAAGGGTTTCTTGTGGGCCTAAAAACACATATTTCAAGATATTCGGCAGCGGCTTGAGTTCTAACTTAGGGGGCTCTACAATCGATGGAACAGGTGGGGAAGCAGATGGAGTCAGAATCTCCTGCTTCAATTGCCATTTGGAGCAATCCATGGATGGGGTGGAATCTAATAGTGAATTGACTTCCTCAATATGTCCATCTACATCAAAATCACTTCCAAAGTATGCGAGACAAGCCTCTAGTGGATCTTCAAGTTTCAAATGGGGTAAGTGATTTTCCACCAATTCATGAATGTAACTAACTTCTAAAACCCCATCATCCTCATCAAGAGGTTGCTTATTGACATTAAAAATGTTCACTTGAACTGTCATGGTCCCAAAAGAAATTTGCATCACTCCATTCCTACAATTGATCAAGGCATTTGAGGTGGCGAGGAATGGTCTCCCCGAGATTACTGGAATTTTGGGTTTTGACCAAGATGTGTGTTTGGTATCCAAGACAACAAAATCGACAGGAAACACAAAGTCTCCGACTTTGATCGGAATGTCTTTGACTACCCCCTTGGGGTATTGAATCGATGCATCAGCCAATTACAAGGTCACATGAGTCTTTTTCAAATCCCCCAAACCTAATTCTTCATAAACAGAGTACGGAAGAAGGTTCACACTTGCACCCAAATCTAGCAAAGCTTTCTCTATGTGATGGTCCCTTATCTAACAAGAAATTGTAGGAAACCTTGGGTCCTTGTATTTGATCGAGGTTGGACAGGAAATGATCGAGCTAGCTTGTTGGGGTAGAAAAGACTTCTTGGGCACATTAGTAGTCCTTTTGAAGGTGCAAAGGTCTTTCAGAAATTTTGTATAAGCCGGAATCTGTTGGATAGCATCAAGTAGTGGGATATTGATCCTCTCTTTTTTGAATACTTCTAGCATTTTATCCAACTGAACAGTTGATTTTGCTGGGCCTAGCCTCTATTGGTATGGTGCTTTGGGAACATAAGTCTTACGAGATGACTCACTAGGTAATGGATCAATTATGATTGGGTTTTCTTTGACTGGCTCAAGTTCTACCATAGGTTTGGTATTCACAATTTGTTCCTCACTTTCCACACCCTCACTTGATTTCTCCTCAGATTCTTTGGGTAGTTCAACCTTGTTATCAATTTGTATACCCGACCTAAGAGTAATGATCGACTTAACTTGTTCTGGGCCTTTTCCTTTTATATCATGAATGACTTGGCCCTTGGGATTGGGTTCAGGTTGACTAGGGAAGGTTCCTTTGTCTCTAGCACTCAATGAATTGGCAAGTTGGCCTATTTAGTATTCCAATTTTGCAAGGGTTTGAGTGCGGCCATTCAAAAGTTGAGTAGTGGTCTGCTGGAATTGAGCAATACTCTGAAACAATTGGGTCATGGTATAAGGTATGAGTTTCATGGCCTCTTATAAAGAATCTACCCTTTGGGTCAATGGACTGGGGTTGAAGTTGGGTTTTTGGAAATCGGGTGGGGCATTGACCTGAGATTGATTGGGTTGAAATTGAGTGGATTGAGATGGGCCACCTTGAGTTGGGCCTTCGGTCCAAGAAAAGTTCAGGTTGTCCCTCCACCCTAGATTGTATGTGTTAGAGTACGTGTCATACCTTTGACGATTATCAAAATGAGTGTTTTGATATAGTGCATTAACCTCCTCAACAGGTTCGGCCTGACCCAAAGTTGTTGGGTCAATCCCTTCATTCAAGGCCTGGTTATATTTCAATGACTACAAAGTGTTTGGAGCGGGCTTTTGGTTCAGCTCTAAGGCCTCTATTCTCCTTACCAGTGTGTCCATTTTGGCCTTTGCCTCAATTTTGGATTCAACCTTGAACATCCCCCCTTTTTCAGGAATGGTGGGTTTGGTGGGTTCCCTCTTGATAGGGCCCATTGCAGTGTGTTTTCAGCGGTATCTTCCAAAAATGTCCAAGCTTCTTCCATTGTTTTCTGTGTAAATTTCCCACTACAGAAAGATTCCACCATTTGTTTGGTTGGGTTATCCATGCATTCATATACAATTTGGACTAATCAGATTTTTTTCAAATCCATGGTGGGGACATTGGATTAAGAGGTCTTTGAACCGTTCCAAATAACTGTAATATGTCTCCCCTTCCATTTGATGGAATCCATTGATGGCCTGCCTAATCGAAGCGGTTTTCTGCTTGGAGTAGAATTTTTTGTAAAATTCTTCGACTAGCTTGGCCCATGTAGTGATGGACCCGGCCTGTAAGGCATAAAGCCAAGCTTTAGCCTTTTCTTTTACAAAGAAAGGAAATAATCTAAGTTTAAGGGTCTCCTTAGTCATGTGATTGATTCTCATGGTCCCACAAATGTCCTCAAATTCCCTAATATGTTGATACGGGTTTTCCTAGTCTAGCCTACGGAATACTGGGAGCATCTGGATCATACCAGATTTCGGCTCAAATGTGGCATTGGCCTAAAGCAGGGTGATGCAGGACGGTTGAGTTGTCCTTGTGGGGGTACATGTAGTCCTTTAAAGTCATGGGTGGGTCCACTTAATCAACTATCCTAATAATTTCTTCAAAGATGGAAGACTTTCCGATAATGATTAAGGCTAATTCAGGCTCTATCCTTACTAACCTTTTACTCTTGCATACCTACAGTTTCTCTCTCTCTCTCTCTGAGGTCTAGAGCGTATGCATCGGGTTCAACCTTAAAGAAATGCAAGCCTAATCTATATGTGGGGCCCTAATGGTCTTACTAGATGATGCACAAGTAGGCAAGCACAAAGATTGAGCACAAGAAAACTCACTAGATAGCTCTTAACTGGTTTGAAGAGTGCACTAAGGCCTCCAATCTGGTCTTATGAAGCCAAATCGACCAGGTAAGTCCCCAGGATGAGTGGTGGGGTTATAATGCACTTGGCAAGGGTCCCGCTTAAGAACTAAACTCCTAGAACAAAGACTGCCACCCTTTGGTAGGGACAGGACTTACCTAGACATCAACTTGACCAAAGAACGCAACTAGAGCAACCTTTTGTGGTCTTCATTTTATTGAGCTCGAGTCCTATGGTTTCGTTTTTACTTGATTTTAATTAATGGTTAGGTTACCATGTGAGAGGTGGTTAAACCTAATTGGGCAAGGATCTGGTGATGAAATCCAGTCCTTATTTTATTGGGGTCAGTTGCCCTTAACTAAGTGTATGGGTCCAATTAATTGGTGTGTCAAGCAAGTATTCACACTTTGCAAAAATTAAATCACCTAAGCCTCACTTGCTAGTAAAAGATTCGTGGGATAAAGTTTAGAAACTCTTACAGCGGGTCCATGCTAATCCTTAAACCGTGTAACCTTAAACTTTATTATTATTATTTTTTTTTTGGCAAATTTTGCAATTCTGAGAGCAATTTGTTTTAAGCAATTCTGGGAGCAACTTGTTTTTAGCAATTCTGAGAGAAACGAGTTTGCTTAAGAGCAATTCCTCGCAGTTTCTTGTTTTTGTGCAACTCTCATCTTAGCAAGTTCACCTATCCAGAAGAAACTCTTGTTAGTAAATCCTAAGTTAACAACCCGACTCAAATTCTCATCCTATCCTAAAAATTCTATCTTATCCTAATTTCAAACAAAAGACAACCAAGTTAATCAAAACTTTATCCAAAGTGGACTCTAAGTTATTCAAACAAATAAAAAGCTCTATCTACAAAAAAAAAAAAAGAAAAAAAAATCAGAAGTTCTAAATTATCCAAACAAGTGTCCAGATATGGTTAGAGTTTTCAAAAAGTTTCCAATTACCAGAAATCCAATCTTATCCAATTCAAATTTCAGATTTTAAAACACTAACTAATCTAAACAACTTAAGGGATAGAATTTTAAAATTTCTAACTACTTAATTTCAAAATTCAAATGTTAGTTATTAATCAAAACAACCTAGTCCTAAAGATTTTAAACTCTACCTTACCAATCCTAATATAATCCAATCAAAATATTAGTAAAACCAATCTACAATAATTTTTTTTATTTACTGAAATTTGGAATTAAAAGAAATCCTTCAAAAAAAAAATTGGCTTTTTTTATTAATTAATTATTCCAAAAATTCAGTTAATTATATAAAAAATATCAGGAAAATCTGAAAAATAAAAAAACTAAGAAAAACCAGCAAAGTGAAATAATAACTAATATTAATTGGAAAGAACGCTACTAATGCAAATTAGATGGCTAAACAACTAATGCAACCTAAATATAAGCATGCGTATGAATCTAATAATATAAAAAAAATTCAGATTTTAAACAAAAATTCAGATTTGGCTCCTCAACAACGACGCCAAGAACTTGATGTGATTTAAATTAATCCATTAAAATTACTGCAAGTGCACAGTTGTCTTGTTGAAACAGTGGGAATTATAGGTCGATCCCACAGGGAGCACTACTAAATTAAAATTTAAAATCTGATTTTTTTTATCAACAATTATGATAAGAGAGATAAAGAAAAAAAACACACAATAATAAGATTAAAAAAAATTCTAGATCTAAAGTGCAGAAATAAACTATGAGAAAATGCAAATCAGAATATCATGAATCCATTAAGTAGTCCCACCATCATTCTATGCAACCGATAAAACAAACCTGTCCCAAAAATCCTTCAAATTAGAAAAAAATCAATGTCGTTTCTGATTCCAATAATTTGTCTATCAAAGAGCACAATTTTTCACAATTTATTTAATGCAAAAATCTCATTCACCTAATAAAAAATTATGAACTTAACTAAATATCACATATTAATAAAAGATAGATGATCAAAGAATTCCAATATAAGAATAATCTATTTAGAAAACATACATGATTCAAGTATTGCACAAATAAAAAAATTAAATAACATAGGTTGTAAATGACAGAAGGCAGATTTATTATTATAATCAATACGCAAAAGACAAAAATATCACATAGATTAACGATCAGAAACACGTAACTTCATCAGACACTCTGATCCAGTGATCTACTCCTCCATTGAAAAAGATGTAATTTTCATTAAGAACTTCATGGCAATTACAATTTTCTCTCACACTCTTCTAACCGAGTTTTGGAACAGAGCTCTAGAATACCAAAAAATAACTCTTAAATTCTATTAATTAGGAAAAGAAGAGAAAGAGGAGAGAGAAATATGGTGGACGTCCAAGGGAGGGAGTATGTCGTATGCTTCCTTTTGATTCATTTTATAACTCATGGTTATCTTACAGATACATTGAATCTGAACACCTTCTCTGCAGATTTGATTTATCTTTATTGATAAGGTATATCTCTTATCCTTTTTTAATTTGAATGAGATGGAAGCTTTTGGAAACCTCTGGATGGCTTGGCTAATATTCAAATGGGGTCCCACAAGGGATATACCACAATAGATTATCAACGGTGTGGATTTAATTGTAATCCCGTCTAAAAATGAGCATGAAAATCTTCAAGCCCATAACTTTGTCAATTTAGTTCCGATTTATGCAATCTTGGGCTCCATGGACATCTACTCTGAATAACGTTTCCAACGGTAGGTAAATTGCATTGATCCGATAGTCGGATTGAAAGTTATGACCATTTGAAGATGAATTATCCTAAGAAAAACATGATTCACTTTTAAAATTTGACTTGCAATGGACTCTATCTCTGTACAACTTTCACATTTGAAAGGATATCAGATGTGGATGATTCTAACTCCTTTTCTTTTATTTCAATCAAACGTGTACTCTTTGATGTATCCATTAATAATTTCAAATCTACAACTACCGCGGACCCTACCATGTGGGACATTTCATCTGCTTGAACAGTGGGCACTATGAGAAGTCTTCTACTGTAATTATGACTCTTGAACTAACATGATGAGTGGACCCCTCCTTTGATTGATTTGCACATTGCTTATGTGTGGATCCACGTGGTGAATTCTTTAATTTACTTCTTTTCAAGTTTCAATTCAGCAATACAGGGCCCAAGATGACTATATGTGCTTGAAAGTGGGTTCCGTGACAAAGGCATTCAATTCACATTTTTTGCACATTCTAATTCAACAAATCAAATAATGAAGAGCCCATATTGAAGCGGGACTCATTCGGACAGAGTTCTACTCCAACTGGGACTCTTCGAAGAAGATTTGCAAAACATTCTAAGTTAATGCAGAAAATGTATGAAAGTATGAAAATTGAGCTTCCTCGGTGAAAATGCGTGAAATGATGGAATTAGATGAATAATGATGCTTTCTCTTAATTAAACCCCTAATTCATCCTAAAATGATGCGTAAATGTGCAAATTCATGAACTCAACATATAGTAATGGAGATTATGCTTTGCTCCTTAATGTTCCAATAATTGCTATCATCTACTAATTGATCTGATAATGAAGCTTCTGTTTTATTTGTTATAAGCGAAGAAAATGTTTACATCTCACTATGGACTTTGATCATTTAGGGACACTGATTGGAGGCCACGTGTATTCTAATTGTGTCAGAGAATTTTTAATTAACTCCTAATCTCATGCGCTCAAATGTGGAGATACGTCATTTCACATACTCCATTTAAGAGAGAGACATTTACTGAGAGCGTTTTAAAGTTCAAAAAGTTGGCTCATGAAGTAGAGCGTAATGAGTTTGTACAGTTTTGAGCATAAGACCATTATAATAAAAAAAGAAGATTTTACAAAAAAAAAAAAAACCTTTATGTGGCCAGTGGACCGAATAAGAGACTTTAGCCTAACTCACAATAAACAAGGAATCCGTATAGAAAAAACAACTTTTTTTACCCTTTTTTTTTTGTGATAGACGTTGACCTTCATTTTCTGTGTTAAGGGTCGACGGCGACTGTGAGGTTCCACCCCTTGTGGCCCTCACTTATATTTGATTATGCTAAAAATAGTATATAATATCTATTTTTGTCAATTAATAGGGGTTAGTAAGGGTAGTTTAGTATTTTTCTGGGTTTTAAGCCCATTTTCTAAGAATTCGTCTCTTTTTGTGATTTATAGAAACCATAGGGTTCTAGATGGACTTTAGGGAATCTATTAATAAGTTAGAGGCCCTTAGAAGTAGTTAGAAAGAATAGGAGGGGTTTCCATTTGAGAATTTGCAAACTAGACCTGAATTACCTTAAATGCCCATGTACTTATCCTAAACTAAAAGTAACGAAAAAGGACAATTTGGACCTTACACTTCCAACCAAAGTCTATAAATATAAACCCTCTCCCTCTAAGAGTTTTGGGTTCGATTTCTAGATTGGTCAACTTAATAAATCAGCCCAATAGTGTGCAAAAACAAATAACTAAGTAGCGAAAAATAAAGTCAACAAGCACATATCACAAGGACACCAGATTTAGGGTAGAAAACTCTAATCGGGTGAAAAACCACGGATCCAAATTGGATCGACAATCAAGTACTATGAATCTTACAATTACAAGAAACTCGCAATTTCTCCCCAGATATCCCCCACCTAAGGACTGAACTTAACTCGTGTCGTTTCACGCTTCAACAACTTCACACCGTTGATTGTAACAGACTCAATCCTCTGCTTGACTCCTCAGATTTTTTACACAAGAAGATGTTCTTCTACAAGGGATGCAGAAGAACTTGGCTCTCTAGAGTACTTTGTAGCACAACTCTTCAATGAATCTCTAGAGAAAATTTCTCTCAATTAGATCTCTAATTCACAACTTGAGAGATGATCTGTGTCTCTTTGGGTTGTGAGAAACACCTAATATATAGCCCCAAATTCGTGCAAGAGACTCCTAGTCATAATCCATTAAGACTATTCTGTCTCTAATTTCTTTTTAGAGTCCGGATCAAACTGGGCTAACAACGCCACTTTCGCTCTAGCAAGAGCCCTCTCTGGCTCTTACGCAAATTTGTCCTTACAATCTCCCCCTTTTGGCAATTCTTAGACAAGACTCCCTAAAACAATATAATATGATCTACCCAAAAGAAAAACCCAAAATGCCTTGAATTTTAAACGGAAAAAAAAAAATCAGCACTGTAGATCTTAAATTGCCTTAGCTTGTAGAGCTCCCATTGGCTTCAGTCTTCTCTCCTTGTATTTGTCTATAATTGACAAACAAATATCACAATGTAGCTTCTGTCAATCTGGATGCAGTAGCTCCCCCTCAATTTTGACTCCCCCTGATCGTGCTCCAAGTGTAGGGTCATCACGATGTAGTAATAACCGGTGAAACCGGGTCGATCCATAGGAAACTAATGATCGCAATATACCTATCCTATTGGAAAACTAGTGCTAACCTATCAAAAATCTATAAAAATCACAAATCCCACTTTAATTAAAAATTAATTACAGATCTGAATAAAATTAATTACAACCCGAATTAAAGAAAAATCATAAACTAAAAACCTAGTCTAATAAAACTATACTAAAAACTGCATCCACCATAAAAATAATAAAAAAAACCAATTGGAGATGTTAAAATAATTAAATTGAAACTCAAAATTGATTGAGGGCCTTGCAATCTAAGAGTCAGGGTTTAGTTGTTTTCTAAATAATAAAAATATGGGCGATTTTATTCAAGACCCAAAATCTGAAAAATCAGATTTATTAATATTTGAGAAATTTTAGAAAGATTCTAGTCTCTTTCCAATATTTTCAGTATTTAACGGCCTTTAAGCATGCAATATATCATTAAAAAATAAGGCATAAAAAAAACATCAATAAAGAAAATAGATTAATAAAATAAAAATCAAATTTTGAATTAAAATTGCTCACCCAAAAAATCAATTAAAAATAAATCAACTTACACCCTTTTTCCTTAGATTACAAGTATTAGATCTACCCCTCCATCCTTGTTCTTCTTCCTTCACACATCAGTTTTTTTTTTTTTTTTTTTTGGCCTCGTATAATGGGTGAGTGAGAGATGTAGGAGATGGAGAGAAAAAGTGGAAAGAGAATGGACGTGAGGGATAGAATGGAAAAGGAATGGACGCGAGGGAGAGAGGGAGTGAGGGAGATTCACGTGAGAATGGGAGGATTTTTTTATTTTTTATGTTTTTTGAAATTTCTCTGTCTTGGACTCCTTGAATTTTGGATCTTGAGCAACTGTTTTGACTTTGAAATTGGATTCCTTATCTCTATTTTTTTGTTGTTGCACAAAACCGTTCTGGGATTCTTCAATCCTTTTGAAGCTTTTCACTTGGTCCCCATTATTATCTCCTTGATTTGGCTTGATTCTCTGTTGAAAATTGCCCCACTTTGACTTGCAAATCTTGTGAATTTGAGGTGGGTTGAACGTTCTCCATCTTTCCAATTTCTATTGAAAATTTCCAAAACTGCATCTTGAGATTTTTTTTTTCAAACTAGTAATAGGAATGGGTCCCACTATGCCTTGTAACAACTTGGAATGATCCATGGACGTGCATCTCCCTTGTGGTCCCATTTTGGCCTACACATAAGGCAGTGTATAAACATGATTATAGTGGTGTTGATATGGGCCCACTGAGTGGGTCATGACGTGCATGGTTCACTTAAATGTATAATTTATATTAAATTAATATTCATCCAATGTATAAAACCCAACTTTTGGACACTGTTCACTCGGACTTAAATGCAAGACTTAAATGCAAGCAGTGGTTCCCACATAATGAGGTATTATAAGTTAGGTCACATGATGATGCATGGTGATTATCTAAATGTAATAAAATTAAATCCCGGCATTACCTAGTTAAGTTAATTGTAGTGAGTGAAAATGCTCAAATAGGGTGGGATCCTTTCACTATGCATGGGGCCCAGTAATGCAAAAATTGCTAATTTCACTAACACATGCATTTTTATGAGGTCTTTACTTAAATTCAACCAAAAGACTTTAATAGCATGATTTTGTGAAAAATCTATGAATTCAATGCATTTTGTTTTAATTAAGCCCACAAATTTATGTGAAATAATGAATTAAAAATACAATATTGTGGACTTATCACCCCCTCACTATGATCTTCGTATTAGCACTGGGGGTGGGAGCTTGACCTCCTTAATTAGGGGTTTTTATAATTAGCCACCAACTTGTGTAGTTTGATCTATCAGCATAGTGTGAGCAAACTCCTTAGGCAAATCAGACATTCTAACCCAAATTGCAGTCGTCTTGGGTGGAGAAAAATTCTTCCACTATTACTTGGTCTTGGGTAGACTTGGCAACTTTTTGCAATAGGGAAGAATGTGTCATTTCTTTCCACAATGGTGACAAGTGGATGCGCATGCAGCGCATGACACATGCTTTTTCTTTGTACTACTTAACACATTATTTAAAAGTGCAGTATATGGAGTAGTATGTGCAACACTTGAGACAAAAACTATTTTACCATTAGCATTTGAAGTGGATGCACCATAATCATAACTGATACCACTTCTGTCAAAAGGAGACTTCTGACTATACAAGATGTTTGTAAGATTCCTCGAACTAGTGTTCATCTTATTTAGTGAAGCTTGTTTCACTTCTAACTCAAACAGAGTGAACTTTAGTCATCCTTGCAAAAAAATTTTTCATAATTCACCTTCTATGACTTTATTTTCAGAGTCTCAATCTCTTGTTCGGCCTTTTTGAATTTCTAACCCTTAGTAGTCAAATTTTCAGCTATGCAGTTTTTCTGACTTTCCAAGAGATGAACATTTTTAAGTGCTTGCTCTAATTCATTCTTCAATGCAGAATTTTCCCCTTGAATAGCCTTAAACTTGATAGTAATCTTATTGCCATACTTGGTCTTCCTAAAGCAATCAGCATATATTGTATGGTACAACTCTTCATAATCTTTTTCTTGATCTGACATTTGATCATCATCATGATCTTTATCAGTATCATTGTCAGACATAGACTTAGCCAAGAAACCCATAAACTTGCCATTCACAGTTTCAAAAGTACCAATTAAAGGTTCTTTTCCTTTCTGATGACTCGCCATCCCAAGTTGTGTTGAGAGCTTTTTTCATTAAACCCTTTTTTCTTATTGGCACACTCATTAGCATAGTGATCATAGCCTTGGCACTCAAAACACTTGGTTCCTTTCGCAGAATCCTTCTTATCAGATTTAGAATTCTTCCAATTGGCTTGTTTTGACTTCATGTATTTCTTGAAGCAGTTTATAAACTCATCCATATTATCTTTAGCCTCAGATTCAAAATCAGACTCAATTTTCTTTTCAAGTTTCTTTCTTGGTTCTAAGATGGCTTTCAAACATTACCTTTCTCTTTTGATTTTCCTTTATCCAAACAGTTTGCTTCAAAGGTCTGAAGATTTCCATTCTTATTTTCTTCAATAGCATCAACTTTAGAATCGAACCTCGAAGGTAGAGACCTTAGAACTTTCTTTACAATCTTGTTTTTTAGAATTTCCTTACCCAGATTGAAAACATAATTGATAATATCATTCAACTTTACATAGAACTGATGAATGTCTCATCTTCTTCTATCATGATGGATTCAAATTCTTTAGTAAGCCTTTGCAATTTAGATTGCTTTACCGTGTCTGTAAACTGTCTGCACGACACCCCATGTTTCTTTCGCAGTTTTGCATGTAGATATCCTACAGAACTCTTCATTAGACACTCCATTATATATACCATTCATCTCCTTGTTATAACAATTGGAGGCATGCTTCTCATCTTAGTCTATTAGGCTTTTGGTTTTGGAACAAATTTTCCATCAGCCACAACCGTTGGTTTGGAGTAACCCCCCTCAACGATATCCCAAACATTATCATCAATGGATTTAAGGAACTCAATCATCATTTGCTTCCAATATGCATAATTAGAACCATTTAGGAAAAGGGGCTTAGAAGTTGATGTTCCTTCTCGATTGAGTACCATTCTAGAAATCTCTTAGGATCGAAACACAAGAACATAGTGCAACTCTTTCTGATACCAATTGAAAGTTTCGGATTTGATTTTTAGATTGGTCAACTCAATAAATCAGTCCAATAGTGTGCAAAAACAAATAACTAAGAAACAAAAAATAAAATCAACAAGCACATACCACAAGGACACCAGATTTAGCGTGAAAAACCCTAATTGGGTGAAAAACCATGGATCCGAACTGGATTAACAATCAAGTACTATGAATTTCACAATTACAAAAGCTCATATTTCCTCCCTAGATATCCCCAACCTAAGGACTGAAGTTACCTTGTATCGCTTCACGCTTCAACGACTTCACACCGTTGATTGCAACATACGCAATCCCGCGCTTGACCCCTTAAATTTTCTATGTAAAAAGATGATCTTCTACAAGGGATGCAGAAGAACCGGGCTCTCTAGAGTACTTGGCGGCATAACTCGGCGACACAACTCTTCAACAAATTTATAAAGAAAATTTCTCTCAATTAGATCTCTAATTCAGAACTTGAGAGATGATTTTTGTCTCTTTGGGTTGTGAGAAACACCCAATATATAGCCTCAAATTCATGTAAGAGACTCCTAGTCATAATCCACTAAGAATATCAGTCTGTCTCTAATTTCTTCTTAGAGTCTGGATCAAACTGGGCTAACCACACCACTCTTGCTATAGCGAGCTTTACTCTAGCTCTAGCAAAAGCCTTCTCTGGTTTTGACGCAAATTTGTCCGTACACGCTCCAACATCCAAGTTCTCTTTCTATCTCTCATTTCCCTCCCATTTCTCTCTTTTTCCCTCTTGTTTCGCTCATATTTCCTCCAAGAATTCCCTCTCTTTCTCTCTCTATCTCTACAATAAACCTAGATCTAGGCTTTCCTATATGAAAGAAAAGGAATTCTCTCCAAGCCACAACCATCTCTCACCTAGAGAAAGCTCTCCATCTCCTTGATCTTCCATTTCTCTACACAACAAGGTAAGTTTTCCTTAGCCAATTTCCTCGTAGATCATTTTCTTCTCCTTAGAATTCCTTTCTCTTATGCAATTCTCCTTGGGATCTTGGTGTAAGAGCTATATATCCTTAGAGATCTGAGTTTTGGGGACTGGTTTTGGGTATTGGAGAGTTTAGAAACTTGGATTAAGGAATTGGGGCTTAGATGTTGAAGGTCAAGCCAAGTAATCATTGCTTTGGATTAGAGGCAAGCACAATGCACCCATTTAGCGTAGAATGCATGATTTCTTCCTTGAATTTTGTAACCTTAATTAACGTGGATGTTTGATTGCTTAGATCTCTCTTTTAAACCTTGTTTTCATGGTTTTTGGCCATTGATGGATGAGATCTCTCATTTGAAACATCAATGGCTTAATTGATGAAGGTTTGTGATGTATGGATGGGATTTGATGTTTGCGATGGAGTGATGATGATTGGAGATGAGATTGATGAGTTTTGATGGAAATTGGGATGAATTGGAGAAGTTTCAAAATTTTGGAAATGTGATTTCTACGTGTACCTGATCGACCACCCCTGTACCAGGTCAACCGGGCACACTGTAGAGCTCAAATAACTGAGACTCATTTGTAGACTGTCATTTGACAAACTCAGTGTATTCGGTCGATCGGATCTTGTACTAGGTCGACCGGGCACACTGCAAAACACAAAAACTAAGATTTGGCCTACATTCTATTTGTTTAAGAAAAACCAGTTTAACCGGTCAACTGGCCAAGTCTCAGCCTCTCTGTGTGGCAGGTCGACTTGCCCCTGTGCCAGGTCGACTTGCCATACTGCAGACAGTGAAATTCCAGATTTGTATCCTTTTAGAAATCAGTGATATGTGGGGGCCATTGACCTTCCATGTGGACTTCCAATGATGAGCCAAACATGAGTGAAGGTTTGGTCTTAACCTTAACCCATGAGGCCACCAAAGTAGGGTCTAAGGGATTAATTGGATTTCGACTCAATCTTTAAACATCGTCGAAGATGCTTGTAACTTCAGAGTACCAAACTCATTCTCTTGGCATCTAAAACTTCATGTAGGTATTGAATTAGCTGACATGGACCTTGGACCTGAAAGGGGGGCAATGACATATGATGGACCTTGTTACTTCCCTCCTTTGATTCGCATGGATATTTAGATAGTTAGATGCTTTCCATTGCTTTTCACTCTTAATGTTATCTATTGTTAAGCCTGTTTAATAAATAGAAATTGGAGGACCTGAACCTAGGATGTCCTATTGGTGACCCAGATTGTGCATGAAGATCACTTACTCGTAAGGCTATCAAAATGCCACACGACCCGTTAACACGACACGAACCCACATGATATTAACGGGTTCGGGTGGGCTTTTAATTGGTTCGGGTCGTTAACGGGTCAAACCCGTTAACACGTTAAGTTAGCGGGTCGTGTACGAATTAAACCAGTAACCCGTCAACAACCCACTTAACCTGTTAAAATTTTTTTAGTACCTAAGTGTAGATATAATTAATTTATATTCATAAAGAAGAAATTTATTTTTTTTTATAGTGGGGGTTTTGTCACGACCCGGGCCCGAGATTAGGGTTACCACGGCCAAACCCCGAGTCGCGATACCATACTTACTCCCGTAAACCTCGCATCGCCGAAGCTAATACAAGATTCACAAGGGATCTTACATATACCTGTCAAATGTACATTGTTTTGCGGAAATATATACATCCATTGACATTTAATGTTAATATGTACAAGTCCTTTACATACAGTAAAGTTTACTTACACATTTCAATCCTATCTAAATCACCCATGCATATTCAAATACAATGCATGTGATCACTATTTACAACAAAATGAATCTATTCAAAATGTTCCCAAAATTTCCTAAACCGGTCGCCTCCGATTTACGTCCATTCATTCAATCCTCCTGGGGGAACCGGATTGGTCTCCTCCGCTGGCGGCGTGGTCTCGGAACCACTAGAACGGCCAACTGGGCCTGTAATATCATCAATAACACTGTGAACACGACGGTTCAACAATGTATACACAATTCTATGATAATCACATGTTAGCAATTAGGTTTCAATGTATAACAATTATAGTCAAATCAATTCAATTCAAATCAATTCAATTCAAGTCAATTCAATTTAATTCAATTCACATAGTTCTTCCCTGAAGGAAGCATTTAATTCATGTAGTTCTCCCCTGAAGAGAGCATTCAATTCATTATATACACTTTATCCAGTGTCTTTTCATTGTCCTCTAGCATAGGCGGAAGGCGCACCATTCACAACCCAGCCTTTCAAAGACTCATTTCATGTCATTATTACTCACTTTATTAAGTGGCTTTTCAAAGGTGTGGGATTTACCAGTGTCTTGATCAGAGATCACCGGCATCACCACGGAGCTCCGGAACGCTCCATCTACTGCAGCAGACTTAATCTTTCATACATTACAGTGTTTGTTCATTTCAGTTCTTTTCGTTTCATTTCATTGCATTTCATTGTATTAATTCAATACATTATTCAAGGATAGCTCAACAAGGAGCATAACAGTAATAGACGAGAGAGGACAAGCCAACTCAAGTCATAAACAATAAAATTTCCTAAAACAACATTCGGGTGAAACGTTCATTATGCAATGTAGGTGTTATTTTAGATGACATCACTTTTTAGTGAAATTTACATCCACATAAGTTTAGCTAACACCTATGAAGGTTTAGGAAATTATCAGAAATAAATTCTGATATTACCTCAATTTCGGTCACCTCGTCGGTTACCTAGCGGTTAGCCGCATTAGGGATTTCGGCTGACCGAACCACATTCGGTCAGCTTTCCAACATTTCTCAATTTACGGGACAAATTGCCCAATTCGGTCACCTAGGCGGTCACCCACTCGGCTGACCGAAATTCAATTTTCGGTTAGCCGAATTTCCTCGGTCAGCTCACGGTTCGATTTCCAGAAGCTAAACTTCTGATGGAAAAACCCTGACAAGATTCTCGGTCACCTTGCGGTCAACCCGCGGCTAGCCGAACTCACAATTTCGGCTAGCCGACCTATGTCGGTCAGCTCTCGGTCAGGTGTCGGTCAACCTGGCGGCTGACCGAATTGTACCCAGAAGTTCAGAAAATTCTGAATCGAATTTTCTGTAACTGAACTCCTTGAGTTCTAACAAATCACTTAACCATGGAAATCAAGATAATTGAGTATACTTGCCTTATTTGGAAACTTCTTAGCAAGAATTCCCTTGTCTAGCTTGAATCCAAGCTGAATTTATCAAGCCAAACCTCCTTTTGAACCTAAAACCCAAAATCAATCCACAAAACAGAATTCTTGTGAATTCTTTGAACCATGACTCAATAATGAAACCATGGAAGTGCTGAATTCAACTCAACACTTACTTGTAGCTTCTTTGGTGGAAATCTTGAGATCTTCTCAAGTTTAAACTCCAAAATAGTAGGAAAAGAGATGAAGAAAAGGATGGTGAAGATAGATTCCCTCTTCACATACTTGTCAATTCTCTAAATCACCCCTCAATGCAGAGAACTTGGAAGAAAGAAGAAGAAGAGAAAGAAAGAGAAGAAGAGAGATCGGCTGGGATGAAGGAATGAACTCAAATGAGTTCATCCTCATCTTATAATCCCCATTTTTGCATTTTACCCCCTCTTATTCCTCTAATTACAATTCAAGTCAAATGAGTGGTCATTTGAACCAATTCACGTCGAACGAAAACAATACATTTACGGAAGTTAACGTACTCCTCAAGATATACGTGTGAGTATCAAGAGTTTCCGTATTCGACGAAAGACGTGTAATTTCGTATTTACGAAAAAGTCCTTACATGACTTGATTTAGCCTAAAACCATTTCAAGTCATTCATAACATTCACTATTCTTTTCATTAAGTTCAATTTGACCACTTGAGCCAAATTCTATATCAACTTAGCCATTAATCAACATTAATTCCATAAAACATGTTGAATTAGCATTAATCCCGGTTAATTAGAGTTAATCTTAATTAACTCGGGACAGGGTGTTACAGGTTTTAGGTGGGATCCACTCGAGATCATCACTTATAGTTTTGTGTGGCTTATAGATTTTTCTCCTTATTTATTTTTGTATGGATTTTCTTTTAATTTTTGAAATGACTTAATTATTTAACGGGTTAACGGGTTGTGTCGTGTAACCCGTTAAATAAATGGGTCGTGTTTGTGTTTGGTTTTATCACCCGTTTTCTTAATAGGTCGTGTTCGGGTTGAGGTGCTTCTAACACGAATTCGTTTGACCTGCAACCCTAATTCGTTAACACGACCCAATTGACAGCCCTACTTACTCGTGTCTATGGCTAGGTGGGCCATCCTATGGCCTAAGAAATGGATGTATGTGATTACCTTGAAGTAGATAATTGTGATGATAACTTAGAAACCCAGTTATGGATGTGTAATGAAATGGACAATGCTAGTTATGGAATAAAATGGTAATGGACAAAGACCATAACATGGTGGATCACAGTCGTGGATTTAATTATAGATATGGACTATGGATTGTGGATATGGATTGAATATGGATATCGGACCTTATATGGATATGAGATGACCTTGCTCACGTAAGGATAGCCTAGGCAGACATTGACCCCTACTTGGTTTTCTTGAATTGGTGTATGGCATTTACTCAGTTGTTGTAAACTTAGCCTTGTACTGATCATCCTTGGTAGGAGCTAATTATTATAGCTAAGGCCATCATGACAAGCTATAATTAGAAGACCGGTAGACTCAAGTAGTTTATATGCATTCGCGGTTGGCAGACTTCGGTAATGCACATATGCTTTTTATGTGGATATATTATTCAGTGGGGCTTATTATCCCTTGCACTGCGCTACTATTCCCTGTCGTAATTGGCAATCAATGTGGGAGGGCCATGGCATAATATTTCGCAGTGTCTTACTTGTGTGAATGTGCCATATTGATAGATGGTTATTTAACTTGTTTTACTCTCTTATTGATCATTTTTTATTTATTTTGCACAATTGCCTAGTATTGGACCTCTGTTGCTCATTTGATCTTATTTTCGTTTCTATTCTCTTTTGATGCATACATCATATCATATGTTACTTATGTACTGTGCCTGCGAGATCTTTTGAATTTGACCTATTATTTGGTGTTTCGATATTGATACCAACCCCTTCCCTGAAGGTGACACGCTCCTCAAAGCGCCCTTAGCCGATGAGTACAGATGAGGACCTTCAAACTTGAAGGAGGGAGCCAGAGGTTGGATTGCCTACACTTGGAGTACTTTGAGCACTTTTGGGTTTTGAGTGACCATTGTAGCAAGGTTCGGGGCATTTATTCTGATATAAACATACTTATATTCCCACTTTGAGATTAGATGGACTTATGCCCTGCCATTCTATTTTCTTTATAGAGACTGATACATTATTGCTTCCGTTTTATATTGATGTTGGTTTCGCTATTTTGTATTTTCTTCCACATTTAACTGTTGATTACAAATATTGATAAAAAGTTTTGAATTGGATCTCACTATAAACCTATGATCCTGGAAGTTTTCAATTTCTTCGGGAAGTTCGCGTCAAATTCGGGTACATTGACCGTAAACTCGGTGTTCGAAATTGGAGCGTTACAGCGACCATAAGCAGGCATGTTTCCTCATTTTCTCCCTTCTTGTTGTCTTCGCCTATTCCAATCCAATGATGGAAAAATTCACATGTCCGCCCCAAGGATTACATGAAGAGGAGATGGAGCTTGGCTAAGCCAAATTATCACAAAGAGGTTCACCTCATAAAATCTCAACACCCCATCATCCACATTTCACGCCAAGACCTCTCACTTGCCACCCACAAACTCCCAAATCCACTACACCCAAGGTGCGTCCAACTACCCCCAAACTCTTTTCTCCTCTCAACTCAGCTCCGAACTCCAAACCCAAGCATCAGCTAAACCCCAAGCTATCCACCAACACGTCAACATCTCTAAGTTGACACCTCTTCGACACTGATAAAAATAAAACCGCACAAATATAATATTACCAGCACCAAAACCTTCTCCTCCTCAAATAACCTCTCTCTCTCTCTCTCTCTCTCTCTCTCTCTCTCTCTCTCTCTCTCTTTCGGCATCTTCTTCATCATCTCAGCAATGGAACAAGGACAGAAATCAACACAAACCTCTGTAAATGATAACAATGAAGGAGAAGGAGAAGGAGAAGAATCCCATGTCCCACCATGCCTCGCCCCGAAGAATTCCATGTCTTGAAGCTGATCATCAACATCCACCACACGTATCAAATGTCTTTGTGTCAAATTATCACAAATAAGTTCACCTTCAGCCATCCATATTGAGTCTGCTGTGCGAATCAAAACGACCATTGGAAGGGGTGGATTTGCAAAGGACATATATGCAAAGAGATTCACCTCATTTAACATCAATGTTTGTGATAATTTGGCTTAGCCAAGCCCCATCTCCTCCTCATGTAATCTTTAGGGCGGATATGTGAATTTTTTCATCATTGGATTTGATTTGGGAAAGAGACGAAGAAAGAAGAAGATGAAGAAACATGCATGCTCAGGGTCGACGGTGACCCGCACTTGTTATAGTGAGGGTCACTGCCGACCCTCAACACAAAAAATAAAGGTCAATGTTCACTAAAAAATTTGATAAAAAAAAAAAGGTTGATTTTTCTGTACGAATTTCTTATTTGGTGTGAGTTTAGACTAACTTTTTATATTGGGTCTACTGGCCATGTAAAGTTTTTTTTTTTTTTCTAATAAGATTCTCAAAATTAATAGCCAAAAAGCAAAAAGAAGAAGTAGATTGGCGGAGTGGTTGGTGGAATCCGATTTTGACCTTTTCAAAGTTTCAAACCGCCCCTAGTTTTTCAATACTAAAAGCTTCCCATGCATTAATGATGGGATGCTTTTACCATTATACAGAAAAGAGGCAGTGGAACGGGGTAGGGATCACAAATGGATCACAAATGGGTCATGTTAAAATGTACGGTTATAAATATAGTCATGGGACAAAAGGTTTCTATCATTAAAAGTAAATACAGGTCGGATTTGGTATTACAAGTAAATAAATCTATCACAGTCGTGTTGATTTTAGGACCACGTATGTATCAGCTCGTCCTCTACATAGTTGGGATAAATTTTGGATGATGATGATATTCTATCATCTCGGTAGGTTTGACTGAGCCTAAAATCTTAACCCCACTCAGCCCACTGCCATCCCTAAAGGTGGGAAATGTGCACGGGCGCTTCGTATTGTGCCTCACTTCACAAGGCCACAAAGAACTATGCTGAAAAACTCCATGGGATCCAAACTCATAATATCTACTATTTTATTATAACAGAGTGAAAGATGCACTATGGTTTTGTTACACATTTGCCCAATGAAAAGAGAGGAATGAGATAAAAGGAAAGAGTTAAGAAAAGAGAGAAGAGATAGTGAATTTGATGGATAAAGATGGGGACATAATGGGAATTTCTCAAGTTGTTTAAAATAAACTTTGGGTTAGGCTTGGATTTAGAGGGGTTTTAAGGATCCGGATCAAGATGAGCTAGAAGGCTAAAGTTTAGGAATTAAAAACATCTGCCCAACGGTACCATAATCTAAAAAATATAAAATTACGAAAAAGCCCCCTAAATTCTCTGGAAAATTGCTAACTCCCCTCCTGCTATACCCAAATGAACCTGGATCTAGACCAAACTTGGCACATACGATCCTAATAATTTTTTAATTCCTTTATTTTTTTTTTCTTTTTAAGGTGGTGGAGAAAAGAAAAGGAAAATGCAGATAAGATTGGAATCTATTTCAAATCAATATCTCAAATTTTTTTCCCTCTTCTTTTTTCAATATTCTTTTAACATTCTTCTTATTCAGATATTACAAGATTTTCAATACAGGGAATTTTATGAGTATGAGTTTCTTTCCTCTGTGAGTAATTGTGTAAGGAAGAACATGGCATTTTAACAGATTCTTCATTTATTCTTAGCTTCTTTTGGAATGGAGGGAGTTTTCATGCATGTAAGTAAGCACCGTCTGCTGAAATTATTATCGTTTGATTGTGTCTTCTTCTTCAATTTTTTTTAATGTTGCAATAAAATCTTCATTCTAAGAAAAATTGGTGCAACCAGAGTTAAGAAAATGATGATGAAGAGTTGGTTTTTTCTTTCTCATTCTTGTTTGGGCCAAAGTTAGGCCTATTGATAGCCTTCGTGCTTTGATAATTTTAATTATATGTTTGTTTTATTTCTTGAATCTTAACTGCAGGCTTTCAAATTGTGTGTGTTTCGTGTTTCTTTATGGTAGAACTTTGCATCTAGTTCTCACTTTATGTTTGGAATATGAATTTGTGCATAGCATTTAAAATGTAAACTTGATACTATTTTGTTATGTGAGATATGAAAATGGAAAACTCAAACAGAAAGTGTCTTGGTTGAGAAAAGCAAAGTAGACAATAACTAAAAGGACGATGCTATGAGGCATGGAAAATCTTTCCATTATCTATCAAAATTTGTTTTCCTTCTGCATAGAGTCGAAGGGGAAGGGATTTTTTTAAGCAGTACAGGTGTAGAGATTGAAACCCATGAAGCATGACAGTTGATGCAGGTGTTATCATTTGGATCTTAAGTGGGCCCCACGAAGTGTGTAGACAGCGTTATATATATTTTATTATATGTCTATCTATACCCTTATTTTATTTTATTTTATTTATCTATCTATCTTCTACTATTATAAAAGAGAAGAAGTTGTAGTACTTTTTCACTACACACCTTGTGAGGCCCACCCTTATAAAAATCATAAATCTATTATTATATTATATTATGTCTATCTATCTAATTTCTAATCTAATCTATCTAATTATAAATCTATCTATATATACCATTATATAAAAGAGAAGAAAGTATCATGCTTTTTCACTGCACATCCGTGAGCGCCACTTAATATTATATTTTATATTTATTTACCCTTATATCTACTATTATAAATAAAAGAAAAAAAAGTGTCATGCTTTTTCTCTACACATCTGTGGGCCCCACTTAATATTATTATATTATATATAATACAAGAGACCTACACATCTATGGGCCCTAATAAAAGAGAAGAACTTGTCATGCTTTTTTTCTACATCTACACATTTGTGGGCCCCACTTAATATTATTATATATATATATAATAAAAGAGAACCGCACATCTGTGGGCCCCACTTAGTAGAAGAACTTGTCATACTTTTTTTCTACATCTACACATCTGTGGGCCCCACTTAGTATTATTATATTTCGATAAAATACTTAACTCAAATATTTATGAAAAAGGTTGTGTTTGAAGAATTTATACATTCGTTGCAAAAACTCAAATGAGAAATTTCAATTAAGATTTTCATGTGTAGAAAATTTCGACTTGAACAAGAATGCTAACATATTGCTTTATAAGATACCAAACCAGTTGATATTTTTCAATTTATGCTCAACAGTCACAAGCAAAATGAGACTAATGCATAAAAATATAAACATCCCATATACCTGCATGATATATATTTGCAAGTAAAATGAAAATTAACATACCCCCTTAAAAGTGAACTTTTATTCATAAGTAGGGCCGAAATTAGGCACGGCAATATGAGAAACAGATGGCGAAATGTGTCTTGTTCTCTATCATAGGTTGGAGATGCTATGGAGAGGCTTAAGGTCTATTTAGATGCTTCATTTTCTTAGTTGCCAGATAATCTCGGTGTCATAAAAGTTTTTTGTGAATATGTAAGTGTATGCAGATTTTGTCATGTAAGAATTTTCTTTATTTCTTCATTCCATGCAAGTTGGTTTTTTTTTAAATTTTATTACTATATATTAAACCAACATCCAATGCAAGTTAATAATAGCTTGTCTTATTACTTATTGGATTATGATACTGTATTTTATTTTTCCTTTCAAGTTTTTATGAGTATGATGCAATGGAACCCATCATTTTGATATGACAACTCATGTTTTTAGATCCACCCTTTTATGTTGATTTGAAGTGATTGCTTTAGGCCCCTGTTTTTTTGTTTTAGCCAATTCCAGCAACATGCATTCCTTCATTATCATTATACGTGCTAAACTTTGTTTGAAGGTGCTAATTGTCTTTCTTTATGATTATGCATGCTTCATCCAAGGCATCATCTCAGGCCGAACCAGTATTACTCTTGGACTTGATTCCTGTTCAACATTGTAACCACATTACTATAATGCTAGATATAATGAATTTTCCATTAAATTTTCTTATGAATTTTTAATAAAGTAGTTGTACCCACCTTGAGAGTGCATGGCTAGAGATCTCTTTGCAGTCGGTTGTCTTGCTTCAAATTATGATATTTGTTTCAAAGATTCACTTACTATAAAATTAGAATGTAACAGAATTGATTTATGATACATAAAAAGCTAACAAAAGTGCCACAAATTTACATGGTTCAAAATTTGGTAGATCTCTTTGTAGTTAGTTGCCTTGCTTCAAATGATGATATTTGTTTTAAAGATTTACTTACTACAAAATTAGAATGTAACATAACCAATTTATAATATATAAAAAGCTAACAGAAGTGCCAAAAATTTACATGGTTCAAAATTTGGTAGCGGTATCATCTTAATTCAATAAAGCGTTTTAAGTTGTTGCTCTGGCCCTTATCTTGACAAATCAACCTTGATTCTTCCTATGATATTCAAATTTCTTTGTATTGGTATTACTGTCATTCGGTGCTTCTCAACATAAATTTGATATGTATTTGGCGTTAGGTTTTAGACAAATTTTAATGGAAAATAGGCCGAACGATCAATCTATATTGAAATTAGTGAATGTTTTGCCTAATCATGTATGGCCAGAAAATGTTAGCTATATGTGAATTAGTCATTCTCTATTGAGATCGTTAATATTGAGTTTTTCAAGAACTTTATTTTTCTATATTATCATACTGAAAGAGTGTGTTCCTTGTGTGTGCAGGGCTCCACTAGTATTAGAAAATAAGAGAGATAATTAATATATATATATATATATATATGATAGAACACTCATCAGGCTATGTTAGAGTGTCTCTTACAAAAATCGATAGAATGAAAGTTCTTTCATATGAGGGAAAAGACTGAAAAAGCTTCTCTTGTCTCACCAACTTGGAGTTAAACAACACGTTCTAAAAGCAAGAACGGTTGCTGATACGACTCCTTCACTCTCTTAAAAATTCGGTGAAATTAGGTTAAAGTCAGATTCCAACAAATCATGAAGTGGCAAGAAAATTAATGCTGATGTGATGCTTTTCATTTTCATAGTGTAGATATTTAGAAAGTTCACGGATCTAATTGCGTGTTGGGTAGGGGGCTTACATATGTATCTTTTAATGAAGAAATGAAACACTAAAGTCCATCAGCTTGCAGGCAGGACTTGTGATTTCACAGTTGATAGAATCGTTTCCATTAATTAGTCTTGCAGAGTGGCACGCCTTGGACTTGTGTAAGCCTGATTCCTCAATATTAAAATAATTTATGTGGTGAATCCTTAAAATTCAAAGTGAGCATGCTCTTAAGGTCAATTGATTGGGTCATCTGAATATTCAATTTGAAATTAATAGGGTCTTATCAGGGTAGCTGTATTGCTGTCACAAATTCTCAGCACGAGCAATTCCAGCAAAACATACATCTAAACAAATGGGTCCTTTTGGGTTGTGTTTTTGTGACAGAGAAGAGAAAATGACTTCGTTTCGTTGTTTGGTGTAAAATATTTTTCTTATCAAAAAGGGAAAAAATGAACTCCCCTTTTTTTTTAATGGAGAAGATTTAGATATTTTATGAAAGAGGTAGGAATGCATGATTTTAGTCTCTCGTGAAAGCAAAAAGCTGATGCACGGATAATCTTTCCATCGCTGAAAAGAAAATTATTATGCAGGGTTCCACTATAAAATCTAAGTAATGTAATGCCACGCTCTTCTGCATGGACGCCAGCTCAAATTTCAACTAGGTCGAAGTAATTACCATACCATTTTGGTTTGCATGTGAAACAAATAGTTGTGCTTTGCATGTGATTGTTCCAATGGATTATATCACTTGCTTTGGAATGAAATTTTGGGTCAGTGTCCAAACTTGACACGGCATTAAAGAAGTGGGTTGGAAGAGAGTTAGTTAAAAGCATTTGCAGTCCACAAGAGTTGTTTCTCGATTATCTAATATTAATCGAACTAAATAAATATTAAATACAATCATCATCATCATTATGAAAGGCTAGTCTCAACTATATATGTTTGGGTCCGCTCGGGTGCATGAATTCTGTTTCTTCATTTTAATCTATCTAAATATTGAATACAATATGCAAGAAATATTTAAGACTGTAAAACTTTTAGCTTCTTTTTCAAAAGCTAATCAAATGGAAAATGGACTTGAATGTCAAAAGCCATCACACACATTTTGCCTTTTATTTTGACTTCTATGATATGCAAGTTTACATGTATTACTTTTACTTTATAATAATTTTGTCCACACTACTCTCATTAATGACAATTTTCCCCATATAACAGTATAATAAGTTTTTTTCTAATTGAATCAAACATGCCAAATAGTTTAACCAATTCCCAACGTAATACAATACAAGCATGTTTTAAAGGTGTTATTTTTATGGTTGAAAAAAATATTATGGCTTAAACAGAGAGTTCTTTTGCTTATATTTAACTGGGATCCAGAGTCAGGCTCTATTGTCAAATTTCGGCTTTGTCACCCTGGTACCATGTAGGTCTTCTTCCCTGAATTCACCCCCACCCACCCACACAAAAAAATCAAAACAAAGAAAAACACAATGAAAAGTGCCGCTCTTAACTTGAAAATATTTATCCTATTGATGCATTCAAAGAATTCAATTTTGCCAACAAACACATGGTCGAGTGGTATTGCCACCTTAGTTTCACACACATTTCCATAGATTGATCCATGGGTCTTTAAGTTATTACCCATAGGGTAGGGCAGTAGCCCAACATAGCAAAAAAAAAAGAAAAAAGAATTCACTTTTCGTCTACATAGCTCTTTTCATATCTGTTTCTTCACTACCTATTCAGGGATCGAGATATCTACTACCCATTGTGCCATTTCCTGCAAAAGTCCCCATTGTAGAGCAAGTCCACAACTTGCATGGACTAGTGCCCTGGGCCACTAGGGCTAGGCCCGGATGTCAACCGTCCAATCCAACACTCCATTGTCAACTTTGCCTTCTCATAAACTGATGCATACATGGCTAAATGATCATCCCCGGCGACGGCATCTTTCGGAAAAGCCCTCGCCGCCTCCACACCGCCTTGCCCGAAAACAAAGACACAGATTGCCAACACAAGCAAAAGGGTGGCCCATGCACGTTGTGAACTCATCGTCGTCGTCGAAGTCGCTGCCCGGAACTAAGGAAATCAATCTCAGAGGACTTACTTGTCCAGCTATGTAAAGAGGAGCTGTGGGTGTTTGGAGAAAATGGAGAGTTTAGAAATGTTTGTGGGTGGATTGAGGTGGTGGTTGTGTCATGTATTTATAGGAAGATCTTCTACTGGTTGTGATGACTCATGACTCGTGGAGTTGGAGAATTTTGAAATAGTTTGAGAGAAATCTTCTCATGCGTGTTTGGACGATAGCAGAATCTCGATGTTGACCCAGTGTTTGATTGAGTCATGCAAGCGGAAATGAGGGAGTCGTTTCCTTATCCAGGAACATGGAATGTGGAACACGGATTTTATTGTTTGAATCTGTAAGCGGCTGGGGATTTTGAAAGAGCTACTAGTTTTCATTAATGAAACCGGTTCAGGTGGGGTCCTTGCTGTCACACCATACTTGACAAACATTAATAGCAGAGGACATGTGACTGGACCCAGCTCGGGTTGGGGTGAGACGACCCTACACATAAATTAAAGACAGACAGGAGCTTCAACCTTTTCTTTAACCTATCAGCAGGGAAAGGCCGGGTCCTGGCCGCCCCGAAGTAATCCCTTATCTTGTCCTCGTAAATGCAGACCGGGTCTAAGTGAGTAAAACCGGTTTAGGTGGGGTCCTTGTTGTCACACCACACTTTACCAACATTAATAGGAGAGGACATGTTACTCGACCCAGCTCGGCTTGAGCTGAGATGACCCTACACAAAAATTAAAGACCGGCGAGAGCTTGAACCTTTTCTTTTCCCTATCAGTAGGGCTGTCAAAAGGCCCGTCCTGGCCTCGCCGAGGTAATTCCTTGTCCTATCTTTACAAATACAGGCCGGGTCTAAGTGAGTAAAAACTCTTGTCTTTTACAGCGGGTTTATAATTTTTAGGTCCTTATCCTACTCTCAAGGGCCAGGGTCGGGTTAAGGTCGGGCCAGGGCCGAAAGAAAAAAAGATTTTTTTTTTCTTTAAAGAAAATAAATCTTTCATACACTACCATTAACTTTCAACTTAATATTAACCCTTCTACTTTGTCCGGATTAAGGACCGACAATGCAAAGGCAGTTAAAACTTCTGTTATTTCAGATTTCAAACTACTCTTATACCGGTCAAGTACTCTTCCTCCTGTTACTCAATACTGATTCAAAAGCAACTGTAGAAACTGTAATTGCTAAAATGTCATGAGCCATCATTGAAATAACTGGATATTTTGCTGAATTAATTTTCCACCAATTCAATATATTGAAATTTATAGATTTATCCCTTAGCTCCTCAAAATAATAATCTAATTCAGATTTTTTTTTAAAGCAATTGTCTGAGTCATTTGTTCCTCAAATATTAAAAAATCATCTTCAAACTTAGCAATTTTTACTAAATATATTTTATCTACATTTGACAATGTCATAGTATAGGTGTATCATAAATCACACAATACTCTTTATAAAGATCTCCAAAAGGGTCCAAGAGTTTCACCTCGACCAATACTCATATCTTCACTTAATCTATATAACTTTCTTAGGGCATACCATAAATACAACAACTTATGTTGAATATCAAAGAGTATAACCATTTCAAATACTTTATTATATTGCTCTCAATATTTGTTAAAGTTTTTCTTCAATTTTCAAACTATATTTCTACAAAAGATATCTATACTATCTAACTTTTGTATCAATAAACTATGTATTCTAATCACTTATGGTAAAAATAAATGAATAGATGGGTACTCACTTCTTAAAATTTTTAAAGTAACTTCATAAAAACTATTAAAAAATTTACATATTTAATAAATTGAGGGCCGGGCCAAGCCCCATCGGGCCAGATGAGTCAAGTCCTAACTCGGTCCTCAAGAATGCCGGCTTTTCAAAATAGGGCCCTACCCTAACATCGGGCTTTAGGATAACAAACGAAGCCCTCGCTTTGAGGGCTTTTGTGGGCCGAGCCGGGCCCCCTCGTGAAAGGGCTGGATTGACAGCCCTACCTATCAGGCAATGTGGTTGGACCCTTGAGAGGCCCAACTCAACTGACATGGGAGTGAACCCAAGCACATGTTGGGGAAGATCATTGTTGTGCCGTTTCTCATCACCAATTGAATTTAGAATAAGCAGTAGATCAATGGAATCTGAAATCCTATATCATTAATTAAAAATAGACCCATGGATGATATTTTCAATTCGAATCTATCTGGTATTCATTTCATATCTATGTGGTCATATAGTATTTTGGAATCCTAGCCCACAAAAGTTTGGCATTAAGGGGAATTGAGGGCCATGAAAATTGACCTACCCATACTATGATTCAGACCATGACATCAATCCATGTGTGTGAAGTTTGTGTTGTACTTGTACACCGAGGAAGAGCTGTCCATTTGGCTTGGGGATGAGAAAATGTTCCGTTTTAACAAATACGCCCAACCCAAAGCTGTGAAAAGAGTATTCTATTTGACCACATCGGTTGGTTGGCAAACCCAGATGTCACCTAACAACTTAGACAGGGATAGGCCTGGCCCAGGTCCAGGGATTTCCTTACCTTGCTTTATAGTACATGTAGGGTCAAGCTCGGGTGGGATAAAGCCCTCGAAGAGCCTGCTTTACCTAGGCCCTTGCCTTATGTCTTTGAGGGGTGGGGGCAGCTGTAAGCCTAAAGATAAGAGGATTAACTTTTAATTTCTTTTGTACACAGCCATCGAGCATCACTAGATTGTTCATAGGATTGTAGTTGATGCTAACCAAAACTTAGAAAACAAAGCACACAAAACTGCACACCTACCGATAAAGACGAGTGATGAGGGATGACACTTTCAAAAAATGCACATAGATTAACACATATAATTTAAAAATATTTCTATCGGCACATTTAGATATCCAAAGGAAGATTTTTTAAAAACCCAAAACCATTTGGCTGCTGTAGTTGAATAAATGTTAAAGATTAAAATAAAGATCAACGGTTTATTGTCGCCATAGATATTAGATATTTAGAAAATTAAAACAATGGAAATCAACACCAATCACAAGTATTGGTTGTTTCTTATTATTTTTATTTTGCGGTTTTCACCGTTATTGATGCATATTGTCATTGTCTATCCTTATCCCCATTTTCTTAATGCTACTTGACTGATAGCAAGTTTCAGTCTCTCACTACTCTGTATGCATAAGCCACGTTTGTGTAGCATCCTCTGAGTCCCTTGAGAAGAAGTGGAAAAAACATTCCCCAAATGTGCCCTAGATGAAGCACTAATATTAACATAGATTCTCTATTTTGTAGTTCTCATTGGTGTGTGTGTGTATATATATATATATATATATATGGGTAATATTCAGGTGGGAACTGTTCTCACATATTATGTAAGAACTTTTTTGTGGGGTCCAATTGTGGGCCCCATTTGGGGATGAGACCTTGGGGGATGGAAAGATCTATGTGAGACCACCCCAAGTATCAAGTTTGGCTCCAAATCCATGCCCCTAACCCCTTCATCCGTGGCCCACAAGTTTAATAGCTTCATATTCAAAAAAATATTCAACCCTTGATCCAACGGTTCAGTTCATTCGGATGTGTGCCAATCCTTGGGATTAGTGACTATCAGGCGGTTCCCTATTGATTGCTAGGTTTGGATGGGTTGCTAGTTGGGCCTCGCAAAAAAATTCTCATATATTCTCACTAGAATATTTCCATATACATATATATATATATATATTGTAGTGAGCCCTACTATTCTCATCATGATCAGTTCACTGTCCAGTCTCCATTATGTCAGTCTCAAATATCCTTTCCCGTGGGATAATGCCTTAAATCGTTGCGTGTGAAAATTTGTCCTACACTGGTGACTGGACTCCTGCAAGTGTAGTCCAGGCTCCGGCTCAAGGTCCACTTACAGTTGCTTTTAATCAATATATCTCCTTTGGAGTCATTCGCCCTCCCGGCCAATACCGACACTCATCTAATCCTTACTCTTCGTTGGATTGAATCTTAAAAGATTGTATAGTCACAGGACAATTGAACTAGGGGGCTGCTAAATGAAAGGTTAGGATTGTTAAAATATGTTGATGGATCCCACTCGTTAGTGCATGTTGATGGACTTAAACTGACAAGATAAGATACACGCCGCCCCTCACATTTGGCAAACAAATCTTCATGTTCCCATATTGGTAAGCATGTTCCTTTTCTCAATCTATTAATTTAGATTTGAAATGAGGTTTTCTAATCCTCCATTATAAAGGAATGTGGGACGACCCACCCGAAATACCTCCTCTCCATTCTTGGTGTGAAAGACAAAACGATGAAGAAAGAAGAGAGGAGAGTTACCCGTAAGAACCTAAATATATATCCAATCCAAGCAATCCACCATTTCAATGCATACATGATCAAAATGAAAAGTGTTTATACTGTCCCTCCTAATGCCTTGAGGCTTTGGTAGGAATGGTTAGCGTGAGCCCGTGGCAGAGAGGTGCTGCACTTGAATAGTGAGAAGTTTGCTGTTAGGAGAAAATTGACCCGGTGTTGGCTTTCATTAATATTTAACAGAGTCAACAGTACCTTTTACCAAAACTAACAGAAAAGTCAGCAGTAGCATTTGGACCTTCGGATCTCAATTGCTTCGTCATCAGCTTACATGTTCATCATTGTTTAGGTTAAAATTGGGTCAGGTGGTGGTGTACTAGATCTGATCACCAATGTGAGAGGCGTGGAGACTCCCCAAAAACCAAGTTAGAGTAAGAATCAAAACTACGAATGAGTGTCAAGTGTACTTGTGTCCCAGGCTTTGAAGAGTTGACTGCAACTGTTGCTTAATTTTTCAAACTGTTTTCTCTAAAGTACCTGAACGTGGTACCTCCGAGGGTCACACCAAATAGTACAGCTATAAAGAGAATGTGAAAGCTCAATCAATGATCATTGCTGTCCAATGGATCAAATAGTTCAAATTGTAAAGCTCAATCAATGGTTCACTTTTAGCAATCTAGTGACCACTAATCCAACTGGATGGGCCTATAGAGAAATGGGAATGTGAGTAGACCTTGTAGTTAAATACATTAACTCATTTTTCACATATATCAGCCCCTCAATGGAGTGTAATCAATTTTCAATCTCTGCTATTCACAAAGTGAGACTCTTTACACTGTTTATATAGTTAACAATGCCATCATAAGTACTTTATGGTTGGTATTGGCCAATGCTCAGGGATCCTTAATTTTGTATGATATTACAATGTAGAGAATTTGATAAATGGAGGATTGAGCCTATATAAAGGAGTTTGCTCTTGTAATTAATGTGTTCTAAGTGCATGAATCCCATTCAAGATTGCTGCCATTGTCTAGATTGGTCACTGCCATTAATCTCCATCTAGAGAAACCCAGCTGATGATAACATGTCCCGCAGACTACCGAGCCAATATTGGTCCCAGCATGGGAAGTTTGGAAACGTTTCTTTTGCGTGGCGAGAACGGAAAGAGTCGCCAGATGCGACTTTGACTATTTTGGGCCGTTGATTTGCCGCGCTTCCGCGCTCAGATTATATCTAATGCACGCCAATGTATTCACTAGCTAGCACGTGGAATGGTAGATATAGGGTGACGAACTGACGATGACTTTTCATTTATCAATTGCCCTCTAGCCTGTTTCTTTGAAAGAATTCAATCAAAGATAAATTTATAAATTCTTACTTTCACATGCTAAGAGGATCCCTGTCGCATCATGTCTCGGAATTTCCAACATCACATCATGTCTCAGAAGTAAAGGGATGGCATTGTGGCAATTGGTCGAGTTTGGTACTGGTTGGATGGTTCTTACATTAATATCCTCAACGTAGGAAATCGAAATCCTCTCGATTAAAGAAATTACGTTTAACTTTTTTTTTCTTTTTTACAAACAAGTAACTCACAAAAAATAAAAAAATAAAAAAAATCCCACCCTATCATAGAATTATCTCGTCCAGCAAATACACCCAGGACTTATTTGTGGAGAGAGATGATTACATGTTCCTTGAGTTTCTATTACCATGGGAGAGAAAGATTCTCCATTTTACCCCTCTTATTGGAAATTGATATCCACATTATTGAGGGAAGTCTAATTAATTTTTTTTTCTTTTCACAAGAAAAATATAATCACATTGAACAATTGAATAATAGATTAGGCATGAAAATTAAAATAATCTCCTCACCGCGGAGTCCTCTTATCACACAAGTATTCAATCTAATGGTTAATATTATTTCGAGCGACCTGAAATTATCATTTACCAACGCATGGAGTTGTAAATAAAATGATGGTTAAAATCTACAGTATATTAGCCCCAGTAGATAAGAATTCAGATTAATATGCAATTAAACTACACTTCTTAATATTTAACCAAACCAAATGATAACTTTTACAGAGAATCATGAAACTTACATGACCAAACATGAGTTGTCACACATTTTGAATAGTTTTGATCTTTACAAGTGAACACAACATATGAGGATTTTGATTCAATCTGACTTTGTGATGCTGTGGTTAAATTTATCTTATTTGTTCTTTTCAAAGTCAGTGTTTTAAAATGTTAAAAGTTTGATTTGATTTCTTTTACTTCTATATGGTACATATAATAAGAATTTTAAAACTTTGATATTTGACCAGAATTAGACATGTTTGTACCCAACCTTAGACAACATCAATTGGGGCCCTATCACCTATGCCTGCAATTCAAATATTAATTAAGAAAATGTGTTGAGGGTCCCACGTGACACCCGTGCTTCTGACAGTCAGCGTTTTTTAATTTGAATTTTGACAATGAATAAGGAGACGACACATGAGAAAAACGAACCCACGTGGCTCATGTCTATTTTTAAAATTTGAAAAAAATATATAATTAATAAATATTGAAATCTAATTTTGTGGTTTAATCCAAATTTGATGGGACATTGCTAAGCCCTGAGAGTCTCTTTATTATCAACAAAGATGGATAATTTTCTTCCGCACTTTTGTGCTCTGTTGTCTATTCAGATCGGTGCTCTCGTCATAATAAGACCAAGTGAAATTGAAGGGGGCTTGGGATACCCCTTTTGGTGATGGTCCCAATATGCGCTCCCACGAGAGCGCATGCCGAGGAGAAAATTTTCCCCACAATGATATTTTGTTGGTCCATCAAAATATTCTCTCTCACAATTCATAACTGCATATTTCAGTTTATATTAGTCATTTTACTAGAGGGCCTAATTTATAAGAAATCAATTGGACAACAAGATTCATGCCAACCCGCAGGTGTAAAAGAGATCAAAACATGGCTTTAAAAGAGATCAAACCCACACCAATGGGAGAACCCTCAGGTGAGGTAAGGGGCCCTCAGGTGAGGAAAGGTGGCCGGGGTTCGAAGTCTGGGTAAGCTAGTGAGAACTACATGGGATAAGGCGCCTTTCTCTGGTTTTCAAGTATTTCAGCATGATTTAGAGGTGCATCAAAACAATTTTTAAAAAGAAGATAATACTTATTGGCGAGATTTCATCTTTTACATGCTCCCCACAAGAAGGGCCATGTAAAAGATTGTATCAACTTTGGCAACAGCCCATAGCAAGATTTCTCATCATCAAACCTTATCCCGTCAATGCGGAGTTGACTAATTTATGTTACGCATATAAAATGAATAAAAAGGGATAATTTAAGTAGATAAAACACAATTTGAATTTGCAAAATGATTAAAATATAAGGTAAGTAATATTTGGTTCCCATCAGTCAAAAGAAAACAAAGTTTCAAAAGAGCTACAGGTTTTTATGTAGTATTTTAGAGAAATTTGTATCAAGTGCTCATGACACGAGCCATTGACATTTCCTTCCCTACTTTGATTTGATATTTGCTTCATTGATATTCCCTTCTCTAATTTGAATTACATTTGTTTAAACAGAAGCAATTCCAAGAAATTTCATTTTTTTTCCATGGAGATTTTCTTGGTTCCTTTCAACTTTCCCCTTATCATGTCAATCCCAATGGGCTTTGGCACAAGTAAACTTACCCAATATGCTGAGCAAGCAGATGCTTTTGTAATGTCATGTAGCCCAGCTACATGTAACCAACCGTGTATCGCTATAAGCACACAAAAGTAAAAACAAATCACAGAAGTGACCACAAAATTAGGCATTTTATGTCATCTAATACATCCATCTAATCTCTGGAGTGTGTCAATGACAACAAGAAGCCATGTCTGCATCAATGAGAAAACTGTATTTACAGGGTTTGAGCTATATATGAACTAGGACTTATCTTTAACGACACAAAAACAATACACCAAACTTACAGTGTAAGCAACACCTTGGTGGAGTTCAATAACTAGGAACTGAATTGAGGAGGGAAAAACTAGTACTCTTTGGCCTTTCTCCTTAGTTCATTGAGCTCATTCTCAATCTCAATATCTCGAAATGGAAATGATGCATTTTTGCCGCTTACTGCTGTTCTACCAGCCGGTAGCTCTCCTTTCTAGTGAATCAAGAAAAGAAAATGCATCAGACAGTAGATGATATGGTGAGATCTATTATACTCATTAGCTTTAGCAAGAGGCCTTCTAGTTCAAACGGAAGAAAAGAAGTGCAAAAACGTGTACCGGCGAGCTTCCTGATAGTTCCTTTTTCAACTTTGCAAGGTCATCATCCACTGATGAACTCTCTAGCAATGCAAACTGCAGAGGATGGAAGATTTCAATGTCGTAAGGAAAATGATTCGTTGGGGAAAAAAAAAGTTTCTATGTCATGAAAGAGAACCCACCTTTCCTTCGAGATCATCCGTGGTCAGCTGATTTAGGGCATCTGCTTGACTCTCCATGGCCAACACTGTCCAGAAAGATTCAGACTAGATTATAGCCATTGGTTGTGATTTAGAATCAAGCAAAGCTAGCGACTAATCGAATTTGTTTCTTGTTGGATAATGTAAAGCACATCATATGAGATTAATTTTTTCTTGGGTTTCTTCTTCGGCAAAGCACCCTTGAAGGTTTAAGTTTTTTCTCAATGAGATTAATGTGTTATCGTCATCAATTTCTGTGGAATTTCATCATATTGGACGGTCACCTAATGGCTTCGCTGATTTGTTGGCTAAGCAAGCGGTTGATATGTCCCTTCCTTTTAGTAGCCATGTTCTCTCCTTTTTAATGAAAGTTACTGTTGAGAGAGAGAGAGAGAGAGAGAGCAATTGAAGATGGTGTTGCGGATTCAATATCCATTGGGACATAATGGTGTTGCAGATTCAATGTCCATTGGGACATAACTTTCCTCTCCTCGGGGTAATTTCAAGGCCTGTGTGGCCATGTTTAAGGTTATGGTATTCATGTATACTAGTTAAGCCATTCTGTTTCTTCATTTAGCATTCACGATCTTGATTTTCTATTCGATTTTAGAGAAACAGATACAATAAATATAACTTTTGTGACTTGTAATTGACAGAGAAGCCATAGATTCGCTTTGTAGTAGTGAAGACCCTACCTTTTTCTTCCATCTTTTCAAATGCCGAAAGTGCGCTACTTGTATTGACATTCCCCAACATCTCGCTCACTTTAGTTGCAGTCCTAAAGAAGCAACAAACCGGCCTTAGTATATCAATTGCCACCAAGTATTTCAAAAGTAAAATATGAAGCTAGAAGTTTAGACAGACTTCGCAGACTGTGCACGTGCTTTGAGAGTATCTTTCTTCGACCTGGCTTCCTGTATTTTGCTTTCCAAAAGCTACAGAAAATAGAAAATCACCACATCTTATCAGCATAGTCTCTTTAATAGTGTGCAATTCTGACAGAATATGGACCCTACCCTGTTTATCCAACGACACTAAGAACATGAGCCAAAAAATCAAAGTATGGGCTCTGATTTTGGGCCATTTAACAGTCAGGTCCATATTCGGGTTTGCAGTTATGGACCCATCTAGTATCTAGGTCTGGTTTGGGTCCGGCATGGTTCAAAACGTAGTAGCCACATTATCGGCCATAGCAGTTGAGGTCAATGATCAAAATCGCGGTCGCGGCAGACATAACAACCAGCGGTCAGTGGCTAAAATACTATATAGCGGGTGATGCATAGCGGCGTAGAAGCTATGTTGCCCACATACGGCATGAATACAGTAGGGCCATGCCATGGATAAGGCATGGACACGTATTTTACTTAAAAAAACGTAGTATCGGATACAATATGACATGCTACATTGCCCATTTTGAAGTATCCGTGCATCATAGAGTAGCGGTGTGAATTTTTTAAGTGGTCAAAAGAATTCAAATCTTTTGTAGCAGCCACTCTAGTTTGTTTTTTAGTTATTTGGAATCATATAAGGGTAGAGACAACTTTCGGAAATGCCATTGAGGAGAAGAAATAGGAAAAACAGTGTTCTAAATTAAAACTGTTTAGCTCTACTAGATTTTAAACCGTAGCACAGCCATTTTCAAAATAACGTAGCAACCTCGACCATTACAGCTGATAATGCAGGCACAATGCTACGTAGTGGCCTTTATTTTGAACCATGACCGTAAGTCTTAGTGGTCACACATTAAAATTAGGTCTTTGCAGCTACAAGACCTAGATGAATACGTGTGTTCAGATTATACAAATAGCGAAATAGTGTGTGGCTCTCTCTCTTACTCGTTTGTGTGTGTGAGAGAGCACTCCCTATATCAATGTGTATCCACATGTGGTGTGTGCTTCCAATATCCAAGTGTATCCACGTGTGTGTGGTTCATGCTCCTTATATGAATGTGTAAATCCACATCTTCGCATAATAACATCGTAGAGTGTGCAATCATATCCAATCATATTGATAGAACAATGTATGATCTGAACTAAAACAATCTCGACATTTTTTCCCAGCAACAAAGCACTCTCAATCATGCACTCAAGTTATATAGACTTCAGGAAACATTAAAAAAAAATAATAATAATAATAATAAAAATAAGAAGCTTATGAGCGAGGATCAAAATAGCGATTGCGGTAGGTGTAGCAGCTGGTGGCCAAGAAGCTACGTAATGGGTGATATGTAACAATTGTGGCTATACGTAGCGGCATAGTGGTATGAATTATTTAAGTATTAAAAAATGTGAATCTTATGTAGCAGTCAATCTTGTGTATTTTTAGTGATTTGGAACCATATAAAGGCAGAGACAACTATAGGAAAAGTTATTAAGGAAAAGAAATAGGATAAACAACGTTTTGAATTAAAATTGTTTGCCTCTACTAGGTTTTAGACAGTAATGCCTCTATTTTCAAAATAGCGTAGGCCGCTACGCGATTTTGAAAATAGCGGTGCTACGGTCTAAAACCTAATAAAGCCAAGTAGTTTTAATGTATAATAACATTGTTTTTCCTATTTCTTCTCCTCAATAGCCTTTCCTATGGTTGTCTCTACCCTTATATGGTTCCAAATTAGTAAAAAATGAAAAAAACACAAGATCAGTTGTTACACAGGGTTCAAAAGAAAATTTAACACTAAAAAAATCCACCCCGCTACGTATCGCCCGCTATGTAGCGTTTTGGCCATTGCCCGCTACGCATGCTGCAACCACTATTTTTATCCTTGCTTCCAGTTCACAAGGAGCTAGGCATTAGTTGTAACTACTTTCACAAATATTTGGGATAATTGGAAAATATCACAAACTTAAATGGGAAATGGTGAAGCATAAATGAAAATACAACAATGTTTGCATAACATCCCTATATTTTTTTTATCTATACACATGACACAACATCTGAGGATTTGGCTCAGGATATATCAAAACGAAGAAACAAAATTCATGTAGTCAACCCCAACATAGTTGGGACTAGTTGAGACAAGGCTTTGATTATGTTGATGACGTCGGCAAAGATGATGACGATATTGACACAAAACCTGGGGAGACGTGCACATTGCACGTTGACACAGCTAACAAAAGTTTCAAAAAAGGAGCTTTCAAGAGTCCTCACTTCTGTCTCCACAAGGTGCTCCCCTATCTTTTTATGATTAGAACTCACTCTCATATTGAGTTGTTTAATTTCTTCGATTAGGACTCGAGTTTGGCAAGTTTCAATTTTCTTCATAGGCCAGGATTTAATCTTTATTTCTAACAATGATTTAGATTTTCAGTAGGCTATTTTGGTCAAGAGATCTCATGTTAATTTATAGGGCCATTAGCACAAGACAGTCATCAGTTTTATGTGAACCTTAATTGATTGTAAGAGGAAAAAAGAAAAACAAGTAGAGAACCCCTTTGGTGTTGTGAAGACAATTTGCAATGGAGAGAAGCCTGACCCAAACTTCTGTAAACGAGAGGAAGACTTTGGGGCATCAAGTCCTTACCCTTGGAGTGACGTGTAACCATTAATTGAAAACCTGGTTATGACTTGTGAGCATCCCCATTGATGTGAGTCCAACTTCCAATTAAGTGCAGAATTTCTGCCTCTGATTTGCTATAGTTTGGCCACTGTTATATACCATATGTGCATCCTTCACACAGACCAAAGGTCCAAAACTCAGGTATGAATTTGGTTGTTTGGGCTGGATTGTTTCATTACAGGTGCCCAGGTGCCATGTAAAGGCAATTGTCTGGCCTTCCAATTGGTTTTCTGCGTTTACATGTTTGGTGCCCAAGTCGGAATGCTGTGAAGACTTTACCACTGAACAAGAATTTGCATGTAGTGATTGGATTGATGTACAATGTTTCCTATTTTATCCTGTGAGCTATGAGTTATTTGATAGCCAATTGCTGGATATTCTTACTATGGCAATTGTGTGAGGGAGGTCTTTTTTTTTTTGGTAAAATTTTGTGTGACGGAGTTGACACTTGAAATCCTCCGAACTGAGTTCCAGCTCATTTATTAGGCTTGGTTTAGTTGGACCTTCCTGATTTGCATCGAATGCATTAAGCATTTTAATTTATTTTTTTAAACATTTTTATATCAATCACTTTATGTTTAGCAACATTTTCCAGATAATAAAGTAAGAAAACCCTAAAATTATGAAAATCTCCTGATATTATCCCAATGTGAGAAATATCCAACAGCAAGATTTAGTGGCAATGGTTGAAACATGACCAGTTTAAAACACAGTAAAACTTGCGAATGCCAACATGAATAATCTTCATGTAAAACCTATAAGTAGCATCATACCCGTGTGTTTGAGACAAGATTTTCAACAACAGTCTTCTGTTGATCGAGCTGAGCTTTCAAAGCATTTGCATTATCCTGTAAAACAGAAGAAGAGAATCGGAAAGTGGTCAGGCTCTGGAAGAAGCACAGCTGCCTGTAGTGGGTACCAAATTGCAAAAGATATTTCCACATACACAGGTACTTCCTGTCAGTATCTTGGAAGCAGAATGAAATGAAAAAAAAAAAAAGTAACCAAACTAAATGTAATATACATTATTAGCAGCCCAGGCTGCAAATGTACATAACCAAGGGAATAGGTGTTGCAGTAAGCCTCATTTGGCTCCTTACCCTTGGGGTTCATTTGCCTTTACACAGTGACATGAAAATCAAGGTTGGAAAACTCATGAATTGGACTCGACTCGTCCAATGCAAAAAAATTGACTCGGATAGAGTCAACGCGGAGACTCAGGAGAGTCGTGTTGTTTTTAAATAATTTTAAATATATTTAAAAATGAATCCATTACTTATAAAATATAAACATATATTTAATTACATTCATTTATGATAATCAAATCAAATTAATAAATTTATATATGCAAGAAAAGTACATCAATAAAGGAAATAAAAGAAAAATTATTATATATTACATAATTTGTTAGTCCAAATATCAAATATAAGTTTCAAATTGCATTCCAATCTATGATGCCCAGATACGATACGGATACAGCAAGGACACACCATAGACATGGCAGGGACACGGATTTTATGTGTAAAAAGTGAAGTATCGGATATGATACAACACGATACGTTGCCCACTTTGAAGTATCCATGCATCATAGATTCCAGTCATCATTTTTAAATTACTGACTCCAAACATCATTCATAATTACTTATAAATAAGTTTTAATTATTTAAAATTAGATATGCTTGTTAAATTGTTCGGAAAGCAAACAACTTATTAAAATGAAATGACTGGGCCAAATCTTCCCTATTTTTTACTCGGTCCTTTGTTAAAATGAGATGACTCGGGAGAGTCAAGAGTCAACTCGGAGAGTTTTCCAACCATGACGAAAATGAGATTTACATGTCAATGCTAGATATGCAAAATGTTGCACATGCAAATATTACATGTGAAACTCATTACCATGTTTGTTAAAATCACCATTTTCACATGAGTAAATGAGTATATCCAACGGTTTTAGATTTATTTGGATTTTTTGGATATTTTTCACAAATTTCTCAAAATCCATGAAGAGTTAGGATATGAAACTGAACGCCCTGATATTTCACATTAATACGAGAACATTGAATGGGAAGTGCAAAAAATTAGATCTATAGATTCAAACTTTTTCATAAATTACTCAAAATCTAACAATTACTTAAGATAATCAGCTTCAATATCCTGAGTTTATTAATTCAATAAACAAAGTGAATGGTTTGGATTATAAATATGGGACCCACATGAATGAGAAAAACGAAAGGTGGTTGATGGGCCTCACAAGAATGCAATCACCGCGAAAGAAGTGTATTGGCACCTTTTTGCAAGAGGGGTGTGATTGTATATCACTTTCACAATTGTTATGGTGCAAAATTTTTGCTGTAATGGCATAGTTTTCAAAATCAGAATCGTATTAGAAATCGTTCATGACCATGAATCGAATAGTATCACGAATCGTAGGACTTTTTATTTTTCTAATAAAACTAAAAAATAATTAAAAATTCAAAGAAAAGGAGAAAAGTAATTATTCATAACCATCCATATTCCCATTTATAGAAGTAAAAATATAATAACAAGTAAATCTATCATACAATCATATCAAGAACATCATGACATATATTAATATATTATATATAAGAAATGATGTGTAACTAGTTAAATAAGTTTAAAGTTTCAATTATTTTTTATCTTTAAATCAAAATATAAAAATAAAAATAAAATCCAAACCATCAATCTTACATAGTTGGATATCTCTTGGAATTAAAAAAGTGTTCATAAAGAAAGAAACCAAAATAGATAAAAAAAAGAAGAAGATATGGACAAGCACCATACATTCAGTCGAATGCTTTAGTTAAATGCATGTTCTTTATTTGTCTTTAAAACCTTATCAAAGTCCCAAAAAATTCTTAGGAGGTTTCGTTAACTACTAAATAACCTTTTAAAAATAGAAACGCTAAAAGAAAGAAAGAATAAAGAAAGAAAATAAGGTAAAAAATTATTAATATTAACTATAGTTATTACTGCTTAGCGGAATCGCTTGAATCGTAAGATTCAAAGAAATGAGTATCGAATCGTAGGATTCACACCTGAATCCTAAGATTCATTTGCAAATGGGATTCGTCTTATAGATACGTTTTCCTAAAGATTCGGGATATGAATCGGGATTCGGAATACGAATCATAGGATTCTGATAACTATGTGTAATGGCTTTATTTACATATCATTTTCAAACCTCATTTACGCATCACATCCATAAATGAATGCAAACAAACACAATCATGCGTAATCCTAACGCACGTGAATCATTTACATAGGTAAATGAATGCAAACAAAGGACCCCTTATGGAAGGAATGATCTAACTTCCTGTATTATCAGGGCTTTTCTACTGTGGTAAAACTCTTCAGATCCAGAGAAAATCTCTTTGCCCCTAACATTGGAAGTAATGAAATGCATCCCAAGGGCTTCTAAAAATATTGATGGAATCCTAATGGACCATGTGAGGATGGTAATTTCACATTCTTATTTTGAAAAAAAAAAAAAAAAAAAAAAAAACAACAACATTAATCAACTAAGTGTAATACTCCATAAGATGTATCCATTAAAGAAGATAGCATGGATGAGAAACACGAGACACCTCAATGGTAAGGGTATCTCATCTCACATAGCTGCCCAATGATCGATCTCTGGGCAGGTCAATAGTCCCAAAAGTACTGTACCACTGACCCAATCTAGCAAAAACAAAGAAGATAGCATGGATGAAGATTAAGAAGATATGAGCTAATGCCACCCATGTCTGTCACCTGATATTATCTCAAAATCCCACCATATTTACTATATAATCAAACGATGATGATGAACTCAAGACTTGGTACCACTCCATTGCGAGAAATACTTACAGCATAAGATTTACGTCTCTTGAGAGCTTCACGAGCAAGGTCCTCTTCTCCTTTTGCAAGTGCAAGTTGTGCCTTACGGTACCTGTATTTGTGAAAAGCACAAAGGTTGTTATACAAACAAAAATTCTTTGAAATCTAAAGTAACTCGATAATAAATTAAAAAAAAATACCATTCATCAGAAGCTTTTTGTGCAGCTTTGCATCTGTTTTCCAACTGCTTCTGAGATGCTAATACCTTAACAAAATTCCATAAAAATGTTAAAAAGCAATCAATAAGTAATGGTCAAGATAAGTAAATAAATAATAAACCTCTTTAATGATACAAGTCACGTGTTTGCATTGAAATGAAAAATTATGTGTAGTTGGACATGAATCATCCATCTTGACATGGTCCTTGTTTCTTCATGTTTTCTTCTATAAAAGTGTATTTATCAATAAACAAAATGATTACATGCCAGCACCTGCATGCAGGTAATCTTTCTTGTCAAAAAAAAAAAAAAAAAACTTAGAATCAAATATGACAAGTACCTGTGCTGTTGCTTGACGCATCTTTGTCAAGTCATCATTCATTTCAAGTACCGATTGTTCCAAGATCTTTTCCGGGTCTTCAAAAGAACTTACGATTGCATTTGCATATGACTACACTCAGGACAATAGTACTAAATTGTAGTATTAGCATAAAAATTAAGAATAATAGAAGCCAACTGCAATGTATAGTAACTTACAAAGATCAGAAGGAAACATGCAAACAGCTTTTCTACATCTCACCTTGATAACTCTAGCAAACCGATCAAATAGGTTCATCTGGGAACCAAGAGCACCACCGCCATGCCGACCACATCTGGGTCTGCTGGAAATTGTTGTTTGAATCACTGTAGCCTTTAGAGCTCCCACTGCAGGCAGTAAACAAGTCGTGAACTCTCTGTGATTCCTAGTAAATCTTATGATTATAGTACAATTGAAGAGGTAGTTATAAAATTCTCTTGAAAATCAATCCATAACTCACCCAAAGAATTGGGCTTTTGTTAAATTGTATCATAAACAGCCAATATTAAAACTAATCTAGTACAAACTGAGATTTCAATAGAATAACAAATAGGAACTTCCCTGGTCACAAAAGAAATTTCATAAGAAAAAAATAAGATAAGGAGGGAATCATAATCTACCAAACTGGAATACCAGTCTGAAGAAATAATACAAGAACAGAGACACAATCAAAGGAAGAAAAATAAGACTGCCGTCTGCCATTGACATAACCCAATCTAAAATTAATTAACCAAAATCAGGAAAAAAAAAAAAAAAAAACCTTTCATTATAATAACTCAAAAAACCTTTTATAATAAAATCTTAAAAAATCTTAGCCCTTAATACTGTAAAAGCTAATAACTCATACTTCGCAATTAATTATTCCATAATTAGAAAGTTACACTTAAAAATGGAAAAGATATTCACTATTTATTTATTTATTTTTTTGGTAAAAATGTTCACTATTTATAACAACATTTTAGGACAAATTTTGCTGTCTAAATGATGTAGTTTCACAAAACCACTCAAAACATCCGACTTCAAACTTGATGAGTTTCAAGACTAATTATTACATGTAATGGGCAATCAAGTGCGAAATTTATATTTAATTTATTAATATAACTGATGCGAAGTTATGCCTTCCAAAAGCTAATGGCCACATTTGCATTTAGGTAACACTGACACTCCTTTTTTACCCTAAAGCTTCATCTGTTATGACTTTGTTCTCTGCATCCTTCTGCAGTATAGATCGACATCACCAACCCTTGGACTATCTTTAGCTTCCTGTTGAACAAATTGATGCGTGATTGATACATGCTTCCGACAGCTTATCAACTTCTCACACCTTCATAATTTATGCGAGTTTGATTATGGGTTTTGTGATCTGGATCTTTGAGTTTGACCTCAAAATTTAATATTAATTTTTAACTTTCATGGCTTTGACCACCCACCTTGTGTGGTCTATTCAATGTATTTACATTATTCTCCTCTAGCCAGAAAGCATCAGGCTCTGACGAATTCTGCTTTCCGTGTTCACTTGTCTCATAAAATATGTAAGGCTTAACTATTATGACTATTCTCAATGTCTTTGATTCTGCTTGAGTGGAGTTCACTACTTGTTTGGATGAAATGTAGATTTCATTTTATCCTCCACAAGAAAAAAGTATTCTTTACCCATCATGTGTAGCATTTTAATCAAAGTTCCATGGGAGACCCAATAGTATAGTACATGTGAATGTGATGGAACCCAATGATGAATGGTGCCTTCATGCATTTCCCATGGATGCCCGGCCTTTGCAGTTTTCACCATTGACCAACCCCAAGGAGTCTTTCACACAAGGGAAAACATTTTGCATTCACAATGGTGAAAGAAAAAAAAAAAGCAGAGAATATTCATTGAATCAAATGAGAGAATACAAGGTATTTATAGAAGAGAAGATGAAAATCTTGACCATTGGGGATCTAGATAGGATTTTCTTTCGCTTTTCTGAAATTGATTACATACCAATCTCTTTATTCTTGATGGGATTTTCTTTCCTCACTCACGTCAATCAATTTTCTTCAATTGATTACATTTCAATCAATCAATTATCCTTAACTGGTTTACCAAAAAAAAAAAAAAAAAATTTTCCTAATTGATAACATGTCAATCAATTCATTTCCTTTATTTAAGATATCTTATTTAGATCTATGAAACTCTATTCGAAGGTAACATACTTAGAAAGTATGTATGGTAGGGCCAAAGGGCTGGCTGTCAATGGGTTGGCCTAATGGATCAGTCATCTATGGGCCAGGCCCAATGGACTAGCCCATTATGTTTAGGCCAGATGGGTTCAGCCCAATGAGCTGGCTCAGTGGCAGCTCTAGGAATTCGAGTCAGTGGGGTCAACAAAAGACTTATCTTCCGCAAATCGAATAAATTTGTTTTCCCCTTGCCAACATCATTCATCTACTTTCGATAATTCGACAAACATAATATAAAATTATCAAATAATCTATTTCCGATAATCCGAAAAAGATAATATTGAATTCTCAAACAAAAATAAAGAGAAATTTTAATACATTGTTACTAATAGTTCTTAGTCCAAAAAGAAAATCCAAATATATAAACTCTTACAGCTGCTTTCGATGGGTTTTCATGTGTTGAAATCGCTGCACAATAGCTTTACTATCAACACTAGCAAACACATTATTTTTAATATATGTGACCAAACAATCATTCATCAATTGTTCTCCCATTCGGTTATGCAACATGTCCTTAACATACTTCATCGCTGAAAAAGCTTTATACCATTACAATCACTACTGGTAAAATCAACGCCAATTTTAGAAGCAAATAGACCAATGGATATACGATATCCTTCTTTGTCTCCACTAGTTTTCTAGCAATGTCACCAATTCCTTTAAGTTCTAAAAACTCATTGCTAGAGCGCATATCAACCATGTAGTTTTGAAGTTGATGGTCAAGTGCCACGAGGTCTATTGCAGAAAAATTAGAGGCATAAAACTGAGCAAGACGGACCAACCTTTCTTTGTCAAAACCAGAAAATGAATTTGTGGGATTCAAGCAAGCCACACAAAGAAGCAACTCAGTATTAACCTCTGTGAAATAGTTGTTGAGCTCTTCAAGTTGCATCGATGACTATGTAGAATAGTTCAACACGGTAGTAGTGTAAATTTGTAATTTGTGGGGCTTTGCGTCATGGCATCCCAAAAACTACAAATATATCATCCATGTTCGGGATAAAAACACCATATTTGTTACAAAATGAAGACACTTCAATCAATACAGAGTCTTGTGTTACTCGCGTATGGAGAAGTAGAGGCTTGGCCCGCGTGGGTGACTGATAGGAGTATTCACAACGGGAGCAAAGCAACAACTAAAGACAAGTTTGTGGGCCCATTAATCTTTTTTTGTTTTGGTAGACAGTTGGCCCATTAACTTGGGCGGTTGATCTTTTATGGTGACTTTTGTTCACCACCACAGCAACAAGAAAAAAGTTTAAAGTTAGCTAATGTGGGGTCAAACTCTTAAATTGAGTGGGGTCAAAAGCTTTTCATAAGTTCAATTCATGACATAAAAGAATTTTAAATACATTTTACAGATCTCAGTGGGGTCAATTGACTCCATTGTGATCAATGTAGCGCCGCCCTTGAGCCGGCTGCCAGTAAGCCTGTTTTTTGGGCCTCCCATAGATAGGTCTATAGGCCCATCACCACGTCATGTCTCCTTGACTTGAAACCACTCGACCCCAACGAGTAGATAACTTGGTACTGCTGATAGAGATTTGGGTTTAGTTCCTGGAAATCTTTAGCTGTGATCCATGTGTTGCCAGACCTCAATCGACTTTTTTCTAGAGAGATCGCCAAAAGTAACTCATGAATTTAAAATCACAACCTGAAACAATAGTCTTAGAAACTCTGTGTAACCAAACAATCTTTTTGAATGATAGTGACACTGTCTTAACGGCAACATGAGTCTTGTTGCAGGGTACAAAGTGCACCATTTTAGTAACACATCAACCACTATGAAAATTGAGTCAGCTTTCCGTAGCATCTTTGGTAGGCCAAGAATGAAGTCCATAATAAAACATTGCCAGGGCTAGTGGGGAATGGGTAATGGAGTATAAAGACCAGACTTATTTTTTTGGCTTCTGGCGGTCCGGCATTAGAAAGGGTCTTCTCCCATCTAAAGTGTCCACTTAATCCTCCGGCATGTATCTCCCATGTTACTTGTTCGCAAAGGGATGTCTTGGGCAGACCAATGTGATCAAAAGAAGCAACACAGTCAAACAAACCAATGTGATGCTCGTCCGATGTTTACTCGGAGAAGGGACCATCGAAGGAGAACCTATCCTCAATACAACACTTGAAAGGGACTCAAGAAGGGAGTCCAATTCATAATTGTCGTGGGTTAGGAAACACGAGACACCCCAGTGTAAGGGTGTCTCATCTCACATAGCCACCTAGGGATCAATTCCCCCTAGGATAGGTTGTTCCACGAGTACCGTAACACTGATCCAATCTACCCCAAAAAAAAAAAAAAAAAAAACAAATCTCAGGTTAGATAGCAAGACATTTAGCAACCTTAGCAAGGCATTTAGCCCAAAAAAAAATTAAAAAAATCTCAGGTTAGATAGCAAGACATTTAGCAACCTTAGCAAGGTATTTAGCAACCTTCAGAGAGTAACTAAGTGAGTCAGAATTGACTTTTTTTTTTATAGTACTTTTGAGTTGGCTGAAGCCTACATGGAGCAAATTGAGCACCACAAGATGGCCTGCAAGGGTTTGATCCAGAATTTATGGAGGTTCGGGCCCCAAACACTCCCCAATTTGATTTCAACATTAATTATAGGAACTGTTGTGGCAAAAAAGAAAAAACCGGGGACTGATTTGAAATTTTCAAACATTTATGAACTTCAAAATTCCAGAACGTGCAGGGATTTTGGGCCAATTTTTGTGGGCTGGCCAGGGGCCAAACCCACAAAGAGCTGGTACCCCTTGGGTCACCCAAGGGTGGGCTTCAGCCCTATGGAGTCTACTTCATCCAGAAGCAGGCCATGTCGAGGCACACAGAGGTTTATTTCCAAGGCTGTCTGGGACATCCAGATTTGGAAATTGGTCCTTTTTTCTTTATTTTTTTTAGTAATTACAATGTTTTGAATAGAAAATAGTAGCAGGGACTTCTAATTGCAGTAGGAAACTATGGTATCCAGGTTTTCTAGGGTTTTTGAAGCATTCTTCTGATAGCATTATATAAGGAGGGAGTGGTCAGTGGTCAAGTACATGTTAGATGACAGTAATAAAATATCAGAATTCCTGCACTTGTGTGATCTATCCTCCTTCATCTGTTGGTCATGTGGGACAATTGGGGATTGGAAGACCCTCTAAGATCAGTTTTTGGGTTAATTTGCATTGTTCCATGCCTGTTTAATTTGCTGAGATTATGTTATTTTTCTGCACACCATTTTGCTTACTGGAATTTTCTAGTTTGTGTTTAAATTGGGCCATTGACAGTCCAATTTAATCAATTGGGACTGCATCACTAATTTGAAGCTTGTTGACCATAAATTGAGAAGAAGAAAAATTACAACTTCATCCAGGAATCACTAACCTGTAAAGATTACTAGTTGAAGTATACATAGGTCTACTTTTTTTAACAGTCTTCCTCGTCCTTCACCTTATGAATCTAGGGGAATTTTTTTTTTTTTTTTCAAACAAGCAATATGCATGTTTCGCATCATGTAGCTGTGCTACATGACTCTCCCAGACTTTGCTATTCTGTTTTAACATTTCTTCATTTTCCACATCATCCCTACAGTTTACAGAAAAATGAACTTTCCATTTACCTCCATTGTTCATCATTGATGGATTTTTAGCTTTTCTTTTCTTTTTTTCTTTCTATTTTTTCTTTTCTTTTTCACAAAGCACGATGAGGATTTTGGAAGTATGTAGATTTCTGGTAGAGCATTCCCTACAACCTTGACTTCTCGTAACACATCACTGCATTTACTTCCTTCCATAGATCTTCATCCATGCATTTTGGAACTGCTTGCACATCACAGTTTTGAACATTATGATTTCTTCTTTCAGCCATCAGCAATGTCGCTAGGAAGAACTTGATACAACACCAAATTGATCAATTGCAAATTGAGATCTACTAAATTTGATTGGCGTCATGAAGCAATCATGCAAGAAGTGATGGGCAAGCAACATCAAAACATCATCGTCATAGCAAAGGTGTCAATCAGTCTCCCTCTTCTCCTAGTTCCTTGGACTTGCAACTTTTTCACACGTCGCAACATTATGCAAAATGTTTAGAAGACAAAACTCCTATTATATCTTTGTTCTTTCGAGACCACTTAACCACCCCAACTTCGATCGCATTCGTAATATTACTGTTCTTCTCTTTATTAACAAGATGATGATATATAGAGAAGGATACACTAGTAATTGGCTTCAATTGGACCTACAATTCTACAAAACATATGGACTGAACCAAACAATATTAAAATATATTGAATCCCTTCAATCATTGTGATGATCTCGAAATGATCCGTTTAAGAATTGTCGAGGTAGGACAAGTACCTTATTGCAAACTGCCAACCAAAATCCCAATTTTGGGAACTCAGAACTAGGTAACTACAAACTCAGAACTAGGTAATCATTGATGATTGATGAACCCAACATGTTGGGGCTATCACATTTTTCTCAAAAAACAATACCCAGAAAACCCAAGTTCTCCCTCAAATCCTACCCATCAATCCACTATAACTGAATACTTCTTTAACAAAATCAAATAAAGACAAACAGTCTTCCATCTTCAACTAATTGCGGACAAAAACAGAACAGAGAGACACAAATTCTTCAAACGAAACAGATCCAACACCCACATAAATGGCAAAATAAAACTACCCCAACAAAGATGAACAGAAATTGAACAAAGGGATATACCTCCTCCACTGAAAAAAGACGTTTTGAGGGATAAGCTGACAGAACAACGCCTGTTGGAAGCGGCTTGCGATGAAGATGGTGGCGCTGCTGTCAATCTCAAAGCGGTGATGGGTGCCTTTATTGCCATTTCCAGAACAGACCCACTTCCGCAAATTGAGGAGAGAAGGCAGTAGTGAATGGAAAAGGAGTCGCTTTCAAAGATTTTCTCCGTATTGCATATGGAGAAGATAGAAGATGTGAGCTTCTATAGGGTCTGAAGTCTGAAGGAGATGATAAAAAACACAAAAGGTGTGTTTGTGATAACAAGTGGGAAAATATGTATATGAGATTGATTGATGATCATCAGAAAAGGGTCCCATCTATTTGACGAACTGACGATTTTGCTGCACGAAAACTTGGCATGTTGTTGGTACCCTAGGGTCTTGGCTTTTGACCCCTGCATTCTATGATCCACATCACCTAACAAATCATCAAGATCTTACAAGATTTTGCCCAAATTATTCCATTATTGCTAAATTAGCCCATTATTACAAAATTATGGCATTGTTGTATAATCTTTCAAAATTGAGCTTTTTTGTATATACCCTATAAGGTTTGTAAGATTTATAAACACGCCCCTAAGCTTTTAGTATTTGAAAATATGCATTTATTTTTTCTTTTTAATACCTTTCATGTCCCTAAAACCGATATTCCCGAAGAGAATAGGCAGTTACCATGAGATTTGTGTTGAATTTTTATATAAATGACCACTTTGCCCTTATATCCATTAAACACAAATGAGTATATTATTATTTACAAAAATATAATTATTTTATCTCAAGTCCCAATGGTTTCTATCAATAACTCTCTCATGCACATGACCAGGGTTGGACCCAAGTAAACACCACACACCCCCACCCCCACCGCCCCCCCCCCCCCCCCCCCCCCCCCACTCTTAATTTTTTATTTTTTATTTTTTTTTACATTTGCCCCTTCCCCCCAATATATTTTTTACACCCCTACACATGAAGCAAAAACATATATTTTGAAATTTTCATTAATCTAATAGTGGGTCATGAATGGATTAGATAAATCATAACCAGTTATAAGTACAAGTGTTAATAGTCGTCAGGATCAATTTCTCACTAAATGCAATTGTAAATGTTGCATGCTTTATAAAAAGAAATTGAGTCCAAGCATATGAAATTAAAAATATAAGGATAAAAGAGATGGGCAAAAGTGTCATTTCTCTTTAAAAACCAGTGGTGGTTGGAAGACTATTGATTTTGGGGACACAGAAGGTATTAAAATGAAAATATAGGAGCCTATTTACAAATCCTAAAAACCTTAAGAGGGTATATACAAAAAACTCTACAAAATTTTGTGATATCGCAAAATTACTTTGAAAAACTTTGCAATGTTTGCTCGCACGTTTTCACCTTATAATTGATCGTGTTATTTTAGCTAATTGTTGGTCCAAATAAGTTGACCAGAGCTTGGAACGGGCCAATTTGGCAATTTACTACTAAAGTAAAAGTGATGTAAAGCATTAAATCAAGAGAGAATAAAATATAAAAGGGTTATGTTGATATTTTATTTTTAATGAATTGGTAGGAAATCTTTTTTACTTTTTTGTATAAAAACTGAGTGTTTTTTTGTCATTTAGTAGAGAAAAGAGATTTTTTTTTTTTACTATTTTTTTTAAACAGAATGAGAAAATTTTTAAACAGAATGAGAAAATCCTAAAAATATGTACTTTTGATGTGACCCCTTATTTAATAAATGGAGGCTTTACATTATTTATACTAACCTAGTAAATAGCCAAATGGGCCCGGAATAGGTGATAAATATGGCTTAGGTTAGTATATAATATAATATGATCAATGATAAGGTCAGCCCTCCATGTGATCAAACTTTGGAAAGTTTTTCAAAGTAATTTTGAGATATCGCAGACTTTCATTTTATTGAGATATTGTAAGATTTTGCAAAAGTTTGTGATATAGTAGTAATTTGGGCATTTTACACGGTGTTGATTGTAGGAAGTGTTGTTTGGGAAAATTTTGATGTTAGGTTATGTGATGGGTATACATTTTAGGTGATATGTGTGACTGTACGGTCACTATCCCCAATAATTTTGCATGGAGGATAGTTAAATAGCCATCTACTAGCAATCAAGCCATCTTATAGTTTCTTTTTTCATCAAATATTGTAGATTTATCAGTATATGCTTTAATTATATATTTTCTGGCTTTTAATCAGATGACTAGTAACGTTCAATTAACTAATTAATAATTTATTATATGATTAATTCGTATATCTTAAGGCCGACCGACATAGTTGAACATGGAAAGTACATCTAATTGAGTTGAAAGTCCTTTATGCTTTTATTATTGGCTTCACCTGGTTTCCATGGTCAATAGGTAACCAAGCTTGATAATTCAAGAAACTCAAGAACATTTTTATAAGAGGAGACGACCAGATAATTATCAACTGAATATATAGTGACATCAATTTTACTTTAAGCAATAAATTTTATTTTAAGACTTAATTGAAGAAGTGAATGAAAAAAATAAAATATGGACCTTGTTAAAATAAGGCTATAAATTAAGTTGAGCGAAAAGCAGAACTCACAAAGCCCGTGCCATAGCCCATGGGAACTTTTCGAATGTCAACAACCAATTGATTGGTTCCCCATGTGGTTAGGGCTATTAATCAGGCCCTATTATGAGGGTAATTGGCTCAGTCTGACCCTCTAAATGCCTGCAAAATGAGATGTTTTTCTTAAACCATAGTCAAACCCTCTCTTCAAAACTCTCAATCACAAATTTTCCTTCCAAAACAACCTTTAAGAATGACCCTACCTCCAATTACTTAAAGTTCATTTTCCCATGTGATTAGAGCTATTAATTGGACCCTCTTATGAGGGTAAGTGGCTCAGTCTAGCCCTTAAAAGGACTGCAAACTGAGGTTTTTTTATTTTTCTTAAAAGTTTTATTGACAGGGCTTAGACAACATTTTTGCAAGCAAGCCAGTCTGAGGATCAAGCTTCAACAAAACAAGGCTTGTCCCTACACTTTTATTTTTATGTGGTTTTTAATGTGATTCTTCTATGATTTCTATATAAAAGGCCATTTATGATTCTTATATGAATTTTTTAATACCTTCTCTACGTACAATTATATAATAAAAGACAGCAAGCGATTCTCCCGGAGAACGACACGTGGCGGCATGGGAATCTCTTGGAGAGTGACACGTGGCGCATCCTCAATTACAAAACTTTAGCATGGAAGATTTACATCAAATATGAGGCTTCTTGGCACTGTGATACTTTTGTAGTTAACATACTGATCTCGGAAATGAGAATTTGCTGTCCACATACTGATCGACGTTTGTTTTGAATTCAGGCCATGTCTTTGTTGAAAGTTTCATTGATTTCCAACTCAGTATTGAGCAACGTCTTCTACCCTAAGAAGCCAAAGCAGAGGTGGGCATTTTCGGCACAGAATTTTATCTAAAGTGGAGCCTTACCACTTTCAAGATTTTGAAATACGGTTTCCTTGCTCGCTCAATCTCCAAAGAAAACATACTTGAATTTCTTGTATTGGCTTGTCCTTATTATGCTTCGGGGAGGATGTTACATCATGACCCCAAATTAAGCCCAATTAGTACTAATTAATTGAGTTTTAGTTAATTTAATTATATTTAGTTGCTACTTAGTGTAATTAATGCCGATTAGTCCCTTTTTGGGTGACTTAGAGGTGATTGGAGTCTCTGATGGGTGAGTTGAATTGATTTGACTCAGTTGGGTAGAGTCGAGGGCTTTTTCATAATTATAGATTTTTACATTTTGCATCATATGCACGTCATCTTGGCATCATCATGTATATCTCGTTGAGCAGGTTGATTTTCGTACTTAACCCTACTCCATTTGACCAACCGTTGGAGAGGTGGATTCCCACTTGACTCAATTTGGAAATAACAAAACTTAGTGGGTTTTTGTGCAAAAAGGGACCCTTTAGCACCCAAAACCTAGCACATTTTCCCCATTCGATGGTGTTGCCTACTCTTTCCTTCCCCTCCAACTTTTCTCTTCATTTCTCTTCCTTTCCAATCACATTAACAATTGTCATAGTGAAGGCAAGGGTGGAAGTTATCTTCTCCATCTTCTTCATCTCCCTTCACCTTGTTGACAAGAACCCATTCTTCTCCTCCAACCCTTATTTTCGGAATTCTTGCTAGAGGTAAGAAGCAAACCCATTTTCGTTTGTGTTTTTGAGTTGGAGGAGTCAAAGAGACTCTATTGTAATCATACATGCATAATCATTAGCTCTTTCACTTGATTTTGTGTTTAGGGTTTGAATATTGGGGGTTTTTGGATTCCTTGAAGCCAAGTGTGTGAAGGGAGCTTGGAAAGCTCAATAGAGTCAAGTATAAGCATAAAATGGACTTAGATATTGTTTATACCTTGATCGTTCACCAATTTCTCTAAATGATTTAACTTCTTAATGTATTAAAGATGAGTTTATTTGATTTGATTAAGTTTTGTGATGGAGGAATGTATGAGTTATATGTGTTGAATATGGGAAGAAAGGAGGCTCAGTTTTGCAGGGTTTTGGAAGTGAAGTGGTAAGACTTGGAATGGAGGAGAGAAGGTATAAAAAATATGGAAAAACTCGCTTCAGAAATGCTGTCCGCAGGCGGTCGGTCACCAAGCGGTCACCTGGAGGCTAGCCGACCTCTGGCGATCAGCATTCCAGAACCTAGTTTTCCTATCAGGTGAAGTGCGGTTGGTAGGCGGTCACCTGGCGGCTAGCCGCGTGACCACCTGGTTGCTAGCCACCCCCTAGCGGTTGGCTTTCCAGAATGTAAAACTATTCTATCTGAACGAGCGGTCACCAGGCGATTACCTGGCCGCCAGCCTATTGTTCTACAGGCGGCTAGCTGCTAGGCCACCTCCAGCTGACCAACCACCCAGAAACTTTAAATTCTAAGGAAATTGAAGACCTTGTAGGGCTTTTAAGGGGCACCTCAACCATGTTTAGGTCACCATGCCAAGGATATTAGTTAGTGAACCTTTTGTATTCATTTACACAATGTGACACTAAATAGAATAGTGCTACATAGATTTCCCTAACGCATATCGATTTGGATGGTGAAGTACAAAGGATGGTTAGACTAGATTGGCTAGTAAATTCATTGGTTCTTTTACTCTATTGCATTTCATATTGAGATTAGGTCCCTCTATTAGGTATCAATTCTAGTTAATTATGTATTGCATTGTGATTCGATTATCCTCTTTCTTAATTCAATATTTCGTTGTTATATGCTTAACTATTCGGTATTCGGTGAGAATTGTAATTGAGTAAGCATTCGTATAGATGATATTATTATTCGATTCAATTATGAAAATGTGTAACAACTTACTCAAATTCGATTATTATTTGATTCGATCGTGTCGGCATTACTTGGCTTTAACCTTGTGATACCCAACGGGGATAAACTTGGTTTAGTATTCGAGACTACTGCGGTAAGTCGCCGGAGCACCGGAACTCCAGACCCGGGTAGCCAGCTAGCCTTTGGCCGGGCCGCTGGTAACATCCCAACTAGATTCGCTTTCTCTGAGAGGATGAGCTAAATGTAGTAGCCACATTGTATGTTTCATTATTCATTGATTTGACTCGTAAAGCATGGTTTTATTCGATATTGCACAGCTGCTTAGTATTCCTTTATATTGACATCTTTTAATTAAATGTCTTTAATTCGATTTGATACATTATGTAATTCCTCATTAATCATATACTTGCCAATTCGTCTTATTTGGGGTACTATTCTTGTGTCACAGATGTAGGTGCAGCTCCCGGCCTTGAGGAGGCTGAAGAGGAGGAGGAGGAGGCCCAAGAGGTTTCTCCAGGACTAGAAGAGTGGGTCGGAAATGGGCCCATGTAGTTTGAGATCGCGGAGGGCGATGTGACTATTCTTTTGAGATTAAATTGTAGAGTGTGGCTAGCCCCTTTTTGTGTGGGCCACATTATTTGGATATTTGAGGATTCTTTTGTAATAGGATGTAGGGTATTTTTGTAATCCCTACTTGGATTGAATGTGTAATTATATTTTGTATAAACTTAACACTCGGTTTTAATTAGGACCATGCAATGGTTCAAATGATTATTAATGTTATGCTTCCACTATTTGATTATTATTGGAACGTGGAAAGAGAAATTTTATCCTTCGTGTTGCCGTATTTGACTCGAGGCAGGTACAGTAACACGGGATTACGCGTGTCTCACATCGGGGATTACCCTAGGCCAGGGTGATTTGGGACCGGGATGTGATAGAGAACTATAGCTTCTTTTTAATGGAGTTTGATGAAGTGCCTTAGAACTTAAAAAGTGTATGTATATATATATTTTTTGTGGAATTGGATATTGAGGTCGATGGGTGTCACGTCCCCCGAACCCGATTGGAGAATAAACCGGATTTGGGGTGTAAAATTTAGGGCTAATTAAAATTTTACCCTTTAGGCCCAATGATCGTAAGTCCTTTGTGAGGATATTACATTTTTAACCTCAAGAATATAACACTTTGCGGAAAGCATACAATTCAAGGCATATATGGATATCGATAATGAATAATAATCTCATTAATAATTTAAAGTTGCAAAAAACAATTAAATCTAATCAAGAAGTTAATTTAATTACAATTGCCATCCCAATAACTAAGGCCATTTAAAAGAACAATGATGTCAATAAATAGAAGGCCCAACGAGGGAATAATAACGAATAAATAAAATCTAGGAATGTTCCCATGTGAATCACTCTCGTGCCGGAAGTGATAACGCTACTCTACGTCGTCGGCACGCCACTCTCGCTCCTCCTCTACTGGTTGGAGATCCTCTGGGATCTCCTCACCTGCCTGCTCCTCATAGTAGTCACCTGGGGTGTCTGTACACCAATGAATAGAGTCAACGACATGTTGAGCAATAGATAAGCAAAGTACAATAAAGCATAACATTTATCAAATGTAAGAGTAAAGACAAGTACAAGATCATAAAAATACAAGAAAACGATACTAGGCATACAACATGAGTAATATTCATCGGAATCAATAATATGAGATCTAGCATCATCTAGCAATCACCACTATCCAAACAATACAATGCAAGAATCAAGAGGAAGACTCCGAGGATGTCCAAGCCACATCACGGGGTACCAGTAACAATCCCAATCCGGACTACTGATACCAAAGTCCGGCTCCAGGGGGATCCAAGCTCCCGGTCCTGGGAATAATAGCACGGTCTAAGCCCGCTCCCAACTATTCAACGCCATGGACGCCGTCCAAAGCCGACTGCCCACCTCGATGTCCGAGTAACCGGCCCATCAATAAAACCCCAAACTGCAGTTGGCCATGACATGCAAATAATAATAAAGTGGTGCTGACACGAGGGAAAACCAAGATAAGAAAGTCTGGCTAGTTCAACAAACAAGACATGATCATAGGGATTATCTCATTCAAAACAAGACGAAACAAATCAAGCCCACATGATCATCCCTCATGACTAGCCAGTTATGTTTATCAATACTTGACACATGATCCGAAAGTACACTATAAGTCAAGTCCATGTCTTAATCTACCAGGATTTATGTTTCATAATTCATTAGGTGTATTATGCCAAGAGAGTGTATAAGAAACAATTACAACGGATACAATTAACAAGTCAAGGAAGATGTTATAATCCAGTCCTAGGCAAGCGGTGTCATCCTTGTACCGTACCTGTTCTAACGGAGTGCGTGTGGAATTGATTTAACAATGCTTTTAGGAGAATTCCTTGGTGTACAACCATATAGGCATCTATTTGAACAATTCCATATGCATTCGGTTAGACTATGCATAGTACACGAATACCTAGACAACCCCATTGCAGCACACCAAGCCACGTGCTTTGATTTCAACCCCATTAATGGTCACATGAAAGAGGGTTAAGGGTTTCCAACATCTAAGGCCCAAACCTAGGTTAATAGTCTTGTTTCCAACAAAACATGGTCTGCATTATTAATCTTAGTCATTGTCGTGACCCCGGCCCGAGGTCCTCGGACCGGGGCCCGCAACGTGTGATGAAGGTGCTGTCAAACAACTATCAATTACGATTAACCCACAGGTTTCCGCGGTGAGGATTCCCAAAACACACTTGGAATTTGTCTCACTCAAACTATGATTTTCGGAAGCGTGCAAATAATCTTATCTTTTCCAATACTTGTGACAGAACCTCTAACTTACATAAGTTAAATCATCTTCAAGACAATATTCAGAGAAGGAAACATAAGCATGGCATTACCATAAATTAACTTTCAAGTTTTCAAAAGAACAAAAGTAAGTTAAGTTAAGTTTACATATTCCCAAAGTATGAAAAAGGGCCAACAAAGGCCATACAACCCAAAATACAAAACAAAATCTTCCCAACCATGTGTCGTACTCAAGACCCCACCCGAAGTCTAGAGGACGTCGTCGGGTTGCCACTCACGGGCTGGGGGTGGCTCGAAAGCCTCCTCTGGGCACTCCTCCTCAGGGGCAACGACTCCTGCATCTAAACACCAAAGCAAAAGGGTCAGACACGACGGTCTGGTAGGCGATCAATTTAAACATAATATAATTAAATTAAAATCTGAAATAACAATGCTTAAAATGTGACACGAGTTCTGAACAAAACATATTTAAAGTATAAAGCAAGACTAGCATGACTTCAAGAAAACAACTTGATTCATTAATCTACATTGAGCTCATCCTTTCTCCGTCATACTTGATGACAAGAGCAAGCAAAACGAGACAAAACGAAACGAAACGAAACAAAAGCCCGAATCACATAAGGTGAGCGGGAAAACCGGCCGCGGAACCCGACAAAACAAGAATGTGTACAATTACACGACTAATCTGTAGATTGTCCTTTTGCTTAAGGACCCCCTAACTAGTGGATCAGACTGAGAGGGCAGTCCAAGCTCAGCGGTATTCAATGATATTCATGTATGCACAAAGCATGTCGACACTTGTACAAAACTTATCAAAAATAGGGGAAAACACTCATTAAAACAATGCAAAGCGAAGCAAACAAGAGTAGATTGTAAAGTGTTCCCCAACAAGGTTCTTGAACAATTCAAAACAAAACTTATACTTGTACAAAACAAAGCAAGTGCTAGAACGAAATTCGATGTATCAAATCACGACCCCAAGCGAAATTTGTCAAGCATACGATAAGACCTTTAATTTGATCTTCATGTGGTTTAGACCCGAATGTCGTAATGAGAGAGAGATTGGTGTTTCAGAAGGTAAAAGGACATTTTGAGCCTTAAGCACACAAACTCCAGCTTGAAAGTTCCCAATCATATTCAGGTTTTCGATCCCAAGAAACTCCTACAACCAAATCTACTTTTGAAAACTCGGTCATCTCTCGGTTACCTGTTGGCTAATCGAGTAGGGTTGTCGGTTAGCCGTCAGCTGACCGACAGCTGACCGCCAAATTTCTTGACAGAAAATCACAATTCTGGAAATAAAACCGAACTTCCCTCGGTTGGCTGTCGGTTGACCGAGGTTGAGCACGTCGGTTGGCCGACAGCTGACCGATGATTCCCTGTCACAAAACACGTTTCTGTAAATGGAACCGAACTGAACTCGTTTGGCTGTCGGTTGACCGAAGTGGACCTGTCGGCTAACCGCCAGCTGACCGACTGTGCTCGGCAGCCCAGTTCAAGTCAGAATTTCAGTTCCTCTTCCTACACATTTCTTTCCATTCCACTTCGTTTCTTTCTTGGTCAAATCCTTGCACATCCCATGAGCCTCCATGCTCTCCTAGGGACCATTTCCATTTACTAATTCACTCCACAACTTTTCCCTTCATCAACTCTTCTCCATTCCACACAACCATTCCAACCACAAACTAGGCATATCAATTTGATTCAAAACAGAATTTCTGGAGTAGATAGAGAGAATCATTTCATAAAGTTCATGAAGGAAATAAAGGATCAAATCATGCTTAATTGAAAGACAACAAACATGAAGACATAGCATGCAACACAATTGCATTTTTCAAACACAATATACCAATTGAATTGCATGCATGAAAGGGCTAAAGAGATCACTTGCCTTGACCAAAAGCTAATCCCAAATGTCCCTAAAAAATCCTACCAAAAGCAAGTCACGAAATCTACAAGAAATCCCATGAAAACATTCCAAAAATCACTAATTTGGGCACCCCCATTTCGAAAATGGGTTTGTATGTTAGAGAAATGGAGTCCTAATGGGTTCAAAAGACTACATTGAAGGGGAGAAGAAAATCCCTTACCTGAAGCTATCCAAACAAAGAGAAACAAGGAAGAAGAGGGAACTATTCAGCTGGGATCCTTAAGAAAACAATAGCAACAGTGTCACGACCCGGGCCCGAGATTAGGGTTACCACGGCCAAACCCCGAGTCGTGATGCCATACTTACTCCCGTAAACCTCGCATGGCCAAAGCCAATACGAAATTCACAAGGGATCTTACATATATCTGTCAAATGTACATTTTTTGTGCGGAAATATATATACATTGACATTCAACTTTAATATGTACAAATTCTTTACAGAAAGTAAAGTTCACTTATACATCTCATTTCCTATTTAAATCACCCATGCATATTCAATACAATGCATGTGATCACTATTTACAACAAAATGAATCTATGCAAAATGTTTCCAAACTTTGCTAAACCGGACGCCTCCGTTTTACGTCCATTCGTTCAATCCTCCTGGGGGAACCGGATGGGTCTCCTCCGCTGGCGGCGTGGTCTCGGAACCACTGGAACGGCCAACTGGGCCTGTAATGTCATCAATAACACTGTGAACACGACGGTTCAACAATGTATACACAATTCTATGATAATCACATGTTAGCAATTTAAGTTGCAATGTATAACCATTATATTCAAATCAAGTCAATTCATTTCAATTCAATTCAATACAAGTCAATTCAATTAATGCTTCCGTGAAGGAAGACTTCAGTTCATGTAGTTCTCCCCTGAAGAGAGCAGTCATTTCATTTTATACACTGTATCTAGTGTCTTTTCGTTGTCCTCTAGCATAGGCGGAAGGCGCACCATTCACAACCCAGCCTTTCAAGGACTCATTTCATTTCATTAGTGCTCACTTTATTAGTGGCTTTTCAATGGTTACGCACTTTATTAGGTGGCTTATCAAATGGGTGGGTGCACCAATGTCTTGATCAGAGATCACCGGTCCCACGGAGCTCCGGAACGCTCCATCTACTGCAGCAGACTTATTCTTTGATTCATTACAGTGGTTGTACATTTCAGTTCTTTTCTTGTCATTTCATTGCATTTCCTTATCTTAATTCAATACATTATTCCATGATAGCTCCACAAGGAGCATAACAGTAAGAGACGAGAGAGGACAAGCCAACTCAAGTCATAACAATTAAATTTCCTAAAACAACATTCGGGTGAAACGTTCATTATGCAATGTAGGTGTTATGTTAGATGACATCACTTTTTAGTGAAATGTACATTCACATAAGTTTAGCTAACACCCATGAAGGTTTAGGAAATTATCAGAACTAAATTCTGATATTCCCTCACTTTCGGTCACCTCGGCGGTTACCTAGCGGTTAGCCGCATGAGGGGGTTTCGGCTGACCGAACCACATTCGGTCAGCTTCCAGACGTTCTCAATTTCTACAGGACAATTTGTCCAAATTCGGTCACCTACGCGGTCACCCTCACGGCTGGCCGAAATTTACATTTCGGTTAACCGAATGTATTCGGTTAGCTTACGGTTCGTTTTCCAGAAGCTCGATTTCTGATGGAAAACCCTGACAAGAATTGCGGTCACCTTACGGTTAACCCGCGGCTAGCCGAACTCACAAATGCGGCTAGCCGACCAATGTCGGTCAGCTCTCGGTTAGCTAGCGGTCAGGTGGCGGTCAGCCTGGCGGCTGACCGAATTGCGCCCAGAAGTTCAGAAACTTCTGAACCGAATTTTCTGTAACTGCACTCCTTGAGTTCTACCAAATCACCTAACAATTGAAATCAATGAAATTGAGTATACTTGCCTTGTTTGGAGATTAATTCACAAGAATCTCCCTTGCTAGCTTGAATCCAAGATGAAATCCCCAAACTTGAAACCCTCTTTGAACCTAAGAAACCAATCAATCCATTCAAGAAAATCCTAATGAGTTTCTTAGGTAAGAAACCATTCCAAATCACCAAAGATGACTCAGAAATTCGAGAAACAACATAGTTCACTTACTTGTAGCCTTTTTGGTGGCAATCTTGAGATCTTCTCAATCTTAAACTTCAAGAAAGTAAGAAAGAAGATGGAGAATAGGATGGTGAAGATGGAGCCCTCTTCACAGCCCTTGACAATTCTCTCAATCACACCACTTAAGAAAGAAAACGTGGAAGAAAGAAGAAGGAGAGAAAGAAAGAGAAGAAGAGATCGATTGATGGAGAAATGAACTCAACTGAGTTCATCCTCATCTTATAATCCCTAATTTTGCAATTTACCCCCTCCTATTTCCTCTAATTACAATTCAAGTCAAATGAAGGTTCATTTGAACCAATTCACGTCGAATGGGTTCGTCACATTTACAAAAGTTAACGTACTCCTCGAGATATACGTGTGAGTATCAAGAGTTTCCGTATGCGACGAAATACGTGTAATTTCGTATTTCCGAAAAAGTCCTTACAGTGCATGGTTTAGCCTAAACCCATTTCAAGTCCATTCAGAACTTTCACTATTCTTTTCATTAAGTTCAATTTGACCACTCGAGTCAAATTCTTATCAATTTAGCCATTAATCAACATTAATTCCATAAAACATGTTGAATTAGCATTAATCCCGATTAATTAGAGTTAATCGTAATTAACTCGGGACAGGGTGTTACATTCCCCTAAACTTTTAGAACCATTCGGTCCTCCGAATGCAATACAAATCAATTAAGCAATTGAAAACGAAAATTACCTGAGTGAATAGCTCTGGATACTTTCGAGCCATTTGCTCTTCAAGCTCCCAGGTAGCTTCGTTTGGTCCATGATGTGCCCAAAGCACTTTGACCCATTTGATTGTCTTGGTACGCAGAACCACCTCCTTGGTATCAACTATCTGAATTGGCTTCTCAACGTATGCAGTGTCTGGCAACACTTGGATCTCTTCATGACGAATCACATGTGAAGGATCTGACACATACTTCCGAAGCATTGACACATGAAAAACATTGTGGATACCAGAGAGTGCTGCTGGAAGATCTAGACGATAAGCCACATTCCCAATTCTACTTTGGATCTTAAAGGGTCCGATAAATCTCGGAGAAAGCTTACCTTTTTGTCCAAATCTGACGGTGCCCTTCATTGGAGAAGTCTTCAAAAAGACTAAATCACCAACGGCGAATTCCAGATCACGTCGACGATTGTCAGCATAGCTTTTCTGCCTTGATCTAGCAACCTTCAACCTTTCTTGCACTTTCTGCACTTTATCTGCTGTTTCAGCAATGATCGTAGGACCGTGGAAACTTCGAGTTCCAACTTCTTCCCAGCTAACTGGAGTCCTACATCTTCTACCATATAATGCTTCAAAGGGTGCCATTTCAATGCTGGAGTGATAGCTATTATTGTACGCAAATTCGCACAAAGCTAGATGATCATCCCAATCACTCCCAAAATCTGCAACACTAGCCCGAAGCAAATCTTCAAGAGTTTGGATTGTTCTCTCTGACTGCCCATCTGTCTGTGGATGATATGCAGTACTAAAGCGCAGTCTCGTACCCATGGCATTCTGATATGTCTGCCAAAATGTGGAGACAAAGCGACTATCTCGATCAGAAATGATTGAGACAGGTACTCCATGCAGTCTAACAATCTCCTTGACAAACAATTTGGACATTTCGCTGAATCCCATATCCTTTCTAAATGGAAGGAAATGTGCGGACTTCGTAAGACGATCCACAATAACCCAAATGGCATCATGTTGTCTCCGCGTCCTTGGCAATCCGGACACAAAGTCCATCGTGAGATGTTCCCACTTCCATTTAGGGATATACAACGGATGAAGCAAGCCTGGTGGCTTCTTGTGCTCAAATTTCACACGCTGGCAAGTCAAGCAGGAAGATACATAACTGGCTATCTCCCGTTTCATGTTATTCCACCAGAATCTGCCTTTAAGATTTCTATACATCTTCGTACTTCCTGGATGCACAGAATATCTGGTGTGATGAGCTTCAAACATGACTGCTTGCTTCAAATCTTCCTGAGCTGGTACACATAATCTGTCTCTGAAATAGAGAACTCCTGTTACCAACACAAAGTCTGGCCTTGCTGCAATGTTATCCCGAATTTTTACTAATTCCGGGTCATCGAACTGCCTATCTTTAATTTGCTGGATGAGTAGCGGTTCGAACACTGACATCGCTGCAAACATGACATGATTGTCCATAACTTCAATGGATACATCCCAATCTCTGAAGTCTTCAATCATACGCCATTCGCCCACCAATGATGCCAAGTCAGCTGATTTGCGACTCAAAGCATCAGCTACCACATTACCCTTTCCAGGTACATATGTGAATGGAAAATCATAATCCTTGATTAGCTCTAACCAACGGCGTTGCCTCAGATTGATATCTTTCTGAGTGAACAAGTATTGGAGACTTCTATGATCGCAATGGACTTCAAAAGTCTCTCCATACAGATAATGTCTCCATTGCTTCAATGCGAATACAACAGCCGCGAGCTCTAAATCGTGTGTAGCATAAGTCTTCTCATGCTCTTTTAACTGACGCGAACCGTAGGCAATTACCCTACCTCGTTGCATCAACACACATCCCAATCCAACACCTGAGGCATCTGAGTAAATCTCAAACCCTCCTCTTCCTTCAGGTAAAGCCAAGATTGGGGCAGTTATCAACTTCTGCTTCAGAGTTTGGAAACTGCACTCGCAGACATCATTCCATTGAAAAGGAACATCCTTCCGAGTCAGTTTCGTCAACGGAGCTGCTATCTTGGAGAAGTCCTTTACGAACCTTCTATAGTAGCCCGCCAACCCTAAGAAACTCCGAACCTCTGGCACATTCTTCGGACTCTGCCAATTGCTAACCGCGTCAACCTTAGCCGAATCAACAGCTAATCCATCTCTGGTAATGACGTGACCCAAAAATGCAACCTGCTGCAACCAAAAGTCGCACTTCGAAAACTTTGCATACAACTGATTCTCCCTCAGTGTCTGCAAGGCTATTCTCAGATGATGTGAATGCTCTCTTTCTGACCTTGAGTATACCAGGATGTCATCAATAAAGATCACCACAAACTGGTCTAGGTACGAGGCAAACACTCTGTTCATTAGAGCCATAAAAACTGCAGGTGCATTGGTTAGACCAAAAGGCATCACTAAAAATTCATAGTGTCCATAACGAGTCCTGAACGCAGTCTTCTGTACATCTTGATCCTTAACTCGTATCTGGTGATATCCAGATCGAAGATCAATCTTAGAAAAGTAAGCTGCACCTTGGAGTTGATCAAACAACTCATCGATTCTAGGCAGTGGATATTTATTTTTAATGGTCACTTGATTGATCTGCCTATAATCAATACACATTCGAAAGGTGCCATCTTTCTTCTTCACAAACAGTACAGGTGCTCCCCATGGTGAGACACTAGGTCTGATAAAACCTTTGTCTAGCAACTCCTGTATCTGTTTCTTCAATTCATACAACTCTGATGGTGCCATTCGATACGGTGCCTTGGATATCGGTGCAGTACCGGGCACAAGTTCAATAGTGAAGTCCACTTCCCTTGCTGGAGGTAGACCTGGCACTTCATCGGGAAACACGTCTGGAAATTCACAGACTACTGGGATGTTCTCGAATTTCTGTTCAGGCTTCTGTTCAGAAATGAATGCAATGTAGCCTTCACAACCACTATGCAGCATTCGTTCAGCCTTAAGTGCTGAAATAAGCCGTGTGTCAAATCTCTTTAGAGTGCCTTCAAAAAGCACACTGGCATTGGCCTCATCAACCCGAAAGGTGATGATTTTGCGGAAACAGTCTAAACAAGCTCTGTACTTCGCAAGCCAATCCATGCCAAAGATTACATCAAAATCATTCATGGCTAGTATAACCAGATCAGCTGGCATTGCTATTTCCCCAATTTTCACATCACATTGGGGAACGTACAATTCACACACTACCCTTCTCCCTAAAGGAGTAGATACTGTAAAATCATATGGCAATTGCATTATCCGGTCTCGCATCTTACACACAAATACAGGTGCTACAAATGAATGCGTGGAACCGGGATCAAATAATGCAACCGCAGGTTTATCACCAATAAGAATTGTACCTTCAACCACATTGGTTGCAACATCAGCTTGCTCTCGGTTAAGAGCATAAGCCCTTCCAGCTATCTGTGGCCTCTGCTGTTGCTGTCCAGGCTGTTGCCTCTGCCATTGACGCTGCTGGCCTTGTTGTTGCTGTTGCCTAGGAGGTGCTGGCAAAGCTAATCGCTGTGGAGGAGCAGGAAGTGCTGCTTGTCCTTGAGCAGTCTGCTGATTAGGAGCTCTGTCATCTCTCCTTGCCTTTGGACATTGTGCCATTCTGTGTTCCAAAGAACCACAAACAAGGCATGCTCCAGTAGTTCTCCAACACAACTCAGTCTTGTGAGCCTTTCCACATGTCTCACAAACTGGCTTATTCTCAGTCCTAGCAGTAAATTTCTGTTTCTTATTTTTGTCCTTGAATCGTCCTCCCTTTTTAAACCAGGAGCCTGTAGATTTTTCACCACTACTCCTCTTAGTACTTTCATTCTCAGCCATTTCCTCTCTGTGGACTTCTTCTGCCGTGTAGGCTCTATCAACGGCATCATCGAAGGTAGTAGGCTTATTTGCCAATACCATTTTCTTATATGTGGCATTCAGGCCATTGAGAAACCTCTTCACCTTCTTGTCTTCCGTATCTACCAAATCAGTAGCATACTTAGACAACTGCAGAAAGGTATGAACATACACAGATACGGTCATTTGACCTTGCTTCAATTGCAGAAATTCTGCTTCTTTCTTCTGCCTCACATGTTCTGGAACAAACTTCCTTTGAAATTGCTGTTTGAAAGTCTCCCATATTACTGCTTCTGGCAATTTAGTGATTGCCCCACTCACACTCTTCCACCATGTCTTTGCTACTTCTCGTAGCATGGAGGAAATGAGGGCAACTTTCTGTTTCTGCGTGCACGTGACTGTACCAAACACATCCTCAATGTGTTCCAGCCATTCATCAGCTTTCAGCACATCTTCAGTACCCCGGAACTCAGTAGCTCCTCTTTTCCTGAATTGTTCATACAGGACATTAGGGTCTTTCTCCTTGGATTGAATGACCACTTGTGTTCCAACCTGAGTAGGTGGTTGAACTGGTGGCACTACTGGCGTTGCTTGCATCTGAGCCTGCAATTGGCTCTGCACTTGCAATAAAGAAGTGATCTGGGCTTGCATACCCATCTGTGCTTCATGACTCTTGGCCATTTGTTCATTGCTTCTCACCAATTGCTCTAGAATGGCAGTCATCCTTGTGTCCATATCGGAGACAGGAGACGGTGTGACAACCTCAATAAAGTCATCATTGTCTGGATTTGATCCAGATGCAGCCATGCTGTAAACAATACGGAAGGTAAGATACATAGATCTCAACACTTCCATCACATATATCACATAAAGTGAAAGCATTTAAATCACAAATCCAAGATTGGATTTGGCACGTAACGTAACGTTCCTCACTTCGTTCCTATAGATGGCTAAGTCATTTAACTTAGTTAACTTAGCTCTGATACCATACAATAAGTATGTCACGACCCGGGCCCGAGATTAGGGTTACCACGGCCAAACCCCGAGTCGTGATGCCATACTTACTCCCGTAAACCTCGCATGGCCAAAGCCAATACGAAATTCACAAGGGATCTTACATATATCTGTCAAATGTACATTTTTTGTGCGGAAATATATATACATTGACATTCAACTTTAATATGTACAAATTCTTTACAGAAAGTAAAGTTCACTTATACATCTCATTTCCTATTTAAATCACCCATGCATATTCAATACAATGCATGTGATCACTATTTACAACAAAATGAATCTATGCAAAATGTTTCCAAACTTTGCTAAACCGGACGCCTCCGTTTTACGTCCATTCGTTCAATCCTCCTGGGGGAACCGGATGGGTCTCCTCCGCTGGCGGCGTGGTCTCGGAACCACTGGAACGGCCAACTGGGCCTGTAATGTCATCAATAACACTGTGAACACGACGGTTCAACAATGTATACACAATTCTATGATAATCACATGTTAGCAATTTAAGTTGCAATGTATAACCATTATATTCAAATCAAGTCAATTCATTTCAATTCAATTCAATACAAGTCAATTCAATTAATGCTTCCGTGAAGGAAGACTTCAGTTCATGTAGTTCTCCCCTGAAGAGAGCAGTCATTTCATTTTATACACTGTATCTAGTGTCTTTTCGTTGTCCTCTAGCATAGGCGGAAGGCGCACCATTCACAACCCAGCCTTTCAAGGACTCATTTCATTTCATTAGTGCTCACTTTATTAGTGGCTTTTCAATGGTTACGCACTTTATTAGGTGGCTTATCAAATGGGTGGGTGCACCAATGTCTTGATCAGAGATCACCGGTCCCACGGAGCTCCGGAACGCTCCATCTACTGCAGCAGACTTATTCTTTGATTCATTACAGTGGTTGTACATTTCAGTTCTTTTCTTGTCATTTCATTGCATTTCCTTATCTTAATTCAATACATTATTCCATGATAGCTCCACAAGGAGCATAACAGTAAGAGACGAGAGAGGACAAGCCAACTCAAGTCATAACAATTAAATTTCCTAAAACAACATTCGGGTGAAACGTTCATTATGCAATGTAGGTGTTATGTTAGATGACATCACTTTTTAGTGAAATGTACATTCACATAAGTTTAGCTAACACCCATGAAGGTTTAGGAAATTATCAGAACTAAATTCTGATATTCCCTCACTTTCGGTCACCTCGGCGGTTACCTAGCGGTTAGCCGCATGAGGGGGTTTCGGCTGACCGAACCACATTCGGTCAGCTTCCAGACGTTCTCAATTTCTACAGGACAATTTGTCCAAATTCGGTCACCTACGCGGTCACCCTCACGGCTGGCCGAAATTTACATTTCGGTTAACCGAATGTATTCGGTTAGCTTACGGTTCGTTTTCCAGAAGCTCGATTTCTGATGGAAAACCCTGACAAGAATTGCGGTCACCTTACGGTTAACCCGCGGCTAGCCGAACTCACAAATGCGGCTAGCCGACCAATGTCGGTCAGCTCTCGGTTAGCTAGCGGTCAGGTGGCGGTCAGCCTGGCGGCTGACCGAATTGCGCCCAGAAGTTCAGAAACTTCTGAACCGAATTTTCTGTAACTGCACTCCTTGAGTTCTACCAAATCACCTAACAATTGAAATCAATGAAATTGAGTATACTTGCCTTGTTTGGAGATTAATTCACAAGAATCTCCCTTGCTAGCTTGAATCCAAGATGAAATCCCCAAACTTGAAACCCTCTTTGAACCTAAGAAACCAATCAATCCATTCAAGAAAATCCTAATGAGTTTCTTAGGTAAGAAACCATTCCAAATAACCAAAGATGACTCAGAAATTCGAGAAACAACATAGTTCACTTACTTGTAGCCTTTTTGGTGGCAATCTTGAGATCTTCTCAATCTTAAACTTCAAGAAAGTAAGAAAGAAGATGGAGAATAGGATGGTGAAGATGGAGCCCTCTTCACAGCCCTTGACAATTCTCTCAATCACACCACTTAAGAAAGAAAACGTGGAAGAAAGAAGAAGGAGAGAAAGAAAGAGAAGAAGAGATCGATTGATGGAGAAATGAACTCAACTGAGTTCATCCTCATCTTATAATCCCTAATTTTGCAATTTACCCCCTCCTATTTCCTCTAATTACAATTCAAGTCAAATGAAGGTTCATTTGAACCAATTCACGTCGAATGGGTTCGTCACATTTACAAAAGTTAACGTACTCCTCGAGATATACGTGTGAGTATCAAGAGTTTCCGTATGCGACGAAATACGTGTAATTTCGTATTTCCGAAAAAGTCCTTACAGTGCATGGTTTAGCCTAAACCCATTTCAAGTCCATTCAGAACTTTCACTATTCTTTTCATTAAGTTCAATTTGACCACTCGAGTCAAATTCTTATCAATTTAGCCATTAATCAACATTAATTCCATAAAACATGTTGAATTAGCATTAATCCCGATTAATTAGAGTTAATCTTAATTAACTCGGGACAGGGTGTTACAAACAGAGAGCTCGAGATGAGAGGAAGCAGATGATATGCTCAGAGTTTGATTTGAGACTTCCTAACTTGAGCATGTAAGGAGAGGAAGTGAGAGGAAGAAAGTGTTCTCCTCAGCTGGACTTGAAGAAAAAGAGTTGCAAGGAAATGAGAGAATGGGTTTTGAACGTGAGTGAGGAGGGAGAAGACACTAAATCAAATGGGTTCCTTGTGGGCCCTATGAACTTAAAACTTGTGACGATTAAAACATCGATTTGCGGGCTCCGGATGAAAACGATGAAGAAGACAAAATCGATCACCGAAAAATTTAATTTCCAAAAAGTATAAATTTGGCATAGTTTTGAGATTTCGAAATTTGGGTCCACAGATTTGGTGTGAAATGACTGTTTTACCATTTTGGCCAAAACTTGGATTTCTGGGTCTTAAACTAAAATGGGTTGAACTCAAAAGTTAAACAATAAAATAAAACCATTCAAATGAGGTCGAAATTACGATTAAGATCAGAAAACTAAAATCTCCTCCGAAGCTTACACGTACACTCAAGGCACCATTGAATGTGACTGAATAGCACAAAACGCTCTCAAAATTGCCCAAAGATAATTCCAGACTAAATCGAACCAATTTCTAACCCACGACCACTAAACCCACATTATAACTAAACACGCATTTAATTAACACTAATCGCGCTTATCCTGGGTTGGGGTTTAACAGTCATTACCCCATTTCTCGATTTCCAATCATCGCGAAACACATACTATTGGATTCTACATTCAATGAGCTTTCCAACGGTATATAGCTCGCAAAAATCCGACAAACGATTCAAAAGTTATGGCCTTGGAAACTTGCCCAAACATCAGTCAAATGCCGAGAGTTCGAACTCTTGGAGGGAGAGTTTGAACTCTCGCGTTCCAAGCCAACATCAGTGACATCGAACGTTCGAACATCTGGGAGAGGCGTTCAGACGTTCGAATGTTCGTTGCCTCACTTGAATCTCCCGAGTGTCCCAAAGTTCGAATGTTCAAAATGAACATTCGAACTCTGCACCGCCCCACGCCAATCACCAGCATGCTTCAACGTTCGAACGTCTCGAAAGAACGTTCGAACGTTCAAACCTATCCATTCATCTGCAAGTCTCAACATTTGTACATTCAAAGGAACGTTCGAACATTCGGATTCAGAGAACCCAATTCTGCTGGTCTTCGATCCAAAACCATTTCTACTCCATTCAAACCCTTTCTAGGATTTCACCTGCATGAAATTGAGCCACCATGCTCTCCCAACAATTTATTCCATCCAATTACAACAAATCCAAAATCCATCATTTGCATCCATTCGAGTAAATTAAACATCTATGGGTTACCAATTACCAATTGAAACGAGCAAAAACCTAATCAGACATGTTTAATTCCAAATCAAATCCTAACAGTTTGGCATTGGGGTATTCTATCATTGAATCCATATCAATCAACAAAACAAGCATTCATATTATATTATAAATTGCATATCTACTTGCTTCAACCAAGAAGATGGTAGAAATTAGGGAAAATTCGAGGAGAAGCTCTACTACCACGGAAACCACGATCTAACCCAACTAAACGCAACCTAAAACTCAAAGGAGAATAAAAGAGAGGAAAAGATCGATATCAAACCTAAATCTAATTAAAAGAGAAAATGATTGAAAGACGAGGGTGAGGGAAATCTTACCAAAACTAGGATCAATGGAAAGAGGAGATTGCGAAGAAGAAGATGTGTGGTTCGGATCTTTAAGATGATCTCTCCTAAGAGTTTTGGGCTTGAGAAGATGAAGATGAAGAAGAAGAGGGCTGTTGTAGTTTTGTTGTAGAGATTAGGGCAAATCTCTGCTTAAGAAGAAGATAATGGGAAAGTGACAAGTTTGCCCTTAAGTGGGTCCGGTGAAGGAATTGACCACTTGAAGGGTTTTTGATAATCGGATCGCGATAAGCCAAGAGACAAAAATGATTAGCGTGACGAGACCTTTACAAAGAACCTACAATCACGGCGATTGGAATTTTTCAGAAAAACACTCAATTTTTCCTAAATTGCAATCTACCCCCCTGCTAGAGTCAAACACGCTCGAAATCGAACGAAACTTCGCAAACGCTATTCTAATGCTAAAAGAAACTCGTTCATGATTTAAACCCACCTAATTATCTAACAATACAATTAATTATAATAAATACAAAATAAAAGGGTCAGCGAGCCTGCTATTGGGCCTAATTGACCCAGTAAGGTCACGGACCTTACAATGGGGTTCTTTTAAAACCAGCTAACATTTTGAGAGAGAGAGAGAGAGAGAGAGAGAGAGAGAGAGAGAGTGTTTACAGTAGATTGGACCCACGTGGGGTTTGGTATGTATGTGAGTTTCTCATAGATTGTACCTCATAGAGGTTCCTATCAGCAGCTTTGATGGGTATGTGGCCATTCTTTCTCCTAGTGTTCGAACATTTTTTCACGGTGAAATCTCTCTGGACATTTCAGTTGCCATGGCCTTTTATGTTAGGTTGAGAATGAAGAATTGTGGATCTTGTTAAATTGTAAAGAAAAGAAAAGAACAGCAAAAAGATTACTCGTTTTGCCTTCCCATACTACACTTAATTGATAACTTCTGTCCGAGGCATATTAATAGACTTTTCAAGGGTGTTGATGGGCTGGGCTGTGCTGAGGCGTATCCAGGTCACACCAGCCTTTAGAAATACAGGCCTGCATCCGGTTCAACCCCAAATGAGCTTTAAGAGCCTGGCCTAAACCTGTCAGCATAACACATGTCAGGCCTGAGCCGGTTCATTTAGTCAATCGAGCCAGCACAGGCGAGGCTTTTGTCCGCGCCTTTAGGCTTTCTAATCATTTATTTGGGTAAATGAATCACCAAACTTCATGTAGTACTTATTTGAACTGGGCTGGGCATTGGGCTTTCTATCACTTAATTCAAACCCAGGCCATATATAAACAGGCCCGGTGCGCTCATGCTTCTGTATACTTAAGCACCAAGGACACCTTTTAAGTTCTAACCAAAAGAAAAAAGTACTACAGGATAACAAAGATCTTTGCCTCTCTCTTTGGCTTCTCTTTAGTAAAGTAAGGATAGGTTTGGTAACGAAAGAGGAATCCTCAATTAGTGGAATTTTTGTACCTTTGGAATTAGATTTTTTATTTGAAAACTTACGAGGGAGAAAATTCATTGTATTCGATGTTTGGTAAGGACAGAGGAATCAACAATGCTTCCTTCAATGAGAGAGGAATCCTCGAAAAAAATGGAGAGAATTCCAATGGGTGCATACCGAATGCTCAAAAGGGCACTTTATTTTCACCCCTTTCAAGTTTCAACGTCGGAGAGCAAAAGAAAAGAAAAGAAGCAGAGAAGAACCATTCGATTCCCATTCATTTCAGCAGCTGAATTCCATGGCAGCCAAACAGCTGAGCATGAGCTTGACTCTCCTTGTGGACAAGGAAAGGAAGAGGGTCATCTATGCAGAATCCGGCAAAGACTTTGTAGAAACCCTTCTCAGCTTCTTGACAATGCCCCTAGGAACTGCCATCAAGCTCTCCGGCAAGCAGTCCAACATGGGTTCCTTGACCATGTTATATCAGAGCTTGGAGGATCTTGAATTGGAGCTCCTAAGCACCAAATCATGTAAAGACATGCTGCTCCATCCCAAAAGCTCTGCAGAAGAACTGTACAAGAATCTACATCCAATGGTTGATATAGGAGCCACTAAACCTACCCAGTACTACATCTGTTCCTCCTGGGAATGTTGCACTAAAGAGTACTACTTGGTCAGCACAGTTGCGAACACTCAATGTCGTTGTGGGAAAGCAATGGATTGGGAGATAGATGAAAAAAAGGATGAGGATGTTGATGCAGAAAGGGGTGATGGGGTGTTTGTTAAGGGGAAAATGAGGTTTATGATAAGAGATGATTTGCAGGTATCTGTTGTTTCTTCTTCAACATTCTTTGCTGTGCTGAGGGAATTTGGCATCAGCGATGCGTCTGGGCTTGAGGAGAGAAATGTGAATGTGGGGGAAGAGGAGGTACGTGGTTGTTCCCAAATTTGTTCATGCCCTTATTCTACATTCTTGTGGATACAAGGAAGTCTAAAAAGTTTCCTCTTAAATGTAGTAACGTAATTCTTTCTCTGTGAATGTGAACACTTTAATTGAAAGTCAATCCTTGTACTTGTTAATGAAACCATACCATTTACACTAAGTTCTCAAAACCCATTTGCTTTGGATGACAGATTCTTCAGAAAATATACAGTAAGGCCCTATTTGCCTCATTTGAATTGAATTCTTGGTACTAAAGGTTTTCTTTCTTTCTTTCTTTCTCTCTTTTTTAATTGTATTGTTGCCATACCACCTTATCCAATCAACCGGGCGGAACCTGAAATTTTATTTATTTTTTTTGGAGGGGGACGGGGGAGTTTAAAAAAATTAGGAAGAAATATAAAAGAAAAAAACTTTTGAAGTCGTGCTCGATGTCCTTTCATTGAGTTCAAAGCAATAAAAATTAAAAATATCAGAATGAATCTCTTAGGATGGACCTCTCTGCACATCTGTATTGAAGCTGTGATTTATATTACTAAATTTGTAATTAATTACGGCTTATGTTAAATTCCTTCGATTCTAAAGCCTCCCATCACCTCTCAAATTTAGCATTCATGCCATCTCCTAATTCATCCCTCAATAATATATCATGTGCAGAGAACATATACCAAGATAGTTCCCTATTGAATATGGGCAGCAAATTCATTCATAACTAGTGCAAATAGATAAGAGCTTAAAGTTGACCCTTAATGTAAACCCATGATCACCGGAAACTCACGTATCTCTCTATAGGTAGTTCTTACATTCATTACCGTTCCTTCATACACGTCTTTCATGATGTCAAAACTAGCTTCTTGGGGGCACTCTTTATCTAAAACCTACCAAATTAAATCTTTAGGTAATATGTTGTAAGCTTTTTCTAAATTGATGAAGCCCATACACCATATGAAGTGTTCTCCTCTTCTCTCGGTTACCCATACAACACCAGGGTAAATTAAATCTTATGAAATAAATAATGCCTCTGGATTTGTATTTTAGACCCTCTTTGATACTATTTCGGTAAAAATACCCCCTTTACTATGAATACCTATGAATTCAATAGGAAGTAGGCACATAGGACCTTAGTCTAGAACTCATTTGTTTGTTTCGCCTTCTTGTAAGTGATACCAACTCAAGAAAATTGTACTCCTATTGCTTTCTGGTTTTGCATCTGCTTAAGTGATTGTTATCATCCCTTAGTTTAAATTTCGTTTGTTTTGTTTCCCCTTGTTTTAATGGATACTAGCTCAAGAAAAATGTACTCTGATTGCCTTCAGGTTTTGCATCTGCTTAAGCGTTTGTTATTATCCAAGACACCTTTAACAGATGTATTTTTGGGGGAGCTCAACACCGTTGATGAGGTTGACCTTGATCTGAAAGTCATAGCTCTTGATTCCAATGAGATGGTTCAATCTCGAAGAGAGAAAGAGACAGGCAGTGATGCAAGGAAGATGATTGTAAAGTTATTTTTAAGCAAATCAAACAACAAGGTTTTGTATGCAGAAGGTGGGGAAGAAATCGCAGATTTACTATTTAGCTTCCTTGCCTTTCCTCTTGGTTCCATAGTTAAATGCTTGGGTGGATGTACTAGCATGGGATGTTTAGACAACTTATACAAGAGTGTTGAAGATTTAAGTGGTGATGATTGCATAAAATCTGAGAAATTCAAAGCCATGCTACTTGACCCAAAGCTAGTACCCTACTTTGGGACCAAGAACCAACTGATACAGATTGAAGAACAAGTTCCATGTAAGCCCAACATTTTTCATTGCCGCACTTGCTATGATGAAAATACGGCTTATATTACAGGCCCTCGGACGTGCTCTCATGGGAAAAAGAGCATACAATTATCCACTGTGAACCAAAAATTTCCCGATGCGGTGACGGAGCTCGGAGGAGCATTTATAGCTGGACCAGCAAGGTTCATGGTAACCAATGAGTTGATTGTGAAACCACTTTCACCCATCTCAAGCATTTCTCTGCTTAGCAAATTCAACATCCCCATCAGTGACATAGAGGAGCGGATTGTGCGCATGGGGGAAAAGGAGGTAAAGGGACACAACCCTGTACATACTGAATTAATGCTGTTTCTGCATCAATGCTAGATCAAGGCTAAACATCAGTGATTGGGGTATTTTCATGGGTTGGGCTATCCCAGATGAATACTTGTCCAACTGATGGTATTAAGACTTGTCCAAACTTGCCCCAAGTTGGCTGGGTCAACTTGGCTCGTAGGTCCAGAGTTGGACAAGTTGAATGAGAAACTGAGTACTTTCCCAGATTCACCTCAGTTTTTCGGCAAACCCAAACCCAGACCAAAGGCTTACAGGTTTGGCGTACCTTGCACTTCCCTTTTAGAATATTTAATCTGTCTTTGTTGAATTTTTTTGCATTGTGTTAGTCCATTGGCACATTTAGGTATTAAAGAAAATAGGCTTGTGCCCATGTTTTAACATAAGGGCCATTATATGTAATGGGTTCACGCATTGCTTGTGTGTTGTCAATATTGCCATTGATTGGTCATAACAGTTTCTAATTTCTACTCAAGCACCTTAAAACCATGTTTTTACCGCCACTGGCAAAAACATTTGTATGCTTAAAATACTCTAAAAACTTTAGTATAGAAGGTTCACATCAGATGTGAGGCTTTTTAGTCCACTTCGATACTTCTATAGTAAACAAAAATATTGATTGTTCAACCATTGTAACATTACCTAATGTGTATTTCGGCCTTTCATTATAGAGGCCAAAAGACAGTTTTTTAAGCCATGCTTCTAGTTACCCACTGGCTTAAAATCACTCTTCACACTCTGCCCCAATGTGAGCTGGGCTCAGGCTAGTCTGGCCAATGAACAGCACTTATATTCTCAGACATCAAGTTTATTTCCTTGAGAACTTAAAGATCATTTATTGTCAGAAGGATGTTGGTCTTGAACATGTCAAAACTACCTGCAGAGGAATGTTGGTTTTTATTATCCCAACTCTTAGCCATCAATTTTTTCGTCTCTTGATCTGCTTCTTCATCCATAGGGCAATGGCTTCTTCCCTTCGCAAAAACATGAAAGATATAAGAGGGGATCAATGACCTTGTGTAACTGTACTTCCAACACATCAATGAGTAGAAGTCCTTCCTATAGTTGGAAATTTATATAATTCAATTCTTGAGTTGTATTAGCAAAGATCTTTAGCCGGGTATTGTTAGAATCCAGTTATTACTTAAAAACGAGGACCATATGTGGTCATGTAAGATTACTCATAGTAAGATAAATGCACATTACCGCACACGTGTATGAAAAAAAATGATTGCCTCTTACTACCTGACAATCATATAAGAAATGCAGTAGTGATCTCAGAAAATAAAATTTGCTATCCATACTGATCAACTTTTGTTTTGAGTTCAGGCCATGTCTTTGTTGAAAGCTTCTTTGATTTCCAACTCAGTTTTGAGCAATGTCTTCTACTCTAAGAAGCCAAAGCAGATGGAAACAAAACCTAAGATGAGGATTTTTCAAGCACATGATTTTATCTGAAGCAGAGGCCTGACCACTTGCAGGATTTTGAAACACAGCTTCCTAGCTCAATCTCCAAAGAGAAATGTACTTAAATATTTTGTATTGGCTTGTCCATATTGTTATGCTTGGGAGTACTATGGTTTCTTAAAGATGGAGTTCGATGAAGTGGATTAAAAGTGTGGATATTTTTATATTGTATTTGATACTGATGTCAATAGAGTTCCTTTAAAACCAGCAACTTCTTTGTAGGCCACACCTGGATGTCTGCCAGTTACAGAAGGTGCAATGGTGTAGGGTTACATGTGGGTTTAAGGTAGACCAGATGTGTTCCAAATCAAATCATCCTCACTCTTGGTTTAGGAGCCTAAAAGTTTTAACCCTTGGATAAATTGGTTTTTCTTGATTTATGCATGCAAAACTGGGGTCAGAAATACATTTTTTTGGAGAGAGAGAGAGAGAGAGAGGATGTTGTTTAACTGAATGCAAGACAGCTGAAGTATTGTTTGAAGATTCTAACAGATTATGATTCATCTCTATAAATAGAGACTTCTGTACTGCTGAAGTAACTTAATGATAATTAATGAAATCTGAGATGTTCTTCCTCACTGTCCTCTGTTCTTCATATTTCTCTGCAGATGCTCTGTTTAGATAGTTAATCTTAGGCTTCTCCTAGATTGGACCAAATAGAAGTTCCTATCAGTAGATTTGATGGGTATGTGGCCAATCTTTCAGCAATTTTCAAACAGCTTTTCACACTCTAATGTCTCCAGCATTTTTGGACCTTCCTGCTTCTACCATGCCATGGCCTTTTTCCACAACATGGCAAGCAAATTTATATTAGGTTGAGAATTAATTTAGAATAGTCGATCTTGTAAAAAAAAAAAAAAAAATTCATTTCTCATCATGCCTTGACTGATTTTATACTTCATTGATCACTTCTGTTATAAACAAATTAATAGATGGAAAAATTTCACCTGTTATATGTGCTCCATACGCTCATCTAGATCAACACCAAACGTTGGACCCTCTCTGAATTTCACAGGTCCTGTTGATTGATTTGTGTTTTGGGAGACAGATGTTTTATATTTATGAAAACCCCGCTGATATATTATCATATTGAGTTTATTTATTTATTTATTTATTATGTACCGTCCAAAGGAGTTAGAAATAGGCCTTTGTGGTTTCAATAAATAGAAATACATCCAAGCTTTGGCATTTTAATATATTTTAGAGGATTTTAGCGAAAAAATCTCCGAATTTGGCCATACCACGCGATGGTCCCCAAATATTATCGAGCACAAAATGGCCCTTCCTACCAACTTTCTTTTTACTTATTGCTCGAGCGACGATAGTCGTCCACTCCAAACAACCTCTGGAGCTGGTTTTGGTCCAGATTGTTAGGACCACCCATACATGATCTTTTGAAGAGTGTCCGCTGTAATGAATCTTAAGTTCATGGTGTAAGGACTGTTGGTGGAGATGAAGTGGAAGGAGAGGAGAGGGACGGCAAAGAGGCCAACGAAACGGTTGATTCCTGAGCATTGATCGGGCTGAAGATCTTCCACCGTTTAACAGAGCTGTAGGCGAGGATCACTGCAACGTAAAAAGGGACAACATCAGTGAGGATGTGGTAGAGGTCTGTTCCTATGATCATTTTTGAAGAAGAAAACAACACCAAGAACAGGAAATGAGGAGATGGAGAGAACCCAGATGGGGATTGATGGGAATAGATAGGAAGACCTGTGTTCTTGGGGCTTTTCGGTTTTGATGGAAAGCTAAGAGACTGGAGAGGAGGTTCGTTTTCTGCTGATTTAACCAAGACCCAAGAAGGGAAATCAGGAGAGGATTAAAACCCAGAAGAGAGACTCAGTAGAAGAGAGAAGGTCCTTTATAGAAGTGAAAAAGAAAAAAAACAGAGTCTTTGTTCTAGAGTGATTCAACGACCCAAGAGAGAAGAAAACGGGACGAATGAAGAACCCAAATATTGTTCTTTTGATAAGAGATTCGGAAAACAAGAAATGTGGAAAATGATGTTTTGAATCAACAACTAATGAGAGTGATCACATCAACCCATTTCAAAGAAAGCTATAGCTTTGCAGAGTTCTATAGCTTTCCAAGAACTCTGCAGAAAATGTTAGCTAGCGTAGGGTTTTAATGTACTATCAAAGGCGACCCTAGCATCGGACTCCTAAGACGCTAGCGTAGATCTCCTAGGACTTAATAATAATAATAATAATAATAAAAAAAAAGAAAAGACGCTACCGTCTCTTGTGCTGCATATTGTTTGGAGACCCTTTGCGAGACATGGCCAAATCCGGAGATTTTTCCCCGTAAAATCCTTGATCTTTTATTTCCCAAAAATTGTATTCTCTATGGTAATGGGCTATGCCATGGAGAGCTGGTAAATGCATAATGGTTTTTGCTCTCCACACATTGCAATTTTTTATGATCAATATACCCCTGTGTTAAATTACCAAGAAGGACATCTCTCCCTTCTCAACTTTCTTCTGCACCCACCCACCCACCCTCATACCTAGCAGTTTACAAACAAGGCTTGGCTATTGCATAGGATTTATGGTTAATAACTATAAGACAAGCAGAACCCATTTAGGATTCATAAACAACCCCTAGTTATTGTAGATGATCCATAATGACTCTGGTTATGATTGTGAATTGTCCATTGATTTTGTAGGCGGCACGATGATCAGATTAGGGCCCAACATCTGGATATTGTGATTGCTCGTCACCAAATTCTCTCATATGAGAGAATCACAACCATTCAATTGATATCGAGTAATTTTGACACATCTTACGAGTAAAGAAGAGAAATCCAAAGGCTTGACTACTATGAAGGATTGGATTTTCTGCTCAAAGATCTCCTTCTCTGCAACTCAGCATTGAATCATGAGTGACAAATGGGTAGTGTTGTCCTCTCTTTCATTAAGAAGAGGAGATCTTTAAGAGGAGAATAGAAATGGGTCTGTCTGTGGCATTTTTCTAATAAAAAAAGAGTGCGATGGGTATGTGCTTTGAGTTTCATTTTAGAAGTGAGGTGTGGGCCATGACATGGATCCGCACACGATCAAGAAATGATCTAACAATATATATATATATATATATATCTGATCACGGGATCTGAATCTTCAATATATATGTTCTATAAGGCATTAAAATGCACAAGAAACCAAGTATTCTACAAAGAGAAATCGAAAGAACCCCATCTAATAAAGATAAGATCTGTGGGTTGTGACTTTGCAATTCTATGTCTAAGAACCAGAAGGCTCTGATACGAAATGTTGGAAAGATAATGGATCTATCTAGAATTACAAAATCAACAATATTAATCTATGCAATTAACAATTAATATTACAAATTGATAAATCTAAACTAAGCGCACCTGATGCCATGAAGGAGTGGATTTGCAGTATGGATTCTGAATTTGATCAGGTGCTTAATACTTCATGCCCATAGTAGCTTCCACCTTTATTCCTCTTTATACCGGCAATGGAAACCTTCCTTTTGCGTAAGGGACTAGACGCGTGGACCCCATGCAACCCTTTTAAAGTGCCAAATGGTATCCTTCTATCAAGGATATCCCTAACCATAACGGTACCTTGAAGCTGGTGAGAGAGGGTTATCCTCAAATAACCAAAAATACAAATAGGGATCTCTTAAAACTAAGCCAACCAAAGATAAGGATAAAGTATTTCAAAATAAATATACATGGTTGTTGGGACCACATATGGTTGATTCTAACAGTTTCTTTCCTTCCACATGTGGTCTACGTCAGGGGGATTCAACCTATCTCAATCTTGAACGGTAGGGGGCAACACAATACCTCTTTTGTATCTATGCACAAAGAGACTTTGTTCAGGTATTGCAAACCCTAATTCCTTTTATTGACTGAGTAGGAATGTACGAGACTGTGGGAATAACATTTTACTTAGGACTTGGATTGTTATCGCTTTTGATTCTGAATTGTACCGTCCGGTACTTGTCTACATATAAAGAATATGTTCATTAGCTTGTTTCACTTTGTTTTGGTTGGGGTTACATGAAGAACTTAGATGATGGACTTATGATCCTTTTGATATTCCACTTGTTCCGATGCTTGACTGGGATGTTGAGGCTAGGTGGCTTTGATTGTAAAGGCTTGATGAAGGCTACTTATGGTATTGATGTTTTGAAGAAGCTTGCTTTTTTTGTCTTGATTTGATAATGGAAAAGTAGTCTCTCTTTTATTAATGAATCTTGTTCATGCAAGAAAGCCTAGCCCTTCACTAATGTATGAATAGGACTCCTTGTGTAAGGCACAACTCAGCTGTTAACGTTCAGTGTAGCTGGGGCACCACTGTGTTAGGGCTTTGGTTTTTAAGCGACTGCAGATCGTGTTTTCTGTGACGCATGTACACCATCGGATGCACCTTGAATTTATGATCTTGATGACCAATGGTTACTGGTATCCTCTTGCTTGTTTGTCGGGTTATTACCCATGCCTTGTTTGCCTGGTTTTATTCCTTGCCTAGTATATCTCTACCACAACTCAATGAGAGTAGGGAGGGCAATGACACTATCCTGTGGTAATTAGCATATGTGGACCACCTACTTTGCTAGATGTTTATGTTAGTTTGTTTTGATTTAAATGCTATGCATTTCTTATGAACTTGTCTATCGTTTACTCTGATTCGTACTACATATCTATGGATGTTATATATATATATATATATTGTTTGCCTACGGTCATGTTTGATGATGCTACTCTTGGTGCATAGGTACCGAGCCCTTCTATACCGAGGAGGAGATGACGGAGGAGGCAGATCAGCTTGATGACCTCCGAGATTATTGTATGGACGGTGTTGTTTAGCCTTATCGACCCCGTACTTGAGAACCTTCACATCTATACTTGGCTAGATTCATCTTTTGGTTCTTTTGTCTTTTGATTAAGCCCGAGTTTTAGTGTGACCTTTTGTGTAAATAATACTTTTGGTTAAACTATCTCAAACTTAAACTCTAGTTAATCTATTTCAGTATTTGCTCTTAACTATACATCTTGAGACACCACTTGTATTTATGAAGCTTCCGGTGTTTTATGCATTTGATGAAATATTTGTACCTCACAGCGGTCTTCGATCCTTATGAGACATGATTGGGGCCACGTTGTATTGGTTTATGTTGGAAAATTTTAATTGACCCTAATCTCATGCATAATCCCCAGTTTCACGATTGGGGGCGTGACAACATTATTGATGTGTGTGCTTGAGGGGAGAAATGTGAATGTTGGTGAAGAGGAGGCACGTGATTGTTCTCAAATTTGTTCATGCCCTTTCTCAAACATATCCACTTTGTTGTTTCACAGAAACTCCATTTGTATCAGTTCTAGCTCAAATAGAGCTCAGAAATAGACTTGCTAAATGTACTTTCTCTATGAACCCCTCAGTTGCAATTTGCATGGCAATCCTTTTAATTGTGAATGAGTCCATCCTATTTACACTAAATTCTCAAAACCCAATTGTTAGTCAAGGGTGATTGATTATTCAGAAAATCTACAAGAAGGGCATCTTTGCCCTATTTGAATTTAATTCTTAGTAGTAAACTTTTTTTTTTTTTTGTATTGCGGCCAACCATCTTGTTCCATCAATCTCAAAAAGAGGTGAGAATTTATATTGGATTAAATTAGATTTGATTTCTTATTCAATTAGAATTGTTAGTTTTTGGGAAAATTTCTAGTATTCTAAGTCAATTAAATAAGTAAACCTTGAATTAAATGAGAGAAAAAATATTGAACTCAATTCAATTTGGTAGCAACAGCATGTCCAAGACACCATCTTTAGGCAGACTTCACCCTCCACATTGGTGCAATGGTCTTTCGGATGTCTTCCTTAGGAGCTTCCAACTCAGGAATCTTCATCGATTGTGCACCCAAATTAGTGTAGCTGACTTGAACCCAAACGACTTCAAAACAACCTTGCGGCTTGCAGATAGAGAATAGAATTAATCATTGATTACTCAAGAATTTTTCCTAACCATTCACCGTGGTTGTAAAGGAGTTATCCTTTTAGAGTTCTTGTCCATCTCCCATGTGCTCATAAGAGATGAATGTACTTTTCTCACTACATATGTACCTTGTCACACTATGTTGACCCACCAACTTTATTATTGCCAATCAGGTTCACCATTTTCACCACTGCCACAAAATTGTCTTTCTTGTCTTCAGCGACAATAAAATGTAGTGAGAAAAGCAAAAAATATCCTCCTTTTACACAAAAAGTCAAAAAGATCCCCACTTCTCAATTGGCGAGGACAACTTGGTGAGGTATTTGCCAAACATTCTCCACTTCGGAGAATCTCCTTTCTCCACTAAATGACAAAAAAAATCCCCTTTTTACACAAAAAGTCAAAAAGATTCCCTATCAAACAACCAAAAACAAAAGACCATCATAACCCCATATATTTTATTCTCTCTTGATTTGATGCTTCACCTCATTTTACTTCAATTTACGCACGTTGCATCCAAATGCAAATTAAAGCTATAAAACTGCTCTTTACTTGTATTGATAGGGAAAAAAAAAAAAAAAAACACTGTTCTTTACTTGTCTAGGAAACTTGCCTTTTTAAAGAAGTCTCTAATTGCTGTAGAGACATCTTCTCTTTTATAATAGGCCAACAAACCTTGAAAAAATGGACGTTAAAACCATCTGGACCGGGGGACTTATTTGGGCTTGAGTGCTCAATAGCATCTTCAATTTGTTGGTTGTATACAGTGTTGAAATATTAAATTAATTCAAATGCTATATGTGTCCTTACTTTGAATAAGTCAATAAACATTTGTGTGTTAGTTCTAGAGTCTGGATGAACGTGTCTGTGTTAGTTCTAGAGACTAGGTGTTCATGGGACACCTGTCCCGTTATTCTTAATCACCTTTATCTATTTAAGTGGTCTATGTAAGTGAGATGGTACAATGAATGAAAAAGAAAACCATTCCTATTCGTACTGTGCATAACTCTCTTCCACTTTCAGTTTGCTTTGTGTGGGTGTGCAACAGTCTGTATTAAGGCTATTCTGTCATCAGCCCACATTCACTCTGCCAACATCCAACATTATTTGGTATCGGGTCTTGAGAAAAGCTCAACGACTGCAGATTAGATTTCATTGGGCCAGTTGCAAATCTGTCTGCACAACGATTCTGGAAGCGCTGCAAAAAGAAAAAAAAATGAGAGTAAGGAATAGCCAACAACAATTTTGTCAGTGTTTCTCAGCCATTGGTTCCCATTTTTAAAGGTGACAATTATCAGTTTGGAGTATCAAAATGAGAACCTTGTTTATTTCATATGTTTTATGGCATTTAGTTGAGAATGGCTTACCTGAATATGACATACAAGAAGGCAGAATTACTGCAACCCAAAAAAATGAGATGAAAAAAATAGGGAAAAGGATGCAAAGGCCCTATTTTACATCCAACAAGCTCTGGATGTGACTGTCTTTCCTAGAATAATGGGAGCCATAACATCTAACGAAGCATGGAAATTGGTTCGAGATGAATATAAAGGATCAAGTCAAGTTGTTAACTTGAAATTACAAACTCTTCACCGTGAGTTTGAGACCTTGTTGATGAAAAATTCTGAGTCCATTTAGGGATTTTTCACAAGAGTTACAACCAATGTGAACCAAATTAGGTCTTTTGGTGAGGACCTAAGTGATCAAAAAATTGTTGAAAAAGTGTTAAGAAGTCTCACTTTCAAATTTGACCATGTTGTTGTTGCTATTGAAGAATCCAAGGATTTAACTACATTGGCTTTGAATCAACTAATGGGTTCTTTGCAAACACATGGAGAGAGGTTGAATAGAAATGCAGAAAAGCCAATTGAGCAGGTTTTCCAAACAACACTTGATTCGAAAAAGCGGGTCAAGTGGTAATGCAGGGGCACACTCCAACCAAAGGCAAACTAGCCAAGGACGTGGATGTGGAAGACAAAGTTTTTGTGGAAGAGGCCAAGGAAGAAACATGCATGATGGAAATGAGAGAAATCGCAACAAAGGTAATCATGAACCTCCTCAATGTTACAATTGCAAAAAAAAAGGCGATCATATTGAAAAAGACTATTGGTACAAAAAAAAGTCCTCAAATGTGCCTCAATGTTCAAATTGTAATAAATTTGGACATGAAGAAAATGATTGATGGCATAAAAAAAATCAAGCAAATTTTCATAAAGAAAAGACCAATGATGAAGTTGAGGAAAACTTATTTCTCTCATGTTTATCTGCAAATATTGAATTTGTTGGAGATATTTGGTTTTTGGATAGTGGGTGCAGTAACCACATGACAGGTGATAAAACATTGTTTGTTAAGATGGATGAGTCAGTAAGGTCTCAAGTCTTGATGGGAAACAATAGTCAAGTCCAGGTGCAAGGCAAAGGACTTGTCTCTGTGAACATCAAGTCAGGTATAAAGCTCATAGACGATATTATGTATGTACCAGGTTTGGCTCAAAACTTACTTAGCTTGGGGCAATTAATGAAGAAAGGGTATTATGCAATTTTTGATGAGAATAAATGCATGATATTTAAAGAAGAACATGGAGTTGATCATCTCATTGAATATGACTCAAAATAAAATGTTTCCTCTTAGAATTTCCGATCTTACCCTCAATGCATTCAAATCTATGGAGTGTGATAGTTCATGGCTTTGGCATAAGAGATATGGGCATCTAAATTTTCATGGTTTGCATTCAATGTATAAAAAAGACATGGTTGTTGGCTTACCCGTTGTGCATCATGGTGACAAAATGTGTGAAGCATGTATTTTTGGAAAACATCATCGAACCCCTTTTCAAGTGGGTAAATCTTGGAGGGCTAATCAATCCCTAATGTTGGTACATGTTGATATATGTGGCCCTATGCGCACAAATTCACTTGGTGATAGCAAGTATTTTTTAATATTTGTTGATGACTGCACAAGGATGATTTGGGTGTATTTTCTTAAAAAAAATCTGAAGCTCTATCATGCTTTTTACGATTTTGAGCATATGTTGGAAAACAAAGTGGGTTCGTACTTAAGGCATTAAGAACTGTATGAGGGGGTGAATTTACATCAAAAGATTTCCTTATGATTTGTAGAGATGCAGGAATACGAAGAGAACTCACTACAAGTTTCACTCTACAACAAATGGAGTCGCGGAGTAGAAAAATCGAAGCATTGTTGAAACCGCAAGATGAGTGTTGAAAGAAAAAGGGATCCCAAAAAGCTTCTGGGCGGAAGTAGTATCTATAGTGGTTTATTTGCTTAATCGCTCTCCTACTAAGGCAGTCAATGAAAAAAACACCATATGAAGCATGGTTTGGGAGAAAGCCAAATGTAAGCCATATAAAGGTTTTTGGTTCCATAACTTATTCTCATATTCCCTATGAAAAAAGGCACAAGTTAGATGATAAAAGAATTAAATGCATTTTTGTGGGCTATAGTGAAGAAACTAAAGGCTGTAGACTTTATGCTCCTCAAAACAAGGCTTTATTTATTAGTCCTGATGTGATCTTTAATGAAAATGGTGCATGGAAGCGGGACAATGATGTCGATCAATACAATCTAATTATGGAAGAAGAAGAAATAGCATCCTTCGATTCACCATTGATACTCAATTAAATCTGACTGGATTCACATTGTCGGAATCACCTCCTAGAAAGGTAAGAAGTTTTGTTGATATTTATCAATCATATGATTTCATATGCTTTGCTTCTGAACCCACTTGCTTTGAAGATACAGTGAATGAGAAAAATTGGCATGATGCAATGAAAGTTGAAATGAATGCCATTGAAAAAAACAAAACATAGAGATTGATAGACTTACCACCAAGTAAAGAGCCCATTGGGCTCAAATGGATTTTCAAATCCAAGTTTAATGCTGATGGGTCTTTGCAAAAGCACAAGGCACATTTAGTGGCAAAAGGGTATGCATAAGTTCCAAGCGAAGATTTCTTTGAGACATTTGAACTATTCTAGCTATGGCTGCTAAAAAAGGATGGAAACTTTTTAAATTTGATGTCAAATTAGCATTTTTAAATGGTGAATTGTAAGAGGAAGTGTATGTTGAACAATCCCCTAGGTTTGAAATTAAAGAGTATGAAAAAAAGGTGTACAAATTAGAAAAGGCTTTGCATGGGCTCAAACAAGCTCCACGAGCTTGGTACATCAGAATTGACAAATATTTTATGGGCCGCAATTTTCAGAAAAGTGAAAGTGAGCCAACCCTTTATGTGAAAGTGCAAGGAGTGGATGAACTTCTCATAGTATGTTTATATGTTGATGATATGATATTTATTGGTAACTCTTCAAAATTAATTGAAGAATTCAAGAAAAATAAGATGTTTGATTGAAATAACAGATTTTGGGTCCGTTACATTATTTTTTGGGGATGGAAGTTATTCAAGACTCAAATGGTATTTTTCTGCACCAAGGAAAATATGCAAGAGACTTGTTGAAAAGGTTTCATATGTCAAATTGCAGTCCAACTAAAACACCCATGAATACAGATGAGAAGCTTATGGTAGAGGATGGAACTGAAAAGGCAGATGCAAAAGAATTTTGAAGCATGGTTGGTGGATTGTATTATCTCACACATTCGAGGCCAGATATAATGTTTTCAGAGAGCTTGATTTTAAGGTTTATGAACAGTCCAAGTAAAGCTCACATGGGTGTAGCCAAGAGATTTTCACGATATATTCATGGAACATTGGATCTCGGACTCAGGTATAAAAAATCAGATACTTGTAAACTTGTCTCTTATACTGAAAGTGATTGGACTAGTTGTGCAGATGACAGGAAAAGGACTACAGGCTATGGGCTTAGTCTTGGGTCTACAATGATATCATGGGCTTAGAAAAAAATAGCAAACTACTGTACTTTCTACAGCTGAACCTGAATATACAGTGGCAACAAGTGCAGCTTGTCAAACTGTGTGGGTTAGAGGATTCTAAGTGACCTGAAGCAAAATCAAGAAAAAGCTACAATTTGTGACAACAAGTCAACAATTGAATTGACAAAAAATCTAGTCTTCCATGGAAGAACAAAGCATATTGAAGTCCGGCATCATTTTATTCATGAGCTTGTGGCCAAGAAAGAGATCAAGCTAGAGTATTGCAGTACCAAGGAACAAGTTGCTAATATTTTTACAAAGGCTCTTTCAAGAGAAACTTTTTTCAAATTACGAAGAATGCTTGGTGTTAAAGGCATCTATATATCTCTATTGGAATGTGGTTTGCATTCGGTTAACCATAGGCCTCCAAACTACAAATCCTAATTTTTCAAAATGCATCAGACCAGTTCTCAATATCTCCATCCATTCCAAGTCTCTTCTCTCTCCACTCTCCTCTCTCTAAACTAACTGAACCCATAGCTTCCTAAAAAAAAACACTTCCATGTTCAGGCTAAGCCATAATTGCAAATGGGTTGAAAATCAGCCCGATGCAATTATAATAATCCGAGACAAATAACCTATAAACTGAATCCTCCCAAATAAATTCAAATCTCCTAAACAGACAACTTGGGTCCTCATATCCAAACAAGCTGATCAGCTGTAAAACTGAATGAGCTTAAAATTTGCCCAAACAATGACTGAAACTTGACTAGATTTTATCTCAAACAATTGTTGAAATTGGGCTGAGTTACAGCCAGATTTCAACAGCAAATGGGTTGAGAGTTTGGTCAAGTCTAGAGCTCTAATTGGGTAAAAAACCACCACAAATAGATAGATGTGGTGGGCTGAAACACAGACTAAAAGAGAGTCCTAAATGGACTGAAAACTGGTTTAGCAAACTACTATGAAAAAGCTAAAAATCAGTTATGTGAATAGACTTAAAATTACTCCAGAGTTTGACTATAAATAGGATTTTGTTACAGTGTATTGGCTGAAAAAAAAAAGTTTTTTATGAATACAGGCCTGAACCCTTAACCAAGCAGGCTAAAAAAAAATTGGCCAAATAAAAGTGGGTTGAGGTTGAAGACTCAACCCAAGTTTGTCCTTAGAAATGCGTTAAAATTAGCCCAAGTATGGCTTTAAATGGGCCAAAAAATGAGAGCTATAAATCTGTATCGTGGGCCTAAGTGTGACTGTAAAGCAGCAGAACATAACCAAAGGTGGCTTTACAAAGGTTAAATATGGTCTCAAATGGTGACTAGTAATGGTTTCAGACCTAACTTGAATGAGGGTTAAAAATAAATTAGGTTACATCAGACATACAGGTTGGGCTTCACTAAACATGCACCTTGAACCCATAACCCTAATTCAATCAGAATATTAAATATGTTGGGTTTTCAACAAATGTGTTGAATTTAGCCAAGAAGAGAATGAATTTAGATTCTAGCTTGATTGTCTACATTGGTCTATGGTAGGATTACAAATGGGTTACAACTTGACCCAAATTGGTTTCTCTAAATTGGCTAAGACTTGACCCAAACTAGATTCTCTAAATGGGTTTCAGTTCAAACTGAAATTGCAAAGTGCCTCATTATTGGGTTACAATTTGCACAGATTTTCCTTAGTAAACTCTCTCATTGTTGGCCTGAAATTGGCCAGAGTTTCAGCTCATTAATAACAAAGATATTGGGTCTAATTCAGCCCAGATTTTGGGTCAGAAATCAAGCCAGAATTCTGGGTCAGAAACCAGGCCAGAATTCTGGGTCTAATTTAAGACAGAATATTAGGTTTAAACCAGGCCAGATATTTTGGTGTAAATCTGGCCAGATTTTGGGTCTAATTTAAGACAAAATATTGGGTCTAAACCAGGCTAGATTTTTGGGTCTAAATTAGGCCAAATTTGTGTCTAATTCCAGACAAACTATTGGGTCTAATTCAGCCCATATTTTGGGTTAGAAATCAGGCCAGAATTTTGGGTCTATTCAAGACAGAATATTGGGTCTAAACCATGCCAGCTTTTTGGGTCTAAATCAGGCCAAATTTGTATCTAATTCAAGACAAACTATTGGCATCTAATTTAGCCCAGATTTTGGGTCAGAAATCAGGCCAGAATTCTGGGTCTAACTCAGGCTAGAATGGCAGTCTAAATCAGGCCAAAATTACAGATTCAAGTCAGTCCAGAATTAGTCCATACTTATAATTCTAAACCAATTTAATTAGACTTATGGGTAAAAAAAAAAGGCCAAGATTAGGCCATAATTACAAGCCTAAATCAAGCCAGAATGTAGCCTAATTTAGGCCATAATATGTCTTCTATTTTTATTTTTTTTATACGTACCCGGGCTTCATCAAACTCCATTTACACCTTACGTAAAGAATAATACATCTGGAAAAACACATAAAGATCAAATTAGCAACAAAAATTACTCAAAAGTTTACTAATTAATAAATTTAATAAAAATAATTCATATAAGTCTATGCATCTGGTGGTTTCATGGTTTGTGCATAGCACGGGGTTTTGCTAGTTTGAATTAAGGGGAAGTGTTGAAATATTAAATTAATTCAAATGCTATATGTGTCCTTATTTTGAATAAGTCAGTTGCTTTGAAAAAGTTAGTGAACGTTTGTGTGTTAGTTTTAGAGTATGGATGAACATGTCTATGTTTGTTCTAAAGACTAAGTTTGTTCATGGGACACCTATCCCTTTATTGTTAATCACCTTTATCTATTTAAGTAGTCTATGTAAGTGAGATGGTACAATGAATGAAAAAGAAAACCATTCCTATTCGTACTGTGCATAACTCTCTTCCACTTTCAGTTTGCTTTGTGTGTGTGTGCAACACTCTATATTAAGGCTATTCAGTCATCAGCCTGCATTTACTCTGCCAACACCCAACATACAGGCCTGCAATACATAGATCCACTACATCATCAGTAGACAGCCTGCTGGAAACAACAACATGAGAGAGATCAAGCTTCTGTCTGCAGGGATGACTAGGGTACTTTTGAAGTGGTTAATAAAAACTGTTTCATTTTGGGAATCCACAATAGAGGAGATAGTAGCTCTCTTCCTGTTGGATTGCTATAATGAATACAAAATTTAGTATTGGAGTCACCCAAGTTTAGGTTATTTTCTCTAGATCTTCATTTAATCATGCTTTCCGCAACTCGTTGGCACTTTTGCAGACGGCTAATAGCTTCTTTTTCATCAACAACAACTAAATAAGGATTGGAGGAAGCCATATCATTATGAATTCTAGCAAGATTCCGATGAGTTGCTTGAATTCTAGATGAGATTGGGGCCTTGATCTTTGCCTCATTTGTAAAGCCTTTTCGGCACTAGCTAATAGATTGCAAAGCTGAATACTTCTCATTAATTAAACAACCGTATAAATACAAACTAAGAATGGTTGAAGATCCTACAAACTAGGAAGGTTACAAACTGAATTCTATATCTATGGATGACAGCTAAATACATTTGAATACAAGGTGATAAGAATGACTAAGTCAAGCAACTGATTATCTCTATTATGCTCCCTCAAGATGGAGCTCGGGAGAGAAGTCCAATCTTGTGTTTAAGTTGAATAAAACGTTGACGTGAAGTGGCTTGGTAAGAGCATCTGCAATCTGATCTTCAGAAGAGACATGAGCTACACGAAGAGCTCCAGATTGAACTTGATCCCGGATAAAATGAAAATCTATGGCAACATGCTTCATGCGAGAATGAAAAATTGGATTGGAACAGAGCTGAGTGGCCCCTATATTATCACAGTAAATGACAGGGCAGTAGGGAAGCGAAATACCAAGATCAGTCAAGAGAAAACAAATGAAATTAAGTTCAGCAGCTGTATTTGCAACTGAGCGATACTCTGCCTCAGTGGAGGATCTAGCAACAGTCCCTTGCTTTTTAGAACTCCAGGAGATCGGATTGTTACCGAGATATACAATGTAAGCACTGGTTGAGCAAAAAGTGTCCTTGTCCCCTGCCCAATCAGCGTCAGAAAAGGCTTGTAAACTGAGAGAATTGTCTGAGAACGCATGCAAACTGAGAGTAGAGTCTTTGTAGAGTTGTAAACCAGCATCAACTGTGCCAACAAGATAATGTAGTAACCGTTTGACGAAGGACCAGTGTTCAGTTGTTGGGCAGTGCATATATTGGGACAATTTGTTGACAGCAAAGGCGATGTCTGGTCTTGTTATTAGCAAATATTGGAGGCTCCCAACTACCTGGCGATACTCAGTTGGATCAGAAAGAGAGGAACCTGAGGTTAGCATGAGAGTTGGACTGGTTGATATGGGAGTGAGAACAGGCTTCGCATCTTGCATCTGGGTTTGAGTGAGAACAGGCTTCGCATCTTGCATCTGGGTTTGCATTTGTGGTGAAGGAGGCCTGTTTTGGTGGCTGTTGGAGGGGCGCCATGTATGATTGTTGGTACCTGAAGGTGCAGGGGAGCTCCAAGATGCCGGGTTCCTGCTCGTGGGATTAGCAGTGGCAGGAAACTGAAGGGGGTCTGGGTTTGAGGTGATCACTGAGGCTTCAAAATTGAGCAACTTCTCATGTAGTTCCTCAAAGGTTATAGGCATGTCTCTGGCTTGTACAGCACGTGTGAGTTCTCTGTATTCATCACCAAGGCCATCAAGTATCTTGTCAGTGAGATCTTCTGCATCTAGTGGTGCTCCAAGAAGGGCAAGCTCATCAGCTTTTGCCTTGATGGATTGCAGAAATGTTGTGACACTATCAGAGCCTTTGGTGATCATCTTGAGTTGGCTTTTGGCCTGTTTGATGCGGCCACGAGAAGGCTTGGCGTAGGTGGTGGCCAGGATAGTCCATGCTTCGCGGGCTGTCTTGGCTTGTGCAATAAATGGTATGATGGTATGGGAGATGGAGCCAATGATTGCATTCAAGATCAAGTGGTCCTGTCGAATCCAGAGGGTGTGAGCAGGGTTGGATCTGGTTGTGTTATTTTGTGTGAGAGTGGCTGAGGGACAGGGCTTGGAGCCATCTATATATCCTAAGAGGTCATAGCCAATGAAGAGAGTATGGAATTGTAGTTTCCAGGAGAGGTAGTTGGTGGAGGTGAGTTTTAGAGGGGTTTGGGCAGCAACATTAATGCTGATAAGGGTGTTGTGGGATTCATTTGTGTTGAGAATGGAGGGGAATGAGGTAGCCATGGCTTGTTTTTTTTTTTTTTTTTTTTCGTGATTAAAGAGAAGAGGGGTTTGGGAGAAGAAAGAAAAAAAATTGGAATTTGTTACCTCTGGTTTTGCTCTGATACCATAATAGATTGCAAAGCTGAATACTTCTCATTAATTAAACAACCGTATAAATAGAAACTAAGAATGGTTGAAGATCCTACAAACTAGGAAGGTTACAAACTGAATTCTATATCTATGGATGACAGCTAAATACATTTGAATACAAGGTGATAAGAAAGACTAAGTCAAGCAACTGATTATCTCTATTACTAGCTAGCTTCTTGATTACCCTGAACATAGGGAAGCCTTGCATTCTAATACTCCATGCCTTGTCAACTACGCTAAAGAAGTTAGTCTCTCTTGCCCAAGCATTGAAGTATCTGAAGGGGGCCCGGAAATTCCCCAAGCTTTAAAAGGTAGACTTGGTGTACTATTCCTGTGTTGAGTGATATCCCTTTTTGGATTTTTGTGTTGAATGATATCCCTATTTTTAGCATAAATAGATAAATAAATAAATTAGAAGTTGGAACCAGTTCTAGAATTGGATCCTAGTCCTCTTATCAGAACTAGGTCTAGAACCAGGAAATAGGTTCTGAGCCAACCGGAACCATCCTTTATAAAACGATTCTGGTTCTGGCCGGGTCCAGGTGCAGTATGGTTCTGGCCTAGAATCGACCCATTTGCACCCTACCCCGTACATATCTTTAATGATGTCAAAAATAGCCTTTTGGGATGCTCCTTTAATCTAAAAAGCATAGATCTATAGTGTCGTAGGCTTTCTCTAAATCGATGAGGACAATATACCATATAAAGTATTTTCCTTATATCTCGGTAACCCATCCATCATCCTAGTAAATTAATTCATAAGAAATAAATAATCCCTTTAGATGGAGATCTTAGACCCTCTTTCATATTATTTCGGTAAAAATACCCCCTATACTATGAATTCCTATGAGTTCAATAGGAAGTAGGCGTATTGGCCCTTTGTCTAGATTTCTTTTGTTTGTTTTGCCTTCTTGTAAGTGACACTAACTAAAGAAAAATGTACTCCTATTGCATTCAGGTTTTGCATATGCTTTAGTGTTTGTTATTAGCCTTACTCTAGATTTCGTTTGTTTTGTTTGCCCTTCTTGTAATGGATAGTAACAAAGAAGAATGTACTCCTATATATTGCATTCAGCTTTTGCATCTGCTATAACATTTGTTATTATCCAAGACGCCATTAACAAATGTATTTCTGGGGGATCTCAACACCACTAATGGGGTAGACGTTGATCTAAAAGTCATAGTTTCTGATTCCAATGAGATGGTTCAATCTCAAACAGAGAAAGAAATAAGCAGTGACTCAAGGAAGATGATTGTAAAGTTATCTCTAACCAAATCAAATAACAAGGTCTTGTATGCAGAAGGTGGGGAGGTGGGGACGAATTCGTTGATCTAGTGTTTAGCTTCCTTGCCTTTCCTCTTGGTTCCATAGTTAAATGCTTCGATGGATGTACTATCATGGGATGTTTAGACAACTTATACAAGAGCGTTGAAGATATAAGCTTTAAGGATTGCATGTGTTAGGATTTTGAGTGTGATGGCTAAATTCATGGGTTGGACAAAACTCTGGGAGTTCATTGAGTTGTATATCATTTTTAGAAAAGGACTCCGAAGATAGAAGGTTGGAAGGACTCTATGAGAAGGTCTAAAAGAATTAGAAGAAGAAAGTTGGAAGAAAAGAGTGCTGAAATTCCGGATCAACCAGAAGGGGTCCGCTCGAGTGACCACTTCATCCGCTCGAGCGGACATCTGGCAGAGTTCTATGAAAAATTAAAAACTTATTTCTAAATGTGCCCAAACTACTTATTTTAATCCTAATCAAGTTAGGCAACTTTAAGCACGTCCCAAGGGCTATTTAAAGGACTAAAGGGCTATTCTAAAAGCACACCTCACCTCTCAAAGTTCTGAGTTAGAGATTTATTTGAGAGAATTCTTCTCTAGAGATTTATTACAAAGTTGTGCTGCCAAGTTCTTTAGAGCCTGCATCTTCTGCATCATTTGTAGAAGATTATCTTTTTGCGAAAAGATTTGAGGAGTTAAGCGCTGGATTGAGTCAGTTGCAATCAACGGTGTGAAGTCGTTGAAGCATGAAGCGACACAAGGTAACTTCAGTCTTTAGGTAGGGGATATCTGGGGAGGAAATCTAAGTTTCTTGTAATTGCGAGATTCATAGTGTTTGATTAGATTCAATTTGGATCCGTGGTTTTTCACCCGGTTAGGGTTTTTTACGTAAAAATCTGGTGTTCTTGTGGTGTATGCTTGTGATTTTATTTCCGCTGCATATTTATTATTTTTGCATACTTTTGGGTTGATTAATTGAGTGGACCAATTTAGAGATCTTTTGAACTCTAAACTTTCAGCATGGAATATGAGGAATGCAAAGCCATGCTACTCGACCCAAAGCTAGCACACTATTTTGGGACCAAGAACCAACTACTACAGATTGAAGAACAAGTCCAATGTAAGCCCAACATTTTTCAATTCATCACTTGCTATGATGATGACAGGGCTTATATTACAGGTCCTTAGACATGCTCTCATTATAAGAGCAGCATACAATTATCCACCATGAACCAAAAGTTTCCCCATGCTCGGAGGAGCATTTATAGCTGGACCAGCAATATTCATGGTAACCAACGAGTTGATTGTGAAACCTCTTTCACGCATATCAAGTATTTCTAAGAACTCTTCTTAGCAAATTCAGCATCCCAATCAGTGACATAGAGGAGCATATTGTTTGCATGGAGAAAAGGAGGTGAATGGAAACAACCCTGTACATACTGAATTAATTCCGTATTTGCTATTATGCTAGATCAAGGCTAAACATCAGTGATTGGGGGATTTTCATGGGTTGGGCTAGCCCAGATATGAGTTCTTGCCCAACTCATGGTATTAAAACTTGTCCAAACTTGCCCTGAGTTGGCTGGGTCAACTTGGCTCATTAGGTTTCAGAGTTGGACAAGTTGATTGAGAAGCTGAGTACTTCCCCCCAAAGTCACCTCAGTTGTTCGGCTCATTGATTTAGTCAGGTTGATTTTCTGAGTTTTTTAAGTTTTTTCTAACTGCTGTTTGTTTAGTCAATGGACCTATATGTAGACTGAAACCCAGACCAAAGGCTTCTTATTAGTTTGGCGCAGCTTACCCTTCCCTTTTAGAAATATTTAATCCGTTTCCATTAAATATGTTGCATTGGGTTAGTCCAGGCCTGAGGCCTGGCACATTTAGGCATTAGAGAAAATAGGCTTGCGCCCATGATTTAAAATAATGGCCATTACGTAATGGATTCACCCATTGCATTTGTGTTGTTAACCTTGCCATTGATTGGTCATAGAAGTTTCTAATTTCAACTCAAAAGAACTTTAAAACCTTGTTTTCACCCCCATTATATTGGTTTCTAAGCATTCTTTTTTGCATCCTAAAACACTCTTAAAAAACTTTAGCGTGGAAGATTTACATCAAATACGAGGCCTCTTGGCACTGTGATACTTCTGTAGTTAACATACTGATCTCGGAAATGAAAATTTTCTGTCCACATACTGATCAACTTTTGTTTTGAATTCAGGCCATTTCTTTTTTGTTGAAAGCTTCTTTGATTTCCAACTCAGTATTGAGCTATGTCTTCAACCTTAAGAAGCCAAAGCATAGGTGGGCATTTTCGGCACAGGATTTTATCAAAAGTGGAGGCCTTACCACTTTCAAGATTTTGAAATACGGTTTCCTTGCTCGCTCAATCTCCAAAGAAAATATACTTGAATATCTTGTATTGGCTTGTCCTTATTATGCTTCGGGGAGAACTGTAGCTTCTTATTAATGGAGTTTAATGAAGTGCATTAGAACTTAAAAAGTGTAAATATATATATATATATATATATATATTTTGTGGTATTGGATACTGAGGTCGATGGGGTTCTTTTAAAACCAGCTAACATTTTGAGAGAGAGAGAGAGAGAGAGAGAGAGAGAGAGAGAGAGAGAGAGAGAGAGAGAGAGAGAGAGAGAGAGAGAGAGAGAGAGAGAGAGAGAGAGTTCACAGTAGATTGGACCCAGATGGGCTTGGGTATGTTTATGTGAAGTTTTCATAGATTGTACCTCATAGGGGTTCCTATCAGCAGATTTGATGGGTATGTGGCCATTCTTTCTCTAGTGTTGGAACATTTTTTCACGCTGATATCTCTCTGGACATTTCAGCTGCCATGGCCTTTTTCCATGACATCACAAGCAAATTTCTGTTAGGTTGAGAATGAAGAACTGTGGATCTTGTTAAATTGAAAAGAAAATAAAAGAATAGTAAGAAGATTACTCGTTTTGCCTTCCCATACTAAATCGATAACTTCTGTTCGAAACATATTAATAGACTTTTCAAGCAGTGTTCATGGGCTGGGCTACGCTGAGGCATATCCAGGTCACATCAGCCTTTAGAAACACAGGCCTGCATCTGGCCCACATCCAAATCGGCCTTAAGTGCATGGCCTGAGCCCAGGCGCATTAGACATATCAGGCCTGAGCCTGTTCATTTAGTCAAAAGAGCCAGGCCAGGCGAGGCTTTTGGTCACTCCTTTGGGCTTTCTAATCATTTATTTGGGTAAATGAATCACCAAACTTCATGTATTACTTATTTGAACTGGGCTGGGCATTGGGCTTTCTATCACTTAATTCAAACCCATCCCATATATAAACAGGCCCGGTGCGCCCATGCTTCTGTATGCTTTAAGCACCAAGGATACCTTCTAACCAAAAGAAAAAAGTAACACAGGATAACAAAGCTCTCTCTCTCTCTCTCTCTCTCTCTCTCTCTCACTCTACCGTTTTCAATGTCGGAGAGCAAAAGAAAAGAAGCAGAGAAGATCATTCAATTCCCATTCATTTCAACAGCTGAATTCCATTTTTACCAATTCCCATTCATTTCAACAGCTGAATTCCATTTTTACACCCCCGCCCCCCCCCCCCCCCCCCCCCCCCCCCCCCCCCCCCAACTAAACAAAATCTATGAAAGTCCTTATATGTTATGTAATCATGGCCCCTTCAGCGTTTGTCCACCCATAGTAACTGAAAAAATGTAAGGATTGGAGAGAGAGAGGAATAAATCATGAAATAAGGAGTAGGAGATGGAGAGTGAAACTAATTAACGAAATTATTGTAATCGGGTTAGCTAACTTTAAGGAAAAAAGGGGGAGAGAAGAAAGGAGAGTAAAGGACGATAAGAGAAAAGATGGAAGAAAGTATGAATGAAATAAGTAGAGAGAAAGGGAGAAATGATGGATTTGCTTGCTGGCCAACGGACATCATGAATTAGAGTTTAGCCAATCTGAGTTCTGCAATCTTCTACCCCATCCAACTCTTTTTTCAAGTATGAATCCATAATGACAAAATCCAATTTAACATTTATTAAATATATTTACAAGTAGTCAATATTATAATGAACTCTCCTTCATTATGCCTATTCCAGCATTGTGGGCTATGATTGAAATCTAAACCATTTACAATTATTGTCCATTTGCATTTTATCATCAAATATAATTTCACTTCAATTAGTGTTAGTTATCCAACTATTGATAAAAATAAAATAAAAATTGCTTCAAATGTGTTTTGGACATGATCATCTCATAGTAGGAATTAGTCCTATTACACAAATTTTTAAGGTGATGGATAATAGTAGAAAAGTGTTTTTTAATGGCTTAGATTTTAAATTTGCCTCCCACTTATTTATATGTATCAGTTGATTTATCGAATTAAGTATTCTAATTTTTCTTTTAAATATCTCACATTAAACTTCTCTCCTATATAGATCTATTAGAGTGGAACTCGCTAGGAATTCTTTAGGATTCTTTTTAATTGGGGAGGGGGGACATGGTCCCATTTTTAATGGCACAGAGCAAATGGTACCATTTTTTATTTAGATCCTTATCAAATATCACTCAAGCCACCATTAGATTGACTATAAAATACATGAATCTTTCATAATATTTACATCTTTTACATGTGATTAATCCGATAGAGGCATCAAATCTCAATGGAATGAAGATTTGTGACGATTGATACTAGTGAGCACCCCACTAAGAAACCTATTGAATTTATCAAGAATCAAAGCATTTGGACTCTTTGGATTAAGTACATTTGAATTAAATGATAAGAAGGTCTTAATGTCCATTATATAAATCCTCTATGCATGCCCAAACTTTTAAATTTAGATTGCTCCAAAACATTGTCACAAACTGTCTATTGTTAAAGAAAACTTTACTTCAATCATAGTTATCTCACTGAAATAGATACCATCTCATTGAAAGAACATTGAGCACAACTTAAGTATTTTCTTTTCTTGTGCATTTTATTTTTAAAATCTTTAATTTTATTTAGTGCTTTTACTATCGATGCCCAATTAAAACTTTCTAGTTCCACCCCTGCTTGAGCCTTGCTGCATCACACATGTCCGGCCTGAGTCCACCCATTTAGCCAATCAACACAGGCAAGGGCTGGCTTTTGGTCACTCTTTTGGGCTCTCAAATTACTTAATTGGGTAACTGAATCACCAAACTACATATATACTTATTTGGCCTGGGTGGGGCTTTTGGCATAGTATCCTTTGCTTGGAACATAGGATCGTACTTGTAGTATCCTTTACGTGCTTAAGGATGCCAAGGATTAAATTTTCTATAATAAATAAACTTTTGACTTTACCCATTTTAAATGTCGGAGAGCAAAAGAAGAAAAGAAGCAGAGAAGAACCATTCAATTCCCATTCATTTCAACAGCTGAATTCCATGGCAGCCAAACAGATGAACATAAGCTTGACTCTCCTTGTGGACAATGAAGGGAAGAGGGTCATCTTTGCAGAATCCGGGAAAGACTTCGTAGAAACCCTTCTCAGCTTCTTGACAATGCCCCTAGGAACTGTCATCAAGCTCTCCGGCAAGCAACCCAACATGAGTTCCTTGACCATGTTATATCAGAGCTTGGAGGACCTTGATTTGGAGTTTCTAAGCACCAAATCATGCAAAGACATGCTGCTCCATCCCAAAAGCTCTGCAGTAGAACTATACAAGAATCTACATCCAATGGTTGATATAGGAGCCACTGAACCTACCCAGTACTACATCTGTTCCTCCTGGGATTGTTGCTTTTATGAGCACTGCTTGGTCAGCACAGTTGAGAACACTCAATGTCGTTGTGGGAAAACGATGGATCGGAAGATATCTGAAAAGAAGGATGAGGGTGTTAAGGATGCACATGGGGGAGATGGGGTGTTTGTTAAGGGGAAGATGAGGTTTATGATAACAGATAATTTGCAGGTTTCTGTTGTTTCTTCTTCAACATTTTTTGCTGCGCTGAGGGAACTTGGCATCAGTGATGCGTCTGTGCTTGAGGAGAGAAATGTGAATGTGGGGGAAGAGGAGGTACATGGTTGTTCCCAAATTTTTTCATGCCCTCTCACATACATATCCACTTTGCTCTTTCTCTGTGAACCCTTTAATTGAAAGTCAATCCTTACACTTGTGAATGAAACCCGTAGTACCATTTACCCTAAATTCTCAAAACCCATTTCCTATATATATTCTTCAGAAAATATACAAGAAGGAACTATTTGCCGTAATTGAATTGAATTCTTAGTACTAAAGGTTTTCTTTCTTTCTTTTTAAAATTGTATTGTTGCCATACCACCTGGTCCCATAAACAGAGGTGGAACTTGAGATTTTATTTATTTATTATTTGTTTTTGGAGGGGGAGGGTGAGAGTTTAAAATTAGTAAGAAATATAAAAGAAAAAAAAAAACTTTTGATGTTGTGCATGATGTTCTTTTGTTGAGTTGAAGATAATAAAAATTAAAAATATAAGAATGAATCTCTTTGTGGTATCTATAGAGCTTCGATTCTCATAGGACCTCTCTGCACTTCTGTATTGAAGTTTCAATTTATATTACCAAAGTTATAATTTATATATTCTATCTTTATATGGCTTTTGTTAAATTCCTTCTATTCTAAAGCCTCCCATCACCTCTCAAATCTAGCTTTCATGCTATCTCTTAATTCATCTATCAATACAATATCATCTACGAAGAACAAGTATCAAGATATCTCCTCTTGAATATCAGCAGTAAATTCATCCATAATTCGTGCAAATAAATAAGGGCTTAAAGGATTACTGGAAACTCACATATCTCTTTATAGGTAGTTCTTACATTGATTACCGTTCCCTCATACATATCTTTGATGATGTAAAAAATCGCCTCTTGTGGCACTCTTTTTATATAAAACCTAACAAATTAAATCTTTAGTTAATATGTTGTAAGCTTTTTCTAGATGAAGACCATACACCATATGAAGTGTTTTCCTCTTTTCTCGGTTAGCCATACACCATTAGGGTAAATTAAATCTTATGAAATAAATAATGCCTCTGGATTTGCATCTTAGACGCTCTTTGATACTATTTCGGTAAAATTACTCCCTTTACTATGACTTCGTATTAATTCAATAGGAAGTAGGCATATAGGCCCTTAGTCTAGATTTCATTTGTTTGTTTCGCCTTCTTCTAAGTGATACTAACTCAAGAAAAATGTAGTCCTATTGCTTTCTGGTTTTGCATCTGCTTAAGTTTATGTTATTATCCCTTGGTATGAATTTCTTTTGTTTTGTTTCCCCTCTTGTAATGGCTACTAACTCAAGAAAAATGTACCCCAATTGCCTTCAGGTTTTGCATCTGCTCAAGCGTTTTTTCTTGTCCAAGACACCTTTGGCAGATGTATTTTTGGGGGAGCTCAACACCGTTGATGAGGTGGACCTTGATATGAAAGTCATAGCTCTTGATTCCGATGAGATGGTTCAATCTCAAACAGAGAAAGAGATGGGCAGTGACTCAGGGAAGATGATTGTAAAGTTATTTCTAAGCAAATCATACAACAAGGTCTTGTATGCAGAAGGTGGGGAAGAAATTGCAGATCTACTGTTTAGCTTCCTTGCATTTCCTCTTGGTTCCATAGCTAAAAGCTTGGGTGGACGTACTAGAATGGGATGTTTAGACAACTTATACAAGAGTGTTGAAGATTTATGTCGTAAGGATTGCATAAAATCCGAGGAATGCAAAGCCATGCTACTTGACCCAAAGCTAGCACCCTATTTTGGGACCAAGAACCAACTGCTACGAATCGAAGAACAAGTTCCGTTTAAGTCCAGCATTTTTTATTGCAGCACTTGCCATGTCGTCCCAATGGTTTACATTACAGACCCTCCGACGTGCTATCATGGGAAAAGGATCAGCATACAATTATCCACCGTGAACCAAAAATTTCCTAATGCAGTGACAGAGCTCGGAGGATCATTTATAGCTGGACCAGCAATGTTCATGGTAATGGACGAGTTGATTGTGAAACCTCTTTCACCCATCTCGAGCATTTCTCTACTTAGAAAATTCAACATCCCCATCAGTGACATAGAGGAGCGGATTGTGTGCATGGGGGAAAAGGAGGTAAAGGGTAACAACCTTGTACATACTGAATTAATGCTATATCTGCATCAAAGCTAGATCAAGGCTAAACATCAGTGATTGGGGGGGGGGGGGGGTGGTTTCATGGGTTGGACTACCCTAGATAAATGCTTGTCCAACTGATGGTATAAAACTTGTCCAAATTTGCCCCGAGTCGGCTAGGTCAACTTGGCCCGTTAGGTCCAAAGTTGGACAAGTTGAATGAGAAACTGAGTACTTTCCCAGAGTCACCTCAGTTTTCCGGCTCATTGATTTAGTCAGGTTGTTTTTCTGAGTTTTTAAACGAGTGGTCCAACTGCTGTTTGTTGATTTAATGGGACATATATGCAAACCCAAACCCAAACCAAAGGCTTACTGGTTTGGCGCACCTTGTCCTTGCCTTTTAGAATACTTAATCCAACTTTGTTGAATATGTTGCATTGTGTTAGTCCATCATTGGCACATTTAGGTATTAAAGAAAATAGGCTTGTGCCCATGATTTAAAATAATGGCCATTATGTAATGGTTTCACCCATTGCATTTGTGTTGTCAATGTTGCCATTGATTGGTCATACCAGTTTCTAATTTCTACTCATGCAACTTTAAAACCCTGATTTTACCCCCATTATATTGGTTTCTTAGCATTTTTTTTTTTGTATGCTTAAAATACTCTAAAACTTTAATATAGAAGGTTTACATCATATGTGAGGCTTTTAGTCCACTGCGATACTTTTGTAGTAAACAAAAATATTGATCCTAATGCGTATTTCGGCCTTCATTATAGAGGCCAAAAGAGAGGTTTTAATGCCATACTTCTCCTTACCCACTAGCTTAAAATCACTGCTCACATTATGCCTAATGTGAGCTGGGCTCAGGCTAGTCTGGCCAATGAATAGCCCATATATTCTTAGACATCAACTTTGCATGAGAACTTAAAGATCATTTATTGTCAAACGGATGTTGGTCTTGAACATGTCAAAACTACCTGCAGAGGAATGCTGGTTTTTATCATCCCAACTCTTAGCCATTAATCTTGTTGCGATTTAGGGCCTATGAGAAGAGATCAATCACGTACAAGAGAACGCAGAGATTTACGTAGTTCGGCTTTTGACCTATGTCCACGGGAAAGACGGGAGAATTCACTATGCAATCAGAAGAGATAGTATATCATAGAGACTCTTAGTTTCTATTTATAATATCAGCCCCAAGATCCTATTACACCCAAACACTACTTATAATCCCACTAGACCTACTATAATAGACTTACTTTTAATCACAGTAGAACATGGATAATTCAGGGGCTTGGTTTACTAGATGTATTACTTCTATTGAGCCATACAACCTAACAAATCTCCACCTTGGTTGTCATAGCCCCACCCAACTCAACACGAAATTGTCCACTTTGGCCCACGTGCACAGACGAAGACTTCCTAGGAGGTTACCCATCCAAGTACTGCTCCCGCCCGAGCACACCTAACTTCAAAGTTCTTACAGTTTCTGGGGTTGCACGGTTTTAAAAGGCCTCATGCTAAGTTAATACGAGGTTTTACTTATAAACCCAGGTCAGGACTTAAATATTTCTGATGCGAGCTAACGGAGGCTCACTGTTTGAAGCCCGTGGTTGACACACTACGCCCTATGGTTATGGGTACCGCCCAGACCAAGTTGTCACATTGGAGAACATTGAAGCCGATCCTTATGCAAATAGCACATCTCACTGTCTCCACCTGCCCCTTAGGGCCCTCGGTATTAAGCACACATATCAAGTTTAAGCAATGCTTGAATTTGAATTTAACTCATTCCTTCATGAATGCACCAAATTGCTTGTACCATTATCCAGAAGCTTGCTTTGACTCGTACAATGATTTCTTTAAATTGCATACATGATTGGGAAGTACTACACTCTACATGCACTGGAAGCTCCTTCCTTTTCCTCGTAGAACCGCTTAGATCTGATGGCCTGATTTTCCTCATCAAGAGACTCCATCTCTTCAGACATAGTTGCTGCCTATTGACTACTTAACAACCCTTCTATTAATTTAAGAGACTCAGTCGTCAATGCATATGCAACCATATCATCGATCATGGCCATTGTCTGATGTCAACACGTATATCGTCATATCCTTGAAACCGTATCTAACCGGCGGTTTCCTTTCTTTCTGCGGTCTACCGTTTATGGTATTTGCGGCTTTATTTGTTGCATTTGCTGCATAGTCTGACTATCCCTTGTATCCCGGGAGGAGCCGGATGCACTCTCCTTCCTCACTAGGATGTCGGACTCCACCTGAATGGTGTCATTGCTGCTACCTACTTTTGTCTTCTCCACTTGCTTTCTCGCTTCGAGTAAAGCATCCTCATGAAATGTAACTTCCCTGCTGGTGATAGATCTGGGTGAATCCCGATCAGTACACCACAACCTATATCCTTTTACCTCAGAAGCATATCTCACCAAGATGCACTTTATAGCCATTGGTTCTAACTTATCGGTTTTCACGCGAGCATAAGTTGGACAACCGAAGATCCTTAAGTTAGAATAATCAGTCGGATTACCTGACCACATTTCTTCTGGTGTTTTGCAACCAATCTTTGTATGTGGAGACCTATTTATCAAGTGGCATGCAGTATTTACTGCCTCAGTCCAAAAGTCCTTGGACAATCTTGTAGTAAATAACATATAACGAGCTCTTTCCAAGACTGTTCTGTTCATCCTCTTTGCAACTCCATTATGCAGTGGAATTTCTGTAGCAGTGTAATGCCAAACTATGCCATGATCTTTGCAATAGTTCTCAAACTTTGTCGTTCTGTACTCCTTGCCATTGTCTGTCCTCAACTTCTTCATCTTCTTGCCAGTCTGTTTCTCAACCATTTCCTTTCGTCGCTTGAATGTAACAAAGGCCTGATCCTTCATCTTCAGAGTATAAACTAGACTTTCCTTGAATAATCATTAATAAAAGTCAACATAAACTGGGACCTGCTCTTGGAGTAAACCTTAGAAGGCCTCTATACATCTGAATGAACATAATCAATGATACATATTGTGCGATGAAATCCTGCCTTAAAACTGACCTTTCGATGATTTCCGAAGATACATCTGTCGCAGAAATCCAACTTGCTTGTCTTTGTGCCACATAACAAATTTCGATTGTTTAGTATTATTGTCAATCACTTCTCACTCATGTGACTCAAGTGCAAGTGCCATCAATGCGTTAAGACAGATTCATAGTCATCTGAGGAAGACACTGCAGCTCCACCTGTAACAGTGTTTTCGGACAAAACATACAAGTTTCCAACTCTATTGCCTCTCATAAGAACCAGAGCACTTTTCATAACCTTCATAACTCCACCGTCAGTTGAGAACTTACAATCGTCGGAGTCCAAGGCACCAAGAGAAATAAGATTCTTTTTCAGATCAAGAACATTTCGAACTTATGCAAACATTCTGACGATTCCATCATACATCTTGATTTTGATTGTTCCAATCCTAGCCGCCTTACATGCAACATTGTTGCCCATCAAGACACTATCACCATTGATTTCTCTATAAGTGGTAAACCAGCCCATATTAGGACATGTGGTAGGAACAACCTAAATCAAGAATCCATTCATTTTGACCACGAATTCCATTTTCAATCACAGAAAGAGCATTGTCGGTACTATAATATGATCTTCCATCTACAACACTGACTGAATCATCAGATGACGAATCTTCTATTATTTCTTTCACTTTCCTCTGCCTTTCGGGACAGCTTTTTTAAGTGCCCTTTCTTATGGCAATAATAGCATTCGATGTTTTTCCTTTTGGATCTATACTTAGATCTATGTTTGCCCTTACTACTGGAGTCGTTTGTTCTCCCTCGTACTACTAAACCCTCACCCAAACCATCATTGTCAGCAATAACCTTTTTCTTCAACTCCTTAGAGTTCAAGGCTGCCTCTACATCATCTTTGGATAGAGTATCTCTACCATACATCATGGTATCAGCAAAATGCTCATATGAGGGTGGTAACGAGCACAACAACATAATAGCTTGGTCCTTATCATCAATTTCAACATTGATACTTTCCAGCTCCATAATAGCTTTTGTGAAAGAATCAAGGTGGGTTGAAACAGACGTGCCTTTCTACATTTGTAACGTGAATAACCGCTTTAGATACAAGTGATTTGTGAGAGACTTCATGATGTACGAGTTCTCTAACTTCTGACATATGCCAGCCGCAGTTGTTTCTTGAGCAACCTTTCGCAGTACACCATCGTTTATAAACAGCAAAATCTGACAGTACGCCTTTTCCAGCAACTTATCATTCTCTTCATTTGAAGTTTTTTAGACAAAGCATTCTTTCGCTTCAAAGCTTTTTGCAACCTATTCCGAACCAGCAAAGCATGCATATTCAAACGCCACAGACTAAAGTTGTCGTTTCTATTGAATTTCTCAATTTCAAACTTTGCAACCATTCTGTGAATCTTTCACTATACTGTGTAAATTTGGTCACCACAAGCACGCTGGAAGAAATGGATCTGAAATCCAACTCTGGATGGCTAAGATATCGCATAAATAAGTTTTTACTCTCCAATCAGTCAATCTCTTTCGTTAACTATTGAACAACCAATGTTCTTCTACAATAGCGTAGATCTGCTCGCAACGAGTCTGTATGTTCAAACGGATCTCCGATCAGACTCCTGATCGTCAAGATATCCCGAAAACAATTTTCATCCTTCAATCAAGTCAAAATCGCTTTGACCGTACAGATTTGATGAGTCAGCGTCCTTGCGTTAGCCCTACACTGCAGCTTTTCCTTCGTTTCTGGGCTTCTGTGAACGGGTCAGACCTGATGAGAATAGTCATCAATAAAGGTAAACATGTATATACCACAACCAAGAGATGGAACACGAGAGGGACCCCAAAGATTAGAGTGGATATAATCCAAAGTACCCTTGGTCTGATGAACTGTTGTCCTGAACTTGACTCTACACTGCTTTCCGAAGGCACAATACTCACAGAAGTCCAGCTTTCCTGTTTTCTGACCATACAGCAAACCCTGTTTAGTCAACTCATCTATACCCCTCTCATTCATATGCCCAAGTTGCATATGCCACAACTTGTTAGTTTCCAAATCTGAATTTGAGGATGACATAGCTGCATCACTTGTAACTGTACTGCATTGAAGAAAGTAAAGATCAGTCTGCTTCAGTCCCTTCATCACTACAAGAGCACCCTTCGAGAGTCTCATAACTCTACCTCCAGCTTTGTAGGTACAACCGTTGGAGTCAAGCGTATCCAAGGAAATCAAATTTTTCTTCAACTTTGGAATATGCCTGACGTCTGACAAAGTTCTCACAATACCATTATACATCTTAATTTTGATTGAACCTATCCCGACAACCTTACTGGTTGTGTTATTTCCCATACGCACTTTACCACCATCAATAGATTGATAATTGGTAAACCAATCTCTACAAGGACACATATAATTGCAACACCCCATATCAAGAATTCACTCATTAGCTGAGCTGCCAACAATAACTGAAAGAACTTCCGTACCATCAAAATTACTCTCTGCAACATCGGTTGCAACTCCGGCAACATCTCTAGAATCAGATTTTACCTTTTCTTTACACTGTGGACAATCTTTTCTAAAGTGTCATTCCTTGTGACATTGGAAGCACTTTAATTTTCTAGTTTTTGATTTTGACCTATATCAGCCTCTTCTATTCTGCCCTTTCTTCTCTAATACCAGTTTGTTATGATCTAAAGCCTATGAGAAGAGATCAATCACGCACAAGCGAACATTAAGACTTACGTGGTTTGGCTTTTGGCCTATGTCAACGAGGCAGACGGGAGAATTCACTATGCAATCAGAAGATAGAGTACATCATAGAGACTCTTAGTCTCTTTTTATAATATCAGTCCCAAAACCCTGTTACGCCCAAACACTACTTCTAATCCCAGTAGACCTACTATAATAGACTTACTTCTAATCACAGTAGAACATTGACAATTCAGGGGCCCAGCTCACCAGATTATTTACTTCTATTGAGCCGTACAACCTAACAAATCTTTTCTTCTCTTGATCTTCTCTCCTTCATGCATAGGACAGTGGCTTCTTCCCTTTGAAAGACCATGAAAGATATAAGATGGATGATGAACTTGAGTAGCTGTACTTCCAACACATAAAGGAGTAGAAGTCCTTATTGTAGGAAATTTATATCATTCAATTCTAGAGTTGTATTAGCAAAGATCTTTAGCATTGTTATTGTTAGAATCCAGTTATTACTTAAAAACAAGGACCATACGTGGTCATGTAAGATTTGTCATAGTAAGATAAATGCACATTACAACACATATGTATGCTTTTGGAACGTATGAAAAAAAAAAAGAAAAAGACTTTCTCTTACAACCTGACAGTCATATAAGAAATGCAGTAATGATCTTAGAAAAGGAAATTTGCTATCCATACTGATCAACTTTTGTTTTGAATTCAGGCCATGTCTTTGTTGAAAACTTCTTTGATTTCCAACGCAGTTTTCAGCAATGTCTTCTGCTCAAAGAAGCCAAAGCAGGTAGGAAACAAAACCCAAGAAGAGGATTTTTCAAGCACATGATTTTATCTGAAACTGAGGTCTGATCACTTGCAGGATTTTGAAATACAGTTTCCTTGCTCAATCTCCAAAGAGAAATGTACTTACGTATCTTGTATTGGCTTGTCCATATTATTATGCTTGGGAGTACTATGGTTTCTTAAAGATGGAGTTTGAGGAAGTGCATTAAAAGTGTGGATATTTTTATATTGTATTTGATACTGATGTCAATAGGGTTCCTTTAAAACCAGCAACATTTTTGTAGGGCACACCTAGATGTCTGCCAGTTACAGAAGGTGCAATGGTGTAGGGTTACATGTGGGTTTAAGGTAGACCAGATGTGTTCCAAATCAAATCATCCTCGCCCTTGGTTTAGGAGCCTAAGAGTTTTAACCATTGGATAAATTGGTTTTTCTTGATTTATGCAGGGTGGGGTTTGTTGTTGAACGCAAGACAGCTGAAGTATTGTTAGAAGATTCTAACAGATTATGATTGTTCTCTATAAATAGAGACTGCTGATGAAACTTAATGAGAATTAATGAAATCTGAGATGTTCTTCCTCACTGTCCTCTGTTCATAATTCTCTGCAGATGCTCTGTTTAGATAGTTTATCTTCGGTTTCTCCTAGATTGGATCAAACAGAAATTCCTATCAGTAGATTTGATGGGTATGTGGCCAATCTTTCAGCAATTTTCAAACATACTTTCACACTCTGATATCACAAGCATTTTTTTACCTTCCTGCTTCTACCATGCCATGGCCTTAATTTTAACACAACATGGCAAGCAAATTTACATTAGGTTGAGAATTAATGTAGAATAGACGATCCTGTGAAATAAAAAAAAAATGATTTCTCATTATGCCTTGAATGATTTTATACTTAATTGATCACTTCTGTTGTAAACATATTAAAATTTCACACCTGCGCGAGCACTCATATGGACCATCTCCAAACGTGGGACCCTCTCTAAATTTCACAGGTCCTGCCGATGGATTTGTGTTTTGGGAGGAAATTTCTCATATTTATGAAAGCCCCCTAAAGTATTATCTTATTGAGTTTTTTGCATATACCCTCCAAGGTTTCAAAGATTTAAAAAGAGGCCCTTGTGGTTTCTGTACTTGTATATACGTCCATGGTTTTGCATTTTAACATCTTTTATTTCCCAAAATTTGTAATCTTTATATTAATAGGCTACCGCCTTGAGGTTTATGTCATTTTCTTTTACAAAAATGATAGCTTATTGCATGGGAATGGGTAGTCCTTATTAAAAAAAAAAAAAAAAGAGTTTTGTATGTACACCCTAAGGTTTCTAAGATTTAGAAATAGACCCTTGCGGTTTCAGCAATATTTTAAATTCCAAAAATTTGTATGCTATGGACGGTCTAATATATCTCTCATGAACATGAAGCATTATTGTGTGTTTTGCGACTTTCAACCGATGGTGGGTCATGCATAGGGTCATGCATAGATTCATATCAATTATAGGTACAAGTGTTCATTATCATTATAATTAGTTTGGACTTAATGAAATGAGGCCACGTATTGATAAAAATGGATTGCTGTATGGTTATTCTTTCTACTACCATAACCTGAACTAACCCAATACTACACCTTCGTTCTAATAGTTCTATCATATTGTTGAGTGTGTTTTTTGGATTTTCCTGCTTTAATAGACAAAGGATTGATATTCATGATAATACTTTTGGAAATTTTTAGAGCATTTATAGGAAGAACCCCCTTTCCTATAAAATAAATCATTTCTACCTTTCCACATAGCCCACCATAAAGCCAACATCCAAGTTTTTGAATGATTATCAAATTTTGGCTTTGCAGAATCGTTTGTCTCAATATTATTTTTCAGCCATTGAGAAACTAGTAAAACGCGCCCATGCCAAAATAATTAATAATATAAAAAATATATATATATATATATATTTTTGATAACTTCTAAGAATTTGAAAAATGTTATTGGTGTGAATTATATTGAAATTGTCATAATTACATTAAAATCAGTTGCTATAGTATAAATTATCAATATACAAATTTAATGAAGATCAATCCAAACTATCCAAACTACTTTCTTGATTTTCGAGGTTCTATTAATATGAACTACTTTAGTAACTATCAGATTAATCGTGTGTAAAAGATAAATAAACAAATTCCAAGATACGTTTTTTCCAAAAAAATTAAGATAATATCAGGTGTCCATGAATTATGCATAATAATTCCAATCAAGAAATATCACATTACAAAAGGATTATAAGATGAACAAAAGAATTACAAGACTGTAAACTGTATGTGATAAGAACTATTTAAGATGGATGAATAAGATTCCATTCTAAAAGAGTTGTATAATCTATAAAGTATATATCCAGGGTAGGGTGGATCAAGCTGTACCCAAAACCCAAACCTACCTTGGGTTGTTTTCCTCTGTGTGTGTAGGTTTTCCCTTGGGTTCCAGTCCCATTGGCTGAGTTACCAAAATAAAACCCAAACCTACCTTGAACGTGGCATACCTACTATTAAACTACCCCTGTAGGAGCGAGTCATGGTGGTGTGCCTATTTCCCTACTTGATTTGGGAAATGAATGAAAAAACAAATTACGAATTTCACTTTTAATTTTATTTTTTCAAATCCTTCCAACTGTGTTATAGGATATTCATGGTGCTTCTACAGTTGTAGTAGCTATATTTGTATTTGTAACTAATTAATACAAAATTTTAATGGTTAAAGTTAGATCTATGGATAGTATCTTTAAACAATGACGATATTATTATTATCATTATCATCATCATTATTATTTTGAAATGGACAAAAAATAGTATTATAAAAAGTTGATACCTCATGTTTTGCTAAATCATAAAGGCATACAAGCAAGAGAATAACAACTACCAACCACAATCTTTATACCTTATTTTTTTACATAAAAGATCGGTCTCCCTAAAAAATTAAAAAAAAAATCAAAAGAAAAATCAAAAGAAATACAAACCAAATGCACCAATTTAGAGATACTGGTCCTACAAAGTAGCATAATATTATAGATTAAGTTCTCGTTGCATCCATCAGCTATAATATTATGCAAACAAAATCAAATTAGGGAATGCAACAAAGTGGAGGACCAATAAATCTATTGGTAAATGAACTTAAAAATCATAACCCAACATATTAGCACAAAAATTTGTCCTAATGGTGGTATTGGATATTAAAAATGCAATCATGGCATAGCATCCATACATGTTTGGTCGTCTGTTGGGGATGACAACCATCGATCAGTCATATGATATTTCATAGCATTGGATTGCTCAAGGAGGGGGGGGGGGGGGGGGGGGTGGGGGGAGGGGATGTGTAATGAAGATCACATGAACAAGTGGCACGCCAAGTTTCAATATTCCTCGGTTTTGTGATCTATGTCAATAGGAACGCACCACATCCATATAATAAGGGCCATATATATCACCCCCAAAGAGAGAATTAGAATGAGAGTGGAGCAAGACTGTTGAGAGTGGAAGAGAGGAGATGACAAAGAGTGTGTGCCTGAGAGAGAGAAGCGTTCATGTCCGCGAGAGAGTCGATCCTGAGAGATGATTTGCACAAGGATGGTGAGGATTCCCATGGGGGATTAGATCTGAGAATCCGCAGATGTGAGGATCTTGTTCACCCAAAATCAAAGATGATTTGCGATTACCTTAGATTATTGGCAATTTTGTGGAATAGACACCCTTTCATAGGGATTTGGTTACCGAACGTGATTTGGAGGAGTTAATAGAAGGCTTGAAATTTGTAGGAGAGATATTAAGAAGAGAGGTAGGAGTTACTGTTCTCCAAAGAAGATAAAAGGTTGGTCAATAATTTCAAATGGCTTTCATTCATATATATATATATATATATAAATAAATACATACGAGAAAGGCTCTCCTAAGCTCAAGCTTAGGATAAAATCTCGTAAGCTCATGCTTGTGGGGCCCACCTTTGGTCCATCCAAATGGACCAAATACTTGACCCTTCTAAATTGCACATATCTACCAATTTTCGGTCAAATCCGAATTTACTATATCGTTGGATCGACTATATATTGATCAAAATGGACTATTGACCATTAAACTTTTTGGCCCATATGGAGACGATAAAAATCACGGTTGAAGCTGATTTTTTGTAAAGAGGAAGATCTCAAGGAGTCCTTGAAATCCCCCTAGCGACATTTGTAAACAAAAACTATCAAAATAGAGGTGATGGAGATATATTATTTTTTATTATATACATTTCCAAAAATGCAACCAATCCTTGTAGACACTGATACTTGTAAAAATGGTTCATTTATATGTATTTAAATTATTAGAAATATTTTTCAGTATAGTTCATTCAGTGACATAATGAATCAGATGATTTTTATTTTTTGAATAAGTAGTTATCTATCTATAGTTTAAGCCTACATATAGTCTCGAGTACAAACCTGATATAAGCCAATTTTGCTCTATGATATGCAATATGTGTAATTATGGAAAAAAAAAATAGAATAAAAAAAAGATATAATAGATACCTTGAAAATCTCATGGTAAAATTATAGTTAGGATTCAAGTACGTAAGTAATAATTGTGATAAACATTAAATAGATAAAAATATGTATTAATATAAGGATTTTGTAGAATGAAATTGATTGCTCAATCCTAAAAAATATAAAGAGGTTTATGTATGGCTAGCAAATCATAAAACTATAGGATTAAAGACATTTTGAACAAAAGATAATGAGTACAATATGTTTTGTAGAATGTTTGTGCCTCTCCACAGTTTTTTTTTTTAAGCACAGATGCTCTGTAGAAGAGAAATGCTTGAACTGCTTGAGAGTTGGAGTTCAAGAGGACAAATGGGCAGCATAAGAAGACATTCTTCTTAATCTATTGTGAGTTGATCAAGAATAGAAATTTTTTTAAGATGAAAAAGTTAACTGGTAGATTGGATTCTGCCACAATATAAATGTCATAAACTCATTCCAGTAACCATGAGCCCCAAAGGAACTCAACATTGTATAAAAGCCTTTTTAAATGAATTCAACATAGTATAAATAAAAAGGGAAATAACATGAATGACATGAATGACAACTTGGGCTTTTCCCTTCAAATAACCTGTTCTGGTGTAAGGAAAAACTTCTACTCTGGTCCTTTTTTTTTCTTTTTTTCTTTTTTTTTGAGAAATTCCTACTCTGTTTGGGTTCCATAAAATGATAAAAATGGGATCAAAAAATAAAATGATCTCCTCTTCAAAAAATGAACTCTATTCCACTCTTTCAAATAATCAGTGTATGTTTGATAAGTAGAATTTTGACGTAAATTCACACTATTTGGAATTTCAGATTCCTTTTAGACCATGCCACCCCGAATTCTATGAATTCTATGTTAGACAAAGAATTTCTAAAATCATCATGATTTTCTACGGAAATAGCATGCTCCAAAAGAATGGAATATCATACCATTTTTCTTACTGTCAATGAATGTTTGCATATAAATAAATTGAACATATATAAAGAGTGAAACAATACAGAGAAAAAAAAAAGAAAAAAAAATCCGTTAATGTTATACCAGAGTTTGGAATTAATCAAAATAATAGATACAAGAAAAGAACAATTCATCAAGGTTTTAGGGAACATACTTTTTTTTTTTTTCGGAAACTCATCACTGATTCATAAATTTGCAACATAAATCACCAAAAGAAAATCCCATGGAAATCTTGTGGATCAACACACCCAGCCATGGGATTTTTCTCTCTATCTCATGGAAATCCAAAAGAAAAGGAAAGAACAAGAATGAATCAAAAAAAAAAAAAAAAGAAGAAGACATGGAGGAGGAGAGGAACCCTACAAAATTAACCATCAAAATGATCGAATCCACCATAAAAAGTAGAAAATGCAAAGCAAAAGATCATGAAGAGACCCTAGCTGCTTAACCTATATTAACGTTTCATAAAAAAAAAAACCCAATTCTACAAAATTAGGTTTTTACAATCATGATCACCATTTAATTAAAGGGTTTTTACCGGAAAAATAACTTTAAGTGGCCACTACACCAAACAGTGAACTTTAGTTAGTATTGCACCAAACAGGGAATCCGTACAGAAAAAATAACTTTTTTACCTTTTTTTTTTTGGTGGTCGCATTTGACCTTCATTTTCTATCTATAACAAGTGAGGGTTGTCGTCCAAAGTTGCATTCGACCGGAATTGTACACGAGTTCTTCTGACTTTAGGTACTAGAATGACGGTTTTTTAATTGGAACCGACACTTGCGTCGAATGCGACATGAAAAGCACGAAGGTAGGTCGAATTCAACGTTGGGAATTAAAATATATCGGGGTGAACTTAATGCCCAGCGTCGAATTCGACCTTTCCTTGTGTACTTCTAGGTCGAATTCGACGCTGGGAGGAAAGTAGTTAAAAAATAACTTTCATTCCAAGAAAGCTGTCAATCAAAATACAACCATTCCAAAGTCAATAAAACCTTCCAAAGTCTAAATACATCAATTAACTAAGACAACCTTAATCCATTCACATGCAACATTCAAATTACATCCAATGTCAATAAAATTCAAATTCAATAACTTTACAGACTACAACTATTACATATGAGTTAATGAACTTCCTTTCTACTGCTTTCCTGTCAATCAAAATACAACCATTCCAATCATATATTCTAAAGTTATAGAGTTACATCCTATCTCAATGTGAATAAAAGTGATACACCAACTGCCTTGTCACCAAATGTCAGGGAGATTGAGTCTATTCCATTTAATTCCCAGCTTTGCTCGAATATCTCGATCAAAATCCTAGGGCGGAAATATGGCATGTCAGCTTGGGTGAACCGAACTGGGCGGCAGAAAATACAGTTCTTCGCAAATGCAGAGGTAAAGTCACCGCAGTCACTTCCATTCTGTTGACGGGGAATGTCTGCCTTCACATCCATCGACCACACCCATGGCTCCGTCCACTCGTACTCGTAAAACCGTTCGGTTAACCACAGTTTCTGTAGAGAAGATGATTCAGTGGGTGAGTTCATTTTAATGAAAAGATCAAAATCAACAAGAATTGAATGGATACTCACCAAATCAACAAGAATTGAGTGGAAAATGTGAGGTCAATTTCACAAGTTCATTCTAAAATTTTGTGAGTCAACCTTATACTGTCAAATCATGGTAAATGAGGTGAAATGTTAGGTAAGAAAATATGTTTTTAGAGCTTATTTAGTTTCCTGCGTTTTTTTCACTTCCTTATATGAAATGCAAATGCATAAAACAATAAACTAGTGCTTGAATTCCCATGAAAACTCAAGGAAATTGTTGAGACCAAGGATACAAGAAAAGCAACCTTTAAACCTTAGAGGGAAGATGCCCAAAATAGCAAATAAATTCATTTAAAATCCATGAGAAGTCCAGCCCTGCTCATATTCTTACTCATTCATTGCATATGTACCTTAGATAAGAGGGAAGATGCCCAAGGGAGGTGGAAGCAGGCAGAGACTGCCTTTAACGCACTTTCCATCTTCTAGAACACGATTCGTAAGGGTAGGGCACGAATGGAAGACGGGATTCGATATATAATGAATTCTATCTAAGGATCGAATTCGACCTTCAACGCTGAAACTGAAGGTCGATGAATTTTATTTGAGGGTCGAATTAGACCTCTAGTGCTGAAACTGAAGGTCAAATTCGACCACCAAAAAAATGGTAAAAAAAACTAGGAATCCTGTACGGATTCTCTGTTAGGTGCATGTTTGCCTAATGTTCCATGTTCGATGTACTGACCACATAAAGTGTTTTTTCAGGTAAAAACCCCTTTAATTAATTTTGAAAACTTTTAACAAACAATTATATAAAATTTTATGTGGTCCAATGGTTAGTGTGGGTTTACTTAAACTTTAAATAATTTCAAATAGAGAATTTACCACTTCTTGACAATTGAACAAACTATAAAGATAAAAAAACAAATAAATAAGTAAATAGATAAACAAATAAAATTAAACATCTAGAGATTAGATCCATAGACTTTACACCAAATAGATAAAATGACATAAAATACAGAACACATGCGAAACTAAGACAATGTGCAAGTTTATTGAAAAGCATACTATAGTAAGCTTGACAACGTATTTGAACTAAGACAATCTTTATCCAAGAGACTATTTCAACTAAAAAAAATGAAAAAAACAAATACCTTGTTCAACACCATGAAGCTTGTATAAAAAAAGTTACTCAGACCCACCCCTTGCATCAACATTAACATATTAGTTTATTTGCAATATTAGTTAAATCTGATATAAATGTAACGTTTTGTTACCTCCGGAACTTTTTGTTGTTGAATAAGATACAAACTTCTTAGCCGCATGCATTATTATTCATGTAGAAACTTCATCATCTAGTTGGTATGCATAAACTAACATAAACAAAAACGGATTTTGTTCCATGAAGAAAGACGTGCATACATGATACAGATCATAGTCATGTGTTACATGAGAGATCCAAGAGATAAAACAAAACAAAAATCTGAAAGCAACAATCACCAAATCATCATGACACTGGGATATAATAACTAATGCAAATGTAAATCTTGCCACAAATAACAATTAATCTCTAAATAAAACATCAAGTCAACAACCAAATCTCAAAAATTCAACATATCTACAAATCAAAGTTCTTCATTAGCCACCTTCCAAAAGAAAGGCCTCCAAAACATAAGGCTCAAAGACAGAAGGTTTGTACGTCTGCCCTTTAGAGAAAAGAAGAGAAGATTAAGATTTGCGGACACTTTAGAAAACCGTTACAGAAGAGTTAAAGGGAAATGGGGGAGAAACGTGAGGAGATAATGTTTTATTTAAGATTGTAACTCAAAAGTTACAAAACCACCATTTTGGAGTAGTCAAAATATATTCCCCATGGTCAAAAATCAATTGGGGCTGATTTCAATTTGAAACCACTGCGCTTCATATATGTATATATATATTTATATGGGAGACGCTCTTATGAGAGATATCTCTCACCTTATATGAGAGATAGAGTTGAAAAACGTAGTATGAGATAAGTAACCCTATTTAGATCCAAACCAAGTGGCCCTAGCATGCTCACATAGAAATAATGCATGCACAATCAACTCTTCTTCCTTACCTACCACTGATGGGCAAAAAGCATCATTAATCAGAGATAAATCATAAAGGAATTTACGAACCTGAATTGCATTGTTTATGCATTTCCAACCAAACATGAAAACCCTCTGCGAAAGAGGTAACTTCCATAAAGTTCTCCAACTGATTGATCGTGATCCTGCAATCTTGTTCATTGTCCTACGACTTTTCATGGGGTGTTCATGGGCTGGGCTGTGCTGTGCTGAGGCATATCCAGGTCACACCAGCCTTTGGACATACAGGCCTGCATCCGGTCCAACCCCAAATGAGCCTTAAGAGCCTGGCCAGAGCCTGTTCATTTAGTCAATCGAGCCAGGCCAGGCAAGCCACTGCTTCGGGCTTTCTAATCACTTATTTGGGTAAATGAATCACCAAACTTCATGTATTACTTATTTAAACTGGGCTGGGCATTGGGCTTTTTATCACTTAATTCAAGCCCAGCCGATATATAAACAGGCCCGGGGCGCTCATGCTTCTGTACGCTTAAGCACCAAGGATCCCTTCTACCAAAAGAAAAAAGCACTCCAGCATAACAAACATCTGTCTCTCTCTCTTTTACTTCTATTTACTAATAGAGTAAAGACTAAAGAAACTTTACCCTTTTCAATGTCGGATAGCAAAAGAAAAGAAGCAGAGAAGAATCATTCAATTCCCTTTCATTTCAACAGCTGAATTCCATGGCAGCCAAACAGATGAGCATGAGCTTGACTCTCCTTGTGGACAAGGAAAGGAAGAGGGTCATCTATGCAGAATCCGGCAAGGACTTTGTAGAAACCCTTCTCAGCTTCTTGACATTGCCCATAGGAACTGTCATCAAGCTCTCTTGCAAGCAACCCAACGTGGGTTCATTCACCATGTTATATCAGAGCCTGGAGGATCTTGATTTGGAGTTCCTAAATTCCAAATCATGCAGAGACATGCTGCTCCATCCCAAAAGCTCTGAAGAACAACTGCACAAGAATCTGCGTCTTATGGTTGATATAGGAGCCACTAAACCTACCCAGCACTACATCTGTGAATCTTGGAAATGTTGCACTCAAGAGCACCGCTTGGTCAGCACAGTTAAAGACACTCAATGTCGTTGTGGGAAAATGATGAGCTGGGCGGTATCTGAAAAGAAAGATCAGGATGTTGATGCAGAATGGGGAGGGGGGTTTATTAAGGGGAAGAAGAGGTTTATGATAAGAGATGATTTGCAGGTATCTGTTGTTTCTTCTTCAACATTCTTTGCTGTGCTGAGGGAACTTGGCATCGACGATGCGTCTGTGCTTGAGGAGAGAAATGTGAATGTGGGGGAAGAGGAGGTACGTGGTTATTTCCAAATTTGTTCATGCCTTCTCTCAAACTCTATCTGTACTCAGTTTTAAGTAAAATAAAACTCAGAAATAGACTTGCCAGCTTTTGATTCTTGTGAATACAAGGAAGTCTAGAAAGTTTCCTCTTAAATGTAGTAACGTATTTCTTTCTCTGTGAATGTGAACCCTTTAATTGAAACTCAATCCTTGTATTTGTGAATGAAACCGTACCACTTACACTAATTTCTCAAAACCCATTTACTAAAATTGATAATAGAAAATAAAAAAAAATTACAAACAAATGAAAATGATGTTCATTTGTTACCCAAGAAATTCGAGGCCCAATGCCAATCAATTTCAAGGTGAGCCTTTGAAGGGCATGCATACTTTATTAAAAAATAGTCCAAATCATTTTAAGGCTTGAACTCATGAAAAAAAATAAATAAAGAGGCTTCTTATTGGGGCTACTTATGAAAAATCTAAAATTTCAAAATGATTTTTCTTCACTTGTATTGATTCTCACAAAATTTCACTAAAATAGGAACTTAGCCACTTTCATATTGATCACTTACAAAAGATCATTAGCAAATTTCTTTGACAATTTTGTCTATTTTATTGTTCAATTTGACGGTGAACCTCTTCTATTGGAATGAAATTTTGAAAAGAACTCACAAAATTTCACTAAAATAGGAACTTAGCCACTTTCATATTGATCACTTACAAAAGATCGTTAGCAAATTTCTTTGACAATTTTCTTTATTTTTTTATTGTTCAATTTGTTGGTGGACCTCTTCTATTGGAATGAAAGTTTGAAAAGAAAAAAACTTATGAAAGAAACCCATCATGGAGTTTCTTCAAGACTCGAATCATGGAATTAACAAAAGCCCCCTCCTCCCCCCCAACACACACACACACACACACACACACACACACCTAATCCCCCCCAAAAAAAAAAGAAAAAAAAAAAAAGACCACCCTACCCAATCCAATGATCCAAATCAAGCCCCATTTAACGAAACATCTCGAACCACATTCAAAATACTGTAATGCTCAATTTTCAGAGTTTCCAAATTCCAAAAATCTCAAATCCTACCCAATTCAATGGTATATCCAATGCGCTAAATCAACTCAAAATCCTGCCACAAAATCGTACTCAACCCACTGGTCTAATTCTTCTCAAAATCCAGCTAAAACTAATCTTCTACTTTAATTCAAATTCCTATCTTATTTGATGGTGTAATTTAATTCAAACTCGTATCGAATCCAATGAGCTAATTCATTATGGTTGCTAACGGACTAATCCCTCTAGGCCTAGAGAGAAGTCGGGTAAAATCTTTATGGCTCCCAGGTGGTAGTACAAGTGAACTCAACCTTTGGTTCCTAAAGAGAGGGGAACCGGAGGTCGAGACCAAGACCTCTAGCTCTGGAAGAGGGAAGAACCGTGATCTTAACCACTCGGCCAACCTCTTCTTTTGAAACACGGAACTAAATATGCTCATCAACATATAGCTATGAGTGGGATCTATATTTAAAATGTGAACAGTTCAAAGGCATGGTCTCACTTAGTATTTATCACCTTTAAAATCTTTACTCCAATTGGATTTATTTTGGCACATATAATTATAATAAAAACACAAAAAACATCTATTTGTTTATCCATGGTGGATAAAAGTCCAATTGAATTAAAATTTGTGTAACAATAGAACATAAAGAGCAAATAATTATGATCAGTTTAGATTTTCAAATACAAGCCTTAATGATGTAAAAGATCACGATGTATGGTGTTTTAGTATATCTATCTATTGTAAATGCTAAATTTTAAAAATAAATCTTCAAGTGGGTTCTCGTCTTCTTCTACATACCTGCAACTTCTTTGAAACATGAGTATTTCTTTTCAAATCATAAAATAATCATTGCTCTTTGCCCCTTGGATCAAAACCTCAAATCTGGACATTGAGGTTGGCAAGTCAAAGGCATTGATTTGATTTAAATCAAATCATCAAAGCATGCTCTCTTCCGTCTTCCTTCCCTTTATTTCTTTTGTTTCCTTTCCATTCCTTTCCTTTCTTCTTTCATTCTAATTTTGTTTAAATCATCTGTGATTTGGTTGTCTTTTTTGAAATCAAAATCTCCTATGATCATGTTAATAATAGATGATGGATGGCCACAGATTGGAGGGGCCAGAGGAACCTTTAAATAGGGATTTTCAAAATGATGACCCTCTCCCTGCCCCCTTAGTTCCGCCCCTGCTTATCAAGCTAAAAAATGGGGTGAGAAGTGGGTGATTGAGAATATTTTATATTAAAGAGGTTGGATAAGCTATGATAATAATAATTCGGTATTATTTTATATTGGACTAAATTAAGTTTGATTTCTTATTGAATTTGAATTGTTGTTTTTCTGGGGAACTTGCTAGTATTCTAAATCAATTAAATAAGTAAATCTCAAATTAAATTAGAGAATAAAAGTTTGAACCCCATTCAAGTTGGGAGCTGAAGCACATCCAAGACAGTCTTTAGGTAGATTTTTCCCTCCACTCTAGTGCAATGGTCTTTCAGACATTTGCCCCCAAGATAAAAAAGGGCCTCTCGGACGTGGGCCCCGCCGATTGTGCACTCAATCAAACTAGCATAGCTAACTAGAACCCTAAGGCCCCTTTTTTAGACAACCTGGTAGCTTGCGCATAGAGAATAAGAATTTAAATGTAGGAAAGAGAATATGTTTATTGTATTGGGAAAGTCCCACATCCCACATCGCACAAGTAACGGTTTGATAGGGCTTCATATACCTGTTTGGGCCTTCCACCTATGAGCTTAAACTTTTATCTTGATACATGGTATCTTACATAGTGTCAGAGTGAGTTCCGATTTCGTCGTTTTTGTGTAGTCCACATGGCAGGCCCGTCATGAAATCTGTTGGGCCTCCACATGACATGAGAGGGAGTGTTGGGAAAGTCCTACATCGCCCATTGGTCACTCAATAGTGGATGAGATCTCCTCATCACTTGATAGAGAGAGATGTGAGGCTCTGGATGTGTTTCCAAAGGCTTTCCGCACCTTGTTTAAATAGGGTTCAAAAGAGACTCGTGGGCAACCTTCTTTGCTTTGAGAGGGGAGGAGGGCCCGACTTGTCTGGGCCCAAAAGAGTGTGCATGGCCCGGCTCGCTTGCTTGCCCAAAAGCAAGTGCATGTCCCGGCTCGCTTGCTTGCACACACATTCGCACGTGCGTGTGGTTACCTCCACCTTAGCCACTTGCTAGCTAAACATGATAGACAAAAGAAGAACACCGTATATATGCTTTAAGAGATTACTACTCCACCACCAATGTGGAATTGAAGGAAAACACGAGGGAGGGGGAGAGGAATGCATAAAACAATTTGCCTATAGTTTAAAGCTCACTAAACCAACAATCCGCATAATTTGAAGCATTGGGAAATAAAAAGGAGGAAAGGATTGTGGTTGTCTGTTAAGACTGCTTGTAAATGCAGGTGAACTAGGTTTTGAACCTTAGTGTGATAAATTTGAAAATAGCGAAGTCCTACAGTGAACATCTTGAACCAAGTGTTGTATCAAGAGGTTTATATGGGTTCCTAAATAATTATACATTTTAACATCCTCATGCTATCACATTATTTATGAGTGCTCTAAAGAGTAGCCTAGCCCCATTGGAAGCGGTTTGACTTTCATACTCGTATAGGCAAACTCTATCAAGGGTGTTTCTGTACACTGCTCACCTCACCTATATAGGATATAGAAATACACCACCTAATTATAGGAAATTAACACTTCACATCTCACAAATGAGTTTAACTAACAAGAAATAGTGTTGAAGCGTTTTGACACTGTCAACAGTCATAATTCCGTTTTGCCATTGGCATGTGATTACCAATTAAATAGGTTGGGTATCCATTATTGGTGACGTCATTTTTAAGCTTAAGTCTTTGGTTAGTGGATTGGTTGAATTCTCCATCAATCTCATAAAATCTATTGCGCCTCAACAGATTATGCCTCAGACAAATGTGGCTGGATTTACCGTTGTATATTTTGTCATGTACTTTAACTATTGCTGATTTTCTACCACTGTGCATAGGGTTGGCTGAAACTGGTTTGTTCCACATGGGAATATAAGTCAATGGATTCTTCAGCCATTCTATTTCCTCACTGAGGCCATAACAATTATGTCCAAATCCATTGCGGATTGAGATACATGAATCTTTCTTCGATTTCCAAGAGATTGCGGTGTCACCTCAATTGAACACATTACTGCTGGTGAACTTGGGTTTTTCGAAGTCTGATCCATATAGCAACGTCGTATCCTTCTAGCTCAATGAGTTATCTCTCATAATGCAAAACTTAATATATGGTTTCCTGTAGATATCTAAATATATGGATAATAGCTATCCGGTGTTCATAACTAGGATTATTCATGGGTATATCTACTTTACTTCCTTAGTGCATAAGCTATTTCAATTTATAGTATGCATAAGGGACCCGATAGCTCTAGAGTAATCTATTTAGACACACTGGCTTCTTTGTTAGATAATTTGACGTTTGGATCAAAAGGGATGAACACACTATGACCTTCGGCTATGACCTTCGGCTATGTCAAACCTCCAAAGCACTTTCTCAATGTAATGAAATTGTGATTAAATGATACCTTTGGAGTGTCTATGGATTTCAATTTCCAGAATCACATCAGCCTCACCCATATCCTTAATGTCAAAATTTGAAGAAAAGAACCTTTTTTCAATACTTTTCATAAATTTCAAATCATTACCAAATATTAATACGTCATCTACATATAGGATATAACAATACAAGAGTTATTAACATATTTGGTATACACATATAGTGCTTATTTTAGCTCATAGAGTGATTTTACTAAACAATACTTTATGTTCTTGACCCTGAGCCACATTGCCTTCGGGCTGTTCCTTGTATATTTCTTCTTCTTCTAAATCTTCATTTAGAAATGTAATTATTTACATGCATCTAATGTAGAATTGTAATCTTGGTTAAAGGGAAATAAGTATCAAAGAAGATAACTCTTTCCTTTTATTTTTTATTTTTTAAACCCCTCAGTGACCAAAATAGCTTTGAGTATATCTGTTGAGCCATCGGTCCTTAGTTTTTTCAAATATCCATTTACAGCCTAATTGTTCGGTTTCTAAGGGAAGATCTACCGATGCCTAAGTATGATTTGAGTGTATGTATTCTATTTCATTATTTAAAGCACTACACCAAAAACGAAAATTTGGAACGGTTTGGGAACGGTTTAACGGATTAGGAACGGACGGATTAGGAACGGTAATGCGTTCCAATTTCCTGTTTTCCATTCCCAATCCATTAATCCGTTCCAAAAATAGGAAATTGGAACAGTTTGGGAACAGTTTAACAGATTAGGAACGGGCGAATCAGGAACGGAAATCCGTTCCAATTTCCCGTTTTTGGTGTAGTGAAGTCTCTCTGCTGGAATGTAGCGTCCAGAAATTGCATGGCTTCTCTGAATATGGAGGGATCATTATCTAGAATATCAGTGTAAAAGTCAGGGCCTAAGTTGGTTTTCTTTCGAGCTCTTTTACTTTTGGGTGGTTTAATACTTTCAGGATCAACTTCCTGAGTTTGTGCAGGTTCTAACTCATTAGAAGTTATTTTTGATCCACTTCACCTAGCCTTATAGGGATATTCCATTTCAAAGAATATGGCATCTCGAGGCTCAATAATAGTATTTATCTAATCTGAAAATGTAACACCCTGTTCCGAGTTAATCAAGATTAACTCTAATTAATCGGGATTAATGCTAATTCAACATGTTTTATTGAATTAATGTGGATTAATGACCAAATTGATTTGAAATTGTCTCAAATGATCAATTTGAGCTTCATAAAAAGGTAATGAATGTTATTAAGTGAATTGAAGTGATTTTAGGCTTAGATTGAGGAATACAAGGACTTTTTCGTAAATACGAATTTTCACGTATTTCATCGAATATGGAAACTCTTGATACCCGCACGTGTATCTCGAGGAGTACGTTGGTTTCCATAATAGGCGCGACTTCATTCGACGTGAATTGGTTCAAATGACCCTTCATTTGACTCAATATGTAAATAGTGGAAATAAGAGGGGCTTAAATGCAAAAATGTGGTTTATAAGATGAGGATGAACTCTTTGAGTTCATTCTCTCATCTCCCAGCACAGCTCACTCTTTCTCTTCTTCTTCTTTCTTCCAAATCTCCTCCATCAGGTGTGGTTTGGAGGCTTGACAAGTTAATTGAAGCGGGACTTCACCTTCATCATCTTCTCCATCTTCTTCCTTGGTTTCGTGGAGTTTGAAGCTTGGGAAGATCTCAAGAAATTCTCCAAAGAGGCTACAGCCTACAAGTAAGTGTGTTGAGTTGAATTCAGAACTTCCAAGTTTATTCAGTGGTTTTGGAATGGTTTCTAGCACAAAGAGCTCATTGGAGTTCCATTTGTGGTTGATTGTGATTTTAGGTTCAAAAGAGGGTTTCAATTGGAGTTTTTATCTTGGATTCAAGTTAGCAAAGGAGATTTTTGCTAATTAGTTTCCAAATAAGGCAAGTGTACTCAATTCTACTGATTTCATATGCTAATGGACTTGTTTGAACTACAAGAATTCAATTCCAGAAACTTTCAGTTCAGAATTTCTCTGAACTTCTAGAGCAGTGTCAGCTGACCGACACCTGACCGACCCTTTTCTGGGTTGAGTTCGCAGGAGATTGCAGCTTCTAGAAAGCTGACCGAACTCGAAGTTGTGAGCTCGGTCGACCGACAGTCAACCGAACCACCTGACCGAGTGATCTAAGACCTCATTTGAGCTTTCTGGATTGTGAACCGAAGGGTAACCGAATTATGTTCGGTTAACCGACACTGTAGGTTCGGTCAACCGACAAGGTGACCAAATTCCCTTGGAAAAATGTCAGAATTTGTATAAGGAAACTGAGCTTCTGGAAAGCTGACCGACAGAGTTCGGTTAGCCGAAATCCAGAGTTTGATCAGCCGACAGGTGACCGACGAGGTGACCGAACTTGATGGAATTGCATATTGATTTCTACTTTCTCAGAATAGAAGCCTATTGGCTAAGGCTAGGGTTAATGGTATTTTCCTAAACCTTCATGGGTGTTAGCTAAGGTTATGTGAATGTAAATTTCACTAAAGGTGATGTCATCTAGCATAACACATATAACACATACATTACATAACGAACGTTTCACCCGAATATTGTTTTAGGAAAAAATTAATTGTTTTATTGTTTGAATTGACTTATTCTCTCACGTCTAATACTGTATCGATAATGCATCGAATTAATGAAACGAAAGGAATTAATGAAATGAAATGAACGAATAATGAAGAATTCTACTGCAGTAGATGAAATGGAGTGTTCCGGAGCTCCCTGGTGATACCGGTGATCTCTGATCAAGACACTGGTAAATCCCACACATTTGAAAAGCCACTTAATAAAGTGAATAATATGGAAATAGAATGAGTCCTTTCTTAAGGCTGGGTCATGGATGGTGTGCCTTCCGTCCTATGCCATAGAGGACAATGAAAAGTCACTTAATAAAGTGTACGCAATGATATTGAATGCTTCCTTCAGGGAAGAACTAAATGAATGGGTAAAAGTAATGTAATTGTTTATTGATTTGATTTGAATTGTTTAGAATTGCTAAATAAGTTACTAGCATAGAATTGTGTATACATTGTTGAACCGTCGTGTTCACAATGTTATTGATGACATTACAGGCCAAGTTGCTCGTCTCGATATTGTAGAGGCCGCGCCGCCAACGGAGGAGGCCAATCAGGTTCCTTCAGGAGGACTAAATGAGTGGACGTAGAGCGGAGGGCAATGATTTTAGAATGTTTGGAAATATTTTGAGAAATACTTGATATTCATTTTAAATGTAAATAGTAGTCACCTGCATTGTATTTTGAATATGCAATGTTGGACTTAATTAGGAAATGAAATGTGTAAGTAAACTTTACTCTTATGTAAAGAACTTGTAAGGTTTAAATTGATTGTTAATGTATATATATATTTTCTGCAAAAATGTACATTTGACAGATATGTATGTATGATATCCCTTGTAAATTTCGTATTGACTTTGGTTAATGCGAGGTTTACGGGAGTAAGTATGGAGCTCACGACTCGGGGTTTAGCCGTAGTAATCTTAGTCTTGGGCCCGGGTCGTGATAGAAAATGATAAGGAGCCTATATACTTCACTATGTTTTGTGTCTTAGCTTAGTTATTGTAAGACATGGGATTGCTACTTGTGCCAATCATCTCTACAGTCTACACTTTAAGATATTGCAAGTTGGGGGCTATATCTTTCCATAACTCAAATGGAGTTTATTGGTTTTCTTGAGGCACATCTTATTAAGAATGTGATATCTTATTTGACAGGGAATGAGCGAGAGAGTTTGAGTGAAATTTTTAATGACCCTCTCTTTGAGGGTCTCCTTCCTTTATATAGAATTTATAATGCCCAATTGTGGCTACAATCTACTTAATCTACATCAATCACAATCCTAATAGGATCTCCTAATATGGTATTACACACTTAACACCTCCCCTCAAACTAATGCTGTGGAGCCAACTAGCAGTAATTTGAACCAAGAACTGAAGCGGTGGTCATGGTAGCACTTTCGTAAATATATCGGCAACCTAAAGTCCTATAGTAGAAATATGAGGGAGACTAATGGTGTTATGCATGTACTCGCCTAGCTGTTGGAAGTGGGTGGGCCTTGTAGATAGGTTTTCAAAACTTTTGACCCACTTGACTCAGGGATTAAGTATCCATAAGGCCATGAAACCAAATCTAGGATCCAAAACTCAATCTCATCAACCATGATCAGCAATAACCTCTATCTAGAAGACAGAAACAGCACCTAACGAGCAGCCACGAAATTCTACAACATGCAAGGAGTAGATTATACCTATGGAGCTCGGTTGTGCTCTAATGGACGAGTTGATTTCTTTCTTTGAGAAACTCTTTCGCAAACCAAATCAGAACCTCCAAAACCTGTTAGCCTTCCAAGCTATGACCCATCTCAGATCTCTTTTCCCAAAGAAGATGGTGGGAACTCCAAGAGAAAAACCAACTAGAATCTCAATGGAAACCGGAAGAGAAACTAGAAGAGAGAAGGAGAAGAAGAGATGTGCAACTCTTGCACTTCAATGGGGCTGGGCGTGAATCCCTAGGAGATTATTAAGCATTGGACGTCCAGCCCTATTACTCCTCTATTTATAGCTTGAAGCATCTCTTCTTACTAATTAATATAGAAGTCCTACTTCCATAAACAATTAGTAACTTATTCTTCCTACTATTACCACTATTAGAAGTCTCACTTCAAATAGAAATAGTAAGTTTCTAATTCATTTCCTTTTGAGTTCAAATAGAATTAGTAATGATCCAATCTTGGGCTAGCGTGGGGACTACTAGGGATTCCGTAGAAAGCTGGCTCCAACTGGGACACCGCGACCCCACATCTCATGTGCAATCCGGGCCCGCATTTAATTGCAAATAACTCCACTAAATAAATGCAATTGAACTCTTGTCTTAGGAATAAATTACATAGAAGACCCTAAACTTTCCTATCACTACAAGTAGGCCCCTCCATCAATATCCATGGATCAATTGGATAAACTGTCCCACCAATTCAGATCCATATCTTATTATCCTTGAGCCCCAATTAATTATAATGATCATAGGTACCTTTCCAATTAACTCTTAATCAGAATGGGTGCGCACTTACCAATGATAAATCCATTAATTGGCACAAGGGGATATTAAAGATGGATTCCATCTTGATTATTGAATGTTCCCACAGCTCTATTATCACGTACCCAAATCACCAAGGTGTTTACCTGCAAGCCTCACTCATTGGTGACTCAAAGCAAATGAATAGATAGAAACTTGAGTTCATTAATGTCTCAGGATTGAGAGCCTATTGCTAGGAAATTATGAGAGCATACCTTAAAGTAAAGACAGTGTTCATAAGGTGCTTCTCATGGTCCTTCAATACATCCAATGTACCAGCACTATGATCCAGAATCTTACATTCTGATGATCGAGACAATCACACTATCTCATAGTAATCAAAGTACTGCAACCTTGTCAGATGAGATGTCCAGTCTCGTCACTGGTTGTGAAGATATTTAAGTATAAGATTTGCTATACATGTCTCCCGTATGGGGATCTCATCCATACACATGTATTGCATCTAGTATACTTATGGACTCCGGTTCATCTCATGAACCATCATGTCATTCATATTGGTTATGTGCAAGTATATAATTAAAACACCATTCATCTCATGAAAGGAAAGCAAGAATACATTGATAAATAAAGAAATTAATCAATTTATTTCATCAATCTAGTGGATTGAGACCATAAAACTAACAATCTCCTAGTTGGTCTCAATGCCAGTCAGGGTTGCATCTCATGCACATCCCATCTACTTATTGCTCAAAAACTTTGGTAGTCAAAGGCTTAGTAAAGGGCTCTCGCAGATTGTCTGCGGAATCTATCTAGGTGATAGCAATATCACCTCTCTGCACAATCTCTCTGACCATGTGTTACTACCTCTGTACATGCTTTTGGCTCCTGGGTTCGTTGGACTTATTGATTGCCTTGCTGTTATCACAGTAAACTGTGAGCGGCTGTCCTGACAAAAGTACCACTCCAAGTTTCATAAGAAATCTTTTGAGCCAATCTGCTTCTTTAACTGCTTCTCAAGCGGTTACAGCATAAACACATACCTAGTAGCTGATTTATTAGAATCATTGTTTGACATGAAGTCAGTATCTGCGTTACCAACTGTAATCAACTCATCACTGCTGCAAATCAACATGTGATCTCTAGTCCTTCTCAAGTATTAGAGAACACATCTTATAGCAGTCCAATGGTTAGGACCTGGGTTAGATTGATATTTGCTGACTAGGCCCACTGCGTGACAGATATCCGGTCTAGTACAAAGCATAGCATAAATGAGGCTGCCAACAGCCGAGGCGTATGGCACTTCTCTCATTTGCTCCTTTTCCTGAGGTGTCTTAGGACACTGATCCTTGGAAAGGTGCACTCCATGCCTGAAAGGTGTGATGTCCTTATTAGAGTATTGCATTGCAAACCATATCAGCACCTTATCTATATACGCAGCTTGAGATAAGCTAATCATCCTATTTTTCTGGTCTCTATGGAGTTTGATCCCTAGGATGTAGCTAGCTTCTCCCAAGTCCTTCATATCAAAAGTCTTAGCCAACCAAACTTTTACCATTGACAGCATTCCTATGTCTCTCCCGAGGAGAAGGATGTCATCGACATACAATACCAGAGAAACAACCCTGTCTCCTTCACTTTTCATGTACACATGTGACTCATCCAGATTTTGACAAAAACCAAATGCCTTGATTGCTTGGTCAAAATGGATGTTCCAGCTAAGGGATGCTTGCTTCAATCCATAAATGGAGTTCTATAGCTTGCAAACTCTTTGCTCTTGGTTTTTAGCCACAAAACCGTCTGGCTGCATCATATAGATGTCTTCCTCAAGATGGCCGTTGAGAAACGTCGTCTTGACATCCATTTGCCAAATCTCGTAATCGAGATGAGCCGCAATGGATAAGAGTATCCGGATAGACTTGAGCATGGCTACCGGTGAGAAGGTTTTCTCATAATCGATACCTTCTTTCTGAGTATATCCTTTTGCAACAAGCCTGGCCTTAAAGGTCTTAACTCTTCTGTTTGGTCCTCTCTTTCTCTTGTAGAGCCACTGGCACCCAATAGGTTTAATATTGGCTGGCAAGTCCATAAGTGTCTAGACCTGATTAGAGTACATGGACTCCATCTCAGCTTTCATAGCTTCTTGCCAACATCCTTAATCTATGTCATTTATTGCTTCATCATAGTTACAGGGATCTTGTTCCAGTTCTTCTGAGATTGCCTCGTAAGACTCCCAAAAATGAGAACCTGTCAGGGGGCCTGACAATCCTCCCACTATGATGAGGCACCGGTGTAACTACTGGGTCAGGTATGGGTGGATTCTCGTGAAGTTCGGTCATTTTTGGATTTGGAATTGATTGCTCTCGAATTTCTTCCAAGATAACCTTTTTTTAAAGATTTCCGGTCAATCATATAATCTTCCTCCAAAAAAACCGCATTGGTGCTGATAAGCACTTTCTACTCTCTCTGGGATTATAGAATAACCAACCTTTAATTCCTTTGGGATATTCTAGAAAAGTGTATACTTCCGACTTCGATTCCAATTTATCCATCTTAACCTTTAGTACGAGTGCCGGATAACCCTTATGTTGTAGACTAGGCTTTCGCCCGGACCACAACTCTCGGGGAGTCTTAGGTACATACTTAAATGGAATGAGGTTTAATATATACTTTGCAATTTCCAAAGCATATCCCTATAGGTAACTCTAAGAAACTCAACATAGACCTAATCATATCTAAAAAAGTCCAGTTCCTTCTTTCTGCTACTCTGTTCTATTGAGGCATGCCAGGAGCAGACAACTGGGATAGAATCCCATTCTTTGATAAGTATCCCATAAAATCAGTGGAGAGATATTCTCCTCCTCGATCTGATTGAAGAGTCTTGATACTTTTACCTAATGCTTTTCCGCTTCCACTCGAACACTTTGAACTTTTCAAAAGCCTCTGACTTGCGGTGCATAAGGTATATGTATCCATGTCTTGAGTCATCATCAGTGAAAGTGATGAAGTACTCATATCAATCTCTCGCTCTAATATTTATGGGTCCATACACACCAGTATATACTAATTTCAATAAATCTTTGGCCTTTCTGCCGTTAGATGAAAATGGTCTTTTGGTCATTATGCCTTCCAGACAGGATTCGCAGACAGGCATTAGTTCTACCACCAATGAAGGCAAGATACCATCTTTCACTAGTTTGTCAATCCCGTTTTAGGTTTATATGAGCTAGCCTCAGGTGCCAAAGTTTCGTTGGATTGGATGAAGGTGACTTCCTCTTTAATGATAGTCTATTATTAATTTTAGTGTCATGTATCCCATACATTGTGGGAGTCAAATAAAAGCCATTGATTACCTTGTCAGAATATATAAATGTATCGTATCTCTTTAAGACAATTTCAGTACCAAAAGTAATAGAATAACTCTTATTCACCATACTAGAAACTGAAAAATCAAATTCCGTCTAAAAGACGGTACATATAATGTATATGACAAAATCAACTTAATATCTGAAAATAATAAAGTTACTACTCCCACTGACACTGCTTCTGTATTGGCTTCCGATCCCAGGTTAACAATGATTTCTCCGCCGCTAAGCCTCTTGTAACTCTTGTAACGTATTACATATATGATTAGTTGCATCGAAGTTAACATACCGGGATTCTGAAGTACCAGTTGCAAAACTAACTTCAGAAAAACAAGTGACTGAATCATACCTGGGGTCCTTTCCTTAGATAGAAGATCTGGACAATTCCTTTTCCAATATCCTGTCATACCACAGTAGAAACACTTTCCCTTTACTCCTATACCCTTAGCCTTGGCCATACCACAAGTAGAGTCATTCTCCACCTTAAGACCCTTGGGAACTGATTTCTTTTTACCTTTCCGGTCTGTGCCTTTCGGCTTGGACCTGGCAAATGACTTTTCTGTCATCAAGTCAATTATCTTCTTCATTGCTTCCTCAGTCGCTACCAGCTGGCTAGACAGCTCAACTAGGGTCAGATTCATATTATTCATATTATAATTAATCTTGAAATGGCTGAATGAATCTGGCAGTGACTGAAAGATCATGTCGACCTTCGATTCTGCATCAATCGTAGCACCTAGTACATCTAACTCATTCAATGAGTCTATCATAATCAGCATATGTTTTTGTACTGGTGTTCCCTCAGCTATCTTGGTGTTTATAAGCACCTTCATAGCAGCCTGCCTAGCAAGCTTGACCTGGTCCACAAACATCCTCTTTAAGTTTGATATAATATCGTATGCAGACTTATAGGACCGATGTTGGTGTTGCAAAACACTAGACATGATGCCTGTATATAACATCTGGCCATCTCATTGTCTTTGGTCCACTTGGTGCAAAGGTCTTTCTCGTACTGTGGTGCATCAGGCTCAGGCTCAGGAAGGGAGGGTATGGTAAGGACATATTTGTATCCTGAAGCTTTCAGAACATTATCCAGTTTCCTTTTCCAGTCAACATATAGTTTGATCCCACCAACTTATTTTGGTTGAGCACGGTCGCAAGTGGATTGAAAGTATTTGAATTCATTCTGAATAAACTGTAGCACATAACCATACATTCAATTAAAAAATATTAATGACATTAGGGTTTAGTATTCTACCAAATTTATGTGAGAATCTTCATAACCACTAAATTCATAATATATCAGAATTTCAATCCCTTGGGATATGCCTCCTTGTGGAGTGCGAATACCACCTAGATTGGTGTGGATCAAAGTGAGTCAAAATTAGGATTAAGACCAACTATCCATGATCACCATCATTCATTATTATCTAGGTATCTCATACCAAATAATGTATGACTCCCGATTAACTTTGGTGTCTAAAATACATGAGGCAAATCATTGGGGATACTACATCACTATTTTAGTTAAGTGTGACCCACCAACTAGCATTGCATGACAACCGTTGTGAGCAGCTCCTCCTTGGGAAGTGAACCCCCACCCCGTCTCACCAACACTATCCTTTTGGGAGATCCATATCTAGTAACCAGACAAATAAAAGCCCTTCGTGGGGAACGATTATTCTCAAGATGGTGCGAGGCAAATACTTTCCTTACAATGGACCTATGGTGGAAAACCATGGGGATTTCTCAATTTAAATGCCCTGCTCCCACTTAATATTTTAGAATTGAGGATTTTCTTTTAAGGTCTATGGGCCCACCATATTTACATCAAATCATCTCATGATATGACAAAAGATTGGTTCCAAGTCAAGTTATATTTAAGGAAAGTCCAATTTCTAAAATTAGTATTACCAATGGGTCTATCTCATGGGTCCATCATGACTAATTAGAACTCTTTCCAAATTTAATTTGATTTGACCAATTTTTAGTAACTGCTATGTTTGGATTAGATTTGGAAACATTCTATAAAAGCAACCATCCATAAAAAGGAAGTACAAAAATAGAAACTAGTCCTCTCCTCCACATGGCCCAAGCGGAATAGACTTCTTGGACTTCTTAGACTTTCCAAAACTTTGGAATTCTTCAAACTCTTTGGGCATGTCCAAAACACTTTTGGTAATCTTCAAACTCTTTGATTAGGAGTCCCAACTTCTTTTTCCTTATTCGTCTCGAACATCACCGTAATTTATAAGCCAGAATTTACAAAATTCAGAAAATTACATAAATTCCTATGCCTTGACGATGAGACTTACATGGTAATCTAATAATGAAAATAAAAGGTCTATAGGGAAATTCACCATGCCTTGCCCTTTCACGGGAAACCATGACGCCCTTTACACTTAGCCTCAAATAAACCAACAACCATATAAAGAAAGTAAAAGACTTGTGGGCCATATGTAGAGGAAAAGATAACCTGCAAGTTAGTATCTCATACAACCAAGCAACTCACAAAACCGGGTTGCCAAACAATGGTGAAAAAACAGGATGCCGAAGAAGACCCGAAATTGAAAAACACAAAAAATGCACCTGCGGTTACAGTGGCCCTGGTCGACCAGCCTGCAAGTACCCAGTCGACCGGGCACGGGTTCCGGTTGACCGGACAAACGAACATTAGATTTTTGGGTTCTTTTGTTTCGTGTCCATTCAACTCCAAAACTCTTCTGAAGTGTTCCAATGGCTTCCTATCATCCTTCCATCATTATTAAACTCTTTTGTAACTATCCAATCATGGATTTACTATTAATCAAAGCAAATCCATAAAAAATGATCCGTACATAGCCCTTCCTCTATCTTCTTCGCATCTCATGCTAAGAATAGAGCAAGCTTACTACTCTGACATGATTAGAGATGAGGTATGGCTCTGATACCAATTTTTGGAAGTGGGTGGGCTTCGTGGATAGGTTTTCAAAACTTTTGACCCACTTGACTCAGGGATTAAGTATCCATAAGGCCATGAAACCCAATCTATGATCCAAAACTCAATCTCATCAACCATGATCAGCAATAACCTCTATTTAGAAGATAGAAACAGCACCTAACGAGCAGCCACGAAATTCTACAACATGCAAGGAGTAGATTATACCTATGGAGCTCGGTTGTGCTCTAATGGAGGAGTTGATTTCTTTCTTTGAGAAACTCTTTCGCAAACCAAATCAGAACCTCCAAAACCTCTTAGCCTTCCAAGCTATGACCCATCTCAGATCTCTTTTCTCAAAGAAGATGGGATCTCCAAGAGAAAAACCAACTAGAATCTCTATGGAAACCGGAAGAGAAACTAGAAGAGAGAAGGAGAAGAAGGGATGTGTAACTCTTGCACTTCAATGGGGCTGGGCGTGAATCGCTAGGAGATTATTAAGCATTGGACGTCCAGCCCTATTACTCCTCTATTTATAGCTTGAAGCATCTCTTCTTACTAATTAATATAGAAGTCCTACTTCCATAAACAATTAGTAACTTATTCTTCCTACTATTACCACTATTAGAAGTCTCACTTCAAATAGAAATAGTAAGTTTCTAATTCATTTCCTTTTGAGTTCAAATAGAATTAGTAATGATCCAATCTTGGGCTAGCGTGGGGACTACTAGGGATTCCGTAGAAAGCTGGCTCCAACTGGGACACCGCGACCCCACATCTCATGTGCAATCCGGGCCCGCATTTAATTGCAAATAACTCCACTAAATAAATGCAATTGAACTCTTGTCTTAGGAATAAATTACATAGAAGACCCTAAACTTTCCTATCACTACAAGTAGGCCCCTCCATCAATATCCATGGATCAATTGGATAAACTGTCCCACCAATTCAGATCCATATCTTATTATCCTTGAGCCCCAATTAATTATAATGATCATAGGTACCTTTCCAATTAACTCTTAATCAGAATGGGTGCGCACTTACCAATGATAAATCCATTAATTGGCACAAGGGGATATTAAAGATGAATTCCATCTTGATTATTGAATGTTCCCACAGCTCTATTATCACGTACCCAAATCACCGAGGTGTTTACCTACAAGCCTCACTCATTGGTGACTCAAAGCAAATGAATAGATAGAAACTTGAGTTCATTAATGTCTCAGGATTGAGAGCCTATTGCTAGGAAATTATGAGAGCATACCTTAAAGTAAAGACTGTTCATAAGGTGCTTCTCATGGTCCTTCAATACATCCAATGTACCAGCACTATGATCCAGAATCTTACATTCTGATGATCGAGACAATCACACTATTTCATAGTAATCAAAGTACTGCAACCTTGTCAGATGAGATGTCCAGTCTCGTCACTGGTTGTGAATATATTTAAGTATAAGATTTACTATACATGTCTCCCGTACGGGGATCTCATCCATACACATGTATTGCATCTAGTATACTTATGGACTCCAGTTCATCTCATGAACCATCATGTCATTCATATTGGTTATGTGCAAGTATATAATTAAAACACCATTCATCTCATGAAAGGAAAGCAAGAATACATTGATAAATAAAAAAATTAAACAATTTATTTCATCAATCTAGTGGATTGAGACCATAAAACTAACAATCTCCTACTTGGTCTCAATGCCAGTCAGGTTATGAAATATTTTTTACTACCACATCTACATCTAATTTATGTATTAGTCGAAAGTTTATCATATTTTCAAAAGATGAATAACCCCTATGTCCTAATCTAGCATGTCCAACTTCACGTGAGAGAAGGATGCACACAAAAGAAGTGATTTTATTATTGATAGCATTCAATTTAAATAAATTCTTGGAAATGTGGCCCTTACCTGAAAATAACCTATTTTTCATAATTATAAATTAATTTCATTCAAAAAGTATCTTGAAACCAAATTTTCTCAGTATAGAACCCAAGGCCAAATTCTTCTAGACTTTAGGCACATGAAGTATTTCAGTCAAAGTCAGTCATTTGTTGGGTGAGAGGTGAACACTACTTTCCCCTAACCAATCACCTTGGTCGTAAAGGAGTCACCCATGTAGTGTTCTTGTCCATCTTCCACCTACTTGTTAGAGACGAATGTACCTCTATCACTACATTTGTATCTGGTCACACCTATATTGACCCATCAATATTTATTCTTGCTAATGAGGCTTACCTTTGTCACTACTGCCATGAAATTTTCTTTCTCATCGTCAGCGACATTAGATTGACCCTTGGTATTGTTGGCCTTTCTGTGACAACTCCTTTGCATAATGACCTTTCTTTCCACAAGCAAAACAATTGATTTCTTTCCTTTTCGTTAATGTCTTTGCGGGGCTTAAGGTTCTAGTTCTAACTATTATGCCTATGATTTTTCTTATTCTGAGGTACATTCCACCTTGGCTTCTTTCGATCAAATTTAGTCTCAATTGGTTAGCCTTGTCCACATTTTCAAAATCTACGCGTAGAGTAACTCTCATGATGTTGTTCTTGGATCCATAGATGGATAATGAAACCCTCCATTTTCATCTTCTTTCTTTTGTATTTCAAGGAGGTCCCCTAGTTCTTCCAATACTGTAAGAGTTTGTACTACATCATAAATTGTTCGAGTGGGTACATTCCCTCAAATTGGACTTTAGGAACTATCTTTCGGAATTCTTTAACTTGGGCTATCACGGATTTACCCTCTTCCATTTGAAATTCCTGGTTGGGTGAGTTTACCGATCGTACATTCAAACTGGTGTAGTTGACTTGAACCCAAAGAAGCCATTCAAATAACTTTGCAGCTTGCTGATAACAAATGGGAATTGAAAGGTAGGAAAGAGGAAATATGATCATTGATCCCTCAATAGAGGGCAAGATCTCTTGATCACTTGAGACAGGAAGAGATGAAAAGACTCTGGAGATCCATTTCCAAAGGTGTTCTGCATTTTTTTTAAATAGGGTGCGGCAAAGACCTGTTCACAATATTCTCTACTTCATGGCTGGCCTGGGCCCAAAAGCTCATGCACGCCACAACCTCGGCCCAGTTGGCTTGGCACTGCACACATGTTTGGTCACTTCCACCTTAGCCGCTGTTAGTATTTTTATGTTGGCTAATTCATGGGTTGGACAAAACTCTGGGTTCGTTGAGTTCTAATTTATATTTTATTTTAGAATGGACTGTGGTTGAGTCGCCGGAAGAGCAAAAGCGAAGAATAGAAGAAAAGAGAAGACCGGGCAAAATCCCCTAGGCTCAATCAATCGGTGCCTCTGTCCGATCGATCGAACAGAAGATGCGCCCCAGTTATTTGGGTTGTGCGATTGATCGGATGCACTGTCTGATTGATCGGACAGGCAGCGCGGAACTTCGGGAAAGTCTCCTATTTTGTGACGAGTTGGTTTCCTTTTGAGACTATATTTCCCAATTTAAGTCCTACTTGTGCACTAAATCTAAGGCACAAATTTGGGGCTATAAATAGGGTGTTGCTCTCAACCCTAAGACAGACCTCTCATTAATTTGAGTCAGAGATATCTAAGAGAGGGATTGTTCTCCAGAGTCATTGAGAGATCGTTCTGAATGGCTGCTCTAGAAGGTTGTTGCTGCTTTTACATTTCTTGTAGAAGATAATTCATCTTGACTGATAAGGTGCGAGGAGATCAAGTAAGGAGAACGGGGCACGGTGGATGTTGTGTCAGTGGATTCTTTGCAAGAATAACTATAGTCCTTAGGTCAATGTACAGACTGAGGGAAAGGAGCTGTGAGTATATCTTGTAACTGTTCGTGAGTTCTTGATTTCTGGTTCGTGGTTTTTCTCCCTGGATAGGGTTTCCATGCTAAATTTTGTGTGTCTTCTTGTGGTGATTGCTTGGTAGATAGCTAGTTCTATATTGTTTGATTGGTTATTTCCGCTGCATTGTTTGATTAAATTAGAACTAGTATCCATTCTGATAGCCTGCAAAAACCTCCAGCCGCTTGCTAACTAAACAATATAGGCAAAAGAAGGGTATATAAATTCCTTAATAGATACTCTACAACTGATGTTGGACTCAAGGAAAACACAAAGGGGGCAGGAGGAGCGCTGAACCTGTAATAATTAGATTATTTTTGAGTTACGATGTAATTAGGTTCTTTTACTTATCTTAAAATTTTAATAGTTTTCTAATTTAAGTTAATGATATTTAAATTACTTTATACATCGTCAAACTATTCTCATTAAAAAATTAACAACCATTCATGCAAATGTAGTTCATGAAGTTTTCTTGAGGCTGCATTTGTTTGCATAGAATTAAATTCCTAGGAATTCATGATAAAATGATTTCAAACAAAGAATTATTACTAAGCCTCACATGGACGTAAGTGGTGAGGAAGGATGAAGAATGTAAGATGGAGATAATGCTCACATTCCTATGATTTTGAATTACTAAGGTGATGGCTAAGTATTCATTATCCATCTTTCATTAACTCATTTTCTATTAAACAAGAGATTTTTTTATGGGCATTGGTAAATCTTCATCTCTTTCGTCAATTTTAGCCACTTTTAGTTTTAGAGGTTAGATTTTAGAATACCTAAAAAAATCTAATTACTGCAAACAAATGGGTCCTAAAGAGTTCAAGAGAGATTATTTGATTGTCTCTTGTGGGTCTTCAGTCTTTCTTTTTTTTAGCCCCTAGGATTTCTAAGATTTTTTTGGTGATGTCTTTCCATCAGAGGGTCTAAAAGTGAATGGTGAAAAGTGACCCTTTGGTAGGAAATGACTACCCACCTATTGTCCTACTAAATTTATTTTAAGAAAGTGATGTCGTAGCATCCAACTTCAATTATTTTTACTTATGAATCAACTTTGTGATACTGCTTTGATAGAACTCCTTTTATTATGAAATTTTAGGAAATCAATATCAAGTAGGCAAATTGGCCATCTCGAGTATTTTTCCCCTTTTTTTTCTTTTGTTGATGCAAAACTTTGGTTAATGCTGTTAAAGGCATAATTTTTGAAATTTAGAAAATATAGTTTATGAATTTATTCTTACTTGTTGGGTTCTTACAAGGCATAGGCCGTTTGCCACTTTGTCTAGGTCCCACTCTTTAGTTGGTATTGAATTTCAAGGATTTGTAAGCAATGCCTTTATGGTTTTTTTTCTTTTTAAATGGTTACTTCCATTAATAGAAGCAAGCAGTACAAGAGATGTATACTGACAAGCTAAAAGAAAACAAAAGCCCATAAAAGATACAAAATAGGGCCCCTAACATAAACCAAGGTGGCCCTGCAGAAGAAAGAGCCAACTCCTTCTAGTGCAACATAATTTGATCTATAGAGTATCTTTGAAAGGACGGACTAATGGACACCCAAAGCGCAACTAAGAGCTTTACTTTATTTGCCAAACGGCTGTCTCCAAAGGATAGTCTCCAAAGTTCCTTGCCTCTTGGGGCCCGAATGGAGGCTTCCAGGCCTGGAAGAGCTCTGGGGGGAACTTTGGGAACACCCAGCTACAATCAAACCATTTAGCCACTGAGCACCAAATATACTGAGCAAATTTACAGGTTAGCATTAGGTGGTCCACTGACTCCTCATCTCTAAGGCACATGGGACAGTTGTTAACCATTGTCCTCCCCCTCCTCCTTAGGTTGTCCAAAGTTAGGATTCTTTTTCGAATGGCCATCCATCTGAAGATAACCACCCTTGGAGGGGCCTTAATCTTCCATATGTTGCATATCGCATTCCTCTCCTCCGGCTTGTTATGAATAGCAGAGAAGAAAGAAGTGACTGAGAATAACCCATCTTTAGAGGCAGACCATACCCTATAATCCTCCCCTCCCTCAGGGATATGCACGCCATTAAGAATGTTGAGGAGAGAAATGAGTTCGGGTACCTCATGGTCCTTTAAATTTCTCCTTAGAGTGGGGCTCCAAACCATCCTATCTCCATTTCTTAACATATAAGAATTAACGTTAGCATTCTTATCCACAACGCAATTGAACAGGTCCGGAAATTGGACAGCCAGAGCCTTGTCTCCCACCCACCAGTCTTTCCAAAAGAGAATCCTCTCCCCTGACCCAATATGGTAGTTAATATTCTCCATGAAGTGCCTTTTAGCGGAGAGGATTCCTTTCCAAAGCACAGATGATTGTTTTGAAGCTTCCAGGACTTCCCACCCATTTCTAGGGAGAGTATACTTCTTTTCTAGAACCTGTCTCCATAGACCATCTGATTCGTTTCCTATTCTCTAAAGCCACTTGCCGAGGAGAGCTAGGTTCATATACTTGAGTGGTCTAATTCCCAAGCCCCCCTCTTGCTTGGGTTTACAAATGGTTTCCTAGTCCACTTAGTGGTACTTCTTCTGTGGGCAGTTACCATACCATAAGAATTCTCTTTACAGCTTTTCAATTCTTTTAATAACTGAAGCTGGGCATTTCAAGAGGGATAAGTAATAAACTGGTAGATTAGATAGGACTGACTTGATGAGGGTAACCTTTCCTCCAATGGATAGGTAGTTTGCTTTCTAGGAAGGTAGTCTTTGCTCAACCCTTTCTCCATTTTTCTCCAAACCCCATTCTTCTGAGCATATATTGAATAAACTTCCAGTCCACTCTGTCAAATGCCTTCTCCAAATCCAACTTGCAAATGATCCCCGGAAGTCTGTCCTTGTATTTTGAGTGCGTGCACTCGTTGACCACCAAAATGTCATATAAAATCTTCCTCCCTTTAATAAAGGCTCCTTGTTCTTTGGAGATATGCCCGGCAAGGCTTTTTGAAGTATCCCCGCTAGAACCTTGGTAAGGATTTTGTAGATGCTTCCGAGGAGACTTATAGGCCTATAGTCCCTGATGCCAATTTCCCATGACTTCTTCGGGATAAGCACAATGAAGGAAGCCCCTATGCCTTTAGATAGCTTTTCCCTCTGGTGGAATTCATCCATAAAGGCTTGAACATCCTTTTTCAACATTGGCCAGAATCTTTGAAAGAAGGCTAATGGGAATCCATGTTGACATGGAGCTTATCACCTGCAAGGTCGAAGATCGCCTGACAGACTCCTTCAAACTTCCTCTCCAACCATTTGGCCCCATGATCCCAATCCATCGAATGCCATGTTACCCAAGGTTGGTCTCTCCAACCCCTCGTCCACATAGAGGGAGGCAAAGTATCCCTCTATGTGATCAATGATCTCCCCTTTCTTCTCCAATCTTCCTTGCCCATCCAAGATGGATGAAATTCTATTAGCCTTTCTTCGTGAGGAAGCCATCCATGGAAGAATCTGGAGTTTTTATCTCCTTCCTTCAACCATTGACATCTAGACCTTTGTTTCCTTTTAATCTCCTCCCCCCTCAGCTAACGTTGGAGCTCTTCTTTAAGATTGACTCTTCTCTTCCCCTCTTCTATTGACAGCTGATCGCCTTCCTCCTTGTCCAACGCCTAAATTTTTGCCAAAATATTAAATTTTTGGATCTGTACGTCCCCAACACTCACCCTAACCCATTCCTCAATCTTAGTCTTCAACACTTTCAGTTTAGCGACCAGTCTGTGGCCAGCCCATCCTTCCACCTTAATCTCTTCCCACCTATTAGAATTATAGTTGGCTAATTCTCCTAGTTTGAACAAGACTCAAGTCTTAATTGAGTTGTAATTTATATTTTGTTTAGAAAAGGACTATGAAGTAACCTTATTATAGTTGAAGACAATTTCTAGACTTTTGAGAAAAGGCTTGAAGACTTCTGGATGGTTTAGGAGACTTTTTCACTACAACTTTTAGAGACTGCATCTCACCACCATCTTACACAGAATACAGTCTCGCGAGCTTTGAAGTCTGGCACACAGAACATGTGCTTGCTATAGCGAGCTGTGGTTCTGTCCGTTCCAGACTCTTTTGTTCTATTTCATTCCTACTTCTTCTAAGAGTCCTTTGCTTCGGAAAGTCTTGTGCACGAACCTTGGGCTATATAATGACCCCTTGCAACCATTAAATGACTCACTTGAGCTATCTAAATCTTTCATGCATCGAGCATTTGTCTAAGAGAGTTTTTGTGGGCTAATCTAGCAAGGGAGATCGCGCTGAAAATATTTTCTTTTCCCTTGTTCTCTCAAGCACCTTGAAGGGGCATTTAAGGTGGGTTTCAAGCGAGCACGTGGAAGGTGAATGGCGAGTCGTCGGCAAGTTCTTCACAGTCCTTTAGGTTGAGTTTCAACTGCGTTAAAGGTCTAGTGAGTTCACTTGTGATCTTCACTTAATAGTGCTTTGCTTTCGGTGGTTTCTACCACCCGTGGTTTTTTCCCGAGTAGGGTTTTCCACTAAAAAATCTTGTGTGTCTTCTCTTTTGTGGTGATTGATTCTTATTTGGACTTAGGTTAATTCAATAGATTAATTAATTGGAGTTGAAATTCATATTATAATCTGAGAAAGGACCTTAGCCTGTGTTAAGGCTTAAATAGAAGGTTGATCTTGGTCTAGTCTAACCTTCACCAGCACTCTTGCATGAGGCTTGGAAATTGCTTTTCCTTAAGCCACGTTAATTCGAAGCAGAAAGGAGAAGGTCCCCATCTTTCACATTCTGAATCAACCAAAATAGGGCAATGGTTTGAGCCAGGCTTTGGTAGGGCCAGCCGTAAGACCTCGTGATATATCTCCAACCAATCTGTAGAGACTAGAAATCTGTCCAATCTGGACATGGTTGGGTTCCTCTGGTGATTTGACCAAGTATAAGATGCTCCACTTAGCTGCAGGTCTGCCAAATAATGGGGGTTTATCCAGTCCGAGAAATGTCTCGTCTCTCGTGGTCTTACTTCCACCCAATTTCTCACTTGGATACCTTATAGCGTTCCAATCTCCTCCAATGCACCATGCACCAATCCACCTCCTCCTAACCATATCCAATTCATTCCAAAGCTCCATTCTCCTCTGACTAGAGTTTGGTCCATAAACGGTCATAAGCATCCATTTTGACTTGTTTTCCAGAACCTCTATCAAAATCTAGAGAGAGAAAGTATCCTTCTAGCTTCTTAACACTGTGACTAATCGAGTATCCCACATGAGTAAGAGACCTCCCATGCACCAACCGCGTCAACCGCCACCCATTTGACAGATCTCCTTCCCCATATCTCTCTAACTATACAGTCAGACCTTATGTTAAAGGGGCTGAAAGTCAAAAGTTAAAGTTGAGAGCTCCTTGACAGGCCATTAGATGATCTCTCCTTCAATAGGTAAAGGCTACTCAATAATTGTTGGGTTTATATCTTGTATTCTGGGTTTACCAGAGTGATCCATTAGGTTAGCCAATGACTGGGTTCAAGGTCACGGGTATTTTGGTCATTGTACCTAGGCTTTTTTAGGAGCTAAGAAAGCAGAGATTATACATACAATGTAATCTGTAACCATAGACTCTGAAAAGAGTCAAGATTTGAGTCATTGCTTTCTTGATGTGGACATAGGCGGTTTTGCCAAACCCCGTAAAATCATCTAGCCTCTCTTGTGTGGCGTGATTGTTCGATCACAGGTTTCGCTCTTCCGTAAGCACGCGCACAATAATTATTATCTGATATTTGGAAAAGTGGGTGGTATAATCTAGATCTCTACATTCTTCACTCATCTCTAACATTAGATTCTTCACTCCTCACCTCTGACACTCCTTTTGTAAAATCTCCTTTACTATGAATTCCTAGAAACTCATTAAAAAAGGCCTTCTATGAAAAGACTAAGGGCTTGTTTTTTTATTACAAAATGTGATATATAAAATGTAAGGCCCTAGACTTAATTAAGGGTTAATTCTAATTTATAGGGTTTAGATTAGCTAATGGGGTTTAATAGTTTAATGCGGTAGGTTAGTAGAGTGGTTAGTGTTGGCGAGATTGGGCTTAGTGGCTTAATTCGTTAGCATTAGTGGAGTGGGGTGCATTAGGGAGTAAGTATCATGCATAACATTAATGGCATAGGCCCATCATTGGATCCATCTTGGCCCGAAACCCACATATAAGCCCACACCCCAGAGCCAAGGACATTGTTGTAAAACCCCTAACACCCTTGCGTCTTATCTGCAATTTCCACAAAATCTCCGCAAAAGATCCTAAAAGCCCTTTTCTTTCCCTCTTTCTCTACAATGCTTCTTCCCCTCTCTACTCCCCCACTTCCTCTCTTCACCCTATTACTCAAGCTCAAGACATAAGGCTTCCAAGGTCTCCCTCAAGTTCCCAAGACTTTCCCATCATCTCCTTCTCCCTTCTTCCTAGTAAGTACCCATTTCCCATTTGGCATGTAGTTTCCTCGTTTTCTTTAATAGGATCATGTATTCATGTTTGTAGGGGTTTTTCTTCTTATTTGGCATGTAGGAGGAGGATTCCTAGATTGGCTTGGTGGGAGGTGGTGTAGATCCCAAATTTGGACAAACCCTAGGCTCCAAAGAAAGGGCTTTTTGAGCAACAAGGAAAGACAAGTGAATGAATGCTAGTGACATTATCTTTATGCTTTTATTTGTTGATTCTATGCATTGAATATGTAGCTACCCCCTATTTCAAGCTCTTAGTGTGTTAATGGTGGTAGGTTAGCTATTAATGGGTTTTAACGGAGTTGGTAATAATGGCCCTTAAGTTGGCAAATTGATAGGTGAAATAGGTAGTATGGAAAGGCCCTAATAGGTGGTAGAAACCCCCTTGGATGCAAGGGGAATCGCTTTCGATACCCACTCGAACCCCTGTTGCGGTCATTTCTGAAGCCTTGCAATCGACCGTGGATGGAGTTGTGGGCGACAGAGAAAACTACACCTGTCTCAACTTATTGTTGAAACTAAGACACTGCCTGTCAATCCCCAGTGTTTTCGGTGAGGTCACAGTCGACCGCGAAGGTCGCTGCTAGGCTCCTCGGTCGACTGAGAAGAGGTTCACGATCGACGACGAACACATTCCCAAAAACTGGAATTTCGAGAATTTGGGACCCATAACAGTAGGATTATGACCCTTAGCCTAGGTAATTAGTAGATTAGCAGGATTGGCCTTTTAGTGAGGGAATGTGGGAGCTTGACCTCTCCTCACGGGTGGTCCGGATTCGCCTATGAGACCTGTATGGCACCATGTGAGTGGTAAGCGAGATTTAGGAGTGCCAATAACTTCGGAAGCACCAAATAACTTTATAAGCATCCCGAGCCCGTGGATCCTCTGTAATGGACCATATGGAGCCTATGTGTGAGAGACAACCCTAAACCTAGGTCGGTTAGTACCGTACCCCTTGGCTCCTTAATCATGTTATCTGGTAGGTTAGTAACTTTGCACATTACATGACACGAGTAAATATCCACTCTATCCGTTATTGTTTTATATTGATTAGTGTGCATGTGGAGGACGATTGTGGGATGTTGGGTATCCGGGACTACCCGGTTGTGGCTTGGGTATGTTGTATAAATATGCGTGTGGGGTAGTCCTCATTGCTTGGCTTTGCTATGTATTTGGTGTTAATACTCAACGACGGTTTGGTTGTGACCCTGAGTATGTAGTCCTTGATTTTTCAAGTTAGGCACCCCTAGGTGGATATAGGCTCCCGCAGTTTAGGGCGCCTCCCTTGGATTAGAGCTGTAGTGTGTGTGCGCTTATTGCCTGCAGATCGGGAGGTGGTCATACGCCATCGGCCAAGCATACATTATCCGAGATAATGTGCAACTATGCCGTTTGCATACATTGGATTGCCAGGCTTGCCTGGGTTTGCTCTAATTAAGCCTATACAGGATGCCATATTGCTACAGTGTGTTGCTAGGGATTTGTATCCGTATGATTCGTATGATCAATGCTTATTCATGCTTTAATACCTAGCATTCCGTATGTTGTTGCTCTAATGACCATTACTATCATTATTCTATTTGATGCATATTATATTGTTACTCACATTTATTTGCTTGCTAGATTATTGTAATCTGATGATATTACATTTGTGCTTAGGTGCCGATGCCCCGGGGTAGCTGGAAGGTGAGACGACCCTGGAGGTTCTCCAGGTTGGAGGATAGTATGAGTGGAGCACCAACAACATAGTCTGAGGACGTCGTGCGTGCGCTAGAGAGCCTTCACTACCCTTTTGTCTTATTTATTTTGGAGACTTGGATGTTTATTTTTGTCCATGGACATACCATTGGCCATAGACCTAACTTAAAGCTATTTTATAACTCTATGGATCTTAACGTACTTTTATTGTGTTTATCTCACTATTAGCGCAGATTGCTTGTAATGATGTTACTGCGATTTGATTATGGTGATTGATTACCATTCATAACCTAACCATGGACTTCGATCCACCTGAGATTGGGGCCACAAAGGTAATTGGATGGAAAACTTTTAATTGGCCTCGATTCTCACTCCCTTGGGATCGGGTTAGCTTCCAACCTAATCTCAGGGGTGTGACATAAAAGAGGCTCATGGTGCCTTGGTTGTAGCTTAGCTGGTTATAGGACATAGGTGTGTGAATAAGAGTGCATGAGTTCAGGGAAAAGAAGAAAGGTAAAAAAAGAGAGAGGCTCAGGAAGGATCAAAGGTAGATATACAAGAGACCCTCGAGTAATGCCCTTTGACTAAATGATTCCACTCGTGCCTTGATTATTTAAAACCCAGAAAATTGATACTTCCATTTAGATCTCCACCCTTGACAACTCACCTTCCACCCCTTCGAGAGACCCATCTTAAGTAAGAGTCCTTTACTACGAGTTCCTTGAAATTCAGTTGAATTAAGCAAAGGACCCCCAAGAAGAAGGATGATGGTTGGAGATCCACAAGGATGATCAAAATATCCACCATTTGGTGAGAAACGATTGATCAAGTGTCATGCCATGAAAGTAAGTCATAGAATTGACAGTCCCTTCCGCCTAGTTCCATATTATCCTCTTTCATTTCAACTTTTCGGAATTCTTTGGATTTCTAAGAAATGCCTTCCTATCAAATGAATAATAAGGACCTTTTGTTTAGTCAACATTGAATTCTTAGGATGTCTATGTAATGCCTATCCATCTAGGGGATTAAATGTCAAGATCCACAATGCGCCACCAATCTATGCTGAGTAGGAAATGGTAACCCACCCACCCAATCAACTCATCATCATCGTCATCGTCGAAGCCTTGTCCCAATTATGTTTGGGTCGACTACATGAATTTTTTTCTCCATTCTAGTTTATTGCGGGCCAAATCCTCTAGTAGGTTCCACTTCTTCAGATCTAACCTTATTACTTCCATCCATGTCCTATTTGGCCTACCCTTTTTCCTTGGTGAGCCATTAACTTGCATAGAAAGACTTTAGCTGGCCTATGTTGGACATGTTCAAACCATCTTAATTTATCACCTATTGATGCTAACCCCTAAATACTCCTTAATGCACTCATTTTTAATTCTATCTTTCCTAGTTTTACCATACATCCGTCTCAATATTCTCATCTCCACCATACTAATTTTGTGTATTTGTTGCTTCTTGACTGGTTAACATTTTGCTCCATAGGTCATAGATGGTCTAATCATCGTCTTGTAAGATTTTCCTTCAATCTTGTTGGTATATGCCAGTGAAAAAGCAATTCAGAAGCAAGTGCCCGTTTCAAATATTGTCAAGCGTCTTTATCAATCTCTCTATACTTGCTAACTATTGACCCAAAGTTTCAGAATGAATCTATTTGTGGTATCTGTAGAGCTTCGATTCTCATTGGACCTCTCTGAACATTTGTATAGAAGTTGCGAATATATTATTGAAGTTGTAATTTATATATTCTATCTTTGTACGGCTTAAGTTAAACTCCTTCGATTCCAAAGCCTCCCATCATCTCTCAAATTTAGCATTCACGCCATCTCTTAATTCATCCATCAATACTATATCATCTGTAGAGAACATTTACCAAGATATATCCTCTGGAATATGAGTAGCAAAATCATCCATAATTAGTGCAAAGAGATAAGGGCTTAAAATTGACCCTTAATGTAAACCTATGGTCACTAGAAACTCACCTATCTCTCTAAAGGTAGTTCGTACATTTGTTACTATTCCCTCATACATGTCTTTAATGATGTAAAAAATAGCCTCTTGGGGCAATCCTTTTATCTAAAACCTACCAAATCAAATCATTAGGTAAAATGTTGTAAGCTTTCTCTAAATTCATGAAGACCATACACCATCCGGAGTGTTTTCCTCTTCTCTTGGTTACCTATACATCAGCAGGGTAAATTATATCTTATGAAATAAATAATCCCTTTGGATTTGTATCTTAGACCCTCGTTGATACTATTTTGGTAAAAATGCCCCCTTTACTATGAATTCCTAAGAATTCAATAGGAAGTAGGCATATAGGCCCTTAGTCTAGATTTTATTTGTCTGTTTCACCTTCTTGAAAGTGTTACTAACTGAAGAAAAAATGTACTCCTATTGTTTTATGGTTTTCCATCTGCTTAAATGTTTGTTATTATCCCTTAGTCTAGATTTCTTTTGTTTTGTTTCCCCTTCTTGTAATGGATGCTAACTCAAGAAAATGTACTCTGATTGCCTTCAGGTTTTGCGCGCATTTGCTTAAGCATTTGTTATTATCCAAGACACCTTTAACAGATGTATTTTTGGGGGAGCTCAACACCATTGATGAGGTTGACCTTGATCTGAAAGTTACACCATATGGAGTGTTTTCCTCTTCTCTCGGTTACCCATACATCAGCAGGGTAAATTATATCTTATGAAATAAATAATCCCCTTGGATTTGTATCTTAGACCCTCTTTTATACTATTTTGGTAAAAAATGCCCCCTTTACTATGAATTCCTATGAATTCAATAGGAAGTAGGCATAGTCTAGATTTCATTTGTATGTTTCGCCTTCTTGAAAGTGATACCTAACTAAAGCAAAATTTACTCCTACTGCTTTATGGTTTTCCATCTGCTCAAGTGTTTGTTATTATCCCTTAGTCTAGATTTCTTTTGTTTTGTTTCCCCTTTGTAATGGATACTAACTCAAGAAATATGTACTCTGGTTGCCTTCAGGTTTTGAATTTGTTTAAGCATTTGTTATTATCCAAGACACCTTTAACAGATGTATTTTTGGGGGAGCTCAACACCATTGATGAGGTTGACCTTGATCCGAAAGTCATAGCTCTTGATTCTGATGAGATGGTTCAATCTCAAACAGAGAAAGATATAGGCAATGACTCAAGGAAGATGATTGTAAAGTTATTTGTAAGCAAATCAAGCAACAAGGTCTTGTATCTAGAAGGTGGGGAAGAAATCGCAGATCTACTCTTTAGCTTCCTTGCCTTTCCTCTTGGTTCCATAGTCAAATGCTTGGATGGATGTACTAGCATGGGATGTTTAGACAACTTATACAAGAGTGTTGAAGATTTAAGCTGTAAGGATTCCATGAAATCTGAGGAATTCAAATCCATGCTACTCAACCCAAGGATAGCATCCTATTTTGGGACCAAGAACCAACTGCTACAGATTGAAGAACAAGTTCCATGTAAGCCCAATATTTTTCATTGCCGCAGTTGCTATGATGACAAAGAGGCTTATATTACAGGCCCTCGGACATGCTGTCATGGTAAGAGGAGCATACAATTATCTACTGTGAACGAAAAATTTCCCGATGCAGTGACGGAGCTCGGAGGAGCATTTTTAGCTAAACCAGCAATGTTCATGGCAACCGACGAGTTGGTTGTGAAACCACTTTCACCCATCTCAAGTATTTCTCTGCTTAGCAAATTCAACATCCCCATCAGTGACATAGAGGAGCGGATTGTGTGCATGGGGGAGAAGGAGGTAAGGGGCTGCAACCCTGTACATACTGAATTAATGCTGTATCTGCATCAAAGCTAGATCAAGGCTAAACATCAGTGATTTGGGGGATTTTCATGGGTTGGGCTAGCCCAGATGATTACTTGTCCAACTGATGGTATTAAAACTTGTCCAAACTTGCCGACTCAGCTGGGTCAACTTGACTCGTTAGGTTCCAGAGTTGGACAAGGTGAATGAGAAGCTGAGTACTTTCCCAGATTCTCCTCAGTAGCTCGACTCATTGAATTAGTTAGGTTGACTTTCTGAGTTTAAAAGTGTGGTCCAACTGCTGTTTGTTTAGTCAATTGACCTATTTCAGACCCAAACCCAGACCAAAGGCTTACTAGTTTGGCGCACCTTGCCCTTCCCATTTAGAATATTTAATCCGCCTTTGTTGAATATGTTTCATTGTGTTAGTCCATTGGCAAATTTAGGCATTAAAGAAAATAGGCTTGTGCCCATGATTTAAAAATAATGGCCATTATGTATTGGGTTCACGCATTGCATACGTGAAGTCAATGTTTCCATTGATTGGTCATAACAGTTTCTAATTTCTGCTCAAGCAACTTTAAAACCCTGATTTTACCCCCATTATATTGGTTTCTCAGCATTTTTTTGTATGCTTAAAATACTCTAAAAACTTTAGCATATAAGGTTTACATCAGATGCGAGAATTTTCGTCCACTGCGATACTTCTGTAGTAAACAAAAATATTGACTGTTCAACTGTTGTAACATTAACTAATGCGTATTTCGGCCTTAATTATAGAGGCCAAAAGAGAGGTTTTTATGCCATGCTTCTCCTTACCCACTGGCTTAAAATCATTGCTTACATTATGCCCCAATGTGAGCTGGGCTCAGGGTAGTCTGGCGAATGAACAGCACTCATATTCTCAGACATCAGCTTTAATTCCATGATAACTTAAAGATCCTTTATTGTCAGAAGGATGTTGGTCTTGAACATGTCAAAACTACCTGCAGAGTAATTGGTTTTTATCATCCCAACTCTTAGCCATCATTTTTTTCGTCTCTTGATTTTCTTCTTCATGCATGGGACAATGGCTTCTTCCCTTCGCAAAAACATGAAAGATATAAGAGGGATCACTGACCTTGTGTAACTGTACTTCCAACCCATCAATGAGTAGAAGCCCTTCCTATTGTAGGAAATTTATATCATTCAATTCTTGAGTTGTATTAGCAAAGATCTTTAGCCGGGTATTGTTAGAATCCAGTTATTACTTAAAAACGAGGACCATATGTGGTCATGCAAGATTACTCATAGTAAGATAAATGCACATTACAACACATGTATTCTTATGGAACGTATGAAAACAAAATGATTGGCTCTTGCAACCTGACAATCATATAAGAAATGCAGTAGTGATCTCAGAAAAGAAAATTTGTTATCCATACTGATCAACTTTTGTTTTGAATTCAGGCCATGTCTTTGTTGAAAGCTTCTTTGATTTCCAACTCAGTTTTGAGCAATGTCTTCTACTCTAAGAAGCCAAAGCAGATGCAAACAAAACCTAAGAGGAGGATTTTTCAAGCACAGGATTTTATCTGAAGCTGAGGTCTGACCACTTGAAGGATTTTGAAACACAGTTTCCTTGCTCAACCTCCAAAGAGAAATGTACTTAAATATCTTGTATAGTCTTGTCCATATTATTATGCTTGGGAGTACTATGGTTTCTTAAAGATGGGAGTTTGATGAAGTACATTAAAAGTGTGTATATTTTTATATTGTATTTGATGCTGATGTCAACAGGGTTCCTTTAAAACCATCAACATCTTTGTAGGGCACACCTGGATGTCTGCCAGTTACAGAAGGTGCAATGGTGTAGGGTTACATGTGGGTTTGAGGTAGACCAGATGTGTTCCAAATCAAATCATCCTCACTCTTGGTTTAGGAGCCTAAACGTTTTAACCCTTGGATAAATTGGTTTTTCTTGATTTATGCATGCAAAACTGGGGTCAGAAATACATTTTTTTGGAGAGAGAGAGAGAGAGAGAACTGAGGATGTTGTTTATGAAGCCGTTACTAAATTCTTTGTTTCATGGCTACTAGAATTTATGATGGGAATTACACTTGTATAAACATCTCTTGTATACAAATTCAAATGTGCAGATACCATATGAGATGTAAAAATAAGTAGCTACTATAGTACATCAATGGATAAACACTATACTATTAGATGGGTCTCACTTTATCTGAAATTGCGACACTCAAACGTGGGTGTCACCTTTAGGAATCAAGAAAAACACTGTGGCACCTAAAATTCCTACATAAGGAATTGTCAAAAAGAATAATATGTAATTATAAATTCATAAATTCCAAGATATGAAATCTACTCTCATCCAAATGTGGAGTTGCAATAATGTGATGGTTGTCTCCTTGGCATTTCCAACTTCCGTGTTTCTTTGCTAGAACCCTTAATTCCAACTACATGAACAGTCACTTTTAATCCTTTGAAATTCCCAAATTCCAACCCCCTTAAGCATTTCTGAATGCTCCGGCCAAGAGGATGATTCAGGATTCCACAAAAGGGACAGCTTCTGGAGAATTTACGAATTCTCCAGACATGAGTCCTTTGAATTCTTTGAAAGAAACAGGGCCTTGTGGATTCTAAGCAATGACTTTCTATCAAATAAGTTAAAGGACCTTTTGTATGGGTGGCATTGAATTCTTATGATATTTAAGTAATGTCTTTCTATTAAAAGGGGGTAAAGGTGAAGTATTAAAGGTGAAAATCTACCAGGGGCACCAATCTTCCCTTTAGGAAATGGCTACCCTTACCCACCACCACCCTACTAAAGTGAAATATTAGGAAAATGATGCCCATCTAGATCTCCCCCTTGGCCTCTTCATTCCTCTCCTCGACACGTGTTTGAACAAAACTGACTTTACTATAAGTTTTGAGGAATTCAATAGGAAGTGGGTGAATAGACCCTTAGTCGAAAGTTCATTTGTTTGTTTGCCCTTCTTGCAAGGGATACTAACCCAAGAAAACTGTACTGCTCCTGTTGCATTCAGGTTTTGCATCTACTTAAGTGTTTGTTTATAGTTTGGCTCAGCTTGCCTGGCCCTTTTAGAAATATTAGGCCTGTCTTTGTTAAATAGGTTGCATTAGGTTTGCCCGGGCGGCACATTTTTCCATTAATCGAGCAAAAAGGCTTGTGCCCTTGGTTGAATGTAATTAATTTACCCGCTGCATACAGGTTTCTGTAGTCAATGTTACTATTGATTAGTCCATAACAGTCTCTAATTTCTACTAAAACACCATTAAAACCCTGTTTAATTTCCCCCTATTATATTGGTTTATAAGCACTTTTTATGCTTAAAAAAACTCCGAAAAAACTTTAGCATGGAAGAGTTACTTCAAATGTGAGGCTTTTATGCCAGTGTGATACTTCTATAGTTACAAGAATGTTGATTTTTCAACCGTTGGAGCATTATGTCACAACCCGGGCCCGAGTTGCGATGATCCAGGCCGCAACCATACTTACTCCCGTGAACTCTGAATTAACCGAAGTTAAAACAGAATTTACAAGGGATAACATTCAATCCATACATACCTGTCAATTGTACAATTTGCGGAAATACACATTGACAAAATAATTCTAAATGTACATGTATATAAAATAAAGTTCTTTATACATGTATCACTCATTTGCTTTCTTTCATCAACTCTAGCATATTTAAATACTATGCAAGTTGATGACTATTCAAGTTCTCAAAATATTACATTCCAAAATGAATTCCAACTATTTCCATTAAAAGAATTCTCAAAAGAATTTCCCAAAACATTCTTAGTCCATTTGTGCACTCGAATACCCATCTCAAACGGTATTCCAATCGTCCCATTTGATCAACCCTCCCGAAGGAGCTGCAACGGCCTCCTCCACTGCCGCCGGGGCTGCTGCCAGACCGGCATGGGCAATCAGGCCTGTAATGCCATCAATAACACTAGTGAACACGACAGTTCAACAAAGCATAAACAAGACTTGTGATAGCACATGTGAGTACATTTACTAAATTCATTCAATATATTTAGTAAATAGTTCCAATTCTAGACAGGTCTAGATAATTCCTACAATGACAATGGATGAGCATAATAAGCCAATCAATAAACTTGTACAAGATGGCAACTACCATAGCTTCATTTCAATTCATTTCATTTTATTTCTTTTCATGTCATTTCATTTCATGTCATTTACCATTTTCCCTCAAAGAAAATGATTCATCTTCCGAATGGAAGGCATCAATCAGTACTCATAGTTACGATCGGAATTTGTGGGACTTACCAGTGCCCGGGCCAGGGACACTAGCATCACCACGGAGCTCCAAAATGCCCAAAATCCATCCACTGCAGTAGGAATAGTCATTTGGCTCAGGGCAGAAGGGCGCACCATTCATGACCCCGGCCTCATGGACATAATCATTTATTAATTCATTTATAATTTCATACAATAGCTAGGTAGTGCCAAACTCAATGGTCAATACATTTCATTATCAATCCATTTATGGATTCAATTCTATTATGTGATTCCATTCTTAACAATGGAAAGGAAACAACCAATGACATCAATCTTGGGAGATTGGAATGAAGTGATACAAAATATAATGGCATGAGAGAATCACTAACTACCCGATTCTATTCATTTCTATTCCAGTTCCGACCCACCATTTAGGTGTAACCGTTGGTGATCCAATGTACGTATTATTCTCGATGGACATCACATTTGTATTTATATGTACATTGGAGTCCCCGTAATTAACACCTATAGAGGTATATCCCATAATCAATTAACACTTAACCCATTATTAATTCAAGAGTTCAATTCTTGAAGTTTCTATTTCATTATCCACAATCCCCATCAATCTCTATTTTCGCATTAATTAGCCACAAAGCTAATTTAGAGGACATATAAACGTCCAAAAAGCATCCTTGTTTCTTACGAAATCCAAAACAAATTGGACTCTAACAGATCAATGTTTCTTACGAAATTTTCAGCCTCAATAAATGCCCTGTCCAGTATCAGGTTCGCTTGAGCGAACTCAAGTTCGCTCGAGCAGACCCAGACAGAGAAGTGGTCGCTCGAGCGAACTCAAACAGAAAAGTGGTCGCTCGAGCAGACTCTTGTCCCCTCGAGCGCCTTCATCCAGAGAGTGGGTGGCTCGAGTGAACACCAAGTTTGCTCAAGCGAACGCTTCAAAAAATCAGTCCGAATTTCTGCAACTCTTTCTCTTTTTCTTTCCCATCTCCATTCATTTCCACAACCACATGCAATAAATTTGTACCTCCTGTCCACTCCTCATTCATCATTTAATACACATTAATAACACTTCTAATCATTCAATCAACCCATAACAATCCATTCTTAAGAAATCAATGGGAAATGCATACAAACCCATTTCCTATGCAATCTCCATTAAATGCTACAATAGCTAACACCCTTCACAAGTAATGCTTATACTTGCCTCTCTTTGAAGTTCTTGGACAAAAGCCCTCTTTCCTTGGCTTGGCTTGACACAAATCTTCCCCAAGAAATCCCAAGCTCTCAACAATGGAGGATGACTCAATAGAGAAAATGAAGATGACTAATCTACTCCAAAAGCCACTTGAAATCCTTCCCAATCTCCACACTTGAGGTAGAAAATGGAAGAGAAAGGAAGAAGGGTGCCTAGGGTTTGCAAAAATAGGAAATGACCCATCTCTTAGCTTATATAAGGAACTTTTTGCACTTAAGTCCTTTTCCACTCTTCTTATTCACATTTTGGGTCAAATGAAGACCCCTTTGATCAACCTTAGGTTAAATTGAACTAAGTGTATTATGAAAGTTGATGTACTTTTCGAGATACACACGTTGGTATCAAGAATTTTCGTATTTGACGAAATACGTAAAAACTTGTATATACAAAAAGGTCCTTAGTTTACCTTGGTTGAGTTTAAACTCATTTCAATCAATTCAATCCCATTCAAATTCACTTAATTAGGCTTAATTCAATCAATTGAGATTAACCCATCTCATTTTGTTCATTAACCATAATTAGCACAATTAATCATGCTTAAGTAACACTAATCTCCATTAATTAGCATTAATTGCGATTAGTCCGGGTCGGGGCCTAACACATTACCTAATGCATGTTTCGGCCTTTGTTAGAGTGGCCAAAACAGAGTTTAAGCCATGCTTCTGCCTTCCCACTGGCTTAAATTCACTTCTCACATTCTGCCCAATGTTAGCTGGGCTCAGGCTGGTATGGCCGATGAACAGCCCTCTGCTGTCAACCATCCTTTCATTTCATGAGAACTTTTAAGACCATTTGTTTTGAACATGTCAAAACCACCTGCAGTTGGAATGTTTGTTTAATCATCCCTACTCTTAGGCATCAATTTATTCTTCTCTTGGTCTTCTCTACATCATCATGCATGGGACAATGGCTTTCCCTCTTTGCAAAAACATGAGAGATAAAATGAGTAGAAGTCCTTCCTATTGTAGGAAGCTTAATGTCATTCAATTCTTGAGTTCGAATCCAGTTATTACTAAAAATGAGGGCCAGATCATGTGGAGCCCATATGGAGTCGTGTGGGACTTACCCATAGAAAGATTAATGCATATTACAATACATGTATTCTTGTGGAATGTATGAAAAAGATGATTGGTTGTTACAAACTAACTATCATATATGACTTATAGTGATATCGGGAAAGAAAATTTGCTATCCATACTGATCAACTTTTGTTTTGAATCCAGGCCATGTCTTTGTTGAAGGCCTCTTTGGTTTCCAACTCGGTTTTGAGCAATGTCTTCTACCCTAAGAAGCAAAAGCAGATGGAAAAAAAATCTAAGTGGAGGATTTTTTAAGCGCAGGTTATTATCTACAGCTGAGGTCTGATCACTTACAGTATTTTGAAATAAGTTTCCTCGCTCAATCTCCAAAGAAAATTTACTTAATTATCATTGCTTGTCTTGTTCTTATTATGCTTTGGTAAACTATAGATTTCTATAAATGGAGTTTAATGAAGTGCCTTGGAACTTAAAAGTGTGTATAATTTTTTCATGGTATTGGATGCAGATCTCATTAAGGTTCCTTACTTTAAATCCAGCAACATTTGTGTGTGTGTGTGTGTGTGTGAGAGAGAGAGAGAGAGAGAGAGAGAGAGAGAGAGAGAGAGAGAGAGAGAGAGAGATTGTTTACTATATATTGAAGCCAAATGGGGTTGGTTTATGTGGTCATTCTTTCTTCAGTGTTCGAACATTTTTTCACACTAATATCTCCAGTCTTTTTGGACATTCCCGCTGCTATCAAGACACTGACTTTTTCCATCACATGGCAAGCAAATTTATATTAGGTTGATAATGAAGAATCGAGTATCTTGTGAAATTGCCAAAAAATAAAAACAAGTACTCATTATGCCTTTTCAGATTTTGCGCTTTGTTGATCACATCTGTTAGAAACGTATTAGTAGACTTTTCAAGAGTGTTCATGGGCCGGTCGGGGACAGGGCATATCCAGGCCAAGCCCGCCTTCAGAAATGCAGGCCTACATCCAGCCGAAGCCCAAAGTGGCCTTAAGAGCTTCGCCTGAGCCCAACCCTAAATTTATAAAAAAGAAAAAAAACCTTTATATAAATGGAAACTAAAATCCATTTTTACCAATGCACTCGCTGAGCTGCTCAATCTGCTAGGCCTAAGATCTGAGCCTGGAATGCTGCTCTGTCTCGATTTGCTTGTGCTCTCTCAACGGCTTGTTCTTCCCTTTCTTGCTGTTTCTCTCCAGCTTGTTCAGTCTCAAGTGGTCTCTGCTGCTCATTTTGAGTAGTCTGGGCTTGCACAAAAGCTTGCAAGAGTTGGGTTAAACGATCGTCTGAATTATTCGATCCATTCTCAGGTTCCTTGTCCTGAGATCTGGTCGTACGCTGTGCCATGACCTAAAATAAAATAATAATGGTTTAGTTCCTATGAAACAAGCTAACAAACAATTCTATAGGCTTTACAATTAGCACGTAAAGCTTGTCTAACATAAATCACAATCCTCACTATGTCCTATTGTTTCTATCAATTTTTTAATATCCGAAAATCGTGTTGGGCTCTAATACCAACTGTCACATCCCCCGTAATAAAAATTGGGGAAAAACTTGAAAGATAAATCAAATTCAAACTTCATGTGTTTAATACAACACAAGCTTCCAAAAGTGAACCCACATAAAATTTCAACCCGTGGTGAGTCAAAATAAATTTCATTAAACGCAGTGGAAGCTTTCTTCAATTGGTATTCAATGTTCATAAATGAGACCCAACACAAATTAGATAAAACAATAATAGTTAAAGTTGCAGAATAAATTAAATAATTTCTAAAAGAAGTCTCAACACTAAAAGAAAGTTCATTTAAATAATTATAAAATGACGTTCTCTCTTGTGCTGGCTCAGACTGCTCCAAAGCCATCTTCGGCATCCCACTCGGGTTCCTCAATTGGCTCAAATGTTTGAAACGTTTGATCCTCCTCCGTTTCATCGGTTAAGTAAGGCTCAGTACCTATGCACCAAATATTACAAAGTAAATAGCAAGAATATAATCATAATTTAAAATTAAATACGATAGCGAGAATAATATAGACAAGTGAGGTCGTAATAAAACAATGACAATGATAATAATAAGTTCAAACGTATGACATAAAACCAAATGGCACAAATGAGCAATATAGATTTACTCCGTGACAAGTGTTCCCGTTGTGGGTGGTCAGCCCTAAATAAATCGAGAAAGCCCGTCCATAACATCGGTGGTCATAAACCGACCAAAATATCAAGATAACATGTCCATAGTTCAAAGCGGATTATAAGTGATCCGGTCACATTGGTGATCAACCGTCCATATATCTATTTGCAGTCGTCCATAAATGATCCACATAAACATATATTTATAATAGACCTGATTAATATTGCTCCAACATAGGAATCCTAAGTCAAAATGTATTGCTGGCCGTTCCACATTCTATATCATGTTCAAATAGTCATTCATGTACATAAACCCAAAGTTCAAAGAATAATTACAAGCCAACCCTAAGGTCAGACATAAGGTCTCGTACACAACAACTACATGAATCTCTCATAGATAAAAGATCAACGCATCCCTTCTCCATCAATGGTGCGTAGACCCAATTAAGGGTTTTCCAATAGAGATGGGTTGAGTTCGAATCCATTAGGATTTCCCCAAGGTCATACGAAGCACAAAACCCCATATTAGTAAGATACCGTGTGCCCCATACGGTATTTACTCAGGTCCAATGATCCAATTATAAAGTACAAAAATATGATTTTAACACATTAAAAATCAAAGATACCATTCTAAATTCATTCAAAAATAAAAATGATAAATAAAAATCTTAGTTTACAATTTTAGAAAACCTGACGACCCTATCAAAAAATTTTCCACATTCAAAATAAGCCAAGGGATTTAATTTGTATTTATAAAACAACCAAGGCCTTTTCTTCAAATTCTAAAAGCTAATGGGGTGCATGGGAAAGCTATGCCAAGTGATAAAGTTGTGTCATATGGGAATTCTTTTTCCAAAATAAGTCCAGGTCAACACTCATACATAGCGCTTCTTTTTCAACTCATGTGAGGTCACACTCAAATTATAATATCTTATCACCAAGTGGTCTCTCTCTCCTCATGTATATCCAGAACCAAACCGCCCCCTCTATACATGACAGAACCCAGTTCCAGTAGTTTAACTCCACGCCTGATGTAGCATGGATGCTAAGATACTGGGCCCCACTTGTCAAAAGCCCAAATTACCATTTCACAACCATTATCGCCCAGCCATGTACGGCTAGATGCATGGGTTAGATCTGTGATCAAATGATCGAGCGGGTTCCGCCATCGCCTGATGTCCAAAATAAAAGCCCCTTGCAACTGATGCCCGAACTATGTGAAACCCTTAGATGTGGGGCCAGATGGGACCCAATCCCCATGGGTCCACCACCATCAAAGTCGTCCCTGGGTCTCTTATCAGATCCACGGACCCGATCATGCATCAAGTGGCCCCACCTGGCTTCCATGGTAAAAAACACGGACACTCCCACACTGTTAGAAATAGGTGGGCCTCGTGGATAGGTTTTCAAAACTTTTGACCTACTTGACTCAGGGATCAAATACCCATAAGGCCAGAAACCATAACCAGGATCCATAACCCTCAATCTCATGATCAAGATCAGCAATAACCTCTACCTAGAAGATAGAAGACAAGCACCAAGCATCCACAACAAATCCACAACATACAAGGAGTAGATCATACCTTTGGAGCTCAGTAGTGCTCTAATGGAGGAGTAGACAATCTGCTCTATTAAGAACTCTTCTTGAAAGCAAATTAGGATCTCCAACACCTTGTTGTCTTCCACGCTATGACCCGTGTCAGATCTCTTTTCTCAAGAAGATAGGTGAAATCTCCAAGAGAAAACCAATTAGAAACTCAAAGGCAAATCGGGAGAGAAACTAGAAGAGAAAAGAGAAGGGAAGCCGTGCAACTCTTGCACTTCGGAGTCTTGGGCGTGAATTCCAAGGTGGAATCTTGCATTTTTCGTCCAATGCCCTTCTCTCCTTATTTATAGCACTAATGCATCTCCTCTTCACTTACTAATTCCTTTAGAAGTCCAACTTCCTTAAGAACTAGTAACTTACTACTTTCCAATTATTATTAGAAGTCTAACTTCCATAACAATTAGTAGCTTTCTGTTTCCTTTCCTTTTGAGTTCATCTAGAATTAGTAATGATCTAATTATTGGGCTAGTGTGGGGACCATTAGGAATTCCATAGAAAGCTGGCTCCAACTGGGACAGAGCGACCCCACATCTAATGTGCAACCTAGGCCCACAGTTAATTGCAAATAACTCCACTATATAAATGCAATTAAACTCCAGTCTCATGAATAAATTACATAGAAGACCTTAAACTTCCCTATAACCACAAGTAGGCCCCTCCATCAATATCCATGGATCAACTGGATAAAACATGTCTCGCCAACTTAGACCCATATCTTATTATCCTTGAGACCCAATTAATCACAATGATCATCAGTACCATCCAATTAACTCTTAATTGAGATGGGTGCGCACTTACTAATGATAAATCCATTAATTGGCACAAGGGGATAATAGATTCCATCTTGACCATTGAATGTTCTCACATTCCTACTACTACATACCCAAGACACCGAGGTGTTGACCTACAGTCGGCCTCAGTCATTGGTGACTCAAAGCAAATGAATAGATAGAAACTTGAGTTCATTAATGTCTTAGGATTGAGAGCCTATTGCTAGGGAATTATAAGAGCAGACCTTAAAATATAGATAGTGTTTCATAAGGTACTTCTCACGGTCCTTTAATATATCCAATGTATCAGCACAATGATCTAGAGTCTTACACTCTGATGGTTGAGACAAATCACACTATCCCATAGTGATCAAAATGCTGCAACCTTCTCAGATGAGATGCCCAATCTCATCACTGGTTGTGAAACAATTTAAGTATAAGATTTGTGACGGATGTCTCCTGCATGTAGATTTCATCCACAGACATGTGTCACATCTAATATACTCGTAGGCTCCGGTTCATCTCATGAACCTTTATGTCATTCGTATTGGTTATGTGTAAACAAATAATAAAATACCATTTGTCTAATAAATGGAAAGCAATATTATATTGAAATAAATCAATTTATTACACCATCTACAGGATTGAGACCACACAATCTAAGATAGTAGGCCCCACTTGTCAAAAGCCTAGATTACCATCACAACCATTAGTGCCCAGCCATGTACGGCTAGATGCACTAGATAGATCTGTGATCACATGATCCAGTGGGTCCCACCACCGCCTGATGTCCAAAATAAAAACCCCTTGCAATTGATGCCCAAACTATGTGAAACCCTTAGATGAGGGGCCAGATGGGACCCAATCCCCATGGGTCCACCACCATAAAAGTCGTCCCTGGGTCCCTTATCAGATCCATGGACGTGATCATGCATCAAGTGGCCCCACCTGGGTTCCATAGTAAAAAAACACGGACAGTTCCAAACTACCTGTGTTTCCTCTGTTACAAATCTGGTTCTCCCTACTCCCTGAATTCCCTAAACACAAATCTACAGAAGATGAAAAAGGGTTTTGAAATCCAAACAATAGTGTTGCGGGCAATAGCCATTTGCAACAGTTACATCAATGTGAGAAAATCGATTTGGTCATCTCCAAATCTCCGATCTCATTGCAAAACAAAATCGCATTACAGAATTATCATAAGAAAAGGCATAAAAGGGTTTCTACATGCATACACACATGAATCAATGAGAAAAACAAGTATTAAATTTACAAATTGTGATTAGGTACTTCCCTTAATTCGAAGTTAAAGAAAAGTGCAATAGGGTTCCTAACCAATACCCAAGCCAAGATTCCCACGGCGCTCGAAAATAATCCTATCACCGATCTGACAAAGAAGATGAGAAAGAAATGCTCAGATGAACAGATCTATGATACTCCTATCCAAATCTACCATTGGGAAGAAAAAAAAGGAGATATAGATCTACTCCTAATGGTTTGAGGAGACTGTTACCTGAGATAAGAAAGTTGAGCGAAAAATGATGGTATCCTCTGATCTTGATTCTGATGGCTGGATCCTAAAGCTGCAATGGCTTGGGAAGTTAAAAGATGAGGAAGAAGACGAAGAATAACCGGGAGGAGTTGTAGAGATAAGTGGGGAGGGATAAGTCGTGCGGTTATTTAAAACAAGGATTGGGTTAAAAGAGGATATTCTCTGGGCTTAAGTCATTTGGTCAAACTGCGGGTCAGGTCATCTACCCATTAAACCACCTTATCGATCCACGTATCTAATCTAACGTGTGCCCTACTTTATTCTAACCACTTAAATAACTAAAATACATTTAATTAAAATAATAATAATATTTTAATTAAAATATAATAAAATATTATAAGCGAGACCGGGATCTTACAAATCTGGCAAAGACTTTGTAGAAACCCTTCTCAGCTTCCTGACAATGCCCCTAGGAACTGCCATTAAGCTCTCCGGCAAGCAGTCCAACATGGGTTCCTTGACCATGTTATATCAGAGCTTGGAGGATCTTGATTTGGAGCTCCTAAACACCAAATCATGCAAAGAAATGTTGCTCCATCCCGAAAGCTCTGCAGAAGAACTGTGCAGGAATCTACCTCTAATTGTTAATATAGGAGCCATCAAACCTACCCAATACTACGCTTGTAAGTCTAGGAGGTTGGGTGATGAAGAGCACTACTTGGTCAGCACCGTTGAGAACGCTCGATGTCGTTGCGGGGCAACCATGGATTTCAAGTTCACTAAAAAGAAGGGGCCGGATGTTGATGCAAATGGGGAAGATGGGGTGTTTATTAAGGGGAAGATGGGGTTTATGATAAGAGATGATTTACAGGTGTCTGTTGTTTCTTCTACAGCGAGTTTCGCTCTGCTGAGGGAACTTGGCATCAGTGATGCGTCTGTGCTTCAGAAGAGAACGGTCAATGTTGGAGAAGAGGAGGTACGTGATTTTTTTTTAGTTCCAAAGAATTCATCGTAGAATTTTGGTTGGTCCTGCAGGACCTCTGGGAAAGGTTGGTCCTGGGATGCACATGAGGAGGTGGGTTTTGAGAACTCCTATTAATTCAGCAGGGATAACTATGAAACTTTTTCCTTGTACTCAGCAAACCAAACACAGTTTGTGTTTACTTGATCTGAATCTCTATATCTCCTCTCCCTCTATGCACGGATCACAGAAGCCATATCAGGGCTACTTTTCCCTACTAGCACAAGCACGAGTCCGGATCCTCTTTGCCCTTCACAGTCAATCTGAACCCTTGGAGTCGGGATGAAGGATCTCTTGGAGTTGCAGGTTTACAGAAATTGGAAATGAGTCGCAATATTGCCAAGTGGCCAGAGAAATCACCATGATGGTATTTTCATCAGAAAAAAGGTACGGCGCCTCTGCCCCTTTTTTTTATGTGTTTTCTTCTTTTTTTATTTTTTTATTTTACTTATTCTTTTAATGAGACTTTAGGCTTAATTTTTCTTTTCCATAAAAATCCTTGAGTTTTTACGGAAAAAATGGGAATTCATTTCCTGCAAACAAATGGGCCCTAAGATTTGTCGAATTCTTAGGAATTCATTATTTGATGGTCTATTGTGGGTCTTCACCTTTAGTCTTTCATTTTTTAGCCCCTAAGATTGGTAGGATTTTTTTGTGTGATGCCTTTCCACAGGAGGGCCTAAAAGTGAATGGTGAAAGATGAAGATCCACGATGGCCATCCAGGTAACCTCCCCTTTGATAGGTAGTGATTATCCACCCATCACCCTACTAAATTTAATTTTAAGAAAGCGATGTCACATCGACATGTCCACCTTTGTAATACTACTTTTATAGAACCCGTTTTACTATGAATTCTAAGGAAATCAATACCAAGTAAGCAAACATGCCTTTCATTTTTATTCATTTTCTTTTTTAAATATATTCAAAACTTTGATTAATGTTGTTAAGTGCAAAGTTTCTAAATTTTATAAAATATAGTTTATAGATTCATTTTTACTTGCTGGGTTTGGGTTTTTATAATGCTTAGGACCATTTGACACCTTGCCAAGGTCCCACTTGTTTAGTTTGTACTAAATTTCTTGGATTTGTAAGCAACCCCTTTATGTTTATGGGAATGAAAGTGAAAGACTAAAGTTGAGAGATCCCATTGAGACCATTGGATGATCCAACATGCAATAAGTAAAGATTACTGATGCGGAGCGGGGTACCAGGTGCGGTGCGAGGCGGGGCGAGGCAGGTAGAGGCTAGGAGATGAGAGATGGAGGGGGAAATATGTCAAGCTTTCACCTTAAAATTGGCCTCACACCAAACTCCTCATCGCGGAAGAGGAAGAAGAAACAACTTGGGAAGACCCAAAATCACTCGTGAGAAATTTCATTAATCAATAACTAAAGCCAAATGAGGCATTACAATGCTTAAATAGATAAAAGACAAACCCTAAAACTAATCTGGACCATTCAAATGCAATGATGGCTAGGATTAAAACCTCCACCTACATACAACTTAAGACATAAATAAATAAATAAATAAAACTCTGAGTAGGCTAAGATAGGTGGGCTACGCCCAAAGAACTAGTCGATACGGATGGGCTGGGCCCACTGGCGGGTCGACCCATGGGGACCATGGGTCGGTCCTGCATCAATTACCCAATTATCATCCTTGTAATTGAAAAGGTGATCATCCTATGTAGATCTCTACTTTGCATTCTTCATTCCTTACTGACACTCCTTTTGTAAAATATCCTTTACTAGGATTTCCTACAAATTCACAAGAAAGGGCCTTCTATTAAGGGATTCAGCTCACTAAGGGCCTGTTTAGGGTTATGGGTCTTCGAGTTCTGAGTTTGTGAGTTTGAGTCCTCAATGTATAAAAATTAAAATAAAAAATGGAAGAAGAAAAAGGCTCATGAAGGATCAAAGGTATATGTAGGGACCCTCAAGTAATAAATACCCTTTGATAAAATGATTCCATCGGTACCCTCATTATTTAATTCCTACAAAATTTATACCTTCATCTTGTTAGGAATTTTCATTGTTGGCTAGTTCATGGTTAGGACAAAACTTTGGTACATTGTGTCGTAACTTTTTATTTATTTTAGAATGGATTGTGGTTATGTCACTGGAAGAGCTAAAGCGAAGAAGAGAAGAAAAACAGAAGAAATTTAATCGCTTCCATATTGTTCTATTTCCTGTGAATTCCTAGGATTTCTAAGCAATGCCTTCCTATCAAATGGTTTATAAAGACCTTATGCTTAACTCGTCATTGAATTCTTAGGATATTTAAGCAATGCCTATCTATCAAACGGGTTGAAAGTGAAGGATTAAAGGTGAAGATCACAATGCGCCTCCAATCCGTTATTTAACAGGAATTGGTTACCCACCCATCCCTTTGGTAAATTAGCTCTTATGAAATTGGTAAGTCCCATAAAGATCTCTACCTTAGACCCTTCATCCCTCTCATCAACAACACTATTCCAATAAATAAATAAGTAAAAAAGTCCTTTACTATGAATTCAATATGAAGGAACTCAATATGAAGTATGCATATAGGCCCTTGATCAAGATTCATTTGTTTGTTTCACCTTCTTGTAAGGGACACTAACTCATGAAAATGGTACTCATATGGCATTCATGTTTTGCATCTACTTAAGCGTTTGTTACTATCCAAGACACCTTTAATAGATGTATTTATAGGGGAGCTCAATGTGGATGACGGGGGTAGACCTTGATCTGAAAGTCATAGCTACATATTGATTCCAAAGAGATGGTTCAACCTAAAACAAAGAAAGAGATAAGTAGTGACTCCAAGAAGATGATTGTAAAGTTATTTCAAAGCAAATTAAACAACAAGGTCTTGTATGCAGAAGGTGGAGAAGGATTTGCAGATCTACTGTTTAGCTTCCTTGCCTTTCCTCTTGGTTCCATAGTTAAATGCTTGGGTGGATGTTATAGCATGGGATGCTTAGATAACTTTTACAAGAGTCTTGAAGATTTGAACATTAAGGATTGTGTGAAATCTGAGGAATGCAAAGCAATGCTACTTGACCGGAAGCTAGCACCCTATTTTGGGACTAAGAACCAACTACTACAGATTGAAGAACAAGGTCCATGTAAGCTCATCATTTCTCATTGCCTAATTCTACGATGTCCATATATGGATATAGGTATGCTCGTGGATATGGGGATCGGGTATATGACTCTACACACATGGAAATTTAGAAGATGGATACAGATATGACCGCCCTAACTTATTCCTTTGACCACTTTTGAATTAATGAAATTATCATTGTTTGCCTTTTCTAACATTTTTTATGATTGAGAAGTATGAAAGTTAAATCAATCTATATGTGATAATTGGCTTGTTAAGTGGGATATGCTATTCTAGTTCCCTAGAAGTATCAATGTAGTATCAGGTATCAATATGAGAGTTGTATTAGTCCGAAATGGATATGGTGGGCTTGTACAAGTATCTGGATATCATAGGCCTTATTTGCTATGACTCTAGTATACTTTTTATTAGAGGCCCTATGGCGTTGACAGCAGGGAGCATACAATTATCCACCATCAAGAGTTTCCTAATGCGGTGACAGAGCTTGGAGGATCATTTGTGGTTGGACCAGAAATATTCATGGTAACTGACGAGTTGGTTGTGAAACCTCTTTCACCCATCTTGGGCATCTGTCTTCTTAGCAATTTCAACATGATAGTTAGTGACATAGAGGAACAGATTGCATGCACGGGGGAAAAAGAGGTAAAGTGAAAATATCCTGTACATATTGAATTAATTCTGAATCTGTAATCAAGTGAAATCAAGGCTAACTATTAGTGACTAGGTGATTTTCATAGGCTGGGCCAGCCCAGATGTATGCTTGTCCAACTGATGGTATATATAAAAGCTCATCCTAAGTAGCTCCAAGTTGGCTGGGTCAACTTGGCTCATTAGATTTCAGAGTTGGACAAGTTGAATGAGTAACTGAATACTTTCCCAAACTCACATCAGTTACTTGGGTCATTGGTTTCTGATAGGCTGAATTTCTGAGTTTCAAGTATGGTCCGACCTCTGTTAGTTGAGCTATAGTGGCCTACATGAAGACCCAAATCCAGACAAAAGGTCTATTAGTTTGGTACGGCTTGCCCTTCCCTTTCAGAAATATTTAGTCTTAGCTAAATATGTTTTGTTGGGTTAGCCCAAGTCTGGCACCTTTAGCTATTAATCTAGAACATAGGCTTGTTAGGGTTTTTCTTGTGTTTGCAATTTGATGTCAACTATGCATTCATTTCATGTCATGTCATGTCTTGAAGTTTACACATATGCAATATTTTCTTAAAAATCATGTTTCAACAAAACCAATCTTGAGGTGTGTCTACCATGTTTTATCAAAACTCCATTTAATTGATTTTATCATAATTTCAAACGTGTTTGGGTTGACTCAAAATCCCTTACTTTGATCACTTTTAAAGTTTAGTTTTTAAGGGAGTTTAAGTCAGTCATTCAGGTCTCCAAAAAAACCTTGTTTTATATCTGTTGGTGACATGTCGGTCTAGTGTCGACTAACCAAGTGTGGAGCCGACCCTCACCGAATCAACTTCGGTTCCATTTCCAGAATGTGTAGATTTTCTGTCGGTCAAGGTTCGGTAGACCGAACTTACTTCAGACCCTCACCGAACCAAGTTTGGTTCGCAATCCAGCGAGCTTGTTTTCCAGCTCTTTTGTGCGTTTGGTCAGTCAGTCTGTCACAGTTCGGTCGACCGAACTAGTTCGGTGAACCGACAATGTAAGTGATTTGGAAAAATAACCATTGGGATTCTAGCCGTTGAGTTCGGCTGACCGAACCCTGTTTGTCGGTTAATCGACCATAGTGCTGTAGTGAAGCATTTTTCTATAAATTGAACTCTTCCTTGGGTTTTTAAGTGACACCTTTTCTGAGACTTTGAAAACCAATCTTGGTGTATTATTGAAGATCATTCAAAACTAGGATTGGCACAACCTAAGGAAGCAAGAGGATCATCTTGGGAAGCAAAAGCTTGGTCTCATTTGTTAAAAAACTTAGTAAGCTTTGCTTTTCCCAATATCATTAGTACATGCTTGATTAAATCATTGGAAAACTAATTTTAGCATGTTTACTATGATTTGGTGAATCCATTACATGTATTTCACTTTGAATTATTTTGTTGTCTTGGATTCATCATCTAGATTCAAACCAAGTTAGTTGTAACTTTCATATCATTATGGTTTCATGCCTTGTTAAAATCTTGTTTTCTCTTATAGCATGAATCTTACTTGGTTGAATCTCTAAATAGTTGTTTTTCATTTCATGAACACATAGGAAACTAATTTGTTTTGAAAACAACTATGCTCTTGCATCACATGTTTTAGATTTGGAATTTCAAAACAACTTGTGAGCCATTGATTGTCATATCGTCAACAAGTTATTTATACATGTGATTAGCATTACCCTTCAATCAAAACATTTTTGATTTAAACTTTCAAAAGTTTCATTGAGCCATCATTTTTAAACTTGATTGAAGTTTTCACACGAACACATTGCACAGTCATCTTTGCATTGCATAGTGTGTTGTGTGAGTTAGATTTACACTTTTGTATCTGCCTAATTAAGAGGCTTTGTAACTGAGCTTAAATTTGTATCTCTTCGAGTGTTGTGTAGACATTTCCTTAAGACAACCAATATTGTTGTAAAGGTTATTGCTTAGCCTTAGAAAAGCACAAGTGTTGAGGTTACGGGTGAACCTTAAAACCCAATAGGTTATTTCTTAGCCTTGGAAAACATGTTGTAAGGTTATTGCTTGGCCTTGAAAATCATTTTGTAAAGGTTATTGCTTAGCCTATTGAAAAGCATAGATAGTGGAAATCGGGTGGGATGTTGGATCACAAGCCGGTAGTGGATATAGGCATTGAGGCCGAACCACTATAAGTCTTTGTGTTGTGGTTGAGTTGTGATGATTATTATTGATATCTTCCGCATTGTATTTTGTAATCATCTTTAGTGACTAAGTTAACTCTTAGAACTTTAAAATTTGGTATAATTGGTCACTAATTAGAAGCTCACCCTATTCACCCCCCTCTAGGGTTTGGATCCCAAACTTTCAAGGCTTTGCCCATGGTTTAAAATAGTGGCCATTATGTGATGGATTTACCCATTGCTTATAGGTTTCTGTTGTCAATGTTGCCACTAATTGGTCATTACAGTTTCTAATTTCTAGTTAAGCACGTAAAAAAACCTGTTCTCACTCCCATTATATTGGTTTCTTAGCATTTTTTATTGCTTAAAAACACTATAAAAAACTGTAGTGTTGAAGGTTTACAACAAATGTGAAGCTTTTAGACCACTGTGATGCTTCTGTAATATACTAAAAACGTTGATTGTTCAACTGTTGTAACATTGCTACCTAATGCATATTTCAACCTTTGTTATAGAGGCCAAAACAGAGTTTTAGGCCATTCTTCTGCTTATCCACCGGTTTAAAATCACTGTTCACATTTTTCCCAATGTGAGCTGCCCTCAGGCAAATCTGCCCAATGAACATCCCATGTATTGTCAAGCATCAAAGCTTTAATTCCATCAGAACTTTAAGATCATTCATAGTCACAAGGATGTTGGTTTTGAACATGTCAAAATTACATGCAGTTGAAATGTTTGTTTGGTCATCCTAACTCTTAACTGTCAATGTGTTCTTCTCATGATCTTCTCTCCTACATGCATAGGACAATGACCTTGTATGACATAATTTAATAATTTATACATCAATGAGTTGAAGTCCTCCCAAGTCCCTATTGTAGGAAATTTATGTCATTCGATTCTTGCGTTGTATTAGCAAATATATTTAGCTGGGTATTGTTAGAATCCAGTTCTTACTTTAGGCCAGAATCATGTGGGGCCTGTATGTGGCCGCGTGGGACTACCCATACTAACATAAATGTGTATTACAACACACACACACACATCTTTGGCTGTCACAACCTGACAATATATGGAATTACAGTGGTGATCTCAGGAAAGAAAATTTGCTATCCATCTTGACTAATCGACTTTTGTTTTGAGTTCAGGCCATGTCTTTGTTGAGAGCTTCTTTGATTTCCAACTCGGTCATGAGCGATGTCTTCTACCCTAAGAAGCTGAGGCAGATGGAAACAAAACCTAAGAGGAGGATTTATTCAGTGTATGATTTTATCTAAAGCTAAGGTCTGGCCACTTACAGGATTTTAGAACTAAGTTTCCTTGCTCAATCTCCAAAAGAAAATTGTACTTAAATATCTTGTATTGACTTGTCCATCTTATTATGCTTGGGGAGTTCTATGGATTCTTACAGATGGAGTTTGATGAAGTGCCTTTCGAGTGTGTCTATATTTTTATGTAGCATTGGATACTGATATCAATAGGGTTCTTTACTATAAAACCTGCAACATTTTTATAGGGCACACCTGGATGTCTTTCAGTTATAGAAGGACCAATGGCGTAGCATTACATGTGGATCAAAGATAGACCGGATGTTGTCCAAATCAGATCATCCCGACCCATGATTTAGGAGCCTTTAAGTTTTAACCCTTGGATAAATTGTTTTTTCTTGATTTATGTATTATGATTGGGGACCTAGGGTCAAAAATACATTCTTCTTTTTGGGTTGGGTTTGTTTATGTACAGGTCTAAGTTTTTCATAGATTGGTCCCAATAAAAGTTCCTATCAACAGGTATGTGGCTATTCTTTCCCCAATGTTCAAACAGTATTTTTCGCACCGTGATGTCTGCCCTTTTTGGGGAATCCAGCTTCTACCATGCCAGTCATAAATTAAATTTATTTAGGTTTTTTTTTTTTTTCCGCAAATCTTTTGAGCTGAACTAATCCATCCGGGCTCAGAGAGAAGCCAGGTAAAATCCCCTGTAACCCCAGTGTGGTAGTGCAGTTTCGAACCTACAACTTCCGGGTACAAACCGTGAATTAAATTTATTTAGGTTTAGAATGTAGAATCGTCGATTTTAAAAAAAAAAAAAAAAAGATTACTTATTACACCTTGTTTGATTCCATAATTGAGAACTTCTTTAATATATATATATATATATATAGAAACATATTATTAATATAATTATGATAATAGCACACCTTTTGTCAGCTTCTTACTATCTGTTGGATTTTTAATGTGTAAAATGAGGATTAGCATTTGATAGGCAGTCTACTGTAAAAACTAGTCAAATTAAATTTCAGCTTTACTTTGAATAAAGTTGCACTTGCAAACACAATCATTCATGAATCAATCATTTTGGTTCTAGTCCTTTGTCAGGGATTGGATTTATTGAATATCCTTGGTTTTCAGACATGAAGAAATTCCTGCAAAATTTCAATGTTACAACTTACAAGCCTCTAATTTGCAGCTTTATGAAGATTAGCCAAAGTGGTGGGAAAACGGATCTCTTCTTTAATGTTTTGGTAATGACGTAAATGGATATCTTTAATATTCCAAGCTACCATTATTTTTACACCACTGCATGTGCTGGGCTTATTTAGTCATTGGGCCTTTTGCAAATAGGCCCAAGGCCACCGCATTTGTCTTGGACATCTTACCTTTGGTTAAATGGGATCCATTATAAGTGACCACTTACCCAACCCATCCTTTATATCCATGTACATAGGACCAGTCACACAAATCGATCCATCTTTCTATAGAACCCACTATTCACATATTTCACCAATGGGTCTCATAGGTGGAATGATTAGCCGGATCTAACAGGTATTGTGTGGGTCTACTATCATTTAAGACAGCCCACTATCATTACACTATTTACATGATCCCATAATGATTATGTTATTTAAGTGAGTCTGTATTAATATTTGATTTGATTATAAGTCAATGGACATTTTGCTAATTTAAGAGTTATTTTCTCATGCAAATAGATTGTGTGTTGTAGGTTAACATTTAATGAAATATACTTACAAAGATAAAACCTTTTAAACATTGGGGGATTTTCAAAAGGGTATAAAACTTTTGACTCATTTCCATACAAAATACGTGAAAATTTAAATATTTCAGAAAAGTATAAAGTTTTCCACAATTCTTTCAATTAAGTCCTCTTCGTATTTAAAAATAATAATAATAATAACAAATTTACCCTCATGTAATTCTTCAAAGTTTTCCTTTGATAAATCACTTAACATAAATGATCAAGTCCAGCGCAAATGACCTAGTAGGGCCCACTTCAACTAACTTTATGTATGAATGGTTAAAAAGGGGATTCAAAATGACTGAAAAAAACTAGCTTCGTTAAAAGGTTATGATCATCAAAATCAAAATGAGCTTTAGAAAGGAAAGCGGTTAAGAAAAGACAAACTTCTCACAAGGAAGGGTTATTTTTTTTTCATTTATAAAAAAATCTTGAAATATTTAAATCTTCAAGTTCTTTTTTTTTTTTAAACGAGCCAAAAGTTTGGAAATTAATTTACAAATATTTTTTCTAATATTCTTGAAGCTTTATACATGGCCGAGAGCCAACCATCATCAGCCATCCGAGATTCTTCGAACTTCTGTTGACAAGTAACTTTGCCCTGGTCCCCTGCATATGGATACCTGCTACCTATTCAATATCTACGTAAGAATATTGGATAGCAAAGACCTCACAACGTTACTTCAACTGGATATGTTCTGTTCTTCTGTAGTATACTTGAGTATTAAGGATACCAAAGACCTCTTTGGCTCTTTCCCTTTAACTTTTCTTACTGGATACTAGATCCTTTTCGTTGTCGGAGAGCAGAAGAAAAGAAGCAAAAAACCATTAAATTCCCAGCAGACACTTCAACAGAATTCCATGCAACATTGTATTGGTATTGGACACCAAAGACCGCTTTCCTTTTCATTGTCAGAGAGCAAAAGAAAAGCAGAAACCATTCAAAACTTCTACAGAATTCCATGGCAACCAAACAGATGGGCTTGACTCTCCTTGTGGACAACGAAAGAAACAGGGTCATCTATGCCGAATCCGGCAAAGACTTTGTAGAAATCCTTCTCAGCTTCTTGACATTGCCCCTAGGAACTGTCATCAAGCTCTCCGGCAAGCAGTCCAACATGGGTTCCTTGACCATGTTGTATAAGAGCTTGGAGGATCTTGATTTGGAGTTCCTAAATACCAAAGCATGCAAAGACATGCTGCTTCATCCCAAAAGCTCTGCAGAAGAACTATACAAGTTTCTACCTCTAATCGTTAATATAGGAGCCACCTCTCGTACCAAGTACTACATCTGTTCTCTGTAATGCTGTGTTGGAACTCACCGCTTGGTCAGTACTGTTAAAGACGCTCCATGTCCCTGTGGGAAAAAGATGGGTTGGAAGGTACCTGAAGAGAAGGGGGACCTTAATGCAGATGGTGGGGATGGGGTGTTTATTGAGGGGAAGATGAGGTTTATGATAAGAGATGATCTGCAGATATCTGTTGTTTCTTCTAGGGAGAGTTTTACGCTGCTGAGGGAACTTGGCATCAGTGATACGTCCGTGCTTGAGGAGATGAATGTGAATGTTGGTGAAGAGGAGGTATGTAGTTGTTCATGCCCTTTCTCAAACATATCGACTTGCTTTTTCTGACAAATAACATCCTTATTTGGGCTGGGCCAGGAAAGGCTTTGGTCTCACTTAACCGCAGGATGGCCCAAATATTGACCTGGCGTCTGGCCCAGATTAATATTCAAGCTCAGCCCAATCAGGTAACCTTCCCTTTGATAGGAAATGATTACCCTCCCACTCACCGTCCTGCTAAATCAAATTTCAGAAATGTGCGGTCGCATCTACATGTTCACTTTCAACCATTCTGTGTGCTTCATGCTGCTGTCCTCTCTCTTCCCATGTCCTTGGTTTGGAATGATATGGTGCCAGTCTTTTGCTCCCACACTTTCCTTTCTTCCTTGCTTTTTGTAGCTGGTGCTGTGCCCTGCTGCTCTACAGCTGCTTTGCTCTGCTGGGGTGCCGGCTAGTCTTTGTTCTCGGTTGCCTTGCCAATGCTTTGGGTTTTCTTGTTTTCCCTCGGGCTCTCTTTATTGCCCAGTTTGTTGCCTTGCAGTTGCAGTGGCTGTTCTTTTTTTGTTTCCCACTTTTTGCAGGGCCCTTTGTAGGCTGCTGTCCCAGTTTGTGGTCTTTTCTCCTGCTGGTCTATCGCTGCAGGTTCTATTATGCTTTGGCATAGCTTGTTGCCTGGAGATGGTATTTACTGCAAAACTCACCTTAAATTATATTAAAAACTAATATAAAATTAAGATGAAAGTTGTCGAATAAAAAAGTATTCTTAATTCATTTAATAACAACTAATTAAATTAGAAAGTGGAAAAATTCTGTAGTTGTAGTAATTATAAATTTCCAAAATATGGAACTGAGAAAAAAAGAAATACAAGTATTGGCATATGCCTAAAACTTAAAAGTCTAATGAGTCATTTGTGTAATACTTGTATAAGGCTCTGTAGGAGAAACCTCATTTTTCATAAAAATCCTTGAATTTTTAGAATTCTTAGGTCTTTCATTTCTTGCAAACAAACGAACCCTAAAGAGTTTAGGAGAAATTATTTAACGGTCTATCGTGGGTCTTCACCTTTAGTCTTTCATTTTTTTAAGCCCCTAAGATTAGTAGAAGTTTTTGTGATGCCTTTCCACAGGAGGGTCTAAAAGTGAATGGTGAAAGATGAAGACCCACAATGGCCATTCAGATAACCTACCCTTTGATAGGAAATGATTAACCACCCATCGGCCTATTAAATTGAATTTTAAGAAAGCGATGTCGCATCTCCATGTCCACCTTTGTAAGACTACTATGATAGAACTCTTTTTACAATGAATTCTTAGGAAATCAATACCAAGTAAGCAAACACACAATCTCTTTTTTTGCTTCTTTTTCCTTTTAAATAGGTTCAAAACTTTGGTTAATGCTATTGAGAGCAGAATTTCTGAGATTTAGAAAATATAGTTTATAGACTCATTCTTACTTGTTGGGTTCTTTCAATGCTTAGGGTCATTTGCTATTTTGCCAAGGTCCCACTTGTTGAGCCGGTACTAAATTTCTTGGATTTGTAAGCAACACGTTTACGTTAAAAGGGACTGAAAGTGACAGATTAAAGTAACGATTACCCAATTATCATCCTTGTAATTGGAAAAGTGATCATCCAATGTAGGTCTCTACTTTTACATTCTTCATTCCTTAGGGTAGGGTCATTTGACGCTTTACTAGATTAGTAAAAGTCAAGTAAAGCCTACATTTTTCAGATAAGGGGTCACATCAATAACACTCTAATTCAATATTTCTTCCATCTTTTTCAAAAAAATATTAAAAAAGCAACCTCCTTTTTTAACTAAAAGACAAAAGAAATTTCACTTTTCTATACAAAAAGCCAAAAAAGATTTTATACCAAACAACTAAAAATAAATCACTATATATCATAACTTTATTATATTTTATTCTATCTTGATTTGATGCTTTACAACACATTATTTTACATATAAATCACCAAACAGGCCCACACTTCTTTTGTAAAATCTCTTTTACTAGGATTTCCTACAAATTCACAAGAAACGGCCTCCTATTAAGGGACTAAGCTCGCTAGGGATCTGTTTGTCTGTTACTCAATGCGATTATATAAAAGATCCTCACAGTCCCTCAACTGAACCCTAGTTGGTTAGGGACATGGGTTTGTGAGTTCTGAGTTTGTGAGCTTGAGTCCCCAAATTTATAAAAAAAAAAAAAAAAATTAAAAAAAAAAAAAGAAGGCGGCTCAGGAAGGCCAAGAACTTGTAGGGACCCTCACGTAATAAAAACCCTTTGCTAAAATGATTCCATCCATACGCTTGTTATTTAATTCCTACAAAATTGATACCTCCATTTAGATCTCCTCCCTTGACAATTCAATCTCCACCCCCAATGCCCCCCTTAAGTAGATCCCTTTCCTACAAGTTCTAAAAATTTAATCTTATGAGGCAAAAGACCCCAAGAGAAATGATGATAGGCATAGAATAGACATCCACTTCCACCCTTGACTCTTTGCCGCTAAGCTCCTAAGTATCGCTTCCATATTGTTCTATTTCCCGTGAATTTCTAGGATTTCTAAGCAATGCCTTCCTATCAAATGATTTATAAGGACCTTTTGTTTAACTTGTCATTGAATTCTTAGGATATTTAAGCAATGCCTATCTATGAAAGGGGTTAAAAGTAAAGGATTAAAGGTGAAGATCACAAGGCTTCTCCGATCCGCTATTTAACAGGAATTGGTTACCCATCCATCCCTCCGGTAAATTAGCTCTTATGAAATTGGTAAGTCGCATAAAGATCTCTACCTTAGGCCCTGCATCCCTCTCATCAACAACACTATTCTAATAAATAAATAAGTAAAAAAGTCCTTTACTATGAATTCAATACAAAGGAATTCAGTATGAAGTATGCATATAGGCCCTTAATCAAGATTCATTTGTTTGTTTCACCTTCTTGTAAGGGATACTAACTCATGAAAATGGTACTCCTATGGTATTCAGGTTTTGCATTTGCTTAAGCGTTTGTTACTATCCAAGACACCGTTAACAGATGTATTTATAGGGGAGCTCAATGTGGATGACGGGGTAGACCTTGGTTCCGAAGAGATGGTTCAACCTAAAGCAGTGAAAGAGATATGCAGTGACTCCAAGAAGATGATTGTAAAGTTATTTCAAAGCAAATTAAACAACAAGGTCTTGTATGCAGAAGGTGGGGAAGAATTCGTAGACCTACTGTTTAGTCTCCTTGCCTTCCCTCTTGGTTCCATAGTTAAATGCTTGGGTGGACGTACTAGCATGGGATGTTTAGATAACTAATACAAGAGTGTTCAAGATTTATACTTCAAGGATTGCATGAAATATGAGGAATGCAAAGCCATGCTACTTGACCCGAAGCTACCACCCTATTTTGGGACTAAGAACCAACTACTACAGATTGAAGAACAAGTTCCATGTAAGATGGAGAACCAACTACTACAGATTGAAGAAATAGTTCCATGTAAGCCATCATTTTTCATTCCCTAATTCTATGATGCCTAGATATGGATATATAGATAGGTATGAACATGGATATGGGGATTGGGGATATGACTCTACACATGGAAATTTAGGGCATCGATACAGATATGACCGCCCTAAGTTTTTCCTTTAATCACTTTTGAATTGACGAAAATATCGTTGTTTACATTCCTTTCTAAGAACATTTTTTATGATTGAGAAGTAAGAAAGTTAAATGAGACTATACAAGATAATGGGCTTGCTAAGTGGGATATGCTAATCTAGTTCCCTAGAATTATCAGTGTAGTATCGGGTATCAATATGAGTGTTGTATTATTCCGAAATAGGTACAGTGGGCTTCTACAAGTATCTAGGTATCATAGGCCTTATTTGATGACTCTATTGTTTTTATTACAGATCCTGATGGGGGCTTGCTCATGTGATGAGGAACATACAATTATCCACCACGAACCAAAAGTTTCCTGATACAGTGACAGAGCTTGGAGGATCATTTGTGGCTGGACCAGCAATGTTCATGGTAACTGACGAGTTGGTTGTGAAACCTCTTTCACCCATGTTGGGCATCTCTTTTCTTAGCAATTTCAGCATCCCAGTCAGTGACATAGAGGAACGGATTGTGTGCATGGGGGAAAAAGAGGTAAAGTAAAAATATCCTATACATATTGAATTACCTCTAAATCTGCAACCAAGTGTAATCAATGCTAAATATCAGTGGCTAAGTGATTTTTCATAGGCTGGGCCATCCCAGATGTATGCCTGTCCAACTGATGCTATAAAAACTCATCCTAAGTAGCCCCGAGTTGGCTGGGTCAACTTGGCTCATTAGATTTCATAGTTAGACAAATTGAATGAGTAACTGAATACTTTCCCAGAGTCACCTCAGTTACTTGGCTCATTGGTTTCTCAGAGGCTGAATTTCTGAGTTTCAAGTATGGTCCGACCTCTGTTTGTTCTGCTGGTGGCCTACATGCAGACCCAAATCCAGACAAAAGGTCTATTAGTTTGCTATGGCTTGCCCTTCCCTTTCAGAAATATTTAGTCTCAGTAAAAAATGTTTTGTTGGGTTAGCCCAGGTCTGCCCCATTTAGCTATTAATTGAGAAAATAGGCTTTGCTCATGGTTTAAAATAGTGGCCATTATGTGATGGATTCACCCATTGCTTACAGGTTTCTGTTGTCAGTGTTGCCATTAATTGGTCATTACAGTTTCTAAACCTACTCAAGCACGTTTAAAACCCTATTCTCACTCCCATTATATTGTTTTCTAAGGATTTTTATATGCTTAAAAACACTATAAAAAAACCGTTGTATGGAAGGTTTACATCAAATGTGAAGCTATTAGGCCACTGCGATGCTTCTGTAATATACGAAAATGTTGACTGTTCAACTGTTGTAACAATACTACCTAACGCATATTTCAGCCTTCGTTATAGAGACCAAAATAGGGTTTTTAGGCCATGCTTTTGCTTATCCACTGGTTTAAAATCACTGCTCACATTTTGCCCAATGAACAGCCCATGTATTGTCAAGCATCAAAGCTTTAATTCCATCGGAACTTTATGATCATTCATAGTCGCAAGGATGTTGGTTTTGAACATGTCAAAATTACATGCAGTCGAATTGTTTGTTTTTTTTTTTTTTTTTTTTTTTTTTTATCATCCTAACTCTTAATTGTCAATTTGTTCTTCTCATGATCTTCTCTCCTACATGCATAGGACAATGGCTTCCTCTCTTTGCAAAAATATGAGAGATATAAGAGGCATCAATGACCTTGTATGACATAATTTAATAATGGAGATTTGACATTTCAATGTCCCTTAGACATTAAATCCTCAATTTCATGACTAAAAGTCACTAAATGTCACCAAAGACGTTTGACTTTGGTACACTTTTTTTTTTTTTTTTTTTACTTTTTTGCCCTGGATCTAAAACCCATGATATCATAGGATCCAAGTAGCTTTTCAACTTCTAATATTTAGATCCTATAATATCATGGGTTTTTAAGCTCCCACGATATCATGGGATCAAGGGCAAAAAAGTTAAAAAAAAAAATAATGTACCAGAGTCAAACGACTCTGGTGACATTCACAGAAATTTAGTTATGAAATTTAGGGATTTAATGTCTAAGGGGCATTGAAATAATTTTTGTCAAATCCCCTTTAATAATTTATGCATCAATGAGTTGAACTCCTCCCTATTGTAGGAAATTTATGTCATTCAATTCTTGAGTTGTATTAGCAAATATATTTAGTTGCGTATTGTTAGAATCCAGTTATTACTTTAGGCCAGAATCATGTGAGGCCTATATGTGGCCGCGTGGGACTACCCATACTAAGATAAATGTGTATTACAACACTCACACATCTTTGGCTGTCACAACCTGACAATATATAGAATTACAGTGGTGATCTCAGGAAAGAAAATTTGCTATACATCTTGACTAATCGACTTTTGTTTTGAGTTCAGGCCATGTCTTTGTTGAGAGCTTTGATTTACAACTCGGTCTTGAGTGATGTCTTCTACCATAAGAAGCCAAGGTAGATGGAAACAAAACCTAAGAGAGAGTATTGTCCCCGCATAGAATTTAATCCAAATACCTAAGGTCTAACCACTTACAGGATTGTAAAATACAGTTTCCTTGCTCAATCTCCATAGAAAAATGTACTTAAATATCTTGTATTGACTTGTCCATCTTATTATGCTTGGGGAGTTCTATGGATTCTTACAGATGGAGTTTGATCAAGTGCCTTTCGAGTGTGTCTATATTTTTATGTTGCATTGGATACTGATATCAATAGGGTTCCTTACTATAAAACTAGCAACATTTTTGTAGGGCACACCTGGATGTGTTCGGATATAGAAGGACCAATGGCGTATATAGGGTGACAAACGGAATGGTTTACGAGTCGGAACCATACGGGCCCTGGACCCGTTTCTAAATAACCGTTCCGAGTCCCGTTTTTTACTTAGAACCTATTTTTTCAAAAAAACCTCTACCGCATCTGTTCCAAGAAAGTGATTCAAGACCTACCAATCCCCTATGAGACCTTCATTCGTCTCGAAACCTGGTTTCGAGAGGAAAACCCAGATCCAGTTCCGGAACCGGGTCCACCTAGACGACTAGAATTTAGTTTCAAAATTTGTTATAATTTCTCTTTGTTTTTTAATATTTTTTTAAAATAAGCATATCATTCAACTTATAACATTGCATTAAAGATTCATACGTTAAAATGTCAAAGAAAAAGTTGATTTTGAGATACAGCTTCCAATATCAAAGACACATATGTCGGGTCTACGTGTCGAACCCTATATGACACAGAGCCAAACCCGTTTATCAATGGGAACCTAAATTGGGTTCCGGACCTAGACCCATTTATGAATCAGAACCTAAAATAAGTTCCAGACCCGATTTTTAATAGGTCGGAACTTCGAGTAATCAGATAATTGGATACCCATTTGCAACCCAAATGGCATAGCATTACATGTGGATCAAAGATAGACCAGATGTGGTCCAAATCAGATCATCTTGACCCATGATTTAGGAGCCTATAAGTTTTAACCCTTAATTCCGGAATAAAGGGGTGCAAAAAGCATGAGGACGCGCCACTTGTTGCTCCCCCACAACTTCACCTGCTGCTTTACTATATATAATTGGCGCTTTAAGGCCTGCGCCCAACGCGAGCATTTAATTCTTCAAAGGAAATGAAAAAGTGACATCTGAAGTAAAGACATGCAAAAACTGTAAAGGAAACATAAAAATATCAAAAAATAAAAATAAAACAAGAAATAAAATTATAAATTGTATAAAAGTGTGCAGTCCCTTATTGGTATTCTGCTATTTCACACTATCTAATTCCAATTATGGGCCTTATTGGTATTATGCTATTTCACACAATCTAATTCCAATTATGGGTCATCTTCCACCAACTGGTGGTGATAGTAGTATTTGATGGCATCAAAATTGACACATAGGAGGCATTATAGTGCAAGTAAAATTCTGAACCTCAAGGGGTTCCTAACTTTCATTCAACCACTTTCTTTAATCTTTCCATGTCAAAATTCAAACAAACAAACTGAAAAGAAAAACTCCATCCATATTTGACTTTTGCTTGCTACCCACTTAGTCTTGATTATATGGGGCCTAAATTTTAAATTTGCACTCAATGGGCCCACTATTGTTATTCTCTGTCAAATTCAAGTCTCAAAAAATTTCTTACCGGGTCCACAAGAGGATGGGGGTTTTAATATAATACTGAGTAATTATAATTATTATCATTTTTATTGTTTTTGTTTGTCTGTTGTTTTTATCTGTTTTTCTTTATATATGAGTTGTCTGGAGTGTTGCTGATCTCAACCGTAATTTGATCACTTGTTTATCTGTTGCGTGGCTTGACTTTTTAGTGGAGTTAGATTTCCTGCTGCCAAGATGTTAGGTCGCACATCACTATCCAGATCCAGTAGCTTCCGCCCGAAAAATCTGGGGCAGAATGCGCTTGCTTTGATTGGAAACCTCTGCTGCACATTTTTTATTATCGGGGTGTTGATATTCACCATCATCGCTGCAACTTTCGAACCCGAAGATCCTCCCTTTCACCCATCAACCAAAATCACCATGTTCTTGACTTCGACTTCCGATGCTACATTCCAGTCGGATGTGTCCATTCTCAAGACTGGTGAGGATTTTTTGGCATCAAACCAGTTCATATTTGATGCTTTTAGAAAAACCATAATCATATAACAGTAGAATCCCTTCAAAAACAGGAAGAAAAGTAGAAAAAAAAAAAAGAATATCGAAAATAAAGAACTAAGTTCATCTATTTTCAATCATATCAATCAGCAAGAGAAAACCCAGATGAATTTTTCTATGATATTGTAGAAGGAGAGCAGGAAATCTCTTCATTTCCACAGAACAAAAACCTCTAAATTTCCAAACCAGATTCCTTAAACTAATTAAGAAAACAGTAGCATTTCTCAAGAACCCCAAATCCCAACGCATCCAAAACGGAAGAAAAAACCGATTTTCCCTCGATTCCCACTCGGATTTTGAAAAGAAAGAGAGACCCAGATGGAGATTTTCACGAATGTAGCAAAACCCCACCTGAGATACGTCTTCTGCGATGTTGAGGCCTTCGATCGAAACCGCTTTGCAGACAGTAGTGGGAAGCAGCTTAACAGGACATTCATCTAGTGGGCATAGAATGACTAATAATCGAAAACATCTAGGACTTTCAGAACCATTGATAGAAATTAATCAACAACATTGGTATATCCATCATGTTAGGTTGTATGGCTCAATTGAAGTAATAAATCTGGTAAACCGGGCCCCTGTATTGCCTATGTTCTACTGTGATTAGAAGTAGGTCTATTATTATAGGTCTACTGTGATTAGAAGTAGTGTTTGGGTGTAATAGGGTTTTGGGGCTGATATTATAAATAGAGACTAAGGGTCTCTATGATGTACAACCTCTTATGATTATATAGTAAATTCTCCTGTCTTCCCCGTGGACGTAGGCCAAAGGCTGAACCACGTAAATCTCCTTGTTCTTATGTGTGTTTGATCTCTCCTCTTAGGCCCTAGATCACAACAAACTGGTATCAGAGCGTTGCGCATGATCAGAAGAGATTCGACGGATCAAATCTCAGAGGGCTGGAGTTGTGGCTGCATGATCGACGGATTAGATCTCAAGATTGAGATAGTGTTTTCTAGTTCGTGCAGAGGGAGATCCTTTGATCTCGGTGGGCCACATAAATCGCAGAGACAGAGATCAGATCGGACAGATCAGCGTTTTCTAGATAGAATCCGGACTATTTCGTTTTTTGGTCGAACCGATTGGAGAAGAAGAAGCAGAGAGCAGGGGTTCTGCTTGAATTCTGAGATCGCAAGGAAAGCAAGAAACGAGGGGTTCGTTGTTTGAGTTTGGATCGGCGGAGGCTACAGATTCTGGGCCTACACTGGAACCGGAGAAGGAGGAGCGTTGCTGCTGTGTGTTGCCATTGCTGCAGAACAGGAAGGGCGGTGGTTTGGGTTTCTTGCTTTCGGCTGGGCCACACCTCGCAGTGAAAAAAACCCGCCGGAGTTTTCGCCGTTACCGCTGCGCGTCACTAGAGAAGAAGCGCCGCTGCGTTGTTGCCGAGGAAGAAGAAGAAGACCAGAGAGGAGAAGCCTCTGGTAGCTCTGTGTCCGGTTGCAGAACAAGAAGAGGGGGAAGAAGACGACCCATCTGTTGGGTCGGTTTTTTGGACGGGTTTGAGTCCAGGTCAGGTCAAGCCTGACCCGCTTCAGAAGCCCGTTCGCCAGTCCAGGTTGGGTCCAATGCAGGTTGACCCGACCCACTGTGCAGAAGCCCATAAACAAAGCCCGCAGGAAAGGGCTGATGTCATTGCTGACGTCAGCAGATTCGTACGGTCAAAAACAGTTTGACCGAATCAAAGGCTGAAATTATTTTCGCGATATCTTGACGATCCGGAGTCCGATCAGAGATCCGTTTAAACCTACGGACTCGTTGCGAGCAGATCTACGCGATTGTGAAGAAGATTGGCTGTTCAACGATCGACGAAGGAGATTGACTGATTGGAGCGCAGAAACTTATTTCTGTGATATCTTAGCCGTCCAGAGTCGGATTTCAAATCCGTTTCTTCCAGCGTGCTCGTGGTGACCAGATCTACACAAGTATAGTGAAAGATTCATGGAGTGGCTATGAAGTTTGACATTGAGAAATTTGATGGAAATAATGACTTCGGTCTTTGGCGTCTGAAGATGCTTGCTTTGTTGGTCCAGAATGGGTTGCAGAAAGCTTTGAAGGGAAAGAATGCTTTGTCTGACAAACTTTCAGATGAAGCGAATGATGAGTTGCTGGAAAAGGCGTATGGGCAGATTGTGCTATTTTTTAGTGATGGTGTACTGCGAAAGGTTGTTCAGGAGAAAATTGCTGCGGCATGTGGCAGAAGTTGGAGAACTTGTACATCACGAAGTCTCTCATGAATCGCTTGTATCTGAAGAAGCGGTTGTTCACATTACAAATGCAGGAAGGTACGTCTATTTCAACTCACCTTGATTCTTTCACAAAAGCTATTATGGATCTGGAAAATATCAATGTTGAAATTGATGATGAGGACCAAGTTATTATGTTGCTGTGCTCGTTACCACCCTCATATGAGCATTTTGTTGATACCATGATGTATGGTAGAGATGCTCTGTCCAAAGAGGATGTAGAGGCAGCCTTAAACTCGAAATAGTTGAAGAAAAAGGTTGTGGCTGACAATGATGGTTCGGATGAGGGTTTGGTAGTACGAGGAAGAACAAAAGACTCTGGTAATAAGGGCAAACATAGATCCAACAGGAAAACATTGAATGTTATTATTGCCATAAGAAAGGGCACATTCGGAAAAATTGTCCCGAAAGGCAGAGGAAAGGGAAAGAAATAATCAAAGATTCGTCATCTGATGATGATTCAGTAAGTGTTGCAGATGGAAGATCAGATTATGATTCCGACAATGCACTTTCTGTGATTGAAAATGGAATTCGTCCTAAGGATGAATGGATTCTTGATTCGGGTTGTTCCTACCACATGTGTCCCAATAGGGACTGGTTTACCACTTATAGAGGAATCAACGGTGGTAGTGTCTTGATGGGCAACAATGTTGCATGTAAGATGGTTGGGATTGGAACAGTTAAAATCAAGATGTATGATGGAATCGTTAGAACGTTGGCAGAAGTTCAGCATGTTCTTGATCTGAAAAAGAATCTTGTTTCTCTTGGTGCATTGGACTCTGACGGTTGTAAGTTCTCAGCTGAAGGTGGAGTTATGAAGGTAGTGAAGGGTGCTCTGGTTCTTATGAGAGGCAATAGAGTTGGCAACTTATATGTTTTGTCTGAAAATACAGTTACAGGTGGAGCTGCAGTGTCTTCCTCAGATGACCATGAATCTGTCTCAACGCGCTTATGGCATTTGCGCCTGGGTCACATGAGTGAGAAAGGATTGACAATACTGAGCAATCGGAATTTGCTATGTGGCATGAAGACAGGTAAGTTAGATTTCTGTGAGAGATGCATCTTCAGGAAGCATCGAAAGGTCAGTTTCAAGACAGGTATTCATCGCACGAAAGGTATCATTGATTATGTTTATTCAGATGTATGGGGGCCTTCTAAAGTTTACTCTAAGGGCGGGTCCCGGTTTATGTTGACTTTTATTGATGATTATTCAAGGAAAGTTTGGGTTTATACTCTGAAAATGAAGGATCAGACGTTTGTTACATTCAAGCGATGGAAGGAAATGGTTGAGAAACAGACTAGCAGAAAGGTGAAGAAGTTGAGGACAAGTAATGGCAAAGAGTACAGATCGACAGAGTTTGAGAACTATTGCACGGATCATAGCATAATTCGGCATTACACCACTACAGAAACTCCGCAGCAGAATGGAATTGGAAAAAGGATGAACAAAACGATCTTAGATAGAGCTCGTTGTATGTTGTTTACTGCACGGATCATAGCATAATTCGGCATTACACCACTACAGAAACTCCGCAGCAGAATAGAATTGCAAAGAGGATGAACAAAACGATCTTAGATAAAGCTCGTTGTATGTTGTTTACTGCAGGGTTATCCAAGGACTTTTGGGCTGAGGCAGTAAATGGCGCAGGTTACTTGATAAATAGGTCTCCACACACAAAGATTGGTTACAAAACACCAAAAGAAATGTGGTCAGGTAATCCAGTTGATTATTCTAACTTAAGGATCTTCGGTTGTCCGACTTATGCTCGCGTGAAAACCGATAAGTTAGAACCAAAGGCTGTCAAGTGCATCTTGGTGGGATATGCTTCTAGGGTGAAAGGATACAGGTTGTGGTGTACTGATCAAGATTCACCCAGATTTATCATCAGCAGGGATGTTACATTTCATGAGGATGCTTTACTCGAAGCGAGAAAGCAGGTGGAGAGGACAGAAGTAGGTAGCAGCAGTGACACCGTTCAGGTGGAGTCCGACATCCTAGTGAGGAAGGAGAGTGCATCCGGCTCCTCCCGGGATACAGGGGATTGTTAAACTGTGCAGCAGATACAGCAAACAGAGCCGCAGATGCCGCAGACGGGTAGACCGCAGAGAGAAAGGACACCGCCGATTTGATACGGTTTCGAGGATATGACGACGTACGTGTCGACATCAGACAATGGCCTTGATGATATGGTTGCATACGCATTGACGACCGAGTCTCTTGAATTAATGGAAGGGCTGGAAAGTAGTCAACAGGCAGCAACTATGACTGAAGAGATGGAGTCTCTTGATGAGGAAGATCAGGCCATCGGATGCAAGCGGCTCTACGAGGAAGAGGAAGGAGCTTCCTGTGCAGGTAGAGTACAGTTTAAGGTTCCTGATCATGTATGCAGTTTGAAGAAATCGTTGTACGAGTCGAAGCAAGCTTTTGGACAATGGTACAAGCGATTTGGTGCATTCATGAAGGAATGGGTTAAATTCAAGTTCAAGCATTGCTTGGACTTGATCGGTGTGCTCAGTACCTAAGTGCCCTAAGGGGCAGGTGGAGATGGTGAGACGTGTTTAGTGCATGAGGATCAGCTTTAATGTTCACCAAGGTGGAGATTTGTTAGGTTGTATAACTCAATTGAAGTAATAAATCTGGTAAACCGGGGCCCTGTATTGCTCATGTTCTACTGTGATTAGAAGTAGGTCTATTATCATAGGTCTACTATGATTAGAAGTAGTGTTTGGGTGTAACAGGGTTTTGGGGCTGATATTATAAATAGAGACTAAGGGTCTCTATGATGTACAACCTCTTCTGATTGTATAGTAAATTCTCCTGTCTTCCCCGTGGACGTAGGCCAAAGGCTGAACCACGTAAATCTCCGTATTCTTTTGTGTGCTTGATCTCTCCTCTTAGTCCCTAGATCACAACACATCACTTACCAGGAAAAGGTGAGACCATACTTTTTTTGTTAGCAATGGTGGATTCATGACGTATGTAAGGAAGGGATAAAGAGATACAATGAGCGAGAGAGTTGGAATGAGATTAGAAAGTCATAATTTTAAAATTCAAAATTTTATTGATAGAGAAGGAAGGGATTCGTTTCTACATAGATAAATATAAGAAAGGCTACTTGGATGGAAAACGTGCTTTTGTTTTGGATGGGTCAATTCAGGAGAAAACGTGTGTGTAGAGGGAGAGATTTTAGGGAGAAGGAGAGATTTTATGGGCCTTTTTGTTTTGGATGGAAAACGTGTGTAGAGGGAGAGATTTTAGAGAGAATGAGTGATTTTAGTGGACAATTGGATTGTGTTAGGAAGAGATTTTAGGGTTTGTTTTGGATGGGTTAATTTAAGAGAAAATGTGTGTTAGAGGGAGAGATTTTAGAGAGAATGAGAGATTTTAGGGGATGATTGATTAAAAGAAACCACATGTAGAGGGATAGAGGAGATTTTAAGGTATGGAAGGGCAATTCCGGAATCAAGCCTCCTGCTTTTATATATATATATAGTACATAACTAGCAACAAAGGCTCGTGCTTAGCCCGGGTCCAAAAATGAAAATGTATAAAGATTTAATATTTTTTGAGATATGTTAATAAAAGAATTAATCTAAAATAAATAAATATAGTCTCTATCATTATTAATATAAATTTATTCTATGCATCAAAATATAAAGGAAATTATGAAGTAAACTTGGTATGTGAAATTGCTGGTGTAGTTAGATATGCCCACAAGGTATCGATCGAAAAAAAAGGAGTTAGATGCTAAGAATATCGGTCAGTATAAAATAAAAATAAAAATAAAACTTTCTATTGTAAACAGGCTTCTAGTAGCTGTTGAAAGTAGTGAATATACCACAAATATAGCAAACCACTGCAAGAAGGAAGATCCAACTTGTATTTTCTTTTGATAAAACCTTGACGACCACTGCAGTATCATCTAATGGTAATTTGAGCATTACCTTGTGCAGTGGGGGTATAATAATTGATTCAGTAAATATTTGATATGCGGATCAAGGGGTCGAGGATTTGGTCGAAAGTATATGAGCACAATCCAATGGCACAAAGAGACATATGATCTCTGGTTAGTGGTTTAGATTTTGATCAACTACTAGATCTCGGATGAAAATAATCTGTGATGCATGCATGCACTATTTAATTGCCTGATGGGTCCATAATTGATAACTAGGTTGATCGGATCAATTATAAAAGTGTTGACCGTGGTGGGAAAACTAATTGATCAATGTGTTCCAATTCTATGTCTATTTTCATAGTCTTCCACTTCAGTGGGGCTATATCTCTTAAGTCCCAAGCCTTTCAAATATTGAAATTTTAATGAAATTTGAGGTAAGAAATAATAATAATTTATTTAAGTCGAGTGGACATGAGAATATGATTGGATAGAAAACCTAGTGGATCATATACAAAGGTTATAGTCATATAACGGTGGATCTGATGAAGGTGTAAGAACGGAACTAGTGGATCGATTTGTAGTTTTTCATGTGATCTCAAGGGTGGAAATTGAAACTTTGAATTCATGAAAACAAAATCCGGAGATTGTAAGCATCTATAAATATGGAACATATTTTGTGATTTGTTTCAAAAATGACATGAGTCTAAATTACATTTGACTCTGAAAACCCAATTTGTTATATTTTGGGGATACTTTACTAATTACTACTCTCTGATGAGTAAAATTCGTGGCTCAATTGGTGATAGAATATATTAAGGAAATCTGTTCTGAGACAATATAGTTGTGATTTGCATGCATGGAAGATTGTTGCATTTTTTTACTAAGATGATATTTACTTGCTTGATATGCTTGTAATGTGTAAATCTTCTAGTTTTGATTATTTTGTATGTGTTGAATGTGTGGTTTGGCACACTTATGGCATTGAAAATATGACACATCAACAAAGACAGAATAAATGGATTGGTTGGGATGATACCTTTACCTAACCTTGGTATATTGGAACCATGTCTGGGTGGAAAATGGTTGTATGTACTTTTCCCGGTATAACTAAAGTGTGGTTGAATGATATCATATACTCTATAATATGCTGACCGTTTTATTTGTCCAAATTTAAATGGGTGGAAGTGATTTGTTACTCCGATTAGTGACTTTAGCAAATACATTTAAATTTATCTGACTTGATATAAGCTTGAGGCACTGTAAAGATGCTTTGAGTGGTATGCTGCTGAGTCATGGACCAATAGGGCTGAGAAGTTAATGGATGACAACCGTTAAGTGGGGGAGTATACCTATGAGCGATCCAAGTATATTGTGCATGGAGAGGATCATGCATTTATATTTGATTCTGTACACCCCATAGCTAAAATGGTGCGGTTGGAAACTTTTTTAAATCATTTTATGTTTGGGATAAATTAGATTCATGTTAACCGCACGTATCTTCCATTGTGTGCTGTAATGGGGAATATTATTGAATGCACAATATATATTGAGTCGAACAACCCATAAAATTTAGCCCAAAGACCCATTTATGAGGTATGGACTGGTGTCGAGCCTAAAACTTGACCTATGACATTGTGGGGATGTATTGTACACAAACTATTATGGGCCACAATTATAATATCAACTGCAAATGGAAACGAAGAAAATAATTCTTTTGTTGGAAAATTGAATCATCCAGAAGGATATCATGTGATCAATCACAAATATCGTATTATAATTAGATGTTGGAATGTGTGCTTCCTTGTGGATCCCATACAAATTCTAGAGATGCACCACAACATCTCTGAGGATGGAGGGTGTTGTGGAAAGTGGGAGTGTCAATGTTGGCAGCGTTGAAAGTATAAATCCTGGCTAGGGCCCACTTAACATTGAACAACCCGGGTTATTGGGAGTCCTATAGGATTGACAACATTCGACGTGGTTGGATGATTGGTACAGTTATTTTTGTAGAAATCGTGCAAGACCTTAATCTGTCATTCGTTGTCAATCTACTCAATATGATGATCGATTGTACACTATAGAGGTGAACATAAAATAAGAACTGAGCATGGCAATTAGTCATCCACCTTAGGATTGAAGGGCTGTGGGTTCTTGGCAATAAAATGAACATGACAGATTGGTAGATAAGCATGATGGGCGGCACAAGGATTTAGAAATGAAAGGATTTGATTATGTGGGGATTATCTCTCAGGGCGTAAATTTCTATCCATGTGAATCCTAAGAGCAATGGTTGATTGCGAGAATCTATAGTTGCACCTGGTGGATGTAAAGGCTGAGTTCTTTAAACGGCGAAAAGTAAAAAGAGCTTTACATGTAATCTACGGATTTGGTGATGCAAATATCATGAGGATAAGTGTTTACAAATTATCTTAACATAGGAATTTCACGAGGCCATACGTGAAATTAGTTTATCCTTGGCATATGAGATATGCATTTAGGTCAAAGTAGTGGGAGTAGTTATATATTTGTCATTGGATGACATAGTGATTGTTGGTGGTGAGTTGGAAGCAATCTCCAAACAACAGTGTTGAAGTCTAGATTCAAGATGGAAAACATGGGTTGAAGCATGATATATTGAGCATATGCACAACCATGTAAGCCGAATCTGGTACGAACTTTGTCACATGGGTCCGAGTAGGACGCTGTGTTAAAACAGTTGGATATGGAGATGTGCAAGCCAATCGAAACTCCCATTTGTCCAATAATCAGGATCCCATTAATGAGAAGGATATGCTCGTGACTGAAGACAAGCCTTACTCGGGGATAGTGGGAGGTGCATAATGCATGACATCCTCATCATGCACAAAATGTTGTAATTCCGGATTTATGAGACCGGAAATGGATTGTCGTTGGTCTCATAATCAGGTTCCTAAGTTATCCGGATATGCCTATTATGGCAAGTGAATAAGGGGATCGGGGTACATAAAAAGAAAAAAAAAAACATTTGCTACAACTTTTTTTGTGGTCCGGTTGTTTGTCTTGGAACTACATGGCCGTATGGTTGCTTTTTGGGGTGATGACTTGGACGAGAGGGAGTTCATGTCTGGTTATATTTTAACCCATTGGCAAAGGTCTTGATTTTTTTGAATAAAGAAAACATACATAGTAGCTCTATTGAGAATAGAAGCTGGGATACAACCTGCGATGCAGTAAACCAAGTGTCCATCAGGTTGGATCTCTTCATGAATATTTGAAGTTGTTAAGAACCGATGAGCCGGTGCAAATGTTATAAGTCTGTCATCACATCGGTGAATGGAATCACAATCCCACAATCCCTCAAGATATTCAATTGTAATATCAGTATATCTAAAATGTGGGTAAGAAATGTGATATCTCAATCTCGTGAATCCCACTGGTGGAATTGGTGTGTATTACCTTCATTAAGCCTTTTCCTTGGCTAAAGATGCATATAGGGACTAGAGTATAAGTTGATCTACATTGGCACGTTTGATTTACGTGGCATTTCATGCCAAGTGGGAGATTGTTAGGAAAATTGTGTGTCCGACTGCCATTGGGCCTACACCAGATCGAGCCCGGCGGTGTGCCATGGATGAACTCCCAATAAGTCTTGATTTGGTTGAGTCAGATAAGGATCACACTCTTGCTGGTAGAGTTTGGATCAAGTTTAGAATCTCGATTGGTAGAATTCCCACACTGGTCCGGAGATGTAGGATTTCAGGAGGGGTAGTAGAGTCCATAGTAGTCCCGACTCCTAGGGATTGCTCTATATAAGGGAGATGGGAACCCTTGCTTGATTATCTAGTAGATCCGAGAGCATTCGCAGCGAGGTCACAGGTCAACCCCACACCGGAACGCACAAGGTTCTCGGCGACACCCATCTGGGACTAGCTAGTTTCTTCATATGCTACCTATGCAATGGTAAGAATAGACATGCATGTTAAATGTGATGCCTATTCAAAAGCAAATCAAATTAAAAAAATACTCACTAACAGAAGGAGATGAGTTTCATCTTTCAGTATCAAAACAAAACAAAGAAAAGGAAACCATGATTTAAATGCATTCGGTAAAAAAAAATAAAAATAAAGAAATAAGAAAAAGCAAAAGATCCAATGGTCAAAGTGCCAGCCTTATTTTGATATTTATTGTGATGAATAAAGATGGAGGAACTGCAATCCTTTCTCCAAGCCCTATCTTAAACCCAAGGGGTAGCTCCGTTAGCCTAGGACTATGGTTTACACCCGGATGTTATGGGTTCGAAACCGCACTACCATACTGGGGTCACAGGGGAATTTTACCCAGCTTTCTCTCGTGGGCCCGTAGAGATTATTCTAGCCCAAAGGGCTAGAAACCCTGTGTTATAAAAAAATAAGAAAAATTCTCCAAGCCCTATGTCTTGGTCTGCATATCACTTACCTAGGCAGCATAGTCAAAAAAAAAAAAAAAAAAAAAAGGTCCTAACCCAACTGGAACCTGATCATTCTTGCTTTTCTGAGTTGGTTCTGGTATGATTGGTTAATGGAATGTCCATACACACCCTAAACTTGTAACAGGAAATCAGTAGCAAAGAGATATGGGCTACAAAATTTAATCTCATACATGAATTACTTGATCACACAAACTATGAATTGAGCAATTGATGCGACGGTGGTGGGTGAAGCCCTATCAGGCTTCTCTTCATCTTCATCTTGTTTTTCTTCATCTTTTTTTTCCGTTGTTTGGTTTGAAGTAATGGGGTTTGGATTTGTACAATAGGGACGGTCAACAAAAATAAGAATAGTAGGGTTCGCATTTGTAGAATATGGATATTTACAGCTTGATTTGGCTTGATGCAGATTTCTAGGGCCTTATTGTCCTGGAAAAAATAGAAATAATAGGGTTTGGATATATAAATTGCGATATTTAGAGGGCGATTTGGCTTGATGGCAGCTTTCTAGGGTCTCATGGCATATTTGTAGGACGTGACATTAGGATGTGTGTATAGGGAGAGATTTTAGGGCAATAGATTGGAGAGAGGCATTGCTATCATTAGAAACGGTGGGCAGAGGGAGAGATTTTAGGGGAAAGACATGAATCGCTTCATGAGAGAATGAGAGAATTTAGGAAAAATAAAAGGCAAGTCTGGGAAGGAGTACGTGGAATTATTGATTGCAATGTGGGATTGCAAAAGAACCATTTTGTAACGTCACGTGTCGAACTTCTAGCGTGCTTACATGGCACCACATAAAAAAGATAAATCGAGCCAAATGACGTGGCACACTCCAGGGCCCACCTCCCCAATTGCTTTAATATATATAATGTGTTCCCAAAGTAATATGAATTTGTTCAACACTAAATAAGGATACCTCTGAAAATGCATGACAAAGATGATTGGCTGTTACAACCTGACAATCATATAATAATTACAGTAATGATCTTGTAAAAGGAAAGTTGCCCTCCATACTGATCAATTTTAATTTATTTTGAATTCAGGCCATGTCTATGTTGAAAGCTTTTTTGATTCCCAGCTCGGTTTGAACAATGTCTTGTAAATCTACCCTAAGAAGCCAAAGCAGATGGGAAAAAGATATAGGAGGATAAATTTTTCTGTTCGGAATTTGTGGGAGGCTTAGGTCTGACCACTTCCAGGATTTTGAAATACGGTTTCTTGCTCAAATCTCCAAAAGAAAATATACTTGGCTTGTTCTTATAATGCTTGGGAAGAACTACAGTTCCTTATGAATGGTGTTTAATGATGTGCCTTTAGAAGTGTGTCTACTTTTTTGTGGTATTGGATACCAAACTGGGTCGGTACGTTTAAGTAATTTTTATATAGATTGGACCCAATGGAAGTTTGTATCAGCAGGTTTGATGGGCATGTGACCACTCTTTCTGCAGTGTTACAACATTCTTTCACAGTGATATCTCCATCCCATGGACATTCCAGCTGCTACCAAGGCATGGCCTTTTTCCACAACATGACAGGCAAATTATATTAGGTTAAAGCCCACCTTGCGAGGATCTTTTCTAGGCTGAGGTGAGGCATATCCAGGCCAAGCCCACCTTTAAAAACACCGGCCTGCATCTATCCTAAGCCCGAAATGGGCCTTAAGAGCTTGGCACGAGCTTGGATGTGTTACACACATCAGGCCCGCGCCCACCTTTTTTAGATAATTGGGTCCAACCAAGTCGGACTTTTAGTCACTCTTTTGGGCTTCCTAATCACTTGTTTCACAAAATGAATCACAAACTACATATATTGCTTATTTGGACGGGCTTTGGGCCTATTACTTAATTCAACCCAACATAAATATGAACGGGCCCAGCTAGAGTACTAAAGCAATTGAGTGTGAACGAAAATAAGGTACAATTCATTTTGGAATCGGGATCCCCTGAGTGGGTCTACGTGCGGACTCTGAGTGGATATGGCGTCCCGTGAATAATTTACTCAAGATCACGGTGGAGTTTTATCTCACCAGATCCAGACTCCTAATTTTGAAGTGAGTACTAATGCAATTGAGTGTAAAGAGTAAACTAAAACAGAGGGAATAATTCATATTAAAATCAAAATCCCCTTAGTGGGTCTAAGTAAAGACTCTGAGTGGGCATAGTGGGTGTAAATGGTTCGCTCAAGGTCACCATAAAATTTTACCTCACCGTATCCGGACTCGTAATTTTGGATGGAGAAGTGACTGTATATGACCCCATCCAACATGGAACAATTTATTGGTCCCACTGAATTATTCTAATAGAATCTATTCTATTGGCTCTTTGTTAATTAATGCTTTGGATGCCAAAGACCGCCGCTTGTACTACTCTTTGCCAAAGACACTTTACCCATTTCAATGCAGGAGTGCAAACGGCAGCAGCAGAAAACCATGGCAGCCAAACAGATGAGCCTGAAACTCCTTGTGGACGAGAAAAGGAAGAGGGTCATCTATGCAGAATCCGGCAAGGAATTTGTAGAAACCCTCCTCAGCTTCTTGACATTGCCCCTAGGAACTGTCATTAAGCTCTCCGGCAAGCAATCCAAGATGGGATCCTTCACCATGTTATATCAGAGCTTAGAGGATTTTGATTTGGAGTTCCTAAGTACCGAATCATGCAAAGAAATGCTGCTCAATCCCAAAAGCTCTGCAGTAGAACTATACAAGAATCTACATCCAATGTTTGATTTAGGAGCCACTAAACCTACCCAGTACTATGTCTGTAGCTCTTGGAAACATGGCTTTGATGGCTTTGGAGGATTTTGTTTACAAGAGCATCCAGGCAGTACTGTTGAGAACGCCCGGTGTCGTTGCGGGAAAACTATGAATTGCAGGATATATGAAGAGAAGGGGGCTGTTGATGCTGTTGGGGGAGAAGGGGTGTTTCTAAAGGGAAATATGAGGTTTATGATAAGGGATGATCTGCAGGTGTCTGTTGTTTCTTCCTCTACGTGCTTCGCTCTGCTGAGGGAACTTGGCATCAGTGATGCATCTGTGCTGGTGGAGAGAAAAGTGATTGTTGGTGAAGAGGAGGTATGTGGTTGAATTGAATCTAAGTTTGGGTAATTTGGGTCTCATTTTCCTTTGCAGGAATGTCTTGAATTCATGTTGGGGGGAATTTGGTATGTGGCAGAATTGTCATTCCTGAATTCCTTGTTTCATTTATGATGAAATTCCTGCTGGAGAATTTCACACATCATGAAGCCCTTAATAAATTCTTTGTTTCGTGGCTACTAGAATTTATGATGGGAATTACACTTGTAAAAACATCTCTTGTATACAAATTCAAATGTGCAGATACTATAGCATATGAGATGTAAAAATAAATAGCTACTATAGTACATCAATGGATAAACACTATACTATTAGACGGGTCTCACTTTATCTAAAATTGCAACACTCAAACGTGGGTGTCACCTTTAGGAATCAAGAAAAACATTGTGGCTCTTAAAATTCCTACATAAGGAATTGTCAAAAAGAATAATATGTAATTATAAATTCATAAATTCCAAGATATGAAATCTACTCTCATCCAAATGTGGAGATGCAATAATGTGATGGTTATCCCCTTGGCATTTCCAAATTCCGTGTTTCTTTGCTAGAACCCTTAATTCCGACCATATGAAAAGTCACTTTTAATCCTTTGGAATTCCCAAATTCCAACCCCCTTAAGAATTTCTGAATGCTCCGGCTATAGGAAATCGTGTGGCCCGCATTCCACGGGTCACGCATCAGATCAAGCAGGGCTGATGCCACCAAGGCCAATAAGATGATTCAGGATTCCACAAAAGGGACAGCTTCTAGAGAATTTACGAATTCTCCAGACATGAGTACTTTGAATTCTTTGAAAGAAACAAGCCTTGTGGATTCTAAGCAATGACTTTCTATCAAATAAGTTAAAGGACCTTCTGTATAGGTGGCATTGAATTCTTATGATATTTAAGCAATGTCTTTCTATTAAAGGGGGATAAAAGTGAAGTATGAAAGGTAAAAATTTACAAGGGGTACCAATCTTCCCTTTAGGAAATGGCTACCCTTACCCAGCACCACCCTACTAAAGTGAAATATTAGGAAAATGATGTCCCATTGAGATCACCCCCTCGGACCCTTCATTCCTCTCCTCGGCACGTGTTTGAACAAAACTGACTTTACTATAAGTTTTGAGGAATTCAATAGGAAGTAGGTGAATAGGCCCTTAGTCGAAAGTTCATTTGTTTGTTTCCCCTTCTTGTAAGGGATACTAACCCAAGAAAAATGTACTGCTCCTGTTGCATTCAGGTTTTGCATCTGCTTAGGTGTTCGTTACTATCCAAGACACCTTTAACAGATGTATTTCTGGGGGAGCTCAACACTATTGATGTGGTAGACCTTGATCTGAATGTCACGTGTCATGATTCCAAAGACAATCATTCTCAATCAGAGAAAGAGATGGACGATGACTCCAAGAAGATGAATGTAAAGTTAATTATGAGCAAATCAAACCACAGGGTCTTGTATGCGGACGGTGGGGAAGAATTCATAGATCTTCTCTTTTGCTTCCTTTCAGTTCATCTTGGTTCTGTTGCTAAATGCTTGGGTGGATGTACTGGCATGGGATATTTCGATAACTTAGTCGGTGCTCAATCTCAAACAGACAAAGAGATGGGCGGTGACTCCAAGAAGATGAATGTAAAGTTATTTTTGAGCAAATCGAACAACAGGGTCTTGTATGCAGAAGGTGGGGAAGAATTCACAGATCTTCTCTTTAGCTTCCTTGCCTTTCCTCTTGGTTCCATAGTTAAATGCTTGGGCGGATGTACTGACACTGGATGTTTAGATAACTTATACAAGAGCGCCGAAGATTTGAGCTGTAAGGATTGCATGATATCTGAGGGATGCAAAGCCATGCTACTCGACCCAAAGCTACCACCATATTTTGGGACCAAGAATCAACTACTACAGATTGAAGAACAAGTTCCACATAAGCCCAAGTTTGTTTGTTGCGCCACTTGCCGTGGCTCTGCTACTTTTATTACAAGCCCTAGGATGTGCTGTCATTCGAGTAGGAGGGACATACAATTATCCACCACGAACCCAAAGTTTCCTGGTGCAGTGACGGAGCTTGGTGGAGCATTTGTGGCTGGACAAGCAATGTTCATGGTAACTGACGAGTTGGCTGTGAAACCTCTTTCAACCATGTCGGGCATCTCTCTTCTTACCAAATTCAACATCCCTATCAGTGACATCGAGGAGCAGATTGTGTGCATTGGGGAAAAGGAGGTAAAAGGAAAACAACTATATACATAAATGAATTTTGTATCTGCAACAAAGCCAAATCAAGGCTATATATTAGTGAATAGGGGCTATTCATTGGTTGGGCTAGCCCAAATGAATGCTTGTCTGACGGATGGTATAAAAACGAGTCCTGACTTGCCCAGAGTTGGCTGTTGTCTTGGCTTATAAGGTCACAGATCAGACAAATTGAATGAGAAATGAGTATGGGTACATTACTTCACCAGATTCAGCACAGTTACTCGGCTCAGTGACCTTCTGAGTTAAGTTGATTTTCTGAGTGCTTAAGTATGCTCCAACCTTGGTTCAGTTACTGGGCCTAATTATGCAGATCCAAATCGAGACCAACGGCTTCTAGTTTGGCTCAGCTTACCTGGCCCTTTTGGAAATATTAGGCCTGTCTTTGTTAAATATGTTGCATTAGGTTTGCCCGGGCAGCACATTTTGCTATTAATTGAGCAAAAAGGCTTGTGCCCTTGGTTTAATGTAATTAATTTACCCGCGGCGTACAGGTTTCTCTATTCAATGTTACTATTGATTGGTCCATAACAGTTTCTAATTTCTACTAAAACACCATTAAAACCCTGTTTTCCCCGTATTATATTGGTTTATAAGCACTTTTTTATGCTTAAAAAAACTATGAAAAAACTTTAGCATGGAAGAGTTACTTCAAATGTGAGGCTTTTATTTATGCCTGTGTGATACTTCTATAGTTAACAAGAATGTTGATTGTTCAACTGTTGGAACATTACGTAATGCATGTTTCGGCTTTTGTTAGAGTGGCGAAAACAGAGTTTAAGCCATGCTTCTGCCTACCCACTGGCTTAATTCCACTTCTCACATTCTGCCCAATGTTAGCTGGGCTCAGGCTGGTATGGCCAATGAACAGCCCTGTGTTGTCAACCATCCTTTCACTTCATGAGAACTTTAAGATCATTTGTTTTGAACATGTCAAAACTACCTGCAGTTGGAATGTTGGTTTTATCATGCCTTCTCTTAGGCATCTATTTATTCTTCCCTTGGTCTTCTCTCCATCATCATGCATGGGACAATGGCTTTTTCTCTTTGCAAAAACATGAGAGATAAAATGAGTAGAAGTCCTTCCTATTGTAGGAACCTTAATGTCATTCAATTATTGAGTTAGAATCCAGTTATTACTAAAACTTAGGGCCAGATCATGTGGAGCCTATATGGGGTCGTGTGGGACTTACCCATAGTAAGATGAATGCAAATTACAACACATGTATTCTTATGGAATGTATGAAAAAGATGATTGGCTGTTTCAAACTAACAATCATATATATATGAATTATATTGGTATCGGGAAAGAAAATTTGCTATCCATACTGATCAACTTTTGTTTTAAATCGAGGCCATGTCTTTGTTGAAGGCTTCTTTGGTTTCCAACTCGGTTTTGAGCAATGTCTTCTACCCTAAGAAGCAAAAGCAGATGGAAACAAAATCTAAGTGGAGGATTTTTTAAGCGCAGGTTATTATCTACTGCTGGTATTTTGAAATACAGTTTCCTCGCTCAATCTCCAAAGAAAATTTACTTAATTATCTCTGCTTGTCTTGTTCTTATTATGCTTTGGTAAACTATAGATTTCTATAAATGGAGTTTAATGAAGTGCCTTGGAACTTAAAAGTGTGTATAATTTTTTCATGGTATTGGATGCTGATCTCATTCAGGTTCCTTACTTTAAAACCAGCAACATTTGTGCGTGTGTGTGTGTGTGAGAGAGAGAGAGGTTGTTTACTATATATTAGCGCTTCAGGGCCCACGCCCAACGCGAACCTTTAATTCATCGAAGGAAAATCCAATTTAAATTGAAAATAGACACCTAGTAAACAAACAAACTACATTTAATACAATTATATAGGAAATTCAAGATTGGTCACCATCCTTTTGAGAACCCCATATACGTTTATGCCTTGCCATTCATGGGGCGTGGATATTTGATAGAGAAAGGGGTTAGTCGAAAGTAAATTTAAATATAAATAGGAAGTAATTGTTTGTCAAATGCACATGGGAGGCATGATTTCTTTTATGAAGAGAAATATTTTAAAAGAATCTTATATATAAATCTAAATCAATTGTCAAAAGCAAAACATTGAATCATGTTCGAGTCAAACGTTCCGTGTTCTTTATTGGTATTAGTGGTGTTGATGCTAGAGCTGTCTCTGCTATGTAACATATCATGGGATGCAATCGGAGAAGAGGCTGATGTTAACGCTCCATCCTGCAATGGAATAACTAAAATTTCTACCTCCATATACCATGCATGAATGTTATATGAACCTTATAAGAATGAAAAGGAGAAAGCAAAATTGTGAGCAGAAATAAGACAAAAATTATTTAAAAGAAAATATTTTAAAGAATTAGTATATAAAAAAGCATATAAAAGAACTACGATATGAAGGGCCAATGCATTAAAATAAAATAGGAATAATGTTTATAAGTCTCCATCATTCACTTCGTGATATTTCTGTCCGTCAACTCCTTCGATTTGTGTAGTTGTTTCATTCTAACCACTTGTGTCATTTATGTCACTTGTCTCATCTCTTGCACTTGTCTCATCTCTTGCAAATATTTTAAAGAATTAGTATATAAAAATGCATATAAAAGAACTACGATATGAAGGGCCAATGCATTAAAATAAAATAGGAATAATGTATATAAGTCTCCATCATTCAATTCGTGATATTTCTTCTGTTCGTCAACTCCTTCGATTCGTGCAGTTGTTTCATTCTAACCACTTGTGTCATTTATGTCACTTGTCTCATCTCTTGCACTTGTCTCAGCACATTGACTTGTCCCAACACCTAATATTTTATCAGCACCTGCACTTGTGTAAGCACATGTGCTTGTCTCAGCAATATTATTTCTATTTGGTATTGCTTCCAGAATATTTGCTCCAACGTCTTCACTTGTCCCAATTTCTTGCTTGTTTGATACTGCATGTTCAATTTTCACATGAATTAGGAAATGTTAATAGTACGTATTTCATAGAACAGTGCTGAAGATGTCTTAATAAAACTTATATTTTTCAATTTCCGCCAACAAAAATGTCGATTCTTTTTTTTGTAACGTATTTCTTCTATTTTCTTGGCCGTGATTTGACTTTCAAATGTTAGTTTGTTCATACATGAATCTACTTTTATATGAAATAAATATTGTTTCCACAGTGCCTTTTTTATTTTAGTTGCTAATAGTTCATACCAATTAATCTGCAAAATAGTTTAAAAGTTAATGCATACATATACATACATAATGTTTATATATAGAAACATTTACAATAAAGAACATATTTATTTATATGCAGATAAATTTAAAATACCTTATCCACATAGTCTTTAAATGCTTTTTCAGCTGCATTTATGAAATTCTTTAGTATTTCATCATGCATAAATAATGTTGCTTGCTTGGTGTGATCTTCGACTATTATAGTTGCAATGTATCTAAGAATATAAAAAGGAATATTAAAATTAATTGTGCCCTAATATTTGCAGAATGTAGATATGTTATTATTTTAATGTATTATCTATGTACCTCATCTTTGTTGGTATCATTGAATCATTACAACGACCACATTTACCATTGTTAACACTTTCATAAATTTTCTTATCACATTTATTGTAGGAAAGTTATGCCAAAGAGGTTTCCATATGTAACATTACAATTGTGCCTTTATTGCAACATACTTAACCTGTATTTTTTATAAAAGAAAATTAAAAGTTAGTTTGCACTACATACTATTCAAAATTATTTTTATCAATTAAAAGAAGATATATTTGAGTTTAACTTTACCTCATTGACACCATTTTTCAATAATAAAAATAATTCATGTAATGACAATCTGATAGAGCTTGAGTCATTTAACAATGAAAGCTCATTACTGTAATTCAACGTTTCACAAAAATGTTAGTATTAACAAATAAAGATAAAAAGTTAGTAATGCCTCCAACTCATGTCACAAATGCAGAGATTACTATTTTATGGCATTCTAGATAGCAATTATCAAAGTGAAAGCTGCAGTCTCAGTGTCCGGGCACTAGGCACATCTAGCATAAAGTTACAAATGTTCTTAGATTTATTCCATTCTTATTCTTGGAATAATTTTTTTGATTTGATATTGTTTGATTATGGGGTATGCCCCAATATTGGAAGGCTCTACTAGGCATGTTGGTCTTTTTAGAGCTCCTATTCTGTATATTATCTATTTGAGAAAATGAAGAACTAACTTACTCTTTAAAAAAAAAAAGTTAGTAATGAAAAAGTTAATCACTTATCAGGCCTCACTTGTTTAGGTTCCAAAGGAAGTGGTTGTACATTTCTTGGGACCTGTAATGAAAGAAGAACTTTTTATGGCTTGATCGTAGCCCCAAGTGTAAGGCCGCGATTGTAGTAATAACCGGTGAAACCGGATCGATCCACGGAGAGTTTATTTATAGCAAAACCTGTCCTAATGAAAAAAAAAAAAAAAAAACTAGTTCTAGCCTAAAAAAAACTATACAAATCAAATTTTCTAATTGAATTAAAAATTAATTACAAATCTGAAATATTAATTACAACCAAAGAAAATTAAAATCCTAATCTAGAAACATAATCTAACCACTGCATCACCATAAGATTTATTAGCCCAACCAATTGCAATAATTGTTAAGGTGCATAAAATAAAAAATAAAATAAAATTAGAGAATAAAGAAATTAGATTTTAATTCTAAAACTTTGCAATAATTACTTTGCTTAATACCATCAAGAAAAATCAAGACCACCGCACCAAGTGCGCACTGTTACTACACACAAAAATTCAATGTTGACTCATTGGTGAAAACCAAGACCTCATAAACTTGATTTATTAATGAAAGACCCATTACAAGCAAATAACCATACAAAATTCTTTTAATAAAAATAAAGTGCATCCAACCTTACCATAGACACAAGAAACACTAAACGGAGGAGAGGGACTCGCGATCTCGAACGGCGATTCAACCGGCTCTCGTTTCGCGATCTGAAATCCAAGCAAGGGAAGATGATTTCAAGGATGATCCGATGGTGGAGTGACGATAGCAACGGCGGCGGCGCGACGGCGTAGAAACCCAAGTGGTGGTAGCCTTAGAGAAGCCTTGGGTGAGTGAGGATGGTAGAGGAGAGATGGAGAAAAAAATTAATAAAAAAAAGATGAAGAGGCTGCTGGTCGTCCAAGAGGAATGGAGGAGTGGAATTTTTTTTCCAGCCATCTTTTTGGGCTCTTTTTATATTTTTTTGATAGCTTGGGTTGCAAGGTTTTGGTTGGATAAGGATTAGTAGTATGGGGTCCAAGTTGGATTAGGATTAGGAGGGTTTTTGAGAGATTTTCTAGGGGTTGGCCCACAATCCTAGTAAAAATAGGATTGTTCTTATCTCATGCAACTTCCTCTCTTGGGTCCCACTTTGGTTAAGAATCAATTCAAATTTGAAATTTCAGATTTGAAATAAATTTTCGATGCTCTTGGACGACCATCTTGGATGTGTGAAATCATGGGATGGAGTGCTTGGATGTGTGATGCTTCTTGGATAATTCTTGGGCTGCAAACTTCAAATCTTGAGGCCTATCTTTTTGGAGATAAACTTAGTGCAAATCTTGCACTCTTTCAATTTGTTTCCAACTTGGATTGCTTAGCAAGATTTCCAATCTTTTGAACTCTTCATGGCTGGAAAAAAACTCTTAGCATGGCCCATCTTAAAATTGTCTTCAAATCTGAATTTAATTTCATTCCAAACATGACATGGGAGTGGGCCATACTTGAAAGAATGCAATCTTGAACTATCCAATGCTTTGAAATTGAAACTTTTGAGTTTCAAAAGATCTTGCACCAAATCTGAAATTCAGATTTTTAATTGCACTTGTAACACATGATGGGCCCACTTGGGTGTAGACAACATGGACCGACCCATGCCTTGGCTAAAATAATTTCAAATCTGAAATTCAGATTTGTATCTCAAATTAGAACACATGATGGGCCCCACATGAGTGTGCAAGCCTTAATTCTCTTGCCTTGGACGTCCTCACCTTGGAGGGATTTTCTTTTGCAATTTTTTTTTTCTTTTTTGTTTGGCTTGAATTGAATCTTAGCCATCCATCTTGACATGTAAACAATATTTGTTGGAGAGTAGATATGACACCTCATCATCTCATGGCCTGCAAATTTGGTACTTATCTTCAAGAGATTAAATCTGATTTTTTTTTCTTGCATATGAGAGCGGACCCTACCATGGCCGCCCCTACCTTAGAATCCATGCCAAAGGAAGGTGGGTCCATAGTGCATTTGATTCATCAATTCTCTTCCGTGGGCCTGATTTCTGAAATTCCCTACAAAAAATAAAAGCATGATCAAAGAACAATCTAATCATATAGGTAAGGAATTATGCAAGATGTGGGCCCAATTCACACTAAATAGATGTATAAAATGTCACTATTTTATCAAGTTTTCTTCAATTAAATTAAAGGTGCAAAGAAAATTCATCATTTCATGTGTGAATAAAAAGTTATGAGAAATTTGTGACTTTTAATGCCAAAAATGGAGAAATTCATGATTTTATGTGAAAATGTAATTTTTGGATGAATTTTGACTCAAATTCAGACTTTGATGCTCAAAAATATAAAATCATAATTTTTTACTAAAATGGTCCATGATTTGATGATTAAGTCCTTAATTACTCTAAAATGATGAGGAACTTCTGCGTTTTTAAGGACTTATCAGGGCCCACCCTTTTTTTGGCTCATACACAACTGATATGTGTAGGGCTATTATGTAGGAAAATTAGAGAATTCAGATTGTATTATGTAGGAAAATTAGAGAATAGTGGTGGTTTAGTGAGAGTACATTAGAAGGGCAATTCCAAAATGTGGCATTGCAAAAAGTCAGAAGATGCGCTACGTGTCTTCCTCCAAGCACTAGCACTTTAATTCATAGCGGGAAAACCCAACTTAAGTTAAAAGTAAACAACGAGTACATAAACAAACTCCATTTAAAATAACTGTATATAAAATTCAGAATTGCTCATCATCTTTTGGAGAACCCCATTTACCTTTATCCCTTCCCATTAACGGGGCATGGATATTGGACGGAGAGATAGGTTAGTTGAAAGTAAATTTATTGTCAAATGTAATTGGGAGGCATGCTTATTTTAAAGAGAAAATTTTATTAAAAAAATATTATATATAAATCTAAAAGGATATTTCTTGATGGTATGAGTTCAAAATGTGGCAAAGGGCCCTAGTATTAAGTGACAAATCGCCAGCACATAGCACAAGAACAGAGTTGAGCCTAATACAGTCTTTAAGTCAAATACAGTCTTTAAGTCAATTATCATCAACCCAAGTTTTATTTATTACTGAGGCCCACCCTAATATTACAACAGGTTATCAACCCATGTTTTATTTACTACTGAGGCCCAACCTAATATTATAAAGGGCCCTAGTATTTTTTTTAGAATGTGGACCAAACTCCTGGCTGGCCTTTTGATGATTATAAGAGGAAGGGTTAGGATTGCCTCATATGGAAAGAAAACCTATGCGACATGATGTAGTATGGGTTGTGGGGCCGGATGAATGGTCGAGGTCCCCATCCGATGGGCCACACTTGTTTAGGTTCCAAAGGAAGTGGCTGTACATTTCTTGGGACTGGTAATGGAAGAAGAAGCTTTTAGGGTCCACCCTTTTTTTTGCCTCATACACAACCGTACAAAAATTTGTGCATGGCTATTATATAGAAAAATTAGAGAATAGTGGTTTGGTGAGATTAGATGAGAAAGGCAATTCCAGAATGTGGCATTGTAAAAAGTTTGAGGTCGCACTACGTGTCGCTCTCCCAGGAATTCACCTGCTATCTTTTATTTTATCTAGTGCAATAGGACTGCGCCCAGCGCAGGCCATAATTAAAAAATTATCAAAATTTCTAATTAGAAATATTTCTCAATATTTAAATAAATTATAAATGAATATTAATATATTATTCATAATAAATATGAAAACTCATTAGAGAAATTTTAGATAGCTGGAAATATTTAGGGAAAGATCAAGTACATAGTAAAGACTTTAGGACCATGATTTGATCATATTTGTGCTTGGCCATAAATTGAGTGTCATTTTAAAATTAAATGTAGATTCTGGAATTAATTGGCTTCCACAATGGGCCCCACAGATTAATTAATCCAACGAAATATCCAAAGAAAAATAAGGAGAAAAATGTCCATAATGGGCCCCACAAATTAATCTCACTGAATATTGAAAGGAAAATAAGAAGAAAAAAGTGGCAGAATACAACCTATGAAAGTGGCCCTCGCTCTAGTATCAAAAAAGCTCTTCATGTGTTGGTATAAAAACAAAGTGGCCACCATAAATTGTGAGTTTGGAAAGAAAGTAGACTTGGATTTCATAATGGGACTTATAGATTTATTTGGTTAAATTTGTAAATATAAATGATAAAAAAATCGTGAAAAAGATGGAGACTCATGAGAGGAGATTTAGGCAGCTGGAAAATTTTGGGGGAATATCAAGTAAATAGTAAAGATTTTACAACATTCATTTGATTATATTTGTGCTTAGCCATTAATTGATTGTCATTTCAGAATTAAATGTGGATTTGGAAACTAATTGGTTTCCACAATGAGCCTCATAGATTAATTAATCCTACCAAATATCCAAAGAAAAATAAGGGGGAAATGTCCACAATGGGCCCCACAGATTAATTTTACTGAATATTGAAAGGAAAATAACAAGAAAAAAGTAACAGAATACGGCCTATGAAAGTGGTCCCCGTAAATTGTGAGTTTGAAAAGAAAAATGATTTGGCTTTCATAATGGAACTCAGACTTATTTGGTTAAATTAGTAAATATAAATGATTATATATTAAGTGCGGATTTTGAAATTAACTGGCTTCCACAATGGTCCCCACATATTAACCATACCAAATATTGAAAGAAAAAATAGGAAAAGAAGTAGAAAAATATTACCTATGAAAGTGCCCCAAATTTTTGCACCTTGGATCTGACATGAGGGTCCCACAAATTGATATGCAACAATATTTAATACATACATGTTCACCAATCACTAAAGTCATAGCCAAATAGCCTTTGTTCTTTTTTTTTTGTTAGTTTAATAATACGTGGGTGGGGCCATTAGAAGTAACGAAAGAGAAGTTATTATTGTATGCTATGTTTTAGGGGAGGGATAAGTATCTTATCTCAAGAATATCTTAGATTTACATTGATATATTTTATGTGATGGAGTATTGGAGAATTTCAATTAGTTTGGTGAGATTAGATTAGAAGGGCAATTCCGGAATGTGGGATTGCAAAAAGTCCGACAATGCGCCACGTGTCATCTTCCAAGGAATTCACCTGCTGTCTTTTATTATATACCTAGCGCTTTAGGGCCCACGCCCAACACGAGCCTTTAATTCATCGAAGGAAAACCCAATTTATATTGAAAGTAGATACCTTGTAAACAAACAAACTACATTTAATACAATTATACATGAAATTCAATATTGGTCCACCATCTTTTGGAGAACCCCATATACATTTATGCTTTCCCATTCATGGGGCGTGGATATTTGATAGAAAGAGAGGTTAGTTGAAAGTAAATTTAAATATAAATAGGAAGTAATTGTTGGTCAAATGCATATGGGAGGCATGATTTTTTTTTATAAAGAAAATATTTAAAAGAATCTTATATATAAATCTAAATCAATCGTCAAAAGAAAAACATCGAATCATATTCGAGTCAAACTTACCGTGTTCTTTATGGTATCAGTGGCGACAATGCTAGAGTTGTCTCTGCTATATAACATATCATGGGATGCAGTCGGAGAGGAGGCTGATGTTGACGCTCCATCCTGCAATGAATAACTAAAATTTCTACTTCCATATACCATACATGAATGTTATATGAACTTTATAAGAATGAAAAAGAGAAAGCAAAATTGTGAGTAGAAAATAAGAAATAAAATGAATTAAAGTTGGTAAATAGAATTAGTATATAAAAAAGCATATAAAAGAACTACGATATGAAGGGCAATGTATTAAAATAAAACAAGAATAATGTTTATAAGTCTCCATCATTCAATCCATAATATTTCTTTTGTCCATCAACTCCTTCGATTCGTGTTTAGGGCCCACCCTCTTTTTGGGATGAAAGGCCGGGGTCCCCATCCGATGAGCCTCACTTGTTTAGGTTCCAAAGGAAGTGGCTGTACATTTCTTGGGACCGGTAATGGAAGAAGAACCTTTTAGGGGCCACCCTTTTTTTGGTTCATGCACAACAGGTATGTGCAGGGCTACTATTTAGGAAAATTAGAGAATTCAGATCATATAATGTAGGATAATTAGAGAATAGTGGTTTGGTGAGATTAGATTAGAAGGGCAATTTCAGAATGTGGCATTGCAAAAAGTCTGAGGATGCGCCACGTGTTTTCCTCCAAGAAAGTCACCTGCGCAATAAGCTTGCGCCCAACGCATGCCACAATTAAAAAATTATTAAGATTTCTAATTAGAAATATTTTTAAATATTTAAATAAATTATAAATGAATATTAATATACAATTCATAATAAAAAAGGAAACTAATTAGAAAAATTTTAGGTAGCTGGAAATAGTTAGGGAAAAATCAAGTAAATAGTAAAGATTTTAGGGCCTTGATTTGATAATATTTGTGCTTAGCCATAAATTGAGTGTCATTTCATAATTAAATGTGGATTTTGGAATTAATTGGCTTTCACAATAGGCCCCACAAATTAATTAATCCTACCAAATATCCAAAGAAAAATAAGGAGAAAAATGTCCATAATGGGCCCCATAGATTAATCTTGTTGAATATTGAAAGGAAAATAAGGAGCAAAAAGTAGCAGAATACAACCTATGAAAGTGGCCCCCGTTATGGTATCAAAAAGCTCTTTGTGTGTTGGTATAAAAAAAGGCGCCCCCCCCGCCCCCGGTAAATTGTAAGTTTGGAAATAAAGAAGACTTGGATTTCATAATGGGATTCATAGATTTATTTGGTTAAATTAATAAATATAAATGATAATAAAAAAAATATTGATAAAGATGGAGACTCGTAACAGAAAACTTATTTGGTTAAATTAGTAAATATAAATGATTATATATTAAGTGTGGATTTTAAAATTAACTGGCTTCCACAAAGGTCTCCACGGATTAGCCATACCAAATACTGAAAGAAAAAATATGAAAAAAAAAATAGCAAAATGCTATCTACGAAAGTGCCCCAAATTTCTGCAACTTGGATCTGACACGAGGGTCACACAAATTGATATGCAACAACATTTAATACATATATGTTCACTGATCACTAAAATCATAATCAAAGAGCCTTTATTCTTTTTTGTTAATTTAATAATACATGGGGCCCACTGAAAGTAACTAATTCTCACCGATCACTAAAATAAAAGCCAAAGAGCCTTTATTATTTTTTTGTTAGTTTAATAATACGTGGGGCTATTGAAAGTAACTAAAGAGAAGTTATTATTGTATGCTAAGTATCTTATTTCAAGAATATTTTAGATTTGCATCGAGATATTTTAGATGATGAGATTAGATGAGAAGGGCAATTCTAAAATATGGCATTGCAAAAAGTTTGAAGACGCGCCACGTGTCACTCTCCCAAAGATGGTCCTGCCGCCTTTTATTATATAATAATTGAAGCCAAATGGGGTTGGTTTATGTGGTCATTCTTTCTTCAGTGTTCGAACATTTCTTCACACTAATATCTCTAGTCTTTTTGGACATTCCAGCTGCTATCAAGACACTGACTTGTTCCATCACATGGCAAGAAAATTTATGTTAGGTTGATAATGAAGAATCGAGTATCTTGTGAAATTGCCAAAAAAATAAAAACAAGTACTCATTATGCCTCTTCAGATTTTGCACTTTGTTGATCACATCTGTTAGAAACTTATTAATTGACTTTTCAAGAGTGTTCATGGGCTGGTCGAGGCCAGGGCCAGGGCATATCCAGGCCAACCCGGCCTTTAGAAATGCAGGCCTACATCTGGCCGAAGCCCAAAGTTACCTAAAGAGCTTCGCCTGAGCCCAGTCCTAAATAAAAAATAAAAGATAAAACCTTAATATAAAATGGAAACTTATATGTTATGTAATCATGGCCCCTTCATCGTTTGTCCATCCATTAATTTCTATAATTAAAGATTCATTAATAATATACTTGCAAAAAATTATTGGTAAAATTGTAGTAACTTAAAGAAAGAAACATAAAAAAAGAAGTAGGATTGGAGAGACAAAGGAAGAAATCATGAAATAAAGAGTAGGAGATGGAGAGTGAAATTGATTAAGAAAATTATTGTAATCGGGTTAGCTAACTTTAAGGAAAAGAGGGGAAGAGAAGAAAGGAAAGTAAAGGAAGATAAGAGAAAAGATGGGAGAAAGTATGAATGAAATAAGTAGAGAGAAAGGGAGAGACCATGGATTTGCTTGTTGGCCGTCGGACGTCAAGGATTAGAGTTTAACCAATCTGAGTTATGTGATCTTCTCCTCCCATCCAACTCTTTTTTAAAGTATGAACCCATAATGACAAAATCCATTTTAACATTTATTAAATATATTTACAAGTCGTCAATATTATAATGAACTCTCCATCATTACGCCTATTTCAGCATTGTGGGCTATGTTTGAAATCTAAACCATATAAAATTATTGTCCATTTGCATTTTATCATCAAATATAATTTGACTTCAATTAGTGTTAGTTATCCACCTATTGATAAAAAAAAATGCTACTGGCTTCTCTCTATCAAATGTGTTTTGGACATGATTATCTCAAAGTGGGAATTAGTCCTATTACACAAAATTTTAAGGTGATGGATAATAGTAGAAAAATGTTTTTTAATGGCTTAGATTTAAATTTGCCTCCCACTTATTTATATGTATCAGTTGATTTATTGAATTAAGTATTCTAATTTTATTTTTTTTAAATATCTCACCTTAAACTTCTCTCCTATCTGGATCTATTAGAGTGGAACTCGCTAGAAATTTTTTGGGATTTTTTTTAAGTGGGGCGGGGGCACATGGTTTCATTTTGAATGGCACAGAGCAAATGGTACCATTTTTTTTATAGATCCTTATCAAATATAACTCAAGCCACCATTAGATTGCCTATAAATTACATGAATCTTTCGATCTTTACATCTTTTACATGTGATTAATCCGATAGAGGCATCAAATCTCAATGGAATGAAGATTTGTGACGATCGATACTAGTGAGCACCTTACACAAAAACCTATTGAATTTATCATGAATCAGGACATCCGGCAATAAATTGAGTTTTCCCGGCGACTTTTTCCTTTATATTTTCCAAAATACCCAAAATGCCCATAACCCTTTTCCTCTTCCTCTTTTGGATATCGATGGGATCAATGGGAGGACTGTATCGTGCAGTTGGTCTCGCCGGCCTGGCCCTCGCAGCACCGGTGATAATCTTTAACCGAAACACATGTGGCATTGCAAGTGCACACATCTGCAGTGGGTCTCAACTGACAAATAGACTGGATCGCTTGTCAATGGAGATTAGTCTATTTTGGGGGTGCAGTGGGTCTCTCAAACAAATGCCTCATTTAACATCAAGGTTGAGAGAATGGATTTCTATTCAGACTCGTCGTCCATTTTTGACATCATCAAGGAACCTCCTTTTTTCCCTATTAAAAGGAACTTGCAAAAGAGAAAAGACCACGAATTGCAAAGAGATCCTCCAAAAACAAGAAGATGCAAACAGATACTCAAAACAAACAAACCCACGAAAATAATAAATATTAAACAAGAATGAAATAATGATCCCATAATGATTATATTATTTAAATGAGTCTGCGCTAATATTTGATTTGATTATAAGTCAAAGGACAATTTGCTGATTTAAGAGTTACGTTCTCATGTAAATAGATTGTTTGTAGTCTGTAAGTTAACATTTAATGAAATAACTTACAATGATAAAACCTTTTAAACATTGGGGAATTTTCTAAAGGGTATAAAACTTTTGGCTCATTTTCATCAAAGTATGTGAAAATTTGAATATTTTAGAAAAGCATTAAGTTTTCCACAATTCTTTTGATCAAGTCCTCTTCGTATTTAAAAAAAAAAATAACAAATATACTCTCATGTCATTTTTCAAAATTTTCCTTTGATAAATCACTTAACATAAATGATCAAGTCCAATCCGAATGACCTAGTGGGTCCACTTTAACTAACTTTAATGTATGAATGATTAAAAAGGGCATTCAAAATGACTAAAAAAAAACTAGCTTCATTCAATGGTTATGCTCATCAAAATCAAAATGAGTTTTAGAAAGGAAAGAGGTTAAGAAAATACAAACTTTTCACAAGGAAGGGTTTTTTTTTTTTTCATTTATAAAAAAATCTTGAAATATTCAAATCTTCACGTACTTTTTTTAAAAAATGAGCCAAAAGTTTGGAAATTAATTTACAAATATTTTTACTCATGTTTTTGAAGCTTTATACCTGGCCGAGAGCCCACCATCATCAGCCATCCGTGATCTTTCGAACTTCTGTTGACAAATGCCTTTGCCCTGGTCCCCAGCATATGGATACCTGCTACCTATTCAATATCTACGTAAGAATATGTAGGTTGTAAATGCAGTGGAAGCACGGACCTATAAGAACTGGCCCCTACAAACGCGATAAGGATAGAGTCGGCTTGAATCAGGCACTGGTGTGGAGATCTGTGACTGCCTACGAGAGATCAATCAAGTATGATTTACTCTTCAAAATCCAAGGGCAGTGATAGACACCCTGGATGTAGAAGATGATGATGGAGAATTTTAGATCTAGTGGAAGGAAGATTAATTGTAAAAGTTGTGCCAACTGATATCTCTCATGTCTATATATAGCCTTCGGCTAATGGGTGATAAGATCTCTATTCAAATTCGAATTGAGAGATGATTAGGATAAAGAATACAACCAATCTCCCTCAATTTGAATTTGAATGTAGATATGATAAAGAGATAGAGAGTTGGATAAAAATCAGACTATTCTTATCCATATCACCATGAGCCTCCTTGTGAGGGGTGTTTCTTTGTGAGTGGGGTCCTCCCACATGTAAACACAAGTGGGCCCCATCACAATTGCCAACATCTCCTACTCGCATCGAACAAGATTCATCCCCTTAGATCACTAATTTCCATCATCAAATTCTGCAAAGTAAAAATGGACCTGAAGAGTCGGACCTCCACGAGGCTTATTAACGGAGAGAATGTAAACTGAGTCACCATCTAACTAGAATACACCAACTCACCGATACATCAATCTGCCCTAGACACTCGCATGACCACACCGGATTGGAGATTGACTCATACCCTTGAATCGTGTTCAACCCACATATGTGCTTATTCAACTTATCGAGTAAAAAAACTCTTTACAAACATTTCTTTTTATAAAATAACATATTTATACATATATATTTTAAAAATTGTTTGTCTTAAAATTTTCAGAACACTCGGTATAATCCGGGCTAATAAGTATCGTACGCATGTATATACTAGAGTGTGATGTCAAGGGATCTTCCCATGGACTTACGAGGGTCAAAATCAACAAAGCAGCTTTCCTAGCACGGCGACTCGTAGGCTCCTATGTTGCCGTGGCACATCTACAGCTAAAGTAGCATCACCGATCTCATCTTTCCAACGTAGAGGTTGGTATAAGGGCACAAGAGCCTCGAGAAATGGTTCACACTATAACCGACTCTAAGCTCAAGAGTCAACTCAAGAGTCACTTAAGGGACTAACTCTCGCACAACAAAAAGGATTCTAGGGTATTATCCTGTTGCTCGTAGGTAGGTCCTTAAACACGCATGTCTGTAGATATGCGTCGCAGTGTGAAAACGCATTAGCTCCATAACTGAGCCCATGTTAACATTGCACGGATTCACTACTGCGCAAGCAGATCATCACAAACACAACCACACTTGGTTTCTTAAATAGGCTATCGGACTTATTAGGGTGTGATTTGTCTGACAACTAATGCTAAGTCTCATTCAGTCTTGTAATCCACATCACCCCCAGTGCACACAAGACTGAGTCGGCGTTCCATACATCTGTACGCACTAATAAGATTCATATTGGCCTAATTAGCTTATCATACAAATGCACGCGCCTCATCCTATCAGTCACTGAGACATCAAGGGCGGTCTTTATCGGTGCAAGTGGATGACCTCACCTCTTTGGTGCCACGTGTGCAGCTAATACACACGCTTATTGTGTATGTTGCCAATATAAAGTATATGCATATGCATGAATGAGAGAAATATAACATGCATATAACCACAAACAATGAGAAAAAAAAAAAACTTTTATAAAATAAGTCCAATACACTCCCACTGAATAAAAGGATTATATATATTGCATTCCCATACGCCTTACATAAATAGCGAATAGTTCTCGCGCCAAGGGTTTGGTCATCGAGTCAGCAATCATTTCCAGAGATGGCACATGAGATATCGCTATCTCTTTTGCTTCTACTTGTTCACGGATAAAATGTCACTTTCGTTTGATGTGTTTTGCCCTCGAATGAAGCTGAGGGTCGTTTGCCAAGCATATAGCATTTGTACTGCCAGTTCTCAATGGAATGGGATCACGGGCAATTGATATTAGTCCCAAATCCAACAAAAAACGGTGAATCCATATAGCCTCCCTGGCCGCCAGTGCGCAAGCAACATATTCAGCCTCCGTGGTCAACATGACCGTACACTCCTGTTTCTTACTGGACCATGAGATGGCTCCCCCGCCCAGTAAGAATACATATCCCGATGTGGATTTATTGACGTCGGGATCATCCGATAATGACGAGTCGCTATATGCTAATAAACTCAAGCCACCACCGTGATAGTAAAGCATCATATCTTTTGTGCCCTTTAAATATCGGAAAATTCATTTGACGACATTCCAATGAACAATACCTAGGTTACTTTGAAATCGACTAACCAACCCAACCGCATAGCAAATATCGGGGTGTATGCACAACATAGCATACATTAAACTTCCTACAACGCTGGCATAGGGTATGGAAGCCATTCTTTTTGTTTCAGCATCGATTTGAGGACATTGCATGACACTTAATTTTCAACCCTTATCAATCGGGTCTCAACGGTACTAGCATTGGCCATTCTAAATTTCTCTAAAATTTTCTCAGTCTAAGTTGTTAGGGACAGGCCAAGGTTGCGTTTTGTACGATTCCGCATAATTTTAACCCCCAAAATGAACTCAGCCTCACCCAAATCTTTCATTTTAAAAAACAATTGACAACTAAGCTTTTGTGTCAATTAAAAATCCAATATCATTACAAGCCAAAAGAATATCATCAACGTAAAGGGATAGCAACACAAATTTATGTTTAGATCGCTTAATGTAAACACAATGATCTTCGTAACACATAGAGAAACCATTTGACATGATGGCATTATGGAACTTTTTGTACCATTGTCTCGAGGATTGTTTAAGGCCATAGATAGATTTATGGAGTTTATAAACTTTATCATTATGGCCTTTTTCCACATATCCTATCGGTTGTTTCATGTATATTTCCTCCTCAAGAGCACCGTTTAAAAAGGCAGTGTTAACATCCATTTGGTGGAGTTCTAAATCCATGTGGGCCACAATAGATAAGATCATGCGGACAGAAGAAAACCTCACCACAGGGGAGAAAGTTTCCTCTTCATCCCCACCTTCTTTCTGTGTGAACTCCATAGCCACAAGCCTAGCTTTAAATTTGTCAATGGAACAGTCGGCTTTTTGCTTAATTTTCAAAACCCATTTATTTGTAATGGCTTTCTTATCCTTGGGAAGATCCACAAGATCTCATGCATTGTTCTTACGCATAGAGCTGATCTCATCATTCATCGCGAGCATCTATTCCTTCAAGTTTACCAATTCCATTGCCTCTTGATAAGAACGTGGTTCGTCCTCATCAGTTACAATGTATGCATAAGAAGCTTCCTTAATTTCAAAATACTTCTTTGGAATTAATCCACGAGAAGAACGACGAAGGCATCATGATCACTCCCACTTGCCTGTGACTCCATAGGTTCTCTCCCACTAAGACCAGCAAGTGGTGTTGGCTCCCCTTGGTAGGAGAAGTCATCCATTTCAAATAGTTCAATGGACACCCTTGCCTTCTTCTTTTCAGAATATTGAAACTTGAAGAAATCTACGTCACGAGATTCTTTTTCAATTAATCTGCCATTGACATCCTTATGAACTAGAACGTATCCTTTTGACAATTCAAAGTATCTCACAAAGATGCTTGGAATTGTCTTACGCTCCAATTTATTAGGATGCGGGATAAGGACATGCCCTAAAACCCCATGGGCATAGCTCTCCCAAGGAAAGTTTTCTATCGGTCCACAACTCATACGGAGTCTCTGGAAAAAACTTAGAAGGGGCTCTATTTATTATATATACGGTAGTTAATAATGCATCTCCCCAAAAGGAGACAGGTAAATTTACTTGAGCCATCATTGATCTAACCATGTCTAACAGTGTCTTATTTCGTCTTTCCGCAACTCCTTTTTGTTGTGGGGCATAGGCCATAGTCAGTTGACGTGAAATTCCATTTTCCATGCAAAAACTTTAAAAAATCTCCGCAGTGTATTCTCTACCTTGATCAGTCCTAAGGGTCTTGAAATTTTTGTCAAACTTATTTTGAACTTCTTTTGTAAAAATTTTGAAAAAAATCTATTGCCTCTTTTTTGTGGGAAATAAAAAACAAATGACCATAACGAGAGTAATCATCAATGAAAGTAATAAAATATCGAGTTCCTTGTCTATTAGCCACGTTCATTGGTCCACAAATATCAAAGTGGATGATTTCAAGGGTTGCGTTGGATCTTTCTGCCTTTGGAAAAGGTTTTCTTGTTGCTTTGCCTGTTACACAAGATTCATATGTGGGCAACTGTACTTGTATGAGAGATCCAAGCAGTCCTTCCCTAGCGAATCGCATCATTCAATCTTTTCCTATGTGGCCCAATCGAGCATGCCACTTAATAGATTCGGAACTTGTGTCATGTACAATAAATAAAACAAAAAATTCAACCATTGAATTATTGAAATCCAAAACGTATAAGTCTCCTACAATAAAAACCCCATGCATAAATAGAACTATTTTTTCTAATGGAAACTCTATCCCTAGTAAACGAAAATCAAAACTGTCCCTTGCGAGCTGGCAAACAGAGAGGAGATTTCGCCTCATGTCAGGTACAAAAAGCGTCTCATGGAGCACCATAGTTTTTTCTGTAGACGGAAGAAAATAATCACCAATTCCCAATACGTCTTCTGAAGAATTATTTCCCATGTAGAGCTTGTTGCAGCCGATATCTATTAACTGGAACTCCCGAAAACCACTCCCATCATTTGTCACGTGCTTGGTCGCCCCTGAATCAATTATCCATCCTTTAGAACTTTCATCCACATAAAGCACTTCGGAGCAAACCAAAGAGAGTGACAAAGTAAGGGTGTTTACCGTATTTCGCTTGGGGCAAGTTTTAGCCATGTGGCCAAGTTCTTGACATTTATAGTATTTGGTTTTGGCTAAGTCTCTGGGCTTGTTACGATTCCGATGCCTCTTTTGGTCTTGTTTGGGTGAATTCTGGTTCTGTTTAGGCTTCTTCCGGCGATCTGCCCCATTTTGAGACTTATGTTTACGTTTGGTCCCCTTAGTCCCCGACCCTGATACAGGCTACTATTTTGCAAATAGTGCTTGTCCAATGATCTCTACTTAAACTCTTTGGGCTTCAAGCTTGGGTTGGCGACACGGATCCTTAAAAGTCTTGACTGCCTTTGAGTGGGTCAAACTTTGTTTTATTGTGCGCCAAGAATCAGGTAAAGATCGCAGGACTGCAATGATCTTTTGGTCCTCAGTTAGTACATTTCCTGCCCTTGCAAGATCCGCAATCATTTGACTCATTTTGCGGAGGTGGTCCCTGAGGTTTAACACCTGGGGCCATCCTATACACATCGAATCCCATGGTCCTTACATGAGTCTTACCAACGGTAATTTCACAATATTCTTCTTTCAAGGCATCCCACATCTCCTTAGCCGTACCGTAGGTTTCATAAGTGGGAACCAATTCAAAATGTATACTACTCAGGATAATGTTGCGAGCATTCCAATTATCTTTATCCCATTTCTCAAAATCATTCAATGCGGGCATGGTTGCAACATCATTTGCTAATTTGGGTTGGGTCATAATCGATTCCAAGGTATACGTGACCTCTTGTTCATCGAACAAGTAAATCATAGTCCGGTACTATTTATCATAGTTATTACCATCTAACTTATCTCCCTTATTAAGGTCAGCAACGATATTTTTGGAAGCCATCACTGAAAAAGAATTAAGATAAAAAAAATGTGACGATCAATGAATGCACAACATTGGCAACGCACACTTACGTATCGATTGCCCTTTTTGCACTCAAGTCATTCTGAGAATTAGGACATTGTAGTGAAAACCCTTCATGCCTAGGGCTAATTCGGGGTAGTAAAAAACAATTATCGTAATTACATGGGTGATTTGATAGCATCGATCATGCAATTTGATACTTTGATGCAATTATAAAGATGTAAAAAAGAGTACAACAAATGACAATTTTGGGTGATGTGAATCCTTATAATAGGGAAAATGGTTGTAAATAGTTTATTATTCCCCGCATATATTAGGGTCCACAAAGAAATGTTCAACTAGTTGAATATTGCACCTAAGCCTCCAATTCGATCTTATGAAATCAAATCAATCAAGTAAGCCCCCAAGAAAGTGGTGGGGTCACAATGGTCCCGCTTAAAAACCACTTTTCTCGAAAATAGACTGTCTCCCTTTAGTGGGACAAGGCTTTTCTTGGAATCGACTCGATCAAAGAGCGCAATTGGTGCAACTCGGTGGTCTTCATCCTATCAATCTCAAAATCCCACAAGGACATCCCATGCATGGGCCATAAGATATATGTGGATCCAAAAAATGCCATGAAAAATAAAGAAATCCCATCATGAACATGTAACGTGATACTAAAAAAATTTATTGCACAAAATATAGGTTGGTTCAGTGGGCCCCATGCCTAATTCCAACATTCTAGGGGTGCCCATGGCCTGACCGAGGGCCAGCCCACTTTGGTCGAGGTTGGGACTAGATGCCGAGAGCTAGTAACATATCTGCACATTTGAGGGATGTGCAGAGTGTAGGGGGTCCACATGAAGCACCATGGATTACGGGACATATGAGGGATGGTAAAGTGCATTCAGGATGGACTGAGATATAAAAAATGGAGTTAATCTCATGCTCCTAACCCTCGGAAATATGGCTAACAACGGTTCAGTCTATTTATTGGGTGCAATCCCTGGTGACTATAGGGATGTTCCCATATATGTTATTGGTGTGGTTGGAACACAAGGTGGGTCCCTTAAAAGTTCTTACTCTCTAAGGATGCTATAAATCGCTCAAAATCATTGCAATCGGTCAAAAGGCAGCTAAAAGCTGATAAGGCTTATCTTCTTCCTTTTTTTTTTTTTTTAATGGTAATTAATGACTTAGCTATCAAACCTTCTTTTCAAACCCCCAAAAGTATCCATATTCACTTGTGCAAGGCATCAGATAGGTGGGGCCCTCTTATGAGTGCCCACATGCACAGTTCGTATATGAACCATGTGCAGGAGAACAATTTCCGTGGGACATGTACAAAAATAATTGTGCTTAACAATTTAAAACATGCAGGGGTGTTCAAGGAAGGGCTGAAGGCTCATTATATGCCCTTATTTGGATTACGCCCAAAACAAGCTCGGTATCTAGTCCAAGCCCAGTAAAAACCATCTCAATCATGTCAGGCTCCAGCCCACCCATTTAGTCAATTGGGCTAGGCCGAGCTTTCTTCACTTGCCCATGCCTTCCAATCACTTGCTTGGGCAAATTTCAAGTACTACCTTTTCAGAGTAGGCTTAGGGTTTTCGATCATTTAATTCAAGCGTGGTTCAAATATAAGATTGAGGTCCAACTCAATTACTAAAAGCATCTGGTCCTTTCGATGTTTATGTACAGCAACATATAACTATCAATTACTGAAACATCGGACCTGCAGCTGAGGACAACTTGCAACATATAACCACACGACCTACCAATCCAACGATTTAGACCATGCACAAACACATCCAATTTTCCACACAATCTAATATAATTGCCAAGGTTTCAGGTTACCTGTTTTGCAAAACATAAATCCAATCCTCATGTGAGCGCGCACATAAAGCTCCGATACCAATGTAGGTTGTAAATGCAACGAAAGCATGGATCTAGCTATAAGAGCTGGCTGCTACAAACACGATAAAGATAGCGTCGACTTAAATCAGGCACTGGTGTGGAGATCTGTGACTGTCTACGATAGATCAGTCACGTATGATTCACTCTTTAAGATCCAAGAGTAAGGATAGACACCCTGGATGTAGAAGATGATGATGGAGAATTGTAGATCTAGTGTGTCACATCCCCCAAAATAAGAATTGAGGAATAACGTGAAAAATAAATCAAATTCGAATTTCCTGTGTTTAATACAACACAAGCTTCCCACAGTGGACCCACATAAAATTTCAAACTGTGGTGAGTCAAAATAAATCTAATTAAATGCAATAGAAGCTTTATTCAATTGGTATTCAAAGTTCATAAATAAGATCCAACACAAAAATCAAATAAACATTAATAGTTAAAGTTGACGAATGAATAAAACAATTACTAAGGAAATGTTAATCATTAAAGAAAGTTCATCTAAAGAGTTGCTAAGATGACTTTCACTTCATGCAGGCTCAGATGGCTCCAAAACCCTCTCTGGCATCCCACTTGGGTTCATCAGTTGGCTCAAACGTTTGAAACATTTGATCCTCCTCCGTTTCCTCGGTATAGTAGGGTTCAGTACCTATGCACCAAATGTTACAAGGTAAATAGCAAGAACATGATCATAATTCGAAATCAAAATACGATATCAAGTTGAGTAAAGACAAGTGAGATCATATGAACAATGGTAACGACAATGACAAGAAGAACATATAACATAATCCAAAAGACACCAAATGGAGCAATATATAATTCACACGGAGACAAGTGTCCCCGTTTTGGGTGGTCAACCTTACATAATAGGGAGAGCCCGTCCATAACGTCGGTGGTCATAAACTGATCAAAATCAGGATAACCTGTTCACATTCAAAGCAGATTATAAGTAATCCGAACACATCGGTGATCAACCATCCGCATATGATCTATAGTCGTTCATAAATGACCCACATAAACAGAAACATATATGCATAATAGACCCGAATAATAAAGCTCCGACACAAGAGTCCTAGGTACAAAAATGAAGTGTTGGCCATTCCATAATACATATCATATTCAAATCAATATACATAATTTGCCAAGCAACTTCATAGTCCACAATACATAACAAGGTATTCATCTAAAGGTATACATAACCTAAACCAACATATGCATGCGAATACAAAGGGTAAGACATAGTACAAATCAATCCTAAGGTTAGACATATATTCATATACTCGTCAACACACAATAATAACGCTAGTAAGCTAAGGACGTTACATCTCTCGAAATTCATGGTGCATAGATCCAATGAAGGATTTCCAACAGAAATGTATTGCCCCTTTCTTGCTAGAGTTCATTTAAATCATAACGGGTATTTGAATGATACGTCCATAAGATACCGTATGCCTAAAGACGGTTCTTATGTCAAGTCCAGGTAGATAATTTAAGGTTATTAAATCCATATGAAATCCCATACATGATACCATTAATCCTCAAATGAATCAGAGCCAAATCAGTTGAACAAAATCACAAAATGCCCAAGTACACTGAACGTTCGAACGTACGAACGCAACGTTCAAATGTTCAGAGTGTCAGGTTTTGGCTCAGGAGCGAGGAGTCAAACGTTCGAACATTCATGAGGCACGTTCGAACGTTTGATGCCTCTGCCCCTTTGGCCCAGAAGAATCTAACATCGAACGTTCTAACGTTTGAAGAGAACGTTCGAACATTCGTCGTCTCTGCCATTTGGTCCAGACAATTCTAGGTTCATGCGTTTGAACGTTCCAATGCAACGTTCGAACGTGTGATGTTCAGAATCGTCGTTAGTGAACAGTCATAGAAATTGGGGTTTTTCCCCTTTTCATCCATTTTTCTCCCTACCACCAGAGAGTACAATTCCAACCAAATCCATACGAATAACATCCATTAGGAATGAAATGGAATCCACATTTCCATTATCCAAATCATCAATTCACCCAAACATCCATTAAAATCCCTAATCTACCATTATCATTTAGAAAATGGAAAATAAACAAACCTATATACATTAGATAGGAATCAAATATCAAACAATGCATTCAATAACAAATTATAATAATGTACTTGCCTCAGATTCGAAGTTTAAAGAAGAATGTAATAGGTTTCCTAACCAATACCCAATCCGAGATTACCATAGCTCTCGAACACAATCTTAACACCAATATGACACAAGAGATGGGATAGAAATACCCCGGTGATCAGATCTATGGTAATCCCATCCAAAACCTAACATTGAAAAAAATAAGAAGATAACCTACGAATACAGATCTACTCCTAATGATTTGAGGAGATGGTTACCTGAGATGAGAAGATTAAACCGAGAATACTGGTATCCTCTAATCATGATTCTGATGGCTGCTTCCTAAAGCTTGCATGACTTGGGAAGTTGAAAGAGGAAGAAGAAAAAGAAGTTATGAGAGGAGTTGCAGAGATTAGTGGGGAGAGATAAGAAGTGTGGTTATTAAAAATAGGGATTAGGTTAAAAAGGGTACTCTTGGGCTTAAGTCATTGGGTCAAAACTATGGGTCAGGTCTTCTACCCATTAGCCAAACTTACCGATCCACCCATCTAATCTAACGTGTGCCCCACTTAATCTTAACCACTTAATACATTCAATTAAAATAATAATAATAATATCTAATTAAAATATAATAAAATATTATATGTGGGACCGGGATCTTGCATAGTGGAAGGAAGATTATTGGTAAAAGTTGTGCCAACTGATATCTCTCATGTCTATATATAGCCCTTTTGCTAATGGGTGATAAGATCTCTATTCAAATTCGAATTGAAAGATGATAAGGATAAAGAATAAAATCAATATCTCAATTTGAATTTGAATATAGATATGATAAAGAGATAGAGAGTTGTATAAAACTAAGGCTATTTTTATCCATATCACCATGAGACTCCTTGTGAGGGGTGTTTCTTTGTGAGTAGGGTCCACCTACATGTAAACACAAGTGGACCCCATCACAAATTCCAGCAGAATATTGGATAGCAAAGACCTCACAACGTTACTTCAACTGGATATGTTCTGTTCTTCTGTAGTATGCTTGAGTACTAAGGATACCAAAGAACTCTTTGGCTCTTTCCCTTTAACTTTTCTTACTGGATACTAGATCCTTTTCGTTGTCGGAGAGCAGAAGAAAAGAAGCAGAAAACCATTAAATTCCCAGTAGCTTCAACAGAATTCCATGCAACATTGTATTGGTATTGGACACCAGAGACCGCTTTCCTTTTCTTTGTCAGAGAGCAAGAGAAAAGCAGAAACCATTCAAAACTTCAACAGAATTCCATGGCAGCCAAACAGATGAGCTTGACTCTCCTTGTGGACAAGGAAAGAAACAGGGTCATCTATGCCGAATCCGGCAAGGACTTTGTAGAAACCCTTTTAAGCTTCTTGACATTGCCCCTAGGCACTGTCATCAAGCTCTCCGGCAAGCAGTCGAACATGGGTTCCTTGACCATGTTATATAAGAGCTTGGAGGATCTTGATTCGGAGTTCCTAAATACCAAAGCATAAAAAGACATGCTGCTCCATCCCAAAAGCCCTGCAGAAGAACAATACAAGTATCTACCTCTAATCGTTAATATAGGAGCCATCTATCGTACCAAGCACTACGTCTGTTCTTGTTCTCTGGACTGGTGTGTTGGAACTCACCGCTTGGTCAGTACTGTTAAAAACGCTCCATGTCATTGTGGGAAAAAGATGGATTGGAGGGTACCTGAAGAGAAGGGGGAACTTAATGCAGATGGTAGGGATGGGGTGTTTATTAAGGGGAAGATGAGGTTTATGATAAGAGATGATTTGCAGATATCTGCTGTTTCTTCTATGAAGAGTTTTGCGCTGCTGAAGAAATTTGGCGTCAGTGATACGTCTGTGCTTGAGGAGATGAATGTGAATGTTGGTGAAGAGGAGGTATGTAGTTGTTCATGCCCTTTCTCAAACATATCCACTTGCTTGTTTCAGGCATACCATGTGGATTTGAATAATGTAAGAGGGTAGGGTAATCGTTGAGTAAATTTTTGTTTGCTTTCATGAGGTAAAGTAGTTTGGAGAACAGGTGCGATGCCTTTCAATCCGAGGCTCTAAAAATGCATGGTGAAAGGTGAACATCATTGATGCCCAATCAGGTAACCTTCCCTTTGATAGGAAATGATTACCCACCCACTCACCATCCTGCTAAATTAAATTTCAGAAATGTGCGGTAGCATCTACATGTTCACTTCCAACCATTCTGTGTGCTTCATGCTGCTGTCCTCTCTCTTCGCTCGTCCTTGGTTTGGAATGATATGGTGCCAGTCTTTTGCTCCCACACTTTCCTTTCTTCCCTGCTTTTTGTAGCTGGTGCTGTGCCCTGCTGCTCTCCAGCTGCTTTGCTGTGCTGGGGTGCCGGCTAGTCTTTGTTCTCGGTTGCCTTGCCAATGCTTCGGGTTTTCTTGTTTTCCCTCGGGCTCTCTTTATTGCCCAGTTTGTTGCCTTGCAGTTGCAGTGGCTTTTCTTTTTTTTTTTTTCCCATTTTTGCAGGGGCCTTTGTAGGCTGCTGTCCCAGTTTTTGTTCTTTTCTCGTGCTGGTCTATCGTTGCAGGTTCTATTATGCTTTGGCATAGCTTGTCGCCTCGAGATGGTATTTACTGCAAAATTCACCTTAAATTATATTAAAAACTAATATAAAATTAAGATGAAAGTTGCCGAATAAAAAAGTATTCTTCATACATTTAATAACAACTAATAAAATTAGAAGGTGGAAAAATTCTGTAGTTGTAGTAATTATAAATTTCCAAAATATGGAAGTGAGAAAAAAAGAAATACCAGTATTGGCATATACCTAAAACTTAAAAGTCTAATGACACATTTGTGTAATACTTGTGTAAGGCTCTGTAGGAGAAAACTCATTTTTCATAAAAATCCTTGGATTTTTATAATTTTTAGGTATTCATTTCTTGCAAACGAGCGAACCCTAAAGAGTTTAGGAGTAATTATTTGACGGTCTATCATGGGACTTCATCTTTAGTCTTTCATTTTTGTTAGCCCCTAAGATTAATAGAATTTTTTGTGTGATGCCTTTCCACAGGAGGGTCTAAAACTGAATGGTGAAAGGTGAAGATCCACGATGGCCATTCAGATAACCTACCCTTTGATAGGGAATGATTACCTACCCATCGGCCTACTAAATTGAATTTTAAGAAGGCGATGTCGCATCTCCATGTCCACCTTTGTAGAACTACTTTGATAGAAACTCTTTTTACTATGAATTCTTAGGAAATCAATACCCAGTAAGCAAACACGCAATCTCTTTTTTTTTTTTTACTTTTTCCTTTTTAAATAGGTTCAAAACTTTGGTTAATGCTATTAAGAGCAGAATTTCTGAGATTTAGAAAATATAGATTCATTCTTACTTGTTGGGTTCTTACAATGCTTAGGGTCATTTGCTACTTTGGCAAGGTCCCACTTTAGCTGGTACTAAATTTCTTGGATTTGTAAGCAACACCATTACGTTAAAAGGGACTGAAAGTGACAGATTAAAGTTGAGAGATCCCATCGAGGCTATTAGGTGATCCAACCTTCAATAAGTAACGATTACCCAATTATCATCCTTGTAATTGGAAAAGTGATCATCCTATGTAGATCTCTACTTTTACATTCTTCATTCCTTAGGGCCATTTGGCACTTTACTAAATTAGTAAAAGTTAAGCTTCCATTTTTCAGATAAGGGGTCACATCAATCACAGTCTAATTCAAAATTTCTTTCATCTTTTAAAAAAACAAAAAAAGCGACCTCCTTTCTTAACAAAAAAAAAAAACCCCACTTTTCTATACAAAAAGTCAAAAGATTCTGTACAAAACAACTAAAAACAAATTACCATCATAACTTCATTATATTTCATCATAACTTCATTATATTTCATTCTCTCTTGATTTGATGCTTTATTACACATTATTTTATATATAAAATTATGAAACGGGCCCACACTCCTTTTGTAAAATCTCCTTTACTAGGATTTCCTACAAATTTACAAAAAACAGCCTTCTATTAACGGACTAAGCTCGCTAGGGGCCTGTTTGTCTATTACTCAATGCGATTATATAAAAGATCCTCACAGTCCCTCCACTATACCCAAGTTGGTTAGGGACATAGGTTTGTGAATTCTGAGTTTGGAGGCTTGAGTCCCCAAATTTATAAAAGAAAGAAAAATGAAAGAATGAAAATAAAGAAGAAGAAGAAGAAGAAGAAGGCTCAGGAAGTCCAAGAACTTGTAGGGACCCTCGTGTAATAAATACCCTTTGCTAAAATGATTCCATCCGTACCCTCGTTATTTAAATCACCAACACCCCACACCACACCCACCACCGACAAGGCGCCCCCCCCCCCCCCCCCCCCCAACCAAATATCCACCCTTTGGTTAGAAATGATTGCCTGCCTTCCATCCTCTGAAAGTAAGTCATAGAATAGACATCCACTTCCACCCTTGACTCTTTGCTGCTAAGCTCCTAAGTATCGCTTTCATATTGTTCTATTTCCTGTGAATTCCTAGGATTTCTAAGCAATGCCTTCCTATCAAATGATTTATAAGGACCTTTTGCTTAACTCGTCATTGAATTCTTAGGATATTTAAGCAATGCCTATCTATCGAAGGGGTTAAAAGTGAAGATCACAAGGCTCCTCAAATCCACTATTTAACAGGAACTTGTTACCCAGCCATCCCTCTGGTAAATTAGGCCTTATAAAATTGGTAAGTCTCATAAACATCTCTACCTTAGACCCTTCATCCCTCTCATCTACAACAGTATTCCAATAAATAAATAGGAAAAAAAGATCATTTACTATGAATTCAATACAAAGGAATTCAATACGAAGTATGCATATAGGCCCTTAGTCAAGATTTTATTTCTTTGTTTCACCTTCTTGTAAGGGATACTAACTCATGAAAATGGTACTCCTATGGCATTCAGGTTTTGCATCTGCTTAAGCGTTTGTTACTATCCAAGACACCTTTAACAGATGTATTTCTAGGGGAGCTCAATGTGGATGACGGGGTAGACCTTGATCCGAAAGTCATAGCTCTTGATTCCGAAGAGATGGTTGATTCCGAAGAGATATGCAGTAACTCCAGGAAGATGATTGTAAAGTTATTTCAAAGCAAATTGAACAACAAGGTCTTGTATGCAGAAGGTGGGGAAGAATTCGCAGACCTACTGTTTAGTCTCCTTGCCTTTCCTCTGGGTTCGATAGTTAAATGCTTGGGTGGACGTACTAGCACGGGATGTTTAGATAACTTATACAAGAGTGTTCAAGGTTTATACTTTAAGGATTGCATGAAATCTGAGGAATGCAAAGCCATGCTACTTGACCCGAAGCTACCACCCTATTTTGGGACTAAGAACCAACTACTGCAGATTGAAGAACAAGCTCCAAGTAAGCCCATCATTTTTCATTCCCTAATTCTATGATGCCTAGCTATGGAAATATAAATAGGTATGACCATGGATATGGGGATTGGTGATATGATTCTACATGTGGAAATTTAGGGCATGGATATAGATATGACCACCATAAGTTTTTCCTTTGATCACATTTGAATTGATCAAATTATTGTTGTTTCCTTTCCTTTCTAACAATATTTTTTATGATTGAGAAAAAAATTAAATGAGACTATATGAGATAATGGGCTTGGTAAGTGGGATATGCTAATCTAGTTCCCGTTCCCTAGAAGTATCAATGTAATATCTGGTATCAATATGAGTGTTGTATTAGTCTGAAATGGATACGGTGGGCTTGTACAATTCTCTGGGTATCATAGGCCTTATTTTCTATGACTCTAGTGCACTTTTTATTGTAGGCCCTGTGGCGTTTTCTCGTGCGATGAGGAGCATACAATTATCCACCATGAACCAAAAGTTCCCTTATACAATGACGGGGCTTGGAGGATCATTTGTGGCTGGACCAGCAATGTTCATGGTAACTGACGAGTTGGTTGTGAAACCTCTTTCACCCATGTTGGGCATCTCTTTTCTTAGCAATTTCAACATCCCAGTCAGTGACATAGAGGAACGAATTGTGTGCATGGGGGAAAAAGAGGTAAAGTAAAAACATCCTGCACATATTGAATTAACTCTGAATCTGCAACCAAGTGAAATCAAGGCTAAATATCAGTGACTAAGTGATTTTCATAGGCTGGGCCATCCCAGATGTATGCCTGTCCAACTGATGGCATAAAAGCTCATCCTAAGTAGCCCCAGTTGGCTGGGTCAACTTGGCTCATAAGATTTCAGAGTTGGACAAGTTCAATGAGTAACTGAATACTTTCACAGACTCACCTCCGTTACTTGGCTCATTGGTTTCGGAGTTTCAAGTACGTTCCGACCTCTGTTAATTGAGCTAGTGGCCTACATGCAAACCCAAATCCAGACAAAAGGTCTATTAGTTTGGTATGGCTTGCCCTTCCCTTTCAAAAATACCTAGTCTCAGTTAAAAATAGCTATTAATTGAGAAATTAGGCTTTCACCATGGTTTAAAATAGTGGCCATTATGTGATGGATTTACCCATTGCTTACAGATTTCTGTTGTCAATGTTGCCATTAATTGGTCATTACAGTTTCTAATCCTACTCAAGCACGTTTAAGACCATGTTCTCACTCCCATTTTTTTGTTTTCTAAGCATTTTTATATGCTTAGAAACAGTATAAAAAACTGTTGTATGGAAGGTTTACACAAAATGTGAAGCTTTTGGGCCACTGCTATGCTTCTGTAATATACGAAAATGTTGATTTTTCAAGTTTTGTAACATTACTACCTAATGCATATTTCAGCCTTCGTCGTGGAGGCCAAAACAGAGTTTTTAGGCCATGCTTCTGCTTACCCACTAGTTTAAAATCACTGCTCACATTTTGCCCAATGTGAGCTGCGCCCAGGCTAGTCTGCCCAATGAACAATCCAAGTATTGTCAAGCATCAAAGCTTTAATTCCATCAGAACTTTAAGATCATTCATAGTCACAAGGATGTTGGTTTTGAACATGTCAAAATTACATGCAGTTGAAATGTTGGTTTTTTTTTAATCATCGTAACTCTTAACTGTCAATTTGTTCTTCTCATGATCTTCTCTCCTACATGCATAGGACAATGGCTTCCTCTCTTTGCAAAAATATGAGAGATGTAAGAGGCATCAATGACCTTGTATGGCATAATTTAATAATTTATACATCAATGAGTTGAAGTCCTCCCTATTGCTGGAAATTTTATGTCATTCAATTCTTGAGTTGTATTAGCAAATATATTTAGTTGGGTATTGTTAGAATCCAGTTATTACTTTAGGCTAGAATCATGTGGGGCCTATATGTGGCCGCGTGGGACTACCCATACTAAGATAAATGTGTATTACAACACACACACATCTTTGGCTGTCACAACCTGACAATATATAGAATTACAGTGGTGATCTCAGGAAAGAAAATTTGCTATCCATCTTGACTAATCAACTTTTGTTTTGAGTTCAGGCCATGTCTTTGTTGAGAGCTTCTTTGATTTCCAACTCGGTCTTGAGCGATGTCTTCTACCATAAGAAGCCAAGGCAGATGGAAAAAAAACCTAAGCATTATTTCGTCGCCGCGATTTAATCCAAGAACCGGTCCCAACCATCCCAACAGCTATATATTTGTAAAATACAGTTTCCTTGCTCAATCTCCAAAGAAAAATGTACTTAAATATCTTGCATTGACTTATCCATCTTATTATGCTTGGGGAGTACTATGGATTCTTATAGATGGAGTATGATGAAGTGCCTTTCGAGTGTGTCTTTATTTTTATGTTGCATTGGATACTGATATCAATAGGGTTCCTTACTATAAAACCAGCAACATTTTTGTAGGGCACACCTAGATGTCTTTCAGATATAGAAGGACCAATGGCGTATAGGGCTACAAACAGAATGGTTCCTAGTCAGAACCATACCGGTCCTGGACCTGTTTCTAAATAACCGTTCCGGGTTCCCTTTTTTACTCCGAACCTATTTTTTCAAAAAACCTCTACCGCATCCGTTCGAAGAAAGTGATTCAAGACCTACCAATCCCCTACGAGACTTTCGTTTGTCTCCAGACCTGGTTTTGATAGGAAAAGCCGGATCCGGTTCCGGAACTTGGTCCACCTAGAGGACTAGAATCTAGTCTCAAATTCTGTTATAATTTCTCTTCATTTTTTAAAATAAGCATTTCATTCAACTTATAATAGTACATCAAACCTACTACCCTTTATATTGTACATTAAAATGTAAAAGAAAAAGTTAATTTTAAGATACAGCTTCCAATATCAAAGACTCATTGATGTAGCGGAAGCGTCTACGAGGAAGATTCACACGGACGATTGGAAAACAGCCTTATATTAATCTGTTGATTCGGCTAAGAATACCAGTTAATAGGCATCAAAATTCGTTGATTCAATTGAATACCAAAAATTGGAAGGAACAAAGGGGAAAACTCCTCTGAAAGTTTATTCAATATCTGTTCTGCCTGCTATCAGGCTTACAATGGATATATATATAACCCTAAAACGAAAAAGAAGCCATAGAATGGGAAAATTACAAAATAATAGTAAAATTATTCAATTTTCCCAAAAAGGAAAAGATTGAGACAAAGACTTAACTAGAAACTATTAATCACAACCAATCCAACGCAAGAAACGGAAACTTATTTTGACCTTCCTACCTAAAGTTATTACCGAAATAAATCTTACCAAAAATAGAAAAAAAAACGCCTTTTTAGAGGGCTAACAATGAAATTTTTCCGAAAAAGTATGTGCGTCAGCGGCAAAGCCGCTGAGTTGTGTTCATTGGCTCGTTTCCACTCAAAAACCTATGTAATTTATCCAAAAACGGACACTATGAAAGGTCTCCCTTAAAAACCAAACATATACTTTATTTGACCCTACGTCGGTCCAACCTTGCCTTGAAATCAAAGCCTTTCTGCACTACATCATTCTCCCCAGGGTGGAGAAAATTCTCCCTCAAATTGCCAGTAGCATCGTCATCCGAAGAATCTCCAAAATCAGGAATCAAATGCTTCACGTTGAATACATCAGCCGTCCGAATATGATTTGGCAATTTTAAACAGTAGGCATTGGGATTAATCTTCTCAGTGATCTCAACAGGCCCAATTTTCTTAGCAGAAAGTTTATTATAGTTGCCCACAGAAAATCAATCCTTAATTAGGACCGCCCAAACAAAGTCACCTACCTTAAACTCCACATGGCGACGTTTCTTATCAGTAAGCATCTTATATTTAGTAGCTACCTGAACTAAATTATCATGAACCTTCTTCTGAATAGCCTGCAACCCATCAACAAACTCTGCAGCCTTGCCATGAGCTCTAATCTTGCTAGGCAATGGAATCAAATCAAGAGGACCATGAGGAATCATAGAGTAGACTACCTGGAAAGGACTAAATCCGGAACTCCAGTTAACTGCATGATTATGAGCAAACTCTGCTTGACAAAACTTTTGATCCCAAGATTTAACATGGTCACCTGTCAAGCACCGCAACAAATCACCAAGAGAATGATTCACTACCTCTGTTTGCCCATCAGTTTGAGGGTGATAGGCACTGCTGAAGTCGAGTTTGGTGTTAACCATCTTCCAAAGACTGCGCCAAAATGGCTAAGCAAACGTGTGTCTCCGTCTGAAACAATTAAAGAAGGCAAACCATGGAGACAATGAATTTCTTGAAAAAACAACTGAGTGACGTGTACTGCGTCAATGGTCTTCTTACAAGGACTAAAGTGCACCATCTTTGAAAATCGATCAACCACCACATAAATAGAATCATTTCCCTGCTGCGTCCGCGGTAATCCCAATACAAAATCCATGCTCACATCAGTTCAAGGTTGTGTAGGAATAGGCAAAGGCATATACAACCCTACATTAGTGGCTTTTCCCTTGGATACTTGACAAATTCTACATCGCTCCACAAAACGTTCCACCTCTTTGCGAACATTAGGCCAAAAGTAAGGCTCGCGTACTCGTTGTAAAGTGCAATCCCGACCCACATGACCTTCACCATGAAGCTCCTTAATAATCTGCAAGCGCAAAAACTACAATATCGAACACGTAATTGATTTCCTTTAAAAAGAAACCCATCATGCAAGAGAAAATCTATCCACTCACCTACTCGCACAGCAGCCATAATAACAGAGAAGTAGGGGTCGGTGTCCAACAAATCACGAAAAGAATCAAACCTAGGTTCGTCTACTCTTATAGTGGTCAGGAGCATGCTCCGTCTGCTAAGAGCATCTGCAACACGGTTGGTAACTCCCTCCTTGTGCTTTATAACGAATGTAAACTGCTGTAAATAGGCAAACCAAGAAGCATGTCAGGCTGAAACATTATTTTGACTATGGAGATTCTTTAAAACATCATGATCAGTATAGAGGATGAACTCCTGAAGGAAAAGATAGTGTCGCCAATGCCGAACTGCCTGGACCACCGCATAAAATTCAACATCATAGGTATTGTAACGCGCGTTAGAACCCGAAAACTTCTCGCTAAAATAGGCTACTGGTCTACCATGCTGACTCAAGACTGCTCCAATGCCAACCTTTGAAGCATCACAATGTAACTCAAAAGGTTGGGAAAAATCAGGTAACACCAAAATAGGCGTAGTAGTTAGGCGCGTTTTGATAAGCTGAAATGCCTCTTCTGTTTCTTCTGTCCAGTGAAATCTATCCCCTTCATACAGTTAGTCACAGGTGCCATAATACTGCTAAAGTGTGGTATGAAATGCCGATAAAAGGCTGCTAGCCCATGAAAACTTCAAACCTCAGTAATGCTGGGCGGTTGGGGCCATTGTTTTATGGCCTCAATCTTGGACTCATCCACTTGCAGCCCGTCACCAGAAATTGCATAACCAAGAAATAATACCTTGTACGTCAGGAAAACACACTTTTTCACTGCTGCATAAAACTTATCCCCGCGAAGTATACTTAATACCTTGTGAATATGCTGCATATGCAAGTCAATATTGGCACTGTAAATCAGAATATCGTCAAAGTATACTACGACAAACTTACCAATAAAAGGACGCAATGCCTGATTCATCACATGCATAAATGTACTTGGTGCATTAGACAAGCCGAATGGCATGACCATCCACTCATAAAGTCCTTCTCTTGTCTTGAATGTTGTCTTCCACTTGTCACCCGGCCATATCCGAATATGGTGGTAGCCACTCTTCAAGTCCAGCTTTGTGAAAAGCGTTGCACCACTAAGCGAGTCTAGCAAGTCATCCAAACGGGGAATAAGAAATCTGTAACGGACTGTGATCTTATTAATTGCTCGACTATCCACACACATACGCCAAGTCCCATCTTTCTTGGGTGTCAATGGGGCAGGTACTGCAACGGACTTAGGCTCTCCCGTATATGCCCTTTATAAAGCAGCTCCTCCACCTGTCTCCATAACTCTTCATGCTCATTGGGACTCATCCTATAGTGAGGTCTATGTGGAAGCACCGCTTCTGGCTCCAAATCATCTTGGTGCTGGATGTCACGTAAAGGTGGTAATCCGTCTGGTAAGTCATCTCGGAACACATTACAAAACTCCTTAACAAGGGATATTGCTCCTTCAGGAACTATATTCTCTTCTCCAGTGTCCTTTCCAATCGGCACATATATCGTACCGGTATCTCACATCTCTTCTTCAAATCTCGCCAGCGATAAGAGATTGGTACTGCCTCCCGTAGGTTTGGATGTGTGCAGATCCTTACTGGGTAGTAACACAATCTTGGTGTTCTTGAAGGAGAAACTGTAACTATTGGTGAACCCATTATTAATCACTCTGCGATCATACTGCCAAGGTCTTCCCAAAAGTAAATGGCAAGCATCCATTGCCACCACATCACACAACACTTGATCTTTATATCTAGAACCAAAAGAAAATGAAATCATAGCTCGCTGTGAAATTATTACCTCCCCACCTTTTTGCAACCATGCAAGCTTATATGGTCTGGGATGCGCCTCAGTCTTCACCCCTAATTTCTGAACTGCATCTACAGACACAATATTCTCACAACTGCCAGCATCTATGATGAAGCGACGAACTTTTCATAGGATGGTACACGTGGACTGGAAAATATTATTTCTGAGCCATTCATCTTCATTAGCCCGAGTCGTTAAACATGTTCGTCGCACAATTAACAGAAAGCCTGTGTCACCCTCTAAAATCTCCTCATCAGGAGTGTCATCAAAAGCTGGCTCTTCACCCACGTAGGCATCAACCTCTTCACCATCATCAGTATCTGCGAATAATGCCTTCTTGCATGTCTTCTTGCACTCAGACCGCCTGTGGCTAGTTTCACCGCATCTAAAGCACTTAATTCCACTATTAATGGTTCTGTTAGTCTATGTCGGGTTGGAGGAAGCCTGCTGTCCAGAAGAGCGATGGACTCCTCCAGAACTGCTGCTACCGGGATTGCCTGCTACGCCACTGTTAGATCTGCGCATCAACTGCTTCTCCACTTGTAGTGCTCTCTAGTGAGCTGTTGAAACTGAAACTGGATCAAACAGATTCACAGTATCCTGAATCTGCACCCGTAACCCACCAATATATCGCGCCACTAACTGATCCTCCAACTCCTGAATCTTATTCCGCGCAAAGAGTAGATAGAATTCCGTCGGATAATCCTCCACAATTTGTGTTCCTTGTCTCAGATTCTGCAAACGTTGATACAAAGTTCGCTGAAAATTGTAAGGCAGGAACATTGAGCGCATATGTTTCTTCAACTTCTCCCAAGTAACAATTTTTGACTTCCCTAATCTGGTCCGGGAAAGCTTAAATTGTTGCCACCATGCCGCTGCCCTCCCTCGAAGCCTTGTTACCACCAGTGGAACCTTCATGTTTTCAGGGACCCCTTTAAAATCCAGGACCTCCTCAGTGGTATACATCCAATCAAGGAATTCCTCGGGCTGAAGGCTACCATGAAAGTCAGGAACTTCCGTACGCACCCCTGCCTCCCACCATCTCCTATCTTCAATAGGAGGATCAAGAACTCTACGTCGTCGCCTAGGCGCCTCCTGTGAATCATCGCTCTCCTCAAAATCATCACCCGCATCATGGGCGTTATGATTTTGATGATTCTGGTTGGCCATAAACGCCTGAAACTGCTGCATTAACATCTCCATCTGTTGCTCCAACCGTGTCATGTGATCACGCGCATAGGCCTCTTCTATTGGAATCTCGTTGGCTGCGCGTCTCCTTGGAGGCATCTCCTCAAGAATGAACGCGGCTCTGATACCAAATGATGTGTCAAACCCCAACCCAGGTTTAATACTTTAATCATGTTTTTAGCTGTGTTTAGTTCGTAAGTGGGGTTAGAGGACGATTAGCTTGGATTTCTAGCTAGATTAGCATTTTGAATAGCTTTGGGGAATTTTGAGGGTGTTGAGTTAGGTTTGACCGGGCCCAGGGTGGCCCCTGCATCACATGCTTGTGTGGGAATCCGAATTTTTGGTTTTTGAAAAATATCGATTTTTGATCTTTTGGATTTGTATTTTTTATTTGTAACAACCTTGGAAATTTTCCCCGTGTGTAATTGAACCCCGAAATCATGTTTTTCAGCAAAAAGGGCAAAACGGTCTTTTCACCTCAAAATCCGTGCATGAATTTCGAAATCCCAAAAATGTGCCAAAATTATACTTTTTGACGATCGTTGTTCTCTCTTTCGTCGATCTCATCCGGGACCCACAAGAGGGAGTTTTAAACCCTTGAACCACATGACTTGGTGGGGCCCACACCCCACCCAACTTAAGAACCAAAAACCCACGTGAGTTCCTTCTTCTGTTTCTTCTTCTTCACTCGTTCAACCCAGCTGAGAGATTTGGGAGAGAACCAGCCTTCTTCACAACTTTTTCCCTTTTGCATGTTAGACCTCCTCTCATCAAAATGAAGTTTTGAGTGCATTAAACCCTTTCCCACCTCTCAAGCTTTCTTTTGATACCCTTTTCAAGGAATCCCAGCTGAGTTCATCTTCTCCTTGAGGTTTCTCTCCACTATTAGAGCTTCTAGAGGTATGCAATGGCTTCCCTCTTTCTGCCATGGTTTTCTTGGACCCTTAGGAAGCTGTCTTTCATGCATGCAAGGGTTTTCTTTGAGGACTCCTTGGATTTCGAATTTTGTAGAGTTTTGAGTGGTTTTTCATGGGGCTTTTGTAGATTGGAGTTCAGCTTTATAAGAGAGGTGTGTGAGGAGACTTTCTTGAGTGCTTTTCTACCCAAGGCAAGTAATTGAATAAGATGGGATTTGCATGCAATGTTTTTGGAATTATGACTTGATTTTCTTACTTATAATCTTCATTGGTTAATTTCATTTTTTTGTGCCTTGATATTGATTCACTAAGTACATGTTTTAAACGCTCACTTGTTCTAATTTATGTCATGGACTTCTTATTTAAATTTGTGTCATTTAATTTGAAAATGTAGTCTTTCAATCATTAGGATGTGTTCTTGGAAATTTTGTAAAGATTGATTGATGGATTTTAAGAGTTGAAATGAATGGTTATTTGATGAAATGGGAGGAGCATGTAGGCTCAACTTCGTGTAGGAAAAGAGGTGTTATAAGGAGAAGTGATGGAAGAAAGAAAGGAAGGGAAATAGCTTCAGAATTTCATTCCCGGAACTGGTCGGCTAGCCGACTGCCAACCGACAGGTGACCGAACTCTCTTCGTTCCATTTCCAGAATGCTGTAGTTTTCCTAAGGTTGAGGTCTCGGTCGACCGACAGGTGACCGAACATCCTCGGTTCCAAATCCAGAATGTTGTTTTCATGTCCTGATGGGGCGTTTAGCTCTCGGTCAACACTCGGCTAACCGCCCTGTTCAAGGTCGGCTAGCCGACGGCCAACCGACAGGTAACCGACTGTACCCAGATTTCTGAAATGAAGAGAACAGTAAGGTTTTCAATTCCAATTCCTTTTTGGACCCTTCCTAGTTGATGCAAACACATTGATATCTTGATTGTCATTAAAAATTGGGCACCATCTAAACGAATGAACGACATGGGACCTCAAAGTGTATACTAATTCAACGGTTATGGTTCCAAAGAATTGATTGAGTGTTGTGAGATGAACATGCGATTTCAAAAATCTCATTTTGTGATTTAGTGCGTGAACTGTGTTTTATACACATCGTGTTGGGACTATTATTCGTGAATTCGTGTGAAACAGCGTGTGTTCTTGAAATACATCGTGTTGGGACTATTATTCGTGAATTCGTGTGAAACAGCGTGTGTTCTTGAAATAGTGTGAATAGTTCCCGAATTTAAATATAGCAAGCATGACTTTGAAAAGTAGTGTGTAATTGTTTTCTTGTCGGCACCACTCAGTTTGGACGACCTTGTCGGTTTGATCAACCACTTTGGGTCCTTAAATATTTCGTGCAATCTGTAGTTTGGATTATCGTGCGTGTTAATTAGCCCATTCCACGGCGGGATTCGTGAGTGATGCCTAGTTCTACTGGGTCAAGTTTTCGTGCTCCCCTTCACCTTGTGTGACGGAGAATTTCTATCGTGAGTGCTCTTGTTACCTCATATGACAGAGAATGTAGCTTTGTGTGGTTGCCAAGGTTTATTCAACTGTGTGTCGTGACTTATTATGTGGTTTCATAAGGGATGTTGTTTTTGAGCTATTGATTTTTATTCGGTTTTATTCACTGTACTTGTTTTATCAATTGTAAATTTATGATTTATAGCATGGCTGTATTTGATTCAATTACCTGCCAGACCATCGTGTCTGACCCTTCGTTTTGGTGTTCAGATACAGGTAACGTTGCCCCCGAGGAGGAGTGCGAGGAGATCATAGGTGTGCAGCCCGTTGGGCAAGAGTGGCAACCCAACGATGTCATTTTGTTATTTTGGGATTTTGTAATTAGCCAATGTTGGCTTATTTCTTTTGGGGAACTTGTAAAACTTAACTTTACTTTTAGATGTGATGTAAACTTTAAAGTTAACTGTGGGTATGCTAGTGATGTTTTCTCTCTTTGACATGAGTCTATGAAAGCATTTAAACTTTCTCTTATCGAAAGTGATTTGATAGAGTGTTTGCTACATGCTTCCGCAAATGTATTGAACGTGTGTGATTCATGTGGAATCTCACCACGAAAACCTGTGGGAAACTAATTAGTGCGTGCGGGGCGGAATTTTCTGGCCTACTGTGCTGCGACGCTGGATTAGGATGGGGTCCCAGTCCGGGGTTGTGACATGATGCAGCGGAAGCGTCTACTAGGAAGATTCACACGGACGATTGGAAAACAACCTTCTATTCATCTGTTGATTCGGCTAGGAATACCAGTTAATAGGCATCAAAATTCGTTGATTCAATTGAATACCAAAAATTGGAAGGAACAAAGGGGAAAACTCCTCGGAAAGTTTATTCAATATTTGCTCTGCCTGCCATCAAGCTTACAATGGATATATATATATAACCCTAGAACGAAAAAGAAGCCCTAAAATGGAAAAATTACAAAATAATACGAAAATTATTCAATTTTCCTAAAAAGGAAAAAAATTGAGATAAATACACAACTAGAAACTATTAATCATAACCAATCCAACGCCAAAAACAAAAACTTATTTTTACCTTCCTACCTAAAGTTATTACCGAAACAAATCTTACCGAAAATAGAAAAAAACGCGTTTTAGAGGGCTAACAATGGAATTTGCCTGAAAAAGGATGTATGTGAGCGGCAAAGTCGCTGAGTTGTGTTTATTGGCTCATTTCCACTCAAAAACCCATGTAATTTCTCCAAAAACGGACACTATGAAAGGTCTCCCCTAAAAACCAAACATATGCTTTATTTGACCCTACGTCGGTCCCACCTTGCCATGAAATCAAAGCCTTTCTGCACTGCATCACTCATTCGTCGGGTCCCAAGTCCACTGGTCGAACCGTATATAACACAAAACCAGACCCTATTATCAATCAGAACCTAAATTGGGTTCTGGACCTAGACCCATTTATGAATCGAAACCTAAAATAGGTTCCAGACCCGATTTTTTACAAGTCGGAAGTTTCGAGTAATCGGAGAATGGATACCCATTTGCAACCCTAATGGCGTAGCATTACATGTGGATCAAAGATAGACCAGATGTCGTCCAAATCAGATCATCCTGACCCATGACTTAGGAGCCTATAAGTTTTCACCCTTGGATAATTTTTTTTTCTTGATTTATGTATGTATCGTTGGGGACCTGGGATTATAAATACATTCTTCTTGTTGGGTTGGTTTTGTTTATGTACAGGCCTAAGTTTCTCATACATTGGTCCCAATAAAAGCTCCTATCAACAAGTGCGTGGCCATTCTTTCTCCAATGTTCAAACCTTTATTTTCACACTCTGATGTCGCCAGCCTTTTTGGACATTCCAGCTTCTACCATGCCAGTCACAAATTAAATTTATTTGGGTTTAGTATGAAGAATCGTCGATCTTTTGAAAAAAAAATAGTTTTTTGTATATACCCACCTAAGGTTTATATGATTTGTACATAGGCCCCAAAGGTTTTAGTATTTGCATATATGCCCCTACCTTTTCATTTCAATACCTTTCATGTCCCCAAAATCAATATTTCTAATGAAAATGGGCATTGACCATGCGATTTGTGTTGAACTTTTATAAAAATGAGAACTTTGCCCTTATATCAATTAAGCAAATATGAGTATATTATTAATTACCAAAATTCCATTATTGTATTCCAATTCCCAACGGTCTCTCTCAATAACTTTTTAATGCACATGAAGCCTAATTATCATGTATTTTGAAACTTTCATCAATTTAATGGTGGGTCATGCATAGATTGGATCAATTGTAACTAATTATAAGCACATGCATTGATTGTCATTATAGTAGATTTGGATTTAATGAAATAGGCCCTGTATGGATAGAAATAAATTTACATACGGTTATTCTCTCCTACTAAATGTAATTATCAATGTTACAAGCTTTAGAGAAAAATAAATTCAAGCCTATGAATTTAAGCATATAAGGACAAAGAGATGGGCAAATGTATCATTTCACGCTTAAAACTTTGAGTTTTTTGTATATACCCCCCTATAGTTTATAAGATTTCTAAATAGGCCCCTGTGGTTTCAGAATTTGCAAATAGGCCCCTGCCCATGCATTTTAATACCTTTTGTATCCTTAATTAAGTGGGTTTGATGGTAAACAAGAAGGGGCGTTAGTTTTTTTCCCTTTCTTGACCGTTTTGCCCATCTATTTATTTATCATTCAGAAAACCCTCTTCCTTCCTATGATTCTTTTTTACCGTTTTCACTTTAACTTTCTTCTTCTTAATTCAACATACCCTTCTCCTTACATAATCTGGTCATCACGTGTACATTGGCGAAGTTCTTCACAGTCGGTGGCCAACGATATCCTCTCTTCTAGAATCAAGGTATTTTTTTATAGTTTTCTTCACATGATTTTAATCCATATAAACTGAACAAAAAACCCTAAAAAATCAACTAGTTGACAGCGAAGAAAGAGAGAGCAAATTGACCTTTATCTTGAATTGGCTGTATACTTGTTGATTTTGAATCAGTTGTATACTAGTTGAACTTGAGTGGGTTGCATACTAATTTACAATGAAGAATGGGAGAGCTGCGGGACATCGTGTTCTAATTTTTGCTGAGGTGATTGAGACAGTATTTTGCCTTGCATGTGATATCCATATGAATAGATGGCCCATAGTGATCTTAACCGTGCATGTGACATCATGTATTTGAATTTTCTACTCTTTATTTTGATCTTTGTGTTAGGAATCTTTAGTCTCTAAAATAATCATAAAAGGTCCTTTTTTTCTTCCATTTACTGGTTTCACATATTTGAATTTTCTACTCTTTATTTTTACCTTTGTGTTAGGTCCATTTACTAATAATCATAAACTAGCTACGATGTCACGCGGCTCTGGTTTTACCTTTGTGATGGGAATCTTCAGTCTCTGAAATTATCATTAAAGTCATTATTTTTGCCCATCTATTTTTAAAGTCAATACAGAGCCACGGGACATTGTGTTCTAATTTTTTTGTTTGTTGAAGCTATTCTCCGGTAGCTTTTTGCATAGCATTCTCTTAAAAAGAAATCTTGCTTTCACATTAATCTAATGATTTTAATGATATAGGTTCTTGAAAATTTATGGTCTTTTTAATTTTTGTGGAAGCTTTTTTTTTTTTTTTTTTTTTTTTTGTTTTTCAATTGTGGAAGCAACATTTTGTGTTTAGGTTTCTTATTCTATCCCCGTACACTTGTTTTAAAGTAGTCTTTACAAACTCTAGACTCTGGGTCCTTATACGAATGATTCTATGTTTTTATAAACTTTAAAAAAAATCCCTTTTTCCTTTAATGTAATGACTTTAATGATATGGGTTCTTTTAATGTAATGACAACTTTTACCTTTGTTTTAGGAATCTAGAGTCTCTAAGTTAGAGAATTCTCAAATTGAAGGAGTAAATCCTATAGAGGGGCTACTTATTAAAAATTTGAGCTGCCTAAAATGAACGACATTGTAATTGCATATTCTTTCACTAATGAAACAAGTAAACGCACAAAAACTTCTATGAGAGAGAGAGAGAGAGATTGGAGAAATCAGTCTAGAAAGATGGCATTTTGGGGAAGAGAAGAGGTACAGAAGCAGAAATAGAAATAAAGGGATTGTTTGTTCTTTTCTTGTAAGTGGTGGAAGGTGAAACATTGGTGGGCTTTGAGTATTTCCTTGGGATAAGTGAAAAAGAACAATTCATATTCTGTTTCTTTAGTTTCTACACGTTGAACTCTTCGAACTGTTTACTTTTATTTTCTTCTCTCTTTCTCCGTTTCTCTATCTTTGTCCCTCTTTTTTAGAAGACACTCTCAAGTTGTTTTGGAATTAATGTTCTTGACGGTAACCTTTTTTTTTTATAGTTTTCTTCGCATCTGATTGTTTATGAAATCGTTTTCATCAGTCTTTTTCTAAACAAGACAGAATAGAAAGAATGTTTACCAAAAAGAAAAAGAGCTTTGTTGTTTCATGCAAGCCCAGCAACGATTTAGTGAACTCTCCCTCCCAAATTCTCTCTCACTCTCTTATAAATATCTGACTGAATAAAACAAACCTAAATACTAGAAATGATTAGATTTTCTTTAATTTTTGCTGTGGACTTTCAAATTGCATTTACCTATGTATTGATCCACATAATCCAAAAGGCACACACAAAATTAAAGAGAATTCAGAAACATGGAATTGCCCTTCAAACCAAAGTAAAAATAAATGAGAAGGAAATGCTCTTAGACAATTGAAAAGAGCAACTTAAAATAAGCGGTCATCTTCTTTGTGTTTAATCATATAATTTGCATTTTTTTTCTTTATTGAAGTTCTAAGCATTATATTAAAAGAGTTTGTATTTTGTGCTTTCTCTTAATGTTAGTGAGATGGGGTATTACAATGATGTTTCGGTTGAATTCCACTATGGGTTGCCACTTTAAGCAAGATTCGGTCACGAAGAAAACAACATATGTGATTCGGTCACGAAGAAAGCAATATATGTTGAGGGAGATAAGTGTTGTGAAGTGATGGACAAGGACAAGACTTCATTTATTGATCTTTTAGATTTTTCAGCATCCCTTACTAAAGTGACCAAGGATTGCATTACAATGCATTATAAGATTCCAGCTGTTGATGTTGGAGAATCATTAGGGTCCATAAGAAGCGACAACGAGGTGATTGAAATGTTTGCAGTGACAAATGGGGTAGAACCAATATTGATTTACATTTGTACTCTAATTTCTTCGTTAGGCTCAACATGACTCCATCTCGTTGATGTTGTGCCAACTTCAATCATTCAAGAAGCAGGCCAAGCAATAGAATAGGTCCAGAATATTTGGACCCTCACCTCTTTTATTATGAGTCTGGGTCAGACTACCAACCACTGCAAAGTTCTTCTGAAAGTGAATGCTATGCGGATTCACCGCAGTATGATGAAGAAAGTGATCATAAGTCACCAAAAATGGAAGTTGGGCTACAATTTGTTCAGGTCGAACACTTTAGATTGGCATTATGGCAATATTGTGTTGCAAATTCTTTTGAATGTAATTTCGTGAGAAATGAAAAGAAGAGGGTAACTGCTACATGTGCTACTTTTGGATGTCCTGGGCGCATTCATGCATCTATAAAACAAGATGGGAAAACTTTTTAGATTAAGACATTTGTTGATGTTCATAAGTGCAACTCGATCAATTCTCATGGGAATACAATGGCTACCGCAACTTGGATTGTAGATCAAGTGGAAAGTCGCCTAAGAGATGAACCAGAATGTAAATTGAGTATTCTCATGAGCGACTTATTAAAGAAATATGGGTTAAATGTCAAGTATCACAAGGCATGGAGAGGCAAGGAGATAGCATTAGAGAGGATTTTTCGGTCTTATGAGTACTCTTATTCGATGGTGCCAACATGGTGCTTCAAGATACTTAGAACAAAATACAGCTTAGAGGGGCAACACCAGTTTCACAGGTTCTTCATTTCTTTTGCTGCTTGCTGCTTTGCTTTTCTTAGTGGATGTCATCAATTTATTGGATTAGATGGATGTCACTTAAAGGGCAAGTATAAGGGTACTTTGTTGTCTGCAATAGCACTCAATGGGAATAATGGAATAATTCTAGTTGCATTTGCAGTTGTTGAAGTTGAGACAAAAGATAGTTGGTTCACTTTTTTGGAGCAGTTGAGAGACTCTATTAATTCAGACCAAGTGACATTCCTGTCAGATAGACAGAAAGGACTAACCGAATCGGTCCAAGCTGTGTTTCCAAAAGCACATCATAGATTTTGTGTGAGACACATGTACAAAAATTTTCAGAAGGAACATGAGGGTCTACTACGGAGAAATATATTTTGGAGGGCCGCAAGAGCCTACACTATATATGAGTTTAATAAGGAAATGGAAAAATTGAAAGAGCTCTCCCCACAAGCATGTGCATGGTGTGATGCTGTGCCTCCTTATCAATGGAGTAGAGCTTATTTTAATGAAGATGTGAAGTGCAAGGAACTCACTAACAACTTTTCAGAATCTTGGAATAATTTCATAGTTAGTGCCCGAGCACAGCCAATATGTGACCCTGTTGGTGTCATTAGGAGGAAGTTGATGGTGAAGTTTCATGATCGACGTAAAGAGTCTAATGCTTGGGAAAATGTCATCGTTAAACAAGTTGATGAAATGAAGAGATTGAATTGAAATCAAGGGGGTGCGCACTATTATTTGCGGGCAGCGACGAATATGAGGTTTGTAGGCGATAAAAACGACACCTACTTAGATCGAGATGAGATTAAGATAAACTTCTTAGGACAGGGAATACTGAACGCCAAGAACCTGAAAAGGAAGGAAGGAAAAAGGCTAGAGTCAGAGCCCCTGGCTGCCGTGAGCCGAAGGCGCTCCGATGCCTGAGTTAGTTCTGAGAAAACTAAGCAGGAGGAGAAAGAAGGGAATGAGACGATGTGGAGAGTATTGTGAGTTGCGTACCTCCATGAGGCTAATCCCAAGTGTATATATGTGGGCATTCCTCGTTCATTCTCTCTGTGAGTGGGGGTAGGTGGGGTGAGGTCCCATCGATCCTTACCCTGCCAGGCAGCAGTAGGTGAAAAGGCAACATCCCATCCTCACTTTCCACGCCTTCAGTCAGTTGATGTAAATGGCTGATAAAGCTAACTTCTTATCGCCATAAATGAGCGATTCTATCGTCATAAATGAGCGCCCCTATCTGACAGGGCGCGCTTATTCAGAGATGAGGGCTCACTGCTTTCAGCGCTTGTACTGGGACCTGGGAGGGGCCGGTCGTCTTGGCACTAGCACCGAGTAACCGAGCTGCCTTGTTAAGCTGGCACTCCGGATCGGGCCGCCGAGCTGCCCCGCTGAGCTGGGGCTCTAACCGAGCTGCAGAGCTGCGAGGGTAAAGACCCTGAGCCGGTGCTCCCTGCCGAGCCGCCGATCTGACGGGCTATGCTAGCCAAGACCGAGGCAAGTGGTCGGCGCACTTTACCGTGACCCTCCCTTAATCTCGTCATTGCGGTATTTTCCCACACAATTTTCCCCTAGCTTTTGACCTCTGAGAGCTCATTCAAGGAGGTCAGAAGCTGAGTAGTTTTGTCATGCCGGCACCGCTACTAATCTTAAGAGTATCCGGAGTGTGAAGGATTGTCGAGATGGTGGAGTCTCGGTTCAGGGAGGGTTCCTTCTTATCCTCATCACCGTTTGCTGACGTGGAGCGACTCGTCGAGGTGTCTCTTCGCCTGTCGAGGCATTTGTCCTTTCGTTTGTCGAGGCATTTAATAGTCCTCAGGAAATGCGCTGCTGGTGCTACGTGTCGCTTCTCCGAAGGGCACGCAATCGTATCTGTAGGGCGCCTGGGCTGCCCGAGACGGCGTTAGGGTTGTTCGAGGTAATGCCTCATTAAAGGCGTCTCTTGAAATCTGAAACGGCGCCCCCAACCCTTATAAATTAGGGCACCTTCTCCGTCTTCATTCTTTTCGATCTTCCAGAGCTTCTACTGCATTCTGCTAGAGAACAATATTGCCTGCGAGCGTTTCTGTTTGCACTGCCTTCCATCGTAGGACTTCTTCCTTCCATTTTCTCCCTTTCTAGTAGGTAGTTTTTCGTTTAGGGTAAAGAATGGGCATTTAAAGGCATTAGTTAGGGGACCCAGTATCCAGAGGCTTGTTCAGGGAGACATACAAGATCCCTGTTAACATAGAAGTTAGGCCAGACGGCCCTGACGACGGCATCTCACACAGCGACGGCTGGATGCCATTTTGGCTAGTGTCCGTCGTGGAGGGAGGAATCCGGTTCCCCCTTCACCCACTCCTTAGGGATTGTCTCCGGGAGTGGGAGTTAAGCTCCTGCCAGCTACTTCCCAATGGGTATAAAATCATCATGGGAGTAGTGCGGCTGAATGAGATTCTTGCAATCAACCTCGGTGTCCCGGACATCAAGGAGGCGTATGACCTCTGCAAATCCGCAGAAGGGAATACCTATTACCTCCGGCTGAGGGTCCGCCTAACTGCCTTAGTTACCGCGCTGGAAGACTCCAATAAATATGCGGGAGAGGACCGAGTTTTCGTCAGAGAGGCATGGGAGTTCGGCGAGGCGGAGTCCAGCACCACAGCCCATATCCCACGAAGAATAGGAGTCCCTCCAAGTAAAGGCCAAGGTCCCTTCGGTTTGTAGTTTAACCTTATTTGTTCTTTTTCTTCTGTTGGCACCGTTCTGTTTGTGCAGGTTTTCGGCAGAGAAGGGAGTTGGCCAGAAGAAACCTGTGGAAGATGAACATTGACTGGCACGAGAAGGTGCGGAAATACCGTGGTCACCACTGCCGAGCTGCGTGGTCGCTTCTGGGGTACACTCCTCATTACAAGTCTTTCACCACCTCAAGACGGGTGACCGGAATTGACTCAGTGCTGCACGGAGAAAGCCTCAGCTTGGAGCCTGTATAGACCGAGGTCCCCATCTCGGAGACGGTGACTGTCGCGATTCCCAGCGGGCTTACGGTAGAATCGGGCCACCAGGCTCCAGACCGTGAACCTCTGGGACCGCGAGAGCCGAGACCGGACGCACGTGGTAGAGGAAGAAATTCGTTGTTTCCAGCGCGTCTCAGAGCTCATCCAGCTCGGAAGAAGCAGAAGTTGAGATGTTGCGCCGCCGCGGTCAGCACTTCGTGGCCGCAGCCTTCGGGGACATTGGGGGCGAGACCCTGGATCCTTTTCAGGCCGCCAGCGTCGCCTCGACTACGACGTCCATGGCTATTGCAAAGGAAACTCTTGCTCCAGCGGCCGAGGTGGGTCCTGGAGCCGTTGCTAAGGCCGAGGCCGGACCTTCCACCGCAGCCGAGGTCGGCCTATAGTCGTCTACGATTCGCCCTCCGACTCAGTAGGCAGGGGGGTCCTACTGAGGTCGTCGAGGCGCGCCGGCCAGAAAAGAGGGCAAGGGTCGAACTCCCACCCGCTCCTGCATCACCTCTGCCGATCGGGGAAACCGCCACTCCCTCACAGTTTGTCCCTTGAAGGCCGGACATCGAGGGCGTGCTGGGAAGGCAATTAGCCGAATCGGACCGAGCGGTCAACCCTGAAGTGGTTGCCGCACTGGGACAAGCTTGCGCCCTTCCCCAGGACATGGCGAGGTGGGCGCGGATGGACAACGAGTCGCTACTGCTCTCCTCAATGCGGTCGTTGGTAGAGGTATGTAACCTCATTCCTCACATTCCTATCTCTTTTTCTGCTGCGTTCTTTTGGCTGACACTGTTTCTTTCCGCAGCTCTTGCAAAAATGCCAGACTGGCATGGGGCGGCTGGATGCAGCCGAGGCCAGGGCAGCTGTCTGGGCGGCCGAGAAGGAGGACCTGCTGAAGTCCTTGGCGGCAAAGGATGCGACGTTGGCAGAGGAGGTGAGTAGGAATGCAGACCTCTTTGTCGACCTCGATGCAGCGCGGGCCTTGGCCGAGCACCTCAAAGAAAAAGCAAAGGAAGAGGCGGACCAGAACGTCTACCTTTCTTTTGAGCTAGACGAGGTCCGGCTTGCGCTGTCGCGGCAGGAGGAGGACATGCAGATGCTACGGGAGACGAACAAGAGGCTCACCTCCGAGAGAAGACTGGCTAAAAGAGAACTGAAGATGGCCCTGAAGGGGAAGGTGGCTGAGCTTGAGTCAGCTCTGGCAGGGCAGGAAGCCAAACTCAAGGAAGAGTACCAGGCCAAGTACGACGCCGCGATGAGCAAGGAGGTCGGTAAATTGGCAGTTGACTATAAGGCACAGTTGCCAGGAATCCGAGATCGGGCTTGGATACTTGGGTGGAAGGCGGCCTTGAAAAGGGTTGGGGTTTCTGTGGATAGCCCCATTTTCAGGAATCCCCCCAGGTTCCCTCGCTCGGACTCGGAGCTCCGTGCCGCCTCAGAAGTCGCCCCAGCTCCCTCCGCCTTGGAAGTCGCCCCAGCTCCCTCTGCCTCGGAAGTCGCCCCAGCTCCCCTGTGGTTCCCGAGACTGCCTCGGAAGTCGCCCCAGCTCCCCTGGTGGTTCCCGAGACTGCCTCGGAAGTCACCCCAACTCCCCTGGTGGTTCCCGAGACTGCCTTGGCCGTTCCCAGCAAGAGCGTTTCCGGGATTGATTGTAATAAGGAAGCTGCAACTCCCTAAATTTTGTACTTCTTTTTCTTTTTACATTGTATTCTGACAGATTCTTACAAAATAAAACAACATTCTTTTCGCATGGTCTCCTGTTTGTAATTTCTGTGTCTTGTTTGTGGTGGAATGGGTGTGTACACCTTTGAGGTAGTTTGCCAAGTAGTTTAATAGGCGTTAAAATCGGACGTTGGTATTTTTCCGTGCTTGCCTTTTAAACCGTGGCCCCGACCATGCTGCCGAGCCGGGGGGTGGTGCTATCACCGGACCCAGACGTTGGTGGCTATGCCGTCAAAGCCGGTGCTGGCACCGAGCTGACGGTTAGCTCTCTGAACAGAGGCGCCGAGCCGTGAGGGTGGTACTGCTACCAGACCTTGATGTTGATGCCTGTACCGTCGAAGCTGGTGGTGGCACCGAGCTAACGGTTGGCTCTCTGAACAGAGGCGCCGAGCCCGAGGGTGGTACTGCTACCGGACCCTGATGTTGATGCCTGTGCCGTTGAAGCTGGTGGAGGCACCGAGCTCACGGTTGGCTCTCTGAACAGAGGCGCCAAGCCCTGTCGGATGTGAATTTTGACCCCCCCGGGAGGGGAATCGCCATTCAACAGTGTGAGATAAAAAAAATACATCGAAAATGAGGATTCCGACTACCCTCAAAATCGACGGATCACGATCGCCAGTTACGGATTCGGCCGTAACACCGTCCTTCGACGAAAGCCGAAAGAATGCGGGAGGAAAATGGGGTGGGTTCTTCTCTCGTCTAATGTGCCGCCGGCGACACACGACGGTTGTCTCGTCACTTAATTTGGGTCTTTCAATTCGGGTCGAACTTGGGTCAAGAGTCAGATTACGGGCTTCAAGATGGGACCATTATGAACTAGGCAGGGGAAATCAACATCTAGGGTTGAACAGACTAATTAAAGTTAAATCCAAGTATTCTAGGGGATAAGCGAATTAAAATGAAAATAAACTAAGAAAATAAGGGGAAAGGTGCCAAATATTTAGAAGAGGATCAACCCCATTCCTGGGTACCCCCTTCAATGTCCTTTGACAACCTAGGGTTTAAAGGCTGATTCTTCGAATCGAAAGAATGATGCAGACGAAACTTTGAGTTGTGATTTCTGTGGGTTTGCGTGCGATACGCAGGTGATAAAAGTGCATGGCCGATGATGGGCCAGAAGTAAGATAAAAAAAATGGCCGATGTTGGGCCGGGATTGATTAAGGGTGGCCGATGATGGGCCGGTAAATAAACTGATATTGGGGTGTGTGAAATCACTCGTCTCATTTCGTCATTCTCATTAATTCAGGTTCTCGGAATCAGCCTCTATTCCCTTTAATCATTGAGTTCAGATAAATATTTGGCACCGGAGGTGGAGGAAAAGAGAAGAAAATATTTTTGGAATTGATTTTGTTGGTTTTATAGTTTTTTTTGGATTTTAATAATTGGGGCTAGAAGGACCTAACTAGGGGAGTTCCTACTTGGATTCAATCTAACTATTCCATTTCCCTAATGGATCTCTACCCTATCCTAAGGTCCTAACCGCCCACATCCGCTCTCCCGGTCCCTTAGCGGGGCCCGGAGAGAGAGTGGGACCTAATCAGTTGAAGTTTAAGAAATTGGGGTAGTTTAAGCTGGCTAGGGGGAGACCTTAATCTAAGTCCGGGGTCTGACCTAATCAGTCTAGGCTACTGTCTAATTTCTAACTCCAATTTATTAATATTTTGGTTTTTTTAATATCTTTTACTTTGTTTTTGGTATTTTGGATTTTTATTGTTTTTATGTGTTTTTATGTTTATTCATAGGGCCTAAAATCCTAAATTGATTTATCCTAATGAAATGGGAAGGGGGAAAGAGAATGAATTTCTAATTTTTAATTTAATTAATTTATTTGAAGTTTCCTAAATAATATTTCCTAATCCTAATGAGAGAGGAAGGGAGAAAAGAACTTAATTATTAGATTTAGCCTAATTATCCTAATTAATAGGGTAGCTAAAATTCTATTTTTAATCTTTACTTTTTATTTTATTATTTGTTTTCTTTTGGTGTTTTTGGTTTTTTATTCTAATTTTCATATATTTATTTTTAATAAATTATGCAGTCCTAAATTGCACCTAAAAGAATACGAAATAAAAATGCAACTAAGTTATAATGCATGGGCAGGTTGAATGCATGCGCATGTTAGAATATGCTAAAAACAAATTTAAAATAATTAACAACTTAAAATATTATTCAGATGCATGAACATGTTGGGGTGCATGAGCATATTAGATATATGCAATATCATAAAAAAAAATAAATAATAAATAATTATGGATCTAAATTCAATGCAAGAAAATGAAATGGACATGCATGGGTTAGGTTTAGATGAGTGGGCTAGTCCGGTGGGTGCAATAGGTGGGTTTAAGTGGAGAGAGGAAGAATGGGGAGAGGAAGAAAGGAAGAAGGAAAGGATGGAGTGATGCAGCTGCAGGCAGGAGACGCAGGTGGAAAGAGAGGAACAGAGAGAGGGTGAGAAAGAGAGTGGACGGGAGAAAGAGAGATGGGTCGCAGAGTGAGAGAGAAAGGTGAGGGAGAGAGGGACTGAGAAAGTAGGGAGATAGGGAGAGCAGGGAGAGAGGGGATGAGAGGGTAGAGAGAGAACGAGAGAGAGTGAGAGTGCAGGCAGAGGAGGGAGAAGAGAACGAGAGGGAGAGGTTGAGTTGCAGGTGGCGGGACGCGCGGGGGAGAGAGAGGTGGAGAAGAAAGGGTGAGGGGAGAGGGTGTGCAGTTACAGGTGGGTGGCACGGAGGAGAGGAGGGAATGAGAGAGAAAGAGAGGAAGAGAATAGGGGAGAGAACAGAGCGATGGGGAGCGAGAGAGAGGAAGAAGGAATAGGGAGAGAGGGACTGAGAGAGTAGGGAGACAGGGAGAGCAGGGAGAGAGGGACGGTGTGCCAACGGGAGAGAGAGAGTGGACGGGAGAGAGAGAGAGAGAGATGGATCGCAGAGGGAGAAAGAAAGGTGAGGGAGAGAGGGACTGAGAGAGTAGGGAGATAGGGAGAGCAGGGATAGAGGGGTGTAGGTGGGTGTGGCGGTGTTGCAGGTGGGTGGAAGAAGAGGAAGGAGAGGGAGAGAGGAGAACAGGGAAGGAGAGAGAGGAAAAGCACGGGGAGAGAGAGAGAGAGAGAGAGAGAAGAAGAAGGAGAGAGGGGGGGCAGAAGACCAGAGAGGGAGAGGGAGAATGATGGTGCGCAGAGAGGTAGAGGGGATGGAGAGAAGGAGAGAGAGTGACAGAGAAGAATAGGGAGATAGGGAGAGCAGGGAGAGATGAAGAAAAGAAAAGGTGAGTGGAGAAGAAAGGGAGAGAGGAAGAAAGATGAGAAAGAAAAAAAAAGGAAGAGAAGAAGAAAGTGGTGATGATGCAGATGCAATGGGCACGAGGAGAGGAAGAGGGCCTACCTGGTTCCGGAGTCCAGCGGTGCGAGGAGGGGGAAGATGATGCTGTGTGCGTCCGGGGGCTGCTGGTCGTCGGGCGGTGCTGCTGCGTGAGCCTGGAGACGCTGGCGAGGAAGGAGGATGATGGTGGGCGATGGGTTGTAGGGTCCAGGAAGAGGGCAGAGCGGAAAGGGTGATGGTGATGCCTGAGGTGTGCGTCGGATGGAGATGAGGGATCTGGAATGCGTGGGATGATGAGATGAGGGATCTGGAATGGCAGTGGAGAGGGGAGAGATGGAGGAGAGGGTGCGGACAGAGAGCCTGAAGAGGAGAGGTGGAGGGAGATGGTGATGGGCGCAGAAGAAGAGAGAAGACAGGGCGAGGAAAACCAGAGAGAGAGATGGACGTGCGTGAGATGGGTTCTGTGAGATGGGTTCTGAAAGGAAGAGATGGAGCTTGGAGGAGATTGGTTGTAAGGGATGAGGAAGAGATGATGATGGGTTGTTGCGTCAGGGAGATGGCTGCACGGGGAGCCTGAGGTCTGCGTCCAGATCTGGGAGGAAGATGGAGATGATGGTGCTGGAGATGGGGTCTGCCGCAAGGGAAGAGACGAAGATGATGAGAGGGAATAATGGATGATGGAGAGATGGGCGCCTGGGAGGAGGATGATGGAGATGATCGTGAGAGAGGTAGAGGGGAGGGTTCTGCGCATGGGTTTTGGCTTCTGTGCATGGGTTCGAGGGATAAGGCCTGGGAGTTTTTTAAATCGAGAGGGATAAGGCTTGGGTCTTTGAAATTGAGAGGGATAAGGCCTGGGTTGGGAGAGAGATGAGAGGGATAAGGCTCGGGTTGTGTTTGGGTCAAGTTCGGGTCGGGAGGTTTGGATCTGGCTCGGGTTGTGTTTGGGTCGGACCTGAGTGGGTTTGGGTGAGTTGGGTCCAAAGTTGGGCTGGACTTGGGTTTGGTTAGGATCCGGGCCGGGTCTGGTTTAGGTGTATTGGGATAGGTTTAGGTGGGTTTGGATTTAAAAGAAACTAATTCAGGCCTAAAAAGTGGGGTCCGATGGAAATTGGTCGGGTTGTCATTACCGGGACCCAGGTTTCGTAGATTTCAATCCGCTCGTCGGATTTCGACGTTCTACATATTGACGGAAAGCTCTCGGCGAGTAGGTCACGATGAACCAATTTTTAGGGAAATCAGAGGTCCAGAAATGATAGGTGATTTTTCACGCGGGCGCCGCGGGGGTGTGGGACCCGCTGTCATGATTTTTGATCCGCCCGTCAGATCTTGGAGTTCTATATATGGGCGGAAAGCTCTCGATGAATAGATCCTGATGAGCCAACTCCCTGGGTGATCGGAGGTCTAGAGATGACAGGTGATTTTTCACGCGGGACCTAATGAGGACATCATTAAATAGGGTGGACTGAATTGCCCCTCATAGGGTGCCAAAACGAGGTGTCTACAGTATGCCCCTCTTTGGAGGACAGCACGTACAGAGTTGTTCTCCAGAGATAAGGAGACACACTCATGCCTCCGTTTGAGCTTTTGGGCTCAAGGGAGTGGCAGCCTATGAGGGTGAGGTTGAACTGGCTCGAAGGAATCGGGATAAGGTTGTTCTAGGCCATCTAGTTAATTAGGTCTCCTTTTAGGTCTGTGCTTGATCACGTGATATGAGGATGTCACCTCGTGCCTTTCCATTTTTTACCCAAAATTAAATCCCTACAAAGTGGATCATCCTACTCGGGGGGTGTACAAAGTGTCAAAGCAGGATTCTGGAAGAGCATGTTACGGTAATGATATTAAATGTAAGAGCACAAGTTTGGAAGATTAAGTTTGGTTTTTTTTTTTTTTTTTTTTTTTTTTTTTCAGTTCAGCGACACTTACCTCTTGGATCTTGTTCCTTTCGGTGTGGTGGCCCTCACATTTTCACCTGTAATAAATCCTGACTAGAAGGAAAGAAGGGAGCAACGACTCGCCTTGCGGTGAAGTTAGTACATAAACGTGCCAAGTGTGTGTTATGCATGTGATGATGTTAAGAAGGCTTGTAATTGTAATGCATACTAAATTTAAAATGTTAGGGCTAATGCAAGGCATGTCCTCGACATCATCCTGTAGTCATGACATTAATCAACCACTACCATGATAGTCAATAGAGATAATAACAAAAAAGCATCCACCACATGCAAGGAAAAAGAATAAAAGATAAACAGCGGGGGCCCATCCTTTGGATGTAGGTAGATCGAGTAGGAAATTGAGAACGAAAGATATCTAAAACTTATCCATAGCACACACATAGCTTGAAACAATACACATCCAATACCAAGACTAGAGGCAAATCGTTGTTGGCTAATCCGAAACGAAGGGGTGATCATTTTCCGACTGATAGTATATCTCGTTTCGAGAGGAGTCGTGCACAAAACATGGTATCCGCGTGGGGTTTTGGATCAAGGGTTAACCAGGAAGGTGTGAGGTATGTTTACGTAGATTCATATATAAAATAAAATAAAAAAATGCCCCAGCATATGGGGTGACATATGTGAACGATCCCTGAAACAAAATAATGTATAACCTATCCTGCATTCAACCATAAGGCATTAGTAACAAAAGCATGCATGAGGTGAGAGTGTGTGGATTGGTGAGTGTTTGTGACAACTGTGCATGTGATGAGACCTGAATTGGGAAGCCGTGTAGAATAAGTAAGTACTCATATGCGTGTGCGTGTACGCATGTACATATATGTATATATAAAAATGCCCCAGCGTGAAGCTGGTGTGTTTTCTGGCTGGGAGTGAAAGAGTGAAGGTGGTCTAGCTCTCTGATCCATGGCTGCTAGTTTGATTATGATATGACCTTCCCCAACTATCCTTTGGAGATCGATCCCTCATGATTCTTTTCTAGCCGTTTTGGTCCTTTTAGTCGAACTTAGGAGAGCGCTAGGCTGCCCCTGGAATTCATGTGTGAGCACGAGTTTCGTGTGTGGGAGATAGTGAGTCGCCGTGCTTCCTTAGTGTTGTGGTTACCGGCCACTCTCCGCTTGGTTCATTAGGCAAGGGCCCATGTCATTCGAGCGGGCTTGGGTTTTATGAATGCTATTCCGTTACTTTGGCCTTTTGGCCCTTTGCTCCTTTTTTTTTTTTTTTTTTTTTCGATTTTTTTTTTTTTCGATTTGTGACTGTGCAATGCCTGGGTCCCTTAAGCTTTCTAATTAACCCATGTAACGAGCGTTATGCCAATGACTCCCAAACCAAATGGCTTTAGGGCACTAGGTATGTAAATACCCCTACGGGCTTACTGACTCGGGTTAAAAAGGCTACGAACCCAAACTAGTCACAAAACTTTTATTCTTTTCAGGATTTCTAACCACTTTTTTTTTTTTTTTTTTTTTTTTTTTTTTTTTGGATTGGTTTGGGAGAGGGGTGCCTAGGGTTTTGGCTTCTGAAGCATCAGGCATGGGGAGCACACCCATATCTCATGCAACTCCACCGTGGTTTCTCTTTTCTCTCTTTTGTGAGTGATAAGGGGAAGCTTTCATGACATGGGCGAGCTCGCATATAAACTTTTGCGTTGAATGGCTTCAACCGTGCAGAACATTGTGTGGGGCAGACTCACTATTCTAGTGTTTTCCTCCTTTTTTTTTTTTTTTTTTTTTTTTTTTTTGGCCAGTGTGTGTTTGACTTCCAAGTTTGGCTGTTGCACCTCTCCTCGGTCTTCCCTACGGGATTTATACGGCCATATCAAGAGACCGAGGGTCATACTCCGCAAGAAGTGGAGAAGGGTCATGTGGTGTACTTTTTCAAGTACATAGCATTCCATGGATCGGGGAGCTCTTCCCCTTCTGCATTTACTAGTCTATATGCATTGCTAGAATATACTTCTTTAACTACATATGGGCCTTCCCAATTAGGTCGCAGTTTGCCTTTAATGTGTGGGAGTTGTGATTGAGTGATGCGTTTCAATACAAGGTCACCTGTTTTGAATTTCCTCTCTATGACATGCTTATCGTAGGCTCTTGCAATTCGCTTCTTGTACACCTGAGCATGCTCTGCTGCTTTCATCCTTTTCTCATCGAGGAGGTCCAGCTGTATTTGCAATGCTTCTCGTCTTTGGCCTTCTGTCATCTCTTCATCTAATTGGATCCGCAAAGATGGGTGCAGGAGCTCGAACGGAAGGACTGCCTCCATCCCGTAAGTCAATGCATATGGGGTCTCACCTGTCGGAGTCCTAATGGAGGTTCGATATGCCCACAATGCCTCGACCAAACGGTCTGGCCAATCACTGCCCTTGGTTGTTTCCACTGTCTTCTTGATGATCTTAAGTAGTGTCTTGTTTGTAGCTTCAGCCTGTCCGTTTGCTTGGGGGTAATAAGGGGTTGAATGATGTAGTTCTATACCATATTTTGTGCACAAATCCTCCATTACCTGAGATATGAATTGGGGGCCATTGTCAGTTATGAACACTTTCGGAACGCCAAACCGGGCTATTATGTTCTTTTGAATGAACTTGACCACCGTGGATGCTTTGATATGGATAAATGCCTCAGCTTCTGCCCATTTGGTGTAGTATTCCGTTGCCGTTAATATGAAAGCTTTGTTCTGGGTGTTTTCCACAGTCGGGACCAGAGGTCCTATAATATCGAACGCCCAAGTCGAAAAAGGCCACGGAGCAGTAGTGGGATGCAGCGAAGATGCAGGAGCGTGAATCAAGTCAGCATGCAGCTGACATTTCTTGCACTTTCTGACATAGTCCACGGAGTCTGATTCCAGTGACGGCCAGTAATATCCTAACCGGATGATTTTCTTGGAGAGCATCAAGCCGTTTACGTGTCCTCCGCATATGCCGGAATGAGCCTCTTCGATTATTTCTCGTCCTTCCTCAACCGTCACACATCGCAGGAGGATCCCACTGAATGATCGGCGATATAACAGTCCTCCGACAACGACGTACCTTTGAACCATTTCTTTTAGTGCCCTTTTGTCGGATTTGGTGGCATATTCAGGGATGTATCCATCGCGCAGGTAGTTCCAGATATCGAAGTACCACGGATGGTCGTCTGTGAGTTCTTCGTCATGTTGTAGGGGGGCCAGTATCCGCTCTCGATTAGGTTCCTCTACCTCTGTCTCTTTCCCTTTCGCTTTCCTTACTTTCGGTCCTTCATCTTTGGATGAAATCTTATCTGGATCTCCGAGGGCCAAGTCTTTTAGTTCAACCGAGGGCGTGTCTATCCTTTGGATGTGAAAGGTCTCGGATCCCTTGTCGAGGGGGACTTCCACGATCGAGGCCAAGGTGGCCAACGAGTCGGCCATCCGGTTTAAAGCTCGCGGGATATAAAGAAAGGACATTTTCTTGAACTGGGACATAGCTTTCTTGGCCTTTTCATGATAATGAGCGAGCTTAGGGGCGTTCACCTTCCATTCACCTGCCACTTGGGATATGACCACCTTTGAATCCCCGAGAACTCGGAGTTTCTTAACTTCCAACTTCGCAGCCTCTCTTAAACCTGCTAGGAGTGCTTCGTACTCCATTTCATTATTGGTGGCTGGGAAGCCGACTTTAAAGGCCTTTGGTATCGCCACTCCTTCTGGGGACAAAAGCACTATCCCGATCCCTTTTCCATTCTGATTCAAGGCACCGTCGAAGTACATTGTCCACGACTCGGGGTCCTTTATCTCCTCTATGTCTACACATAGCACGTCTTCATCTGGAAAGTCGGTTTTGACCGGTTCATACCGTGGTAGGGGGAGATGTGCAAGGTGGTCAGCGATGGCTTGCCCTTTTATTGACTTCTGAGTTACGTATGTTATGTCGAATTCTGCCAAGAGCATCTGCCATCGCTCCACTCGTCCTGAAGTGACAGGTTTCTCAAAGATATATTTCAAGGGATCCATTCTGGCCAAGAGTTTGACTGAGTGGGCTAAGAAGTAGTGTCTGAGTTTCTGGGCAGCCCAAACCACCGCTAAGCACGTTTTTTCTATCGAAGAGTATTTCCGCTCATATGGCAGGAGAGATTTGCTCAAGTAATAAATTGCATTCTCTTTCCGGCTAGTCTCATCATGTTGACCCAGGACTATGCCTATCGCGGATTCCGTCGCTGACACATATAAAATGAGAGGCTTATCTTTAGCAGGGGGCTTCAAAACGGGGGGACTCAATAAATATTTCTTTAAATCCCCAAATGCCTTCTGGCAGTCGTCGTCCCAGTGGTATTCCACGCCTCCTTTTAGCAATTTGTAGAACGGCTCACATCTTTGCGAGTGTTGTGAAATGAATCTTCTAATGAACTGCAGTCGCCCTATGAGGCCTCTTAATTCTTTGAGGTTCTTCGGGGGCGGCATTTCGAGGATAGCTTTCACCTTCGAGGGGTCGACTTCGATTCCCCGATTGCTGACCATGAACCCTAAAAGTTTTCCTGACGACACCCCGAAGACACACTTCTTCGGATTCATTCTCAACTTTGTCTCCCTTGACCTTTGGAGGACCCTTTTCAGAGCTGCGGCGTGGTCTGCACGTGTTTGAGATTTAATTAAGATGTCATCGACATATACTTCCATACAATCGTGCATCATGTCGTGGAATATCGCCATCATGGCTCTTTGGTAGGTTGCACCTGCATTCTTCAATCCAAAGGGCATGACAATGTAGCAATAAGTCCCCCAGGGGGTAGTAAACGAGGTCTTTTCTTGATCCTCTTCTGAAAGCTTTATCTGGTTGTACCCCGAGTATCCATCCATGAATGAGAGCATTGCATGCCCAGCGGTGTTGTCGACGAGCACGTCTATGTGTGGTAAGGGAAAGTCGTCCTTAGGTGAGGCCTTGTTCAGGTTCCGGAAGTCAATGCAGACCCTGATACGTCCATCTTTCTTCTTGACCGGAACAATGTTGGCAATCCATTGAGGAAACAGTACTACCCTGATGAATTTGGCCTGGAGAAGTTTGTCAACTTCCTCTTTCCCCTTCACCGCAACGTCAGGGAGCATTCTTCTCAGCTTCTGTTTAACTGGTCTCGCACTCTCTTCCAATGGAATTTGATGTTCTACTAGAAGCGGGTCTAATCCTGGCATGTCATGGTAGTCCGACGCAAATACGTCCTGATATTCATCCAGGACTCTAAGGATCTCTTCTTCTTCACCGAGTTCCAAGCACGCACTAATCTGGACTAGCTTGGGCCTTTCCTCAGTCCCCAAGTTGATCTCCTTTGTCTTTTCGGCCGTTGACTGAGTTTGCTCGTCAAACCTCTTGATGACCCTTTGGAACTCTTCCGAGACTTCATCGTCTTCTCCTTCGGCATCTACTAATTCGTAAACGCCCATCTCATCCTTTACGTTCTCGGTTCCAGGAGATGATTCTGGCTCTGAAATAATGGGCATCGACTCATACCCTATCTTGCTAATTTGGCTCATGATTTCCTCTAGCCGTGATTGCTCTACTGGGGGAATTTTCCAGCGCTCAGGTTTTCTTATGGCCCTACAATAGTCAAAGGTCTCTACTCCTAAACTACTTACATTTTTGGGTTTTTGGTTTTCTTCTTTTTTTTGGATTTTGGGGTTTTGTGATTTTTTTGGGTTTTTAAAATGATATGGTACAGGTTGGGTTGAAGAGGGGCTATCTAAGGAGGAAGATCCCTGCCCCGAGCAATGCCGAACTGCGGGGCGATACACCACTTCGTCGCCTTCGGGATTTTCGATCTCCCAGGTTTTGCTGTCTTCTTCTGAAGGTCCTGGTCTCCAGTGTCGCCACGCAGCTGGCCAGTATACGACTTCTTGACTATCGGGGTTTTTGACTTCCCAGGTTTCATAGTCGTTTCTCTTTTCGGAAATCGGCGTTTTTTTTTGGGCAATTTCACCGAATCGCTAGTACCAATCATGTTACAAGACAGCATTTGGAAACTTTCCTCCAGGGGGGAACTTGAACCTCTAATCTCGTCAGATTCGTGGAATTCTTCCCAGGTACCAAAGCTGTCTTCGTAAGTTTCGACCTCCTCGTCGTCAGACGACAAATCAGTTATACCTTCTATCAATAGTTCTTTCCCTTTTTCCTGGGGGTGGATCTGATGGCATCCTTCTCCGTTGGGAGGTTCATTGGGGTCCAAGAGCTTGTTATGCCTGACAAAGTGTTCCCCTAGTTTCCAATCCTTTCTGGAGAGTGTTACCTGATCATACGGGTTGAATCCCAGTCCTTCTGTTCCTGTCCTTGCTTCCAGGATAACGGGGTCAAGAATCCCATCCTCATTCCTACCTAGCCCCAATCCGGGCTGATATCCAAGTTTTCTCATGAGGTTCCAGCCATGTATGCATTCTTTTCTTAATGGCGGTTCAGGTAGAGGGACCGGATCTGGTATCATACTCCGGATGGGATCGATGTCCGTCAGGGAAATGGTGGGATCAACCCTATTTCCATGGGTTTTGGTTCCAGGCGGGATAGGGGCCGGTCGTAAGGTGGGAAGTATCTGAAGTCCTTCTGGTTCGATCACAGGGGGGTCCCCCATTAGCTTCACGATTTTTCCTAAGTGGGGAAACTTAATACATTGGTGCCTAGTGGACATGACCGCCTTCATGTGATTCAGCCAGCGACGCCCTAATATCAAGTTGAAGGTCGCTGGGATATCCATGACGTAGAATTCTTCGGGTACTGAGATCGGGCCTGCTTGCACCAATAACATGATCTTCCCACAAACGTTCTTCCTATTTCCGTCATATCCTGTCACCACCAACGGAGCTGGGGTTAGGTCTTTAGCAATTAGATCCAGCGTCTTGTATGTTTTCAGTGGACAGATGTTTAGGGATGCCCCTGTGTCTACCAAAGCACCGGATATCTCCTTCTCGGCCACCCTAACTGTGAGATGTAGGGGTGAGGTCCTCGCTTCAGGTGGTATTTCTTTTAGTTCCTCCTCGGTAAAGTTGAGGATTGGCAAAGATGTCTCAGACGACAAGGACGCAATGGACGCCCGTAGTTGCTCTGGGGTTATATTTTCCGGAACTTGTAAGTGGGTGATGGCCTCCATCAGCTGTTTTTGATGCATAGGGGAAGTCTTAATCAGATCGAGGATTGACACCTTAGCTGGTATCTTCGTTAGATGCCCTAGGAGATCATACTCTATCCCAGTCTCCAGCTGAACATGATGTCTCTCTTCGACAACCTCTTCGGTCTGCGCGTTAGGGATTTGTAAGCCCGGATCCGGCGCACTGGCGATCGGAGGTAGCCGTGGTGGGCGGATCCGTCCTGATCGGAGGTGTGCTTGTGATGACCCAACATCCTGGGGGTGATTAAATTGGGAGTGAGTGCTGGTCCGAGACCCCTCGTACGCGACATCATCATCAAAGAACACCTTGTAGAGGTCCGGGGAGTCGATTACCATGCCGGTTTTGATGTTATCTAGTCTGAATTTAGTTTTTCCGTCCCAATTGACGTATTTCCAATAGTCATCATCCTCAAAAAAGTCATCATAGCAGGGTTGATTCTGACTAATGGCTGGCTGGATCGGGAAATCAGTTGATTGATGTGACACGGTGGCGACATTGGCCGACGGTCCCTGCAACGGTTGTGTCGAGGTTGACGCAGCGTGTTGTGGCATCGGGTTTGTGTAGATTTGCATGTTCGGCACTCGCTGCGTCGTACCGGTAAGCGGACCTTGGGCTTGTGGCATTTTCTGCGGACCGTAGACTCCCGTGGGTTTGATGCTATTCCACTCAATTGCCCCTTCATCACTGAGGTCGTAGATCAGGTCTCTGGCCGTATAGCAATGGGTTAGGTCATGTCCTGGCATCCTGTGGTATGCACAGAATCTCGTCCGATCAAGGTGATCTGGCCATTGCTGTTGTCTTTCTGGTGGAAGCTGGATAGCGTTTTGTTCTATGAGCGACCAGAAAACAGTGATCCAAGGTTGAGGGAGGGGCGGGTAGTTAGCCCTTTTTGGTCCAAGCCTTCTCTTGTTCCCGTCATTGTTTTGGCCTGAATTGTCGTTATAATTGAACGAGACTGCGTTATAATTCGGCCGAGGATTAGTACTCTGATTCGGGTTTTGAGGCATCACCGGCTGATTCACAGGTTGTCGTGCCGGATTTATGTTTTGCCTTGGATGAACGGGTCCCCTTTGGTCATGTGGTTGTTGGTTATATCTCTGATCATTCCGAGGAAGATCCCGGTAGCTCTGATCGTTCCGGAAGCTTTGTGTGTTCCCTTGGAAATTAACATCTCGGTTTTGTCCTTGATTCCGCTGTTGGTTGAAATTCATTTCTTGACCAGGATTATATGGGCGATAAACCACCTCTTGGGTCGAGTTTACTTCCGGGGTCGCGCGATTTTCCACTTGATTGGTCACGCGACGGACAATCCTTTTTTGATCGGAGATGCCTAGGTTATTCAATATTCCATCGTCTAGGTTCTGTTTCATTCTCGACAATCGATGGTGTAGGCCGCTCCAATTCATGACTTCCCCGATCGTCATCAATGTCCTCATCGGTTCTTTCATGTTTGAAATGACCATCCTGACTTGTTCCTCCTCCTTCATATTGCAGTCAGACCTCGTGAATTGACTCAGCCATCTCGCGGCGAATTCTTCATAATCCTCATTGTTCTTTTGCTTTAAGTTGGCTAAGTCATGCCACAGGGGTTTGTTCTTAGTTAGGTGTTGGTAACGCACCAGAAATTTTTCTATCACATCCTCGAAGGTATTGATCTCGTGTGAGGGCACAGATGTGTACCAAGTTAGCGCATCTCCGGTTAGCGATTCTTGAAAGTAATTAATGAGGAGGGCATCGTCGTCAGCGATTATACGGCATTTACTGCAAAAGGACACCAAATGGTGTTGAGGGTCTGTAGTCCCGTCATACGCTACGAACTTTGGGGCTTTAGCTGGGAAGGGTGATTTCTTGGTCTCTTCTTTCTTCGTGAAGTCATAGAACCTTAACCTTTTGCCTTGTCGTGACGGCGACTTCTTTCTAATTTCACTCTTCAGCCCTTCTATTTCCTTCCGCATTTCTCTAATTGCATGGGAATCAGGGTTTTGATCTTCGTGCGCTTGGCCACGTCTTGGGGCCTCAACTGGGGTTCGATAATAAATCGGTTCTACAAGATCTTGTTGAGGGTCCAGTTGGGGTCCCAAAGGCACATAGTGGTAGCTTTCCTCCGCTTGTGTTCTCCTAGGGGCCTGAATTTGGGTTTGGTTTCGAGTTCTATCCAGGTCATGAGCTAATCCTAATCGTCGACCCACGTAAGTCAATTGGCGGGAGAGCTCGTGGGCTAGATGGTCCGGCCGATGTTCCTCGTGAAGCTCGTGAGGGTCTACATCGTCCGCAACTTCATCATAATAGAGTGGGGGATCCTGCTCCTCGTCTAACATTTCATAAGCCGGAGTCAATTGATCTTGATACGTTAGAGGTGAGCTTTCGTATCCCGTCGGTTGATGATAGGTTAGCCTAAGGCCAGATGAGTTTGGGATCGATCGGCTTACGGAGACAGTCGGAGGAGTCATTGCTTGAAGTTGGGGTTGGACTACCTCATGCTGGTATTGATGGTGGATTATGGGTGCATTCTGTGCGCTGGTGTAAACAGCAGGGCTTCGCCGCGGAACCCTCGGGGTGAGTGATCGAGCCGGGCCCACCTGTCCTTGGCCTATATGGAGGCGTCTATTTGCATATGAGATCGGGGCTGGTTGCTGTCTTGTTTGTCTAGTGGTGGTCACAATGGATGTATCAAAAGGTGTTCTATATTGGGGGACCATAGAGGTAATCGGTTCAGCTCGGGTAACCGTAGCTGAATGATGGATGACTTGTGAAGCGACCGGTTGAAGCACACGGCGAGCCCGTGTTGTGATGTTGGCATAGGTCTTATGCTCTACCGTCTGTTTGCTTGATCCGACCAAATCCTTATACGTGACTTGAGAGTCGGCAGAGTATGAGTCCCTCCTTATTGGAGTTGGAGGACTAGAGTGACTTTTTCTCGCGACTACTGCGTTCATGGGAGAAGGGACCCATTCGACAATCGGAGGGCCCGATATGCGCGGGGAATAGCGCGGTTCAGATAATGGGGTAGAAAGGGATCTAGAGATCTCAGTATCTAATGGGGGAAAATAAGCCTCACCGATGGCTCGAGTTGCTCCCGGGGTAGAAATAGGAGGAATGTCCGGCATTCCCCATGGGTGATTCGCCATTTGTAAGAAAGTGGGGGTGAGAAGAGAAAGACTTTAGAAAAGATGAGAATGGAAAGAATTTAGGAAAGAAGAAAATGTTTTATGGAATTAATGCGGGAAAGAGGAAAGACTAATAGGGCTGCGCTCTTATGTTGTAAAGGGGAGAGCTTCAGCGGGCGGTTATGCGGACGCCAGTTCATATTTGATTTATACCCATAATGACCCTTAAATAAACGAGACACGGACATTCGGTCATTGATCGAAGGTTCGTGTTTCATAATAAAGCTTCTAAAAGACCCAAGTAAACGATAAGACAGCGAAAGATGTCCCATCACGATCGCCAGGCTGTTGGCATGGAGATCGTGGGACCTGCAAAAGACCCAAATTCGTGACGAGACAACAGAAGAAGTCCCATCACGATCGCCAGGCTGTCGGATGTGAATTTTGACCCCCCCGGGAGGGGAATCGCCATTCAACAGTGTGAGATAAAAAAAATACATCGAAAATGAGGATTCCGACTACCCTCAAAATCGACGGATCACGATCGCCAGTTACGGATTCGGCCGTAACACCGTCCTTCGACGAAAGCCGAAAGAATGCGAGAGGAAAATGGGGTGGGTTCTTCTCTCGTCTAATGTGCCGCCGGCGACACACGACGGTTGTCTCGTCACTTAATTTGGGTCTTTCAATTCGGGTCGAACTTGGGTCAAGAGTCAGATTACGGGCTTCAAGATGGGACCATTATGAACTAGGCAGGGGAAATCAACATCTAGGGTTGAACAGACTAATTAAAGTTAAATCCAAGTATTCTAGGGGATAAGCGAATTAAAATGAAAATAAACTAAGAAAATAAGGGGAAAGGTGCCAAATATTTAGAAGAGGATCAACCCCATTCCTGGGTACCCCCTTCAATGTCCTTTGACAACCTAGGGTTTAAAGGCTGATTCTTCGAATCGAAAGAATGATGCAGACGAAACTTTGAGTTGTGATTTCTGTGGGTTTGCGTGCGATACGCAGGTGATAAAAGTGCATGGCCGATGATGGGCCAGAAGTAAGATAAAAAAAATGGCCGATGTTGGGCCGGGATTGATTAAGGGTGGCCGATGATGGGCCGGTAGATAAACTGATATTGGGGTGTGTGAAATCACTCGTCTCATTTCGTCATTCTCATTAATTCAGGTTCTCGGAATCAGCCTCTATTCCCTTTAATCATTGAGTTCAGATAAATATTTGGCACCGGAGGTGGAGGAAAAGAGAAGAAAATATTTTTGGAATTGATTTTGTTGGTTTTATAGTTTTTTTTGGATTTTAATAATTGGGGCTAGAAGGACCTAACTAGGGGAGTTCCTACTTGGATTCAATCTAACTATTCCATTTCCCTAATGGATCTCTACCCTATCCTAAGGTCCTAACCGCCCACATCCGCTCTCCCGGTCCCTTAGCGGGGCCCGGAGAGAGAGTGGGACCTAATCAGTTGAAGTTTAAGAAATTGGGGTAGTTTAAGCTGGCTAGGGGGAGACCTTAATCTAAGTCCGGGGTCTGACCTAATCAGTCTAGGCTACTGTCTAATTTCTAACTCCAATTTATTAATATTTTGGTTTTTTTAATATCTTTTACTTTGTTTTTGGTATTTTGGATTTTTATTGTTTTTATTTGTTTTTATGTTTATTCATAGGGCCTAAAATCCTAAATTGATTTATCCTAATGAAATGGGAAGGGGGAAAGAGAATGAATTTCTAATTTTTAATTTAATTAATTTATTTGAAGTTTCCTAAATAATATTTCCTAATCCTAATGAGAGAGGAAGGGAGAAAAGAACTTAATTATTAGATTTAGCCTAATTATCCTAATTAATAGGGTAGCTAAAATTCTATTTTTAATCTTTACTTTTTATTTTATTATTTGTTTTCTTTTGGTGTTTTTGGTTTTTTATTCTAATTTTCATATATTTATTTTTAATAAATTATGCAGTCCTAAATTGCACCTAAAAGAATACGAAATAAAAATGCAACTAAGTTATAATGCATGGGCAGGTTGAATGCATGCGCATGTTAGAATATGCTAAAAACAAATTTAAAATAATTAACAACTTAAAATATTATTCATATGCATGAACATGTTGGGGTGCATGAGCATATTAGATATATGCAATATCATAAAAAAAAAAAAATAATAAATAATTATGGATCTAAATTCAATGCAAGAAAATGAAATGGACATGCATGGGTTAGGTTTAGATGAGTGGGCTAGTCCGGTGGGTGCAATAGGTGGGTTTAAGTGGAGAGAGGAAGAATGGGGAGAGGAAGAAAGGAAGAAGGAAAGGATGGAGTGATGCAGCTGCAGGCAGGAGACGCAGGTGGAAAGAGAGGAACAGAGAGAGGGTGAGAAAGAGAGTGGACGGGAGAAAGAGAGATGGGTCGCAGAGTGAGAGAGAAAGGTGAGGGAGAGAGGGACTGAGAAAGTAGGGAGATAGGGAGAGCAGGGAGAGAGGGGATGAGAGGGTAGAGAGAGAACGAGAGAGAGTGAGAGTGCAGGCAGAGGAGGGAGAAGAGAACGAGAGGGAGAGGTTGAGTTGCAGGTGGCGGGACGCGCGGGGGAGAGAGGTGGAGAAGAAAGGGTGAGGGGAGAGGGTGTGCAGTTACAGGTGGGTGGCACGGAGGAGAGGAGGGAATGAGAGAGAAAGAGAGGAAGAGAATAGGGGAGAGAACAGAGCGATGGGGAGCGAGAGAGAGGAAGAAGGAATAGGGAGAGAGGGACTGAGAGAGTAGGGAGACAGGGAGAGCAGGGAGAGAGGGACGGTGTGCCAACGGGAGAGAGAGAGTGGACGGGAGAGAGAGAGAGAGAGATGGATCGCAGAGGGAGAAAGAAAGGTGAGGGAGAGAGGGACTGAGAGAGTAGGGAGATAGGGAGAGCAGGGATAGAGGGGTGTAGGTGGGTGTGGCGGTGTTGCAGGTGGGTGGAAGAAGAGGAAGGAGAGGGAGAGAGGAGAACAGGGAAGGAGAGAGAGGAAAAGCACGGGGAGAGAGAGAGAGAGAGAGAGAGAAGAAGAAGGAGAGAGGGGGGGCAGAAGACCAGAGAGGGAGAGGGAGAATGATGGTGCGCAGAGAGGTAGAGGGGATGGAGAGAAGGAGAGAGAGTGACAGAGAAGAATAGGGAGATAGGGAGAGCAGGGAGAGATGAAGAAAAGAAAAGGTGAGTGGAGAAGAAAGGGAGAGAGGAAGAAAGATGAGAAAGAAAAAAAAAGGAAGAGAAGAAGAAAGTGGTGATGATGCAGATGCAATGGGCACGAGGAGAGGAAGAGGGCCTACCTGGTTCCGGAGTCCAGCGGTGCGAGGAGGGGGAAGATGATGCTGTGTGCGTCCGGGGGCTGCTGGTCGTCGGGCGGTGCTGCTGCGTGAGCCTGGAGACGCTGGCGAGGAAGGAGGATGATGGTGGGCGATGGGTTGTAGGGTCCAGGAAGAGGGCAGAGCGGAAAGGGTGATGGTGATGCCTGAGGTGTGCGTCGGATGGAGATGAGGGATCTGGAATGCGTGGGATGATGAGATGAGGGATCTGGAATGGCAGTGGAGAGGGGAGAGATGGAGGAGAGGGTGCGGACAGAGAGCCTGAAGAGGAGAGGTGGAGGGAGATGGTGATGGGCGCAGAAGAAGAGAGAAGACAGGGCGAGGAAAACCAGAGAGAGAGATGGACGTGCGTGAGATGGGTTCTGTGAGATGGGTTCTGAAAGGAAGAGATGGAGCTTGGAGGAGATTGGTTGTAAGGGATGAGGAAGAGATGATGATGGGTTGTTGCGTCAGGGAGATGGCTGCACGGGGAGCCTGAGGTCTGCGTCCAGATCTGGGAGGAAGATGGAGATGATGGTGCTGGAGATGGGGTCTGCCGCAAGGGAAGAGACGAAGATGATGAGAGGGAATAATGGATGATGGAGAGATGGGCGCCTGGGAGGAGGATGATGGAGATGATCGTGAGAGAGGTAGAGGGGAGGGTTCTGCGCATGGGTTTTGGCTTCTGTGCATGGGTTCGAGGGATAAGGCCTGGGAGTTTTTTAAATCGAGAGGGATAAGGCTTGGGTCTTTGAAATTGAGAGGGATAAGGCCTGGGTTGGGAGAGAGATGAGAGGGATAAGGCTCGGGTTGTGTTTGGGTCAAGTTCGGGTCGGGAGGTTTGGATCTGGCTCGGGTTGTGTTTGGGTCGGACCTGAGTGGGTTTGGGTGAGTTGGGTCCAAAGTTGGGCTGGACTTGGGTTTGGTTAGGATCCGGGCCGGGTCTGGTTTAGGTGTATTGGGATAGGTTTAGGTGGGTTTGGATTTAAAAGAAACTAATTCAGGCCTAAAAAGTGGGGTCCGATGGAAATTGGTCGGGTTGTCATTACCGGGACCCAGGTTTCGTAGATTTCAATCCGCTCGTCGGATTTCGACGTTCTACATATTGACGGAAAGCTCTCGGCGAGTAGGTCACGATGAACCAATTTTTAGGGAAATCAGAGGTCCAGAAATGATAGGTGATTTTTCACGCGGGCGCCGCGGGGGTGTGGGACCCGCTGTCATGATTTTTGATCCGCCCGTCAGATCTTGGAGTTCTATATATGGGCGGAAAGCTCTCGATGAATAGATCCTGATGAGCCAACTCCCTGGGTGATCGGAGGTCTAGAGATGACAGGTGATTTTTCACGCGGGACCTAATGAGGACATCATTAAATAGGGTGGACTGAATTGCCCCTCATAGGGTGCCAAAACGAGGTGTCTACAGTATGCCCCTCTTTGGAGGACAGCACGTACAGAGTTGTTCTCCAGAGATAAGGAGACACACTCATGCCTCCGTTTGAGCTTTTGGGCTCAAGGGAGTGGCAGCCTATGAGGGTGAGGTTGAACTGGCTCGAAGGAATCGGGATAAGGTTGTTCTAGGCCATCTAGTTAATTAGGTCTCCTTTTAGGTCTGTGCTTGATCACGTGATATGAGGATGTCACCTCGTGCCTTTCCATTTTTTACCCAAAATTAAATCCCTACAAAGTGGATCATCCTACTCGGGGGGTGTACAAAGTGTCAAAGCAGGATTCTGGAAGAGCATGTTACGGTAATGATATTAAATGTAAGAGCACAAGTTTGGAAGATTAAGTTTGGTTTTTTTTTTTTTTTTTTTTTTTTTCAGTTCAGCGACACTTACCTCTTGGATCTTGTTCCTTTCGGTGTGGTGGCGCTCACATTTTCACCTGTAATAAATCCTGACTAGAAGGAAAGAAGGGAGCAACGACTCGCCTTGCGGTGAAGTTAGTACATAAACGTGCCAAGTGTGTGTTATGCATGTGATGATGTTAAGAAGGCTTGTAATTGTAATGCATACTAAATTTAAAATGTTAGGGCTAATGCAAGGCATGTCCTCGACATCATCCTGTAGTCATGACATTAATCAACCACTACCATGATAGTCAATAGAGATAATAACAAAAAAGCATCCACCACATGCAAGGAAAAAGAATAAAAGATAAACAGCGGGGGCCCATCCTTTGGATGTAGGTAGATCGAGTAGGAAATTGAGAACGAAAGATATCTAAAACTTATCCATAGCACACACATAGCTTGAAACAATACACATCCAATACCAAGACTAGAGGCAAATCGTTGTTGGCTAATCCGAAACGAAGGGGTGATCATTTTCCGACTGATAGTATATCTCGTTTCGAGAGGAGTCGTGCACAAAACATGGTATCCGCGTGGGGTTTTGGATCAAGGGTTAACCAGGAAGGTGTGAGGTATGTTTACGTAGATTCATATATAAAATAAAATAAAAAAATGCCCCAGCATATGGGGTGACATATGTGAACGATCCCTGAAACAAAATAATGTATAACCTATCCTGCATTCAACCATAAGGCATTAGTAACAAAAGCATGCATGAGGTGAGAGTGTGTGGATTGGTGAGTGTTTGTGACAACTGTGCATGTGATGAGACCTGAATTGGGAAGCCGTGTAGAATAAGTAAGTACTCATATGCGTGTGCGTGTACGCATGTACATATATGTATATATAAAAATGCCCCAGCGTGAAGCTGGTGTGTTTTCTGGCTGGGAGTGAAAGAGTGAAGGTGGTCTAGCTCTCTGATCCATGGCTGCTAGTTTGATTATGATATGACCTTCCCCAACTATCCTTTGGAGATCGATCCCTCATGATTCTTTTCTAGCCGTTTTGGTCCTTTTAGTCGAACTTAGGAGAGCGCTAGGCTGCCCCTGGAATTCATGTGTGAGCACGAGTTTCGTGTGTGGGAGATAGTGAGTCGCCGTGCTTCCTTAGTGTTGTGGTTACCGGCCACTCTCCGCTTGGTTCATTAGGCAAGGGCCCATGTCATTCGAGCGGGCTTGGGTTTTATGAATGCTATTCCGTTACTTTGGCCTTTTGGCCCTTTGCTCCTTTTTTTTTTTTTTTTTTTTTTCGATTTTTTTTTTTTTCGATTTGTGACTGTGCAATGCCTGGGTCCCTTAAGCTTTCTAATTAACCCATGTAACGAGCGTTATGCCAATGACTCCCAAACCAAATGGCTTTAGGGCACTAGGTATGTAAATACCCCTACGGGCTTACTGACTCGGGTTAAAAAGGCTACGAACCCAAACTAGTCACAAAACTTTTATTCTTTTCAGGATTTCTAACCACTTTTTTTTTTTTTTTTTTTTTTTTTTTTTTTTTTTGGATTGGTTTGGGAGAGGGGTGCCTAGGGTTTTGGCTTCTGAAGCATCAGGCATGGGGAGCACACCCACATCTCATGCAACTCCACCGTGGTTTCTCTTTTCTCTCTTTTGTGAGTGATAAGGGGAAGCTTTCATGACATGGGCGAGCTCGCATATAAACTTTTGCGTTGAATGGCTTCAACCGTGCAGAACATTGTGTGGGGCAGACTCACTATTCTAGTGTTTTCCTCCTTTTTTTTTTTTTTTTTTTTTTGGCCAGTGTGTGTTTGACTTCCAAGTTTGGCTGTTGCACCTCTCCTCGGTCTTCCCTACGGGATTTATACGGCCATATCAAGAGACCGAGGGTCATACTCCGCAAGAAGTGGAGAAGGGTCATGTGGTGTACTTTTTCAAGTACATAGCATTCCATGGATCGGGGAGCTCTTCCCCTTCTGCATTTACTAGTCTATATGCATTGCTAGAATATACTTCTTTAACTACATATGGGCCTTCCCAATTAGGTCGCAGTTTGCCTTTAATGTGTGGGAGTTGTGATTGAGTGATGCGTTTCAATACAAGGTCACCTGTTTTGAATTTCCTCTCTATGACATGCTTATCGTAGGCTCTTGCAATTCGCTTCTTGTACACCTGAGCATGCTCTGCTGCTTTCATCCTTTTCTCATCGAGGAGGTCCAGCTGTATTTGCAATGCTTCTCGTCTTTGGCCTTCTGTCATCTCTTCATCTAATTGGATCCGCAAAGATGGGTGCAGGAGCTCGAACGGAAGGACTGCCTCCATCCCGTAAGTCAATGCATATGGGGTCTCACCTGTCGGAGTCCTAATGGAGGTTCGATATGCCCACAATGCCTCGACCAAACGGTCTGGCCAATCACTGCCCTTGGTTGTTTCCACTGTCTTCTTGATGATCTTAAGTAGTGTCTTGTTTGTAGCTTCAGCCTGTCCGTTTGCTTGGGGGTAATAAGGGGTTGAATGATGTAGTTCTATACCATATTTTGTGCACAAATCCTCCATTACCTGAGATATGAATTGGGGGCCATTGTCAGTTATGAACACTTTCGGAACGCCAAACCGGGCTATTATGTTCTTTTGAATGAACTTGACCACCGTGGATGCTTTGATATGGATAAATGCCTCAGCTTCTGCCCATTTGGTGTAGTATTCCGTTGCCGTTAATATGAAAGCTTTGTTCTGGGTGTTTTCCACAGTCGGGACCAGAGGTCCTATAATATCGAACGCCCAAGTCGAAAAAGGCCACGGAGCAGTAGTGGGATGCAGCGAAGATGCAGGAGCGTGAATCAAGTCAGCATGCAGCTGACATTTCTTGCACTTTCTGACATAGTCCACGGAGTCTGATTCCAGTGACGGCCAGTAATATCCTAACCGGATGATTTTCTTGGAGAGCATCAAGCCGTTTACGTGTCCTCCGCATATGCCGGAATGAGCCTCTTCGATTATTTCTCGTCCTTCCTCAACCGTCACACATCGCAGGAGGATCCCACTGAATGATCGACGATATAACAGTCCTCCGACAACGACGTACCTTTGAACCATTTCTTTTAGTGCCCTTTTGTCGGATTTGGTGGCATATTCAGGGATGTATCCATCGCGCAGGTAGTTCCAGATATCGAAGTACCACGGATGGTCGTCTGTGAGTTCTTCGTCATGTTGTAGGGGGGCCAGTATCCGCTCTCGATTAGGTTCCTCTACCTCTGTCTCTTTCCCTTTCGCTTTCCTTACTTTCGGTCCTTCATCTTTGGATGAAATCTTATCTGGATCTCCGAGGGCCAAGTCTTTTAGTTCAACCGAGGGCGTGTCTATCCTTTGGATGTGAAAGGTCTCGGATCCCTTGTCGAGGGGGACTTCCACGATCGAGGCCAAGGTGGCCAACGAGTCGGCCATCCGGTTTAAAGCTCGCGGGATATAAAGAAAGGACATTTTCTTGAACTGGGACATAGCTTTCTTGGCCTTTTCATGATAATGAGCGAGCTTAGGGGCGTTCACCTTCCATTCACCTGCCACTTGGGATATGACCACCTTTGAATCCCCGAGAACTCGGAGTTTCTTAACTTCCAACTTCGCAGCCTCTCTTAAACCTGCTAGGAGTGCTTCGTACTCCATTTCATTATTGGTGGCTGGGAAGCCGACTTTAAAGGCCTTTGGTATCGCCACTCCTTCTGGGGACAAAAGCACTATCCCGATCCCTTTTCCATTCTGATTCAAGGCACCGTCGAAGTACATTGTCCACGACTCGGGGTCCTTTATCTCCTCTATGTCTACACATAGCACGTCTTCATCTGGAAAGTCGGTTTTGACCGGTTCATACCGTGGTAGGGGGAGATGTGCAAGGTGGTCAGCGATGGCTTGCCCTTTTATTGACTTCTGAGTTACGTATGTTATGTCGAATTCTGCCAAGAGCATCTGCCATCGCGCCACTCGTCCTGAAGTGACAGGTTTCTCAAAGATATATTTCAAGGGATCCATTCTGGCCAAGAGTTTGACTGAGTGGGCTAAGAAGTAGTGTCTGAGTTTCTGGGCAGCCCAAACCACCGCTAAGCACGTTTTTTCTATCGAAGAGTATTTCCGCTCATATGGCAGGAGAGATTTGCTCAAGTAATAAATTGCATTCTCTTTCCGGCTAGTCTCATCATGTTGACCCAGGACTATGCCTATCGCGGATTCCGTCGCTGACACATATAAAATGAGAGGCTTATCTTTAGCAGGGGGCTTCAAAACGGGGGGACTCAATAAATATTTCTTTAAATCCCCAAATGCCTTCTGGCAGTCGTCGTCCCAGTGGTATTCCACGCCTCCTTTTAGCAATTTGTAGAACGGCTCACATCTTTGCGAGTGTTGTGAAATGAATCTTCTAATGAACTGCAGTCGCCCTATGAGGCCTCTTAATTCTTTGAGGTTCTTCGGGGGCGGCATTTCGAGGATAGCTTTCACCTTCGAGGGGTCGACTTCGATTCCCCGATTGCTGACCATGAACCCTAAAAGTTTTCCTGACGACACCCCGAAGACACACTTCTTCGGATTCATTCTCAACTTTGTCTCCCTTGACCTTTGGAGGACCCTTTTCAGAGCTGCGGCGTGGTCTGCACGTGTTTGAGATTTAATTAAGATGTCATCGACATATACTTCCATACAATCGTGCATCATGTCGTGGAATATCGCCATCATGGCTCTTTGGTAGGTTGCACCTGCATTCTTCAATCCAAAGGGCATGACAATGTAGCAATAAGTCCCCCAGGGGGTAGTAAACGAGGTCTTTTCTTGATCCTCTTCTGAAAGCTTTATCTGGTTGTACCCCGAGTATCCATCCATGAATGAGAGCATTGCATGCCCAGCGGTGTTGTCGACGAGCACGTCTATGTGTGGTAAGGGAAAGTCGTCCTTAGGTGAGGCCTTGTTCAGGTTCCGGAAGTCAATGCAGACCCTGATACGTCCATCTTTCTTCTTGACCGGAACAATGTTGGCAATCCATTGAGGAAACAGTACTACCCTGATGAATTTGGCCTGGAGAAGTTTGTCAACTTCCTCTTTCCCCTTCACCGCAACGTCAGGGAGCATTCTTCTCAGCTTCTGTTTAACTGGTCTCGCACTCTCTTCCAATGGAATTTGATGTTCTACTAGAAGCGGGTCTAATCCTGGCATGTCATGGTAGTCCGACGCAAATACGTCCTGATATTCATCCAGGACTCTAAGGATCTCTTCTTCTTCACCGAGTTCCAAGCACGCACTAATCTGGACTAGCTTGGGCCTTTCCTCAGTCCCCAAGTTGATCTCCTTTGTCTTTTCGGCCGTTGACTGAGTTTGCTCGTCAAACCTCTTGATGACCCTTTGGAACTCTTCCGAGACTTCATCGTCTTCTCCTTCGGCATCTACTAATTCGTAAACGCCCATCTCATCCTTTACGTTCTCGGTTCCAGGAGATGATTCTGGCTCTGAAATAATGGGCATCGACTCATACCCTATCTTGCTAATTTGGCTCATGATTTCCTCTAGCCGTGATTGCTCTACTGGGGGAATTTTCCAGCGCTCAGGTTTTCTTATGGCCCTACAATAGTCAAAGGTCTCTACTCCTAAACTACTTACATTTTTGGGTTTTTGGTTTTCTTCTTTTTTTTGGATTTTGGGGTTTTGTGATTTTTTTGGGTTTTTAAAATGATATGGTACAGGTTGGGTTGAAGAGGGGCTATCTAAGGAGGAAGATCCCTGCCCCGAGCAATGCCGAACTGCGGGGCGATACACCACTTCGTCGCCTTCGGGATTTTCGATCTCCCAGGTTTTGCTGTCTTCTTCTGAAGGTCCTGGTCTCCAGTGTCGCCACGCAGCTGGCCAGTATACGACTTCTTGACTATCGGGGTTTTTGACTTCCCAGGTTTCATAGTCGTTTCTCTTTTCGGAAATCGGCGTTTTTTTTTGGGCAATTTCACCGAATCGCTAGTACCAATCATGTTACAAGACAGCATTTGGAAACTTTCCTCCAGGGGGGAACTTGAACCTCTAATCTCGTCAGATTCGTGGAATTCTTCCCAGGTACCAAAGCTGTCTTCGTAAGTTTCGACCTCCTCGTCGTCAGACGACAAATCAGTTATACCTTCTATCAATAGTTCTTTCCCTTTTTCCTGGGGGTGGATCTGATGGCATCCTTCTCCGTTGGGAGGTTCATTGGGGTCCAAGAGCTTGTTATGCCTGACAAAGTGTTCCCCTAGTTTCCAATCCTTTCTGGAGAGTGTTACCTGATCATACGGGTTGAATCCCAGTCCTTCTGTTCCTGTCCTTGCTTCCAGGATAACGGGGTCAAGAATCCCATCCTCATTCCTACCTAGCCCCAATCCGGGCTGATATCCAAGTTTTCTCATGAGGTTCCAGCCATGTATGCATTCTTTTCTTAATGGCGGTTCAGGTAGAGGGACCGGATCTGGTATCATACTCCGGATGGGATCGATGTCCGTCAGGGAAATGGTGGGATCAACCCTATTTCCATGGGTTTTGGTTCCAGGCAGGATAGGGGCCGGTCGTAAGGTGGGAAGTATCTGAAGTCCTTCTGGTTCGATCACAGGGGGGTCCCCCATTAGCTTCACGATTTTTCCTAAGTGGGGAAACTTAATACATTGGTGCCTAGTGGACATGACCGCCTTCATGTGATTCAGCCAGCGACGCCCTAATATCAAGTTGAAGGTCGCTGGGATATCCATGACGTAGAATTCTTCGGGTACTGAGATCGGGCCTGCTTGCACCAATAACATGATCTTCCCACAAACGTTCTTCCTATTTCCGTCATATCCTGTCACCACCAACGGAGCTGGGGTTAGGTCTTTAGCAATTAGATCCAGCGTCTTGTATGTTTTCAGTGGACAGATGTTTAGGGATGCCCCTGTGTCTACCAAAGCACCGGATATCTCCTTCTCGGCCACCCTAACTGTGAGATGTAGGGGTGAGGTCCTCGCTTCAGGTGGTATTTCTTTTAGTTCCTCCTCGGTAAAGTTGAGGATTGGCAAAGATGTCTCAGACGACAAGGACGCAATGGACGCCCGTAGTTGCTCTGGGGTTATATTTTCCGGAACTTGTAAGTGGGTGATGGCCTCCATCAGCTGTTTTTGATGCATAGGGGAAGTCTTAATCAGATCGAGGATTGACACCTTAGCTGGTATCTTCGTTAGATGCCCTAGGAGATCATACTCTATCCCAGTCTCCAGCTGAACATGATGTCTCTCTTCGACAACCTCTTCGGTCTGCGCGTTAGGGATTTGTAAGCCCGGATCCGGCGCACTGGCGATCGGAGGTAGCCGTGGTGGGCGGATCCGTCCTGATCGGAGGTGTGCTTGTGATGACCCAACATCCTGGGGGTGATTAAATTGGGAGTGAGTGCTGGTCCGAGACCCCTCGTACGCGACATCATCATCAAAGAACACCTTGTAGAGGTCCGGGGAGTCGATTACCATGCCGGTTTTGATGTTATCTAGTCTGAATTTAGTTTTTCCGTCCCAATTGACGTATTTCCAATAGTCATCATCCTCAAAAAAGTCATCATAGCAGGGTTGATTCTGACTAATGGCTGGCTGGATCGGGAAATCAGTTGATTGATGTGACACGGTGGCGACATTGGCCGACGGTCCCTGCAACGGTTGTGTCGAGGTTGACGCAGCGTGTTGTGGCATCGGGTTTGTGTAGATTTGCATGTTCGGCACTCGCTGCGTCGTACCGGTAAGCGGACCTTGGGCTTGTGGCATTTTCTGCGGACCGTAGACTCCCGTGGGTTTGATGCTATTCCACTCAATTGCCCCTTCATCACTGAGGTCGTAGATCAGGTCTCTGGCCGTATAGCAATGGGTTAGGTCATGTCCTGGCATCCTGTGGTATGCACAGAATCTCGTCCGATCAAGGTGATCTGGCCATTGCTGTTGTCTTTCTGGTGGAAGCTGGATAGCGTTTTGTTCTATGAGCGACCAGAAAACAGTGATCCAAGGTTGAGGGAGGGGCGGGTAGTTAGCCCTTTTTGGTCCAAGCCTTCTCTTGTTCCCGTCATTGTTTTGGCCTGAATTGTCGTTATAATTGAACGAGACTGCGTTATAATTCGGCCGAGGATTAGTACTCTGATTCGGGTTTTGAGGCATCACCGGCTGATTCACAGGTTGTCGTGCCGGATTTATGTTTTGCCTTGGATGAACGGGTCCCCTTTGGTCATGTGGTTGTTGGTTATATCTCTGATCATTCCGAGGAAGATCCCGGTAGCTCTGATCGTTCCGGAAGCTTTGTGTGTTCCCTTGGAAATTAACATCTCGGTTTTGTCCTTGATTCCGCTGTTGGTTGAAATTCATTTCTTGACCAGGATTATATGGGCGATAAACCACCTCTTGGGTCGAGTTTACTTCCGGGGTCGCGCGATTTTCCACTTGATTGGTCACGCGACGGACAATCCTTTTTTGATCGGAGATGCCTAGGTTATTCAATATTCCATCGTCTAGGTTCTGTTTCATTCTCGACAATCGATGGTGTAGGCCGCTCCAATTCATGACTTCCCCGATCGTCATCAATGTCCTCATCGGTTCTTTCATGTTTGAAATGACCATCCTGACTTGTTCCTCCTCCTTCATATTGCAGTCAGACCTCGTGAATTGACTCAGCCATCTCGCGGCGAATTCTTCATAATCCTCATTGTTCTTTTGCTTTAAGTTGGCTAAGTCATGCCACAGGGGTTTGTTCTTAGTTAGGTGTTGGTAACGCACCAGAAATTTTTCTATCACATCCTCGAAGGTATTGATCTCGTGTGAGGGCACAGATGTGTACCAAGTTAGCGCATCTCCGGTTAGCGATTCTTGAAAGTAATTAATGAGGAGGGCATCGTCGTCAGCGATTATACGGCATTTACTGCAAAAGGACACCAAATGGTGTTGAGGGTCTGTAGTCCCGTCATACGCTACGAACTTTGGGGCTTTAGCTGGGAAGGGTGATTTCTTGGTCTCTTCTTTCTTCGTGAAGTCATAGAACCTTAACCTTTTGCCTTGTCGTGACGGCGACTTCTTTCTAATTTCACTCTTCAGCCCTTCTATTTCCTTCCGCATTTCTCTAATTGCATGGGAATCAGGGTTTTGATCTTCGTGCGCTTGGCCACGTCTTGGGGCCTCAACTGGGGTTCGATAATAAATCGGTTCTACAAGATCTTGTTGAGGGTCCAGTTGGGGTCCCAAAGGCACATAGTGGTAGCTTTCCTCCGCTTGTGTTCTCCTAGGGGCCTGAATTTGGGTTTGGTTTCGAGTTCTATCCAGGTCATGAGCTAATCCTAATCGTCGACCCACGTAAGTCAATTGGCGGGAGAGCTCGTGGGCTAGATGGTCCGGCCGATGTTCCTCGTGAAGCTCGTGAGGGTCTACATCGTCCGCAACTTCATCATAATAGAGTGGGGGATCCTGCTCCTCGTCTAACATTTCATAAGCCGGAGTCAATTGATCTTGATACGTTAGAGGTGAGCTTTCGTATCCCGTCGGTTGATGATAGGTTAGCCTAAGGCCAGATGAGTTTGGGATCGATCGGCTTACGGAGACAGTCGGAGGAGTCATTGCTTGAAGTTGGGGTTGGACTACCTCATGCTGGTATTGATGGTGGATTATGGGTGCATTCTGTGCGCTGGTGTAAACAGCAGGGCTTCGCCGCGGAACCCTCGGGGTGAGTGATCGAGCCGGGCCCACCTGTCCTTGGCCTATATGGAGGCGTCTATTTGCATATGAGATCGGGGCTGGTTGCTGTCTTGTTTGTCTAGTGGTGGTCACAATGGATGTATCAAAAGGTGTTCTATATTGGGGGACCATAGAGGTAATCGGTTCAGCTCGGGTAACCGTAGCTGAATGATGGATGACTTGTGAAGCGACCGGTTGAAGCACACGGCGAGCCCGTGTTGTGATGTTGGCATAGGTCTTATGCTCTACCGTCTGTTTGCTTGATCCGACCAAATCCTTATACGTGACTTGAGAGTCGGCAGAGTATGAGTCCCTCCTTATTGGAGTTGGAGGACTAGAGTGACTTTTTCTCGCGACTACTGCGTTCATGGGAGAAGGGACCCATTCGACAATCGGAGGGCCCGATATGCGCGGGGAATAGCGCGGTTCAGATAATGGGGTAGAAAGGGATCTAGAGATCTCAGTATCTAATGGGGGAAAATAAGCCTCACCGATGGCTCGAGTTGCTCCCGGGGTAAAAATAGGAGGAATGTCCGGCATTCCCCATGGGTGATTCGCCATTTGTAAGAAAGTGGGGGTGAGAAGAGAAAGACTTTAGAAAAGATGAGAATGGAAAGAATTTAGGAAAGAAGAAAATGTTTTATGGAATTAATGCGGGAAAGAGGAAAGACTAATAGGGCTGCGCTCTTATGTTGTAAAGGGGAGAGCTTCAGCGGGCGGTTATGCGGACGCCAGTTCATATTTGATTTATACCCATAATGACCCTTAAATAAACGAGACACGGACATTCGGTCATTGATCGAAGGTTCGTGTTTCATAATAAAGCTTCTAAAAGACCCAAGTAAACGATAAGACAGCGAAAGATGTCCCATCACGATCGCCAGGCTGTTGGCATGGAGATCGTGGGACCTGCAAAAGACCCAAATTCGTGACGAGACAACAGAAGAAGTCCCATCACGATCGCCAGGCTGTCGGATGTGAATTTTGACCCCCCCGGGAGGGGAATCGCCATTCAACAGTGTGAGATAAAAAAAATACATCGAAAATGAGGATTCCGACTACCCTCAAAATCGACGGATCACGATCGCCAGTTACGGATTCGGCCGTAACACCGTCCTTCGACGAAAGCCGAAAGAATGCGAGAGGAAAATGGGGTGGGTTCTTCTCTCGTCTAATGTGCCGCCGGCGACACACGACGGTTGTCTCGTCACTTAATTTGGGTCTTTCAATTCGGGTCGAACTTGGGTCAAGAGTCAGATTACGGGCTTCAAGATGGGACCATTATGAACTAGGCAGGGGAAATCAACATCTAGGGTTGAACAGACTAATTAAAGTTAAATCCAAGTATTCTAGGGGATAAGCGAATTAAAATGAAAATAAACTAAGAAAATAAGGGGAAAGGTGCCAAATATTTAGAAGAGGATCAACCCCATTCCTGGGTACCCCCTTCAATGTCCTTTGACAACCTAGGGTTTAAAGGCTGATTCTTCGAATCGAAAGAATGATGCAGACGAAACTTTGAGTTGTGATTTCTGTGGGTTTGCGTGCGATACGCAGGTGATAAAAGTGCATGGCCGATGATGGGCCAGAAGTAAGATAAAAAAAATGGCCGATGTTGGGCCGGGATTGATTAAGGGTGGCCGATGATGGGCCGGTAGATAAACTGATATTGGGGTGTGTGAAATCACTCGTCTCATTTCGTCATTCTCATTAATTCAGGTTCTCGGAATCAGCCTCTATTCCCTTTAATCATTGAGTTCAGATAAATATTTGGCACCGGAGGTGGAGGAAAAGAGAAGAAAATATTTTTGGAATTGATTTTGTTGGTTTTATAGTTTTTTTTGGATTTTAATAATTGGGGCTAGAAGGACCTAACTAGGGGAGTTCCTACTTGGATTCAATCTAACTATTCCATTTCCCTAATGGATCTCTACCCTATCCTAAGGTCCTAACCGCCCACATCCGCTCTCCCGGTCCCTTAGCGGGGCCCGGAGAGAGAGTGGGACCTAATCAGTTGAAGTTTAAGAAATTGGGGTAGTTTAAGCTGGCTAGGGGGAGACCTTAATCTAAGTCCGGGGTCTGACCTAATCAGTCTAGGCTACTGTCTAATTTCTAACTCCAATTTATTAATATTTTGGTTTTTTTAATATCTTTTACTTTGTTTTTGGTATTTTGGATTTTTATTGTTTTTATGTGTTTTTATGTTTATTCATAGGGCCTAAAATCCTAAATTGATTTATCCTAATGAAATGGGAAGGGGGAAAGAGAATGAATTTCTAATTTTTAATTTAATTAATTTATTTGAAGTTTCCTAAATAATATTTCCTAATCCTAATGAGAGAGGAAGGGAGAAAAGAACTTAATTATTAGATTTAGCCTAATTATCCTAATTAATAGGGTAGCTAAAATTCTATTTTTAATCTTTACTTTTTATTTTATTATTTGTTTTCTTTTGGTGTTTTTGGTTTTTTATTCTAATTTTCATATATTTATTTTTAATAAATTATGCAGTCCTAAATTGCACCTAAAAGAATACGAAATAAAAATGCAACTAAGTTATAATGCATGGGCAGGTTGAATGCATGCGCATGTTAGAATATGCTAAAAACAAATTTAAAATAATTAACAACTTAAAATATTATTCATATGCATGAACATGTTGGGGTGCATGAGCATATTAGATATATGCAATATCATAAAAAAAAATAAATAATAAATAATTATGGATCTAAATTCAATGCAAGAAAATGAAATGGACATGCATGGGTTAGGTTTAGATGAGTGGGCTAGTCCGGTGGGTGCAATAGGTGGGTTTAAGTGGAGAGAGGAAGAATGGGGAGAGGAAGAAAGGAAGAAGGAAAGGATGGAGTGATGCAGCTGCAGGCAGGAGACGCAGGTGGAAAGAGAGGAACAGAGAGAGGGTGAGAAAGAGAGTGGACGGGAGAAAGAGAGATGGGTCGCAGAGTGAGAGAGAAAGGTGAGGGAGAGAGGGACTGAGAAAGTAGGGAGATAGGGAGAGCAGGGAGAGAGGGGATGAGAGGGTAGAGAGAGAACGAGAGAGAGTGAGAGTGCAGGCAGAGGAGGGAGAAGAGAACGAGAGGGAGAGGTTGAGTTGCAGGTGGCGGGACGCGCGGGGGAGAGAGAGGTGGAGAAGAAAGGGTGAGGGGAGAGGGTGTGCAGTTACAGGTGGGTGGCACGGAGGAGAGGAGGGAATGAGAGAGAAAGAGAGGAAGAGAATAGGGGAGAGAACAGAGCGATGGGGAGCGAGAGAGAGGAAGAAGGAATAGGGAGAGAGGGACTGAGAGAGTAGGGAGACAGGGAGAGCAGGGAGAGAGGGACGGTGTGCCAACGGGAGAGAGAGAGTGGACGGGAGAGAGAGAGAGAGAGATGGATCGCAGAGGGAGAAAGAAAGGTGAGGGAGAGAGGGACTGAGAGAGTAGGGAGATAGGGAGAGCAGGGATAGAGGGGTGTAGGTGGGTGTGGCGGTGTTGCAGGTGGGTGGAAGAAGAGGAAGGAGAGGGAGAGAGGAGAACAGGGAAGGAGAGAGAGGAAAAGCACGGGGAGAGAGAGAGAGAGAGAGAGAGAGAGAAGAAGAAGGAGAGAGGGGGGGCAGAAGACCAGAGAGGGAGAGGGAGAATGATGGTGCGCAGAGAGGTAGAGGGGATGGAGAGAAGGAGAGAGAGTGACAGAGAAGAATAGGGAGATAGGGAGAGCAGGGAGAGATGAAGAAAAGAAAAGGTGAGTGGAGAAGAAAGGGAGAGAGGAAGAAAGATGAGAAAGAAAAAAAAAGGAAGAGAAGAAGAAAGTGGTGATGATGCAGATGCAATGGGCACGAGGAGAGGAAGAGGGCCTACCTGGTTCCGGAGTCCAGCGGTGCGAGGAGGGGGAAGATGATGCTGTGTGCGTCCGGGGGCTGCTGGTCGTCGGGCGGTGCTGCTGCGTGAGCCTGGAGACGCTGGCGAGGAAGGAGGATGATGGTGGGCGATGGGTTGTAGGGTCCAGGAAGAGGGCAGAGCGGAAAGGGTGATGGTGATGCCTGAGGTGTGCGTCGGATGGAGATGAGGGATCTGGAATGCGTGGGATGATGAGATGAGGGATCTGGAATGGCAGTGGAGAGGGGAGAGATGGAGGAGAGGGTGCGGACAGAGAGCCTGAAGAGGAGAGGTGGAGGGAGATGGTGATGGGCGCAGAAGAAGAGAGAAGACAGGGCGAGGAAAACCAGAGAGAGAGATGGACGTGCGTGAGATGGGTTCTGTGAGATGGGTTCTGAAAGGAAGAGATGGAGCTTGGAGGAGATCGGTTGTAAGGGATGAGGAAGAGATGATGATGGGTTGTTGCGTCAGGGAGATGGCTGCACGGGGAGCCTGAGGTCTGCGTCCAGATCTGGGAGGAAGATGGAGATGATGGTGCTGGAGATGGGGTCTGCCGCAAGGGAAGAGACGAAGATGATGAGAGGGAATAATGGATGATGGAGAGATGGGCGCCTGGGAGGAGGATGATGGAGATGATCGTGAGAGAGGTAGAGGGGAGGGTTCTGCGCATGGGTTTTGGCTTCTGTGCATGGGTTCGAGGGATAAGGCCTGGGAGTTTTTTAAATCGAGAGGGATAAGGCTTGGGTCTTTGAAATTGAGAGGGATAAGGCCTGGGTTGGGAGAGAGATGAGAGGGATAAGGCTCGGGTTGTGTTTGGGTCAAGTTCGGGTCGGGAGGTTTGGATCTGGCTCGGGTTGTGTTTGGGTCGGACCTGAGTGGGTTTGGGTGAGTTGGGTCCAAAGTTGGGCTGGACTTGGGTTTGGTTAGGATCCGGGCCGGGTCTGGTTTAGGTGTATTGGGATAGGTTTAGGTGGGTTTGGATTTAAAAGAAACTAATTCAGGCCTAAAAAGTGGGGTCCGATGGAAATTGGTCGGGTTGTCATTACCGGGACCCAGGTTTCGTAGATTTCAATCCGCTCGTCGGATTTCGACGTTCTACATATTGACGGAAAGCTCTCGGCGAGTAGGTCACGATGAACCAATTTTTAGGGAAATCAGAGGTCCAGAAATGATAGGTGATTTTTCACGCGGGCGCCGCGGGGGTGTGGGACCCGCTGTCATGATTTTTGATCCGCCCGTCAGATCTTGGAGTTCTATATATGGGCGGAAAGCTCTCGATGAATAGATCCTGATGAGCCAACTCCCTGGGTGATCGGAGGTCTAGAGATGACAGGTGATTTTTCACGCGGGACCTAATGAGGACATCATTAAATAGGGTGGACTGAATTGCCCCTCATAGGGTGCCAAAACGAGGTGTCTACAGTATGCCCCTCTTTGGAGGACAGCACGTACAGAGTTGTTCTCCAGAGATAAGGAGACACACTCATGCCTCCGTTTGAGCTTTTGGGCTCAAGGGAGTGGCAGCCTATGAGGGTGAGGTTGAACTGGCTCGAAGGAATCGGGATAAGGTTGTTCTAGGCCATCTAGTTAATTAGGTCTCCTTTTAGGTCTGTGCTTGATCACGTGATATGAGGATGTCACCTCGTGCCTTTCCATTTTTTACCCAAAATTAAATCCCTACAAAGTGGATCATCCTACTCGGGGGGTGTACAAAGTGTCAAAGCAGGATTCTGGAAGAGCATGTTACGGTAATGATATTAAATGTAAGAGCACAAGTTTGGAAGATTAAGTTTGGTTTTTTTTTTTTTTTTTTTTTTTTTCAGTTCAGCGACACTTACCTCTTGGATCTTGTTCCTTTCGGTGTGGTGGCCCTCACATTTTCACCTGTAATAAATCCTGACTAGAAGGAAAGAAGGGAGCAACGACTCGCCTTGCGGTGAAGTTAGTACATAAACGTGCCAAGTGTGTGTTATGCATGTGATGATGTTAAGAAGGCTTGTAATTGTAATGCATACTAAATTTAAAATGTTAGGGCTAATGCAAGGCATGTCCTCGACATCATCCTGTAGTCATGACATTAATCAACCACTACCATGATAGTCAATAGAGATAATAACAAAAAAGCATCCACCACATGCAAGGAAAAAGAATAAAAGATAAACAGCGGGGGCCCATCCTTTGGATGTAGGTAGATCGAGTAGGAAATTGAGAACGAAAGATATCTAAAACTTATCCATAGCACACACATAGCTTGAAACAATACACATCCAATACCAAGACTAGAGGCAAATCGTTGTTGGCTAATCCGAAACGAAGGGGTGATCATTTTCCGACTGATAGTATATCTCGTTTCGAGAGGAGTCGTGCACAAAACATGGTATCCGCGTGGGGTTTTGGATCAAGGGTTAACCAGGAAGGTGTGAGGTATGTTTACGTAGATTCATATATAAAATAAAATAAAAAAATGCCCCAGCATATGGGGTGACATATGTGAACGATCCCTGAAACAAAATAATGTATAACCTATCCTGCATTCAACCATAAGGCATTAGTAACAAAAGCATGCATGAGGTGAGAGTGTGTGGATTGGTGAGTGTTTGTGACAACTGTGCATGTGATGAGACCTGAATTGGGAAGCCGTGTAGAATAAGTAAGTACTCATATGCGTGTGCGTGTACGCATGTACATATATGTATATATAAAAATGCCCCAGCGTGAAGCTGGTGTGTTTTCTGGCTGGGAGTGAAAGAGTGAAGGTGGTCTAGCTCTCTGATCCATGGCTGCTAGTTTGATTATGATATGACCTTCCCCAACTATCCTTTGGAGATCGATCCCTCATGATTCTTTTCTAGCCGTTTTGGTCCTTTTAGTCGAACTTAGGAGAGCGCTAGGCTGCCCCTGGAATTCATGTGTGAGCACGAGTTTCGTGTGTGGGAGATAGTGAGTCGCCGTGCTTCCTTAGTGTTGTGGTTACCGGCCACTCTCCGCTTGGTTCATTAGGCAAGGGCCCATGTCATTCGAGCGGGCTTGGGTTTTATGAATGCTATTCCGTTACTTTGGCCTTTTGGCCCTTTGCTCCTTTTTTTTTTTTTTTTTTTTTTTTTTTTTCGATTTTTTTTTTTTTCGATTTGTGACTGTGCAATGCCTGGGTCCCTTAAGCTTTCTAATTAACCCATGTAACGAGCGTTATGCCAATGACTCCCAAACCAAATGGCTTTAGGGCACTAGGTATGTAAATACCCCTACGGGCTTACTGACTCGGGTTAAAAAGGCTACGAACCCAAACTAGTCACAAAACTTTTATTCTTTTCAGGATTTCTAACCACTTTTTTTTTTTTTTTTTTTTTGGATTGGTTTGGGAGAGGGGTGCCTAGGGTTTTGGCTTCTGAAGCATCAGGCATGGGGAGCACACCCACATCTCATGCAACTCCACCGTGGTTTCTCTTTTCTCTCTTTTGTGAGTGATAAGGGGAAGCTTTCATGACATGGGCGAGCTCGCATATAAACTTTTGCGTTGAATGGCTTCAACCGTGCAGAACATTGTGTGGGGCAGACTCACTATTCTAGTGTTTTCCTCCTTTTTTTTTTTTTTTTTTTTTTTTTTTTTTGGCCAGTGTGTGTTTGACTTCCAAGTTTGGCTGTTGCACCTCTCCTCGGTCTTCCCTACGGGATTTATACGGCCATATCAAGAGACCGAGGGTCATACTCCGCAAGAAGTGGAGAAGGGTCATGTGGTGTACTTTTTCAAGTACATAGCATTCCATGGATCGGGGAGCTCTTCCCCTTCTGCATTTACTAGTCTATATGCATTGCTAGAATATACTTCTTTAACTACATATGGGCCTTCCCAATTAGGTCGCAGTTTGCCTTTAATGTGTGGGAGTTGTGATTGGCTCTCTAAACAGAGGCGCCGAGCCCGAGGGTGGTAGTGCTACCGGACCCTGATGTTGATGCCTGTGCCGTCGAAGCTGGTGGTGGCATCGAGCTGACGGTTGGCTCTCTGAACAGAGGCGCCGAGCCCGAGGGTGGTACTGCTACCGGACTCTGATGTTGATGGCTGTGCCGTCGAAGCTGGTGGTGGCACTGAGGTGACGGTTGGCTCTCTGAACAGAGGCGCCGAGCCCGAGGGTGGTATTGCTACCAGACCCTGATGTTGATGGCTGTGCCGTCGAAGCTGGTGGTGGCACCGAGCTGACGGTTGGCTCTCTGAACAGAGGCGCCGAGCCCGAGGGTGGTAGTGCTACCGGACCCTGATGTTGATCAGGAGGGGGTCTTCGATTTGATCGAGGCTGGCTTGATGGTGTGACTGCGATCCAGCCCGCACTGACTTTTCACGTGGCTTGGTGACTGACTTGTCGCCTTGCTTGGCCCGCTCATGGCTATGGCGGGGCTGTTCTGGAGGTGGGACGTCGCGAAGGGAAGGGATGGTCAATCCCTTAGACTGTGACATTGTCTGGACAGTGGGAGACCTCCCCCCTGACCTTCTTTGCTGAGGGGGTGGAGGTGGAAGGTTCTGCACCAGCGCAGGCTGCATGGATAGAGCCTTGCCTGTGGAGGGTCCTTCGCCGTTTCTAGTTTTTGGAGGCATGGTGTTTACAAGCTTTTAGTTCAGTTTCCCACAAATGGCGCCAAACTGTAGGCTGTAAAAACGACACCTACTTAGATCGAGATGAGATTAAGATAAACTTCTTAGGACAGGGAATACTGAACGCCAAGAACCTGAAAAGGAAGGAAAAAGGCTAGAGTCAGAGCCCCTGGCTGCCGTGAGCCAAAGGCGCTCCGATGCCTGAGTTAGTTCTGAGAAAACTAAGCAGGAGGAGAAAGAAGGGAATGAGACGATGTGGAGAATATTGTGAGTTGCGTACCTCCATGAGGCTGATCCCAAGTGTATATATGTGGGCATTCCTCGTTCATTCTCTCTGTGAGTGGGGGTAGGTGGGGTGAGGTCCCATCGATCATTACCCTGCCAGGCAGCAGTAGGTGAAAAGGCAACATCCCATCCTCACTTTCCACGCCTTCAGTCAGTTGATGTAAATGGCTGATAAAGCTAACTTCTTATCGCCATAAATGAGCGATTCTATCGTCATAAATGAGCGCCCCTATCTGACAGGGCGCGCTTATTCAGAGATGAGGGCTCACTGCTTTCAGCGCTTGTACTGGGACCTGGGAGGGGCCGGTCGTCTTGGCACTAGCACCGAGTAACCGAGCTGCCTTGTTAAGCTGGCACTCCGGATCGGGCCGCCGAGCTGCCCCGCTGAGCTGGGGCTCTTACCGAGCTGCAGAGCTGCGAGGGTAAAGACCCTGAGCCGGTGCTCCCTGCCGAGCCGCCGATCTGACGGGCTATGCTAGCCAAGACCGAGGCAAGTGGTCGGCGCACTTTACCGTGACCCTCCCTTAATCTCGTCATTGCGGTATTTTCCCACACAAGGTTAATACAGATGATGGACGACACACATTGTTTCTTCATCGCCATAGTTGTACATGCCGTCAATGGCAAGTTTCTGGGATCCCTTGCAAACATGCAGTTGCATGCATTCTAAATAGGAGGGAAAGACCGGAGCCATATTGTGCCCCATGTTATAAGACCACAACTTTGCAAGCAACATACGTTCATGTCCTCCACACAAGGAACAATGGAATAAACCCATAGTATATGATGTCCATCCACCATCCAATCACCGCCCACCTGGACGTCCTCACCGTAAAAGAAAAAGAAAAGTAGATGAAGAACCTTCAACCGGTCGTCAACCAACACGCAAACAAAAAGTCACTTGTAAACTCTGCAAACAACTTGGGCATAATAAAAGGACATGTAAGAATACAGTTGTTAGAGGGAGCAAAAGGTCAAGACCTAATGATACCATCTGACTCTTTGATCACTATTGTGAGTATATTTCTATTGCATTTATTTATGAATAAATTTTCTTATTTTCTGAATATTTATATATATCATTTATTGTCGCTTACATTCTAATTTTATTTTCTTTTCTTTGCAGGAATAATTTAAAAGTATAGGTTTGATTTTTCGCCCTTACATTAAATTTTCTTTTTATATTTCATTTCCTATAACATGTTTCTAAACTACTCGTCATCTAACTGTCTTGTCATTTGCAGGGTTTGGCACGAGAAGTTTGGATGAATCACAGTGCGTGGATCTTCATTTTAGTTGAATAATATTAATGAAAATCAAGAGACTCAAACTTTATGTGGGAAGTTGGTCAAAATTTAGGATGTTTATTTATAATGTTGATGTTCACCAAGCTTATGAACACAAGTAACTCTTTTTTCTATTGGTTAAAAATACTATTTATTTGTTATGCGCTGATTTAGATTAACACAATGCGATTTTATTTATTGATACTTTGATGCTACTTATACAAATTGAGAAATGGGTTTCAATTTGAGATGAAAATGGGGTGGAATTAAATAATTTTCTATGAGATTAAACCGCCACTTTTTTAATGAAAATTGAGCAGGCTATACAAGTGCACCAGAAAGAGGCCATGCAAAATTGGCCCATTCTTTCTGCGTGATGACTAAGTCCATTGGTCCTATCCATACATTCATTACCACTGGAAGAAAGAAATGATAAAATAAATTATAAAAAGATCTGTCCATTTGTGCAATTACAGCTGCCGCATCGTTCTATATATATGATCCTTTCTCTACTCACTTTACCATCACGTAATCCATTTTCTGTGTTTGCCCTTTGCATTTTGATTGTATCGTATGTAGCTTAATGCACAAGTGTGGAATGTTTGCGCATGTGAATGAGGAAAAAGAACATGCCAACAATGGCAAGCTAAGCCCAGTTGGAAGTATTGGACGAATGCATGCCATTTCTAACTTACATTCTTTTATTTTGCTAATTACAAGGGCTTTTCTTCACGGGTCTTGCTCCAACCCTTTCCAAATTTGAGGCGGGTACGGCATCGGGTTGGTCGAGTTCGTGTGGGGTCTATCCATGTGGTCAATCCATTTAGCAATTCCACTTTAAACCAAGTATTATTAGTCCATTATAGAGAAAGAAAGAAGTGCCAAATTAAAGTATAATTCTAGAATTGAGCCAAACATTTAAATGCATATATGACGTTTTAGAAAATCAATTAATGGCAGATATCAGTTAGATTAAATGAAACCTCACTCAACGAGTTGCTCCCTAAAATAGTAAAATCAATTGCAAACATGCTTTGCCCTTGTGCCACACATTGGCGTGCATGTGTGACAAAGATAGGGAGTAGATTAAAATCATCGATCACAATTGAGACAAGTGAGAGAAGCTACACGTTTATAGGATTAGGAAAATTTAACCCACCGCAATAGTGGAAAACGGTCTATTATTATTTATCCCACCACAGGGGCCTATTTATAAATATTAGAAACCTTAGGGGTATGAATAAAAATTGGTTTTAAGGGTAAAAGTGTCATTTTTATAAAAAAAATTGAGCAAAAAACTAATGCCCCTTCTTGTTTACCGTCAAACCCACTTAATTAGGGAGACAAAAGGTATTAAAATGCATGGGCAGGGGCCTATTTACAAATTCCGAAACCACAGGGGCCTGTTTACAAATCTTATAAACTATAGGAGGGTATATACCAAAAAACTCTAAAACTTTTGATAGTTGGTTGACTACTGATTTTGGGGGCATGGAAGGTATTAAAATTAAAAAGTAGGGGCCTATATGCAAATACCCAAACCATAGGGACCTATTTACAAATCCTACAAACCTTAGGGGGTATATGCAAAAAGCTCAAAAAAAAAGAAAAAAAAGATTACTAATTACACCTTGTTTGATTCCATAATTAACCACTTCTTTCTTTTATATATAGAAAAACTGTTCACCACTTCTGTTAGAAACATATTAATATAATTCTGATAATAGCACACCTTAATTTTGTCAGCATTTGATTCTTACTATATTTCAGATTCTTAGCAAGTAAAAAGAGGATTAGCATTTGATAGGCAGTCGACTGTAAAAACCAGTCAAATTAAATTTCAGCTTTACTTTGAATAAAGTTGCACTTCAAAACACAATCATTCATGAATCACAGTCATTTTGGTTCTTGTCCTTTGTCAGGGATTAGATTTCTTGATCCTTGGTTTTCAGACATGGAGAAGTTCCTGCAAATTTTCAACGTTACAACTTACAATCCTCTGGTTTGCAGCTTTATGAAGATTAACATACGGAGCACAACCACGAAGCCAAAGTGTGGGAAAACGGATCTCTTCTTTATTGTTATTGTAATGAAGAAAATGGATATCTTTAATATTCCAGTCTCCCATTATTTTTACACCATTGAGCATGTGCTGGGCTTGTCTGGGCCGAAGTAGCCCGGGCCCAGCTTATTTCGTAATTGGGCCTTTTACAAATAGGCCTAAGGCCACTGCATTTGTCTTGGACATCGTACCTTTGGTTAAATGGGATCCATTATAAGCAACCACTTACCCAACCTGTCCTTCGTATCCATATACATAGGGCCATGACACAAATCGGTTCATCCTTTTACAGAACCCACTATTCACATATTTCACCAATGGGGCTCATAGGTGGAATGACTAGCCGGATCTAATGAGTATTATATGGGTCTACTATCATTACACTATTTACATGATCCCATAACGAATATATTATTTAAGTGAGTTTGCATTAATATTTGATTTGATTATAAGTCAAAGGACATTTTGCTGATTTAAGAGTTATTTTCTCATGCAAATAGATTGTGTGTAGTCTGTAAGTTAACATTTAATGAAATAACTTACAAAGATAAAACTTTTTAAGCATTGGGGGATTTTCAAAAGGGTATAAAACTTTTGGCTCATTTTCATAAAAATACATGCAATTTTGAATATTTCATAAAAGTTTAAGGTTTTCTACAATTCTTTCAATCGAGTCATCTTCATATTTAAAATAATAATAATAATAAAAAAAACACCCTCATGTCATTTTTCAAAATCTTCCTTTCATAAATAAATTAACATAAATGATCAAGTCCAATCCAAATGAGCTAGTGGGGCCCACTTCAACTAACTTTATGTATGAATGGTTAAAAAGGGGATATTCAAAATGACAAAAAAAAATAAAATAAAATAAATAAATAAATAAATAAAAACTAGCTTCATTAAATGGTTATGATCATCAAAATCAAAATGAGTTTTAGAAAGGAAAGAGGTTAAGAAAAGACAAACTTTTCGCAAGAAAGGGGTATTTTTTTTTCATTTATCAAAAAATCTTGAAATATTTAAATCTTCACGTAATTTTAAAAACAAAAATGAGCCAAAAGTTTGGAAAATAATTTACAAATATTTTTACTCATATTTTTGAAGCTTTATACGTGGCCGAGAGCCCACCATCATCAGCCATCCGAGATCCTTCGAACTTCTGTTGACAAGTGCCTCTACCCTGGTCCCCTGCATATGGATACCTGCTACCTATTCAATAGCTACGTTACTTCAACTGGATTTGTTCTGCTCTTCTGTAGTATGCTTGAGTATTAAGGATACCAAAGACCTCTTTGGCTCTTTCCCTTCTAACTTTTCTTACTGAATACTAGATCCTTTTCGTTGTCGGAGAGCAGAAGAAAAGAAGCAGAAAACCATTAAATTCCCAGCAGACCACTTCAACAGAATTCCAAGCAACATTGTGTTGGTATTGGACACCAAAGACCGCATTCCTTTTCATTGTCAGAGAGCAATAGAAAAGCAGAAACCATTCAAAACCTCAACAGAATTCCATGGCAGCCAAACAGATGAGCTTGACTCTCCTTGTGGACAAAGAAAGAAACAGGGTCATCTATGCCGAATCCGGCAAGGACCTTGTAGAAACCCTTTTCAGCTTCTTAACATTGCCCCTAGGCACTGTCATCAAGCTCTCCGGCAAGCAGTCCAACATGAGCTCCTTGACCATGTTATATAAGAGCTTGGAGGATCTTGATTTGGAGTTCCTAAATACCAAAGCATGCAAGGACATGCTGCTCCATCCCAAAAGCTCTGCAGAAGAACTATATGTGACATTTTGATTATCTATATATATTATTTATTTTACTATTATTATGTAATTGTATGTATTTTAGTTAAATACGCGATTAGTGTAAGTGGGACCACGTTCGGCTTAGATTCAGTGAGTTAGGCTTGTTGGGCAGGTGGCTTAACCCATAGTTAACCCAGGCCCAGTTTAGTAGGTGGAGTTCTTCTCTGATTAAAACTCTTTATCTCTTCCAACCCAAACTCTTTATCTATTTAGAAACTCTATTCTTTTCAGAAATTTAAGTTAGATTATAACTCATATTCCCATCCTCTATTTATACAAAACCACTCTTTTATTTTCACACACAACTCTCTCTTCCAACTTTTCTCTGGGATATCACATGGGCTTTGGCAATAGGATTTCTAGACCGTCTCCCTCAACCACGGACTTAAGGCAAGTACTTAATCATAATTTTTAGATTTAATACTTGTGTTCTTTCTTGATCTGCGTGTTGATTCATATAGAAACCCTTTGATGCCCTTGTTATGATGTTAATTGTCACGTCCCCCAAAATAAGAATTAGGGACAAACGTGAAAAATAAATTAAATTCAAATTCCTGTGTTAAATTCAGCAGAAGCTTCCAAAAGTGGACCCACAAAAAATTTCAATATGTGGTGAGTCAAAATAAATTTCATTAAATGCAGCGGAAGCTTTATTCCATTAGTAATCAATGTTCATAAATGAAACCCAACACAAAAATCAAATAAATATAATTTCTAAAAGAGATCTCAACACTAAAAGAAAGTTCATCAATATAATTCTAAGATGACGTTCTCTCTTGTGCTGATTGAGACGGCTCCAAAGCCATCTCCGGCATCCCACTCGGGTTCATCAGTTGACTCAAACGTTTGAAACGCTTGATCCTCCTCCGTCTCCTGGGTAAAGTAGGGCTCGCTACCTATGCACCAAATATTACAAAGTAAATAGCAAAAACATAATCATAATTCGAAATTTAATACGAAAACGAGAAGAATATAGACAAGTGTGATCATAATAAAACAATGACAAAGATAATAATGAGAAAGAACGTAAAACAAAAATCTAAACGATACAAAGGGAGCAATATAGAATCACACGGTGACAAGTGTCCCCGTTGTGGGTGGTCAGCCCTAAATAAATCGGGAAAGCCCGTCCATAACGTCGGTGGTCATAAACCGATCAAAATAAAATCAGGATAACCTGTGCATAAACAAAGCGAATTATAAGTGATCCGGTCACATCGGTGATCAACCCGTCCATATATAGATTTGCAGTCGTCCATAAATGACCCACATAAATACATAAACATATATTCACAATAGACCTGATTAATAATGCTCCGACACAAGAATCCTAAGTCATATTCAAATAACCGCTTATGTATGCAAACCCGAAGGTCAAAGAATAACCACAAACAAATCCTAAGGTCAAACATAAGGTCTCGTACCCAATAACCACAGGAATCTCTAATGGATAAAAGATCAACGCATCTCTTCTAAGTCAATAGTGCATACACCCAATTAAGGGTTTTCCAATAGGGATGAGTTGAGCTCGAATCCATTAGGATTTCCCTGAGGTCATACCAGGCACTAAACCCCACGTTGGTAAGATACCGCGTGCCAAGTCGGTATTTACTCGGTCCAATAATTCAATTAATAAAATATAGTTCTAACACATAAAAAATAGTCAAAGGTTGTAATTTAGGTTTATAAAACAATTAGGCCCTTATTCCTAATTTCCATAAACAAAAGGGGCAATGTAAATTATTTCACCATACTAAAAGTCACATGGGATTGCATCATCCCATGTCATCAGCATGTCATTACCACACTTTATTCCCATCTTTATCATGTAACCAAGTCATCCCATTCCTTTTCTTTTATTATAATACATGACAGGTCCAACAAGTCATCAGGTCACCCTTTAATCTTCTTCCTTTACCAGCAAGTCAAAGCCACAGCAAAATCCATTACAGAACAGGTGTTGTACGCCTATGACAACAGGAAGCATAGAATAATGGCCCTATAGGTTACAACCCCAGATCACCCACACAACCAACGTCTCCCAGTTATGTAAGGACGGATGCCCGGACCGGATTTGTGATCAAATCACCCAGTGGACCCAACCATTGCCTGATATCAAAATAAAACCCAATGTGATGACTGATGCCCCAAATTGTGTAAACCCTTAGATGGGGGGCCATATGGGACCTAATCCCCACGGGTCCACCACCATCAGGGTCGCCCCTGGGTCCCCAATTAGATCCACGGACCTGATCATGCATCAAGTGGCCCCACCTGGATTCCATAGTCGCAAACACGAACAATCCTAAATTATGAAAACCACTGTTACAGATTCGCTCCCTGCATTATGTGGTTCCGCCTGCAATCAAGGCCACTTGAAATTGTGGTCTCACAACCCCAAACACCAGTGCACAGAAGACGGAAAAAAGAAAAGGGTTTCGAAATCCAACAAAGGGCTGCGGGCAGAAGCCATTTGTAGCAGTAACATCAATCGATTGGGTCTGGAGATCTCCAATCTCATTGCAAAATAAAATTGCATTACAAAGTTATCATAAGAAAAGTGCATAAAAGGGTTTCTACATGCATACACACGCAAATCAACGAGAAAAACAAGTATTAAATTCACAAATTATAATTAGATACTTGCCTTTTACCGGGGTTGAAGATAAATGCACGGATCCTAACCAATACCCAAACCGCGATTCCCACAGCGCTTGAGAATAATCCTATCACCGATCTGACAAAGAATATGGGAAAGAAATGCTCAGATGAACAGATCTGTGGTATTCCTACCCAAAACCTAACATTGGAAAGAATAGGAAGATAACCTAAGAATATAAATCTACTCCTAATGATTTGAGGAGAGGCTTACTTGAGATAAGAAGATTGAACGAAGAATGTTGGTATCCTCTGATCTTGATTCTGATGGCTGAAACCTAAAGCTGGTATGGCTTGGGAAGTTGAAAGAAGAAGAAGACAAAGATAACCGGGAGGAGTTGCAGAGATTCGTGGGGAGAGATAAGAAGGGTTTCGTTAAAAAAGAGATTAAGTTAAACATAATACTACTGGGCTTAAGTCATTGGGTCAAAACTACGGGTCAGGCCATCTGCCCATTAACCCAACTCATCAATCTACGCATCTAATCTAACGTGTGCCCCACTTAATCCTACCCACTTAAATAACTAAAATACATTCAATTAAAATATAATAAAATCTTATATCTGGGATCGGGATCTTATATTCTCCCCCCCTTAGGACATTTGGTCCTCCAAATACAATCATACATCTGGGAGAAGATGCGGGTAAAACTTCTTCACTTGGTCTCGAAGTTCCCAAGTGGCTTCTCGAGGACTGTGGTGCTCCCACTGGACTTTCACCCAATGTATTGTCCGAGTCCTAAGAACTTGCTCCTTCGTGTCGATGATCTGAGAAGGTCGCTCAACATAGGTAACATCTAGCTGCAATTCCAATGGCTCATACCGCAACACGTGAGATGGGTCTGCAATATATTTCTTCAACATCGAGACATGAAAAACATTATGTGCCGCTGACAACGCTGCTAGTAAGGCCAATCTGTAAGAAACTTCTCCAATCCTTCTCAAGATCTCGAATGGACCAATATATCTCCGTGATAACTTCCCTTTCTGCCCAAATCTCAATGTGCCCCGCGTTGGTGAAACCTTTAGAAATACATGCTCACCAATCTAAAATTGAAGATCTCTCCTCTTCGGGTCTGCATAACTCTTTTGTCGGCTTCTAGTAATTTTCAACCGATCATGGATTTGCTTCACTTTCTCACTGGCATCACTAACAATAGATGGACCATGAAAACTCCTGACACCTATCTCCTCCCAACAGATTGGGGTCCTGCATCGACGTCCATACAACGCCTCAAATGGTGCCATGCCGATACTGGAATGATAGCTATTATTGTATGTAAACTCGCACAGTGGGAAACTTTTCTGCCAGTCTTTCCCAAAATCAAGGACGCAAGCTCGCAACATATCTTCCAGTGTCTGATTAGTCCTTTCAGTTTGGCCGTTGGTTTGAGGATGATACGCTGTACTGAAATTCAATGTGGTACCCAAACCTTCCTGCAGTTCTATCCAGAATCTACCCAAGAATCTAGGATCTCTGTCTGATACAATCGATAGGGGGACACCATGAATTGTGACAACTTTCTCCATATACATTCTAGCTAGCTCATCCCGGGGTGTCTTTATATTCATTGGTAAGAAATGAGCTACTTTTGTCAACCTGTCCACTATCACCCAGATACTATCTTTGTTATGCATCGATGGCAACCCAGAGATAAAATCCATCGTTATGTGTTCCCATTTCCAGTCGGGCACTTCCAACTGTTTTCAAAGTCCTGGGGGTTGCTTCCGTTCTGCCTTCACTTGTTGACACACCAAGCACCTTGCAGTAAATCCTGCTACATCTCTCTTCATATTATTCCACCAATAATGATTACGCAGGTTTTGGTACATCTTTGTACTACCCGGATGAATAGTATAACGGGAATGCTGTGCCTCTGTCATGATCTCATTCTTCAGTTCTTCTCTATTTGGCACACATAACCAGTCTTGAAAGTACAACACACCCTCCACTATTCAGAAGTCTGGTCTGTTGTCAGTCTGTTCAATCACTCGAGCTAGCTCTGGATCCTCTGACTGCTTGCTTTTGATCCTGCTCAAGATCTCTGGTTCCAAGACAAACATGTTAGCTAACATAATCTTGTCATCAATTGGCTGCAAGGACACTCCCAAATCAAGAAAAGTTTCTGCCCAAGACCATTCTGCCCTCAAGCATGCATTAGTTGCTACCCTTCGACTCAAAGCATCAGCCACTACATTGGCTTTCCCGGGATGATATTTGATTGGAAAATCAAAATCTTTCATGTATTCCATCCACCGAGTTTGTCTCATATTCAATTCAGGCTGGGTAAACAAATATTTAAGACTTCAATGGTTTGAATGAATTTCAAACTTCACACCGTATAGATAGTGACGCCACATCTTTAATGCCATAACCACTGCTGCAAGTTCCAAATCATGAGTGGCATACTTTTTCTCATGCTCTTTCAATCGTCTAGAGCCATAAGCCACTACTTTTCCATCTTGCATAAGTGCACACCCCAATTCAACTTTCGAGGCATACGTGTAAATAACAAATCTACCATTCTCCGTAGGCAATGTAAGCACTGGAGCTGTAGTCAACCTATTCTTTAACTCCTGAAAACTGACTTCACATTCGTTAGTCCACACGAAAGGTACATCTTTCTGTGTTAATCTGGTCAAAGGAGCAGCAATAGATGAAAATCCTCTCACAAATCTCCTATAGTAACCTGCTAATCCAAAGAAACTACGAATCTCTGTTACTGGCATCGGTCTCTGCCACTTGACCACTGCCTCAATTTTTCCTGGATCTACCTCCAATCCTTCCTTGCTAATGATGTGACCCAAGAAAATTACTTGTTGAAGCCAAAATTCGCACTTCTTCAACTTGGCATAGAGCTGATGCTCTCTTAAAGTCTGCAATGCTGACCTCAAATGATGCTCGTGATCTTCTCGAGACCGAGAATATACTAACACGTCGTCTATAAAAACAACGATGAACTGGTCGAGAAATGGAGCGAATATCTTATTCATCAAGGCCATAAATACGCCTGGAGCATTGGTTAACCCAAATGGCATTACCAAAAACTCGTAGTGGCCATATCTCGTCCTGAATGTTGTCTTCTGAATGTCCTGATCTCGAACTCCGAGCTGGTGATATCCTGATTTCAAGTCTATCTTTGAGAAATATTCAGCTCCCTGAAGCTGATCAAACAATTCATCAATCCTTGGGAGAGGGTATTTGTTCTTGATTGTGACCTGATTGAGTTGCCGATAATCTATGCACATTCTCATCACAAATAGGACCGGTGCACCCCAAGGTGATACACTTGGTCTCATAAATCCCTTGTGCAACAAATCCTGCAATTGAGTTTTCAACTCTCTGAGTTTTGCTAGAGCCATTCTATATGGAGCTTTAGAAATCGCAGCTGTCCCTGGCACCAATTCAATAGAAAAATCTATCTCCCTGATTGGAGGTAAGCCTGGAATTTCAACGGGGAAAACATCCGGGAACTCACAGACCACTGGAATATCCTCCACCCCTTTGGACTGTTTATCCTCCGTGATAAACGCCAAATATTATTCACATCCAGATTTCAACAATCTTTGTTCTTTCAATGCCGAAATCCGGCATGTCCGAATCTGTCTCCTTCGTCCAACAAATTCAATAGTGTCCGAATGCAACGACAACTTGATGGTTTTATTAAAACAGTCCATCACTGCTCTATAAGTCGCTAACCAGCCCATACCAAGTATGACATCGAAATCCTTCATCGTTAAAAGAATCAGGTCTGCAGGTAAGATGAAATCCCCAACTTGAACTCGGGTACTTAGAAAATATTGGTGGCAACGAACCTGCTTGCCCACTAGGGTACCCACTACTAAAGCAACATCTAATCTCACTACAGTCTCATGGATATGTTCAGCAAAATCATGGGAAACAAATGAATGTGTAGAGCCAGGGTTAATGGCCTTAGCTTCTACCTCTGAGATTAGAACAATACCTTCCACAACTTCTGCAGAAGCATCTGCATCCTCATGAGTAACTGCATATACTCTGCCCATCTGCTGAGCTTGGTTTTGCTGCCCTTGCACTGGCCTAGGTGCTCTTGGTTGACCCACTGGTTGCTGCTACCTCTGTTGCTGGAATTGCCTTTGCTGACTTTGGGCTTATCTCTGTTACTGTGGCGCTGCACCCCTATATTGCTGGTACTGAGGAGCTAGTGCTCGAAACTGTTGATGTGGTGCCCGAGGAATCTGTTGACCTGCTTGCTGTGGTTCCTACGGAGGTGCTGTCCTCCAAGTCTGCTGCATAGGAGCACGAGAGGCTGCCATCTGGGATTTTGGCAACTGACTACCACCGTTGGGACAATCGCGAACTTGATGTCCAAGCTGCCCACAATGAAAGCATGCCCCAGTCTCCTTGTAGCATTACTCAGTAGGGTGATTCTTTCCACACCGTCTACACAACTGTTTCTGACCAACCGAGGGTTGACCTTGAAATTTCGGTTTCTTTGGGTTGCCCTGACTAGAAGATTGCTTCAACTGATGTTGCTGGTATTTGGCTTGCCGTTCTGCTGCCTTCTTCTTTAGTGCACCCTCAGCCCAATATGCACTTTTTACGGCCTCCTGGAACATCGGGCGTTGATTATCTCCAATCATCATGTAGATATCAGCTGATAAGCCATCAAGAAAAGGCCAGATTTTCTCTTCCTCCTGAACTACTAGTGTGGGTGCATACTTAGCCAATCTTGTGAACTGCTGTTCATACTGTTGGACCGACATGTCACCTTGCACTAAGTTCTGAAAATCTCTCTTCCACTGATCTTTGACATATTTAGGGATGAACTTATCCATAAACTCCTTGGTGAAAGTGTCCCATGCATTTTCTTCAGCCACTGCCTCTGCTTGCACTGCTGCCTTCACCGAGTTCCACCATTGGAGAGCTATCCCTCTGAACATATAAGCTGCCAAATTAACTCGTTGCTTTTGAGTGCATCGGAAGACTGCAAAGATCTGCTCCATTTGTTCTATAAAATCATCTGCTACCATGGGATCCTCGGACCCGTAAAACTCAGGAGGAACCCTCTTCCTGAATTTCTCATAAAGATCATTTGGATCTACTTCCCTGGGAGGCATGACCACTTGCACTGGCTGAGCTGCTCTGTCAATCAAGGATAAGATCTAAGTCTGGAATGCTGCTCTATCTCTGTCTGCTTATGCTCTCTCAGCAGCTCGTTCTTCCCTTTCTCGTTGTTTCTCTACAGCTTGATTAGTCTCACGTGCTCTTTGCTCCTCATTTTGAGTAGTCTGGGCTTGCACAAAAGCTTGTAAGAGTTGGTTGAAACGATCGTCTGAATTATTCAATCCATTCCCCGGTTCCTTGTCATGAGATCTGGTTGTACGATGTGCCATGACCTAAAATAAAATAATAATGGTTCAGTTCCTACAAAACAAGCTAACAAACAATTCTATAGACTATACAGTTAGCACATAAAGCCTATCTAACGGAAATCAGAATCCCCGCCACGTCTTATTGTTTCTATCCATTTTAATATCCGAGAATCGTGCTGAGCTCTGATACCAATTGTCACGTCCCCCAAAATAAGAATTAGGAAAAAACGTGAAAAATAAATTAAATTCAGATTCCTGTGTTTAATTCATCACAAGCTTTCAAAAGTGGACCCACAAAAAATTTCAATATGCGGTGAGTCAAAATAAATTTCATTAAATGCAGCGGAAGCTTTATTCAATTGGTAATCAATGTTCATAAATGAAACCCAACACAAAAATCAAATAAATATCAATAGTTAAAATTGCAGAATTATATAATTTCTAAAAGAGGTCTCAACACTAAAAGAAAGTTCATTAATATAATTCTAAGATAACGTTCTCTCTTGTGCTGATTCAGACGGCTCCAAAGCCATCTCCGGCATCCCACTCGGGTTCATCAGTTGACTCAAACGTTTGAAACGCTTGATCCTCCTCCATCTCCTGGGTAAAGTAGGACTCGCTACCTATGCACCAAATATTACAAAGTAAATAGCAAAAACATAATCATAATTCGAAATTTAATACCATAACGAGAAGAATATAGACAAGTGTGATCATAATGGAAACAATGACAAAGATAATAATAAGAAATAACGTAAAACAAAAGTCTAAACGATACAAAGGGAGCAATATAGAATCACACGGTGACAAGTGTCCCCGTTGTGGGTGGTCAGCCCTAAATAAATCGGGAAAGCCCATTCATAACGTCGGTGGTCATAAACCGATCAAAATAAAATCAGGATAACCTGTGCATAAACAAAGCGGATTATAAGTGATCCGGTCACATCGGTGATCAACCGTCCATATATCGATCTGCAGTCGTCCATAAATGACCCACATAAATACATAAACATATATTCATAATAGACCTGATTATTAATGCTCCGACACAAGAATCCTAAGTCATATTCAAATAACCACTCATGTATGCAAACCCGAAGGTTAAAGAATAACTACAAACAAATCCTAAGGTCAAACATAAGGTCTCGTACCCAATAACCACAGGAATCTCTAATGGATAAAAGATCAATGCATCTCTTCTAACTCAATGGTGCATACACCCAATTAAGGGTTTTCCAATAGGGATGAGTTGAGCTCGAATCCATTAGGATTTCCCCGAGGTCATACCAGGCACTAAACCCCACGTTGGTAAGATACCGCGTGCCAAGTCGGTATTTACTCGGTCCAATAATTCAATTAATAAAAAATAGTTCTAACAAATAAAAAATAGTCAAAGGTTGTAATTTAGGTTTGTAAAACAATTAGGCCCTTATTCCTAATTTCCATAAACGAAAGGGGCAATGTAAATTATTTCACCATACTAAAAGCCACTTGGGATTACATCATCCCATGTCATCACCACACTTTATTCCCATCTTTATCATGTAACCAACTCATCCCATTCCTTTTTTTTTATTATAATACATGACAGGTCCAACAAGTCATCAGGTCACCCTTTTATCTTCCTTTACCAGCAAGTCAAAGCCACAACAGAACCCATTACAGAACAGGTGCTGCACGCCTATGACAACAGGAAGCATGGAATAATGGCCCTATAGGTTACAACCCCAGATCACCCACACAACCAACGTCTCCCAGTTATGTAAGGACGGATGCCCGGACCGGATTTGTGATCAAATCACCCAATGGACCCCACCATTGCCTGATATCAAATAAAACCCAATGTGATGATTGACGCCCCAAATTGTGTAAACCCTTAGATGGGGGGCCATATGGGACCCAATCCCCACGGGTCCACCACAATCATGGTCGCCCCTGGGTCCCCCATCAGATCCACGGACCTGATCATGCATCAAGTGGCCCCACCTGGATTCCATAGTCGCAAACACAAACAATCCTAAATTATGAAAACCACTGTTACAGATTCACTCCCTGCATTATGTGGTTCCGCCTGCAATCAAGGCCACTTGAAATTGTGGTCTCACAACCCCAAACACCAGTGCACAGAAGACGGAAAAATGAAAAGGGTTTTGAAATCCAACAAAGTGCTACCGGCAGAAGCCATTTGTAGCAGTAACATCAATCGATTGGGTCTGGAGATCTCAGATCTCATTGCAAAATAAAATTGCATTACAAAGTTATCATAAGAAAAGTGCATAAAAGGGTTTCTACTTGCATACACACACAAATCAACGAGAAAAACAAGTATTAAATTCACAAATTATAATTAGGTACTTGCCTTTTACCGGGGTTGAAGATAAATGCACAGATCCTAACCAATACCCAAACCGCGATTCCCACAGCGCTTGAGAATAATCCTATCACCGATTTGACAAAGAATATGGGAAAGAAATGCTCAGATGACCAGATCTATAGTATTCCTACCCAAAACCTAACATTGGAAAGAATAGGAAGATAACCTAAGAATATAGATCTACTCTTAATTATTTGAGGAGAAGGTTACCTGAGATAAGAAGATTGAACGAAGAATGCCGGTATCCTCTGATCTTGATTCTGATGGCTGGAACCTAAAGCTTGTATGGCTTGGGAAGTTGAAAGAGGAAGAAGACGAAGATAACTGGGAGGAGTTGCTGAGAATAGTGGGGAGAGATAAGAAGGGTTTCGTTAAAAAAGAAATTATGTGAAAAATAATACTGTTGGGCTTAAGTCATTGGATCAAAACGACGGGTCTGGCCATCTACCGATTAACCCAACTCATCAATCTACGCATCTAATCTAACGTGTGACCCACTTAATCCCACCCACTTAAATAACTAAAATACATTCATTCAAAATAATAATAATATCTAATTAAATTATAATAAAATATTATATGTGGGACCGGGATCTTACATTAATTGCTTTAGTGATGAGATCGGAGATTGTGGATGATTACATCGATTTTTCCTATTTAATATTACATTTGTAGTGTTTTCAACTTCTGTTGCCGAAAACCCATTCTGGTTTGGATTTCAAAACCCTCCTTAACATCTAGACTTCTCTAAACTTAGGTATTAATGCAGACTGTGTGTTGGAGTTTAGACTCACCCAATCCACCCAACCCAGGGAGGACCGTACTTGAAGTAGATTTCCAGACACAGAACGGTGAGGAATGGGTCTGCGTCTTACTAACCATGGGACCCAGGTGGGCCGCCAGATTCCCGATCAGGTCCGTGGATCCGAAAGGGGACCCATGGGCGACCTCAGGGGTGGTGGACCCATGTGGAGTGGATCCTACCTGGCCCACCATCCAGTTTCTTGAATTATATATGGCGTGAATTACTGTTGAGGGGTTTTCTTATATGAACACAGGTTGTGGGGCCCGGTAGGGCAACTTCATGCCAAATCAGAACCTTAGGATCTATTGTGGGACCCAAGGCGACCTTGGAGATCAGGTCCCATCATGGCTTGGGCAAGTGGGGCCCACTATCCAAGCATTCCAGTGTGTTGCAGCCTGCACGCGTTAAGCTCTCCACCAGAACTGGGTTTTGTGTATGGGAAGAAACGACTTGGCCTTGTAGTGGGTAAAGGTAGGGGACGGTTTTGACAGTACCTGTGTTGGAAAGAAAAGCAAAAGAGAGGAAAGAGGGAGGAACTTTTGACATGTATTTGGAATAAAAAAATAGGAGGGGCAGTTGACCTGGACTTGTTTTGGAAAAAGGTGTTTCCTCGTGTGACATAACTTTAAGTTACTACCATGCCCCATGAATTTCTAAAATTTAAGAAAAAGGACCCTTGGTTTTAATGAACTCAATTAGACCCCTTGACTATTTGAATATGGAAAATATTTTGGTTGGGTCCTCGGGTTTTCTAAATTCATAAACCAAGATAGTTTTTTTTTTTATCATTATTATTTGCAAATTAATTTGGAATGGTTTCTTTGATTTTTAATGGGTTAAAATCTTATTCTTATTAATTGGATCTTTGGACCTGAGTAAATACCGTCTGGGCACACACGTCAGGTTTAGTACTTCGTATGACCTCGTGGAAATCCCAGTGGATTCGAGCTCAACCCATCTCTATTGGAAAACCCTTAATTGGGTCTATGCACCATCGATTGAGAAGGGTGTGTTGATCTTTTATCTATTTAGAGATTCATGTGGTTGTTGGGTACGAGACGTTATATTTGACCTTAGGATTTGCTTGTGATTATTCATTGACCTTCGGGTGTGCATACATGATTGAGATTGATGTTGGTCTATTAGTTGCATACCCTATGATTGATTGGATATGGACCGTGATGTGGCTTGGCAATTGATTGAAATATTGTGGATGTTTATTCGAATGATTTCATTGGTATTGATTATGGAATATTGTGCAGCCAGCCCTTCACTTCGACTTAGGTTTTTGTGTCAGAGCATTACAAGTCACTAGGTTTATTCTACTATGATATGTATATATATGTATACTGATTGTGTCATATTCAAACGACTGCAGGTATAATTAGACGGCTGATCACCGATGTGTGTGGACACTGTAATATCCGAATTGAATTCGAACCTATTTATCTGGCCTTTTATTACGAACCGGTTTATGACCGTCGTCTTTTCGAACGGGTTTTCCCGCTATATTAGAGTTGACCACCCAAACCAGTGGCATTGTTACTGTGTGATTATTGTATTGCTCTATTGTGTAGATTGGATATAGGTGATACGTTCTTTTTGTCACTGTCACAATATTATTCACTTATGATCTTTACCCGTCATTACTCTCATTGATCTTGTGTTATATTTATAAATTATGCTTTCGTAGTTGTTTTTTACCTTGTTTATTGGTGCATAGGTACCAACCCCTACCCTGTCGGGGAGACGGAGGAGGATCAAACGTTTCAAGCGTTTGAGTCAGTTGACGAACCTGACTGGAGAGCTGAAGATGGCTATAGAGCCGTTTGAATCTCTGCATGAGATATCGACATCTTAGACTCTTTTAGTTTATTTAATTCCATAATATATTTAGTTGTTGTTTAGTTTATTTGGAAACTTTAACCTTAAATATCCAGTGAGTTATGTGTTGGGTTGATTTTGAATATTAATACCAATTGATTTAATGCTTCCGCAAATGTTTTATTATGACTCACCATGTTTCAAAATTTTGTGGGTCCATATTTGGGAGCTTGTGTTGCATTAAACACAGGAAATCGAATGTTTATTTTTATTTTTCACGTTATCCCTTGGTTGCATTTTGGGGACATGACAGTTGGTATCAGAGCCAGCACGTTTCTCAGAACTTAAAACTAGATAGAAACAATTAGAACGTGGTGAGGAATTCGATCTCGTTAGATAGGCTTTACATGCTAACGGTAAAGTCTATAGTGTTGTTTGTTAGATTATTTCTAGGAATAAACTGCTAACACCCTTTTGTAGGAAATGACACACCAAGAAACTCACTCACAAGATGATAATGGAAGCGGGTTGAACTCTAATGATGATCGCTTCAATCGAGTCATGGAAACCTTTATTCAGTCACAAAATAATCAAACTGAGCAGCAAAAGCAGGCTGAAGCAGAGCGAGCTGCGGAGAGGCTGCGAGAAATGGAAGAACAAGCTGCAGAAAGGGCACGGGCTGATTTAGACAGGGCGGGATTTCAAGCCCAAATCTTGGAATTAACAAATCGGACAACTCAGCCAGTGCAAGTGGTTATGCCTCCTAAAGAAGTGGATCCGAATGACCTTTATGAAAAATTTAGGAAAAGGTTTCCTCCAGAATTTCATGGTTTAGAAGACCCCATGGTAGAGGACAATTTCATAGAATAGCTCGAACAGATATTTACAGTTTTTATATGTACACAGAAGTAGAAAGTTAGTCTGTCAGCTTACATGTTTCGAGGAATAGCCCTCCAGTGGTGAAATTCGGTTAAAGCGGTAATCCAAGCAGACACTGTGACTGAAGAAAATGCATGGAAGACATTCACTGAAGAATTTATGGATAAGTTCATTCCTAAACATGTCAAAGATCCGTGGAAGAAGGATTTCCAAAATCTGAAACAAGGTGATATGTCAGTGCAACAGTATGAACAGCAGTTTATCAGGTTGGCTAAATATGCTCATATGCTCATTACCCCGGAAGAAGAAAAGATCAGGCGTTTTCTCGATGGCCTCTCAGTCGACATTTACATGATGATCGGGGATAATCAGCGCCCACTATTTCAAGATGTTGTTAAGAGTGCATATTGGGCTAAGGGTGTGCTAAAGAAGAGAGGTATGGAACGACAGGCTAAAATGCAGTAGAATCAGATAAGGCAGTCTGCAAGTCAGGACAACCAAAATAACTCAAAGAGGCAGAAATTTCAGACTCAACCCCCAACTAGTCAGAATCAACAGTGTGAGCGACGTCGTAGGAGGAATCACACAACAGAGCAGTGTTATCAAGAAACTGGAGCATGTTTCCACTGTAAGCGGGTTGGACATCGGATGAAGGATTGTCCTAATGGGGGCAGTAAGCTATCAACATCTCAGGCAACGGGATCTCATGCACCTTCACAGCAGTAGTGGAGGACAGCACCCCAACAGAGACCACAACAGACAAGTCCGCAGGTTCCTCGAGCGCCGCAGCAGCAGCAACAGCAATTTAGGTCTCCTCAAAATCAACAGTTTAGGGGACAAGTTCCACAGCAATAGAGGCAAGTTTAGGGTCAGCAAAGGCAGCAACAAGGGGGTCAACAAAGGCCACTTGGGCCAGCACAAGGACAACATAACCAACCACAGCAGGGCAGGGTGTGTGCATTTACCCAAGAGGATGCAGATGCTTCGGCGGGCGTCGTGGAAGGTACTGTTCTAATCTAAGTGATAAAGCAGCACCCGCACCTCCTACCAGAGTTATGTTAGTCATTTGGAGGACCAAATGTCCTAAAGGGGAGAGAATGTGACGTTTTGATTATCTATATATATTATTTATTTTACTATTATGTAATTGTATGTATTTTAGTTAAATACGCGATTAGTGTAAGTGGGGACCACGTTAGGCTTAGATTTGGTGAGTTAGGCTTGTTGGGCAGGTGGCTTAACCCATAGTTAACCTAGGCCCAGTTTAGTAGGTGGAGTTCTTCTCTGATTAAAACTATTTATCTCTTCCAACCCAAACTCTTATCTATTTAGAAACTCTATTCTTTTTTAGAAATTTAAGTTAGATTACAACTCCTATTCCCATCCTCTATTTATACAATACCACACTCTTTTATTTTCACACACAACTCTCTCTTCCAACTTTTCTCTGGGATATCACTTGGGCTTTGGCAATAGGATTTCTAGATCGTCTCCCTCAACCACAGACTTCAGGCAAGTATTTAATCATAATTTGTAGATTTAATACTTGTGTTCTTTCTTGATTTGCGTGTTGATTCATATAGAAACCCTTTGATGCCCTTGTTATGATGTTAATTGTTTTAGTGATGAGATCGGAGATTGTGGATGATTGCATCGATTTTTCCTATTTAATATTACCTTTGTAGTGTTTTCAACTTCTGTTGCCGATTACCCATTCTGGTTTGGATTTCAAAACCCTCCTTAACATCTAGACTTCTGTAAACTTAGGTATTAATGCAAACTGTGTGTTGGAGTTTGGACTCACCCAATCCACCCAACCAGGGAGGACCGTACTTGAAGTAGATTTCCAGACACAGAACGGTGAGGAATGGGTCTGCGTCTTACTAACCATGGGACCCAGGTGGGCCGCCAGATTCCCGATCAGGTCCGTGGGTCCGAAAGGGGACCCATGGGCGACCTCAGGGGTGGTGGACCCATGTGGAGTGGATCCTACCTGGCCCACCATCCAATTTCTTGAATTATATGAGGCGTGAATTACTGTTGAGGGGTTTTCTTATATGAATACAGGTTGTGGGGCCGCGTAGGGCCTCTTGATGCCAAATCAGAACCTTAGGATCTATTGTGGGGCCCTAGGCGACCTTGGAGATCAGGGCCCATCATGGCTTGGGCCAGTGGGGCCCACTATCCAAGCATTCCCGTGTGTTGCAGCTGGCACGCATTAAGCTCTTCACCAAAGGGTTCTGTGTGTGGGAAGAAACGACTTGGCGTTGTAGTGGGTAAAGGTAGGGGGCGGTTTTGACAGTACCTGTGTTGGAAAGAAAAGCAAAAGAGAGGAAAGAGGGAGGAACTTTTGACATGTATTTGGAATAAGAAAATAGGAGGCGCAGTTGACCTGGACTTGTTTTGGAAAAAGGTGTTTCCTCGTGTGACATAACTTTAACTTACTACCATGCCTCATGAATTTCTAAAGTTTATGAAAAGGACCCTTGGTTTTAATGAACTCAAATTAGACCCCTTGACTATTTTGAATATTGAAAATATTTTGGTTGGGTCCTCGGGTTTTCTAAATTCAAAAACCAAGATAGTTTTTTTTTTTTTTTTATCATTATTACTTGCAAATTAATTTGGAATGGTTTCTTTGATTTTTAATGGGTTAAAATCTTATTCTTATTAATTGGATCATTGGACCTAAGTAAATACCGTCTGGGCACACACGTCAGGTTTAGTACTTCGTATGACCTCGGGGAAATCCCAGTGGATTCGAGCTCAACCCATCTCTATTGGAAAACCCTTAATTGGGTCAATGCACCATCGATTGAGAAGGGTGTGTTGATCTTTTATCTATTTAGAGATTCATGTGGTTGTTGGGTACGAGACCTTATGTTTGACCTTAGGATTTGCTTGTGATTATTCATTGACCTTCGGGTGTGCATACATGATTGAGATTGATGTTGGTCTATTAGTTGCATACCCTATGATTGATTGGATATGGACCGTGATGTGGCTTGGCAATTGATTGAAATATTGTGGATGTTTATTCGAATGATTCATTGGTATTGATTATGGATTATTGTGCAGCCAACCCTTCACTTCAACTTAGGTTTCTGTGTCAGAGCATTACAAGTCGCTAGGTTTATTCTACTATGAAATGTATATATATGTATACTGATTGTGTCATATTCGAACGACTGCAGTTGTAATTGGACGGCTGATCACCGATGTATACGGACACTGTAATATCCGAATTGGATTCGAACCAATTTATCTGGCCTTTGATTACGAACCGGTTTATGACCGCCGGCCTTTCGAACGGATTTTCCCTCTATATTAGGGTTGACCACCCAAAGCAGTGGCATTGTTACTGTGTGATTATTGTATTGCTCTATTGTGTAGATTGGATATAGGTGATACGTTCTTTCTGTCATTGTTACAATGTTATTCACTTATGATCTTTGCCCGTCATTACTATCATTGATCTTCTATTATATTTAGAAATTATGCTTTCGTACTTGCTGTTTACCTTGTTTATTGGTGCATAGGTACCAACCCCTACCCTATCGGGAGACGGAGGAGGATCAAATGTTTCAAGCGTTTGAGCCAGTTGACGAACCTGAGTGGAGAGCCGAAGATGGCTACAGAGCCGTTTGAATCTGCGCATGAGATATCAGCATCTTAGACTCTTTTAGTTTATTTAATTCCATAATATATTTAGTTGTTGTTTAGTTTATTTGGAAACTTTAACCTTAAATATCCAGTGAGTTATGTGTTGGGTTGATTTTGAATATTAATACCAATTGATTTAATGCTTCCGCAAATGTTTTATTATGACTCACCATGTTTCGAAATTTTGTGGGTCCATATTTGGGAGCTTGTGTTGCATTAAACACAGGAAATCAAATGTTTATTTTTATTTTTCACGTTATCCCTTGGTTGCATTTTGGGGATGTGACAAGTATCTACCTCTAATCGTTAATATAGGAGCCACCTCTCGTACCATGTACTACATCTGTTCTTGTTCTCTGGAACGGTGTGTTGGAACTCACCGCTTGGTCAGTACTATTAAAGACGCTCCATGTATTTGTGGGAAGGAGGGTACCTGAACAGAAGGGGGAACTTAATGCAGATGGTGGGGATGGGGTGTTTATTAAGGGGAAGATGAGGTTTATGATAAGAGATGATTTACATGTTGGATATTTTCTAAAACTGAATGATTTTAAAAAATTAAATTCCAAGAGACATTTGAATGTGTCTTTTTAAAATCAAGTGTTTTGTCCCCTTTGGATGAGATGTTTCTTTTGGGCCCATTTGAGTGGATGTGACCCAATTTCAAATTAGGTTGCTTTCAAACATTATAAATTAAGGTGATTTGGAATTCTTCATAGTAGAAGAAGGTTTTCAAGAAGATCCAAATGAGCATAATGCAGTATTTTCAGAAGCATGTTGTCTAAGAGTATTTTATTCTCTTTTATTTTTACTTTTTTTTTTAAGGGCAATTCCATATTTCTAATTCTAGTGTGCAAACTTCGAATCAGAATTGGGCATTGTATCATGGGGACATGATTTCATCTAAACCGCCAGTATGTGGGAAATTGATGTCTTTAAGAAAGCATCTTAATTGGCGTGCCTTGCCCATTTTTATTTCTTTCTTAGATTAATTTCTCACATTCACAATCATTTACTTTTATACATCAATTATTTATACTAATTGTTTATTTGATTTTATGATTGCACATTCTTCGTAAGTAATTTCGTCAACAGTTTAAAGACATCAATTCTTCCATATCACAAAGAAAGTTGCAATCATGACTAAGTGTGGTTTTTTCATCTTCAAAAGAAAGATGCAATTGGCAGTAAGCAAATTTCAGATGCTTATATCACATTAGGTATGTGTTTATAATTCAAGTACGTGTTTCAATTTCATGCAATGATTCTTTGCACAAAGAAATTTATTTTGGTCTCTCCTACCGATACGTCTACATTAGTTATGAGATTTCTTTTCTTCATTTCATCACCTGTATGCATGATGTAATCTCATGCATATTGGACTTAGTTTGCTTACATGGTATTGTCCACATGTTGAATTTTAAAGTGATATATATACCCATTGTTTAGGTATTTAAAATTCATGCAATTATTGCTTTGGAGTACTGCAGAATTTCTAATAGCGTTAAAAAAAAAATCTCTTTAGACTTGTGACTGGATGAAAGCAGGGAAGTGTTTGGATGGTATACATTGAATTCCATGAACACACATGCACACATGGCCACTTTGCAATTATCATATCTTTAATAATATAATCTCTAATGTCATGAGTTGTCTAACATCGTTATGTAGTATAGTGAAATGGCATAGTAAATGTTGTTGCAAAATCGTGATCATGTGGATTGATTCATTATTGATAATCTCCTTGTTCCTTAGAGTATCTTCATAGCCCGAGACATGCAGGATCTTGTGGTGGTGTCCCCGTTGTTGTGAAGAAGTCTCATTCAGTAATCCATACGGTTTGATATGTTACACAGAGAGAGAGAGAGAGAGAGAGAGAGAGAGAGAGAGAGAGAGAGAGAGAGTAGTGGTGGTTCTAATATTTATGAAATATATATAGGCAGTGTATTCAAAATAACATATTATCAATGACTCTGATTTCTCTTGGCATCCGTCCACTACTCCACTCTTACCGTGTTTCTTTGCTTGTCTAAATGTATTGAGATTTGAGAAGAAATGAGGAAGCCTCTTTGTTGGTTTCAAGAGTTGTGTCTCCTCTGCAACCACCCTTCTTCCAAAAACTATTTTTTATTTAACTATCCTTTGCTTCATAACTACCCATTCAAATCAGGTCGTTTTTTGTTCTTTTCTTTTGAGAAAGGATATTTTGAGAAATGCGGCGCTATCACTTCCATAAAGTATGTATGTGCATGATTGTTATCTAATGTTGCCTTTGGGACTACATTTTTTCTAAACCATATGAGCAAACAGTTTGTGTTTAGTTTGTTTTCCAAGACCATATTTGGGAGAATGAAATAATGATGTTTTCTTGTGTTGGTATTTCCTCTAAATGATGCAGAATAAGTGTCTATGATTGGATGACATGTTTGCATTGTGGATAGTGCATCATCAACATCATCCATCAGATCAGATCATAGTTGTCGATATTATATCATCGATCGGATCTCAGAATCATGGATATTGCGCTTCATCATCCATTGGATCTGAGTATAGATCATGGATATGAATGGAGAAAGAAAGAATGTGACAACCAATCAAGGTACTTTTTTCATCAACAAATGTCAATGATGGACACATGTAAAATTGAGGTAAATGAAGTAAGAATTGTGCCGACCCCCTAATATCTTAAAATGATATTATATCACTAAGAGTGGGATTTTAAACCTTGAGGGAGATGCGTTCACCGACATAGAGGGATGGTCCTGACCGTAGCCTACTTTTAACTTCTAAATTAGAGTTCAAAGGAATTTTTGTCAGCTGTACTGTCCACTAAAAAATATATTGAGATATTCCTCGCAATGCACCTTTATTTGAAACTAGTGGGGGAAATTTTTCTTTTTTTTTTTTTGTTCCAAATTTGCCCATCTCTGAGGTTAGTGCACTGTTTATCTTTTGCCTATGTTAAGTTGGACTTTTAGTCCTTAATAGACTCATGGCTTCATGCGGAGTGAGCGAAAGCACTCCTGATGAGTTTGCCTTTGCGAGTGTGGAGGTCATTGGCTGCCTCCCATAGGTCTTGTCGGTAATACTCTAGAGCATTCGCTAAGACCAGGACTAGCGCATGGCCTATGAAATAGTGTGGTGTGGAGAATTAATATGGATGCCCGACCATATTGTATAATGTGAATATGTATCGTGAACTTCACTTAGGTCACTCACTTTCACACTAAGGTTTTATGATACATATTCTACCTTCAGGTTCAAGGGACATCCACCTGTGAGGGATGCATAATACAGTTTTTAGTTATTTTCTATTATTATTATTAATTATTCTTTAAAAAGAGTTTTTCGAAAATAGTGGGGGATTGTTGGATATTTTCTAAAACCGAATAATTTAAAAAATTAAATTCCAAGAGACAATTGAATGTGGCTTTTCAAAATCAATTGTTTTGTGCCCTTTGGATGAGATGTGTCTTTTGGGCCCATTTGAGTGGATGTGACCCAATCTCAAAGGTTGCTTTCAAACATTATAAATTAAGGTGATTTGGAATTTTTCATAGAATTGAAGAAGGTTTTCAAGAAGATCCAAATGAGCATAATGCAGTATTTTCAGAAACATGTTGTCTAAGAGTATTTTATTGTCTTTTATTTTTACTTTTTTTTTAAGGGCAATTCCATATTTCTGATTCTAGTGTGCATGCTTTGAATCAGAGTTGGGCATTGTATCCTGGGGACATAATTTCATCTAAGCCACCTGCATGTGGGAAATTGATGTCTTTAAGAAAGCATCTTAATTGGTGTGCCTTGCCCATTTTATTGCTTTCTTAGATTAATTTCTCACATTCACAATCATTTACTTTTATACACTAATTATTTATACAAATTGTTTATTTGATTTTATGATTGCACATTCTTCGTAAGTAATTTCCCCAACATTGCAGATATCTGTTGTTTCTTCTACGAAGAGTTTTGCGCTGCTGAAGAAATTTGGCGTTAGGATACATATGTGCTTGAGGAGATGAGTGTGAATATTGGTGAAGAGGAGGTATGTAGTTGTTCATGCCCTTTCTCAAACATATCCACTTGCTTGTTTCTGGCAAACCATGTGGATGGAAGAAAATCTTGAATAATGTAAGGGGGAAGGGTAATGGTTGAGTAAATTTTTGTTTGCTTTCATGAGGTAAAGTAGTTTGAAGTGAGAGATGACAACAGGTGCGATGCCTTTCAATCCGAGGCTCTAAAAAAGAATGGTGAAAGGTGAACATCATTGATGCCCAGTCAGGTAACCTTCCCTTTGACAGGAAATTATTACCCACCCACTCACCATCCTGCTAAATTAAATTTCAGAAATGTGCAGTCGCATCTACATGTTCACTTTCAACCATTCACTTTCAAAAAGTAGGCTGGAGTTAGGGTGTTCATGGCGGGGTTGGCCGGGCTGACGCATATCCAGGCCCGGCCCTAATTTCACAACACTGGCCCCTGTCCAGCCTAATTCACTACACAAACCATAAATGTTAGGCTTGAGCCCGCCCATTTAGTCAATCAGTTGTCCTGTTGCCTGGCTTTTTATGACATGTGTGGGCTTTCTAACAATAGCTTGGACAAATAATTGCTAAATAACAATCAAACCTTATTTGGGCTAGGCTAGGCCAGGCTTTGGTCTCACTTAACCGCAGCATGGCCCAAATATTGACCTGGCGTCTGGCCCAGATTAATATTCAAGCTCAGCCCAATCAGGTAACCTTCCCTTTGATAGGAAATGATTACCCTCCCACTCACCATCCTGCTAAATCAAATTTCAGAAATGTGCGGTCGCATCTACATGTTCACTTTCAACCATTCTGTGTGCTTCATGCTGCTGTCCTCTCTCTTCCCTTTGGAATGATATGGTGCCAGTCTTTTGCTCCCACACTTTCCTTTCTTCCCTGCTTTTTGCAGCTGGTGCTGTGCCCTGCTGCTCTCCAGCTGCTTTGCTGTGCTGGGGTGCCGGCTAGTCTTTGTTCTGGGTTGCCTTGCCAATGCTTTGGTTTTCCCTCGTGCTCTCTTTATTGCCCAGTTTGTTGCCTTGCTGTTGCAGTGGCTGTTCTTTTTTGTTTTCCCCTTTTTGCAGGGCCCTTTGTAGGCTGCTGTCCCAGTTTTTGGTCTTTTCTCCGGCTGGTCTATCGCTGCAGGTTCTATTATGCTTTGGCATAGCTTGTCGCCTCAAGATGGTATTTACGGCAAAACTCACCTTAAATTATACAAAAAACTAATATAAAATTAAGATGAAAGTTGCTGAATAAAAAAGTATTCTTAATAAATTTAATAACAACTAATAAAATTAGAAAGTGGAAAATTTCTGTAGTTGTAGTAATTATAAAAATTTCCAAAATATGGAAATGAGAAAAAAAGAAATACAAGTATTGGCATATGCCTAAAACTTAGAAGTCTAATGACACATTTGTGTAATACTTGTGTTAAGGCTCTGTAGGAGAAACCTCATTTTTCATAAAAATCCTTGGATTTTTAGAATTTTTAGGTATTCATTTCTTGCAAACAAATGAACCCTAAAGTGTTTAGGAGAAATTATTTGACGGTCTATCGTCAGTCTTCACCTTTAGTTTTTCATTTTTTTTAGCCCCTAAGATTAGTAGAATTTTTTGTGTGATGCCTTTCCACAGGAGGGTCTAAAACTGAATGGTGAAAGGTGAAGAAGACCCACGATGGCCATTCAGATAACTTTCCCTTTGATAGGAAATGATTACCTACCCATCGGCCTATTAAATTGAACTTTAAGAAAGCGATGTCGCATCTCCATGTCCACCTTTGTAACACTACTTTGATAGAACTCTTTTTACTATGAATTCTTAGGAAATCAATACCCAGTAAGCAAACACGCAATCTCATTTTTTTTTTTTTCCTTTTTAAATAGGTTCAAAACTTTGGTTAATGCTATTAAGAGCAGAATTTATGAGATTTGGAAAATATAGTTTATAGATTCATTCTTACTTGTTGGGTTCTTACAATGCTTAGGGTCAGTTGCTACTTTGCCAAGGTCCCACTTGTTTAGCTGGTACTAAATTTCTTGGATACGTAAGCAACACCATTACGTTAAAAGGGACGGAAAGTGACAGATTAATGTTGAGAGATCCCATCGAGGCCATTAGGTGATCCAACCATCAATAAGTAACGATTACCCAATTATTTTAAAAATAAAATTACCAAACGGGCCCACACTCCTTTTGTGAAATCTCCTTTACTAGGATTTCCTACAAATTTACAAGAAATGGCCTTCTATTAAGGGACTAAGCTCGCTAGGGGCCTGTTTGTCTATTACTCAATGCAATTATATAAAAGATCCTCACGGTCCCTCTACTGTACCCTAGTTGATTAGGGACATGGGTCTGTGAATTCTGAGTTTGGAGGCTTGAGTCCCCAAATTTATAAAAAAAATGAAGAAATAAAAATAAAAAGAAGAAGGCTCACGAAGGCCAAGAACTTGTAGGGACCCTCACATAATAAATATCCTTTGCTGAAATGATTCCATCCGTACCGTCGTTATTTAATTCTTACAAAATTGATACCTCCATTTAGATCTCCACCCTTGACAATTCACTCTCCACCCCATTTGCCCGCCCCCCACCCCCCCTTAAGTAGATCCCTTTCCTATAAGTTCTGAAAATTCAATCTAATGAGGCAAAAGAACCCAAGAGAAAGGATGATAGGTGGAGGTCCACGAAGGATTATAAAAATATATATCCACCCTTTGGTTAGAAACGATTGCCCACCTTCCATCGTCTAAAAGTAAGTCATAGAATAGACATCCACTTCCACCGTTGACTCTTTGCTGCTAAGCTCCTAAGTATCGCTTCCATATCCTATGAATTCCTAGGATTTCTAAGCAATGCCTTCCTATCAAATGATTTATAAGGACCTTTTGTTTAACTCGTCATTGAATTCTTAGGATATTTTAGCAGTGCCTATCTATCAAAGGTTAAAAGTGAAGGATTAAAGGTGAAGATCACAAGTGTTAGAATTTTGTATTGGCTGAATTCATGGGTTGGACAAAACTCTAGGGGTCCATTGAGTTGTATTTCGTATTTAAAAAAGGACTTGGAAGATTCAGAAGAAGAAAGCTGGGAGAAAAATTGCTGAAATTCCGAATCATATAGAATGTGATTCACTCGAGCGACCAGTGTATTCGCTCGAGCAAACCCCAGACAGAATGTGTTTCGCTCAACCCACCTTTGTGCTCGCATGAGCGATGATCTGAAATTCGAAGGCAGTGGCTTATCCGCTCGAGCAGACTCCCTGGTCGCTCGAGCGAACCTGGACGAATTTTTAGAAACTTCCTTGTTTCCTTTCCTGATTTGTCTCAAATTTGTGTTACTGATTTCTAATCATATTATAACACATAAGGCACAAATCCAAGGCTATTTAAAGGAATCAAGGGCTATTCTAAAAGCATCCCTCACCTCTCAAGTTCTGATTTGGAGATTTGCTTGAGAGAATCCCTCTCTAGAGTTTTATTAAGGAGTTGTGCTGCCAAGTTCTCTAGAGCCAATATCTTCTGGATCCTTTGTAGAAAATTTTCTTCTTGTGAGAAGATTTGAGAAGTCAAGCACTGGATTGAGTCTGTTGTAATCAGCGATGTGAAGTCGTTGAAGCGTGAAGCAACACAAGGTAACTTCAGTCCTTAGGTAGGGGATATCTGGGGAGGAAATCTGAGTTTCTTGTAATTGCGAGATTCATAATGCTTGATTAGATCCAGTTCGGATCCGTGGATTTTCACCCGGTTATGGTTTTCCACGTAAAAATCTGGTGTCCTTGTGGTGTGCGATTGTGATTTTATTTTCACTGCATATTTTATGTTTTTGCACACTTTTTGAGCTGATTTATTGAGTGGACCAATGTAGAGATCTCGTACCCTAAACTTTCAATTAGTATCAGAGCGAGTTGCACTAATTTGTTGTGTTTGATTCAAAGAGATTTCTAGAATGGTACTCAATCGAGAAGGGACATCAACTTCAAAGCACCCTTTGCTAGATGGTTCTAATTATGCATATTGGAAGCAAATGATGATTGGGTTCCTTAAGTCCATTGATGATGATGTTTAGGATATTATGGAAGATGGCTACTCCAAACCAACAATTGTGACTAATGGACAAATTGTTCATAGACCTAAAGCCCAATGGTCTAAGGATGAGAAGCATGCCTCCAATTGTAATAACAAGGCGATGAATGAAATATACAATGGAGTGTCTGCTGACGAGTTTCGTAGGATTTTGCACTTGCAAATCTGCAAAAGAAGCATGGGAAGTCTTACAGACAGTGTATAAGGGTACAAACACGATGAAGCAATCAAAATTGCAAAGGCTGACTAAAGAATTTGAAACCATCGTAATGGAAGAAGATGAGACCTTTGATCAATTTTATGCCAAACTGAATGATATTGTCAATTCTGTTTTCATTCTGGGTGAGGAAATTCAAGAAAACAAGATTATCAAGAAAATTCTGAGGTCTCTACCTTCGAGGTTTGATTCTAAAGTTGATGCTATTAAAGAAAATAAGAATCTGGATACCCTCAAGGTAAACCAATTGGTTGGGAATCTTCAAACATTTGAAGCAAACCGTATGGATAAAGAGAAATCTAAAGATAAAGGTGTTGCTTAAAAGCCATCTCAGAATCAAGAAAGAAGCCTGAAAAGAAAATTGAGCCTGATTTTGACTCTGAGGTTGAAGATGATATGGATGAAATGTTTAATTGCTTCAAGAAGTACATGCAGTCAAAACAAGCCAAGTGGAAGAGTTCCAAATCTGAAAAGAAAGATTCTTCTAAAGGAATCAAGTGTTTTGAGTGCCAAGGCTATGGTCACTATGCTAATGAGTGTGCCAACAAGAAAAAGGGTACAAAGAAAAAGGCTCTCAACACAACTTGAGATGACGAGTCATCAGAAGAAGAAGAAAAAGATACTGTGGCTGATTCTTCAGAAAATGTGAAGTTTCTGGCTTTTATGGCTAAGTCCTTGTCTGACAATGATAATGATGAAGATCAAGATGATGAGATGTCAGATCAAGAAAAGATTACGAAGAGTTGTATCATACCACCTATGCTGATTGTGTCGAGACGACCAAGTATGACAACAAAATTACTATTAAGTTCAAAGTTGCTCAAGAAGAAAATTCTGCACTGAAGAATGAATTAAAGCAAGCCATGAAACTGATTCATCTCTTGGACAGTCAGAAAAAATGCATGGCTGAAAATTTGACTACTGATGGTCAAAAACTTGAGAAGGCTGAAAAAGAAATAGTGAATCTGAAGAAAGAGATAGTGATAATGAAAACTGAAAATCAAGACTTGCAAGGAAGACTGAAGATCACTCTGTCTGAGTTAGAAGTCAAACGGGCCTCTCTAAACAAGATGAACACTGTTCGAAAATTCTTACAAACATCTTGGGCAGTCAGAAGTCTCATTTTGATAGAAGCGGTCTTGGGTATGATCATGGTGCATCCACTTCAAATGCTCAAGGTAAAACAATTTTTGTTTTAAGTGTTGCACATGCTACTCCACATACTGCACTTTCAAATAATGTGTCGAGTAGTTTCAAGAAAAAGAATGTGTATTGCGCTACATGCACATCCACTTGTCATCATTGTGGAAAGAAAGGACACATTCGTCCCCATTGCAAGAAACTGAATAGTCTACCTAAGACCAAGCAATGGTGAAAGAATTTTTCTCCACCAAAGACGACTCAAATTTGGGTTAGAAGATTTAGTTTGCCTAAGGAGTTTGCTTACACTGTGCTGAAAGATCAAAGTACGCAAGTGTGGGTGGCCAATTATAAGCAACCCTGATCAATGAGATCATGCTCTCACCCCCAGTGCTGATATGAAGATACATTCATGGGGAGTTGAAATTGAGGGGGAGCTAATGCATCCAGATTGACAAAAGTTGCATGACATTTGTTTGTTAATTATGGACAAAAAGTGGGAGAAAGATGACGGATCAAGGGGGAGATCAAGAAGTCAGAGTCAATGCGGATCTACATGTGCTGATTGCAAATTTTTTTAAAAATTCAATGTATTTTGGGTTTTATTTCAGGTAGATCAAATTGTATTGTCCTAGAGAGTTTTGTTCATGAATTGCCAAAGAGAGAGATTGTTAGAATTTTGTGTTGGCTTAATTCATAGGTTGGACAAAACTCTAGGGGTCCATTGAGTTCTATTTCGTATTTAGAAAAGGACTCTGAATATAGAAGACTAGAAGATTCAGAAGAAGAAAGCTGGGAGAAAAATTGCTGAAATTCCGAATCATACAGAATGTGATTCGCTCGAGCGACCAGTGCATTCGCTCGAGCGAACCCCAGGCAGAATGTGTTTTGCTTGACCCACCTTTGTGCTCGCACGAGCGATGATCTGAAATTCGAAGGCAGTGGCTTATCCGCTCGAGCAGACTCCCTGGTCGCTCGAGTGAACCTTGGCGAATTTTTAGAAACTTTCCTGTTTCCTCTCCTGATTTCTCTCAAATTTGCGTTGCTGATTCCTAATCATATTATAACACATAAAGCACGAATCCAAGGCTATTTAAAGGAATCAAGCGATATTCTAAAAACATCCCTCACCTCTCAAGTTCTGATTTGGTGATTTGTTTGAGAGAATTCCTCTCTAGAGTTTTATTAAGGAGTTGTGCTGCCAAGTTCTCTAGAGCCATTATCTTTTGCATTCTTTGTAGAAGACTATTTTCTTGCGAGAAGATCTGAAGAGTCAAGAACTGGATTGAGTCTGTTGCAATCAGCGGTGCGAAGTCGTTGAAGCGTGAAGTGACACAAGGTAACTTCAGTCCTTAGGTAGGGGATATTTGGGGAGGAAATCTGAGTTTCTTGTAATTACGAGATTCATAGTGTTTGATTAGATCCAGTTCGGACACGTGGTTTTTCACCCGGTTAGGGTTTTCCACGTAAAAATCTGGTGTCCATGTGGTGTGTGCTTGTGACTTTATTTCCGCTGCATATTTTTTGTTTTTACACACTTTTTGAGCTGATTTATTGAGTAGACCAATCTAGAGATCTCGTGCCCTAAACTTTCAACAAGGCTCCTCAAATCCGCTATTTAATAGGAACTGGTTACTCATCCATCCCTCTAGTAAATTAGGTCTTATGAAATTGGTAAGTCCCATAAAGATCTCTACCTTAGACCCTTCATCCCTCTCATCTACAACACCATTCCAATAAATAAATAGGTAAAAAAGATCCTTTACTATGAATTCAATACGAAGGAATTCAATACGAAGCATGCATATAGGCCCTTAATCAAGATTTCATTTGTTTGTTTCACCTTCTTGTAAGGGATACTAACTCATGAAAATGGTACTCCTATGGCATTCAGGTTTTGCATCTGCTTAAGCGTTTGTTACTATCCAAGACACCTTTAACAGATGTATTTCTAGGGGAGCTCAATGTGGATGACGGGGTAGACCTTGATCCGAAAGTCATAGTTCTTGATTCCGAATAGATGGTTGATTCCGAAGAGATTTGCAGTCACTCTAGGAAGATGATTGTAAAGTTATTTCAAAGCAAATTAAACAACAAGGTCTTGTATGCAGAAGGTGGGGGAGAATTCGTAGACCTACTATTTAGTCTCTTGCCTTTCCTCTTGGTTCCATAGTTAAATGCTTGGGTGGACGTACTAGCATGGGATGTTTAGATAACTTATACAATAGTGTTCAAGGTTTATACTTTAAGGATTGCATGAAATCTGAGGAATGCATAGCCATGCTACTTAACCCAAAGCTACGATCCTATTTTGGGACTAAGAACCAACTACTGCATACTGAAGAACAAGTTCCATGTAAGCCCATCATTTTTCATTCCCTAATTCTATGATGCCTAGATATGGATATATATATATATATATAGAGAGAGAGAGAGATGGGTATTGACATGGATATGGGGATTGGGGATATGATTCTACATGTGGAAATTTAGGGCATGGATACAGATATGACCGCCCTGAGTTTTTCCTTTGATCACTTTTGAATTGATGAAATTATCGTTGTTTACATTCCTTTCTAACAATATTTTTTATGATTGAGAAAAAAATTAAATGAGACTATATGAGATAATGGGCTTGTTAAGTGGGATATGCTAATCTAGTTCCCCAGAAATACCAATGTAGTATCGGGTATTAATATGAGTGTTGTATTAGTCTGAAATGGATACGGTGGGCTTGTATAAGTCTTTGGGTATCATAGGCCTTACTTGCTATGACTCTAGTGTACCTTTTATTACAGGCCCTAAGGCGTTTTCTCGTGCGACGAGGAGCATACAATTATTCACCATGAACCAAAAGTTCCCTAATACAGTGACGGAGCTTGGAGGATCATTTGTGGCTGGACCAGCAATGTTCATGGTAACTGACGAGTTGGTTGTGAAACCTCTTTCACCCATGTTGGGCATCTCTTTTCTTAGCAATTTCAACATCCCAGTCAGTGACATAGAGGAACGGATTGTGTGCATGGGGGAAAAAGATGTAAAGTAAAAATATCCTGTACATATTGAATTAACTCTGAATCTGAAACCAAGTGAAATCAAGGCTAAATATCAGTGACTAAGTGATTTTCAAAGGCTGGGCCATCCCAGATGTATGCCTGTCCAACTGATGGTATAAAAACTCATCCTAAGCAGCCCCGAGTTGGCTAGGTCAACTTGGCTCATAAGATTTCAGAGTTGAACAAGTTGAATGAGTAACTGAATTCTTTCCCAGACTCACCTCAGTTACTTGGCTCATTGGTTTCTGAGGCTAAAATACTGAGTTTCAAGTATGGTCCGGCCTCTGTTAGTTGAGCTAGTGGCCTACATGGAGACCCAAATCCAGACAAAAGGTCTATTCGTTTGGTACGGCTTGCCCTTCCCTTTCAGAAATACTTAGTGTCAGTTAAATATGTTTTGTTGGGTTAGCCTAGGTCTGGCACATTTAGATATTAATCGAGAAAATAGGCTTTCACCATGGTTTAAAATAGTGCCCATTATGTGATGGATTCACCCATTGCTTACAGGTTTCTGTTGTCAATGTTGCCCTTAATTGGTCATTACAGTTTCTAATCCTACTAAAGCACATTTAAGACCCTGTTCTCACTCCCATTTTATTGTTTTCTAAGCATTTTTATATTCTTAAAAAAACTATAGAAAACTGTTGTATGGAAGGTTTACATCAAATGTCAAGGTTTTAGGCCACTGCGATGCTTCTGTAATATACGAAAATGTTGATTGTTCAACTTTTGTAACATTACTACCTAATGCATATTTCAGCCTTCGTCATAGAGGCCAAAACAGAGTTTTTAGGGCCGTGCTTCTGCTCACCCACTGGTTTAAAATCACTGCTCACATTTTGCCCAATGCTAGCTGCGCCCAGGCTAGTCTTCCCAATGAACAACCCATGTATTGTCAAGCATCAAAGCTTTAATTCCAACGGAACTTTAAGATCATTCCTAGTCACAAGGATGTTGGTTTTGAACATATCAAAATTACATGCAGTTGAAATGTTGGTTTTTTTTAATCATCCTAACTCTTAACTGTCAATTTGTTCTTCTCATGATCTTCTCTCCTACATGCATAGGACAATGGCTTCCTCTCTTTGCAAAAATATGAGGGATATAAGAGGCATCAATGACCTTGTATGACATAATTTAATAATGGGGATTTGACATTTCAATGCCCCTTAGACATTAAATCCTTAATTTCATGACTAAAAGTTACTAAATAAACGACTCTGGTACACTTTTTTTTTTTACTTTTTTACTCTGGATCAAAAACCCATGATATCATGGGATCAAGGGTAGAAAAGTAAAAAAAAAAAAAGAAGGTACCAGAGTCAAATGACTCTGGTGATATTCACAGAAATTTAATCATGAAATTGGGGATTTAATGTCTAAGGGACATTGAAATAATTTAGTCAAATCCCCTTTAATAATTTAACATCAATGAGTCGAAGTCCTCCCTATTGTAGGAAATTTATGTCATTCAATTCTTGAGTTGTATTAGCAAATATATTTAGTTGGGTATTATTAGAATCCAGTTATTACTTTAGGCCAGAATCATGTGGGGCCTATATGTGGCCGCGTGGGACTACCCATTCTAAGATAAATGTGTATATTATAACACACACATCTTTGGCTGTCACAACCTGGACAATATATAGAATTATAGTGGTGATCTTAGGAAAGAAAATTTGCTATCCGTCTTGACTAATCGACTTTTGTTTCGAGTTCAGGCTATGTCTTTGTTGAGATCAGCTTTGATTTCCAGCTCTGTCTTGAGCGATGTCTTCTACCATAAGAAGCCAAGGCAGATGGAAACAAAACCTCAGAGAGATTATTGTGTCACCACATGCATGATTTAATCCAAAAACCTAAGGTCTAACCACGTACAGGATTGTAAAATACAGTTTCCTTGCTCAATCTCCAAAGAAAAATGTTCTTAAATATCTTGTATTGACTTGTCCATTTTATTATGCTTGGGGAGTTCTATGGATTCTTACAGATGGAGTTTGATGAAGTGCCTTTCGAGTGTGTCTATATTTTTATGTTGCATTGGATACTGATATCAATAGGGTTTCTTACTATAAAACCAGCAACATTTTTGTAGGGCACACCTAGATGTCTTTCAGATATAGAAGGACCAATGGCGTGCGTATAGGGCTACAAACGGAATAGTTTACGAGTCGAAACCATACCGGACCTAAACCTGTTTCTAAATAACCGTTCCGGGTCCCCTTTTTTTACTCAGAACCTATATTTTAAAAAAAAACCTCTACCGCATCCGTTCCAAGAAAGTGATTGAAGAGCTACCAATCCCCTATGAGACATTCATTTGTCTCCAGACCTGGTTTCGATAGGAAAACCCATATACAGTTCTTGAACCTAGAATCTAGTTTCAAAATTTGTTATAATTTCTCTTCATTTTTTAATATTTTTTTTAAATAAACATATCATTCAACTTATAATAGTGCATCAAAGACTCGTACGTTAAAATGTCAAAGAAAAAGTTAATTTTGAGATACAGCTTCCAATATCAAATACTTATATGTTGGGTCCCGGGTCCACAGGTCGGACCCTATATGACACAAAACTAGACCCGTTTATCAATTGGAGCTTAAATTGGGTTCCAGATCTAGACCCATTTATGAATCGAAACCTAAAATAGGTTCCAAATCAGATTTTTTACAGGTTGGAACTTCCGGGTAATCAAAGATACCCATTTGCAACCGTAATGGAGTAGCATTACATGTGGATCAAAGATAGACCAGATGTGGTCCAAATCAAATCATCCTGACCCATGATTTAGGAGCCTATAAGTTTTATCCCTTGGACAAATTGTTTTTTCTTGATTTATGTTTGTATCGTTGGGGACTTGGGGGATATATTCTTCTTGTTGGGTTGGGTTTGTTTATGTACGGGCCTAAGTTTCTCATACATTGGTTCAAATAAAAGTTCCTATTAGCAAGTGTGTGGCCATTCTTTCTCCAATGTTCAAACATTTTTTTTTTTTTGCACTCTGATGTTACCAGCCTTTTTGGACACTCCAGCTTCTACCATGCCGGTCATAAATTAAATTTATGTGGGTTTAGAATGTAGAATCATCGATCTTTTGAAAAAAAAAAGCATTTTTTGTACATACCCCCCTAAGGTTTAAATGATTTGTAAATAGGCCCCTGCACTTTTAGTATTTGCATAGAGACCCTACCTTTTTATTTCAATACCTTTCATGTCCCCAAAATCAGTATTTCTAATGAAAATGGGCAATGACCATGGGATTTGTGTTGAACTTTTATAAAAATGACAACTTTGCCCTTATATCAATTAAGCAAATATAAGTATATTATTAATAACCAAAATTTCATTATTGTATCCCAATTCCCAACGGTCTCTCTCAATAACTTTTTAATGCATATGAAGCCTAATTATGTATTTTGAAACTTTCATCAATTTAATGGTGGGTCATGCATGGATTGGATCAATTGTAACTAATTATAAGTACATGCATTGGTTGTCATTATAATAGATTTGGATTTAATGAAATAAGCCCTCTATTGATAAAAATAAATTTACATACAGATATTCTCTCCTACTAAATGTAATTATCAATGTCACAAGCTTTAGAGAAAAATAAATTCAAGCCTTTGAATTTAAGCATATAAGGATAAAGAGATGGGCAAATGTGTCATTTCACGCTTAAAACTTTTGATAGTTGGTTGGCTACTGATTTTGGAGACACGAAAGGTATTAAAATGAAAAGGTAGGAGCCTATATGCAAATACTCAAACCATAGGGGCCTATTTACAAATCCTACAAACCTTAGGGGGGTATATGCAAAAAGCAACAAAAAAAAAAAAAAAAGATTACTCATTACACCTTGTCTGATTCCATAATTAACCACTTCTTTCTTTTATATCTAGAAAAACTTATCACCACTTCTGTTAGAAACATATTAAAATAATTCTGATAATAGCACACCTTTTGTCAGCATTTGATTCTTACTATCTTTCAGATTCTTAGCATATAAAAAGAGGATTAGCATTTGATAGGCAGTCTACTGTAAAAACTAGTCAAATCAAATTTCAGCTTTACTTTGATTAAAGTTGCACTTCAAAACACAATCATTCATGAATCACAGTCATTTTGGTTCTTGTCCTTTGTCAGGGATTAGATTTCTTGATTCTTGGTTTTCAGACATGAAGAAGTTCCTGCAAATTTTCGATGTTACAACTTACAAGCCTCTGGTTTGCAGCTTTATGAAGATTGTTAATACGGAGCACAACCACCAAGCCAAAGTGGTGGGAAAACGGATCTCTTCTTTAATGTTACTAGTGAAAGAGGCCCAGGCCCAACCCGGGCTAAATGGAAAAAATATAACAAATAATAATATATAAATGATTTCTAATAAATGATTTCATTATATAAAATATACAGGATAAATAACACAATTTATAGGGACAAAAAGAGCTTAAAAAGATTTAATTCCATCCAGAAGAAAGAGAGAGAGAGATCACCAGCAGAGATGGTATAAAGATGAGAGAATAATAGTTGGCTGCTTATTCCTATAATTAGGAACTAAAAGTCCCACCTATTAAACAACATCTAACCTATTAAACAACATCTAATATAATATTCAAAACAGTTAATAAGAAAGAATAAAAGAAACAAAGACTCTTGGTACGTATAAAAAGAACTTAACAATGAAATAAATACAAACTCACTTTCATTTAAAAACATTAATAACTACATGAGTTGAACATCTTCACCTTTAATTCACATTTATAGTTTATGCGAGTCCCATCTAAGGTTTACACTATTTTTTTGCAAATCCACTACTAATATCTCAAAATTCATCAGATGCAATAGGAGTGAACAATCCATAGAATTTCCATTTGAGCCATCGTTTCAATCCAATTTTCTCTAAAATGTGTTGAATGGAAACTCCAATCCAGGCAACAATTCACTCCAATTTCCTGTAAAATGTGTTACCATTAAATACGTATCAGTCACCAAGTTTGTTCAACTACTTTTGGCTCATACCCATTACATCTTATGGCCATTTAAATAAATGACTAAAATCACTTCATCAATCTGTGACTGGTATTCAACAATATATATATATATATAAATATAAATATATATGTGAGTGTGTGTGTGACCAGTTAAAGTTTGACAAAAATTCCTCTGAGATGATGTCGTCTTTTTAATGAAACTGTGAATGGTAAGAATATTGTGTAAGAGTCCACAACAGCGAATGGTAAGTGCATCGTGTGGTAAGAATACACATGATTCAGGTTCGGCCTTGAGTGAATCTCATTCAGATATGCATGATCCAGAATCTCTCATTTCTTTCTTTTGTATCGATTTGAACTTGAAAAACTGCCATGTATTGAGGTAACTACATGGGCAGTGGGACCCATTACAGAATCAATGAGATTATGTTATGAGATTTTTAGGATAGCTTTAGGTAGAGAGATTTTAGGGTTTTATAAGAGATTTGTAACCATGAGTCTCCTGTCCATGAGATATTGTTTTGAGAGGATTTGCATGCTGCATTGCATAAACTTTAAGGGGAATCCTCTATAGCATCGTAATCAACCTCCTATGTTTTATGGTATTCCTGCAAAGAGACAAAGTTAGTAAAAGTCATAAAACTGATTCCAATCGGAACCTATAAAAATCATTCTCCACCCATGCCACCCCACCATGGATTGTGGGGTCTCAGCCATTCGTTTTGTAAGTCTCACAACATGATGGTAAATCAGTTGGATATGGGTGGAAAGATTATCAATGTAAGAGTCCATATGGAATGGGTAGTAGAGATAAGATCCAATATGCTAGATAATGTGTTGATTGGATTAGTTTTTTTTAGATTTGAAGGAATCCACAATTGCATTTGTCCAAAAAAAAAAAAAAGGAGCAATGGCATACGTCCAAGGAAAATGATGGCCTCACACCAGTGCGCCCACAAATTTCGTGGACCCACACCAGGGGAAAAAACACATAATTCAATCCAACTAAAATAAAATCCCTTTCATACAACCCCAATATTAAATATACTAACAGATGCATATATATAATGTTTACCTTCTATTCAAGGAAATATAGCACAGAAGTTATGTGAATGATAAAAAAAATAAAATAAATAAATAAAAAATAAAAAATAAAAAACTATTTTGGGCCCGGATTCTTAAAATCCAACAATCCAACCAGTACAACCACACTGTTAAAATCATAGGCCAAAGGAAAGAAACCTTCTTCACAAAATTCATGTACACCGGCAAGATGCCCGACCACTTTGGAGCTTAACAATCAACACCTTATCTTCATGGAGCTATCGAAGAGAGCGAGAGGCAGACTGAGAAGTTGATGTTACTGGGAATTATGTTTTAGTCAATCGAATTATGATAGGTGTAAATGGTATGATATGATGTTTTGAATGAAAGATATCCCAAATTTTAAGGAAAGTGATTAGATATCCCAAATTATAAGGAAACCGGGATGATAATGGATTACTTTTGAACTTTCAAACAATTCTTTGAAGAGGATTTCTGTGAGGGGTTTCAAAATTTTGGGATGCAACGTGGCAATGCGAGAAAGGAAGGGGGATGCGCCACATGTCGCTCCCTCATGAAAAGACCTGCTATTATTATATATATAACTAGCAACAAAGACCCGTGCTAAACCCGGGTACAAAAATGAAAATGTATTAAGATTTAATATTTTTTGAGATATGTTAATAAAAGAATAAATCTAAAATAAATAAATATATTCTCTATCGTTATTAATATTTATTCAATGCATCAAAGTATAAAGGAAATTGTGAAGTAAACTTGGTATGTGCAATTGCTGGTGTAGTTAGATATGCCCGCAAGGTATTGATCGGAAAAAAAAGAAGAGCTAGATGCTAAGAATATCAGTCCTTATAAAATCAAAATCAAAATCAAAATTTCTATCGTAAACAGGCTTCTCGTAGCTGTTGCAAGTTGTGAATATAGCACAAATACATCAAACCACTCAAAGAAGGAAGCAATGACAATAGATCGGCCGTTATCCAGATGTGTAAGACAAATGTATAATACGCATATGCTTCCTATGCAATGGTAAGAATAGACATGTATGTTAAATGTGATGCCTATTCAAAAGAAAATCAAATTTAAAAAAATACTCACTAACAGAAGGAGATGAGTTTCATCTTTAAGCATCAAAACAAAACAAAGAAAAGGAAACCATGATTTAAATGCATCTAGTAAAAAAAAAAAAGAAATAAGAAAAAAGGAAAAGAATCAATGGTTAAAGTGCGAGCCTTATTTTGATATTTATTGTGATGAATAAAGGGAAGATAAAGATGGAGGAAGTGCAATCCTTTCTCCAAGTCCTATCTTAGTCCCTGAGGGGCAACTCCGTTGGCCTAGGATTACAGTTTACAACCGGAGGTTGTGGGTTCGAAACTGCACTACCACACTGAGGCCACAGGGGAATTTTACTCGGTTTTCACTCCTGGGCCCGTAGAGATTATTCTAGCCCAAAGGGCTGGGAACCCTGCATTATAAAAAAAAATAAAATCTCCAAGCCCTATGTCTTGGTCTGCATATCACTTACTCAGGCAGCATAGCAAAAAAAAAAAAAAAAAACGTCATGACCCAATTGGAACCTGATCCTTCTTGCTTTTCTGAGTTGGTTCTGTTATGATTGGTTAATGGAATGTCCATATACACCCTAAACCTGTAATAGGAAATCGGTAGCAAAGAGATATTAGCCACAAAATCTAATCTCATACATGAATTACTTGATCACACAAACTATGAAACAATACCCCAGGACATCATGCTAGAAATTCTTAATAAAATTCCAGCTCCAACTATTGACATCTCCAACCCTTTCTCTATCTTAGAAAACAGCTCATTGTTAGACCCTGTTCTGAGTACCCCTTTCAATAGCCTTCTCCCCTCCCCTGACCCAAATTCTACAGTTGAGGAAACAATTAACCCTCCTGGCAATTCCCAGACCCCCAATAATTCTAATCCTGAAGGTAACTCTAAAGCCATTGGTCATCCTCCTCAACCAGTAGGCATTTCTCTTGAAATTGACCACACTCCCCACTTAAGAACAAGAAAAACAAGTCCAGATCCAAGCATTCCATCTCCACCTCTCGACCTAAAACTAGAAGCCTTGTTGGTAAGCCCCCCATCCTCCCCAATCTTAAATGATCAAAGTCTTATTCTGGAATTGTAGGGGCATTGCTAATCCCCCAACAGAGAGAGCCCTTCACCACCTGGTTTCCTCCAAATCTCCTGATGTAATTTTCCTTTCTGAGCCAATAACTGCTTCACCTCCTTCCCTCGTGCTTTCCTCCTTGGGTTATGATGGTTTTTTCTCCAATGACTCCCAACCAATAGCCTCTATATGGTGCTTCTTCAAAACTAACTCCCCCCTAGATATCTCCCTCTCGACCTCTCCTCCCAATTTCTTTCCGTATCCTTTTTAAATCCTTCAAATGCATCCAGATGCCTCCTCACAGGCATCTATGCCTCCTCAAATTACATCCAAAGAAGGAACTAATGGGACTACATAAGGGTTCAGGCTTCATCCAAGCTTCCTTGGTGTGCTATAGGTGACTACAACGGCATCATCTCTTCCTCAGAAAAACTCAGCCTCGGGCCTTCTCGCCTGAACACAAAATTCCAACACCTGGTTCTATCTTCTAGTTTGCAAGACATGGGATATATAGGAAATACCAATACCTGGTGTTAAGTTCATGAATTTGCATATTTATGCATCATTTTAGGATGAATTAGGGGTTTTATTTGGTGAATTGCATCATTATTCATTTAATTCCATCATCTCATGCATTTTCACCTAGAAACCTGAACTTTTATATTTTTCATATATTTTCTGCATTAACTTAGAACATTATGCAATTTTTCTTCGAAGAGTCCCAGTTGGAGTAAAACTCTATCCGGATGGGTCCCACTTCAATATGGGCTCTTTAGTGTTTGATGTGTTGAATTAGAATGTGCAGAAAATGAGAATTGCAGGCCTCTGTCACGGAACCACTTTCAAGCATACACAGTCATCCTGGGCCCTACATTGCTAAATTGAAGCTTAAAAAGAAGTAAATTGAATAATTCACCACGTGGACCCCACATACAAGCCATGTGCAAATCAATGAAAGGAGGGGTCCACTCATCATGTCAATTGAAGAGTCCTAACTACAGTAGAAGACTTCTCATAGGGCCCACTGTTCAAGCAGATGAAATGTCCCACATGGCAGGGTCCGCAGTTATTGCAGACTTGAAACTATCAATGGATAATTCAAAGAGTAAAAGTTTGATTAGAATAAAAGAAGAAGAGTTTGAATCATCCACATCTGATATCCTTTCAAAAATGAAAGTTGTGCAGAGATAGAGTTCATTACAAATCAAAATTTTAAAAGTTAATCCCGTTTTTCTCAGGATAACTCATCTTCAAATGACCATATCTTTCAATCCGACCGTCGGATCGATGTAATTTACCTACTGTTGGAAAGCTTATTCAGAGTAGATGTCCGTGGAGCCCAAGATTGTGCAAATCAGAGCTAAATCGACAAAGTTATGGGCCCAGAGATTTTCATATTCATTTTTAGACGGGATTGCACTAAAATCCACACCGTTGATAATCCATTGCTGCATATACCTTGTGGGACCCCATCTGAAGATTAGCCAAGCCATCCAGAGGTTTCCAGAAGCTTCATCTCATTCAAATTCAAAAAAAGATAAAGAGATATACCTTATCAATGAAGATAAACCAAATCTGCAGAGAAGGTGTCCAGATTCAATGTATCTGTAAGATAACCGGGAATTATAAATGGAACCAAAAGAAAGCATACGGGAGAGACTCACCCCCCTTGGACGTCCACTACATTATCTCTCTCCTCTCTCTCTTCTTTTCCTAATTAATAGAATTAAAGTTATTTTTAGGTATTCTGGAGCCTTGTTCCAGAACTAGGTTAGAAGAGTGGGAGAGAAGATTGTAATTGCCATGAAGTTCTCAATGAAAATCACATCTTTTGCAATGGAGGAGTAGATTCCTGGATCAGAGTATCAGATGAAGTTAAGTTTTTCTTTTCATTAATCTATGTGATATTTTTGTCTCTTGCGTATTAATTATAATAATAAATCTGCCTTCTGTCATTGACAACCTATGCTATTTAATTTTTTTATTTGAACAATGCTTTAATCATGTATGTTTTCTTAATAGATTATTCTTAGATTGAAATTCTTTGATAATCTATCTTTGATTAATATGTGATATTTAGTTAAGTTCATAATTTCATTAGGTGAAGGGGATTTTTGCCTTAAATAAATTGTGGAAAATTGTGCTCTTTGATAGACAAATTATCCGAATCAGAAACATTGATTTGTTTCTGATTTGAAGGATATTTGGGACAAATTTATTTTATCAATTGCATAGAATGATGGTGGGACTACTTAATGGATTCATGATATTCTGATCTGCTTTTTATTATATCTTATTTCTGCACTTTAGATCTAGAATTTTCTTAATTTTATTATTGTTTCTTATTATCTCTCTTGTCATTATCATTGATAAAAAAAAATCAGATTTTAAATTTTAACTTAGTAGTGCTCCCTGTGGGATCGACCTGTAATTGACACTGTCTCAACAAGACAACTGTGCACTTGCAGTATTAAAGGATTGAATTTAAAATCACATCAAGTTTTTGGCGCCGTTGCCGGGGAGCCAAATCTGAGTTTTTGTTAGAAATCTGAATTTTTTTTATTAGATTAATATGCATGCTCATATTTAGGTTGCATTAGTTGTTTAGTCATCTAATTTGCAGCAGTAGTGTTATTTGCAATTAGTATTAGTTATTATTTCACTTTACTGATTTTTCTGAATTTTCTGATTTTTGGGATATTTCTGATATTTTTTATATAATTAACTGAATTTTCGGATTAATTAATTAATAATTAAAAAAAAACCAAAAAAAAAATAATTATTGTTTTTGAAGGATTTCTTTAATTCCGAATTTCAGTAAATTAAAACAAAAAGAAAATTTATTTTAGATTGGTTTTACTAATATGTTGCTTGGATTAGATTAGGATTGGTAAGGTAGAGTTTAAAATCTTTAGGATTAGGTTGTTTTGATTAATAACTAACTCTTAAATTCTGAAATTAGGTAGTTAGAAATTTTAAAATTTTATCCCTTAAGTTGTTTAGATTACTTGGAGTTTTAAAATTTGAAATTTGAATTGGATAAGATTGGATTTCTGATAATTTGAAACTTTTTGAAAACTCTAGCCATATCTAGACACTTGTTTGGATAATTTAGAATTTCTGAATTTTTTTTTAGATAGAGTTTTTTTTTATTGTTTCAATAACTTAGAGTCCACTTTGGATAAAGTATTGATTAACTTGAATGTCTTTTGTTTGAAATTAGGATAAGATAGAATTTTTCGGATAGGATAAGAATTTGAGTTGGTTTGTTAACTTAGGATTTACTAATAAGAGTTTCTTCTGGATAGGTGATCTTGCTAGGAGGAGAGTTGCACAAAAACAGGAAACTGCGTGGATTTGCTCTTAAGCAAACAAGTTGCTCTCAGAATTGCTTAAAACAAATTGCTCTCAGAATTGCAAAATTGCTATAAAAAAAATACAGGTTAAGCTTGCACAGTTTAAATATTAGCGTGGACCATTGTAAGAATTTCTAAACTTTACCCCACGAATCTTTTACTTGCAAGTGGGGCTTGGGTGATTTAATTTTTACAAAGTGTGACTGCTTGCTTGACACACCAATTAATTGGATCCACACACTTAGTTAAGGGCAATTGACCCCAATAAGATAAGGACTGGATTTCATCACCAGATCCTTGCCCAATTAGGTTTAACCACCTCTCACATAGTAAACTAACCATTAATTAAAATCAAGTAGAAACGAGACCATAAGGCTTGAGCTCATTAGGACGAAGACCACAAAAGGTTGCACCAATTGCGCTCTTTGGTCAAGTTAATGTCTAGGTAAGTCCTGTCCCTCCAAAGGGTGGCAGTCTCTGTTCTAGGAGTTTGGTTCTTAAGCGGGACCCTTGCCAAGTGCATTGTGACCCCACCACTCATCCTGGGGACTTACTTGATCGATTTGGCTTCATAAGACCGGATTGGAGGCCTTAGTGCACTCTTCAAACCAGTTAGGAGCTGTCTAGTGAGTTAGGTTAGCCCTAGGATAATTTCTTGTGCTCAATCCTTGTGCGTGACTGCTTGATTTGTTTGTGCATCATATTAGAACTAGTAGGGCCCTGCATATAGATTAGGCTTGCATTTCTTTAAGGTTGAACCCGATGCATGTGCTCTAGACCTGAGAGAGAAAAATTGTGGGTACGCAAGAGTAAAAGGTTAGTAAGGATAGAGCCCGAGTTAGCCTTAACCATTGTAGGAAAGTCTTCCATCTTTGAAGAAATTGTTAGGATGGCTGATCAAGAAGACCCACCCATGACTTTGAAGGATTACATGTACCCCACCAGGACAACTCAACCGTCTTGCATCACCCTGCCTCAGACCAATGCCACATTTGAGCTGAAATCTGGCATGATCCAGATGCTCCCAGTATTCCGTGGGCTAGACCAAGAAAATCCATATCAACATGTTAGAGAATTTGAAGACATTTGTGGGACCATGAGAATCAATCACATGACTGAGGAGGCACTTAAACTTAGATTATTTCCTTTCTCCCTAAAAGAAAAGGCTAAAGCTTGGCTTTATGCCTTACAGGCTGGGTCCATCACTACATGGGCCAAGCTAGTCGAAGAATTTTACAAAAAGTTCTACTCTAAGCAGAAAACCGCTTCGATTAGGCAGGCCATCAATGGATTCCATCAAATGGAAGGGGAGACACTTTACATTTATTTGGAACGGTTCAAGGACCTCTTAATCCAGTGTCCCCACCATGGATTTGAAAAAATCCGATTAGTCCAAATTGTGTATGAAGGCATGGATTACCCAACCAAACAAATGGTGGAATCTTTCTGTAGTGGAAAATTTACACAGAAAACAGCGGAAGAAGCTTGGACATTTTTGGAAGATACCGCTGAGAATACATTGCAGTGGGCCCCTATCAAGAGGGAGCCCACTAAAACCACCATTCCTGAAAAAGGGGGGATGTTCAAGGTTGAACCCAAAATTGAGGCAGAAGCCAAAATGGCCACACTGATGAGAAGAATAGAGGCCTTAGAGCTAAACCAAAAGCCCACTCCAAACACTTTAGAGTCATTGAAATATAACCAGGCCATGAATGGAGGGATCGACCCAACAACTTTGGGTCAGGCCGAATCTGTTGAGGAGGTTAATGCACTATATCAAAACACTCGTTTTGATAATCGTCAGAAGTATGACCCATACTCCAACACATACAATCCAGGTTGGAGGGATAATCCGAACTTTTCTTGGACCAAAGGCCCAACTCAGGGTGGCCCATCTCAGTCCACTCAATTTCAACCCAATCAATCTCAAGTCAATGCCCCACCCGGTTTCCAAAAACCCAACTTCAATCCTAGTCCATTGACCCAGAGGGTAGATTCTTTAGAAGAGGCCATGAAACTCATGTCTCAAACCACGGCCCAATTGTCTCAGAGTACTGCTCAATTCCAGCAGACCACTACTCAACTTTTAAATGGCCACACTCAAACCCTTGCAAAATTGGAATGCCAAATGGGCCAATTGGCCAATTCTTTGAGTGCTAGAGACAAGGGAACATTTCCTAGTCAACCTGAACCCAATCCCAAGGGCCAAGTCGTTCATGATATAAAAGGAAAAGGCCCAGAACAAGTTAAGTCCATCATTACTCTTAGGTCGGGTACACAAATTGATAACAATGTTGAACTCCCCAAAGAATCTAAGAAAACACCAAGTGAGGATGTGGAAAGTGATGAACAAATTGTAAATGCCGAACCTATGGTAGAACATGAGCCAGTCAACGAAAACCCAGTCAAAACTGACCCATCACCTAGTGAGCCATCTCCTAAGACTTATGTTCCCAAGGCACCATACCCACAAAGGCTAGGCCCAGCAAAATCAAACGTTCAACTGGATAAAATGCTAGAAGTATTCAAACAAGTGAGGATCAATATCCCACTACTTGATGCTATCCAACAGATTCCGGCCTATGCAAAATTTCTAAAAGACCTTTGCACTTTCAAAAGGACTACCAATGTGCCCAAGAAGGCATTTCTAGCACAACAAGCTAGCTCTATCATTTCCTGTCCAACCCCGATCAAATACAAGGACCCGGGGTGTCCTACAATTTCTTGTCAAATAGGAGACCATCACATAGAGAAAGCTTTGCTAGATTTGGGTGCAAGTGTGAATCTTATTCCGTACTCTGTTTATGAAGAATTAGGTTTGGGAGAGTTGAAAAGGACACATGTGACCTTGCAATTGGCAGATGCATCGATTCGATACCCCAAAGGGGTAGTCGAAGACGTTCTGATCAAAGTCGGAGACTTTGTATTTCCTGTTGATTTTGTTGTCTTGGATACCAAGCACACATCTGGGGTTGAACCCAAAATTCCAGTAATCTTGGGGAGACCATTTCTAGCAACCTCAAATGCCTTGATCAATTGTAGGAATGGAGTGATGCAAATTTCTTTTGGGACCATGACAGTTCAAGTGAACATTTTTAATGTCAGTAAGCAACCTCCTGATGATGATGATGGAGTTTTAGAAATTAGTTACATTCATGAATTGGTGGAAAATCACTTACCCCAATTGAAACTTGAAGATCCACTAGAGGCTTGTCTGGCCCACTTTGGAAGTGATTTTGATGTAAATGGACATATTGAGGAAGTCAATGCACTGTTAGACTCCACCCCATCCATGGACTGCTCCAAATGGCAACCGAAGCAGGAGATTCTGACTCCATCTGCTTCCCCACCTGTTCCATCGATTGTAAAGCCCCCAAAGTTAGAACTCAAGGCATTGCCAGATACCTTGAAATATGTGTTTTTAGGCCCACTAGAAACCCTTCCAGTGATTATAGCTTCAGACTTGGACCCTGTCCAAGAGGAAAAACTCATAAAAATTTTGGATGAACACAAGGAAGCTATTGGATGGTCCATCGCAGATATTAAAGGAATAAGCCCATCTGTGGTCCAACATAGAATCCATTTAGAAGAAAATGCAAAAACTTCTCGTGAACCACAGAGGCGACTGAACCCAGCAATGAAGGAAGTGATTAGGTCAGAAGTCTTGAAATTACTTGATACAGGGGTGCTTTACCCCATATCTGATAGTACATGGGTGAGCCCAGTTCAAGTGGTACCAAAGAAATCTGGAATAACAGTAGTTCAAAATGAAGGCAATGAACTGGTACCCACTCGGATACAGACTGGATGGAGGGTATGTATTGATTATAGGAAGTTGAACTCAGTCACTCGGAAAGATCATTTTCCCCTCCCATTCATGGATCAAATGCTCGAAAGGCTAGCCGGACATGCATATTATTGTTTTCTTGATGGTTATTCCGGCTACAATCAAATTCCAATTGCACCTGAAGATCAGGAAAAGACCACCTTCACTTGTCCTTTTGGTACATTTGCCTACCGGCGCATGCCCTTTGGGCTATGCAATGCACCGGCCACCTTTCAAAGGTGCATGTTGAGCATATTTTCTGACATGGTAGAAAGATTCATTGAGGTTTTCATGGATGATTTTTCGGTCTTTGGCAATTCTTTTGAGGAGTGCTTACATCATTTGTCCCTTGTGCTTGAAAGATGCAAAGAAAAGAATCTAGTCTTAAATTGGGAGAAATGTCATTTCATGGTGAAGAGAGGCATAGTCCTAGGACACATTATCTCTCAACATGGGATTGAGGTGGACAAAGCAAAAATTGATTTGATCTCCAAATTACCACCACCAAAATCAGTTAGGCAGATTCGATCATTCCTGGGCCATGCTGGTTTTTATCGTAGATTCATCAAGGATTTTAGTAAAATTGCTAAACCTTTGTGCCAATTGCTGACAAAAGAGGCCCCGTTTGAATTTAATGAGAAGTGTCTAAAGGCTTTTGGGAGACTGAAAAATGAACTAACTTCAGCCCCTATAATCCAGCCACCTGACTGGACCATTCCATTTGAGCTAATGTGTGATGCATCAGATACTGCTATTGGAGCTGTTTTGGGTCAACGGGCTGGGAAGTTACCTCATGTGATTTACTATGCAAGTAGGACCCTCAATGATACCCAACTAAATTACACAACCACTGAAAAAGAATTGCTAGCTGTGATTTTTGCCTTGGAGAAATTTCGGTCATACTTGATAGGGTCTAAAGTCATCGTCTACACGGATCATGCAGCTCTGAGATACCTTCTAGCAAAAAAGGATGCAAAAGCCCGATTGATTCGGTGGATCCTTCTGCTACAAGAGTTTGATTTGGAAATAAAAGATAAAAAAGGATGTGAGAATGTTGTAGCAGACCATCTTTCGAGGTTACCCTTAGAGCCATTAGATGAGGTCCCACTGAATGAAAATTTTCCTGATGAACAATTGCTCGGTATTTCTCAAATCCCCTGGTTTGCAGATATAATTAATTACCTTGTTACAGGGGAGATGCCCAACCATTGGTCCAAACAGGATCGATCAAAATTTCTAGCTGAGGTCAAGTATTTTTTCTGGGATGACCCATATCTTTTTAAGTACTGTCCAGACCAAATAATCAGGAGGTGCATTCCTAATGAGGACCATCAAAGTGTCATTTCATTCTGTCATGATTATGCATGTGGGGGCCATTTTAGCTCCAAAAAGACTGCTGCAAAAGTTTTGCAGTGCGGTTTCTATTGGCCCACAATCTTTAAGGATTGTCATGTATTTTGTTTGAGTTGCGATAGGTGTCAAAAGCTTGGAAAAATCAATCGTAGGAATATGATGCCTTTGAACCCAATCTTGATAGTGGAAATCTTTGATGTGTGGGGGATCGATTTTATGGGACCATTTCCAAGTTCCTTTGGAAATTTGTATATTTTACTTGCAGTGGACTATGTTTCAAAATGGGTGGAAGCAATACCGACCAGAAAGAATGATCGCCATGTGGTGATCAAATTTGTGAAGGAATACATATTTTCTAGGTTTGGTACACCCAGGGCAATTATCAGTGATGGTGGAACCCATTTCTGTAATGGCACCTTTGACCATCTGATGAAAAAGTACTCTGTTACTCATAAGGTTGCTACGCCCTACCACCCACAAACCAGTGGCCAAGTAGAAGTTTCGAATAGGCAGATCAAACAAATTTTGGAGAAGACAGTCAATCCAAATCGGAAAGACTGGTCTTTGCGACTATTGGATGCATTATGGGCCTATCGAACTGCATACAAGACTCCTATTGGGATGTCCCCTTATAGGTTGGTCTATGGTAAGGCTTGTCATCTGCCTGTTGAGTTAGAACATAGAGCTTACTGGGCCATCAAAACTTTCAATTTTTATTTGCCCTTGGCAGGTAACCATCGTAAATTGCAACTCAACGAGCTTGATGAATTGCGAAATGATGCTTATGAAAATGCCAAAATTTACAAGGAACGGATGAAGTTGAACCATGACAAATCAATCCTTAGGAAGTCATTCGAACCTGGCATGAAAGTTCTCCTCTACAATTCCCGGTTACACCTGTTTCCAGGGAAATTGAGATCTCGATGGTCTGGCCCATTTATTGTGCATACTGTTTATCCTCATGGGGCAGTGGAAATTGAAAACCCCAAAAACGGGGAAATTTTCAAGGTTAATGGTCAACGGCTGAAACCTTTTCTGGAACTGAAGGATAAAAACATTGAGGACATCCTTCTGGAAGACCCAATTTACCAGGACTAATCATTTTTGTCAAGTCGGGCTGACGACATTAAACTTAGCGCTGTTTGGGAGGCAACCCAATTTTGGAAGGTAATTGAGCTGGTTGATCACACTCTTTTGCAATCACCCCACCTGGTAAGACGTTCCAATTTTCCTTATTGTTCATTTTCACATTACATATGCATTCATAACATTGAGGACAATGTTGGATTTAGGTTTGGGGGTGTGAGTTAGAACTTGACATGTGATCAGTTGTTCAATTTTCATTCTACATTTTTTTTTTTTCTTTCGCTTTATTTTTTTACGTCTTTTGCAAAAAAAAAAAAAAAAAAAAAAAAAAAAAAAAAAAAAAAGAACTTTGCTATTGTTAGGGTAGAGGGAAACTTTCGAGAGAAATTTTTTTTGACTGAAGATATTTATTTTGGACAAAAGAAAACAATGGTTCACTATTTTATTTATGGAAAGGATTTTTGGAAAAGTACTGAATTTTGATCCCTCACTTTTACACAGGATGTATACGTTTTTAAGGTTTTGAAATGTGAAGCTATGATTACCGCTTTTCTTTGATAATTGAAAAAAAAAAACAAGAAGGAAAATTGACCCCAACCCTTAGAACTACAGTTCAACGGGTGGATATATGGAAAAGGCTGCCTATTGTTGGGGTTTGCATAAAAAATAAAAAAAAAAAGAAGAGAAAAGAAAAAAAAAAAGTTAGAAGTTTTGAAAAGAATAAAAAGTTTGTGACTAGCTTGGGTTCGTAGCCTTTTTAACCCGAGCCAATAAGTCCGTAGGGGTATTTGCATACCTAGTGCCCTAAAGCCATTTGGTTTGGGAGTCATTGGCCTAATGCTCATTACATGGGTTAATTAGAAAGCTTAAAGGACTTAGGCATTGCACAGTCACATGTGTGTGTTTGAAAAAAAAAAAAAAAATTGCGGCCTTTGAAAAAACAGTAGTGCGAAAGCCGTCATTATCGCCTTGAGAGGAAGACTGTTTTTCTTTGCTAAAGTTAGGTGGCCCAAAATAATTAATAAATAAATTATTTTCACGGAAATTCCTGGTGGATCATTTGATGCTTATTATGTATACATACTTATCACCGTGCACGATCAATTTAGCATGATTTCGAGAATTTCTGACCAAAAGATGGGATTGGTGAACCGAATTTAAGATTTGTCTTTGAAAATTCCGAGAACTGAGAATAGTCGGTGTTTATAAATTTTCTCTTAGAAGAAGTTTCCCTGGATTTTGTTAGGTTTTAATCATTTTAAAAAAAATAATAAAATAAAAATAAAAATAAAAAATAAAAAATAATAATAAAAAGGGAATTTTGTGGGTAAATTCACTGCAAACCCTCACGAGGCACAACTCGTCCACTAGGGGGAACCTAGGGGTTTAAGGGCTTGTTGCATACGCTAAATGCAACCGAGAGTCCCAGCGAAAGTGGTTTTATTTCCATATTTATTTGTTTTTCTTAGATTCGGTCAAAGAACTTCAAATCTTTTTGCTCGATACTTTTGCTAAGGGACTAGCAAAATGCTAGTTGGGGGGTGTGTTAAGTTCATGAATTTGCATATTTATGCATCATTTTAGGATGAATTAGGGGTTTTATTTGGTGAATTGCATCATTATTCATTTAATTCCATCATCTCATGCATTTTCACCTAGAAACCTGAACTTTTATATTTTTCATATATTTTCTGCATTAACTTAGAACATTATGCAATTTTTCTTCGAAGAGTCCTAGTTGGAGTAAAACTCTATCCGGATGGGTCCCACTTCAATATGGGCTCTTTAGTGTTTGATGTGTTGAATTAGAATGTGCAGAAAATGAGAATTGCAGGCCTCTGTCACGGAACCACTTTCAAGCATACATAGTCATCCTGGGCCCTACATTGCTAAATTGAAGCTTAAAAAGAAGTAAATTGAATAATTCACCACGTGGACCCCACATACAAGCCATGTGCAAATCAATGAAAGGAGGGGTCCACTCATCATGTCAATTGAAGAGTCCTAACTACAGTAGAAGACTTCTCATAGGGCCCACTGTTCAAGCAGATGAAATGTCCCACATGGCAGGGTCCGCAGTTATTGCAGACTTGAAACTATCAATGGATAATTCAAAGAGTAAAAGTTTGATTAGAATAAAAGAAGAAGAGTTTGAATCATCCACATCTGATATCCTTTCAAAAATGAAAGTTGTGCAGAGATAGAGTTCATTACAAATCAAAATTTTAAAAGTTAATCCCGTTTTTCTCAGGATAACTCATCTTCAAATGACCATATCTTTCAATCCGACCGTCGGATCGATGTAATTTACCTACTGTTGGAAAGCTTATTCAGAGTAGATGTCCGTGGAGCCCAAGATTGTGCAAATCAGAGCTAAATCGACAAAGTTATGGGCCCAGAGATTTTCATATTCATTTTTAGACGGGATTGCACTAAAATCCACACCGTTGATAATCCATTGCTGCATATCCCTTGTGGGACCCCATCTGAAGATTAGCCAAGCCATCCAGAGGTTTCCAGAAGCTTCATCTCATTCAAATTCAAAAAAAGATAAAGAGATATACCTTATCAATGAAGATAAACCAAATCTGCAGAGAAGGTGTCCAGATTCAATGTATCTGTAAGATAACCGGGAATTATAAATGGAACCAAAAGAAAGCATACGGGAGAGACTCACCCCCCTTGGACGTCCACTACATTATCTCTCTCCTCTCTCTCTTCTTTTCCTAATTAATAGAATTAAAGTTATTTTTAGGTATTCTGGAGCCTTGTTCCAGAACTAGGTTAGAAGAGTGGGAGAGAAGATTGTAATTGCCATGAAGTTCTCAATGAAAATCACATCTTTTGCAATGGAGGAGTAGATTCCTGGATCAGAGTATCAGATGAAGTTAAGTTTTTCTTTTCATTAATCTATGTGATATTTTTGTCTCTTGCGTATTAATTATAATAATAAATCTGCCTTCTGTCATTGACAACCTATGCTATTTAATTTTTTTATTTGAACAATGCTTTAATCATGTATGTTTTCTTAATAGATTATTCTTAGATTGAAATTCTTTGATAATCTATCTTTGATTAATATGTGATATTTAGTTAAGTTCATAATTTCATTAGGTGAAGGGGATTTTTGCCTTAAATAAATTGTGGAAAATTGTGCTCTTTGATAGACAAATTATCCGAATCAGAAACATTGATTTGTTTCTGATTTGAAGGATATTTGGGACAAATTTATTTTATCAATTGCATAGAATGATGGTGGGACTACTTAATGGATTCATGATATTCTGATCTGCTTTTTATTATATCTTATTTCTGCACTTTAGATCTAGAATTTTCTTAATTTTATTATTGTTTCTTATTATCTCTCTTGTCATTATCATTGATAAAAAAAAATCAGATTTTAAATTTTAACTTAGTAGTGCTCCCTGTGGGATCGACCTGTAATTGACACTGTCTCAACAAGACAACTGTGCACTTGCAGTATTAAAGGATTGAATTTAAAATCACATCACCTGGTCCAACAACCGTAAGGATGCTGGCTACATAGCAGCTCGGCTGGATAAAGCTCTCTGCAAACACCTCTGGCACTCTGCTTCCAGAGATCCAACGCTCACCCACATGCCAAAATATTCCTCCGATCACTGCCCTTTCTTCCTTTCCTTCAATCAGAGGCCCACTTCAGTTAATGCTCCTTTTAAGTTTGAGGCGATGTGGCTTCAACACCCTGACTTCCTTTCTCTTGTGGTGGAAAATTGGAACTCTCAGGTTGCTGGGAATACTCAATATGTTCTTGCCCAGAAGCTGAAATCCTTGAAGCTTGTGCTTAAAGGATGGAACAAATCAGTTTTTGAAGACATTCAGATCAAGGTTCAAAATTTTTAGCAGAAAGTCCTAGATCTTCAAGAGCTCCTTAATAGAGGCCCTTCAGACTCTCTTCACCAGTCTCTAGCTAAGGCAAAAGCTAATCTCCATAACTGCCTCCAACAAAAAGAAACACATTGGTGCCAGAAATCCAAAATTTGGTGGCTCAAAGAAGGTGATAGGAGCTCAGCTTTTTTCCATGCTTATGCTAAATCTTGTGGTGCAGTAAATAGGATTGACAGAATTCTCCACAATGGTACTTGGGTGGAGGAACAATCTCAGATCCAAATCCTTGCAATCCACCACTTTTCTTCTATGGCCAGCTCAATTCACCCTGATCCTTCAGAATCTCTCTTTGGTTTAGAGAGTAATAAAGTCTCTCAGCAAAATTCTTCCCTCACTACCACCCCGGTTGAAGAAGAAATTCGCAGGGCAGTTTTTGATCTTAAGAGAGATAGCTCCCCAAGCCCAGATGGATTCTCAGGGCAATTCTACACAACTACCTGGAACATCATCAGCTCAACAGTGGTCAAAGAAGTTCAACAGTTCTTCAATTCGGGCAAGCTATATAGAGCATCAAATACATATTTCCTCACCCTCATCCCCAAAAGCAAATCTCCAAGTTCTTTCACTGACTACAGACCTATCGGTCTTCTAAATTTCTCCTACAAAATTATTGCCAAGATCCTAGCCACCAGACATGCTAGTGTCCTTAACCCTCTGATCTCCACCAATCAGGCTGCCTTTGTCAAAGATAGATCCATACATCAACATATAGCCTTAGCTCACGAGCTATTTCAAAAACTCAACTCCAAACTCAGAGGTGGCTCCCTATGCATGCAAGTGGACGTATCCAAGGCGTTTGATAAGCTCGGCTAGCCCTTCCTCTTTAAATCCCTCCACTTCTTTGGATTCTCAACAGCTTGGATTAGCCTTATCAAAGAATGTGTCTGCTCAGTGAAGGGATCTGTCCTTATCAACAGAAATCCCTTTGGGTTCTTTGAGTTTAACTGTGGCCTCAGACAGGGAGACCCTCTCTCTCCCTACCTATTCATCCTGGAAGAAGAAATCCTCAGCCTCAACATCCAGAACCTAGCTAACAGAAAAATTATTTCTCCCCTATCTAAAGTTCCAAACACTCCTTGTCATCTTCTATATGCAGATGACATTCTGTTGTTCTCAAAGGCCAAAGAAGAGGCCTGCTTGCCTTGAAGAAGACCTTGGAAGATTATCAATCAGGCTCGGGCCAACCCATTAACCAAAGGAAAAGCAAGCTGTTCATTGGTAAGTGTAGCAGTAGTCTCAAAAGGCAGATTCTGGGCATTATCAATCTCCAAGAAAAACCCCTCCACTCCCAGTACCTTGGAGCTCCTCTCATCATTGGCACCCCCAAAAAGCATCACTTCTCCTCTCTGCTGGACAGGTTCCATTCCAAGCTCTTAGGATGGCAATCTAGACTTCTCTCCTTCTTAGGACGCAGAATTCTAGTGAGGCATGTTTTAAGCAGTCTGGCCATGCATATCGCCTTGATCTTTCCCCTTCCTAAATCAGTCTCCAGTCTAATGGAAAGCTTCATGTGCAATTTCCTCTGGTCAAGTGCTCCTATCAAGCTGAAAAGGAACCAAATCAAACGGGAAGTAGTCTGCCTTCCCACCCAGGAAGGAGGCCTGGGCATTAGGAGGGTCCATGAGCAAAATGCAGCCTCTTTCACTAAACTGGCTTGGACTTTTGCTTCATCAAATTCTCTTTGGGCCAACTGGATGTCAAATAGATACCTCAAAGGCTCAGCCTTACGGACTACTTCCTCCCCAATATCAGAGTCATGTATTTGGCGAAGAATCAGAAGCACTGTTCAACAAATTCATCAAGGGAGTAAATGGATTATTGGGGACGGCAAGTCCGCTGATGTTTGGTTTGATTGCTGGGCCATGGATCAACCCCTTGCTTCTCTCTTCCACTTCTTATCTTTTTCCATGAACCAGCACCTCTCCACTTTCTGGAATGGCAGCAGCTGGGATCTCCCTCCTAACCTCCCAGTTGCAGCGGAAACAGCCCTCAGAAATGCCGTCCAACACATCTCCATTGATGAATCCTCTGCCGACCAGCTGATCTGGAAATCAGACCCAGTAAAATGCCTAACCTTCAAAGCAACATGGCAGATGACTAGATACAGAAGAGAGTCAGCGGTCTAGATATAGAAGAGAGTCAGCGATCTGGTCTATATGGTCTCCCCTGATCTGGAACCCTCTTCTTCATCCTTGAGTTTCCTTCTTTGCTTGGAGAATGTTGCATGGCAAGACTCCTACTCTACACTGGGCCCAAGCTGTTGGTTTCAGCCTTGCTTCTCGATGCTGCCTCTGCAAATCTGAGCAAGAAACCACTCATCATCTCCTCTTCCACTGTGCTTTTGTGTCTTCCATCTGGAGCTGGATTCTTAAAGCTTCAAAAGTTTTTTTGGCTGGTCCTCTCTCCCCTTCTAAGATATGGCATGCTCTCTCCAACAACAGTGACAAATTGGCCTGCAAAGGGGCAGCCTCTATTTTTTTTCTCCACTACTTTTGTCTTATGGAAATGTAGAAATGATCACCTCTACAGGAATTCTAGAGTCTCTCAGACGAAGGTCACCGCCTATCTGACTGAGCTTCTCAAGGCTTCTCTCAAACTAGGGAAACCTTTTTTTGGTAGACCTCTTCAAACTTTCTGTAATTTTTTGTCTGCTATCCCTTAAGGGTTATTAGTTTTTTTTCTCCTTTTGTTCAGCTTTGTATTTTGGGTGGTTGTATAGCTTTTGTGTCTCCCTCTTTTGGGTTGTTTAGCTTTTGGGTGGTTGTTTGGCTTCTCTCTTTGGGGCTGTAAAGCTAATTTCAACCCCCCCCCCCCCCCCCCCCCCCCCCCCTTTCTAATACAATTTGCCTTTAGCAAAAAAAAAAAAAAAAAAAAAACCCTATGAATTTAGCAATTGATGCAACGGTGGTGGGTGAAGCCCTGTCAGCCTTCTCTTCAGCTTCTTTTTCTTTTTCTTCATCTTTTTTTGCCGTTGTTTGGCTTGAAGTAATGGGGTTCGGATTTGTAGACGGTCAACAAGTGGGTTGGAAAAGATAAGAATAGTAGGGTTCGAATTTATAGAATATGGATATTTACAGCGTGATTTGGCTTGATGCAGATTTCTAGGGCCTTATAATTGGCTTAGAAAAATAGAAATAATAGGGTTCAGATATATAGATTATGGATATTTAGAGGCGGTTTGGCTTGATGGCACATTTCTAGGGTCTCATGTCATATTTGTAAGACGTGACATTAGGATGTGTGTAGAGGGAGAGATTTTAGGCCAATAGATTGGAGAAAGGCACTGCTATTATTAGAGACGGTGGGTAGAGGGAGAGATTTTAAGGAAAAGACATGAATGGCTTCACGAGAGAATGAGAGAATTTAGGAAAAATAAAAGGTAAGTCAGGGAAGGAGTACGTGGAATTGTTGATTGCAATGTGGGATTGCAAAAGAATAGTTTTGTAACGCCACGTGTCGAACTTCTAGCATGCTCACATGGCACCACGAAAAAAAGATAAATTGAGCCAAATGACGTGGCGCACTCCAGGGCCCACCTCCCCAATTGCTTTAATATATATAATGTGTTCCCATAGTAATATGAATTTGTTGAACACCAAATAAGGATACTTCTGAAATGCATGACAAAGATGATTGGCTGTTACAACCTGACAATTGTATAATAAAAGACCGCAGGTCCATATGTGGGAGACCGACACGTGGTGCATAGATAGCAGGTCCTTATGTAGGAGAGCGACACATGGCGCATCCTCAAACTTTTTACAATGCCACTTTCCAGAATTGCCCTTCTAATATAATCTCATCACCTAAAATATCTCAATGCAAATCTAAGATATTATTGAAATAAGATACTTATCTTTTCCCTAAAACGTAGCATACAATAATAAATTCTCTTTAGTTAGCTTCAATGAGCCCCACGTATTATTAAACTAACAAAGAAAAGAGTAAAAGCTCTTTGGCTATGGTTTTAGTGATCGGTGAACATGTATGTATTAAACTAGCAACAACGCCCCGTGCTTAGCTCGGGGCCAAAAGTGAGATATTCCATTTTGAATTTATGAGATATCAAAATTAATTATAAACATATAAGAATATATTCATGCATATTTATATAAAAACAATCAACTCATCTTCAATAAAAAATACAAGTGGTCAACATCAACAATAAACTATTACAAAGATAAAGCTAAAAAATTCATTCAACAACATAAAATTAATAATAACAGCGATAATTACTAAAGAAGATATAGAAAAGAAAATTTTGTTCATATATATAATATTGGTAATAAGAAATGCATTCAAGTTTTTGTTACCCATGGATAATTTCAAAGCCCAATAAAACAAATCCACACCATTTGGATTTGTTTGTGCAATATTTCCTCATGAGAATGAAATTTAATATTTTTGTAGAAAATCAAAGTCCTCTCTATTAAGGAAAAATGGTTCATTTTTTTCTTCTATGCAAGGAAAATATATCACACCAAACAACATAATATTGTTAACAAAGAAAATCATAAAAATGTGCAATCCTCTTGTTGCACAAATGCACCATGTTTTTATTTTCACATAGGCCAATGGTCATTTCAATCCCTCCGCACAAATTTCTTCTCTACCCCTTTGAAGTAGCACCAATACCATTTTAGAACTAATCAAACCAATTTTTAGCTATAGATTTTTAAAAAAATGTAAAAACATCTTAACTTGAAAATTAAGCCATAAATTATGAGACTTTAAAGCCACATGCTGGTGTTATTTGATTCCAGTAATAATTGGCCCACCTTTGATCAATGTATATATCTCTTAATTATGAGTCCTTGAGGGCCCACGAAAGTGTAATTTATGGTGGCCAAGCCTAGGGTCACATATCTATATAATCAGATCAGAAAAGCATGCCTATAAGATTCAACCAAAAAAACTCCAACCTCAACACATTTTTATTACAAGACCATCCATGAGGTGGTCTACCAAATGGTCGGATGTGATTTTCGTTCACATGTGACAATCTTTGAATAGAGTAGAGCTCTATTTGGAAATTAAAAGAAAATGATATTTTTTATGAAAATTTTATCAGTGTCAATTGTTGAAAGGTGGGCCCCAAATATTAAAATAAAAGGATGACAATCTTAAGAAGATGGAAGATAGATGGTGTTGAGAGAGAGAATAATTATAGCAAAACAGAGAGATTTTAGGAGATATTGATTGAGAGACTTTAGGAGATAAAGTATACGAAAAAAGAGATTTTTTTGGAGAAAAAATCGTGGCATGTGATGACATGGCACCTTAAAGCACTCTATATTTTTTCTCCATATTTATTTGAAAGGAGAACTATTGGGTTGCTGAGGTGGCACCCTCCACAGCCCACCTCCCCTATTGCTTTAATATATATATAATGTAGTTGGGTATCAATTTGTGGGACCCTCATGTAAGATCCAAGTTGCAGAAATTTGAGGCACTTTCGGAGGCAGTATTTTGCTATTTTTTGCCTATTTTTTCTTTCAGTATTTGGTATGGTTAATCCGTGGGGACCATTGTAAAAGCCAATTAATTTCAAAATCCACACATAATTTATAATCATTTATATTTATTAACTTAACCAAATAAATTTTCTCTCACGATTCTCCATCTTTATCACAAGTTTTTAATATCATTTACTTTTACTAATTTAACCAAATAAATCTATGAATCCCATTATGAAATCCAAGTCTTCTTTATTTCCAAACTCACAATTTACAGGGGCCACTTTTTTTATATCAACACACGAAGAGCTTTTTTTATACCAAAGCGGGGGCCACTTTCATAGGCTATATTCTGCTACCTTTTTCTCCTCATTTTCCCTTCAATATTCAGTAAGATTAATCTGTGGGGCCCATTATGGATATTTTTCTCCCTACTTTTCATTGGATATTTGGTAGGATTAATTAATCTGTGGGGGCCCATTGTGAATTAATTCCAAAATCCACATTTAATTCTAAAATGACACTCAATTTATGACTAAGCACAAATATAATCAAATCAAGTTCCTAAAATCTTTACTATTTACTTATCTTTCCCTAAATATTTCCAACAACCTAAAATTTCTCTAATGAGTTTCCATCTTTAGTATGAATTATCTATTGATATTTATTTATAATTTATTTAAATATTTAAAAATATTTCTAATTAGAAATTTTTTTTATTTTTTAACCAGCGCAGGCCTTTTGCACTATTTTGCAATGCTATATTCCGGAATTATCCTTCTAATCTAATCTCACCAAACCACTATTTGATAATTTTCCTACATAATAGGAGAAGTTTCTGCCCAGCCCAAGAGCTGACCTGCTAAAACCAATTCTGATTCGGTCATAGATCCTTTTCTCATTTCGTCATCCCGTTGGACTTCCAAGAATAAACAGTTTTAATTGATCATATGTAAGACTCTTTACAAGGAATAGAAAAAAAAAAATAGACTGTTACAGAAGGCGAACTCACATTCTATTTAATAGATAATATTATAAAGAAGGTTAAGATATGAAAATCATGAGTTACGTTGATAGATTATATCAGAGTTTGAGATATATTAGGCTAGCATTAGATTATGAATAATAGCCATGCACATATTTTCGTCCAAGTGGGCCCATCGAATGCAAATCACATAGTAAAGATTTGATAGAGATGTACCCAATTTTAGGACTCACTCCACACGGCCCTTTCTATTTTATAAATTTCCTACAAAATAGGATCTCAAATATCTCCAATTTTATAGAATCTCTTCAATCTCAACTAGAGCAACCCTCTTCTTCCCCTCGCTATTCTTTTCTCCTTCCTCCTCAATCTCTATCTCTCACACGGTGCTCTTTGATTGCGCCTATTAGCAGCATGAATATTCGAGCAGCGTCAACTTTCATAGGCCAGTTGGGCTGTGAGGATTGCATATTAACATCTTTGAGGTCAATACCATCTCCCTCTTGTAGTTCTATTCTTTCATTAATTTGTGTCATTATTGTTCTCCGAACAGTTTTGTTTGTAAGTAACTTTTTTTTTTTTTTTTTTGGAACGTGGGCAAAGGTACTCTGTTTTGCATGGAAAAACATTACAAACTTGGGTAGCAAATTACATGCACGTGTTAACATGACTCGAACCCACAATGGCCTAGTGTGATGCATACATTGGGTTTTTCCTCTTTTTTTTAGGTTGTTTCATGTCTTTTCTTTTTCATGCTGAAATTAAAAAAATTAATTTTCATTTATTTTTTATTTCTTCTTCAATGGTGTTTATGCACTATATTCATTTAAACACTCATTGATCTCTAATTAGCAGGACTATAGTCCAAGTTGCTATGATTTTTTTTTTTTTTTTTTGTTAACATCCTGGCCCCTTGAATCAGATTTATAATCACTTTCTAACTTGACTCCACGCCATTTATAAATATAATTAAAGTGACTAAAGTTTGTTCGGGCACGTCCATGGAATGGGTGATATGCACATTCCAATCCCACCCCTTGGAATACCAATTAATCAGAGGATTTAACGCCGAATTAGCTAAATATTTCTATGGTAGCATAGTTAAGTACTTTTAATTAATTGAGTTTAGAGACTCAAAGTTTGGTGGTGTTGATGACTATAGTTCAATTGTGATCCAATCCACCAGCAGATTATGGCTGAAACCTGGGTTTTTATCTGGACAGACAGAGATCCAAACCCATCTAAATTAGATCAGCATTTGGGCCCAGATCGTTATAATATAATCAGATTGTTATCAGGATTCAACATATATCCAATCTGGGACCAGATATTCAGGACCCAAGATCTCCACTTTTATCTGGATCCACCGTGGATTCAGCCCATATGCAATCCGCTTACTGGCCCCCACTTATTGGAGCAGTTTCTGTCCAGCCCAAGAGCTGACGTACTAAAACCAATTCCGATTTGGTCATAGATCCTGATGAATGACATATTTTTCATATTGTTATCAGTGAGACTTCCAAGAATAAACAGTTTGAATTGATCATATGTAGGACTCTTTGCACGGAATAGAAAAAAAATAGACTGTTACAGAAGGCAAACTCCCATTCTATTTAATAGATAAAATTCTAAAGAATGTTGAGATATGAAAATCATGAGTTACATTGATAGATTATATCAGATTTTGAGATATATTAGGCTGGCATTAGATTATGAATAGGTCTCCTATTAGTATGTCATTTACTATTAGGGATGTGATTTATTATATCAGATGTCAATTCATTTCACTTTTCAACCCATTCTCAGATTTTATTTTTTTTTTAGTGTTTTTAATTTGAGAGAGAGGGAGTAAAAAATATAGGCCTATTTAATAATTATTCAACAGAGGGTTTCCTTTCTAATAATAAAGAAATCAATGCTGTGTGATTTCTAAGTGTATTCAGTGTATCCACTGATTTTTTTTAATGATGTTTTCTATTGGTTGCTGCCTGTGCCCTCCGGAAGGAGAGGAAGATCCATTAGTTATTATTTTGACATTTTACACTTTATTTTACGTGGTTAATATTTAAATACTGATGAAAATTTTCTTTTTCTATTTTCCTATATTTTCCCATTTTAAATTTGTAACGATCACATATTAATCCCTTTTATTTTGCATGAGTTTTGTTTCCATATACATGGTATAGGTGTTTATTATATGATACTTACAAACAAATATCTTCCTCTCTTATCTTTAATTAAGAATGGAACATCAAGAAGATATGAATCCATCCAAGAATGCAAGGCAACATCGAACTCAACTGTTACGGATGAAAAGACTCCATCAAAATGAAAACACAATAACATCTACAGGTGAAAACCTATTCAGTAAATATTATTTTAATTTTATACTAAATAAAATTAGTTTATTAATAATTGTTATAAGTTGTTCTATGGAAATTTGTCACTAAACAACTGCACATAAAAGTGAATATCAACTCTAAAAAATGAGAAGAATGACAAGATGTCACTCCCAACGTTTAGATGCACCAAATGGATGTCAATCCCCATTTTCAAATAGCCGCATTCAAATGCTCCAAAATGATCTAAGCACAAGAAAGGAAAATTTAAGCAGCCAGATGGAAGTTTCCGGAGGTATATTATTAATTATTTCCTTATAATAATGTAATTAGAGAATTACATTTTATTTAAAAATAATTATTAATATATTGTTTACTATTTTCGTCAGTCTATGAACGTAGTGATCAAGTCTCGACACAGCAACGCGAGTTCCATAATCCAATTGTTATCTATCAACAATGTTTGTCATTCTAAAATCAGCCTTATATCTATAAACTTGCTCGAAGACAAAGAATTATGATGCTTAGACATCGTTATGCATCAAATCGCCGAGATTTATCAACTGTGTCAAGTGCCATAAATTGTCATATAGGAAATGAGGAGAGTTCGGCATTACAAGATAGAGTCAATGACAAAGAACCACGTGTGTCGTTAATGAGCTAGAGATGTTCTCTCCAAAAATTATGTGGACGTTCTAAAAAAAAAGTGATACTTAACATTTTCCTATTCTTCGGTCAAGTTTGTCAATTTAATGTTGCTAACCTAATATTATTATGTAGGACAAAATGTTGGAAAAAGAGACTTTGGCCCTCCAAGTGAGACATGTATTAAATGTGGTGCTTTGATGTGGAAACAAGAAGGAACTAAATGAGGAGCTAATGATCGAAGATATATTTTCAATAAGTGTTGTAGAGACGGGAAGTTACTGTTACCCCTCTTGGAACATCCTCCTACATATTTGAGATCACTAATGAAAATCTCTAACATTCAACAATCATCTAAGTTCTCATTTACACCATTTGGAGCAAATATTGACAACAATGTAGCAAGTGGAGTGGGGCCGTTTACATTTAGAATACATGGTCAAGCTCACCACCAGATTTCATCGTCTCGAGGAGCTGCATCCTTATAATGACAGATGGTGCATTAAAGTAAGAGCAAGCAGAATAATTGAAGATAGACAATACAACAATGCAAGTGGTTCTAGGTGAATCGATAAATTAATCCTTATTGATATAAAGGTGACCCTTTTAATTTAAATACAATTTCATTTGAAATTGATTTTTGAAGACATGGTAGTTATATTTATTTTCTTCATTTTTTAACTTTTAGGGAGATAAAATACTTCTCACACTGTTTAATGATGAGATACCAAAATTTGGTGATGAGGTAATGGAAGGTACGATTAGAAATGTGAGAGTCAAAGAAGTACCAGTAAAAATAATGTCGCCCCTCATCAATATCAACTATCACTAGCAAAAGATGCAGTCGTTTCAAAAATAACAGAGACGTGTAGATATTCCTCACTACTCGTATTGCTTCACTTCACTCGATAAAATGCCTTTATTTCTCAACAGATTTAAGCATCTGCAAGGTATTACAACTCTCATAATCATTTATATTCCTAAAGTTACAAATCTCTTGCAAAGTTTATTCATTTGCATTAATATGATACAGGCGTCATTGGAGTTATCGAAATATAAGTGGCATATCATACATTAGAAAACAAGATCAAACGGAGCTTGCGAAGTTAGATATCACACTATGTGATGAAAGGCATTTTAAATTCAATTCTAGTAAATTATTTATATTTTTCAAATCAAATAGATTGATTATTAATCTTATATTTTGCTTTTGTAGTCGTAAGAAGATGAATATTACTCAATAGGGAAACTTTGATTTAGACAATTTTTACTCCTTAAGTTCAAGTATAGGGCGAGTTATTATAGCAACATCTATAATGGTTAAGCAATACAATGGAAAAAAATATTTTTTTTTGGATCACTAATAGTTTTTATTAATTTTATATGCAATTGATACAAAATTCATGAGTTATGTGTAGGAAACATTTATCTCAGGCCATCAACTACAACAAAGTTACAAATCAACCCTAATATTCCATTGGCAAGACGTCTGCTTTTATGGTAAGCAATTAACTTTTTCATTACTAATTTTTTATCTCTATTTGTCAATACTAACATCTTTGTGAAACGTCGAATTATAGTAATGAGCTTTCATTGTTAAATGGCTCAAGCTCTATCAGATTGTCATTATAGGAGTTATTTTCATCATTGGAAAATGGTGTCAATGAGGTAAAGTTAAACTCAAATACATCTTCTCTTAATTGATAAAAATAATTTGGAATAATATGTGGTGCAGACTAACTTTTATTTTTCTTTTATAAAAAATACAGGTTAAATATGTTGCAATAAAGGCAACACTTGTAATGTTACTGATAAGTCCACAAAATTAGGTCATTAGGTCATCTTTTCATTAGCATTTGTGGACTTAATTAGGTTTAATTGCATAAAATTGCACTTAATTTCATGATTACATATATTTGGGCATATTTTTGGGAAAACGGTTAGAATTGATCAGAATTCATTGAATTGTATGACTTTTGTGGAATTAAGTTTTTCTCATCTCATTTATCATCCCAAAAACTAGGCTCTTGGTTTCATCAATGCATATCTACTATTTTTTACACCATGTCCTATTTTTGGAAAATTGGTCATTTTGGTGCATCACTAGGCATGTTAGGGTCCCGTGCATGGTCCATGTAAATCTCTTACATAATATTATAGCTGAATCTATTTCCTTTTAATTTGTAGGAAACATCAACAATTCGGCGACCACTTTGATGAAAATGAAGAGGTGCTGGAGGTCCATCACCTTGTGTCCATACCTTGGAGGTTCTCTCTCCATTCCATTCCCATCCACCCTTTCTCTCTAATCCCTTTCTTCTTCATCTCCCTTCTAATTCTTTAGACATAGGTTGAGAGATCATGTTGAGAGAATGATGAAGAGAGGAGAATCTTAATTTGTTGTACTTCAAGATCAAGGAATAAAGACACTACTTGGATTGATTATGCGTGTTCTTTATGTAAGTGGTTTAATTTTCTCTTTCTAGTTCTTTTATGTGTTTTGGTTGGAGACAATTATTTCACATGATTAGATCTAGGGTTTTGAAAATAAAATAAATGGATTAAAAGTCGAGAGACATCAGGTAATGACTTGCATTTTTTTCTCCTACTCTGAGAAGAGAGGACTTCATTATCGCATTTTCAATACACGTATGATTGTCTAGTTTCTAGATCTTTGATACATCTTTTCCGCTTTTTATTTTTCCACCCCTTTTTGTTTTTATTTTAAGTCAATATTCTGATCAATTTTATTTTTTTTGCAAATTCTTGATTTAGAAACCCTAACTTACATTTTTCCATGTTTAGTAGAAACTTACTTATTTTGTTACTTGCATAGTCTATGGTTGGAAAGTACCCATTGCATGCATTAGGTTTAGAAATTTTATTTAAAATCGTGTTTGGTTGCTGGAAACAAAAGATTATTGACTCATTGGAAAGGTTAAATTCGGACCTTACACGTGAATAGTGAAAAAGACGGCATTGTTACAACAATTTCAGGTTGTTTTTCCCTCAAAAGTGTGCAATTTGAAAATTAGGTAAACAAGCTTATTTTCCATCGAAACTTTGCATAATTAATATTTGGAAATAAGATTTACACCCCCAGATTTTTAGAGAAAAATAAGTTTGGGAAGTGGGGTAAACAGCAGCCCAAAGAGGAGTAGTCAAACAGCCTGCAATCAAATTTCCAGCACAAAATGTTTTAAGTCATTTTTCAATTCTTCTTTTTTTGTTGTGTTCATGCATCATCAGAGTATTGATCCCAGCCATTAGATTTAGGTCCATATCATCTTAGGCCAGTCGTACAGTCTAGTGAAAACAGGCCTGTGCACAGTTTTTTCTAGACTTAGAAATTTTCAGCATTCATAAGATTTTTTAGAAACTTTTCTAGATTCGCTTTGTTAGAATTTAGGGCATTATAGATCATTTATATTTGCATAAAAATTGATTTTGTTAAGTAGGATCTAATTTAAGAAACTTTGTTTTGATTTTTCTTATATTAAATTGGTTGTTTGATGTGTGTATTCTTTTGCAGGTTTTAGCTTAATTAGTATTATCTAGATTAGTTTTCTTTATTTATATTAGTGTTTTTATTTTTGGAAACTATTGTATTTAATTTTTTTTTTACATTCAGTTATTTTAGCAAAATTGATGTAACTTAATTAGTTTCCTTTTAGGCAAGACTTAGTGTTTATTTAGGATAGGTCAAAGTTGGAAGGTTTCTTAAAAAGCATTGCTCCCTGTGGATCGACCTGGACTTACCGGATTATTACTACAATCGCACCCTACACTTGGGGTCTGAATAGTTACATATGGAAACCCCTTTGGCACAACTTTCCTGCAGTAAATGTGATAAGAAAATTTATGAAAGTGTCAACAATGGTAAATGTGTTCGTTGTAATGATTCAACGATACCAACAAAGATGAGGTACATAGATAATACATTAAAATAATAACATATCTACCTTCTGCAAATACTATGGCACAATTAATTTTAATATTCTCATATACATTGCAACTATAACAGTCGAGGATCACACCAAGCAAGCAACATTATTTATGCATGATGAAATGCTAAAGAATTTCATAAATGCAACTGAAGTAGCATTTAAAGACTATGCAGATGAGGTATTTTAAATTTATCTGCATATAAATAAATTATGTTCTTTATTTTAAATGTTTCTATGTATAAACATGGGAGGTGCTCCTATGAGAGACACTCTCACCAAGTTTTTGAGAGATGGGTGGGGGCCCGATCACTTCCATATTTGGGGTCCTTGCATTTAAGTTGGTGAGAGTGGATATGGAAGTGAGGGCTCCCACCAATCTCTCATAAACTTGGTGAGAGTGTCTCTCATAGGAGCACCTCCCTATAAACATTATGTATGTATATGTATACATTAACTTTTAGACTCTATTCCAAATTAATTGGTATGATCAATTGGCAACTAAAATAAAAAAGGGACTATGGAAATAATATTTATTTCATATAAAAATATATTCAAGTATGAATAGACTGACATTTGAAAGTGGAATCACGGTCAAGAAAATAGAAGAAATACATTGCAAAAAAGAATCGCATTTTTGTTGGCAAAAATTGAAAAATGTAAGTTTTATTAAGACATCTTCAGCAAGTGAAGATGTTGGAGCAAATATTTTGGAAGCAATACCAAATAGAATTAATATTGGTGAGACAAGCACAAGTGCTGAGACAAGTGCAGCTGCTAACAAAATATTAGGTGCTGGGACAAGTCAATGTGCTGAGACAAGTGCAAGAGATGGGACAAGTGACATAAATGACACAAGTGGATAGGGTGAAACAACTGCACGAATTGACGGAGTTGATGGGACAAGTTTGACTCGAACATGATTAGATGTTTTCCTTTTGACGATTGATTTAGATTTATATATAAGATTCTTTTAAAATATTTGCCTTTATAAAAAAAATCATGCCTCCCATATGCATTTGACCAACAACTACTTCCTATTTATATTTAAATTTACGTTCAACTAACCTCTCTCTCCATCAAATATCCACGTCACATGAATGGGAAGGCATAAACGTATACGTGCTTCTCCAAATGATGGTGACCAATCATAGATTTCCTATATAATTCTATTAAATGTAGTTTGTTTGCTTATAGGTGTCTACTTTTAATTTAAACTAGGTTTTCCTTCCATGAATTAAAGGCCCGCATTGGGCGCGGGCCCTAAAGTGCATAGGACAATGCCGCCTTCTCTTTGCAAAAATATGAGAGATATAAGAGGCATCAATGACCTTGTATGACATAATTTATACATCAATGAGTTGAAGTCCTTCCTATTGTAGGAAATTTATGTCATTCAATTCTTGAGTTGTATCTGCAAATGTATTTAGTTGGGTATTGTTAGAATCCAGTTATTACTTTGGGCCAGAATCATGTGGGGCCTATATGTGGTCTCGTGAGACTACCCATAGTAAGATAAATGTGTATTACAACACAGACACACATATTTATGGAATGTATGAAAAAGATGATTTGGTTGTTACAACCTGACAACATATAGAATTACAGTGGTGATCTCAGGAAAGAAACTTTGCTATCCATCTTGACTAATTGACTTTTGTTTTGAGTTCAGGCCATGTCTTTGTTGGGAGCTTCTTTGATTTCCAACTCGGTCTTGAGTGATGTCTTCTACCCTAAGAAGCCCAGGCAGATGAAAACAAAACCTAAGAGGAGGATTTTTTCAGCGCATGATTTAATCTAAAGCTAAGGTCTGACCACTTACAGGATTTTAAAGTACAGTTTCCTTGCTCAATCTCCAAAGAAAAATGTACTTAAATATCTTGTTTTGGTTTGTCCATCTTATTATGCTTGGGGAGTTCTATGGATTTTAACAGATTGAGTTTGATGAAGTGCCTTTCGAGTGTGTCTATATTTGTAAGTTGCATTGGATACTGATATTAATAGGGTTCCTTACTATAAAAACCAGCAACATTTTTGTAGGGCACACCAATGGCGTAGCATTACATGTGGATCAAAGATAGACCAGATGTTGTCCAAATCAGATATTCCTGACCCATGATTTAGAAGCCTATAAGCTTTAATCCTTGGATAAATTGTTTTTTCTTGATTTATGTATGTATGATTGGGGACCTGGGGTCATAAATACATTCTTCTTTTTGAGTTGGGTTTGTTTATGTACAGGTCTAAGTTTCTCATAGATTTGTCCCAATAAAAGTTCCTGTCAGCGGGTATGTGGCCATTCTTTCTCCAATGTTCGAACATTTTTTTTCGCACTCTGATGTCTCCAGCCTTTTTGGGCATTCCAGCTTCTACCATGCCAGTCATAAATTAAATTTATTTAGGTTTAGAATGTAGAATCGTCGATCTTTTGAAATTGAAAAAAAAAAAAAAAAAAAAGATTACTCATTACACCTTGTCTGATTCCATAATTAACCCCTTCTTTTGTTTTCTGAAAATTTTACCACTTATGTTAGAAACATATTAATATAATTCTGATAATAGCACACGGTTTGTCAGCTTCTTACTATCTGTCAGATTCTTAGCATGTAAAAAGAGGATTAGCATTTGATAGGCAGTCTACTGTAAAAACTAGTCAAATTAAATTTCAGCTTTACTTTGAATAAAGTTGCACTTGCAAACACAATCATTCATGAATCAGTCATTTTGATTCTAGTCCTTTGTCAGGGATTGGATTTGTTGATCCTTGGTTTTCAGACATGAAGAAATTCCTGCAAAATTTCAATGTTACGACTTACAAGCCTCTAATTTGCAGCTTTATGAAGATTAGCCAAAGTGGTGGGAAAACGGATCTCTTCTTTAATGTTATTGTAATGACGAAAATGGATATCTATAATATTCCGGTCTACCATTATTTTTACACAACTGCATGTGCTGGGCTTATTTAGTCATTGGGCCTTTTGCAAATAGGCCCAAGGCCACTGCATTTGTCTTGGACATCTTACCTTTGGTTAAATGGGATCCATTATAAGTGACCACTTACCCAACCCATCCTTTATATCCCAACCCATCCTTTATATCCTATGTATTAGGACCCATCACACAAATCGGTCCATTCTTTTATAGAACCCACTATTCACATATTTCACCAATGGGTCTCATAGGTGGAATGATTAGCCGGATCTAATGGGTATTGTGTGGGTCTACTATCATTTAAGACAACCCACACTACTAGAAAAATATACTTTTGGCGCAAGGGAAATACGGGCGGCCGTCTGTGGCCGTCGCTAAAGGCCCCAAAATTTTAAAGACCCCCCAAAACCCACTTTTCCTCCTCCCATTTTTCTTCCCTCATTTTTCCCCTCCCGCACTCTGCCCTGTCCCGCTGTGCCCTTCCGCGCGCTCTGCCCTGTCCCGCCGCGCCATCGACTTCACCGCCGGAGCCGCCTGCACCGGAGCAGCCACCGGTCCTCTCTCTCTCTCTCTCCCTCCCTCTCCCTCCCTCTCTCTCTCTCTATTTCTCTCTCTCGCAATCTGCACTGTCCCGCCCAAATCTCTGTCTCTCGCTCTGCACTCTTCCCGCCGCACCTTCGATGCCACCGCCGGAGCCCGCCTACGCTGGAGACGCCACCGGTTCTCTCTGTCTCTCCCCCCCTCTCTCTCTCTCCTCATCTGATTCACCGGTGACCCCACGGTAAAACTCTGCCCTCCTTTTTTTCCCTCTTCTTTCCTCCTTCCTGTTCCTCTCTCCGTTTCAGATTCTCTCCATGTAGTTTCTATACAGCATAAAAATTGCCTCTCAACAATGTCTTCTATTGGAAATTGGGAATTTTTTTCCAGTAATATCATTTATGTGTTGTGATGGTTTTATATTTAGAACACAGTTCTTTAAATAGCCAGTGTTTTGTCTTCATGTTTATCATTCTCATCTTTCATGTTTTGTAGTCTAAGTCATGTTTTTTTTTGTGAAGCAGCAATTATTGGATTCTCTACACAGGATCAAAAGCTTTGGAAGGCTTCTTTTTTTTTTTTTTTAAATCAACTACCATGGAACCTAACTACCACAAGCTCTGCTTGGGGATCTCTGAATTAGTCTCTTAAATGTTCAAATCAAAGACTAAACTAAAATGGTTGGAGTCATTGATTTTGTCTGAAATCTAACTAACGTCGATTATGTGAGAGGGATGACCGTGGGTTTATATAAATATCAGTCTATGCAAAGTTGGATTTAAATCCAATTTGTAACATTGCAGATACAGGCGGTATATATCAGTGTAGTGGTTGTATCAGCATGATTTCATTTTCAGCTGAAAAAGTAAAATAATTTGCATGCGCACCAACACACATTCTACAAATGGGGGTTCCCAATTTCTCATCAGTTTCTTTAACAGTTATCCTCTCAGAAGTTACCAGGAAGCGACTTTTATTTGAAGTAGGTTGCACCTGAACCCCCTGTGGTTTCAGAATTAAGGCTTAAAGAGGCTGTTTGCTTTCTATTGGGCAGGTTTCTTCTTCCTCTGTCCTTAATAGAATATATTGGGTATAGGTATAGAGGTAGGGTTTACTGATTAACCATTATATTAACTCTTTCTGACATGAACAGTGAACGGTTGTTAACTAATTCACCAATGTTAAATTTTAGTGTAAATAATTTTTAAATGTTAATTTCAATTATCTTGTTAAATTAATTTATATTACAAACATTTGAACAGATATGTCAGGGTGAAAGAGGAGAGATTGTCCGCGGACGATGGACGAGATGCTGCGCCAAGCCTAGGCCAGTATGCCATCTAGGGACCCTAGACCTACACCGGGTGCCGCCCAGCCTAGTTCGATTGCCCCACTGAGTAGGGCCTCGACCTCCCATTCGAGTCCATCGACCTCCGGGCCGAGGCCATTGCCCTCCGGACAGAGTCCATGGACCCATTCACCGATGGTCGCCGCGCCGCCCCTGATTGATCGACTATCCCCATCCACCTCAGTGGGGCCTTCGGCGTCGACTGACTCAGCTTCACAGACCGGTATAAGTTTATTTAATTAAAACATTTTAATTCTAGCAAATTATTTTATTTCAATTGAATTAGATTATCTGTAATTTGAACAGATTCTATGAGCACGGGCCCATCTTCCAGCAGGGGGAGAGGCCCTGCTAGAGGGATCCGGACGTGGAATTCCGGATCTCTCATTGACGTGGAGTTTGATGAGACATATCATCCGGTGGGTCCGCATGCTCGCCTGCTCATCAGCCAGTTGGGACATATGGTTCGGGATCCATATGCATTCCCTTTGACTACACTTGATTGGGATGCATTCTCGGTGGAGACATTAGATCGTATGTGGAAGCAGGTTAAGGTATTAATTTAACATTTCTCCTTTGGATTTGTCAATTTAAACCATAACTTAATGAAAAATTATTTGTCCTTTTCAGGACAATTTGAGGGCATGTCCTAAGCTCTTCCGGCCAGTTTGCATGTCGAAGTGACGGAAGATGTGGAAAGATCATAAAAATAAAATGAAGATGCAGCACTGGAAGCCACATCAGGATGCCCCCGACGTACTTGAGCGAGTTCCGAAGAGCGTTCTCCCGGATCAGTGGACTCAGCTCGTCCGGTACTGGACGAGCGAGGAGGCAAAGGTGAGAAACTTGTAAATTTTTTTATTTTTATTTTAACAATTTACTAGTGACTATCGTAACTAAGAAAAATTAACTGATAAATATTGAAAACAGAAAGCGGCAGCTACGAATGCGTGGAACCGCGCAATGCAGGGTCCCACACACAAGTTGGGGACTCGACACATCACCCAGGTTCGCCACGAGGTAAAGAGTTAGATCGTACATGTAAATTATATTTTTGTCATTTTGTATGATATTATACTAATAATATAACTCTCCACCAAACAGTTGCGTGCCGAGGGAGGTCCGGTCGACAGGATGTCCGTCTGGATGCGTTCTCGAGATCCTCGCTACCCGGAGGTTGCAGCTATCTTCGTAAGTTTTTATATTGAACCGCTTAAATTATCTATCTATTATTATGTCTTGTTATGCATGATAATATATTAATGTACGCAGGCCCAGTTTCAGTCACGCTTGGAGACGTTGCCCGAGGAGGAGCGCAGTTTACCATCACGGAGGGATGAGATATTCCACTCCGTCGTTGGACGGGACGGGCACGGATACACGCTCACATATGGGACGGGCATTCCACGCTCGCACATTGCACGTCCAGAGTCATCCGGTGCTAGCTCCTCTCAGGGCTTACGTCTCCGTACAGATGAGGAGGTCAAGGCGTTGCTGCAGTCCATGAAGGCAGCGATCAGAGAGGAGGTGGCAAATGAGGTGAGGGCAGAGATGAGGGCCGAGTTGAGAGCGGAGTTGACAGAGCTGGAGGCTCGTCTATCACAGAGTCGCGGCCCCATCGCTTCAGACCCACCACCCACTACTCAGGTTAGTAAGAAAACATTTTGTACGTTTAAATTGTCAATTATGTCATTGATGTGTCAATATTTATGTTTTTTTTCAAATGTTTTTAACTGTATAGGCACCTGACGCTGGCAGCGGCCATAGGGCGAGACATGACTCGGTTGGAGAGGGCAGTCATGATCCGTCAGGCTCGACTGATCCTGACCAGGTATAAATAGTTTTTTTAACTCAAGATTTCAACATGTAGATAAATTTTCTAAGTTGTGTTAGAAATTTATAGATTTTGAAAGTTAAAAAGTTAGAAACTTATAAATGTAGAAACTTAGAAAGTTATAACTGGAACTGACGGTTCGAGAATTGGACTCCCGGATTGCTCGTGAAGTTGAAACGTAGGTTTCACCTTAAACGTGAACTTAAAACTTGGAAAAATAGCCTCTAAGCGCCCAAACCGGGCAAATGGGCTCCGTTGCCCGTGAAACCGGATGGGCACGATCCCCTAGTCATTCCACCATTATTAAAGTAAATTAAGGTTGCTAAGATATGGATAGGATGTCAAGAAGAATCACTACTCATTGCACCATTATTAAGTGTTCTACTATCGTTTCTTCCCAAAACTCAAAAGTAGGATATAAAGCATTAACACCAGGTAATGGTATCCGAAAGCAAAGCGCTTTGCGTATACCATGGTTTTTGCTTGGCTTTTGCCTTACACCAACCAGGCCTGGGTTCTACTGTATGTCAGTGGCTGCATTTATGACGGATGATGATCTATTCATCCATATACAGATTGATGCTGCCATTGATTCTTAGGCTTCAATGAATCCATGATTCGAGGTTCACCTTAACCACCGATCTGATCAGGCAATACTAGATGTTTGACATGATATATGTTGAATTTTGGGATTACTCTCTTTTCCTATTGTGATTGATTTAGGGGAAGCTTTCATTTTATTTTGTGTATTTGATGGTTTGATTCACTGACTTGAAATCTGGTGCTTGTCTATGTTATCTAAAGTGATGCCAGGGGATCAAAGGAATGGGCAGTCATACTTTTGTATATGGACTCTTGAATGATCCTTTCCAACTCTTTCCAATGCTTCTTATCCTTCTGTCTTTCAATTGCTTGACATTTGATTCCTTTAAAAAAAATGATGGCAGGAAAATCTAGTTCAAAGCTCATGACAATATACATGATCTCAACCCTCTAGTAGATTAAAAAAAAAAAAAAAGGATTTACAAAGCCTTTTCCCCTTCTGTTGGTTTTCTGTGAGATCCAAAAGTTTGAGAAAGGTATCAATTGCATTTAGATTTGTGTCAAGATCCGTATTTCTGCCTGTTCATATCTGTGTGCTCATTTCATTTATTGCTGTTACGATTGTTTAAAGGCAATAGTTCATGACTTGCCGGAACTAACGGCACATGAATTGGACTCCCCGATTGCTCGGCAATAGGATCCATAAATTATACTGATTTCTGGCCTTCCCCAATCTCTACATTAATAACCATCCAACCCCACTTTCATGATCAGCCGTGCTTCCAAATGGAATTCACGTGGTTTTCAAAGACATTTATTCAGATGTACTCTTATCTACTGTTAATGCTGGCAAACCGTGTCTCATGTGACCATGACCAAGTCCCCATTCTCCTCCACTGGCTCCTTCCTTTCACATTTCATAGTTTAAAGTTGAAATGATTCATGAGGATATAGATCAAGTGATAATTGCAAGCGAATGAAAGAACAGAATCTTAGGTTGAATGCCATATCCATATTAGATTTGACATAGAAAGCTACAAAAGTAACATTGATAGATTCATATATGACTTTTTAACAACCTTAAAAATTAAGTCGATTGAACGTTGCTGTTCGATTGAAGGACATAAATGGGCAATGGGTAAATTCCTATTTTGACCGTCCATTCTTGAAATTGGATGGTTAGATTCATTCTTTAGACATTATTTTGTTTTATTATTTTTATAGATGGCTAGAATTTACAATCCTATCGCAGACGGCAGGCCAGTGGACCAACAAACTTGGCCACATGTCCCATTTTAGAGGGGAGCCAACAACAACATTCGCCAACCCCAACACGTCTGCACACACACCTAGCTTGAGTGTGTCTCTGGGGCATGAAGGGTAGGCTGGGGGACTTGGGTGGGGCTTTGGATGAGGATTTGGGTGGGGCTTGGGAGTGGGCTTAGGGGTCACAGGTGGGCAGACTTTGGTGGATGTGACCAAGGTGAAGAAGAGAAGGTTGAGAGAGAGGAAAAGGGCAGTTGCTGCAAAGGCCTTGGAACCCATCTCTACACTTCTAGGGACAATGAATGAGAGAAACCTAAGTGTTGTAGAGAGATGATAGGATTATAACCGCGTTGTGGTATTTATAGGGAGAGACTGTGATATGCTGGGAGGAAAAATAAGGGAATGGCCATGTTGGGTGGCAATGCAAGTTGAAGGATAGGGTTTACCGTCTGCATTTTTGTTGTTTTCTGTATGGGAAGTTGCCCATACTTTGCACTTTTTTTTTTTTTTTTGGTAAAATCGATACATTGCACTTGAAGAAACTACTGACTGCACCACTAGCTCGATCCATTGAACATGCAATTTGCGTACTATTGAGATTCTTCTTAGATATTTAAATTAGTGTAGTGGTCTGAATGACCACCAGAAACACTGGTTCTATTCATGTTTCTTGGGTGTGTACGGTGAGGATTAATCCATGATAGGAATCACTGAGGAGATAGGCCCCACAGTGGATAGGACATGGTCAATCCTGTTTCTCTCTTTTGTTACTAGTATTCCCATCCTATGGATCAGCAAATGGTTGAAACCTTAGGGAGGCAGTCAGCGTAACTGATCAATTGTTGCAAACATCGGTGCCTGGATCTTCAATTATTTCATGGTGAAACAGAGCATTTTGATCTTCAATTGAGGCCTCTTTACAGTTGGCCCAGAGGATTTTGATTAGAATATGGACTGACTGGATGGAATGTTAGGAATGAGATAAGATGCTAATGCTCTTAAAATCCTACCTGTGTCTGGCCAAGGTAAATTGTTGGAATAAAACTGTCGTATGAATTTCAAGTGCTTAGTTGCCAGGAACCAAATCAAATCGAGTGAGCTGTGCACATATGATTTGTGGGGCTTATTTTATTTGGGAGGGTGAGCCAGATATCTCCCATTTCCTAGTGATCTTCTTAAATGTGCATGTGAACTTCTTAACCCCCACAGCCCTCAATCACCATAATGGATGTCAGCTTGAACCAGAAATGAGAACAGTTAGGGCCTTGGTCATCTTGGGCACAACTAGGATCTAGCCTGCACTGGTTGGATCTTGGGTGTGTTTTTAGGCTTATGGGATGACTTTCTGATCCAATATTTAACGTGGGTTTGAGTCTTTTATGATTAGATGTCCAGCTAGGTCCAACTTACTTGCAGAAGGGGTAAGTCACAAATGTGATTGGTTGGTGCCTAACTTTCAGGCCTGTGAGAGAGATGCTGTTGGGCTGGTGATCATTAACAAGGCAACAAACTCTTATATATGCCTATGAACTCTTATATATTTTCTGTCTCTGTTTTTTTTTTTTTTTTTCAGGATGAACTTTGAAACCCAGCTGGATTCCCATCTTTTTGCAGTGTAAGTCCCAGTTAGTTGTAACACATTTTTAGCCATTGATTATTATACTTTTCACTGGTAATGAGATACCATTGAGTTGGAAGTTTTACTTTTAGATACCCTTTTATGGGGGAAGAATATGTGACAGACTAATTAAATAGCTCTCTTTGACCTGATATCAAAGGCCTAAAGACTAGGAGAGTCCGGCTCATTGACAACTCTACTTACCTTATATGGTGGATGACTAGGATCTTCTGGACCACAGCTTGGGGCCCAGTACTATAACATCATCATAATCTGAAGATGAACTATAAATTATCAGTTGAGCTCCGCGTGGGGTCGGCAGGTTAGTTTGATTGAAATAGGCTGGGTCATGTTGGCACAGGCCAAGTAACAACTTTGATAATAAAAAACATCCTTCAATCAGAATTATGAATTACAGGTGGTTTGGGGAGAGTTGTCATTCCTATGCAAATGGTTTAGAGCATCCATTCCTACCTTAAAACTTGGAAAAATGGCCGCCGAGCGCCCAAACCGGGCAAACGGGCTCCATTGCCCACTAAACCGGACGGGCACGAGCCGCTTGTCATTCATGACTTGCCGGAGCTGACGGCTCGAGAATTGGACTCCCGGATTGCTCGTAAAGTCGAAACGTAGGTTTTGCCTTAAACGTAAAATTAAAACTTGGAAAAATGGCCTCCGAGCGCCCAAACCGAGCAAACGGGCTCCGTTGACCGTGAAACCGGACGGGCACGAGCCCCTAGTCATTCGTGACTTGCCGGAGCTGACGGGTAGAGAATTGGACTCCCGGATTGCTCGTAAAGTTGAAACGTAGGTTTCGCCTTAAACGTGAAATTAAAACTTGGAAAAATGGCCTCCGAACACCCAAACCAAGCAAACGGGCTCCGTTGACCGTGAAACCGGACGGGCACGAGCCCCTAGTCATTCGTGACTTGCCGGAGCTGACTGCTCGAGAATTGGACTCCCGGATTGCTCGTAAAGTTGAAACGTAGGTTTCACCTTAAACGTGAATTTAAAACTTGGAAAACTGGCCTCCGAGCGCCCAAACCAGGCAAACGGGCTCCGTTGACCGTGAAACCGGACGGGCACGAGCCCCTAGTCATTCGTGACTTGCCGGAGCTGACTGCTCGAGAATTGGACTCCCGGATTGCTCGTAAAGTTGAAACATAGGTTTCGCCTTAAACGTGACCTTAAAACTTGGAAAAGTGGCCTCCAAGCGCCCAAACCGGGCAAACGGGCTCCGTTGACCGTGAAACCGGACGGGCACGAGCCCCTAGTCATTCGTGACTTGCCGAAGCTGACGGCTCGAGAATTGCACTCCCGGCTTGCTCGTAAAGTTGAAACGTAGGTTTCGCCTTAAACGTGACCTTAAAACTTGGAAAAGTGGCCTCCGAGCGCCCAAACAGGGCAAACGGGCTCCGTTGACCGTGAAACCGGACGGGCACGAGCCCCTCATCATTCGTGACTTGCTGGAGACGACAGCTCGAGAATTGGAATCTCGGCTTGCTCGTAAAATTAAAATGTAGGTTTCGCCTTAAACGTGTCCTTAAAACTTGGAAAAATGGCCTCCGAGCGCCCAAATTGGGCAAACGGGCTCCGTTGCTCGTGAAACCGGACGGGCACGAGCCCCTAGTGATTCGTGATTTGCCGGAGCTGACGGCTCAAGAATTGGACCCCCGGATTGCTCGTTTTTAAAATTTGATTTTAATTCTTAATTTTGTTTATATTTACTATATATTGCCAATTCTTATAATTAACTAGTAATATTTATTTTCCTTTTTGTCTTCAGGTTTGAGAGCATCGGATCAATCACGGCACCCTGCTCAGACGACATGTTTATTTTTGTTTATTTTTGTTTTTTTTGCTGGAAATGTAATGAATATAATTTGTTGAAACTTTTGTAATGTTTTGAATATCATTAATATAAGATTTTATTCTGTTATTAGTATTTTTAATTGATTGTAGTAGTTGTATATGATATGTTCAGATACAGGTATAAAAAGCAGGTACAAAATTGGAAAATTAAACGAAAAATAAAAAATATATATAAGCTTTAGCGACCGCCAGTAAGCTTTAGCGGCCGCCACTGGCGGTCGCTAAAAGTCTTACACTAAAGCATTACAGGTGGTCGCAAAAAGTGCATTAACAACCGCTCTAGGCGGTCGCTAAAGGGTCTAAAATTATTAGATAGAGCATTAGCGACCGTCTTTTTTCTTTTTAACGACGACGTCTGGCGGTTGCTAAAAGTCTTGCGCATTTTTCTGCTCACGGTTGCTAAGCGGTCGCTAAAAGTGTTGCGACGGCCTATGGCGGTCGCTAATAGTCTTCTGCGACGAAGTTTTTGCGACGTTCTGTCGGCGGTCGCTAAGCCGTCGCTAAAGGCTATTAGCGACCGCCTCGTCACTTTTAGCGACGGCGTTTGGCGGCCGCTAATACCCTTTTTCCTAGTAGTGCCACTATCATTACACTATTGACGTGATTCCATAATGATTATGTTATTTTAGTGAGTCCACGTTAAGGACATTTTGCTAATTTAAGATTTATTTTCTCATGCAAATAGTTTGTGTGTCTGTAAGTTAACATTTAATGAAATATACTTACAAAGATAAAACTTTTTAAAACTTGGGGGATTTTAAATAGGGTATAAAACTTTTGGGTTATTTCCATAAAAAGTACGTGAAAATTTGAATATTTCATAAAAGTATAAAGTTTTTCACAATTCTTTCGATCAAGTCCTCTTCATATTTTTCTTTTAAAATAACAAATATGCCCTCATGTCATTTTTCAAATTTTCCTTTGATAACTCACTTAGCATAATTGATCAAGTCCAATCCAAATGACCTAGTGGGGCCCACTTCAACTCCAAATGACCTAGTGGGGCCCACTTCAACTAACTTTATGTATGAATGGTTAAAAAGGGGATTCAAAATGACTAAAAAAAACTAGGTTCATTAAATGGTTATGATCATCAAAATCAAAATGAGTTTTAGAGAGGAAAGAGGTTAAGAAAAGACAAACTTTTCACAAGGAAGTGGTATTGTTTTTCATTTATAAAAAAAATCTTGAAATATTCAAATCTTCACGTATTTTTTTAAAAAGGAGCCAAAATTTTGGAAATTAATTTACAAATATTTTTACTCATATTTTTTAAGCTTTATACATGGCCGAGAGCCCACCATCATCAACCATACGAGATCCTACGAACTTTTGTTGACAAGTGCCTTTGCCCTGGTCCCCTGCATATGGATACCTACTACCTATTCAATATCTACGTAAGAATATTGGATAGCAAAGACCTCACAACGTTACTTCAACTGGATATGTTCTGTTATTCTGTAGTATACTTGAGTATTAAGGATACCAAAGACCTCTTTGGCTCTTTCCCTTTAACTTTTCTTACTGGATACTAGATCCTTTTCGTTGTCGGAGAGCAGAAGAAAAGAAGCAGAAAACCATTAAATTCCCAGCAGAAACTTCAACAGAATTCCATTCAACATTTTATTGGTATTGGACACCAAAGACCGCTTTCCTTTTCATTGTCAGAGAGCAAGAGAAAAGCAGAAACCATTCAAAACTTCAACAGAATTCCATGGCAGCCAAACAGATGAGCTTGACTCTCCTTGTGGACAAGGAAAGAAACAGGGTCATCTATGCCGAATCCGGCAAGGACTTTGTAGAAACCCTTTTCAGCTTCTTAACATTGCCCCTAGGCACTGTCATCAAGCTCTCTGGCAAGCAGTCCAACATGGGTTCCTTGACCATGTTATATAAGAGCTTGGAGGATCTTGATTTGGAGTTCCTAAATACCAAAGCATGCAAAGACATGCTGCTCCATCCCAAAAGCCCTGCAGAAGAACTATACAAGTATCTACCTCTAATCGTTAATATAGGAGCCACCTATCGTACCAAGTACTACGTCTGTTCTTGTTCTCTCGACTGGTGTGTTGGAACTCACCGCTTGGTCAGTACTGTTAAAGACGCTCCATGTCATTGTGGGAAAAAGATGGATTGGAGGGTACCAGAAGAGAAGGGGGAACTTAATGTAGATGGTGGGGATGGGGTGTTTATTAAGGGGAAGATGAGGTTTATGATTAGAGATGATCTGCAGATTTCTGCTGTTTCTTCTATGAAGAGTTTTGCGCTGCTGAAGAAATTTGGTGTAAGTGATACGTCTGTGCTTGAGGAGATGAATGTGAATGTTGGTGAAGAGGAGGTATGTAGTTGTTCATGCCCTTTCTCAAACATATCCACTTGCTTGTTTCAGGCAAACCACGTGGATTTGAATAATGTAAGAGGGTAGGGTAATCGTTCATGAGTAAATTTTTGTTGGCTTTCATGAGGTAAAGTAGTTTGAAGTGAGAGATGAGAACAGGTGCGATGCCTTTCAATCCGAGGCTCTAAAAATGCATGGTGAAAGGTGAACATCATTGATGCCCAATCAGGTAACCTTCCCTTTGATAGGAAATGATTACCCACCCACTCACCATCCTGCTAAATTAAATTTCAGAAATGTGCGGTCGCATCTACATGTTCACTTTCAACCATTCTGTGTGCTTCATGCTGCTGTCCTCCCTCTTCCCTCGTCCTTGGTTTGGAATGATATGGTGCCAGTCTTTTGCTCCCACACTTTCCTTTCTTCCCTGCTTTTTGTAGCTGGTGCTGTGCCCTGCTGCTCTCCAGCTGCTTTGCTGTGCTGGGGTGCCGGCTAGTCTTTGTTCTCGGTTGCCTTGCCAATGCTTTGGGTTTTCTTGTTTTCCCTCGGGCTCTCTTTATTGCCCAGTTTGTTGCCTTGCAGTTGCAGTGGCTGTTCTTTTTTTTTTTCCCCCTTTTTGCAGGGCCCTTTGTAGGCTGCTGTCCCAGTTTTTGGTCTTTTCTCCTGCTGGTCTATCGCTGCAGGTTCTATTATGCTTTGGCATAGCTTGTGGCCTCGAGATGGTATTTACTGCAAAGCTCACCTTAAATTATATTAAAAACTAATATAAAATTAAGATGAAAGTTGCCGAATAAAAAAGTATTCTTCATACATTTAATAACAACTAATAAAATTAAAAAGTGGAAAAATTCTGTAGTTGTAGTAATTATAAATTTCCAAAATATGGAAGTGAGAAAAAAAGAAATACCAGTATTGGCATATGCCTAAAACTTAAAAGTCTAATGACACATTTGTGTAATACTTGTGTAAGGCTCTGAAGGAGAAATCTCATTTTTCATAAAAATCCTTGGATTTTTATAATTCTTAGGTATTCATTTCTTGCAAACGAACGAACCCTATAGACTTTAGGAGAAATTATTTGACGGTCTATCGTGGGACTTCATCTTTAGTCTTTCATTTTTTTTTAGCCCTTAAGATTAGTAGAATTTTTTGTGTGATGGCTTTCCACAGGAGGGTCTAAAACTGAATGGTGAAAGGTGAAGACCCACGATGGCCATTCAGATAACCTACCCTTTGATAGGAAATGATTACCTACCCATCGGCCTATTAAATTGAATTTTAAGAAGGCGATGTCGCATCTCCATGTCCACCTTTGTAATGCTACTTTGATAGAAACTCTTTTTACTATGAATTCTTAGGAAATCAATACCCAGTAAGCAAACACGCAATCTCTTTTTTTTTTCTTTTTCCTTTTTAAATAGGTTCAAAACTTTGGTTAATGCTATTAAGAGCAGAATTTCTGAGATTTAGAAAATATAGATTCATTCTTACTTGTTGGGTTCTTACAATGCTTAGGGTCATTTGCTACTTTGGCAAGGTCCCACTTGTTTAGTTGGTACTAAATTTCTTGGATTTGTAAGCAACAACATTACGTTAAAAGGGACTGAAAGTGACAGATTAAAGTTGAGAGATCCCATCGAGGCTATTAGGTGATCCAACCTTCAATAAGTAACAATTACCCAATTATCATCCTTGTAATTGGAAAAGTGATCATCCTATGTAGATCTCTACTTTTACATTCTTCATTCCTTAGGGCCATTTGGCACTTTACTAAATTAGTAAAAGTCAAGTAAAGCTTCCATTTTTCAGATAAGGGGTCACATCAATCACAGTCTAATTCAATATTTCTTTCATCTTTTTTAAAAATAAAAATAAAAAAGCAACCTCCTTTCTTAACAAAAAGACAAAAAAAAAAAAAAAACGAAAAAAAAAAAACCCCACTTTTCTATACAAAAAGTCAAAAGATTCTATACAAAACAACTAAAAACAAATTACCATCATAACTTCATTATATTTCATTCTCTCTTGATTTGATGCTTTATTACACATTATTTTATATATAAAATTACGAAACGGGCCCACACTCCTTTTGTAAAATCTCCTTTACTAGGATTTCCTACAAATTTACAAAAAACGGCCTTCTATTAAGAGACTAAGCTCGCTAGGGGCCTATTTGTCTGTTACTCAATGCGATTATATAAAAGATCCTCACAGTCCCTCTGCTGTACCCTAGTTGGTTAGGGACATAGGTTTGTGAATTCTGAATTTGGAGGCTTGAGTCACCAAATTTATAAAAAAAAGAAAAATGAAAGAATGAAAATAAAAAAAAAGAAGAAGAAGAAGGCTCGGAAGGCCAAGAACTTGTAGGGACCCTCGTGTAATAAATACCCTTTGCTAAAATGACTCCATCCGTACGCTCATTATCTAATCCCCCCCACCCCCCACCTCAAAATATCCACCCTTTGGTTAGAAATGATTGCCCACCTTCCATCCTCTGAAAGTAAGTCATAGAATAGACATCCACTTCCACCCTTGACTCTTTGCTGCTAAGCTCCTAAGTATCGCTTCCATATTGTTCTATTTCCTGTGAATTTCTAGGATTTCTAAGCAATGCCTTCCTATCAAATGATTTATAAGGACCATTTGTTTAACTCGTCATTGAATTCTTAGGATATTTAAGCAATGCCTATCAATCGAAGGGGTTAAAAGTGAAGGATTAAAAGTGAAGATCACAAGGCTCCTCAAATCCGCTATGTAATAGGAACCTGTTACCAACCCCTCCCTCTGGTAAATTAGGCCTTATAAAATTGGTAAGTCCCATAAAGATCTCTACCTTGGACCCTTCATCCCTCTCATCTACAACAGTATTCCAATAAATAAATAGGTAAAAAAGATCCTTTACTATGAATTCAATACGAAGGAATTCAATACGAAGTATGCATATAGGCCCTTAGTCCAGATTTTATTTCTTTGTTTCACCTTCTTGTAAGGGATACTAACTCATGAAAATGGTACTCCTATGGAATTCAGGTTTTGCATCTGCTTAAGCGTTTGTTACTATCCAAGACACCTTTAACAGATGTATTTCTAGGGGAGCTCAATGTGGATGACGGGGTAGACCTTGATCCGAAAGTCATAGCTCTTGATTCCGAAGATATGGTTGATTCCGAAGAGATATGCAGTAACTCCAGGAAGATGATTGTAAAGTTATTTCAAAGCAAATTGAACAACAAGGTCTTGTATGCAGAAGGTGGGGAAGAATTCGCAGACCTTCTGTTTAGTCTCCTTGCCTTTCCTCTGGGTTCGATAGTTAAATGCTTGGGTGGACTTACTAGCATGGGATGTTTAGATAACTTATACAAGAGTGTTCAAGGTTTAAACTTTAAGGATTGCATGAAATCTAAGGAATGCAAAGCCATGCTACTTGACCCGAAGCTACCACCCTATTTTGGGACTAAGAACCAACTACTGCAGATTGAAGAACAAGTTCCAAGTAAGCCCATCATTTTTCATTCCCTAATTCTATGATGCCTAGATATGGATATATAGATAGGTATGAACACGGATATGGGGATTGGGGATATGATTCTACATGTGGAAATTTAGGGCAAGGATACAGATATGACCACCATAAGTTTTTCCTTTGATCACTTTTGAATTGATGAAATTATCGTTGTTTACATTCCTTTCTAACAATATTTTTTATGATTGAGAAAAAAATTAAATGAGACTATATGAGATAATGGGCTTGTTAAGTGGGATATGCTAATCTAGTTCCCGTTCCCTAGAAGTATCAATGTAATATCTGGTATCAATATGGGTGTTGTATTAGTCTGAAATGGATACGGTGGGCTTGTACAAGTCTCTGGGTATCATAGGCCTTATTTTCTATGACTCTAGTGCACTTTTTATTGCAGGCCCTGTGGCGTTTTCTCGTGCGATGAGGAGCATACAATTATCCACCATGAACCAAAAGTTTCCTTATACAGTGACGGGGCTTGGAGGATCATTTGTGGCTGGACCAGCAATGTTCATGGTAACTGACGAGTTGGTTGTGAAACCTCTTTCACCCATGTTGGGCATCTCTTTTCTTAGCAATTTCAACATCCCAGTCAGTGACATAGAGGAACGAATTGTGTGCATGGGGGAAAAAGAGGTAAAGTAAAAATATCCTGTACATATTGAATTAACTCTGAATGTGCAACCAAGTGAAATGAAGGCTAAATATCAGTGACTAAGTGATTCTCATAGGCTGGGCCATCCCAGATGTATGCCTATCCAACTGATGGCATAAAAGCTCATCCTAAGTAGCCCCGAGTTGGCTGGGTCAACTTGGCTCAGAAGATTTCATAGTTGGACAAGTTGAATGAGTAACTGAATACTTTCACAGACTCACCTCCGTTACTTGGCTCATTGGTTTCGGAGTGGCTGAATTTCTAAGTTTCAAGTATGGTCCGACCTCTGTTAATTGAGCTAGTGGCCTACATGCAAACCCAAATCCAGACAAAAGGTCTATTAGTTTGGTACGGCTTGCCCTTCCCTTTCAAAAAAACTTAGTCTCAGTTAAATATGTTTTGTTGGGTTAGCCCAGGTCTGGCACATTTAGCTATTAATCAAGAAATTAGGCTTTCACCATGGTTTAAAATAGTGGCCATTATGTGATGGATTCACCCATTGCTTACAGGTTTCTGTTGTCAATGTTGCCATTAATTGGTCATTACAGTTTCTAATCCTACTCAAGCACGTTTAAGACCATGTTCTCACTCCCATTTTATGTTTTCTAAGCATTTTTATATGCTTAAAAACAGTATAAAGAACTGTTGTATGGAAGGTTTACACGAAATGTGAAGCTTTTAGGCCACTGCGATGCTTCTGTAATATACGAAAATGTTGATTGTTCAAGTTTTGTAACATTACTACCTAATGCATATTTCAGCCTTCGTCATAGAGGCCAAAACAGAGTTTTTAGGCCATGCTTCTGCTTACCCACTTGTTTAAAATCACTGCCCACATTTTGCCCAATGTGAGCTGCGCCCAGGCTAGTCTGCCCAATGAACAACTCATGTATTGTCAAGCATCAAAGCTTTAATTCCATCAGAACTTTAAGATCATTCATAGTCACAAGGATGTTGGTTTTGAACATGTCAAAATTACATGTAGTTGAAATGTTGGTTTTTTTTTATCATCCTAACTCTTAACTGTCAATTTGTTCTTCTCATGATCTTCTCTCCTACATGCATAGGACAATGGCTTCCTCTCTTTGCAAAAATATGAGAGTTGTAAGAGGCATCAATGACCTTGTATGACATAATTTAATAATTTATACATCAATGAGTTGAAGTCCTCCCTATTGCTGGAAATTCTATGTCATTCAATTCTTGAGTTGTATTAGCAAATATATTTAGTTGGGTATTGTTAGAATCCAGTTATTACTTTAGGCCAGAATCACGTGGGGCCTATATGTGGCCGCGTGGGACTACCCATACTAAGATAAATGTGTATTACAACACACACACATCTTTGGCTGTCACAACCTGACAATATATAGAATTACAGTGGTGATCTCAAGAAAGAAAATTTGCTATCCATCTTGACTAATCGACTTTTGTTTTGAGTTCAGGCCATGTCTTTGTTGAGAGCTTCTTTGATTTCCAACTCGGTCTTGAGCGATGTCTTTTACCATAAGAAGCCAAGGCAGATGGAGAAAAAACCTAAGAGCATTATTTCATCAGCGCATGATTTAATCCAAGAACCGGCCACAACAGCTATATGTTTGTACAATACAGTTTCTTTGCTCAATCTCTAAAGAAAAATGTACTTAAATATCTTGCATTGACTTATCCATCTTATTATACTTGGGGAGTACTATGGATTCTTACAGATGGAGTATGATGAAGTGCCTTTCGAGTGTGTCTTTATTTTTATGTTGCATTGGATACTGATATCAAAAGGGTTCCTTACTATAAAACCAACAACATTTTTGTAGGGCACACCTGGATGTCTTTCAGATATAGAAGGACCAATGGCGTATAGGGCTACAAACAGAATGGTTCCAAGTCAGAACCATACCGGACCTGGACCCGTTTCTGAATAACCGTTCCGGGTCCCCTTTTTTACTCCAAACCTATTTTTTCAAAAAACCTCTACTGCATCCGTTCCAAGAAAGTAATTCAAGACCTACCAATCCCCTATGAGACTTTCGTTCGTCTCCAGACCTGGTTTCAATAGGAAAACTAGATCCGGTTCCGGAACTTGGTCCACCTAGAGGACTAGAATCTAGTCTCAAATTTTGTTATAATTTCTCTTCATTTTTTAGAATAAGCATATCATTCAACTTGTAATAGTGCATAAAGCCTACTACCTCCAATTTTGTACATTAAAATGTCAAAGAAAAAGTTAATTTTAAGATACAGCTTCCAATATCAAAGACTCATTGATGTAGCAGAAGCGTCTACGAGGAAGATTCACACGGACGATTGGAAAACAACCTTCTATTAATCTATTGATTCAGCTAAAAATACCAGTTAATAGGCATCAAAATTCGTTGATTCAATTGAATACCAAAAATTGGAAGGAACAAAGGGGAAAACTCCTTTGAAAGTTTATTCAATATCTGTTCTGCCTGCCATCAGGCTTACAATGGATATATATATATAACCCTAAAACGAAAAAAAAGCCCTAAAATGGAAAAATTACAAAATAATACTAAAATTATTCAATTTTCCCAAAAAGGAAAAAATTGAGATAAAGACACAACTGGAAACTATTAATCACAACCAATCCAACGCAAAAAAACGGAAACTTATTTTGACATTCCTACCTAAAGTTATTATCGAAACAAATCTCACCAAAAATAGAAAAAATTGCGTTTTTAGTGGGCTAACAATGGATTTGTCCGAAAAAGGATGTGCATCAGTGGCAAAGCCGCTGAGTTGTGTTCATTGGCTCGTTTCCACTAAAAAAACCCATGTAATTTCTCCAAAAACGGACACTGTGAAAGGTCTCCCTTAAAAACCAAACATATACTTTATTTGACCCTACGTCGGTCCCACCTTGCCATAAAATCAAAGCCTTTCTGCACTACATCATTCTCCCCAGGGTGGAGAAAATTCACCTCGAATTGCCAGTAGCATCGTCATCCGAAGAATCTCCAAAATCAGGAATCAAATGCTTCACGTTGAACACATCAGCCGTCCGAATATGATTCGGCAATTTTAAACAGTAGGCATTGGGATTAATTTTCTCAATGATCTCAACAGGCCCAATTTTCTTAGCAGAAAGTTTATTATAGTTGCCCACAGAAAATCGATCCTTAATTAGGACCGCCCAAACAAAGTCACCTACCTCAAACTCCACATGGTGACGTTTCTTATCAGCAAGCATCTTATATTTAGTGGCTGCCTGAACTAAATTATCATGGACCTTCTTGTGAATGGCCTGCAACCCATCAACAAACTCTGCAACCTTGCCATGAGCTCTAATCTTGCTAGGCAATGGAATCAAATCAAGAGGACCACGAGGAATCATAGAGTAGACTACCTGGAAAGGACTGAATCCGGAACTCCGGTTAACTGCATGATTATGAGCAAACTCCGCTTGACAAAACTTTTGATCCCAAGATTTAACGTGGTCACCCGTCAAGCACCGCAACAAATCACCAAGAGAACAATTCACTACCTCTGTTTGCCTGTCAGTTTGAGGGTGATAGGCACTGCTGAAGTCAAGTTTGGTGTTAACCATCTTCCAAAGACTGCGCCAAAATGGCTAAGCAAACGTGTGTCTCTGTCAGAAATAATTGAAGAAGGCAAACCATGGAGACGATAAAACGTGTGTCTCTGTCAGAAATAATTGAAGAAGGCAAACCATGGAGACGATAAATTTCTCAAAAAAACAACTGAGCGACGTGTACTGTGTCAGTGGTCTTCTTACAAGGAATAAAGTGCACCATCTTTGAAAATCGATCAACCACCACATAAATAGAATCATTTCCCCGCTGCGTCAGTGGTAATCCCAATACAAAATCCATACATCAGTTCAAGGTTGACTAGGAATAGGCAAAGGCATGTACAACCCTGCATTAGTGGCTTTTCCCTTGGAGACTTGACAAATTCTACATCGCTCCACAAAACGTTCCACCTCTTTGTGAACAGTAGGCCAAAAGTAAGACTCACGTACTAGTTGCAAAGTGCGATCCCGACCCCCATGACCTTCACCATGAAGCTCCTTAATAATCTGCAGGTGCAAACTACAATGTGGAACACATAATTGATTTCCTTTAAAAAGAAACCCATCATGCAAGAGAAAATCTGTTCGCTCACCTGCCCGCACAGCAACCATAATAACAGAGAAGTAGGGGTCGGTGTCCAACAAATCACGAAAAGAATCAAACCCAGGTACCTCTACTCTTATAGTGGTCAGGAGCATGCTCGGTCTGCTAAGAGCATCTGCAACAAGGTTGGTAACTCCCGCCTTGTGCTTTATAACGAATGTAAACTGCTGTAAATAGACAGACCAAGAAGCATATCAGGCTGAAACATTATTTTGACTATGGAGATGCTTCAAAGCATCATGATCAGTATAGAGGATGAACTCCCCATGGAAAAGATAGTGTCGCCAATGCCGAACTGCCTGGACCACCGCATAAAATTCAACATCAAAGGTACTGTAACGCACCTTAGAACTCGAAAGCTTCTCGCTAAAATAGGCTACTGGTCTACCATGTTGACTCAAGACTGCTCCAATGCCAACCTTTGAAGCATCACAATGTAACTCAAAAGGTTGGGAAAAATCAAGTAACACCAAAATAGGCACAGTAGTTAGGCGCGTTTTGATAAGCTGAAACGCCCCTTCTGCTTCTCCTATCCAGTGAAATCTATCCCCTTCATACAGTTAGTCACAAGTGCCATAATACTACTAAAGTGTGGTATGAAACGCCGATAAAAGGCTGCTAGCCCATGAAAACTTCAAACCTCAGTAATGCTAGGCGGTTGGGGCCATTGTTTTATGGCCTCAATCTTGGACTCATCCACTTGCAGCCCGTCACTAGAAATTACATAACCAAGAAATAATACCTTGGATGTCAGGAAAACATACTTTTTCACAGCTGCATAAAACATATCCCTGCAAAGTATACTTAATACCTCGCGAATATGCTGCATATGCAAGTCAATATTGGCACTATAAATCAGAATATCGTCAAAGTATACTACGACAAACTTACCAATAAAAGGACGCAATGCCTGATTCATCACACGCATAAATGTACTTGGCGCATTAGACAAGCCGAATGGCATGACCATCCACTCATAAAGTCCTTCTCGTGTCTTGAATGCTGTCTTCCACTCATCACCCGGCCGTATCCGAATATGGTGGTAGCCACTCTTCAAGTCCAGCTTTGTGAAAAGCGTTGCACCACTAAGCTAGTCTAGCAAGTCATCCAAATGGGGAATAGGAAATCTGTGGACTGTGATCTTATTAATTGCTCTACTATACACACACATACGCCAAGTCCCATCTTTCTTGGGTGTCAATGGGGCAGGTACTGCACACGGACTTAGGCTCTCCCGTATATGCCCTTCATAAAGAAGCTCCTCCACCTATCTCCGTAACTCTTCATGCTCACTGGGACTCATCCTATAGTGAGGTTTATGTGGAAGCACCGCTTCTGGCTCCAAATCAATTTGGTGTTGGATGTCACGTAAAGGTGGTAATCCGTCTGGTAAGTCATCTGGGAACACATCACAAAACTCCTCAACAAGGGATACCACTGCTTCAGGAATTGTATTCTCTTCTCTAGTGTCCTTTCCAATCAGCACATATATAGTACCAGTATCTCGCATCTCTTCTTCAAATCTCGCCAGCGATAAGAGATTGGTACTACCCCCCGTAGGTTTGGATGTGTGCAGATCCTTACTGGGTAGTAACACAATCTTGGTGTTCTTGAAGGAGAAACTGTAACTATTGGTGAACCCATTATTAATCACTCTGCGATCATACTGCCAAGGCCTTCCCAAAAGTAAATGGCAAGCATCCATTACCACCACATCACACAACACTTGATCTTTATATCTAGAACCAATAGAAAATGAAATCATAGCTCGCTGTGAAATTGTTACCTCCCCACCTTTTTGCAGCCACGCAAGCTTATATCGTATGGGATGTGCCTCAGTCTTCACCCCTAATTTCTGAACTACCTCTACTGACACAATATTCTAACAACTGCCAGCATCTATGATGAAGCGACAAACTTTTCCTAGGATGGTACACGTGGACTGAAAAATATTATTTCGGAGCCATTCATCTCCATTTGCCCGAGTCGTTAAACACGTTCGTAGCACAATTAATAGAGGGCCTGTGTCACCCTCTAAAATCTCCTCATCAGGAGTGTCATCAAAAGCTGGCTCTTCACCCACGTAGGCATCATCCTCTTCGCCATCATCAGTATCTGCGAATAATGCCTTCTTGCCTCTCTTTTTGCACTCAGACCGCCTGTGGCTAGTTTCACCGGACCAAAAGCACTTAATTCCACTATTAATGGTTTTGTTCGTCTATGTTGGGTTGGAGGAAGCCTGCTGTCCAAAAGATCGATGGACTCCTCTAGAACTGCTGCTACCTGGATTGCCTGCTACGCCACTGTTAGATCTGTGCATCAACTGCTTCTCCACTTGTAGTGCTCTCTGGTGAGCCGCTGAAACTGAAACTGGATCAAACAGATTCACAGTATCTTGAATCTGCACCTGTAACCCACCAATATATCGCGCCACTATCCAACTCCTGAATCTCATTCCACGCAAGGAGTTGATAGAATTCTGTCGGATAATCCTCCACAGTTCGTGTTCCTTGTCTCAGATTCTGCAAACGTTGATACAAAGTTCGCTGAAAATTGTAAGGTAGGAACTTTGACCGCATATGTTTCTTCAACTTCTTCCAAGTAGCAATTTTTGACTTCCCTAATCTGGTCCGGGAAAGCTTAAATTGCTGCCACCATGCCGCTGCCCTCCCTCGAAGCCTTGTTGCCACCAGTGGAACCTTCATGTTTTCAGGGACCCCTTTAAAATCTAGGACCTCCTCGGTGGTATAGATCCTATCAAGGAATTCCTTGGGTTGAAGGCTACCATGAAACTCAGGAACTTCAGTATGCAACCCTGCCTCCCACCGTCTCCTATCTTCAATAGGAGGATCAAGAACTCTGCGTCGTCGCGTAGGCGCCTCCTGTGAATCATCGCTCTCCTCAAAATCATCACCCGCATCATGGGCGTTATGATTTTGATGATTCTGGTTGGCCATAAACGCTTGAAAATGCTGTATTAACATCTCCATCTGTTGCTCCAACCACGTCATACGATCACGCGCATAGGCCTCTTCTACTGGAATCTCGTTGGCTGCGCGTCTTGTAACGCCCCAATTCCGAATACTGAAGATAACGCTAAGGTACCCGAAGTTGGTGCGCTACTTCCCGGAAAATCTGAGAACTTCCAAGATCGTAGTCCGCTGTGAGGTCAAATTTTTAAAACTTTTTAGACAACATCATAATCAACAATTGAAATGCGGAAGCAATAGTATCATGTATTAAATCAGATAAAACAATGCGGAAGTCTAATATAAATCTCAAGTGTAAAAATCAAAGTGTTTATACATATCTGTCAATCTACCCAACTCACTACAAAATCTCTCAAAATCCCAAACAACTGCACTCAGTCCCCTTGTGCAGGCTCTCCATCCTCCGACTCGACCACTTGGTCAGCCGGCCCCCACCCGTAGTCACCGACTACAGGCGTCTCGTAAATCGCGTCACCCGTGGGATCATGGTCTGGACCTAAGCACCAAAGATGGGTCAGATCCAAGGATCTGGCAAGGCACCATATGCAGATAACACAAGATATATACAACAAAACAGAGTAATGATAGGTACGTAATCATAAGAGTAAACAAAGTATATGATCTAGGCAGTTGAGCAGTAATAGCAGTTTAGAATCAGAAATGTAAAGTACACTAATCTAATTAGACAACAAAGGACACATTCACACAAGCTAGATACACCGCGGGATATTATGCCGCGGTCCTCTTGTACTGTAAACGTCCCATACCATAAACAGTTTGCAGTGGAGAAAGGGTAATAACCATGCAAGGGATAACGGCCCTGAAATAATCATAACATACAATATATAACACCGATCACACCCCTTTATCTCACCGATCACACCCCTTTATCAGATTAACCCGGACGTGGTATCGCACCGTCCGTCTAATTACAGCTCATCATGATAGCTTTAAGTAACCAATATATAGCTCCTACCAGAGATGATCAGTCAACTGGCTGAGCTTAGAACAACTAAGTGAATGTTCAGTGCCGACTCGGGAAACAAGTACGGGTTTGTATCTGTCTAGGCTTATCTTGCGTGAGCAAGGTCCTAACCAAGTCTCTAAGAGGTTTAAGTACATTAACATGGACCACAGTCCAATATCCAAGTCCAACATCATTGGATCCACTCCAAGGCTCACAACCGTGGCCTGAGGCAACACAAGTACCATACCATATCCATTCCATAAGTGTTCATCCTAGGCTCATACACAATGAGCTAACCAATCCATTAGAACTAACCTCTTCATACTATGGTTCCACATCCCCATCCTTAGGCTGTATGAGGGCCCGCTTAGACACAGACACGGGTCAATTATCTCCAAACACAACTTAGGGTCACCACTAAGTAATCCTAGGTTCAGGTCCTCCAATTTCCATTAATTAATATATTTAAGGCAACAATAAAGATAAGAAAGGAGAATAACACAAGAAGTCCTCAAAACATGGAATCAAGTGGAAATAGACAAAGGACCAGTCCTAGGTAATGATCCACTCATGGTTCAGGCCTCATCATGTGATTGGATCCTTAACGGTAGTCTCAGGTGTCAAAAATGGTAATTCTGGTGCTCCTAAAGTTGTGGACAACATGGACTACAATTAAGGGTCGAATCATTGACGATTCGAATCCCAAAACCTCAATTGGTGGACCCCACGAGTCAAGGCTGAGCCATGCCATTGATTCATGTGTGACACACTTGATGGAAAGCTATTTGGATGGTCAATGGACCCTACAAGTGATCAAACATAAAAAACATAGAAGTCTGGAAATTTACTGTTCACAGTTTGCCCGGTCGACATCCCAGTGGGATGTCGACCGGGTGAACTAGATGTTGACCTCCCAGGTCGACATCCTGCAGTGTCCCCGATCGACATCGTGGCCGTGATGTCAACCGGGTCCACGGGGACCTGAAGCTAAACAGCTGGGGGGCCTCGCAGGTTTCCTTGTATATCCGGTCGACATCATGGCCGTGATGTCGACCGGGTACACACAAGACCTGACCTTCTGTGAAAATTCAGGTCTCAGCTATTTCCTGTATTTTCCTATGTGCTCGGTCGACCGAGACAGGGTCCGATTGACCGGGTACACCGTCTTTGCACATTTACAGAAAAATAACTGGGACTTGGTTTTTCACCAGTTTCAGTGTGCGCGGTGGACCGAGACAGGGTCCGGTCGACCGCGTACACGTAGAGAGCTAAAATCCAGATTTCTGGGATTTTTCCCCTTTTAATCCAATTTTCCTTCAATCCATCCCAATTCTCCTCCATACATCACAAGAGCATACAAAACATAGAAAACACTTCTATAATCCATTCATCCATCCATCCGGGCCATTGATCTTCCAAATGGGAGGACCCATCCATAAATGGCCATTTTTCCATGAAACAAGCTCAAAAGGAAGATCTACACATGTATATCAATCTAATTGAAATGTAATTACAGAAACAAAGAAGGAGAATATGCATCTAATGAAATTGCATAAGGTACTTGTCTCAATTTAGAATTGGTGATAGTGTAGAGAGAGAGAGAGAGAGAAGAGAAATCCAAGCTTCTATTAGTATTGTAGCTGAAATTGGGATAGCCTCTAGCCTCCTTGTGCTGGGATTTGGGGAATTAGGTTTCTTGGGGAAGAAGATAGGGCAATTGAGAGAGAGATGAGTGGAAATTAGGGTTTTGGGTAATGTTACAACAACTTAGGTTTTGTAACTTAGGGTTTAGGCTAATGACCAAAAGGGTATTTTGGTTGCAAATGGAAATGAATTGGGGCCATGTGTATTTGGGTAATTTGGTGGGGTTCTAGAATGTTCTAATTCTCAAGCCTTTCCCATTAGTGCTAACGATAATCAAAACCTAATCTAATCCAATCTATTAAATTAAATAAGAGCTACATTCTAAAACTTAGGAACCTTAGAAACTATACTACTAATTCCTAATAATTAGCATATTTAAAGTAGGAATACCTGATTAATTATTATTTAAATCAAACTGAGGGCCCACAAGGGGTGAGGCCTCACAAGTCTCCTTGGGGGCATCTCCTCAAGAACGAACGCGGCTCTGATACCAACTGATGTGTCAGACCCCGACCCAGGTTTAATACTTTAATTGTATTTTTAGCCGCGTTTAGTTAGTAAGTGGGGTTAGAGGACGATTAGCTTGGATTTCTAGCTAGATTAGCATTTTGAATAGCTTTAGGGAATTTTGAGGGCGTTGAGTTAGGTTTGACCGGGCCCGGGGTGGCCCGTGCATCGCGTGCTTGTATGGGAATCTGAATTTTTGGTTTTTGAAAAATATTGATTTTGATCTTTTGGATTTATATTTTTTATTTGTAACAACCTTGGAAAATTTTCCTGTGTGTAATTGAACCCCAAAATCATGTTTTTAGCAAAAAGGGCAAAACGGTCTTTTCACCTCAAAATCTGTGCATGAATTTCGAAATCCCAAAAATGTGCCAAAATTATACTTTTTGGAAACTAGATAATTCGACGATCATTGTTCTCTCTTTCGTCAATCTCATCCGGGACTCACAAGAGGGAGTTTTAAACCCTTGAACCACATGACTTGGTGGGGCCCACACCCCACCCAACTTAAGAACCAAAAACCCACGTGAGTTCCTTCTTCTTCTTCTTCACTCGTTCAACCCAGCTGAGAGACTTGGGACTTGGGAGAGAACCAGCCTTCTTCACAACTTTTTCCCTTTTGCATGTTGGACCTCCTCTCATCAAAATGAAGTTTTGAGTGCATCAAACCCTTTCCCACCTCTCAAGCTTTCTTTTGATACCCTTTTCAAGGAATCCCAACTGAGTTCATCTTCTCTTTGAGGTTGTTCTCCATTGTTAGAGCTTCTAGAGGTATACAATGGCTTCCCTCTTTCTACCATGGTTTTCTTGGACCCTTAGAAAGCTGTCTTTCATGCATTCAAGGGTTTTCTTTGAGGACTCATTGGATTTCAAATTTTGTAGAGTTTTGAGTGGTTTTTCATGGGGCTTTTGTAGATTGGAGTTTGGCTTTACAAGAGAGGTGTGTGAGGAGACTTTCTTGAGTGCTTTTCTACCCAAGTCAAGTAATTGAATGAGATGGGATTGTGCATGCAATGTTTTTGAAATTATGAGTTGATTTTCTTACTTATAATCTTCATTGGTTAATTTCATCTTTTGTGCCTTGATATTGATTCACTAAGTACATGTTTAAAATGCTCACTTGTTCTCATTTATGTCATGGAATTCTGATTTAAATTTGTGTCATTTAATTTGAAAATGTGGTCTTTCAATCATTAGGATGTGTTCTTGGAAATTTTGTGAAGATTGATTGATGGATTTTAAGAGTTGAAATGAATGGTTATTTGATTAAATGAGAGGAGCATGTAGGCTCAACTTCGTGCAGGAAAAGAGGTGTTATAAGGAGAAGTGATGGAAGAAAGAAAGAAAGGGAAACAACTTTAGAATTTCATTCCTGCAACTGGTCAGTCAGCTGTGGGTCATTGGTCGGCTAGCCGACTGCCGATCGACAGGTGACCGAACCCTCTCGGTTCCATTTCTAAAATGCTGCATTTTTCCTAAGGTTGAGGTCTCGGTCGACCGACATATGACCGAATATCCTCGGTTCCAAATCCAGAATGTTGTTTTCCTGTCCTGATGGGGCGGTTAGCTATCGGTCAACACTCTGCTAACCGACTTGTTCAGGGTTGGCTAGCCGACGGCCAACCGACAGGTGACCGACTGTACCCAGATTTCTGAATTGAAGAGAACAGTGAGGTTTTCAATTCCAATTCATTTTTGGACCCTTCCTAGTTGATGCATACACATTGATATCTTGAATGTCATTAAAAATTGGGCACCATCTAAACGAATGAACGACATGGGACCTCAAAGTGTATACTAATTCAACGGTTATGGTTTCAAGGAATTGATTGAGTGTTGTGAGATGAACATGTGATTTCAAAAATGCCGTTTTGTGATTTAGTGCGTGAACCGTGTTTTATACACATTGTGTCGGCACTACTATTCGTGAATTCGTGTGAAACAGCGTGTGTTCTTGAAATAGTGTGAATAGTTCCAGAATTTAAATATAGCAAGCATGATTTCGAAAAGTAGTGTGTAATTGTTTTCTTGTCGGCACCACTCAGCTTGGATGACCTTGTCGGTTTGATCAACCGCCTTGGGTCCTTAAATATTTTGTGTCATCTGCAGTTTGGATTATCGTGCTTGTTAATTAGCCCGTTCCGCAGTGGGATTCGTGAGTGATGCCCAGTTCCACTGGGTCGTGTTTTCGTGCTCCCTTTCACCTTATGTGATGGAGAATTTCTATCATGAGTGCTCTTGTTACCTCATGTGACAGAGAATGTAGCTTTATGTGGTTGTCAAGGTTTATTCAAATGTGTGTCGTGATTTATTATGTGGTTTCATAAGGGATGTTGTTTTTGAGCTATTGATTTTTATTCGGTTTTATTCACTGTACTTGTTTTATCAATTATAAATTTATGATTTATAGCATGGTTGTATTTGATTCAATTACCTGCCAAACCGTCGTGTCTGACCCTTCGTTTTGGTGTTCAGATACAGGTAACGTTGCCCCCAAGGAGTACGAGGAGATCGTAGGTGTGCAGCCCGTTGGGCAAGAGTGGCAGCTCAACGATGTGATGTAGGCATTGCGTTGGGGCAAGAGGCGAAACATTTTGGGAATCATTCAGTTGTTATTTTGGGATTTTGTAATTAGCCAATGTTGGCTTATTTCTTTTGGGGAACTTGTAAAACTTAACTTTACTTATAGATGTGATGTAAACTTTAAAGTTAACTGTGGGTATGCTAGTGATGTTTTCTCTCTCTGACATGAGTCTATGAATGCATTTAAACTTTCTCTTATCGAAAGTGATTTGATAGAGTGTTTGCTACACGCTTCCGCAAATGTATTGAACGTGTGTGATTCATGTGGAATCCTAACCATGGAAACCTGTGGGAAACTAATCAACGCGTGCGGGGCGGAATTTTATGGCCCGCTGCACCGCGACACCGGATTAGGATGGGGTCCCGGTCCGGGGTCGTGACATGATGTAGTGGAAGTGTCTACGAGGAAGATTCACACGAACGATTGGAAAACAACCTTCTATTAATCTGTTGATTCGGCTAGGAATACCAGTTAATAGGCATCAAAATTCGTTGATTCAATTGAATACCAAAAATTGGAAGGAACAAAGGGGAAAACTCCTCTGAAAGTTTATTTAATATCTGTATTGCATGCCATCATGCTTACAATGGATATATATATATAACCCTAAAACAAAAAAAGAATCCCTAAAATGGAAAAATTACAAAATAATACGAAAATTATGCAATTTTCCTAAAAAGGAAAAAAATTGAGATAAATACACAACTAGAAACTATTAATCACAACCAATCCAATGAAAAAAATAGAAACTTATTTTTACCTTCCTACCTAAAGTTATTACCGAAACAAATCTTACCAAAAATAGAAAAAAAGGCTTCTTTAGAGGGCTAACAATGGAATTTTCCCGAAAAAGGATGTACGTGAGAGGCAAAGCCGCTGAGTTGTGTTTATTGGCTCGTTTACACTAAAAAACCCATGTAATTTCTTGAAAAAAGGACACTATGAAAGGTCTCTCCTAAAAACCAAACATATGCTTTATTTGACCCTACGTCGGTCCCACCTTGCCATAAAATCAAAGCCTTTCTGCACTGCATCACTCATTCGTCGGGTCCCAAGTCCACGGGTCGAACCCTATATAACACAAAACCAGACCCTTTTATTAATCAGAACCTAAATTGGGTTCTGGACCTAGACCCATTTATGAATCGAAACCTGAACTAGGTTCCAGACCCGATTTTTTACAACTCGGAAGTTCCGAGTAATCGGAGAATGGATACCCATTTGCAACCCTAATGGCGTAGCATTACATGTGGATCAAAGATAGACCAGATGTGGTCCAAATCATATCATCCTGACCCATGATTTAGGAGCCTATAAGTTTTAACCCTTGGATAATTTTTTTTTTCTTGATTTATTTATGTATCGTTGGGGACCTGGGATCATAAATACATTCTTCTTGTTGGGTTGGTTTTGTTTATGTATAGGCCTAAGTTTCTCATACATTGGTCCCAATAAAAGCTCCTATCAACAAGTGTGTGGCCATTCTTTCTCCAATGTTCAAACATTTATTTTCGCACTCTGATGTCGCCAGCCTTTTTGGACATTCCAGCTTCTACCATGCCAGTCACAAATTAAATTTATTTGGGTTTAGAATGTAGAATCGTCGATCTTTTGAAAAAAAAAAAACAGTTTTTTGTATATACCCCCCTAAGGTTTATATGATTGGTACATAGGCCCCTGAGGCTTTAGTATTTGCATATATGCCCCTACCTTTTCATTTCAATACCTTTCATGTCCCCAAAATCAGTATTTGGGCATTGACCATGCGATTTGTGTTGAACTTTTATAAAAATGACAACTTTGCCCTTATATCAATTAAGCAAATATAAGTATATTATTAATTACCAAAATTCCATTATTGTATTCCAATTCCCAACTGTCTCTCTCAATAACTTTTTAATGCACATGAAGCCTAATTATCATGTATTTTGAAACTTTCATCAATTTAATGGTGGGTCATGCATAGATTGGATCAATTGTAATTAATTATAAGCACATGCATTGATTGTCATTATAGTAGATTTGGATTTAATGAAATAGGCCCTCTATCGATAAAAATAAATTTACATACGGTTATTCTCTCCTACTAAATGTAATTATCAATGTTACAAGCTTTAGAGAAAAATAAATTCAAGCCTTTGAATTTAAGCATATAAGGATAAAGAGATGGGCAAATGTATCATTTCACGCTTAAAACTTTAAGTTTTTTGTATATACCCCCCCCCCCCCCCTATAGTTTATAAGATTTGTAAATAGGCCCCTGTGGTTTCAGAATTTGAAAATAGGCCCCTGCCCATGCATTTTAATACCTTTTGTATCCCTAAATAAGTGGGTTTGATGGTAAACAAGAAGGGGCATTAGTTTTTTCCCTTTCTCGACCGTTTTGCCCATCTATTTATTTATCATTAAGAAAACCCTCTTCCTTCCTATGATTCTTTTTTACCTTTTTCACTTTAACTTTCTTCTTCTTAATTCAACATACCCTTCTCCTTACATAATCTGGTCATCACGTGTACATTGGGGAAGTTCTTCACAGTCGGTGGCCAACGATATCCTCTCTTCTAGAATCGAGGTATTTTTTTTATAGTTTTCTTCACATATAATTTTAACCCATATAAACTGAACAAAAAACCCTAAAAAATCAACTAGTTTACAACGAAGAAAGAGAGAGCAAATTGACCTTTATCTTGAATCGGCTGTATACTTGTTGATTTTGAATCAGTTGTATACTAGTTGAACTTGAGTGGGTTGCAAACTAATTTACAATGAAGAATGGGAGAGCCGCGGGACATCGTGTTCTAATTTTTGCTGTGGTGATTTAGACAGTATTCTGCCTTGCATGTGATATCCATATGAATAGATGGCCCAGGGTGATCTTAACCGTGCATGTGACATCATGTATTTGAATTTTCTACTCTTTATTTTGATCTTTGTGTTAGGAATCTTAAGTCTCTGAAATAATCATAAAAGATCCTTTTTTTCTTCCATTTACTGGTTTCACATATTTGAATTTTCTACTCTTTATTTTTACCTTTGTGTTAGGTCCATTTACTAATAATCATAAACTAGCTACGATGTCCCGCGGCTCTGTTTTTACCTTTGTGATGGGAATCTTCAGTCTCTGAAATTATCATTAAAGTCATTATTTTTGCCCATCTATTTTTAGAGTCAATACAGAGCCACGGGACATCGTGTTCTAATTTTTCTGTTTGTTGAAGCTTTTCTCTGGTAGCTTTTTGCATAGCATTCTCTTAAAAAGAAATCTTGCTTTCACTTTAATCTAATGATTTTAATGATATAGGTTCTTGAAAATTTATGGTCTTTTTAATTTTTGTGGAAGCTTTTTTTTTTTTTTTTTTTCAATAGTGGAAGCAACATTTTGTGTTTAGGTTTCTTATTCTATCCCCGTACACTTGTTTTAAAGTAGTCTTTACAAACTTTAGACTCTGGGTCCTTATACGAATGATTCTATGTTTTTATGAACTTTAAAAAAAAAATCCCTTTTTCCTTTAATGTAATGACTTTAATGATATGGGTTCTTTTAATCTAATGACAATTTTTACCTTTGTTTTAGGAATCTAGAGTCTCTAAGTTAGAGAATTCTCAAATTGAAGGAGTGAATCCTATAGAGGGGCTACTTATTAAAAATTTGAGCCGCCTAAAATGAACGACATTGTCATTGCATATTCTTTCACTAATGAAACAAGTAAACGCACAAAAACTTCTATGAGAGAGAGAGAGATTGGAGAAATCAGTCTAGAAAGATGGCATTTTGGGGGAAGAGAAGAGGTACAAAAGCAGAAATAGAAATAAAGGAATTGTTTGTTCTTTTCTTGTAAGTGGTGGAAGGTGAAATTTTAGTGGGTTTTGAGTATTTCCTTGGAATAAGTGAAAAAGAACGATTCATATTTTGTTTCTTTAGTTTCTACACGTTGGACTCTTCGAACTGTTTACTTTTATTTTCTTCTCTCTTTCTCCGTTTCTCTATCTTTGATCCTCTTTTTTAGAAGACACTCTCAAGTTGTTTGGGAATTAATGTTCTTGAAGGTAACGTGCTTTTTTTTAGTTTTCTTTGCATCTGATTTTTTATGAAATCGTTTTTCATCGGTCTTTTTCTAAACAAGAAAGAATAGAAAGAATGTTTACCAAAAAGAAAAAGAGCTTTGTTGTTTCATGCAAGCCCAGCAACAATTTAGTGAACTCTCCCTCCCAAATTCTCTCTCACTCTCTTATAAATATTTGACTGAATAAAACAAACCTAAATACTAGAAATGATTAGATTTTCTTTAATTTTTGCTGTAGACTTTCAAATTGCATTTACCTATGTATTGATTCACATAACCCAAAAGGCACACACAAAATTAAAGAGAATTCAGAAATATGGAATTGCCCTTCAAACCAAAGTAAAAATAAATGAGAAGAAAATGCTCTTAGACAATTGAAAAGAGCAACTTAAAATGAGTGGTCATCTTCTTTGTGTTTTTATCATAGAATTTGCATTTTTTTTTCTTTATTGAAGTTCTAAGCATTATATTAAAAGACTTTGTATTTTGTGCTTTCTCTTAATGCCGGTGAGATGGGGTATTACAATGATGTTTTGGTTGAATTCAACTATGGGGTGCCGCTTTTAGCAAGATTCGGTCATGACGAAAACAACATATGTGATTCGGTCACGAAGAAAACAATATATGTTGAGGGAGATAAGTGTTGTGAAGTGATGGACAAGGACAAGACTTCATTTATTGATCTTTTAGATTTTTCAGCATCCCTTACTAAAGTGACCAAGGATTGCATTACAATGCATTATAAGATTCCAGATGCTGATGTTGGAGAATCATTAGGGTCCATAAGTAGCGACAACGAGGTGATTGAAATGTTTGCAGTGACAAATGGGGTAGAACCAATATTGATTTACATTTGTACTCTAATTTCTTTGTCGGGCTCAACAGGACTCTATCTCTTTGATGTTGTGCCAACTGCAATCATTCAAGAAGCAGGCCAAGCAATAGAAAAGGTCCAGAATATTTGGAGCCTCACCTTTTTTATTATGAGTCTGGGTCAGACTACCAACCGCTGCAAAGTTCTTCTGAAAGTGAATGCTATGAGGATTCACCGTAGTATGATGAAGAAAGTGATCATAAGTCACCAAAAATGGAAGTTGGGCTACAATTTGTTCATGTCGAACAATTTAGATTGGCATTATGGCAATATTGTGTTGAAAATTCTTTTGAATGTAATTTCGTGAGAAATGAAAAGAAGAGGGTAACTGCTACATGTGCTACTGATGGATGTCCTTGGCGCATTCATGCATCTATAAAACAAGATGGGAAAACTTTTCAGATTAAAACATTTGTTGATGTTCATAAGTGCAACTCGATCAATTCTTGTGGGAATACTATGGCTACCGCAACTTGGGTTGCAGATCAAGTGGAAAGTCGCCTAAGAGATGAACCATAATGTAAATTGAGTATTCTCATGAGCGACTTATTTAAGAAATATGGGTTAAATGTCAAGTACCACAAGGCATGGAGAGGTAAGGAGATAGCATTAGAGAGGATTTTTGGGTCTTATGAGTACTCTTATTCGATGGTGCCAACATTCTGCTTCAAGATACTTAGAACAAATCAGGGAAGTATTGCAAAATATAGCTTAGAGGGGCAACACCAGTTTCACAGGTTCTTCATTTCTTTTGCTGCTTGCTGCTTTGCTTTTCTTAGTGGATGTCATCAATTTATTGGATTAGATGGATGTCACTTAAAGGGCAAGTATAAGGGTACTTTGTTGTCTGCGATAGCACTCGATGGGAATAATGGAATAATTCCAGTTGCATTTGCAGTTGTTGAAGCTGAGACAAAAGATAGTTGGTTCACTTTTTTGGAGGCAGTTGAGAGACTCTATTAATTCAGACCATGTGACATTCATGTCAGATAGGCAGAAAGGACTAACCGAATCGGTCCAAGCTGTGTTTCCAGAAGCACATCATAGATTTTGTGTGAGACACATGTACAAAAATTTTCAGAAGGAACACGAGGGTCTACTACTGAGAAATATATTTTGGAGGGCCGCAAGAGCCTACACTATATATGAGTTTAATAAGGAAATGGAAAAGTTGAAAGAGCTCTCCCCACAAGCACGTGCATGGTGTGATGCTGTGCCTCCTTATCAATGGAGTAGAGCTTATTTTAATGAATATGTGAAGTGCAAGGAAATCACTAACTTTTTTTCAGAATCTTGGAATAACTTCATAGTCAGTGCCCGAGCACAGCCAATATGTGACCTTGTTGATGTCATTAGGAGGAAGTTGATGGTGAAGTTTCATGATCGATGTAAAGAGTCTAATGCTTGGGAAAATGTCATCGTTAAAAAAGTTGATGAAATGAAAGAGATTGAATTGAAATCAAGGGGGTGCGCACTATTATTTGCAGGCAGCGACGAATATGAGGTTAATGCAGATGATGGACGACACACAGTGTTTCTTCATCGCCATAGTTGTACATGTCGTCAATGGCAAGTTTCTGCGATCCCTTGCAAACATGCAGTTGCATGCATTCTAAATAGGAGGGAAAGACCGGAGGCATATTGTGCCCCATGTTATAAGACCACAACTTTGCAAGCAACATACGTTCATGTCCTCCACCCAATTCCACACAAGGAACAATGGAATAAACCCATATTATATGATGTCCATCCACCATCCAATCACCGCCCACCTGGACGTCCTCACCGTAAAAGAAGAAGAAATGTAGATGAAGAACCTTCAACCGGTCGTCAACCAACACGCAAACAAAAAGTCACTTGTAAACTCTGCAAACAACTTGGGCATAATAAAAGGACATGTAAGAATACAGTTGTTAGAGGGAGCAAAAGGTCAAGACCTAATGATACCATCTGACTCTTTGATCGCTATTGTGAGTATATTTCTATTGCATCTATTTATGAATAAATTTTCTTATTTTCTGAATATTTATATATATCATTTATTGTCGCTTACATTCTAATTTTATTTTATTTTCTTTGCAGGAATAATTTAAAAGTATAGGTTTGATTTTTCCCCTTTACATTAAATTCTCTTTTTATATTTCATTTCCTATAATATGTTTCTAAACTACTCATCATCTAACTGTCCTGTCATTTGCAGGGTTTGGCACGAGAAGTTTGGATGAATCACAGTGCATGGATCTTCATTTTAGTTGATTAATATTAATGAAAATCAAGAGACTCAAACTTTATGTGGGAAGTTGGTCAAAATTTAGGATGTTTATTTATAATGTTGATGTTCACCAAGCTTATGAACACAAGTAACTCTTTTTTCTATTGATTAAAAAAAAACTATTTATTTGTTATGCGCTAATTTAGATTAACACAATGCGATTTTATTTATTGATACTTTGATGCTACTTATACAAACTGAGAAATGGGTTTCAATTTGAGATGAAAATGGGGTGGAATTAAATAATTTTCTATGAGATTAAACCACCACTTTTTTAATGAAAATTGAGCACGCTATACAAGTGCACCAGAAAGAGGCCATGCAAAATTGGCCCATTCTTTCTGCGTGATGACTAAGTCCATTGGTCCTATCCATACATTCATTACCACTGGAAGAAAGAAATGATAAAATAAATTATAAAAAGATCTGTCCATTTGTGTAATTACAGCTGCCGCATCGTTCTATGCATATGATCCTTTCTCTACTCACTTTGCCATCACGTAATCCATTTTCTGTGTCTGCCCTTTGCATTTTGATTGTATCGTATGTAGCTTAATGCACAAGTGTGGAATGTTTGCACATGTGAATGAGGAAAAAGAACATGCCAACAATGGCAAGCTAAGCCCAGTCGGAAGTATTGGACGAATGCATGCCATTTCTAACTTACATTCTTTTATTTTGGTAATTACAAGGGCTTTTCTTCACGGGTCTTGCTCCAACCCTTTCCAAATTTGAGGCGGGTATGGCATCGGGTTGGTCGAGTTCGTGTGGGGTCTATCCATGTGGTCAATCCATTTAGCAATTCCACTTTAAACCCAGTATTATTACACTACAAGAAAAACTGCTTTTAGCGGCGGCCAGTAAAAGTAGTTCTGGCCGCCGGTAAAACTTTTACCGGCGGTCACTCTGGCCAACATTTTCATGATCTACCAATCCTCACCACAACTTAGATAAATACAAAAACAATTATTACAATAGCATTCACAAAGAAAATTATCACAACAAAAAACATATGCACCATTGTGGTTCCAAGAATCATAGGAAACCATCTAACACTAATTCAAACGACCTTGATTGGAAGCAGAGAATTTTGCTAGTCTCAGTTCTACTGGAACATATTATATGACCAAAAAAGACACTTAACCATAGTGTAACTAACTTTCCGGATAGTTTTTTTTTTTTTTGTTGTTTAATCAGTAACAGAATTTATATTAAAGGGAACAATACAGAGAGAAACATAAACAAACCTACACAAGGGGCAGGTATCAAAGCTTTATACCCCATCCCTCTCAAAACAAAAATAAAAAAATAAAAAACATCAAGAGTCAACAAAAGGAAGTAACAAACATCTCTATCCACCCTTGCTTGGCAATAGAATCCATCAAGACATTGGCCAAACAATCGATACACTTAAACATCATTTGAATCAGGGATGACAATGATCTAACCTCACTGAGGAAGTAGTGAAATCTCCAAGGGATGTTATCATTCCACAAAACCATATGACATCCATAAAAGTTGAAAAGTCATATTTCCTATTCCGTGCCAGAATCTCCAAGAAAGAGGATGTCAATCAGATTGATCCTCACATACCTTCTCCGTCATCAGTCTAGAAAATCATCATCATCCTTCATGTACTTCTCTTGCACTGCTGCTGCTGTATGACTTGTTAAAATTCAGCAGAAAGAGAAGAAATGTGTAAAATACATGATGCATCCTCGATCATTTGATTTCACTCTATAATATGAAATATGTATCCATGCATCATAGCTGAAAAGTTGTCCTTGAAGAATATGGACAAAAGAAATGAAAAGACCGTTCAACTTCAAAGCATATGAATTACAGATGTACTCAGCTTCGAGAGGGAATGCATAGGGAGTGGGGGAAGGAAACTTGGATAGTAACAATGAAACTAACCAGTATTCGAGATGCTTCAGGTGACAAAGGCTTTCCTTCTTCACACACAACAAAATCAGAAACTAGCTCCACCACACCTGCATTCCGTGGAGAGAATCATCAGATGAGAGTTTGGGCTTTTTAACCAAATGGAAACAAACAGTGATCAATCTGTAAACCTTTGTTCAAGCGAACAGGCATGCCCTGCTTGCGCAGGAATGGCTCCATTTAATGACTGAACTGTTCTAAAGGACCTTCCTTCAACTCCACCTAAACAATTTACGATTTAAGCTATCACTGTTACAGAAATAAGGGGTAGAAAGTACATATGTATTAACTTTTTCATGAAAAAAGTTAACTATATTTTTTATTTTATTTTACAGTATGCTATCTACCCTATCTTTAGATTCTACTAATGCAACGAATATAAATATTATAGTTTCTTCCTGTAATATATTTATCCTTAGAAACAATAAAATAAGTAGCAAAGTGAAATTCTAATATCCTAAATGCAGCAATGCATTTTTAGTTTGTAAATCCTACTTGAATACACAGTAGTAAATCAGAGATTATCTAAACCTTCTCTGATGCAATGCTCCCAGTCCTTGCAAAGTCGTGTTCTACGAATTCTTCAAACAACCTGCAACAGAGTTAGGAAAAGAAAAGAACAAATGAAAACCAAAATAGAAAAAGGATTTTCTTTTCTTTGATTAAAAAAGTATGCATACATTTGTTTCCTAAACAATAACATAAATTTGTAACAACGAAATAGGAGATTAAATAGGATGCAATTTTCTGATACCTGGGTGAATGTTAAACTTATAAAGGTACGTTTTGTATGTAGGTAGGTAGTAGCCATTTCCAGCAGCAGTTAGTTGATTTTAGGCATATTACTAAAGTTGGTCTGGTAAGCCATTTGAAATAATGCATGTAAACAACCATGGAAAATTCATAATAAGGAAACACAAATTTCCATTAACAGTTATGTATGGTCTGAAAAGTAATGTTTTATCAATATGCCAAACATTTCAATTCACTGGTCGCAAAATTCCCACTAGTAAGGGCTGTCTACAGGTCCCCCCTTGAGAGATGGAAAGGGCCAAAGCTTGTGCCACAGCATTAAACATATGCTTTCCTTTTTATTGATAAACATTGACACATTAAGGGAAGCAAAACAAAAAATACAAAAACAGGCTGAGGCTGCCTGAAAGAGCTAAAATAAAAAAACAAAACAAGGATCACTAGGCAGGAAGCCAGCCAACTGTATCAACTACCAGGTGAAGAAAATAAGGGGTAGAAAGTACAAGCCAAGAGCCCTCCACCATGATCCGCCCCACAAGGCGAGAGAACATCCCCACCCCAGACACATCATTAAATGCTAAAATAAAGGAAACAATGCCAATAGTAGTAAAGACCCTCCAATTTAGGCCTAAGTTCATGATAGTGTTGAATGCTGACACACCGAGACGACACTTTTTCCTAATTATTTTTGCCTATTGAAAGCATGAGACACATTACAGTTCATTTTTCTGATATGTACTAGTAATTGGAAATTTTCAGGATTTCATTGTAAACAGAAATCAAGAAGGAAGATAAGAGAACACCAGATTGCTTTCTTTAAGAGAAAGACGATAAAATGCTACATACATTCCTTGGTCTACATTTCACATGGAGGAAGAGAAAGATTCCAACTGGTGCCTCATTACATAAATATCCAACAAAGAAAGAAAAATGACCCCCACACACACCCTCTTAAATTATTTTTTTTTCATTATGTGCTTACAAATTACAGATCCCATGATGCCTTTATGTATTTCCTTTTAGTAAAATTTCATCATAGAATCTTTCGAAGGAACAGTTGATGCAGTTGATGAGTCACAAGAAGTAGGCCATTGGTAGAGTATGCTAGGATTGATGTCGTTTGTGATTCCACTGACAAAATTCTGATATTGATACATCTTGACATTTTCTATGCTCAGTTTGTTACATCAAGAATAAGAGTGTTGTTTGTGAGGATTTTGGTGCCAGTGATAGCTCAAGCACGGAATATTGACTTACTCACGCAGTATATAAGGTGCAAAACCATTGAAAACCAAAAAATAAGAAAATATCTGGGCAATACACCACAGATACATGGATCAAGTGTCAATCCATGAATCTAAGGTATTTACATGATTGTAAATGTATATAATACATAAAAAATTGAAAAAAAGAAATCGAATTCCAAATGCATATTGTGTATATATATATAATATATTCAAGGGGTGTAAGTGAGTGTGAGGACAGAGGAGGTTGCATTGATGACATGTGGGCACTAGATCATTCACCTATGTATAAATATACACACATATATAAATGCTGAACCAGATTATGATTAACTTATGTCCATGCCGCCGCAGCTCATTCCAAAACTACATTGTGGACTTTGCTTGACATACATACTGGAACCAAGTCAGCCCAGCTAAGTCAATCGGTGCAATGCCATGGTTGTTCAAGGAGATGCTTAAGGAACAATATTAAACACAACATGGTCGAGAATGCGAGGAGAAAAATAGAATACAACCTCCACACAAAGACTTTAATAGAAAGGGGTTGATTAGAAAGCCCAAGAATTCGGTACTGATAAAACAAAAAGGACCATAGGAAAATCTTAGCTGCAAGCATCATTGGACGTAAACCATCCACTTCCATAACAATAAAAAAAAGAGTATCATTGCTCTGTTGTAAAAAGAGTATCACCACAATTAACACTACTGCTATTTTTGGAAGAGTCAGGTGCGTTCAACTCAAAAAACAACTGGGAAAAGTACTATTCCTTGAAGCAGATTCTTGACACAAGCAGTGGCAACCAATCTTCTTGAAACCCAGCTGGTAAACCAAATCATTAATGAGTTCAGAGCAAATTTGAAAGTTGGTAAAAACCAAACACAACTTTGATGATGAGGAAACAAAAAAAAAAAAAGCAAAAAACTTTGCCAAATAAATGTAAATAATACACAACTTCTCAAATGGCAAATACTATAACAAAGACAGAATGAAAGTAACTGTATGTAACAGGTAAACACTTTTCCATAATGGTAACAACTATCTCTAGGTGCGTGTGTTTGTGTATGAATGAGTGAAAGAGTAACAGAGTAATTCTCATTGGAGAAGACCATGACCACCCATTCTCAATATTGTAACCAAGTGGCTTTTTTGGGTAACAAGAATTCCTGACACAAATATTCTCCTTCAGGAAATGGAGAAACTCATCATTTGATGAATTGCATTAAAAACCCTTCTAAATTCTCCAATAAAAACAGGGTGTTTTTCTTTTTTTTTTTTTTATCACCATCCAATTCAAAGCCAAATATTTCTTTGCAATGACATTAAATCCCAAAATTGCAATCTTATCTTCTACATCTCTACACCAATTCATCAACAATTTTCATCATAAACAAGGAAAAAGAAAACCCAGAATCAAAATCACCTGCGGACGCCGTCCTGACAATTTCCGCAACGATCTTCATCCCACGATCTCCACACAACTCCCCAAATCTCTCCTCACTCTCTTCACAGCACACATACAAAACCCTACAAAACCCTACAAGGAGAGAATAAAGACAACAATAAAAATATAAATAAAGTACTACAACATGGTATGAAGTAAAAAAGTATTTCAAAGCGATTAAAAGAACTCAAACTATTTGGTTCAACAAAATTTACAGCACTTCACTTGCCTTTCTTCTTCACCTGCAAAGTTGTGGCTGGAACCATTGGTCTCTTCTTGACAAAGGCATTGGCTCTGCTTTCTAAACCATCTTCATCGTGACCACCATATTCAACAAAGAGGTCAAAACAGCCCAAACTAGAATTCCACTTGAGTAGGAATATGCAAACCTGCACCAGAAACATCAGAACACCACCAAAACCTGCCACAATAGGCTCAGGTCAGGGCAGTAGACCATTCAACCTGACCATTTATCAATACTACCACAACATGGGCCAAAGCCTAGCCCATCTACATATTGAAACCAGTGTTAAAAGGCCACCATGAAACCAGGCTCATTCACATATGACAGAAAAAAAAATTTCAACAAATGAATTTTTATTAACATGGCAATGTACAATGTGGGTCAGGCTGGACTCACCTTCTGGGCACCCAATATTAACATTTTTAGGGACCCCAGATGGAGGCGGGGCCAGGAAACGCCTAGTGAGGATCCGGCAGTAGCGGCCGCTTATTCAATCGAGTATGTAAAAGGCTTTCAGGGGGAGAGTTGGAGTGGAGGGGGTGGTGGATTTAAAAGAAAGAGAGTTTTGGAGGAGTATGGAAATGGTGGGAGTTTGATGCTGTCAGCCTGTTGTAAGCATTTCACTGCTTATGACTTGGAGGATTGGGGCAATTTCACTAGATATACTTTTAATGCTAAGGTGAGGCTCTCTGGTTTTGCTTTTATTAATACGATGTTTAGTTGCTTATGTTGCTTTTTGCTAATTAGATATACCACGGAACAATATCTTTTTGAATGATATGATAGAACACATAGTTATTCCTCATAATCTGTTCTGCAATATGCTTGAGGTGGAGCAGGGGCTGCTGTTTTTCCAACTTCTCCATGTCAAGTTTATAATGATGATTGTTACTGATAATCATTTGGGTAGAAATGGCAGGAAAGGAGTATCCAGCTTCATGCTTTTTCATATTTCTGCCTTCTTCAAATTCATATAAATGAACGTGGAGAGGAGAACCACTGTTAGTTTAGAATTGAACTTTGGTATGTCCAAATGCTTGTGGAGAATAATATAGTTTTAACAACCACTACTAGAAAAAATACTTTTGGCGCAAGGAAAAAACGGGTGGCCGTCTGTGGCCGTCGCTAAAGGTCCCAAAATTTTTTAAGACCCCGCAAAACCCACTTTTCCTCTTCACATTTTTCTTCCCTCATTTTTCCCCTCCCGCGCTCTGCCCTGTCCCGCTGTGCCCTTCCGCGCGCTCTGCCCTGTACCGCCGCGCCAGCGACTTCACCGCCGGAGCCGCCTGCGCCGGAGCAGCCACCGGTCCTCTCTCTCTCTCTCTCTCTCTCTCTCTCTCAATCTGCACTGTCCTGCCCAAATCTCTGTCTCGCGCTCTGCACTCTTCCCGCCGCACCTTTGACGCCACCGCCAGAGCCCGCCTGTGCTGGAGCCGCCACCGGTTCTCTCTGTCTCTCCCTCCCTCTCTCTCTCTCTCCTCATCTAATTCACCGGTGACCCCACGGTAAGACTCTGCCCTCCTTTTTTTCCCTCTTCTTTCCTCCTTCCTGTTCCTCTCTCCGTTTCAGATTCTCTCCATGTAGTTTCTATACAGCATAAAAATTGCCTCCCAACAATGTCTTCTATTGGAAATTGGGAATTTTTTTTCCAGTAATGGAATATTAACAAATATATCTGATGAGGCCAGAGGGAGCTTGTGGCAAACCACCCACGAGTTACATAGGCTAACATTTTTGAAAGTAAGTGGAAGGAGATTACGGAATAGGGGTTGAGTTGAAAATGAAATTGGGAATGATTTTTGGTTGGTGTCGGTTGTTTTGAATGATGATTGTTGTTCTCCACCCACTAGGATGGAATGAGTGAAAGGTCTTTGTAATCAAAGCTTCTCCTTCCTCTTGTTCTCACTTTTCTACTTTCAAAAATGTTAGCTTATGTAACTTGAGGATGGAATGTCCACGCCGGTCACATTACCTATGAAAATGCCCCTCACCACTAGAAGGGCGTTAGGGTCCCACCATTCATCAGGATGGTCATTAGAGCCACTACTAAATCTGATGGGTATCTTCACCCTCTCCATTGTCATGTTAGCTATGGTACTATTGGTTATGTATCCTCCTCTTCCCCTATCTGTCTTCACTCGCAGCCCTACTGCTGCATCCCACACGTGCAAATCCTCCACCAGCATATTTGATATTCCTCCAGACATCTCACTTCCTATTCCAACACCAGAGCATGTTGGGGTTGTGCCAGACACCCTCCTTATGGTGATGTTCGAGCTTGGACGGGCGAGATTAATCCCATATTTGTCCCACCCGCTCTTCACCGCTACCAAATCATCTCCACTCTCGATGTAACAGTCTTCAATGCACACGTATGAGCTTGAGTCTGTGAACTATCATGTAAAAGAGCAACATCTTGATTACTATCCCTGTATTATGAGAGCTCAATCATTTTCAACAAACTTTAATGCGTTTCATGGATGAGTTCCAACTTTCCAATTCACAGGTAGTTTCATTTTGGCAGAGGCAATGGCTAACTATTCCAATGTGTTTTGTGTTGAAAGTGAATATTGGAATCACCTTCTTGACTGCAAATCATTATTAGCATTGAGCCTGATTTGGGAACAAAATATCCAAAGAAGTGATTCACATTTATAAATAGGTAGGTATTTGAAAACCTAAAGTGTATGTAACTTGTGGCAAGGAGTCGAGAATCAAACTATGGACTCGCCTGATATGGACCAGGGCTCAACTGCCAAGTCGCGAGAAAATCAAATACAAACAAGATTCAGACTTTTCTTTTCCTTTTCTTTTCTTTTTTTTTTTTTTTTTTTTTTGTGTGTATAAGATATGATGTTCATTTGGTATTGGCAAATTCTTCATCCCTTCTCAATACATGAAAATGCTTCTTTCTACTTTCATTTTCTTTTGATCTCTGCCAGCTCCTTTCTTCTTTGTGACTATACAAAATGCCTAAGTCTACTGTTGAATTTGTTTTGTGCAGTGAATAAAGTTTACCAAGGGTTCCTTTCGGTTATTAATCGCATTTTTTCTCTATATCAAGTTTTCAAGTCGCAATTGTAACAAGTGAGTAGAGACAATTGATTTACTGTTTCAATATGTACTCTTTCAATTGATTCATTGTACGCATTTGCAATGCAGAAATCATCTAGTGATTTTGCATAGGTGGTGTTAGCTGCCTTTCTTGCGTTTGTTTATTGCTTATTTTACCTTTGCCTTTCTGTAATCCACATACAAAAAGAGCTGAATTATTGTTTGTTAGACTATACTCATAAGTAATAATCCATGCACATGGATTCCCATCTTTGAAAAACAGCAGCGCGCGGCACGTTGCTCATCTCATCTTACCTGTTTTCCAATTTCACCATATGGGTAGGCCCCTTTATCCTCGTTCTGTAGTAGAAAGATCTCAGTTTTCAAGATTTTTTTTATGGGTGGTTTGTTTCTCACTGTTCCATTCTATTCTACTGAGGTTTTTCTTTTTGAATATTGTATAAACAGCAGTAGTGCTCATCTTCATCTATTTTCTCCATTGGGGTAGACTTTTTTTTTTTTCCTCCTCTCTCTTTATTTATAGAAAGTGTAAAGCTTTGGAAGAGTGATCTTGTGGGGGCAATCTCAATCTGTAGAGGTGTGAATATTGTATAAGCAGCAGCTGCTCATCTGCGCCTAATTTCTCCATCTGGGCAGGTTTCTTCTTCCTCTGTCCTTAATAGAAAATAGTGTATAGGTATAGAGGTAGGGTTTACTGATTAACCATTATATTAACTCTTTCTGACATGAACAGTGAACGGTTGTTAACTAATTCACCAATGTTAAATTTTAGTGTAAATAATTTTTAAATGTTAATTTCAATTATCTTGTTAAATTAATTTATATTACAAACATTTGAACAGATATGTCAGGGCGAAAGAGGAGAGATCGTCCGCGGACGATGGACGAGATGCTGCGCCAAGCCCAGGCCAGTATGCCATCTGGGGACCCTAGACCTACACCGGGTGCCGCCCAGCCTAGTTCGATTGCCCCACTGAGTAGGGCCTCGACCTCCCATTCGAGTCCATCGACCTCCGGGCCGAGGCCATTGCCCTCCGGACAGAGTCCATCAACCCATTCACCGATGGTCGCTGCGCCGCCCCTGATTGATCGACTATCCCCATCCACCTCAGTGGGGCCTTCGGTGTCGACTGCCTCAGCTTCACAGACCGGTATAAGTTTATTTAATTAAAACATTTTAATTCTAGCAAATTATTTTATTTCAATGGAATTAGATTATCTGTAATTTGAACATATTCTATGAGCACGGGCCCATCTTCCAACAAGGGGAGAGGCCCTACTAGATGGATTCGGACGTGGAATTCCGGATCTCTCATTGATGTGGAGTTTGATGAGACATATCATCCGGTGGGTCCGCATGCTCGCCAGCTCATCAGCCAATTGGGACATATGGTTCGGGATCCATATGCATTCGCTTTGACTACACTTGATTGGGATGCATTCTCGGTGGAGACATTAGATCGTATGTGGAAGCAGGTTAAGGTAATAATTTAACATTTCTCCTTTGAATTTGTCAATTTAAACCATAACTTAATGAAAAATTATTTGTCCTTTTCAGGACAGTTTGAAGGCATGTCCTGAACTCTTCCGGCCAGTTTGCATGTTGAAGTGCCGGAAGATGTGGAAAGATCATAAAAATAAAATGAAGATGCAGCACTGGAAGCCACATCAGGATGCCCCCGACGTACTTGCGCGAGTTCCGAAGGGCGTTCTCCCGGATCAGTGAACTCAGCTCGTCCGGTATTGGACGTGCGAGAAGGCAAAGGTGAGAAACTTGTAATTTTTTTTATTTTTATTTTAACAATTTACTAGTGACTATCGTAACTAAGAAAAATTAACTGATAAATATTGCAAACAGAAAGAGGCAGCTACAAATGCGCGGAACCGTGCAATGCAGGGTCCCGCACACAGGTTGGGGACTCGACACATCACCCAGGTCCGCCACGAGGTAAAGAGTTAGATCGTACATGTAAATTATATTTTTGTCATTTTGTATGATATTATACTAATAATATAACTCTCCACCAAACAATTGCGCGCCGAGGGCGGTTCGGTCAACAGGATGTCCGTCTGGATGCGTTCTCGAGATCCTCGCCACCCGGAGGTTGCAGCTATTTTCGTAAGTTTTTATATTGAACCGCTTAAATTATCTGTCTATTATTATGTCTTGTTATGCATGATAATATATTAATGTACGCAGGCCCAGTTTTAGTCACGCCTGGAGACGTTGCCCGAGGAGGAGCGCAGTTTGCCATCACGGAGGGATGAGATATTCCACTCCGTCGTTGGCCGGTACGGGCACGGATACACGCTCACGTATGGGACGGGCATTCCACGCTCGCACATCGCACGTCCAGAGTCACCCGATGCTAGCTCCTCCCAGGACTTTACTATTAAGTTTTGAGGAATTCAATAGGAAGTAGGTGAATAGGCCCTTAGTCGAAAGTTCATTTGTTTGTTTGCCCTTCTTGTAAGGGATACTAACCCAAGAAAAATGTACTGCTCCTGTTGCATTCAGGTTTTGCATCTGCGTAAGTGTTTGTTACTATCCAATACACCTTTAACAGATGTATTTCTGGGGGAGCTCAACGCTATTGATGTGGTAGACGTTGATCTGAATGTCACGTGTCATGATTCCAAAGACAATCATTCTCAATCAGAGAAAGAGATGGGCGATGACTCCAAGAAGATGAATGTAAAGTTAGTTATGAGCAAATCAAACCACAGGGTCTTGTATGGGGACGGTGGGGAAGAATTCATAGATCTTCTCTTTTGCTTCCTTTCATTTCATCTTTGCTCTCTTGCTAAATGCTTGGGTGGATGTATTGGCATGGGATATTTCGATAACTTAGTCGGTGCTCAATCTCAAACAGACAAAGAGATGGGCGGTGACTCCAAGAAGATGAATGTAAAGTTATTTCTTAGCAAATCGAACAACAGGGTCTTGTATGCAGAAGGTGGGGCAGAATTCACAGATCTTCTCTTTAGCTTCCTTGCCTTTCCTCTTGGTTCCATAGTTAAATGCTTGGGTGGATGTACTGACACGGGATGTTTAGATAACTTATACAAGAGCGCCGAAGATTTGAGCTGTGAGGATTGCATGATATCCGAGGGATGCAGAGCCATGCTACTCAACCCAAAGCTACCACCGTATTTTGGGACCAAGAATCAACTACTAGAGATTGAAGACCAAGTTCCACGCAAGCCCAAGTTTGTTTGTTGCGCTACTTTCCGTGGCTTTGCTGCTTTTATTACAAGCCCTAGGATATGCTGTCATTCGAGTAGGAGGGACGTACAATTATCCACCACGAACCCAAAGTTGCCTGGTGCAGTGACAGAGCTTGGAGGAGCATTTGCGGCTGGACAAGCAACGTTCATGGAAATTGACGAGTTGGCTGTGAAACCTCTTTCAACCATGTCGGGCATCTCGCTTCTTAGCAAATTCAACATCCCCATCAGTGACATAGAGGAGCAGGTTGTGTGCATTGGGGAAAAGGAGGTAAAGGAAAACAACTCTATACATAAATTAATTTTGTATCTGCAACAAAACCAAATCAAGGCTATATATTAGTGAATAGGGGCTATTCATTGGTTGGGCTAGCCCAAATCAATGCTTGTCCGACGGATGGTATAAAAACTAGTCCCGACTTGCCCAGAGTTGGCTGTCATCTTGGCTTATGAGGTCACACAAATTGAATGAGAAATCAAGTATGGGTACATAACTTCACCAGATTCGGCACAGTTACTCGGCTCAGTGACCTTCCGAGTTAAGTTGATTTTCTGAGTGCTTTAGTATGCTCCAACCTTGGTTCAGTTACTGGGCCTAATTATGCAGATCCAAATCGAGACCAAAGGTTTATAGTTTGGCTCAGCTTACCTGGCCTTCCTAGAAATATTAGGCCTGTCTTTGTTAAATATGTTGCAAGAGGTTTGCCGAGGCGGCACATTTTGCTATTAATTGAGCAAAAAGGCTTGTGCCCTTGGTTTAATGTAATTAATTTACCCGCTGCGTACAGGTTTCTCTAGTCAATGTTATATTGATTGGTCGATAACAGTTTCTAATTTCTACTAAAACACCATTAAAACCCTGTTTTCCCCCTATTATATTGGTTTATAAGCACTTCTTTATGCTTACAAAAACTCTGAAAAAACTTTAGCATGGAAGAGTTACTTCAAATGTGAGGGTTTTATGCCAGTGCGATACTTCTACGGTTAACAAGAATGTTGATTGCTCAACTGTTGGAACATTACCTGATGCATGTTTCAGCCTTTGTTAAAGTGGCCAAAACAGAGTTTAAGCCATGCTTCTGCCTACCCACTGGCTTAAATTCACTTCTCACATTCTGCCCAATGTTAGGTGGGTTCAGGCTGGTATGGCCGATGAACAGCCCCGTGTTGTCAACCATCAACTTTCATCTCATGAGGACTTTAAGGTCATTTGTTGTCACAAGGATATGTTTGTTTTGAACATGTCAAAACTACCTACAGTTGGAATGTTGGTTTTATCATCCCTACTCTTAGGCATCAAGTTATTCTTCTCTTGGTCCTCTCTACATCATCATGCATAGGACAATGGCTTTTTCTCTTTGCAAAAACATGAGAGATAAAATGAGTATAAGTCCTTCCTATTGTAGGAACCTTAATGTCATTCAATTCTTGAGTTAGAATCCAGTTATTACTAAAAATGAGGGCCAGATCATGTGGAGCCCATATGGGGTCGTGTGGGACTTACCCTTAGTAAGATGAATGCATATTACAACACATGTATTCTTATGGAATGTATGAAAAAGATGTTTGGCTGTTACAAACTAACAATCATATAGGAAAATTTGCTATCCATACTGATCAACTTTTGTTTTGAATCCAGGCCATGTCTCTGTTGAAGGCTTCTTTGGTTTCCAACTCGGTTTTGAGCAATGTCTTCTACCCTAAGAACCGAAAGCAGATGGAAACAAAACCTAAGAGGAGGATTTTTTGAGCGCAGAATTTTATCTGAAACTGAGGCCTGACCACTTACAGGATTTTGAAATACAGTTTCCTTGCTCAATCACCAAAGAAAATTTACTTAATTATCTTGGCTTGGTCTGTTCTTATTATACTTTGGTAAACTATAGATTTCTATGAATGGAGTTTATGAAGTGCAAGTGTGTATTTTTTTTGTAGTATTGGATACTGATGTCAATAAGGTTCCTTACTTTAAATCCAGCAGCATTTTTGTGTGTGTGACAGACAGAGAGAGGTTGTTTACTGTAGATTGAAGACACTTGGGGTTGCGTTTGTTTATGGGGTCATTCTTTCTCCAGTATTTCAACATTTTTTCACACTGATATCTCCAGCCTCTTTGGACTTTCCAGCTGCTACCGAGACGAGGCCTTTTTTCCACAACATGGCAAGCAAATTTATATCAAGGTTGAAAATGAAGAATCCGTGGATCTTGTGAAATTGCAAAAAAATATAATAAAAAAAGGGGGAAAGGTTACTGATTCTGATTATTCCATTTTCCGATTCTAAATTTAATTGATCACTTCTAATAGAAGCATATTAATGGACTTTTCAAGGGGTGTCCATGTGCTGGGCCAAACCCGCCTTTAGAAAGACAGGCCCGCATCTGGGCCACGACCAAATCAGGCCTTAAGTGCATGGCCTAAGCAATGGCCGACCCAGGATTTTCATGGTGAAGTATATGGTCAAGTGAAGACATTAAATAATAAATTTGAATTTTTTAAGATATTATCAAATGGTCTCCTCTCCATGATCCAAGTTCTGACTTGAGGACCCTTGTGCCTACGGTCTAAAAGAACGAAGACACTCTACTTTTTCAAGTTTCAGAGAGCAAAAGAAACGAAAAGAAGAAGAGAAGAACTTTCAATTCCCATTCATTTCAACAGCTGAATTCCATGGCAGCCGCCAAACAGATGAGCTTGACTCTCCTTGTGGACAAGGAAAGGAAGAGGGTCATCTATGCAGAATCCGGAAAGGACTTTGTAGAAACCCTTCTCAGCTTCCTGACAATGCCCCTAGGAACTGCCATCAAGCTCTCCGGCAAGCAGTCCAACATGGGTTCCTTGACCATGTTATATCAGAGCTTGGAGGATCTTGATTTGGAGCTCCTAAACACCAAATCATGCAAAGACATGTTGCTCCTTCCCAGAAGCTCTGCAGAAAAACTGTACGAAAATCTACATCTAACGGTTAATATAGGAGCCATCAATCCTACCCAGTACTACGCCTGTCCGTATTGGAAATCGGGCAATCAAGAGCACCGCTTGGTTAGCACCGTTGAGAACGCTCGATGCCGCTGCAGGGAAACGATGCGTATCAACATCACTGAAAAGAAGAGGCCGGATGTTGATGCAAATGGGGAAGATGGGGTGTTTATTAAGGGGAAGATGAGGTTTATGGTAAGAGATGATTTACAGGCGTCTGTTGTTTCTTCTGCAGCGAGTTTTGCTCTGCTGAGGGAACTTGGCATCAGTGATGCGTCTATGGTTGAGCAGAGAAACGTCAATGTGGGCGAAGAGGAGGTACGTGATTTTTTTCCCCCCAAGGGACTGTTTATTAGTAAATGGTTTTGAATCAAAGGGTTTCAAACAAATGGAGGGTTTTCAAGGATTCTTTTGAGTTACTTCAAATGAAGGGTAGATGGTCATACATTTTCTTTTGAAAGGGAAATGAGAAATGAGTGACAATATCGCCAAGCGGCCAGCCATATCACCATGATGGTATTTTCATCGGAAAAAAAGGTTTTTTCTTAACTTATCTGTTTAATCAGAGTTTAGGCTTAGTTTTTTCATAAAAATCCTTCAATTTTTAAGATTCTTAGGTATTCATTTCTTGCAAACAAACGGGCCCTAAAGAGTTTAGGAGAAATTATTTGACGGTTTATCGTGGGTCTTCTTCACCTTTAGTCTTTCATTTTTTTAGCCCCTAAGATTAGTGGAATTTTTTGTGTGATGCCTTTCCACTGGAGGGTCTAAAAGTGAATGGTGGAAGGTGAAGAAGACCCACGATCGCCATTCAGATAACCTACCCTTTGATAGGAAATGATTACCCACCCATCGCCCTATTAAATTGAATTTTAAGAAGGCGATGTCGCATCTCCATGTCCGCCTTTGTAACACTACTTTGATAGAACTCTTTTTACCATGAATTCTTAGGAAATCAATACCAAGTAAGCAAACACGCAATCTCATTTTTTTCTTTTTGTTTTTTCAATAGGTTCAAAACCTTGGTTAATGCTATTAAGAGCAGAATTCTTGAGATTTAGAAAATATAGTTTATAGATTCATTCTTTACTTGTTGTGATCTTACAATGCTTAGGGTCATTTGCTACTTTGGTAAGGTCCCACTTGTATAGCTGGTACTAAATTCCTTGGATTTGTAAGCAACACCTTTACATTAAAAGGGACTGAAAGTGAAAGATTAAAGTTGAGAAATCCCATCGAGGCTATTAGATGACCCTACCTTCAGTAAGGAACGTTACCCAATTATCATGCTTGTAATTGGAAAAGTGATCATCCTATTTAGATCTCTACTTTTACATTCTTCATTCCTTACTGACACTCCTTTTGTAAAATCTCCTTTACTAGGATTTCCTTCAAATTCACAAGAAAGGGCCTTCTATTAAGGGACTAAGCTCGCTAGGGGCCTGTTTGTCTATTACTCATTGTGATTATATAAAAGATCCTCATGGTCCCTCTACTGTACCCTAGTTGGTTAGGGACATGGATCTGTGAGTTCTAAGTTTGTGAGCTTGAGTCCCCAAATTTATTAAAAAAAATGAAAAAATTAAAATGGAAAAAGGAATAAGAAGAAGGCTCGGGAAGGCCAAGAACTTGTAGGGATCCTCGCGTAATAAATACCCTTTGCTAAAATGATTCCATCCGTACCCTCGTTATTTAATTCCTACAAAATTGATACCTCCATTTAGATCTCCACCCTTGACAGTTCACTCTCCACCCCCAATGCCCCCCTTAAGTAGATCCATTTCCTACAAGTTCTGAAAATTCAATCTAATGAGGCCAAAGACCCCAAGAGAAAGGATGATGGGTGGAGATCCACAAAGGATTATCAAAATATCCACCCTTTGGTTAGAAATGATTGCCCACCTTCCATCCTATGAGAGTAAGTCATAGAATAGACATCCACTTCCACCCTTGACTCTTTGCTGCTAAGCTCCTAACTATTGCTTCCATATTATTCTATTTCCTGTGAATTCCTAGGATTTCTTAGGATTTCTAAGCAATTCCTACCTATCAAATGATTTATAAGGACCTTTTGTTTAACTTGTCATTGAATTCTTAGGATATTTAAGCAATGCCTATCTGTCGAAGGGGTTAAAAGTGAAGGATTAAAGGCGAAGATCACAAGGCGCCTCCAATCCGCTATTTAACAGGGATTGGTTACCCACCCATCACTCTGGTAAATTAAGTCTTATGAAATTGGTAAGTCCCATAAAGATCTCTACCTTAGACCCTTCGTCCCTCTCATCTACAACACTATTCCAATAAATAAATAAATAAATAAAATCCTTTACTATGAACTCAATACGAAGGAATTCAATGCGAAGTATGCATATAGGCCCTTAATCAAGATTTCATTTGTTTGTTTCACCTTCTTGTAAGGGATACTAACTCATGAAAATGGTACTCCTATGGCATTCAGGTTTTGCATCTGCTTAAGCGTTTGTTACTATCCAAGACACCTTTAACAGATGTATTTCTAGGGGAGCTCAATGTGGATGACGGGGTAGACCTTGATCTGAAAGTCATAGCTCTTGATTCCGAAGAGATGGTTCAACCTCAAACAAAGAAAGAGATATGCACCGACTCTAGGAAGATGATTGTAAAGTTATTTCAAAGCAAATTGAACAACAAGGTCTTGTATGCTGAAGGTGGGGAGGAATTTGCAGACCTACTGTTTAGTCTCCTTGCCTTTCCTCTTGGTTCCATAGTTAAATGCTTGCCTGAACGTACTAGCATGGGATGTTTAGATAACTTATACAAGAGTGTTGAAGATTTGAACTTTAAGGATTGTATGATATCTGAGGAATGCAAAGCCATGCTACTTGACCCGAAGCTACCACCCTATTTTGGGACTAAGAACCAACTACTACAGATTGAAGAACAAGTTCCATGTAAGCCCATCATTTTTCATCCCCTCATTCTATGATGCCTAGATATGGATATATTTGTATGAACACGGATATGGGGATTGGGGATATGACTCTACACATGGAAATTTAGGGCATGGTTACAGATACAACTGCCCTAAGTTTTTCCTTTGATCACTTTTGAATTGATGAAATTATCGTTGTTTACATTCCTTTCGAACAATTTTTTATGATTGAAGTTAAAAAATTAAATGAGTCTATATGAGATAATGGGCTTGTTAAGTGGGATATGCTAATCTAGTTCCCTAGAAGTATCAATGTAGTATTGGGTATCAATATGAGTGTTGTATTAGTCTGAAATAGGTACAGTGGGCTTGTACAAGTATCTGGGTATCATAGGCCTTATTTGATATGACTCTAGTGTTTTTATTACAGATCCTATGGTGTTTTCTCGTCTGAGGAGGATACAATTATCCACCATGAACCAAAAGTTTCCTGATACAGTGACAGAGCTTGGAGGATCATTTGTGGCTGGACCAGCAATGTTCATGGTAACTGACGAGTTGGTTGTGAAACCTCTTTCCCCCATCTTGGGCATCTCTCTTCTCGGCAATTTCAACATCCCAGTCAGTGACATAGAGGAGCAGATTGTGTGCATAGGGGAAAAAGAGGTAAAATGAAAATATCCTGTACATAATGAATTAATTCTGTATTTGCAACCAAGCAAAATCAAGGCTAAATATTAGTGACTAAGTGATTTTCATAGGCTGGGCCAGCCCGGATGTATGCCTGTCCAATTGATGGTATAAAAACTCATCCTAAGTAGCCCCGAGTTGGCTGGTTCAACTTGGCTCATTGGATTTCAGAGTTGGACAAGTTGAATGAGTAACCGAGTACTTTCCCAGACTTACCTCTGTTACCTGGCTCATTGGTTTCTGAGACAAGCTGGATTTCTGAGTTTCAAGTATGGTCCGACTTCTATTTGTTCAGCTAGTGGCCTGCATGCAGACCCAAATTCAGACCAAAGGTCTATTAGTTTGGTATTGCTTGCCCTTCCCTTTCAGAAGCAGTCTTAGTTAAATATGTTTTGTTGGGTTAGCCCAGGCTTGGTCATTTAGCTATTTATCAAGAAAATAGGCTTTTGCCCATGAATTAAAATAATGTCCATTATGTGATGGATCCACCCATTGCTTACAGGTTTCTGTTGTCAATGTTGCCTTTGATTGGTCATTGCAGTTTCTAATTTCTACTCAAGCACGTTTAAAACCCTGTTCTCACTCCCATTATATTGGTCTCTCAGCATTTTTTATATCCTTAAAAGCACTAAAAAAAAACTGTAGTATGGAAGGTTCACCTCAAATGTGAAGGGCCACTGCGATACTTCTGTCATATACAAAAATGTTAATTGTGTAACCGTTGTAATGTTACCTAATGCATATTTTGGCTTCGTTATAGAAGCCAAAACAGAGTTTTTAAGCCATGCTTCTGCTTATCCACTGACTTAAAATCACTGCTCACATTCTTCCCAATGTGAGCTGGGCTCAGGCTGGTCTGCCCAATAAACTGCCCATGTATTGTCAACATCGACTTTAATTCCATCGGAACTTTAAGATCATTCATAGTCTGGATGTTGATTTTGAACATGTCAAAACTACCTGCAGTTGGAATGTTGGTTTTTTATCATCCCAACTCCTCGCCGTCAATTTGTTCTTCTCTTGATGTTCTCTTGTACTTGCATAGGACAATGACTTCTTCTCTTTGCAAAAATATGAGAGATATAAGAGGCATCAATGACCTTGTATGAAATAATTTATACATCAATGAGTTGAAGTCCTCCCTATTGTAGGAAATTTATGTCATTCAATTCTTGAGTTGTATTTGCAAATATATTTAGTTGGGTATTGTTAGAATCCAGTTATTACTTTGGGCCAGAATCATGTGGGGCCTATATGTGGTCTCGTGAAACTACCCATAGTAAGATAAATGTGTATTACAACACAAACACACATATTTATGGAATGTATGAAAAAGATGATTTGGTTGTTACAACCTGACAACATATAGAATTACAGTGGTGATCTCAGGAAAGAAACTTTGCTATCCATCTTGACTAATTGACTTTTGTTTTGAGTTCAGGCCATTTCTTTGTTGGGAGCTTCTTTGATTTCGAACTCGGTCTTGAGTGATGTCTTCTACCCTAAGAAGCCCAGGCAGATGAAAACAAAACCTAAGAGGAGGATTCTTTCAGCGCATGATTTAATCTAAAGCTAAGGTCTTGGATAAATGTACTTACAGGATTTTAAAACACAGTTTCCTTGCTCAATCTCCAAAGAAAAATGTACTTAAATATCTTGTATTGATTTGTCCATCTTTTTATGCTTGGGGAGTTCTAGGGATTTTAACGGATGGAGTTTGATGAAGTGCCTTTCGAGTGTGTCTATATTTGTACGTTGCATTGGATACTGATATTAATAGGGTTCCTTACTATAAAACCAGCAACATTTTTGTAGGGCACACCAGGATGTCTTTCAGTTATAGAAGGACCAATGGCGTAGCATTACATGTAGATCAAAGATAGACCAGATGTTGTCCAAATCAGATCATTCTGACCCATGATTTAGGAGCCTATAAGCTTTAACCCTTGGATAAATTGTTTTTTCTTGATTTATGTATGTATGATTGAGGACCCGGGGTCATAAATACATTCTTCTTTTTGGGTTGGGCTTGTTTATGTGCAGGTCTAAGTTTCTCATAGATTTGTCCCAATAAAAGTTCCTGTCAGCAGGTATGTGTCCATTCTTTCTCCAATATTCGAACATATTTTTTTGCACTCTGATGTCTCCAGCCTTTTTGGACATTCCAGCTTTTACCATGCCAGTCATAAATTAAATTTATTTAGGTTTAGAATGTAGAATCGTCGATCTTTTGAAATTAAAAAAAAAAAAGGATTACTCATTACACCTTGTCTGATTCCATAATTAACCCCTTCTTTTGTTTTTAAAAAATGTTACCACTTACGTAACAAACATATTAATATAATTCTGATAATAGCACACATTTTGTCAGCTTCTTACTATCCGTCAGATTCTTAGCATGTAAAAAGAGGATTAGCATTTGATAGGCAGTCTACTGTAAAAACTAATCAAATTAAATTTCAGCTTTACTTTAAATAAAGTTGCACTTGCAAACACAATCATTCATGAATCAGTCATTTTGGTTCTAGTCCTTTGTCAGGGATTGGATTTCTTGATCCTTGGTTTTCAGACATGGAGAAATTCCTGCAAAATTTCAATGTTACAACTTACAAGCCTCTAATTTGCAGCTTAGGAAGATTAGCCAAAGTGGTGGGAAAACGGTTCTCTTCTTTAATGTTATTGTAATGACGAAAATGGATATCTTTAATATTCCGGTCTACCATTATTTTTACACAACTGCATGTTTTGGGCTTATTTAGTCATTGGGCCCTTTGCAAATAGGCCCAAGGCCACTGCATTTGTCTTGGACATCTTACCTTTGGTTACATGGGATCCATTATAAGTGACCACTTACCCAACCCATCCTTTATATCCTATGTATTAGTACCCATCACACAAATCGGTCCATCCTTTTATAGAACCCACTGTTCACATATTTCACCAATGGGTCTCATAGGTGGAATGATTAGCCGGATCTAATGGGTATTGTGTGGGTCTACTATCATTAAGACAACCCACTATCATTACACTATTTACGTGATCCCAAAATGATTTTGTTATTTAAGTGAGTCCGCCTTAATATTTGATTTGATTATAAGTCAAAGGACATTTTGCTAATTTAAGATTTATTTTCTCATGCAAATAGATTCTGTGTGTGTAAGTTAACATTTAATGAAATATACTTACAAAGATAGAACTTTTTAAACATTGGGGGATTTTCAAAAGGGTATAAACTTTTGGCTCATTTCCGTAAAAAGTAAGTGAAAATTTGAATATTTTAGAAAAGTATAAAGTTTTCCACGATTCTTTCGATCAAGTCCTCTTCGTATTTTTTTTAAAAAATAACAAATATACCCTCATGTCATTTTTCAAATTTTCCTTTGATAACTCACTTAACATAAATGATCAAGTCCAATCCAAATGACCTAGTGGGGCTCACTTCAACTAACTTTATGTATGAATGGTTAAAAAGGGGATTCAAAATAACTATAAAAAAAAAAAAACTAGCTTCATTAAATGGTTATGATCATCAAAATCAAAATGAGTTTTAGAAAGGAAAGAGGTTAAGAGAAGGCGAACTTTTCACAAGGTAGTGGTATTTTTCTTTTCATTTATAAAAAAATCTTAAAATATTCAAATCTTCACGTACTTTTTTTAAAAACAAGCCACAAGTTTGGAAATTAATTTACAAATATTTTTACTCATATTTTTGAAGCTTTATATGTACTGGGCCGAGAGCCCACCATCAGCAGCCATCCGAGATCCTTCGAACTGCTGTTGACAAGTGCCTTTGCCCTGGTCCCCTGCATATGGATACCTACTACCTATTCAATATCTACGTAAGAATATTGGATAGCAAAGACCTCACAACGTTACTTCAACTGGATATGTTCTGTTATTCTGTAGTATACTTGAGTATTAAGGATACCAAAGACCTCTTTGGCTCTTTCCCTTTAACTTTTCTTACTGGATACTAGATCCTTTTCGTTGTCGGAGAGCAGAAGAAAAGAAGCAGAAAACCATTAAATTCCCAGCAGACACTTCAACAGAATTCCATGCAACATTGTATTGGTATTGGACACCAAAGACCGCTTTCCTTTTCATTGTCAGAGAGCAAAAGAAAAGCAGAAACCATTCAAAACTTCTACAGAATTCCATGGCAGCCAAACGGATGAGCTTGACTCTCCTTGTGGACAAGGAAAGAAACAGGGTCATCTATGCCGAATCCGGCAAGGACTTTGTAGAAACCCTCTTCGGCTTCTTAACATTGCCCCTAGGCACTGTCATCAAGCTCTCCGGCAAGCAGTCCAACTTGGGTTCCTTTGTTGGAGATGGGCAGAGTGATTTTTACACACATAAAGCAAACAGAGAGCAGCGGAGTAACAGAAACGACTAGGAATGAGTGACTTGCATTCAGCATACCATTTCATTTACATCAGCCACTTATATAGATACAATTGACTAACAAGAAATGGATAGGTGTCCCATGAACACCTGATCCTTAGAACTAGCATGGATAGGTGTCCCATGACCACTGATCTCTAGAACTAACATGGACAGGTGTCCCATGCTCTAACATCAACATGTTCATGAACTAACACAGACACGTTCATGAACTGACACATAAACATTACTGACTTTTTCAAACTACAGATTTATTCAACATAAGACACATGTAGCATTTGAGTTATTATTTCAACACTCCCCCTTAATTCAAATGCCTTCAACACCAAGCATTTTTCGGAACTTGAAAAACTTTTCTCTTGAGAGAGCCTTTGTGAAAATATCAGCAACTTGTTCTTCCGTACTGTGGTACTCTAGCTTTATCTCTTTCTTGGCCACAAGCTCGCGAATAAAATGATGACGAATCTCTATATGCTTGGTCCTTCCATGAAAAACTGGATTCTTTGTCATCGCAATTGTAGACTTGTTGTCACAGAACATGATGGTAGCTTCATCTTGCTTTTCCTTCAAATCAGCCAAGATTCTTCGAAGCCAAACTGTTTGGCACGCAGCACTTGTAGCAGCCATGTATTCTGCTTCCGAGGAAGAAAGTGCAATAGTTTGTTGCTTTTTCGATGCCCATGATATAACTCCAGATCCAAAGCTAAGTGCATAACATGATGTACTTTTCCTGTCATCTGCACAACCAGCCCAATCACTGTCAGTATAGGAAATAAGCTTACAATTTCTTACTTTTTGATATCTTAGTCCAAAACTCAAGGTTCCACGGATGTAGCGCAGAACTCTTTTTGCTGCCCCCATATGCTGTCTACTTGGTTTGTGCATGAATCTTGAAATCAAGCTTACTGCAAACATTATGTCAGGCCTTGAATGAGTGAGATAAATTAGCCCACCTACAATGCTTCGAAATTCTTTTTCATCTGCTTTCTCAACACCATCATCTAACACAAGCCTTTCATTTGTATTCATTGGTGTACTTGCAGGATTGCAATTTGACATGTGAAACCGCTTTAACAGATCTTTTGCATATTTCTCTTGGCACAAAAAAATACCATATTGGTCTTGAGTGATTTCCATTCCCAAAAAATAGTGCAGGAGGCCCAAATTAGTCATTTCAAACTTTGACATCATTTTTTCTTTGAAATCATTTATCAATGGAAGAGAATTACCGGTAAAAATCATGTCATCCACATAAAGGCACACAATCAGAATTTCATCTTTATCTTTGGATTTCACATAAAGGGTTGGTTCACTTTCACTTCTTTGGAACCCATTGTCAAGAAAATATTTATCAATTTTTCCATACCAAGCTCGTGGAGCTTGTTTCAATCCATACAATGCTTTTTCCAATTTATACACTTTGTTTTCCAACCCTTTAATTTCAAAACCATGTGGTTGCTCCACATACACTTCCTCCTGTAGTTCCCCATTTAGAAAAGCTGACTTGACATCAAACTGAAAAACTTTCCATCCTCTTTGTGCAGCAATAGCTATGACAGTTCTAATGGTGTCAATTCTAGCAACAGGAGAAAATGTTTCAAAGAAATCAATACCTGGCACTTGAGCATAACCTTTCGCAACCAAACGGGCTTTATATTTTTGTAAAGACCCATCTGAATTGAACTTGGACTTGTAAACCCATTTTAGTCCAATGGCTTCCTTTCCCGGAGGTAAGTCCACCAGTCTCCATGTCTTGTTTTTCTCTATTGCATTAATTTCTGCTTTCATTGCATCATTCCACTCTTTCTTTTGAACTGCATCTTCAAAGCAAGTAGGTTCTGAAGCAAACAATGCAAAATCACAATTTTGATAAATGTCATGAAGGCTTCTTACCTTTCTAGGAAGTGTTTCTGACCTTGGAGATCCCATCGGGCTTGGTGGAGTTTCAGGTGGCAATTCTCAAAGGAGGATGTCTCTTCTTCTTCAATAATAAGAGGGGACTTTTCCACATTAACTTCCCACTTCCAAGCATCATTTTCATTAAATATGACATCACGACTGATAATTAACTCCTTATTTTCAGGATTATAAAGCCTATAGCCTTTTGTTTCATCACTATAGCCAACGAAAATGCATTTGATGCTTTTTTCGTCTAGCTTTTGTCTTTTTTCAAAAGGAATATGAGCATAAGCTATAGACCCAAATACCTTCAAATGACTTACATTGGGTTTTCTGCCAAACCAAGTTTCATAAGGAGTTTTCTCAGTAACTGCTTTTGTGGGGGAACGATTAAGCAAGTAAATCGAAGTAGACACAGCTTCAGCCCAAAAAATCTTTGGAAGTCCCTTTTCTTTCAGCATACTTCTAGCAGTTTCAACAATACTCCTATTTTTCCTCTCTGCTACACCATTTTGTTGTGGTGTAAAACTTGCTGTTGATTCCCGGCGAATACCTACATCCTTACAATACTTGAAAAATTCTTTGGAAGTAAATTCACCACCCCTATCAGTGCGCAATATTTTTATTGCATATCCACTTTGTTTTTCAACATAAGCTCGAAATTGAACAAAGGATGAAAAGGCTTCAGATTTTTGTTTAAGAAAGTAAACCCAGCACATCCTAGTAAGATCATCCACAAATAGTAGAAAATATCTACTTTCACCAAGTGAGGATGTTTGTATGGGTCCACAAATGTCAGCATGCACAAGCATTAATGGCTCATTTGCCCTCCAGGATTTACCCACTTGAAAAGGTACTCTATGTTGTTTTCCATAGACACATGATTCACATATGTCCTCAATCTTCTGCACCATAGGTAAACCAACAACTAAATTTTGTTTATGTAGCAAATCTAGGCCACCAAAGTTGAGATGCCCATATCTCTTATGCCACAGCCATGCAATATCACATGTTTCAACATTAAATGCATTAATGCTATGCTTAGAAAATTTGATTGGAAACATTTTGTTTGATGTCATTTTCACAGTCATTAACATCTCCATATTCTTCTTGTTAAAAACCATGCACTGATCTTCATCAAAAATGGCATAATACCCCATCTCCATCAGTTGTCCCAAGCTAATTAAATTCTGGCCTAAGCCTGGAACATACATGACATTGTGGATGAGTTTGTTACCTGACTTGGTGCTTACTGAAACAACTCCTCTGCCTTTCACTTGAACTTGATGGTTATCTCCCATCTTGACCTGAGACCTCACTGATTCATTCATTTCCACGAACAAATGTTTTTCACCTGTCATATGATTGCTGCAACCACTATCTAGATACCAGACATTTTCAATAGAACTAGATAAGCATGAGAGAAACACATTTTCACTAGCTTCATCAATTTCCTTTTCTTCATGAAAATTTCCTCGATTCTTGTTTTTGTACCAACAATCCTTCTCATCATGTCCAAATTTTTTACAAATTGAACATTGTGGTACACTTGAGTCCTTATTTTTGTACCAACAGTCTTTTTCAATGTGCCCTCTTTTTTTGCAATTATAACATTGAGGAAGTTCATGATTACCACTGTTGGAATTTCTTTCATTTGCATTGTACCTGTTTCTTCCTCTGCCTCGTCCTCGGAAATTTTTCTTTCCGCGGCCATTCCCACTTGACCTTTGTTCTGATGAACGAGGTCTTGCACCCTCATTTGAACCCTTTTTCAAATCAATTTTTGATTGTAAGGCTTGTTCAAGTGGCTTTTCAGCAGCTCTATTCATTCTCACCTCATGGGTTTGGAGAGAACCCATTAGGTGATTTACTGACAAAGTGGTCAAATCTTTGGATTCTTCTATTGCAGCAACTACATGATCGAACTTAGGAGTGAGACTTCTTAAAACTTTTTCAACAACTTTTTGCTCTTTTAGGTCCTCACCAAGTGATCGAATTTGATTCACAATGGTTGTGACTTTTGTAAAAAATTCTTGAATAGATTCAGAATTTTTCATCATTAGAGTCTCAAAATCACGACGCAAAGTTTGTAACCTCAAGGTTACAACTTGACTTGACCCTTTGTATTCATCTTTAAGCAGATCCCATGCTTCTTTTGAGGTTGAAGCACCCATTATCTTTGGGAAAACTGTTTCATCCAAAGCTTGTTGGATGTAAAAAAGGGCCTTTGCATCTTTTTTTTTATTCTCTTTCATCTCATTTCTTTGTGCTGCAGTTAGTCTTTCTACATCATACTCATTCATGCCATTCTCAACCAAATCCCATAAATCATATGACAGAAACAGAGTTTTCATTTTGATACTCCAAACTTGATAATTATCACCATTGAAAATAGGAATTAATTGTTGAGAAACACTTACAGAACTGCTGATACCATTCACTGTAGCCATTTTCTTCTCTGAGTGCAGCACCTGGGTAGAATCCCAGCTTTGACCGATCCTTGCTCTGATACCAAAAATATGTTGGAGATGGGCAGAGTGATTTTTACACACATAAAGCAAACAGAGAGCAGCGGAGTAACAGAAACGACTAGGAATGAGTGACTTGCATTCAGCATACCATTTCATTTACATCAGCCACTTATATAGATACAATTGACTAACAAGAAATGGATAGGTGTCCCATGAACACCTGATCCTTAGAACTAACATGGATAGGTGTCCCATGACCACTGATCTCTAGAACTAACATGGACAGGTGTCCCATGCTCTAACATCAACATGTTCATGAACTAACACAGACACGTTCATGAACTGACACATAAACATTACTGACTTTTTCAAACTACAGATTTATTCAACATAAGACACATGTAGCATTTGAGTTATTATTTCAACATCCTTGACCATGTCATATAAGAGCTTGGAGGATCTTGATTTGGAGTTCCTGAATACCAAAGCATGCAAAGACATGCTGCTCCATCCCAAAAGCTCTGCAGAAGAACTATACAAGTATCTACCTCTAATCGTTAATATAGGAGCCACCTATCGTTCCAAGTACTACGTCTGTTCTTGTTCTCTGGACTGGTGTGTTGGAACTCACCGCTTGGTCAGTACTGTTAAAGACGCTCCATGTCATTGTGGGAAAAAGATGGATTGGAGGGTACCTGAAGAGAAGGGGGAACTTAACGCAGATGGTGGGGATCGGGTGTTTATTAAGGGGAAGATGAGGTTTATGATAAGAGATGATTTGCAGATATCTGCTGTTTCTTCTACGAAGAGTTTTGCGCTGCTGAATAAATTTGGCGCCAGTGATACGTTTGTGCTCGAGGAGATGAATGTGAATGTTGGTGAAGAGGAGGTATGTAGTTGTTCATGCCCTTTTTCAAACATATCCACTTGCTTGTTTCAGGCAAACCATGTGGATGGAAGAAAATCTTGAATAATGTAAGAGGGACGGGTAATGGTTGAGTAAATTTTTGTTTGCTTTCATGAGGTAAAGTAGTTTGAAGCGAGAGATGAGAACAGGTGCGATGCCTTTCAATCCGAGGCTCTAAAAATGAATGGTGAAAGGTGAACATCATTGATGCTCAATAGGAAACCTTCCCTTTGATAGGAAATGATTACCCACCCACTCACTGTCCTGCTAAATGCATCTACATGTTCACTTTCAGCCATTCACTTTCAAAAAGTATGCTGGAGTTAGGGTGTTCATGGCAGGGTTGGCCGGGCTGAGGCATATCCAGGCCCGGCCCTAATATCACAACACAGGCCCCTGTCCGGCCTAATTTCACTACACAAACCATAAATGTTAGGCTTGAGCCCGCCCATTTAGTCCATGAGGTGTCCTGTTGCCTAGCTTTTTATGATGTGTGTGGGCTTTCTAACAATAGTTTGGACAAATAATCACTAAATAACAGTCAATCCTTATTTGGGCTGGGCCAGGCCAGGCTTTGGTCTCACTTAACTGCAGCATGGCCCAAATATTGAGCTGGCGTCTGGCCCAGATTAATATTCAAGCTCAGCCCAAATAAGGATGGGCCCAGATTGGACTCAGGCTGTCCCCGCCCATGAGCACCCTAGCTGGAGTAGAATTAGATTTAATTGACGTATAGTTGGATCTTTTCCCAAAAAAAATAAAAATAAAGAACATATAGCTGGATGTGTAGTCTGACGAGAGTTGTAGTTTGATTTTGGTCCTAAAAGTTGTTAGGGCCGGTCTGCGTGCTTCATGCTGCTGTCCTCTCTCTTCCCTTGTCCTTGGTTTGGAATGATATGGTGCCAGTCTTTTGCTCCCACACTTTTCTTTCTTCCCTGCTTTTTGTAGCTGGTGCTGTGCCCTGCTGCTCTCCAGCTGCTTTGCTGTGTTGGGGTGCCAGCTAGTCTTTGTTCTGGGTTGCCTTGCCAATGCTTTGGGTTTTCTTGTTTTCCCTCGGGCTATCTTTGTTGCCCAGTTTGTTGCCTTGCTGTTGCAGTGGCTGTTCTTTTTTGTTTTCCCCCTTTTTGCGGGGCCCTTTGCAGGACCAAAAACTGTCCCAGTTTTTGGTCTTTTCCCCCAGTTTTTGGTCTTTTCTCCTGCTGGTCTATCGCTGCAGGTTCTAATATGCTTCGGCATAGCTTGTCGCCTTGAGATGGTATTTAGTGCAAAACTCACCTTAAATTATGCAAAAAAATAATATAAAATTAAGATGAAAGTTGCCGAATGAAAAAGTATTCTTAATACATTCGATAACAACTAATAAAATTAGAAAGTGGAAAAATTCTGTAGTTGTAGTAATTATAAATTTCCAAAATATGAAAGTGAAAAAAATGAAATACAAGTATTGGCATATGCCTAAAACTTAAAAGTCTAATGACACGTTTGTGTAATACTTGTGTAAGGCTCTGTAGGAGAAACCTCATTTTACATTAAAATCCTTGAATTTTTAGAATTCTTAGGAATTCATTTCTTGCAAACAAACGAGCCCTAAAGAGTTTAGGAGAAATTATTTGATGGTCTATCATGAGCTTCACCTTTAGTCTTTCATTTTTTTTAGCCCCTAAGATTAGTAGAATTTTTTCTGTGATGCCTTTCCACAGGAGGATCTAAAACTGAATGGTGAAAGGTACCCACGATCGCCATTCAGATAACCTAACCTTTGATAGGAAATGATTACCTACCCATCGGCCTATTAAATTGAATTTTAAGAAGGCGATGTCGCATCTCCATGTCCACCTTTGTAACACTACTTTGATAGAACTCTTTTTACTATGAATTCTTAGGAAATCAATACCAAGTAAGCAAACACGCAATCTCATTTTTTTTTTCTTTTTCCTTTTTAAATAGGTTCAAAACTTTGGTTAATGCTATTAAGAGCAGAATTTCTGAGATTTAGAAAATATAGTTTATAGATGCATTCTTACTTGTTGGGTTCTTACAATGCTTAGGGTCATTTGCTACTTTGCCAAGGTCCCACTTGTTTAGCTGGTACTAAATTTCTTGGATTTGTAAGCAACACCATCACGTTAAAAGGGACTGAAAGTGACAGATTAAAGTTGAGAGATCCCATCGAGGCTATTAGGTCATCCAACCTTCAATAAGTAACGATTACCCAATTATTATCCTTGTAATTGGAAAAGTGATCACTCTATGTAGATCTCTACTTTTACATTCTTCATTCCTTAGGGCCGTTTGGCACTTTACTAGATTAGTAAAAGTCAAGTAAAGCTTCCATTTTTTAGATAAGGGGTCACATCAATAACACTCTCATTCAATATTTCTTTCATCTTTTTTAAAAATAAAAAATAAAAAAGCAACCTCCTTTCTTAACTAAAAGACAAAAAAAAAAAAAAAATTTCACTTTTCTATACAAAAAGTCAAAAGCTTCTATACCAAACAACCCAAAACAAATTACCATCATAACTTCATTATATTTCATTCTCTCTTGATTTGATGCTTTACTACACATTAATTTACATATAAAAATACCAAATGGGCCCACACTCCTATTGTAAAATCTCCTTTACTAGGATTTCCTACAAATTTACAAGAAACGGCCTTCTATTAAGGGACTAAGCTCGCTAGGGGCCTGTTTGTCTATTACTCAATGCAATTATATAAAACATCCTCACGGTCCCTCTACTGTACCCTAGTTGGTTAGGGACATGGGTATGTGAATTCTAAGTTTGGAGGTTTGAGTCCCCAAATTTATAAAAAAAAATGAAAAAAAAAAAAGAAGAAGAAGAAGGCTCAGGTAGGCCAACCACTTGTAGGGACCCTCGCATAAAAAAATACCCTTTGCTAAAATGATTCCATCCATACCCTCGTTATTTAATTCCTACAAAACTGATGCCTCCATTTAGAAACCCCCCCCCCCCCCCCCCCCCCCCACACACACAGAGTAGATCCCTTTCCGATAAGTTCTGAAAATTCAATCTAATGAGGCAAAAGAACACAAGAGAAAGGATGATGGGTGGAGATCCACAAAGGATTATCAAAATATCCACCCTTTGGTTAGAAATGATTGCCCACCTTCCATCCTATGAGAGTAAGTCATAGAATAGACATCCACTTCCACCCTTGACTCTTTGCTGCTAAGCTCCTAAGTATCGCTTCCATATTGTTCTATTTCCTGTGAATTCCTAGGATTTCTTAGGATTTCTAAGCAATTCCTTCCTATCAAAAGATTTATAAGGACCTTTTGTTTAACTCGTTATTGAATTCTTAGGATATTTAAGCAATGCCTATCTATCGAAAGGGTTAAAAGTGAAGGATTCAAGGTAAAGATCACAAGGCTCCTCAAATCCGCTATTTAACAGGAACTGGTTACCCACCCATCACTCTGGTAAATTAGGCCTTATGAAATTGGTCAGTCTCATAAAGATCTCTACCTTAGACCCTTCATCCCTCTCATCTACAACACTATTCCAATAAATAAATAGGTAAAAAAGATCCTTTACTATGAATTCAACACAAAGGAATTCAATACAAAGTATGCATATAGGCCCTTAATCAAGATTTCATTTGTTTGTTTCACCTTCTTGTAAGGGATACTAACTCTTGAAAATGGTACTCCTATGGCATTCAGGTTTTGCATCTGCTTAAGCATTTGTTACTATCCAAGACACCTTTAACAGATGTATTTCTAGGGGAGCTCAAAGTGGATGACGGGGTAGACCTTGATTCGAAAGTCATAGCTCTTGATTCCGAAGAGATGGTTGATTCCGAAGAGATATGCAGTGACTCCAGGAAGATGATTGTAAAGTTATTTCAAAGCAAATTAAACAACAAGGTCTTGTATGCAGAAGGTGGGGAAGAATTCGCAGACCTACTGTATAGTCTCCTTGCCTTTCCTCTTGGTTCCATAGTTAAATGCTTGGGTGGACGTACAAGCATGGGATGTTTAGATAACTTATACAAGAGTGTTCAAGGTTTATACTTTAAGGATTGCATGAAATCTGAGGAACGCAAAGCCATGCTACTTGACCCGAAGCTACCACCCTATTTTGGGACTAAGAACCAACTACTGCAGATTGAAGAACAAGCTCCATGTAAGCCCATCATTTTTCATTCCCTAATTCTATGATTCCTAGATATGGATATATAGATAGGTATGAACAAGGATATGGGGATTGGGAATATGATTCTACATGTGGAAATTTAGGGCATGGATACAGATATGACCGCCCTAAGTTTTTCCTTTGATCACTTTTGAATTGATGAAATTATCGTTGTTTACATTCCTTTCTAACAATATTTTTTATGATTGAGAAAAAAAATTAAATGAGAATATATGAGATAACGGGCTTGTTAAGTGGGATATGCTAATCTAGTTCCCTAGAAGTATCAATGTAGTATCGGGTATCAATATGAGTGCTGTATTAGTCCGAAATGGATACGGTGGGCTTGTACAAGTCTCTGGGTATCATGGGCCTTATTTGCTATGACTCTAGGGTACTTTTTATTACAGGCCCTATGGCGTTTTCTCGTGCGATGAGGAGCATACAATTATCCACCATGAACCAAAAGTTTCCTGATACAGTGACGAAGCTTGGAGGATCATTTGTGGCTGGACCAGCAATGTTCATGGTAACTGACGAGTTGGTTGTGAAACCTCTTTCACCCATGCTGGGCATCTCTTTTCTTAGCAATTTCAACATCCCAGTCAGTGACATAGAGGAACGAATTGTGTGCATGGGGAAAAAAGAGGTAAAGTAAAAATATCCTGTACATATTGAATTAACTCTGTATCTGCAACCAAGTGAAATGAAGGCTGAAGATCAGTGACTAAGTGATTTTCGTAGGCTGCGCCATCCCGGATGTATGCCTGTCCAACTGATGGTATAAAAGCTCATCCTAAGTAGCCCCGAGTTGGCTAGGTCAACTTGGCTCATAAGATTTCAGAGTTGGACAAGTTGAATGAGTAACTGAATACTGTCCCAGACTCACCTCAGTTACTTGGCTCATTGGTTTCGGAGTGGCTGAATTTTTGAGTTTCAAGTATGGTCCGACCTCTGTTAATTGAGCTAGTGGCCTACGTGCAGACCCAAATCCAGATAAAAGGTCTATTAGTTTGGTACGGCTTGCCCTTCCCTTTTAGAAATACTTAGTCTCAGTTAAATATGTTTTGTTGGGTTAGCCCAAGTCTGGCACATTTAGCCATTAATCGAGAAAATAGGCTTTCACCATGGTTTAAAATAGTGGCCATTATGTGATGGATTCACCCATTGCTTACAGGTTTCTGTTGTCAATGTTGCCATTAATTGGTCATTACAGTTTCTAATCCTACTCAAGCACGTTTAAGACCCTGTTCTCACTCCCATTTTATTGTTTTCTAAGCATTTTTATATGCTTAAAAACACTATAAAAAACTGTTGTATGGAAGGTTTACACCAAATGTGAAGCTTTTAGGCCACAGCGATGCTTTTGTAATATACGAAAATGTTGATTGTTCAACTGTTGTAACATTACTACCTAATGCATATTTCAGCCTTCATCATAGAGGCCAAAACACAATTTTTAGGCCATGCTTTTGCTTACCCACTGGTTTAAAATCACTGCTCACATTTTGCCCAATGTGAGCTGCGCCTAGGCTGGTCTGCCCAATGAACAGCCCATGTATTGTCAAGCATCAAAGCTTTAATTCCATCGGAACTTTAAGATCATTCATAGTCACAAGGATGTTCGTTTTGAACCTGTCAAAATTACATGCAGCTGAAATGTTGGTTTTTTTTTTTTTATCATCCTAACTCTTAACTGTCAATTTGTTCTTCTCATGATCTTCTCTCCTACATGCATAGGACAATGGCTTCCTCTCTTTGCAAAAATATGAGAGTTGTAAGAGGCATCAATGACCTTGTATGACATAATTTAATAATTTATACATCAATGAGTTGAAGTCCTCCCTATTGCTGGAAATTCTATGTCATTCAATTCTTGAGTTGTATTAGCAAATATATTTAGTTGGGTATTGTTAGAATCCAGTTATTACTTTAGGCCAGAATCATGTGGGGCCTATATGTGGCCGCGTGGGACTACCCATACTAAGATAAATGTGTATTACAACACACACATCTTTGGCTGTCACAACCTGACAATATATAGAATTACAGTGGTGATCTTAGGAAAGAAAATTTGCTATCCATCTTGACTAATCAACTTTTGTTTTGAGTTCAGGCCATGTCTTTGTTGAGAGCTTCTTTGATTTCCAACTCGGTCTTGAGCGATGTCTTCTACCATAAGAAGCCAAGGCAGATGGAAAAAAAACCTAAGCATTATTTCGTCGCCGGGATTTAATCCAAGAACCGGTCCCAACCATCCCAACAGCTATATATTTGTAAAATACAGTTTCCTTGCTCAATCTCCAAAGAAAAATGTACTTAAATATCTTGCATTGACTTGTCCATCTTATTATGCTTGGGGAGTACTATGGATTCTTACAGATGGAGTATGATGAAGTGCCTTTCGAGTGTGTCTATATTTTTATGTTGCATTGGATACTGATATCAATAGGGTTCCTTACTATAAAACCAACAACATTTTTGTAGGGCACACCTGGATGTCTTTCAGATATAGAAGGACCAATGGCGTATAGGTCTACAAACAGAATGGTTCTGAGTCAGAACCATACTGGACCTGGACCCGTTTCTAAATAACCTTTCTGGGTCCCCTTTTTTACTCGGAACCTATTTTTTCGAAAAACCTCTACTGCATCCGTTCCAAGAAAGTGATTCAAGACCGACCAATCCCCTATGAGACTTTCGTTCGTCTCCAGACCTGGTTTCGATAGGAAAACCTGGATCTGGTTCCGGAACTTGGTCCACCTAGAGGACTAGAATCTAGTCTCAAAATTTGTTATAATTTCTCTTCATTTTTTAAAATAAGCATATCATTCAACTTATAATAATGCATCAAGCCTACTACCTCCAATATTGTACATTAAAATGTCAAAGAAAAAGTTAATTTTGAGATACAGCTTCCAATATCAAAGACTCATTCGTCGGGTCCTAGGTCCACGAGTCGGACCCTATATGACACAGAACTAGACAATTTTATCAATCGAAACCTAAATTGGGTTCCGTACCTAGACCCATTTATGAATCAGAACCTAAAATAGGTTCCAGAGCCGATTTTTTACAAGTCAGAAGTTCCGAGTATTCGGAGAATGGATACCCATTTGCAACCCTAATGGCGTAGCGTTACATGTGGATCAAAGATAGACCGGATGTGGTCCAAATCAGATCATCCTGACCCATGATTTAGGAGCCTATAAGTTTTAACCCTTGGATAAATTGTTTTTTCTTGATTTATGTATGTATCATTGGGGACCTAGGATCATAAATACATTCTTCTTGTTGGGTTGGGTTTGTTTATGTACAGGCCTAAGTTTCTGATAGATTGGTCCTAATAAAAGCTCCTATCAACAAGTGTGTAGCCATTCTTTCTCCAATGTTCAAACATTTATGTTCGCACTTTGATGTCGCCAGCCTTTTTGGACATTCCAGCTTCTACCATTCCAGTCATAAATCAAATTTATTTAGTTGCATTTTATTTATTTATTTATTTATTTTTTCTATCGGAGGGTTCCCAACCCTTTGGGCTGGACTAGTTCCTCCAGGCCCAGAGAGAAGCCGAGTAAACTCCCCTATAGCCCCAGTGTGGTAGTGCAGTTTCGAACCTACAACCTCCGGGTGCAAACCGTGAATTAATTTTATTTAGGTTTAGAATGTATAATCGTCGATCTTTAAAAAAAAAAAAAAAAAAAAAAAGATTGCACTTTGCACCTTGTCTGATTCTATAATTAACCACTTCTTTTATATATATAGGAAAACTGGCCACTTCTGTTAGAAACATATTATTAATATAATTCTGATAATAGCACACCTTTTGTCAGCTCCTTTCTATCTTTTGGATTCTTAGCATGTAAAAGGAGGATTAGCATTTGATAGGCAGTCTATTGTTAACACTAGTCAAATTAAATTTCAGCTTTACTCTTAATAAAGTTGCACTTGCAAACACAATCTGATGTAGTGCGGATCGAAGCAGATGAATACATGGATGCCCATTGTTCCTAGTATTATTCTTTGAGAATAATCAACAAGTTTTGTGGAAGATCGTGCATCCAGAGTCATCCACCAATGCTAGCTGCATCAGCTGGTATCAGAGCCTCAGTTTCGTTCTTGCAAATCATGCCACCTAGACGTGCTGCTGGTAGTCGAATCACACACATCAACGATGTGTTCGTACGTGATGACGTAGCCCGATTAACATGACAGATCGAGGAGTTGATTGCCCAGGTCGCTACGTTAGCGGCTAGGGACAATCAACAGAGGGATCGATCTCCATCTCTGCATTCTATGGAAGAGGAGGAAGCTGAGGAAGAATTCCACAAATCCTTTAGTGGACATATCCAAGGAGGAAGGAGGCCCATGATGGGGAACCCTAGGGATAACCGTGAAACACGATCACGGTGGGACGCTAGACTAAAGATTGACAAACCAGAGTTTCAGGGAAGCGTACAACCAAAGGAATTTCTGGATTGGATCTATGCTGTAGAGGAGGTCCTAGATTTCAAAGAGGTCCCCGAAAATAAATAGGTTCCCTTAGTGGCAACCAAATTTCGGGGATAGGCTGGTGCGTGGTGGCAACAATCTAAGTTGATGCATGCTCGACAGGGAAAACGGAAGATTGATTCGTGGGAACAGCCGAAGAAACATCTACGTACAACATTCCTACCCCACAACTATACGAGGATGCTGTACCAACAATTGCAAAACTTACGGTAGGGCAGCAAGACGATTGATGAATATACCACAGAATTTTACTAGTTGGTCACTCGTAATGATCTAGCTGAGACGGAAGAACAACCGGTATCCTAGTATATTGGAGGAGTGTGACCTCAGTTTCAGGATACACTTAACATATTCGACCCATTGAATGTTTCAGAAGCACACCAGAGGGCCGTACAGTTGGAGAGACAGTCCAGTCGTAAGACTGGGAGTTCTACATGGGTTGGTGGTGGAGGCAGTGATCAGAACCCAGCTATCCCCACTAGGACTTTCAACCAACTGGGTGGTGCTAGAAAACCACAAGTAGGGGGGCAACCCAATAGAACTCCTACCACGGGTGGTGGATCACACTATTTTAAGTGTGGAGAATCTGGGCATCGGATGGCAAACTGTCGAAAAGGCGATTTTGTTCGCAAGGGTTTGTTCATGGACTGTGATGGTGTTTTGTATGATCAGCCTAAGGAATCTAAATATGATATAATGGAGAGTGGTAACTCACCGAAGGAACAGGTTGGAGGTGATGACGAACCACTACTTGTGGTACGTAGAACCTGTTTCACACCCCGAGAGGTGGACGGCGACAAGTGGCTTCGCAATAATATCTTCCAGTCCACCTGTACTATTGGTGGAAAGGTGTGTCGCTTCGTCATCGATGCAGGCAGCTGTGAGAATGTGATTGCGGAAGATGCTGTCCACAAGTTGGGGTTACCAACTGAAGAACATCCAAGTCCCTACAAACTGTGATGGTTAAAGAAAGGAAATGAGGTAACAGTCTCTAAACATTGTTTAGTTCCTCTTTCAATTGGTTCTAATTATAAAGATAGAATTTGGTGTGATGTGGTTCGCATGGATGCATGCCATGTTTTGTTGGGGAGGCCGTGGCAATATGACAGAAGTATCTCACATGATGGATGAAGTAATACATATAACTTCATGTTTAATAACGTGAAGATCATGCTTATACCTAAAAGAGAGGTGGTACCCAAACCACTAGTGGGAGAGGGATCCAATCTCTTATCTATGAGCCGATTCATTAAAGAAGTATCGAAGACCGGGGTTGTGTATGTGTTGTTAGGGAAAGACCATACTGTCAGGGGTGAGGCTCCTAAACTTGTTCAGGAAATAATCGATGAGTACCAGGATGTGTTCCCTAGTGACCTTCCAGCAGGATTACCACCATTAAGGGACATTCAGCATCAGGTTGATCTGGTCCCCATGTCTAACTTCCCCAATCGGCCCCATTATGGGATGAGTCCTAAGGAGCACGAAGAGTTGTGGCGTTAGGTAGAAGAATTATTGGCTAAGGGCCGCATCAGAGAGAGTCTTAGCCCTTGTGCTGTACCAACATTGCTTACACCGAAGAAGGATGGCTCTTGGCATATGTATGTCGACAGTCGGGCGATCAATAAAATCACAATACGATATCGCTTTCCTATTCCTCGATTGGATGACTTGATGGACCAGTTGAGTGGGGCTACTGTATTTAGTAAACTGGACTTGAAAAGCGGCTATCACCAGATTCGGATTTGGGAGGGTGATGAATGAAAAATGGCCTTCAAGACTCGTGAGGGGTTATACGAGTGGCTAGTGATGCCTTTTGGGCTTTCTAATGCCCCTAGCACTTTTATGCAAGTGATGAACCAAGTGTTCCGCCCTTTCATTGGAAAATTTATCGTCGTTTATTTCGATGATATATTGATCTATAGTGCTAATCCAATTGTGCATCTTCAACACTTGCGCGATGTTATTTCATTGATGCGCAAGAACAAGTTTTTTGCTGGTATCAGTAAATGCTCATTCATGACAGACAGCGTTTTGTTCCTAGGTTATGTTGTCTCAAAAGACGGTATTTGTGTGGATGAGTTCAAGGTGGACGCAGTAAGACAATGGCCGTTGCCAACGAATCTTCTTGAAGTACGCAGCTTTCATGGATTAGTGTCATTCTATTGGCAATTTATTCCCAACTTCAGTATAATAATGGCACCAGTTACAGACTGTATGAAGGCAGGGAAATTTTCCTGGTCAGAAGCAGCGACAGAGGCTTTCCACAAGATCAAACAAACACTTATTTCTGTGCCTGTTCTCACATTGCCAGATTTTTCTCAGCCATTTGAGCTACACTGTGACGCTTCCAAGGTTGGCATTGGGGCGATTCTAAGCCAGAACGGTAAGCCCGTTGCATTTTTTAGTGAGAAGCTGAATGGGGCCAAGCTGAAGTACAACACTTATGATGTGGAATTTTATGCTATGGTCCAAGCCCTGAAGCATTGGCGATCTTACTTGTCCTATAATGAGTTCATCTTGTATTCTGACCATGATGCCTTAAAGCACATCAATAATCAAGATAAACTCTCATCTAGGCATGCTGGGTGGGCCGCTTATTTACAGCAGTTCACATTTGTCATCAAACATAAGTCTGGAGCACTGAACAGGGTGGCTGATGCACTTAGTCGGCGTGCTTCTTTACTTACGACTATGTGCACCAAGGTACTTGGTTTTGAGTCATTTCGTGATCTATTGTCCACTGACCTCTAATGTGCGCCTATTGTGAGTGATGTTATGGCAGGCAACCGATCTGATTTTATGATGTACGACGGTTTCTTATTCAAAGGAAATCAACTATGTGTCCCTAAGTCTAGTCTCCGCTTGAAGATCATCAAGGAACTACATGATGAGGGTCACGTGGGGCGTGATAAAACATTGCTGTCAGTAATGAGATCCTATTTTTTGCCATCTATGCGAAAGGAAATTACTAAATTCGGAGAAGGCAATCCCATTTGCCAAATTTCTAAGGGCACGGCGACAAATGCTAGTTTGTATATGCCGTTACCTGTGCCGAGCCAACCGTGGGCCGATGTGAGTATGGATTTTGTTTTGGGACTACCTCTTACACGGCGAGGTATGGATTCCATTTATGTGGTAGTGGACAGGTTTTCAAAGATGGCGCATTTCATTGCGTGCAAGAAAACGACAGATGCTGTCAATGTGGCACAGTTGTATTTTCGGGAAGTATACCGACTTCATGGACTGCCAACGTCTATTGTTTCTGATAGGGACACCCAGTTCCTTAGCCATTTCTGGCGCAGAGTGTGGCGTCTTGCTAACACCAAGCTAGATTTCAGCAGTGCGTATCATCCTCGGACTGATGGGCAAACGGAGGTTGTCAATTTTTCTTTGGGTAATTTACTTCGTAGCTTGGTGGGAGATCATCTGAAGTCATGGGATCAGAAATTGTATCAAGCTGAATTCGCCTACAATCGTTCTGTCAATCGTAGCACGGGGTTCAATCCTTTTTATGTCATCTGCGGCTATAACCCGAGATCCCCACTTGATTTAACTCCAGTTCTTGATTTACAGCGTGTTCCTAAGAAGGCTAAGATTTAATTTCTGCGATTCAGGAAGTGCACAAAACCACGCAACAGAATCTATTAGAGGCCACTGCCAAGTAAAAACATGCTGCTGATAAGAAACAACACCTTGTAGAATTTGAGGTTGGAGATTTTGTCTGGGCCATTTTGACAAAAGATCGATTTTCTGTAGGGGAGTACAATAGATTAAAGCTCCCAAGTCATATTCGCACTTCAGATGTTTTCAATGTCAAACACCTTGTGCCATATCATTGCGACAGTTCAGAAGATGAGACCGTGAATTCGAGGGCGAATTCTCTCACACCTAGCGGGAATGATGTAGTGCAGATCGAAGCAGATGAATACATGAATGCATTGAATCGAAGGCACGCTGTGCAGCGCCCAAACGGTACTAGGCGAAATTAGGGTCTCGGAGTCAAAATCGCGAACGGAGCCCCATTTTGGAAAGGAAACGACAAGGTCTTCAAAATCCATTACAATTGTCTCCTTGTTTTTAGGCCAAATTCCATCGTTTAGGCCTCAAAAAAAGGCATTTTTGCCATTTTTGGTAAATTCTTTTTTTTTTCTTTTGAATAAGTCAAGTTTTAGAAGTCAGAATCGCATCCTGTCGATTCTGCCTTCACTCCAGCATTCATTATTAGTAGTTTCTATGTTCGGTAGGATTTTTCCATTTTTGGTAAATTTACCATATTTGATAAATTTCGTGATCTGTGAGATTTAAATATAATTCCCTATACATTTGATCGTAAGCCAGGAATGTAAGATAGTTTTTTTTTCAATAATATTGAAGGTTTATTTTAGAGAGTTTTCTCTTTCCATATTGTCTTGGTATTCGTTGGAACCAACAAAACAGTAGATGCCCATTGTTCCTGGTATTATTCTTTGAGAATAATCAACAGGTTTCGTGGAAGAACGTGCATCCGGAGTCATCCACCAACGCTAGCTGCATCACAATCATTCATGAATCAGTCATTTTGGTTCTAGTCCTTTGGCTGCGATTAGATTTCTTGATCCTTGGTTTTAGACATGAAGAACTTCCTCCAAAATTTCAATGTTACAACTTTTACAAGCCTCTAATTTGCAGCTTTATGAAGATTGTCAATACGGAGCACAACCACCAAGCCAAAGTGGTGGGAAAACGGATCTCTTCTTTAATATTATTGTAATGAAGAAAATGGATTTCTTTAATATTCCAGTCTCCCATTATTTTTACACCATTGAGCATGTGCTAGGCTTGTCTGGGCCGAAGTAGCTCGGGCCCGGCTTATTTAGTCATTGGGCCTTTTGCAAATAGGCCCAAGGCCACCGCATTTGTCTTTGACATCGTACATTTGGTTAAATGGGATCCATTATAAGCGACCACTTACCCAACCCATCCTTTATATCCATATACATAGGACCCGTCACACAAATCTGTCCATCCTTTTATATAACCCACTATTCACATATTTCACCAATGGGTCTCATAGGTGGAATGATTAGCTGGATCTAATGGGTATTGTGTGGGTCTATTATCATTTAAGACAACCCACTATCATTACACTATTTATATGATCCCATAATGATTATGTTATTTAAGTGAGTCTGCGTTAATATTTGATTTGATTAAAAGGACATTTTGCTAATTTAAGAGTTATTTTCTCATCAAATAGAATGTGTAGTCTGTAAGTTAACATTTAATGAAATATACTTACAAAGATAAAACTTTTTAAACATTGGGAAATTCTCAAAAATTTATAAAACTTTTGGCTCATTCTTTAAAAATGTACATGAAAATTTTAATATTTCAGAAAAGTATAAAGTTTTCCACAATTCTTTCAATCAATTAAGTCCTCTTCGTATTTTTTTTTAAGAAATAATAAATATACCCTCATGTCATTTTTCAATTTTTCCCTTTGATAAATCATTTAAGAGAAATGATCAAACGCAACCCAAACGACCTAGTGGAGCCCACTTCAACTAACTTTATGTATGGGTGGTTAAAAAAGGAGATTCCTAAAAACACTAGCATCATTAAATGGTTATGATCATGGAAATCAAAATCACCAGTTTTAGAAAGGAAAGAGGTTATGAAAGGTCAAACTTTTCATAGGGGAAAGGTAACTTTTTTATTTCTCAAGAAATCTTGAAATATTCAAATCTTCGCATACTTTTTTTTTTTTTTAAATGAACCAAAAGTTTGAAAATTAATTTACAAATATCCTTTTTCATATTTTTGAAGCTTTATACATGGTCAAGCCTACCATGATCAATCCATCCGATCAAGCTTTATACTCCTGTAGTATACTTGAGTATTAAGGATACCAAAGACCTCTTTTGCTCTTTCCCTTTAACTTTTCTTACTGGATACTAGATCCTTTTCGTTGTCGGAGAGCAGAAGGAAAGAAGCAGAACACCATAAAATTCCCAGCAGAAACTTCAACAGAATTCCATGCGACATTGTATTGGTGATGGATACCAAAGACCGCTTTCCTTTTCATTGTCAGAGAGCAAAAGAAAAGCAGAAACCATTCAAAACCTAACAGAATTCCATGGCAGCCAGACAGATGAGCTTGACTCTCCTTGTGGACAAGGAAAGAAACAGGGTCATCTATGCCGAATCCGGCAAGGACTTTGTAGAAATCCTTCTCAGCTTCTTGACATTGCCCCTAGGAACTGTCATCAAGCTCTCCGGTAAGCAGTCCAACATGGGTTCCTTGACCAGGTTGTATAAGAGCTTGGAGGATCTTGATTTGGAGTTCCTAAATACCAAAGCATGCAAAGACATGCTGCTCCATCCCAAAAGCTCTGCAGAAGAACTATACAAGTATCTACCTCTAATCGTTAATATAGGAGCCACCTATCGTACCAAGTACTACATCTGTTCGCTGAATTGTTGTATTGGAACGTTCCGCTTGGTCAGTACTGTTAAAGACGCTCCATGTCTTTGTGGGAAAAAGATGGGTTGGAGGGTGCCTGAAGAGAAGGGGGACGTTAATGCAGATGGGGGAGATGGGGTGTTTATTGAGGGGAATTTGAGGTTTATGATAACAGATGATTTGCACATATCTGTTGTTTCTTCTACGAACAGTTTCGCGCTGCTGAGTGAACTTGGCATCAGTGATACGTCTGTGCTTGAGGAGATGAATGTGAATGTTGGTGAAGAGGAGGTATGTGGTTGTTCATAAATTTGTTCATGGCTTTTTCTCAAACAAATCCACTTGCTTGTTTCAGGCAAACCATGTGGATCGAAGAAAATCTTGAATAATTTCAGGGTAAAGTAATGAAAGAGGGAAGGGTAATGGTTGAGTAAATTTGTGTTTGCTTTCATGAGGTAAAGTAGTTTGAAGTGAGAGATGAGAACAGATGCAATGCCTTTCAATCGGAGGGTCTAAAAATGAAAGGTGATTGGTGAAAGGTGAACATCAGTGATGGCCAATTAGGTAACCCTCCCTTTGATAGAAAATGATTACCCACCCACTCACCATCCTGCTAAATTAAATTTCAGAAATGTGCGGTAGCATCTACATGTTCACCTTCAACCATTCACACCAACCCTGTATAATACTACTTTTGATAGAACCCCTTTTACTATGAAATCTTAGGAAATCAATACCAGTTGCGCAAACAGGCAATCTCAATGTTTTTTTTTTTTTTTTCCTTTCCTTTTTTCGCTTTTATAGATTCAAAACTTTGGTTAATGGTACTAAGGGCAGAATTTCTAACATTTAGAAAATATAGTTAATGGATTCATTCTTACTTGTAGGGTTCTTACAAGCCTTTTTGTCACGTTGTCTAGGTCCCACTTATTTAGTTGGTTCTGAGTTTCGAGAATTTGTAAGCAATGCCTTTAGGTTAAAGGGGCTGAAAGTGGAAGGTTAAAGTTGAGAGATCCATGAGAGGCCATTAGATGATCTGTCCTTCAATAGGTAAAGGCCACCCTGTCATCAGTAATTGGAAAACTGATGGTCCCATCTAGATCTCTACTTTACCTTCTTTACTCCTCATCACCTCTAACTATCCTTTTGGCAAATCTCCCTTACTATGAATTCCTAGAAATTCTGGATAGGGACATGTGTGTGAGTAAGAGTGCATGAGTTCAAGCAACCGGCAAAGGAAAGAAAAGAAAAAACAAAGGCTCATGAATGATCAAAGGTACATATACAACGGAACCTTGAGTAATCCCCTTTAACAAAATGATTCCATCCTCATCCTAATTGTTTTAATCCTAGAAAATTGATTCCTCCATCTAGATCCCCACCCTTGACAATTCACTTGTGCTTAAATAAATGCCCTTTCCCACGAACTCCAAATTCAATTCAATTAGGCAAAGGACCCCAAGAGGAAGGATAATGGGTGGCGATCCACTACGGATGATCAAAATACCCACCCCTTGGTTAGAAAGATTTTCCACTTTTCACCCTATGAAAGTGAGTCATAGAATTGATAGTTGCCTTCCACCCTTGACTCTATGCTTTTAAGTCCCTTTGTACCGCTTTCATATTGTCCTCTTTCCTTTGAATTTCAAGGAATTCTAAAGATTTCTAAGAAATGTCTTCATATCAAATGAATCAGAAAGACCTTTTGGTTAGTCAAAATTGAACTCTTAGGATGTTTATGCAATGCGGGTTTATTGAAGTGGTTAAAAGTGAAAGATTAAAGGTGAAAATCCAGAAGGCCCCCCCTTTTCGAAAACAAAAACAAAAATCCTCAAGGCCCCACCAGTCTATTCTTTAATAGGAAATGGTTACCCACCCATCATTCTGGTAAATTAAATCATATAAAATTGATAGTCCCGTCTAGATCTCTACTTTAGACCCTCTTTGACACTGTTTTAATACTGTGAATTCAATAGGAAGTAGGCATATAGGCAATTGGTCTGGATTTCATTTGTTTGTTTCCCTTTATTGTAAGGGATACTAACTCAAGAAAAATGTAAATCTATTGAATTCAGGTTTTGCGTCTGGTTAAGCGTTTGTTATTATCCAAGACACCTTTGACAGATGTATTTCTACGGGAGCTCAACACGGAGGATGATGGGGTACACCTTCATCTGAAACTCATACCTCTTCATTCCGACCAGATGGTTCGATCTCAAGTAAAGAGAGAGATAGGCAGTGACTCCAAGGAGAAGTTTGTAAAATTTTTTATAAGAAAATCAAACAACAGGGTCTTGTATGCAGAAGGTGGAGGAGAATTTGCAGATATCCTATTTAGCTTCCTTGCCTTTCCTCTTGGTTCCATAGTTAAATGCCTGGCTGGATGTACTGGCATGGGATGTTTAGATGACTTATACAAGAGCGTTGAAGATTTGAGCTTTGGAGATTGCATGAAATCTGAGGAATGCAAAGCCATGCTACTCAACCCGCAGATAGCACCCTATTTTGGGACCAAGAATCAACTCCTACAAATTGAAGAGAAAGTCCAGTGTGAGGCCAATTTTTTTTATTGCCTCAGTTGCTATAACTCTGGTGTTCTTATTCCTCACCCTCGTCCGTGCCGTCATGGTGAGAGGAGCATACAATTATCCACTGTGAACCAAAAGTTTCCCAATGCGGTGAAGGAGCTTGGAGGAGCATTTATAGCTGGACCAGCAAAGTTCATGGTAACCGATGAGTTGGTTGTGAAACCACTTTCACCCATCTCGGGCATCTCTCTTCTTACCAATTTCAACATCCCTGCTAGTGACATAGAGGAGCAGATTGTGTGGATTGGGGAAAAGGAGGTAAAGGGTAAAACCCCATACATACTGAATTAGTTCTTCTTTTTCTTTTTTGAAACGAAGCCAGATCAAGGCTAAATAGCAGTGACTAGGGGATTTTCATGGGTTCGGGTAGCCCAGATAAATGCTCATCTAACTGATGGTATATAAACTTGTCCTGACTTGCCCATAGTCAGCAGGGTCAACCTGGCTCATTAGGTCCCAGATATTGGCAAGTTGAATGAGTAACTGAGTACTTTCCCAGACGCACCTCAGTTGCTCATTGATTTCTGCTTCAGGTATCTTTTCTTAGTTTTAAAGTATGGTCTAACCTCTGTTTGTTTAGTTTGTGGGCATATACAAACCCAAATCCAGACCAAAGGCTTATTAGTTTGATACGGCTTACCCTACCCTTTGAGAAATATTTGTTTCGTCTCTGTTAAAAATGTTGCTTAGGACTGGCCCAAGCCTGGAATATGTAGCTATTGATCTAGTAAATAGGTTTCTGCCCATGGTTTAAAACAATGGCCATTATGTTATTAATTCCCAGATTGCATACAGGCTTCTCTAGTCAATGTTACCATTGATGGGTCATAACAGACTAACAGTTTCTAATTTCTACTCAAAACACCATTACTGTTTTCACTCCCATTATAATGGTTTCTAAGCATTTTTTTTCTATGCTTAAAGCACTCAAAGAAACCTTACTATGGTAGATTTTGCATCAAATGTGAGGCTTTTATGGAGGTCAAGACAGAGTTTTTAACTCATGCTTCTGCCTACCCACTGTTTCAAAATCACTACTCACATTCTACCCAATGTGAGCTGGGCATAGGCTGGTCTGGCCGATGAAAAGCCCATGCATTGTCAACTATCAACTTCCATTCCACGAGAACTTTAAGGTCATTTATAGTCACAAAGATCTTTGCTAATACGACTTTTGAGTTCAATTACATGTCATTCAGTTCTAGAGTATCCATCAACATTGAGATGTATTAGCAAAGATCTAAGTTGTTAAAATCCAGTTATTACTTTGAAACAAGTGCCTGATTCATGTGGAGGCCAGATGTGGTCGTGTGGGATTACTACCAATAAGATGAATCATGAATGTGTATTGCAACTCGTATTCTTACGGAATTTATAATAAAGATGATTGGTTGTTACAACCTGACAATCATATATGAAATTTCAGTGATTATCTCGGAAAAGAAAATTTGCTCTGTATACTTATCCACTTCTTTTTTGAACTCAGGCCATGTCTTTGTTGAAAGCTTCTTTGATTTCCAGCTCAGTTTTGAGCAGCGTCTTCTACTCCTAGAAGGCAAAGTAGATGGAAACAAGATATAGGAGAATAAATTTGTCTAAAGCCTAGGCCTGAGTATCTGACTACGCAAATACACAACATGTACTGTTTGTTGTATTCCTTTCGCTAACTGCCTGAGATGGATTTGATGCTATATTCTATTTAAAGGAAAAGTGTACAAGAACATCTATGATGCCTTGATTATGGGCATGATGGTTGACTGTTTACATTTACATTTGTATACAAAGTATGATTGTTGATATGACAGCTATGATGAAGGAATCATAGAAATTTATGAGTTGGGTTCTTTTAGACAAATCTCATGGATGAGTCACGGTTTACTCATGGATCCTTATCATGATGATGAGCCTTAATACTCCCCCTCAATCCTCAGCCCAATTTGAAAAAGAAAAGGCTCTTGAGAAATGGCCCGAGGCAAGGGCTTAGTGAAGAGCGAGCTATTCTTTGGACGACACAAAGCAAGTAAAGAGGGCACCCTTCTCACGACCATAATGGTAATCCACTTCTATGTGTTTGGTAGGGACATGAAATACCATATTGATTATCATGTACAGAGCACTCATGTTGTCACGAGAAAAAGATGGGGGACTTCGATAAATCAGTACCGAGATCTCGTAGAAGAAAGGAGAGCCAAATAATCCTAGCAATGGTGGAAGCCATGTCGTGATATTCTGCCTCGGTGCTGGCTCTAGCAACAGTTGGTTGATTTTTAGCACTCCATGACATGCTAGTGTTACCAAGAAAAAGTGCAAAAACTGGTCGTGGAATGCCACCCTAGTTGATAGCCTATCCAATCAGTGTCTGAATAGGCATGGAGATGCAATGCTCCGGTGGCTAGAATTTTCACTCCATGGGTGACAGTACCACTTACAAAGCGAAGAATTCGCTTAGAATCCTAAAAATTAAATGACACATTGCCGGTTTCTCCATAAATTGACATACAATTGATGCTAAATGAGATGTCAGGCTATCTAAGAGCAAGATATTGAAGTCCTCCCACTATACTTTAGTAGTGAGTCAGGTCTGAAAGGGCAGAAGTATCATCCATCCTAGGTTTCTTTGAAGACAATGGTGTGGAAATTGGTTTGCAACCTAACATGTTGGCACATGTAAGGAGATCTGGAGCATGCTTAGATTGTGATAAACGTAAGCCATTTGGAAGGTGAGTCACCTCTATTCCTAAGAAGTAGTAGATGAACCCAGTGCCAAGTTGTTGGATTAACCAATTTAGAAAGGTCAAATTGTCCCAGTAACAATCATGTCATGAACAATGATCCCATGTGTGGCAAAATATGAACATGGATGAGTTCGTGGTGCTGCATTTAAAGCCAAGTGTCAAAAAATAGTTGTTGAACCTATAGAGTGCCTTTTTTAGGCGACATACATGAGTGAGCTGACATGGATCAACAACGCCTGGTGGCTGTTCCATAAAAACAAGCTCATGAAAAATATCCTTGGAGGAAGGCATTTTTTTCATCAAGTAGTTCAATATCCCAGCGATTCATGGTGGCTATTGTCAGCACGAGGCATATGCTCCTTGGTTTTATAACCGGGGAGAATGTTTCAGCAAAATTCAATGCTTCAACTTGATTGTATCCCGTAGCTACAAGGTGGGCTTTGAGACGGTCAAGGCGGCTGCCATTCACCTTGAGTGTTGTCCTATATACCCATTTGTTGCCCACAATCTTCATATCTTTATGTCGAGGCACAACGTCCCACATTCTATTTTGTTCCAAAGCATCAATTTCTTCTGGCATGGCTTGAGCCCAACTAAGATGGTGAAGAGCAGTTTTTATAGTTTTTGGTTCAGTGGGAATGTGGGTAAAGGATAGATAGATAGTGGCAGACCCAGGATTTTCGTTTGGGTGGGGCGGACAATGATCAATTGAAAAGGCCGTTCATTCTTTTGTTAGATTTTTTTCACATTAACATTTGAAAAAGAAAAAAAATAGTATTACATTTAAATAGATTGGCAGTTGATCTTTTTTATTATATTTTTCTATATCTGATTTAAAGATAAAGTCAATTGCATTAGAATCATTGTTAACTACCAATAATCTCTATTTATAGCATACGTTTAAGACATGATTTTCAACAAGTTTTTCTTTTTATAAGGAAACCAAGCTATTACTAACACCAAACTCGTAAACAAGCATTTTCAATTCCTCAATAAATTAATGCATCAATTAGCAACCACACTACAATAATACTAAAGAAACTCTAGAGAACCCCAAAAAAGTAATAATCATTATATTTTGAAAATTAGTATCTTTTTAGTGCTTATCCTTTCCTTAAGCCCCTAATAGTGTCTATATCATATGAGAATAATGATAACATTATATTATAGTCCAAGAAATAACTCCAAAAAAGGAAATTTGGGGAATTAGGGGTTATGAATTAGGGGAGTCCGTGGAATTAGGGCTTACGAATAAAGGGAATTTGAGGAATCAGGGCTTAGGGTTTGCATTTAGGATTTGGTGAGTTAGGGCTTAGGATTTCAATTAGGATTTGGTGATTTAGGTTTGGAATTAGGATTTAGAGATTAAGAGTTCGGATTTAGCCCTAATTTCCCAAATTCCATTGATCCTAATCCAGAGTTCCATTATGGTTCTTTGGATAGACAAAGAAGTTGAGCCTTGCTAGACCCCCTCTTTTTCTTGCCTTTGTCTCAAGCAAATGAATGTTCAGCATTAATATCTCTCTCATCTCTACAAAGACACCCTTCGCTCATGGAAGGCAAGAGAGACAAACCACTTATAGTTGCTCTTTCAACCCCTTCTCCTGCGTCTCCGCCGACTCTAAGCTCTACCATATATAGCTTCCCTCAACAACTTTTACAATGGCAGATTCGGAGACGACCCAAATGATAAAACCAATAAAAAGAGAGACATCGTCTAAGAAAACAAGGTCTATCACATAAAGGCTGAGAAGAGCTGACAGGATCCTACATCTTCCTCCTTCCTTCATAGAATGGAGACTAGTTGAGTGGTTTTACTCTCCTGTAGAGATTCAAGGAAAATGGCCTTTTCAGTTCCTGTCCACTAGTGATGAGAAGAGAAGAGTCGAGTAGGCGGGGCGATCATTTTAATTTACATGGGGCGTGGCCCAGGGCCCATTCAACTTTTTGGTGAATTTTGGATATGACCTGGGGCGACCGCCCAAGATCAAATGAACATGGGTCTGCCCCTATAGATAGACATAGTATGGATTTGGTTTGGTGATGCTAGCTTTGGACAAACTTACCATGCTATGGTCGGTGGTGGGTATGGTGGAGTGTGATGGAGGAGGTATGCAAATGAGAGTGTTTGGGTCACGGGATGTCAGTAAAGGTGAGGTAAGTGGGTCTTGAGTGGAGGGTGTTGGTAACAGTTGAGTAATTTGTGGGGATGTAAACGGGTTGGTTCCAATCTGAGTCCAAGGCCGACCCGGAGCTGGAACCGTTAAGGTGAAGGTGGACCTAGACCTGTCTCAGGATTAGTTTCTTAGTTCGAAACCTGAAGCCGTTAAGGAGAAGGTGGAACTGGACCCAGAAGCAAGACCATAAATGGGGTGGGTCCGGGTTTAGGTAGAGAATGGAGTGGGGAAAAAATCTAATTTGAAGGAGATATTCTCAAAAATTGAGATAATGTGTCGGGTCCACGGGTCCGAACCAATGTGGAACCAGAACCGGACCCATTTAGGTAAAGGATCCAAAAAAGGGACCTGGACCCAGACCCATTCACTAAGTAGGGCCTAAATAAGGACACAAATCCAGTTTTTAACAGGTCGGAACTTCCAAGTGATCAGAGTATCGGGGACCCCCTCCCTAGTAATTTGGTTGGGTGGAACTTGGTGATCACTTTGAGTGATACTCAAGGGTAGAGGTGATGTGGGAGTGGGTTCAGGTGGGGCTACAGAATCTAGTGGGCCGTCGAAGGGAGGTGACGATGATGATGCAATCATTGAGGATTGAGCATCTCTGTCCCATTCTTTATATTCAGTGACTAGGATATGAGACTTTTTCTTTATGACGATTACTATACCCAAGAAAGACACTGTAATGTCTTGGGGTTGAACTTGTTGGAATTATATTCATGGAGATAGGGATAACATTTTCTGCCAAAACCCCACAATGAATCAAAGTGAGGTATCTTCCCCATGAGTCTTTGGAAAGGGGATTCCATGTTCAGTACTTTTTCAGGAATTCGATTTATAGACTATTGTAGAGAAAGATTCTACCTAATATTTTTTCCATACATTAAAATGGATCATCATGGTAAGACCAACTTTAGTAATATTTCGATGTTTCCTTTCTACCAATCTATTTTATTCAATTTTTGGACATGAAATATGGTGTGAAATTCTAGTTTTCTCCAGATATGTTTGAAATTTTTTGTCACTATATTCACCTCCTCTGTGACCACCCTAGTAGATACGAAAACTTTTTTTTTTCTTATTGAATTGTCGCTCAACAAGAGCTTGAAAGCATAAAAATTGAGAAAAAAGAAGGCCAATCTATTCGTCAAGGGATAGAACCATGTAAATTGGATGCATTCGTCAGCAAAGATGACAAAATATCGAAAACCATGAATGGATAAAACTGGTGCAGCACCCCCATATGAGTGTATAACACTCAAAGATTTATTGCAAAAAGCTCTAGATTAAAAAAAATAAAAAATAAAAAAAAGGCAACCCACAACCTTTTCCCATTTGATAGTTAGGACTTACCACATTAATCTTATTCCAAGTACTAGCTTTAATAAAGTCTAGATTATTAAAAAATAATTGAACCACTTTTGAATCTGGAGGTCCCAAGAGCCAATGTCACACCTCTTCCATTATTGTCCTCTTCCTGTTGGATAAGAAGGCTACGACATTAAGATTGCCTTTCCTTGTTCCCCTCAAGACTTGGTGGGTGGGCCAGAACTCATTAAAACTAGACTCCGTTCTACCTAAACTTAGTCAAGTCCTATTAGAGATGGAGGCAAATCAAGCAACTCTTATATATGAAAAAAGGAAGAACCACTAATATCATTTGCATATGCTTCTTTCCGATCGAGACACAAGGGGTTGGATAGTACGGTTCTAAAACTTTAAACCCTAATGTGGTTTATGGTCCCTCATCAAATCTATGATATGCAGTTTGAAAGATGCTAACAAATCAATAGAAATTAAATACTCATGCACCACAAGAGACAAACGATTTACGTGGAAAACCCGACCTCTGGTAAAAAACCACGGATCCTGCAACTCTATCCAGGAAAAACCAAGCACTAATAATTTGAAAATTACAAAAAAACTTACAACCCTTCCCCATTTAAACCTCAATCTAAGGACTGCAAAACCTTTCGCCAGCCACTTGCCGTTCACCTTCAACCGTGCTTGAATCTCCGTCTGCAGTCACAAAGCCACTTCGAAAAGCACACGAGTAGAAGGAATGAAGGAATGATCTCTAAATGATGAATCTTCACCACATCAAGGAATGAATAAACCTAGAAAATAAGAGATTATTTCACAGATGTGCAGCCGTCGTGCCTGTCAACCCACCCAGGGCGAAGGAGAGGAACACCTATAAATGGTTTTTCTTTTTAGGGTATTCGCCCACTTTCCTTTGTCCGTTTTAAAGTGACTCAATGTCTATTCAAATGTCCATGCCTTCTGAAGGAAAAACACGACCAACTTCCATTCGAACGCCCATGACTTTCGTTCAAACGCAGGGCCTCTCAGATATTTTGCTGAGAAACATTGAACACCTTTGTTCGAACAAGAATGTTGTTCGTTCAAACTTAGGCCCTCTTGGATATTTGGCTTGGCAAAATTGAAGAAATCCATTCGAACGCGGGAGACGTCCGTTTGAACGTGAGGCTACTCGGGTTTCTAACTTAAGAACGATCTTCAGATCCGTTCGAACAAGAATGGGCATCGTTCGAACGCTGAGCCTCTCGGGAATTCTGTCTTACATCTCTATCTCAAATCTGTTCGAACATGTGTTTGAACATACAACTATCTTGGATTTTCTTTGAAGAAGATTTTGCAGTCCATTCTATAAACTAAGAAAATACATCATGAATTCCAAGTTTTGTCCATTCCCATGAATATGCCAACACGATCAAAACCTTACAGGTTCTTCTTTCCATTCCTACAGTCATGGCAAGAGAGGTGGATTATCCAATAGCAAGTGCTATTGGGGTAGGGGACACACTCTTTCTTCTCTTGTCCTTCACCACAAAACCACCATTTGAAAATTCAAATATTCAAGTATACTCAGTGGTAGATTAACTAACTGAAAGGAGATTCTTTTTCAATTCATGAACTAAAATCATATTACGTAATTCGAAGCGCCCATTTTTAGTTTTGAGAATAGTTAGCCATGTGAGTTGTTTCCAAAGTATTTCCATCGGCAATCATGACAATATCATTTTCGTAATATGGATGGAATGTAGTTAGTTTACCATAATCGATTGTTGTGTGCGTCGTTGCACTAGTGTTTGGTAACCATTTTGGAATCTTTGTTGTCTGCAATCTTAATGGTTGTAGGTGCTTTTGGTATATCATCCGTAGCATAGGCTTAATTGAATCTATGTCAGCTTCATTACACTATGTCCTCTTTTTCACATATTTGATAGGTCGGGATATTGTCAAAACTCATAACCAAATGATCTAGTGGGAGGACCCTTGTCTCCATTTGTTCATTCTGAAGCTTTCCTGTTACCATGTCAATGTTCATATTGAGTAAAGTCACTCCTTTTTTATGTAAAGTTGTTCACCTCTTGTTGTTCCTTTTTATTGAAAGACTGATATTTACTGATGTTGTTAGTGCGTTGACTAACAAAAGCAACTAGTGAGGGTTGTTTGGTTTCATGAATCCTTGTCTATGGTTCATGACTTTGAAGCAAAGGAATAATTTCTTTATAGGAAGGTGTTGGTGATTTAAGCTTCGTGGTTACAAAAGATTTGTATTCAAAGCTAAGACCATTGAGAAGCAAAACACTAATCTACAATCGTCAACTGGATTTTTTATCGTGGCCAAATCATCACATATAGCTTTAAGTTCTTTAAGGTAGTCCAAAAGATTTGGCATACCCTTGCAAACCTACTACAATTTCTGTTGTAAATGGAGCTCACATTCTTATGAGTTTTTACTAAAGGTATCATTGAGTGCCATCCAAACATCCTTGGAAATGTCTAAGCCCACAAGAAAGGTCGGTGCATCTTCACTGTGTGTGTATGTGATCTATCCTTGCAACAACCTATTTGTCCTTCTCCATGCGTGAAAGTCAAGACTAGCAATCTCCTTCTGGCCGATGGAAAATGAACCTGAAAGTCCGAGATCCGAACCCTAGAGGGGTGGTGAATAGGGTGAGCTTAATTTTATGCAATTATGTCTAATTCTAACTTTAAAATTAAATGGGCACATGTGATGATTTAATGGAAATAAAATGTGAAAGCTAATAAGATAATCACCAAAGATCATTCACCACAAAACATTGATATATAATGGTTCAACCTCATTGCCTACATCCACTACCGGCATGTGTTCCAACAACCTACTAGATTTTCCACTATCTCAATTTTTGCTTTTCAATAGGCTAAGCAATAACATTTACAATATGCATTTCAATAGGATAAGAAACAACCTCTACAATATGCTTTTTTAGGTTAAGCAATTACCTCTATATACTTTTCTAGGCTAAACAATAACATTTACAAGCCTAAAGATTTGCTCTCTCAATTGTGTCTAAAGTACACTTTAAGAGATACAATTTAAACTCAATACAATGCCTCTACAATAGGCAGATATGAAAGTAAGAAATACAGGTCACACACACACTCTATGAACGTAAAGATGAATGCTCAATGAGTATGCATGATGTCCTCAATCAAGTATAAAATGAAAGCCCGTAAATGTATGCCAAAGGCTTTTAAAAATTTAAATCATAAAAAGATTTGATTGAGGTTGAAATGCTAATCACATGTTAAAAACAACTTGTAAAAGATATACCTATCTAGTCTAAGCAAGTTGTGAAGTTTCAAAACCAAAAACATGTGATGGATGAGGTCTTCAATCAAATTTAAAGATGTAGCTCATGAATATATGCTTAAAGCATTTAAAAGTGTAAATCACAAAAATAGGTTTGATTGAAGTAAAATACAAATCACATGTAATTTAAAAAACAACTTGAAAACGGTATGACGGTCAATGCTAAGCAAGTTGTGTGAAATTTCAAAACCTAATACATGTGAAATGTGAGTTGTGTTGAATCCCAAACATAAGATAGATTGAAAGTGATTTTCTTGTAATGGAAAACAACAACCAAAGATTCGACTAAGTATATGAATCATGTTACATGTGATTTCAAAGGTGATTGCAAAACATTATTCAATATGATATACCAATTTGAGTCCAAATTGGTATGAATAAAAGTGAAGAATCCAAAACAATAAGTCAATTCCCAAAGATATCTATGTTATGAATACAACAATTCATAGTTAACATGCTAAAATACACCAATGATTTAAACAAAGCATGAACATATATGATGGGGAAAACAAAGCTTACTAGAATGATTTAACTCATGATTTCAAGCTTTAGCTTCTATTTTGAGCTTGTAGCATTCCTTAGCTCATTTTCCTTTGTTTGACCTCAAAACTCCTCTAAGAGTCCCTCTCTGTTCCTCAAATTTGACCTTAGAATGAGCCGGTTTATATAGAAGAAGTTGCCCAGCGGCTAGTTGTTGGTTAACCCTCTTCACAGTTCGGTTAACCGAACTCCAAAAGGTAAAAAAAGGGCTATTTTTTAGCATCCATTATCTTGAACCAAAATGGATTCGGTCAAGGTTCAATTATCCGACATACTAAAGTTAGGTTAACCGTATTCACTATAGCAAAAGTACTGTAGCCAAAGTACTATAGTAAAAAGTATTGTAGTAAAAGTACTGTAGCAAATATATTGTAGCACTGATATTCAAAAGCTATGCATTTTTAAATGATTCAGAAAAAAGAGATTCTCCAAAGTAGTTTACCTGTGGGATTTTTGGGCAATGGAAAAAACATGCTTAGATTCATGTTTAAATCAATTCAACAGTTGTTTTAAAAAACATGAAACTGTCAATGCCTAAAATGATTTTCCTATAAGACCATAGGCAAGCATGATCAAAATTAAATTTTCAATATAATGCACCCAAGTCTTAAAATCCAAAACATGCATGAAAAACCTAGTTTAAGAATTATAAAACCATGCATGATAAAATCAAGGATTTTAAGATTTTCAAAATCAATGCATGTTTGGAAATTCAAATGATGCTAAAATAAACATGCATCCATCAAATTGCAACATACAAAATCCCCAGCAGAGTCATCTAGGGCTGTGATCGTTTCCACTGGTGCAACTTTGTATCCATTTTTGGAGGAGATCAAATCACGACTTCCGATTAGACCAAGCATTCGCGTCTTCTAAGGGAGATGTTTTCTGTGTTAGTCAGATGGATACAAAATATATGATGTTCAGTGTTGAGGGGGTATGAGTATTTGGTTTGAGACAAAGAGCTATTGTTGGACATGGCAGGTGGGAATGCATTGTCTAAGAGGAAGAAAGATGCTTGACATACTAATCTTATTAGTGTATGTTCTAAGAAGAGGGCTCCACCCAAGTGGAGCTCTGAAAAGTTTTTAGTTGTTTCTACTAACATCTCGTGGTTTTGATAGGAATGGTTAGCTAAGGAGACTTAATATGGTATCAAAGTCAATTGATCGTGAGTTCAAATCTTAGAAGGAACGACTCATTGCCAAAAAAAGTTTGTATCGCCAAAAGTGCGCCCACCGGGTTCCACCTAAGGGGGATTGTCAAGAATGGGTTCCACCCGAGGGAAAGTACTGAAAATTATTTATGCAACTTCTACTAATGCCTCGAAATTAAATCTCCTTAGCTAACCATTCATACCAAAACCTTGAGTCATTAGTAGAGGTAGCATAAATACTTTTTAGTACTCCCCATCAGGAGGAGCCCACTTTCCAACACTCACCCTCAGGTGGAACCCGATCAACTCACTTTTGGTGACCTTCGTTTTTTTTGTTGCACCAAATCGTTCATCCTGGGATTCGAACCTGCGACCAATTGACTGTGATAACATATTAAATTTTCGTAGCTAACCATTCATACCCAAACTTCAAGGCGTTAGGAGATGCAGCATAAACACTTTTTTCATCTCATGCTCAATAGTGGATGATAGGTAGCATAGAAAGATAAGTTCCATCAGGAGACTTGTTCCATCTATTTGCACTTGATTGAGCACCTGTTTGTTCGAGCATTATCTAGTTGATGGTATCCGAACGGCATCACTAAGAACTCGTAGTGCCCCATAGCGTGTGCGAAACATTGTCTTCTGCACATCCTACTCTCTGACTTGCGGCTGATGGTATCCCGATCTCAAGTTTATATTCGAAAAGTGCTGAGCACCATGGAGCTGGTCGAAGAGCTCGTTGATCCACGGAAGAGAATACTTGTTCTTCACTATCGCCTGATTCAGCCGCGGTAGTCGATGGACATCCTCATCGATCCATCCTTCTTCTTCACAAAGAGCACTGGCGCACTCCATGGTGACATGCTCGATCTGATGAAGCCTTTGTCCAGTAATTCCTGCAACTGAACCTTCAACTCTCGCAACTCGGCTGGAGCCATGTGATAGGGGGCTCTGGAAATAGGTGTTGTGCCTGGTGCAAGGTCGATGGTGAAGTCGATCTCTCTGACTAAAGGTAATCCTGGAATATTGTCGGGAAATACATCTGGGAACTCGCACACCACTAGGATCTCATCCACTCCTTTGGACTTCTTATCCTTTAAGATGAATGCGATGTAACCTTCACATCCTGCCTTCATCATCCTTTCAGCCTTCAGTGCTGAAATCATCCCGGTGTTGGGTGATCTTCTCCCGCCTACAAACTCCACCGTGTCGTCCGAACCGTCAATGGAGAGTTTGACCGTCTTCTCGAAGCAATCCATCACTGCTCAGTATCTAACCAACCAATCCATCCCCAAAATGACGTCGAAGTCATGCATGGGTAACACGATCAAATCTGCAAACAGAATGCACTCCCCAATCTGCACTCGGCACCTGGGGTGGTAAGTCTGACATACTACTCTCCTACCCACAGGTATAGACACAACTAGCGTGCAAGGTAACTCTTCTCCTACTCTACCAAGGACTAAAGCAAAAACTGAAGACACATAAGAATGTGTCGCACCGGGATCAAGTAACACTCTAGCAAGCTGGTCACAAATGGAAAGAGTACCTTCGACTAAGTTCCCCGCGGCTTCGGCGTCCTCATAGGTGAGTGTGAAGACACGCCCAGCTGCCTATGGCCTCTGCTGCTGGCGTTGCTGTCCTTGGGGTCTTTGATGATGCCCACGCTGGTAATGTTGTCCTCGGGGCTACTGCTGTAGAGTACGTGCCTGCTGTGGAACGCGAGGCTGCTGAGGCGGCTGAGCTGCTGGGGCAACTAACGAACTGGCGGAGCGGCAACTGGAGCTCTCGGAGCTGCAGGAAACTGCAGCATCGTAGGCTGCTCTCGGCGAAGTGGGCAGTGCCCGAACAAATGTCCGAGATCGCCATAATCATAACATGCGCCGTGCGGGCGGTACTGTTGTCGCTGCGGATACTGCACCATCTGGCATGCTAGTCTATGCCTCCGGAACTGCTGCTGCTGCCGCACTATAGGCTATTGTCGAAACAGAGCGGTCCTGGCCCGCTTCTACTGATGGATGGCCTCAACTCTCTGTAGATGCTCCTTGGCCCAATATGCTCTCCGCACAGCATTCTCATATGTAGCATGGTCGACACAAGTCATGTGCAACTGGATGTCAGCTCTCAACCCCTCAACAAATCGCCGGATCCTCTGAGACTCAGGTGTGATAAGCGCCTCTGCAAAGCGGGAGAGCTAAGTGAAGCGAGGCTTGTATTGGTAGACCGTCATATCCCCCTGGACTAGAGTCTGAAACTCTCTGAACTTCTGATCTCTGATATGGATAGGGATGAACTCCGTCAGAAACTCAGTCCTGAAAGCAGTCTATGATATCTCGTCGGCAAGCATCTCATAAGGACACTACACAGTCCTCCACCAATCCTCAGCTACACTGGGGAACATGTAGGCTGCCAGCTACACCCTCTGTCGCCCAGTACACTCGAAGACCCTGAAGATCTTCTCCGTCCGCACTATCCAGTCATCAACGACTAAGGGGTCTTCTGTGCCTGTGAACTCAGGCGGTCCCCTCTTGAGGAACTTCTAGAAGATAACATTTGGGTCCACCTCCCGAATGGAAATGACTACCTTCTCTAGACGAGCCACTCTCTCTACGACATCCAAGACCTGCGCCTGAAACTGCGCGAAATCCTTGGTCTGCTGTTGATGTGCTACTGCCTATGTCTCCTGTGTGACAAGGAAGGCCTGGAGAAATCACTGAAATCTCTCCTCGAAATCAGGTGGATCGCTGGCTGCTGGTGTCATAGGTGGTGCCTCTCCTCCCAACATCTGCCAAGAGAAGGTAATTGTATCAGTTTGAGTATAACACTTAGGACTACCCCAATTCTACCCAATCCATTGTCCTTACACATATCCCAACACTAAAATCCTCAACACGTTCTAAAGTTTCTAGTGTGTTTTATTTCCTAGAGACTTGCCCGCTCTGATACCAAAAATTATAACGCCCCATTCCCGAATACCGAAGTTACCGTTAAGCTAAGGTACCCGAATTTGGCGCGCAACTTTCCGGAAAATCCGAAAACTTCCAAGATCATAGTCCACAGTGAGGTCAATTTTTAAAACTTTTTTAACAATAATATAATCAATAGTTGTATTGCGAAAGCATAAAAAAAGATAGCGGAAGCAATTAGTATCATATAAAATGCATCGAATGGAACAGACCTAAAGTCTAACAAAATCTCAAAGTATAGTTAACCAGTTTAATTACATATTTGGATAATGCCCTGCTCACTACAATAAACTCTCAAAAGCCCAAAATAAACTGCACTCAAATACCCTGTGCATGCACTCCGTCATCCGGCTCAACTACCTGGTCAACCGGTCCCCAACCGTACTCACCGACTACAGGCGCCTCATGGTACTCGTCACCCGCGGGGTCAAGGTCGAAACCTAAGCACCAAAAATGGGTCAGATCCAAGGATCTGACAAGGCACCATATACAGATAACACAGGAAGTATGCAACAAAAGAGAATAGAGACGAGCATGTAATCATAAGAGTAATAAGGAAACATAAACTAGGCAATTGAGCAGTAAATAGCAGTTCGGAATTATAAATATAAGTAATCTAATCTAATCAGATAACAACATGGCACATTCACACAAGCTGGATATACCGCGGGATATTATGCCGCGGCCCTCCCATACTGTAAACAGTCGCGGCGGGGAAAAATATAATAAACATACAAGGGATAACAGCCCTAATAATAACAACATAAATATAACACCGATCACACCAATTTATCGCACCGATCACTCCCCTTTATCATATTAGAACGGACCCAGTATCACACCGTCCGTCTAGCTATAACTCATCATGATAGCTCTAGTCATAACCAATATAGCTCCTACCAGTGATGACCAGTCGACAGGCTGAGCTTAGATCAACTGAGTGAATATTTAGTGCCGACCTAGGGAACAAATACAGGTCTGTGTCTGTCTAGGCTTATCTCGCACGAGCAAGGTCCTAACCAAGTCTCTAAAAGGTTCAAATATAATAATATGGACACAATCCAATATCCAAGTCCAAGTCTAAGTCCAATCACTATTGCATCCACGCTAGGCCCACAACCATGGCCTTAGTCTATAACAATGTAAATAACCAATCCATATCCATTCACAACTATACATCATAACCAACCTCTTCATTCTAAGGTACCAAACACCCAACTTTAGGCCGTATGAGGGCCTGCCTAGCCACAAACACGGGTTGTTTATCTCCAATTACATCATTGGGTCACCACTAAGTAGTCCTAAGTTCAGGTCCTCCAATTTCCCTTTAATTAACAAGTTTATAACAATAACATGGATAGAAGAGATGAACAACATATAAAATCCTTCAATCAATAGAATCAAGTGGAATAAACAAGGGTTCTACCTAGGTAATAGTCCACTCTCAAGTTCAGGGACACATTAGATAATTAGACCCCTAACTGTAGTCTCAGATGTCAAATGGATGTTATATTTGGTGCTCCTGAAGTTACGGACATCATTGACTACATTTACGGGTCGAGTCACTGACAATTCCAATCCCAAAAACCTATTTGGTGGTCCCCACAAATCAAGGTTGAGCCACATCGTTGACTCTTGCTTGGCACATCAATGGAAGTCTATTTGGATAGTCAATGGCCCCACAATTGATCAATCATCAAAACATACAGAAGTCTGGAATTTCACCGTTCACAGTGTATCCGGTCGACATCATCCCCAGGGATGTTGACCAGGAACATTGGATGTTGACCCCCAGGAAGACATCCTGGCAGTGTCCCCGGTCGACATCGTGGCCATGATGTCGACCGGATTCACATGAACCTGAAGCCAAACAGCTGGGGGGGTAGTCTCTGTGTTCTCAGAATTCACAGTGTTCCCGGTCAACATCGTGGCCTGGATGTCGGCCTGGGACACTGGATTCCTGAACTGACTGAGAAATTCAAGTCTCAATTATTCTCTACAAAATCTGTGTATCCGGTCGACCGAGACAGGGTCCGGTCGACGGGGTACACTGTCTGTGTTTCTTTTTCAGAAATTTAACTGAGACTCAGATTTCTCAGTTTTTAGTGTGACTGGTCGACCGAGGCATGGTCCGGTCGACAAGGCACACGGGATTGAGTTTCCTCAGAGAGTTAATTGAGACTGGGTTTCCTTCCATTTCAGTGTTGCCGGTCGACCGGACCACAGGTCGGTCGACCGGATACACTTATCTGTAATAGAAACTCAATTTTCTGGATTCTTCTTCTTCAACCCATTTTTCATCCAATTCACCACCAATCTCTTCCATTCATCATAAGAACATGTAAAAACAGTAAAACACTTCTAAGTCCATCCATCCATCACTCAATCGGGCCATTGATATTCCAAATGAGAGAACCCATCCATCAATGGCCATAAATCAATAAACAAAGCTCAATTGGTAGATCTAAAAACATACATGCATACATAACTGAATTGGAATTGCATAATCAAAGGGAGGAAGCATGCATTCTAAGTTATCCAGCATAGGGTACGTGCCTTAGACTAGAAGAAATGAAAATTTGAAATGTAAGACCCCGCCCCGAGAGTTTCCGATTAGTGTTAATTAAGATGTGCTTTAGCTATAAGTGAGATTAGTGGAATTTGGTTAAATCTGAATTAGAATAGCTTATTATAGCTTTGAATTATTTTGGGAACTCTTTTGAGTTAATGGGGCCCTTTAGGGGTTCCTTTATTGTGTTTTGATTAGTTTTGGGATTTATTTAGTAATTCTGGAAATCTGTAATTTGCTTCGTTTAATGTATTTTATTATTTCCGACAACTTTCGTATTTCCCCCGTTTCCATTCGAGACCTCTAAACCCTGCTTTACTATTTATAGGGGTAAAACAGTCTTTTTGCACAAAATCGGGACACTAATTTCAATGTCTCCGAAACTCGTGAAATATATACTTTTTGGAAACTAGAAATTTTGACGATCAATTCTTCTTTCTTCGTCGAATCCGTCCGAAGCCCTTAGAGTGAGGTTTTAGCCCAATTGGATTTTTAAGTTGTGAGGCCCATTCAGATTTTCTATATAAGGAAGAGTTCATTCCTTCTTCCCCTTTTCTTGTAACTTTCCCTTGAGAGCATAGAGAGTTCCAGCCCTAGGTTCTTCTTGTTCCTTCTTGCTTCTCCATCTCTCAATCTCTCTCATATCTATTGCTAAAGGGAAAATGGATGCTCCAACCATCTTCCCCTCCAAGAATGCTTCCTATTGGTGCCATTTTTAGAGAAAACTGATGGACCCGTCTTTTTCTCTCTCTGCCTTCCTCCGTCCCGGGTCCGCCGGGGTGCGGTGGGGTGAAAAAAAAAAGAGGCGAGCATCAACATTTTTTTCTTTTTTTGTACGGGTATGCCAGATTTTCTATTCTACTTGGAATATGAAATGGTGATCTGGAGATTCACCTTCACAAGTAGAAAGGAAATCAAACTTTTTTCTAACTTTCCATTGCATACATATTTAAAGAAAGAGACAAGATTTTAAAATGCCGTGAGAGGCGGTTTTGTTTAGTTTGCCGTGAAAGGCAGTTTTGTGCCGTAGAAGGCGATTTTGCCATGGAAGGTGATTTACAAATCTTATCAATAATGAAAGACAAGAATTGTGATTTTTGTCTCTTTTAAAAATATAAAATACAATAAAAAGGGAAGAAAGAGGGATCTGACTTCTCAAGCGATTGTGGGGACTCGTTCAGATCAACGATCGCGAGTCATGTATGGACTCTGCCATCGTCCTTCAGATGAGAACACTTGATGCTTTAGTTCACTTGGCTTGGCTTGGACCTCGGATTTTTAGAGGACAAAGACCAAGGGAAGGTCTTCTATCCAATAAAAAACCAAGCAGACAGGCTGAAAAGCCGCATCTAGGCCATGTTGGATAGAAGAAGAGAGCAGATCTTGGGGGGGTGGCCCCCCAAGGGACTTCGATCACCTTGTAGAATTTGCAGCAGAGTTTCTTCAGAGTGAGAGAGCTACTTTTTGCAGAGAACTCTTCATGATAGTTTTCAGACAATTTTTTCAAGACCCTTCAGATGATTTTTTTGGACCGCTCCAAACAATTTTTTCGGACCCTTTCCCTTTAGAATGACCGCCTATTTATAGGCTTTTGGTGGCCATTAGGAAGGTTTTATGGGCATTAATGCTCCATGATGGGAGGAGTTACAAGATTTAATTTCATAATTTTGTAACTCCTTTTTCTTGGATTTTGATTGGCCGATGGAGAATAATGGGCATTTAATCTCCATGATGATGGGAGTTTCATGATTAATTACCATGATTAATCTCCATAATGATAGGAGTTACATGGTTAATTGTCATGATTAATTAGACTTGTAACTCCCATTTCTTGGCTTCTGATTGGGCCGTTCAAAATAATGAGTTAATGACCCTAATAAATTGCCATAAAAGGGTCATTTAACTTCATTAATTGGCCGCCGAGTCGCTTGAAAAGTTGCGGGCCGCGCCACATCTTTTGGAATTCTTCTTGCGATGATCATCGATGGATTCGTAAGTTGTTTGATGTCGGATGACGATGAAAATTCAGACATTGGTTGACACCAATGGGCCGGCAACATCTGTCCAGTCGATTTCTTGATCGGTCGGGCAGAAAGTGTGCTTTCTTGGTCGGTTGGTTGGCGGTTTCGGAGTATCCGATGATGATCAAATTATTTCGATGGCGGATCCGTGATGTTGACGAAGATCGACAGATATCATGCCTCAAAAATTAGATTTTAAGAAAATCACAGGGACCAAACATCGCGAAAGGCGAAAAGAATCGGAAAAACGGCACTTTTGGCAGAAATTCGGCGACCCGGATTTCCAGGGTCGCCAGCGACCATGGGGCTGGCGACCTTGGACTTTGGTCCATTTTTTGGTCGCCTTCCGGTCGCCGTTTCTTGGTCGTTTCTCAGGCTTTTTCGCTTCTGTTTTCTACTATATTTTTCTTTGACATTTCTCCTCATTTATTGGCTTAATTCCTCTGAAGATAACCTGTTGAAAGGCTGTGCAAATCAGAGCACAAAGTTTCCAATTTTTGGAAAAGCCGAAGACTCTGTAGCCGATTTTCCGCCAAGAGTTGAAACTGGGTCAAACGATGTCGGAATGATCTAAAATTTGAGGTGAAGCTTCTTGGGCATTAGATAGGACCAACCATGGGCTTTTATTTGAGTTTTGAAGCCGTTTGGGGTCCCATCGATGCTTGACTTGATTTCACCGTGCGGAAGATGTCGAGCTTTGATGTACGGTCATCCGATGTCTGATTGACCTAAAATTTGACAGGGAGCCTATTGGAGTCATTTTGAGATGATCCATTAGCTCCGATTTTGGTGCCATGGTCCCGGGGAGCTTCACCGCCGGTAGGCTTGATTTCGCTTCGGAGCATCAAAACCGGGTCAAACGTTGTCGGAATGACCTGAAATTTGACGTGCAGCCCTTTGGAAGCACGCAGAAGCTACTCATGTATTTTGTTTGATGAGTGGCAGCATCAGAGGTTCTCGCCTCCAGGAGGCTTGATTTCGCCGTTCGAGAGTTGATGGAGGGTCAAACGGTGTCGGTTTGACTTGAAATTCGACATGGAGCCTTTTGGAGGTATTTTGAGACCATCCATAGGCTCTGATCGAAGATTTGATGTATTTGACACTGTCGCCGCCGGAAGCTCCCGCTCAGCTGTTGGAGGATTGAAGTTAGGCCAAATGGTGTCGAAATGGCCCGAAACTTCATGTGTACCCTTCTTTTGGCTATTTTGAATGATCTTGCAGTTTTTGCTTGATTCTGACATGATATGATGCTTGAAGCAGCTTTGCCTGTTTGTAGTAGGATGCGGCTCCATATAGCTTTTGATGTTGAGGAGGCTAAGTGACATTTTTTGTGTCAACAAAAACCCTCCACTGTAAGATCTTCTTTGAGCAAGCCTTGTGTGTTTGGAAGCCTTCCATGTAAGCTCTTCTTTTCATCTCTTAGATTTGGGCTCTTCTAATCTTGAAGATGCTTCATTTCCATTATTGGAAGTTATCCCTTTCTGTTTCATAGTTTTGCCATTTGAGGGCCTGTAATGAATGTATTTTGGGGATTTTTTTGTAGATAGAGGATTTTGAGCTTGAGAGTGTGATTAGAGCTTATTAGCTTGATTGGAGACCAAGGCAAGTGGATGAATAGCTTTCTTGAATGATTTCATGTTTTAATAAGAATTTATGGATTTTTCACTATTCATCTTCTCTTATGTACTATAGTTAGCAATGATTTTTGACATGTTCATCTTTTAAAGTTATTTCCCATTATTGGAACTTTTGAAGAATGTATATGCATTATGTTTGTAAAAGCTTGTTTTTGGACCATACGTAGTTTGTCATTAATTTGGTGGCTGTGCATTGAGTGGGATTAGAAAGGAGAAATGATGTGATTTTGTTGTTAATGGATGGTTGTTGGAGGACTTGAATGGGATGGCAGTTGGTGGGTTGAGAGCCATAATTATTGTGTGAAGTGTTGGCTGAAATGAAGTTTTGAAGAGAAGGGAAGATGAGGTTCGGACTGCTGAAACGGAGAGTTTCTAAAGCAGTTCGCTCGAGCGAACCTCTATTCGCTCTAGCGAACCCTTCACAGAACCCCTATCACTTGAGCTAACCTCTTCCTCCGCTCGAGCCTTCCTGTTCCGGAGCAGTTCACTCGAGCGAACTTATACTCTCTCAAGCGAACCCCTCACAGAACCTTAGTTGCTCGAGCCTCCCTCCTTCTTCGCTCGACCTCTCCTGACCCAGAGTAGTTCGCTCGAGCGAACTTGTACTCGCTCGAGCGAACCCCTCACAGAAACTTGGTCGCTCGAGCCTCCCTCCTTCTTCGCTCGACCTCTCCTGACCCAGAGTAATTCGCTCGAGCGAACTTGTACCCGCTCGAGCGAACCCCTCACAGAACTATGTTCGCTCGAGCCTCCCCATTGTTCGCTTGAGCCCTCCTGATCTGAACCGGTCTGCTCGAGCGAACCTCCTGTCCGCTCGAGCGAACTGTACAGAATTCCTGGGTCTTTTCCATTGTTTCAGATATGATGTTCTAAGGCTTGGATGAGTTGTTTTGATGCCCTACCACCTTGGGAAGGCCTAGGGGATGACATAAGGAGATTGACTTGGAGAGAAACCCCACTTCGGGAATGTATTGAGAATTGTGGATTTACCAAACTGTACAAGGAATCTTGGGATGTCTATCATCATTCGAGTACCATGCCAAGGGCAATAATAGACATACAAGGTCTTTATACATATTGCGTGAATACGGAAGTCCCAATACATAGTCCAAAATTGTATAAGGAATCATTGCACTGTTTTATGCAAATTATACTTGTCTTAACCCGATTGCTCCCGATATCACTGGTTTTATCACAAACTATGATTTACGCACTTGACATGTCCTTATTGACACCAAAAAAATTGTCTGAAGTGGTCCTGGAAAAAATCCCCGAAGAATTACTAAAAACTCTCGGAGAAATCTCTGCTCAAAGAAGCTCAGCTACTCTGAAGAAACTCTGCTGCAAGAAAACACCACAAGGTGATCAAAGTCCCTTGGGGGGGGCCACCCCCCTAAGGTCCCCCCTCCTTCTATCCAACATGGCTAGATGTGGCTCTTCAGCCCGTCTACTCGTTTTTTTATTGGATATAGGACCTTCTCTTGGTCTTTATCCTCTAAAAATCTGAGGTCCAAGCCAAGCCAAGTGAATCAAAGCATCCAGTGTTCTCATCTGAAGGACGATGGCGAAGTCCATACATGACTCGCGACCGTCGATCTGAATGAGTCCCCACAATCGCTTGAGAAGTCAGATCCCTCTTTCTTCCCTTTTTATTGTATTTTATATTTTTAAAAGAGACAAAAATCACAATTCTTATCTTTCATCATTGATAAGATTTGTAAATCGCCTTCCATGGCAAAATCGCCTCCTATGTCATAAAACCGCCTTTCACGGCAAACTAAATAGAATCGCCTCTCACGGCATTTTAAAATCTTGTCTCTTTCTTTAAATATGTATGCAATGGAAAGTTAGAAAAAAGTTTGATTTCCTTTCTACTTGTGAATGTGAATCTCCGGATCACCATTTCAGATTCCAAGTACAATAGAAAATCTGGCATACCCGTACAAAAAGAAAAAAATGTTGATGCTCGCCTCTTTTTTTCTTCACCCCTCCGCACCCCGGCCGACCCGGGACGGAGGAAGGCAGAGAGAGGAAAAGACGGGTCCATCAGTCCTGCCAGTCCGTTATTACATGAAAAGATAATGATATGAAATGTGTGCCTATGAGCAACATGCCCCGTCTGCTTGAGTGTTTTTATACCGACATAGTTTTGATAAATGTTTTGATTTCTCATGTAACCTATGAGTCGGCACCACTAAGCTTGGACGTCCTTGTCAGTCTGATCAACTGACTTGGACCTCCCCCTCGTGCTCCCACCAGTTGCAACTTGGATCCTGTCCTGCCCCGTTACCCGGTTCTATGGCTGTGGTCTTGTCTAGGTATATGTATATATGTATATATGATTGGTTCTCGTCACTTCGCGTGTTCGAGCCCAATGCACTGAATGTGCTCTCATCACTTTAGTGATTGAGAGGATTTAGCTTTAGTGTGGTTGCCATCTTGCTAGTTCCATGTTCTTTGATATCCTGCATGTTTTACATTATATATGCATTTTTACAAATGGTATATCTTGTTTTATGGAAATACATGTATGGACAGATTTCAGTGTTTCATAACTTTATCTCTTGATTTCTCTTATTGTATTATCTATTCACCCACCTACCAGACCGTCGTGTCTAACCCATTTTTGTGGTACTCAGGTCCGGTCCCCATTATTGACTACGAGGAGGAGCCAGAGGAGGCGGTTGGTGAACCGCAGCGATTAGTGGAGTGGCAGGCTGACAATGTCATTTAGACATTGAGTTTAGCTTGTAGTTACGACACATATTTTGGGGAATTATTGGTTTACTTTTGATTTACATTTTGATTGTACTGGCCTTCGTTGGCCATTATTTTTGGGGAATGTTAACTTAACTGATCTTTGTTTAAACCTTGAACTTGATATTTTGGGAATGCTAATATGAACATTGCTCACTCTGACATCATGTCAGTTACTGGTAATTATCTGTCTTGTATTGTGAAATGGATTACCAATTTGATTTACTACACGCTTCCACACCTATGTAAATGTTTGTGAGTGTGTGTGAAATCCTCACCGCGGAAACCTGTGGGAAATTAAGTGAATGTATAATCATTGTTAAGGGTAGTTTATTACCCCATCCACACTCGCAGGCTCGGATCTCGGTCCGGGGTCGCGACAAGTATAAGAGAAATCCAAGAAGCCAATGTAGGGTTGATGAAGCAATTGGGGTTAGCCTCCTACTCCTTGTTACTGGGATTTGGGGAATTATGGTTTCTTAGGGAGAGAGATGGAGAAGATGAGAGTAAAATGAGAGGTCAATGAGAGTGAATTAGGTTTAGGGTTCATTTCATTGCAATAGTTAGTACATACAAGTTGGGGTTTATGACAACTACCAAAAGGGTATTTTAGTGTGAATGGGGAAGAGATAAGGCCATGGGCAAATGGGTCTTTAGGTAAGGATTCTAGAAGCTTCCAAGCTACACACCCCCTCCTATTAAGATCTAATTACTAGCTAAGTCCTAATTTAACTAAAACCCTAATTAAATTTACAATGAACACCCTATATCTATAAAGAAATATATAAAAGCCTAATCCTAAGACTTAGGAACATTAATAAATTATTCTATTAAATCCTATTGAATAGTATATTAAGACAACTCATAATAATATATAATTAATCAAAACAAATTGAGGGCCCACAAGGGGTGGGGCCTCACAGCTGTGAGGATTGTGTAGTTGAGCCTCATTAACACTCTAATCAACGGGGCTTGTCCAGTAAACACATTCATTAAACCTGTAGAGATATCGAGGCAAGTATGGATTTCGTTCCATTATATATTTAAGTTTCAAAAGATGAAAACATATAAAGTTTATAATCATCAGGACCATCCCAAAAACTTAGGTCCTGATACAAAACATATACAAAAGTATTGAAAGTACAAAAGATCTAGACCAAAAGATGGAATGAGGTGGCATGATAAGATATCCCCGTGTAACGCGCACTAGTGCCGGGAGTGATGACGCTAAGCTACATGATCGGCACCCCACTCTCGTACCCTGTCCTCCTCCCCCGGTTGAGGATCCTCTGGGATTACCTCGGCATCCGGGTCTGCATAAGGGTAATAGTAGGTGTCCTCTGCAAACCATGGGATTAAGAATCGACAACATGTTGGCAAGGAGATAAACAATATACATTATTCATAACATGTTTCAAAGAAGAGTAAAGACAAATACATGATCATAAGATGACAAGGTACAAGCTAGGCATAAAGCATGAATAATACAACAACCAAGTAACAAGATAAATCCTAGCAAGATAAACAAGAATAACCATCCATTGAAATGCAATGCAAACAAGAGGAGACTCTGAGGATGTCCAAGCCATCTCTCCAGGGGTATAAGTGACGTCCAAGCCGACTACGAATACCCAAAGTCCGGCTCTAGGGGGATCCTAGCTCCCGGTCCTAGGAATAGCAGTACGGTCCTAGCCCGCTCCCAACTATTCGCGCCATGGACGCCTTCCAAAGCCGACTGCCCACCCTATTGTCCGGTATTCGGCTCACTTTAAAATCCTCAGTCTGCAGCTGGTCATGAATGCAAGATGATGATGATGGTTTACACACTACATAAATTCCAAGACAAATACACGTGGATAGGTTTCCAAGTACAAGATGACGAGCCAATGGCTGCTCCAAGTCAAGCCAAAATACAAGTCCAATTCCAAGTTCCATGAGTAGTCCTCTTTCAAGTCTATCCACACGTGTCCATCAATACAAGACAAGGTACCTAAGGATACACTCTAAGTCCGATCAAATCCTAATTCTACAAATTAATTTACAAATTATACAAGTATGCAAGATAGAGTGTACAAGGTACGACATGCTACGGATACAAGATTCGCGAGTCAAGAGAGAAGAACGAGCCAAACCTAGGTCAAGGGTTGTCCACCGCGTACTAAACGTATCCCCAACGGAGTACGTATGGAGAATGAGTCATTGGTGTCCTAATTTGGTGGGCCCATGGTGTACGGAAGTTGTTGGACACCAATTAACTCAATTCCACACGCATTCGGCCAAGTAACATCAATATACGGAAAATCTCGAATAACTGACGAAGCATACTAAGCCAATCGTGCTCCGTTTCCATTTTCCCCAATTGGTCATGTAAGAGTAGGGTCAAGGGGTCCCACATATAAAGTCAAAACCTAAGGAAGAGACCCCATTTCCAAAACAGGTTCTGAACAGGCGGCTAGCCGCCTGGGGGTCAGCAGCTGACCACCAGGTCGCCGCGGGGTGACCGCGTGGTCATCGCGTGTAGTGGACATACTACTCGCCAATTATTTAGTTAGGTCGGCCAGCCGCCGGATGACCGCCGGGTGACCGAGCGTGAGACAGAACCTATCCAGGTTTTGTTCTGATCAGGCGGTCAACCGAGAGCTAACCGCGGGGGTAGCCGCGCACGGGACAAAACCTTACTAGGTTCTATTCTGATCAGGCGGCCAGCCGCTGGTTGACCACGGGGTGAGCGCCCGTGCAGAAAAGGTGATTTCTGAAGTCATTTTCAGTCAAATTTCGAGATACACCTATTGAACTTCAGAACTCACGTTTCCATGCCTATAAATAGTCCATTTTCAATAGCAGCCCATCCATTTCAAGTTCATTAAAGTTCCTTAACAAAATTACCCAATTAACATGTGAAATCCAACATAAACATAAACAAGCTTGGAATTTTGGATTTCTAACAATTGTTTTGCCAAGAATGAGTATAAACATACATGCATGAATGATAATAAAGCAAATCTACTTGCCTTCACCAAAGGGGATGAAAGAAGTTGAAATGGGGAGAGAAATTGAAGAGGATAGCTCTTCTACTCACAACCTAGCCAAACCACACTTCTCAAAACCCTTCTCCTACACTCAAAGAACACCAAGGAAAAAGCAAAGAAGGAAGCCATCAACATACAACCCATTCACAGCCATGAGAAATGAAATGGGGAGGGAAGGAGAAGAGGAAACTTACCGATTTTTGGGTCAAGAGGTAAAGGAAGAGGAGAGGAAGAAGATGATGTGCTTGGTTTCTCTTAGGATGCCTCCAATCTCCACATGTAAGAAGAGAGAGGTGAAGAGGAGAATAAGAAGAAAAAGCTCCAGCAGCTGAAATGAAGAGAAGGAACGAATGGTAGGGCTGGGTTAGGGTTAAAATGAGGGGATTGAGGGGAAAATGTCCAAAATGCCCCTCCTGAATGAAATAAGAGAAATGCAATTATTTGAGGGACTTCGGGGCATCGAATCGCAACGAGTCAAGAACGAAAAGTGACGAGCACAACGAGATCTTTCCAACGAGCCCAAGTTTGGCTAAAATGGAATTTTTCAGAAAAATACCTAATTTTCCTATTAATTACAACCTAACCCCCTATTAAGACTAATCGCACTCGGAATCAAACGAAACTTCAGGAACATCTTTCTAATGACAAAAGAAACTCGCTTAGCCACTAAACCTGCCTAATTAGCTAAAATCACAATTAATTAGGCTAATCGCCAATATTAGAAAATTAAACACCCTATTAAGGTCAAGGACCTTACAATAATTATCAACAGATTTGACAGGTATGAGGCCATTCTTTCTCCAATGTTTAAATATTTTTTCACACTCTATTGTCTCGAGTCTTTGTGGACATTCCACATTTTACCAAGCCATGGACTTTTCCCTCAACATGGCAAGCAAAATTTATATTAGGTTGAGAATGTAGAATCGTCAATCTTGTGAAATAAAAAAAAAAAAAAAGATTATTCATTTTTCCTTGTTTGATTCTATACTTAATTGGGCACTTCTAATAGAAACATATTAATGGACTCTTGATAATAGCCCACATTATGTCAAGTTAAATTCTTTGCACATTAAAAGAGGATTAGCAGTTTGTAATAAAGAATAATTTTGTATTTTTTGGTACCCAGCTTAAGGGGGATTGGGTCCCAGCCTTCGCGTGTGGGGATTTTTGAGATTTAAAATTCAAAATAATCTATGTAGTCTCCAACTCAAGAGGTGAGTTGTGAGATACATGTATTGCATATTTAAAGTAATCAAGCAATTAGATAAAGATAAGATTTGCAAGCGGAAGCGAAGAAATACAAGGATTGTTACAACTTATATATAAGATTTTGTTGAATAATTCAAAAGAAGGATTGATTATTGTTATGCATGTGGGCCAACCTTATTTGATGTGAATGGGTGTCATGTGGCTTGCCATGCTTCTTATCTTCTATAGGCCCCCTCAAACTAGGCTGAGGGCTAGTTTAGAGGCAAAGTTTGGCCTGTAGTTGTTCAAAAAACTTACGAGGTAAGGGTTTGATAAGAATGTATGCAACTTGACTTTCGGAGGAGACAAACTAAGTGACTATGTGTTTGGCATCGTGCCATTCTGATGTTCCCATGTTCCCAAGAGATAAGGCCCTGGAAAACATGTTTGGTATGTTTAAATCAGTGTTTTGAATTTTTAAGTAACGAGAAGGAATCTCAAAATGTTAACCTACTAACATAAGAAAGTTAGGAATGAAAAAACTTTATTTTTTTTTAAGAAACAACTTGTTGGTTCGGTTGTTTCTTACTTGTCTATTGCTTTTTAAATAATGTTATTTAATGATTCTAAATTATGTCACGTATATTAATGGCAAGCCCCATGTTCACAATCTCAAAAAAGGTGGCACTACTTTATAATTCCTAAAGGTGGGTCACATGGTCACAATCACAAAAGGTTGACCATATTATAAATCTATAAATGTAGGCCCTATCTTCTAATTTCTAAAGGTGGGCATAACCTTTAATTTCTAAAGGTGAGTCCCGTATCCATAATCACGGAAAATGCACCCCACTTTATAATTCTTAAAGGTGGGCCATATGATAACAATCACAAAAGGTGGACTCAAATTCTAAACCCTATGAATATGGGCCCACATTGTGAATCATGTGAATGTGGCCCCATGTTCGGATTTCTAAAGGTGGGCACCACATTGTAATTTTTAAAAGTGGGGCTCGCGTTCACAATCAACAAAAAGGACGGTCCCACATTAGAATTCCTATAAAGGTGGGCCCACATTGTAAATCCTATGAATCTCCTTCCCCTTATTCTAATTTCTGAAAGTGGGCACCACATTGTAGTTTCTCATGGCCACAGTCACAAAAAAGTGGACCCACATTATTAATCATATGAATATGGGCCTCATATTCTAATTTCTAAATGTGGTACCATGTTTTAATTTCTAAAGGTGGATCTCATATTTACAATCACAAAAGGGGAGCCCCATATTATAATTCCTATAAAGGTGGGCCAACATTGTAAATCCTATGAATATAGGTTCTATATTCTAATTTCTAAAGGTGAGTACCAAGTACTAATTTCTACAGGTGGGTCCCATATTTACATTCACAAAAAGGTGGCCACATATTATAATTCCTATAAAGGTGGGCTCACATTGTAAATCCTATCAATATGGGTTCTATGTTCTAATTTCTAAGGATAAGTACTACGTTGCAATTCTACAGGTGGGTCCCACATTGCAAATTCTATGTCCAATCCTTTGAGCAAAACTTTTATAACGTTACCAAATAAGTTTCGTACAATATATTCTCTATAGAGTAATTTAATATAATGTTACCAAACATGTTCTATAGAGTATAGTCTCGGTACAACCCAATCTCGGTACAAAATTAAGAACAATACGAGAACGATGCCAAACAGAGACCCAATTTCTTATGCCCTTGCACAATAAATGAAATTAATTTGTTTTTAAATGTGTTCGTCAGCGAAGGACTCAAAAAAGGGACTTCAAGGAACCTCAAAATAAGTTTTATCTCTACTTTGGATTCCTCTCATCATACAATTGAACTCTGGACATGTTTCTTTACTTAAACTTCTAGCAAGAATTTTAAACGTTGGAGAATTCAGGACATGATGTGATATGGCTTGTCCTTAGCATTTGCAAATGCCATTTTCTTTATCCGATTTGTCAAATTTTAGCCACCTAAAAGATCTCCGATGACCTTCGAAACTCCTAAAAGGAGTTTAGAAATTACAACACCTTCAAAATTTTCAAAATTCTCCAAACATAAATTCTCTAAATTTCAATTAGAAAAAAAAAAAGCAGGGCCAAAGATAAGGATCGTGCTATCAAATCATCTTAGGCCTTGTTTATGGGTTGTAAGTTTTTTTTCATATTTTCTTTCAGATGCAATTCAATTGTGAGCAAAGATTTGATTAGCATAAAATTGGACTTGGTGCTTGATGGGGGAATAAGGATGTGAATGGAGCTTGGACAAAGGCGGGCCCCAAAGTCTCCTTGTTAATATCTTCAAACACTCTTTATGCGAATTCCCATCTATTTCCACGCTTCGATTTCCAGAATCATTTGTAACTTTCCATGAATTTTCCTCATCATGGATTCTCTCCAAATCCGTTTTTCTGAACTGTGTCTGGTGGAAAGAGCTCGAAACCTCAAATCCCTTCACAAATCCAGTCTCTTACATCCATTCTCTAAGACGAATTCCTCTTCTTCTTCTTCTTCTCCTCATTTCCTTAAAATCTCATGTGGTTTGAGAGGAGGCCCGAGAAAGCCCCTTTGGAGAGGGAGGGTGCTGTCCACAGAAGCAATCCAAGCAGTGCAATCTCTGAAGTTGGCGAAATCCGCATCCAAGCTAGAGGATGTCTTCGACAGCAAAATCAGCAGGCTCTTGAAAGCGGATTTGATCGCAACGTTAGAGGAGTTGCAGAGGCAGAACGAGTGGGAAATCGCTCTTAAGGTATTATTTTCCTTCTTTCGTTTCTTGGGGTGCTTTTCCTTTTCGTAGGGTTGATGGTTTTTGTAAGAAATTTTTACAGGTAGTTGGATTTGGGTGCGTTTGGATGTACCCCAAATCTTTATTAGCTCCACAATGTGTTTGGATACCATATTTTGATTGGTGGGATTTTTTTTTAATGCGTTTTTCGCCGAAAACTGATATTGGTTTGGAGCTGAAAGTAGGACAAGTGGTGAACTGTACTGCAATATCCAAATGTTTGAGCTGATTGCAGGTTTGGGTTGTGACAAAGTACATGTTACCAGTCTGGTTGAGGATAAAAATCTTAAAAATCTATAGAAACATTCCCAACAGTCCACCCCAACCACACACACCCAAACTGTGCTAGGGCCTCTTGTCAACTAAATTTTTGTCATTATTGATGAGTGGCATTTGACCCTTATAATTGTAATTGCTTAAAGAACAGCTGCAAAATGGCTCTCCTAGATAGTTTCCTCCATTCAAATCCAAACACTGTGGAGATAGTTTCCTCCATTCAAATCCAAACACTGCAGAGAATCTCTACCATATAAAAATGGTGAATATCTGGATGGGGAATATGAATATCCAGGTTTAGATTTGTCCTCATTTCTCCACCTGGTGGGGATTCTCAGCTAGTCAACCGAATGACCCCAAATACTTTGTCGTCGATGCATCTCAAGTTATTTTTGGTTGTTCATCTATAGATTTGTCTCATCTATAGATTTGTCTAAAATTGTGTCTGGATTTTAGGTATTTGATTTTGTGCGAAAGGAGGAATGGTATAGGCCAGATTTATCACTTTACTGCGGAATGATTTTTGTCATGGGAAATAATAAGTTAACTGGAATCGCGGAAGCACTTTTCTCCAAGCTACAGAAAGAAGGCTTGGAACCTGATACCAGGGCCTATACGGAGATGATTGGAGCATTTCTACAGGTGGGCATGGTAGAGAAGGCAATGGAAACATACAGATTGATGAAGGAATCAGGCTGTGAACCTGATAAACTGACATTAACTATTTTGATAAGGAACCTTGAGAAGGCTGGAGAAGAAGAGTTAGCATCTTCTGTGATGAAGGATAGTGCAAAATATGTGGACTTTCCAAATAGATTTACCAAGGAAGTGAAAAAGAAACATGTAAGGATCTTGATCCTTCTTGAATGTTGCATCAATGCTCTCTCTTTCATTCTTTTCTTTTTCAGGATCTTGGTCCTTCTTGAATGTTGCATCAATGCTCTCTCTTTCATTCCATTCTTTTTCAGGATCTTGATCCTTCTTGAATGTTGTATGGATGCTCTCTCTCATTCTTTTCTTTTTCTCTTATGTGACTCATATGGTAGTGTGGATCATAGATTCTTTTTTTTTTTTTATGTTCACAAATAATATCATACTTTTTTTGTGAAAAACACTTGTCATGGTTGAACAGCATGTAAATTTCATGTAGATATCTTGACCAAAATATGATGTCCATGCACATGTATCTGTAATATATATGTAATGTAGTATTCCTTGCAGTATTTGATCGTTTGTGTGCTACTGCAGCCAAAGATGAGGTCATTTGAAATCGTCTGACAACTATCGTACATTCGGTTACAACCTCGATCAGGTTTCGCGTCTGGCAGCCGATTTGGTGAATTCAGAATACTTGAGAATGGCAGCCTGCAACATCTAAATGAATGACGAGTGCCATAATGAGGAGGAATTTTGACGAGGTAACCCACTTGGTTCCTCCTTTCTATGTATGAAGTTGTGAACAATACTTTAAACATTCAGTTAAAGAAAAATCTTTAGATTAAAAACAGTTGGATAATGTTTTCTCTAAAGGTTTGATGCAATTTCCTTGGGTTTCCCTCTCACTAACATTCTACTCAAAATGGGATATTGTGGTGAGACATTTTATAATCCTAGTAGAGCAAATTTCAATTTAGTCAGTTTATAATATAATGCTGATTTGTACCAACTATGAAGCAAACAATATAAGAACTTTATTACAATCTAGAGAAAGCAAACATTTAATTTTATTTAAATCACTTTACCTTTTGAAAAAGAAGAAAAAAGGTAGCCATGTAAGAATTTTCTCAAACGAACTGTTCTGCATGTAGCTATATGCAGACTACCTTGTGGCCCACATAAATGCATGCCAATCATCTGGTGTAGTGTGGACAAGAAGTATGTTGGTTAGGAGTGCCTCAAAGAATTACCCCCAATCAAATCATAATAGGTATGCCTTTAAAGGCCCCGGTGACGTGAAAGCATAGTGTTTGGATCTACTTGGATGAGTGTCTAGTGGACCTGAGCTAGGGCTGTCAACTGACCTTTGATTACCCAGTTAGACAACCAGAAAATTTTGGGATCGACCCATGATTTTGGATCAGATTGATATTCTTCACCTTGGTGTCTGTTTGACAATCAAGTCAGGTCCAGGTTAAATCGGTTCTGGACCAAAATACCCAGTTTATTGTATATTTAATGTATAATAATTTACATTATATTTAAAATATATGATACTTAATCATTGCATATTATATATGAAACATAGATTTATTAAATTACATTATCGTACACAATTAATGTAATAAAGCATCGATATAATATTAACATCTGTGGACTTGAGTCGGGCTCCGTAGTAAGGTTCAGGTCCACAAGAGCCAGGTCCATGCAGTTTCTACTATCCTTTGACAGGAAGCAAAGAAAGGTGCAAGAGATTTTGGATAGCTCCAGATATTATACGGCTTTAAATTACTAATGCTTTTAAAAATATGATTGTTTAGAGTTTGTGGGGGCATTAGCCTTCCAGGTAAAAAAGGAATGCGTGGTATAGTCATGTAATGGATTAACTGCATTTGATCTCCAATCTAAGGCCATTAAATATAGTTGATTTATTTTAAGATGGCTAGTTCTTAAACCCCTCTTGTATTTGGTTAGCTAGTTCACTTCATAAACTATGCCATGTGTCTTTCTTTTCTTTGGAAACAATAACCGTAAGTTGTATTAAAAAGATGAGAAAGATGGGAAAATACAACGAAGTTCAAGGAGATAAGCTCAACGTAAGCATGTATCGGTATAAGAGATATGTACAGACCACACCTACATAATATGAGCACTGAAATTACAAGGTCATTCAACCCCTTGCTTCGCTAAAAAGTCTGTCATACCGTTTGGCCAACCTACTAGTATGCTGAAAAGACACGTGAAACAAAGTTGCTTGTTGACAAATCTCGTTAAAAAAGAACTGCATCTTCCATGGCCCCTTGAAAGACTTCACGCAAGAAATGGCATTTAAAGAATCACTCTCTACTTGAGATGTTGACACGAAGAAGAAAAAATGCGAAGAGCTTCGCGAGTGCCATGTGTCTTATTTTAGATGTCGTGTTTGAAAATCCACTCTCTCTCTCTCATTCTTTTCCAATCGTTGTATAACACTGCATAGCTGAAATGTACCTGAACATCAGGACTCTTCATTACATTAACATTGTGGATTGCCAACGTTTTATGGTCTAATTGTGTAACTAAAAAAATCTTCATTTCAGTGGATTTCTCACAAGTGGGATTAATTCAAAACCATAAGATATCCTTTATTCGAGAAAATTGGAGAAAAGGATCTCGCGGTGTGAACTCCGAATAAGAGTGAAGTGAATCTTGCTCAAATTAGGCTTTAGAAAGGCATACGCATTGTATTTAGATAAACCTCATGTGATTGGATGTTATCACTCAAATGAACCATATGATTGGGTTCAATAGTGGTTAACTGTTTAATTGATCCTGTGAGAAGTTCTTCATCTCAATGTGCACTTATTCTCCCTTGTGTTTTTTTTCTCAACTGAATGCCTAACACTTTCTACCAGTTTCTTCATTTGTGTGTTGAGGATCATCACATGCTCAGAATCTACAAGTATAGGTCAGATTTGCAGGTGGTTGTTAAAACGTGCCTGCTTGATTATGAATGGGACTCATATCAGTCATGGCATCCATGATGCGAGCAGGGTGGAGCATGGCAAATACTCATATTGGATTGAACCAATCGTTGGGCCCATGTTATTAGGGTTGTAAACAGGTCCATGGTGGACCCAGAACCGGAACCGTTAAGGATGTGGAACCGGATCCGGACCTAGAACCGTTTTAGAACTGGTTTCTTGGCTCCGGAACCAGAACCATACATGGGAGGGGTCTGAATCCGGGTCCGGATCTAGGTAGAGAATGATATTAAGAAAATATGGTTTTTAAGAAAGATTTTAGAAAATTGAGGTAATATATCGGGTCTTGGGTCCACGGATCCAAACCAAGGTAGAACTGGACCCGGATCCATTTACTTATTGGGGCCTAAATAAAGACCTAGACCTGGTTTTTAACGGGTCGGAACCTTCGGGTAATCGGAGAATCGGGGATCCATTTATATCCCCACATGTGATATTGGCCTCCCACTTTATGTGATTAGCTTGTCATTGAACCACATTTTAGAAAAAATTGTCCAGACCAAACAGGGACTGTTGCAGCAAATCATATTTTGTTTGGTGACCAGACATATAAGGATTCAACCAACCTTGATCAATGGCAATATGGCATGGTCAACTTATGTAATCATCCCCCTGTTACCATCGGTAATGTAGAATTTGCAAAGGTGACTGCGGATGAGGGTGGTATGTTGACTTGTGAGCCAGCCCAAGTAGATCAAGTAAAGGCTGGTTCAGCCAATTTGCATCAAACAGACCATTTTGTCTTGGGATCAATTAAGGGGAATTCGGTCATTGGCTGTCGACTGTCATTTAAAAGAGGATTAGTGGGTTGGGTTTTAAGAAGAGATCTTGCAGGATGTAAATCATTCTATTGATTTTGTTGGTTGGAATCTAATCAAAACTGTAAATAATAATTTTTGCGAAACTTCTCTTTCGAAAAGACCCCATCTTTTTTATTATAATAAGTTGCCTGCGATCAAGGAGGCTTTGAGTATTTCTGCAAAAGATCAAGTGGTTTTATACAAACAAAATAGTAGGAGGTATATGAAAGAAAAGGAAAACCCAAATAATACCTTAGATTTGGAATTGGATTGTATCTCGAGCATCTGTTTTCGTTTACAACCAAAGCTGTTATCATAACGAAGGGTGTTTGTTGGGCCCAGCCCATTTGGGGCAGTTTTGGACCTTATGTTTTAGTACTTGGGTGAAAGGATATAAATTCTGGGGCTGTTTAATAGTTGAATTAGGGTTGAATTAAGTAAAAGAAAGCCCCAAGTCCATCCCATGCCGGCACGTACAAGACTGGTCCAATACTTAGTGCCTGGAGTGCAGCTTAGTGCTTATAGTTTAGTCAAGCTGAGCCGGGCCCAATTGGCAAAATAGAGGGCAGGCCAATCTCGGGCTCGGTTCTAGGCACTTATGGCCCCTATTGAACTTGGGCCAATACTTCTAATTCAGGTTGGCCCTGGATACACCCCAGCTCACTCGCCCAGGCCCATTAACACCAAAATCATATCTCCAATTTCTATAACCTGAGCCTGGCCAAAATTTCTCTGGGCTACAAAATGGAGGCCCAAGACCAAACAATCCAAGCCCAAATTGGAGTCTTTCATTCTGATTGGGACATCCATGATCACCCCCGCACCATGCCCATCTGCATAACTTCATCACATGGCTTCACCAGAACCTGAGGTTTTAAATATCATATCGCCATCGATGCTACATAGGGCTGATAATTATTGGTTTTTGAAAACAATGATCAATAAAGATTATAAGTAAACATCGTACCCGAATTCGGTCTGTATCATACATACACATTTGTTATAATACCTCAATGCGTATAAAGATTGCTCCAGATCAATCGGATAAGCTAAGATAATGATATTAGTAGATATCCACTCATTAAACTGCACTCCAATAAATAAATAAAAAAACTCCTATTGAAGGAAAAAGGATGGTGCAAATGCGAAGAAATTAACATGGCATATCCTCTTCAACAGGAAAAGAAGAAACAAGGTAATAATATTTACAGAAAATTAGCATTTACCCTCTCAGCACTCTTTGCATCCTGAACTCAAAATAGTTGTTAGTGGCATACAGATACAATAAGATAGAAAAAAAGAAAAAAAAAAAAATAGAGAGAGTGTTGCTTTGCATGTAAGGGCAAAAGAAACAACAACATAAGGTGATAAACCACTTCTTAAAGAATAGAAAATAAAATTAACAGCTCCATGAGTGATTAAATAAATAGATTTCTTTAACCGGCTAAGTGGCTTGGAGAGCTTTCAAACATGGTGTGCCACATGTATGCTCTTGACAGCACCATTTCCAGCTCCTGGTGAGTCCAGTTGTGTGTAGGAAGGTGTTGAAGGAACATCACCATCTCCTGAAACTCAAGCTTTTGGAGCTTGTCTGACCACTGAAACAAGATGATTGCTCTTTCAGATAAAAGGGAAAAGGAACATAAGAAAACACAGTACAGTATTTCATTCGTTTCTATGCTAATCACGCAAGCAATAGGTAAAACATCATAATATTTTGATCTTTTCATCTATATGATGCATGGATACTTCAAAATGGGCAATGTATCGTGTCGTATCATATCCGATACTTCACTTTTTGTGTAAAAGCTGTGTCCTTGTCATTCATGGTTGTACAGCTCATCATTTAATGTGACCTACATGCAGTTACAGATGATAGGAACAATCCATCTGCTTGCTGCTATGAAGGACAGTCCCAGAACCAGACAATTAAAAACGGTGGACCAAGGTCTGAAAATCATGCTGAACAGGTGACCTCCTGAGCACACCAACTGGAGTTGAATGCAGAATCCTGACTTCAATTTGGTTACCCACTTTTAATACCACTAAATTGTTCAAGATTATCTGTTCAGCAGGATACATATGATCAATGATAGGGTCAAGCACATGGACGGTTCTGACCACTCTGCAAGTCAGAGCAAATGTGGTTTGCAGGATGATTGTATGAACCACTTTCCTATTCATGCAAAATTATCTCTGGAGTGATGCTGTGCACCACTGCTGCTGTTGCAAACATTATCAACATACCCACGATTTGCAAAGACCAATCAACAAGAAAAAGCAGTGTGTGGCACTAATATGCAACAAGAACATATAAGGTAGTGACCACTTGGGGATTTTTCTTTGTTTGTAAGATCTGATATTTTCTCATACATCCGAAGCACTTTTGCCTTGAATGCTTAGTTCAAGAAAAAATGAATCCTCATGACTTGATGAGGAGCTGATAATTGATCCAAGAAAAATGAACTTATAAACAGAGACACCCTAACAAAAAGGTCTCCATCTAGAAGTTGCTGCTTCAGCACTACCGTTGTAATCTTTTCGGTTTTTAATAGAATATCTTTTACCAATAAAAAAGTAACTTAGAATTCAGCTGATTCTTTTCAAATTTAAAATGCCTATAAAATGTTGGAAATCCATGATTTCTCTTTGCTTATAAACAGCCCTTTGGTGGTAGCTAAGGATATTTGAGGAACACTAGAAACCTCGAAGTGACTGACTATGGAACTTAATTAGTATATGACCACCCAAACCAATGTTTTAAATCCCGGTGCTGGTCTCATTGCTAGTAGGGACCAGGATGAGTTGATGCCACCATGTCAGTTTGTACGGGCCCATGCTTGACCTGTATGGCATAATGGTTTTTAAAATGCACAAAAAGAATCAAATAATAAAAATGCTAAAATGAGTCAAATATGATGATTGTCAACCATACAGAGATTTGGTTTAACTTAGCTATGACTTCCTATAGCTAATGTATTGAAGGATCATTTAACACATTAAGGCCACTACATTACAACTTTTTTCATTTTTAGATCAGTGAAGTAATTATTCATAACTTAACACTAAGTAATTTTAAAATAACTAACCACAAACCATATATTAACTAAGGGATAAAGCATTGGGGTTGTGTTGGGGCTACCAATTCTTTAATGCTACATTTTGATTTTGAAGCTGTCTCAAAACTATCTTCATCACCATTACCATAACCCCAACTCCTTCTAGAATAATTAGGGGAACCGACTGTATAGAAGACCTAAAATTATCTAACAACTCATCCAACTACGCCTGGTAACTCCCTTCTGGCTCTGATTATCAATCTCCGCTCACCACCATATTAAATCCATGTTTGGCATCTCTATTTCCAGCCTCTATTTGTCTAAATGTCTAAAGCGGGTAGAGGTTTGGAAAATCAGAGTATTTGGCAAGCAATTCTATCCTCTACCTGCTTTAGAGAAGTAGAGGCAAATCCTCTTAAAATGAAAGGCCCCATTTCTAGGCTTGTGAAAATAAGAGCTTTTGCCTCTTTTTTTGATGGCTCTATTTTATATGACTCTCTTGGAATAAGAGTAGAGATACCCAACAAGGCCAAATACTACTTATAGGCCCCATTATTTATATTAAAGGATGATTTAGATTAAAGTACCATACTACTACTTGTCCCTTTTACTTCGAACTCAGAAAGGAAAATGAAAAAATGAGTTTCATATATGTTTTGGGTTGACTCACTACGCAACTCTGTACCCGTCGAATGTAATTCTCATGCTGGTCCAACTCGACCAAGTTGGTGCCCACTCAGTCAAGTAACTTTTTCAGTATTCCAGTCCCAAACTCATACTAGTATTGACACCAAGTCAACTTGCCCGAGTTGAGCCGGTCCTAGATGAAATTTCAAATCATATCTCAGACACAGTTTAACATCCCTTCTCAAAGCAACAATCACTTGAATAAATAAATTTATTGCAGCTCTATCTTTATTTCCCATGAACAACAACAGAATATCAAGATAATGGAAAAAAGAGCACTACGAACTTACCGTTAAAAGAAAGCTGGCATATATGTACACAAGAAATTCTGGCAAGGCGTCTCCTTCCGCAAGATAAGTATCCCACAGCCGTGTGACTAGATGAAAAGGGATCTATACAAAACTTCAAATTAGCTTTCTTTATTTATTTATTTTTTTTTGAACCGTATTCAGGTCAGCTCTTCATCAAAGCAGTCAGAGTACGTTACAGGACAATAAAAAAAAAATAGAAACACACCTCACGTATTAGAAGACAATTGAACCACCGGAAAGCAAACTGAAGAAACTCCAGCCCTTGCTCCTCCATGTGTCTTGAAACAGGTTCTTGCACAAAACCAAAGAAGAAATTATCAACCAATTGATAAATAGGGAGGCGCCTTTTTTTCTTTTGGACATATAGCAAGATTTATTAACTATCAAAGGACTCAAAGACTCCACTAAATAAAATATATAGAAGGCCAGAACCCTCCCACAAAGGTACTCAATGCTGGTAAAAAGACCAGTTCTACTGATCATTTGCAGTATAGCAAGCACCTGAAATAGGGAATTATGATGAATGGAATGTGGAAATCATATATAAGGTGAAGATACACTATCCAGATTTTCCTATCCATCTAAAGGGGCAAAAGTATTAGATTCTCATTGGTCCAAAGTGATTTTTTTGTTTCATTTTAAGTAAATGAATTCTTAAGAGTAAGAGGATGGAATGAGTTTCCTGTCAACTCTTTTCTGAGAAAAAAAAATTGCTCTCCTACCAAAATGTGACATCCATCTTTCCAAGATTTCAGCAGACCTTTTAGGGCTTCCATTCCACAGGATCAGGAACACATTTAGTAAGCAACCAACTCTCACAGATCAGTTTAAGGCTTCAATAATGATGATTATGATGTTAAAATAACATATCAAATATGTTTCAATACTTATATGTTGAGTATATTAGCCATGTCAGAATATCACTAGGATTTGAGGTTTGAGGTCAAGCAAGTTCTACATCCTAGACCTACATTCATGTTTGCATCTAACAGAGCAATAAAAGGCCTTTGGCTTTCCTTGATCAAAATATTTTCAAAATAAAGTGAATTTGGAATGATATTTCAGGTCGAGAAATAAATAAGGGTGGCATGATATTTTCCTTTGACAACACCGAATAGTACCCAATGCACCTTGAGAGAGAACAAATATGGGTTCCTGGTTGGGTCTTATGAGGTACAATTTTTCATTTTTGTGGTCTTTTATAGGTTCTCAAAGATAGCACACCTCATTCATTGTAGCAAAACTAGGATGTGACTCATGCGTGTTCCAACATCTTCCAATGTGGCTGATTTACAAGTATGCTATGGTTATGATCAAAATGAAGAATTGAAAGTGAGTCCACTTCAACAGGGGTTGAGATTGATGTGGTTGTATGTGACCTGGATGATGATGCAGCCTTCCAACTCATATAAGGAAGATGCTAATAAAAGGAGGCCAAAAACAGAAGTCAAAAGGCCATCCAATTTTCTTATTTAACTCCAAGTAGATTCTATTTGATTCCCTTTTGTAATGAGAAGTCAAAAGGCAATTCAAATTTATGAGAATCACTCAAATATGTATTCTCCCTAAGAATCTAAGCAAAGAATTTTAATGGTTTTACAAAATTGAGTTTGAACAAGATGATAAAAGTTCTTGAACATGGTAAAAACTCAGATATCAATCGATGAAAATATATTCATGTAAAATGAGTACAATCAATTAATCATCAATAAAAGTCCCATAATGTTTATATCCCACTCTACTCTGACAGGTAGTTGTAACTGCCAATCCCAAGCCTGGATAAAGGAAGAGGGTCAAGCCAGGTAAGTTGACAACCGGTGGAAAACTTTTGTCACAACTACAACATGAATTCCAAGACACTTACATGGCTAAACAGAATTCATGTAGCTGACCCCAACATAGTTGGGACCAGGATTCGATGATGATGATTTTAGGTGAAGAAGATTCCCACTTCAAATGCACATGTAAGGTTCTACAAAGCAAACAAGGAAAAGTAGCCCTAAAAGATGTAATATTACATATAGTGGGTAGACAATACAATTTACTTGCTAATCACCGCCAAAGGTACTGTTGAAGGTATTGATAGGCCCAGCCCATCAAGGCCCATGTATAATCCCACACGTGGGATATTGTCTAGATTGTATAGCTAATTTCTCTCCTCTTATTTCCTTGCATAGATTAGGAGATATTCTCTCATTATTCTAATTGTATTCTTAGCATGTTTAGAGCCTTGATTAAGGCACAATCTGATTATAAATACAAGCAACCGATCCTCCATTGAGGCACGACCTTCTCTCCATTCTTCTTCTTCTTCTTTCTCCATATATTATAACTTGGTATCAGAGCTATGTGGGATCTCTCCATATCAACCATCTCTAAGGTACAATCCCTTCTCAAGGATCTGAAAAGAAAACCCTTCATCACAACAGATTGGCCGTGTCGACCTCTGCAGGGTGTGTATCAAAGGTGGGCCATCATCCGATCGTCCAGAAATAAAAAACAAACACCACCACATGGGTCGCCCATCTTCTCTAGGAATTATGGTTACTTTTTTAGAATTTTTGGCACATCTGAGGTAGGCCAACTACTGCTGCTCGTGATTACTTATTTTTTCAGGATAGTTCTCATCAGATCCGTCCCATCTTGCTGATTTTCAATCTTTTGTGATGCAACCTGATCTAAAAGATAGTAGGAAGTATTACACAAAGGACCACATCCACTGATCAAAGATCTGATCTCATTGCGGGCCCCATGTGACCACTCCAGCACCAAACAGGAGGTCGTCAGGCCCTGTTTTAGCCCTTTTTGGGTTGTGTTTTTTTTTTTTTTGGAATTCCTCCTTGTGCTCCAGCAATGAATCTGAACCAGATTTCAAACTCTTTTGTTGTTTATTGCTGACTGATTGCTGTTTCATCCTCCCCATCTCTCTCTCGGCTTGGTTTAGTGCAGAACAAAACTTCTTGTTTGCTGATTTTCTGCTTTATCTCTCTCTGTGGCACATTCTCCTGCATTTGAGATCATGGAAAATTATGATGTTATCCCAATTAAGTTTAATAGGCATAATTATATGTCCTAGTCCTTCCATTTGAAGAACTTTGTAGAAGGACAAGGGCTATTTGGTTATCTTGACGGAACCATAACTAAGCCTCCTACTCTAAGTACCACTGACTCCAAAGCCACCCAGTCCAAGGAAAATGCTAAAGTGGTTACTTGGATACTTAAACTCTGTTGATTCCTCTCTTGCCGTGGCTCTTCAAGCCTATACTACAGCAGCAAATATGTGGGCTCATCTCAAGAAAGTCTACCATCAAACCAATAAAGCCCGGAAGTTTCACTTGGATAGTGAAATTGTTAACTTTACTCAAGGGGATAAATCTGTGCAGAAATATTTTAATAGCTTCCTCACCTTATGGACCGAAAGGGATTCCATGTTGATCCAAACAGTCTCTTCTGAATTTCTATCTGAGGCTCTCAAATTACAAGAAGAAACTCACATTAGCCAGTCTCTTATGAATCTACGACCGGAATTTGAATATGCTCGGTCTACCCTCATGAATAGAGAAATTTCTGTTAATCTTGATACCTGCTTTCAAAAGTCCTTCGCAAAGAACTTCGGCTCACCTCACAGCGTGCTATCTTTAAGAACCAAAGGCCTTCCTTGTGCCTCTTCCGGCTAACTCTGCTCTTTTGGCAACCCCCAATCTGAAGCTCACTCAATGTTATAAATGCAAAGGCTTTGGTCATATTGCCAAAAATTGCCGCAAGAAGTTGGTTTGCAGATATTGCAAATGCTCTGGTTGTCTTACTAATGACTGCCGCAGCTTACAGCAAAGGAATGAGACGCAACAGAAAAGGCCTCCCTCCACTCTGCCAAGACAGAATATTCCTACTGCATTCCAAGCTCAAGCACCCTTATCTGATACAAGAAGCACTTCATCCGGGGCTGTATCCATGACTCCTGCTCAGATTCAAAAACTGATTCAAATCACAGTTACCTCAGCATATGCATCTATGGGCTTTACTTGTGGTCGGTATCAAACTCATTCTCCTATAGCCTTCCTGCCTTCCTTTCTACAGCACCTAGTTCTTCTCCTATCACCTCATCCACATAGCTTTTAGACTCAAGAGCCTTAAATCACATGACATCTATAGAACATAGCTTTATAGATTCCCACCCTTATCTTGGAAAAGAAAAAATAACCACTGCTAATCGAGATCAACCAACTACTCATCTTTAGAGTTGGTACCATTACTTTATCTAGTGTCTCTGGCCAATCCATCACCCTTCCCAATGTCTATTTTGTTCCAAAATTATCAATCAATTTACTTTCTGTACGACAACTTATTAATGATGGATATATTGTTCACTTTTCTTCCTCTGGTTGTGTTATACAAGGGCGACAAATTGGGAAGGTGATCGCAACGGAGAGTAAACATGGGCGTTTGTTTTTGCTTGACATTGGACATCATTCCTTCTTTGCTTCTTCTTCTAATAATTTTAATAAATTGTAGACTATTTGGCATAAACGTCTTGGTCATGTGAACAATGCTCATTTAATTTCTGTTAAGAATAATGCCACGTAGGGCTCATTGGGTTATTGGGTCAATGGACCCATGATTAGAGTATTCTGTTATGTCTTTCCTTTTGTTATTATCCTAGTTTAGCAAGTAATCTAAATTAGAGGTAATTAGTTTCCTTCTAAGTTGGGTGTTTCTATTTTAAGTGTAATTAGTAGTTATAAAGAGGGAATGCACCCTCAAAGAAATATACAATTCAATTCTTCTTTCGTTCTTCTTCCTCTTCTGTTCTGTTCTGTTCTGCTCACGGTCCAACAGGACCTTATTGGTCATACAGACCAGCCCTACAGATGGGCTGATCATATCGCAACATGGTATCAGAGCGAACCATCGTTTGAATCGATGGTCAGGGAAGGAATCTCCACCCCACAGTCAACATCCACAGTCACCCCCAAAAACCCTTGCTTCCCTTCGGCGAACAGCCAACGAATCCACTTTCCCAAAAAACCAAACCCATAAAAAAAAAAAAAAAAAAAAAGGAGAACAGATAGAAGAAGAAAAGGGACAGACGAAGAGAAGAAGCTGATCTGTAGTGAGGCGTACCTGGCACCACGAGTCATCGCTGCTCTTTCCCCGACAACGACCAGCTCTCCAACCAGCATCGTCGCTGGCCATTCACCTCGCTACTGCCTTCACCCCCTCTTCCTCGCTATCGGTCTTCACTGCTTCTCGAGAAACAGCAGCAACGTCACCGGTGTTGCCCTGCAGCAGCGTCGCCATCAACACCCTTCGCTCTTCCTTCTTTCTCTTCTACATCGACTCAGGTGAGGAAGCCATAGCCTTCTTATTTTTTACTCTGCGCACAGAGCCCGAGGAGAGAATAGTTTTTTTTTCACTGGGCCTAGTTTTTTTGGGTCTGACCTGCAGTCCGGGCCCGACTTGAGTCCAGACCCGACCCAGCCCACTTTTCTTTAAAAAAAAAAAAAAAAAAAAAAAAAAAAAAAAAAAAAAAAAAAAAAAAAAAAAGGCTAGTGAAAGTAAGGTGTTCTTCCCCATCACTAGCACTATGAGTTCACCGGGAGAGGGTTCTCGTTTACGAATCACAAATATGTTGTTGAATGGACACAACTATATTCACTGGGTACAGGCCGCGAAAATGTATATTTCGGGTCATAAGAAGTTGGGATATATCACAGGAACCAAGAAGGCTCCAGTGGAGACAGACCCAACTTATGAGGACTGGGACTCTGAGAATAATTTAGTTATGTCATGGCTAGTGAACTCTATGGAGGACCATATTAGCAGAGGGCTTATGTTTTGTAAGACAGCTAAGGAGATTTGGGATTCATTAGCTGAATCATATTCCCAAAAACATGATTTAGCACTAGTATATCAGTTGGATAGAGAGTGCGCATTTATGCAACAAGGGAGTATGCCAATTGAGGAATATTGGGGAAAACTAAGGGCCAAGTGGGAAGAATTAGACCACTATCAGCCAGTTCCTAAGACTGTTGAAGAGATGCATAAACAAAGAGATCAACGTAGAGTGTTTGAATTTCTTTCTGGATTAAATCCAGAGAATGAGCCACAGAGGGTTCAAGTTTTGGGTCGAGAGATACTGCCTCCACTACAAACTGTGTACAACTATGTCCGGGGAGAATCAAACCGCAGAGGTACTAATACATCTTCTGTAACTCCTGATCGCTTTGCCATGGCGATCGAATCAAAGAACCAGAAAGGGTCACAGAAGAAATTTCTGACGCCTGAAGAAAGGGCTAAGCTCAAGTGTACTCATTGCGGGAAGACAAGACACACAAAAGATCGATGTTGGGAACTCAATCCTCACCTTAAGCCGAAAGACTTCAAGCCACGAGGAACAAGTGCATACAATGCTATCACTGAGGGGGAGTTTATTCAGAAACCGGATCACCGCGATCAGACAATTCAGGAGTTAAATCAAAAAGTTGCTGCACTCCAAGCTTTGCATCATGTTGATCAGCCAGGTACAGCTGCTTCCGCCAGTGCTAACTCTGTATCCAACCCATCCGCCTCCTGGATCATTGATTCAGGAGCTACGGATCATATGACGGGTAAGCAAGAAGGTTTTTTGTCTCTCTGTCCCTTGGATGGAAAAATAAAACTTGCAGATGGTTCCTTGTCTAACATTGTAGGACAAGGCACCTTTTCTATTCCCTCATCATTTACATTACCATCTGTTCTTCATGCTCCAGCATTCCCTACTAATCTATTATCGGTTAGTTCTCTAACCAAGACCTTGAATTGCAGCATAACCTTTTTTCCATCTCATTGTGTCTTTCAGGATCTCAGCACGAGGAAGACGATTGGTGGTGGACATGAGGAGAATGGTCTCTACCTACTGAACACGAAGGATACACCTTCTACCTATTTTTCAGAGAGTCATAGTGATAGGACCTTTTTATGGCATGCCCGTCTAGGCCATTTACCTTTAAGTACAATGTCTTTGATGTTTCCAAATAAATTTTCTAATAAAAATTCTTTTCAATGTGAAGTGTGTGCTCTTGCAAAACATCATCGACAGTCTTATCCTGTGAGTCATCATCATAGTCTTGCTTTGTTTGATCTTGTGCATACTGATGTTTGGGGTCCTACCAAACATGTGTCTAACTTTGGGTACAAATACTTTGTATCTTTCATTGATGATTTCTCACGTACTACGTGGATATATCTTATGAAATCTAGAGATGAAGTTCCTGGTATTATTAAACAATTTCATAACATGATTGCAACTCAGTTTGGTGTACAGATTAAAGTCTTCCGGTCAGATAATGCCAAAGAGTATATGCACAGGGAGCTGCATGAGTTTTATGCTAATAGGGGCATACTCTTTCAGACTTCCTGCGCCTATACTCCTCAGCAGAATGGTATAGCTGAACGGAAGAACCGTCATCTACTTTGCGTCACTCGGTCTTTGTTATTAGGCATGAATGTCCCAAAATCATATTGGGATGAAGCTATTTTAGCCTCTGCCTATATGATCAATCGGTTCCCAACTCCTGTTTTGAAAGGCAAATCGCCTGTTCAAATTCTCATGCCTAATTCACCTTTGTTTCATATTGAGCCAAAAGTGTTTGGTTGCCTGTGCTTTGTTCATATTCTTGGACCCTCTCGGGATAAGTTAAGTGCTCAGTCCACAAGGTGCATTTTTCTTGGGTATTCTCATACCCAGAAAGGGTACAAGTGTTATTGTCCTCAGACAAATAGACGGTTTGTATCCAAAGATGTTACGTTCTTTGAAAACATCCCATACTTTGGTATTGAAAAAACCGTTAACTCAGATCTCCCACTACCTTTCTTCTCCACTACTCCAGCGGTAGATTCTCAGGTCTCCGGGACTCCAACGACTGAAGCACCACTTAAGGTGTATGTTCGGCGTGGGAAGAAAAGTACTGGTCATTCTCCACTTGCTCCACCGGCTGATTCGCCTACCTCTACTGAGGTCCCTGCTGAACCCTCTCCTGAGCTACCTATTGCTTTAAGAAAAGGAACTCGCTCCTGCACTCAGCATCCTATTCAAAATTTTATATCCTATCATGCTCTTTCTATCCCCTACCGAAATTTTTTGTCCGCCATGTCTTTCTTGCTCTATTCCTCAAAATGTTGCAGATGCCTTGGCTGATCCCAAATGGAAAGCGGCAATGGTTAATGAAATGGATGCTCTTCAGAAACAATGTACTTGGGAGCTGACTGCTCTTCCACCTGAGAAACGAGCTGTGGGGTGCCGATGGGTATTCACTGTCAAATATAATCCCGATGGTTCTGTTGAGCGGTACAAAGCCAGGTTGGTAGCCAAAGGCTATACCCAGATGTATGGGGTGGATTACCAGGAGACTTTTTCGCCTGTTGCTAAATTAACGTCTGTTCGTATCGCTCTTTCACTTGCGGCTAATCGAGGCTGGAATTTGTATCAACTTGATGTGAAGAATGCCTTTTTGCATGGTGAGTTACAAGAAGAAGTCTACATGCTTCCTCCACCTGGCTTTTATCCGCAGGGGGAGACTTCACAAGTATGTAAACTCAAGAAGGCTATATATGGCCTTAAACAGTCGCCACGAGCGTGGTTTCAGAGGTTTAGTGCAGCCATCTCCGAGATTGGATTCCAAAGGAGCATGTTTGATTACTCTTTGTTTGTGAAAAGGGCGAAGAATTGCACTACTGTTCTAATAGTATATGTTGATGATATTATCCTGACAGGAGATAGTGAGGATGAGATTCAAAGAACCAAAGAGTTCCTTGGAAAGGTATTTGATATCAAAGACCTAGGAAGTCTCCAATATTTTCTAGGTATTGAAGTAGCAAAATCAAAGAAGGGAGTCTTCATATCACAGCAAAAATATGCTTTAGATATCCTAAGTGAGACAGGCATGTTAGGAACAAAGACTGCAGATTCACCCATTGAGTATAATCATGGTCTACATGAGAGAGAGTCTGCTCCTCTCGATGATCCAGGAAGATTTCAGAGATTGGTAGGTAAGCTGATCTACTTAACTGTCACAAGACCGGATCTTTCTTATGCAGTTAGTGTGATTAGTCAATTCATGCATAAACCTTGCAAGCATCATCTTGAAGCAGCATACAGGATTCTTCGGTACTTGAAGAAAGCTCCGGGTAAAGGAATTTTGTATGGTAACCATGGGAATATGGAGATATGTGGATATTGTGATGCAGATTGGGCTGGTTCAAAGAATGATAGGAGATCCACAAGTGGATACTTCACTTTTGTAGGAGGTAACCTGGTTTCATGGAAGAGTAAGAAGCAAAGCGTCGTGGCAAGATCCAGTGCAGAAGCTGAGTATAGAGCTATGGCTTTGGCAACGTGTGAACTCTTATGGCTGAAGTCTCTTATGACAGAGATGGGGTTTCGTGCAAAATCTATGAGACTCTTCTGTGACAGTCAGGCAGCTATCCACATTGCAGCAAACCCGGTATTCCATGAAAGAACCAAGCACATTGAAGTTGACTGTCATTTCATTCGAGAGAAAGTGGTAGCCGGTATCATCAATACTCCGTTTATCAGAACAAATGAGCAATTAGCAGACATTCTTACCAAAGGAAGTAATGGAAAGAGTCTTCATAATGCGTTAGTCAAGCTGGGCATGTACGATATCCATGCTCCGCTTGAGGGGGAGTGTTAAGAATAATGCCACGTAGGGCTCATTGGGTTATTGGGTCAATGGACCCATGATTAGAGTATTCTGTTATGTCTTTCCTTTTGTTATTATCCTAGTTTAGCAAGTAATCTAAATTAGAGGTAATTAGTTTCCTTCTAAGTTGGGTGTTTCTATTTTAAGTGTAATTAGTAGTTATAAAGAGGGAATGCACCCTCAAAGAAATATACAATTCAATTCTTCTTTCGTTCTTCTTCCTCTTCTGTTCTGTTCTGTTCTGCTCACGGTCCAACAGGACCTTATTGGTCATACAGACCAGCCCTACAGATGGGCTGATCATATCGCAACAATTTCCTTATTTAAGATTGGTTGTTTGAAATCTACTTTTGATAATAAAATGATGTCTTCTTTCTCTCAATCAAAGTGTGAAACCTGTTGCTTAAGTAAGATTCATAGTTTGCCTTTTTCTATTCATAATTCTCGTGTATTGGAATCTTTTGACATTATTCACACTGATGTTTGGGGAATTGCTCCTAGCTTAAGTAGGACAGGATTGAAGTACTATGTGACCTTTATTGATGATCATCCCCGTTATACTTAGATTTATTTCATGCACTTGAAATCTGAAGTGTTTTCTATTTTTCAAAGATTTTATAACATGGTCCAAACCCAATTTAAGAAAGCTATCAAGATTCTTAGATCAAATTCTGGTGGAGAATACATATCTTATGATTTCTCTGCCTTCCTTTCTAATAAAGGCATTCTTCATCAAAAAATTTGTCCGCATACTCCTCAGCAAAATGGAATTGCAAAAAGAAAGAACAAACACATTCTTGAAATTGTTCGTACTCTTTTAATTGTATCATTAGTTCCTCCCAATTTTTGGTGTGATGCTGCACAGACTGCTGTGTATCTTATCAATCGTTCTCCTAACACTGTTCTAGAAAAGACTACACCTTACGGAGTTCTCTTTGGTCATGCCCCTTTATACTATCACTTGCGTGTTTTTGACTGCCTGTGCTTTGTTCACCTTCTACCTACTAAGTGCACTAAGTGATCACCACAAGCTACCAAATCCATCTTTCTAGGCTACAGTAATGAACACAAAGGGTTTTTGTGTTATGATCAATTCGAAAAACACATGCGAATATCTTGTAATATGATTTTCTTAGAACAGATTCCGTTCTTTTCTTTACGTTTGGATAGTCATCCTATTGCTGTGTCCTATCTGCCACAATTTCCGGAGTCTGCTTCTCCATCAACTCTTCCCAAAGTCTTATGTCCGGCATATCCCTCCTATGGTGAGTCCCTCTCCTGATCATCTCCCAGTGCCGCCTACTGAACCTTCGGGTAATAATGCTTCTTCTGATAGCATCATCTCTCTGCGACGCTCTAGTTGTCCTTCTGCTGCCTCTAACCGCTATTGATTTCCTACTCTTTTTACTTCCTTAGATAGTGCTCCTATACCCACCTCAAACTAACAGGCCTCGAAGATCGCTTATTGGCAGGATGCTATGAATGATGAATTGCTTGCTCTTGAAGCAAACACGTGGGAATTCATATCGGCCCCTTAAGGCGCATCTATGATTGGCAGTAAATGGATATACTCCGTCAAAGTTCACTCTGATGGGAGTCTTGATCGCTACAAAGTCAGATTGGTTGTGCAGGGTTATAAGCAAGAATATGGAATTGACTATAAGGAAACATTTGTCCCAGTGGCTAAAATGACCACCGTTCGTACTCTTCTTTGTGTAGCGGGCAGCGGCAGCCCGCAACTGGCCTCTATGGCAAAAGGATGTCACACATGCTTTTCTTCATGGGGACTTGCGAGAGACCATTTTACTTAAAACCTCCTCCATGATATGCTTGCCCCTCCAAAGCATGTCTGTAAATTGCGGAAAGCTCTTTATGGACTTGAACAAGCTCCCAGGGCTTAGTTCGATAAATTCCGGGCAGCAATTCTTCAAGCCGGATTTCATCAGTCACTCTAATAGTTCCCTAATTCTACAATGGACACCGAAAGGCTACACATTCCTCTTATTCTATGTTGATAATATGATTATCAGTGGCAATGATATTGCCGGCATTACGGATCTCAAACTTCATCTTACTCGCCACTTCAGAATCAAGGATCTTGGTCCTCTCACCTACTTTCTGGGGCTTGAGTTCTTGCATAACAAATCAGGCATTAGGGTCCATCAACGCAAATATGCTATAGATTTGATCACTTCAGCCAGGCTTGATGATGCTCACACTTTTGACACGCCTATGGAATTGAACAACAAAATCAGTATAGATAATGGCCCTCCCTTGGATGATCCCTCTGTTTTCCGGCAGACAGTTGGTAGTTTGCTCTACTTAACTATGACTCGGCCGGATATTTCTCATGCAGTTCATACAGTTAGCCAATTTGCTAGCAATTCCCACAAACCACACTTTGTTACTGCTTTGCGCATACTCCGCTATGTTAAAGGAACTCTTCACAATGGTCTCTTCTTCCCTTCTGGTACTTCTCTGCACTTATCAACTTATGCGGATGCTGATTGGGCTAACAGTCCAGATTCTCGACGATCTACCACTGGCCGATGTATGTTTCTTGAGGAATCTCTGATTTCCTGGAAGTGCAAGAAGCAAACCGCTGTATCAATGTCTTCTGCTGAGGCAGAATATCAGGCGATGTCCTCTGCTAGTGCTGAAATCATCTGGCTACGCCGTCTTCTTTGTGAATTAGGTGTTCTTATAGGTCACTCTACACCTCTTCATGGGGACAATACCAGTGCTACCAGAATTGCCAACAATCCAGTCTTTCATGAAAGAACAAAGCACATTGAGATTGACTGTCACTTCATCCGTCAGCATGTTGTTATTAAGAAGATAACTTTGCCTCATGCCTCTTCTTTTAACCAGTTGACGGATATATTTACAAAAGCACTTCCCAAAACGCGTCATCATGATCTAACTAGCAAATTGATGTTTTCCACCTTACCACATCAATTTGAGGGGGAGTGTAGAAGATAACAGGCCTTAAGATAGGCCCAGCCCATCAAGGCCCATGTATAATCCCACATGTGGGATATTGTCTAGATTGTATAGCTAATTTCTCTCCATTGTGTGGCTAATTTCTCTCCTCTTATTTCTTCGTATAGATTAGGAGATATTCTTTCATTATTCTAATTGTATTCTTAGCATGTTTAGAGCCTTGATTCAAGCACAAGCTGATTATAAATACAAGCAGTCGATCCTCCATTGAGGCACGACCTTCTCTCCATTCTTCTTCTTCTTCTTCCTCCATATATTATAACGGGTATGATATGTACATATATTTGCATTGTCTTTAAACAAGGTGGCTTTTGTGTTCTTCGCTGTCACTATACCATATGGCATGGTATTTTCCCCCTTCTCTAGGTGATATGTTCTCCAGTAGGAAAGAGGTCCATTTCAGAAATGAGGTAAGACTATATGGAAAGTAGGCCAAGTTGCCATTTTGTGCTGAAGATGGAAAGAAATAATATGATTTTCTGTCAGAGAGAAAAAACCAAAAAAAAAAGGAAAGGAAAGGTTGACATGGGACCTGATGCAATATATAAAAGACAATGTTTCAAAAAGGATGACAATAAGAGAAGAATTTTAAGATGTTAAATAATTTCTCAAGAATTTTCGAACGTGCTTGCTTAGCCGGAGGAATAAGTTTAAAAGTGGATGTTCCTTGGCAACCTCCCCCATTGGGTTTTCTTCTAATGTGAGCAGACTATGGAGTATCAAGAAATCCAATGCAAGGAATAGCGGTGGCATCCCACATGACAATAAAGGACAATCCGGATGGTATTTTCACGGCCAGTGGGTGTAAACAGTCCAAGGAGAAAGGACAATTCGGATGGCATTTTCACGGCCAGTGGGCTGTAAACAGTCCAAGGAGGCAGAAGTTCTAACAATTCGGGAAGCCTCGCATATTTTTTGCTCTCTCTCTCTCTCTCTCTCTCTCTCTCTCTCTCTCTCTCTCTCTCTCTCTCTCTCTCTCTATGGTTCAAGACTTCAAGGAGTCATTTTCTAGCCATTTAATTGTGCATAGGGATTATGTGAATAATATTAGGTCAGTGTGTAAAGCAAAGAGAGGTCGTCAACATTTAAATTATTCTTAAAAAGATTAGAGATCTGTCAGCCAGTGGAATTCAAGCAAAAAAATGTTCTAGTTTTTCATCAGCTAAGATTAAGGGGTAAGATATTGCTTCACTTTGTTACGTCTTCATCTCTCTTAAACAGAACCATTTAATAACTTCTCAGGGTGGTAAAATGTACAAATGGAACCATCTTTTGTCAAAAGATGTATACAAGCAACGCCAACAGTAGCCAAAATTAAATACACCATTGAGAAACTAGCTAAAGAAATTGCATTTCTTCATTGTGGCCAATGTTTCAAACTTTGGCTGTGAGAATTAGTCCCATAACAAGTATAACAGTAAAATGCAGTTTGCTTCATAAAGAGTAACTAGCATATAAATATAAATATGTGTGAGAAATTCTCGAAAACACCCCTTTGAAAAACTCCCCTTTTTGCTCCCCTGTAATTTTTAAGCCACCGAGCCCATCATGAGCCAATCTAGTTTTTTTACACACTACCCTGCCATAAATTGTCACAAGTCCAAATTGGACACTCATCCAACTTTTACTCACTGTTGGATTGAAATCCCAATAAAATCACGTCTCTAAAACCATTAAACTTTAGGGGCATAGATCAAGGGGTTAGGATGATCTAAGTTCTAATGGAATTAAAATTTTGCATTTAGGTAGGTCTTATTCAGATCTTTCCATCAAATGGGGCATTCCATGTTTGTCATGCATCATAGTGGGCCCCACTCGGAGGGGCATTTCACAGAGAGAGAGAGATACCATCTATCCGGCGGACCAATTCCTTTAGTTTGAAAACAAGCCGTTGAATTCCTGGTTGGGCAAAAGTGTAATGATCTTGCATGCCATCAAGAAATTTTGATAGACACCAATAGCAATCAGCTTCTATGTTAGAGATCGTCAGCGGAGATAGATCTGTAATCGTCCAATTCTCCACGCTGCCTTCAAGATGCTCTGACAAGAAAACAATTAGAAATGGTGTGACAAGATCATTTATTCCTTGAACATATCCGCTTGCTGGATGACGAATGGCCCTGGAAAAAAATATGAACATTTATTGCATGAAAAAAGAGAACCAGACGCTGATCTGCAACAGTAAATTAAATCAAATGACTTTGAGTTCTCTAACAAAAGAGCAATTGAAAAGGCACAACAATACTTTGTTATTAAATGAAATCAGATAAAGAAAAAGGAGACAAGAGATTTGGATGGAATACACGATAACTCCATTGAGGATCGTCTGACTATTTATAAAGTTATAATACCCTAATCAAGGGTTCTAAATATGTCAACTAATACAATCAGAATCAGAATTAAATCAATCTCCTAATCTATACAATCAATCTCCAAATCTGTACAGTAAGTAAAATGAAGGAAATCAGCACATAGATCTCACACGTGAGATATTATATACAACAGTGTATGAGTCTGGGCTGGGCCTAGTGGGCTTAAGCCCATTATCTTCTACATGGCCCAACATGGCCCATTATCTTCTACACTCCCCCTCAAATTGATGTGGTAAAGCAGAAAACAGCAATTTGTGAGTGAGGTCATGATGGCGGGGCTTGGGAAGTGCCTTAGTGAAGATATCTGCTAACTGGTCATGAGTAGAGACATGAGGCAGGGCAATCTTCTCAGTGACAACATGTTGACGGATGAAGTGACAATCAATTTCAATGTGCTTCGTCCTTTCATGAAAGACAGGATTATTAGCAATTCTGGTAGCACTGGTATTGTCCCCATGAAGAGGTGTAGAACGACCAATACGGACGCCGAATTCACAGAGAAGACGGCGGAGCCAGATGATTTCAGCACTGGCGGAAGACATCGCCCGATATTCGGCCTCAGCGGAAGACTTGGACACAGTGGTTTGCTTCTTGCACTTCCACGAGATGAGAGAGTCGCCAAGAAACATACACCAGCCAATGGTAGATCGCCGAGAATCAGGGCAACCGGCCCAGTCGGCATCGGCATATGCGGATAACTGCAGAGAAGTATCAGAAGGATAGAATAGACCATGAGTAAGAGTGCCTCGAACATAGCGGAGTATGCGCAAAGCAGCAGCAAGGTGGGGTTTGCGAGGATTGCTCATAAATTGGCTAACCGTATGAACGGCATGAGAGATATCAGGTCGAGTCATAGTTAAGTAGAGCAAACTACCAACTATCCGCCGAAAAATAGAAGGATCTTCCAGGGGAAGGCCATCATCGGCACTGATTTTGCTGTTTAATTCCATTGGCGTATCAAAAGTGTGAGCATCATCAAGTCTTGCTGAGGTGATTAAATCAGTAGCATATTTACGCTGATGGACCCGAATGCCTGATTTGGTTCGCAAGAATTCAAGCCCCAAGAAGTATGTGAGAGGACCAAGATCCTTCATTCGGAAGTGGCGAGTGAGATGGTGCTTAAGAGCTGTAATTCCGGAGAGATCATTGCCACTGATAATCATATCATCAACATAGACTAAAAGGAATGTGTAACCCTTTGTTGTCCATCGAAGAAATAGGGAACTATCAGAATGACTCTGACGAAACCCAGCTTGAAGAATTGCTGCCCGGAATTTATCAAACCAAGCCCGGGGAGCCTGCTTAAGTCCATAAAGAGATTTTCGCAACTTGCAAACATGATGAGGAGGACAAGCATATCCCGGAGGAGGTTTTAAGTAGACAGTTTCTTTCAAGTCGCCATGAAGAAAAGCATTTTTTACATCCATTTGCCAGAGAGGCCAGTTGCGGGCTGCAGCGATACAAAGGAGAGTACGAACAGTGGTCATTTTAGCCACGGGTGCAAATGTCTCCTCATAATCGATGCCATACTCCTGCTTGTAACCCTGCGCAACCAATCGGGCTTTGTAGCGATCAAGACTCCCATCAGAGTTAACCTTTACAGAGTAAATCCATTTACTGCCAATCACAGAGGCGTGTTCAGGAGTCGGTACCAAGTCCCATGTGTTGTTTGCTTCAAGAGCAATCAACTCCTCAGTCATAGCATCCTGCCAGTATGCAATCTTCGAAGCCTGGGAATAAGAGGTGGGAATAGGAGCACTATCCAAAGAAGTGAAAAGAGCAGGAAAGCCATATCTGTCAGGAGCAACAGAAGGACGACTAGTACGTCGCAAGGGTATGATACTATCAGTAGAGGAAGTATTAATACCTGGGGGAGCAGGAGGCAGCATTGGGATAGGATCAGGAGAAGGAGGCACCATAGGAGGAACCGTGTTACGCCGGACATAGACATTGGTAATCGGTGGTGGGGGAGAAGTAGCCGCAGGAAATTGTGGAAGATAAGATACAGCAACAGGATGAGTTGCCAAACGCAAAGAAAAGAAAGGAATGTGTTCCAAGAAAAGTACATTGCGAGATATGCGCATGCGTTTCTCAGATTGGTCATAACACAGAAATCCCTTGTGTTCAGTACTGTAACCTAGAAAGAGACATTTGGCAGCCTGAGGTGACAACTTAGTACGCTCTGTAGGTGGAAGATGGACAAAGCATAAACAACCAAAAACACGCAAGTGAGAATATGAAGGGGTTTGGCCAAAGAGAGCTTCATATGGAGTAGTCTTTCCTAGAATAGAGCTAGGATGACGATTGAGGAGATACACAGCAGTCTGAGCAGCATCACACCAAAAAGTTGGAGGAACTAAGGATTCAAGTAGGAGAGTTCGAACAGTTTCAAGAATGTGCCTGTTCTTCCTCTCCGCAACACCATTTTGCTGAGGAGTATGTGGGCAGGATTTTTGGTGAAGAATGCCTTTTATCAGAAAGGAAGGCAGAAAAAGCATGGGACATATATTCTCCGCCGGAGTCAGACCTAAGAACTTTTATAGCTTTCTGAAATTGTGTGTGAACCATATTGTAAAACTTTTGGAAAAGAGAAAAGACTTCAGATTTGAAGCGCATGAAATAAATCCAAGTGAATCGAGAATGATCATCAATAAAGGTTACATAATACTTAAACCCTGTCCTACTCAATGTGGGTGCAATGCCCCAAACATCAGTGTGAATGATGTCAAAAGATGATAATGCACGAGCACGATGAATAGGAAATGGCAGAATATGACTCTTACTCAAACAACATGTTGCACACTTTGATGAAAGTAAAGAGGACATCAGTTTATTATCAAAAGTGGGTTCCAAACAACCATTTTTAAACAAAGAATGTAAATAAACATTGTTCACATGCCCAAGACGACTATGCCAGATAGTCCACAATTTATTGAAATTAGGAGAAGAAGAAGAAAATAGGGAACGATGTCCAATGTCCAGCAGAAACAGTCGACCATGTTTACTCCCCGTCGCGATCACCTTCCCAGTTTGCCGCTCCTGTATGACACAACCAGTGGAAGAAAAGTTAATATGGTACCCATCATCAATAAGTTGGCCGACAGAAAGTAAGTTGGCAGATAATTTGGGAACAAAGTAAACATTGGAAAGGGGAAGAGACTGGCCAGAGACACTAGATAAAGTAATGGTACCAATTCCAGAAATGATTAATTGGTCACCATTAGCAGTAGTGATTTTGTCTTTGCCAAGGTATGGGTGAGAGGCTATAAAGTTACATTCCACGGAAGTCATGTGGTTCGATGCTCCTGAATCTAGAAACCAGGTAGAGGGGGTAATGGAGGAAGACAGAGAGATTGAAGAATGAAAAGCAGGAAATGCTAGAAGAGAAAGAGGTTGATACCGACCACCATTAAAACCCATGGATGCATATGCGGAGGTCACCGTGTTCTGAATGAGTTCTTGAATCTGAGCTGGAGTCATGGATACAGCACCGGAAGAAGTGCTTCCCGTGTCAGGAAGAGGTGCTTGAACTTGGAACGCAGCTGGAGCATTTTGTCTTGTCGCGGGAGGATTTTGCTTCTGGTGGGGCCCATTCTTTCGCTGTAAGCTGCGACAGTCATCAATAAGATGACCTGAGCGTTTGCAATATCTGCAAACTAATTTCTTCCGACAGTTCTTGGCCAGATGACCGAAGCCTTTGCACTCATAGCATTGAGTAGGCTTCTGATTTGGGGTGGCCAGAAGAGCAAAGTCAGCAGGAAGAGGCGCAAGGAGGGCCTTTGGTTCCTCAAGAATAGCACGCTGAGAGGTGAGACGAAGTTCTTCGCGAAGGACTTCTTGAAAGCATGTATCAAGATTAGCAGAATTTTCTCGATTCATGAGAGCAGACCGAATAGATTCAAATTCCGGACGGAGATTCATAAGAAACTGGCTAATGTGAGTTTCTTCTTGTAGTTTGAGAGCCTCAGATAAAAATCCAGATGATACAGTTTGGATTAACATGGAATCCCTTTCAGTCCACAAAGTAAGGAAGCCATTAAAATATTCCTGTACTGATTTATCCCCTTGAGTATATTTGGCAATTTCACTATCCAAGTGAAATTTCCGGGCTTTATTGGTTTGATGGTAGACTTTCTTCAGATGGGCCCACATATCAGCTGCTGTAGTGTAGGCTTGAAGAGCCACGGCAAGAGAGGAATCAATGGAATTAAGGATCCAAGTAACTACTTTCGCATTTTCCTTGGACCAGTTGGCTAGGCTTTTTGAGTCAGTGGTACTCATAGGCCTAATTATCGACCCATCTAGATAACCAAAAAGCCCCTGTCCTTCTACAAAGTTCCTTAAGTGAAAGGACCAGGACATATAATTTTGCCCATTAAATTTAATTGGGATAACATCGTACTTATCCATTGCCGAATGTAGTAGAGAAAGACAGCAGAGTACACAAGAAAGAAGAGAGCAGAACTGAAGAACTAACCAATATGCAAGAAGCAGAGAGTATTGGTTTGCTAAAGAAGAAGAGAATAAGAACAGCAAACAGCCCCAATAGTGCACTAACAGAGCAGCCAACAGTGCACAAACAGCATCAACCAGCACTTAAACAGTAACAATCAATGCGAACAGCACACAGCAGCAACCAATACTATCAGTGGGAAGAAATCAGCAGAAACGTGTAGCAAAAACAGTACTCACAGTGCAATTTTTCCACCAAACACAGCCAGACGAACTGGAAAAATGGTCCAGGATCTGTTCGTGGGCCCCACAGGGTGGTCTAATCACAGATCAGGTTTGAACCTTTTGAAGAAGTTCAAAGTTACTTCCTTCAGTCCAAATCTGATGAGATTTGGATGCAGATCCACAAAACTGGACGGTCTTGATGAAAACTATCTGACAAATCTATATGAAAATCGACAGAGGAAGAAGTGGCTGAATCCTACCTCAAAAGGTGATGAAAAAATTCTGAAAAATCCTTAGAATATTCCTCAAGTAAAGGCGATCACAACTGTGGAAGTCTCGTGGAGATTAGAAGTTGATCCGTGGTGGGCCACTGTTGATCAGTGAGCACATCAGGCACTATCAGAGAGAAGATCCACGCCAGGGAGAAGATCCACGCCAGGAAGAGTGATTTGATTAATAAGAGAAGAGGGATTGATCAATGGAAGAAGATGGATCATAACTCTGCTCTGATACCATGTTATTAAATGAAATCAGATAAAGAAGAAGGAGACAAGAGATTTGGATGGAATACACGATAACTCCATTGAGGATCGTCTGACTATTTATAAAGTTATAATACCCTAATCAAGGGTTCTAAATATGTCAACTAATACAATCAGAATCAGAATTAAATCAATCTCCTAATCTATACAATCAATCTCCAAATCTGTACAGTAAGTAAAATGAAGGAAATCAGCACATAGATCTCACACGTGAGATATTATATACAACAGTGTATGAGTCTGGGCTGGGCCTAGTGGGCTTAAGCCCATTATCTTCTACATGGCCCAACATGGCCCATTATCTTCTACATACTTTTCATTGTTCTCCATGATTAGCTACATAATAAAACTTCAAGCAAAACAACATCGCATGATTTTGACAAACAAGTTAGAAGGCCAGCAGCTATGTTCTTTTGGACTCAATGATATTGTCCGCTTTCGCTCATGGGATTTCAACCTAATCTTGCCGCACGGTTTTAAAAGGCCTCATGTGGGGTTAAGGCCAGGTCACACACATATACCAAGGATCAGGACTAGCATGTCTTCGATGTGGGAATAATGCACCACTACATACCCGGTCCTTTTCCCCGCCCTCTCTCTCTCTCTAGGCGGATGATCACCGGACCTAACGCCCTTCTACAGGGGGGCCACTGCGTGACAAGTTTTAGATAACCAGGTTTAGAAAATCATGATTTTGACAATCAGGTTCATAAGACCAGCAGGGTATGTCTTTTTCCATTAAAAGGAAAAGAAGAGCATGAACAATTTGAAAGCTATATTGTAACATTAGCGCTATATTGCAACATCAGGCCAGCAGGGTATGCCTTTTTCTCAGAAATTTTATATGGTGATTAAAAAGTCCTCCTCTACAAGCTCATCAAAGAATTATATTAAAAATTAAAGGGAAAAGAGTGATAACCGAGTAGCAAAGGGAGTCTGCGTAGTGTACCTGGGAACTTGTGGTAACAGAGGGTATGGGAATCTAGCTGATGGAAGAAGTCCATTTCTTTTTCCTAATTGCATGTGATTGCCAGATCAGCTGAATGGGCAGAGGTTATGGGATCATAACATTAGGGTTCAAAGAGATATAGTTGCTTTGGTTAATTGAAACCAAAAGGTGTGGTGGGCATCAAAAGTGTCTTAAAGAGGAGTACGGAGCTGGTGCTCTGCTTATGCATGTTGAGAATTAAACAAAATACAGGTAGGGAATCAAAGGGTGATCCATGGTTGAGATGGTGGCTAGTTGAAGGGTGGTGAAGATGACAAAGAAGTTCTGGTAGAGTTTAAAATTCATTGGAAACTACATTTTTTTTTTTTTTTTTTTGAAATGGTAACTTGTATTGGGAACCACATTTGTGAGATGTACCTATTGTCATTTGCCAGAAAATATCATTTGTTGGATGAAAAGAAGATCGAAAGTGGACTTATCTGTCATCGTAAGGTAAACTAACTTAACTCCTCCATCTTCTGGATAACTCCTCCCGTCCTCCGTCTTTGGCGGAGCCTAAATCCATCAGAAATGGGTAGCCCTTTCTCAGATGAGAATCTTAGTTGAAACTGATTTCTAGGAGTCCCTCCTCATGAGTGATCGGAATCTCTTTTTTGAACTTGGATTCTTGTTTAAGGGCAGAAGGGGACATAGAATTATAGATCCTGATTCTATCAGCAGAAAGATCATTTAGTACACTTGCCTTGAATCCTCTGAGCCCTCTCTACTTCCAAAAACTCTTCTAAAGGAGGTGTGCTTACTTAAGAGTGAAGTCAAATAATAGGTCCCAATGATACAGCAGACCAGGACTTGCATAATCTCATGGCAAGGGCTTCCTTCCTAGCATTTCCCTCTGCAAACCCCAGTTAGAAGAATGTCAGCATTCCCGGTACCAGAGAAGCTCTCTGATCTGCCCAACCTGGCCAAAAGATCTTAATATTCAGGTGGGATGAGGAGAACATGCCGAGGAATGATGAGAATCTGCACGTGAATGCTTGAATGGATAAGGTTTTTAGTTTGGATGGAGGCAATAAGCTGGTGTGTTGTGCAGCCCTGCCCTTGCAAAGGTGTAATTGAGATTAGATAATTTTGCACACGTTCATAGTTTTGCAGCTTTGTAGTGGGCCGACGGCCAAGGACTCTCAGCTTGGTCCTCATCAGTTGAGTACTAGATACATGAGGATCTCCAATTATTCAGAAAAGGATTAGTTATTTTTAACGATAGCAACACCCATATTACTGGAGATTTAAAGCTTGCTGTGCGCTGTGGTTGTGACTTGTGATGGAGAAGGTGGCACTTGGTATGCATAGGAGGAAGATCTCCTACATAGGTAGGGTTGGGATCAGTGACACACAACAAAAGGGTTCTTCCATGGAGAATCAGATTGAGTCTCCTACAGTAAAGGAGCAGCTAGCTGTTGAGATCTGGTCACTGTTTGCTCACTAGTAGTTCAGTATTTCTAGAGGAGTTGGTGCCACTTTCTACAGTTCATTTCAACCCAATGATCATTTCTGAAGGGTTAAATCAGGTTAGCAATAAGATTTCAAAAAAAAAAAAAAACAGGTTAGCAATAGAGAGTGTGAAGCTTGAGATAATCTTGATCCAATTCTTGATGCTCACAGTGACAAATATATGCTGATATAAGTCTTTTCCTTGGAATACAATCACTACAAAAACGCCCCTATCCAAAAGGGGGCATTTCTGCCCTTATCGGGTATCCAATGACAGGCAAGAATCCATCCATCCCACCTACTTTTGTTTGCTCGCCGTCTTAGGAGAATGTGTAGAGAAAGAGAGAGGGACTATGATTAAATAAGACATGTTCAATCATATCAAGCTATAAAATAGGAGATTCAAACTTGAAAAACCAAAGGACCTTTCTTTGGACATGCATATGATAGCGCATTGAATTAGATTTGCATTATTTCTAATTTGATACCAAATCAACAATTACTTAGATTCCATCACAATATAAAAGGGCCCCATTGAGAAGGAGAAAAAATAGATATGCTTTTTTAGGAGAATAAGAATTCTGATCATAATTGATGAACAAAATATTGGCAAAGAAGTAGGTATCATTTTCAGAAATAATGACAATGGTATGCAGTTCTTTATATAAGGATTTGGGATAAAGCTTGTGTTGGCATAATTGTTGGTGGTGATCGATCAAAAATCAAAGGGGGAAAGCAGAAGCAAGAGCTTCAAAAACTTTTGTAGTTCAATTAATTTGACCATCCTACAGGTACAAAGGAGAGAGCTATGTTTTATAATGCGTGAATAATTGGCGGTGCTTTTAAATGTTTGGGGTTATTATGGCCTCTGGGTGCAGTTGATCATTCTAAGGGGGTGTCTTTACTGTGGGTGGGTGTTTTGTTGGATGGCCTCAAGTTGGTCAGCTTATGTAATATCTAATATGGCTGTTTCGGGAATAAAAAAGCTTACAGTCTCCATTTAAATTTAAAAATGTGGAAAAACCCAGCAATGGCCATGTGGTTAATCATAGACTGTACCATACCCCCAGATCTACCTAGCTAGCCAATACTAGTCATCTTATAGAAATTGACATTTACAAGCAAACACAGGGACATTTATTACAAATCCGAGTTCCACTGAAGTGGGGCAGGGGGGGGCTCTATATGAATAATTTCAATACACAAAGGTCCTTCCCACAATTTTGTTGTGCTGGAGCAAATGCACAATTGAGCACTGTGCATTTCCTTGTCTTTCTATATTATTAAACAAACAAAACTTTAAGAATCACATTTTCAGAAGGAATCTTAGAGTAGAATCCAAAAACCATAGATACTTACCATATTAGTAACAAAAACAAGTTAAGAGATCTGACCATGTATAAAGGATGCGTTCCAAAGATTTCTGAACTTCCACTTGCTGAAAGAAAGTGACATCAGGTACAGTCCTTGGACAATCGACAGCAATCTGAGTAACAAATTTGAAGACTTAGAACATCCATTGATATATCGAATGATATAATAAAAATCAACAGCCATTCAATCAGCTCTGTAAATTCACCTGGCGGAGCATGTTGATCTCGTCATCTGAGCGTTCAATATCAGGAATATCATAATATTGAGAAACACAGTCAACGTATTCAAGTCGCTTTCTCTTCAGAACACCCTCCCTTCTATCTGAATTAGGTGGTGCATATCCCTGTTGTCAGCTCATGTTTAAAATTCAAACAAACAACAACATGTTTGATAGTAGATGAATGAAATATACGCATAAAGTTGACTACAAACTATAAAAAGAGGATGCAATGCCAATAAGGAGGAAAAAAAATATGGTGCATCTATATACAATAAGACCAGCTCTAAAGAGCTACAAAGCTACAATTTTGCATCTAGTGCTTTGAGATGTACACCAAATTTCAATCTAAATGGTTTTTTTTTTTTTTTTCTGGATGGACATGCTAATCGATTCTTCCGTGCACTTTAGTTAGCAATGGATCAGAAATTATATTATGTGGTACAGTTTTTTTTTAGATTTACATTTTTTTTCCTTCAAATTATTATTGATGACTGAAAGAGAAAAAAATTACTACACCTAATATGCTTTCTGATTCCAATCTTGCCAAACACAATGGAACTGATAACCATCTGTCTGACAAATTACTCAAACTGATTACAGTTTCAGTCACATCTAAATGAACCCTAGATATGAAGCTAATATTTCAATAATGAAATGATTTCATGTTATAATTACTTAAGCTATCACTAAGGCCTCACCATGTGATAATTGCATGAGCTATTACTAAGGCCTCAGTCATCACTTCTATACCAGAGGCGCAGCTCCAGCCAACCGGCAAGAAACTCCAGCCAATGCTGATATCACTAGGCCTACAGTGAATCAAAATAGGAACTTGGATGCTGCTGCTTTCCAGAGGAATGCAGTGGGAAGGAAGTATGTTCTGGAGAACATTAAGGAGATCAGACAAAATCTATGCCTCCAAGCTTTCTCAAATAAAAATAAAATAAACTAACACAATGCCTCCAACCTGCCGGCACTAGTACAGCAAAATTGCATGCTATGTTCTGATGAGCTGGTCGGATAGCAGATATTTTCACTCCTAAAAAGTTCCTGTGGAGGTCCAAAGCTTTGAGATGGTCCAGGGATGTCATGAGGCAGTAGTATTCAGGCACAGCCTGCCCCAATTGGTCCTAAGCAGCTAAAGAAAACAAGCAATAGGAGTTGCGAGAAGGATCATGAGAAAAGGCCATTGGTCAGAAGAGATGCTTAGAGGCAAGAAGGGGCGGCCTGTAGAAGAAGACATCCAGCTTTATGGAGGAAGATCTGAAGTTGGATCTTTAGCATTCATGATGGGCAGGTAACTGCCCACATTGCCAATTGGATCCCCGAGTCATTGGAGCCTGAGCTTTTGTGCAGCCTTGTTAGGCTCTGAAGGGGATAGAAGCTACTCTCAGCCAGGTGGAGAACTGGTTATACAAGATCCAGGGGGAGATTCCAGTGGATATTCATCGTTTGGACTGCAATCAGGTGTGGATTGGGCTTCTCACATAGGAAGAAGTGGAAGAAGTAATTGTTGCTGTAAGAGAGAAAGATCAATCCCCTTACTACTTAATAGATTGATGGATGGAGGTCTTGGCAGAATTTGTTCTAGACTGGATGGTAAGGGAATTTGAAGTTCCCCTCCATTGCTGGTGAGGGTATTTGGAGTTCCTCCACTGTTGAAGTAGGCCCAAAAATAGGTAATCAGGCAGAAATGAAATCCAGGAGGATCAAGGCCCTCATTATGTGACTATGGGTCAAACTGAAACAAAATACTTTATCTTGGTACGTGTAATCCATTGGACATAAATCCAATTTTTGAATTCCTTACAATTTTGTATTTGTTTCCCATTCCTGTTAGTATCAAGATGCCGCCCTAGGGACTGTTAAGGTTGTCATCTGGTGCAATTTGATTGGATGCATTCATTGTTTTCCACAGCTTGATCTCTCATGGGCTCACATCTTTTAAACTTAAAAATCTTCATGCATGATTTGATCTTTTCATCTTAGGTTCAAAAAGGAATTTCAAAAATTTCATGCATAAATATGTTTTGAATCATATTTTGAGACTCAATTTCAAAAATGCTAGACATATTTCAAAACATAATTTCCATGGCCAAAATTCCCTCTTAGGAAATCATTTTCGTAACTTTGAAACCTAGGAATTTTCTGTTAAGCGACCTTCATGTTGGTCACCCCTCGGTCACAATAGCAGGAAGTTAAAAAATGTTCATTTCTGCAGTTCAGTGACCTGTCGGTTAACCGACGTCCAGTTCGGTAACCGAATTTGAAAATCTGCATTTTGACTGTGATCAAACTAGCCGTTGGACATTACTGTTGGAAGTTCAGTTAACCGAAATGTTGGTGGGTTAACCGAAAATATAGCCGTTGGATCATTTTTTCCTATAAAATCCAGCTCTCTCCTTGGGATTTGTGCCTAAACTTTTGAGTCTTTTGAGGACCAAGGAAGGAGAATCAACTGAGCTAGGCTAGAGAAGGTCTTGGAGGGCTAATCCATGGTTTTCAACCTTTGATTCTTCACAAATGGGTTTGCCCCTTTTCTCAAATTTATTCATGCTATGTTTTAAACCTTTGTTTTATTTAATAGCGTGATTTAAATAAATGTTTGAATCGATTAAATGTTGTTTTTATAACATGATTAGTACTTTTAAATATGCTTAGCATTATGACTTCAACATTTAGCTTGTTTTACACATGTTTTAGTCTTATGTTTTAAACAAACATTCTAGTCTTAGGTTGCATTTTCAACATCAAGTTTGTTTACCATTTCAAACATGTGTTCTTCATTTTAATACCTCTATCTCACATTTATGGTTTACATCTTTGCATCATTTATGGGCAATTAATTTGAAAAAGAGTTAGAGGGTTTCATGCATATGCATTGAATGACAATCTTAGCTAACTTCTTTGTGTGTATGCAATGAATGTAACTTTTATTTTCATATCAGCCTATCTAGAGGCATCAACTTGTACTTCAATGTATCTCTCTTAGTTCATTCTTAGGCATATAGTGAGAGAAATATTTCATGGATGTAAAGGTTATTGCTAAGCCTTGAAAAGCATAAAAAGTGAATGTCAAGGTTATTGCTTAGCCTTAAAAAGCATAAAGAGTGATGTAAGGTTTGAGTTGAACCATATACCTCATTGAGATAGTGGAAAATCCGGTAAGGGAAACCGCGAGTGGACGTAGGCACATTGGCCGAACCACTATAAATTCTTGTGTTAAGGTGAATGCTTATGGTTATGGTTGATGGTCATGATTTATGTCTATGGTTGATGCTTATGGTAATTGATTATATGTTTGATGTTTATTTCATATGTTCATGAATTCCTAAGAAACATCACATGTACTCAAAGTAATTGACCGTCACCAAAGCATAATTGGAAATAGGATTATAAAATTAGGCAGGATTTGAGCTCACCCTATTCACCTCCCCCCTCCAGGGTTCAGATCCCGACCTTTCAGGGACATCCAGCCCGGCATAGTTGGATCTCCATGTGGGCAATCTAATCTTCGGCATGCCAATTCATGTTTCCAATGTTTGTCAGGAATCCCATGTCCCCATGTATTACATTCAGATGTAAGATGCAATACACGTGACTAAAAACACTGTTTTTGGTTTGCCTTGAGACTTTTGAGCGTTGTTCCCTCTTGGTAATGTTTTTACATTAATACAGTAAATCGATTGCTATCTCCCAAAATAAAAAGTCACCGCATATCACAGCAGCATGCAGCCGTGCACACATGTATATCATCACAACTAAATGTACTGCAAACACTAAAAAGGGATGCATATTCATTATAAACAAAGTGCGCTGTCAACAACGTCTTCTGAAGCATGCGAGGCATGTAAACATGACATGAAGATTTCATGTGACTAGATGTTAACTGGACCTACCAAAAGAAGCTTCCATACAGTTGGACGCAAATATGGCGGAATGCCACTCCAAGCTACCTCACGCAGTGACTCTACAAGACAGAAAAAGAAAATGTAGAGTTGATGGAATTGTAGAAAAAAGGAACTAAACCAATGATATATAGTTACCGAGTACAGCATCCAAACAAGTAAATAGATACGGTAAAAAGATTCTGAATTGAATATCTGAAAACCCAGATCCTGGAACAGATGGTCAATATACAGCATAATTTGTTTCACCGGTGATGGTAGTAGAGAAGTGAAACTAATGAGATCAGGCACCATGGTTATGTGGTGTCAAAAATTAATACACAAATAAGGCAAGGACAACAAGAATTTTTTTTATCGGTAACTGAATAATTATATTAAAAAAGGAATAGGAAATAACAGAGAAAAACATCATCCAACCCAAACGATGTAAAGACAAAAAACAAAGGATTATACCAAAATGAAAAACAAAGAAAAAGCCAACAGAGCACCAAAAGACAGCCACCAAATCCGAAGATCCATCAAGCCCTTGTTTTGCCCAAGAGTCCGCAAAACCATTCGCCGAATGCCAAACATATTGAAACCTCACACCAAGACAACAAGAATTATAGAACCTATGTAAAGCACGCATTAAATGGGTGGCAGAAAAACAAAGATATCTTGCATTTCTCATATGAACTATAAGGTAGATGGCAACTTGTACGGCACATTTGTGTAGAGGCAACTTCCATGGAAAGATGAAATTGCCACATCAACAAATTCTATGGTTTTTAAATACCTCATAAAACCTTTTCTGAGGAAGCTAAATATTCATATTTGGTGCAAAAAAGGTGGGGAGGGGGAAGAAAGAGGGTGGCTAGGTGGAGTGGGAGTGAGGAAATGGGGGGTCGATTTTACCTGGAAATGGACTTCCCAAACCACTGATAAGTGCTTAATTGTTTACAATCTAAGCCCTAATATTTGAATTATCTTATGCTAGTCATGTTTATTTTATTTGATTTTACATATTCTTTGTCAATTTGTATGCAAAGGTAAAAAGGAGCAAAAAGAGAAGATTTCATGAAGAGTGATGGGCGTAAATCATCAAGTAGGGCCAAGGTGGGTCCCATCCAAGTTATTTCAGATTTCAAGACTACTTTCTAATTCTTTGGACAACTTACAATTCTAATCAAAGAAAAAAAGTAAAAGAAAGAAGAAACCCAATCTAGGGTTATACGCCAAAAAGGGGGCCCACAGCCATTGCAAAAGTGAAATTTCAGAAATTAGAAAGTCTTCTTCAAGTACAAGTGGAGCTCAAGAATAGAGAAGAAAAAGGAGAAAAATAAGGAAAGTTTAAAGGAAGAGTCCAAGCCAAGTTAGAAGTTCAAGAAGGGGGTCCCACAATCATTGTACATGCATCATATGGGCCCACCTTTATTATAAAAGGTTCAGATTTAATCTCTTGCAATTAATCTCAGAATTGTGGGTCCATGTGAAGAACTTTCTATAAAATACAAGTACGATCAGATTTAGAAAGTCTTGTTATTAAAAAAGAAGACTCCTATTTCATTCTAATTAAGAAGCCTACTTGTAAAGAAAGTTGGAGATCTATTTCCACAAGAGAACTACTTGCTAAAAGGGGCTGTTGCAAGACTTATAAAAGGACAAGAAGAGGTGGTCATCCAGCATATATATCCCATATAAAACCCTAGCCACGTCCATAAGAATACCAGCCACTATTTCAGCACCCTATCATCACAAAAACCATCCATCATCATCCCAAAACCCCTAGTTGTTGTACAGCCACCTTTGGAGCATTCTTTGGAGCATCTTGGAGAGCTTTTGGAGCGAGGAAAAGGAGAAAAAGCTGCTAGACAACTTCTTCTTCTTCTTCAATATTCAGAGTTTTTCTTATGGCTCTATTTTCTATTTTGTTTTCAATTCTAGACATGAGTAGCTAAACTTTTTAGGGCTAGGGTGTAGTTGAAACCCTAGCCTAGTTCTATGGAGTCTCTTTTGGCATCTTTTAATTCAAATTTCAGTTTTATTAGTTGAGATTCTAAACCATGTTTTTAATTGATGAGTTGTGTACATGACATGCCAACCATACCATGTTCAATTAATTTTAAGAGTAGCTAACTTAATTTTGATTGATCTTGATGCTAAGCATCTAGGGTTTAGAACCATGAATAATCTAAGTATATGCCATGCTTAGACTCATGCATTTATCATTCCCATTGTTTTTATGCATTATGTGTGCTTTGACTAGGACATATGCCATGCTTAGTTTTTGCATCATAATGAACAATTCATGTAGTATGCCACTCATGAATTAGGTTTAGGGGAATAGTAATCTAGACGCATATGCCATGGTCTAGGTTGATAGATGTCACTAATAATTCTGATTTTTTATTAAAGGGTAATAAGGGACATGCATAGGGTTGGTTAGGGGAGTAAATGAAACCCTAGTTCATTCATTATTACTATTTTTCAATTTTGATACTAGTTGTGTGTTTTAGATTATTTTCCATTTAGCTTTTAATAGTTTAATTTACTGTTTTTAGTAGTTTAATTCAACCTGTCATCATTTAATTGTTCTTTTAATATTCTGATTTTTAGTTGTTTTTGACATTATTTTATCACAAGTCTTCGTGGGATCGACCTTGTACTTACAATTCACTACACTACATAGTGATCTTGTGCGCTTGCGAGTTTTAATTGTGTGTATACTAGTAGCCTATTTCTAGGTTGCTTAGTGCATACCAACCCCCCCCCCCCCCCCCCCCCCCTCCGGGAAGGATGAAATTGCCACATCAACAAATTCTATGGTTTTTAAATACCTCAGAAAACCTTTTCTGAGGAAGCTAAATATTCATATTTGGTGCAAAAAAGGTGGGGAGGGGGAAGAAAGAGGGTGGCTAGGTGGAGTGGGAGTGAGGAAATGGGGGGTCGATTTTACTTGGAAATGGACTTCCCATACCACCCCCACCAAACCACCCCCCCCCCCCGGGAAGTCTATTTCCATGCCTAGGAAGGAAAAGGCTGACGTAGCGAAAAAGCAATTCCGCGAAAAACTGCCACGCCAAAGACAAGAAAAAGGAGTTTTCCGCAGAAAACCACATCCTTTTCCGTTGAAATAGGCTACACAAACGTGCCTGTAAGGAATAAAGCAAGTTACACATAAATATAGATATGGAACCATATAAATAGAATACTTATGGAACCATTAAACCTACCAGCAAGGGTAGACCAGGAAATTCTCCTTGGGAGGACTTTATGTAAAAAAAATGTTGGGGGAAGGGGCAAATGTGAAAAAAAAAAAAAGCATATTAATTTTTAGAATTTGCAAGGGGTTATTAAGAACTTTGAACTTTTTTCAGTTTTGGGTGGGGGCTTCAACCCCCATAGCCTTGTACTTGGGTCCACCCCTGCCTACCAAAAATGAAAATCCTAGTCACAGTAAAAATCACTCTCAATATTTCATCCTTCTACATTGAAAGAAAGGATTGATCCTGTAAGGCAATTAATCCTGTTGTTGTTCTATTGAAGGAAGCTCAAAGATTTGTTAAAATTTCAACTCATATCTATAGTACTTGGATCCTGCAAAAGCAATGGACGAACCAAGTCATAAACTTGGACACTCAGATTAAGGTAAGGATAAAGACTACCCCAACTTGAACAATAGATTACTCAGGCTTTGAGCTCCGTACTACTAGTTATTTAGAACTTTCATGTACAAAATGATGCAGGCAGGGTTAGGGCTTGAGTGGAGTGCCGAAGCACGTGTCCACAGACACTTCAACAAGTCGCGCAGAAACGATAACAAGGACTCGCCTCAATGGGAAAATCCAATTTCTATTAATCAACTCTAAGAATTTCTTCCCTACAATGTCATATAAATAGAAAAACATAACTTACGGCCTAAGAAGCCTAATTAAAATAGGAAACTAAAGAAATTAGAAACTTAATCCTCAATACAAGTCACCAAATAAAACTAGTAACTAATAACAATTAATTAAATAAAATTGAAAAAATCCCTAAATTTACTTGGGCCCTACACGTGGCATGAGGTCTATCTGCATCATTCTCCCCGGCTTGGAAAGAACTCGACCTCGAGTTCGGTAAATGTCCACCTAGGTCGAAGATCAATCTGATGAGCTTCATATTCATTGGTTGATCTGCAACTTCTACGGACAACTTCATATGTAACTTATTTTGATGGCCATATGTTATGTGGATGTGAGATCGAACCTTTTGGCACTTCATGTGTGGAACCTGCACCATCAAATCACAATCTCTGACTGGCCGTTGTTCATCTCCAAGTTTCCATTATTGATCCCCGAAGACAAAATCAACGTGAGAATTAATGTGGGGAATTTCAACAACTGATGCGTCTTCCCTAGCTACCTGTATATTTTGATCACCATTGCCCATTGAAGGAAATTTGGGGCCAAATGTAGTTGTGGAATCTTCGGTGTCTTGCTTTGGCTTCTCATGCAGCATATCTTCTGCCACTGGTTCCTCAACATGGTCTACTGTTGATTGCGGTGACTTTCCTTCTCAAGGATTAACTTTCCCCAGATGAGACTGTTTAAGCACACGCTCTACACAAATTGCTCCCCAATATGCCTCATGAATGGACTCGTGGTCATTCATTCTCTCCACTATATCTAGTCTCAAGCCTCTCTGAAAATTAATTAAATCATGTTCCTCGTCATCCTCTAATCCACATGCATCTTGGAGCCTTGAAAATTGGTCAAAGTATTCAAGAATGGACAACTCTTCTTGTGGGAAGTCAAGAAATTGCCGAAAACGGTCTTATATTCCCAACATACCATATTCCATATTTAAGTGCATATTTGGCTCTTTGAAGTGCATTGCAGAATTTAATGAAATGGAATTTCATATTGACTCAAATGTAATAATGGACTGACCTGATGTCGTAGATCTGCACTCCACGAAAGCGAAGGCGAAAACATAGCTGAAATCTGAGTTAAGATGACCCTGTAATCGCGAAAAAAAATCTTGCCCTTTAAATCTGGTCAAATCAAAATCTCTGACTAGCTGATATGGTTGTGATGATGCCAAACCTACTGTAGTCTGTTGGGCTTCAAATTGGGTTAGATCAAGGAAAAAAAAATCGGCCACTCGGACTCGGCAGGGACCGATCCGAGTCCCCTGGACTCGGTACAGGTCCAGGGGGACTCGTCCGAGTCCCCCTGTTGACGAAGGGGGGGGCTTAAAATGCTCATTTTTTTGCCATTCTACTTTGTGGAGAGTGAAGGAGACTACTTCCAAATTGTGTTTCAAGCATCAAACATCATCAAATCCATCCATTTTTGAAGATCAAGCCTACCAAAGAATCCAACCACTATTCACATCAAAGAGGGTTTTTTTATTTCTCAACTTTGAGGTTTGTTTTCTTGATTCTACATGCATATATGGTTTAGAGAAGATGCTACGATGAAGATATTGCTTGAAGATGGTTTGGAGGATCATTATTTTTTCTAAAAATGCATTTTTTTTAATTTTTGGGTCTTTTTTTAAAAAAAAAAATTAAGAAATCCGAATTTTTTTTTGTTATTTACTTATGTTCTTTGTATGAAATTATTATTTTGGGTTTGTATAACATGGATCTATGGTTCTAACACTAGATCTATGCATATATGTGCAATAATAATATTTTCCTTACTTTTTCTTGTAAAAATAATTATTAATAATATGGATTTTTTGCATTTTACATTCTTAAATTATGTAGAGTAGATGATTACATGTGTGGGTTGTTTGTAGATGAAATTTCAACTATTTTTTTGTTAAAAGAATGTGATTTTCATGATTATGATGTAATTTTAAAAAGAAATAATGAGAAATCCGAATTTTTTATTATTATTTACTTATGTTCTTTGTATGAAATTATTATTTTGGGTTTGTATAACATGGATCTATGGTTCTAACACTAGATCTATGCATATATGTGCAATAATAATATTTTCCTTACTTTTTCTTGTAAAAATAATTATTAATAATATGGATTTTTTGCATTTTACATTCTTAAATTATGTAGAGTAGATGATTACATGTGTGGGTTGTTTGTAGATGAAATTTCAACTATTTTTTTGTTAAAAGAATGTGATTTTCATGATTATGATGTAATTTTAAAAAGAAATAATGAGAAATCCGAATTTTTTATTATTATTTACTTATGTTCTTTGTATGAAATTATTATTTTGGGTTTGTATAACATGGATCTATGGTTCTAACACTAGATCTATGCATATATGTGCAATAATAATATTTTCCTTACTTTTTCTTGTAAAAATAATTATTAATAATATGGATTTTTTGCATTTTACATTCTTAAATTATGTAGAGTAGATGATTACATGTGTGGGTTGTTTGTAGATGAAATTTCAACTATTTTTTTGTTAAAAGAATGTGATTTTCATGATTATGATGTAATTTTAAAAAGAAATAATGAGAAATCCGAATTTTTTATTATTATTTACTTATGTTCTTTGTATGAAATTATTATTTTGGGTTTGTATAACATGGATCTATGGTTCTAACACTAGATCTATGCATATATGTGCAATAATAATATTTTCCTTACTTTTTCTTGTAAAAATAATTATTAATAATATGGATTTTTTGCATTTTACATTCTTAAATTATGTAGAGTAGATGATTACATGTGTGGGTTGTTTGTAGATGAAATTTCAACTATTTTTTTGTTAAAAGAATGTGATTTTCATGATTGTGCAGATTACTATTACTCAGATAGTTAGATTATATCACAAATGGCCCCAAAAAATAAAGAGAAAGAAGTTGACCCCGGATGGGAACATGGGGAGATGGTTGCAGGAGACCGTCATAAGGTCAAATGCAAATGGTGTCATAAGATTCTCAGTGGTGGGATCCACAGATTTAAACAACACCTAGCAGGTATACAAGGGGAAGCTAGACCATGTGCAAATGTCCCCACTGAAGTGAGGAAAGAAATGAGAGACATGTTGCTTGAAAAGAAGAATGAGAAAGAAAAGAAGAAAAAATTTGATGAGAGGGTTGTAAATATGCAGAGGATTGACACTTCTGATTCTGAGGATGACTCTGACGGTGATGGTGATGTTGAGGCGAGGGAGTTAAGGAGGGCTTTTAGAGCGAGCCGTGAACAATTTGCTTCTGAGCAGGCTCGTATGGATGAGACACGGGCTGGGGCTGGTTCTTCTAGAGCTCCTCCTGACCCTTATCGGGACACAGCAAGGAGAGGGACAATGGATCCATTCTTACATCGGTCTCAAAGTACAAAACAACCAAAGATTAGTAGCTCTATCATGGGCGATATGAAAGTTAGAGCCATGAAAATGGGGAGAGCCATCTCAAAGTTCTTCCATTATAATCGGATTCCACCGAATGTTGCTAATTCACCATACTATCGCTCCATGGTTGATACTATAGCTGAGGTGGGGCCCGGAGTTAAACCTCCATCCGCTTATGAGATTGGCGGAAAGTATCTTGACATGGAAGTTTCTGATTATTGGAGATACTTGGAAGATCACTTCAAAACTTGGGAGGAGTATGGGTGCACGCTTATGTGTGATGGGTGGACAAGCAACAATAGGCGGCACATTATTAATTTCATGGCTTACTGTGTAACGGGAACAGTTTTTATCAGGTCTGTAGATACAAGCGGACATAGAATGGATGCTGAATATTTGTACAGTTTAATTGATGATACCTTGGCCATGGTTAACAATTGGCACAAATATGTTGTTGCAATTGTGACAGATAATGCGCCTAACTTTAAGGCCGCAGCGAAGAAATTGCGTGAAAAGGGTAAGGGTATTATTTGGGTGCCGTGCGCGGCACATTGTATTGATCTCATGCTGGAGGACATTGGCAAATTAGATGATGTCCGTGAGACTATTGATGAGGGAAAGATGGTGACATCTTTGATCTATAACCATCAGTTCATGACAGATCTACTAAGAGAAATGAACGAAGGTCGTGAGATTTTGAGGCCCGGTATCACACGCTTTGCTACGCACTTCGTAGCCCTTGAGAATCTTTGTCGTGCCAAGGCTAACATAATGCAGATGTGGACCAGTACAGCATATGTGAAATCAAAATTTTCACGTCAACCTTTGGCACGCAAAGTACAACAGATTGTCCTTGGAGAGGATTTTTGGAACAGGGCAGAACGAATTACTGACTTACTCGAGCCTCTTGTCTTGGTTTTGAAACTAGTGGATGCTGATACGAAGCCCACAATGGGCTTTGTGTATGATGCCATGGATAGAGCAAAGCTAGCTATAGAGCAAAGGTCCAGAGGAAAGTATGGGACTTATTATAAGAAGATATGGAAAATCATTGATAATCGATGGGACAACCAGATGCATCAAGACATACATGCGGCAGGTAATTTTTGACTATTAATTTATTATGGTTATTATAAATAGAATACTAAGTAGTTATTGTTTATTACTTTATTTTGGAATCTAATAATCAATACTTATTACTTAATGACGTCATGGCATGCAGCGTACTACTTGAACCCAAGCTGCTTCTATAGCAAACACTTTTCTAACCATGAAGAAGTTTTCCGTGGCTTGAAAAAAACGTTAGAGGCTATGACAAATAACGCGCAACATCAAGTTACAATTCTTAACCAGGTAAAGATGTCATAGATCATGACATTATTATTCACAAATTAGTTGAAATTTGAAAAAGTGCTAACTGCTAGGTGCTAACTTCTAAATCTTAACTTTTATAGTTGAAAAACTACAAGGGCGCTCTAGGTAGTTTTGGATCAGACGCAGCCATATTGGGTCGTAAGCAGATGGATCCAGGTATTATTCTCAAATTTCAGTACTTAAATTAGATGAAATATAGTTTTTTATGAATTATAACAAACAATTGATTTTATTGTTTTGGTCTTTTAACACAGCTGAATGGTGGGCTACATTTGGTGATGAGGTTCCCCATTTAAGATCTTTTGCAAAAAGAATATTGAGCCAAACAGCCTCATCTTCGGGATGTGAAAGGAATTGGAGCACATTCAGCTTGATACACACTAAGACCCGTAATCGCCTTACTATGGCTAAGTTGGAGAAGTTGGTCTTTGTCCATTACAACATGAGGTTACGGGCAAGGAACCTGATGAGAAGAGACAACGGCGACTACGAACCAATTAATTTGGATTATATATTCGAGGAAGATGACCCTCTTGATGAATGGTTGGCTGAAAGAGAGGAGCCAGTATTAAATGATACAACATTCCTCGATGAAGCAATGGCTGATGTTGAAGAATTTCAGTCGAATGAAGCACATATTTCCCCACCGCAGCAGCCGAGTTCCAAATCTGCTACGGCTACTTCTACAGCGCGATCAGCGTGCGATAAGGGTAAGGGTGTAGCAACCTCGTCATTGCAAGGCTCGGGACGTGGTCATAACCGTGGTCCAGAGTTGACACGTTCTACTTCAGAACATGTCGAGGGGGCTAGAGAAAGATCAAAACCAACTTTCCAATACACGCGAAAGTCAAAGGATAAGACTAAGAGCACTCATGCAAAGACAAGACAAGGCCAAAGGTTGGCCACTTATGAAGAAGAAGTGGAACAGCATAAAACATCATCTTCTAGCAAGAGTGGCTCACGAGAAGGAGGTGAACAGGGCCAGAACGAGGAGGCATACGAAGGTAGTGATGATAGACGTGGTGGTGGACATGACAACATTAATGTATATTATAGTCCAAGTGAGCCTACTGGTGGGTCACGTGAGGGGGGCAGAGGTGAAGGAAAAGGAAGTGAGCCAACGGATGAATATCCTCAGCCGCATCAAATGGCATCAAGCCCTTGGATCACAAGTTCTGATAGTTCATACGGATATGGGCAACAATATGGAGATCAATTTCATGATCCTTCGTCTGAGTATGGACTGCCGCATCAGTATGGTGGATACGGTGGTCCTTCGCATGGGTATGGGCAACAACAGTATGGAGTAACACCCCCACAAGTGCAACCGCCATATGAATATCCTCAACTTCAAGTTATGGCTCCATCATCAAACTATGGAGAAGGTCCTATAACTCCAAGAGCGGGGCAAGGGTTTTTTCATTTTGATGTTGCTCAATACTATCGTCAAAGTCAAAATAACGACGAAGATGAAGATCCAGAACCCGCAAGGCATTCAACATGGAATTAGCATTTAAATTTTAACAAGAAAGAGCTAAGGTATACTATGGTTTTACATTTTTATATGCTATAAATATAATTGAAATTTGAAGCTTAGTTACATCTTTGATGATTAATCTTACTAGTTGACTTGATAATTGACTAAATTGAGACTTGAGAGTGGATATTGAAAGTTGGAAACATGTACATTGTATTTTTTACTTTTTAGTTTTAAATTTTAAATTTTAATTGCAATTAAATTATAAAATGGCTTGCGATTTTGTTATTATTATTCTATATTTCTATCCTTAAATAACGTATTAGAATGATCAATGAAGAGAGTGAAACTTTATATATGGAATTATGAATGGATTGGATGGAAAAAAGGAGAAACAAAATTTTTCCTTTTTTTTTTTTTTTTTTTTTTACTAAATATGGGGCCTCGGCCGACTCGGCCGAGTCCCATGCGACTCGGCCGAGTCGGCCGAGTCGACTCGGACTCGGCCCGAGCCGAGTCCGAGTCCGAGTCCTGTATTTAAAACCTTGGGTTAGATGCAACTACAAGTGGTTGGAACTGACCTGACTTACCCATATCTAGAAAAGAGGCCCACCAAATAACTCAAGATAGGGATAGACACGTGCAAAGAGGGCCTTTTCTTTTTCTCATTTCTGTCTTGGACTTGTGCATAAAGAGAATGAAGGAGTCGGCCCCTTCTTGTTTTGGACTTCAACGAAAAAGGAGATGATGAGGCAGAGAAGATGATGGGCTTTGATGGTGGAGCTATTACCAACAACCTATGATGCACTGATACTTTAAAAGGGGCAACATATCGTGTCGTATCGTATCCAATACTTCAGTTTTTATGTATAAAATACGTGTCCATACGATCTCTATGGCGTGTCCATGCCGTATCTGGGCATCATAGCCAGCAACGACAACTGTTACAAAGTCGACGCACTGCATGAGTGTGCTAAGGTGTTGATGGTGCTGGCATAGGTGCACGGTATGCTTTTCTAAACTGAGATCTTCTTCTCTTCTCTAATCTCTTTTTTTATCTCAGTTTGGGTTTCGAAGTAGGAAGGGATTTGCCAGAATGAGAAGTGGGGTCGCAGGGGGAGGCGGGATTGGGGCAAGGGGTTTTGAATGACGAGATCTAGCTGCAGCTATTTTCTGGATTAGGGATTGATGCACTCCAGATTACCAAAGGCAAATCTGTGACAACAAAAATCCAACCCCTCAAGGATGGAGTGTATTTCTTCTTCCAAAATATCCAAAAGCTTCCTCTTCATCCTCTCTTCTTTACTTATATAGGTTCCACAAAAGCCCTAACCCCTAAAAGGGAAGAAAAGTCTAAAATGCCCCTAACAAATGGGCTACAAAAATGAAAATTGAAAGACTCATGAATGGGCCAGGTCCATACAGTCTCTGCTCTGCATCAGCTCCCTTTCCTGGGAAGAACTCGACCTCGAGTTCTACAAGTGTCCTCGTGTCGAAAATACAACGTACAAACTTTCTATGTGTTTGCTGATCTTCCTATTCTGTATGGGGCCTTGAAGCTTGACACACTTTCTTCTTCCAAGTTGGCTTTACGCATTCCTTTCTTTGACAAGCGAACTTTGATTGGATGTGCAATGGAGAGAATAGATGTTTCAAGTGTGGAATTTGGATTTTTACATCGCAAACTTTGATTATCCGTCGTTCATCCCCAAAGATGTAGTCAATGTGAGGGACTTCAGCGAGCAGATCTTCTTGTGAAAGCATTAGATCAATTGATGTGCTTTCTAATGAACAAATGCGCGGTTCTGGAATTGGCATTGCAATAAAATCCATTGAGTGGTCCACCGCCTCATTAACCAAATCAAAGTCTTCAATTCCCGCTTGTCCTTCATTCGCCTCTTATAACATTTGATCAATTTGTTCACATGTTATTTCATCGAACACTATTACTAAATCTTCTATTTCTTGACAATCATCTTCCATATAGCTATCAAATATATGAGGCGAATCTACAAAATCATCTTCGACATTCTCACCATCAATGGCATTTATAATTTCTTTTTTTGACTCTTTTGATTGACATTTTCCACCTTGAGACTTAAGTTGCCTTGTGTGAGACTGTTTAAGTCTGTGCCCAACACGGATAGCATATTGGTATGCTTCATGAATGGCTATGTAGGACTTCCTATGCTTTCTAATGTTTGCTCTCAAAGCCCTGATATAATGAGGTAAATCACGTGTTGGGTTTTCATATAGTCGACATAATACATGCAATTCTTGAAATTGATCCGTGTATTCATCAACAATTAATTTCTTTTGCTTTAAAACAATGAACAGCTCAAGGTAGAACTCTTGTCCATAATATTGATCCCCATATTTGAACGGATTTATGCCAAATTCCATGTGTCTCATTTTGACTTCGAGGCAAGGACATAAAAAAATGCTCTTCTAAAGATAGGACTGACTTGCTATTTAGATCGTATCACAACAAGTGCATGGTCAAAAGCAGATCTGAAATCTGAGTTCCGATGAATCCACGATGAGAGAAAATAGTTTCCGACCTTTAATCCAGTCAAACCCATTGTTGACCAAACCCACTTCTGACGTGAGGTGACTGGCAGATGGAACGTGCCAGGCTTTCCTTCCAAATGGGCTCACCTTCCAGATGGGCTTCTGCTAGTGGGCTCTTGGCCTCTTGCACAGTAGGTCCGGGTCACTACACCTCTCTGGTGATCTGGGACCACAAAAGCATATGGTGCTTCACACCACCATATACCTTCTCTCCCTTTCGGTTCTCTCCACCAAACGAGCGAGAAACAAGACAATCCTCCCTATTGTTATTCCCCTTAATTTCTGCGTTCTGCAGTTTAAAGAGACTCAAACTCAGAAGATCTGAGTTTATTCTTCAATGACCGCGATGCACTAGCGATGTTGCAGCGATGACGATGGCCTCTCCTGCAATCACCTTCTCCAAGCAGCGAAACGATCAAGAACCCAGTTTCTTCAAATAGGGCAGCAAGATCCGAACCTATTCCCAATGTGCTTGGAGCTATGGGATTTTAACTATAGACAATCTCAGGAAGATGGGGAAGATTATTGTCGATGCTTGCCCAATGTGCTTAGAGGATGAGGAAAATGTCAATCTTCTTTTACGATGTAGGTGTGCGGCGAAAATATGGAATTTTGTTTTAAGCTGGTTTGGATGTTCATGGGTTATGCTGGAAGGTATTCAACAACTTTTTGAGGCGTGAAACTCTCTAATTGGAAACCCTAAAGGAAAGGAGCTATGGAATCTTTTGTTTCTATCAGTCCTATGGCACATTTGGAACAAGAGAAATGTGAGATGTTTTGAAGGAACAAAATCTAAGGAGGAAATCTTACGTGAGAAGATAAAATTTTCGGTAGTGCAATGGATGAAGATAAAATTTTCGGTAGTGCAATGGATGAAGATAAATCCGAGATTCAAAGATTATCCTGCTGACCAGTATAATTGGAAGGAGATAGTGCTCTTGGATTCTGGGTGTCAGTCAGACTTTTAGCTGTTCTGTTTTATGTACTAACTGTCTGTACTCTGTTTGCTATTATTGCTTCCTGTTCGTGGTCTTTAGCTCTTCAGCTTGTTCAGTTTTTCTTTTCTTCCTCGTTAGTATAATTCTTTTGTACTGATTTGGTTTAATGAAAGTTAACATCAAAAAAAAAAAAAGATCCGAACCTATTCCGGTCGTCTTCTCTGGCAACAGACGATGAAGCGTTCGAAGGGCGGAGACCGAAGCAGCGCTGATCTCTGCCTCCCTTCCGCCTTCTCCTTAACTGACGAAGGTGACTGGTCAGACTCCTATCTGACGACACCGTTTGGGTGTTCCGTCAACAGGAAGCGATGTGGGGGGGGGGGGGGGGTGATCTCTGGGCAGCGACTGCCCTCCTTTTCTTCCACACAACCAGATGTCGAAGTCCGCTCGAGTGGGTTCTGCAACTCAGGCCAAAAAACCCTCTCTATTTCACCCTGCAATGCCAGATCCAGACTCTCCCTTTCTACAGGCAGAACCCGAGAGACCTCTTGCACTTCCTTCTCTCAAGTTGCTTCTTCTTTGCAAACCGGCGACAACCACGTGGCCCCGACAACAATGGCGGCGCACCAGGGGCTAAAACCCCTTCTCTCGTCGATCAAGACCCCTTTAATCGTGGATCGAAATGGAACCTGAGCAATCCGAACCTGAAAGCTCTGATGCCAACTGATGCACTCCAGATTGCCAAAGGCAAATCTGTGGCAACAAAAATCCAACCTCTCAAGGATGGAGTGTATTTCTTCTTCCAAAATATCCAAAAGCTTCCTCTTCATCCTCTCTTCTTTACTTATATAGGTTCCACAAAAGCCCTAACCCCTAAAAGGCGAGAAAAGTCTAAAACGCCCCTAACAAATGGGTACAAAGATGAAAATTAAAAGACTCAAGAATGGGCTAGGCCCATACAGTCTGTGCTCTGCATCAGGGATTTTGGGTGGGGTTGAGATGGATTGTAGGTCTCGGGTGCGGGAAGGATGGCGCCGGTGGTATACTGGAAGATGGGTTTGAGATAGGGATCGATGATGATGGGGTTACAAAAAGAGGCAATCGAAGGTATTAAGAATGGACGGTATGCTCCGATTAGATATTGGAGATCGATCGAAGCGATGTGAATCTTCACTCTGATACCAAACTGAGGTAGGCCCTAGGGTTAGGGCTTGCGTGGAGTGCCTAAGCACGTGTCCAAAGACACTTCAACAAGTCTCTACAGAGACGATAACGAGGACGCACCTCAATGGGAAAACTCAATTTCTATTAATCAATTTTGAGAATTTCTTCCCTACAATGTCTTAAAAATAGGAAAACAATTAAACAAGGAAACTAAAGAAATTAGAACCTTAATCCTAAATACAAGTCATCAAATAAAACTAGTAACTAATAACAATTAATTTTCAGCCAAAAAAAAAAAAAAACTAATAACAATTAATTAAATAAAATAGAAAAATCCCTAAATCTATTTGGGCCCTACACATGTGGCATGAGGTCAATCTGCATCACAAAATTACCAATTGGGATATATCTTTTGGTATCTACTGATAAACCCACTCGCGCGCGCACTCCCCCAAGTCCCTCACCATCAGCTGTACAACAATTGGGCTATATTTCAAGATGCAAATTTATTTGGGATAATACTATAATCTATAACAATATATATATGAGTTGTAGCAAGTACTAGTTATTGCAGTATCATAAGAATTTAATATTTAAATGAAAAGCCACCATTTTAGATGATCAATTGAATCGGATCTTTGTTGGACTCAATGCCCATGCTTGTTTCAAGGCAACATGAACTCAAAGAACAGAAAAATGGATCTGTGCAGCAAGAAATATTATTTACATAATGCATATGATACACTAACAGCGAATTAAATTAAACCATGCAAACTAGGAACCATAGTAACCAGATTTGTCGATGGAGCATGTGCTGCTATGAACTACAAATCAGAAAAGCCATTGTTACATCAGCAAATATTCATCAATGTCGGTAAACAAGGGCCTCTTTAAAAAGAGTTTCTGTCTGTACACGTATGAAGAACTAAGCAATCAACAAACTTATTCAGATAAATCTTAAGGAAAGGGTAAAAAATGTCAAGTGTATGGCTTTTAGAGGAAATGTAAGGCCCTGTGCCGTACCAATGTACAATTTATTTGCCTCCCTACTCCATACACACTGGACCCCTCGTTGGTGATTCAGACCATTGAAATAATAGGCCTCATCATAGATAGAGGATAATTGGAAGATCCTAACTCTTAGCCTCTGATAAATGGTCTAGAAATTAAGAACAGAATGCAGCAATTGCACAAGTTAAAGAACCCCAAAAGTTATATCACTAGCATTTTCCAGTATAAGGGAAATCTTTTGGACATACAAATTTCTTAACGATCCCATCACATCAACCACCCAGGTGACCAAAATACAGGTACTGTGCGTATGGAATAGGGAAGGATATAAGGAGCATAAAGAAGGGAATTGATTGCAGCACAAGACCAGATATTCCCTTAAGGATTTTCTTTTCCTGGAAAGGTAACTAAAAATAGTTAGTAGCGGTGGTAGATGATTCCTGAAAATGAAATGCTCAAAACATGAAATGGGGAACAAGTTTCAGCAGCAGCTGTATTAGAAATGCCAGCAACGCTGCAGGACTTTAGCATCTCTGAGAATTGACCTAAATTGGATAGAGAATGTTGACAGGCTTCATGGGGTAGAACAAGTCCAAGAAATAGATACAAACAAACTCATAGACATGGGGAATGGGTCTCAAATCAATAGATGATATAACAATACCAAGATCTATAATTAATGGGTTCTGCAAGAATGAACCTTTCTAGGTTCTGTGATTCAGCATTTTCTCCCAGAAACATGGATCACTTATGCGAAGGGAAAAACTAAAGTTTCAATTTCAAATAAGGGAAACATAACAATAAAAAAGAATCAGATTACCAGAAAGCATACCTAAAATGACAGTTGGTCCGGACAGTTCTTTTGTGAACTTTGTGATCCTTGTGGAATCCGTTGACCTAGTCCCTGATATGGATCTCTGCACATCGCCAGATGTATTCTCACTGTTCGTGCCTGATGATTTCAACTTACCGACATTTGACTTGTTTATTGTGTTTCCAGGACTTAGAATTTTTCCCTACATGAAAAACAACTCTCTTTTAATGAGAAAGAAAACTTTTTCCCTACATGAAGAAAAAAATCTTCTAATAAGAAAGCCTTCAATTAAATTCAAGGAGAAATTGCCACGAAATGGGTTCATCAAGAACGAATCAGCATTTGCAAGCCTGGCAAGATTACCTCAGAAGATCTATCCACATGCTCATCCGGTCCAATATCATTCTCGGAATAACTCTTTTCCATAATTGGAGACAATACAGGTGACCCACATTCTTGCAGAGGCTCTGATTTCTGAGTTAACAAAACTTTACCAGGAAAACTACGACCTTTAAGCAACCTGCTTAATATTAGATATACAAATACAATATTCCAAATAACATTAGAACTATTATAATTCTGCATTTATGTTAGAATAATATATGAAGAAGAAGAAGAAACAAAGAATCTCACAAGATTGCAAACAATAAAATGATCTCAAGGAATAAAATTTCTCTTTCAACTAACATAATGATCCCTATTGTTTGCAGTCAACTATATATTTGAAAGCAAATCTCTCCTCGGGCAAAGTTGCTTGCCCACTCTTCCTTGTAATAAGTTGCTAATAACTTTAGAGAACCAAGGTCAAAAGATGTCCAAACGCTAGTGTCCAACAAGTGTAACGTACAATCCAACTATCAATCACTATTATAGCTCCCAGCAAGTACTTCGATGTGGATAATTGACCAGAGTCTATTTGAGGTGTTTCAGCATTTCAAAATCCCATTGTTTAAGGTTCCAAATTTCAAGTTTTTTTAGTGAAAACTTACAATTTTTGGATTTTATTAATTTTAGCCAAATTACAGATTCAAATGTTATTCAGGTTATCTGGAAACATTAACTATGGGGTTTGGAGTTTAGTTAGGGGTCTTAACTATTTTAATAAGTCTTAATTGGGTTGGTTTAGGAGTTTCATATCTTTATATATGTTAATGTTGTGGATGAATTTCAATATAAGTCATCTTTTTGTCCCCTAATCACTGAGATCTGGTCTCATCTTCACAGCGAAAGTTCTGAGGTTTGTTGCTTTTGGGAGAGCTTGTGATCCTTTCCCTTTGTTTTGCACACTGGCCATGCTAAAAATTCAGCAATCACATCTGAAACACTGATTGGAAAATGCAGCAGTTGCATTTTCCAAATGAATTCTCCACTCTGGTCATTAGATCATTAGTTAATCAAAAACCTTACAAACATTCACGTAAATCGAGAATAAGAAATGCAACAAATCGAACGAACCCAATAGAACTTCTCATTCAACTCATATGGGTCGCATGTGAGTCCAAAACAAGAAAAACCTCGTGGCTCTATTAGGATTTGCCAACAACTATAACGCATGCCCAAGATTTTCTCAAATCAGAGCAACACTGAGGAGCCAGCAAAGTAATGATTATCCAACCAAACATATTGATAGAAACTCTATAAATAGAAGCTCAATAAATGAGGTTTATGTACTGAAAATGAGAAGAACAGTCCGGCGTAAATCAGCTATTCCAGAGATCACCTGGTCTGTGGCAATACTCTCCATTATTCAAACCTGTTCCAAGCTTTCAATATGAACCAACAGAGTGCAAGAACCATAACCAAGATGATACTGAAGACCACAATATCATATTTTTAACGCAAAAAACTAAGCAACCATGTGAACTTTTGCCATCAGTCCCCAGCTATGAGACACCAAAATAATAGCTAATGAATAATAATCAAATATCCATATTTTATGGCATCAAAACGCAAAATTAGAAAAAACCCAGATGAATTTTCTAGCTGAAGTGTTGGAATGATCACTAGATCGACTTCCAGATCTCCCACATCATCCCATTTTAAAGGCATTCCAGCTTCTAGAGAAGGAAACGAAAGACAGAGGAGAAAATTACAACTACAGAATCCAAAGAAAGTCTTTTTTGGACTTCAGGAGATCAGAACAAACAAGAGATCTAAAGGGCCACAAGCAAAATCGTTTCCATGAAAACCCCATCACTACAAATGCAGAAATGGAAATGACCCAGATCGATTTTTCTTCTTTGGTGAACGAAACAAAGAGATCAGTATCATTTCATACGAGGTCTTGAATGCCAATGAAATTTTTTCTAACAAAGCATTTCCAAAATAAAAAGGAAAAGCAAACAAAGAGCTTTGAAGAATCTGAGAATTGGAAATACCCCTGAACGTTTCTGAGGGTTTGATTGAATCTCCAGTCGCTGCTGCTGCTTTCCTTCCTTTGCTCTTCCTCTCTGGTATTGCTGTCGTTCTTCATGGTTCGCTTGCAGCGAGCATGGTGTTGAATTTTCTTCTCTATCTACCCTTTTCAACCCAGAAAAGCAAAAAAAAAAAAAAAAAAAAGAGAAGGATTTGTACTGATGGATCATAAGGGTTTGATCCAGACCATTGATTTGATGGGCCAGAAATAACACTGATTAAAGCTTTCCAGACTATTTTCTTGAATGTAGATACTGCGAGGAAGGCCCCATAAATCGATTTCAGGACCGGTCTATAAAATCTGGAATCGATGGTGTGTTAAGATACTTATTTAGATTATTTTATTGGAAAAGTCCTGGAATTTAGCCATTTCTCGTAAATGGTCATGCATATTGTGTAAGTACAAATGAGGTCCATCAGGACCTCTTTCGGTTTTTTTTTAATGCTAAGGGGAGCGGCGCTAGTGGCGCTCGTGTCTAATAGGAGCCACCCTAGCATCGCTCTATGTGGTGAAAGGCGATTTTCACAAAATACAGAACTTCCTTTGTTTCTTCTTCTTTTTATTTTTTCCTCTTATCCCACATATTTATCTATCTCCCCCACTCCATGTTCTCCCAATCCCACATATTTATCTATCTCCAGCACTCCATGTTCTCCCAATCATGTTGGGAACCAATATCACAGGCTTTGTAAAATTATTATTATTGACGACATACTATTTCTTTCTTTCTTTCTTTTTTTCATTTTTTCGAAATTTATCTTGAAAAGTGGAAGATATGAGAAAAAAAGAAAATGACAGACATTACATAGAAGAATGGTTCTAAGGTACATTATCATATAGAGCTTACCCTCAACGGACGTAACTTTTCCACCTTTATGAACAATGGAGAACTTGTAATTGCAGCTTTTTCCACACATATGAACAGTGAAAAACTTATATTCGCGGCTTTTCCACCAATATGAACTATAAAAAATTTGTATTCACAGCTTTTCCACCGATCTATATTAGATAAGGAGAAATATGAATAAGACAGGGAAGAAGAAGACGTGAGGAGCGACGCTAGCATCCCCTAGATTTTTCTAGGCGACGCTATCGTTGCTCACAAAAAAGTATAAAAAAACTATAAAAAATGGTAGAAATACTAAATTTGTACTGCACAATCTTTTGGGACCCCTAGCGAGAAATGGTCAAATTTAGAGATTTTTCCGATAACATCCTCTACTTATTAACATCAGGTCTTGTTAGGCAGCCAAATCCTATAATATAATATAAATTAATGTAAAGTTCGACAAATGTAAAATCTCAATTTTAAGGGTTTCATTCATCCCTTCCAAATGTGTATTTCTTCGCTTATTATTTGATATTTAGAATTTTTTCATTAAAAATAGAGATTAAGAAACTAAATTATTAATTATGCTAAGTGGAATATATACAAAATGGGTGTAAGGTGTTAACGATATTGTCACGACAATAATTCTCTCAAAAAAATGTACTAAAAACTAATCCGTTAATTCTTTCCTTCCAAATGTGTATTTCTTCGCTTATTATTTGATATGTAGAAAACTTTTATTAAAAATAGAGATTGAGAAACTAAGTTATTAATTCTGCTGAGTGCAATATATACAAAATGGGTGTAAGGCGATAACGATATTGTCACGACAATAATTCTCTAAAAAAGATGTACTAAAACCTAATCTGTTAATTGTGTGTTTTTTATAACTAATTCGTTCAATCAGTGTCTAAGGCTAATTTTTTGTGAACACACAAAAAAAAATCACATGAAAAAAAAAGCCCTCCAACTGAATAAACAAACAAACAAATAAACAAAGGGTAATTCTAAATGCACCCACCCTTTTTGCTGAGCCTACCCACTTTCTAAGCTCACCTACAGCAAAAGCATAGTCTCCATTTTTGCTGAGCCCATCCACCAAAGATTACAAGGCTGCCCTTCTTCTTCTCTTTCTCCGTCTTCCCTTCTCCCTCATTTCCGTCGACTCAGTCTGTTGACAACGTCATTTCCGAGTCCAAGGCAAAGGTAGAGGTTGAGTTCATCTTCACTGGAAGAACAATGCCATTTCTGAAACTTCTTCTTACTTTTGAAGGCTTCATCTTCTATTGACGACACCATTTCCGAGTCCGAGGCAAAGGCAGAAGTTGAAATCATCTTCATTGTAAGAACGATGCCATTTCTGAAGCTTCTTCTTACTTTTGAAGGCTTCATCTTCTTCTCTTCTTCGTAAACCAAGGCAGATTATCTTCATTTCCCCAGGTACATATTCATCTTCAACTTCTTCCAATTTTGTTTCCTCCTTTGTTAATCTTTTTTCCAACTAAATAAACATGTAATGCAAATGGATTGAGTGCATACAAATTGAATGGAGTGTGTGGGTTGCAATTGGGAGAAAAATCTAGTTGAATGGAAGGGAGAAGGGAAATCAGTGACAGTTAAAGTGAAAAATGAAAAACATGATTCACGTCCTGCACGAAAACGTAGATCCGTGCACATCTTAATGTGCACGGAAATTCGATGTAGAGCAAAAAAAATTTGCACGGAGATTAGAACCTGTGCGTTGCGCATATGCATGGTGATTCAAATCCGTGCAAATTAAATATGTACGGAGATTAAAATCCATACATATTGCATTTGCATGGAGCTTCAAATCCGTGCGCTTTTATATATGCATGGAACTTTAAATCCGTGCAGGTTGCATTTGCATAGAGTTTCACATCCGTGAGTTTGATATATGCACTGCTAATAAACTCCGTGCAGTATGTTTACTTATAAAGCTAATCCAAATGATGTATATATTTCCGCATACCGCCAAGACGAGTTTGTCGTGGTAGTTCTTCAACCTCGGGGTGTGATGGCGCTATTAGTAGTCCATCGACCTCGTGGGGTCAAAGTGGTGTGGTGAGCTCATTCATCACAGATCGTCATAGGCCTACGGCGTTAGAGCGGAGACGCAAGGCCCGACAGGATCCAAGTTTGGATCCGATAGAGGAGTTAGAGGAGGATGTAGCCTCTCAGGAGCCTACAGATGATGATATTGCTGATGAGGATGCCCATTCGCTCATTCCAGAGGAGAGGGTAGATGAGGATCATTAGGCAAGCCCTATTCCAAGTGGTCCAGAGGATCTCTCTATCCTTATCAGCTTTAGGACGCACATAGCTTCGTCGATATGGGGAGGGGAGTTATGACATTCATTCTGACAATGTGTTAATTATTTGTTTTTCTTATTAGAATTGTTAAAATATAATTTTTTTATGTTTTCTTACAATGTGCAGGATCGCGATGCTCTTAAGTGTGTAAGTCATTGGCCTAAGTTGAGATCATGGTATCTACCACAACTAGGTGAAGATAATCATGTTCCTAGGTTTCATGCAATTATAGAGGAGTCCAGCTTGGCACCACTTCGGATGCACTTATCATACTGCCATATTGACCGGTATACGCATGCCTAACCCGTTTGTTAAATTCATATCTTGTTCGGCTGATATAAGTCCACCGAGCTGTGAGTCATCTCCGTACCATGATTGCGCGAACAGGACAACCAGCTGACGTGTATTACCGTGCGTTACATACTACACTCGAGATTTTAGAAGACTTGTTGGTTATATACAGGTGTCGTCTACTGGGACCGTAGTCGGGTTTTATGGGTGTCATGTATTTTGTTGGTTGACGGTTGAACTATGTATTATTTTTTGCAGATGAACTTTAATTTGGATTGAACTATGATAGCGGATGAAGTTGGTTACCAATTTGTTTTTATAAGTATGCATGTTGATCAAAGTAGAAATGAGATCCAAAATTTTGCACTAAAAATATAAAACAACATTACATTAGGCAAGATATACAATAAAGATCAACAAGGTCAATCGCTATCTAGATGAATCGTCTCCTTCGTAGCAACTAGAATCGGGGGTGACCTTAGAGGTAGAAAAAGTAAGGCATTGATGCAGGGATATGTGTATCAATACAACATTATAAAATAATGCTATCAAGTGCCCCATATCTAGAATTGACATCCAACGATCAAATGATGGATTGCTATCAAAGTATGATAATGCGTAATATATCTCACCAACCCTGTGCTCTTCTCCATATAGCAAAGTATAATATTCATGATATCTTTGCAATTCATTGCTCAAATCTATTCTGACCTGAACCCAATTTTCCTCACCCATGCCCAAAAGTCCGGCTACACATCTAAAACCACAATTACCATCAAGTGTAACATCCTTAATATGTTGAATAAATGGTTTAAGAGTCTAAGAAAGCGAGTCAACATAAGATGAAAACAATCCCGATCTACCACCATGTACTTGTGACGAGCATTGTAGATAGTCTTCACTGTATTGGTGTTGTTCAAATCCCTCTCCTTCAATGTGTGAAGAATGTTCCCCGACTTCACTAAACTTGTAGACATCTCAATCAAAACAGTTAATTCTTCTTCGGAAAGCCTCCCGACATACGAGTGCCCCTCAAGATGTTACCATCCAATCGTCATCAGTTGCCAACTTTTGGCCTTTCAAAGCAAAAGGGCAATTGCACTTCTTCGTTCCCGTCGCCTTATTCGGACATTTCTTCTCAGAGACCTTCGAAGAACCCTTATAAGTATTGCTTCTCTCACAAGAAAATACAATTCTCGGTTTCCTACCATCTACACCAGCATCTAACATTTTAATTATAATTACTAAGCCCTGTTTTTTTCCGACATCTCGTGTCCATTGGATAAGGGCATCATGGCTTCTGAATATAGTATCGGTGGTGAAGACATTAGTAAAATCCAATAAGCACTCATTGGCACTTGTAGAATCAACATCCTGGAAAAATAAAAAATAATCAGTACTGCACGGCCTTACTAAACCACCAAACATCACATTGTTCGGCCAACATAAGATGAGCCATGTTGTATTGCACAGAAATACAGTGCCGTGCAATACACTCATGCACGGAAATCCAAAGCCGTTCAATACACTTATGCATGGAAATACATAGCCGTGCAATATACTGATGCACGGCTTCATATTGTCGAGCATTACATGTGATGCGCAATTCTGCAACTCCGTGCAGGACGCAAATGGAAAAGAAATCGAAATAATGTATCAAAAAACAATACCTTCTCTTCATATATGCTCATTTGCTTGTCCATATTGAAGATGACTTCTCTAAAACATAATGTGGTGCCTAAGATTGGAGATGTGATAGCTTATATGAGGAAATGGGGAGACGGGTTCTTCCAAAGTGGGAGCTTTATGAAGATGAGAAGAAGTAGAAGAAGAATTATATGCTGTTGAAAGGAAATAAGTGGAGAAGAAGTGAATATGATATCCTGAAGAGAGGAGGAAGATGAAGCGAAGAAGAAGAAAAAACACAGCTCATGAAGCAGATGGCCTGAAGAGAAGAGGAAGATGAAGGCAAGGGTAATTAGGAAAATTCCCATATGGGCATACTTGGAATTTAAAAAAAACTTAAAATGTGGGTTGGCTCAGAAAAAGGGGCTTGCTATTGGCATACAAAATAAATCTTTTCCCACACAAATTCTCTCCACACACATCACAATAATTTAAAAATTACATTATTTATTTCCACACACACCAAAAATCCCCATTTTGCCCATCTCTCCATTTCCCTCTTTCTTCACACACACATCTTCTTCCATTTCTCTCCACACACAAATCGAAACAGTTGTTCTCCACTTCTCCGGTGTCTCTGTACCTCCGGCGTTGTTCTCCACTTCTCCGGTGTCTCTGTCTCTCCAGCGTTCCTCTACACCATCTCCTCTTCCCTTCCAAAGGTACCATTGCCATTTCATTTTTATTCACCATTTATTCTTCACCATTTTCTCCATCTTAGATAACCTTTTTTTTTCATAAAAACTTGTAATGGGGATAGATTCTCATTCAATGTAAGATTTTATAAACAATAGTAGAGTTTTTTCATGCATTTAGGCTGGTTTCATCCATGATCTCAAACTTTTTTTCCTAGAAATTGCGAACTGTTCGGATCTGAACTTCCGAACAAAATGACTTTGTTTGAAAGTTTAGGTCCAAACAAAGTCATAATGTTCGGACCTTAACATCCGAACAAAGTCATTTTGTTCGAAAGTTCAGGTCCGAACATTATGACTTTGTTCGGGCTTGAACTTCTGAACAGAATTATTTTGTTTGGACCTGAACTTCAGTGCAAACACCCATTTATGTCATACAATGTTTGTATTTCTATTTCAGCTATGGACCGACCGAGTTCTTCTAGGGTGTGACCTACCGTTTCAAATAAAAGGCGGCGCTATCGAGTGGAAAAGGTTGTAGAAGAACCAGATCTTAGTGAGGAGGACGTTGAAGAACAACCTGAGATGGAAATGCAATCAGGTCTGGGGCCACAAGATAGGTCCTTATTGACCAGCTTTGATACACATATAGCTGGGTATATTTGGAATGGACATGTGTGTTTCATTTGTTTCATATCAAGATTGATTGATTGATTTTGTTATGAATTTCTTCGCTAATGTTTCAATGGTTGAATGCATTGATTGAGGAGCACTGAAGTGTCTAAGTCACGGTCAGAAAGTGTCATTGTGGCAATGGCAATTGAATGGGTCTGATAGGTTTAGGGAGTGGATGTCCAGGTCCAGATTGGCTCCTTTAGTGACTGCATCATACCGCTTCGTCAATAAGATTATTGTATCAGGTTTTGTGGAAAGGTGGCAACTTAAGACTAACACCTTTCACATGCCATTTGGTGAGATGACCATCACTTTAGATGATGTTGCATCCATCATAGGCATCCCAGTAACTGGGTGGACTGTCTCATATAATGATAGAATGGCATATAATGAAGCTCAAGTACTCCTTGTTGATGCATTAGGAGTAGAATCCATAGAGGCACATGATGAGCTTATCCAGGTGCAAGGCCAATCTGTTAGATTGGAGTGGTTACGGGAAAGGTTTGGCGGTATATCTGACGATGATGGGCAGGAGATGGTTGACTGTGTAGTCAAAGCTTACCTTATGTACTTATTGGGATGTACGTTGTTCACAGACAAGAGTGGGACACGGGTGCCAATCATATTCCCTACACATCTGGTGCATTTGGATAACGTACTTTCATATGCATGGGGTATTGCTGCACTGGCATACTTATACAGGTAGTTGGGGTTAGCAATCCGGCATAAAGTTAAACAAATAGCCGGTTACTTGACTCTATTGGAAGCTTGGGTGTACGAGCACTTCGAATGTTTGGCTCTAACTCGAAACATTCGCTATCAGCCCGAACATCCCCAGGTCCATCGATGGGTCCCTCGTAGGGAGTCTGCTCCTTTACAAGCACTACGAGAGATACTTGATTCCATGAGCACTGACTTGGTAATTACGCATATTTTCATACTCATTTTCTATCACATGAAATTATTATTTTGTATTATGTATTTTCATATCTTATGTTTGGATTCATTATTTTCAGGTCACTTGGGACCCATATCATGATGTTCGTCACAGTCACATCAGAGAGAATACCATCACCAATAATAGAACGCAATACACCCAGTGCCCATGCATAATTCTCTTCACGTTACGCCTGAAGATATGCAAAGTATACAGAAAACGTCATGTCTGTGGATGTGACTCCAACAATCTCCAACAGAGGTATATGATAACGATTGGTCTTGTAAGTACAATCCATTAATAAAACCTGTGGAAATGCATGAAAAAAATCTAAACTGCTTAGGTGCGTCCAAATCAAGTCAGTTACAATCTCGTTATTCTCACAATTCTTTTGCCATTCTATGTAATTGTGCTCTGCCAACTTCCCAAGTAGTTGTTGTATTTGACTTCTTCCACCCCGCTCATTAACTTTATATCTGTAACGTGCATTGTATATTGTCTTCATTGTGGTTATATTTAATTCACTTCTTTGTTTCAACGTAACCAAAATTTCTTTTGGTCTAACCATACTCTTGGACATATCAACCAGCAACTTTGTTTCCTCTGATAATCTGCCTGCAAATGAATGCCCTTCTAAATGTTCCGCGGCTGAGTGATTATGCACGCCACATATGACCTCCAACATCCAATCATCATTTGAGTCTAACTTTTTGCCCCTTAATGCGAAAGGGCATTCACATTTTTTGGAACCTGTTTGTTTGATTATTTTTCGCTTCTAGCCATGTTCATGCTTATATTGTCCGCTTCTCTCGCATGCAAATTTGTCTCTCGGTTCTGGTCTACTTTTCAGTCATCTATGGATACTCAGTTGAAGTTCAGTATAGCTTACCATCCTCAGACAGATAGACAGTCAGAACGTACCATCCAAACTTTGGAAGATCTCCTCAGAGCATGTGTTTTGGATTTCAAGGAGAATTGGGATGAAGTTTGCCTCTATGTAAGTTTGCCTACAATAACAGCTATCATTCAAGTATTAGTATGGCACCGTTTGAGACATTGTACGGACGGAGATGTAGGACTCCAGCGTGTTGAGAGGAAGTAGGAGTTCGGAGTTTCCATGGCCCTTCAGAGATTGTTGATTCCAGCGAGAAAGTCAGAATTGTTAAGATGAGAAAGAAGGAGTCACGTGATTGTCAGAAGAGTTATGCAGATAAGAGGCGGAGACCTTTAGAATTCCAAGTGGGGGATATGGTGTTCCTGAAGGTATCTCCGATGAAAGGTGTTGTCAGATTCGGACAGAAAGGGAAGCTTGCTAAGAGGTTTGAAGGACTATTTGAGATTAAGAGCAGGATCGGAGACGTGGCTTATCATCTTGTGCTACCTCTTGAGCTAGCAGGTGTGCACAATGTATTTCATGCCTCAATGCTTCGGAAATATATTCCAGATCCTACTCACGTGTTGCAGCATGAGCCACTTTAGCTACAGGCAGATGCGACTTACGTGGAGCGGCCAACACAGGTCATTGACACAAAGGAGGTAGTATTGCGTACCAAGACCATCCAGTAGGTCAAGGTACAATGGGAGCATCACAGCCAAGAGGAAGCTACGTGGGAGCTCAAAGATCAGATGCAGAAGGCGTATCCTTATCTCTTTCCTGATGAGGTATGTTTAGGCATTTGAGGGAGCAAATGTTCTTTTTAGTGGTGAGAGATGTAAGGTTCACGACCTTAATGGATCAGTTGGGCCAATAGTAGGCCCGTTGACCCGTTTATTTTGTTATTATTATAATTAATTGTTTTATTCATGGTTTAAAATGTCAGCCGATACCGGTTCAATAAATTGATACTTATTGGTATCAGAGTCAATCCCTGAAGATATCGCAAGTATATCGGTTTGTATCGACCGGTATAGGCCAATATCTTGAAGATATCGGTCAAAACCGATATATCGACCGATATTTTCATACAAACCTTTTTTCTGCTGAACATCTGCATTTTCTTAATTGGAGAAAAAGAGAGAGAGCACATGCAGATGATGTAAAGTCACAAAAAAAGGGGGAAAAAGAAAGAGATGTAGTTGCAGAGCAAAAAAGAAAAAAAATGGAGAAATAGACAGGGGTAGAGGACTGAGGAAGACATGTACTTGGGGCCGGAGAACAGGCACACGTTGCCGCCGCAACATCATCTTCTTCTCCTTCCTTTTCCTCTCCCCCTTCTCTTTCCCCTTTGTTTGGCCCCTCGTTTCTGCATCGTCATCCCAGAGAAACCCTAGTGCTCTTTTTTTATTTTGAGTCCAGAAGCTTCCACTCATTTGAGTTTTGACTTTAATCTTCTTCTTTTTTACGCTTTTGTCCTTGGAGTCTTGGACTGATTGGCATTGTGTAACGCACCGTATTAACTTGGGCAGTGGGCACTTTAAGAGACCATTTTCAACTTCACACGTTCACACATGACATGATAGTGTGATACTCCTCTGGACTGATTGGCAGTAGGTATCACACATAGAATGTGAAGTCCGCAATAAAATAATATATCTTTTAATGTAAAATAACTTAAGAGGAGATTAAAACTAATTCAATAAGGTGATGGTTGGGTATTCAATTTCCATCTCCCTTTAATTTATTTTTTTTAATTAAAATCTAGATGTGATCACGTGAACGATCAGGCCCACTTTGTCTTGGATGTGAATGATCAGGCCCATTTATTGAAAGTCTCATTAATATGTTATCTTTATTTTCTTATATCTCATACTAATAAATTGATCATAAGCCAAAATAATAGTTGCATTATATGAAATACAGGAGAAGACAACGAATTGTGACAAAAACCTGACTCATAACTTAAGGTGACGGATATTTTGATTTATTGTTGTTACTAATGGAAGAAAACATTGTTTTCCAACATTTTCTAATATTCTGGATTTTTTGGATATTTTTACGATTTTTTTTTATTAAAAAAAAATTTCACACCGTGATGACCGCGGCAGACCGATAACCGCGACTAATACCGATATCATATCGATTTTTCGACCCAGCCGATACCGCGACCGAAACCGTGATTTTAAACCATGGTTTTATTAGATATTTAAGTGGGTTAGACCTTGAACGAGTTTCTTTTAACATTAGAATAGTATCTGCAAAGTTTCGTTCGATTTCGAGTACGTTTAACTCTAGCAGGGGGTAGTTTGCAATTTAAGGAAAATTGAGTGTTTTTCTGAAAAATTCTAATCGCTGTGATTTTGGGTTCATTGGAAAGGCCTCGTTGCACTGATCATTTTTGTCTCTTGGCCCGTTGCGATCCGATGATCAGAAACCCTTCAAGTGGTCATTCCTTCACCGAACCCACTTAAGGGCAAACTTGTCTTTTTTCCCCTTCTCTTCTTCTTAAGCAGAGATTTGCCCTAATCTCTATCTTTTTAATCTCTGCAACGAAAGCTACAGAAGCCCCTTCTTCTTCTTCATCTTCTCAAGCCCAGAACTCTATTCGGGAAAGATCATCTCCGCGATCAGAACCGCACATCTTCTTCCTTGTAATCTTCTCTTTCCATTGATCCTAGTTTGGTAAGATTTCCCTTACCCTCATCTTTTCATTTCATTGACTCCATTTTGTTTAAATAGCCGTGGATATTGGGTTGACCATTGTAATTAAATTAACCTTTTTATTAGCTTTATTTATTCTTTGCAAATTTAAATTAATCAATGAGATTTGTTATTCATTATTTTGATATTTAAATTATGCCTCGAATTGTCTGAATTCCGCGATTTTATATTACTTGAGGTTTGAAATGCAATATCCTCACAGCGGACTTACGATCCTTGGGCCTAAAGGACAAAATTTTTAATTAGCCATAAATTTCACTCCCCGGATCCAACTTATTTTCTAATCGGGTTTGAGGGACGTGACAGTTCGGACCTGAACTTCCGTACACATCAGGAACTCTACTTGTTCCCAGGTGAGAAAAATCTCACAAAAAATGGCAAAAAAAAAAAGAAGCATAGAAACAGACATTTCCACTGTTGCTCTGATTGAAAGGCACAATTTTATTGTTACTCTGATTGAAAGGCACAATTTTATTGTTCTTTTCTTCCTTCATTGCACTAAAGAGATCTAATGAAAAAAGTTAATTACAAGAAGAATGAAATATGAAGGAGATGGAGGAAAATGAGTTGGCTAAGAACATCAAGTGCATGGATGAGTTGTCCAAAATAACAATGAAGTGGAGAATGAGAAGTGGAATGAGAAGTGGAGAGTGAGAAGTGGAGAGTTAGATGTGTGAGAGTAATTTTAGGGAAGAAGACACGTTGTGTGTGAGAAGAAAATATATTTTGAATTTTAGTGGGAGATTAAATATTTTGGTTATTTCATGAGTTAAAATATGATAAAAAAAAGTTAAAATTTTTGTGTGGGAAAAAATTTATTTTGTGTGCCGGCGGCGGCACTCTAGAAAAAAAAAAAAAAAAAAAAAGAAGGGGGTGGGTGTGTATAGAATTTCCCAGTCCGCCCATATAAAATCTCAAGAAAAGCGTCCCTCCCGCAAAGGGAAAGTGGGCGACACTGAGAGAGAGAGAGAGGGAAATTGCAGTGGGGAAAAGAGATGGGGAAAGTGAGATTCGTGAAAGGGTTTTGGAAAATGCAGCGGAGAGATTCGGAAAACCTCCAAATCTCATAAGCACAATCTGTAAACGAAGGTACCGTTTTTTTTCTTCCTGAAATTTCCAACTGAAACCTCTATATCAGCAGCTCAAGACTGAAAGTACCAACGATTCCTGTTCTTCATAGTTTATATTGATCTTTTTCATTCGAGCCCATGGCTACAATATGGAAAAGATTTCGTCATTATGATTCCATTTAGATATGGTTGATATTGCAATGTATGTATGTATGTAATTGCAACATTTAGATGTGGAAATGTAGTGATTTTGTTGGCTGGCCAAATGCAATGTTAGAAAAATTGTAAGATGACAATGCTGAAATATTCGGTTACAGGGTTTGAAGGGTCTTTTTTCTTGTGCCCCTTTTAATGTTCTAGGGTAGGCTGATGAAGCTTCTATTAGAATGTAGAATAAAAACTTGGGCTTTGCTTTGTAATGGCTAATGAATGTTGGTGGGAAGTCTAGAAATGAAAACAAAATAAATCTGCACATGTGAACAGAAAATAACTACATTTGCTGCATGGATGATCCAAATAAAGTAGAATATTGACCTGCTTTATTGGTTTCCCACGCTTGTAGAAAATAGAGAAGAAAATTGTAGGGTTGTTTCTAAAATGATTACTTGAACAAAAGTGATCCTTTTAAAGAAACTCAGGAACCAAGAGCTACATGTGTGATACGCCTGGACTGTATCGAAGGCTCAAATAGGCTTTGGAGAGAAACAAAGATCTACATGTGTGAGTTACACACACAGCCGGACTTGGCCTGATCTAATCTGACCTAACGCGTGCGTGTGAAAGAATTTTTCCCAAAGACCCACATGGTTCCATCTTTTAGGTTATATCACAAATCCATGTCCACATTTTCGTAAATAAGGAGTGAAAGTCCTCTAAAGTTTAACTGATGTGGGAAGAGAAAAACCTCTCTTGCAACAACAATAACATCATCATCATCAAAGCCTTGTCCCAACTATGTTGGGGTTGGCTGCATGAATTGTATTTCTTATTCCGATCTATCCTAATAAGCCAAATCCACCTCTCTTACAACACTTACAAAATAAAATAAAAAAACCTTGTTTTGCTATATATTAAATCCTCTTAAGAAAAATATGCCGGGGAACTCAATCGGTTTGTTTTTCAATTTTTTCAGTGTTCATGCTTGTTTTTAAAAATGTTAATAGCCGCCAAATGGGGAAATAATTGAGAAATGTGAAATGTAATATTTTTGAAAAGATTAGAATCACAATCTTTTTTTGGTCAGTAATGATAATGTTTATTTTTCCGGTTGTCCTTACTTTTGCTTCTTTCAGGTTACCCTTGTTTTTCAGGCTCCCATTTATCTTGATGCTCAAGCTGATATAGGGTTTGGATCTGACGCTACAAGGCATCAGCAGACCATTGATTGTTGTTTTGACTTTTGAGACTTAGCGCTTTTTCCGTGGGTGCCAATGTTGAAAAAAGATTTGTAGAGCTATGGAGTGTTTCGGTACTGGTGCTCTTCTAAAATGTGAGTTCCCAGGCAAGGGTTAGGGAGCATGGTTTAAAAACTCGGACTTGGCACATAATGAGTCGGGTCCTATGGGACTCGGACTCGAACCATGGGACTCAGCCATGCGACTCGGCAAAGTCCTAATGCGAAGGACTCGGCCCTCCAACCAATTTTCTTTGAAATTCGGACTCGGCCGAGTCGGGTCCCAAGTCCGATTTTTTAAACCTTAGGAGTTCCTTAGTTCACATGGGCTTTCTGTAGTATCAATCCAATGTTGAGTTCACTGGTGCTTTTAGCATTATTTGGATAGCAAAGATCAATTCACATATTTTTATACATACATGTAAACAGACCATAGTTAATTAAATTTGTCTAAAATGGCCTTCAAACTGTGAACTGTTAGTTTCAAAACAAATTGCAATTTGGTCTGCTGTAGTTTAAAACTCTTAGAGCCAAGAGTTTGCTTTTGTTGGAAATGTACAACTGCCCTGAAAAAAAAGTTCACACCAAAACTATGAGTACAGAACAGCTATCTGGTGGCTATAAATCCATTAGTGTGGCCCACATCTAAAATCCAAAGCTTTCCCAACTTGTGCTATCTGTGGGCCAAATTTCACTCCAAACTCATTGTTTTTTTTTTTTACATGATTACACAATCAGATTGATCACACGTAATCAAATAATGTGTTCTACATGTTATCCATTAGATGGCAGGCATTACTCCATTTTGAGTGAAATTCTTCCCTTATCTAATGTACAGTGGTTAGGACTAGCCAGTCTCTAGCTTACATTGACTTTGATTTTCTTTTCTTTTTTTAAAATTTTTATGTTAGCAGTCCATTTAATGGCTCGAGCCAATAAATATATAATTTAATTACTCATCATATTTTTGTTGACATGACCGTATTTTTAAGTATAAACAGGTGTTCTTATTTGTTTTCTACTCAATCAAGTGAATAGGAATTTGATCTTGGAATGCTTGGATCTTCCGCAAAATGTATTTTAATCTTCTAAAATCAGTGTAAAAGGTCCCTAAAAGCCTCACAAAGCTTGGATAAAAGACATGTTAAAGGGCTTGTTTCTAATAGGAATCAGCTAGAATTTAGAAAGGAGACTCCCCTAGTGGGGGTTTGACTCAACTTGGCGAAGTCGACTCAGATGGCCGATTTTGAAACCATGGTAGAAATAAAGTTGTGTTGCACTGTTACATAAAGATTTTATGAAGTTGATGACACAGTTATCATTTTTGTGGAAAATCGTTAGATTGTGTTATTTATATCTCAATAACCAGCGATGAGTTGTCAAACTGAAACATGTATTTTTGACTCTTCTCTATCATGATTTGGGAAGTGCTTTCATGTGTGCATGCATGTGCGGTTTTTTTTCATGTTTAGCTTAGCGTTTTTCCAACAAATAATTGAGTTTCCTCCCGCTGCTGTTGTAAATGTTGGGTTTCCTCCATGAACGTGCTAAAAAATGAGAAATTTATCTTACCCAAACAAGGTGGCATGTTGTTTCATTAATGACCAAACCACCATGCAAAACTAACGGAATTCCATTCTACATCATACCAATCGAAGAGTCCCTTTTTCATAGGATTTATAGGGTTATGGGCCTCAGCAAATAAGAGTTTGTTGAGTATTTTTTTTTTCAACCCTATTTGCGGGGAACCTTGTTTTGTTGATCCAGACCATGTGGTCAATGGTCAATGTGTTACATTGTGATGCCTCAAGAATTCTTGTAGGTTTGGCAATCCTAACCTTCAACTAGCAGGCATTCAGATGAATCATTAAAAAGTGAATGCAGCAATGTTTCAGGGGAAATCACCCAAAAATCAATCTTCCCTTTGGGGAATTTTCAGGAACCTGTATCCACATTAGAGCCTACAAAATTATGGGCTAAGGGTAGGCCTGTTGGGCATTGATATAGGCATATATGATTATATGCATTTCTGAGCTGTGGGACTTCATATTTCCTCTTTCTGAAGTAGCATAGAAATGGTATGCTTGATGATCAATGCATGTTCAAGCATCGTATTTGCTCACAACAATGGTGCTTGCTGTTAGTTTTATTTTTTATTGACTGAAATGTCAGGAAGATAATGGAGGTGTTCACTTATGCATTTATTTGGTTGCAGGTTCTTTGTATCATAAGCTTTTGTTATTTACAATTTGATTATACAGTTCCCAAGATGTGGGGCACTGCGGACACCACCTCCACCTGATTCTGGTACTGGTAACACCTTTGTGCTGTCTGATCCACCTGTTGGGCTCTTTGATCCTATACAAATTTCACCTGCTATCGTTCCACGTTACCCATACCCGGAAACGTTGCCACCAATGTATCCATCCTTTCCAACCACCTATGAGCCAGTCTTGACAGGAAAATGCCCTGCTAATTTTTCTGATATCCAAGGGGTCATGGATAAAACCGCAACAGATTGTGCAGGACCTTTTGCAGCGCTAGTTGGGAATGTGCTATGCTGCCCTCAAGTTATTAGTTTGCTGCACATTTTCCAAGGATACTACAGCATCGCCTCAGATGTGCTAGTTCTGCATAAGGCTGCTGCCAATGATTGTTTCTCTGATATCATTAGTATATTATCTAGCAGAGGAGCAAATAGTGCAATCCCAACACTTTGCTCTGTGAAATCATCAAATCGGACTGGTGGATCCTGTTCAGTAAAGGATGTTGCAACTTTTGAGAAAACAGCAAACACAAGCAAATTACTGGATGCCTGCAGTAGTGTTGATCCACTAAAAGAGTGCTGCAGACCTGTTTGTCAGCCTGCAATCGTGGAAGCTGCACTTCACATTTCAGGAGTAGCTTCTAGTTTTGTAGTAACTGCTAATATAAACGGGAAGACTACTAAGATGGAAGTTCTCAGTGACTGTAAAGGGGTGGTACATGCGTGGCTTTCTAGGAAGCTTACATCAGATGCAGCCAACATGGCATTTCGGATATTGTCCGCATGCAAGGTTAACAAAGGTATTGTATTGTACCCTAGTTTTTTTCCTCTGCTATGTTGGATCAGTGGTACAGAGACATGAAACTAACCTACACACCCAGGGATCAATCCCTGGGAGGCTACGAGAGGTGAGAGTGGGGCAACTCTTTGCCACTTTGCTATAAGGCACGTTTCTATTGTAGACCAGCATTGTACCTTCCATCTTTTTCTATCATTTGGAATAGTTTTATTTATTTATTTATTTATTTTGCAATTCTTTTCGAACACTGTCAAAATGAAATCATAATAGAAAAAGAACAAGTGTGTCACATGTATCAGTTTTCTAGGTCTATGTATTTCGAATTCAATGTCCTAATTATGCCACGTAATAATGCCAAGTGCCATTATATCATCATAGCATTTTTTTTTTGTCAATACATGCCCCAATTCCAATGTCTCTCATTCAGTACCTGGAACACACCTACATTGGTGATGGGGCAATGAATGTTACACATTGAACTCCTTTGATTACACTTTATTATTATTATTTTTATCAGTAATATTATGTATTGGGAGTGGAGGTGGAGTTAATCTCTGCTATGGACATTGTGTCCATGCATATTTTTAGGGATTGGAATGCGAATGATGAGAGTATATGGAAGGTGCTCATCATCGCCAATTTCAACCATGAGGTTGTGGGTCCAAGTCATGTTACCAATGAGAAAACAGGAGTATGATATGAAGATAATGTTCAAGTTCCCTACATTTTGGAGTTCCCATGTTTTGATGTAATTGGGTCACCTTCTGGGTCAGGTTGGGTCAGATCAGCTTGGGCCTATTTAGTTCTTGGAGATGTCAGTGTATATCATATACACTAAATAAGATTGTAAGACCCCTAAATCAAGGGACATAATACCTGTATGATCTTGTATACATCATGGAAAGCAAAGTAATATAAAGAAGGGGTCAACCACAATAGTTGGCCCACAATCTTTGGAGGCTCAAATCGTCTTTTCCCCTTCATATCTGTTGTTATGTCACTATGGACCACCATACCATGATGGACTACCATATTGTGAAGAGCATTGTATCATATGCTGTAGAGATGTACCATAATAAATAGAATAGAGATAGATCTTTTTTTTTTTGTCATTGCCTATTAGGTGACCAATTGGATTGATTAAGCTAGGTGACAGATTTGACAGATTTGTTTTCATTCCTCATCCCTTTCTTTCATTATCTTGTATCCTATAAAAAAACGCTAGGTTTGAATAGTGAAGACAAGCTAATCAACCCAAATGATGTGGACATCATGCTCCCTCCACAAAGAGGCTGTAAGAGGAGGAAGAAGAGGGCCCAAAACACACGCACACATGCCTCCTCATGGTTGGATGATCCTTGCCAAGTGTTAGATTATGATTTTGGCCAAGATCCATCGTCAGATTGCGATTCTAGAAAAGATCCACCATTGGATCCTAACTCTGATAAGGATCAATGGTCGGATCCAATCCAATCTTACATTTGATTGAGATGATGAAGACCCCACCAAGTGATTGTACGGTCACATTAGCTGTGCAGCGCACCCAAGTTATTTATTAGAGTAGTTTGCTTCTATTTAATGGATTGATTTAACGGTTTAATGTTTTAGTTAGATGTTATGATCTCGTAGGATGAGTTAGATAGTTGAGATTTATATTAGGGTTAGGTTTTCTCTATAAAAGCATTGTCAAGACTTTCGTTGGTTAATGAATGAAGGATTAATGAAGTATTGTTGCTTTTAGCTATTTCTCCAGCGTAAGGATTTGGTGTGAGACCATCGGGCACGAGGCCTTGCAGTGTGAGATTGCGAATCAGGTATATTCTTCTTCACTTTCTACTTTCAAGAGTTATCGGGCATGAGGCCTTGCGGTGTGAGATTGCGAATTAGGTATATTCTTCTTCCCTTTCTACTTTCAAGAGTTATGGTTGGTTTTCTTTCCCATCACCCTCTTCATCGAACCCATCCCCAAATCCAACTATCAACATTCTATTTCATCAAAATCCAGTGGCCGACAGATCCACTCATAGATCTGGCCTGACAGATCTTTGATTGACCTTGTTTGCATAAGTCGAACTCCATACACAGGGCATCCCAAGTAGCTACAAGCCATACCCGTTCAGATCCCCAAATCAGCCAGCAAATCCCCACTCACCATCCTTCAAAGCCTCAAATAATCCGACGCCTGCCAGCCCCCGCCCTCATGTGTCAAAGTCTTCACATAAAAAAAAAAACCAAGTGGTAGAATCCCTGATGCTTCATAACCCACCTACCACCACTATCTTTGCATCACAAATTCCACCATTCCACATAACAGAACTCATGTCTGATATAATCAAAGGCCAGATCCAGGACAAACCAGCCCTGTCTAAATGGGCCCAGCTGAACCAGCCCAGGTCCAAACAGGCCCAACTGAATCCAGCCAGCCCATTCTCAGCCCAGCTGAATCTGACTTTCAGGTTCTTCAGTTCTTTGGCCCTATCTGATCCATTTTCAGCTCTATTTTACTATTAATTCAAATCTGAAAGTGCACTTGCTGATTAATGCTATTACCGGGATTCATTCAATTCAACTCTGAATTTCATTATCTATTCATAAAACATACTAACATTTTGACCAAAACCTTAGAACCTAGCTTCCTGTCAAATCCTCTAAGGGGGCAATAAATCTATTGGAAATTAGTTGAGCCCTAAGCTAGTGGAGGGGATTCTCTTCCATTGAGACTCTTGATCATAATTTGAGGGGTTCATCTTGCGGGATTGTGACAAGGCCTAAAGCCACCACTAACTCCCAAATTGATATCTTACACAAGAGGTGCAGTCTGAACTTTCAAGTTTTATAATATTAATTTTGAATGTTAAATGCTTTCTTGATCTCATATCATCAATTAGTTTAGCCTTGCATGGTCTGTGTAAGATTTCAATTTGGGAGTTGGAGGTGGCTCGAAGCCTTCTCACAATCCCGCAATATGAATCCCTCGAAATATGATCGGGAGTCTCAATGGAAGAGAATCCCCTCCACTAGCTTAGGGCTCTACTAATTTCCAATAGATTTATTGTCCCCTTAAGAGGATTTGAAAAGAATGCTAGGTTCTAAGGTTTTGGTCAAAAGGTTAGTATGTGTTATGAACGGATAATGAAATTTGCAGTTGAATTGAATGAATCCCGCAATTATAGCATTAATCAGCAAGTGCACTTTTAGATTTGGATTAACAGTAAAATAGACCTGAAAAGGGATCAGATGGTCCAAAGAACCTGAATGTCAGATTCAGATGGGCCCGGCTGGGTTCAGTGGGCCTGTAAGGGATTCTGCCACTTTGGATGTGAGGAGTTTGACACATGTGAATGGGGCGGGTGTCAGATTAATTGGGTTTGGTTACTGGCTCTAACAGGTGGCTGATTTGAGGGTTTGATGGATAATGAGTGGGGATTTGCTGGCTGATTTGGGGATCTGAATGGGTATAACTTGTAGCCACTTGGGATGCCCTATGTATGGAGTTTGACTGATGCAAACAAGGTCAATAAAAACCCTGTCAGCCAGATCTATAAGTGGGGTTTGTCGGAAACTGAATTTTGATGAAATAGAATGTTGACAGTTGGATTTTGGGGACATGTTTGATGGAGAGGGTGATGGGAAAGAAAACCAAGAATAACTCTTGAAAGTAGAAAGAGAAGAAGAATAATATACCTGAATCGCGATCTCACCGCAAGGCCTCACACCTTGTGGTCTCACACCATATCCTTACGCAGGAGAAGTAGCCAAAAGCAACAATCCTTCATTAATCATTTATTCATTAACCAACGAAAGGTCTTTAGCCCTAAAACTAATCTCACCCATCTAATTCATCCTACGATCAAGATCATAACATCTAACTAAAACATTAAGTCAATCCATTAAATGGAAGCAACCTAATCTAATAAATAACTTGGGTGGGCTGCAGCTAATGTGACTGTACAATCACTTGGATGGGCCCCACTTGATCTTCAATTCTCTTCTTTGCTGGTCCCTCCCATGTGGTGCATCCCAATTTGGATCTTCCTAGTTTGCCACATGGGGTCTTCATCATCTTAATCAAATGTTAAATGGTATCAAAAGATCCAACCTGTGTCCTCACCTAGTGAACCCATCGTGGAACAAGCTAAGCTTATGGAATTGTTTGGCCAACTTAATGCCCATCTAGATGATATGAATCAACAGATGGAGACTCAGGCTGCCGCAACTCAAACTCTCAACTAATGCACGGCAGGCCTTGAGGTTAGTCTTCATGAGGGGGACAATCTAGAATCCAATGCCGAGGGTGGTGAAGGAAGAGGCCGGGGCGTGGGCCCTCTGCAGTAAGAGGGTAGATTAGGTCGTGGTCTGCGAAACAATGAGGAATGTGACCCGGATGACCGGATCATGAAGTCCATTAAAACTTAAAAACGGAAGCCCCAAGCTTTGACGATCGACTTGACCCAAAAGTTTTCCTCGATTGCTTGTCTGACACGGAGCACTACTTTGAGTGGCATAATATGTTAGAAGGGCGCAGAGTGAGATTCGCCAAAATGAAATTGGTGGGTGAAGCTAGGCTATATTGGACCAATGTGGAGCACCAACTGGAGAGGTTAGACCATGAGCCCATTAACCGTTGGGATGAGATGAAGGAAAAGCTGAAAGAAAAATACCTTCCTTTGTCTTATAAGCAGAAACTCCTAGACCAATGGAATATGCCCTCAAACAAGGGAGTATATTCATATTTGACTACATTGCCCAATTTGAAGAATATCTACTGCGATGTGATGTCAAGGAAGAAATTGGAATGGCACTTTCTCAATTTCGAATGGGTCTTTGTTCGGAGATCCAAAGAGAGTTGCCTCAATGCGTTGTAACCACTTTAGATCACATTTATTAGGTGGTACAAGACTTAGAGCAATACCTAAGATCACCATATGAGAGGCACGTTGACTCTCATACTTCTGACCCTCGTCTCGCACCTTCAGGGGAGAAACTAAATTATGGAAACCAATCCAAGGGTCAATCCAGCACTCCCTCCAACATTAAGGAGTCCAAAGATAAAGGAGTAGTTGGTGAGAGTTCCAAGCGGGCTAACCTGACTATGTGTTACAAGTGCCATGGGGATGGACACATGGCCTTTGAGTGTCCTACAAAAAATCCTCAATTATACCTTGAGGGCACCGAGGGAAATACCGATGACCTACCTGTGGGTGAATATGTGCCGCCCGAACGTGTACCTAGTGATGAGGAGGATGAGCATGATGAGAATCTTCTGTCACTCCTTAGATTTTCTCCCTATCTTTGTGAGAAGAGTGAGGCCCCTAAGGATGATTATGAGATGTGCCAAACCAAGCCTAAGTCTGACATCATAGACATGCCTAAATTCGATTTAGTTGATGATGTTCCCAAAGCCATGGCCCATTTCATGAAACCCATAGATATCATTCCTACCCCTTAACATAATCCATTAGAATCTGCATTTGCACAACACATTCACATTTTCCATAATGAGATCGGAAGACATCTTAACAAGCACAATAAAATTTGTAAAATGAATGCGGATTCCCACCTTATTTATACTGGATTTCAAGTGGGGGAATTTATGATGATTCACATTAGGCCTGAACGATTTCTGCAAGGAATCGTGGAGAGGTTGCAAACCCGTAATGTTGGACCTTTTGAAATTTTGAAGCGGGTAGGGCACGATGTGTATGTGATTGATCTTCCACCTGTTATGGGTGTCAATCCAATTTTCAAGTTGTAGGATCTTGTTCTTTTTTGGGGTCCCGCGGTTGTCCCTGATCACCCATATACTGTTGACCTTGAAACTTTTGAACTAAAGAATGTTGGGTCTGGCCAGATACTTTTACCTTGGCCTTCTTTTACCCTAACCCATTAGCCTATGCCACCACTACCAACAATGCTTAATAAATGGGAGGTGCTAGAAGATGTTTTTGATTCACAGCCGTAGGTGGTATCAACCAATCATGGAGGGTACCAAAAGTACCTTATCAGATGGAAGGGAAGACCCGAATCTAACTGCTCATGGATTTAGAAGAAAAGAATGCATCGACTCAGCCTGGACATCCGCAAGTGTTATGACTACTTTAATTCGCCAGAGGTGAATTCTTTTCAGTTTTTTTTTGGGGGGGGGGGGGGGGGGGCGGGAATTGATGCAGATTCTGTAAGAGGAGGAAGAAGAAGGCCCAAAACACGCACACACATGCCTCCTCATGGTTGGATGATCCTTGCCAAGTGTTAGATTATGATTTTGGCCAAGATCCACCGTCAGATCACTATTCTAGAAAAGATCCACCGTTGGATCTTAATTCTGGCATAGATCCACCATTGGATCCAAACTCTGATAAGGATCAATGGTCAGATCTAGTCCGATCTAACATTTGATTGAGATGATGAAGACCCCATGTGGCAAACCAGGAAGATCCACATTTGGATGCACCACATGGGAGGACCGGCAAAGAAGAGAATTGAAGATCAAGTGGGGCCCATCTGAAGGGCCCATCCAAGTGATTGTACAGTCAAATTAGTTGTGCAGCCCACCCAAGTTATTTATTAGATTAGTTTGCTTCTATTTTATGAATTGACTTAATGTTTTAATATTTTAGTTAGATGTTATGATCTTGACCGTGGAATGAATTACATGATACAAATTTATTTTAGGGGTAGGTTATCTCTATAAAAGCATTGTAAAGACCTTTTGTTGGTTAATGAATGAATGATTAATGAAGGATTGTTACTTTTGGCTACTTCTCCTGCATAACCCGTCCCAAATCCAACTGTCAACATTCTATTTCATCAAAATCCAGTGGCCGACAGACCCACTCATAGATCTGGCCTGACAGATCTTTGATTGACCTTGTTTACATTAGTCGAACTCCATACATAGGGCATCCCAAGTAGCTACAAGCCATTCCCGTTCTGATCCCCAAATCAGCCAGCAAATCCCCCCTCACCATCGATCAAAGCCTCAAATCAGCCACTTGTTACAACCAGCAACCAAACCCAATTAATCTGACACCTGCAGGCCCCTGCCCCCATTCACATGAGTCAAGGTTCTCATATCCAAAAAACCAAGTGGCAGAATCTCTTATACCTCATAACCCACCCGCCACCATTATCTTTGCACCTCAAATTCCACCATTCCACATAACAGAAACAGGCCCAGCTGAACTAACCCAGGTCCAAACAGGCCCAACTGAACCGAGCCAGGCCATTCTTAGCCCAGCTGAATCTAACTTTCAGGTTCTTTGGAGTTTGGACCCATCTGATCCCTTTTCAGCTCTATTTTACTGTTAATTCAAATCTGAAAGTGCACTTTCTGATTATTGCTATAACTGCGGGATTCATTCAATTTAAGTATCTATTCATAACATGACTGAAACCTTGGAACCTAGTCTTCTGTCAAATCCTCTAAGGGGACAATAAATCTATTGGAAATTAGTTGAGCCCTAAGCTAGTGGAGGGGATTCCCTTCCATTGAGCATCCTGATCATAATTCGAGGGGTTCATAGTGCGGGATTGTGACAAGGCCTAGAGCCACCTCTAACTCCCAAATTGAAATCTTACACAGGAGGTGCAATCTGAACTTTCAAGTTTTATAATATTAATTGTGAATGTTAGATGTTTTCTTGATCTCATATCATTATTTAGTTTTGCCTTGCACTGTCCTGCATCACCAAAGCTCTTGTGTAACTTACCTGATGATGCACCTGTAAAGGGAATACCAAGTAGCGATGGGATTCCCATTATTTAGTTCAAATCGAATTGGGGTATCTAGTCTTTGTGGGCATTGTGTGTTTTATTCCTGCTTTACAGCTTTGCACACTTCCCACTTTCTATTTTTTTTTTTTTGAAGTAACAATGATATATATTAAAAGGAGAACTTCCCTCTTACTAATACACTTCGATTTTTTAAAAAGGGGAAATATTCTGCATTGGAATGTACAAATGGTCGATTGGCAAGGTACTGAGGTTGTCACCCACCATGAAGAAATTTTTTAGACTTACAGACATGTACCGAGAACAAATTCTTGCATGTTTTTATGAAGATGGAAACGTGGTAGATGTACTATTGGAACTTGATCTATCCATAAAATGATATGGCCTCTTGATATTTTCATTAATCTATGAGATATTTATATATATATATATATATATATGGATGGATGGAATGTTTGTTGTGTTCTCTGCTGTTGCAATTCATTGTATGACCTTGTGTGCATTCTTTCTTTATCACATTTATGTAGGAGTTGTTGGGCTTTGAAGCTGAGTTCACAACTAGAGTTCGTTTCATACATGTGCTACTTATATTTTAGAATGGATGTCTTGCTTTGGTTCTCTCATTGTGATCTGCTATTTATATTTTCTGATGCTGCATCTGGCAATGACAGGAGTGTTGTCATTCTCTAACCCAATTTGCACAAGGATTTCAGCACATAGAAATTGCCTTTTGTCATTTTTTTTAAAAACCTTCCTTTTCTTTTCAGTGGTTGGGGTGCACTATAGTTTGCTACTCTTTATGTAGGTACTAGCCAGGTTGTCTTGTAATTCAATTTCTGAGCTCTCTGGCTAATCACTAGTCTTTTTATTTGTAGTTTGCCCTTTGGAATTCAAAGTTCCTTCTTCGGTAATTAAAGCATGTGGTAGTTTTGCATCTCCAAATACTTCCTGTTGTGTGTCATTGAATGCTTATATTGTGGAGATACAGAAGCAGATGCTAATTACAAATAGGCAAGTCATAAACTGTGCAACATTGTTTGGGTCCATTTTACAGAAGAGTGGTGTCATGACTCATGCCGAATGTCTATGAACTTTGTGACGTTGACTTAAAAAGACTTCAGTCTTCAGGGTAAGTTATGTCATTTAAAATGAAAAATACATATTTCATTCAATAGATCAACTGCATTGGTGGGTCCCATTCTTCACCAGTCGATGAAACATATCCGTTGTAACCCACTCTGCGATCACCATTGCTTTGGTTGGCCCCATCATGGGAATGATCATTCTTGAAATTGTTTCATAGAATTGTTACCTCTCTGATGGATGTTCCACATAAGACAAAGCAGATGGTTACCCAAAAAAATTATGGACGATAATTTGGGGTATCTCTCATCCCAATATAGCTCACCACACTGAAAGGTCTGGATCTCCAAAAGGTGGGCCTGACACTTGTAGCTGCAGTGACAAACCATTTATTCAAAATAAAAAATTGTATATTATTTTTATTCTTTTTTTTTTTTAGAATTTTGAGTACCTGATCTCTGTTTGATTTGGAATTTTCTTTTTGTTTTGTTGGACAGTGCCATACGACTGGTGCAGCTTATGGACAACAAGGTTAGGCGTTATAGATCACTTCTTCTCAATTACCTTCTTGTTCTGTTAGTTTATGAAGAGTTATTTTTTACCCTGTCGTACGATAGAAAGTGTAAACATCTTCCCTCTTGTGTCTGCATCTGTGATGTGATATTATCTTCATGTAGGTTGTTTGCTTCATAGTCTGCCTGCAGATGTTGTGTTTGACAATTCTACTGGCTTCAGCTTTACATGTGACTTGACTGACAACGTTGCTGCACCTTGGCCTCCATCATCCTTAATCTCCTCCTTGTCCTTTTGCACTCCTGGTACCTAAATTTGTCAAAAATCTGTTCTCTCTCTCTCTCTCTCTCTCTCTCTCTCTCTCTCTCTCTCTCTCTCTCTCTCTCTCTCTCTCTCTCTCTCTCACACACACACACACACACACACAAATTCTGAATCTAAAAGGATCAAATACCGTCATGGTATCAGAAAGTCTGGTGCAAAATGGCCATTCGCCTCCAATTTTAGAAAGGTCCTTTTACTTAATTGCTGAGTCATCAACTATTAGTAATATTCTTGAGAATTGGTTGTGGATGAGCCACTATATCAGACTTTGAAATTCAGTAAGTTGTATTGATCATTTCACCTGAATTTTTAGCCTGTATGGCTATAACAGATCTTACTCATCCAGATATTTTTAAGTTTATTCTGTTTTTTTTTTTTTTTTTTTTTTTTGGTGATTCATTCATATGTTCAGAGATGTCATTGCCTGCATTACCAACTTCAGAGACTTCTAGAAACTCTGGTATGTATTATAACACTGCTTACTATTTTCTACTTTATACAATTTTGCTGGTGCATGTTTATCATTTTTCTAAAACTGCTTGGTTTCATTATAACTTTCATAAACGTCTAAGAAAAATTGCATACTCATGAATTTAGCTCCTGTCTTTTGTGGCTCTTATTCTTTATTTTCGTTATTCGAGATTTTTTATTAACTTGTTACTCATCCCATTTCGATCAATTTGGTGCATCATTATGTTTCTAATAGGCAACGACCATTTTTTAGCTTATAGGGAGAAGTAGGAGAGACGTGGAAATTTAAAAATGATGGCTGGTGCAAGAGAACTATACAGACCATCATATGACCCAAAAACAACTGAGCAAAGGAGGATCGCAACAAAGGGCCTACATAAGGAGAACAACTATCTAGAAAGCTCCATGTCACAACAAAGCTTTTCTTGAAGCCCATACATGAAATTTCCTCCTACAACAGGACCCCCTCTAAATTAAATGCACCATGTCCCGTAGTGGAAAATTCCCCTAGCCCATTCTTCATTTGAATCATTCACTTTGTTTGGGCAACAAGAGGACACAAGTGCCTCCCTTCTTCTTTTCGAAGAACGCTTCCGATGTCACTGGTCTGGGCTACCCCTTGCTACTCTGTTGACATTAAATTTCAGAAAACCAGGAGTTCCAAGCTTCATTCTAATCTTCCTGCTCTCTATGTTTTCTCCCCATCCCATTTGGTGCTTCGTCTTCTAAGCTATAACTGCACGAGAAGTCGAGACAGCGGAAGGAATGGCTTTTTCTAAATTGAAAATCCTCACCAGTCAATGCCTTTAAGTGAGATGTGCGTAACCACAATGTTTCTTATTTGGATGTGCCCGTTGACTTTTGTCGTTTCTAACCCATCATTTGATTACTAACAATTGTTGTTTATCATGTGAGTCAATTCATGTTGCAAAATACCTGAGCATTGAATTACTTAGTTTGCATTTTGGAATTCTGGCTTTGGCAATAATCAGGATGCATTCCAAAATCTGAACTCTTATATTTTGAGAAAATCCACATCGCCTCTGATTTAATGCGCCCAGTGAATGGTAGAATTTGTTGGATGTAGTACAGAAAATATCAGATTTTGTTCATTATTTGGTGAATGGAGCGTGATAATACATTGTCAAGTTGTAGAGAGATGAAACTGTGAAGACCTTAGGAGATTTGTTTGAATGCCCTTATACAGAATGCTAGGCATCAATTCCGTGTCTGTCTTACTAGTGATAGATCAGCCAAGTGCGCATTGCTAGATATGAAGAGTCCGCTAATTACACAAAGATGGGTTATCATGTGTGATTCATGCAATGTTTTTTCAAGTGTTAGGAGCTTATGCATCGGACAAGGTGTCCCAAAAATGCTCTGGAGTCCAAAGATCAAATCTGAGGTGTGGCTTGCATTCGGGCAGTACACACCTCACCATATGAGGCATCTGCTCCAGATGAAGTGTGCCTTTCAGTCACTCTCCATATTAGGAACCTAGATCCCTTTAATATATCTTGTCTATGAGAAAAAAAGGAGGGACAATTTGTAGTTTTTAAGGAATCATGATTTTAAAGTCATTTATTTATTTAAAACTTGCCATTCGGGTTAACTTAAGCCAACCCTATTAACTAATTAAGAGGCTTAAAACAGCTAAATTGCCACTGCCTTTATATTGATATATTCTGTATTTTATTTATTTAAAATTGCCATGCCCGTGCCTCTAATTATGCTTGGGCCCATGCATTGATCTAGTGATTCTAAACATTTCATAGACGCTATGTCGGAAAGTGACATACTGGTGTATTACATCTAAAATTGATTTCCAATTGTCTTTTTTTTCCTTTCAAATGGTTGACTGCCCTCCTAGCAATATGTGCTCTGATTGGTCAGCATCCACCATGGAAGACATGGAAAACACAGCAACTTAACTGGATTCTTACTATGTTTGCACAGCATGTTTTGAAATTTTGAGTTAGTGTGCCTTTTCCACCCACGGCACTCCCACACATGAAGGGTGTGAGATTTTTTATTCAGGCTGTCCACAAAAGTGGGATCCCTGAATTATAAAGGTGTGCCATGCAGGAGCCTTGTAGGCGAAAATTATCCTTGACTGTGTATTAGTGTCAGGATGCACGAGGAAGTCAGTGCTACTCCAATACTTGCAATCTATTGTTAAATTCGGTCGGTAGTTTAGTAATGCAAAATTTCTTTTCTTAAGTGATTCAAAAGTTGGAGAAAATGTGATCTGTTTAAAGCTAATGTGTAGCATTTGCATGGTACTATGCAGGCGATCATGTTGGTTCTGTCACATTTCATGTGCCCATGTTTTATGTTTTGGCTTTCATTATACCGTTTTGAAATGTTGGTTAGCATTTTAGAAAGTCTGGCGTGCAGAAATCTGTGAAGGCCATGAGATATCTTCCACAGAAAAATGAATCCAAGGGGGTAAAGTAGGGTTAGGCCAGGAGAATGCCTTACCAGTCTCTCACCATTAGATTGAAAAAAATAAATAAAATGATACCTTATAAAATCATACATAGAACTTTAGGGTCATAGATCTAGGGATTGGGATGATCTAATAAGGATGATATTTTGCACATCCTTAGGTCCGATTGAATTCTTTCCATTCCTCACCTTCCCTTGACTGGCTCAGGCCTGGTGGGCCTCATGAATGAGTTTGCTTTGCACTGTGTGGAGACTGTACTTGTGAGGAAAAACACCCACACTACACATGTAAATGTGTTATAGCTATTAGGTAAGGTTTGTCAACTAAATCCTCAGGGATTCCTCACTGTTTCTGGTCGAGGATTAAAACAAGTCCATGTTTAACAAATTTTAATCCTTGGAGATTTAAGCCAGTGGAAATCCTCATTTTGAAGATTTTCAAGTCCAACCCTCCCTCCTAAGATTCAGAAAATTCTCAGTTCTGCAGATTTATTCACCAATATCAATTTTTCTTAGCTACATGCCTTGGTAGTCGGTATGCACCGATATTGATGTAAAATCTTTAGTGAGGGATTCTCAAATTTGTTGAGGCAAATTCTGCTCCGGTTACCAAATGTTTTTATATTTCAACTGAGCTCCATGTGTTATATAACTTTTTTTTTAAAGAATAACAATTTTGAAGAAAGGTAAATGAGCTGACCTCGAGCTTCAAACACACAATCTGTTCTCGAGCTCGAGCTTGGATGTTTTAGACCATACACTTGCCTAAAATCTGATTTTAATCCTTGATTCTGATCATTGACTTAAAAACATGCAAGATGATTTTTAAGCAAATTGTTTCTACCCATATAATTTGGAAGTCCCACATGAAATGGTTCCGACCAGGGGTAGGGGTGTTCATGAACTCGATTAGCCCACCTGAGCTAGATTTGGGCACTATTTTGAGGCCTGGAAAAAGGATGTCTGATTGATCCCCTTGTCAATCAAAACCTTGTTCAACCAAAATTTAAGTATAGTTTCGACTTACAATTGATTTCTCTCACGCTAATAGAAAAATATTATAGCAAATGAAAATGAAGATCCAATGGTCAAAGAGTACTCCACTCAAATGAGTACAATTTTCTTGCAAAATTAAGATCCTATCAGCATCTGCCACTCAATGAGCACCTTCCTATCAGCATCTCCATAACTCTGGCCATGTATAGATGTCCCAAACAACTGACTCCTTGATAACAGATTCCATGCAATTGAGAATGCATATCTTCTAAAAAAATCCAAGTGATTTCTTCATGTTCTATTAGGAAACACATGTTCTGTTAGGGAAATTCCCCCTGCAGTTCAGGGGACTTTCTAAATGAGGGATGAATTTTTCTCCTATCTTTCTGATCATCTGGAAGTGGATGGATAATTACAGAGTCCAAGAGCAGCGGCAACATCTTAGAAACAACCACTCCAAACTGCATACAGTTACAATCAAAATCATTTGTCACCGTCAAGGAAATTCAAATAGTCAAATAGCTAGGGATGAAACGGTCAGGTATGAATTGGACTTCTCCACAACCCAAATCTCTCAAATGGGGGCCATACCTGGTCCTCGATCAGACTTGGGGGTTCAATTACAGGATCCATACAGTACTCGATTTTAAACTAAAGACACTGTACAGAGCACAAATGAGAGTCTGGATCCATACCTAAATTGACACCCAGCAAATACTTAATATATAAACCTGGAATTGGAAAAAGCTCAGGTGAGCATGGGGTACTGACAATAAAGTGAGGACTGTATCTCTAAATACGTAGTGGGGCCTACTTGGTGATCCATCACCAATCTCAGGTTTGGCACCCATCCGAATGGACTAGACCATTGGATTAACTGTGTACCCATTTTGGATGGTAAGAACTTATCAACCGCTGATTGAGTGATTGGGATGATGTTTCAAGCTCTATTGCCGTCTACAATTATGTAAGGGAGAGATCTTTTGATCCTCCATTCCCATCCTCAGGTGGGCCCCACAAGAAATGGTGCCCATCTTATTTGGTGGGGGGGGGGGGGGGGGGGGGGGGGGGGGGGGGGGGGGGGGTGGTTGGGTTTGGTTTGGGTTCCTTGGGAGTGGCTTTCGGTATTTGTGTTATTAAACTTAAACTCCTGGATCTAAACTCACTCGAATTAAAGTGGGGGCCCTAAATCTTGGATTTGTAGTAGGTGCCCCATTTTCAAGATCCAATTCTTCAGGCATTGCACTGTTCAGGGACCCATTTTCATCCCTATAAATAACTCACTACAATGAGCTCATTATAATCTGGAGAAATGGTTCAATACCCCTTTTGTCATGTTAATTTCAATACTCTTTTCTCCTAAGGCAAATGATCCTATACATCTTATGTTACATACCACCTGATGGGGCCCCACCTTATGACCCATCTTAACTCCCCCACCCCCCAACACACACACACAAAAGCAGCAATAGTCGCCAATCCCAGGGGTTTGCACAGATCTGAATGGATTGCACCGTTGGATGACAAGTCAATTTTATTTTATTTTTCTATAAAGTTGTTAAACTTGTGGGCCACGGATAAAAGGGCCAGAGGCATTAGATTGACTTCAAATCTGATATCTAGAGTAGCCCACTTAAATCTTTTGTTCCTTCCTATCCCATAGTCTGTGGGGCCCCAAGTGGACCTCATAGGTGGTATGTAGGTAAGGGTTCCCCATAAGTATGTATAGGATCATTTCTCTTTAACATTTGATCCTATACATATTTACAGAGAATCCGTAGGTACATACCAGTTGTGGGGCTTACTTGGGACCCCACAGATCATCATTACTCTTTAATGTTTATTTAAGTATCGCATGGATGCACACGAAGAGTTACAAAGGAGATCAAGACCATGGGACGAGAAGTTCTGAGAGTGGAGAAACTTCATTAGTGGTAGAACAATAGCACTAGCAAATAGTCCATGGATCATCCACAATGCATATTTGCTTGCTTGATATGAGATTAGGATATTGATTGCTACAGCAGAAAGATGAGTGGAGTAAGCAAAAGCTTGGAGAAAGGAAGCAGTCCATTGAGTGAAGATAATGAGTGGAAGTGAGTGGAAGATGTTGGTTTTTTTGGTTGTTTCGAAAATTCAAAGGTTTTGACTTTACTCAAAAATGTAGTTTGTCTTTTTCCTCACTTTGAAGTGGGTAGTGTAGGCTACATGGGATACACGGGATCCCACAATGCTTAAGTTTAACTCTTTAGGAGGCTTTATATGCATTTTCATCTCTGTATTCTTCAACCTAGCCTGGTGGGGCCCATATTCTAATATAGAATTTCCAATCTTTTGCAATTATTTTATTTATTAGAATTATTTATTTATTCTAATAAATAAAATCATTATTTTAATCTGTTTTTATAAACTGCTTTTAAACATTATATTTAATGTGGATTAAAACGTTATGATTTAATTTTTTTCTAAGTTGTGGGATTATTGGGCTTAATGGTTTTTTAACATTGAGGATTAATGCCCAACTGACACTAATCTCACTATATTAGGGCCATCTCTTTCTCGTAGTCTTTTAAGAGAAGACCCCTGGTTTTTAAACAGTTGTATTCTGGAGACAGTTTTGCAGAGAACCTTCACATTTGGGTTTCATCCCAAGGGCCAGACCATATATCTATTATTGTTGCTACTCTTCGACTTCCACCAACAAACCACAGTAGAAAGATTCAACAATCGGATATTATTGTTTGATTTAAAATTTAATTGACAGTAACCCCTTTTTCTGTAGCATTTCCAACGGAAGACAGTGGGTAGATTCAAGAATAAGAGAAGTGAAGGCAGTGGGAGAACTTGGTGACGGTATTTGTCAACAACCTTCCAGAAGTCACAAGGGTAAATCAGTTGAGGAATGCTTTCTCTTCAATGAGGAAAGTATTTGATGCCTTCATCCCTAACTCTAGCAGGCGAGGTAGGGGTGTCTACTTTGGTTTTATGCGTTTTGCCGACATGGGAACTGCAGTCAAAGCTGTGGAAAAAATGAATGGGATGATTTTCGTTGGTAGGAAAATGGAGGTCATGGTGGCTAGATTTGGAGGGCGCCATAGATGCACGCCATAGATGCACATAGGCTCAAGTTGTTAAAGGGGCTGCTGTGTGGTGATGAGGCTTTTATTACTATCCCCAAAGAGATCGTTGCCAATAATACTAGTTGGTTATCAAATAACCCAATGGGCATTGTTAGGTTAGATGGAGTTATTCCTTCTACCCCAGGCATTTATGAGACAGTTGGAATCATAGATGTGAAGTTGATCTAGGTTGGGTGGCAAGAGGGTGTTGGTGTCCTTTTCTAGCTTGGAGGAGGCGAGATGAGCTCCGGGGGAGATGGACTATAAAGACCCAATCTCAAATCTTTGATAAATCTCAATCTATACCGTAGATTTGATCTTGAGTGGACCCCACCTGTTTCATCGGGCTTTTTTTTTTTTCAAATTTATTTTGATAATGATTATCTCTTATTTTTGCCATAGTGGGACCCATCAATGGATAAGAGGGGTTTGAATTGCAACGGGTTTTGTTCAAAAGCATGATTGGACTCTTTTAAAATTTAATTTTTGAGATAGGACTAGATTTATTTTAAATTTGAGCTAAGATTCCCTGATAAGCCTCTTTAAAGAGAATCTCCCAACTTGAAATTCGAATCCAGATCTAATCCTTCTTTCCAGCCAATTACAAACAAGATTCTCTTCTTTTAAACCAATCTCATTTTCCTTTTGAGCTCTCTCTTTCACTCTTCTATTAAAAGCACCCCACTCAACCCCCTCTTCCTATCATACAAGCCTTCACTCCCTCTTAATCTCTCTTATATCTCAGGTACTTCTCTCTAGGGGTGTACACGGATTGGTGCGGATTGAGCCAAATCCGTTACCAATTTGTTACCTACGAATTTGGAATCTGTCACCAATCCGTGGTTGTTATAATCCTATCCGATCCGTGGAGGAGCAGATCGGATCGGATTAATCCGTTCAATCCGCCCCTGTACTTTACATGGGAAAAAAGAAGAAGAAGAAGAAAAAACCCATGAATTTTGAAGCTACTAAATTAAAGGGGCATGAGTTGAGAGCTTTATACCTATCATATCCTCTTCTATTCATAAGGTTACATATTCACCCCTTACATTTTTTTTTTCTTATTATATATATTTTTATTTTTATTTAATGATAATGGATCGGATCGAATCCGCGGATTAAGGGTGAAATCCGCTACCGATCCGTTGCTAACGGATTACACAATTTCCAATCTGTCATCAATCTGTTGACCTTCCGATCAAATCAAAATCCGCGGATCGGATTGGATCGGATTGATGGATCAACGGATTTTTTCTACACCCCTACTTCTCTCTCTCTCTCCCTCCCGCTCTTACTTTATTTTATATAATATTGCTTATAGTAAGATCTCGTTTCTTTATTGTTACCTTTTTTATCATTTCGTTCTGTTGCATGACCCCCACCATCACCAACCATGGCACTGGACCCATCTCATTGCTCACCACATGTCAGCCTCTCTACTGCATATCATCTTTCAAATACTGTCAGTTTCATTCTCTGTTTATGCTAGTTTGTTTTGGTCTTAATTTTCTCTCATCATGTACTGTTTTCACTCTAACAACACCTCACCACCTCACCGGCCCCACTTTGCCCATCATGCACGACCACATCGTCACAGAACCAACACCCATAGATATCTTGCAATAAACTTATCAATCCATTAGTCCAAACCATCATCTGTGGACGGCCTATCTCACCAATACCACTGGTCTCATTTGAGCCATCGCCCATATCAACACATTAGAAACCACATCATCTTCTCCTTGCACAGATTTGTGGTTCTCTCATTGAGTGATGGTGATGGCCAGAGAGAAATTTGGGTCACAAAGCAGAGATTACGTTTGTCACAAAGGGGCAAGTTTTTTTTTAGGGTTGATGATTACGAACAAGATGAGAAAAGGCCAATACTTGTGGAGGGGATGGATTCTTTCTCTTCAAGAGGCCATAATAGGATCGGTGGTGGTGTAGATCGTTACAGGGACAACAAACTAGCACCGGAAGTTTAGCCGCCGAACCATGGCTCCGAAGAAGTCATCCGGTGCATTGTATGATTTGCAGAAAGGAGATTTGAAAGATTTCCTTGTTGGGGGAGGGAAACAGAAGAAGAGTTGCTCAAATATACAAAGCTTGATTGTGTAAATCGGCAAATTTCCTCCTTTTTTGGCAAGTTTGTTCACACTGATTTACATATGTAAATGATTCACATGCATTATAGTTTTCATATAAGTTTGTTTGCACCTCATGTGATGCATAAATAAGGTTTGAAGTTGGTGTTCAAATTTTCAAATCAAAATTGTTATGTGAAGCTCTTCCACTCCTACTTGCAAAATGGAACCAGTACATACTTCACACGGTGACTGTATTTGGTTATGTAATTAGTCATGCCTATGGGACCTATAATTGTAATCCAAACGGTTCAATTTGTTTATTGAGCAAATAAACCAAAGACCATTAACTTTATTATCTTAAATATTCATAATTTGTGAAAAAAGTATAAAAGTCTGAACCTAGAAATTTGATCTTAAGAACTTTTGTGGCCCTCAGTTCATGATTCGAACAGTTCAATATTCTCATATTAATAACAAACATTAAAATGCTTAGTTTCATATATAAAATCGTCAAAGATTTTAAGAAATTGGTGAGATACAGAAGAAGAAAAAAAAAAAAAAAAAGAAAGGAAAAAAAAAGAAGCAAATCTTAACTCTTTACTCGTGTGAGCAAATCTTAACTCTTTACTAGTGTGAAAATGGTGATTTTAACCAATAAAGTAATGTGTGTTCACATATGTATACTACAAAACAAATAGTTTCATTGATATCTTTCAATCAATGTGTCTTCACAAAAATGCTTTCTAAGATGTTATTTGCCTATTTTAAGTAAAATATATGTAAAGGAAAAGGAAGAGTAATTTATAAAATAAAAAAAACCTTTTAAAAATTAAACAAATTAACTCTCTCCAAGACAGTTGACCCCTTTTTTTTAATTTTTCTAAAATTTAAATTTAACTTTTAAATTTAATATGGTATACTATTCAATAGTAACTAAATTATCACTTATCTTTACAAATGAAATATACAGCGCCTGACTGTGTAAAATAGAAAACTATTTTGAATTTCTTTTTCTAAGGCATTTAAATAACGACATAAGTCTTGATTAAACTAAGGGCACTTTCATCATTTTCCTACAAAGTACATGGAGTTTCATAGACGGATTAAAAACTACCACTCACTGTAAGTCAAGGTCGGCCTGAGTTTATCAAATTACTAAAGATGGCTACTTGTAAAAATCAACACAATTGAGGAAGAAACGATCTTCTTTGATCAACTATTCATCTAGTATTCAAACAATCATGATCATAAAATCTTCCCCTTTGAGAATCAGAACCATCCAATTTCTGAAATTTTCATATTAAACTGTGGACTGTTGGTTTATCGAAAAAGAACCCACTCATGACAAGTTAGAACTGCTTAATAAAAGATATGTTTAAACTTTTAAACAGAGCTGAGTAAATTACTGCATTGTTTGATCAAACATAATAGAGAGTAAAAATCAAAATCAAAATCAAAGTAGAAACCAACTTACCATAATTGCAGGCACGTTGATCTTTGTGGCGTCAATTCATCGGCGACCTTATCCAGTGAAAACGCAGACGGCTCCCTCGGCCGGCTCAACAAATCTCTATGCAGGAGAGGGGTGTTCTCCGGCGACGTGTGAGTAGAATGCGGCGAAAAGGGCGGGGATTGTGATGGAGATGAAGAGAAGAAGTAATTCTGGTGGCCGGGGCCGACGCTGACCGGAAGAGGGGACGGAGGGGTTGGGGGTGAGGAGGAAGGGGAAGCAAAATCCATCTCCATCACTCCATCAAGGAAGAAAATTTTGAAGAGGAAGAGATTTTTGTTTTGTTGCATCTTTTGTATAAGTTTGGGGTGTTTTTTGAAAATTACCCGCCAGTTCTAGTTTTGTTTTCACCTAACGGTCACCCCCCAACGGTCAGACGAACATTCTAATTTCACGTTCCTGCGCCTACCGAGTCCGAGCTAATACATTTTGTATGTTGACAAAAGTAACCTTCTCTTCTCTTCTTCTTTGTTTAACCACTGGGTCAAGGAAAAAGAATGGATCCACCCTCGGCCCAGTTTGTGCAAATGGGCTGGGCCTCCAAATCCGTTTTATATAGAACGGTTCGACTTCGAGAGAAGACCCGAAACGCCCCATGTGTTGGGTCTGGCCCCAAAATTTGATTTGTGAATTTTTTTTGGGCTAACATTCGAACTCATTTCAAATGAGCCAAGCTCATGGAGTGGCTCAAGCGAGGGCTCAAGCGAGCCCGAGCCTGCACATATCTGGGATTATCTGATGGGCAACATTGACCATAGGGTGAAAGCACCTGTGGGATCCATTTGATCCAGGCCCACCTACGCATGCACTACCTTGCTTCAAAAGGGTTGCAATGACGAAATAATCTTAATGTCAATAGAAAAAAGGGTTGCAATGATCATTTAGAGCCCTATTTGTTGAAATTAAGTTCGTCCAACAAAAGATAACGAAGGATAAGCGAGGTGAAGGATAAAAAGGTAGAGATATAAATGCGACCTTGACTTTCGTAGAATTTGATTTAGTCAGGTGGCAACTAGATACTAATTTCTCGTTTTCCTGGTTATTTCATTTTCCATTAAAGAAGTGATTGTTTAAAGAATATATTTCTAAGAATCCTTATCATTTAAATTCCATACAAACAAGCTGGCCCTTACAAACTATAAAAGTCAGTAAGTCCATGCTCGAAGTGGGGATACTCATTCAGCCAAGTCCAACCAAGATCTCGGGAAGATTCGTTCGGGTAAGTGACCGAGTCAGAATTAAATCTTGTTGTAGACATTTTGAACCCTAGCCAACTAAAATTAAATGATTGGGGGAGATGGGCATTTTTGTAAATTGGCAGCAAGCGATGTAGGTGGAATCTTCTGGCAGTCCACTTTCACGAGTCAACATAAGCTTGTGCGTCTACCATTCCAAGGGCAGACACCTAGGTAGGAAATCCGAAAGTGAAAACAGCACGTTTTTGAAACAAGAAAAATGTGAGAGGGCCACATAGTTGATGATCAGAGCGGCCTTCTAATTGCTGGAATGATAAATTCTAAAAGAATTGTATTAAGGAGATTTTCCTGGCTTTAGTAATACAAGTATTTAACATTAACATAAAATTAAAAACTTGCTCACTTGGTGTTGGGGTTAAAAAGTTGGATCGAAGTCTCTCTTTCTTTTTTAAAGAGAATTTACAAGGTCTCAGTACAAATGGTGGCCCAATGGTTTTGCTCAATGTGAGGTGGGATCAAGTAGGGATGGGAATGGGGCGGGTCGGGTTGTCGGGTTGGACAGGCTTGAACCCAACCCACTTGGTATGCAGGTTGGGTTCGGGTTTGGACATACTGGAACCCGACCCACTTGGTATTTTACCGTCCCATTCCCACGCCCGGCCCTTGATGGGTTTTACGGTTGTCATACCAAGCCCACCCAATGGCAATCATGGGGCGGGCGGGCCGGGTTTGCTAGTGTCTTGACTTAATAGTTTTTTTAAAAATAGGAATGAACAAGAATAGATGCACATACGAAATGGAACAAAATTAGGACCTCCAAACCCTTTATTATACTAGGTTATAAATGCAGACAGTCCCCATCAAGGCGTCACAACTAACAACGACTAGGTGTGTAAAATGGGCCGACACGGGCTGGCCCCCATGCCCCTCCTAATTTTTTTTATTTTTTTCGATAAATTAAAAGACTTTCTTAACTTCTACTAATAAAAAATAAAACTTAAATTATTTGACTAGGCCGTGACACAGCCCCAGGCACCCTGGCCCAGCCACTGACCAGGCAAGGCAACACCGGTCAACTTGCTGGGCCTGGCCCCACAGCAAATTGTACCTGCCCGTGCCAGGCCTGGGCAGCCCAGCCCAATTTGCAACCTTGATCACTACAGATGCTGGGAGCCTCATCTAGGTGGATGTTGGACGGTAAAGAAGCCGTGCGGGGAATCTCCCTGGCAGGGCCACACCTTGAGTATTATTTAAAGCCTTCTGAACATTGCCGGGACTACTTAAAACTTTTACTAAATAATGGACTTCATATATGAGAGAGATCACCGGATAAGACATTTGACATGTTTCCAAACTGACGGGCAATATTTTGTGGGATTGACATTAGTTGTAAGCTACAACCAGTTTTACCGGGCTATTGCTACCATAAAACTGCACTAAATGTTTGAAAGAAATAGGCACAAGAACTCATTAATTTCAACTAACCAATCAAAACACATTTAGAGCTCTCGTTTGACTTTTTACCCCCCTTCACTCATTTAGACAAACCCTTGATCCATCAACAACTATGAAGGAATGAAGATTGTATGAACTGCACATGTTTTTTTTTTTCCCCCACGTGCTATTATTTCCCCCCATCCACAAAGGGAAAATATCAGTTTAGTTTTGACCCTGTTTGGAATGTCAGAATGCAGTTGCCCAACAATCGCTTTACCTGTAAAAATCTAATCACCTGAAGTCTGTTTACCGTATATGAGAAAGAACGAAACAGCCATCACAGGTGACTCAGGTCATCCAAAGCCATGAACGCTAACCTGCACATGAACTTAGTAACATGCAGTTCACTACCGGAGATCTAAATGAGCCCATTGATTCTGTACAGATAAAAAGAAGAAATGCAACCTAAAACGGGCGGGAATGCAGGGTCTTTAAACATCAAGGGCACTTAAGATGGGGAGGGCCTATTTTATCCTGCTGGACACTTCCAAGTCAGAGCTTGTGTGATATGGATATTTATGGAGGCATGGTAAGTGTAGATGCCACCAAATTTTATAGAATGTTGACTCACCCACAATTCACCCTATGAAAACAATCCTAGAAATTTGATGGTTCACACCCATGGCATGATATCAAGTGGACTTGTTTACAACAGCATTCCTCAGGCTGCAAGGTACTCTAGTGTAAGTGTATGGTCTATACACTTAAAATCTCATAAAACGTGACCATGCAGTTGCAAAATGGAACAAAGTCAACAAAGATGTGAATAAACATACCATATGATGCCTAATAACATATAACATTGACAACAGGTTTCTTCTTTTGTCCAAATCCCAGCATCTCAAGTGTTTTTGAAATAGATCGACAAGAATGATGACTGCCAGGTTTCTGATCTGCCATTCCAACTCTACACTGCAGGTAACCCATCAGATAAGAAATTAAAAAATAAGAGAAGCCGTTCCTGTGTCTCAACCAAAACAAAAAGTCTTCTTGAATGCAGAAATATGAAACTACAACTTTGTCAATCAGACGTAGTAGTTCTCTGATCACACTAACCTAACACTTCTGATTCTTAACATGCGCCCAAACTCAACAGCTAGTATCGATCGTACCTGTCATGCCGCCTGCTGCAAAAAGTGAAATGACATGATGTTACACTAACACTCCTGGTTTGCAATTAACATTCCATTAATGCAGACAAAGTAAATAAAGTCATGCAATAAAAATGAGATTTTAGGGTTCAAAATTTGACCTCAGACATGCATTCATGTAACAATGACCCGGTAATTTGTAAGGTTATTTATTTAATTTTATTTTTGGCGTGTTGATGCAGGCACCTGAATACAGCCCTTGATAATTTTTCCTTTTGTAACAAGTTGTGTCCCAACTATCATTTTAATGCATTGTACCATTCTCTAATGATACTTCAAATATAGTATATAATTTGCTCCGTGCATTCATGTTAGCCTTTTTACCTGTTTTAGAATTAATTTGAGAAACTCTTCAAAAAACTTCTTTGAAAAGTAAAAAAAATAAAAAAATAAAAAATGAAGATAAATCATAGTTCATTTAAGTTACATCTTGAAATTATTTTCAACCGGTGAAATATTTAACTGACTCAAACTTTGGAGATAAAATTTTACAAATAGGGAAAGAGAACTTCGATATTTCCTATAAATTCAATACTTCCAACAAAGCACCCAATGACATGATATAATACGATATAATTTTAAATAAGTCACTTTTCAGTTATTGTTATCATTTGTTTCATAAAATATCTTTCTGACTGTTATTCAAGTGTGGAGCATAGTTGGATAAAATTTATTACTTGCTATCAAGATAACAATTTTTAAAATAGTTCGACATCAAGTATAGAAGTATCAACATATAAAGTTTCTTAGGGAAACTCCGTCCATGTCCACAGATATCCTATTCTAGTCACATTTTAGGCTGTGGAGGCTTATCATTCAGCTAAAGGCTGGGACTAAGAGACTCTCTCATAGTACCCTTCTCCCCTCAGTGCAACCTTGCTAACACCTAATTTAGCCGAATGATCATGATAGCAAATCCTTGCATGAGTTGGACAAAGAATACAACTCAAACTTACCATGGTTTGAACAGTGAGCTACATTAAATGGCTACACCAGAATTTGAAATCACAATTTAAAGACAGTAGTTGAAGCATAAACAGTAATGAAGAAAGAGGTTTGAGGTTTAGTATATACAAATATACAATACAGTTACAGGGTAGAGTAATTACTTTTTTTTATATAACACAGTAGAGTAATTACTGCCTTCAAAAATTGAAAATGGTGCGTAGCTACCAAAAAGGTCAGCTCAGAACATCACTGTATATAACCAAAATGATCTGTATTAAAAGGATATTCAGCTAGTACCTGTGACGATCATAATCCCTTGAACGCTCCACCGACCGTGAACGTGACCTCCGGCGACTCCTTGAATCATAGTTGCGAGAACGATCAGATTCCCTATCGCGCTCCCGATCATACCCACGATCACGATCATAGTGCCTATCACGATCCCTACTGCGACGATCATAATCCCTTTCCTTTTCTCGACTACCACTTCGTTCCTCTCTGTCTCGTTCGCGATCCCTGCTTCTAGCCCTATCACGGTCTCGACTGCGCTCTTTCGATCTAGTATATATTGGAGGTGTATGCAACATTTTCAGTATTAAGGGGGCAAATATTGTTAGGACAAAAGGTACGTAAGCATTTCTCAAATCCTAACAAGATACATGGAGAGAAAACATTACCGTCTGTCATCTTCAGACAACTTTCTACTCTTATTTCTCTCTTCCTGAACAAATAAATTGCAATTTAGTACACAAAATACCAACATTGATAACATTAAGTTCTATTTCCAACAGGGCATGAACAAAAACAGGATAACATTTCTCTTAAACTTTCGTTCTTTTTTTTTTTTCTTTTTCTTTTTTTGAATGATTACTTACATTGCAAAAAGCAAGCATAACAGGATGACAAAAGCATGATGGAATCAATCGACTAATTCTCTGAAGGCAGCCAAAATAAACCACTCCGCGGAGCCCATCAATCCAAATTGCTAAAAGAAAGCCTCTCCCTTGTTTTAGTATCAAAACAAAAATTACCCTAACGCAGGGCCCGCCATCACATCGTCACTTCTTAACACAAGAAATGCATGAGGTTCCCAGTTTTTGGATCTTTATTTAATCGCGTGTTACATGTGGTCAATCAAAGATAGGCCCTCCTCTCATTGGGAGTGTAATTTAGCCCGGAGGTAGATAGGAAAGAAGTTTACTTTGAGCAGTTTGAATTTGCAATGAAGCCCGCTATGTATTTTTTTGGCTTCTCCTCAGAGATCTCCTAGGGGTCGTTTGTTTAAACCCGTTTACATATGTACATGGTTCACATAAGCAATGGTCACACATTTTGACATTTTTTGGGTTTATTTACATGAGTTGTGTAAATGATGTGAAAAATAGGTGTAAATGGTGTGAATTTGTGCCCAATTTTTTCACACCTCAATAGATGGTAAACAGAATCACACTGCATTGTTACAAGGCGGATGAAAAGTAAATTCGGGCAGGTGATCAGTGCTTCTAATGAGATCACTGCCCAGGGTTTTTTTTTTTACACTTTTGTGGGCCCCGAAATCATAATCTGAACCATCCATCGTCTTCAGAAGGGTGATTATGTCTATGGGACCAAATTTCAACCATTGAGTCATCCTAAATCTTGAGATATTTACAAAAAAGTCAGAATTAAAAGTGGCCATTCTGGGAATCTATGGGCCCCATTTTCATGATCCAAACCGTTCAAACTCTTTAGAAGGCCAATCACGACCATGGGCTCAAACTTGGAATCCTAACTCATTATGGATTGTGAAATATTTTCAAAAATAAAAAAAAGAACCATTGGATGTAACCAACCACTGAATTCATACTGTTTTCTCGTCCCTTGGACCCAGTCCGCTTTTTTTTTTTTTTTTCTATATGCATAAAAAAGGTCATCACCTAAATTCCTCAGATTTCTAGATATTTGCAAAAAAAAGTCCAGTTCTGAAAAGTATATTCTGAGTTCTGTGGGCCCCATTTTCATGATCTGAACCCTTTATCCTCTTCAGAATGGTCATTTTTGGCTAGGAGGTCAAGTCTCATGCCTTCATTCATCGTATATTTTAAGAAATTCATAATAAATGGTGAAAATGGTAAAAATTTTGTGAAAAAGGTCAACTATTGTATGCATTCAGATTCACATGTGAGGAGGTGTGAAAATGACAAACATATGCTTGTATTTCACATGTGACTCATTTGCATATGAGAATGACTCACATGTGGACCATTTTCATATCCATGTGAAGATGACAAACGACCCCTAATCTAAGTGTAGTGATTCAATAGTAAGTATTAGGCACTAAGTAGTTAGGAGTGAGTATTGAATATGTAATTAGTACCTAAGTACAGATATATTGCATACTACATAGTACATGACTGATGAAGTCATGATACTACACATTATATACATGGTAAATACTAAAAAGTTTTACTAGTAAGTATTAACATTTTATTAGGTCTCAAAATAATTGAGCAACATAAATACAGGAGAACAAATACATCAGTATTCTTACTTTAAAATAATATAGTGATATGGGACCTATACGACACTGAAGGGTCTGATACTCTCATATTTTAAATACTGATGAAAAAAAATTAAAATCGAGTATTTTCTACATTTTTTTTATTTTTTTTCGGAGTTTTTAGGACAAATTTAAATTCATGCACATAATTGATGCGTATTGCAGCAACCAATCTGTATTGTTTTTGGGGGTAGCCGATATGCCCTCAGTGACTGCTGCTTTTTTTTTATCCTACTTGTCCATCCCAAGGCCTTGGTAGAGATGAATTCAAGCAGATGATGAATCCAATCCTTACATATCCAAAAAGTTACAAAACTGATAAGCAAAAGTGAGGTGGTTATAGACATGCCATGCCTGAGAAGCTAGCAATTGACAATCTATATATACTATACTCATTGCATTTGGATTTACAACTAGATCTAAGCTGCCAAGCTGGATTTTGTCACATAGGGAAATTACAAATAGATCTAAGCAGGATTCTGTCACAGAGAAAGAGGCATTTAAAATAACCCCAAGAATCAGAATCCATTATGTTAGAAACTTATCATGCGCCAAAAATGGTCTATTCAAATATTCTCATATAGACCATACCTAGCACAAAAGAAAGAGCTGAAATCTAGGTACATATCATAGCAGATTAAAAAGAATATTAAGTTATAAACAATAGGCACACAACAGTCAAAAGAGCTAATATTGATTCATAAGTAGGACAAAAGTTGCATAAACTCACCTGAAGCTCTGCTAACTTCTCACGAATTTGCATATAGCCCAGGTGAAGCTTTCCTCCAAAATGATCGGCTAGACGGCGGTCACTGGAGACAAAACAACATCCAAATAGTACATTTGCAACAAAACATACAACCTCATTACATGGCTTCAACAAGTAGTTAGTGCATAGTGGCCCCATAATTTTGTAACAATCATAATCTACAAGCATAAAACAGAAAACACGCACATTTTCTAGCTGCAAAAGTTTTCCTCGTAAAACTGGGCCCAAAAGCCTGCTGGTAACAAGGAGGTATAATGCGCCAGGTCAAAAGCTGTAGGACTTCAAACCCCAAATACTAATTTTCTATTGCCCTCAGAATCTAAGAAACGTAAACGTAACTGCAGAATAAGGAGACAAGAATTTACCTGTCATACACACTCAAGAATGCTCCACATATGTCACAGACACGAAGCTTCTGATCAGTCTGTAATGATACCAAGTTGTAAGATGAGAAAAACTTTGTTGGATATTCACGTGCATGTTTTATCGATAAACTGGTATTAGTATTGATGGATGAAGCCAAGTCTAAAGTAATAACAAAGTAAAATTCTGGTGCTGGTCTCCGTGCCAGTCAAGATAGGGGAAAGTCAGTGCTGCCTGTGCCACTCCATGGCAGCCATGCTGGACTAAAATGGGTAACAGGTGTGGCGGTATTGACAAATCACCAAAAAAATAAAATAAAGAATGAAATAATAGGAAAATGCTAAAAATGAGCAATATTTGATGATTACTTGTGTCTTAAATCAATTATAGATATATTTAGCTTCTTTTTTTTTTACAACTGGCAGGATCACATCCCTTCATCTAGCTAATGTAAGGATTATTTAACAAGAAAGCACCAGTACCAATATATAATGATTATTTATAACTTAATACATGTAATAACAATAAAATAACAAACCACAAACAGCAACTTTAACTGAGGGATGAAAGCTTGGGGCCATGGAGATACCAAGTTATAAGCTTGCTCGAACCTATATGTCATCATTACCATAATCTCCACTACTTGTTACATATTAATGAAAATCCAATGGACAAAATACTCAAGATTATCAAACAACTCTTGCTCATCATCGTACTAATAACTCTATGTAGCTGATCATCTGTTCACCATCATTCTCATCCTGCCTACAGGACCCATTATTCATAGGGTATAAGAATTCTTATCAATGAGTTCCTATTTATGTTTTCGATTGAGTTACCATATGACCCAATCCATACCAGCCCCATACAAGTACACGCCAGTTCATACCAACTCATGTAAGTCCGTAACGGTTCCAATCTGTACAAGTCTGTGCCAGTCCAACTGGAATGAGTATGGGCTTTGTTATAGATCTCAGTCCCCAACTCACCTGAGTACTGGGACTGAGTACAGACAAAGACTGTACTTGCTCGAGTTGACTTGGTGCCAGATAAAATTTCAAACCATGCCAATGAAACATTCTATTGAATCCTCAAAATGTACTAGAGTTTTTTCTTTGTTTAATGTATCAGAAGTTATCCCCAAAGCCAATGTTCCATGTATCAACCATAAGAGGAGAGATGATTGGAATGACGAAACATCGTTTCAATTGCATATTCCACATAATATTTTTTCTTTGGTTAAAATAATCATCAACAATCTCATCCCAACAACTTTGCCATTGGTTTGATAATAAAAACAACCCAAAGCAAATATAAGTTCCAACGACTACTGAACATTGTTCAAGATTCTAGTGTATGTGGCAATTGAGTTAGAGAAACTACAAAAAAAAAAAATAATAATAATAATAATAAATAAATAAATAAATTGTGGTTCATAAATGCTGGAAAGGAAAAAGTTCACCTAATGAAGTGGGAGGAGATTTTCAAATTTAAAACAAGGGTTGCTTGGGGTTCAGAAGAGAAATTGGACCTTGCCAAGCAAATCGTGGTGAAGGTACAGTGTGAACAAGCATTGTAGAGACATGTTCTCTTTCCGTAAGAGGGAAATGTAGGGGATGATAACCAGGTAGAGTCAATAGGGGTAGGGCATCCAAGGTGTGAAAAAGAAACAAGTCAGGCGGGCAGTGGGGAGAGGTCAATTAGGGAAGACAACCACAGGATGTGTCTGACTTCTGGCTGGGGAGGGCTCTGTTGTCCAGTTTAGGGACAGATATTTCGGCAGGAGTCGTAGGATTCTTTCCTGCCCTAATTTCCTATGTCATCTAGGCTTGTCTAGTGAGAGAGTCATTGTCAACATATTACGAACTTTTGTGTGGGAGGATGGTTTGGAGTGGTAAGAGTTTGTCCAAGAGCTTTGGGAAGTGAGACCCTACCAAAGACTATTTTTAAGGCTTTAGCTCCTCCTCCATGGGGTCCCTCACCACATTATTCAGCCCAGTGGTCTAGTTTTTCCAAGGTTTGTACCATTTGGTTGGAGCATTACAACAGGAAAAATACCCACAATGAAAAATATGACGTAGGTGCAGAAAACCTGCAGAGGCTTCACCATTATGTTACAGTGGATCAGCTTTTCATCCATAATAGAATAGCAACGATTACATGATCCAAAGTATCTGATTATTTCGAGGTGAGAGATCATCGAGGGCTTAATAGACATTCTTGCGTTCATGTCCTACAGGACTTTTTCAGAAGAGAGGAAAATGACATCACTCACAATTCACAAATACAGGACATCATAGAAAGAAAGGGGAAAAAAACTTTCAATCACAAAGAAATGTTAGTCAAGGAGATAATCAAGAAAGAAATGTTAGTCAAGGAGATAATCAAGGCTAGATTGCTTTTCAAGCGACAACAAAGAATGAATTCAATACAACCATTGTGAACTCCATTTGAGGGATGTCTATGTTTGGCAACCATTTTAAATAAAGGTGGAAACCTCCCTGTCCTAGATATTAAAAATTTAGTGTAAACAATAAGGCTTGAGGAAAACTGGGGCTGATGGCATTGGAGGCAATTTGTGATCATGACAGAATTTGTGAGCTACACCAGGACTGGTTTCAGGACAAGTGCTGATAGATGGAAATTCTACTAATATGATAAAGTGAGCAGGTATGAGAGGACAGATTCCATGGAAGCTTGCTTTCATTTTGTAAGAAATAAGGGATTTGAGTGATTTAAGTGTCAGCTTCATTTACACATGATGTATGAAGTACAAAATATAAATGAAGCTGTCAATAGATTAGCTAAAGAGGGTATAGAGAAAAGTTTGAATTTATTTTTCTATTCATTTTGCGCTGATTATGTTGTTAACACTTACACAGTCCACATCTCTTATACTGTATATTGCTTTCACATATTACATTGTTTTCCTTATACATACAACCAGTTGCTCATCACGCAAGCCCGCCTACCACCCACACACACACACACACAGAGAGAGAGAGAGAGAGAGAGAGAGAGAGAGAGAGAGAGGTTGTGTTGTTCTAGTAACTCACAATGCGAACATCAGCAGCAGTGTACTTTGAGGAATCTAAAACTGGCTCCTGCCTTGCACCTAACTGGAAAAAACACATTATGAATGTAAGATTTTATAGAATCTACATGACAGGGTAAAAAGAATCTGCAGGCAAGTAAATATTGCTGAAGAGAATATTTTGGGAAAACTGTCTTATATCTGATACTCTGGAAAGAGACGAACTGTTAACAATAATCTGCCAATTGCCCTACAGTTAATCTTGTAATAAGTATTGAAATTTGAAAGATAGAGATTAAAGAAAACCTTTTTCAGGGCTTCTGCTTCTTCCAATGCTTTCTGTGCTTCATCAACCATACCTTGCTCACCTGCAAACACAAGTTAACAGATGTGGATAACTATATTTTGGAATACAGCTCACAAGAAAAAGATAAAGACAGAGAAACATCACAATCAATTATAATAATCACAAGACCTCTAACAAGTCAAACATACACCAATTATTAGTTTTCAATTAAAAGTAGCAGAAAATAAGAAACATGCGGAAAAAATACCGTAATGACAAGGAAATACATGGTTTGAAGGGCATGTCAGTGTAAGATATTCTAGATAATAATGTGAAATCTCAGTTCCGTCAATTCCAGCAAAGCTAAAATTTAGCAATTATCGTGAGGTTAAAAAAAATCAAGTGCAGCCCCAAGCAATGCAATCAAAATTGTAGACAGCCTGCTTGAAGTTTGTTGATGGTTGTATTTTAAATTTTCTAATATAAACAGCAGTGAACAGAGCAAATTTCATTTAAAGAAAGAAAATATAGAAAGGGAAAATAAAAACACGAGCAATATGAGTGCTTTATTGACCAAAAACAATAGTATTAACACAAGCCAATACAACAAACACCAATGCCACAAAATAACACACAACTACATTATCACATCAAAGGACCTACAGATATTGAAAACCCTATCTAAACGTTGTTTAGCTCCTTGGTATGCAGCTTTGCTAATGCCTCTCCATGTATGATGGAAGTCAACCTCCACGAAGTTGCAAATATCCTTCATTTTCATATGAGATGAAGCAAAACTTGCATTTGACCATCTTGATGCTAGCCCATCATCCAATACCATTAGGAGAATCGCTCTTCACCATTAGCCGACCCTAGGACGAAGCTTTAAAACCCTCATAGACACCCTAATAGCCAGAATCTCTACTCCTTCACAATCTCACTCTAACTGGATCGGATAACCTCAACAAGCTGGAATTCCACTTCCCTTTTTTCTTTAATAGGCCTTCCCACTCCTTGTATAAGTTTCCCAATTAGCAAAACTCCATCGAATTATAATTCAAAAGTTCCTTGTTCAATAAGGCTCATTTAACAAGGCCCAATTTAATGATGTCATAAATTACCTCCATGGCCTTTGTTCCATTAAAAATTCAGTCATATCTTCCGTTCCATATAGACCATAATATAGGAAATATATCTCAATAAACTGCTTATGACATGACCACACGTGAACAAACCACCACCCCAGCATGTGACCAACTCCCCTAACCGCACTGGTAAGCATCACGAATTGACGGTGAAGGGTGACCGATAGTCTCTTCTTCCATATTGCATATTGAGTGAACATCTATAAAATGGCAGAATAAGGGGTGATGGCAATCAAGTGGTTGTCTGGTTGATAGCCAGAATAAGGGGTGATCAATAGTCTCTTCCTCCATATTGCATATAGAGAGAACATCTAAAATGGCAGAATAAGGGGTGATGGAAATCAAGTGGTTGATAGCCAGCTTAGGGCCTCCACTCTTGAAGGACTGCCTGCAAACCACCAAACATGGGTTAAGTGGCAAATGTGGAACGAGGGAACTCCATAAAGAATCAGATAATAATTTTCCTGACAAAAAATGTTTCAAAATTCATAGCTCACAAATGCAAACATCACTTAGAAACCCTGCTAAAGAGATATACACCATCTCCTCTTCTTCCAACAAAGCCCTTCTAAACTGGAGACACAACACTAACTTCTCGCCATCTATCTAATTGATAACAATCACACACAGCTGTAGTTGGGTTCTACCTCAATCCCTTCTAGAGTTATTCCAAGAATGGTTTTGCCCGATTTCTAGCTTTAAAGGGAAGCCCATGTGACGACTATCTTTTTTGGCTTGCAGCTGGATGATTTGGAAAGAAATAAACAGAAGGTGCTTTGTAGGAATCTCTACCCCCTAGGAAGACATAATCCTTAAAATGAAATTTTGTGTCGCCTCGTGGGTCTCTCTTATTCCAGATTTTTGGGGATTAGCCATTGATTTTTATTAGGTCCCCTCCTCCTTTTATCCCAGGGCCTCTGCGCCCCCTTGTATAGTTCTCTCTTTTTGGGTGGTGGCTGTCTTTTTGGGGGGGTCTTTCCCTGTCGCTTCTTAGTATAGATCTTTGATACTGAAAAGCTTTTGATCGATACAAGTTACCATTTCAAAATAATAAAAAAAAAAAAATTTCACACACAGGACTTCTTTGGCAATACTCTCGAGTCCAAACAAATACAAAAACTTGGCATTTGAAGGAACTTTCCCCACATACCCATCATCCTAGCGCCCCCAGTAACTCGATTACCTATAGAACCAAAACAACGCGCACACACCCACACCCAAAAAAAAACCCTCGCCCTCCTTCCCTTCCCCTCAGTCACCCACATATTGGACTCGTCACTTGATGCAGAAATCACTATCCTAAAGAAAATTAGCATTGCAACCCACTAACTGACAACCCTAATCCCTCCTTTTTTTCCTTTGCTTCCTCTTCCCTCTCTCCTCCCACCCCCGACTCACCTGGTGCATGTGTGTTGCAGGGTCATGCTTGCACCCAGGGGAATCGACTTGTCGGGTAAAAATACCACAGGGATACGCACGTCATGAAAAAATGAAAGGGAAAAAAACTTTAACTTGCTCCCACATAGCATTTTTCTCCATGCCAAATCTCCACCAACATTTACCAATAGAGCCCAATTTCTTTCCTCCACAAAACCCCTTCCCTCTGGATTTACAATCTCACTCCCACCTGTCAAGTGCATTCTTTTTCGTTTCCAATCAAAATTGTACTGAACAGGCACCAATTTATTAATAACACTATCTGGGATCATAAAAAGAGCCATGTAGTGTAGGTTCACCAAAGTGGCTCTATTAGTTTAACCTACCTCCAAAAGGCAAATATTTTCACTTCCAAATCACAATTTTTTCTCATATGATGGGGATCAGCCCCCAATAGTAAATCCATACAAATAATTGGATGGTAACCAACCTTGCACTTTGCCCTATCAACATGAGAAAGAACACTTCCATCAATCTCAAATCCCACCATCAAGCTTTTTACTCATGTTCACTATGTTGAGCCCAGAGAACAGTACCTTAATACATGATGGCTCCCTTTGGAAACATAGCATGGAAAAATAAAGCTCAAATGACAAATAGTACAGCAGAAAAGGGCATTTCATGATCACGACAAGGAGTATAAAGGTTAACAGTTACTATTCTAAAAAGAAAAAGGTAACACTTTAATAAAATTAGTATCAAGGCACATTTGCATAACAATGAGCATACCAAGATCTTCTGCCTTCTTCAGCTTTTCATTTATCATTTCTTGTGTGCGAGCATCTGGAGGAGGCAGAACTGGCAGTGGGGCCAATGAAGGAGGGTTTTGAAGTGGCTGTGGTAAAGAAGCTCTGTCTTTGTTGAAGGCATCAAGAAGAAGCATGGCCTGCATCAGAGCATAAGAACAGAATGATCACCCATTAAGATTATGGAAGGAACACTAGGAAGTAGTTAGAGGAATGAATTGATATAATGAAAAATAACTCAACAAACTGCCATGAGAGAGAGAGAGAGAGAGAGAGAGAGAGAGAGAGAGACCTGTTTATCTGCTCTTTTGGATCTGAGTTCTTCCACCACTTCTAAAGCCCGAATCTTACTGTCTGTTTTGCCTTCCAAATCTGCAGATCCATGCCATTCATATGTGTACACTTGTTATGAATACAGTATAAAATAGTAATGGAGTAACATTATATGATGGAAATGCAGTCCCGAAAGTTAATTCATGAATCAAAACCATATGTCTTTTAAAACATAAAACAGGTAAATGGACCCCACATCACACATACACACAAGATAGAGATGGGAAAAGCATATAATCCAATAGGAGATTCAAGTATTATGTCAAACAGAAATTCATTTGTTTAAGTGAAGCTATGCATCGCAAGGAAGCAGATGTAATAGGCAATAAATGAAAATAAACAAATAAATAACACAGACAAATCATGCATACAATGGGGTATAACTTAAGTTCTTGGAAAGAGTAAGGAAGAAAAAAAAAATCTAATCAATAAGGCCTGTACACCATCTCCAAGCTTTAGGTAAAATTTATACAGGGGGCAAACCCATTTTGCGGACAGCTCAGTCCAATCTGTATAACCATCAATGGGAAAACGGGAAAACACAGGGAAAATGTAAAATATAATGGACACAATTGCAAGTTGTTGACAAACACGCACTCACATGCACAGACTAGGGGGGTTTGCTGTCTTTAAGGAAAGAAACAAGATGCCCAGTTTTACAAAGAGATTGGTTTGAGTTTGTGAAGTAGAAAGCGGTGTTGTTCAGAAAGAAGACAGTTTGAACATATGTGGAGATGGGCATTTCAACAGAAGTGAAGGTAGCAACTCACATGGTAACATCTTGAAGAAGAGGATGTGCAGTAGCAAGTGTTATTGTTGGGAAAGGAGAAATGTGGAGATGGAGCTGAGGATAGTTGTGTGGCAGTAGGTGGCAGCTGAAAGTTGGTACGTATTGACTTATTGAGGGAGAAAATGTGAGGTTCTGAGGATTTTTTGGAGTATTGATGGCTACTTCTTTATGGAGGAACTGCTCTGCAATTAGACAAAGAGGAAGAAGATTAAATAGTTAGAAAATGGATAATTAAAAACATATCCTCCAGAGTAACATAATATATCTTGCCAGATTAAAATGCTTTTCAAAATAATTTTCTTTGATGGAACAATAATGCAGATGCACTAGGCTGCAAGGGTATGGTACAGGTGTCAAACTCCAATACCTGTATGAATCTAGCAAATCCTAATACATAGGATGCAGGTTCAGCATAATATTCAAGGAAATTTATTTCTTCTTTTGGTTGATGGGTGGGCGGTACAGGACTTTTGTGAAAGACCTAACTGCCCAGGGACAGTCGTGTGAGATGAGACACCATTAACCACTGGGGTGTCTCAAGTTTCTCATATAACTGTTTTCCATTTAAATAAGATAATACAAAAAAGGAATAAATAAATAATAATAAAATATGGCTCGTACTTTAAATAAGCAAGTAATGATTTCTTTAGAAAAATATCATGTAATAATGATTTCTGGCTCCCGCTGTTCCATAAGACGACCTTTCCATCTGCTCTCCTACCATCGGGACCCACGAGCTGAACTGCATACTGCTCTTAGAACATTTTCCTTAATAAATATCTAAACTTATTTCAACTATGAAATAATGATAAATTGGTAACAAAAGTTTCCATAAAATATCCGATAAGGCGTCAAATCCAAGGCGTGTTTGATAAAGGTATGGTGTTCGTTTCAAAGATTTTTTTTCCTTAAGTGGTAACATGGCGAGCCAGCAAGATCAAGGTTGCAATAGTGAGCACTTTCCACTGTGCCATGGGCCCTTTTTCATTTCAAAGAATCTACACAAAACAGCCCATGATCTGTACAGTCATTCAAAATGCTGATTGAAAGTGCAACATAGCAAAAAACACTTAACATCATTGCAAGAAAGAAAAATTATAACACCCGGATAAACATAAAATGCATACAAAACAAACAGAATGAGCATTCATTCACAAGCAATATCATCCATTAATTGCTGGCATCATGGAAGAAGTATTACCAAAATCATCCACTTCTTTCAGCTTTTCCTTGATTTGCTTTGACAACTCAAGCACCTCAGGCGTCTGCATTTTATTAAAGCAAAGATTTATCTTTCCGAGGGAAGGTGGAGTTTGATCGTTAGAACTAACAAGATGAGCAATACTGGAACAAAACAAGTATTACCTGGGTAACCTCAGAGACAGAAATAGCAATAGCAGCTTTCGCATCCTCATCCTCCAGACGCTTAAGGGCTCTAGTAATTTTCCGGTCACACTCAACAATAAGTCTATCTATAACATCCTCCAGATCCCTGTCATAATTGTGAAGACCTTTCGATTTGGCCTCCTCGTATCTATAAACTGTTCAGGAGGAACCATGACAATGAAATGCAGAGAATACTTATTTGCCAGTGTCCAGGGCATCACTGACAAAGAGCACTCCAGTGCCACCATAAAAAGGTTACAGGAGATAGAGCACTTGAAGAATTGTTCAAGGGCCAGATGAAGAATCTTAATCTTAACATCAGGGAATTCAGAGACAAATTACTTTCGATTAGATCAACTATACATCAACAACTGAAAGATGAAGCCTTACATAAATCGAAAGAAAAAACCCATCATTCAGATTTCAGAAAGTTGAACATAGATCATCTGGCAGATGCATAAACTTCTGCCTGATTCTGACAAATATAAAGTGGCACAGATGTTTTTTTTTTTTTTTTTTTGTTTTTTTTTATTTTAGGGTGAAGATAGGAATCCCCAAGGAAAAACTCTTAAATGTGATAGATGTTGATGGATTATCTATAACATGTGGTTATTGGTGCTTGAGGCTTGATCACCCTTACAGGGCATATATTCAACCATATCTAATTAAATCCTCTTTAAAGTTCCACCATATTATAGCATTTTATCATCAGAAGCCAGGACACTGCACCCCGCTAAGGCACTACTACACGACCATGTGAACTTAGTCACTGTGGCTTCTCACTACCTTGCACTGAAATGTGCATAAAATGATGCTCAGCTGAGTCATCCACGCATTTGGTCCATCCAGTAACGTTATTAGCCTTGCAGCAAACCAAACAATTCATATAGTGGGCTAACTCATCACAAATGGGTTATGGAAAAACCCCCCTCCATGGGGATCTCACACTGTCCAATGGATGTCATGCAAAGAAGACTAGCTAGCAACAGTACTCACTTTGCAGGAAGCCAGGAACAACCAGCTGAAAGTATGAAATTCAAATGAATGGCTTTTAAGGTGATACGATTTATGACAATGCCAGCTAGAGTACTCGACAAGCAGCTGTATCACAGAAGAGTGGGGCCATATAAAAAAAAAAAAAAAAGAAGAGTCAGACCATCCACACAGTAGCAGGCCGAACAAACAATGGCAGTGAATTCAATCAAGTACGTAAAACACCCCCCCACCCCAAATATAAAAAAAATCTCTCTCTACTCAGCCCCCATATGATATTGAAAGCAGTTGATCTGGTACTAGTACTCAAGCCATTGGTGAGCACACAAATATGTTTCAAGGAATAAAAAGAAAAAGTGGAACAACATGCAAAACAAGCTTTACAAATAAAACAATAAGGATACTCTTTTCTCAGCTGCAAGGAGTGCACCTTTGGACATGGCCCCAGATCCATTTTCTGGTACAACCATAGGAATACAAAAAAAGATACATACTTTGTAAGCATGATAAACATAAACAAAAACGAGTGAATTCTAATGCACTTAATTACGAGAACATCATGTACCAAAACAAAATAAAAATGACATCGAGCATATCTTCTTGAAGCGCATGAATAAATACCAAAAATAAAATTGCATGAATATCTTACAACATAAGTAGGTACGAGTCGATGATATATTCATCCCCAGATTCCATCCACGTCTACCATGTGTATGGCACCTTCCATTCTCCAATACTACAGTAATAACACCAATACACCAAGAACATAGTAATAGCGCCCCTTTCTACATGGATGGATGCAAAAATCACAAAAACCCTAAAACAATGTGCTATCTACTTAACTAAAAATCAGAAAGCTACAAAATATTCCGATTTCGCTGAATCAATAAGGGGGAAGGTGCATAAAGATGAAAAAAAAAAAGGAACTTTCTAGTACAAACCTAATAAATCATCATCAAAGCCCTAACCATCAAGCTGGGGCACTTTCTACGCGCGGTAGAAGAAACTGACACACTCAATCTGGAGCAGATTGTACCTGTGGGGTGCAAGGAAGGTAATTATCTCGCCTCACCCATCAATCTTGCATGTAAAATCAAACCCCAGAAGAGGCATATTAGCCTTTTATACTCCAATCAACAACAACAAAAGCAGTAGAAAGCCCTAGGGTTTGGAAGATCATAAAACCCGAAAATCAGTGGATGTATCTAGTCTCCTAGCTCTAAAACAACAGTAGCAGGAGAAGTGGGGATTTCTAAGGTTTTGGAAAGGGAAGGGATGAGTACCGTGAGTTGAAAGAGCTCGTGAGGGCAGAGACCGACGAGGAAGAGACGACATACGTCTCGATCGTAGTACTTTCGATTCACCTCTCGCACATCCCCGTTGCGATTCGCGCCCATGAGCACATCGAGCTGCTTCCTTATGGCGTCCATTTCTAGGGTTTTTGCTGTTTTCTCCCCGTTCCAAATACGAACGATAGAGCTGCAGACAGTGATATTAGAGGATGAAAAAAAGCAAATGGCTTTTGTGTTGGATCTCAGACGAGGATTCATGTCGAGCCCCCTCCTGTTCAAGGAGGTTATCTAAATGGGGCCTGTCGATGGGCTAGGCCTGGGCTTGGCCGTCTTAACATAATCCGGCTCCAAATTGAAAAATCCAAATCCTGTCCCATGTGGACCCGTGCCGGACGGCACTTAGCACGATATTAAATGCAATGAGCACTCAATATATACGAATATATGTTGCAAACTTTTTACTAAAAGGACCAATCTAGTCATTAGGCCTGATGGGAAAGTACAGTGTTTATTATATAAAGGAAGATATTCAAGTGAGAACTAGTTTTCACCTATCAAATGAAAATTTTTTTGCAAGGCTCAACTAGCAACCCAAACCTACCAACCAATAGGAAACTTCCTGATAGTCACTAATTCCAATGATTAGCACACATTTGAACGGACTTAACCATTGGATCGAGGGTTGAGTATTATTTTGAATATGAAGCAATTAAACTTGTGACCCACGGATGAAGGGGTTAGGGGCATGGGTTTGGGGTCAATTTTGATACTTAGGTGTGGTCTCACATAGATCTTTCCATCCCCCCTTCGTCCCATCCGTGAGCCTCACAAAAAAGTTTTCATATAATATGTGAGAATTAGTTCTCACCTGAATATTACCGTTATATAAATGCAATTTTTGTCAAGATTTAGCACAATAGAACTTCAAATTGGTTTGTTTATTTAGGGAGATCCAAAAATGAAATTTGGATTGTTGATTTGCTTACTAGACCTCATGGTTGAATTTATCGCATTCAAATTCTTTGTTTAATAAAGAAGAAACAAGGGATTATTAAAAAGCTATTAAACAAATGGACCAGCTATATTACTTGGTGGACCCCATATTGGAATATCAAAAACATCAAAAGCTACAAAATAAATGGTTGGGCCAAGCTTACTTGAAACATCTATTTTATTACTAAATTGTGCTATTTTGTTTAAAGTTTTTTTTCTTTACGCCCCCCCCCCACCCCGCCCCCTACAGAAAAAAAATAACAAATAATAATAATAAAAAATAAAAAATTTCTGGTTTTGCCCTTGACTACAAACAAGCGACCTTATGGTCAAGCGAGTCCAAATCTAATTTAATAGGTGAGGTTCCATAGTGTGACCACATAATGAAATTTGAGCGGCCCAAAACAAGCATTGCCCAAAACGAGCATTGCCATCTTGCATGTATTGGACTTTTTCCTATTTACTCCATTAGTTGACCCACTTTAAGATAAACCACATGATGAATAATGAAATTAACACAATCATATAGTCATATATTATAATGGGTGGTGCTCCTAGAAGAGGCACTCTCACCAACTTGGTAAGAGATGAGTGGGGACCCTAACTTCCACATCTACTCTCACCAACTTAAATGCAAGGACCCCCAACTTAAATGTGAGGGTCCTCACCCATATCTCACCAAGTTAGTGAGAGTACCTCTCATAGGAGCACCTCTCTATTATAATTGGCCCAACTCTTATTTAGGGTAAATCCCATACATGGTAAAGACATTTATTTTGAGAAGCTCAGACCTGATATACGTCAATTAAGAAGTTAAAATTTGAGTTAAGTGGATAATCCAAAAGGCTTTTTATTACATGGATCATGTAGGTTGGAATTCAAAACCACCTACAACGTGTGAAAATAGGATGGTTTTGTCATGGGGTATTACTTAATTAGTCATGAACATGGATGCTTGTGTGAGAGAATGAGTTTTTTAAGCATCGTTAACATAAGCTTTCATTAAAAGAGTAGGCAAAATACAAAAGAAGAGCTAGGAAGGGAGGTACAAGAGCATTGTACCCCACCTTCAAACACATGGATGCTTGTGTGAAAGTGTGAGTTGGAGTCTCCAATGCAGCAAAAAGCAGGAAAAAAAAAAAAAGATGGGATGTGTCATTTTGCCCTTCATGAGTTTACTGGGGTTTAATGATATTACTATATTGAGAACCTCTATACTCAGAGAGATGCATTACGAGGTAATAATCCTATCCCTATCTCTGAATACAAATGCAAAGTTGGCTTGTTTGTTTCAGATTTGAGGACAATACCATGCCTTGTTTGTTTGTTTTTTTGTTGGAAACCCAGACTTACAACTTGTCCCAGTGCATCCTATATTTACCTGGTCCTCAAAGTCTGACCCAGAACCGGCCCGGTATAGTTGCATTGGTTCATTTTTGTGTAAATTGGGATGGACTAGACCTAACTCTCATAATAGCAACCACTGCACCCTTTAGCAGATATAGTCCTTGACCCCAGCTTGTTCTTTCATGGGGACCCATTATTGATTATTCAGGTTGGCTTAACTCAAATCCAGTCCATATATAACAAGGTAAAACTCTCTCTTGGGCTGTTGAGCCGATTCATCCCAGATCCACTAAACCCAGATTGTATAACACTGGATTCAGATTGTACAATGGGTGCAATAGGGCAGATCTGAAATTAATTTTGGGATCTAAATCCTTATATTTGACCATAGTCCAATCCTATTGGGCTCAAGCCTTAATTGGACCAACTCAGGCTTCCCATAAGCCTAATTGGACATGCTCTGCTCCAGTTTCTGTGTGGCTATGATTGGAACTCTAGAGTCCTTATCAGGCCATAGCTCAGATCCATGTAACTCTAGTCTAAACCCCTGGCTCTCTAATGTCAACCATCTTGCAAACAAAGAGAAATTTATACAAAGTTTTACACCCATTCAACATCAGAGCACACTGCATGACATATAACTTAGATCATTGTAACATTGTTATAATAGCAGACTAATGACAATTAGTCACCTCCCATTTAGTCTCCTCTAGGTGTGAAACACTGGAGGCGAACCATCGCCGCCACCGGCAACCTAAACCGGAAAACTCTATTACGAATCCTTCCTTCTGATATCTCAAGGCGAACTTCATTGAGAATCGACTTCGCAATATCATTAAGCTCATTGCACACATCAACAGCAATCACCTTAGTTAGCTCATTAACCTTCTTAGCCGTTCTCTTAATCTTTTCAACCACAACCACCTTCACCACATCATTAACCTCTCCAATTGACCTCATAATCTTCTCCTTAAACGTTTCCTTAACAGAGAACTGATAACTGCGGAGAAATGCTTGCCTCACTAGATAATCATGTCTGCCACTCCGCATGTGCCTGTTTTGCTCCACAAACCCATCTTCATCGGACCGATCGAGTAGCCCAGTGGAGTAGAGCGAATCGAGCTCGACCATTGGGCGCACCCTCGCGCTTCGCATGGCAAACAGTGAAGAACAAGGTGCCCTTCAGGTGAGTTAGAATATCACAACCATTGTAGTAGGATGATTGGAGAACTATATATCAGAGCAAAGTAGGCTTGATGGATAAGAGGAATTATGGCGGTTGAACCATGTAGGAAATATACAAAGGTGGTTGGTAGATTCTGTTGTACCCAAGCCCTAACTACCAGATTTCAAATATCTTGTGATATCACCGTACATGTTTATATGTATTTGGCTTAGACTCTTTTGGTGGGCCCCACAATAAATCCCAGTGGGCTTTTTGGCATGTACCCATAATGAAAGAGAGGGTGAAGGTCTTCGTCCTCTTCAACTCCCAAACTAACAAAACGGAAAGAAAGTCACTCGTGTTCCATGTGCTGGGGAGTAACTGGGCCGACCCTAACCCGATCCAGGATTGTGTTGAACTGGGCTGCGATTTTAGGACGATGGGTTCGAACTGGTCCGAATTTCTCTGCCCATTCCTTAAATGATGGGATCCTAGGCCCATGAATTATGAAAGGGCCCATAATGACATATTTAGCAGAAGGGTGTATATATTTTGCAATCGGACTGGGCCCGTGATCAATACCATACTTATGATGCCAACAGGATGAGATTGATTACTAAAATGAAAACCGGTCTAGCCCGATCCAGCTTGGTTGAAATGATTAGTCCGATTTAAGAAATAATTCGTTTAAGTTTAACTCACCTTGACTCAGTTGAGTAAAGTTGGCTCGGTAGGTCATCTAGTAAGTCAGATTCAAACGATGGTTTTGTATTGAGTATCAGCCAGGTTAACCACATCATGTGTTGGGCCTTGAAGCATAATAGGTTCGGGCTTGACCCGTTTAGTCATCAGACCAAAATCATGACCACAGGTGAGTACCATGTGTCTAAAACCGCGGCCAGAAGAAACAGCCTATGCTCGGGCTAAAAGAATGCTACATGTGGAGCCCCACCCAAGTTCCCTTGGCTGCTCAGAAGGACCTAGGCTAGCCCTGTCAATACGGAGTCCTACCCAAGTGCACTCGGCTGCAATAGGTTTTTTTGTTTTTTTGTTTTATAACGGATGGTGTCCCAGCCCTTTGGGCCAGAATAATCTCTATGAGCTTAGGGGGAGCTGGGTTAATTCCTTGTGGCCCTAGTGTGGTAGTGCAGTTTCGTGCAAACCGTGGTCCTAGGCCAAATGAGCGACCCCTCATGGTTTGCAATAGCTTATCGTTCATTTGCAAACCTGGAAATCTTAGTCAAGAATCCAACAGGATACCCCCACTGGATGAAAAGCAGATGAAATGAATTTACACATTTTAGATCAATTATATAATGAGCTGGTTTCAAATTGAAATCAGCCCCTATTCGCTCCAATTTATTTTGACTCATCTAATCAATTTAATTTGGTTTGACCCCTCTCTTTGTCCCTACATCCTCTCTTCTTACTAGGGCTGACAAACAAGTTGGGTCGGGTCGGGTTAGAGGTAAAGCACACTTTTTGGACCTCCAACCAATGACCAACCCGCATCTAAAAAGGATAGCAAGCCTGCAACCCATTAAGTCTTGGGTTGGTCTAACCCGTCTAGCCCAAATTAGACCCAACCTGTGTATATATATATATTTAATGACATGGTAAAAATTAATCATAGTATGTGTTCTCTCTCTCTCTCTCTCTCTCTCTCTCTCTCTCTCTCTCTCTCGCATGTTGGAGTATTCTGAACAACATGTGGGCTTAATGGAGGAAAGTGTTCGATCTCGTGGATGTATGCGAGTTTGTCGAACCACGTAAAATTTGTGTGTGATTTTCTCTTTTTTTTTGTGGTTGATTGATCGTTCGATCGCAATGATTCACGTTTCCACACAAATGTGCACAATAAGTAGTATCAAAGCCCTAGCACTATCACTGACCAGTAGAATCTTTCCTGTAATTTTGTTGAAAGTTGTTGGTCACAAATTACTCACGCTTCCACACAAATGCGCACAACAAGTGGTATCAAAGCCTTGGCACTATCACTGTCTTATAGAATCTTTCCTGTAATTTTGTTGAAATCTGTTGGTCACAAAGCACTCTAGAAGCAAGTCTCAACTTTAGCAATCCCACTTTTATCCTACGTTTGATATCTTCATCAATCTCCCCATCACTACAAATTACCAAACTAAAGTAACAAAATGAATCTCTTTGTGTTATCTCCTGGGCTTCAATTCTCACAGTAGTTTCAGCTTTTTGTAAATGCCCACTAAAGTTATAATACATATATTTTGTCTTTGTGCGATTTATTTAAAAACCTTTGGATTTTAAAGCCTCTTATCATCTCTCAAGTTTTGCATTCGCATCATCTCTTGACTCATCCATGAACGTTATATCATTTGCAAACAACACACACCAAAATATCTCTTCTTCAATATGAATAGTTAATTTATCTATAATCAATATCAAATAGATAAGGGCTTAGAGTTGATCCCTAATGTAAATTTATGGTCACTGAAAACTCATATATCTCGCTGCAAGTAATTCTTACACTCGTAATGGATCTTTCGTACATGTCTTGAATCATTTCAATATAACTCCTTTGAACATGAGAAGAATAATTTTATTAAATATTCAAAGGAAATAAAGTGGCCTGGATTGGAGAAGGTAGGCACTGAGCTCTTCCAAAGATACCAAAGGAAAAGGATGCCAGAAACGTCCCATCTCGAGTTGGCTGCCGAACCATTGTGTGAAAGTCTCCTTGTTTGGCATCTCTACTTTTTTTCTGACAGACCATTCAAAATAGAGCCATTAAAAAAAGAGCTATAAAAGGAAGAGGCTAGAACAAAAAAAATGTGTTTGGTAATGAACGGGTTTACTTCAAATAGACCGTTTGATATGCCATCTATTTGCCTCTTTTTAGAGTTGCCTCTTTTTAGATGGGTATCTTCTGTCATTAAGTAAAAAATAAACTTATGCACATTTTCCACCTTCATAAATGAGAATTATTCAGGTGAGAAGTGTTCTCACCTTATATGTGAGAAGTCTCTTTTGAGCTGTTGGATCGTTAAAGTAGATCCAACAGATGCAACGATAAGTCTCTTTTGAGCTGTTGGATCGTTAAAGTAGATCCAACAGATGCAACGATCCTCATTTAAGCCCTCCTTTTGACATTGGGCGCCCAACGTTCTTCATTTCCCTCTTTCGAACAGTTCTAAAATTAGCCTTAGCAAAGAGCTCTTTCCTCTTCCCCTTTCATCTTCTCCAGATTTTCCATTTTCCACTGCGTATCCTCTCCATCTCCCCAGTTACTGTACATCGTCTCCTCTCCATCTCTCCAGTTACTGTGCAGCGACTCCTCTTCAGCTCCATCTCCTCATTTGGGCGTCTCCATCGTCGTTCTTCATCTCCATCATCGTTTTTTTTTGTAGCAGCACCAGCATCAGAGAGAGAGAGAGAGAGACCATCACCATCAAAATTGCCAGAAGCTGAGAAAATGAAATCTCTTATCTGAGATCTGACACGTGCGCTGGAGTTGTGCGATTTTAGGGTTTAGAGGGAGAGATCGATCCTTTCCTCTTCCCCCTTTCAACCGTTCCAATAGAAATCTTTTTCGATTCCTCTCTATCTCCATCGAGGCACAGAAGCATAGAAGCTGAACCCATTCAGATCTCCATCTAAATCAACGAAGCACAGAAGCAGAAGAGCTGAAACCATGCAGATCTCCATCTCCATCTCCATCAACGAAGCAGAGAAGCCGAGTCCAGGTTCAACGAAGCAGAGAAGTTGAGTCCAGGTTCAACGAAGCAGAGAAGTTGACTCCAGGTTTCTCCATCCATTCCATCCACAAAAATACCTTCTTTCTTCCCTGTCCTTTTTTTTTTTTTTTTGTTTATACCTAACATTAACAGTTTGAATTTTATACTTTTTTGGAGGGGATGGGGATCCAATCTCCATCTCCATCTCTCCTAACTCTTCTTCCTTCTCCACTGAAACAAGAGCCACAAACAAACAACCACAATGAATATAAATAGAAATTCCGCTGATATCAATTTATAGCAGCAGTAACATGGATAATATATGAAGTCTCCATCACATAATTCTGTGGGACATGCACAAAATCATTGGGTGAAGCTCACTATCATTAATTCAAACTGCTCTAAATCATGGGCTCTACAAATTTTTGAGTTTGGATGGTTACTAAATAGAGCCCTAGGATGGGTGGGCCATATGTCATATATCTGGCATGGATGATCTTAGCCATCGATTGGAGGAGTTTCTGTCATTGGGTGCTGGTCAATGGCTGGACATTTTATCTCCATCCTTTTTGTAGTCAGTCATAAGTGATCCTATGGACTCCAATTGAGCCAGATTTGATGATCACAACCATTGAATCAAGGGCCGGAGAATTGAGTATTTGAACCAAACTGTTCTAAGGGTCTATCTTGGTAGCCCGTTAATGAGATGGTTCTGATTATCAAACCATGATAATCTTTGTTCCATATGCAATTTATGTGGGCCCTTCTTCTTCTTTTCATCTCTATTTATTTGTTTTTTTAGTTTTTTTACATATACCTGACATTAAAATTGACAAGCAAGATTGTACATTGTTTTTTTGTTCATTCATCCTGTCTTTTGTTTAGCCATTCATGTGCACACAATTTTTATTTCTTTTGTAGTCTCGTAAAATGCTCTTTTTTTGTAGGTCGAGAGCATGCCTTTGTTGTATTCTATTTCCAGTGATTACGTGCCAAAATGTTCATGTGGAGAGATGATTTATCTCACCTCTCGTACAAAGACTAATCCAAATAGGAAGTTTTGGAAATGTCCCAATTGGAAAGTAAAGGGTTGTGGTAAATTCATATGGAAAGATGAAGTTGACTATGAGAAGAATTTAGTAGCACTTATCCACGATACGAAGAAGACCCATTGAATGAAAACTTATGTGTTGTAGTTGAAGAGATGAGACATGCTGCTGAAGAAAGGAAAAAATCAAAAAAATATTTTTTTGTAGTGGTGTTTGTCAGTTGTCTTGTAATTGTGATCTGCATGATGAAAAACGTGTGATGTATATTTTGAAACAACATGAATGTTTTTTGGGGTGAGTTTAATGATAGTGGGTTTTGATGTTATATTTTGATCTTTACAATTTAAGAAAAGCTAGAAAGCTAGATTAAGAAAAAATGCCAGAATACAATAATGTACTTGGTTGTGGTTGTGTTTCTAACTGAATGGCATTTGTTGTCTGATTCAAAATATTATTTACCACTTTATATATTAAAGCTCTTGACAATTTCCTGGTCCATGTGAGATTTCTATCTTTGATAGAGCCCTTAGACATCTTTGTTCTACGTCTTACAGATGGCTTAGATAGTATTGTTTTATTAAAAGGATGCTCATTTGGGTTAAAATGTTGTGACATAACTACCTCTGTTGCCCCATCCATTTTCAACAGTCGAACTCCACTACAGTGCCTTTCATTCACAGGAGAGAACCAAAACAGAGCAGTGTCGTGTTTGCGATCTACTGAGGTTTACAAGTTTTCTATTTTTCTCTTTGTTAAAGTAGTTCAGACAGTTCTCTTCTGATCTGGAGCTGTTCTCTCCGGTCATTTTTGAAGGATGCTTGCTCATTCCCTTGATTCATCATTTATGACATCCACTCCAACCTCCTGCTACTTCAATGTTTTAAAACTTGGATTTGAGGTGTGACTTGGTCACCTGGGCCAAGTTGTATTAAGACTCGACTCAGACAACTAATTTTCAAAATCGTGGTCCTATTACTACTTCCAATCTAGTTTCATCCATTAGTTGCTTCGCTATCTGGGAAATTGCAGCATGCGCAATTGCAGCGTTGTCCTATTACGTCTTCAGAATCAATAAAAACTAGAAAACTTAATGGAACTAGACGGAAAAGGAGAGTTGCGTCGAGGGGGCCGACCTTGTCAGCTCAAGCACTACTTGATGCTGCAAGTGGTATACGGGAAAGAAGACTGAGTCCAATTTGGTTGTCATTAGTGGCTTCTGTGACCAATAAGTAGCCGTTCAACATTTGCACCTTCATAGCAACCATTTTTTTGGAAATAATATATCACACACATACAGTCAGAGAGCGCGCGCGCACCCCCCCCCTTTAAACCTGTATTATCATCCATTAAACATCAATATCCACTTATTCATTCCTTCATATCCACTCATCCATTCATTCATTTTCAATAATAACCTGTAGAATGTCAAAGAGACCCAAATTCTATTCATCCATTCATTCATTCCTTTTCAATTCAATAACTGTAACATCATTCATTCAACCCAAAATGAGAATTACACATACCAAATTACAATGAAAGTATAGCACAAAGGGAAGAATCTTCCATTCCAAACAAAATACATCTTTCTTTCTGCCCCAAAGAATACAACTAAGATGAACTGTGCAGAATTCACTAAGGAGGAATTGGTTAGAGTTTTCTTTATTGAAAGTGCATGGATCTCCTTCATCTACTCTGTCAGTGCAGAATTCACCAACCGATGCCTCACCAGCTATCTCTTTCCCTCAAATTGTTCTGATACAATCTCAATTTCAAAGCTAGCACCGCACCTGAAAATTTAATTTTTCAAACACATACATGGAGGATGCCTACAGAACTCTTAACATGATATCAAGATACTAAAATACATGATGTTTTTCAAACCTATCATATCAAGATACTATTTCGATCCCATGTGGATATTATAGATCCTATGGACTTCAAAATGGGTTCCTTGCCCATGTCTGACACTTCAATGTAAAGAAAGGAAATAAGGTGAAGCCAAATCACCCTTTTGAAGAACTGCCACTTCCCAAAACACCTTCAGGTATCAGATGATCCAACATGAGCATCCTCAATAAAGCCTGCCACCAAACATGGACTGATTAGTATGATAATAGTAATATAAAGAAACCATTACTATGATAATAAAATTTAAAAAACATGGACTGATTAATAAGAAGGGGAAAATTTATACCTACTAATTGTGTTAATGCCTCATCCTCAGAAGATCTCTCTAATACCTCATTTTCATTGAATGGCTCATTGTTGTTTTCTACATTACTAAAATAAGTACATGTAAAACAAATTAAAAAAAGCATGTGAATGTATATTAAATTAAGAAAATGCATTAGTAGGGAAAATTCAATGGAATGGTACCTCTTGTCAAGCCCAGGGCAATTGCGTCTATCATGTGCAACCCCATGCTTGCCACATCCGCGGCAAAGTCAATCTTTCTTTCTGGTTTTTTCCTCAGAGGACTTCAATATCTTTGGACAACCCTTTATAATTGCTTGTTTCGGTGGAAGATATCTCTCTGCAGGGCTTGCACTTTTCTTTTTTCTCTTAGGATCATCTTCTGCCATCACTGTCTTTTCATTTATCTCGCGAATGCTTTTTTAAGGTCTTGTAGAACTGATTTTGCATGGTGATATGCTTCCTTACACAATGATGCTTCATCAATGATATTTGCAGATTAGGCAGCATAAAAAAATGATGGACTGATTATGATTATTAATTCCAGTGAATGCGCAAAAAATGAGACCATATCTATTTGTATTGTACGTTGTATCAAACAAGACAACATTGCCGAACTCCTCATATAATAATAATCAGCCCAAAACACATGTTTTATGTTGTCCTCCTTGGATCTCTCTCCTTCCATTGTCTAAAGTGTTCGTAAAACATATCACCATCATTGTCCTTTGCTTCCTCATTTTTGTCTCTAATATGATTTCGAAAGTCTGTTTCTGTGAAACCAACTTTATCTCTCCCACCTGCCTGCAACACTAAAATCCCCATTTGTTTATTTGGTATGATATTAGCAGCCCCATAAGTATCTATCGATTTTTTTTTGGGGAGTCAATCCGACGGTGTGACCGTGGCATGTGGGTCTTTCTAAGGGTACTTAATAGATGAGAATGTTCCACAACAATTTTATATGCAATCCGCTGCCCTCCTTAAATTTTTTTTAACCGAAGATATGCACCATAATTCTCCAGTGTATCTGAGGTCCTTCTTTCACCACCAAATCTTTCTTTCTTACGACCTTCTTTAGAGCAGACAATCTTTTTTTTCACTACTTGGTTATTGAGCCTCGTCTCCGAGCTTCATCTAATGCTAAAACCCGCTGCTTTTGCATAAGTGTTGTAAGCATTGTAAGCATCCTCTATATTTTCAAAAACTTGACCTACTCTTGGTAATTTCTTCTCATCAACTTGTGGCACAAATGTTTTAATTGGTGAAGACACTACATCGTCAATCTTTTGTATGTTTTAAGCACGATATGAGCACCACACCATGACAATACATACAAAACAGAATTAAAAAGAAAATAGGAAAGCAATTAATTGCAAGTTTTAGAAAAATATTATATTTCTATGGATAGAGACGTTGAGGTGGGAGAGATATAGAGATAGTAACCTACTGGGTTGCCAGCAACTTCACATGCGATCGGTTGTGATGAGTTTAGTGCATCAAATGGGGCTGGGAGCTGCGAGGGCATCGGAGACTGCGAATGGATTGGAAGCCAAAGTTGCAAATTGAGATGTGGATCATGAAATGGATCTTTGTCATCCATTAGGGCAAATACTGCATATCAAACATGCCCATGAATATTAATTCATGAAGAGGAAGCAACAAAGTGGGTGCTGAATCATTTAAATTTTAACAAAATCAAACCCATAAATATCACATGAGAATAGTACAATGCCATAAAATAAATGAAAAAAATATGATCAGATACATTAACAGTTATCCATAAACATCCAAACATGTTTGTCATTCCTTAGAATTAATGGCCTGATTAGGTAATGCAACAACACAATGGTTTCCATTTTTTGATATGAAATCATTTTTCGCAAATCCATCAACCCACTGATCGACCCATCAAAGGGAGGAAAATGAAGCCCAAGTACTCAAAATAATCAACCCATTTATGAAAATGGTTCCACACTTCATAACATATAAATCATAAAAAAAAGAAGAAGAATAGTAAAGACATGCCCACACGACTGAAAAAGATGGAGAAATGAAGAAAAAACAAATTACATCATAGAACATAGGTAGGGATCATCATATCGACAAGGGCAAAGTAAAAAAACACCCACTAAAGATCTTACATAAAATTGAGACGAACCATATGAACCCATTGTAACAAACACACTTTTAGATTTCTCCGTATTAAACCCATCAAACACTAGGATAGTAAACAAAAATGACAGAAAAGTAAACGGTCTGAAGCATTAAATAGAAAGTAAGGAAGAGGTAGATTTGAAACCAAAAGGGTGCCAAGCAAACAGAGATTTTTCGAAAATCTCTCAGAATGCAGATTTGAACCCCCAAAAGGTAGATTATCATTCTAATCGATTCTACACAACCAATGGAAACTAAGACTACATAAGAACCAAGTCTTTAGGTTTCCATTTTCTACGGAAAAGAAAATAATAGTAGAAGAAACGAAATGCCACAGAAAACTGGCATCCACAGAGATGCCCTAAGGGCTTTCTCTTTCAATCTAAGAATCTCCCTGCTTCCTTTTCATTTGGTTAGAATGATCTTCTACCTTAATCAAATTGCAGCAGATGAATGAAAAGCCTCTTTTGTGGGATTTTGTTTAAGAGAGATGGGAAGAAAGAGGAGATTGGTAGATGACAAGAATAGAAGAAAGAAGAGAGAGAGAGAGAGAGAGAGCGTACCTTCTTCGGAGGAGAAAGAAAACCCTAGGAACGAGTCTTTGCAATCAGTCCGAGGGGAAACTCTCTTCGCTGCACAATAACTGGAGAGATGGAGAGGAGACGGTGCACAGTAACTAGAGAGATGGAGAGGAGACGCAGTGGAAAATGGAAAATCCGGAGAAGATGAAAGGGGAAGAGGAAAGAGCTCTTTGCTAGGGTTGATTTTGGAACTGTTCGAAAGAGGGAAATGAAAAACGTTGGGTGCCCAATGTCAAAAGGAGGGCTTAAATGAGGATCATTGCATCCGTTGGATCTACTTAGAGTTGCCTCTTTTTAGAGGGGTATCTTCTGTCATTATGTAAAAAATTAACTTATGCACATTTTCCACCTTCATATATTATTCAAGAACACGTGTAATCAAATGACTCAATTGTTTTGCTAGTTTCATGGCATCGTCATCTGTTTTCACTGTTTGGTTGAAGCAAAAGTAACACAGACTAAGCCTCGAAAGCACATATGTGAACATCAGTGAGGAAGTGTACATCTACACATGCTAAAACTCCATTTTCACACATCTGAGCCGCACCTGTTGAAACCATGCTAGACTCTTTAACTATATAACCAAATAGGATGTCCTTCTTTATGTGAAAAGAAAATTATATAGGACAACAAAGGTCTTTTCATTGATGGAAATTGTAAGTATATATCATATATTTCGATCTTTTTATACCTTATAGGCATGAAACTTACAATTCATCATTTTCCCCATGTCTTTAAGTTTCATAACTGTGATTGCCATCATCATACAAATAACCACACTTGTCTATTCAATTTTGTTATGTTATCATGTGATTCTTTACTCAGTTCTTACAATTGAGATCCTAGAATCAAGACTACGAATCTATTACACCTCTTTGTTCTGAAAGTTACATGCTCACCGTGTTTCCAATAATCTAATGTTTTGACCAAGGTAAATCAATTAAAAGGAAACACTTGTGCAATTTAAAACAAACAGCTTAATTACAAGTCACAGAAAAGGAAGATTGAAGTAACTAGAAGATTTGGATGATATCAAGATATTCAAGACAACCTAATTCAAAAGAGACGGGATGATATCAAGCTCGAGATGAAATTTCTAAGGTCAAAGAAATAGGAAATTTCACATCTAGAAGCTTTGGGTGGCATCATGACTACCCATTTTAAAGGAAGAAATTCATAACTAGAAGCATATAAGAGTAATGTGAATATCAAAAGAGAAACAAGCCATCTAAGAAATAAGGGAAATCAATAAGAAGACATCTTGATGGATAATCAAACCTTTACTTTTCTGCAAAAACCTGCATCACTCCATGGTCTCTCATCCACATCCTTTTCCATGCAAACATCCTCTCTCCATATCCCAGCAGCCAAAGAAGAACTGAATACCATCTTCTCCACACTATCTGTTTGTGCACATGCTTCCATTACATTGATTACTCCTCTCACTTCCAAATCCACCATATTCTCGTTATCAAACCAAAACACATAACAAAAAACATCACCAAATCCAACAAGAGTGTTGCGATCTAGAGCCTACGAGAAGAGATCAAGCACCCACAAGAACACGGAGATTTACGTGGTTCGGCTTTTGGCCTACGTCCACGGGGAAGACGGGAGAATTCACTATGCAATCAGAAGAAGGTTTGTACATCATAGAGACCCTTAGTCTCTATTTATAATATCAGCCCAATACCCAGTTACACCCAAACACTACTTCTAATGACAGTAGACCTATGATAATAGACCTACTTCTAATTACAGTACAAGATGGGCAATACAGGGGCCCGGTTAACCAGATTTATTACTTCAATTGAGCCATACAACCTAACAAATCTCCACCTTGGCGAACATTAAAGCTGATCCTCATGCACTAAACACGTCTCACCGTCTTCACCTGCCCCTTAGGGCACTCAGGTACTGAGCACACCAATCAAGTCCAAGCAATGCTTGAACTTGAATTTAAACCAGTCCTTCATGAGTGCACCAAATCGCTTGTACCATTGTCCAGAAGCTTGCTTCGACCCGTACAATGATTTCTTCAAACTGCATACATGATCAGGAACCTTAAACTGCACTCTACCTGCACTGGAAGCTCCTTCATCTTCCTCGTAGAACCGCTTACATCCGATGGCTTGATTTTCCTTATCAAAAGAGTCCATCTCTTCAATTATAGTTGCTGCCTGTTGACTACTTTCCAGCCCTTCCATTAATTCAAGAGACTCAGTCGTCAATGCGTATGCAACCACATCATCACGGCCACTATCTAATGTCGACGCGTACGTCATCATATCCTCGAAACCGAATCTAACCGGCGGTTTCCTTTCTCTCTGCGGTCTACCCGTCTGCGGCATCTGCGGCTCTATCTGCTGCATCTGCTGCACAGTCTGACGATCCCCTGTATCCCAGGAGGAGTCGGATGCACTCTCCTTCCTCACTAGGATGTCGGACTCCACCTGAACGGTGTCACTGCTGCTACCTACTTCTGTCCTCTCCACCTGCTTTCTCGATTCGAGTAAAGCATCCTCATGACATGTAACATCCCTGCTGATGATAAATCTGGGTGAATCTTGATCAGTACACCACAACCTGTATCCTTTCACCCCAGAAGCATATCCCACCAAGATGCACTTAACAACCCTTGGTTCTAACTTATCGGTTTTCACGCGAGTATAAGCCGGACAACCGAAGATCCTCAAGTTAGAATAATCAGCTGGATTACCTGACCATATTTCTTCCGGTGTTTTGCAACCAATCTTTGTGTGTGGAGACCTATTTATCAAGTAGCCTGCAGCATTTACTGCCTCAGCCCAAAAGTCCTTGGACAATCCTGCAGTAAACAACATACAACGAGCTTTTTCCAAGATCGTTCTGTTCATCCTCTTTGCAACTCCATTCTGCTGCGGAGTTTCTGTAGCGGTGTAATGTCGAATTATGCTATGATCCGTGCAATAGTTCTCAAACTCTGTCGATCTGTACTCCTTGCCATTACCTGTCTTCAACTTCTTCACCTTTCTGCCAGTCTGTTCCTCAACCATTTCTTTCCATCGCTTGAATGTAACAAAGGTCTGATCCTTCGTCTTCAGAGTATAAACCCAAACTTTCCTTGAATAATCATCAATAAAAGTCAGCATAAACCGGGACCCGCCCTTGGAGTAAACCTTAGAAGGCCCCCATACATCTGAATGAACATAATCAAGGATACCTTTCGTGCGATGAATACCTGTCTTGAAACTAACTTTTCGATGTTTCCCGAAGGCGCATCTCTCACAGAAATCCAACTTGCTTGTCTTCGTGCCACATAGCAAATTCCGATTGCTCAATATTGTCAATCCCTTCTCACTCATGTGACCCAGGCGCAAGTGCCATAAGCGCGTTGAGACAGATTCATGGTCATCTGAGGAAGACACTGCAGCTCCACCTGTAACTGTTTTTCCAGACAAAACATATAAGTTTCCAACTCTATTGCCTCTCATAAGAACCAGAGCACCCTTTACAACCTTCATGACTCCACCTACAGCTGAGAACTTACAACTATTGGAGTCCAAGGCACCAAGAGAAATGAGATTCTTTTTCAGATCAGGAACATGCCGAACTTCTGCCAACGTTCTGACGATTCCATCATACATCTTGATTTTAACTGTTCCAATCCCAACCGTCTTACATGCAACATTGTTGCCCATCAAGACACTACCACCGTTGATTTCTCTATAAGAGGTAAACCAGTCCCTATTGGGACACATATGGTAAGAACAACCCGAATCAAGAATCCATTCATCCTTAAGATGAATACCATTTTCAATCACAGAAAGTGCATTATCGGAAATATAATCTGATCTTCCATCTGCAACACTGACTGAATCATCATCAGATGACGAATCTTCTATTTCTTTCCCTTTCCTCTGCCTTTCGGGACAGTTTTTTCTGATGTGCCCTTTCTTATGGCAATAATAACATTCAATGTTTCTCCTGTTGGATCTATGTTTGCTCTTATTACTGGAGTCTTTTGTTCTTCCTCGTACTACCAAAGCCTCACCCGAACTATCATTGTCAGCTGCAACCTTTTTCTTTAACTCTTTCGAGTTTAAGGCTGCCTCTACATCCTCTTTGGATAGAGTATCTCTACCATACATCATGGTATCAACAAAATGCTCATATGAGGGCGGTAACGAGCACAGCAACATAATAGCTTGGTCCTCATCATCAATTTCAACATTGATATTTTCCAGATCCATAATAACTTTTGTGAAAGAATCAGGGTGAGTTGAAACAGATGTACCTTCCTGCATTTGTAACGTGAACAACCGCTTCTTCAGATACAAGCGATTCGTGAGAGATTTCGTGACATACAAGTTCTCCAACTTTTGCCATATGCCAGCAGCAGTTTTTTCCTGAACAACCTTTCGTAGTACACCATCACTCAAGAACAGCAGAATCTGACCATACGACTTTTCCAGCAACTCATCATTCTCTTCATCTGACAATTTTTCAAATAGAGCATTCTTTCCCCTCAAAGCTTTATGCAACCCATTCTGGACCAACAAAGCATGCATCTTCAGACGCCACAGACCAAAGTCATTATTACCGTCGAATTTTTCAATCTCGAATTTAGCAGCCATTCCGCAAATCTTTCACTAGAACTGTGTAGATCTGGTCACCACGAGCACGCTGGAAGAAACGGATCTGAAATCCGACTCTGGACGGCTAACATATCGCATAAATAAGTTTCTACGCTCCGATCAATCAATCTCCTTTGTTGAAGACTGAATAGCTAATCTTCTTCCACAACAGCGTAGATCTGCTCGCAACGAGTCCGTAGGTTCAAACGGATCTCCGATCAGACTTCGGATCGTCAAGATATCGCGAAAACAATTTTCAGCGCCTTTGACTTGGTCAAACTGACTTTGACTGTACGATCTGCTGACGTCAGCGCCTTTCTGCAGCAGGCTTTGACTGTGGGCTTCCGAAAACGGGTCGGGCCGACCTGGACTGGACCCAACCCAGAAACAAACCGAAAGGCGTTGGGTTCTTCTTCTTCTTCGTTCTGATTCAGCAACCAGAACCGACAGCGGCAGCCCACTTCTGTCCTCGGCAACGGGACGATGCAAGCGGGGGCGACCTCCCTTATCCGGCGACGGGCGGAGACGGCGGAGACTCCGGCGATGGGCGAAGACGGCGTGGTGGGGCCCAGCCGGACCTAAAACCGCCCAAAAACCGTCCTGAACTTCAAACAGCAAGAACAACCAGGTCCTTCCTCCGATCAGCGCCGGCGACACGTAGCGGCAGCGATTCTAAGGCGACGAGAACGGCAGTAGCAATAATCACCGGACTTCTCCAATTCCGGCACAGGTGCAGGCGGCGATCGTCCACTTTTTTGTAGACCGAGAACTCCAGAAACAGTTGAGTTCTGTTTCTCTCAAATCCCCGATCAATTACCCTCTTGAAATCCGATCCGTTGGATTTCTATCGATCACGCCAAATATGCTCTGATACCAGTTTGTTGCGATCTAGGGCCTACGAGAAGAGATCAAGCACCCACAAGAACACGGAGATTTACGTGGTTCGGCTTTTGGCCTACGTCCACGGGGAAGACGGGAGAATTCACTATGCAATCAGAAGAAGGTTTGTACATCATAGAGACCCTTAGTCTCTATTTATAATATCAGCCCAATACCCAGTTACACCCAAACACTACTTCTAATGACAGTAGACCTATGATAATAGACCTACTTCTAATTACAGTACAAGATGGGCAATACAGGGGCCCGGTTAACCGGATTTATTACTTTAATTGAGCCATACAACCTAACAAAGAGAGAGAGAGAGAGACGAGTTCTTCTTATACCAGCTATTAAACTAAGTAGAAGAAAAGTTTTATGGGATTTTAGAAGCAATCTCTTACATCATATCCATCAAGACTGTCCAGACAACAGAACAAAGCAGAACATCCCTTCAAAGCTCCAAGAATGCACTGGTAGTCCAAAATATCCACCACAAACAACTCCAACCTCTTTTCCAACTCACCCATCTCCTTGATGTTCTTCATTATCTCTGTCTCCCCTGTATCCAAACCGAGAAAAACAAAAAGCAAATTCAACATACACTTACAAAACAAAAACCCACAAACCAAATGAAAAGAAAAATAAAAACAGAGTGAGAGAGAGAGAGAAGCAACTACCATTGTTCTAAACAGCTGCATGAGCTGAATAGCCCTTGCTCAAGAGTCCTTTAAGAATCCAAAAGCCCAAGTAGGAAGAAGCATCAAGAACACAAATGGGTTGTCTCTAGAGACTGTTTTTGGCATTTGAGAGCTCTGAAATCGTCATCTTGATGGATTTCTTCAGTGAAAAAGAGAAAAGAAAAACTGGGTCTCGTTCTTCTTCTCCTTCTTCTTCTTGTGCTTTTGTTGAAGATAAAAGATGGTTTTTTGTGAAGACGTTGTTGGAGTTCCGATAAGTTCGTTATCGCAGAAGGAGAAGAGGTAGGGTTCGGTGGTTTCAAGTTGCAGAAAGAATGAGACGTGAGAGCTTTATTCAAGGACTTTCGTTGGCAATAAAATTTCATCGGGGGCAGTTTTGTCATCAAAATTGGGTTCCACCTCTGCTTTTTCAAGAGGCATTGCCTCTTATTTCAACATGCCCAATTTGGGGCATTTCCTTTTTAAATGCTTTGCCTCTTTTGCTCTAGATTGTGCAGAGGCTATAAATCACTGCCAAAACACCTTTAATTTCAAAACCTCTACACGCTTTAAAGAAATAGAGGTTTAGAGGCAAAAAATAGACATGCCAAACAGGGCATGTCCATGAGATATAGTGGTTAGCCTTGTCATAATTTGTGGTCCAAATCAGGTGCACACATGATATGTAGTCTGTACCTCATTCATACCAAGTATAACTCTCTAGTTTTCTATACTTAAAAAAAAGGAAAAAAAAGGAAAGAGGGACTGTTTTTGAGAAAAAAATAAAAAAAGGAGAAAATCTTCTAAAAAAGATTGAGGAGCTTCTTTTAGGGCACGTTTGGCAATTATCATCAGCGCAAAATCCTTCTCACTTTTCCTTGGAATCGCAGAAAATCCAAATTTGGGAAGCACACCCACCGTAAGAAAAGAATCCTCAAAATACATAAAAGATCTTCAAACCAAAAGAAAATGACAGTGAGACCACCTCCTATCAAATTCCAAAAGTCTTTGCACGCACAGAAAGGCAGATGAATAGTGTTCCGCACGGTAACTTGGGCCTACCCCTTTTTTGTTCTGAAACCCCCTTTTTGGGTCTCATAATCGCAATCCAAACCGTTAATCGAATTAATAAGACCCAAAACGGCTACGTGATCAAATCTCAGCGGTTGATTATTCCTAGATTTTAAGATATTTTCAAAAGAGTTCAAACCGTTAGATCATAAGATCTGGATCTTTATGGGTCCTGTTTGTGAAATATGAATCGCTCAGTCTCTTAAGAAGACCTTAAACCACTTTGGTATTAAATTTGTCATCCAAATTCATCTTGGATAGTGAGAAAATGTCAAAAACATATTGATCGTAGATGGCCCCATGGTTATTGTATTTCGCGTGAATAGTGAACGGCGTAGTGAATAATGCATGAACAGTTAGGGCTTGTTTGGAAGCACAAGAAAATACAAAAAAAGTAATACTTTGTAAAATATAATATTTGATTTTCTAAAGAAAAAGTTCTCATGCGTTTGGTAACCCAAGAAAACATGAAGAAAAGATCATTTTTATTTAAAAAGCTCAATATTTTCTTCTACAGCTCTCTCCTGTAGAATACTTTTTACAATATAAAAGTCTTTCAAAATGAGGTTTACAAAGTGATTGAGTAAAGTAAAAAATCTCACTAAATCGATCATGATGTACTTGTTTACCTGTATGGTAAAGTAAAAGTAAGGGTAAATGTCACATCTCGGTAAAGGTGGGGAAAAGTAAAGGTGAAATAAAATATATGGTGAAGTAAAGTAGTTTCCTTTTGCTTTACTTTACTTTATCACACTTTGCCGTAGTTTACATGGTAAAGAAAAATTGACTTGTGACAAGCTTATGGTTAAAAACTGGCGGCTAAACTTTACTTCACCACACTATTTTTTCATCTAAACATGGTGAAGTGATATATGTCACATCTAGGTCAAGACATGTTTGTTTATATGTGTAGTAAAGTAAAATAAATATTGATGGCACATTATGGTAAAAGATGGGGTAAAGTGATATATGTCACATTTAGGTCAAGACATGTTTGTTTATATGTGTAGTAAAGTAAAATAAATATTGATGGCACATTATGGTAAAAGATGGGGTAAAGTAAGGTAAGATGAAGTATGTAGTGAAGTAAAGTAGGAGAGAGAGAGAGAGAGAGAGAGAGAGAGTTGTAAAGTAGTTGCCATTTGTATTGACTTTACTTTACTACACATAGTTTTGTATGATAAAGAAAAGTGACTTATGGTAAAGAAATTGGCAGCTGAGTTTTATTTTACCACACTACTTTTTTATCTAGACATAGTAAATTACATATAAATTAAGTATGTAATAAAATATTATTTTAGTAATGAACATAACTACAATCAATAACATTAACTTGTTGTTATTTTGAGTTTTTTAATATATATTAAAATCACAGTATCTTTTAAACAACTCAATTTAAAATCTGTAATATTCTTCAAAAATTGCCAAACAACAAAATTTTTATAATATTTTAATATTATACTATTCTATTATATACTATTTTATTCTTGTAATATTTAAATCCCTAAATACTGTATTCTGTAAACATCCAAATGGGGTTTAAGGACGGCGGTAATTTACTAGTTATGACTTTGGCTTTGGAAACCTACCTCAAGGGTCCCCCAATCACAATCTGAACCATTTACAATGTTTATGTTTATAAGTCCAAAACGGCCAGTAGTTCAATTTTCGGCCGTTGATTCTTTATATGTTTTGAGCTATTTAAAAAAAAAAAGTCCACAACTTAAAATATCATTTTAAATTTCTATGGGACCTATATTAAAAATCCAAACCATCCATCAAGATGGCTAAGGATCCAAATCCCAGGGCTTGATTCATGGCAAATTATTAGAAAATGGTAAAAAACTTGTGATCGTGTTGGATGTATTATATGCAAATTTATAGTTCTCTATTATTTTCCAAACATGGATTGCAGTGGATCTTCTTCATGAGAAATCCTTAGTAAGGACATCATCGTATAAGGAGAATAAATGAATCCTCCAACTAGATGATTCCTCTCCCATTACCAAACATGCCCTTAAGGAACTCCGCTAAAATTACTAACATGGATTTAGGTTTTGCTAGATATATTTGGTATGTGTTTCTTTTGCATTAAAATACATAAGAATTCATAATGAAATGACTTTACTAACAAAGTACTAAATAGGTAAGGTGTGAAGGATATGAGGTGAGGGGTGAAGAATGAAGATAGGTCCTTCACTTCTGTATGTACTGAATTGCATACATGATAGGTGGGTGTTTATTTTCATTTTTATTCGATTTATTTTTTTCCTTAAAAAAAAGATTATTTGATGCTAGTTTTGAAAATTTACATTTGATCTTTATTTATAACTGCTTACGATACGAGTCCTACACATATAATTCCTATGTACACTTAAAAAAAAATAGGCCCTTGATAATTGGAGCCGTCGATTTAAAAGTTTGAGGGCTTGTATTGCATTCACGACGCGCTAGGCGGAGTTAACCCCCAGGTAGATGGTGGGATCACGACGTGCTAGGCAAATATCCTTTTTAAAACCAACTCCTCGAACAACAAAGTTGTTTCCCTGTTTGGCAAGATGGTGGCCAAGGGACAAGGTTTGCTTAGGCACTAGAAAATCCGCTAAGGCAAACAATTGGCACAACCACCGTAGTCTTCCCTAATGAGCTTGCAACCTAAGATCACATTTCTATTCAATTTTATTATGATTTATTGGTTCTAAACTAAGTGAGAATTAAGATGAAATTCTAAGGGCAAGGAAACGGTGATGAAATCTGAATCCTTATCTTGTTGGGGTAATTTGCCATTTATTAGTAGTGCAACAAATTACAAGTGTATTTGAAACAATTACACCAAAAAGTAAGGAACAACCAACAAAATAAACCCTCTTGCAAGGGATTCGTGGGGTTTAGGAAATGCAAACCTCCCGATTTATTTTGGAGGACGAATCAATTGTTGTCGACTCACACCACGGATACCAATTTCCGTGTATGAATGTGAGGGGCCGCGACGGTATAGTCTAATCGTCCTCCTTTCCTACAAGAAATTTATTACAATTATACTAAAGAAACTAACTACTTAAAGAAAGTAAATGGGTCACTGGCCGACCTGCAACCAAAATTATTGCAACGCCTTTAGGTAGCGTTTGGTTCGTTGTAATGAAGGTCGGAATGAAATGGTCATTCCAACGAAATGATCATTTCTGCATTTGGTTCGCAAAAAAGTAGCGGAAAGACCATTACTTCTGAAATCACCATTCATTTATGTAATGGAATTATCATTGAACTTGAGAGGTAGATGAATGGTCATTCCATTCTTTTATAATTTCTCCTTGAGACCAAAATGTCCCTTTATCACATCAAAATGTGGATGTTATTTTTAAACTTATGGATCAATGTTAACTTAATTACTTTATTTAGCTAATTTAAGTGATGTTTAAGTTTAGTAATGTGTTATTTAGATATTTTGATGATGTTTAAGCTATTGTAAATGATGTTTTAGGTGTGTTATTTTGTGATTATTATAATGACAATCTATTAAAATAGGTAAATAATTATATTTTAGGTACCTTGAAATAAGGAAATTTCTAAAAATAAAAAATTCCAACAAGGGTAGTTTGGTCAGTTTTATGTAAATTTTATTCTATTCCGGGCATCATTTCAGTGTACCAAATGCAAGAAAAGGAATAAGAATTATATTACTGGATTGATTATTCAGTAAAACCAAACATTGGAATGTAAATGACTATTCCTGCCTCATTCAATTCCTGCCTCATTCCACTCTCCATTCCGTTCCTGCCTAAACCCATTCCAGCGAACCAAACGCTACCTAAATGATTAGTAAGCCTCACAATCACTTAAATGATTACAACTTTGATAACAAATACCTAATATAACAAACTAAGAAAGCAAGTAAATATCTAAACTAGGAAGCAAGTAAAATCTTCAGTTCTCTAATGCACTTTTCCACTTTCCTTTGCTCGAAACGAGTAATTCCTTACAAAACAAACACAAACAATGTGTAGAATCCATAAGGAAAAAAAAGGAAAGATAAAAAGTACACTAAGCTAAAAATGAGTTCAACTCAATAGAATTCAAAACTTTCCGATATTTCTCCCCGGCAACGGCGCCAAGAAATTGATTGACACTAAAATATGCAATATTTAACCGCAAGACTATGGTGCGTCAAGTAGTAAAAGACTAAATAGTCTGGATTATCAATCCCATAGAGAGTGAATGGAACAAGCAATGAATCCAATTAAAATAGAATTGAATTAAGATATAGCTAATATAGACAATTAAAGTGAACAATTAAAACTAATAAACTATGTGTGAAAAATGGAATTAAACTAAATGAAATGTAGAATAAAGCTAAAATAGTTATTAGACTACTCTAATTAACAATCTAAAATATGAAATTAATAAGATCTAAGCTAATCTAACAAACTACACTAAACTAGTGGATGAATGGTGGTGGAAATGGAAGATTTAAGGTGAAGATGTGGTGTGAGATGTGTAAGATTTTAAAACAAGTGATGTGAAGTGTAGATCTCGCAATCTAGAATTGAAAATAACAAATCAAATAAGGATTTAAATTAGCAATAAAAAAAAAAAGAGATTACGCAATCCAAAACCCACTAAGTATGTAATTAAATCAAACAGTGCATTTTTTAATTCAACTCCCAAATCTACAATCCAATTAGCAATCTCTTGCCTAATTAGATTTGATGAAATAACAATGAAGATCAAAGTAAAGCAAATAAAAGGCCAAGATCCTAGATCATCATCTAGCTGCCCTAACAATAAATCATCAAAATCAAGTAACAAAAGATCAAAGATAAGGGCTCTAGAGAATGCTATGGGACAGAACTTAATCAAACTACAAAGCATCAATTGAGATTATTCAAGCATCAAGTGTAGAGATAGAGTATGAGAAATGAGAAAGATTAGCATAATTAGATCTAAAATCTACTAATCAATCAAGCTACAAGTAGAGAATTTAAACTAAAATATGTATGTAGTTAAACTAATCACATTACTTAACTTCAAAAGGAGAGCCTAATTTAAGAGCTTGAGCCACTAAACATCAAGAAGGATCTCCAAATCTTTGTTAATGATCTTCAATTAACACTCTCTCTAGATTAGATACACTTAAGCTTCTAATTACAATATAAAAGTATAGAGAAGGTAAAATAAAATTGCTAAAAGATTAAGTTGCCAAAATATTCCCCCCTCTCCAAATATGTTCCATTTTTCATACCCACCCAAGCTCTAACTAATACACCAACCATTCATTTGAGTTAGAAACTGACTTCTTTTATTCTTAAAGTCTTCTCCTCTTATTTTAGAATTCTTTAACTCTTCCTAAGATTTCTTCATCAAGATCTCCTTATGTAACTTCTTTTATTGAAATCTTTTCTTGATGCCTTGGGATACTAGCCGAAAGGTTGTGGTAGTCGCAGGGTCCACCTACATAAGAGAAATTACATAAAAATGGGCTATAAATAATCAAATTTAAGCATGATAATCCGTTAATGTGATAGAATGATAAAATATTTGTGTAAAGTAAATGATATGCATTTGAGATGTTGATAAAACTCAAACTAATGACAGGTAAAACATACAATATTTAAACACTCATCACCCACATTTGGGAGCAACAAAAAAGTTCTCATATAATAGTTCTCACCTGAATATTTCCGTAATTTGAAAAGCTTAAGCACGGCATTTAGTAGAAGAGGTTATTTTTATTAATATGAGCTCATTTATTAAATCGAAATTGATCATAATGACAATCAACACTTGAATTTATAATTGGTTATAATTGATTCAATCCATGCACAATCCACTGTTGAATTAATAAAATATTCAAAATGCATGATTAGTTTTCATGTGCATAATAGAAAGGGGCAGACCTAGGAAATGCACTTAGGAGGGGCCACTATGTAAAAAACACAATGAGAAAACCATTACAGCGTGTGGGCCATTAGGACCACGGTCTGTATCTGGAGATTGAGAGTTCGAAAATGCGCTACGACATTGGGCCACAGGTATTTACTTGGCTCTCTCGGGCATGTAGGGATAAGTCTGCCCCATAGGGTTACTACACCCTCCGTTGTGAAGGAGAAAAAGAAAAAAAGACTCTCTGATAAGAAGGTTTCCACTCTGCAGAATAGAAACATCAGTTCTTTTGGCTCTTCACTGGACGAACAGTCCAAGGAGGTTCTCATCATGTGCGCGTCCCGCTTCCACAGTGAGAGACTAGATTCGAGTATCCAAACCTCACACGTGCCGATAATATAAAAACAGTGCCGAACGTGCACCCGACGTGTACCATATCAGGCACCTAGACATATATGAAAGTGAAAAAAAGACTAGAAATCTCTTGGCCTCTGGAGAATCGAACCGACAAGAAGAAGGTAATTGCATCTCAAAAACCCTAAATCCTGATCAATCTCTCCTTCTTCAAAACCCTAATTTTCCCTTCGTTCTGCAAAAATCTCTTCAAACAAGATAAGAATCTCCCTTTAATTTTGCGTTTTGCCCCCTATTCTCTTCGTTTTCTCTTTCCCAATTCCATCGAGATTCCCCTCTTTTGGTACACCAAAAGGTGGAATCTTGATGCTTCAGATCACTTATGTATTGATTTGGGAAAGAAAGAGAGACTCGGTCTAATCTTTTGTTCTTTTTGGTTCTTGAATTTTTGAGTGGTTTTGCAGAAATGGAATCTAGGGTTATTTATTTATTTATTTATTGCATTATATGAAGTTTACTTGCCACTGAAAATATGATATTGTCTGCCCAAAACCGGGGATTTTGATTCAAATCGTGCCGCAGGAGTCGCGTTTCTGCTTGAAAATCGAATTCCGTTTTGTGTGGATTATAATCAGTTGTTTGTTGAATTGGATTGAATTGGCATTGTTGATTGAAGCTTGATCATTGTTGATTTACAGAAAATCGCGCTCGGGGGCTCTTTCGGAAGATACCTTTTTTGGGATCTGCATTTCAGTATAATTGAAGAAAACCCTGGGGGTTTGAGTTCGTTTCTTTGCTTTGTGATTCATTGGATTATCAGTAATTGGTGAAGTCCCAAAACCGCTATTTACCACTGCATTAACTGAGTGAGAATCTTCAGAACTAGTTCATAAGCATTGGCACATACAGTTGAAACTAGAAACCCCTACTGTTGAATAAGATTCAAGAGAAATTCAATCTTGCCACATTGAAGTTATTGTGGAATTGGTTAAGGTGTCAGCAGTTAACCATAACTTTGGTTTAATCTGGTTTGGAGCTGTATAAGATTTTGGTGTGGATAGTTGTACCATTACCCAATAAATAAAGGAAAGGAACCTGAGATGGGGAAGCCTCTATTCTATGAGATATTGCAGAAGCCTGCAACCAGCTGCATCATTGGAATCTGCAGCGCAATTTGGTTCTACATACAGAAGAAAAATATTGGGTATGCGCAAGTGGGTGTGAGCTATGATACTGCTGTTGATGGGCACTATTGGAGAATGATTACTTCTGCATTCTCCCATATTAGTGTGCTTCATCTGGTTTTCAATATGAGTGCCCTTTGGAGCCTTGGGGTGGTAGAGCAGCTGGGCCACATAGGTCTTGGTGTTGAATTTTATCTTCAGTACACTCTTGTTTTGGTGGTGCTGTCAGGTGCACTGGTATTGGGTGCCTACCATGTCTTGATTCAGAAGTTCAGGATTGATTATTTCAGAAGGGTGACGGCTGTGGGTTACTCATGTGTTGTGTTTGGGTGGATGACCATCCTTGCTGTGAAGCAACCGTCTTCGAAGTTGGATCTTTTTGGGTTTCTTTCCCTCCCCATCAGCTTTGCCCCATTTGAATCTCTCATCTTCACGTCGATTATAGTTCCACAAGCAAGCTTTGTTGGCCATTTATCTGGAATTGTTGTTGGGTATTCCATTGCTTGGGGTTTGATACATGGGATGAACAATTATTGGGCTGTTTCAATGCTTGGCTGGATCATTCTTATCTTTGTGTTCAGTTTGAAACGAACTGGTACTGTTGACTTTGCCTTTATTGAGATCGAACCTGTAACAGATCCGTCGCTGCCTACTGTGGGCTTTCTTTCTTCAGGGAACAGCAGAACTTTGCAGATGCATACACTGCCATTAGGAGGTTCTGAACTCGTTTAGTCCACATTCCAGATGCAATTATTCTTTATACATGACTGGTTAGTTATTTGCAAGTTTATTTTCTTGGGCATACATCAAAGCTGAGGAGATCCAATGTTATAAGCCAGGCTATCTTGTGTAAGATGGAAATGTCTACATTTTCTAGTGCCCCTTGCATTCATTGTAAGCACACAAAGTTTGTTGTAAAATCTTGGCTATGAATTGGGTGTTACTAATAGCCATTTGACTCATTTAACAGGTACAAATGTAAGCACAGCAGCACACAAAATTCTTGTTTGCAGTTTATATGTAGGTTTTGTGGTCTCTAGCTTGATTGACGTTTTAAGTAGGGATTTTTAGAATAGACCACTTTTAGCCAACCCATGTTGACTAAATAAGGCTTAGACAGCGGCGAGGTGTAATTGCCCCTTCTCAATTTTTTTGTTTCCCTAGAACATAGAGCAAAAGTTTGGAGTTTTTTACATTTTCGCCCTCATTATCTTGTTCCTTTACAAAAGGAGAGAATTTAAAAAATAAAATAAAATCCGAGGCTACTTTTGTCTTTGCTTGCTTCTAAAAAAGCAAGTAAATCATTTCCAAGTTTTAAGGAGAGTGGTTTCTCTCCAAAAGAGTGGTTTCTCTCTCTTGACACTTTGAGATAATCTTTTTTTTTTTTAAACTAGTTGGATTTTGGTTTATTAGCTATCCTTTGATTGAAATAGGAGTTGGTCCCACTGTATTTACATTTAAAAATATGTTGTGCTCAATCTTATAGTCGGACCAACTTTTTTTGGAGTAAAATTTGGAGAAAATCTACTTAAGAAGAGGACATTTATTCTAAGCAACATTTTTTTTTTATGACAATTTATTCTAAGCAACGTGAATAGTTGACTGTTTACCTTTTGATGGCATTGGTTAATGGCTATCAATGGTGTGCTCACAACCATCTATGTTTGTCATAGATATTGCAGCCCATCAAACGATCACAAGTAGTAACTAATCAATGGATTTTAAACTATCCATGTCTACTGTAGTTATTGTGGCCTATTAAATGATCACAAGTAACCAATTAACACATTTTTATTAATTTATTATGGGTAGATTGATTTACGCTTGATCAATCCGATATAGGCCTTCCTTTGATTAGAGTGAGATACAACACTCACTCCTAAAACAAGGAGTAAAAGGATAATTTATAGTAGTTTGTAGTCATTATGGTAGTCCTATTATTTTTATATTTTAATTGTCCTCAATGTTTTAAACAATTATATTTTTAAAATATTGGGGTATTGTCAAATCTATGATTTTTTAGATATAAGTATAAAGTTCTACAAAAAATTAATAAACTTATTTTTAAATGATAAGTTAAAAACAACAAATCTAAAAAATATTATCAACCGCCTCTATAAAAAAATCGTTGTTTTGCCCGTTATTAGTCGACTATTGCTTGCCCCTCACGGAAGAAAACTCTGGCTTCGCCACTGGGCTTAGATGACATTGATGATGATGAATGTTTCATGAAATATGGTTAAACAAGCCATTTTTGGTAATTCTCATGTTAGGATATTACGATAGATGATTATGGGATATAAGGGATGGATAATCTCTGAAGATTTTAATTAGGCTAACATAATTCATGATGTGATTTGACTTCCTGGGTATCTTGAATTCGTTCTTATTTTCACTCTATATATTGTTGCATAATTCTCAATGGAAAGATGCAACATTTCACAGAAAATATTTTATGGTTTCACATACAATCATTTTTTTTCCTGATTTCATCTGTTATTGCTTGGATGCTGAAGCAGAGCACTGCTTGCACGGATCATTTGGTGTTTTGAAAATGTTCATCCATTTTGAGTGCGTGTTATGTGAGGAATTTGGTGTCATTTTATAGTACTAGTGGAAACGTAGTCTGTGTGTGGTCCATTCCATATATATATATATATATATTTTGCAGCTTTCTCTTGTTTTTGCACCATTTTGTGAGCAGAGAAAATTGTAATGGACTCTCTCAAAGTGGCAATGAACCAAACAAAGCCTGAAATTCACAATGTGAAACAGAAATTCTTGGTGCTGAGTAGGCTTATACAGATTCAAATCCAGAGGGAATTTGTTCACAGCAAAATGGGAATTGCAGCAATGCACTTGGGGAGGAGCCTTCTGCCTACTTGCTTCATGTGTATTTTGGCAGCTTCTATGCTTCGGTCTTGATCCCAGTTTCCCTACCAAAAGAGCAGAAAAGGATTGCGTGATGTTCACCACATTTAGTGCTGCCCTACTGGAATATGTAGATTCAAAGCAGGATATAATGCTTAATTTTGCAACCATATCTACCATTTATAACTTGGAGTCATGGTGGCATACTTAGAGTTCATCAGAAACAATTGATGATAGTATGAAAGACTATTTATCAGAAAATTTCCGGTTCTTACTTATGGCAGTTGCAGACAATTTCTCAGCTGAAGTCCAATACTATCTGTCATTTTTTGTAGTTACAGCAAGGAAATTCTGATCATGGTATATCACTTTTTACGCATCTAACCGATTACTGATCTCATCAGCTCACTATTCACATGGAGAGTGTTAGGGTGATGAGTGTCAAGGACCAGGTAACCCTTGTGCATATTGATAAACCATGGCTACAAAGTCGGTGTATGTTAGCAATCCAATCAGTAGTAAGCAAATAGATGGTTAAAAATTACTTTCTAGAAAAGAGGTCCACATTTAACGAGTGATTGCAATCCATTTATCGCAATTTTTATGCATTGTCTATTCATCCTGTTGCTCACTTGTGTGCTCCTCTTTTCATGGCAGTAACGGAGATTCATCGTGGAGTAACATACAATTGAGTTGTTTTTTCTTCCACATTTTAACACACATGTTTCCACATTTTATCACTTCTTTATCATTACTGAACTGGTTCAGTGATGGTGGAAGAAGGTTGAGTGATGTAGAACAGGTTGTCAATGCTTAAATGTAGCATCAGGATCAACAAAAATCAAATTGGCAGGCCCTATATGCACAGTCTTCTGGGAGTCAACTTTGATCCAACTGTCAAATTTTAGTTGTTATTAGAATGACATGGAAATTTTTTGCAAAAGAAATTTTGAGGCTGTCTGCATAGTGAAATCCCATTGTTTAGGCGGTATAATTTAAGTTTATCGAACTGTTATTTATAATAAGTTTTGGATTCCTAGTTTCTTGTTTGAAATCTGAGCCCTTGGTTTGAGTCATTGTAACATTTCTTTTATGTGTTCTATTCTATTTTGGGAGTTAAACTAGTTGTTTTCGCTGTTTCTATCAAATTTGCTATTTTTCACAAGTTGTAACCAACTCAAGAATTCAATATTGTCCAGTTCGTTACAATTCATCCTTTTCCCTTTCTTTGAAGCTGTTAGATTTAAAATTGTTTGTTGGGACTAGGGGTGCCTAAAAAATCCGCTAATCCGTAAAACCGACTCGATCTGATCCGATCCGTGGATTTTTAACCGATCTGAAAGTAAACGGATTGGTGATGGATTGAAAATCTTGTAATCCATTAGGATCAGATTTGTGATGGATTTTACTGTTAATCTGCAGATTCAATCCGATCCAATCTATTGACATTAAATATAAATAAATTTTTTTAAGGGGTCTAAATATAAGTTAAGATGTCTAAATATAAAATAAGAAAAAAAATTTAAGGGGTCAAATGTGAAAATTTTTACAACATGTTTGATATCTTTCTTTTAACATTAGATTGAATAGATTGAACGAATTAATCTGATCCGATCCTCCATGGATCAGATTGGATCGATTTTTAACAGCCATAGATTGGTAATGGATTTCAAATACATCAATTAGTAGGTAACGGATTTAAATCCATCACCAATCTTATCCATATACACTCTTAGTAATGACCAGATGGATGACTCTTTTTTCTTATTTTTTCACTCACCTGCTGTGAGTTTGATAATTGTGAGATACACTATTCGGTGGCTTCCAACAACTGAACAACATATTTTGTAACAGGGGCCTGTTTGTTTACAAGAATTTTGAGATTATTGTCATGTGAAATTTGGATTTCTCCACATGCAATCCCCCCATGTGAGATTTGGATTTCTCCACAGGCTGTTCCCTCATGTGAGATTCTAAATGCAAGTGCCGTCTAGCATTTGGAAAGCTGGAATTCAGAGAAGTGAAAATTGATATTTTACATAAGGTCAGCTTTGTGAAGTCTCACTAGAATTTTCAGGGTACAACAACTGTATTGCTGGCAAGAATCCCTATTAGAAATGCCCCTACACAAACGGGCCAGGAAGGGTGCTTTGGGAGGGGACTTAGGCCATGAAGTATGTTGCAGCATTTGAGGACCTTCAACGGGGGACAAGATTGGCGATGGAAGATACTAAAAGGCTGTTTTGCTAAGTTGATTGCAGCTTTGAACCAACCAAATCCAGATTCCAAACAACAATGGACGGATGATTGACCTTTTAAGCAGAGTTTATGCATTTATCCACCATTGCTCTTATAAGATATATGTAACTAGGGTAATGTAAAGTTTGTGTCAAATTAGTGGGAAAGATAATTAGTGGGAAAGATAAAGGAGGTGTAAAGAAGTATAATTTTTCTTTTTTTTTGATAAAGTAATATGTCATTTGTTTTCATGGGATAAACTAATTTGAAGTGAGATGAGAAATCAATAAATGGTAAAGTAACTACTTTATTTGTGCTTTATGGTATAATATTTTTAGGGCACTGAGGAAGTAAAGGTGAGATCTTTTGATGGTTGCATATTTATTTTCCCACTTAGTTGGTCATAAAAATATCTTCTTTCAGAGATGTTACTGAAAAGTTGCAAATCATGTTGTCAAAATTTTTTTAGTAGTCTGTGTGGGCGGGGGCATGGGGCCCAGGGATTAGTCCTGCAAAGGTCGATGCCTTGAGGTACAAAAAAGAAAAAAGAAAAAAGAAAAGAAAACAGTCACGAATCATCATCATTGGGATTCTTAATACTCCAACCTCCTTGGTATTTCAAAATTCTACAGTCTAGAGGAGTATTTGGGAATTTCATACACGTTTGGAGAATTTGCAAATTCTCATGACACAAATTCTATGAATTGTAGCAAAGAAACAGAAATACAAACAACAGCATGCCCCAATCACTATTACGAAGCGTCAGAGTCCATATTAGTCTTTAACCCCTTTTTGGCCGAAAGACTCAATAGTATTTAGTTAACCATAAATCCCACTTGAACCCAACGTCACTCATTGCACTTTTACTGCCCTCCCGGGCTTGAACCCAAGCCTAGGTTCCTAACCCACGCTTGTGCTTTGTATTTAGGCTGTGTTTTTAGCCCCATGGGTTGTAATTGGGCTTATTTTTCGAACACAGTTGACAGTTGTTAATGGGATAAGCCTTGGTTATATATATATATATATATATATATATGCTTAAAGTCTCGTATGTACATATAATGAAAATGGGCTTAGCCTGGACATAAGCTCTTTTTGTTTATGGATGATCGTGGGTATCCCTAGGTTCTTTGATCCAACAAGACTACTCGACATAGTTACATCCGCTTAATACACACAAATGTACACCAGACAATTCTAGGGCGCATTTCGAACATTAGATACAGAGAGCAAATAAAGCCGTGTGCTACTCCACCAACTCCCATACGGGTGCGTGGACATATGCTAAAAGGCTATATAGTTTTCTGTTTGGATCATTGCCTATAAAGCTGCCTTTAGATCTTAGATTTGTCTTTAAAAAGATTAAAGTTTTAAGTATTTTTATAATACGATATCTTAAGACTTGTGATAGGCAAATATCATTTCATGCGATATTCTTGGCTGTGCAATATCAACCTTATTAACGTACGAATAGTTCCACGGAAATTATATAAACTTCCACGTTATCAATTTTTTTTGGGTGGATAGGCATCAACCACTTTCGAGAACCCTTGACCCTGAGTCCAAACCCGGTGGGCCAACTCACTGATCCATTAATATAAACTTCGATCCATCCGTCCCGTTCTTCCTGCGACTTGAGTAGCAGAAGAAGATGAAGAGGATACACCAGCTTCGATTCTTCTTCTTCTGCTTGTCGTTGTTTTTCATCCTCTTCTTCTCTTGCTCTTGTATTTCATCAGCCTTCCAATCAGATGAACTGCTCCACGACGACGATGAATTCGAAGGCGTCAGATCTCCCGATTTCGATCACTTAAACCCTAAATCCTCTCCCATCACCAGGAGGCGATCCTCATCCGATCCCGATTCTTCCTCCATCTCTTCCGATTCCAAGGTCCAGTTCTCTCTCTATCACGCCTTCGGAGACGGATCCGATTTCTCCCCGGCCGGAACCTTCACTGCTCGCCTCAAGACCTTGAATCATGGCGGACAGGTTCTTCGATCTCCATCTCTTCCAATCTCTTTTGATTTAGATCTGATGAGATTCTTCTCTCTTTCTTGTTCTTTTCTGAGCTGATTGTTGCTTTCTATTTCAATTTTGGCGCTTTCGGTGAAACTTTAGTTAAGAAGCTTCGAATTGTGATGAAACTTTAAAATTTTAGCTGGAATTGATTAGTTTTTGGCTTTTGATTCTTGGATTGGGTTTTCTTATGATAAGCGATTCTTGCTAAGCTGAAAAAGATGTGATTTCTTTTCATTGGGGAACAGACTCTTACCAAGCTTCGATTTTCGAGGAACACTTTTACGGAGATAGAGAAGGAGAAATTCAAAGTAACATCTCTCGCCAGTTTATACTGTTGTTAGTATTATGTTGCAGGATTAGCTTTAAGTAATTTGTGTCTGCTTCATGCAGAAGCTATTGGAAGATGATGATTTTTATAGGATAAGGATGCCGTCTAGTGTATTGAATCCTCCTGGGAAGGATTATGTTATCTCGTCGGTTAAAGCAGTGAGTTCTCTTAGTTTGCTTGATTCTGTTTTTGTTCAATCTGTTCTTGTACTATGTGATCTGCCACATGAATTGTATTGATCTTATTTTTTTTTCTTCCTTTACGCGTTCATTAACAGTTAAGGATAAAAGTGAATGGTTGTTTGTCACATCCGGTGCAGATGAGTGCACTATGGGATCATGGAGAATGTTGTAAAGAAACCTCCTTTTGAGACGGGTTGTAAAGAAATTTTACCCCATGACAGAATTTTAGACAATTTTTGTTATATTGGGGGCAAACCATGAAGACAGGTTCAATTATGAGCAATTTTGGTTTTTTTCTTTTCTATTTGGGTGGATTACCATTGTTGAAGATTCTTTCTTCTGGGAATTTTACTTTATCAGTAAAAACAGAATTTTGTTCTATGCATTTACTGTCGGTTTCTCTCTCCTTCCATTCTTTTTAGGATGAAAAAAGAATAAGGCAGCTATGTCAATTAAACATTAGACAAAACACCTTGCTTTGGGAGATGGCTTGAGCAATAGTTTGGAAGAGAATGCTAGCATCGATCCTATTAATTACCTTTCAAAAAAAGAAAACACTTGTCCGCTTACTGTTCAAGGAAAAGAAATGCTGCTTAACCATTCTTTTTTTTTTTTTTACTAGCATAAGCATTATTTCACTCAGAATACCATACTAATTGACATGACACTGATACAAATGCCAGATAATGTATTTTAATATAAAATTTTTAGCCCATATCCTATTCTATTAAGTTACTTTGGCTTAGTCCTTTTGTGTTCTTTCATGGCTTAATAAATTTTACCGTTATAAAAAAATAAATAAATCTTGTTTATGGTAATGGTATTATAGACTCAGGTGTTATTTGATGACTTAACTATTTGGATATGTAGAATTATTTCATGTAGCCAAATTGCAATTATTCAAAAGAATAGCCAGGCATCAAACTTTTTTTCTGCTAAAGTTTAAACCGAGTTCATTAGATCCAATCCATCAGAATAAGCTCTTTCTGACACTATAATCTGCACTTTGTGATTAAAGGCAACATATGTTTTAATGTTAGTTCTTCTTTTTTTTTAACTTACCTCCTCACCTTTTTCACATCATAATTCATAACCTAAAGGGGATACCAACTATAGGTGCTTCCTTTTTCAAAATATACGTCCTAAGTACTCTTACACCTTTCCTTTTTCTGTTTCAGAGATGTCTTCCGCGGGAGAGTTTGGACGAGCATTTTGTTATTCATTTGGTAACTTCATCGCCGTTATTTGCATCTCTTTGAAGAACCATTCTAATTTCTTAGGAGTTTTGATTTGTGTAGATTAGCCATCATGTAGATGTCCATAGCATTTAAACATTTTCCCCTTTTTTCCTACATGGAGGACTCAAACTTGCACACTGTAATTAACACACACACCCATGTCTCTAACCAGCTGAACTACAGTCGGGGACAGTATTTGAACATGCTTATCGTGTTTTGTTACATTATTCTTTTGGAACTCTTTAAATATATTTTGGGTAAAAGAAAAGATTTCTAAATGCAGAAAAAATATGGAGCTTTTCCCTGATATGCCTGTTTATTTTCACCCATATCCAAAAATGTTTACTCAGTCTTTATATGGCCTTTACTTTTACCAGTTGCCTTGTATCAGTTCTTGTAGTGAATGGAACTTGATGAGTTTTAATATTTAATTTTCTTTTACCATGTAATTCTGAGACCTGAGTCATTAGTGAAACTTCTCTGAAGTTACTGTGCCTGGAGTAAAACCCTGTTTCTTTCCAGTGTAAAAGGGCCATGAGAAACCATTAAGGCTCCGTGCTTTACATTATGCTTCGCATCATGCACTATGTCTTTTAAAATATTCTTTTACCAAAATATGGATACTGAAGTTCCATTCGTAGTAAGACCTAGAGAATAAAAATAATTGCATTAACTGTCCACGTGAATAGGGTATTAGAAATCAGCTAAGCAGATAGATCTCTTTAATGTTGATGTTGTTAGGGTAAGGATTGGCTCATATAGTTTATAACTCTTACACTCCTTGGGTTGGGTTTGATCTCTTTTCTGTTCTTTGACTTCCCTACAAACACGCATGGGGGAAGAGAGAAGCCTCTAACGTCTCCATCTTTGAGTTAAATTATGAAAATGCCCTCAGATTGGTAAATAAAGTAATTAATAAATGAAGGACCTGTTTCACCTGTTTTGGCTGAAGCAGGCCCATTTTGGCCAAAGAGACTTTTTTTTTTTTGAATGGTAACTCAATTTTAATAAAAGCAAAACAACATAATAGGCATATACTGAGAAGCGAACAACAGAAAGACCATCCAGGAGGGAAGAGAAGTAATACCCAGACCAAGTTCTGCCTCCCAAGTAGGGATGTTCATGGGAACAACAGAAAGACCATCCAGGAGGAAAGAGAAGTAATACCGAGACCAAGTTCTGCTTCCCAAGTAGGGATGTTCATGGGACAGGCTTAGGAATATCCAGGCCCAGCCTGATTTTTTTGGGACAGGCCCAAGCCCGACCCTAGTCAGAATCGCCCATAAGGGCTTGGCCCAAGCCCAGCATTCCTTTAAGAAATGAAGCCCGAGCCCAGATGGGTATAGGTTTTCTAAAATAAAAATGTTCTCCTCTGAATGTTGGGAGTGGTAGCTTAAGCTGGTTGTCACCTGTGTCAGTAAACTATAGTGCATGGCTTCGAGTCTTCATTCCAACATAAATTCTATTTTTTGCTTAAACGAGGCCCCTCATTCAGGTTGGGCTGGATTTTGGGCTTTGTACCCTTGAATCCAAGCCCTGCCCATATATTACTCGAGCCCAGATTTACAGTCCAAGCCTGGACCTAGTACGAAAATCTAAGGCTCAAGCCTGGCCCACAGCGGGCTGGGCCCGGTCCATGAGCACCCCTACTCCCAAGTCCCAACACTATATCCTTGGCTAGGCACTCAGCCACCTCTTTAGCCGATCTCTTCACATGTGACAAGGAAACGTTGAGCTTCGAAACCAAATCTAGAGCCTCCTCCGTAACTGCCTGAATGAATGAAAAATGGTCCCCATTTTGTGTTGACCACTTTAGTGAAACAAAAAAGTTTAAAACATTTCGGCCAAAAAGGAACAGATTCAACAACTTAGCATTTCCCTTTTTATTAAAATTATATCCGTCAAAAGAAGCCAGCAAATATATTTGTTTAAAAATTTAATTGGGATTTAAACGAAATGAAGAAGTGTTTTCTGCTTCCAAACCCACAAGATGAAGGGAAGCATTATATAAGAATCCGCTGCATGGGTCTTTAAATGTAACTGGACCCATGGTCCCCATGGGTCGACCTGCCAATGTGCCAAACCCATTCGTTTTTTGCTATTTTCATGTTATTTTCTTTGGGACCAGCCCACTTATCTTTAGTCTATTTAGAGTCTTATTTAATTATTTACATTTTATGTTGGATGTTTTAATCCTAGCCATTGATGTGTTAGGATGGTCCATGTTAGATCTAGATTTGGTTTTCAATTATAAAAGCATTGTAATGCCCCTTTGAGGTCCAGTGAATGATGAATGAAAATCTTACCGAGTGATTTTGGGTCTCCCGGAATTCTCTTTTCTTCCTCAGCCACGATGGGGAGTTTGGCGTGAGGCCAATATCCAGGGTTTTCCCTGAACCTACCACCTCCACCTTCCGGCTCTAGTCCCTCCAATCTACCCACCCCATCAGTGACCAAACCATAATTTAAGTATATGGTATTATGTGGAATGTGATTTCAATCCTTTTCTACTTGACCTTAGATTTCGGGCTCTAGTGGAACAGATTTTGAGGATATTCATTTATGTTATCAATCTAGTTTAACTCGATGTTTGCGGGAAGATTATATATATAGAGATGGCTTCTTGGGTGTGTACCCTTATTGTGCGTGCACCGTGCACACCTTGCTGTGGGGCCCCACCTGGGCAGGGAAGTGGGGATGGAAAGGTCTTGATGGACCCTACCTCTCTACATAATTTGAGGCCCATCACATCATCTTAAGTTCCTAAACCCTCGATCTATGGCCCACAAATTCAACGGTTTTATATAACCTTTTTTTTTTTAAAAGTGGATCCAACAAACTAGTCCATTCTAGTGCAAACCCATGGGAGGGGTGACTGTCTGTGGTTTTTTTTCCTTGGGTGTTGGCATGTGTGGGCCCATCAGATGGGTATCAGGTGGGCCCCACTAGGGGGGTGTGCAAGGTCCTACACACTTACTTTTTCATTGGTAATGCGGCTGAACCCACAACCTTAAGGTTGCAATAGTGAGCATCTTCCATTGTGCCATGCTTTGTTGTCATCATTTATATATATTTTGAATGGTAACATGACTGAAACCTGCTACCCAGTGTTGCAACAATGAACACCTGTGGATCTTGACCTTTTATTTATGTGATACAATTGACTGTTCATTGCAACCTTCAAAGTAACATTGTTTTGATTTTTACCTTGTTTATTATATGTTCTTGAGATGCCTTTATTTCTACAGCCAAACGACTCTTTGAGATCTGTAGCAACTGCAGGTTGTGGATTATTGACATTTATTTCTTTCAGGAAGGTGTGAACATTGTGGCTGTTAATTATGGTTCAACTGGGGCATGCCAATATCCAAGACCACTGAAATTTGTAAGATGCAACCAACCAATCTTTTCTTCTAAATGTTTATACTGTTGGCATTTCTGCAGCCTGCAACACGATGGTTTCTAGTGCTAACTAAAGAAAATCCATTGTGTAATATGAAGGGTGCATAAACAATTCTTATATACCTGTATTCGAATTTATGTGAAGAACCCCCACTTTTATAGTGACCTACTGCTCATTGTTGATCAAGCGGCTGCGAACAAACACATTCCATTTTGTAAGATAAATAATATCTGCTGGTCAGAAACATATCCAGCAGTCATTTTTGACAACACTAGTAATATATTAAAAAAAATTATGTCAAGCATTTTTAGACTTTATTTATGTATCATTAGTGTAGTTTTTTTAATGGCTGCTGTTTCATGCTGTGTGTCTGTGACCAGGTAAAATTGTCTCTCACATATATATCTATATATATATATATATATATATATATTCCCTGGGCTTTGCTTTTCTTTCCATTGTCTGCTGCTTCTAGTTTTAGCATTCAAGTCCTGGACCTCTTCTTGTTTTCTTCCATGAATTTTTGAGAATCTCAGTTCTTGGGTTGTCTTAGATGGAAAATTCTCTTTCCAAATTTTGCCACCTTATAATCCCCTAAACCCAGCAAAGCATATCTTAAAGGGAAATTGATTTGCTGGTATAATTGAATTTCATCATTTGCTTATTTCTTGTCTTGATTTCAGCCAGCAAAGTGGTCCTTTAAGTCAAACACACTGATGAAGACCAGTGAACTGGTACCAAGGTATGATGCGACTGCAGCATTTTATCACTCTTTCTTCACTGTTTCAGGGTTGTGTAGAAAAGCGACACGTATCAGCTGGGTTATGACTTTTGTTTGTTCTATAGAAAATAAATTATTGTTGAATGGTCTTTGATGACAAAAACCAACCTTAGCTGGATTAGGGCTCTCACTGAACACGAAGGCCAAATTGGTTTACCTTATTTTTATTATCCTTTACAATGTCACTTTTATTATTTCTCTCTCTCTCTCTCTCTCTGTTTGGGGGGGGGGGGGGGGGGGGGGGGGGGCGGGCCTGGACTAATAAAAGTTGGTTGAATTGCTCTGAAATAGAACTTGCAAAACATAATTAAATTATGGTTCTTTTGCCTTGGGCCCAGAGTCTATGATGCCCAGATACAGATGTGGATACAAACATTGATACAGGAATTGGAGATACAACTCCTCACTTTTGAAAATCTAGGACACGGATGCTGACAAGAGTGTCCAAATTTTTTCTTTACATTGTTTTTGAATCAATTGAAATTATCATTGTTTTCGTCCCTTTCTGGGATTTTTTTTTTATGGTGAGAAGTAGAAATATTAAAAGAACTATATGAAATAAATAACTTTATAAGATATGTTAAACTTGTTCCTTAGAAGTATTGGTGCAGCATCAAATACCAATACAAGTGTCGGTCCGATACGGATACGTTGGACTTATACAAGTATTCCGTTATCATAGCCCAGAGTCTCTAGCAGTCAAGTTATTATCAGGGTTTGTTTGTTAAGCTCTATGGAATCAGTCAAGTTTCTATTAATACCTATAAACTCTGAATGAAAATGATAAAATTATTAAAATGGAAGTTATGAAACACTTGCAGTTAAAAAGAAAATCCTTCTCTTAGGTGGCAACTATTTAATTTTCTATTGGTATGTATATCTTGTAAATTGGTGTTGACGATTAAATCTTTGTGTGCAATTTGGGGGATTGTTTGGATTGGGATAAAGGAGGGCAAAGCATTTAAACTGTTTTGAAAAATTCTCTCCATCAGTTCATCGTCTTTTCCTCTACTAAATCCTGCTGACATCATTTTGATTTCTTTGTTACTTCTTGGTCCTTGATCTTTGATGTCCAAACATAGTATGGATACGCTAAGGACACATCTTAAACATGAGTTTTACACGTAAAAATGAAGTCCCGAATGTAATAAGAAATGTATATGTTCTCCATTTTGAAATATCTGGGTACCATAGTCCTTGATGCTATTTCTTGACGAGTTTTTGTAACTTTATTTGACATTCAATTAAAAAAAAAAAAAACTTTGGGCATCCAATGTTTATACTTTTGGAGTGTGGATCATTACCTTATATATATATATAGAGTAAGGCTCTCCTAAGCTCAAGCTTAGGATAAAATTTTGTAAGTTCCATGCTTGTGGGGCCCATCTTTGGTTCATCCAAATGGACCAAACACATGACTCCCCTAAATTGCACATATCCGCCAACTTTCGATTAGATCCAAATTATCTAAACCGTTGGATCGACTATGTATCAATTCAAATGGACCGTTGACCATTAAACTTTTGGGCCCATATGGAGATGATAGAAATCACGGTTGGAGCTGATTTTTTGCAGAGAGAAGGATCCCACGGAGTCCTTAAAATCCCTCCATCTCCATCCCCATGTGGGTCCCCAAGTGGGCCCCACAACATACTTGAGCTTACCTTATCCTAAGCTTGAGCTTAGGAGAGCTAGCCCCATATATATAAATATATATATATATATATATATGTATATGTGTGTCTCCTTATTGTTCAACATATTCTATGTTTTTGCTTTATATATTTCTTTGTTTATTACTTGTATCGTGGTGGCTTTGGAATTTGCAGGACTCCAGCGTTTTCAGAAGAAACTTTACTTGGAGAGAACGGAGAGGGTGAAGGCATGCTGCCGCCAGAGAAGTCTTTCTGGTCTAAATACGTGAGTAAACTTTGCTTAAGCATTTTCCCTTTTTTCTTTTATCACCTAGCATGGGTATTTGGTGCATATCTCTCTCTCTCTCTCTCAACTTCTTTTGCTATTTTCTGGTTCTGGTCGGCCGTTATGTTATCCATGCACTAAAACCTATCTCTCTCTCTCCCTATGATTGTAGTGGATGTACATGATCCCACTTGGACTCATTGTCATGAATGCATTCACACAAGCAATGAACCTACCTGAGGAGCAGGCAGCAGGGCAGTCAGCATCACAGGGGCAGCAGCCAGTAGCACCACGACCTGCAAATCCTGCCCTCCGAAGGAGATGACTTTGTTAGATTCTTGACTAACCTGTCTATGGTGGTCTCTGGATGGATTTTTCTGTTCTAATGGGTTCTATTATCTTGCATAAATTGCCTACACTACCTTTGTACCCCTCTTTTTAACACATTTACTGTAGGATTCTTTGCATTTGAGATTATTAAAAAAAAAAAAAAGATTTCTAGAATTAGATGAAGTGCCATCAGGTTACACTCCAAAATGTGGACCCCTAAGGTCACTTCTATCCATGTCGAATATTATAATGCAGATCGCCCATTGTTAAAAGACAGGGCCCACCTATCAGTGAAAATCAACTAAGGAACCCCATTTACCATGAAAACCAATGTAGGGTTTATTATCTATTGATAGAGAAAAACTGTATGCGTGGAGCACGAATCTCTCGGGTGCAATGCCAATGCCTATGTTTGTTGGAGGATAGATCTAAAACTATGAATTAAAAGATACTGAAGCATGCATCCAATGCTTGCCTGCTGATGCTGGTAGTGTTATATTCTATGATGCTCAGATACGGATATGGATACGGACTTTGATACGAGGATCGAAAATACGATTTCTCACTTTTGAAAATCTAGAATACGGATATGGATATAGATGTCCTAATATTTTCTTTAGATCACTTTTGAATCATTGAAATTATCATTGTTTTTGTATCTTTTTAGCATATTTTATGGTGGGAAGTAAAAATATTAAAATAACTATATGAAATAAAGGATTTTATAAGTATGATTTGTTAAACTTGTTAACTAAGTGCAGCATCAGGTATCAATAAAAGTGTCATCGGTATGTTAAACTTGGTGACCAAGTGCAGCATTAGGTATCAATATGAGTGTCGTATAAGTCCGATACGGATTTCATACTTATAAAGTCCTTTTTGATTAAGTGCAGCGTCGGGTATCAATACAAGTGTCGTATTGGTCCAATGTGGATATGTTGGGCTTTTACAAGTATTTGGGTATTATAGACTATATTAGCACACTGGGCACTGAGTCATTCGATTTGAGCATATTTTAAACATCTGTTTATCCTATTCCTTTTCCAATTGAGTCATTAAGTTTTGACACTGATCAAGTACCCTAGTTATGAGATATAGATGGGTTGCTTCTTATTAGCGACTATGAAATATGAAGTTTGCAACATTAGATAGGTCTGGTGTGATTCTAACAATTGGATGGATCCCACTGTGGATTGCCAACACTAACTGGATCCTAACATGGCAACAAACATTAGATGGATCTCAATCTGGTTCTCAACAATATCGGGGGATCTACATGATTTCCAAGATATGATGTTCGCCTCCAGGATAACCAACATTTGATGAGCACCGCTACCTTCAGTGGTTTTAAGACAAAATGGAAACCACAGTCCACAGTCATGTTGGGAGTTGGAACTTAAGGGGAAAAATCCATGGAAGCCAAAGTCTATGTAGGGTTCCCCAAATGTTTGAAATCACAACGAAACGCTTGATAAAACACATCATCTGGCATATGACGAAATTTCATGCCAGTGGCAGATTAAACAGCAGCGATTGTCTGATTAAAGAGTGGAATGGCCTGAGCAAGTCATACATTTCACACCAATTAGTCTTGTGATTGCTGAGTAAAATAATTCTTAAGATCTCATTCCAATCAGGGGAGCAATGTATGAGACAAATATCACTTAAGACTCATCAATGGATTAATGCATTTGACGTGTTCATGTGAATTTCTCCATCATTAGATTGGGTTTTGGGAAGAGAGGAAGAAGGAAGAAGATGACAAAACATGCCTGTTCAGGGTCGACGTTGACCTTTGAAAAAAAGGGTAAAGAAACAAGGGTTTTTGGGTGGGAAGGCTGGTTTGGTGTGAGTTTGGCTAAAGTGATGGCCATCTAAAACATTTTTTTTGGGTAAAATCCTCACGTTGATATATATCTATGAAATTCCTTAAACTTTTGGGGTCCTTACATTACGGCTATCGTAAATGATTTCTTCTTTCTTATTTTATTTATTATTAATATTTTTTTTTTGTAAAACTTTGCACACAGATCATTTTAACCTATCCTCCTATAGAATCTTCATCTACAAGTTTGTTAAAAATACCCTCTCCACTCTTCTTTAATATCATTACCCTTTCTAAAATCTTTCCGCTTGCTCTTATAGATCTAACATGATTTAAGCCCCTACTTTTCCTTTCATTTATCATTGCAAGCTTAAGAACATCTTTGTTTTATTCCATTGTTCCTAACTTATTAGATAGGCCATCATATGCTTTGGACTTTCCATCACTACTTTCTTAACTTCTTTCTGTCTTTTAATACATTACATAATTTCTCATATTATCAATCCCTTTCAAACTTTGTAGCAACATCTTTTCTCTTACACGGCTTGCAAACCTCCACACACCCATTGCTCGGTCTCTTTATTAGAGTGTATTTTCCCTTTTAATCCAACTATTCTCTTTTTTTAAATGTTAATCCAACTTCCTCTTTTGCAATCTTTCTAATATAGTTAGCAATTTAATTCCATTACTGTAGTTCCTTCCTCGAAACTCTGATTTTCCTCTTGATCACTTTATACTTAAATGCTGTTGCTCTTTCTTCTTTCAAGTTCTCAAGCACCTTTTATTTACTACTTATATCTTTTTTCTTCTAATGCTAGCATCTAATGCTACTCTCTTAAAAAATAACCTTATAGTTTTTACAAGCTAATTGATCAATGTTTTATAAGTAGAAAAATGTCTATTTGGTTCCTATTAACATGCCGTGTATTTTGAGGTTAAATGCCAACGCAGATTCCAACATTGGCTAGGCAATTATTTACTATCTAAGAAAGGGCTACTTAATGGCGTTGGTGAAATTTATCTTTTAACTCATCAATTTTAGGCCCTAAGAATTACATACGAACAATCAAATGGATGTTATATAAAGAAATGAAAAAAAAAAAAAAAAAAAACTGTCTTTGATGTCTTCTGCAGCATGCCAGTGAGATTGGTAGCATCTTGTTTTTCAAGCTATGGCCCTTGGAGCTGCATCTAAATACGAGCCTAAACTTCTGACCCAATAACTAAAGAGAAATAATCCCATGCTATTAGACCTACATAAGAATCACATAAGACTCAGGCTCAAATAAATCTACACATAGCAATTATATGTAGTTGTGGAAAAATCACATAGGAATCATGCATGACTTATTTGCATAAGAATCACATAAGGAATCATATAAAAAACTAATATAAAAACCATATAAAAACTCACATAAAATCATGCTCAAATAAACCCACATATATGGTCAAATAAATTCAGATATAAAAATAAGAAAAATAAGAGGCATGGGCATAGTATTATGCATGCCTGGTCCTCAAATTAATTGGTGGGCTTTCATAAATCTTGTCCAAGCCCAACTCTCGAGCTTTCTAAGAAAAACAAAAGCCCTCATTTTGCATGCTTTCTAATGGTTGGGTTGTGCCGAGTACCCTCATAGGTGAAAGTTTGGGATCTAAACCCTAGATGAGGGGTGTGAATGGGGTGAGCTTAATTTTTGGAAAATTTTAATTCCTTTTTGCCAATTATACTTGAGTGATGTTTATGGAATCTAAAGCATGGAAGTAAATATGATAAGCATTCAACACAAAGATAACCATACACCACAACAAAATGACTTATAGTGGTTCGGCTAAGTTGCCTACATCCACTATCGTCTTGTGTCCCTACACCCCACTGGTATTCCACTAAATCAATGGAGGTTTACGGTTCACCTTAAACCTTACAACCACTTATGCTCTTCAAAGGGTTATCAATAATCTCTACACACGCTTTTTAAATATTGCAACTCAATGTATATTTGCATGCATGATACCTCTAATCTTGTAAACATGATAGCTCGTAAAAAGTAAGCCTAACAAGATAACTTCCTAAAATGACAAATCATGAAAGTAAGACAGGTATGAAATGAAAACACTTGTTTAAATGAGAAATAAACTTGATGACAGGAATATGGCATTCAAAGACTAGCAAGTTTGAATGTGAAACATGACATGTGGTTGTCAGGCATTGTTTTATCCAAAACACAATCTGGTTGAAATTAGGTGATTTTCATGTTAAGGAAAACAACAAGAAAGAATTCAAACACACATAAAAACTTTGGCATAAGATAAAATCAAATATTAAGTACAAGCATGAATTTTAAGAAAAGGCAACCTAACTCGTGATGATTCTAAGTTTGAAATCCATGGTTTAGCATCCCTTGCCTTCTTTAGCCCCCCTCAGCTCATTCTCCTTCCTCAGCCGTCAAAACATCTCAAAAGTTTCACACCTTGGATGAAGGAATGAGCTGAAATTTATATGAGAAAGTTGCCAATGACTAGTTTTCTCGGTTGACCTTGGACTAAGGCTTGGTCGACCGTGGTTGCAATTGTTGACTAACGGTTGGTTTCACAATCGGCAGCGGCCATGTCCTCGGTTGATCGAGGACACCGGTTTGACAGACAGAGTTCCGAGTTTTTGGAATTTTCAAGGTGATTTACTTGAGGGAGGGACTTCTTATCCATGGAAACCATGCTTCGGTTCGAGCACAAATCGATTCAAAAGAGTTTTTCAAAGCATGAACCTAATATGCCTAAGACAACTTAAGTGAAAACTCATAGGTATGCTTGATTAAAACTCAAACTGACAAACCTTTATGCATCCAAGATTTAAAGGATTTAAAACCATGCATGAGAAGCTTTCAAAATTTCAAGATTTACAAAATGAATGCATATACGCAAAATTCAAGTTTTGAAAGATAAGGAACATGCATGAAGATTTTCAAGGTTTGAAAGTTAAAAGCATGTGAGATTGAGAAATCAAGCTTTTACAAAGGTATGAATACATCCAATCAAATTGCAACATATAAAATCCCTAACAATAGGAGGGAACAATTTACGGCCCTAGAATACATGAAGCTGTAAATATAAAGCCACAATCACATCCAATAGTCAAATAGTCAACATGCTCATGCATTTAGCCCTGCCCAAAGGGAAAACTAGCAAATGGAACACCAAGGGTGATTTGGATGAGGAGAAATGCGGCCAAAATGGAAGTGCATTAAACTGTCACAAATTAAATTTGTACTATGGGGACTTTTATCCTCTCTTTTTTATCCACCCAAATAAGCCTTAAAACGCAGCCCATAAATGCCGGTTGAATATTCAGATTTCCTGTCATACTTCACATAGGGCATTCAAACTATTGCAAACACAGATATATGGTAGTTTTAACTATTCTAGAAATAGATTATTATAGGTACCATATCATTTATGTAGGATCTTACACCCCATCGAGTTACCACTTATCCCAAAACCCAATTTGTGATAGGAAATGACACAATAATAGTTTTATGATAAGAGCGATGATTATGACCGCTCAGGAGCAAGGGCGGACGTTGACCACAACAATTTATACTAAATATAAGCTGAACTCATATTGAACTCAAGTTTCTCCACTTGATAATAGTCTCACTTACTTAGACTAAATCAACACGCCTACTGACCCAGAGGCCATTTCATTTGATCGATGGGCCGTTGAAATTTGGTCCCCCTTGTTTCTCATCATGAGTGGTTGATGCTGCACCTGGTTTGGGTGTAGTGGAGGATGAATTTGGAGCTGCTGCAGTTGATGGGTAGTGATGAGAGTGAGTATCTCATTGGTGTAGGGATAAACTTGTTGATTAGAGTCGAAACCTGCACCATTATTCGTCATATGTCCTGTTGTGATCTAGGGCCTATGAGGAGAGAACAAGCACACACAAGCACACAGGAGATTTACGTGGTTCGGCTTTTGGCCTACGTCCACGGGGAAGACGGGAGAACTCATTATGCAATCAGAAGAAGGTCGTACATCATAGAGACCCTTAGTCTCTATTTATAATATTAGCCCAATACCCAGTTACACCCAAACACTACTTCTAATCACAGTAGACCTATGATAATAGACCTACTTCTAATCACAGTAGAACATGGGCAATACAGGGGTCCGGTTTACCAGATTTATTACTTCAATTGAGCCATACAACCTAACAAATCTCCACCTTGGCGAACATTGAAGCTGATCCTCATACACTAAACACGTCTCACCGTCTCCACCTGCCCCTTAGGGCACTCAGGTACTGAGCACACCGATCAAGTCCAAGCAATGCTTGAACTTGAATTTAAATCAGTCCTTCATGAGTGCACCAAATCGTTTGTATCATTGTCCAGAAGCTTGCTTCGACCCGGACAATGATTTCTTCAAACTGCATACATGATCAGGAACCTTAAACTGCACTCTACCTGCACTGGAGGCTCCTTTATCTTCCTCGTAGAATCGCTTGCATCCGATGACCTGATTTTCCTCATCAAGAGACTCCATCTCTGTAGTCATAGTTGCTGCTTGTTGACTACTTTCCAGCCCTTCCATTAATTCAAGAGACTCAGTCGTTAATGCGTATGCAACCATATCATCACGGCCACTGTCTGATGTCGACACGTACGTCGTCATATCCTCGAAACCGTATCTAACCGGCGGTTTCCTTTCTCTCTGCGGTCTACCCGTCTGCAGCATCTGCGGCTCTATCTGCTGCATCTGCTGCATAGTCTGACGATCCCCTGTATTTCGGGAGGAGTCGGATGCACTCTCCTTCACTAGGATGTCGGACTCCACTTGAACGGTGTCACTGCTGCTACCTACTTCTGTCCTCTCCACCTGCTTTCTCGATTCGAGTAAAGCATCCTCATGAAATGTAACATCCCTGCTGATGATAAATCCGGGTGAATCTTGATCAGTACACCACAACCTGTATCCTTTCACCCCAAAAGCATATCCCACCAAGATGCACTTAACAGCCCTTGGTTCTAACTTATCGGTTTTCATGCGAGCATAAGCCGGACAACCGAAGATCCTCAAGTTAGAATAATCAGCTGGATTACCTGACCACATTTCTTCCGGTGTTTTGCAACCAATCTTTGTGTGTGGAGACCTATTTATCAAGTAGCCTGCAGCATTTACTGCCTCAGCCCAAAAGTCCTTGGACAATCCTGCAGTAAACAACATACAACGAGCTTTTTCCAAGATCGTTTTGTTCATCCTCTTTGCAACTCCATTCTGCTGCGGAGTTTCTGTAGCGGTGTAATGTCGAATTATGCTATGATCCGTGCAATAGTTCTCAAACTCTGTCGATCTGTACTCCTTGCCATTACCTGTCTTCAACTTCTTCACCTTTCTGCCAGTCTGTTCCTCAACCATTTCTTTCCATCGCTTGAATGTAACAAAGGTCTGATCCTTCGTCTTCAGAGTATAAACCCAAACTTTCCTTGAATAATCATCAATAAAAGTCAGCATAAACCGGGACCCGCCCTTGGAGTAAACCTTAGAAGGCCCCCATACATCTGAATGAACATAATCAAGGATACCTTTCGTGCGATGAATACCTGTCTTGAAACTAACTTTTCGATGTTTCCCGAAGGCGCATCTCTCACAGAAATCCAACTTGCTTGTCTTCGTGCCACATAGCAAATTCCGATTGCTCAATATTGTCAATCCCTTCTCACTCATGTGACCCAGGCGCAAGTGCCATAAGCGCGTTGAGACAGATTCATGGTCATCTGAGGAAGACACTGCAGCTCCACCTGTAACTGTTTTTCCAGACAAAACATATAAGTTTCCAACTCTATTGCCTCTCATAAGAACCAGAGCACCCTTTACAACCTTCATGACTCCACCTACAGCTGAGAACTTACAACTATTGGAGTCCAAGGCACCAAGAGAAATGAGATTCTTTTTCAGATCAGGAACATGCCGAACTTCTGCCAACGTTCTGACGATTCCATCATACATCTTGATTTTAACTGTTCCAATCCCAACCGTCTTACATGCAACATTGTTGCCCATCAAGACACTACCACCGTTGATTTCTCTATAAGAGGTAAACCAGTCCCTATTGGGACACATATGGTAAGAACAACCCGAATCAAGAATCCATTCATCCTTAAGATGAATACCATTTTCAATCACAGAAAGTGCATTATCGGAAATATAATCTGATCTTCCATCTGCAACACTGACTGAATCATCATCAGATGACGAATCTTCTATTTCTTTCCCTTTCCTCTGCCTTTCGAGACAGTTTTTTCTGATGTGCCCTTTCTTATGGCAATAATAACATTCAATGTTTTTCCTGTTGGATCTATGTTTGCCCTTATTACTGGAGTCTCTTGTTTTTCCTCGTACTACCAAACCGTCACCCGAACTATCATTGTCAACTGCAACCTTTTTCTTCAACTCTTTCAAATTCAAGGCTGCCTCTACATCCTCTTTGGATAGAGTATCTCTACCATACATCATGGTATCAACAAAATGCTCATATGAGGGTGGTAACGAGCACAACAACATAATAGCTTGGTCCTCATCATCAATTTCAACATTGATATTTTCCAGATCCATAATAGCTTTTGTGAAAGAATCAAGGTGAGTTGAAACAGACGTACCTTCCTGCATTTGTAACGTGAACAACCGCTTCTTCAGATACAAGCGATTCGTGAGAGATTTTGTGATGTACAAGTTCTCCAACTTTTGCCATATGCCGGCAGCAGTTTTCTCCTGAACAACCTTTCGCAGTACACCATCGCTCAAGAACAGCAGAATCTGACCATACGCCTTTTCTAGCAACTCATCCTTTTCTTCATCCGACAATTTTTCAGATAGAGCATTCTTTCCCCTCAAAGCTTTATGCAACCCATTCTGTACCAACAAAGCATGCATCTTCAGACGTCAAAGACCGAAGTCATTATTTCCATCGAATTTCTCAATGTCAAACTTCATAGACATTCCGCGAATCTTTCACCAGAACTGTGTAGATCTGGTCACCACGAGCACGCTGGAAGAAACGGATCTGAAATCCGACTCTGGACGGCTAAAATATCGCAGAAATAAGTTTCTGCGCTCCAATCAGTCAATCTTCTTCGTTGACTTCTGAACAGCCAATCTTCTTTCACAACAGCGTAGATCTGCTCGCAACGAGTCTGTAGGTTCAAACGGATCTCTGATCGGACTTCGGATCGTCAAGATATCGCGAAAACAAATTTCAGCCTTTGATTTGGTCAAATCTGCCTTTGACCGTACGATCTGCTGACGTCAGCGATTCTGCAACAGGCTTTGACTCTGGGCTTCCACAAATGGGTCGGGCTGACCTGGACTGGACCCAACCTGGACTGGCTAACGGGCTTCTGAAACGGGTCAGGCTTGACCTGACCTGAAATCGACCCGGAACTGTTGCGAGCCCAGGCCCACTACCTCTTCTTCTTCAACCGTTCTATTCTGCAACAGAGGACGGTTCCAGAATTCTTCTTCCACGTCAACGGCGCAGGCGTCACGCAGCGCAGGTAGCGCTTCTTCTCCGGCAACGGCGGCGACGGCGACGGTAGCGGCGAGGAGTCCGGCGACAGGCAGCGGCGTGATGGCAGCGGAAATTCCGTCAGACTGTGCAGCCTGCGATTTCTGCACGACGACGAGACGGCGACACGCAGCGGCGATCTCTCTCCTGTTCCGGCGATCTGTTCCGACAATTTCCACGCTCACCGCACCAGAACCCAAACCGCCCCCTTCTGTTGTCTTCTTCCACTACGGTTCCGGCGCACGTGCAGGATCAGGACGGCGACGATTCCGGCGATTAGTTTTACGATTTGTGTGGCCCACCAATTCTCTTCTCCGATCAACCCTCTCAAATCCGATCCAGCGGATTTCTTCCGATCACGACAATTAGCTCTGATACCAGTTTGTTGTGATCTAGGGCCTATGAGGAGAGAACAAGCACACACAAGCACATAGGAGATTTACGTGGTTCGGCTTTTGGCCTATGTCCACGGGGAAGACGGGAGAACTCACTATGCAATCAGAAGAAGGTCGTACATCATAGAGACCCTTAGTCTCTATTTATAATATTAGCCCAATACCCAGTTACACCCAAACACTACTTCTAATCACAGTAGACCTATGATAATAGACCTACTTCTAATCACAGTAGAACATGGGCAATACAGGGGCCCGGTTTACCAGATTTATTACTTCAATTGAGCCATACAACCTAACATGTCCTCCATTGGGACTCCCCATCCCTCCTGTCACTCGCAGGCGCCCTACCTCATCATTCAGTGCATTGTTTACCGCTGCAATAAGAAGTGGGAAAAGATTAGAGTCAGACATTATTGAGCTTGAGAATGTTTTTGCTGTTCTTCTCATCTCCTTGCACAGTGGGGTGGGGGTTAAGGCTTGGAAACATGGATATAAACCCAAAAATCACAATGAGCAAGTGAACTTATATTCCACTTTCATTGCAACATGAATCAAAAGTAGTCTAACAAACACGGGAAAGGGAGAATGTTTAAAAAATGAAAAACCGTCAGAAGTAGTGGAAGGCTAAAGCAACATTTGAGAATTATATCACTTAAATTGCTATGCGCAAAAAGAGATTTTTAGTGGTGGAAAAAACTACCTTTACCTGTGGTTCTTTTTGACAAGTTTCACTTTACGTTTTTTTTTTTTTTTTTTTGGGGTGGGTGGGGTGGGGGGGGGGGGGGGTGTGTCATAATATGACGAGTGAATTTCACCTAGAAGGGTGGAAGAAAGCATATACTTCCACTCCCAAAATCTGCAAATCAAGTACTTCGAATTCTAATGTCTTGGCTTAATACATTACATCACTCACGTAGAAACACAAAGGCTTTGATATAAGTAAGTTGAACATCTAAAAATTGAAGGACATTTATTGTCATGCCTTCTAGAAGTTTGCATTCTACCAAAAACAAAAATAAAAAAATAGAAGTTTTAAAGAATAAATAGCCAAATGGGACTTACCATCTTGCAGCTGAACTTGTTTCTCCATGAATTGCAGACGCGCTTTCAGTCCATTGTTTTCAGCAATGAGACTAGTGGTGTCCCTCTGTCCAAAATATAAGAAGTGAGTTTCAATGATTATAAGGACAAGACTCTTCTGCAAATAACAAAACTAAATTTGACTATAAAAGTGAGTTTCGATGATTGTAAGGATATTCAACCGATTGCACTAAATATGATATACTTGACTATAAACTTGATGCCTACTTCCATTTTTCTCGACTACGGCTATTCATTATTTAGGAGGTGAAAATACCTTTGCCATTTCCAGCTGAGCAGACAATGCGGTCGCTTTTGTTTCCAGGTCTTTCACTTTCTGCTCAAGCTCTGATACATGGAGCCTTTTACGCCCTTGGGACCTTGCAGCAGACTGCCTATTTCCCAAAATCCAAATAGGGATGTGAATTTATAGTCAATGTACTATACGGGGCTAAATTCAGAACAATAACACATCTGAGTGACAGTAGCATTTAGCTGTTCAACTTGAACCTTGACCTTTGATTAGAAGAAATAAATACAAAAATTGTATAGATTATAGATGGAGAAAACATTATTGGAAGGGCGCGAACCTTAGAGGGGGCTGGATGTACGTTGCCATTGTACTACTAGCTATCTAGGACCGACACTTCTCATTCAAGGTTTGAACGTATCGGCTGATACTCATAAGGTTTCAGCTAGTGGTAACATTATACATCGATGTCAACGGTTGTATCTATATATGTTTTGCTCGTATAGGATGGTATAGCCAATGACCCCTTACAAGTGATGTTTGGTGCCTTGTTTGTGTTGTTTTTCAACAGTAGGAGAGGGAGAGCATTTTTCGAGCCTACTAGCTTCTAATTTGTCTGTCTTCATTTAAAAAAATTCTTAAAAGATAAGGAAGTGAAGATCAATACCAAGAAATGAAGCCGATTCACAAGTGTCTTTTTCTTGTGATATTTCTATTGAAGTATTTTCTTTTAAGAAAAAACTCATAGTCAAACAGTTCGGAGTTTTTATTTGGTTAGAACTTAGTTGTAATCTGCAAGCAATAAAAGATAGTAGCTTAGATTTACTCATATAACCAATTATATGTAACTAATATTATCATCTATACATCTAGTATGTATTGGTTTCTTTTGATATCTTTTGAACCCTGCTCTCAATAGACTGAAATTTACTTGTTAACATACACATGCATATACATACACCTTTTGCTTTGATTTCTATGAAAATCGAAGATATTGACCCTACCCATTAAGCTCAAACTACAACCTTTTCTACCATCTAGCATTCAAAAGGCATCCACACCCTTAGGCCTCCAAAACTAAACTTGCAGTATTATTCATTGCAGATCATCGAAAGATGCTGGCACTTGAACATATTGAAATTGCCTTGCTAACTGGTAATAAAGCATGGAGCTAACTAGCGATGAAGTATGCAACTATTAGCTAACTAATAACCACAACTACAACAAAACGCAAGACAAGAGTAAAATTCTTCAACATGGCCGACTAAAAAGTTAAAGATAATTTAACAAATAAAACATGGCGCAAGCTAGTAATTATCATTCAAACATCTCTTCAACTCAGTACTAGGCTCAGCAAATGATCTAGGACTACATAACAAGTTCTTAAGTAGTGAGAATTTTGATTCTTAGAAAAGAAGAATTTCGAAACCAATTATCAGAAGATATATATATATATATATATTTATACAAGGATCATATATTTATGTATCAATATATAAGGAATCAAAGCATACATTTACTACTCCCTTACAAATGCCCAAGAAAGACTACCTCTTTGCTCGCTTCGGGATAACAAGGGCGATCTCAGCTAGCTTCGCCGCAGATAGCGCTTTCCTTGATTCTGGTGATAGGGTCCGTTCTGGACTGGATATGAGCAATTCAGGTTTAGTCAAGGTGAGCCCATCGAAGGAGAGGCTTTGTTGATGCTTAACTATAGGCTTTTCACTAGGACTAACCATCATATTCTCGTTGGAATAGGGCGCCTGAGGCGTTGCCTGCGTAGACTGCCCACCCTCTTCAAGACCATAGAATCCCAAAGAGGAATTCAATTTACCCATATCCATGTACATGGCTATGAGATCTTCCCCATTCTCATGAACATTATCCTCAGCCAATTCTGGGCCATCGAAAGCGCCCACAGCGTTAGGACTGCTACCAACTCTGAACTTGTTAGGCAAACAAGGCAAATCAGATTGGGCTCTCCGATGACCACTGTTCATGTAACGCCCCACCCTACACGCATGCATGATATTGTCCGCTTTGGCCCACGGGCCTCACGGTTTTGTTTCTGATGGGCCAGAACCCATCAAAAGGCCTCATGCAAGGTAAGGGTGTAAGCTCTACATATAAACCCATTCACTTTCCTCTCTATAGTCGATGTGGGACTCCGGGGCGTCACAATCCACCCCCCTTAAGGCTGCACGTCCCTGTGCAGTAGCCTGCCAGTCCCTGTAGCCTGCCAGCCCTCTTGGCCCGCCCACATGGTAACCCGCCCACTTACACCAGACTATGGCAGGGGACCCACACTCGAACTAGTCGAGAGTCGGCTCTGATACCATCTGTAACGCCCCACCCTACACGCATGCATGATATTGTCCGCTTTGGCCCACGGGCCTCACGGTTTTGTTTCTGATGGGCCAGAACCCATCAAAAGGCCTCATGCAAGGTAAGGGTGTAAGCTCTACATATAAACCCATTCACTTTCCTCTCTATAGTCGATGTGGGACTCCGGGGCGTCACAGTTCATATGAGGAACATCCATCATTTTACTAAGGTCATGGCTAAACTTCCCGGGCCCAAATGAGAATTCTCGTCTAAACCGGCCCATTTCCAGCATTGCCAGCATTGGCGCCGGAGCAATAGAACGCGACGTTTCACCCCTCCCACCAAAAGAACTCCCTTCAGAGCTAAAACCAGAGAAACGAGCTGAAGGCGACAGCATTCAACCATGTCCAAGACCAGTTGATCTTTCCTTTTCCATATCCAATAACAAGATACTTTCAAAACTCTAGAATCAACAAAAAGAACATGAACCAGCTCAAGTCCCTTACTTCCAATTCAAAGACTACCACTAACCTTAGAGACCAAATAATCAAATGCAGACACCGTAAAAATAAAAGAAAAATCAGTTTAATTTAGAAGTGAAAAATGGACTAGAAAAAAGCGATTAAACCGTCTTTCTGCTTCTGAGGATCCCTAAGCGAGGGAAGAGAAGAAGAGATGAAAGTGAAGGTGGTGAGAGAGGGATGAGAGGTTTTCATATAGAACATGTGGGGGAGCTGAGAGAGGGATGAGAGTTTTTCATATAGAACATGTGGGGGAGATGAACTAGGACATTGTGTAATCAATGTTTTGAGCTTCTTACTGAGAATAGCTGGTTTGAGGATCAAGGAATAGAGATTAGGATGCATTTGTGAGTGGTTGGGAAAATGGAAACGAGAGGATTAGGATGAGTTTATGTAAAGTGCATTGGAATTAGTTCCATTTTTATGTGGCTGTCATGGTCTGTAGTGGTGTTTTGGAGAGGTTTGTTTGAAAGAAGTAACACCCATTTGGTTGAAAATTGGAAAATGGGCGCAGGGCGTTTTCTTCTCACACAGGCATGAACCCTCTGTGGATTAGCCGGTGATCGACTGAGTACAAGATGAAGGCTTTGTGGGGCCCACTTTTGGGCCCAATTACATTTCTCCTTAGATGAAAGATCTTCTTATGTGGGCTTAGGGGAGGAAATTTGCATGGATATATCTCAATTATGATATGATAGTTGTATTTAATTTGATTTTTTTTATTTTTATATACTCCCTTAAGGCTTTTTATTATTTACAAGTAGGATCAAGTGGTTTCGGTATTTTTTTTATATATCTCTATTTTTTTATTATTTTAATACACTTTCATATCCCCATTGGGCAACTACCATTGGTTTCGTGCTTAATTTATCTTTATTAAAAGAAAGCTTTGCCCTTGCGTTCATAAAGTGGAAATGGGTGTTAGTGTGTTATTATTTATAAAAGGGAAATATTGAGTGAGAACTAGTTCTCACCGTGCTTCCATGAGAACTATTAGTAGGGCTCACTTAGCAAATAATCCAAACCGTGTACAAATAGAAACCCCCCCGGATAGCCACTAATGCCTAAACTCAGGGGCCACGGATGAAGGGGTTAGGAGCATGGGATTTGGGTCAAACTTGATACATGGGACGGTCCCACATAGATCTTTCCATCCCCTCTGGTTTCATCCCTAGAGGGGTCCCACAAATGGGTCCCATAAACAGTTCTCATGGTGACTTCGTGAGATCAGTTCTCACTACAACAAAGCCCTTAATTTATAAAAATACCATTGTTTTATGTCAGTTGGCAATGGCCTCTCTCCCATGAATATGGAGCCTAATAATGTTTTGAAACTTCCATCAATCAATGGTGGGTCGTGGAGGACTGGGGTTAATTATTTTTATAACCAACTATAAGTATATGACTGATTGTCGTTATGATTGGTTTTAATTTGAATAAATGGGTTTTTTTTATTGATAAAAATGAATTTATGTAGGATTGCACAAACCATCAAATATACTACTGTCGGTAACTAAGTTGGGAAAAATAGATAATAATTGCCAATCAGTTGTAATCAAGTTGATGATATAGGAGATGGAAGTTACAAGCTTTTAGAGAAAGCAAGTCCAATCAAGAACCAATAATCCATACACCTCAAATATACAATCCATATGACTCATAAATTCTGAACCATACCAATATTCCGTACAACTCACTAATTCAACTGGAAATGGTTAGTAACCATTATTTAGGTATAAACTACACGGAATACTTAAGGGCATGTTTGTGTAGCCCATTTCCATGGAAGAGGAAGTAGTTTTCTGCAGAAATCTCTCTTTTCATGCGTTTGGTGCGGTGATTTTCCATGGAATCACTTTTCTGCCAGGTCAGCTTTTTCCTCCCTAACTCTGGAAATGGACTTCCTATTGGGGGGGGGGGGGGGGGGGGGGGGGGGGGGGGCGGGCGGGTATGGGAAGTCCATTTCCTCAGAGAACTTAACTCCCTTTATAAGCTTTGTTTCCGACCCCATTTTCGTCCCTATCCTCTTCCATGCGTAAAATATGCTCTGGCGAAAAAAAATCCGGATCAACTTCATCTCCAGAACTGTTGCTGCTTCATCTTCTTCTTAGCCGGCGTCGGCATCTACTTCTGCTCCATGAAAGGCAGTTGATTTCTTGCTCGATCTGCTGGATCTCATCGTCGATGTTCTTGGGGTCGGTTTGATGAGGTGGATCGAGAAGGCCCTATTTGAAGAGGAGCTTCAGTGTCTTGCCTTGCGACATTCGATTCGATCTTGTTGAGGTTGGGCTTCGATTCTCTTTGGTGGAATCGGATTTGGGAGGCTGCGGTACGTTGAGAGAGATGGGTTGGAGAGGAACCCAAGAATCTTTTATGGAGGAAGAAGGTTATGCTGAGATGGGTTGGAGAGATCGGTTGATAGATGTTTCATTTTCTTGGAGTGAAATGGGAGAGAGGTGGATTGTTTGGAGTTGCTTTTGTGGATTTTGTCTCTGTGGAACTCTATTAAACAGATCCAGGCAGAATTTTATTCCATGGAAATCTACAACACCAAACATGAGAAGTACCATTTCTGCAAAGAAAAATATTTCACTCCAAACATAGATTTTCAATTTCTGTGGAAGACCTTTTCAACAGAATCCAATTACCATGGATTTTGCTGACATGGCAATTTCTGCATTCCATGGAAATAGCTTGTACACAAACGTGCCCTAAGGAAAAACTGGTTTTACATACTTGAGTCTAATGGCCGAATTTATAAATTTTTATTTATATTTCATTCTAATTTTTTTAACTTGTCTCTTTTTCCTTGCAAAACATTGTCATTGGTCATATATACATTTGTAAATCATTTACTAACACATTATGCATTTACAAAATGTACACAATCACACATAAAATATAAAATACATCATATTCAACTTGTGTCTTTCAACGTATATAATAAATAATTTGGTTTTATGAAATATTCTATTTTCTCCATTATTCTATGCTATAAATAAGCATAAAAAGGTAACAATCACCATGTCTTTACATTTCCTTATATGGTGTCAGGTCAATCCATCATATTTGAAAGTGATGGGACCAAACATATAGAGTCTCTAATTTTTGAGTGGTCCCACAACGCTAAATATTCTTTTAAATCATTCAACTCATCCAAACATATGATCACTGACACAACAATAAAACATGCATGAAAAAGTATATTGCTACTCCAAAAGAATAAGATAAAAAAGAAATATGGAATTTACCTCAATGTTGGAAAGAAGAATGCCCTTGGTCGCAAGTTGCGAGAATGTCGTTGTTGTACGGATGACCATCTAATAATGAAAAGTCGGATGAGGAGGAGGTGGTGAGTGAGAAGCAAGCGTACTAGTAATGCCATTTTTATAATTCTACATGAAAAAGATAAATGCATGAGCAAATACGCCATTCAACATTCATACCTAATGGTGGTTTTCCATTCTCTCGTTAGAGCTACCAATCTTGGAGACATGAAAGGTATTAAAATGAAAAGGCAGGAAGTACGTATGACTAAATATTAAAACCACATGGGCCTGGTAATAAATCCGTGAAAGCATAGGGCATCTAAAAAAGCTCTCATTTAAAATGTACCTGCTCCCTCTTATTTAAGCTTGCTGATCTATTGTTATGGGCCGTTACTAAAAGGCAACAATCCACAATCTACATGGGAACGTTGACCAACACATCAGCCGAATATATAAAGTATTTTCAATTTTCAAAAAAAAAAAAAAAAAAAAAAAACTTGAACATGCAGCTTTGAACCCTATTAAATCCCATCTTATTCTTATTGTTATTATTATTAATGGGCCACCCTAGCTAGTTATCATCCTAGCTTGGATAGAATTAGGGTTTAGGTAGACTCAAGGATAGGTTTTTTTTTCTATAAGGTAAATTTGTATTGAGAAAAGAGAGGGAAATGGGGAAAGAGCCCCCCAAATACACAAGAAAAACAGAAAGGAAGGCTACAGAATTAGCCACCTCAATACAGAGAACAACAAGAAAAAGGAAGAAGAAAAGAACTGCACTGCAATGCTATCCACCGATCAGCCTCGCAAACCATTTTAGCACTACGAAGCTGACCACCGAAACATCCCAGCACACCCCCTTGCTACACAGCTCCTGGACGATAGCAACACCAAACAAAGCACTATACGTCCTGGATGAAAATTTTCAGCACCAAATGAAGATGTATTCCATGGAAGAACTCTCCATTCATCAACAACGGCAACATAATGAACATCAACATAGAAGAAGAGCTGAAGGCCATTGAAAAGACAAGATGAAAACATTCTTCCAGGCACTGCAGCTAGGCGAATCTTGCTGCAGGGCAGAACACTGCTATCTGCCAATGCAGCTCTTAGCAGCTGAGCCGAGATATACTCCAGTGGCAGAGAACAAGAAGATACAGATCGCCGAACTCTACAAAACATCTGCTATACAATGCCACAGGAGAGAGGGAAGCCTGCTAGTAAAACTGAAACTTCAACAATTCACACCCAGCGAAAGGAGAATGGGATGAGAAGGAAGAGGGTGATTAGTTCCAAAATGAGAATTAGCTAAGTCTTGCAGACGATCCACCAAAAACCTCTTAGCCCTATCCAGAGAGGGGGACTTGTTGAGATGCTTAGCATCATTCAGAATTTTCCAGAGCACTAAGATGGCTTGGAAGAGAATTGCAGCGGCACTTTTTCTTCCAGAGGCATCTTTGTCTTTGGCAACTAAAAACCAGAGAAAGGAGGCTGAGGCTGACTGGTTAGGAAGAAGCCTCATTCCATAGGAAGAGAAAAGCCAGCACCAGAATTGGTGAGCGAAAGAACAAGAGAAGAATAGGTGCTAATCGTCCTCTTCTGCGCTGAGACAATTTGGACATCTAGATGCCAAGGAACGGCCAATGTGCTTAGCCCAGGTATTAGTAGGTGTTTTCCTATGCATTAGGCACCAACAGAAGCAAGCTAATCTTGGATTGATAAAATGATTCCAGATCAAACCATACCAACTTTTGACAGGAGCCTTGAATCTGACAAAATTCTAGGCATCAGAGAGAGAGAGGTGACCTAAAGAACTCCCATTCCAGATGAGAGTATCAGGGCTATCAGGGATTTTCATCAGGCTGGTCGAAAGTTGAAGAAACTCCTACAAGTAGATTGGAAGAGCTGCAGGAATGTGCCAAGCATTATTGACAATAATATCAGCCACCAAGTCTGACTCAAAGAACCGGATGAGGGGGAATTTGGAAGCAATAGAGACTTTATCAATCTAATTATCGAACCAGATGCATATGGACTTTATATTTCCAACAACCCAGAAGCACTCGGATTGTAAGGAGGAGGTAGGTCGATATTAAATATTGCTTGCTCTGCCCTAATACTTATATTTTTATTTTGACGACCCTATTGGTACTAACTATGTTTACTTTCTTTTTTTTGTTTTGTCTTTTTAACTTTTTATGGAAAGTACCAATAGTCATTTGCAGGTGACTTGGATTATCTACATAAAACATGGTCATTTACAAGTAAATCAAGTTACTTGTTCTTGGTTTAGGAAGATATAAAACATGACCTCATAGGTATAAAATTAAACATCTGCTGATGTGTTATGTGATTTTTTAATTTGTGTCCATCACTTAGTTTGATAGATTGTGAAAATCATGGGAAAAAAAGAGAAATATGAAGTGTTGATGATGAATTATTGAGAAATGAATTTCATTGGGCTTGTGAGTGATGGTCGAGATTGTTTGTCAGGGAAACTTGCAGTCGTTGTCATAGTCATCTCTATCGTCATCCTCACCACCACCACCACCACCACCTTCTTCTTCTTCTTCTTCTATCTTTAGGTGGGATGAGTTTATTGGTGGCAAATTAAGCCTCTCAATCTTCATAAAGCTCCTTCACTGTTGTTATTCCTGAGGAATTCTAGTTGATTACAGTGTCTCCTCTAACTATTAAAAATTATGGTTTCGATTTTGAAAGACTTTCAAATTTTGGGTTTCTGATAGAAAATATTTCTCTATAAATAGAATATAGAAAATATACTAAAAATATAAAAAATTACTGATAATTTCACAGTTGTCACAATTTAAAATCTTTATTCTGCAATCCTTACTTTTTCTTCAAGGTAGTTGTCGACAACTTTGATATTATGGCTGTATATGCAGCCAAAATATAATTAAAAGGCACAATATTATCTAGTTTCTTTTATAAATATAATAATACATGATAATACTTTTAAAATATCAACTGCATTAGTGACACTATTCTCTACCACGATAAAAAAGGGCTGACACATTGGCTAATGATAGAAAATAACTCAATTAGATGTAGCTAGCAATCTAGTTAAAGATTTTACATGGGAGTCATTCATTGTTTCTTTATTCACCGTTCATTGTTAGCGAAATTTATTGGTATTTGATTTTTTGAACATCTACAGTCTTTGATAAAAATATTAAGTACATGCAATCTATTTCTTGGTTTGGAAGAAAGTTAGATTTAGACCCAGATCTTTAGATTCAGATTGGATCCTTGTATGTTAGAGAACTTATCCATTAGAAATATAAAAATAAAAACAACAATACACAAATATTTTATCATATAGAAAAAAAAAAAAAAAAAAACACAATCCACGGCCTTGGGAGGGGAAAAGACTGATGAGACAGAGAGAGAATGCTAACATACAAGAAAGACCCTTAAATGATAGAGTCCCTTCCACATATCAACATATCGTAAGCGAGATTGAGAGGGAGAAAGATGAAAGTGATAGCGAGGATCTTATGTTTGTAAGTAGAGACTTGGGGTTATAGTTCTTAACCAATTCTAAAGGGTCAACGGTTGTTAAATTAATGGTTAACAACACCAAAAATCATAATGATATTTCCTTTTTCGAGGTAGTGATAGATAGCTTCTATGATTGTCGTTGAATATAACGCCAAAATATAATAAAAAAGTTATAAAAATTAATGCAATATTATCTGTAAAAAAAAATACATAGATTTCTCTAATACACCAAGAACCTCACACAATACTTATATAATATCATCAAGTTCTATGACTAGGGTTGTAAACAGGTCGGTTCTGGTCCGGGTCCATGGTGGACCCAGAACCGGAACCAGAAGCAGAACCATATATGGGATGGGTTTGGATCCGAGTCTAGGTTTAGGTAGAGAATGATATAAAAAAAATGATTTTTGGGAAAGATTTTCAAAAATTGAGGTAATATGTCGGGTCTCGGGATTTTCAAAAATTGAGGTAATATGTCGGGTCTCGGGTTCACGGTCCGAACTAAGGTAGGGACCCAGACCCATTTACTTATTGAGGCTTAAATAAGGATCCAGACCCGGTTTTTAACGGATCAAAACCTCTGGGTAATCGGAGAATCGATGCCCATTTACATCCCTATATATATGACGTTCCCTACCATACCTATGAAGATTGACAAATTGGCTAAGGAAATAAAATCAGGTTAATTTCCTGCCGATGAAAACTATATATGAAAGATAGAAACCCTAAAATCGTTAGTCCTTAATCTATGCAAGTAAAGAACTCATCCATTAGGAATATAAAACAAAAAATCAATGAAGTTCAGAAATTTTAAATCCCCTGAGGACATGAAGCAATGGAAATCCTCATTTTTGAGATTTCCAAGTCCGACTCCCCACAGGATTTGAAAATCCTTACTTACTTTAATAGATTTGCACACCGAAACCAATTCTTTCAGCTATTTCATTGTTACGCATTGATATCGATGTGAAACCCTCAGCTGTACAATCCCTCATTGAGGAACCACTGTTCCAAGGGTAGCGAGGAGTCCTCAGATCTACAAATCCTCGTGTATTTCTCACATATTACCAATGTGCTCTAAATATTTAGTTTTAAATCTAAGCAATTAAAAAACTCATCCATTAGAAATTTAAAATAAAAAAATCATTCCACAAATATTTCATCTTACATAAAATGACAAACACAGTCTTTGGTAGTGGCAAGAGAGAATCAAAAGAGATAGAGAGAAAAAGATAACATACAAGAAAGACACTGAATAAAAAATAGAGTCCTCTTCTATATACATACCGGGAGAGAGAGAGAGGGAGGGAGGGAGGGAGTGGGAGTGGGGCTTAGGACTAGGGTGTGAACCAGTTATAAACAGTCAATGAGTGTTAAACTAGTGGTTCGAAATACTAACAATTATAATGACATTTTTTTTTGAGGAGGTAGCCGACAACTCTCCATACTGGCCTTGTACATATCGCCAAAATATATTCAAAGGGTGATGATTTCAAAATTAATGTGATATTATCCCAAACATTTTTTTTCTATCTAGTATAACCGTAACACTACACGACACTTTTAGATATTACTTGTACTTATGACATTTTTATCTACTACGCTCTGCAAGGGATGCTACATTGGTTAAGAAAAGAATTATAGCTTCATTATACATAGGTAGCCATGAATCAATATTTATTGTTTGTTGTTGTAAACAACCTGTGAAAGATATAAACTCCAAACTCCAAACTCCAAATCCTCTGCGCGATAGGGGTTGAAAATGGATATTCGATGACTTCAATCCCCACCCCCACCTCCCCACCACCACCCAAAAAAAAAAAAAAAAAAAGTTTGGAATATAATTTTGGATCCAATAAAAACTATATTATGGTCAAATAGATTTTGATTTTAGATCACTAAGGGAACGTTTGTGTACGCACCATATCTGCGGAAAGAGGGAATTGCCACGTCAGCAAAGTCCATAGAAATGGAAATATTGGAAAAGGATTTCCATAGAATTTAGAAATTCATGTCCTCGTAGGACCCCATACGTCATACCAGGTCCCCATATCATATTGGACACGAGAGGGGTCCTCATGGGGGCCCTTTTAAATTTTTTTTTTGTTATTTAACGATATGGTCGATATCGACTATTCTGTGGTGGTTGCTCTCGATTTGCAGAACTCAAATAGAAATTGGGTTTTTCTCTCTTGGTTGCCGGTGCTACTCCAGAGCGGTGGATGGGGCCACGGGAGGCAGGAAGAGGGAGGATACGAAGGAATGGAGGTCGGCGAGCATGGGGTCATCTTTGTCGGAGGAGGAGGGAGGATCGCCATGGAGGGGAGGGATGAGGGAGAAGAGGGGAGGGGAGACAGAGTGGGTTGTAGGCGGAGATGAGGAAAAGGGTTGGGCTTGTAAGTAATGGGGGAGGGAGGGGATGGAGGCCAAGGACTTGCAGACCTAAGGGGAGTGAGATGAGGCGAGGGTGGAGGATTTGTAGGTGGAATTTCAAATTTGTCTTTTTTCTTGTTATTTCGTGATATTGTCGATATCGACCGTTATGTTGTGTTCAGCAAATAAAACAGTTACATATTGACGAGACTCTGACTCATAAAATGGTCGATATCGACTATAAGAATTGTCGATATTGACCATATTGCTAAATGACAAAAATAAAATAAAATTAAAAGGGCCAGATGAGGACCCCTTTCGTGTCTAACATGATACGGGGACCTGGTAAGACGTATGGGGTCCTACGGTGACTTTTTCCATAAATTCCTCCATATACAATGAAATGTGCATGACTCATTTAGGATTATGGTCACTTTAAGGGGGAGTCAAAACCGGATTGAAAACCGGACCCAATTCGTTTTTGCATGAAAATATACTATGTCCAAACTATGGGACCTAGGTCACCTAAACACTCTGGAAGAGGGGATTCGACGGATTTCCTGCTCAAATTTGAGCATTTATAGGCCCATGGACTATGGTACCACCATCTCTATGATCTCAAGAGGATCCTTCTTAATTTGAATTCGGTTTTTCAGCCAAAGTCTGAAGGAGGGCTAGGCTTTCGTCTCTTTGAGGACTTGATCCATGCCAATTCAGTCAGGTTAGGCTAGGCTGCTTTCTCCTCTTCTTCCTTGTGGGCGAGCTAGTTCAAAGCTAAGTACTTCATAGGCTTTTCTCCTTGGCACGCTCCCTCCCTTATCACTGGCTCTTGCATCTGGAGGCCAATAAAGAGGAGCTCGCAATTTCTTTTTCATAACTATCACTGGCTCTTGGGTGATGGGAAAAGCTCTAGCTTCTAGCACCACAAATGGCATGGCCCCCTCTCCTTGGCACAATTCTATTCTATTCATGATTTATTCTCTAACAATCAGAGGCTTACTAGTCTCTCTCTTCCTCAGCAGGTGGGTCTCCTTCTCCTCGTCTCTCCTTGCCTCCTTCTCCTTTGTTGAAGAGCCTGATGTGCTAATTTGGTCCAGCTCCAACTCCATCAATCTCTCCTTCGCTGCTGCTCGGGAGTCCATCAGGTCCAGAACAACACACCCACTGCTGCTTGGGAGTCCATCAGGTCCAGAACAACACACCCGGCGCCCCCCCGCCCCCCCCGCCCCCCAGTCCTTGGTCCTAGTTTGCCTGGAACAGCCTCCTCAACCCTTTCACTGCTTGCTTTGCATGGAAACTGTTCCACCCCAAACTCCCCACTAATGAATGGACTCAATCCATTGGGGTGCAGTTGGCGTCCTCCTGCTACCTCTTTGGCTCTCACCAAGAATCCGCGTACTCCATGTTCTTCCTCTGCCCCTTCATTTCCTCTTTCTAGGCTTGGCTTGAGGTCAAAGGGAATTTCAAGTGTTTCCCTTCCAGCTCCGTATCTTCAACATGGGTCTCTTTCTCTGCCAACTCTTGCCATTAAGCTAAGAAGGGTTTGGGAGCCCTCTTCATTATTGCTATTTTCAGCTTATGGAAGATAAGGAATCAGGCTGTCTTCAACAACAAGTCTCCCTCTTTAGACTCAGCAATTAACTACTTCTTCATGGATGCTTCTGTTTCTATGAGTTATGTGTTTTATTCTTTTCTCAGTCCTACTTTAGTCAACTTCTTTCTCTTATGTAATCAGCCTTATCATTCTATAAGATAGTGCTTTGCTTCTCTTTCTTTTGAGGCTTCTCTTTTCTCTGTTTTCCTTTCTTTTGGTTGTTGTTTCTTTGTCTTGTTCTTTCCCTTTTTCTCTTCTTAATTCAATTTGCAATTTAGCAAATAAAAATGAAAGTACCATTTTGAAAAAAATCACCAAAATAACCCTGATCTAGAAAATTACAAAAAAAAAGAAGGCATCTACAAAACTCAAAATTTTGAGGATGTTAGAAATTACCACCAAAGATGTGCCTAGGCCAATCAGGAACTTTTTCCCTATTTTGAGGCCCTTTTGGCACTTTTCGGGACCAATTAGTGGTGAATCCGTAAGTAGGAATGATCATTTGGTGTCAAAATTATTCAAAATGGTCTAATTAGCATTGCAGGGGCTTTCATGCTCGTTTTCATATGAAAAAGAAGTTGTTTTGGACTTAAGTTTTTGTGATGTAGAGAAAATCAAAATTCAATGGAGATATACAGTTAGATTACTCGGGTTTCATGTTGAAGCAAAAAGAGAAAATTTGAGAAAAGGGGTGAAGAATTGGTTAAATGAGTTTTATCTTTAAATCTATTTAGGGGGTGGGGGGTTGAAACTTATGAGAAGAGGGGTGAAGAATATTTTAAATTAGAGATGGAGATGAGACCTTAACATTCCTTGGTATTGAATTACCAAGTTCATGGCTGGGTATTCATTTTCCATCTTTCCTTATTTGATTTCCATAAAAAGGGAAGTCATTTGATGTTCATTTTTTTTTATATTTCCCTTATTTTGAATTTTGGTGGTTCTCTAAAAATTTTGAAGGGCAACATGGGCACCCCAGCCCCTCTTAGTTCCACCCCTACAGAGGTGGACTCACATAAGGAAGAAAAAAAAGAGGAGAAACGAAGAAGATGGATTGCAGGAAAACTCATTTTTTTAATACATCAAATAGGTGTTAAAGGAGAAGAAAAAAGTGGGTTTTGGTGTGATATCATACACTTCTAGGACTCACACATTTTAAGGGCAAGATTACAATTATTAGAGAATCCTTTGTTGTATGAACAGTCCTGAATGCGTTTTCTGAATCTCAACTATTAAGAGGGAGAAGCTTGGTCTTAGGGAAACTATACGCCCAAAATCCCAACAAATTCAAACCCATCAATAACCCAAAGCAAATATTAACAATTTTAGTGGAAAAACCAGGTTTGAAAATTCAGCAAAATAGAGAATATAGTAACTAAAGCTGAAATCCTGACCTAAATTCCCACAAATACATCCGCTATATTCTCTGCACAATGCGATATCTTAGAATTATAGAGTATCGCACATTTTAAAGGCAAGATCATAATTTTCACAGTGCCCTTTGTTGTAGAAATAGTTTTGCATGCATTTCTTAAAAAGATTCAATGGTCAAGAGCCAAAAATCAGGTCTTTGGGCATGGGGAAATCAGGTCTCAAGGTAGTTGTACGAATAGTCAAAATCCCCCATTTTCATTAAAAAAAGATGAACACATGCCACTTCCTATAGATCAACTCGTTAGGGACACCAGCCTCCAAAAGGGACAAGTGTGTCTGAATTCAAATTTCTTCACTAGAAGAGAAAATATAGATTAACATACTACAATTCAAGCTCCCTCTCCTGTGGTCATTCACTCACATGTGGAAACAATTGGGACCCACTTGGGGTGGGACCCCAGGGCAGGAGGATTGGATAATGATCCTAGCCACTTGATCAACAACCGACAAGTTTTCACCGTCCACAATAATTACATACTCGATCCAATGCTTCAGTCCATTTGGATGAGTGCCAAACCCCGGGATCGGTAACTAGTGGGGGGTCCCTATTTTATGGTCCACTAAAATGGATCATTATGTGGGTCCCACTAGATGTTTCCACACGTGAGCTGATGAGTGCATGAGCTTAAAAGAGGATTCAACATTACAAATATATGCCAATTCCACATGTATGAATTAAAGCAATCAGAAAACCGTATTAAGTTTTTTTTTTTTTTTTTTTGTGTGTGATTTTTTTTGCAGTTCTGATGAAAAGAATAAAGCATTTGCACTAGCTAAATAAATATAACATCTATAACCATATGGAATGCCCGCTTACTGCGCCTCTTCTTTTTGTCATTCTGACTCTTGTAGAAGTGAACTTCGTATCAAAGTTCTTTAATTTCCTCTGATGGAATAACATTCTGTAACAGTACTTGGCAAGACCTGGCCTTGCCCTAAAAACTGGGCAATGCTAGTCTTTCACATAGGTACAAAAATAATGAGGGATTGGGCTGTATGTGACCATTCTGTATCTTTTCACAAAAGGCACAAAATTACACGATATGCATTGTATAGAAATCATGAAGCTAATAATGTGCTAAGAAACTACCTTATAGTCTTTACATGCTAATTTTTCATATTTTATAAGTAGAAAAAAAGTCTATTCGGCTCCTATTAATTTCGTTATTATAAGCAATTAAATGTTCTTCCCTCTTTTTAAAGAGATGCTTGGTATTAAAAGGTCAAATGACGATGTAGATTCCAACATTGCAATAAATGAAAATCTCTTTACTACAATAATATTTAATAAGGTAATGACTAGACAATCATTTATCATCTAAGAGAAGAATATTTAATGATGCCGATGAAACTTTTCTTCGTCAATTTAGGCCCTTGATAAGATGCATTGCATTGAATTCGCATGAATTAAATACGAATAATATCAAATGGTTCTTATATAAAGAAGAAAAATTTCATTAATGTCTTCTACAACATGCCATTGAGATTTTGTAGCATTTTATTTATCAAGAGATCGCCCATCTAAGAGTTAAGCCATTGGAGTTGTATTCAAATATGAGGATAAACGTTAGACCCAATGACTCAAGAGAAATGATCCTATTCTATTAGGAACCCACATAAGAATCATGAACAAATAAATCCACATATGGATCAATTATATGTACTTGCAAAATATCACATACTGGCTTATTTATATAAAAATCACATATGTATCATATAAAAAAATTAATATAAAAATCACATAAGAATCATGCATGCTCAAATAAACCCACATACATGCTCAAATAAATCCACATATATAAATAAGAAAAATACGAGGGCTGGGCTTAGTATTAACCAAGATTGGTCCTCAAAAAGGTGGGCCTGCAAAAATTTTGTCCAAGCAAAATATCGATCTCTTTAAGAAAAACAAAAGCCCTCATTTTGCAGGCTTTATAATGGTTGGGTCAGGCCAAATACCTTTGTAGGAGGGCCCACTTGACAGCCCTAAAATAGATGCCCAGATGAAAATTTTGAAGACCAGAATATAATAAGGTTAACTCGTATAATCTAGAAGATTATTTAAGTGGAAATACATATAGTTGGGGAGTTCAATCTTGGTTAGAAAAGGGTCAAGAAATGAAGATCACTAGATGGGAGTGGGCCTCGTTCCACACAAAAGACAACCGGATATAAAATCATATATATGCTACCTGTTGTCCTAACTTTTATTTTTTTGGTACCCCAGCTTTAGTGGCTGGGACCTTTTTTTTTTTTTTTTTTTTTTCAAAATTATATAGAGCCCGGTACACCCGGAAAAAAAGCCCACCGAAGTGGGAAGAAAGCCCGCATATATACATGCAGGAATATATGAGGAGGAGGTGAGGGTTGAACCCCTGACCTCCCCAATAAGAACCCAACTCCTTTTATGGTATGTGATAAGGTTTTAGTTTTCCTAATTTTTTACTATAAGATCTTATCTACTTCTACCGAAAAAAAAAAGTTCACATATAACATAAGGATTAAGAGTGAAATGCCCAAGTTTCTCCTCTTAGGGGCGGATTTGATAGTGATTTTCTTTTTTTTTTTCAATTTGGTGCAGACATGGATACGTATAGCTTTTGATCCGAGTTGGATTTAGGATAGGATCAAATTTGAACCACCTTTTGTGCCCTATTTATAAACTTGACACACTTTGTGGTGCTACAGTCCCCTTGTGCAGCATAGTCACCAAAGACATCTCAAATAGTTTAAGTAGCGGATTCTAGTCGTGGGGACAAATCCTTTTCCATAAAAAAGAAAATATTTTATTTTATTTTTATAACAGAGGGTGTCCCAGCCTTTTGGGCCAGAATAACCCCTACTGGTCCGAGAGAAGCCCGGATGGAAAATTGGCATATGGAGCACAAAGGGTCATTGGAGGAGGAGAAATGTGTAAAAAACTGGAAGTGCAGAAAACTGCCACAGTTTAAAATTGTACCGTCGACACTTTCTCAAATATTTTTTTTCTCTCCAACCAGTAATCCTTAAAACTCAGCCTAGCTGCTAGTTGAATACTCTGATTTCCTGTCATACTTCACTGGAGGTATTCTAACTATTGCAAACTCAGATAAATGGTAGTTTTAACTGTCCAAGAAATAGATTGTTATAGGTATCAAATCATGTTCACTAAATATAAATTGGCTTAACTGAACTCAAGCTCCCCCACATGATAATAGTCTCACTTATTATTGTAAATTAAAACACCTGCGGACCATTTCATTTCATCGATGAGCTGTTGAAATGTGGTCCTTTCTGACTTGGAGGGGTGGGTCCTTTGTTTCTCATGCCATTAGGTGGTTGATGCTGCACCTGGCTTGGCTGCAGAGGAGGACGGGTTTGGAGCTGATGCAGTTGCCGGTCAGTGATAAGGGTGTGCGAGGCATTGTTGTCGGGATAAAGTTGTTGATTAGCGTTGAAACCTGCCCCATTATTTGCCATATCTCCTCCAATGGGACTCACCGTCCCAGCCACCACTTGCAATTGCTGTACCTCCTCCTTCAGTGCATTGTTTATAGCTGCAACAAGAAGGGAAAAAAGGTTGAAGTCAGAAGTTATCGAGCTTGGGAATGTTGATGTTACTCTTCTTCTTCTTCTACTCTCCCTTCTCCAATAAGCAAGTAAACTTAGACTACTGTTATTGCAATATTAATCAAAATATTTGAAGTTAGAGCTTGCGTGGCAGTCTTTTTTTCAACCAAGCAGTGGCGGACACGGGGTTTTTATTTGAGGGATGCAGATCATAATTGGTAGTTTAGTTTTAAGTGCATATTAAACAGAGGATTTTCATATGGATTTTAAGGGAAGACTCACAATTTTTATTGATTTTCTTTAAGCGTGACTATGTTTACTAGGTGCGACTGCACCAACGTGATTGTGCCTGGGTCCGCCCCTACCCCCAAGTACTCAGTCAAGCATTTTTCTAGATAATTGTTTTGGATACCCATGCATAAATGTAAGAAGCCACGTACCAACCCAAAAGCTTAAGCTTTTAAAGTAAGTGGTTTCTAATATGAAATCGGAGCATGTTCTGATTTCTTCATTCTTGTGTAGCCCACGTGACAGGCCCCTCTATGAAGTTTCTTGGGCCTGCATGTGAGGGGGAGTGTTGGAAAGTCCCACGTCCCACATCGCCCAAGTCCTGAGTTGTACATGTCTTTATATACCTGTTTGAGCCTTTCACTTATCAGTTTAAGCTTTTGGAAAGAGTTTGTTTAATTCAACAATACCTTGCTCCTTAGAACTAGAAAAACCCCCCCTGCACGTATCTACAATTACGGCCAAATGTAGTGCACCCTTTAATTTAGTACAGATATTGATTTACATTTGTAAAATATGTAATATGTACCGATCCTTATCTACATGTCACAGTGATCACATTTTTGCACAACTTATAAAAACAAGAGTCTATATAACCATGGTATTTAAACCTTTGAAACTAAGTTGGAAACATATTTTACTTCTTTGATTCTTTACTTGGAAAGTCCAAAGATATACCCACCATTAAAAGGAAGAAAAAAAGAGGTTCAAAGATATGTCAGTACTAAATAGAGAGCATATTTTTGTTTCTTTGACTGTCACTTGGAAAATTCCAAAGATCAACCCAGCATTCAAATTGAAACAAAAACTCAAAGATAGTGCGGCTACTACGTATTCCATGATAAAAAGGAAAGCACGAATATTCTTATTATCCTATGAATTGGGACTGAAAGGGAACAATTGAAATCTAAAAGGAAAGGAAACAAGGGACTCATTTTAATCGGACCATTCTCCTTCTAAATGTTATAGTTTTCAAAATAGAAACTTCATTACTAGAATCCACATCGGATATGATTGAAATGAAAATGGCATTTATATATGCTTTTATATGTGTATCTCCGTATAGATAGTGTGAAAGGGCATGGGCTTGGGCTTAGATCATTAGGAATCACTGAGAAGCCCATCTTTTTCCCTTTTTGAACCCGATTTTGGGTTGACCCAATATCTATTTTTAACTCAAGCGTCATCACCAACGTCTTGCTCGAGCTCCACCAAGCTCACCCATCTTTTTTCCAAGTTTCTCTCCACTTCTCTCACTCTAGGTAAATGTTTCTCGTTGTAGGTTATATGGCTTCTTTTATTATTAGATAGAAATGTTTTATGGTAGCTCATTAGATTCTTCTCATTTGGTTTTGTGGTAGGGTTTTGAGTTTTGAGTTGATTTCCAATAGTTGGGTCTTCTAAAAAGGCATTTAGCTTGTGTTGCTCCACCAAGTGTTTCTTAAAGGAAGGCAAGTGAATACTTATAGATTTTCATTTATATTGTTAGGGATTTTGTGTGTTGCAATTTGATTGATACATGCTGTAATTGTAACCATAGTTGTCAATTTCGTTTTGTTCAACTGGAGAAAACTACATTGTTTCATTTGAAAATTCATTTGAAAATGCACTATCCCCTAAAATTTTTGCATGTTTCAAACTTATTCATACTCCGATGTGGTATGTATCATATATTATCTATCCTGACAACCTGTAAGTGTATGTCAGTTCAAACATCCTCCACTATTGTCTCCTATTTAATCATTATTAGTTAGCAACTCATTTGGTGTATGAGTTAAAAGATAATGGCTAGGGGTGGACCCAGGTATATGGATTTGGGGGCTGAAGCCCCCACCCATATATGAAGATGGCTTAAGATTTTGAAGAAACCCCCTACACTAATGGCCTGGCTTAATACGTTAAATCACTAATGCAAAACACAAGGACTTTGATATAAGTAGAAGGACCCGCAATTTGTAATAGGGCGAATGTCCAAAACTAGAGCTACGTGGTCATGTCAACTAGTAGTATGAAAGAATAAATGGCCAAATTAAGGAGACTTACCATCTTGTAGTTGAATTTGTTGCTCCATGGATTGCAGACGCACTTTCAGTTTATCATTTTCAGCAGTGAAATAAGTAGTGTCCCCCTGTCCAAAATATAAAAATGCGAGTTTTAATGATTATAAGGACATGCTTTTCAAGTGAAACAAAAGTAAAAAGGTTATATGGATATTCAACCCATTGCACTGAAAATGATACTAGCTACAAACTTGGAGTGCTTACTTCCCTAATTGTCCATTTCTATTGACTAAAAAAGTTCGTTATTTAGGAGGTGAAACTACCTTTACCAATGCCAACTGTGAGGATAATGAGGCCGCTTCTATTTCAAGGGTTTTCACTTTCTGCTCAAGAGCTGATACGTAGCGCATCTTTCGCTCTTTGGACCTCGCAGCAGACTGCCTGTTTGCCCAAATCCTAACAAGTGATGTGAATTTATAATCAATGTACTATGCACGACATTGGGGCTAAATTCAGAACAATAACACATCCTAGAGACAGTAGCATTTGGCCCTTCAACTTTTGCGCCTTGACCTTTGATTGCAATGATTAAATTAAAAAAAAAAAATGTACATGTTATAAAGGGAACAAACATTATTGAAAAATTTAAACCTTTGATTCCAAAACCACTGCACAACTAGCCATTTAAGACCGACACCTCTGATTCAAGGTTTATACATTTTTTGTTCAGTAAAAAGTCATAGTCAGACAGTGTACAGTGTTATTTGGTCAGAAATTAGTTCTAGTCTTTAGGTAATGCAAGCTCTGAGTTTAGATTTACTCAATCAACCAATAGAATTTCACTAATAATATCATCAATACATCTAGTATATATGGGGTTTGAACCTTGCTCACAATAGATTGAAACTCACTTATACACATATATTTGTGTACACACACACACACACACACATCTTTTACTTTGATTTGTATGAAACTTAAGGACCTTTCTTTTTTTTTTTTTTTTGGTAAAAGAAACTTAAAGATGTTGATCCTACCTATTGGGCTAAAAAAATACAACCTTTTCTACCATTTAGCATTCAAAAGGCACCCATCCTTAAGACCTCTAAAACCAAATTTGCAGTACTATTGACATCATATGATCGATATATGTTGCCGACTACAAAAACTTATCAAAGTTGCTTTGCTAACTAGCGATAAGGCAAGCAACTAACTAGTGATAAAGCCTATAAAACTTTTAGCGAACTAGCTAGTAGCAACAATTACTGGAAAACGCAAGATAAAAGGAAAACGCTTTAACATGGCCGACTAAAAAGTTAAAAATAATGCAACAAATAAAAGATGGCCCAAGCTTTTAACTCACTACTAGATTCAACAAATGATGTAGGACAATATAGAAGAGTTCTTAAATAGTGAGGATTTTGAACCCAGTTATCACAAGATCACAAGAAGGACCACATATTTTCGCATCAATGTATAAGGAATCAAAGCATACATTTACTACTTCTCCCTTACATATGCCTAAGGAATTCTACCTTTTTGCTCGCTTTGGGTCAACGTGGGCGATCTCAAGTAGCTTCGCCGCAGATCGTGCATTCCTCGATTCTTGTGGAGAGGTACATTCTGCACCTGATATGAGCAATTTGGGTTGAACCAAGGTGGATCCATCCAAAGAGAGGGTCTCTGGATGCCTAACTATAGGCTTCTCACTAGGACTTTCCCACACATTTTCATTGGAAGAGGAAATCTGTGGCGTTACCTCTGCAGACTCCTCACCCCCCTCGAAACCATACAACCCGAAAGAGGAATTCAATTTATCCATGTCCATGTACATGGAAATGAGATCTTCATCATTCTCACTCATTTTCTCCTCAGATGATGTTGAGCCATTGGAAGCACCTACAGTGTTAGGACCACTAACAAATCTAAACTTGTTAGGCAAACCAAGTGGATCTGATTGGGCTCTCCGATGGCCGATGTTCATCTGAGGAACATCCATCATCTGACCGAGGTCATGGCTAAACTGCTCGGACCCAATTGAGAACGCTTGTCCAAACTGACCCAATTCCGACATTGCCGAAATTGGCGATGGAGCAGTGGAACGCGAGGTTTCACCCCTCACACCAAAAGTGGTCCCTTCAGAGCTAAAACCAGAGAAATGGGCTGACGGAGGCAGCATCCCATCACCCCCAAGACCAGTTGATATTTCCTTTTCCATATCCAATAGCAAAACCCTTTTAGAACACTAGAATCAACCAAAAAAAAAAAAAACCTTGATCAAGCTCAAGCTCTTACTATCAATTCTAAAACTGTCACTAACTTTAGAAATAAAATAATCAAATATAGAAGCCTTATCAAAAAATAGTTTTAGGAGCAAAACATGAACTAAAGAAAGCGATTAAAGCATCCTTCTGCCTCGAATGGGAACTTGAAGAGCATGAGAGTAGATTGGAACCGTCAAAGACATAAAAGAACTGAAGATCTACAGGCGAGGGGTAGGAGAGAGGAAACTGAAGGTGGTGAGAGAGGGACAAGAGTTTTTCATATAGAAATCATATAGAACATGTGGGGTAATGAACCGGGACGTTATCTAATCTGAGAATAGCTGGATTGAGGATTGAGGATTGAGGAAAAGTAATTAGAGATTACATTGTATTTATGAGTCGTTGGAAAAATGAAAATGGGAGGATTAGGACAAGTTTTTGTAAAGCGCATAGGCATTAATTTCATTTTTATTTGGTTGTGTTGGTTTGTTGCTGTGTTTTGGAGAGGCTGGTTTGAAAGAACTAAGAGCCGTTTGTTGAAAAAAGAGAGAAATGGTGGGATGAGTTTCTCTTGCTTAGGCGGCAGTCCACAGTGGGCAACGACTGATTTCAGGATGGTACATCTGTGGGGTCCACTTTTGGGCCCATTTATATTTCACACTCTGTTGAAAGTTTTTTATTTTATTTTATTTTATTTATCTTTTCATGTGGGCTCAGGGAGGTGATAAGAGCCTAAAATATACATTTTAGGCTTTCACTTTAGACTTTGATATACATTCCGATACGTTTAACTAGTCTAATTATGTTATTTTGATGTTTACAGGTTCCCTAGGTGCATGGACAATAAATTAGTGCAAAATAGGAGAAAATGACAATGATTCAAAACAAGTAGCAAAAATTCAGAAAATATGGAAAAGCCCCAGAGGTTCTGCCTCCGGGTGTCTAGACGCCCGGTCACAGAAATGACCAGAAAGCCTCTACTTCCTGGCGTCCGGACGCCCGGACCGGATGAGGTCCGCCTCCAGCATGTTTTCAATGAGATTTTTTGACCAAAAACCTATAAATATGGTTCTAAACTCGTTTTAAAGAGATATACACATCTTGGAAGAAGATCGGGAGCAAGGTTTTGGAGTTTTGGAAGAGCGTCAATAGGGATTTCATTAAAGATTCTTCGTCAACCTCTCGCCATGTGTAACTAAACTTTCATCTTAGGGTTGCGATGAAGCCCTAATCTTGTGTTTATAGTGATGTATAGGTTCTAGGGTTTTCCTTTAAACGCTTTTGGTTATATGACAATGATGTTATCCATTGATTGGATTTTATTTCTTTAATGCAATATCCCTTTCTTTAGTATTTTAAATCTTGTAGATTTGAATGCTAGTTATATAATGGTGCTTGATTGAATGTGTTGTTAGATCTAGGATAATATATGCCATAGAGACAGGTTATGCCCCGATCTATATCTTCATCCTTTATTTGTTGACTTTGTGAAAGTTTGTAACCAGAACGAGTCTTTTTAGCGTTGATAGTGAAACTCTAGGTCTATACTTGCCATTGTGCGAGGTTAGCGTGGATTCGTACATTGAGATCTTCTCTCTGATTGAATTAAAATATTATCTTTTAATTTGTTAATTTAGGAATCAAACTCCATCAAACCAACACTTCGTTTTTTAATATGATTAGTTTAGAAATCAATACTTTGTTTTCAATTAGGACTAGAATAGGAATTAAGAAACCAACACAACTTAGCCTTTTCGTCCCAGTGGATATGATACTTGGTTAATATCTTTGCTTTCGCAAGTAGAGATAATAGCGGGAATAATTTATTTTTGTAAACCTTGTTTTAGGACAGGTCAGGAGGAAATTTGAATATTTGACATGTTGGATTTGTGATCATCGATTTTGCATGGATATATCTCATTTATGATATGGAAGTTTTATTTATTTTGAGACACACACACACACACACACACACACACACATATATTAATTTGAGGATCGCTAGAAAACACCCCTCCCTAGTGGGGGCGTACTTTGATGAATGAAACCATGGATTGACATTGGATGGAAAGATTTGGATAATACATACCTATATGTAAAGTCTCAACTCCATTAAATCATTCTAACCCCTTGATTTATGGAAATAAAATTTAATGGTTTTAGAGGTATTACTTTCTTAGGATTTCAATGAGTAAATGTTGGATGAGAATTAAAATTCATGTAGGGGGGATGGGGGTGTTTAAAAGACGGGATTGGCTCAAGATGGGCTCCATGACCTAAAATAATAGGTGAGCAAAAATGTGGACTTTTTTAAATGGAGAGTTTTGAGACTCTCTCTCTCTTTCTCTCACACACACTCCTTTAATTTAAAAGTAGGCTCACGTGGTTTCTTTATTTTTAGTCATTCTCTATTTTTTAATTTTAACACCCATTTATATCCCCTGTGGGAAAGTTGTTGGAAGTAGGTGTGTCTCGTGGATAAGTATTCAAATTTTTTTGATCCACTTGATACAGGGATCAAATACCCATAAGGCCAAGAACTTAAGCTCAAGATCTAAAACCCTAATCTCATGCATTAAAATCAAACATCCATCAAGAAGATAGATCAAGAAACAACAAGCATAACTAGATCTACTAATTCAAATAGATTAGAGATCTATACATTTGGAGCTTGGTTGTGCTCTAATCGAGAACTTGATCTCTACAAAAAAGTCTTTTTGCAAACTTTGATCTCCCTTGCTTTTTATGTTCTTCCATGCTATGACCCTCTTAGAGAACTTTGAAAAGAGAATAGTGGGATCTCGAAGTAAAAGAAAATCCTAGATCTCTAGTAGGGAACCAGAGGAGAGAAAGAGAGGAGGAAGAGAGAGAGAGAGAGAGAGGAACTTGAGAGATTATTATGTGGAGAGATTTCTGACCCTCACCTCTTATTTATAGTTTATGGCACACCTCCTCTTTGACCAAGATTAGAAGTCTCACTTATATTTTTAATAAGTGTCATACTCCTCCTTTCCTTAAGAGTTTTAATGGGATTAGTAACATTCTCTTATTAGGGCTAGCATGAGGACTAGTAGGGACTCCTTAGAATCTGACTCCAACTAGAAATCTGGATCACACATCTCATGTGAACTCAGGACCCAAAGTTAATTGCAAATAAGTTTACTAATTTAATGCAATTGCACTCCAGTCTTAAGAATAATTACAAGAAGACCCTAAACTTCCCAATTACTACAAGTATGCCCCTTCATCACTTATATCTATAGATTTGTTGGAATAAATCTGTCCAACCAAATTGGATTAATCTCTTATTATTCTTGTGACCCAATTAATTATAGTAATCATCAGTACCATCCAATTAGCTCTTAATTAAGATGGGTGCACACTGACTAATGATAAAATCCATTAATTGGCATAAGAGGATATTTATGATGATAGATTTCATCTTGAAAATTATATGTTCCCACAACCCACTACCACGTACTCAAGACGTTGAGGTGTTGACCTACAATTTGACCTCACTCATTGATGACCAAAAGTAAATGTATAGTAGAAACTTGAGTTCATTAATCTCTCAGGATTAAGAGCCTATTGTTTGGGAATTATGAGAGCATTCCTTTAATTAAAATATAGATTTATACAAGGTGCCACTCACGGTCTTTCGGTACATTCAATGTACCAGCACAATGATTCACTGTCTTACACTTTGATGATTGAGACATATCACATTATCTCATAGTGATCATAGTGTTGCAACCTTATCAAATGAGATGCTCAATCTCATCACTGGCTGTGAACTAATTTAAGTATAAGATTTATGATCTATGTCTCCTGTATGTGGACTTTATCCAAATACATGGATCACATCTAATATACTTGTAGGCTCCGGTTCATCTTATGAACCATCGTATCATTTAGTATTGGTTATGTGCAACATAGAATAAAATGCCATCCATCTCATGAATAAAGCATGAAAATATAAATAAATTAATGAAACAAATCAATTTATTTGGATTATCCACTGCATTGAGGTCATACAATCTAACACAGCTACGTATACACGTGATTTTGTGCTAATATATATATATTTTGTATCAAAACAAAAGCCTTGCCTTTTCATACATCAAGCAGAAATGGGAGTTGGTGTGTCATTATTTACAAAAAAAAATTATCATTGCTTTATTTAATGTGGCAATGGTCTTTCTCATAAATAAGAAGTCTATTTATGTGTTTTGAAACTTTTAGTAATCAGTGATAGGTGTTGCTTTGATTAGAGTTAATTATAACTAATAATATAACAAGAGAGGATATGAGAGAGAGAGAGAGAGAGAGAGAGAGAGAGAGAGAGAGAGAGAGAGAGAGAGATGAGGGGAGTAGGGCTTAGCACTACTATGTGCACTAGTTATAAATAGTCAACGAGTGTTAAGCTAATGGTTAGAAATATTAACAATTACATGATTCATTTTCAAGGAGGTAGCTGACAGCTTTCGATATTGGCCTTGTGCATATCGCCAAAATATATCCACAGGGTGAAGATTTCAAAATTAATGCGATATTATCCAAAACATAATTTTCTTCTACTATAATAGTAACAGAACACGACACTTTTAGGTATCACGTACATTTATGACATTCTTATCTACTACACTCAGCAAGGGATGGTACATTGGTTAAGAAAAGCTTTATAACTTCATTATACATAGGTAGAAATGCATCAATGTTTACTTTTTGTCGATGTAAACAACATGTGAAAGATATAAATTCTAAATCCTCCGCAATAGGGTAGGGGTTGGAAATTTCGATGTCTTCGACTCCTCAGCAGCGCCCGCCCCCCCCCCCCCCCCCCCAAAAAAAAAAAAAAAAAGTGTTTTGAAAAGAATTTTGGTTTGAATAAAAAATTAACAAAAAGGCTCCTATAGTTTTACAAAACCTCAAAAACTCCGCTCTACTTTATGATTTAACTTAAAGAACCCTGCTTGACTAACAGTTGACCTTAAGCAAAAGCATTACTATAACACCCCGACCCCATGTAAGTGTGATTAACGCCTAATTAATTTTGATTAGCTGTCTAATATTTCTTTTGGATGATTTTGCGATCGTTTTAGGTACATTAGTGGGGCTTTGACTGTGTTAGGTAAACTTATGAACTTTTTGAATATTTTTAGGTTGCACGTGTGATTTCAATTTTGATGAGTTTTAATGTGCATTGCATAGAGTATTTAGAGTACATCAATTTCATATTTGAATCCAGACCATTCAGACCTAACTCAATTCATTTGCAACCCAATTCCAGCCAATAGCCTTTATTTGTAATTTCCCTAAGAAACTGGACTTGCATGCAACCCAGCCCAAAAAACTTCATTTAAAAACCCATTCATCCCATTCAAATGAACCCCATTTCCTCTTCTCGGTTGAAGTTTCCCTTCTCCCTTCCCATCTTCATGTTTTGCTTCCAATCTCTCTTTCAATGAAGATATTAGCAGTTGCATGTGAAAGATTCCTCTACAGCTCCTCCAACTCCATCTTCCCCAACCAGCAGATTGTTTACTAGCAACCATCCCCATTTCTGCTATTGGTGAGAGAACCCTATTCTACTGTCTTTTGGGTGTGAAACCTGAAGATTTGTAGTTAGATTAGTTGCATGCATGTTGACTTCAGCCATTTCTTGCGTTCCTCTATTGTACGTAGGATTTCTTCTTAAGGTTTTCGTTTGGGGATTTTTTATTCTAGAGCTTGTTTGTGGAGGAGATAGCTTGGAATTGTGTAGGATTGGCCTCAACCACCTAAGCAAAGCAAGTAATGAGCAATTTTGATATATACAAGTGATTAATCCATTGAATGAGAAATATGATTGCATTGAATATTAAATTCAGCCTTTTCATTTGAATTGGATTTATGAAGTAAAATGGGCTTTATATAAATGTTTTGTTGGAAGTTGAAAGGGATATGGGATGATGAATGGAATGTGTATGAGAGCATTGGAGGCTCAAATTGTATAGAAGATGATCATTTAATGTTATGGAAAGTACTAGGAATAGTTGGAGTAGAAAGGAGTTGAAAAGACAATGAAAGCAAAGTTATTTAGGTGCTGCTCGTGGAATTCTGCCAAAATCCGATTAACCAAACCTTGGAGTTAGTTAACCGACATGGAGTTCGGTTAACCGAAACATGACCAACACTTGACCGAATTTTGATAGAGAGTAAGAATTCTAGTTTAGTTAACCGAACCTTGACTGATTCTTGACCAAACCCTCACCGAAATAAGGCAATGAGCAAAATTCATACACAAATAGAATAGAATTGGAACTCAGTTAACCGATAGGGAATTGAGAAGTAACAGAACCCTCTCTGGGTTCCTTTCTAACTATAAATGAGGTCTTGTTTACCTAGATTTATGTATATAAGTGTCTTAGTTAGCCTTGATGTTGACCAAGATGTGTACATCGAACCAATAGGTTCTTAAGTGTACATCGAACCAATAGGTTCTTAGGCTGAGAAAAGACTAACCTTGTAGGTCCATAGACATGGAACCCTAATCGATTATCATAGTTTGATGAGAATTATATCATATGGAAAATCTTGGGCTGAGATTATCTCACGTGCTTATCCGACTCATCTAGAACTTCACTATGTGTATTGATTTAGAGGATTTCAATGCACCTCACCCATACACAAAGTGACACCAACAAAACGTAGTACGTGCATCGAATCACATAAAACTACATCGTAATTGACGGTTAGAGATAGCGGATAATTAGATTAGGGTTGGCTAGTAAATACTCTTGACTCCATTAATCTTTTTGCATTTGCATGTTGAGATCAATTCATTATTGCCCTCAAATATTCAAATAATCATTATATTACATTATTTGTATTACTCCACAAATTGTATTACAATTGTCTTACAAATGTTATCGTACCTTGATGTGATATTCGAATGGAGTAAGCGTATGATTTGATTCGATTGGGATTGGTTCAAAATTATGAATGAAATAAATGGATTCGATTAGAAAAGCTTCACTCTAGTTTTATTATTATTCGATTCGAATGGTCCAGCACTATTTAGCTTCGACTTTGTGATACCCGACGGGATTAGAGCTTGGTTTAATTATTCGGGAGCACTGGAACTCCAGAACTGGGTAACCAAGAGAACCTTTGGCTGGGTCACTAGTGATATCCCAACTAGATTCGCTTGGGAAAGAGGGGGGGGGGGGGGGGGGTGTACAAAGCCTTAGAGACTGAAAGGAGAAGCAAAAAAAAAAAAAAAACAGTATAACCTATCAAACCTCTAATAGTGGAGGAGCAGAGAGATAGTTACAAACAGTCTTGAGAGGCCTGCCAGAAAAAGGTTTATCTATTCGTCTGAGAGAGGAGAGGAGCTCTATCAGGTAGAACTTGGCCTTCGTCTGAGAGGCTCTATAATTCGTGTAGGTTTGGTCATTCATACTTTTCCAAATAACAAAAACAGTGGTGAAAAAAATTGAGGAAGCACCTTTTCGGGCGAGCTTCTCACTATTGAGGGAGAGGTCATACCAAATCTTGGAGGGGGATAAGGTTGCAGCTGGGCTCACTCCTGCAGCAAAAAGGATCCGGTTCCAAAGAGAAGTTTCAAAAGGGTAGTGGAAGAAGAGGTGGAGGATTGATTCCAAGTTGTTAGCATAGAGGTAGTGCCTAGAAGTAAGGCTGAAACCAATTGATTAGGCCCAATCTTGGGGTAGGAGTCTTACAGTGCATCATCCTTTAGGTGGAGAAAGAAATTCTGGGCAGCATAATTGAATTCCAAACTAGAGGAGCCCACTCAGCTGGGTCTCTTCTAGATCTGATCAGATCCCAAGCTTCCTTGAAAGTGAGGTCTTGGCCAGGATGGGCTTTCCAAACTATGAGGTCTTCTGAATCCAGATCTAGGGAGACATTGCAGAGAGCTTGTCTAAGTAACCCTGCTGCTCCTAAAGGGATGTTATGGGGAATGATCCATTTAGTTGACATTTATTTGGTATCTCTTTAATTACTCGTCTTTAAATTCAAAATCAGAATAGTGTGTGTTAAATCTTAATTGCTCATACATTGTTGAATCGTCGTATTCATGATGTTACACTTGGTGTTACAGGAATCAGGATACCAAAGAAGATATTAATAATTCTCTAGATTAGAGTTTGGATCAGTCAGGATATCGGTTAGCCTTGACTGTCGGAGAACGTACAAGTGTGGTAACCATGGGTTTGGGATTAGATATTGGATCTTGCACTTGTTTATAGTTATGCATATGATTAGTTATGATTTGCATTCTTATGAAGAGCATGTTTCCTCAAGGGAAAGCTAGCATCCAGCGGTTTCTATCATTAAAGTACTTTGTACAATGCATCTAAGAGATTTAAATTATTAGTCTTGTTAATGATATTGTTTGTGTATTATTGGAACTTTAATGGACTGTTCATGCTTTGATATTGATGATGTACAGGCTTCCACAGATTAAATATACATTAACATGTGTCAGTGAGTAATCTTCACATATGCAAAGTAGAATTTCCTCCTTCATGGATTCAGACTTGGTCAGGAACATGTACGAATTCATAGGAGTACGCGTGTACGTCACACCTCGGGAACCACCCTAAATGGGGAATTCTCGGGCCCGGGATGTGACAATTACCGTTCCTACTGTCCCCTTTCTTCCTTCTATTTTACCATTTTGCCCTTGCCTTTATAAAAAAAAACTTGATAGGACACTTTTAACCCTTGCTCTTTCTAAAGAGGAACTACTGGAGAGGATATGCACTTAACGAATGTGCCATTTAGTTGGTTTCCCTGTAGAGAACTACCTCCTGTTAAATACATGGTGGCCCTGTGGAAAATCAAAACCTCTTATAAGCCCTAACAACTACTATCGCTATTAAGACATATATTAGTTCTCAAATTAGTAAGATGACCACTGTTGGATAAACCAACTCTTGAACCTCTGATTAACTTTCATATACTTTTCTCTTTTGCTTGGGCAAAAACAAAGGGTTCTCTCATATGAATTTTAGTGATCAATCTAGCATGTTGGCACACTGAAATCAGCTTTGACTGTCTAGATATAAAGAATACAATGGGTCCTAAGGCTAGTGAATGGCTTGGATTTTCCGAAGGTGGGCCCCACCAAAGTGTATAACAAGGGTGATGAACCATAGTACAATGATTTTTTTTGGTAAGCTAGTACAATGGGTCTTAAGACTGGTGAACGGTTTGTAGTTCTGTCCCTTTTCCGTACTCAACATGTCCTGGTTGATGGGATATTGCATGCAAGAGATGGGCTATTACCTTCCAGTTGAACGGCCTACCTGGATTCTTATCTTAGATGATCTGCTTTGTTGTGGTTCATGCCTGATTGCTTATTGCCATCTTGGATTATATGCTTTATTGTGGTCCACGGATTATTGCATGTTGCCGCATTAATTGAAGAATACAGACAAGTGAAAAGAAGTACATATTTATTGTACTAATAATATGACAGGATCCAGATCATTGATCCAGTGAACCCACGATTTACGGGTCATGGCTGAGAATTTGTGTTACACCCCGACCCCAAATCAAGCTTATTTAGTACTAATTAATTAAGTTTTAGTTAATTTAATTGTACTTAGCTTATATTTAGTGTAAATAATGTTTATTAGTCCCTTATAGGTGAGTTAGAAGTAATTGGAGTCTCGAATGGGTGAGTTGAACCGATTTGACTCAGTTGGGTAGAGTTGAGGGCTTTTTCGTAATTATCGATTTTCCTATTTTGCATCATATGCACGACATATTGGCATCATCGCGTGTATCTCGTCGAGCATATCGATTTCCGTGTCTCTACCTCATTTGACCAAGGGATGAAGAAGTGGACCTTCATTTGACTCAAATTGGAAATAACAAAATTTAATGGGCTTTTGTGCAATATGGACTCTCTTATCCCTTATAAGCCTTTACCCAAGGTTACTTTGGCTAAAATAACCTTTCTTCTTCTCTCATTCTCACTACTCTTCTTCTTCTCCTTCATCATACATTGAGAGAAAGTTGGGAGTGCATTGAAGACAAGGAGTGGGCGGACTAGAGCATCTTCTTCATCTCCTCCTACACTTGATTGTAAGGACCCATTTCTTCCTCAACCCTCATTTTCAGATTTCTTGCTTGAGGTAAGAATCAAAACCATTTCTTGTCGTGTTTTGAGTTGAAAGGAGTCAAAGAGACTCTATTGTAGTCATCCATACCCATTCATTAGCACTTTCATGGATTTTGGTGATTAGGATTTGATTATTTGGAGGTTTTAGACTCTTTGAAGCTAAGAGTGTGAAGAGGCTTGTGAAAGCTTGATTGAGGCAAGTATAAGCTTAAGTTTGGATTTACATTGATGGTTTATGCATTGATTGTTCTCAAATCCCTTTAATGAGCTAGTTTCTTAATGTATAAGATGGGTTTATTTGATTTGATTGAGCCATTTAATGGAGATATGTATGGATTCTTGTGTGGAAATGGGGGAGCAAGGAGGCTCTTTTATTGCAGGTTAGTGTTGGAGAAAGTTAGGAAATGAATGGAAGAAGGAAGAAGAAGGAAAATCCCGGATTCAGGAATTCTGAAGCGTTCGCTCAAGCGAATTGCTCTCTGGGAGGGTTCGCTCGAGTGAACATAGGGCCGCTCAAGCGACCATCATTCTGGAAGGGGTCCGCTCGAGCGAACATACATCCGTTCGAGCGGACCTGAAGTTGAAACTGGGGGTCACTTTTTGATCCCTCAAAGGAGTGATGCATCACTCCTAACCCTATATAACCCCTATGATCCTCTCTAATGGCAATTTAAGAGGTTCACACCTAACCTTAGGGACTCAAGACACCGAAGACCCTTATGTCTATAAAAATGGACCCTAAAACCTTACCCTTTAGTTTAATGGAAAATGAGTAGTCTAATAACGTGCCATGAAGGTTAGTTGATGAATTCAACGTGTTTCTCATAATAAGTGGCACTAAAAGGAGTAGTACGTTGACCTTTTCAACCTACCTTGTATTGGACAATTAAGGACTATGGATGATAGATTATGATTGGTTAAGAATAAACATTTGATTCTTCAACTCTATTACATTTCATATTGAGATTATATTTCTCTATTGACCATCAATCTTGATTAATTATTTCTTGCTAATGGCAAACCAAGCACAGCCAACTACGGGAACCCAAGTAGTTATCCAATCTAAAGAGCACGATCCGAACAATTTATATGATAAGTTTCGGAAGAGAGGAGCCACGAAATTTTATGGGAATGAAGGTGTAATAAAAGTAGATGACTGGTTGGAGCACATTGGGTATGTATTTGAGACTGTCATTTGTGACAACAAACAAAGAGTAGTGCTTACCACTTCGATGTTTCGAGAAGCAGCCAATACGTGGTGGAAGAGTGTGAAAGAGCCTTTCAAGGTGATGCCTAATGCCACTGTATGGGAAGCGTTCAAGAAACAATTCCGTAGGAAGTTCGTACCGGATTGATCATGTGCGGAGGAAGAAGCATAATGAATTTCTAACTTTGTAACAGAATCAGATGATCATGGCAGATTATGTGCACATGTTTTTGCAGCTATTCGAGTATGATGAAGATTTGATAAACATAGAGGAGAAAACGTGGATAGATTTATTGGTGGCATGAACCTTGTATATGTGGAGCACGTAGTGTCTAATAAAAGGCCAGAAACATTTGATGATGTTGTAGACTGGGGCATCTCCGTAGAGGAAGTAGCCTTGTTGAGAAGGGCCAATGAGTTCAAAGGGAATCTGTCTTACTCGGGGACAGGACGATCACCAAAGAAGCAAAAGGGTGTAGTCATTGGTATGCCCAAGCGCAATACATGCGGTAAAGGGCACTTGACTAAGAGGTGTTGGAGGAACACTGGAGCATGCATTGTATGTGGATCCATGGAGCACCGAGCAGCTGCTTGTCCTAGAGACAGAAGGGGACCTAGAGCACCTCAGCAGCAACATCCTCCGCAGCCAGCTAGACCAGCACTTCCAGCTCCACCTCCGAGATTAGCATTGCCAGCACCACTACCGAGGCCACAACAGCAACAACAGCAAGGAAGGCCAGGGCAACAACGTCAGCAAGCCAGATAACGACCTCAACAAGCCAAAAGAGTCTATGCCTTGGATCACGAGTAGGCAGAAGTAGCAGGAGATATTGTGGAAGGTACAATTTTGATTTATGCTAAGAGTGTTAGGACCTTGTTTGATTTGGGGTCTACACATTCATTTGTGGCACCTCAGTTTGCATTAGGACTTCAGCAACCACCTGGGTTGCTACCATTTGTATTGATGGTGACTACCCCCATAGGCAAACGAGTGGCTTGAGAGAGCTACTATCCTAAGTGTAATGTCCAGATCGGTGAACTACTAATGCCAGTAAACTTGATTGTGTTGATGATGCATGACTTCGATGTCATCCTTGGGAAGGATTGGCTCGCAGAGTATAAAGCTTGTGTGGATTGTTTTCACAAGACCATCACCTTCAAGGTGGAAGAATCCAAAATGAATGTTATATTCGATGGTATACGTAAAGAGAAAGCCAATACCGGATTGGTTACCGCTTTGGATGCTCTGAAACTACTGGAGAACGGTTGTGAATGCTATTTTGCTTTTATTAGAGAGAAGAAACCGCTCAAGGTGTTAGAAGAGATTCCTATAGTGTGTGAATTCCCAGACGTCTTTTCGGGTGAAATTTCAAGATTACCTCCGTATAGAGAAGTCTACTTTCATATAGAGTTGGTACTGGGGACAACCCCAGTATTGAAAGCACCGTATCGGATGGCTCCAGTTGAACTCAGAGATGTGAAGGAGCAGTTACAAGAATTGTTGGACAAGGGGTTTATACGCCCTGGTGTATCTCCGTGGGGAGCTCTAGTACTTTTTGTGAGGAAGAAAGATGGCACTCTACTGATGTATATCGATTATAGGCAAATCAGTCAGGTGACGATAAAGAATAATATTCATTGCCTCGAATTGATGAGTTGTTTGATCAACTTCAATGTGCAGCTTATTTCTCAAAGATTGACCTGAGATCCAGATATCATTAGTTGAGAGTTCGTGAATAGGATATCCAGAAAACAACCTTTAGAACAAGATATGGCCACTACGAATTTCGAGTGATGCCATTTGAATTAACTAATGCACCGGCTGTGTTTATGGCATTAATAAATAGGATCTTTGCTCCGTATTTAGACCAATTCATAGTGATCTTTATTGATGACATTTTGGTGTACTCAAGGTCAATGGAAGAACATGCAGATCACCTAAGGAAATCACTTCAGCTTTTGAGGATTCATCAATTGTACGCTAAACTTGAGAAATGTGACTTTTGGCTTGAACAAGTAACATTCTTAGGTCACATCGTTACTCGTGATGGACTAGCTGTTGATCCTGCAAATAGAAGAAGTCACGAACTTGAAGAGTTCTAAAACAGTAGTAAAGATTCGGAGTTTCCTAGATCTTGCTGGGTATTATTGTAGATTTGTCAATGATTTCTCGAAAATCTCAGCCCTTATAACGAAGTTGACTCGGAAGAATGTCCTCTTCGTATGGACTGATTAATGTGAAGCAAATTTTCAGATTTTGAAAGAAAAGTTGACCACCGCTCCTATATTGTCTTTACCTGAGGGAAGTGGAGGTTTTGTGATATACTCTGATGCATCCAAAGTTGGTCTAGGCTATGTACTTATGCAGAATGGAAAGGTAATCGTGTATGGATCGCGTTAGTTGAAGGACTATGAGAGAAATTATGCCACACACGATTTGGAGTTGGCAGCCATCGTGCTTGCATTAAAGTTGTGGAGACATTATCTTTTTGGAGAACAATTTAAAGTACATTCGGACCATCGTAGTCTTTAGTATTTATTTTCACAGCAGGATATTAACATGAGATAACGAAGATGGTTGGAATTTATTAAGGACTATGATTTTCCTATTAACTACATCCCAGGAAATGGTAATGTGGTAGCAGATGCTTTGAGCAGAAAATCATCCATCCTAGCAGATTTAAATGGCAAATGGTTTGTGATGGAAGAGTTCAAGGATTTGGGTGTGACCAAGAAAATAATTGGTGATCAAGTGGCACTTGCAGCAATTTTGGTCTTCGAACCCACCATAATTCAGCAAATCAAGGAGCAGCAGTTTAATGATCCAAAATTAGCCAAGATTCAAAATAATATAGCAGATAAGCTTGACTTTCGCTTGGAAGATGGAATTTTGTATTTCAAGGACAGATTATGTGTTCCGGCTATCAAAAATACGATATTGGCAATTTTAACAAATGTTCATTATGCAAGATATGCAATGCACCTTGGAAAGATGTATCGAAACATTAAAGGCAGGTTTTGGTGGAATAACATGAAGAGAGAGATTGCAAAATATGTCTCTAGGTGTATTATCTATAAAAAAAGTGATGTATGAGGATAGGAAACCTCTAGGCTTGTTATATCCTTTATACATTCCTGAGTAGAAAAGGGAACAGAACTCGATGGATTTCGATTCAGGTCTACCTTTGACCAGCAGAAAGAACGATGTGATTTGGGTGATTGTTGACCGTTTGACTAAATTAGCCCATTTTATCTTGTTCAAGAAGGGAATGAAGTTCAATGATATGGCTAAGTTGTTTGTGAAGGAGATCGTCCGGCTACATGGTACCCCAGTGTCCATAGTTTCTGATTGAGATACGAGATTCGTCTCTTCCTTTTGGCAATCATTTCAGCAGTCTATTGGCACCAAACTTAGTTTCAGTACAACCTATCACCCATAGAGATAATTCATGATATTTCCAACTATATCTACAAAGATGTCCCTTTTTCATGTCATGATATTAACTTATAGCTTTCTTATGTATGAGATGGAATGAGTACATTCCTCTTTTCTTTAATGGAAAATAACTAATAATTGTGAATGCTACCAATAATCATGAGACCTAGGAGGCGAAAATCATTAGTGCTTTTGGCATTATTATTTATGGAGAAGCGAGAGATGTTTTTATTTAAGGAGCCATGTATAGAACCTCAATTCTCTCTGGTCATGTTATCGTTTAGGAAATTCTAAATGGTAACCGAAGGCAATGCTTAGAGTTGTTTCGCATGGAGAAACACGTTTTCTTGTGATTGTGTGCAGTGTTATTAGGAAAAAGGCTTCTTGAAGATAGCCGATATGTTTGTGTGGAGTAGCAAGTAGCTATTTTTGTAGTGTCAATTGGGCAAAATCATGGAAATAGGATTTCGCAAGATAGATTTCAACATTCATGAGAAACTATCGATCGTCACTTTCATGTTGTTTTCGTGGCAATGATCACTTCTCAATGAATATTATAAAGCCTCCTGCATCAGCCAACACCAAAGGAAATATTGCACAACTCTCGATTTTATCCATATTTTAAGGTATGATTTTATAATTAACTATTCATTTTTTGTGTTTTTCCATAATTAGCCTGGCATTAAAAATTTTTTTTTCTTAAGGTTGTGTTGGGGCAATAGATGGCACACCTGTGAATGTCGTGATCCCGGTGGAGAACCAAGTGCCTTAGAGGGGAAGAAAAGGAGAATGCATGCAAAATGTTTTGGCGGCTTACTCATTTGACATGATATTCACGTTTGTTATTGCTGGATAGGAATGAACTACACATAATTCACGCATCTTACTTGACACCATTTATAAACCAGAATTGAAATTTCCACATGCCCCACTGAGTATATATTAATTGAAAAATTATAATTTAAACCACATTTTCTATAATGATAGATGCCTTTTTCTTTTCAGGTAAATATTAAATTCTTATTTTTTTATAAATAAGGTAAATAATATATTGTTGATGTTGAGTTCACAAATATGCGTGATTTTCTTGCTTCATACCATAATGTTTGGTATTGGCAATTGGATTTTGGGGGTGGTGGTCGCCCTCGTGATAGGAAGCAGCATTTCAATTATATCCATTTATCATTGAGGAATGTGATAGAGCGTTCTTTTGGAGTACTAAAAGCTCATTTTTTAATTTTAAAAATGATGCCTCTTTATCCATACCCTATACAAAGAAGTATAGTAGTTGTTGTAATAATAGTGCACAACTTTATCAAAAAAGAAGCAATTGCAGATACACTCCTTCATGAAAATGAGAATGAAGACATGACTTTAGAGCTCAATAATAATGATGATAATTGATAGAGCTGTGAACATTAAAGACCAAATAGAGACGTCATTAGTTAGAGATGCAATAGCATATGCCCTTATTCAAGATTGATGTTATGTGACTCTTCTCTTTTGTGTTTTTGTAAACAATTGAAGTAATTTTAATCTTGTATTACCCCTTTTTTGTAAAATGCCTTTTGATAATTTGATCATTTGAGGGATATGACCAAGTAGCTTGTTGTAGCAAAATAATTGACACATTATCATCTTATGACACGTAAAATTCATTTTTTGAGTTTTACATGGGCCTTAGAGAATTTTCACAAAAAGTTATAATGAATGTCTCATTGAATTCCTCTACTAAATTACATTTTTTAAATGACAAAAAATGCCCCTATAATAAGCTCTTATTTGTATGTTTACTAAACAAGATATTTCAAACAGATCTATTTCATTCAGATATACTGCATGTCTTACCAAACGGTCTATTTTTTAAAAAATCTATTGTAACAAATCTATATCGAATAGATCTATCTCAAATAGATAAGACTTGCCAAACAAGGCCTAATACTTTGGATTTTCCCCTCATCGAATTATTCCGCTCTCTAAGCTCCTTCTGAGCTCCTCTAACCATAACAACATGGCATCTTGGGACTGACCATCCTCCATACACACCGACCATATTAGGTGTCACGACCCGGGCACGAAATTAGGATTACCACGGACAAACCCGAGTTGCAATCACCATACTTACTCCCATAAACTCCGAATTAACCAAAGTTAATACGAAATCCACAAGGGATAACATTCATTCATACCTGTCAAATGTACATTTTTGAGGAAATATAAATATACATTGACAATCAGTTTAAACTATACAAGTTCTCTACATAATAGTAAAGTCCAACTTCCACATTTCATTTCCTATTCAAGTCCACCATTGCATATTCAAAATACAATGTAGGTGACTGCTATTTACATTCAAAATGAATATACAAAAATATTTCTCAACCGTTTTCAAAATATTCTAAATTGTCGCGCTCTGGTTCACGTCCACTCAATCAGTCCTCCTGGAGGAACTTGATTGGCCTCCACCGTTGGTGGTGCTGCCTCTGCATTATCGGGACGGCCAGCTTGGCTTGTAATGTCATCAATAACACTGTGAACACGACGGTTCAACAATGTATACGCAATTCTACGATAATACATACTAAGAACACGTTCATCAATTATATAACCAGTAACGCTAGACAATTCAAATCAATGACACTTACAAGATTTGACAACCATTTAGATCTTCCCAAAAAGAAAGTATTTAGAATCAATTTTCAGTGAGTACACTTAGTTACGTGACTTATCATTGGCCTCATTGGCACAGGGCGGAATGGCGCACCATTCATGACCCAGGCCTCGAGAAAGGACTCATTCAATTCCCATATTATACACTTTATTAAGTGACTTTTCAAATGTGTGGGATTTACCAGTGTCTTGATCAGAGATCACCGGCATCACCACAAAGCTCCAGAACGCTCCATACCATCTACTGCAGTAAGATTGTTCATTAATTCATTTCATTGGTTCCTTTCATTAATTCATTACATTATTCATTTCAGCTCTGCAACGAGCTTAAGTTACTATGTAGTGCCAGACTCGGAAGAGCAATTTAAATCAAATCAACAAACTCAATTAAATTTCCTAAACCAACACTCGGGTGAAACGTTCATTATCTAATGTATGTGTTATTCTTGATGACATCACTTTTAGTGAAATTTACATTAGCATAACCTTAGCTAACACCCATGAAGGTTTAGGAAAATACTATTACTGCTAGATTTAGTCATTAGGCTTCTACTCAAAAAAATCAGAAATCAAATCTGAAATGTCCTCAAGTGTGGTCACCCTGTCGGTCACCTGTCGGCTAACCGAACTCTGAAACTCGACTAACCAAACCCAGTTCGGTTAGCTTTCCAGAAGCTCATTTTTTTCCTGACAAAATTCCACACAGTTCTCAAGGGATTCGATCACCCGTCGGTCGACCGAACCCACCGTATCGGTTAACCGAACCTAGTTCAGTTAACCCTCAGTCCACAATTTAGAGAACTCAGCTGAGAGCTCGGATGAGTTCGGTCAGGCAGTTCGGTCGCATGTCGGTCGACCGAACCTATAGTGTCGATTAACCGAGCTTAGTTCGGTTACCCTTCCAGAAAGCCCAAGTGAGCTCGGTCAGGTAGTTCGGTCACATGTCGGTCGACCGATCTGCGAGTTCGGCTGACCAAACCCAATTCGGTCAGCTTTCCAGAAACTGGAATCTCTTGCGAAATTCAACCCAGAAAGGGTCGGTCAAGTGTCGGTCAGCCGACCGAACTGCTCCCAGAAGTTCAGAAAAATTCTGAACTGAAAATCTGGAATTGAGCTCCTTGAGCTCATACAAGTCCTAATAGCACCATAAATCATAAGAATGAGCATACTTGCCTTTGTTGAAGATCAATGGATAAAAAGCCTCTTTGTTAGCTTGGCTTTGAGATGAAAATCCCCAAATTGAAATCCCTTTTGAACCTAAAATCAAAACCCAATTCACAAATAGAACTCAATGAGTTCTTTGTGCTAAAAAACACTACAAACCACTTGGAAGTTCTGTAACTAATCCAAATTACTCACTTGTAGCTTGTAGGGAGGAGGCTTAAGCTCTTTTCCAAGCTCCAAAACTCCAAAAATGGAAGACAAGCGAGGAAGAAGATGAAGATGATAAAAACCACCTTCAACGACTTGCAAAGCTCATAATCTCACACTTGAAGAAAGAAGAATAAGAGAGAGAGAGAGCATAGGTTGACTGTGCTGGGAGTGAGAGAATGAACTCATTTGAGTTCATCTCAACCTAAATAAGCCCATTTTTGCAATTAACCCCGCTTTAATTCCATCATTTACATATTGAGTCAAATGAAAAGTCATTTGAGCCAATTTACGTCGAATGGAATCACTCATAGTACGGAAGTTAACGTACTCCTCGAGATACACGCGCGGGTATAAAAAATTTCCGTATTCGACGAAATACATGGAAATTCGTATTTATGAAAAAGTCCTCGTTCTCTTTTGTCTAAGTCTAAAATCAATTCTAATCATTCAATGTCATTGATTACCCTTTCATTAAGCTCAAATTAATCATTTGAGACTAATCCGATTCAATTTGGTCATTAACCAAAATTAATTCAATAAAACATGCTTAACTAGCATTAATTCCGATTAGTTAGAGTTAATCTTAATTAACTCGGGACAGGGTGTTACATTAGGAGTCCAAAATTTGGTTTATGCTAAGGTGAGAACATTGCAGACATATGGAGCAGGAATTGTTCGTAGTGAAAAGTCCGCGGCAATCGCAGCCGTGGTAGAAGCTCAGCCCTAAGGCAGAATCCTGCCTTGCTAGGATGTAAGCTAGTACCGGCGGCATTAGGCACACATCACATTCTACCCTATGGATCACATTATGCTAAAATGTTGTGGGGCTTTCCTCTCTCAAATTTCCGGGCACCTTTTAGTTACTACCCTTATCTTTCTACTTTTAATGCAAACATATAAAACTATTATCATATGTTGTGTGGTCAGACCATCTTTAAAAATTACTTAGTATTAACAAACCTAATTGCTCATATTGTATAAGTAGAAAAAAAGTCTATTTGGCTCCTATTAGTTTCATTATTATAAGTAATTAAATGCTCCTATTTTCTTTTAAAAGGAGATAATTTATATTAAAAGGTCAAATGCCGACATAGATTTCAACTTGACAGTAAATGAAAATCTCTTTACTACAAAAATATTTAATAAGGTAATGACTAGACAATCATTTACTATCCAAGAGAAGACTATTTAATGTTGTTGATGAGACTTATGTTTTAACTCATCAATTTTAGACCCTTGGTAAGATGTACATTATATTGAGTTTGCATGAATTAAATACGAACAATCAAATGGATCTTATATAAACAAAAAAGACAAAATTAAATATGTTTTCAGTGTCTTCTACAACATGCAATTGAGATTTTGTAGCATCTTGTTTCTCAAGCTATGACTCGTCCAAGAGGTAAGCCATTGGAGTTGCAACTAAATATGTGGTTAAACAACAAACCCAAAAACTAAAGAGAAATAATCTCATGCTGTCCACATAAGAATCATGCTCAAATACACACACACACACACTCATAAGGAGATGCTCATATGAGAGCATCTCTCACCTTACTATGAGAGATAAGGTGGGGGCCCTCACTTTTAAGTTGTTGGCATTGGATATGGATGTGAGGGCTCCCACATTATCTCTCATAGTAAGGTGAGAGATGCTTTCATATGAGCGTCTCCCATATATATGTATGTATATATATATATATGTATGTATATATATATATATATATGTATGTATATATATATATATGTATGTATATATATGTACTTGTAGAAAAATAAAAAGAAGAAGAATCATCTTTGACTTATTTTCATGAAAATCACATATGAATCACATAAGGAATCATATTAAAACTCACATAAGAATCATGCCCAAATTTACCCCACATACATGCTAAAAAAATATCCACACATATAACTAAGAAAAATAAGAATGGTAGGCCCAATATTGTCCAAGCTTGGTGTCACGACCCGGGCCCAAGATTAGGGTTACCACGGCCAAACCCCGAGTCGCGACGCCATACTTACTCCCGTAAACCTCGCATCGCCGAAGCCAATACGAGATTCACAAGGGATCTTACATATACCTGTCAAATGTACATTGTTTTGCGGAAATATATACATACATTGACATTTAACGTTAACATGTACAAGTCCTTTACAGAAAGTAAAGTTTACTTACACATCTCATTTCTATCCTATTGAAATCAACCATGCATATTCAAATACAATGCATGTGATCTCTATTTACACCAAAATAAATCTATTCAAAATGTTTCCAAAAATTGCTAAACCGGTCGCCTCCGATTTACATCCATTCATTCAATCCTCCTGGAGGAACCGGATTGGCCTCCTCCGTTGGCGGCGCGGTCTCAAAACCACTGGAACGGGCAACTGGGCTTGTAATATCATCAATAACACTGTGAACACGACGGTTCAACAATGTATACACAATTCTATGATATCATATGTTTAGCATTTTGGTTCCAAAGTATAACAATTCTATGCAAGTCAATTCAATTCGATTCAATTCAATTCAATTAATATAGTTCTTCCCTGAAGGAAGCATTCAATTCATTATATACACTTTATCAAGTGTCTTTTCGTTGTCCTCTAGCATAGGCGGAAGGCGCACCATTCACAACCCAGCCTTTCAAGGACTCATTTCATTTCAATATTACGCACTTTATTAAGTGGCTTATCAAATGTTACTCACTTTATTAAGTGGCTTTTCAAATGTTACTCACTTTATTAAGTGGCTTTTCAAATGTGTGGGATTTACCAGTGTCTTGATCAGAGATCACCGGCATCACCACGGAGCTCCGGAACGCTCCATCTACTGCAGCAGACTTAATCTTTTATACATTACAATGTTTGTTCATTTCAGTTCTTTTCGTTTCATTTCATTACATTTCATTGTATTAATTCAATACATTATTCAATGATAGCTCAACAAGGAGCATAACAAGGAGCATAACAGTAATAGACGAGAGAGGACAAGCCAACTCAAGTCATAAACAATTAAATTTCCTAAAACAACATTCGGGTGAAACGTTCATTATGCAATGTAGGTGTTATTTTAGATGATATCACTTTTTAGTGAAATTTACATTCACATAAGTTTAGCTAACACCCATGAAGGTTTAGGAAATTATCAGAAATCAATTCTGATATTCCCTCAATTTCGGTCACCTCGTCGGTTACCTGGTAGTTAGCCGCATTATGGATTTCGGCTGACCGAACCACATTCGGTCAGCTTTCCAGAATTTCTCAATTTACAGGACAATTTGCCCAATTCGGTCACCTATTCAGTCACCCACTCGGCTGGCCGAAACTCAAATTTCGGTTAGCCGAATTTCTTCGGTCAGCTTACGGTTCATTTTCCAGAAGCTAAACTTCTGATGGAAAAACCCTGACAAGATTTTCGGTCACCTTGCGGTCAACCCTCGGCTAGCCGAACTCACAATTGCGGCTAGCCGACCTATGTCGGTTAGCTCTCGGTCAGGTGTCGATCAGCCTGGCGGCTGACCGAATTGTACCCAGAAGGTCAGAAAATTCTGAACCGAATTTTCTGTAACTGAACTCCTTGAGTTCTAACAAGTCACTTAACATTTGAAATCAATATAATTGAGTATACTTGCCTTGTTTGGAAACTAATCAACAATAATTCCCTTGTCTAGCTTGAATCCAAGATGAAATCCTCAAGCCAAACCTTCTTTTGAACCTAAGGACCAATCAATCCATTCAAGAAAAGTCTAATGAGTTTCTTATGTAAGAAACCATTCCAAATCACCAAAGTGAACTCAGAAATCCTAAAACCAACACAATTCACTTACTTGTAACCTCTTTGGTGGAAATCTTGAGATCTTCTCAAGTTTAAACTCCAAGAAAGTAAGAAAAGAGGTGAAGAAGATGATGAAGAAGATGGAGTCCCTCTTCACACACTTGTCAATTCTCTAAATCACCACTCAATGAAGAGAACTTGGAAGAAAGAAGAAGAAGAGAAAGAAAGAGAAGAAGAGAGATCGGCTGGGATGAAGGAATGAACTCAAATGAGTTCATCCACATCTTATTAATCCCAATTTTTACATTTCACCCCCCTCCTATTTCTCTAATTACAATTCAAGTCACATGAATGGTCATTTGACCCAATTCACGCTGAATGGAATCACTATAATTACGAAAGTTAACGTACTCCTCGAGATACACGTGTGATTATCAAGAGTTTCCGTATTCGACGAAATACGTGTAATTTCGTATTTACGAAAAAGTCCTTACATCACTCAATTTGGCCTAAAACCATTTCTAATCCATTCAGAACCTTCACTATTCTTTTCATTAAGTTCAATTTGACCACTTGAGCCAAATTCTATATCAGTTTAGCCATTAATCAACATTAATTCCATAAAACATGTTGAATTAGCATTAATCCCGATTAATTAGAGTTAATCTTAATTAACTCAGGACAGGGTGTTACACTGGGTCTTCAAATCGCCTTGCAAAAATTTTTTCCAGGCTCAGCCCTCGAGCTTTTTAAAAAAAACGAAAGACCTCATTTTGCAGACTTTATGATGGCCGGGCTGGGCCAATTGGTAGCCTCGTCAGAGGCCCAAATTGACAGCCCTAGAATACATCCACTAATTAAAAGGACGCAATCACATCCAACAAACCACTTGCACTTGAATTCAGCAAGTCCAGATGGAGAACTAGCAAATGGAGCACTAAGGCTGGTTTGAATAAGGAGGGAGAGATGTGGCCAAAACGGAAGAGCAGAAAACTGTCACAATTTAAATTTGTGTCGTGGGCACTTTTCTCCTCTTTTCTTCTCCACCCAAATGATTAAAACTCATCCCAATTGCCAGTTGATTACTCAGATTTCCTACAATACTTCACATGAGGTATTCTTACTATTGCAAACACAGATAAATGGTAGTTTTAACTGTTCTAGGAATCAATTATTATAGGTGCCATATCATGTTCGCTAAATATGAATTGATTTAACTGAAGTAAAGTTTCTCCACTTGATAATAGTCTCACTTATTTAGACTAAGAAGTAAAGTTTCTTCATTTGATAATAGTCTCACTTATTTAGACTAAGAAGTAAAGTTTCTTCACTTGATAATAGTCTCACTTATTTAGACTAAATTAAAGCACCTGATGACCCAGAAAACCATTTCATTCCATCAGAGAGCCCCCGAGATCTAGCCCCATGTGATTTGGAGCTACTGGTCCCTCGTTTCTCATGAAGTTAGGTGGCTGGCACTGCACCTGTAGGTTTGGCTGCAGTGGTGGACGGATTTGGAGTTGCTGCAGTTGCTGGGTAGTGATAAGGCTGCACATCTCATTGTTGTAGGGATAAAATTCTTGATTAGCAATGAAACCAGCCCCATCATTCGTCATATGTCCTCCATTGGGATTTTTCATCCCACGCAAGCGTTGGACCTCGTCCTTCAGTATATTGTTTACAGCTGCAACAAGAAGGCGAAAAAGGTATTGAGCTTGAGAATATTGATATAGTTCTGGTAGGAATAAAAGAACAAAAGATGCAATCTAACCACACACAGATGAGATAGATTTACGTGATTCCCTTGATCTTGAGGTATGTCAACCAATCACACCGATTCCACTATGCTTAAAGGTAGAAGATGAGAATACAAGAGATAACTTTTTTGGCGGCTATGCTAGGGTTACATAATAGCACATGGTAATATTACGAAAATAGCCCTACAGTTGGATCCGCGACAGTGGACCTGATTTAACCGTCTAATCCAGGTGAAATCAGGCTCCACACATAACAAGTTATTCCTCTCTCCCTTCTTCAATAAGCAAGTCAGCTTAGACCACTACTATTGCAATATGAATAAAAAAAATTTAAACATAGCACTTACATGGCAGTCTTTTTTTTTCTTTTTCCCTAGTAGTCAGTCAAGCATTTCACCCTTTTTGAAAAAAAATTATTTCTGAACACTTCTAACAAGACTTCAAATCTTGAGAGTAAATCTCCTAATTAAGGAAGTTACTCTTTCTAATGCAGACACTGCCTATTGTACGTGGCTAATTTACTACAAGCTTCTGAAAGGAAAAACTTAGGGAGGGAAGACTATGTTATAGTTCATAAATAATCCTGAAAACAAATGCAAAATCTCAATAACAGTTTCTCCTGGACAACCTTTTTGTTAAATGCCTAAAAGCATGCCCTTTGCCTGTGCACAATGGTTTTTGATACCCATGCACAGATTATTCTGATGCTACTCATATGTAATCAACTATTATGCACTTGTCTGATATATCTGCATAGAACCTAATACTGCTCAGGTAACTATGTTAAAACGAAGACTTCTTTTTAACCCGATAATACTTATCTCCTCAAATAAAATGGAAACTTGAGTAAATTAAAAGGCAAGCTTCCCAGATCTTTTTCCTGCACATAGCTACAATTATGCCCAAATAACTACATACAAATACAGGAATGAAGTTAGAATTTTTGGCCCGTTCATTGGACCTTTGATACCTCCTGTAATTTAGTACAGATTTTGATTCACGTTTGTAAAATATATGATATGTAACCATCCTTATCTACATGTAGCATCGATCACATTTCTGCACAATTTCTAAAAACAAAAGTACACATAACCATGGTATTTAAACCTTTGAAATTGACGCGGAAACATATTTTACTTCTTTAATTCTTTACTTGGAAAATTCAAAGATAAACCCACCATTCAAAGGAAAAATAAAAAAGAGATTCAAAGACAACTCTATGGAAATTGAACCTTTGAAATTAACTAAATAAGATATTTTTGTTGCTTTTACTATCACTTGGAAATTTCCAAAGATCAACCCACAATTCAAATTGAAAAACGCAAAAAGAATAATGCGGCTGCTAAGAATTCCATCAGACCAGGGAAATCACGAATATTTACATTATCTTATGGAATAGGATTGAAAGGGAGCAATTGAGATCTAAAAGGAAAGGGAATAATAGAACACTAAGGGATTTGATTTTGATCAGACTATTATCCTTCCAAAGTAGGTTGTTTTTCATTACAAAATGAGAGAGTAATCACAAATTTTCAGTCATCTTTATATATTCCCTTTTATTTCTCGTTCTCTATTCCCCTATCTTTCTTTTTTATAGATTCAGTTTGTTGAAAACTATAATTGGGTGCAAATCCTCAAAGAATAAATTCAATCAAAGTCCAATTTTTGTTGCCTAATTGCTGAATGGATCCACAATCCATTGAGAATGTTCTTACCTGAATATGATTCAAATTGAAGCGGTATTCATTCTAGGGGTTTTGACATATTATTCCTCCTTAAATCCATTTTTCTCAATTTCATGATTGAAATTCAGATATTGTCACCAGAGTCGCTAGACTATGGTCAATTTTTTTTAAATTTTTTTCCTCGGATCCCATGATATCACGGGAACAGTGCATAGTACAGTAACTTATAAATCCTATGATATCATATGATTGTCCCATGATGTCATGCCTTTTAAGCAGCATCTTAGGAAAAGTTTTTCTAAATGATAGAACCTGAGAAATCGTTGTCAAATGTATATTTACTTTTTCCAAAATGTCATTTTTGTGTTTTATAAAAAGAATCAATTCATTTGCTAGTTGTAGAAAATGTATGATACAGAAATTGATAAATCACATGATATCATGGGATATGGTGTAAAAAAGTTTTTAAAAAGTAATGTTGACTAGAGTCAACCAACTCTAGTGACATTATCTGAATTTGGGTCATTAAATTGGGAAATCCATGTTTACGGAGGACTCATATATCAAAACCCCTTCATTTTATGCTGAGGAAGATGTCAAAACCCCTTCCTGCATGAACATCAGTCTGATGATCCAAGTAATATTCTAGCATACGTTATTTCATTTTGAATCCAAGATGGTTTCGTTGTTCCAAATGGATTCTTAGTCGAGCCTGCACATATTCAAATGTTAATACATCCTCCATTTCTGGGAAAGGTTTATGGGTCAATTTCGTGAAGGCAAGCGTTACTTTATTGTATCCCCAGTAAAGCAAAAGAAGGTGGACATAGAGTCTTAGAATGGCAATTGGGGGATTTCAACTGGAAGGGTGGAAGAAAGTATTCTTCCACTCTTAATATCAGCTAATGTGTCCTGACTTAATACATTACTTCATTCATGCACAATCAGAAGACCTCGATAATGGCAGGAGGTCCCGCAAGATAGAATAAGGTGGGTGTCTAAAACTCGAGGTATAGGGTCAAGCCAACTAGAAGTTTGACAGAATAAATAGCCTTATGCGACTTACCAACTTGCAGCTGAATTTGTTCCTCCATTGATTGCAGACGCACTTTCAATTCATTGTTTTCAGCCATAAGACCAGTAGTGTCCCTCTATAAAAAATAGCCAAATATAAAAAGTCGGTTGTAATGATTTAAAGGATAAGCTTCTTCAACAAAAAGGTAAAATGTGATATTGACTGAAAATGATACCGCCTATAAACTTGGTGCCTACTTCCCTACTTCTCCACAAAGTCTGCTTTCCTCGATATTAACTGAAAAGTTCATTTAGGAGGTGAAAATACCTTTTCCATTGCCAACTGGGTAGACAACGTGATTTCTTCTGTTTGCAGGGCTTTCAATTTTTTCTCTAGCTCTGATATGTGGTGCGTTTTTCTCTCTTGAGACCTCACAGCAGACTGCCTATTTGTCAAAATCCTGAAAGTGATGTGAATTCATAATCAATGTGGCATGTATGATATTGGGGTTAAATTCAAAAGAGTAACATATCTTGGAGTTGGTAGCATAAGTAGCACTTCGAGTTACAAAAAAGAAAAAGAAAAAACAGATTGAATAGTTTACAGAGGGAGCAAACCCACTATACCACTATGCCTATATATCATGTTTCGGCTAGTGCCAACATTATACATTGGTTTCATTAGTTGTACCTATGTTTTGCTTATATACGGTTCTTTACTTAATTGTTTTAGTTTCAATAAAACTCCACCTTTCTAGAAAAAAAAATTCCATCTAGTATTTTGAAGCTCTCTCCTAATAGATTGGTTTTAATTTGTGTGTTTGTGTTGTGATTTAGGGCATACGAAAAGCACATACACATACAAGAACTCGAGAAATTTACGTGGTTTTGGCCTACATCCACGGAAAGACGTGAAATTTTACTATGCAATCAGAAGAAGTTTATACATCATAGAGACTCTTAGTCTCTATTTATAAAATCTGCCCCAAACCCTGTTACACCTAAACACTACTTCTAATCACAGTAGACCTACAATAATAAGCCTACTTCTAATCACAGTAGAACATGGACAATGCAGGGGCCCGGTTTACCAGATTTATTACTTCTATTGAGCCATATAACTAACACTGTGTATATATTTTGCTTAGTTTTATTTAAAGTCTGAAGATGTTGAACTTGTTGACAAGTCAGTTGCTAACCAAACAGAGTCATCAGTAACTGACTAACTGAGTCGTTGGCTGTTGTAACAAACTAAGGTCATGCCGGTCCAGTTAAGACATAAATTAATTAACGATTAGTTATTAATCTCTAACTGGTCCATCATCAGATTGTATATATAAAGAAAGGTGCTCCTGTAATCAGTTATGATCATGAAATTAGAATCTCTAATTCTTCTCCCCTCTCTTTTTTATTCTCTTCCATCTTCATCTTCTTCTTCTTCTTCTGTTCTTCTTTGGTTATTGATCTATAAAACTAGTATCAGAGCTTCCCAATTCACAAACGTCAATCAAATCCGTCCGCCATTCTCTTGCTTCCCCTGCAAATCAAGGCTTCTTCTTCTCGCCTCATTTGCAGATCAAAGCTTCTTCTTCAAGCTTCCTCCGCAGATCAAAGCTGCTTCTTCAAGATTCGGTTTCCATTTTCGGAAGATCAGATAATTGTGTTCGTCTTCAATCTTGATCAATAGCGGATCAAGATTCTCTTTGATCTTTGTTCAGAAAGCAGCTTCCGAGAGCAAATCATCTTCGATTTTCATCAACAACAGATCGATCTTTGTCTCCATCGGATCGTTGTTTTGAGATCAACAAATCAAGTCCGTTTTCATCAACTGTTGATCATTCTCTTCTATTGGAGTTCCTCGTGAATGGTTCATTTGCTTGATCTTAGTTCTCTCATCTCTTGGAAAATCTTGTTTCATGTCTGCTTTTTCATCGGTTATGCCTTCTTCTAGCATTTCTTCATCATTATTTTTTTTTCAAACATCGGTAGCTTGATCTCCATCAAACTTGAGAACCATAACTATCTGTTATGGAAGTCACAATTTCTGCTTGTTCTTAGAGCTCACATCTAGTGGGATTTGTTTATGGTTCATGTGTTTGTTCCTCTGAATTCTTGTTAGATTCGGATGAGAATGCAACTAAGGAGATCAATCCTCAATTTTCTCAATGGATCCAATAGGATTAAAATGTTATGTGTTGGATTAATGCCACTCTCTCTGCTAGTGTTCTTGGTCATGTAGTTGGCCTGAAAACATCAAGAGACGTCTAGCAGGCCTTGGAAAGGGGACTTACCTCTTTATCTCGATCTCATGTTATCCAACTGAAAACTCAACTTCAGACGATCAATAAAGGTTCTTCATCAATCATTGAATACATTCAAAAGACCAAGCATATATCAGATAGTTTGTGAGCAGTTATATGTCCGGTTGACAATGAAGATCTCGTCATGTACACACTTAATGGTCTCCCTCTTGAATATGGACCATTCAGAACATCAATTTGAACTAGATCTGCTCCAATCACCATTGAAGAATTGCATGACTTGTTGCTCTATGAAGAATTCAATCTTGAATCTGCTCAACAAACAATTTCTGATTCTAGTTCCATTGTCTTGATATATTGCAACCAAAGAAGGTGACAAAAAGGGATCATCTGGTGGATCTGGATCTTGAGGTCGTGGTTGAGGTAAAGGTGGCAGGAAAAATGGCAGAGGCCGCAGTGGTTATCAAACCCCTCCAATACACAGTTTGCATATCCAAAGCCACGTTGTCAGATTTGTAATAGAGCAGAACATCTGGCTCTTGACTGTTATCATCTTATGGATTACTCTTTCCAGGGCAGGAATCCTCCTGCTTAACTTACTGCCGTGGCTGCCTTGTTTAATCCTTCTATAGAGTAGAACTGGCATGCTGATTTAGGAGCCACTAATTGCATTACTAATGATTTAATAACCTATCTCTACATTCAGGTTATCAAGGGAATGAGCAACAACGATTGATATTGGACAAGGTTTGCACATCACAAGCACTGGATCATCTACTGTTCACACTTCTCCCACTACCTCTTTCAAATTTAACCACGCATTATATGTTCTTGATATATCCTCTAACTTGCTGTAAGTTAACAAATTTAGCAAAGATAACAATCGTATCTTTGTATTTGAGTCAGATGGTTTTTCTAAACAAGATCGAACAATAGGGAAGACTCGTTTTCGAGGATTGAGTAGGAATGGGTTGTATCCATTTCCACTTTCTACTTCCGCAGCCACTTCCCCTGTTACCTCTTCAACTGCATTCTTGGGAGTTACGACTTCTACTGGTGACATCCATCTGTTTCTACATTTCACAAGCTTCTTGTAGGTCTTCCATTTAGTGACACAATGTAAACTCCATTTTGCAAGTCATGTCATTTGGCTAAAAGCTGTAAACTTTCTTTCTCTTCTTCTAACTCTGTCACAAATAAACCCCTTGAACTCATTCATAGTGAGGTTTGGGGCCCCTCTCCTCTTTCCTCTACAGGTGGCTTCAAATACTATATGGTTTTCATAGATGATTTCTCCAAATACACTTGGTTCTTTCCAATGCATTGTAAATTAGATGTTTACTTTGTGTTTGTCTATTTCAGATTACAAGTTGAGAACATGTTGTGTTGCAAAATAAAATGCTTTCGGTCTGATGGTGGAGGTGAATTTGTGAATGCAAAGTCAAAGTTGTTGGGCAAAACATTGCACCTTCTGGAAGACTTTACAAGTATCTCTCTCTCTCTCTCTCTCTCCCTTGTTGACTTTTCTAGAATCCCCATGCTTCAACACTTCTCCAAGCAACCGACTTACCTTTCCAGAGAACACCACACTCTTCCATTCATTCCCGAGTTGTCTAGAATGCTCCACACCGACTTGAGCATGTGATAGGCAAGTAGGCCACGTGGATCATTTGCATCCACATGAAACCAACCCAATTTCCAACAAAGTGGTATCAAAGCTAGGTACCTCTCGTTCAAAAATTAGAGATGGCCTCTAGGCTAGTGCAGCCCTTGATTCCAAAACTCATGAAGGAGAATTATGAAAACTGGAGTATCCAAATGAAGGTGCTATTTGGGTCACAGGACCTATGGGAGATCATCACCGATGGGTATGTGGAACCCACTGCAGAGCAAGAAGCTGCCTGTGCTGCGGAGCAGAAGACTGCGCTTAAAGATCAAAGGAAGAAAGACAAGAAGGCTTTGTTTATATTCTATCAAGGGGTAGATGAAGCAACCTTTGAGAAGATCGCTAAAGCAACATTGAGCAAGAAAGCTTGGGAGACTCTTAGCACTGTCTTCAACGATGTTGATCAGGTCAAGAGGGTCCGTTTGCAAACTCTCCGAGCAAAGTTCGAAGCAGCCCATATGAAAGAAGGTGAGAATATTTCTTATTATTTCTCACGGTTACTGGTAATAGTAAATCAAATGAAGAGAAATGGTGAAAAGATAGAAGATATTTGAGTTATAGAAAAAGCATTGAGATCCCTCACAACCAAATTTGAGCATGTGGTTGTGGCCATTGAGGAGTCAAAAGATTTAGAGACTCTCTCAATAGAAGAATTAATGGGATCACTCCAAGTTCATGAGCAATGTATGCAGAAAAATAGTGGCTATATGGTCTTGGAACAAGCATTGGAGTCAAAATTGAATCAAGGTGAGTAGAAGCCTAGTTATGGAAATTCTAAAAGAGGTGGCAGGACTAGTAGCAATCGCGGTAAAGGTACAGGGCGAGCAAATTATCAAAGTTAGGCTCAATATTAGTGGAGAAGCAACAGTAACCTCAGAAGAGGAGTGAGCCATGGTAGATCCACTCATGGCCATGAAAATTCAAAAAGTGTTCAATACTACAATTGCAATAAGCTTGGACACTACACATCAGATTGCTGGAGCAAACCCACAAAACGAGAAATGCAATCCAATTTTGTAGAAGCATCAGATCATGGAAAAGAAGTCTCTACAGTTCTTCTAGCACAAGGAGAAGTATATGACCAGCAAGATATCTTTGTTGGTAATTGGGTGGGTTTCATGTGGATGCAAATGATCCACGTGGCCTACTTACCTATCACATGCTCAAGTTGGTGTGGTGCATTCTAGACAACTTAGGAATGAATGAAAGAGTGTGGTGTTCTCTGGAAAGGTAAGTCGGTTGCTTAGAGAAGTGTTGAAGCATGGGGATTCTAGAAAAGTCAACAAGGGAGACAGAGAGATATACTTGTAGAGTCTTCTAGAAGGTGCAGTGTTTTGCCCAACATTCTCCCCCTCAAACACTGACACTCTTAATCTTTCATAGTGAAACTATCTTCATGCCAAGCTTTGCTTTTAATCTTGTGAAGGTATCGGTTGGCAAAGCCTTAGTGAAAATGTCCGCCACTTGCTCTGTAGTGCTGCAGTACTCCAGCTTCACTGTCTTCTGTTTTACATGATCTCTTATGAAATGATACCTGATGTCAATATGTTTACTCCTTCCATGTTGTATAGGATTTTTAGCTAATTTAATGGCAGACTTGTTATCCACATGTATAGTCATCTTATAGGTGATCAAATTATTTAAGGAGGTTTCTTAGCCATATTACTTCGTAAACTGCTACTGACACTGCTACGTACTCAGCTTCTCATGTATATAGAGCTACAATACTTTGCTTCTTAGAGACCCACATGAAAGCCGTCGATCCAAGATAAAACACATCCTATAGTGCTTTTTCTTTCATCTTGATCACCTCCCCCGTCACTGTCTAAATATCCATATAACTTTGCTTCGTTGCCATTGCCGTAGAAAAGACCAAGATCCATGGTACATCAAGGGTCTCTAAGAAGCAAAGTATTGTAGCTCTATCTACATGGGAAGCTGGTACGTAGCAGCATCAGCAGTAGTCTACGAAGCAATATGGCTAAGAAACCTCCTAAAAGAATTTGATCACCTAAAAGATGAATCCACAACTATACATGTGGATAACGAGTCTGTCACTGAACTGGCTAAAAGTCCTATACAACATGGAAGGAGTAAACATATTGACATCAGGTATCATTTCATAAGAAATCATGTAAAACAGAAGACAGTGAAGCTGGAGTACTGCAGCACTACAGAGCAAGTGGCAGACATTTTCACTAAGGCGTTGCTAACCGATACCTTCACAAGATTAAGAGCAAAGCTTGGCATGAAGATAGTTTCACTATGAAAGATTAAGAGTGTTAGTGTTTAAGGGGGAGAATGTTGGGCAAAACACTGCACCTTCTAGAAGACTCTACAAGTATCTCTCTCTCTCTCTCTCTCTCTCTCTCTCCCTTGTTGACTTTTGTAGAATCCCCAAGCTTCAACACTTCTCTATAAGTAACCGACTTACCTTTCCAGAGAACACCACACTCTTTCATTCATTACTGAGTTGTCTAGAATGCTCCACACCGACTTGAGCATGTGATAGGCAAGTAGGCCGCGTGGATCATTTGCATCCACATGAAACCCACCAAAAATCACAATGCACAAATAATATATTTCTCACTTTTTTTTCTCTCTATGCACTACGGGCATAGCACCCTCTTTGGATTTGTCACTTGCTTGACTTGGCATTGTTTACCAAATCTCTTGTCCTTATACCCCTGAACAAAATGGGTGTGTTCAAAAGAAGCATTGGCATTTGGTGGAAACTGGCTTAGTCCTTTTGTTTGCTGTTATGCGTCTTAAATATTGGCTAGATGCTTTTTCAACTGCCATTTATCTTATAAACATATTACCCATGAGCTCCATGCATTTCATTTCTCTCTTTCATGGCACTCCAAATTATTTGACATTAAGAGTGTTTTGGTGTGCTTGTTACCCTTGGCTACGGCCATACGTTTCTCACAAATTAAAAACTCACACTAGACAGCCTCAATTTATGGGTTATAGTCGATTTATAAGGGGGATAAATGCCTAGATCTTTCTACAGGGGAGATTTATATGTTTATACTTGTGGTTTTTTATGAAAGTTCCTTCCACTTTCAAACTTCTTCATTGTATTCCTCTCCCTCAAATGACTCTCCCTTTTTTCTGCTTATTTCTAAATGTCTCGCCCCTGGTTCTCCTACAGTTCTGATCATGCCTACTGCATCTATTTTAGGTCTTTATACATTCAGACCTAAAAGTTCTATTTTAGGCCCAATTCCATCTCCTTCAGTTTTAGCTAATAACACTTATTGTCCCTCTTCACATTCTTTCTCTCCTATTACTCAGTCTACTACAGCACCCCTCCCTGCCACCACTATTGAACATAATGCTAATTCCTCTCTAGTCACCTCTTCACCTCCCCGTTCACCTATCCTACCAATCACTAGTGGCCAGTCACTTCCTCTAATACTACCACTCCATGCATTCTACCGGTTTCCTTTTCCCCATCACATTCTCCTTCACCACATGACATACCTCCTCCTTCACCATCAGTTCCTTCCTTGCCTTTAGGTTCTCCCAACCTTCATCATATGGTAACATGTTCTAAATCAGGAAATAACGAGAAAAGGACCATTTTAGCAACAAGACATGTTGTTTCTCTGCCTTCTGATGTTTACTTTGATAGCATTGAGCCTACTTGCTTCACTGAAGCATCAAGCATGAACATTGGAGAAGAGCAATGTCAGAAGAATTGATTGGATTGAGAAGACAATGGACATGGTCTCTTGTTCCCTATTCATCCTCTCAACATGTTAGTTGTAGATGGGCTTACAAAATAAAGCATCATTTTGATGGCTCCAGAGCTAGATACAAGGCCAAGTTGGTAGCTAAAGGTTTTCATCAAGCCTATGGTACACATTACACTGACGCTTTCAGTCTAGTGGTGAAGCACTCCACCATTAGAGTGGAACTAGCATTGGCCGTCCATTTTCAGTGGCAACTTCATCAACTGGATGCCACCAATGCCTTTCTTCTTGGCATTTTGGAAGGAGACTTTTATATGACTCAACCTCAAGGCGTTGTGGATAATTGCTTTCCAAATCATGTGTACAACTTACATAATCTATTTATGGTCCAAAACAAGCACCAAGGACTAGGTTTGGCCAATTTTCTAGTTATCTAGTCGGGACTGGTTTTAGTCGGACATACAGATTCCTCTCTATTTGTTCGGTTTTATAAAGGCTCAATTACGACTCTTCTTTTATATGTGGAAGATTTCGTTATTACTGGAAATGATTCAGGCTACATTTATTTTCTCATTTATCCACTTAGTACTATTTTTTAGATGAAGAACCTTGGACGCCTTAACCATTTCTTAGGTGTTGAAGTGTATCAGCATTAACATGTGTTGTTTCTTTCACAAGTTAAATATGCTAAAGATCTCTTGGTTTGCACCTCTATGCTTGATGCTAAACATTGTAGCTCTCCATCCACTCACAAACAACAATTTCAGACTACTGCTTCTACCCTACTAGCAGATCCCACGTTCTATCAAAGTATTACAAGAGCACCTCAACACCTCACCCTCACCAAACCAGATTTAGCCTTCGTTGCCAAATTAACTATGCCAACATATGCAACAGCCTACTACAACTGATTTTGCTGCAGTCGAACGTGTTTTGTGCTACCTCAAAGGCACCGTCACATATGGCGTTTTCTTTCTGAAACATTCACTCCATCTTATAAGGTATTCCGTCTCATGGAGTTCCAAAAAGCAACCTACAGTTGCAAGATCCCCCACTAAACCAAAATATCATTCCATAGCACACACCACTAGAAATATACCGGATTTGATGTTACTCAAAAACCTTCATGTGTTTCTCTCTAATCGCCCTGAGTTGTGGTGAAACATTTGTAACATCTTTAGAGTGTTTGCATATTCAAAAGATTGCAGAAAACCTGGGTTTGACATTATTGTATTTTCTTCTTTTTCTAGAATGGACTGCAGAGTCCTTTTTGATGTGAAGTATACAAAGTATTTCGAAGAGGAATGGAAGCCTGAAAATCCAAGAAAGACCAAATGAGGTATGCTCGTTCGAATGCACGTTCGAACAAGGCTAATTCGAGTTGGAAGCAAAAAATCCTAAGAGGCTCAACGTTCGAACGCTCTTCATGCCCATTCAAATGGATCTTAGCATCGTCTCAAGCCAAAATTCAAAGAGCCTTAACGTTTGAACGGACCACTTCAGCTTCTCAAGCCAAGAATTCAGAGAGCTTCGGAGTTCGAATGCCTATCTTGGCCGTTTGAACTGTCTCCGCGTGGGTGCGTCCAATCGGGTTCACGAACATATGAACGGACCCTATTTCTGTTAAAACGGACAGCGAGAGTTATTGTGTCTAACTTTTGTTTGTTTGAAACCTTCCAAATCATCCTTTTCTTGGCCCCAGCGAGTTCCCAAGAATTAGGGCATATAGAATCATCCCTAAGGGGTTCTCTCTGGCACCAATAATTCTAAGAGATCAGAAGAGGGAAATTTTCATCTTCTCTAGAGCCTCCTCCATTGAGGTAATGAAGTTTCTATCTCTAGAGATTCAATCATCAGCTCTCATTTCACGGATTCGTCTCGAAGTGGCTTCGTTATGGAAAGCGGTGATTCAAACACGATTGATGGTGAACAACGAGTGGCCGACGAGAGGATTTGCAATCCCTTAGGTTGAGATGCAACTGGGGAAGGGTTGTAAGCGACTCTTGTAATCTTCTTTTGAATAATTCTTAGTTGTTTTCCTAGATAAGGTTTTAGAATCCGTGGGTTTTTCCCAAAATTTGGTTTTCCACATATATCGTGTGCTTTTCTCTATGTGTGGATGATTGATACATGTTTGATTGTTGTTCCAAGTAGCATTTCTTGAACTGTATATCAAAGATCTGATCAGGGACCTTATCTCGAGTTAGGGTTTCAAACCTTCAACATCTCTGCTATCTCCTTAGCGTCCAATCATGTTTTCCATGCGCGGACGAAACATGTCGAAGTGGATTATCACTTCGTACTTGAAAAAGTGTTATCCAAAGGTCTTCAAGTACACTATATCACTTCTACTGATCTGGTCGCTAATCTATTCACAAAAGGCTTACTTCCTAAGCGCTTTCAATCCTTACACTCCAAGTTAAAAGTAAGTGCTAGCCCCATTTGCTTGAGGCGGGATGTTGACAAGTCAGCTGCTAACCAAACGGAGTCATCACTGCTAACCAAACAGAGTCATCAGTAACTAACTAATTGAGTCGTTGGCCGTTGTAACGAACTAAGGTCATGCCAATCCTATGAAGAAAAAAAGTTAATTCAGGATTAGTTATTAATCTCTAACTAATCCATCGTCAGATTGGATGCATAAAAGAACGATGCTCCTCTGATAATTTACAACCATGAAATAAGAATCTTTGTTTCTTCTCTTCGATCTGCATCTTCTTTTCTTTTGTTCTTCTTTGGTTATTGATCTGTTAAGAGAACCTACCCATTGGGCTCAAATTACAACCTTTTTCTACCATCTAGCATTCAAAAGGCATCCACCCTTAGGCCTCCAAAATTAAATTTACAGTATTATGATAAAAAGATGTTGTCGACTAGAACATATCAAAATTGCCTTCATAACTAGGAATAAAACATGCAGCAAACTAGCAATGAAGCATGCAACTTTCAGCTAACTAGTAACAAAAACTACTAGAAAACAAATGATAGATTAAACAGGCTTCGTCATGGCCGACTAAAAGGTTAAAGATAATCCAGCAAATAAAATATGGCACAAGCCGGTCAACATCATTAAAATATTTCTTTCAACTCATTACTAGGCTCAACAAATGATCTATAACTATAGCAGAGTTCTTTAGTGAAAGTTTTGAAACCAATTATCAAAAGTTCAATAAAAGGATAATATATCTTCAAATCAATGTATAAGGAATCAAAGCATACATTTTACTACTTCTCCCTTACACTAAGAAAGACTACCTCTTTACTCAGTTCGGGTCAAGAAGGGCGATCTCAGCTAGCCTCGCTGTAGAGTATCCTTTCCTTGGTTCTTGCACCGGGGTCTATTCTACACCCGATATGAGCAATTCGGGTTTAATGTAGGTAGATCCATCCAAGGAAAGGCTCTGTTGATGCCTAACTATAAGCTTTTCACTATGACTACCCATCACATTCTCGTTGGAAGAAGATTCCTGTTGCGGTACTGCTGCCTTTGTAGACTCCCCACCCCATTCGAGACCCTGCAATCCAAATGAGGAATTCAATTTATCCATGTCCATGTACATGGCGATGAGGTCTTCTTCATTCTCGTTTACGTTCTCCTCAAATAATGTTGGGCCATCAAAATCGACCACAGTGTTAGAACCGCTGCAAAATCTAGCCTTGTCAGGCAAACGAAGCGAATCCGACTATGCTTCCCAATGGCTGACATTCATCTGAGGGACATTCATCATTGGACTAAGGTCATGGCTAAGCTGCCCCGACCCAAATGCGAATGTTTGTCCAAACCGACCCAATTTCAACATTACCGGCATTGACACCAAGAGCAGCGGAATGCAGAAAAAGAGCTCCCCATAGAGCTAAACCCAGAGAAATGAGCTGAAGGAGGCAGCATTCCACCACCTCCAACACTAGCTGATCTTTTCTTTTCCATATCAAATAACAAAATACTATCCAAATCCTAAAATCAATTCTAAGACTATCATTGCCCTTAGAAATCGAATAATCAAATTCAGAGATCCTAGAAATAAAAAGAACCAGATTTAGAAGAGAAAATGAACATAAGAAAAAAGCAACTAAATCGTCATTTTGCTTCGAACGGGATGTTGAAGCCAATGAGAATAGATCAGAACCCTCAAAGGCATTATAGATCTAAGGATTTACAAGCAAAGGAACAGAAGGAGAGAGGAAAGTGAAGTTGGTGAGGGAGGACCCACAGATCATCTTATAGAGCATGAATGCGGACTCTATATTATCAGTTGTTTGAACTTTCCATTGAGAATAGATGGTTTGAGGATTGAGGAAGAGTTACTAGTGATAACAACATATTTATGAGGGTTTGGCAAAATAGAAATGGGAGGATTAGGATGAGTTTATGCTAAGCGTGTAGGAATGATTTCCATGTTTGTTTGCTTGCATAAGTCTTTTGTTGTGTTTTGGAGAGGTTTGAAAGAACAATAGCAGACATTTGGTTGAGGAGAGGTTGGTTTTCTCTTGCACATGCGTAGTCCTCAGTGGAATAGGCAATGAACAGCTGAATACTGGATGGCACCTCTTGGGGCCCACTTTTTGGCCCACTTGCCTTTTACCCTTGGATGACAGATCACTTTATGTGGGCTTATAATAGGAAATTTGAGTGTTTGACATGTTGCATTTAAGACTAGGGTTTCTGACCATTGATCATTTTGTATGGATGTATCTCAAGTGTGATATTATTTAATTTGAGCATTTTTTTTCTATATACACCCTATGCCTTTTTATTTTTCTTTTTTTTGGTTTGGATTTTAAAGTAGGATCGCGTGGTTTCAATATTTTTCATATATCTTCTTTTTTATTTTAATACCCTTTTATATGACCGGTGGCAACTACCTGTGGTTTAGTGTTGAATTTTTTTTTTTTTTTTTATCAAAATGAAAGCTTTTCCCTTACATCCATCATGTAGAAATGGGTACTGTTAGTGTGTTATTATTTATTAAAACCATTGCTTAATATCAAGTGGCAGGTGTCTATCCCTCATGAACATGAAGTTGATTTATGTGTCTTGAAACTTTCATCAATCAACGGTAGGTCATGTGTAGATTGGGGTTAATTATAACCAATTGTACATGGCTAATTGTCATTATGATCGATCTCAATTTGACTAAAAGGGCTTTTTATTGATAAAAATGAATTTATGTAGGTTGCCCAAACCACTAAATATACTACTGTTTGGTAATGAAGTTGAGAAAATAGATAACTATTGTCTTTTTTTATGATATATATATAGGAGATAGAAGTTTAGAGAGAGAGAGAGAGAGAGAGAGAGAGAGAGAGGTCGTGTAAGTGGAAAAACTTACAAACTTTAGAGAAAAAACAAGTGCAATCAGGAACCAATAATCTATATACCTCACATATTCAGTCGATATAACTCATAAACCTTGAACCATGGGTGGACCTAAGTACATGCTTTTAGGGGCAGTTGCCCCCGTGAAAACGCTATATGCTTCCAAAACCCATGTGGAAACTTTGGGTCTGCTTCGAAAATCAACATAGAGATTTTGGGCCTATTGCCCAATTTGTGGTTTGACAGGTGGCTGGATGATGACCCTATTGCTCCTCAGTTTCCTGATTTTCAGTTCTCCCAGTTTGAGACAACTGCTACCATATTCAATGGAAATTCATGGACCATTCTCGACTACCTTCCATAGGAAATTAGGTCCTATTTACAGCAGTAAGTCAAATGCATTCAACTTCGGACTCTCTGCTATGGACTGGCAATAACCTTAGTCTTTTCTCTCTCAGTCAAGCTTGGAAGCTCATCTGTTCCCGTGCTCAATTTGTTACTTGGGCTACTCTTGTTTGGACCCCTTTTGTCTCTCGTAGAGTTAGTCGCATTATATTGAGGCTTCTCCATAAGAGAACTCCTACTGAAACTTGGCTAAAACAAAAGGGGTTTCGCTGCCTTCAAGATGCTTCATTTGTCACTACCATGAAGAAACAAAGGCCCACCTATTCTTTGATTGTCAATTTGCTCCATCCCTTTGGATATGGCTTCTTTCTATCAATGGATCTCCCCCCCCCCCCCCCCCCCCCCCCCCCCCAACCCCAACAAACCAATCATCGCTACCCCCATTTGGACATCTCTATCTTCTAATAGAGATGGTTCTGAAAGAAACTGTGCAGCTACAATCTTATTCCACCTCATCTTTATCATATGGAAAACTAGGAATGGCTCCAAGTTCGACAACAAGAGGACCTCTCCTCAAAGAGCAAAAACTCTTTTGGCAAACCGCCTTTCGGATATGATCTACAGTTTACCAGATCGACTTCAGGCTCAGTGTCTTCATCCAATCTGTATGTTTTGGGAGCTGTGACTGCTTAATTTATTGCTCTTATTTGGTTGCTTTTTTGTGATGTTTTTTGGGTTTTTTAGCCTCTTTGGCTCTTGGGGGCTTTTGCCCATGTTCTCTTCTTTTCTTTCCAATTCAAATTTACCTCTCAGCAAAAAAAAAAAACAAAAGAAAAGAAAAGAAAATTTACATAAAAACTCTAGGCCAGCCTTCAAAATCCACATGAAAAATCTGAGTTTCCCCCCAAACACAACTAGTTATTTGGGTTTGTCCCCCTAAAATGAAAATCCTGGGTTCACCACCACCCTGAACCATTCCAATAAGTATTCACTGTACGGAATACTTAAAAAAGAAAAAAAAAACTTGTTTTCATATACTTGAGTCAAATATCCAACCTTCTATATTGTGCGCGTGTGTGCGAAAGCACGAATATTTACGATTGAACAATCATGCCACATGAGAGAGATGAGGATTTTACGTAGTTCAGTAAAACCGCCTACATCTACAGTAAGAGAACAATGATTCACATTTTCACTCTCTTCATAGTCTAGGATTATGAATTACATTGTATATATAATCTTCGCTTTATTGGCCCTAAAAAAAGCCCTGGTACATAGACCAAAATACCCTTGAAACTGAACACGGTCATTGGCTAACCCAATGGACCACTTCGGTAAATCCGAAATACAAGACATCAACCTAACATTCTAGTTAGTATTTATTTATATTCTCATTCTCTAAGTTTTGTTAATTTATTTTCTTCTTGAAAACATTGTCATTGGTCATACATATGTGTAACCCATTTACTACCACATTATGCATTAATAAAATGCACACAATCATAGATGAAAGATATAATATATCATATTCAGCTGGTGTCTTACAATGTATGCAATAAACAATTCGATTTTATGAAAAGACTATTTTCTTCAGGTTTATATGCCATCAAGCATACAAAGGCATCCCTTGTCTTTAGATTTCCCTTTTTTTGATGAGATCAAGTCAATCTATCATATTTGGAGTGATGGGACCAAATATTAGAAAGCATCTCTTTTTTAACGGTGACATAGCCCTTTAGTCTTTAAAATCATTCAAATCATCCAAACATATAATCAATCACCCATTCTCCCACAATGATAAAACATAAAAAATCATATTTCTACTCCAAGGGAAAAAAGAAAAAATAAATATGAAATTGACCTAAATGTTGGAGATGAGGATGTCCCGGGTTGCCGGTTGCAAGAATGTCGTCGTTGTATAGGTGGCCACCAAAAAATAAACAGTCGAACGATGAGGAAGCAACAACTGAGATAGCATGTTGGTGATGCCATTTTATAGTTCTGCTGAAAGGGACAAATGCACAGGCAAAGGTGTCATTCCACATTCAAATCTAACAGTGGTCGTCCATTCTTATTAGGACTACAGGTTTTGTACATGGTATTAAAATGAAAAGGTAGGGAGTATGACTAAATATTAAAACCACAAGGTCCTAGTAATAAATTGGGGAAACCTGAGGATGTATACAAATACTCTAGTTAATTAAAATGTTCGAGCTCATTGGCTAAAAGGCCGAAACCCAATCTCCATTGGAACAATGACCAATGCATCATAGTCGATTATATCAACTATTTCTTTTATCTTAAAAGATATATTTTGAACATGAAGCTTCAACAATGTTTTAACTCCTCGAACTTTATTTCTGATATTATTATTATATTATAAAAACCCCTAGAACCAACTTATGAAGTGGGGTCTCACAAAATATCTCAGATTTTCCACTGCCGAGCATGCACTTTGCTTGTCACAGTCTAAATCCCTCTATCGTTTACCAACAAAAGAAAACAACAAACACTCATGTCGCTATATATATATATTACTCTATAAGCCGCCATTTAGATTACATACCTAATCTTTGACCACAGATGTGTAAAGATGAGAAGATGGCTTCTCATTCACACAGGATTTTTCCTTTTTTACTTTGAAGAACTACGGTTCTTCATCACAACTCTTATTCCAGAAGAATTCTAGTTGACTGTAGTGTCTCCTTCTTCTTCTTCATCACAACTCTTATTCCAGAAGAATCCTAGCTAGTGGACTGTAGTGTCTTCTCTAAGTCTCGATATTTTATTGTTTCAAAATAAAATCTTGAAAGACTTTCAGATGTTGGGTTTTTATGGGAATAGTATAATCAATAACAAAATGAAATTGGAAAAAGAAGAATGTTCTAAAAATAAATTATATAAGTACGATAAACAAATAAAAGTTATCAATAATTTCATAGTTGTCACAACTTGCAATCATTAATTAATCTACAATGCTAACTTTCTAATCATTGCCTCCAAATTTTTGTAGTTATTGGCTCCGTAAGGTTTTTAGAGTGTTGGAATATTCATGGGATTGGATAAAACTTGGATTTGCATTATTGTAATTTTCATTTTTCTATAATGGATTGCAGAACCCGTTTAAAAAAAAAAAACAAAAAAAGAGAAAAAAGAAGTGAAGTCTACAAAGTATTTCGAAGAGGGACAGAAGCCTGAAAAGCTAAAGAAGATTAAATGAGGTGTCATTCGAACACACGTTCGAACGATGTTGTTTCGAGTTGCAAGACAAAAATCCGAGAGGCACAACGTTTGAATGCACTACACGCCGGTTCGAACGGATCTGTACACCATCTCCTACCCAAAAACAGTAAGCCTCAATGTTCAAACGCATGTCATGCATGTACAAACGGACCTCTACAACTTGTCAAGCCAAGAATCTAGGGAGCTTCAGAGTTCGAACGCCTATCTTGGCCGTTCGAATGGTCTTTGCGTGGGTGTGCCCAGACTGGTTCAAGGACGTTCAAACGTTGTTTATAACTTTTCAAATATCAAAACCCTAGTGGGGAACCACAAATTAGGGCATATAAAATCATTCTTTTCTTGGCCCTAAGTGATTCTCTTCGGTACCAACAGTCCTACAAGATTAGAAGAGAGAGATTGTCATCTTCTCTAGGGCCGCCTCCATTGAAGTACTGAAGTTCATACCTCTAGAGATTAAATCTTCATCTATCATTTCATGAATTTGTCTCGAAGTGGCTTTGTGACGGTAGGCGGTGATTCAAGCATGGTTGAAGGTGAATGATGAGTGGCCGGTGAGAGGATTTGTAGCCCCTTAGGTTGAGATGCAACTAGGGAAGGGTTGTAAGTGACTCTTGTAATCTTCTTTTGAATAGTGTTTGGTTGTTTCCTTGGACATGGTTCCAGGATCCGTGGTTTTTTCCTTAGATCGAGTTTTCCACGTATATCTTGTGTTCTTGTCAATGTGTGGATGATTGATGCATGATTGATTGTTGCTTCTAGTTGCATTTATAGAACTACATATCAAAGAATTGGTCACGGACCTTAACTCGTGTTAGGGTTACAAACCTTCAAGTGGTATCAGAGAGGGTCACACTAATCTACTGTGTGAATCGATTGTCTATCGAGTGAATCGGTGGATCAGATCTCTGATATGGAATTCAACAAAGTGGGTACCTCTACCACAAAGTCTTCATCGCTCGATGGATCTAACTATGCATATTGGAAGGTTTTAATGATTGCATTCCTCAAATCCATTAATGATGAAGTCTAGAATAGCATTGAAGTTGGCTATACCAGACCAACGGTTGTTGCAAATGGAGAAATGGTTCCCAAACCGAAAGCTCAATGGACAAAGGAGGAAAAACAGGCCTTAAGCTGCAACAAGTCACGACTAATGACATTTTTAATGGTGTCATTGCATCAGAGTTTTGTAGAATCTCGACCTACATCTAGGCTAAGGATAATTGGGACATTCTCCAGACCGTTCCTGAGGGCACAAACACCGTCAAGCAAATGAAACTCCAAAATCTTACCGCTACTTTTGAAGCCAAAAGAATGACGGAATCTGAAACTTTTGATGAATTCAATGTGAAGATGAGTGACATTGTCAACTCCAATTTCGATTTTAGTGAGCCAATCCCAAAGTAAGGTTGTTACGAAAGTTTTGCAGTCTCTACCCGAAAGATTCTATGCAAAAGCAGTAGTGATTGAGGAGAACAAAGTTCAAAATAGTCTTAGAGTTGATGAGTTGGTAGGCAATTCACAAGCTTTTGAGGCAAATCATGCACTGACTACCAAGTCTGAGTGTTGCCCTTATGTCAACCAAGTCTGTAGGGACGATTTTAACGATAAATCAGGGAGTAACTTTGATGATGAAGATTTTGAATCTATTTTTGTCAAAAAGTTTAAGAAATCCTTGAATAAAAAGAAAAACGGCTCCAAAAATTATTCTCAGACGACCAAGGCACAAAACATGAGTAACTATATGCCTAAGTATGATGAACTTACTGGAAACGGATCACTGTTTTGAATGTCAAGAATATGGTCACACTGGTGCTAAGCGTGCCAATCGGAAAAAGAAGTGCTTGGGTAAAGCCTTGAACGTCACATGGGATGAAGATTCTGAGGATGAAATAGTGAACCTGAGTCTCCACTCTAGATTCAAGGAAGTTTGTTGCTTTTATGGCAAGATCATCTAACATTTCATCTATGTAGGGGTCATTTGACAAGAGTTCCAACTCAGATGAGGATTTAAACCTTCATGAGTTTTCTGACGATGAACAAGATCTAGAAGCTCAATACAGAAAGCTACTGAAAGATTCCATGTGCTTGTCACGAATCAATGACAAGATGTCTCACAAGCACATGGAATCTTTCAACTGTCAATGTGCTTTTTATTTAAAGATTCAAGTTTGCCATTACAGTGGAATAAGAGGGCACATCCATCCACATTGTTGCAAAATGAAAAATCAATTAGATAAAAAGAAGGAAAAGAAGTGTTATTCTCCTCCCCAAGTTAAGACCATGTCGGTCTAGATTCGGAAATATGACTTACGCTGCGACGTGGTCCTGTCTACACTTAAAGCACAAGATTCTCAAGTGTGATATTTGGATAGCAGATGCTACAGACACAAGACAAGTAACAAATCATCTTTCACTATCCTTGAGAACAACAATGGCGGTAGCATACGTTTTAGGGATGGTTGTAAGGCTAAAATTGTTGATAAGGGAACTATTACAATTCTAGGTATGTCTAAGTCCTTAGGCATTGTGCCTACACCGCTAAATTTTGCTTCAATTCATGTTTTGATTTGCACATGCATGCTTTTTTGGTCTAATGTTATGATTATCTAGCATGTGATACATTTTGACTGGCTTTTTTTTTGGAACTGAATTCTTTTAAATTGTTTAAGGTTTTTGAACATGTCTTTAAATACACGATGACTCACTTAGGCACTCACTTAGGGTTAATGTGACACAAAGATTATTAGGATTCACGGTCTTAGTGGATCTGGACTTTTTCAGAGTATCGATCTTGATTTTTCCTATACTCTCATCTTAATGTTATTTACAAAAATATGGATACATATTTGACCCAAATCCAAGTGTGCGTAGAGATTTTTGTAGGGAGTATGTGCGGAATAATGACTAGGTATGCTCCCTAGGTCTTAAGTTTGCCCATATCATATGATTTAGAAATTTCCTCATTAGAAAAAGTGAGCTAGTGAAAAAGTTAGTTATTAGGTTTCCTCCCTTGATTTTAACTTTTCTTATATCATTTGGACTTGAAAATTATTTTACTTGAAAATGTAAGTGAGAAGATTTTGTATTGTGTCAATGATGGTTTAATAAAATATAAAATGTGGCATTAAGGGGGAGCTTCATATATCATTGTTGATCAAGTCGTATGTTTTTTATATGTGTGAGTTTCACTCTATACCTAATGAATATTGATTTCTGGCCGATAATTGACTTCTTCGTGTTTTTCAATTTGAGATTATCCCTCACACACAATTTACATTCATGTCAAATTCCTTAAAAATGTGTTGCTTTACTTGTCAGTTTCTTAAATTTCGCAAATTATTGTGTTTGATCATCGAGGGCCTTCATGTTTTTTGTGTGATTGAGTTTTGCATTTTTGTTTTTTATTCGTCGTTTGGGGCTAAAATTATTTTTCCAAAGGGTGAGCTATCTATGACTGATAATCTTCAAGGCTGAAAGTTTGGGTTGATAGAGACTTCAGTGAGCTTAATCAACGTTTTGATGATTTCACGTGGACTACATGTGTACCCGCAGAGCTTCTTTTATTTTATGGCCTTTGACGTCTAAGTTACTCTCTCTGTCTCGTTGACAGTTTTCTTTTAAAACTATTTCTTATACTTAGCTACGACTAATCCTACAATTTGATAATTTTCTCTATGCTCTTAAAACTGTTTCATTTTGGTTAGCTTTGTCAATTCGGCACAAAAGGGGGCACTAGATGGGTGGTAGACCATAGATTGTGTTCATTTTGAATTTGATTTAGATTGTATTGGGTCTATTGTCTATTCACATGATGTGATTTAATCTGGTCTATTAGCATTCTCTTTGCCAAAGGTTGCTTGCAGACAAGTTTGCCGGTTACAGCTATGTCCAAAGCGTTGATGTAGATATGGAATGTTTGCTTTGGTCTTTTTGATGGGTAGATTCTCTGGCTTTGGAAGTTTTGTCCATGAATTGCGAAAGAGGGTGGTTGTAAGGTTTTTAGAGTGTTGGCATATTCATGCGATTGGACAAAAACTTGGGTTTGCACTATTGTAATTTTTCTTTTTCTAGAATGGACTCCAGAATCCTTTTTTTTTTTTTTTAAATAAGTAAAGTATACAAAGTATTTCGAAGAGGAACAGAAGCATAAAGGCCAAGGAAGATCAAATGAGGTGTGCTCATTCGAACGTATGTTCGAATGGTGCTGTTTCGAGTTGCAAGACAAAAACCTGAGAGGCTCAACGTTCGAACGCACTACACGCCGATTCGAACGGATCTGAACATCATCTACAGCAAGAAACCAGTGAGCCTCAATGTTCGAACGCAGGTCCTAAACGTTTGAATGGACCTCTACAACTTCTCAAGCAAAGAATCCAGGGAGCTTCAGAGTCCAAGCGCCTATCTTAGTCGTTCCAACAGTCTTTGAGTGGGTGTGCCCAATCGAGTTCACGGGCATTTGAACGAACCCTAGTCCCATTTGAACGGACCGCAAGAATTCTTAGATCCAACTTGAGCTTGTTTAAGACTTTTCAAATCTCAAAACACTAGTGGGAACCCACAAATTAGGGCATATAAAATCATTCTTTTCTTGGCACCAAGTAATTCTCTTCGGCACCAACAATCCTCAGAGACCAAAAGAGAGAAATTGTCATCTTCTCCATAGAGCCTCCTCCATTGAAGTGTTGAAGTTCCTACCTCTAGAGATTCAATCTTCATCTATCATTTCACGAATTCGTCTCGAAGTGGCTTTGTGACAATAGGCGGGTGATTCAAGCACGGTCAAAGGTGAATGGTGAGTGGCCGGCGAGACGATTTGTTGTCTGTTAGGTTGAGATGCAACTAGGAAATGGTTGTAAGTGACTTTTGTAATCTTTTTTTGATTAGTGCTTGGTTGTTTTACCAGACAGGGATCCAGGATCCATGATTTTTTTCCCGAGATCGGGTTTTCCACGTTTATTGTGTGTTCTTTTTTATATGTGGATGAGTGATGCGTGATTGATTGTTGTTTCTAGATGCATTTATAGAACAGCATATCAAAGATCTAATCAGGGACCTTAAACCGTGTTAGGGTTACAAACCTTCAGGCTCCTATCTAGATAATCCATAGCATATGAAAAAAGAACATAGCTTTTTTCTTTTTTCTTTTTGTCTCTTTGAACTGCAAATGTAAAAGATAGAAACCCTAAATATTCCATTGCCATCTCTTTTTTTTTTTCTTTTTTCTCTTTTAACTGCAAAACTAAAAGATAGAAACCCTAAATATTCGATCCAAAAAATTCATCCAGTACTAGAAATATAAAAATAAAAATATCATTCCCTTACATAAAAAAATATAAACACAAACTATATATGCCAATGGCAGGAGAGAGAATCGCAAAAGTTATAAAAAAGGATAACATATAAGAAAGATTGACCCTTTAAATGATAAATCCTCTTCCACATATCCAAGATTGAAAAGACGAGTACAGTCCGATGGAATAATGAGGATGTCCGGGAGTTTAGACTTAAAGTTAGAGTCTTAAACCACTTGTAAAGGGTTAGTGAGTTTTAAGTTAATGGTTAATGCATTACTAAGGGATGTAATGACCTTGTCTTATGTTTTTCATGATAGTGGCTGACAGCTTCTGATATTTTCATTGTATCTATATACAATCAAAATATATTTAAAAGGTGATAGTCTCAAAATTAATGTGATTTTATCCGGTATTTTTCAGATACATGTATATGTATAAGAGCCAGATGTTTTTAGATTCGGAATTGGATCTCTGCATTTTCCATAAGGAGGGGGGATAAGGATTCCATAACTCAAGTTTCCAATAAAAAGTACATATGAAAAAGATAGAAACCTTTAATGGCTAACAATACCAAGTGTTATAGCTTCTAATATTGTCGTTGAATGTAACGCCAAAATATAACTTTACGAATATAGTTCTAGAAGTAGTGCGATTTTAGCCTTAAAAATAATATTCTTTTTCCATAACCTTGCACAATATTTATACAATATCATCTACTTCTATAATATTGCTCCCTACCAACTTACGAAGATTGATATATTGACTCACGAAAGAAAATAGGGTTTAGTTCCTGCCATTTGAAACTATATATGAATGTTGGAAACCCAAAATTTGTAGTCCTCAATTTATGCAGGTAAAGAACTCATCCGTTAGAAATATAAATATAAAAAATTATTCACATTTAGCGATAGTAAATCCCTTAGGTCATGTCTGGCAACCAAATATCTAGGGAAAAGATTTTCGGTTTCTCTAAAGTTGTGATAAATCCGTGTTTGGCAATTGTAAATTCGTTAGGATTTGGAAGAATGAAAATCTTCATTTGTTAAGATTTTTAGATCCAACCACCCCCCATAAGACTTGAAAATCCTCACTTAAGTGGATTTGCACACGAAACCCTTTTTTTTTTTTTTCGGCTATATGCATTGATACACACCAATATCAATGTGAAATCCTCAACTCTACAAATCCCAAATGAGGAATCCTTGTTCCAGTGGTAGTGAAGAATCATCAGATCTATGGATTCATTGCCTGTTACCAAACATGAAGGATTTGGACCAAAGAAAAACCTTATTTTTAAGGATCTTTGGGTCCAGTCACCCATAATAGGATTTGAGAGTCCTCACTTTTGTAGATTTGCATGCCAAAACCAATTTTTATCTGATATTTGATTGATAACCCACCCCCCTACACGTGATATCGATGTGAAATCCTTGGCTATACAAATCCTCTGTGAGGAGGCCCTATTCCAAGGTCAATGAAGAATCCTCAGATCTATAAATTCCTCATGGATCAATTTCTCACCTATTACCAAACATGCTCTGAATCTTTAGTCCACATCTATGCAATTGAAGAACTCATCAATTAGAAATATAAAAAATAAAAAAAATCATTCCACAAATACTTCATCTTACAAAAAAAAAGAAAAAGACAACATCTAGCCATGGCAGAGAGAGAATCAAAAGAGACAGAGAGAACGATAACATATAAGAAAGACAACGTATAAATGAGATAGAGCCCTCTTCTACATACATACCAGGAGGGAGAGAGAGGGAGACGAAAGGAGTGGGGCTTACGGTTAGGGTTTGAAGCAATTATAAAGAGTCGACGATTAAATTAGTAGTTAGAAATACTGATGATTATAATGACAGATTCTTTTTTGAGGAGTTGTCCAATAGCTTTCGATATTTTCATTGTACATATTGCCAAAATATATTTAAAGGGTGAAAATCTCAAAATATTAATGTGATATTATCCACAAAAACTATAACACTCTAAGCTATCGCCTACATTTGTGAAATTTGCGCCCACCCCCCATAGAAGGGCTGGCTGGGGCCATGGCCCCACCAGAATTTTAGAAAACCCCTTGAGATTTAAAAAAAAAATTTATAATTTTTCACTTATGGCCCCCCAAAGTTTTCAAAAAAAAACCCCTAAATGTTTTAAAAATTAGTGGCCCTCCCAAAATTTTGTTTCTACATAGTAGGCCCCCCCAAGGAAGAATTCCTGGGTCCGCCCCTGCACATGATCACTGACAAATTAGACGTTGATGTGATGATCTTGTTCGATTAGGATAAAGAGAAGGCTAGGCATCTAGAAACTATAAGATCAAACTATACTAGGAGCAATGCATGAGTCGTGCAGGACTGATGCTCTCTTGAAGGTGGAGTCGAAACTGGAATGAGATCCGGACCTAATTTTTGTTGGAATGAAAAATCTATATTATATATACAATGTCCAAAATATGTGCCTCAGGTGACCGGGTTAGTTAATTAAACACTCTGCAAACGAGGAGTCAGTGGATTTTCTGCTCACTTATCAAGATTTCTATATATGGCAGTGGATTGTTGTATCATCATTGATATACTTTATCAAGCTAGAACGACCTAACTTATTTTTCTTGGGCAAAATCACCAAAATACTTTTGGTCGGAAAAAAGTGACCTTTTGCACCGGTCACATGAGATTTTAGCAGCAGTTTCACCACTGGCAAAGGGAAAAAAAATAGGGAAGAAGCTTTTTTTCTGCAACTATTGCCACAAATAACTCTTATAGACAGCTTAAAAGGAGGCTATAACTGCACCTTTTGTAGTGTAGAAAAATCTCACTGCAAAAAAATTACCTTTAGCAGCGGAAAAAAAAACTGCCACAACTGCAGTTAAAGGCAGTTTTGTCTGTTGCCAAGGGCCTGTTTATTTGCCATAGGAGGAGCAGAGGGGACAAGTGAGATAAAGTTGTCGGGGTAATGCGCTTTAGTCTACTCAACCTATCAAAATTTCATTCTAACCAATCTGAATAACTTGCGTCTTTCTTTCCCATGAAAATTGCTACCCCTCACTTTCATCTTACCTTATTCCAACAAACAAGACACATGTAATAATTCAACACTCATTTTATTTCAACCCACTCCATTTTAATTTTATTCCTAATAGATTTACTCTACTCTTACTCTATCCCTCTTAGAAACAAACATGACCTAAAGTTAAAGTTTACTTGGAAACAAACATGTTTTTTGTAGTAAAGATTACTGTGGGGGTCCGGAACCTTAAAGTTTTAGAAATGTCGAAGATTACCATCCAAAACATGTGTAGGCCCATGGGGGACTTTTTCCTTCATTTTGAGACCATTTTCACACATTTTGGGACCAATAAACAGCAGACTTGCAAGTCAGAAATGGTTATCTACGGTCGAAGTTCCTCAAAAAAAATGGCCCAATTAGTTTGCTACTGTCAAATTATGGCTATGCTAATAATCTACTCAATTTCAAGTCATTTTGATGTTATTTTAATCACCTTAGTGAATTGGACCCAATAAGCTTACTAAGCCCAATTGGGCCCAAAACTTAGAGTTTGGTGCCCATTTGATCCATGATCCTCTTCATGACCGCTGGATAGACCCTCTGTTCAAATCTGGAGCTATTATAAGCTCATTTGATCAAAATGTGACCCGCTTCAGTTACATGGCTGGAGAATCGGCAAACTATTGTCATTTTTGAAGCCTCAAGCCTTAGATTTTTTTTTAAAGAAAAACATGGCTCTCCCTACTCTCTGCATAAAAATCTACTGAGTCAATAAAAATAAAAAAAATCACTGGACAAGTCGAGTCCAAGTCACGAGTTTTCTAGCCTTGATATCAATCCAACATTGGATTTGCGGTATGCCTCATATCTTTGATGCAACATCAAAAAGATGTAGCACGTCGTTCTGATGGTGGAAAAGCACCAATTAGATCATTTATCAAAACAAAACGGTTAAAACAACGTGGATGATAGATTTAACATTCAAGATGCCTCATATATCCATCCATCAGAAATCTTTTAAAAAAAAATGTAAATAACTAATACAAGTTGCATAAATTCCTAATGCCATTGACCCGCTGCCCACTGCTTCAAATGCAGATCACTCCACCAATGGGGAAAAGTATCAGAGCAGTAAGTAACAATGGAAACGATGTGTATCATCCAAATAACTGAAGATTAGCCACAGATCATTGATCCCATGACATATATGCCGGAGTTTGAACAACACGAATGAAGTGGACCGTTGATAGAATAATGGAAAAGCCTCAATTAATCACAGCTTTTATACTAAACTGGTTCAAACAACAGTTCCTATTTGGTCTTAAGATGTCAATGGATCCAAATACCTGGAGGACCCAACTTGAAGAATCTGTACATGGACCCATTGTTTAGCTCGATTAATATTTAAGTTTGGATCTGGGTCCACTTGATTTTTCAGTTATCTCCCAGTTCGACCCAGCAAGTGGGCTTGATTGTACAGCATCCAAAGAAAAAAATGGTTTGAAAGACTGAACTATTAAGATTCAAGAATGACAAGCAGTGAACTTTGATCGTCCAAACCTGTGGGGCCCCCAAGGCCCTCCAATGATGAATCCAAGCCAAGCACGCACTCACCCTGGTAAATTAGCACTCTCCCCATTTCAACAATAATTTACATTTTTTGTAGATCTTAGGATTGATCGTGCAAATCTGGCACTCATTGTACTCTATCCAGCAGCTAAAAATTGCAGAGCTTAAGCCCTCAAAACATTAAATCCCACCATATGGTTTATATTTATTTTATATAAAAAGATAGGTCATGCAAAGACCTTTGAATTACGAACTGAAAATGAATTTACAAATCTTCAAAAGGATCATAAGCAGTGTGATTAACTGGACAGAGTGCCAAATTTGGGCTGATGATAGATCTCTTATTACATTTGGGCTACGATGATGATCATGCTGATGAAATGTAATTTGGGCTACGACGATGATCATGCTGATGAAATGCACCTCGTTTCTACCCTCTCCAAACACAGGAAATTTACTTTGTAGTTTCTTCATGTTGAGAGGAAAATTCTCTCTAGTCACGCTATGAGGCAGCAGCTTGCCCAGTCAAAACCCATTGATCCCACAATGACAAGAAAGAACAAAAGTTCAATGGTCCATCGCCATCAATCTCGCTCTACACTGACCTTTGGGATAGCCATATTCAAAGGTTCAATATTTTGCCAAGACCTACTAGCATCCAGTAGACTTGGCACCCCTGACATTCCTACATGATCTGGTGCACATACCAGACAGGGCACATTTTGGGCTGTGCTGACATCCCAAACTGACCAAGAAGCGTTCCCCCAAGATATATTAAACATCATCCCAGGATGCAAAACCCTCCAGACTGGCTCAAGAGAATTGGTGTAGCTCGCTCCTTGTTCCCCCTAACAAAAAAGTCATCCGTCAGTCGCGATTTACTATTCGTTTCCCACACATCACTCAATTATCCTCGGAAAATCTACTACCCTTACAAAAGAGGAGAAGTTGTCCCGTTTACTTCTCTACACCTCCATGGGGTCCACGTAAGATGCATGTTTGATGCCTATTTGGCTTGTCATGCTTGCAGATAAATACGTGGGCCTCACTTAAGATGCATGTTGCCTTTTCATGCTTGAAAAAAAGAATGTGTTTGATGTAATTTCCCTCTACTCTCCTTCCATCTCTCTCCTTCGAGGTTAGATTCGATGCCTCTTTTCTTCCTCACAGATTTCTTGCATCCCACTGAAATGAAAAAATGTCCTGTGTAAAAATCAATGTTAACCAGACTACACTCGCATATATCCGTAAAATAATCCATTCTAGCATAGAAGGCACATGTTACTGGAGAATAGCAGCTGCGAAGAATCATCGACAGGCCAGAAGTGCATGATAAACCATAATAAACATGATAAGGTCCAAGCATTATGATGCGGGCACAAAGTGCACCTGTTTAGAGAATAGCTACAAATCAATAATAATCACAAGGACAAACAACAACCAAAAAAAACTGAATGGTGTTTGTGTTTTCGAAAATGTATTATCATTTGGAGTCGCATCAGAAAATGTAGTCTGGAACTTCAAGGGCAAACTGTGCGACTTCCACATCAAAGGGCCTTCCCTTGGGGTCAAACAACCTATATAGGCCAAACAGACAGCTTCTTGTCAGAATTATGATCAGATTTCATTCAGTTTCAATAAGCACAAATGACCGTTACACCAAGGATACTTAAAAGTTGGCTACAAAACTGTAGTTAGTTCAGAACAACGTAATGTCAATGATCTCGATCAATATTTTATGCTGAACAACCAATGTTAGGACTGCACTTACCAATATAATAATAAACGATCAGTTTTTGGGGGATTAACCGCCACACTGGCTGGCAGGGGAGTCGATAAGGCCACCGGAGGAGCGCACAAGATGCTCTGCTCAAACCAAATACCTATTATCTGGAGGGTACACTGAGGTGGTATGATGCACAGATACGGCAAGGACACGACATTAGACACAGCAAGGACACAGATTTTATACATAAAAAGTGAAGTATCGGATACGATATGATATGATACGTTGCCCATTTTGAAGTATCTGTGCATCATGTGCATTGCTGGTTCTTTGTATTTCTTTAATCCATGAGAACTGAATATTAATATCAACGAGACCTCCACCCACAGATGAAATGATAGGATCCTTATCCAGATCATGTATATAGATGAATACTCTCCCATTGGACACTGGATTAAAAGAACCTTTGAACAGTGGATTCACTCTGAAATTATAATTTAAATTAAGAAATCAGCCTCTCTACTTTCATCACATAAGGCCACTCTTCCGTTTACAGAACTTATGTTACATAACCTTAGGAAACACACATCGTTGCAGGGTTCATTTATTTGCTTAATATTGAATTCCTATAAATGTTAAGCACTGCCTTTCCACTAAAGAAGATGATACCCCAAACAGTCATCAGATAGTCTTCCTCGTACTTTTTTACTATTAGATCAGTGGCAAGAAACCTGCCCTATCATTTGGACCAGGGTGAACGATCCCTAGCAGTGGTGGCAATCTAGGGAAAGTGGCCCAGAAAAGGGGGAAAAGTCTTCCTCGTGGGAAAAAGGAGTGCAACACAAGGACTTCCCAGGAGGTCACCCATCCTAGTACAAATAAGTACATAGTGGACTTGTCTAAATTCCTCTTTAAATAAGCCCACTAATAAGGAAGAATTTATTACTTTTCTTCAAGAAAGATCCCTAGAGAAACCTTTACTCCTAATCTATGGTGAGAATATTAGTGCAAAGTAAAATCTGCACTTCCCTTCGTTGTCAATTTCATGACGATTCCATGATCTTGTCTCTGAAAGCTACCCAAGTTTAATCGAGGCCAGAAGACCAAGGTGTGGAAGGCCTTTCTCATCAAATATCATCTCAATATGTGCCAACCATCAAAAGTAAAATTAAACCTTTAAAAATACCAAGAAACAGGCCCTAAGACCCTTAGCCAACTGGTTAAATTTGATAGGTCCAAGTGGCTAGAGAAATCCAGTTAGTTTAAGGCTTCTCAGGGTATTCAGTGGACCGAACATTAGTTTTAATGACCAGAAAGACCCTTCGGCAGCCCAAGAGTTCTCCTCAGTGGCCCGGCTAAAAAGACATTTTTTGAAGGAGTTTTGGCCATAGAGTTCAGGGGCCTGATACATATAATCAGTGGACAGAAACACCCTTTCGGAAGCCCGAGAAATCCTTCGGTGGCCCATCCGAGTTTGGACACCTTAAGGTCTTTTTGGCCAAGGATCTCGGGCGCCCAAGCTGAAATTTCGATACACGGAAAGACCCCTACGGTGGCCCAAACTCTTCTTCGGGTTAAAATCTAGCGAGCTCATTTTTGGGGCTACGAGGGTCTCGAGCGACCGAAGTTGTTCCAGATGTGGTCAAATTAGCCGTTGTGCATCAGCTGTTTTGTCTAAAAGTTTGTTTATCTTAGACCTTCGGTCAACCGAAGATTGAACTCGGTCGACCAAGCCCGAAATCTATGTAGTCTTTAGATCTGGTTTTTTACAAGCAACTGAAAGAGGGTTTTTCGGAGAGAACGTTTTCACATCAGTTAAACGTTTTCTTCAACATTCAGCCTTTCTTCCATGCTCTCTAATCCATGATAGGAAAAAAAATTGAGCACCCAAAGCTCAATTTAGAGATGTTCTGTGGAATAGATCTTGATCTAGGTGTAGACGTGTAGTTCAAGCCATAGGCTCATCCTTCAAAACCTAGATCCATGGCCTTCTGATCGTACTTATTTATGATTATCCAAAATGGTTATGAAGGCTACAAATTACCAATGATGGCCCACCAACCCACTGGTAGTACACATCATGGCAGATAGGTCTGGTAGTACACATCATGGCAGATAGGTCCAGGTAAACCCCACAATGCGACAGGCATCTGATCATTCCTCTAAACACTTGAACCTTTACTAGTGCCAGTAAGTTTGTGCTTGTCTTGGTTGATCCATTTGGAAGGAGGTCTAGATGTTAGTTTCAGTTCCAAAACTTGAGAGTCTACAACATACACTCAGGACTAACAGATTTCAGACAAGCAATGATGGGTTACGTTTGTACCTGCCAGGAACAAATGTGAAAGCACCCACAATGGAACCAGAGGAAGAAGGCAAAGGCGCACAACTTTCATAAACAAATTCCTCACCGTCTGGAAACAGGAGTGGAAACTGCAGCCAAAAGAGAGTGAAAATTAGAATATTAACTGTGTAAAAAAGGTGTCAATCTTGCACAGAGGATTTCTGTCACATATCTGATATATGTTCGGCAATCGATGGACAATGGGCTTGCAATCTGGTCCCTGCAAGCCCTTACAAGTCAAATGTATAAATAAGAGATACAAACAGCGCACAGAGAGAGAGAGAGAGAGAGAGAGAGAGAGAGAGAGAGAGAGTCCATTTACGTAGGCTTTCCACATGGGCCAGCTCCAAGTGTAGAATCGAGCCCAGGCCTTGAAAGTAAGGCTAGAATCTGGCCCTTAAAGTGAAAGATAAGTCATGCTTTTATTTCATGTGTCAGGCTAGGCCATCTAGTTGGTCATTGCACAAGCATAGGACCAATACCAACAGAAGATCAGAAAAGAGACACACTTACAGCACAAGGGCCTTAAAAAAAAGTATACACTTATCCTCAAACCATCCAGCAATAATGGTGATGTTGATAGGTGAAAGAGAATGTGGTCCAAGAAGATAAATGGAGAAGTGGCCCAAGAAGATAAATGGAGAAGTGGCCAACAGAACCACCACCGCCTAGATGATGATGGTGATGACTATGAAAAGTATAATGACAACAATTGCCTTTTTTGGTTTTTACAAAAAGAAGAACACATGTCCCATGCTGTAGATCAGCCGGATAGAGACACCGACCCCCACAAGGGGCAACTGTGTCTGAGTTTAAGTCTCTTCTCAAGAATTAAAAGAGAGAGAGAAGGATCAACATACTACAATTATATACCAATTGGACATGTACAAATTAAACCAGTCAGGAAACTAAATATAAATAAAATTTTTGGAGTTTTGATGGACTAAATAGAGCATTTGCACTAGCCAAATAAGTAAAACAGCTATGGCCAGTTTAGGCTTCTAGGTTTCTAATTTTGAATGGAAGATCAGAGCCACCTAGCTGTTTTCTTTTTCCTTTGAGAAAATAAAAATAATAACATTTTTTACTGCAAATAATGAAGATATATCACCATTCAATATATATATATATATATATAATGCAGTTATATGACATTTGGAAAATAACGGAAATGTTATCGGAAGAAGATATATAAGAGACTATGGTGACATAATGTACAAGACCTGTCAAGATGATGAGAAACTGTACAGTTAAAGAAGAGGTGCTGATGATAACTTTTATTTTGAATGGTGACAGTGATAACCTCTGCTATAAATGACTGCAAGGCCAAAGAAGTTCCACAACAAGTTGGCCTTGTAGACACTGACACTAGCATCTCTGGGAACCTGATGGAAGGTCCACTAATACGAATCTCTGGTTTCATTTAGGATAAAGGCGAGTCTCCATAGCAGAAATAAAAACTCTGAATGATATAAAACAAAAATCAAACTTTTTTGTCCAGTGGCTGTTTGCACCAATGGCACCAGTGACTAAAAGTTTACAATAGTATATTCCTAACATCAGGACACATGATCAACTAAACATAATTCTAAAAGTGATAACTATATGAATTAATTGCAAATAGTACTAAAAGTGATAGTGGCGAGTTAGTATCTTACCAGAGAGGAAAAGACATTAATACCTTTTTTATTTTTTGTTCATCATTAAGAGGATAAAATTGAATTAAAGGAATCAATACCAAGTGAGATACGGATCGAGCAAAAGCTATTTCATGGGTTACATTCACAAAAGACTTCAAGGGGGGTTTTTTAAGTCAGATGAATGGAAGTATTGGACAAAAAAATGGTGTGGCATTAAAGCTGCTGAATAATGTGGTTTTGTTGATTGGAGTACATTGCTTTTCAGGGGTAAATGTTCTGGCTAAAGTGATCAGTTATCATTTGTTTGTGGTGGTGGTTTTTTGGGGTTTGTGGGGGGAGGGGGAATGGGGTCAACAATTTAAATAAATAAATAAATAAGAAGAAAAATACTCCTTGGTTATTGTAATGCAACAATTTCAGAGGTCCTCTTTCCAGAATGTCCACCACCAAGTCCACCACCAGCACAGATAATCTTAATAATGTACACATGTCCTTGGAAAGCATTTGGAAAACCTCCATTGGGAAAGCTTCATCAAAATAATTTTAATTCAGCAGAAGCTCACCTTTCCTATGACAGCTTCTCCATCAACATCAGATACAACAACATCATTCGAACGAATGATCCAGTGTCTCCAATAAAGTTGGCAAGAAGAGAAGTACACACCATCCAACATGCAACCCTGAGGCATGAGACGCATGCGGATTGAATAAGAAAACCAGTACTTCTCCGATCCATGCGTCACATCACTTAGTTCAGGAACAAATACAGCAGAGGCACGAATCTGAAAATAAGAATGCAAAGAAAAACTACAGAATAAGTCCACCAAAAAGTGCAGTTCAGCAAAGCTTCAGGTTATGATTAAGTTAAATGAGGAAAAACGTCAATACAAGTTTTTGAACAGTGGTCATTGTTTGCAGTCAATAAAATATAACAACTAATATTTATTTATTTATCATTCTCATTTTTTGGTAACTATACATTCAGAAAAAAGCAACATATATTTATTGAAAACAACAAGGAATGAAACTGCACAATGTATCAGTATTCTAGGCTTATTAGACCGATTGAGTAACAAAGAGAGAACTTTCTAAAGATGATTTTCCTCTAAGGTGTCTGTCGTTTCATTCTGTTGATGTGGATGACACGCCAATGGCCAATGGCCAATAACATATTCATCTATGCATACAACACCAAAAGGGAGGGAGATTTCCCCTATTAATATGGGCTGGAGCAATGATTTAAAATATATATATATATAATCAAACGCCGTTTCTGGCCTCGATCTCTGCAAGATTTGAGTCACCAACTCCTAGAGGAACAGAGAATACAATGAACAACTCCCTTCTACTGTTCTCTAATGTCCTCCCCACCCAACCCAATACCAGAGCCTACCTTGAGAACATTATCCATTATCCATGCATGAGAGTTGCCCCACTGTCATGCTCCTCTTGTGAGAACAATGTCCACTTATGATTACATGCAATTCCCTTTCCAAAACCAAGCAACATTCACATCTAAACTCCTTTTCCCCCAACCTCCACTAAAAAACTATGCTCTAATTTTCGTCACTATGGCTCTTATCGAAGTGTAATTCTCATAAAATTTCCTCAATTTCCTCTGACGGAATCACTTTCTCTAACACCTGGCTGTGCCCTAAACATGCCAATCACTAGTCTTCCACGAGGCATGGAAAGAATCAAGGCTTAGGCTGTATGAGACCATGCTACCTTTTCTATATGAGGTGAGTAGAAAAGATATGAGGTTTGCTTTTGCTTTCATTTATTTAGAAATTAGGGGGAAAAAAACTAACCCGTTTCCTATATTTTATGTGGAAAGAGAAATGAATGAATATCCTATAGATAGTTTGACAGTTTTTTATGCGGGCCCTAGGGTTAGGGCTTGCATCACAAGTGCTAAAGCACAATTAGGTCTCCGCAAAGGTAATAACACGAGCACTTCCAAGGGATAGAAGCAACTCAAATTCTATCAATCTAAGTCTCTTACAAAGCATATAAATAGAAAAAGAAATTTTGATGGCTAAGAAGCCTAATCAAACTAGAAAACTAAACAATATTGGAAATTATCCTAATTACAACCCATTAATTAGAAACTAATAACAGTAGAAAATTAGAAATATCTAAACTTTATGGGTACCACATGTGGACCAGGATTCTCTTTCCAATGAGATCTAGGTGTTGCTGCATCATTCCCCCAGGTTGAAAAAAGTTCGACCTCGAAATTGATTTTTCTTAACATTGTCACTGTAGACATGATGTGCTCTAAGCGTTTCTTTTGTAGCACTTGCTCTTGATCCCTTCTTCGGCAGGTATGGCTTCTTTGGATGGAATGTAACTTGCTTTCCACCGTGAACAAACGTATACGTATTGTCTCGCATGCCCTGATTTCTATTCTTGACATACATCCACGGTCGCCCCGGTAATATATATCCACTATCCATTGGTAGCAATTCACAACAAATTGTATCATTATAATCTTCTCCAATGGTAAAAGTAACTCGACATGTATGTCGCACTTGCACTTCATCTCCTGTCTTTAACCATCAAACAAACTAGGGGAGATAATATAATGCCTTTTTACCTTCAGCTTCAAGCGATCCAAAAGAGCTCGAGATATGATGTTTCCGCAACTTCCTCCATCAATCACAATTGTGCAAACTTGTCCATTTCCAGTACCGGTTGAACGAAATATTTTTTCGCAGCCATTTCTTCTCAACAGTAGGTGCAATCTCCTTGAGGCCCATGAGAGCTTTAGCACCCTCTTCGGGCCCTATTTCCTCCACTTCCTCTATTTCTTTATCCTTAGGATCATCTGGTGTATCATTCACATCACCTTCACTTTCAATGGGGCTTATGTGTTTTGGACATTCAAATGATCAAGACGCCCCTATTGTTTACAATGAAAAGATGTGATCCTACTTGGCCTTCAAGCTTGGAGAGAATTTTTTCCAATGAACTACCACTTAGATTAGAATCTGGCTTTGATGGGGTATTTTTTTCGCAATCCATTTAGACTCACTTAATTTTGGGGCTTGATGATTTGTAATGTCCTCAGCGTTGATGGCATGTTGGATGCGATCATCCAACATTCTCAAAATTCTTTAATGCAAGTATATGTTGTATGTCTATTCTCAACCCATGAAAATATCAGCCAACTAAAACATCATCAATGTCATTTAAAGCACGAAGAGCTTGCATCGTCATAAACTCATCAGAGTACTCAACAACTGACTGAATCCTTGTTTTAAATCTTGAAAGCTTAAACAAAAATCTCCTAAGCAATTGATCTGAGGAACTTTTGTTTCAAAAGATTTTTCATTTCAATCCATATCTCAACAAGATTTATGTCTAGTCTACCCTCCTATTTTTTTGCAACTTGAACCACCATAAATCAAGTTGCCACCAGGGTCACTTTATGGCCCTCGGTCATTGGCCTATGTGAAAAAAACACTTTCCACGCACACTAATCAATCCATAAATTCATCTGGGTTCAATTTGCCATCATATTCAGGAATCACGAGTTTAATTCCTAAATCTTGATCAACAATGTTTGCCGGTTTATCTTGTTGATTCCGAATATTTTCTACAGCATCTCGGTGATTTTCTGCACACCGATTATTTTCTAAATTGGCAAATCGTGTTTCAATCCATGAAAGACTTGCTTGCATCTAGGTGATAGTTGATGCTAATTGGGCAACGGTTCCAATTAATTCCGCAACTATTCCAGTCAATTCCTCTATAGATGAAGATGAAGACTCCACTTATATTTGCTTCTTTGGTGGCATATTTTCTTGTGCAATTTGACTGCCCAGAAGTGTAGATTGAGTTTTCAAAAGCACGTAGGGGAAAACGGATCTAAAATCCAACTCCAAATGACTCTAATATCGAAAAAAGTACAACTATCCAAAGTCGCTCAAACTATACTTTGACGGTGGCTTACTAATGTCAATAATGTTGTCAGCAATTTCCGGCTACTGCTATGCTGGGTTGGGCTTGGCTTGGCTTCAAACTGGGTTATGTCCGCATGACCTAGACCTGAACTCAACCCGAACTCAAACTCAGCCCAATCTCAAGCCGACGAGTCAATACCACATGCAGTGGCCTATTGTGTCATCTCAGTCTTGGTGTCGGCAAAAGAACAAAAGAGCTGAAAAAACCTTTCTTCTTTCGTTCTTTTAGAGAAAGCATTGGGTTCTGTTCTCTGCTCACTGACAAAGATGAAGATGATGACGGGCTTCTACTGCAACGACAATGGAGGTGGCTGATGGCATTGACGACCTCAGTGCACAGTACGCCTTCTTCCCCTTTCTTTTTCTTTTTCTTCTCTCTCGTTCTTCTCTTCTTCTTCTTCTTCTTTTTCTCTCTAGTATGGGGTTTAAGGAAGGATTTTTTGTTAGACTGGGGTTCAGCAGGGACGGTTTGAAGGGTATGATGGGTTGGATACTTGGATAGGGCTTGGTGTTTATTGAAGGGGAGATGGGTCTGCAGAAGATGGATTGAGGATTTGATGTGGTGAAGGTTTGGGGTTGATTCAGGTCAGCTGGAAGTTGGATTTCCAAATTTGGCATGGGCTTTATAGTGATAATGATGTCGATAGGGAGATGGAGGATGGGGTTCGATTGGTGTCAATGAAGGTTGGGGCCTTTAGGGTTTTCGAAGTTGACTTCCAATTTAGGGCTTTCCGTTTTGGGGGAAATTGAAAATTGAGTTTAGGAAGTTGGGGCATTTGGGACTTAGGGTTGCAGTAAAGAGGATTTGGGAGTTTTGGTAGGAAAACTAGGGAACGGAAGGGGCCGGTGGTTTTGGCTTCTAACAGTTGGTTGGTGTTTTGGAGAAGGGACGGAATCCAGACGGCTATTGTCGACTTCCAGCGATCAGAGATGAAGTGGATCTTACTCTGATAATACCCATTGATGCAGGCCCAGGAGTCGAGGCTTGCATCACAAGTGCCGAAGCACAATAACAGGTCTCCGCAAAGACAATAACACGAGAACACTCCATCTAGGGATAAAACCAACTCAAATTATATAAATCAAAGTCTGAGATCTAAGTCTCTTACAATGCATATAAATAGGAAAAGAAATCTTGATGGCTAAGAAACCCCATCAAACTAGGAAAGTAAACAATAATGAAAATTATCTTAATTACAACTCATTAATTAAAGAAAAAATTAATAACAATTGAAAATTAGAAATATCCAAACTTTATTGGGTCCCATATGTGGGCCACGATTCTCTTTCCAACAAAATTTTGGTGTTGTTGCACTAGTTTTTCAACATTATATCATATTGTATATCTACAGTTTTTGTGCATGTGCATTAATTATTATCAATAACAAATATCTTTACATTTCAAAAAAGGCCAATATGCATTGTTATAATAGATATTAATTGTTATCGATAACAAATATCGTTACATTTGGGGTCATTGCTTTGGTGGAATGGTAAAAGTCTCAGGTGCCGAGCATGATAATGCAGGTTTGAGACCTGCAAGCAACTGCTTTGTGCAAAATTGCCAACGATTAGGTTGTCTCCAGTCTGTACCATCCCAGAACCCTGCTTTGGCGGGAACCGCACCGGGTAATGACCCATTTTTTTAATAAATATCTTTACATTTCAAGTTATCAAAAAACAATAAAAAATAAAAAACTTATCCTTGAATTATGTAGATTTGGAATAGATTACGGAATGATAAATGCCGACAGGAACAACATACCTTATCATAATGCTAAGGAAGCTCTTTCTAATGATGACATTATTTAAAGAAAAGTGATCATGTGAGAATTGTTCTCACGGTTCAAATCGTGAGAACTATGGGTGGGGCCCACCTATCACCCAATCCAAACCTTGCAATGGACAAGGACCTCCTTAATAGTCACACGCCCCAGGGTTTGACACCAATGCAAATGAATTGGACCATTGGATCCACTGTATACCCATACGAATGGACTGGGCTTGTCAGCCATGGATGAAGGGGTTAGGAGCATGGAAGTGGAGCCAAACTGGATATTTGGGGTGGTCCCATATAGATCTTTCAATCCCCACCGGTTCCATCCCAAAATGGGACCCCCAATGGGCCCCACAAAAAAGTTCTCAGCGCCGTGAGAACAATTCTCACTCAATCAAATCTCATATTTAAAAATGAAAATTATATAAGCAGCCCTGTGGAATGAAGGGGAACCTCTACAAAATTACAGGATATACATCATATAAAAGTGAAGCTAATAATGTGCCAAGGAAACCAAAAATATACATAAGGCTATAAAGAGCCTTATATTTTAGTTTCCAAAATGTTCATACTCATGCAAATGTTGCAAACTTCATTATCAAGATCATATTGAAAGGAAAAAATATTAGGACCCTTTGATCTACATTGTTCAGTCATTAGCTAACGGGTCAAGCTTGCTTTTGGTGTTTCTGGCTATTGACATGGTATCAAAGCCGGAGGTCATAAGTTCAAATCCCTGGGGATGTGTTTTTGTTCATGTTGGTCATTTGGCGTGTTTCTATCCATGTGCGGAGCCCCACACGTGAGGGGGACTATCAAGACCCTTTTGATATACATTGTTTTGTCATTCACTAACATCTCGAGCTTTTGGTGTTTCTCGTTACTAACAAATAATACCAAGATATTTTTCAAATTGTGTTTTAAATGGAATATTATCAGTAAATATTTTTAAAAAATAAATTTTAAACTAAAACTAAAACTACATCATAGAATTGTACAAATGATTTTTTAAACTAACTAACTGAGGGCAAAAAAAAGGGCCAGCAGACCAAAGTACTTTAGAAAGTAAAAAGGTAACAGGTATTCAAATATTATTCTGAGTAAGATTATAGTAATAACTGCTCTAAAGTTGAGTGATAAGGGTGGACTGTTCCTTCATGTAGGCTCTAGCCTTGAGGTTCAAAACCCCTCCCTTGTAACATTATTTTTCACCCCATATTATTAATACCATTATATTAGATTATTTTTTACCCCATATTATAAATACCATTATAGTAGTATAAAACACTGTGACAAGTGACAACACTGCAATAAAAACAGATATGATGACAAATTGATTTTCTGCGATATTTGCAACACGGTTTCATGCACCATATTTGTCTGTAGTATTCAATGGTCATAAAAGAAACACAATAAAAGTAGAAATTCAAGCACAGTATACAATTCAGAAAAAAAAAATGAAGGAAGAAATTCATGCACAATAACCTGAACACCATTAGTAATAGCAGCGGAGCACAATGGTGATGTTTCTGGGAATAGACTGATACTTCGGATTTTCCCTTCGCGAGGATGAATCATACCACTCTCTAAGCGTCTTCCATGCTCCTCTAACCACAACAGCATGGCATCTTGGGACTGACCATCATCCATACAATGCACTGACTTTATCAGGGCATCAGGCACACATGACATTAATTGTCCCTGTGTAGCCAGCTTCACAGTACCAACATAGAGTTGACCAGTGGTACAGTTAAGGAAAAACATCTTTTCCAGAAAAGCAGAAGCAGCCACAACAATAATTTTAGATTGGCTATAAAATCCAAGCTGACTAAACTCTCGTGTTTCCATGATTACCTCATGTAAAGGTAATAAGTACACATTTACTCCATGCTCATAAAAGAAATAGCCTCCTATAAGGCCCAATGCACAGCCAGTAGAATCTGGTCCTCCCATGTCCTGACCATCACAAAAGCGATATAGAAGCCTCGTAGGAATAGGCAGTTTCAGCCCCAGTTTGTCTTCCAGCTCATTTATTTCAGCTTCAGACACACCTTTCCGCAAAGTATTTCTCGCCTCTGGAAAATTTATAGCCAGCCAATTGTTGATTGTTCTCCAACATTTTTTCACTCTGCGAACAAGAGGCCATTGATACATACCAAAACCTTCATTCCATGATTTATATGTCACCTGAAAAGGATGAGAAATGAATGAGAGAGACAGAGAAGGCAATAATGGCACGTGCAAATGAAAGCAACTGTCATCATCATCATCATAGGAGCCTTATCCCGGGTAATAGAAAACAGCCGTAAGATCTTAAAAAGAAAACATAGGTACCACACACTGTATAGAAAGGTAGCAACGGATAAACCCCCAGCCCCAGACCAGTCTACAAAAAATTGAATAAGATGTATGATCAAACACAATTGTTGTACGGCATATAACACAAATTTTCAAAAGGGTTCCTCAAAAAGTGATTGACAGATCGACCTTCTCACAGTTTTCTTCTTTTTTTTTTCTCCTCCTGGAAATCACGGCAGATGATCACTTCTACAATGATCACAATACAAATGTCTATCATTCTCATTTATAAAACATGAAATCAATAGAAAAGGACCCAGCTACCCAAAAGGAATAAGATTATAAGAGTGTGAATTCTAAAAACATGTCCAGGACTGTTATAGTTACAAAGTGGGAATTCTATGTAGTAAGTTGCCTTCATAAAAGGAACCAAGTGAATGGGCTTCCCCACTTGGAGTATAAAGTTGCACTAGAAACATCTCTACTGAACCATCCTAGTTGTATCAAATAGTGTAATCACTCGCCCCCAATTAGCAGCAGCTTAATTATCGCAACCCAAAATCATCATCAATATTAAAGCCTTGTCTCAAATATGTTGAATGAATTCTTGTTTGCCATTCCAATCTATCACAGGCCAAATCCTCTGATAGGTTGCACTAAAGTGGGGAATGCCCTAATATGATCACAAAATGTCATTTTTTTCTCATAATATGCTGTAGTTATGACAAAAGTTTTACTCCTGCCGTCAATGTAACTACAACCCTCCTCCCATATCTGGGTTTGGGACCGGCAGAAATTAACATCAAGACATCTTGAAGTTCCCAGGTGATGATTTGCAGGTGCAAGACCATCGACAGGTTTAGTAAACAGCACCAACTACAAGCACACTGCCTTTCGTCTTCTTCCTTCAACTAAATAAGCATCGATGTATACTCCATTGCCAATTCGTGGTGCGTCCAAATGCAGCAATGCAGTTTCCAATCCAAGTCCCCCAAATCCCCAATCCAAAACCCCAATCTCGTGGACAAACAACCACCAATTTGAAACTTAAAACAATAAAGTTTCACATTTTACTTATTCAATAGTTTTGGTAAGACAAGTTGAAGTTTCCGGGCATCAAGTGGTGTTGATTTCTGGGTTCTTCAACCAAATTACCACTGCATATCTACTCCAATGAAGATTAGTACTAAATCCAAAAGCAGAGCAAAACGGCAATCTGGTGGCTTTCCAATCAAAATTTGCACTTTCAACTCCAAAGTTACTGCTTTTTTTTCTTCCTTTTTCCTTGGAAGAAGGGACCCAAAAAAAAAAAAAAAAAAGCATCCGGTACAAACACATTTCCTTTCAGTTTTCTAAAGCACTCACTCATCTCTACATATCCACCCAAATGGCAATTTGAAATACATCCAAACGAAGAGGAAGTTCACCAGCAGGAAGGTGGGTTTTTTAATGAAAGATTTCAACTTTCCACTCCAAAAACCTCTCAATCTTGCAGACAAACAGCCCTCAATGTGGATTTCAAAACAAGTTCCCAAAAAAGAAAAGAAAAAGAAAAAACAAGATGGGTACCTTGAAGGAAGGGGTGGGGTTTCCGAAAGGATCTTCGGGAGTGGAGAGATCGAGAACTTGTGAGCAGAACTTGCGCCATAGACCTTCGTCTGATGCAGAAACCCTAAATCTCCTGCTAACGCATGCTGAAACAGCTGCAGTTTTGGGTCCTGATTTGAGTAGAATGGTTTGCAGTACCAAATCTCCCAAATCCTCTAACCCCATTTTCTCTTCTCGCTCCCTTCCTTCATCCATCGTGGTCGATCTGGACAGCTTGGGTTTTATAGATTTGCTGGGGCATGCTAACGTGCGCTTCATGAATAGCCCACGCATTGGCAACGGGAGACGCGTCACTGGTTCAGTCACTGTGAAAGTGCATCTGTGCGAATCTGGATTCCCACGATTGTTTGTATATTTACTTCGAAACCCTACTTCCTTTTTTTTTTTTTTTTTCCCATGTCGTTCGTCATTTACACATGAGATGGGAAAATATCATTTTCATAGGTAAATGTTACGTATGTAAGTGTTGTATATGTAACTGTTACACAAGTGATTCATTTTACTACGTTTGTGTACTAGCAACATTTTCTCACCTTTTTACACGTGATTCAATTTACGACGTTTGTTTTGACTAAATGCATAAATGTATAGAATTTAATCTTAAATTTTTAAATATTGATATTTGACCAATATCATATTAAATATAATAAGAGATCTCTAAACTTTATATATTTTTTAATTGAAATGATATACATTGATGTTTTTATGACTAATATAATTATTTTTAAACCATGAAACACAAAACAAGATGAATCTACCATTTATAAACAAAGAAAAATACCTAAAGAGAGATCAACACAAGTAAAAAAGATAATGTAACCTATACCATAAACCGGGCCAAGTATTCAGTAGAACAAAAGTCATCAATAAAAAAAATTGTTTATTTAGATACTTAGCCTGACATTTGCCAAAAAAGATACTTCTGTAGTAAAAAGTAATATGCTTATATTTCTCAACATCGCTTATTTGTAGTAGCACTCCACATCTCTTCTACCATTGCATCTCGAAGGCGATGGGCATATTGACTTTTTGATTCACCATCAACATCATTTGCACAATTATCATTGTTGTTATTTTCATGATTTAACAATTCTTGATGATGACGCCGATACAATTTATCGCTACTGAGGTTTGTCATCATAATAAAGTTATGCAGTATGGCACATGCATTTACTATCTTCACTTGTATCTTGAAATGATAGTCCTGATGTATACTAGTCAAAATAGGAAAACGCTCTTTCCATAGACCAAACGTCCTTTCAATCACATTCCTTAATTTTGAATGTCAAAGATTAAAAAGCTCCGAGGGTGTCCTAGGAGCCAAAGTTTGGGCGACATACTTTTTGAAATGATAGCGTGTGCCACGATAAGGTCCAATGAACCCTTGCCTATTTGCATAACCAGCATCAAGAAGAAAATACTTTCCTACAAGATCCAATATACAAGTATAACCAATTATAATATTAATATTATAATTATATTGTATATTTGAAGAGACTATTTACCGTCTAGCACATTGAGATTGTAAATTCCCCTGTTGTGTAGAATGTCGGATAAAGCCTTTTGATCATTAGCTGATCCTTCAAATCCAGCACATACGAATTGAAACATCATGTCGAAACCAACAATAGCCATAACATTTTGAGCAATAAATCCCTTCCTGCAACGATACCGTTGCTGATCTTTTGTTGGGACCCATGCCGGAATATATGTGCCATCAATGGCGCCAATGCAATCCTACAATATCATTTAAAGTTTAGAATGGTTGTCATACAAAGCTAAAAAGAATTAAATATGAAAAGTTTTAGAATTACCTTGAAGAATGGGTAGAATATTGGATTTGAACAAATCTGAGAATGAATGGGTGTTTCAAGGCCTAGAAGTCGAATATAATCAGGACATATATACAAAAGAGCATCTAAAACAGCATTAAAATATTTGCTAATCATTTGGCCCGAATGTTGAAAGCGAATTTGCATTGCTCAATTCCGCTCATTGTGGCCTATAGTTGCTAGAAAAATGGCCACTTGTTCTTCTACTGTCACATTTTTTGTTTAATGTAGAAGCTTATTTGTTTCCAATAATTCACATAATTCGACAAATACGTCAGGCCTCATTCGGAGTAAATCATATGAATATCGAACATGACCGTGGATAATCTCCTTATGAGCAAATTCGTGCCCGGACAAAATAGACTCATGAACTTGTTTTCTCTTTTTAGTTTTCTCATGTTTAGAGTGAAGGTACAATAGTAACGAAAGAAGGACCGCTGACGTTGCTAAATGCAAAAATAATATTCTCCTTTGATCGTCCATGGATTCTCTTCTATTTTAAAATAGATATATTTGCTGCATATAAGAAGAAAAAATAGCATAAACTATTTTATTCATCACATTATTATTTTATAACATCATAATGAAAGACAAAATGTATTCCTTATAAAATATAGTAAATAACAACAAACCACTACTAAATATAAACATAAAAAAATCAGTCAATAACATGTGACCTTTAAAACTGAAAATATCCATAAAAAATTAATCCATAACATTGAGACTTAATTTAAAAGTAAACATATCCATAAAATAATAAATCCAATATATTGTAACTTTAAACATGAACATATTTATCAACATCCTCAAACAATCCGAAGTTGATCATCTGCATTATTAATAACGTTCATTTAATCTAGAGAGAGTCATCTAACTCATCCAATAGCCAATCACGTTGATCATCCGTATTGTTAAATGCAAGAAATTGGCTACATGCTTGTTGATCTCTTAGTAGCCTAAAAGCCATTATTCTTATCGATCTATCTAAATTTAGCTCTTGAGCAGCGACGATGACATCACTTTGACTCTGTCCCGTTGGTTGTGTTATCAATTTTTCAGCAACTTGGGTCATAGTGCCCGTAAATTGTATAATCGCCTTGGTGAGGTCTTCCTCATTTTTACTCACAACTGAGCGACTCCTCTTGTGCAGTGGTGCTTTAGAAGTACCCTCTCCTCTCCTTCCAGAGTTACTTGACTCTACTTCTACATCAACGTTGTTTGCTTGGGGGGCATCCATAGGATGGGGTGGGTGTTGATTGCTCAATAACACATCTATTTCATCCGCTATTGAATCCCCATATATAATGTTGAACTTTTGAAAGTCGACGGTATTTCTATGTCGAAAAATTTCATAGTCCGGGTGTGCCTGAAGTTGACAGATGAAACAAAAGAGGGTAAAAAGTAAATTTGCAAAATAATTTAAAAAATCGCAAAGAGTAAATTATTACTAAAACACTCACCTTAATGAAGTCATCCCAGACTTCTTCGCTGGCAGTTACCTTCTTTGTAACATCATCCCATCCAAAACCACTTAATCCTATAAAAGTCTTGATTTGATTGTAGTGACTCTTCAATGTTCTAAGCCTATTCCTAATTTTACTTTTGTCATAAGCATCTCTAAATTTGTCTTTCATTAATCGTTCAAGCTCTTTCCAACTTTTTGAAGTAAATCCATTTTCGTCTTTCCTTCCAAAATTTATATTTTTCTAATATGATATCAGTTAAATATGCATCAGCAACCTCCGCCCATGTGATTTTCTTCTTGTCTCTTTTTTGACATTTGTTTCCAATGGAAGGCCCGCCAATAATTCCAAAACTAACTGCATTGTTGTCATCTTTTCCATTATCCATCTCTAAATAACATAAAACCCTTCTCTAATTAGATGAGAAAAGGGGGAAAAAGTAGAATGAAAGACTTGTTTAAAGTTGTGTGCGCGGAGTGTACAATATTTAGTGATTTCACGGAAGAATATTCAGTGATATTATGGATGAACTCATGACGGAATCATAAAAGCTATTTTCACATCTATCTCAACTTAACGTACAACAAAACAACACATGTTATAACAAATAAAGCATATTGTATGTTGTTTTGCAAGAGGATGGACTAAGGTTAGCAAATCTATTTTTTATTTCTATTTGCATAAGTTGTGAAGTGGTTGAGAAGTAGTCACACGCCCCAAAGTTTCATTAGATTCAATAAAGGGCTTGTAGTAACTTTTATCAAATTGATTCTGAAGATTGTTACTTATATTCAAATCATAATGCTAAGGTAGTGGAGTATAAGTTCCCTTCAATGATTTGTCACTGAATGAAAAATCCTCATCAAAATTATGAGACTCCAAATTTGAATCAAGACCGTCTAGAACCTTATTATTAAAAAGGTTATAGTTAGAGACCAATGAAGAGAGAACTAAGATAGAGGAAGAGATGGATATTCAAAGAGAGAATATGGAAATTGGTGAGATAGAGAAAGAGAGATGAAGACCAATTGAGAGTGTCCACAAGAGAGAGATAGAGCGAGAGAGGGAGAGGTAGGGAAAGATGGATGAATATAAAGATTCAGAGATTCAGAGATTAAGGGCAAGATACAGAGATTGAGAGAATAAGAGAAAAAAAAAAAGAAAAAAAACGGGGGATGATTTTTGTCACCACATTGGAAACCACACCTTTATACATGATGTCACGACCCGGGCCCAAGGTACAATAATCCAGAGCCGTGATCTCATACTTACTCCCGTAAACTCCGAATTAACCGAAGTTAAAACGAAATCCACAAAGGATAACATTCATTCACCTGTCAATTATATCATTTGTGGAAATACACATTTATCTATATCAATCTACATTCTACAGTTCTATTCAAAAGTAAAGGTTCTATATACATGTACTACGTCAACCACTGCATATTCAAATACAATGCAGGGTGACAACTATTCAAAACATTAACCAAAATCCTTTACAAAAAAAAGAATCCCACAAAATGTTCCTAATCCATTTCACACTTGGATATCTATGTCAAATGGTATCTCGTCTATTCCCTTTAATTAATCCTCTTGGAAGGACCAGAGCGGTCTCCTCCGCTGCCGCTGGGGTCGCTACTGGACCGGCATTGGCAATCGGGCATGTAATGCCATCAATAATACCAGTGAACACGATGGTTCAACAATGTACAAACAGTTCTGTGATATCACATGTTAATACATAAAACAAATTTGTGCAATTACCAATTAACCATTTTACAATCAATATTCAATTCTAAACCATTGTACAATGACAGTACACAGACATTTAGAGTCAAGTAATAAACATTAGAAATTAGCAACTACCATAGCATTCATTTCATTCCATCTTATTGCATTTCCATTCATTTCATTTCATTTACCATCTTCCTTCAAAGGAAGGATTCAATCGGTATCATCTTCCCAAAAAGGGAGAAATCAGTCGGTATGATATTGTCCTATTTGGCTCAGGGCGGAAAGGCGTACCATTCATGACCCAGGCCTCAAGAAAGGAATCATTCAGTATCTCATCTTCCAAAAGGAAGAAATCAGTCAGTATCCATTGATACAATCAGTAATGTGGAGTCTACTAGTGCATGGGCCAGGAACGTCTAGCATCACCATAGAGCTCCGGAACGCTCTCAAATCCATCTACTGCAGTAGGAATAATCATCTGTTTATTTATTAATTCATTTAGCTCATTTAGAGCTTTAATACAATAGCTAGGTAGTGCCAGACTCAAGAATCAATACGTCTCAATAATCAGTCCATTTCTGGACTCAATTCCTTATTCTTAATAAATAAAAAGAATAACATTAACATCGATCTGATTAGATCGGGATACAATGATAAGGAATACAATACAATGAAAGAATTACTAATCATTCATGATTCTACTCATTTCTATTTCAGTTCTAAACAACCATTTAGGTATAACCATTGATTATCCAATGCACGTGTTATTCTCTATGGACATCACATTTATATATATGTGTGCATTATAGACCCCGTAATTATAACCTATGGAAGTTTAGCCCCTACTCAATTGACTATTGGAACAATGGTTCAATCATAAAATCCTCCTCTCATTATTCTTAATTCTCAACAATCTTAATTCACCCCATAATTAGTCTTAAAACTAATTTAGAGAGTATGTGGACTCATAGGAAACACTCTTAGGCCAAATAAAAATCCAAAATCCACTGTCCGATCGATCAAAATTTCGTTCCAGTTAATATCATGTCCGATTGATCGGATAGCAAAACTGCCCCAGCTAACTCTCTGTCCGATCGATTAGCCTTGAGGTCCGATCGATCAGACCTGCTTCGAGAATACAGTTTCAGTGTAGAAACTGGTTTTTCCTTCCTCCTTTCTTACCCCAATTCATTTACAACCTGCATATAAAATGGACCTCCTGTCCACTCCTCAATTCTCATTCCATTCATACATCAAACTCTTAATCCATTCATTCACCAATCCACAAAAAAAAAAAAAAAAAAAAAAAAAAAAAAAAATCTAAAATCCAAGGGACAATGCACAATTCCAAATCAATGGAATTTCTATGAAGTTCTACAATAATTAACATCAATCACAAGTATTTGTTTATATTTGCATTGCTTGGAGATTACTCAGCAAAAACCCCTTTGTTTATCTTGATCCTTGAGATGAAATCTCCTCAATTCCAAGCCTTCTTCAACTTGTAGCTTGTAGGGAGAAGGTTTGAGCTCTTTCTCAAGCTCCAAGAACTCCAAAATGGAAGACAAGTGAGGAAGGAGATGAAGAAGATGAAGCTCTCACTCTAATTCACTTGTAAACCCTCACTCTTAGTGATCAATGAAGAGGAATGGAAGAAAGAAGAAGAAGAGAAAAGGAACTAGGGTTTGGAATGAACTCAAGGAGTTCATCACTTCTCTTATATAAGTAAACCTTTTTCACTTAAGCCCTCCATCATTCTTCTAATTACAATTGGAGTCAAATGAAAGGTCATTTGATCCAATTCACGTCGAACACAATTATGTCTATTACAAAAGTTAACGTACCCATTGAGATACACGCATTGGTATCAAGAGTGACCGTATTCGACGAAATACGCGGAAATTCGTATTTACGAAAAATCCTTGTACCACATGGTTTAAGTCTAAAAATCAATTCAAATCATTCAATAACATTCATTACCATTTCATTAAGCTCAAATTAATCATTTGAGACAAATTCAATTCAATTTGGTCATTAACTATTAGCTTAATTAAACATGCTTAATTAGCATTAATTTCTATTAATTAGAGTTAATCTTGATTAACTCGGGATGAAGTGTAACACATGATCACTCTTTGCTCATCTTGCAATAAGCATACTTCTGATAACTATTTAATAGAACTTCACAATTCAAGTAAGGCTTTGTACTCTAAAACATAATCAGAGCTAGTTGGACAGTCAATATATACAAGTATATCCCAACAAGTTTTTTTTTTGGGCTACCCAATTGGAACTTTTATTCTACACACGTATCATACCTAAATAATTTAAGACAACATCACAAAAGATTACCATGATCTTAGATTTGGTTGAGGAGATATTACATATAGGTAGAAGTGGATGTATGATCATCAAAAGAAGGGAATGGTTATGAGCAAAAGTAGGGAATGACAGTGGCCCATATGAATGGTTTGTTGTAGAATACATACAGGTCTTTTTTTGTTCCAATCCCATTATCTTTTATTCTTCCTTTAACAATAAAAATTCATTCAATCAAATGGAATGCGACACTGTTTGACGAGACATCAAATAGAAATCAGAAAGAGTCTTTATAGATTGTTAGAGCATCCATGTTAGATGAGATCCAACCAGAAAGCTCCTCGAGTACGAATGGAAGTCCTCTTGCCACAAAACACAGTGTTGGATCTTATCCAAATTCCAATGAATTGAGGGCGGGTTACAATTGGGCACCATGAAGAGTATAATATCGCTTTAGTGGACTGGGTCACGATCGCCATTTGCCACCCTATGTGAGAAAGGCTCTTCACCAATGTTTGAAGGGATACAAGTTCTGTGACACCCACAAGGAAGACCTGCAAGCATGTAATTGTAATCACCCAGTAAGTAGAACATGCATCTTCCAGATTATTGATGCTTTAAAAAGCAATTTTTATTTTGAATGAATCATTTAAGAGTAGATCTAATTTAGCTTGTAGATTGGTGTTTGCAATGTAATTTTCCTGGAGATGTGGAAGAAGACTATGGAACCATACACAGGGATGGGATAGAATGGTTTTTTTTTTTTGTTTGATCTTTTTGAGATGAAGATGACGGAACTGGAAATAGAGAGAATCTACTTAGGTTTTTTTTAACATCATCATACATGTCTTGTTTTTTCCCTTTATTCCGGTATGTCAGTGTTAACAGATATCCAAAGAGAGATTGAGAGAGAGATAGAGAGAGAGGATGAAAGCTTGAGAGAAACAAGAGTTTGGAGGGCATACCCGGCCTCGATCGTGAACTCTAGGGAGAGAGTGAAGCTGTAGTAGTTCGGCAGTCCTTGAGAGGGAGAGAGCGAAGGGGTATTTTTGTTTTGACCTGTTTCTTTGAAAAGTAACGAATAGGAAGAGCTTCAGGATTTTTTGAGATAAATTGGGTAGGGAGTTTCGATCACACGCCCCTCTTTGACGGAACACACCGTTCGCCTCAACAGGTGTGATTCCTTTTCTTGGCAAAACTACATGTGTTTCCTTTTACTAGGGTAGTAGGTGTGATATTTTTTGTATGAAAATGGGCTTATTTTCACACCATTTTCATACCAACTTTACGCATCACATGAGTAAATTAATGGAAACAAACATGATGGTGCGTAAATATTACGCATATGACACATTTACACATGCAAACAAACGTCCTTAAGGAAATTCTACTTGTTATTGTGTTTAGATGGCCCTCACAAGAGACTTAAAGGCACGTTTGGCAAACGTTGGAGGAGAGAATTTCACATCATTTTTCCACAATTTCATGGAAAATCCACCATTTGGTTTAGCAAGGAAAAGGGTTGATCGCAATTCTCTCTCCTCTCTTTCGAGTATTCTCTTGGTCAAACCTTCCCATCCGAATTCATAAATCCACTGAAGGTTAGAAAGCAAAGCTACAATCCAGGGGTATCGGTTTTGTATTTAGAACTCACAGTTAAGATCCAAACCATTAATCATGTTCAAAAGGTATATAATGGCATGTGATCAAATCTCAACCGTTGATCCCACATAAATTTTGAGATATTTGTAAAAAAAAAAAAAAAAAAAAAAAAAAAAAAAAAAAAAAAAACCAAATCGGTGGATCTCAATTTCTAAATTTTTGTGGGTCCCTTTTGCAAAATCCCAACCTTTAAACTCTTCAAAACGCCTAAAATGGCTATGGTGTTAAATTTGGAAGCTTGATTCATTATGGATAATGAGAAAAATTGCTAAAAACTTCAAACCATTCATCTTCCATAGTGCGAAAAACTGATTCTTTGGCGGTTCCTTTTTCCTTTTTTTTTCTCCTATAGGCCTTGAAATCATGATCCGAACCATGAATCATTTCTGGAAGGCCAAACACGGCTAGGTGCTCAAATTTCAACCGTTGATCCTTCCTACATTTTGAGATATTTGCAAAAAAGTTCATACCGTAAAATATTATTTTCTTTCCTATGGGCCCCCATTGCACAATCCAAACCGTTCAAATCTTCTAGATGGCAAAATCAACTAACAGGTGAAATCTAAGGTCTTGGTTTTTCATGGATTTTAAGAAATTTACAAAAAAAAAAAAAAAAAAAAAAAAAAAAACTTTACAATCGTTGGATCACACGTTCTACAAATTGTAGAAATTCTCTATCTATCCTATATATAAAAGCAACGGTTTTAGTTGACTCCTTCATTTGTCATTTTCTGCACTTTTCTATCTCATATATCATCTCATATCTTCATATCTCATATCTCATCATATCCCATATTCATTTTTTTTCTAAGATGCAATATTGGGGGGCCCACGCCATGCAAACCATTTTCATTCTGGCCAAGAAAAAGAAGGAAGACATTTGAGAGCTCTTTGAAGTTTTCTTGCGCTTAAGAAGTGTGGGGCCCACGGCATGCAAACCATTTTCATTCTTGCCTGAAAAAAGAAGGAAGACGTCTGAGAACTCTTTGAAGTCTTCTTGGGCTTAAGAAGATTATTTTCGCCATCTTTTGAAGTTTTTCTTCGGCGTAAAAAGATTATCTCCTCCCTCCCTCATCATGCAAAATGAAATTGAAGCTCCTCCCTGGATTAGGTTAGTGGATGTGTTTTTGTCTTTTTGACATGCATTTGGTTATTGATTTTCTGTTATGCATTTTGTAGATATATTGATGTTCTTCCATTCATGTGAAAAAAATATAAGTTAAAGAAAGACCCTCCCCTCCTTTCTGTTTGATTCGCATTTCATACAAATTTAGGTTTTCCGAGTTTATCAGCAAATGGGTATATACATTGTCTTTGCTTTTCTACCGATTTTCCTTTCTTTTCTTAAATATATTGTGGTTTTTAGTATTTGATTTTTTATTTATCAAACAGGTATATCAAGAATCGATTGTTGCGACGTGCAATTTGGATGGGCCCAAGGTCAAATATGCTCATACAGGTTCTGGATGATTCAGATGACCCAATTATTCAGATGTTGATCAAAGAAGAGGTGCTGAAATGGCAACAGAATGGTGCTCATAGGGAATCTCAAGTCGGCGATGAATTGCAGCTACTTCAAGGACTATGAGTCCTTCTTACACCAATTCATTTATCCTATTTGACAAATGGCCCACTTGAATAATTTTAGAGGATTTGAAATTTCAATGCCCCTTAGATATGAAATCCCCAATTTCATAACTAAACTTCAGTAAATGTCACCAGTGTCATATGACTCTGGTACTTTTTTTTTTTAATTTACTTTTTGCCCTTTTCCCATGATATCATGGGAGTTTAAAAACCCATGATATCATGAGATTTAAATGTTAAAAGTTGAAAACCTACTTGAATCCCATAATATTATGGGTTTTTAAAAACCCATGATATCATGGGATTCAAGGCAAAAAAGTTATAAAAAAAAGTGTACTAGAGTCAAACAACTCTAGCATTTAGTGAAGTTTAATCATGAAATTGGGGATTTCATGTCTAAGGGGCATTAGAATGTCAAATCTCCATAATTTTATGATGCTATCTACCGATATGAAAATGGGTTTCTGATATACTTTCATGTTATCTTTACTCATAAAAAGATGAACTTATGTAAGCTTAGTTGATTTAGGTGTGTTGCATACCCATTATATACTTTAACATGATCTAGATTTTGAGAGCCATATTAAACTGACAACATTATGGTCTTTTCTAGATTCCCTTCTTATTTCATTTCTTGTCCTATTGTTATACTAAAATGCATGATCTACAAGTCCAAAATCGATCTACAAGCTAAAAGATCCACCCGTCGACCGCTCAAAGCTTGCACTGACAATACATAGAATGTAAGTATATGTTAGTATCCTATAAAATGTTATTGTAAATCTTTCAATCGAAACAAATACTTTCTACTTTCTTATACTCTGAACTTAGAATGTAAGCATATATTAGTATCTATGAAGAGTTATTATAAATACTTTTTTTATTTGATTATAGTAGGTTGAAACTTCTATTTTCTTTATTAATAAAATCAAAATATGCACACTAGCAATTAGATAATTGTATATTTACCATTTTTCATCTCTGTAGACATGTAACTACAACGTAAACACTTTCAGTTTGCATGTCCCTCCCACTAGTGTTTAACAAACATTGAACTTTCCTCATAAATCCTCTTTAATGATATCTTGGTTCTAGGAGATGGAGATAATCCTCTAAATAGAGGATTCCTCTCAGTTTGCAAAACATGCCCACAAGTAAACACTTCTATGGATGTGGATTTTACCTTTTCTCCTCTTTTCTCCTCAAAAGTTACTCCCACCAAATATAATGAGAAATGCTAGCAACAAAAGCCGGTGCTAAGCCTGGAAAAATATATATTTTTAAAATTTGTATCTTATTTTAAATATTATTGGTAAAATATAAATCTGTGACAAAGGGCCGTGATAAGTCTGAGACAAAAAAGTAAATATATTCATATTTGGTGTTTTCGGGGAAATATTATTGATAAAAGTAAATTAACAGAATTAATCTAGTATTAATCATCAAGGGCCTGATTTTTTGGTCCACCCATAAAATCTATTAGTGGGGCCAAGCTTGACCTCAATTAGACTTAAACCCACCAACATATTTTTTTGCACTATAGAATTTTATAAGAGGACTCACTCATAAGATTTTAATGTCGCCATGAAATCACTGCCATAAATCCATTGTGGGGCCAGGTTTCACTTCAATCAAAATTAAGCATATCATTGAGGATCCACTAAATAAAATCTTAATGTTCCATGGAGCAATGCCATAAGTTTATTGTGGGGCCAAGTTTTACTTAAATAAGACTTAAGCCCACCATTGTAGATTTTGCACACATGATTTTATCAGAGGGACCCCACCAATGTATTTTTCATAATTTTCAATGTTATTGTGAAGGTAATATTATAAACCCATTAGTAGGCCCTTTATTAAACCTATCATATTTCAAAATTATAATATTTTTTTTAAAATCATCAACCCAAGTTTCACTCATGAAACACCACTTGATTGTATTAAGTGTCCCACTCATCGATGTCTGGATAATATGAAGAGATTTTTGGAGAGAATGATGTGTGGATAATATGGAGAGACTTTTTCCCTATTAGTAGAAGATATTTTAGGGGAGTTAAAAAAGGAGGGAATAGAGAGAGATTTATTGTGATTTGAGTTACCTAAATATCATATTTTCAAAATCAGCCGTGATGCCACATGATCTCCGTGAGAACCCTTATGTGGCACCATGAGGTTTGAAGGCACTAACGTAGCACACTCCAAAGTAGGGCTTCCTATTGCTTTAATATATATAATTTTTATACCATCCTCTTCGTGTAAAACCTTTTCACGTTATTTTACACCGATCATTTAAATGCATGCAAAGTAACTAATTATCTACTCATTTACTTTAACCCCTCATTTCTAACTTTATGATGTGACTATGCTCCTTTTCTACTCCTCTTATGTAAACAAACATGTTTGTCCAAATGAAGGTAAGGAGTGATGGAAAAGAATGAACTCCATTGTGCTTAACAAGATCGATAATTGTTCTCCCGTGAGCAACAATATATGTAGTCCAGCGCCGTGGGGCCCACTTAGGCCCACCTTTGATCAGTGTAAGGCCATTCACAGTCTTATCCGCCTATGTTCAAGCACCAAAAGCCCAATACTACTCACGTCGAACCATTATCCACTATCGGACTGAATCTTAAAGAAATCTATGGTTGAAAGACCACTGAACTTTTTTAACTTCAACAGCTAGGATGAGCCGGCTATGCTTTATTATTATTTTATTTTTTTTACCCTTATCTATAAGGAGACCATCTCATGTACCCCACCCCCGCTAGTAACTAGGCATTTAAGTGGACCCCATGAGCTACACAGCATATGAGATAATTAGTATGTAGTCCAACTTGTATAGAGAAATGCTCTCCTAGTTTTCAAGATGTTCTTAATTTTTAGCCCCAAGATTGGTAATGTGATTTAGAACATGATCAATGTATAAGACTTTGATGATCACATTTTGAATTATGTGCTCAATCTTATACTAGGATCAACTCGTGCTGGGGTAAGATTTAAGGATGTCCATAGATAGGAAGGAAGTTCATTTTGAGCAACTTGAATTTTCAATGGATAAGGCCTACTATGGAGTTCCAGTCATTCCAGCCCCGAGAAGCGTGAGGGAGACACTCAAGGTTGGCATCATTCTTCTCAACCATTCTTTGTATTCAGGACGGAAAGAAATTGATGAAATATATTTTCGTGACTATTTTGAAAAAAAAAATGGAATGTACAATATGTAATGGGATAAAACTACCTTAAATATGATAAAGTTGCTCAGGTGGCTTTTTTTCTTCTTCTACCTCATTGGCATGGGAAGAAAACGAATTTCTCTTTTTCTTTATACACATGTATGTATACTATATATGGGAATTTTTCTCTAGCACAAGCGTGAATCCGGGCCATCAACAAAGACACGAACCCCTGAACTTCACCCAGTCGGTGTAATGGGTGGCACCGATGCATAGTGCACAGTGCGCACAAGAGAAAATAATCGTATTATACATAATGCAAATTTAATGTCGCAAAAGTTACTAATTGCCTTCTTTACCTAGCATGGGCACCGATTGATATATTCATTTTATACGTATTTCATTCTTTAAAATCAAGATTGGAAAACTCATGACTCGGACTCAACTCATTTAGTGTAAAAAAATTGACACGAGTAGAGTCAACGCAGAGACTTGGGACAGTCATTTTTTTAAATAGTTTTAAAAATCTTCAAGATTAAATCCATTACTTATAAAATATAAATATATATTTTTTAGGGGATTTAACTGGAAAAAGCACTTAATGCGTACATGTTACGCAATCAAACACTTTAGCATTTAGGGCACCAATTCGAGCAATTGAGCCCGATTTCCTTTTTTTTTTACATATTTGGCACAACGTCGGTGCCGACCTTATTTACACTGAATAAGGTCGATGACGACACTGTGTGCGAACCATTTTTTTTTACATATTTGGCACATCATCGGTGCCGACTTTATTTATACTGAATAAGGTCAGTGATGACGCTGCCCGTGACCCTTTTTAGGGCTCTTTTCCTTGTTTCTTCTCATTCTTTTCTTCTCTCTTCTCCACTACACTGTCGAGACTGACCTTGGATGAGTGCCGACGAGCGGTTGCTTCCATTTCCAGTTACACCAGGCTCCAAACTGAGTTTCCCAACTGCTTATTTTTGCTCCTATTCGTGTTTTCCATCGTCCATTGTTTCCACCAAGACTCCAAGGTATCTATCTCCTTCCATTTTTGAATCTTTCTCAATATTTTTGTATTTTCCCTCCTTTTGGTTTTCCCGCCATCCCGCATATGATATGGAAGTGCATGGTAGCTTCAACGTCGTTGTTCGATTTGTACATTGCTCGATTGCATTGTGATAAGGGTTTGTAGGCGAATTTGAGGTTTTCTGAGTTGAGAATGACAATGGTTCCGTAGACTTAACTGTCTTTGGCAGTTAGATTGGGCTTGTGAATTGGATTTGCTTTCTTGTTTTGTGAATTGGATTGACTTTATTTTGGTCTCAAAAGCTTTCCAGTTACTATTCAGTTTTCTGATCATGCTATAGGAATTCAGGCATGTTGAAGAGTAATATGTATAATATTTTATCGTCAGTCTAAATCCTCTTATCTCAGCAGTATTTCAATATTGTCAAAATTTGAAAATGTCAACCGTGGTGTAAGTAAATCACTCAACTGGTATGGCCCTGCCCAAGCAAGGTGTAGTGTCTGATGTGAATGGGTTGATTTAATTTCAAAATGATGTTCTGGATATGTTCTTTCTGGATAATTTCAAAATGGATTGATTTAATTTCAAAATGACGTTCTGGATATGTTCTTTCTGGATAATTTCAAAATGGATTGATTTAATTTCAAAATGATGCTCGGCCCTAAGAGCATGCAGGCCATTTTAAAAGAACAATTTTCTTTCTTGGAAAAAGCCATTTTAAAAGTGAGATGCAGTCAGTTTGGTTAAGTTTGAATTTGAAGCAAGCTCTGGGTAAGTTTGAATTCCATCAAACTTGGACTTGGGATACTTTGTTTCATGTTTGAATATCTAGCAAGCTATGGGTGTGTTTGTTTTCCATCAAACTTGGACTTGGATTCCCTTGCTTTTGATTGGAGAAGGTTGTTGTTTGTGTTTGAGATGAAAAGGATGAAGAATATGTGGCAATGTAAAGTTATGTAGAGTAGCCTATCCCCATGGATTGAAATAATTCCTAGCTCTTGAGGGCTATGGTTTCCAATACTTTTGTAATATCTCCAAATGGGGTTACTCTCCTGTGAACCCAACTAACCATGTGCACTTTGTCAGAAGTGCATGCATGCCTCTCCGATTGAGATCCCATGGATGCATGAGGATCAAGAGACGCAGGAAAATAGATAAAATTTGGCATGGACTAAGGCACGTTCAAAGTCAGGTAGATCAAATGATCCTCCTCTTTAGTTTTAAATCCTCAAAATTCAATCAATATGCATCGTTCATATTTATTGCGATAAAATTGAATAGTGGCTAATGTCTCTGATCAGTGCCTTAAATTGAAAAAAAAAATGTCATTAGAAGGGATGGACATTTTGCACAGATAAAATGAAATTCATCTATCAAGTTACCTCACTAGGAAAGATTTTCCTGGGGGCAGTGTCATTTGCACCTAATTCATATCCTATCATTTGCACCTAATTCAGATCTTATCTTATGTGGCCCACCTTTGTGTGATTGAACTCAATTATATCAGAAGCCCCTCCAGATTTCGCCAATAACCTGAATTCACTTCATCAAGGTGATATGGATCGTTGAATTTGTTCAAGCATGAACTATGCACTTACATATCATCAAGGTGATATGAATCGTTTGGACATTAAAATGGATGAACTAGACTTTGGACTTTCAAGTTCTTAAATCCACAGATTAACAAAAAATTAAGAAAGGAGGGGTTTTTAGCCTTCTGTTACCATTAAAAAAATAAAATGTACTTTTACCTTACCCTCATTCATGTTTCTAACTGTTATGGAAAGCCTATTACTTTTCTTTCATGCTCCTGCCTTTCCTTTTTTTTTTTTTTTTTGGCATTATTCATTCATGTTTCTAAATGTTATGGACGTACACAGATGTCTAAAGAGAATACAAGCAATGAAGAATTGCCCTGCGAAGAGGCTAGTGCCTCAAGTGCTCAACCAGTAGTACTTTTGTGCGAGCAAGAGTATCATATATCCGCCGCTATCGAACGCGGTTTGGTATACTATCTTCCACACAACCACTAATCAATTGAACATCTTTTCGATCTATGTTTAACGTTATTCAAACTGTCATTTTTCTCACAGGAGTTGGGTACCTATAGATGCTTTTCCACTAACCCCAACTATGGGAAGTGGGACCTGAATGAGCATCAGATACAGTGGGTAAGGGACGCTGGGCTGTATCATCTTGCTCAAATTAGGTGGATGGGGATCGACCATGCCTTGATCATGGGGCTAGTTAAGAGGTGGAGGCCGGAGACGAACACTTTCCATTTCCCATCCGGCGAGACCACCATCACACTGAAGGACGTAGCTTACATCTACGACCTTCCTATAGATGGTCCGCCAGTAACCGACCGTACGTACACCCATTATCAGATTGACGAGCTTTGTCAAGAGCTGCTCGGTGTTGTCCCCCAACCTAAAGAAGACTACAATGGGATTTCCCTTAAGTTTACATGGTTGGAACGTGTCTTCCGTCCCACTCCAGAGGAGTTGAGGGAGAAGGAGAAGACCAAGCAAAAGGGAAAGAAGAAAAACAAGGGACAGCCGAAGAAGAAGAAGATGACAGAGGCCTAGGAGATGTGCAGAACTCGAGCCTATTTGTTTTTTTTTTTTTTTTTTTTGTTGCTAGACAGATTCTTTGTAATTCTTCAAGGGCACGAGGCCCCTTTTATATTTTAGAGTTGTTTAGGGAGTTTAGGCCCTACTCATGGGCCTCCGCTTGTTTTGCCAACCTGTACAGAATGCTAAACAAGGGAGTTCATTGGGAAGGGCTGAAGAAGCGTGAGATGCCCAACCCTACCGACGAGGGCGATGCTGTTGAGAAGAAGTTTAAGTCTCTTTCTGACCCCCCTCCAACTTCTGCAGGTGAGGTCGATATATTTTTTCTTCATCCTTTCACTATTTATATGTTAATGTTCTAATGATTTCCTCTCTTTTGACAAATCTGGGCATACACCAGAATAAAGATCGGTCGAGGTTTAAGTCCAAACCAGCGTTTGAACTATAACATACAGTTTCCGCTGATGGTTATATGGGCCAACCGACTTGAAGGAATGACTCAGCTGACGACCGTGTGAGAAGTACGGAAGCAACTCAATTACCTCACGTCTAAAGAGGTAGAATTAGTTTATTTCAAATTTTATGTCATTTAATACTTGCTTTATGTATTCTAATTTATCCAATGCTTCATGCACAGTTTGAGTTGTGGCCGTACAGAAAGTATGAGAAGGAATTTTTGAAGCACGTCTCTAAGGCCGACAGAGCACTTTTCATGACAGACTCTCCCCTTATATCATATTGGGTGTTGGAGCATCACGCTTCCCCTAGGGTTATGAGGCAGTTTGGCTTGAGACAAAAAGCACCTCCACGCTATGTCAAGCTTATCGTAAGGAAGGAAAAAAAGGGGAGATCTATTATAAATTGGAGTCTAGTGCACGAAGAAGAGGTGAAGTCATGGGAAGCACGGGCAAACAATGTGCTAAAGAGAAAAGGAAAATCAAAAGGCGGGGAGGAGGATGAAGAAGCGTACATGAGATGGTATGAAGCAAATACCATCATGTATATTGGCCGTGTCTGGCAGCGCGACGAGCCACAAAGGGATCCTCCCCCACAGCCCGATGCCCCTTCTCCTATTGTCCCACAGACTCGGGTATGACGTTCACACCCTTTGTATCTCTTACTTTGCTTCACATTGATTTTGTGAATATATTTTCTAACGGGATCCTTTCAATATGTGGAGTGCATGTCTCTCTCTTCCTTGACCACATCGTACGGTCATGCGATCGTTCAATCATTGCAAATGTGGACCTAAAACATTTCATAACTTCAATTAAGAAAAAGGTCGATAGATTTAGGTCCACATTTGGGACTATATATAAGGACTACGTCGAGACATGTAGTACTTCCGCTTCGGAAGATGATGACCCACTGATAAGTATATATAAATAAATTCAAGGATATGAATAGGTTACAATATTTGGTTAATGTGATTTCCTTACCATACTTTGCTTCATTTTACAGGCCGTCAGAACGCCAAAGCGCGCAAGGATTAAAGTGAGGTCCTCAAAAAGCCCCGCAAAGAAGCCTCGATTTAGTGTCAATGCTCCCTTAATAATAGAGGACTCTCTCATGAAGGGATAGCCTCTCACACTTCGGCTGAGGAGCAACCACATGAAGTTGATGCCAGCATTCCTGAAGCGGCCTTTGGTGACGTGGATGACATCCCTATCGAGGATCTTATCTCTGTCTCGCCCGGTCCTCAAGGATACAACACACCTCCGAAAGTCACTTGCCAAGCAGTCATTGTATCCCCTTCACTGGCTATAATTGATTCATTGATATGGAGGTGCAAGCACATACCAAGGCTGAGGAAAATCCCCGATAGGTTTCTTGATTATCAACATCCATTGCCCCAGACGGGTTATTTTCTGACGGAAGTGGAGAAGGAGCTTTCTACAAATATTACACACATAGGTAACCGCAATTGTTGAAAACACTTCCGTAGTAATTATCAAGTTATTGGGTTTTTTACTAATTCAATTTCACTCAACTCATTGCATTGATAGGAAGGAGAAGCTGGATATGATCATCTCATGCGTCGATTCTAAGTCCCTCAAAGATTTATTGGACGAGGGCACTTGGATGGTTTCGACGATCATATATTACTGGTTCGAAGTGCTACGGAAAAGGTGCAATGATGCATACTTGGCTGACCCTAGTATATGCATAAGTGCAATAAAAGATTAAAGCCTCCCCAGTTTTTACTAAATAGGTTTACGTCTTAGTTGTTTGATGTCTAAGATGCTTGTCTTGCAGAGTTTCTGGGAAAAGGGCCTAAAGACTGGGGATGATATGGCCTTTGGGCCAAAGGGAGAACGTGTGATGGACGGGATGGAGTGCAAGACTTTAGTCTACGTACTGTACGCTTACAATCATTGGTCCTTATTGGTCGGATATGTTGATGAGAACCGCTGGGAGTACTACAACAGTTCCTTGGGAGAGATCTGGGGCCGCAAGACCTGTGAGAGATTCGTAAGTATCTTCTCTTGTATTGGCAGCATGATGTTTCGATAGTAAATAAATTTCAAATTTGAAGTATCATTCATTTTCACTATGTTTGGGCAGAGATTGTGGCTTCAGCAGCGCTTCATGGATTTCGGGTGGTCGGCGCCTATGATGTGGACGATTACCACAAACACGGACATCCCATTTCAAGATAACGGAAATGACTGCGGGTTGTCCGCTTGTGCTTTCGCTGAACATTGCATTTATCGTCGCCCCATCGAGTTCACCCAGTCAAACATTCCGTACTATGGGATGTTGATTGATTGAATGACTGAATGTAAATCGAATACATGAAATGTTTCTGTTTGTATTTAAATACAGCCTCAACTTTTTTTTAAGAACATAGGTGTGTTTTTATATAATTACATGTCATAGCCCAACACTAAATTTTTTTTCCTTCTTTATACATGGTCACCACCGACGCTGTAGCAGTAAAAAGCAGTGAAAATAAGGTCGGTGATGACCTTATTTGACACTAATAAGGTCTTCACCGACCCTGTACTGGATTTTCTCCTGGAAAAGTTACAACTTTTTTAAAAAACTACATAACCTGCATCGGTGGTGACCTTATTTTACACAGATAAGGTCATCACCGACATATACTTAGAATTTTTTCCAGGAGTCGCTTGGAAAAGTTACAACTGTTGCTTAAAACAATACATAACCTGCATCGGTGATGACCTTATTCTAAACAGTTAAGGTCATCACCGACCTATATTTAGAATTTTTTAAAAAAATCGCTTGGAAAAGTTACAACTTTTGCTTAAAAAAATACATAACCTAAGTCGGTGGTGACCTTATTCTAAACAGTTAAGGTCATTACCGACCTATACTTAGAATTTTTTCAAAAAGTCGCTTGGAAAAGTTACAACTTTTGCTTAAAAAAATACATAACCTGCGTCGGTGGTGACCTTATTCTAAACAGTTAAGGTCATCACCGACCTATACTTAGAATTTTTTCAAAAAGTCGCTTGGAAAGGTTACAACTTTTACTTAAAGAAATATATAACCTGCGTCAGTGGTGACCTTGTTTTACACAGCTATGGTCATCACCGACGCTGTAATGAATAATCCCAAGAAAAAGTTACAACTTTGGTCAAAATAACTGGAAACCTGCGTCAGTGGTGACGTTATTTAACACGGATAAGGTCATCGCTGACCCTGTACTGAAAACTTCCATGTGCATGAAAAAAAAATCCCATGCAGATTCCTTACGTTGCGTAAAGTCATACATCATCTTCCACAAGAAAATAGTGGGTTCCACACATCTTTTCAACACAAACATCCAAAAATGCAAAAACAATTACTGCCATTTTAATTCATAAACTTCCCACAAACATACATACAATATAAAGTATCAAAAAACAGACCCAAAACAAAAATGATTACATGAGCGGAACCAAAACACAACGTCATTGTTGAACTGACGGATTTTTGCAGCTCCCACGATTGTGACCCCTCTCCCCATAGCACGAACAAGTTACCACTCTTCGCTGGCGATGTCGATCTTCAACTCGGATCCTGCTCTTCTTTGGTCGACCAGGTTGCTTGCTAGCCAATGGTAGGAGAACTCTTCCGGTTACAATGCGTTGTTCCTATTGCTTTCTATCACCGGTAGCATGAATGACATCACTATACATCTTCTGATACGTGCTTGTGAGGTACCACTGCTCGCAATAGTCATATGGATTCATATTCCGCACTTTCATGGTGGCAACAACATGGCAACATGGGATCCCAATTACGTCCCATTTGCGGCATGAGCGTGACTTACAATATAGATTAACTATATCAACAAACTCTGCAGATTGCACTTGATATTCATTCAATACCGCTACCCGTACCATCAGCCTTCGTGATTCCTCCATCTCTGTGGCTAGGTACTTCTCTGCGTATGGAGTTAGTACTGAAGTGATGCTTTGTACTTGAATTGACCGTCTCTGAAAGAATTCCATCAGTTTTGCACGTATCTCTTCCACTTACTTTGTAATCGGGAGAACTCGAGTGTCTTTTCGGAGACGATTTGTGCACTCTGCAGCATTGCTGGTAAGCATGTCATATCTGCGTCCATGAGCAAATATCGTTGCCCAGAACTGACAGCCGATCGCATGGATGTAATTATATGCACGCTCATCTACACTTTTTATGTGGTCCATGCAAGCATCGTACTCACAAGGTCGGTATGCTCTCGCTGTGCTCCAAAACTTTCTTATAATGCCATAGTCGTTGAAAGCCGCCTTTATGTTTTCAGTTATATGATGGCAACAAAAACAATGCTTTGCACTTGGCATCATGGCTTGTACTGCAGGAATCAGACCTTTGTGATGGTTGGATATAATTGTGGGATTTTTTGGCTCACCCAACAAGAAGGACAGGTGTGCAAGAAACCACTCCCAACTATCACGCCGCTCTGCTTCGGTAAAGGCAAATGCAATGGAAAATAGTTGATGATTTCCATCATGCGCTACGGCCACCATTAGCACTCCTGGATATTTGCCACGAAGGTGTGATCCATCCACCGTTATCAGTGGCCTTAGAAAGATTTGGAATGACCTTAAGCATAGACCGAAGGACCAAAAGAAGCGTCTAAATCGGTCATCCAACCTGATGTCTAACGCAGTGTACGAACGGGGGTTGGTTCTATGAAGGTCGTTGCAATAGAGCGGCAATATCATAAAAGACTCCTCGTATGATCCACGCACCTTGTACAATGTAAGCTCCTTTGCCATATGTGCTCGCCTATGTGTAATGCGGGTCCCAAACTCAATCTGACATTCATTGATGATCTCCTTGGGCCTAAGATCGTTACTGCATCGCACCTTCTCTTCAATGAAATTTACTATTAGCTTCGCGGTTGCTTGCCGATGTGTAGTTCTCATAAGTAGTTTGGAGCAACAGTGTGTGGAATTATACTTTCGAACTCTGAAGTGCGGACCAGAATCTACCATGGAGGCATGTATACGGCAGGGACAGTGTCGACTCCTTTACAACTCGTTGTGAACATCTTCATGTTAGTCCTCTCGTGTTTCAAGGTGAAGTTGTTGCATATTACGTACTTTGCTATAACTCTTCTAAAAGCCTCGTGATCAGGAAACTCCCTACCTAGCCACATCTCCTTAGCTGAACCGGTCCCTTCTTCGAGCACAACATCTTCAGGGATCATGGTGTCCACGAAGGGATATTTTGAAAGGCCGTATTCTTCATCTCTGCTTGTAGTATCTCTTTGGACACCTAAATTAATTAGTTGAGCAGCTGCTGAACTTCCATTCACATCCACATTAGTCGCGGGAGCACTACGCATACTTTCGCTTCCATTCACATCAAGCAGTTCTACATTGACTTCTTCGAACATGGACTCCTGTATATCAATCGTGGGAAAATCTTTCAAAGGTATCATCATCCTCCTATATATCAATCGTGGGAAAATCTTTCAAAGGTGGAGCTAACGGTGGTAGCACGGCCTTTAATTTAATATCAGGCTTTCCAATGCTCGGAGCTTCTCGAATGATTTCGTTTCATTCATCCTGTACAGGTCTGTAATATGGAGTTATGACAAAAAAACAATTACTTCATAACATACTTATTGCCATGATTGTGTTGGAAAGTGCCTTCATCAAATAGCCTTCTTGAAACGAATAATAATATCCATTTTGCTTCGCTTTTGGACGATTTTAACAAACCATTGATATCATTGTCATCGTCAATATCTATCATCGAAAAAAATCTCTCATTGTGTAGAAGATACTTTAGAGTTATCTGATCGAAAGTTGTTACCTAACTCGAAGCTTCCAAAGCAATTTTGTACAACTCGTTTAACGTGACACTGCTCGAGAGATATCTCATATTCTGCCTTCCACCCTTGTATTGAGGACGATTGAGCTCAAATTCAAACTGACCATCATAGTGAAAGATTCCTAGGTGCTCAACGTCTGACATGCTATTAGAACATCATAAAATAGATAAATTAGTTGGATCATCATTGTGGATTCCAAAAGAGTAAATAGGGCTCATGTGCAACATATACCATATTCAATGAAACAAACAATAAACAGCATACATTAAAAGAGAAAATGTATTCTACCTAAGAATTATTTGTACATGCATTAAATCATACTATATGCATCCTACATTTTCAAGAGAAAGAGGAGATTGATTTCTAGGGTTCCATCATCTGAAGAGAAAAGTTTTCATTACCTCCTTTGTGTAAACCCAATAGCAGGAGGAGATTGATCGAAAATTAAGAAGACATCAATCACTGGTGGGAAAACAAAATAGTTGCAGAACACCTCTCTCTGAAGGAAGAAAACGGACTCTTTGTGATTTTGGAGAAGTGGGAAGAATGAAGCTCGAAATCGGATTATATGGGCTTCACGGACAACGTCATCACCGACCTTATTCAGTGTAAATAAGGTCGGCACCGACGATGTGCCAAATATGTAAAACAAAAAGGTTCGCGCACAGCATCATTACCGACCTTATTCAGTGTAAATAAGGTTGGCGCCAACGATGTGCCAAATATGAAAAAAAAAAAAATTGGAAATCGGGCCCATTTGCTCGAATTGGTGCCCCAAGTGTTAAAGTGTTTGAATGCGTAACATGTGCGCATTAAATACTTTTTCTGGTTAAATCCTCTATTTTTTATATGCATTTATGATAATCAATTCAAATTAATAAATTTATATATGCAAGAAAAGTACTAATAAGAGGAAAATAAAAGATAAGATATTGCAAATCACATAATTCGTTAGTCCAAATATCAAATGTAAAAGACCAAACATAGGTTTCAAATTACATTCTAGTCATCATTTTTAAAATGCCGACTACAAACCTTTGCATAATTTAAGCCTTACTTAAAACAAACATTGATTATTTATATACCTATTGAAATGATTTAGAATGCAAGTAAGTTATTAAAATGGATAACTCAGATGAGTCTCTTTATATTTGACTTGGTCCTTTGTTAAAACGAGACGACTCAGGAGAGTCAGGAGTCAACTCGGAGACTTTTCCAACCACATTTAAAATAAATCTGCATTCAAAAGACATTTTTCAATCTTACTGTCAGGCATTAATATCCCGAAAACCTGGTCCCTTGATGAGAAGCATCTAACTAGTGCCGCTCGGAATGTGAGTTTGATTTATGTAATAGCTACTAATTTAAATTTAATCATAAGGTTAGCTAAGTGAAACTCGCAATTTTATGGTTTAACAAATATCTAATGAGCCCACCCTACAATTCACCAAGATTCCTTTGAAGTCTATGACTTAGAGAATTCCTAAGTTGAAGGAACGAGACTCAATAGCAGGGCTCACCTATTAAAACTTCAAGAGGTCCACAAAATAAACGCCCTTACTATATATAAGATGTCTCCAAATCTTACACTAATTGGAGTCGTCTCCCCCATAAGATTGACCATATGATGAATAATGTAATTAACTATGGAATTCCACTCCTTCAACATAATAATTATCTGAGTTTTCTAAGCATCTAAACTCACACCATAATAGGTACACTACATTTTCTCCCCATGTGCTATTTTACATGATGAGATGTTTTGCCCAAAGCATCTTTAACAACCAACATCATGTACGTCGAGTCTTACTTTTGTTTAAAATGAAAGGGTGTTTGGAAACGAGATATTTCAAGAGATCTTGCTATATTATCTACTAATTTAGAATATAAACTGTTCACCTAAAAGGGAGGTGTTTGGATAACGTAGAAAGTATCTTACAATATCTTACTTTATTCCAAAAACCTTTAAATTAGATTATTCAAGGACATGCCGTATAAAATAAACCTTCGTTAAAAAATCTTTCTTAAATATGAAAGGAGAGTTTTAGTAAAAACCATTGGAGAGTTCTAGTAAAAACCATTGAAGAGATCATGAGTAACCACCATTAATTATAGTGGCCCACTATAAGTTTTAACATCAATTATTCCTATAGGAGTGAAACTATTATTCTCAATATTAGATTGGCTCCACAGTGCTTACAAATTAATTGTGGGGTGTGATGAGTCCTGAAAAACGGACATCTTCATACACATTTTGGACCATTTTAAGGGCTTATTAATATTAAAGAGCTTCATTTATTGTCAAATCATGTTTTTATGAATTTAGAATTCATTGTAGTGCATTCATGCATAATTTGCTCAAAAATCACACTTTTGCATAAATTTATGAAACTTGCCATTTTAAGCCTATTTTTAGAAAGTCGGTTATTTTGAGTGCATCAAGTAGGGTCCCACGTATAATTCATTCAAATTCCTCACATGTGATTATTGTTGAATTTGTTTAATTTCAATTTGTGTAGGAGAAATAAAGAATGGGACCCACAATGGTGAAATTTGAAAGAGATCAAGGGTAGGACATCTTTCGTGATGGACTCGCATTCTTGGTATTTTTGGAGAGTCTGGAAAGTCAACAATAGAATGCTAGACTTGCGACTTCAAGATCAAGAAAGGAGACTTCATATTTGATAAGATCTAATGCTTACTAAGTTTGAAATTCAAAAATCAATAAAGAAATTCAAAAAAGGAAAATGTACTAGAAGAGTTGACTAGTCAATCAAAGAAGCTTGGAAGCAAACCAAAGAAGGAAGGGGAGTCAAGAAACAAGGAAAGAAAGATCCCAAGATCCCTTTGGACGTCCACATGGGGCCCACAAACCCTATTGCATTACTAATTAGAAGCTTCCATATGTGTATAACTATTCTTGGAAATTTCAGGGGCAACAAGATTAAGATGGCCATAACTCTTAATCCAGTCGTCAGATCGGCGCAATCTAACTAACCGTTGGAATGCTCTTTTCAAGTAGATATCCGTGGAGCCCTAGATTGTGTCAATCGGAGCTAAAATGAGGAAGATATGGCCTCTGGAAGTTGATGTGATAAATTCTACTCAGGATTGCAATTTTGTACATGGAAAGCACCAAAAGTCTCTCCCTCACCTTGGTATTTCTTTGGAGACTTGTTGGCCAAGGAAGGAACTTAGCATACAAAGAAGATTGCATGCTACAAACTTGGAACAAAGAAGGAAAGAAAGAGAGGAAAAATCTATAAGTTGATGGCATAGGCATCGATCCCTCTCCTCTCATGGGAAGATAGACCAGCTCTCTCTAGAATTACTACTACACTCCATCTTTTTTCTCTCTTTCTCTCCATTGAAGTCCTCAAGGAGATTTGGCCTGGAAATCACACTACACCCTTTGATTTTTCATCTAGAAGAGTCTTCTCATCCTATTATGTAATTGTCATTGTTTATTTTTTTGATCTTATGTAAGACTTTGCATATTAGTAAAATCGTTTATTACTCTTTTCAATTTTTCTTTCTTGTCCTTGGGTGATTAGTGCTTGTTTTATGTTTCTTTTCTTATTGGTGTTTGGATTGACGAACTAAAGGCCTTAAGAGCATGATTCAAATTATGACCCCGCTTAGAAAAGAATTTTGAAAGAGAAGAATACACTTCCACACATTTAAGTTTCTGTTAAAACCACACATTTAATTTTCTTGTTTTCACCACACATTTAGATTCTTGAACTTTTGTTTATTGTCTTTATGATCAATTTAATTTATTTCTATTTTTGCATAGTTTATGGTTGGAACTAGTTAGCATTGCATGTATATTCATATTGGTTGAGTTTAGATATTTTAAGTTGCTGGTTATTTGAGTATTCAAAACTGAATAGAAATTTGAATCAGAGTTTTAAATTGAATAAGAAAGAAAAATCAGAGATTTGAGTCAAGAATCTCAGCCAAATATTTTTTGAAAATTCGGATCCCAATATGAAGTGCAAATTCTGCACATTGTTGCAGAAATTTCTAGACAGATTCTGTGTGAAAAGTTTGCGATTAGAATCCTGATCAAAATACATTATTTTTTTATGAAACTTGGGGAAATTAAAGTTTAATCAGTGTACTTTCAAACCCCAGAATTTCAAGAAAAAATAATTTTAGAAAGATGGTGAACCAGTGGCTCAAACATGGCTGGTCGGATCCACCTGTGTGCAGAATTTCTGCACAGTTTTAGTTTTTAAGTTATGTTCATGCACTCATATCTCATTCGTTTTAAATCGTTTTCCACTTCCATTTTTTTTAGTTGATTCATGCATCATTATAGTTCAAAACCCAGCCATAAAACTTAGTTTTAGGTTGCATTAAATTAGGATAAATCATGCATAAAAACAGCACAGCATACTAGTTTTTCAAAGTTATATTTTTTCTCAGCATCTCATGGTATACATAACTTTACTATCTTTCTAACTTTAGTATAGTTTCTAATTTTGTTTAGTTTTATTAATTTTCTATTTTTAGAAGTTCTAACTTGTGTATTATTCTGCAGGAATTTTAGTTTTTAGCTTTTAGAGTCTTTTAGATCTAGGAAGTTTTCTTTTCATTGGATTGTAATTAATATAATTTTTGGAAAGTAAAAATGATAATGTACTTTTCTAGTTTTTTATGCTAGATTTAGATTTCTAATTTAGGGCAGGTATAAGTTGAAGAGAAACCTTAATTTACATTGCTCCCTGTGAATCGACCTGGTCTCCCCATTTTATTACTAGATCACGGCTCTACACTTGGAGCTCACAATTAGGGTCTTATAATCATTTCACTATTACACAACCCTTGTTAGTTATTAATATTATGTAGGTCCTACAAATGCCACATTATGGGCGTTTCATTGTGATTACCAAATTAAGCGGGTTCCATACTACTAAAATTAGTCAGGTCCGATGCTGATTATCAAGATTGAATTCTGTGATTGCAATTACCAGTTTGCCATCATTAAATGGGTCCCATTATTTAATAGCTTGCTAGTGTTAATATGACTATCAATATCCAATGGGTTTCACACTGCTTTCTCATAGATGGATTCATCGGTGATGTCTGACATTAGATAAGATTTTACAAAAATAAAAAATAAAAAAATTAGATAGGGACATTTGTGATAATCACTAATTATAAAATATTAAAGCCAAGGGTTTTGGCTTAAATCTAATTGTCAATTATGATTTTGATAGTAAGTTATAATTATATTTTCAAATCTTTTCAGTTTTCTCCACTTATCTTATGCAAACTACCTACTTTATTTTATATCTTTATGGAAACCATGCACATTTACTCCCCGCTTTTCAAAGTTCCACTTTTTCTTTTCTGCGATTACTCCCTATGTACCCGAACTCTATCGCCAATTCTCCTCTTTCCTTTTTATGCCATTAGCTCTCCCTTTTCTTCTTTCGCGTTCTTTCTAAAATTTATGGATATGTTTTTAATGCATGAATATGTATTTTGCAATGTTAGTCATACCTGTGCTGAGCATGAGTTATTATGCTAGTAAATGTATTACACAAAGGTTACCAACGTTTGGCGGACCACCTTAATTAAACAAACTTGCTTGGATCTAATGGTTTTAACATTTAATCTTATAATTTCTTAACGTAGATGGGTCATACCATGATTATTAATACATGTGATTACTAATTAGTGGGTCTTTCATTGGGTCAATTAACTGCTTTCTCTCCATTTTTGTTCGATATATCGTTTTGTGAGTTTTTTTTTTTTCAATATCCAAATAATTCAAAGGCATATTAAAATTTGCAAAAATCGCCAAACACTGTACGTCACGTAATATAATAATATGACACTATTATGTTTTATGATAATGAAATTTTACAATATATAAATTTGTTGATATTATATTATGCATTTATCCAAACACCCCGAACCGGAAATTGGCACAAACTTCCTGCCATATTAATAAATTATCAATTTCTCAAATGGGTCGTTGATTGCTATGAAGCTGCCAGCGGCCTTCATCTACAACATCCAAACCATTCATCCTTCCCATCTCACCTTGTACAGGCCACACACAAAGTTTAACCCCAATCGGATTAATGCAGACCATTAGATGTGTATATGTTCCAAAGCAAGATGGAGTGTTTCTTATTTTCTTATATGATCAGTCTGACGGTGGATATAACATGGATTGGAATGATTTTTGATGTGGAGCAAAGGAAGGCTAGGGCGGAGATTCTGATCCGTTCAGAGGTTCTGAGCCGCACTTTGAAAATGCAAAAGTCACAAAGAAGATGATGCATGTGGGTGTTGGGAAATCCCACCCCACTTTCTCTCTTTGAGAAACCCTATTTTTCTACCTTCCCTTTGCTGAGCATAGGTGCTTACAATAAGGTGAACACGCTAAGCCCCACTTGGGTATGAGATCGGGGGTGATGGAAATCCACCCCACTTTCCCAAGCTACCTATGTATGGTGATGGAGGCTCGATGACTATCAGGGGCTTCTTATTTATGGTCAACTCAGATGAATCATAAGGTGGGCCCCACTGGGTATTTAGGCGTGTGGTTTTACCTTATCGCGAGCAGCGGAGGTTTTTCACACACACATATAGGGAACCGGTCCTTACGGTTCGCACAATGAGAAATGACTAGTGGGGCCCACCTTATGACTCATCCAAATGAACCACACATACACAACTCCTTTTTGCCCCTATATATGTTAGACCATGGAGCCCATCTTGAGCCAACCCTAGGTAGTTCCTATCTAGATCATTTCATCCAAATGCATTCAATGGTTGTCGTGCATTAAACACCAAACACACACCACCCCCCCCCCCACAAGAGACAGAGAGCACCCAACAAAATATATTATTATTTTATTTTATTGATATAATGCCATTGAAGTCCAGCCACGGATCAAGGTGTCAGAGGCATGTGATTAGCTTCAAACTTCATATCCATGGTGGTCCCACTTAGATCTTTCCATCCTTGTCCCATTATCCATAGGACCCCAAGTGGGCCTCATTCAATTAGCCCATCTATGTGGTGCGCATGGTACCATAAACACGGTTCTCACAGAATCATATGAAAACGAAAGTAATTGTATCCATACTCCTAGACATTGACAAATATCATTCCTATTTACGTAAAAGGTAGCAGTTAGTGTAAGATTTATATATTACCAATACTCCAGAATTCACCCAAATATGAAATTGGAGTGTCATAAGAATTTTGATTTTATATCTACTAAGGCACATATGGCAAAGAAACTACGAAGGGAAATTGGTATTTCCGTTTCATTTGGAGGAAAGCTTTTCTCACATTTGGCACAACACTTCACCTTTTTTTAACGACCCAATCCATGTTTATCATCCATGTTTATAAACACTTTAAGCATTCGCTTGCACCCATGATTTACATTTTGGAATTTGGGTCATTGTAAACCAAACAAGACCCAAAACATATATATCCACCGTAATGGTCATAGAGGCCCTTTTTATTTATGCAGTTTCCACGCATAGGTGAGTGAGGATATCTCAGCTTGTTTTTTTTTTTCTTCTTCTTCTTCCTCATCCTCCTTCCTTCAACTCCTTCCGCCTCTACCAATTAACCCCCGCCTACAAGACATTCTCCTTCCTGATATAGTGACATCAACGATCTTAGACTTAGATACCAGTGGGAGCTTGTCACCGCAGCCCATCATTTTTCTTCATCCTCTTTCTTCCACAACTTAAACAAACCCATCTTAACCCATTCACCTTCTTCCAACCAAACAAATGAAATTTCACCTCCATCTCACACAACTCGCCCCTCTCTTTCTTGAACCCATCCTTTTCACTCTTTTTTCTTTTTTATTTATTCCCCTTCCATTCTTGCTCTCTACAAACTTTCTCACTGCCAACCTCTATGCAACCTCTGCTTCCATCATCATCCCATCTCATCTCCTCTATATCCCCCTTCCGCATCCATCCAACCCACACCACCTAAACCAGCCAATAGCCTACAACCAAGACTCATCTCTCTCATCTCCGTTTCACCTATCATCTTTAACTTCAACCACCATCTTTAACTTCAACCATCATCACCATCCAATCTCCATCACCAGGCGACCACCATCCAAAAGAATGAATTTTTTTTTCCCCTGAATCTGACTGTCAATGATATCACTACTTAACAGTGAAAAAGGAGAAAAAAGGAGTGCAGATATCCACACTCCTGCATGCAGGTTTAGCAAAACCAAAAGAAATAAAATAAACAAAAATGCCCCCCCAGGTTTACTACTGTAGATACATATTTGTTTGGGTCTTTTTTGGTCAATAGTAAATCTAAGGGGATTTTTTCAATAAAACCCTCAAAAGAAATAAAAAAGACCTTATTCAATTAGAGTTTTTAACGACAAAAAATAATCCCGAGTCTCTTGCTCATATGGTTAGAGACATATTAGTGTGTGGTGGCCAAGTGAAGTCCATCATAAAGCCAAAAGAGAAAAAAAAAAAAAAAAAAACCAGGAAGAGATTCTTCCCAATACACATTGAGATCCAAAAGAATGAAAGGCGACAAGATACTCTTAGCTTGGGAGTGATCCCCGCATGTGTGTGAGACTAATCACGACCGTCGTTAGGCAATAAATAACTCAATTTGTCAAAACTGTCCGGGTCACTGGCGCGACGGAGCCTAATCATACAATCTTATGGGCCCCATTAGCATTGCACATGTCCCTCTCCAACAACTCCATTTATTCACAACATCATCAAAGAAGGATCGTACCTTTTATTAGGGTGGAGCTTCATTTTGTCAAATACGATGGTAGAAGATGATTTATACTAAACCATACTTTACTTCACCCTCCATTCAATTTTATAAAACATTTTTAATAAAATGCCTAGCTGCAAACAATCAGTCGAAATGTGACGCTACTCACAAGGAATTTATAAATAATAAAAAAAAAAAAAAAAACAAAGAGCCAATAAGCAAATGAAGTCATCATTCAATAAAGGAAAGGTATCTTCAAGGTACAGAAGAAGGTTTTTTTCTATGGGCTCCTCAAAAGGAATCTTACATTAAAAAACAGAAAAATGAAAAAACGAAAGCTCTCTTCCAGAAGGATATAACCTTTAAGAACCTGATAGCGCGTCTATATCGTCACCCTTTTAATGAACAGTGCAATTCTTCCTTAGATGACGTTTCTTACAAGCACATTATGTTATCTTTCCACCGACCCCACCTCACCTAGAAAAGGGATTTAGTAAGTCAGTTACAAAAACATAAGCCAGGATTGAAGTAGCCAAAAAAAAAAAAAAAAAGAAAGAATAGAGAAAACGACATGATAATGAAAACAACTACTTTGGGTCCATCAAGGCTGTCTAATCAAAATGCGTAGAGATCCAAATTACTAATAGTCGTGTAGTTAATGGACCAGGAAGAGGATTCAATTGATGGGACAGACAATCCAATAGTAAGACACCATGCCTACGCCTCCGCGAAGACGCAGTTAAGGTTTCCAGGTGCAAGATAAATTACATAGGCTCCGTATTATCTTTCCACATGAATATCTTTCTACTGGTCACCAACTTGTGAAATAAACGGACTGAAAACAGTTCGATAAATACATTGACGAAAAAACAAATTGCACAGAAGGCACCCTCCTCCACGAATATTATCAATTGTTTTAAGCCTTGAGAGAAAGGCAATGAAATTATCAATTACAGTTTTAATCATGGAACATACCTACCATGATGATAAAAAAAAAAAATGGCACTAATTCTTCTTAGGTGTGAAAAATGTTTTAGTGGGAATATTAAAAAAAAATTAGTCTGTTTCTAAAAAAGATTAAATACCCGACTTTAATAAAATAGGGGCATTCCACTTATCAGTAATGAGACCAAAATGAAACATTTATGGCTAAATTGCTAATCCCATGCTAAGGCTGTGGGTCTACTTGTTGTTATACTTATCTGCCCATTGTAATTGTTGCGCATCCGGAGTACCATCTAGAATGAATACTGGACCTGTGTCAAAAGCATTGCAGATGCCTCAAAGAAATGGGTGTTATTTTTTTTTTGAATCATTCAAAAGACAAAATTACTAAGGGCGGGGAAAGTACGAATGCATTACGTTATTCTATCCAACCCCGTGCAAACAATGTGGGCCCCAAAATTAAATAACCATCAGCGCTCGAAGGAAGGGCAGACAAAATTCTAATTAGGGCCACTGTAAATTCAGAGGGGTGGTTACTAATAAAAGGGACAGAATCCTGAATATACTTTATAACATACCATGCATGTCCATGTTCGACTAATACGACACTTGTATTGGGACTCGATACTGCAAGTATACTTGTACGTTTAAGATATACTAATTACAAAGGCCCATATTCCATACACGTTATTTCAATTTCCCTACTTTTCAACATAAATAAAAATATTAAAAAAAAATGTTTACAAGGAATGTTAAAAAAAAATAAATCATAATTTCATTAATTCAAAAATTGTACTATAAAAAAAAATCAGGATGGCTGAATCCCATGGCTTAGATTTTTTTTTAAAATGAAAGTTTATATCCCCAAATCCGTTTCAATCTCTAGGCATTATCATAGGTGGGCTAGGGTGAATTCACATACTGCTATCAATAGTTCAAAATAATTATTTAAAATACACTACCTTGACTTTTTAGTTGAATAATCACATCTCAAAGTAAGTGAATAGTAGTGTACTACGCATAACAAAGCATAATCGTCTTATAGATTCAAAATTCATTACCGACTAGTGTCGTTTTAAACTCCCCTCAGAAAGGAAGAACATGCAGCCCATATTGAAAAGCATTGTCTTCTTGCCTTTATTAATGAAATTAAAGGGGGAGATTTGTTATCCCTGGAACTAAGGTAAAAATAAAAATAAAAAAATTGTCTTATAAAACTATAATAAGAAACAAAAACTAAAAGCTTTTGAATAGCTTCTGATCAGTTTTTATTGAGTGTATTGGTAGTGAATCCTGCAGCATGAAGCCCCCACCTACATGCTATAAAGGTTCAGTTGGTTGGATGCCTTTCAGATATGAGACTATTTTCTACTCATTTTACCAAACAAATCAGCTACTAAACCTCAAATTCGTAACAAATTACACATCCTTCTATGAGGGAAATTGACTTAATTTGTTCCAAGAAGCTGTAGTTATCGTAAATTAAGGCTCTAAAGGCAGAGACTTTAACAAACACCAAGGGTGATGTTCAATTGCTGGATGATGCCATCAAATCAAGGAAGCATTTCCAAGTACTTTGATTGTTCCAGAAAAAAAAAAAAGAAAAAAGGACAAGCCACTAATTGATCTAATTTTTACGACCCAATGACTAGACAAAATATGATTTCAAAGCACTTTTTCCACCACCCTCTTCAAAGGGAGCAAGTGCTCTGGGAGACCTATAAATTTACTAAAACAAGGACGGTTTTGCAGAAAATGAATGTACTCTGTTACCATTTCAACTCAAGTATGCTATGGATCAAAATTCAGTTCTGGCAGTAGTTTGAAGCATAATATCAATAAAGGTAGCTTTTCTTTCTGATCGATGACAGGAAACTAAGTTACAGCATTCAGTGTCATGCTTCAAGATTCTAACCCGAGTAGAGATTCTAATCCGCTTCATTAGTTGGTAATCTCATTCGCTACTCTCAGTAATCAGCGTTGGATCTAAATACTTAATACTATTTTTTTTTCCTCTTTTTTATTGATATACTTGATACTAACTTGTGGCTATGGTTCATGATAACGGAGGGCATTTACTTTACTCTTAATCCTCGAGGACACGCATTTAATAAAACTATAACAAGCATTTTATTAAACTATTATCCCATATGTGATTATGAAATTAGCACACCATCAGTGTAAAACTGTGTTTTAAGCATAAGGACATTGCATTAACTTTTACCATACGAAGTTTCATCTAGGGTCATGTCTAACTTTTACCATAGTGAGTTTCATCTAGGGTCATGTCCAAAATTCAAGTAGGATTAAACAAATGAAATAAGCCAGGTTCAACTCGCTCACAATTTTTACAAGGTATGATTGAAGATATTTGTCATATCTTCAATAACTTTTTTTCTCAAGGAAAGATTGGGAAAATATGTTCAGCAATAATCACTCTCTCACTTGCATTAACAATATTATGCAGATTTATAACTCTTTTTTTTTTTTTTTTTGAGAAAGTAGATTATAACTTCACATGGCATTCATGTAGTTTATAGTACAAAATTCTACAGACACAAAAGGAAAAGAAAAATCACAGTGCATGTTCTCTTTTCCCCGGTTGATCTGATTAGGGGGATGCTCTTAACACAAATGCCATGGAAGTTTACACAATTTAACAAAAAGTTCAATAATTCGATATCAGACCCCTTTAACCAAATAATAGAGCTTAAGATCAAACTCACTCGTACAGTGAGGAATTCAAGCACTGGTCCATAAAGGTAGACACTGAATCCTTTCATTACTCATGCGTTGTCAGTTACACTTTCAACAAAACACCTATTTCAACCGCCAACTCCTTAAAGACGAACCCAGCAAACATAGATATCAAATGTGATGCTCGTAGGGAGTTTGTGCACTCTTTCTTACTGCATCACAAGCATACGAATTGAGGTAATTACCAGGGAACCTCAAAGGTAACAAAACCTAGGTCTATAGTCTAGGTCATGAATTACCTAGGCTTCTATAGATATAGATGACCATTCAAGCTTTTAGGTGATCTGTTGTGAATTACCAAGGCTTCTATAGATATATGTGACTATCGCTTTTAGGTGAACTGTCGTGAATTACCTAGGCTTCTACAAATAGAGGTGACCATCCAAGCTTTTAGGTGATCTGTTAGGCTCTCAATTGAATGTTCAAATTGGAAAACTTTGAAATCTTCCTGAGTCACACACGATCTCATTGGCAGTTCCCTCTTCAATCATATATGATCTTTCATGTGAGAACATATTTATTTCAATGATTGTAGAGGTAATAAATATCCTGTAAGGGATCGATTGCTTACGTTGTTTTAGGTGCCCTAATAGTAGAATGGCATCAATTAGAGGGTTGATACAAACCTCATTTAATCGCAGAGGCATTCTTAAGTGGGTAGCAGTTTCTTAAAATCGAATACACAAAAAAGGTCCATCATAATCATTCAAATTCTATAAGAAAAGGAAATCTACAAAACTGTCAGCACCAGTTCATGTGCTTGCTACAAGGTTTGTAATAACAACAGATAACTGATGACTGTTGATAAAGTTACATCATGTTGACAAGGAAAGAGATCTTTTTATGCACCAATGACAAAACATCCAATTCAATGCTTGCTAAACTAAGGTATATAAGGGTGAGCACTGAAAATTAACAAAAAGCTATACGTCTGAAATTGCGCCGATGAAGCATGTTAGCAAATGTAAGAAGAATTTTAAAAAATAAAAACATGAAAATGACCATCAGCAACAAACATCTGATATATGAACAAAATGCTCTACTGTACATGACGAAGTCATCCATGTCTGAAACCACATTGTACACTGAAGATGACTGTACAAGGCCTCATGTTTAGCTGACGAGATTAAATTAAATGTTAATGCCAAGTGCTGCATTCAACATTAATAAATGATACTTTTCTGGCCAATCAGACCAGTTGGCTTCATAATCATTGAAGCCTTATCCTATCTATGTCATCAGTCATTTACTTATAATTTTCTAGTCAAAACTATATCAAGCCATGCTCCTTTTAGCTCCACCACCTAGCATCTTCTCTCTACTTCATTCTAAACTTTTATAGGTGTGCCCCTTTCTTGTTCCTTGAACTCACAAGTCTTCACATGGCGGGTTAGTTTCATCTTCAAAAGGCAGTGCTTGATTTTCTCTTCTACTGGGGGTTGTAGATTTATCTTATGTATTCATTCCTAATTATAGGGTATCCTCAAACTCCACATTCCTGTCGTAAGATGCACATCCTAGCCGCATATACTTGAGCTCTAGATATTTCTGTGCTAGAAATTCAACACAACATACTAAGGCAATCTTAAGTACTATCTTATAAAAAGGCCCATGCAACCAAGGTGACTCCATGATTGCACAAAATCCAATGGCTTGTCTCTACATTGCGTACCCTGGCACAGATCCTATCTGTGATATCCAGTTCAAACCCTCCATTTATTCTAGAGCAGCTTCTAGATATTGAAATCTAAACACCACAACACTAAGTTATGTTTAGTCTTAACCAAGTCATCCTTTCCTCACTCTCCAGCCAACTAAACTTCTATTCCACATATTATGCCCTTGTTAAGTTGATTTTCAGCTCATTTGACTCAAAACCCGTTCTCCACACTCCACAGTTATAGTTTGAAATTATTTTCTTTCTTGTATACCTAATTAGTGCCACAGAATCTACAAACGACATACACAATGAAAAGTCATCTTTATATCTGCTGTTAAGTCAATCCATAACGAGGGGGAATAAATAAGATCTGAAAGAAAGCCCGTCATGTGATCCAACTGCAACGGGGAATTCAATTGTCACCTTAGACATTCTCACACTCATTATTGTTCCTTCACACCTGTCTTGTATGATTTCAATATTTCTTAATCAGTAATGGTTCTTAATTTTAATAATCAACCAGAGTGCTTAATAGCTATGATGCATGGATACTTCAAAAAGGCCAACGTATCGTGTCGTATCGTATCCGATACTTCACTTTTTACAAGTAAAATCCGTGTCCCTGCCATGTCTATGGCGTGTCCCTGCCGTATCCGTGCCATATCCGGGCATCATAGCTTAATAGGCAACTCTAAATAAGAGTAAGGAAAACATAAGTTTTCCCTCCTACAGTCTTTTAATTGAGTGAACATCCCATGCGTAAATTTCTTCAATGTAATTAGCAAATCTTGTGATACTGGTTTGAATAAGTTGAAATTCAATATTTATTTGAACAAATACCATTCAAAAAAATATTTAGTTATTTAGTACCAAACCTAGGCTATTGAATATCATTAAATAAGCATTTAAAGAGTTGCAGACTTGCAGCACCACATTCGAAATGTGATAAGACAAAACCTAAATGCTCAAACATTAATAGGTGCACTATAATCAGAATATCAAATCCCAAGCTATATATCTTGAAGCTAAAAAAATCTGAGTCCACAAGGAGGGAAAAATCCTTCCAGAGGTCTTTTGGTTGTCTTTCTCATCCACCATATTGCAGTTGACCTCTGGCTGTCTTTCTCATCCACTATGTTGCGTTATTGAAATCACAACTGCCAATTTATTTTAATCACTTTCAAGACTTGGAAGATGGTCTACTTTATCTCTTCCACTTGAATGCATTGGGAACCCCAAACACGATATAAAGTGTAAGTTGTAACTCATTTCAACATTCATCTAGTCACCTCTTGACAATGGAATATCCATCCTTAAAACACTTCTCTTATGCAGATTAACCAAGCTTCAACAAGGGAGCTTCTCTTTGAAGCAATATAGCACAAGTCCCATCTATAATTATGTTTACCTACAATGGATATATTTAGGATTATCTCTCTCCGATCCAAATAAATGGTGACTTCTATGTTAGACTTCTATATGAAAATAAAACATACATACAAAAAGAGATCGTGGGACTTCTTAATAATGGATTCAACAGACCCACCATAATGACACAATTTCATTTCAAAATGATGGCCAAGTCATCATTCTCAAATAATTGTTAGAAAAGCATAGCTCAAGAAACAAATTCAATCATAAATAGAGCTCTGCCCATCTATCATTGGTCGTTAGTTTTTGTACTATTCAATCATCACTATTACAGGCCACGTTTTGTCACAACACACACTAACAGTTACTTTTGACAATATATATATATATATATATATATATTCTTTCGTATGTTACTTCTGAGTTCTGACTACATTATTCCAAGTCTTCAAGGTCTCTCACTCTCATAGTTCCTTGTAACACTTCGATTCTTTCTGCAAAAGGTTTTGCGACTTTCTTTATAATTAGAGCAACATGTAAAAATCTGAGACATTACTTCATCTTTTTGTTCCTCCATTATACAATGTTTAGCTCAAAAAATAAAATAATCGTATCATAAGAACATCCCTTTAGAGTGGAAATTGACAAATGGACAATTTCTCGTTGGACTACCTCCATTTTATCAACCCTACACTAAACTTATTTGCATTATCTCTTGAATTTTTTTCACTTCATAGTTGCCCCAAAATATCAGAAATTATTACACTATGCCACTACATAGTTTTTAGTTGTCCCCAGATCGTCCTCCCTACCCAGGTTCACTTGAGATAGGCAATTTATTTGTCTTTATTCTGCTCATTTTCACATTTGGCACTGTGCCTTTTGGAAAGTCTTAAAAATAGGGTCAATTTGACTAATAACTGAATCAACTGGATGTCTGAGTGCTTTACACTGTTTGGGAACATCTATTCCCCTTTTGATTGAACCAGCATTAAGATCATTTTCCTCTTTTTCAGAAAGTAACAAAAGGGAATAGCGTCCAATCAAACATCAATGTCTATAGCACTCGGACAACCCTTTTTTTTTTTTTTTTGACAAGTATGGCATATAACTTCTACTATAGGACAAGTTTAACTATGGTCCTATACTACTACTATATGACAAGTTTGCCAATATAGCTATTACCATATACCTGTACTGCTCTTCCTATATGAAAAGTTTGTCCATACAACTTTTTACTATATGACAAGTTAGCATTTTCAATTTAATCAGAGAGACTATGCATATTACCAATTAATCATTTTTTTTGTAAAATACTAGAAACAGCTTCATTTCAAACAGAACCAACCGAATCAGCTCTACTTCAAACAGAGCAGAGTTTCCAAACAGTACCTACGCCTTTCTCCAAGGTTCTAGCTTATCATTTCCTTGGTTTCTTAAGCACTAAATCACATGTAGAAAACACTCGATAAAGAATTCAAACTGAACTTCTTTTGTTGAGTTACACGTAAACATTGGAGGAAAAACGAGCTCAAAGCAAACCCTTTTTCGCTAGTGTCATATCTCACTTGCATCACATCTTTACACATCGTATAATCTCAATATATCCATTAGGGATGCATTCTTTTTACGATCTGTCAAATTAACTATCTTGGCACCTTGTCATGGGCTTTCTCTAACGGAAAACAAATGTAAAACTCTGAAGATTCTCATCGGTGCTGCTTAGTCACTATCCCAAAATTTCATCATCCGGCTTGATAGTATGACCTGTTTATTACAATCTACCATTCGAACTCACATTTTGTTAGCATTGATAACCCCAATTCTGAAATCAATTTTCAGAACCCCTTCTTTGATAATTGTAATATCGTTGGACTCTTCACACGAACCCTTTATTTTAACTCGCAATTTCTTTTTTTATTTGTAAGAGACTCAATATATGCTGTTTCTTACTACAATCCATCACTTCCTAATAGTCATCCAACCGACTCTAATTTTGAACCTCCAACATCATTAACCTTTGTATAGTTGTAAGGCTCCTCAAATGACTCCACATTCCTTTTCAATGACCACTTCTACGTTTTTAGCTAAACAGTAGAACTATGACTTATTATTATATCCACTTGTCTGTTATGGGTGTTTAATTGAGTCCTTATTTACATAAGGGCACTTCTTAAAATATGTATTACGACTATTAAGTATTAACTATTACAAGATCAAAAGCCATTGCAAGATCAAAGATAGCTTTCTTCATCTCTTCCCCTTTTCCAAAGCTTGTCCTCCATGTATCTTCCTGTTCCCACTTCTAGTATTTCCTATGCGTTTCTAGTGTCTCTAAACCCAATAGTTATACTTCCTCTGATGGGTATAAATCGTACCAAATCATCCATCAAGCACCAACATTACTAGCTATACGTCTAAAAAAAAAATCTCATATAGGTCATTGCGATCCCTTTTGCATATACATCATTCTGGTTGTAATTGCTTATCAAAGAAATATATATATATATATATAGCGCACAAAATTTTTTGATGCCAATAGCATTTAATTTTTCCATACCATAGATCCTTTAAGTAGACTATTAGTCTTCTCTTCCTCATCTTTCTTATTCATTTCAGGCGCCTTGTAAATCAATTGATGTGGCTATCTGTATCTATGCTTAACATTGCAGTTCGACTACATTATAAACCTTTATAAGATAAGAAAAGAAATCTAATCTTGCAGCAGGCAGCTCAATTGCCCACAGAATCTAACACAACTTTAACACATTATATACCTGATATCATAGTAAACATTATGCAAGTTGATCAATAGGTGCATATTTCGATGTTAGTAGGGTTGAGGTCCACCACAAAATATTACTAGTTAGCACTTAGACAATCCAGAAAGCTACCCCACAAACAACTCTTCCATAGGTATGGACCGAAAACAACTGACTTGAGTTTAGCACTGTCAGAAGACTGCTGAATTTAGCATTAATTTATAGTAATTCAGTTTTAACACTGACCAGCATGCAGCATGGTAAAACAGAAATAATGCAAGGGTACATTTCTACATCTACAATTAGCCATACTAACTAGATCATCTGTATAAAATGTTAGCAAGCTATACTGACATTAGAAAGGCAAAACTAGTTAAGAGAAACAGCAATAATAACAGCAGCAGCAGCAACAACACAAGAAAATTAGATAAGAATAAAATTTGAAGCAGGAGAAGATGAATACCTGGTAAGTATATCCTATTGCTGATTGCCAGAGCCATGAACCACTTGAGCATTTGCTTGTTGCTGCTGCTGTTGTATCTGGAGGAGAAGGCTAGCAGCAAACTGCAGGGTCGATTGATACCGCTGATTTTTATCATTCTCGCTCTCTGATGTGCCCTGACCAGAAGCAGAGATAGCAGATTGGAGCTGTTGCACCTGATTTGGGAACTCCATATTTACTTTATCAGATGCTGATGGCACACCCATTTGCGGTTGAAATATATTTCCACTCTGAACTTGAGTATTCAGAGTATTAGCTGGATTTTGTTGCACAGGGGGCGGTGGTCGGAATACCCCAGAAGCATCTGGGGCATGCATCATACCATAATTTTGAGCATTCTGTGCGGCATCAAACTGATAAGGTTGATTGGCCTGGGGGACTGTATACTGTCCACCTTGGGAAGCAACAGCAAAGCTATTGGTTGGTCTTGTAGGCATCTGTTGCATGTTCAAAGCAGGATCCTGGACTTGCGAGCCACCAAGGATGAGTTGTGCAGAGTGCTCTGTCCCATTTGTAGCATTTGAATAAGTTGTATATTGAGATAAAATTGTTCCCTGATTACTATATTGATGCCCCAACTGTTCAGATGGATGACTTGTTTGCTCTTCTCTTAAGTTATGGAAACTGCCAGAAGCCGCCACTTGTTCGTGTCTCCATCCTTGTGATGATGTCACTTTATCAGGTGCTGCAGGCGAAGGGAGTGGAGCTGGCCTTAAAGAAGCACTCGATGGCAGTTGAACATTGGTCGAAGCCAGAGACTGAGTGTTGGCAGGAATCAGGGCAGCTAAAGTAGCAATTAGCTCAGGTGTCAAGGAAACTCCAGACTGTGGAGGTACTGCATGATTAGCAGCATAATCTGGAGGAGCAGATTGCATTGCCTGTGATTCATCAGAATGGGCCATCAATGGATTTGAGCCTCCAGCAGGAGGAAGCAAGCCCTCATGCAAGACCCTGTTATAGTTCGATTGCAAAACTAGGTTTTCTTTTTTAGAAGGAACTGAACTATAATCAGTTTGTGAAGGAGGAAACTGCCGTCCATCAATGTAATGAGGAGGAACAGGCAGCTGAGACTGTTGTGTGGCTATGGTTGGTGGTTGCTGAGGCATTTTGAGAACTACCCCATAAAGGCGTTCAGGTCCAGACACATTTAACACCTTGGTTAAGAAATCTGATGGAGGCACCAAAAATAATGTTGTCCCATCATCAAATTTCGCAACACCAGCGCGATTCTTCATGCCCAAATATCGCAGGAATTCTGTGTACGAAGCAAAATCTTCTTCACTGTCTGGTAAGAAGAAAACAATTTCAAAACCACTAGCCTCTGCATAGTGTTTTGTGAGCATATCCAATCCTGTTCTCGCTGAGCAGTTCACAATTTCAGGACTGCAAAACAGAAAGTACAAAAACCACATCAAGCTAAGAAAGAAGTTGGTAACAAACAGTAGATGAGATCTGGTAGTGCAGGTAAGATGAACTTACATCTGTGAACCTATCCCCTTTCCAATGGGTATGCATCGAGCGTGACAAACAGGAGTTCCACCTTTTGCAATAATACCACGCCAACAGTGATCATTATCAGGAAAGGCCTGGTGCTCAGCATGACTAAGACGGTCGGTACTTGGGGCCCTAACAACAACGGGGCCTTGCTGGATTTGACCGTGAACATGTCCATGGGTGCTCACAGCACCTCTATCAAGTTGTGACCCAAACCCAAAGGTGTCTCCAGTTCCCTGATTATCCATCTTTCTTCCATGAAATGAAGCACCATCAACGTGTGGAGGGCCATCCATCCTCGACCTCTTTGATTCTCTTTGGAGTGGGCTTGCATCAAACCCATCCCACATACCAGGAATTGGCCTAGGGGGTGGCCTCATTCCTTGAACAGGAGAAGGGAGCATACCTGATGCAGAAGGAGATTGCCTTCTCCAATTAGCACCCATTGGGTTCTCACGATTTGCATCGGCAAAATTATGGAGAAAACCAGGCAAATCATTAAACTCTGGGCCAGCAATGAGGGGATCAAAACCCCGTGGCCCAAAAGGCCTCATGAATAAATTTGGTCCAGGCATGGCATTAGGACCCAAGGGTCCAGGAAAATTGTTTGGAGCCAATGGACGAGTATGACTGAATAGGTCCATGGGCCCTGGTCTAAATGGAGGCTCATTGAAGAACATGTCAGGTCTAGGCCCTCTGATTCCAGGGTAAAAGGTTGGGCTGTCCTTTCCAGGTGCAAAGTCGCTGCTAGAAAACATAATCTGTATTCTAGGGTCATTAAAGAGACGGCCTTGCAGACCTTCTTTGGCTCGCCGTGCTTCATCAACACTTCTGAATTCCACAAAGGAATAATGTCTGTTAGGGAAGCTTTTGATTCGTTCAATCTCACCAAATAAAATCATAGCATTATGGAGCATCTGCTCTTGGATATAAACAGATGGAGGATACCCTATCCACAAGACATTGCTTGGTTCACTGTCTCCTCTTCGGCCACCAAAGTTTTGAGATGACTGCAATAAAAAATGACACAAAAGATTAGCAAAAGAAGGGGAAAACCCCCAAATGTAAACTATAGGTAGGCTGAGACTCAACCGCTCAAAATGCATTTCATTGGGAAAATGGTAAAGGAAGAATAGGGAAAAATGCTCCCATGATATTCACTACGCAGGTTGGAAGTTGAAAAATACCGGTTGCCTTCTAGAGCCGAACTGGGATGATTCAGGAAAATCTGGGGGCATCCACAGGTCTGGAGGTCCTGCACCTTTTCTATTGCTAAAGCGTCCATCCCTCACATCATGAAAATCGGACCAGTTATCCTACCAAAAGAGGAAAATAAGATCAGTGTTCAATCCACATTTCATCCAAATATTCAACAAACTCCAATATATGATTTGGAGGAAAAAAAATGGACAATAAGAATCAGCACAAAACAAAGTAGCACAGTAATTTAAAGGACATCATACATACTCTTCTAGATGGCTGTGACCTTAGAAAGTCTACACGTATTTGCTCACCACCTAAACGCTTTCCATTCATATTCTTTAAGGCTGCAACAGCATCTTCTAATTTGTTATAGTCCACAAGAGCAGAGTTCCGATCTCTGAGGAATTTGAACTCCTCAATCTTTCCAAACTTTGAAAATTCGCCTTCCAGCTGCTCCTTTGTAACAGATGAGCTAATTGCACCAACCCAAAGATGTTTACCAGCTTTTGCCTGCAAAAAAGTAATCGATAAGAACTTCCAATACATGCTCGTTCTAGAAAAGAAGATAGCCACTTGTGCTAAAGCAGTGGCTAGTAGAAAATGTTACACAAGAGGAGAAAGTGATGAAGGACAGACCCATTGTCCCGATGGGTCAACCAGCCTTTGAGCCCAACTCACTATCCTTATCTTATTTAGAACTATTTTTAATGTTTTATGTCTTTTATTTATCTAAGTTGAGGTGTTTTAATCTCAGCCGAAGCATCGTTAGATGGCTGAGATTAGTTTTAGGGCTAGTTTTTTATCTATTTAAGCATTGTAATGCCTCACTTGGCTTCAAAAAGTGATTAATGAAAATTCTTTGAGTACTTTTGGGTTTCCCAACTTCTTTTCTTCCTCGCCCGCAATGGGGAGTTTGGCGTGGGGCCAAAAATTTTTAGACGAAAGCCTGACCTATCCCTTCCACCCTCCATCTCTAGTCCCTCTATCTCTGTCTACCCCGCTCCGCATCAAGAAGGGAAAGTCTACCAATATTCACCCAAGGTCACAGGAGGTAAAAGAAAAATAATTGCAAGAATAAAGAAAAAAATAATTGCAAGAAAAAAAAAGAAGGGACCAATTCTCCTTCAGTTCATATTGGTGACAGAAAAACTTAATAGTAAGAAAATAAAAGGTGGTAAAATACTATACACACCAATTCTCCCGCAGTTCATATTTGTGAGTCATTGTGACACGTAGCAAACAAGAACATCTTAAAATCCTCTTTAAACATAATTTGTCATTAAAAAAAAGGCCTTGATGTCAAAATGGGAAAAGCATATGGCGGAATTTGTAAGTTGGCATCTCATGACATTACTCAAGAGAAGTTTCAAAACAATAAATGCCAGCAACCATCATTCAATCAGTCCAGGAGAAAGACTCATACATAGTTGCCAAAAATTAATCACAAGAAAGACTCGTACAAACTCCTCAAAATTAAGGGGTGATGCATAAGCTAGCGGATCTTTTGGGATGTAAGGTTCGGTTTCTTCCTGCTTCTTACTTAGAAATGCCTTTCTGTTTGGGGTCGGCTAAAAAAGAGATGTGGAATTAGAGAGAGTAGAGAAAAAAACTTTCTACTTGGAAGGCAAACTACCTTTTTTTTTTTTTTTTGAAAATAGCCAAACTACCTATCCATTGGAGGAATGGTTGCCCTTATTAAGACAGTTTAGGGAAATCTTCTGGTGTATTATCTCTCTCCTAAAATGCCCGATCTCTGTTATCAATCGGATTGAGAAACTTCAATGGGACTTCTAGTGAAATGGTAGAAGTGAGAGAGAAAATTCCATATGGTTGATTGGGCTTCCATTTGTAGATCCAAAAAAGAGGGGGGTATTAGATACAAGGCCTCTTGGGCAAATGAATGAAGTTTTTGGTGGGTTGTTGTGTGTGCGGGTGGGTGTGCGGATGTTTTCGCAAGAGGATTCACACATCAAGCTTTGGCCTTCGGCAGTGATGTTCACATTCCTCCTTGACAGGCTTGTCTAATCCTTTTCTCCCTTTTGGTTTCTATCTAGGCTGAGTCTAGCCTTCTCTAGACCTTCAGTATAGCTATCATATACTGATCATTTTTTTTCTATATTTTTTTTCTTATCAATGGTAGTTACCATTGGAAAATAAAATAAAATAACTAAAACATTGAGCTAGTTCAATCTAATTCATGAACTAGGGTGAAATTGATATCAAATTGTTTTGAGTGGATTGAAGTATACTGAATGGAATAGTTTGCAGTTAACTCCTAATTAGTTTGGACTAGTTTGCAGTTGCTCAGCGAGGACAGTGAAGGTTCAACTGTCTCTGCTCTATCCAACAGTTTGGCTGGTGGTCGATGCCAACCACCTGGAAGGTTAGTGAACATGGTGAAAGAAGTGTTGGATTTGTCCCAATCCTTAAAGCTTCTTTCATCCCTATCAACTGAAGCACAGACGAGGAAGCGGATGCTTTGGCACGAGGATTCACGCATCTAGCTTTGGCCTTCGGCAGTGATGTTCACATTCCTCCTTGATAGGCTTGTCTAATCCTTTTCTCCCTTTTCGTTTATATCTAGGTGGAGTCTAGCCTTTTCTAGAACTTCAGTATAGATATATCATGTACTAATCATTTTTTCTATCTATATTTTTTTCTAATCAACGGTAGTTACCATTCAAAATTAAAATAAATTTACCAAAACGTTGAGCTAGTCCATTCTAATTCATGAACTAGAGTGAAATTGATATCAAATTGTTTTGAGTGAATTGAAGTATACCGAATGGACTAGTTTGCAGTTAGCTCCTAATTAGTATGGATTACGAACTAAGAATATGACGAACCATTTCTTTGCTGTTGGTGGCCATACTTTTAGCTTTAAACATCAATATGTATTTTGTAGGCCAAACATAGATATCTAGGATCTTCCAGGCTGGAAGATTTTTGGGGCATCCCCACTACACAAAGCAACCCATAATATCTGGCGTCTAAAACATTTAATTATACGTCCACTTGTATGGAATGACACATTATAATTCTTCTTGGATTGAGTGCTGACTGAATGCTGGCTTTAAGTGGTGCCCTGTGGTAATAGCTGTTACAAACCAAGATACTGGAGCATGAACGGAGTACTAGACCAAAGCTGGCACCACCATGGATAATAGGTGAAAATGTACAAAGATTGACTTCCATGTATACTAATTAATAATTTTGCATTTAGATGACCAAGAACTATCAAAAAGCCACTCTCTAGTTATTAAAAATCCATTCTACAGGTCATTTTAGTAAAACAAAAACCATTCTTTTGAGAAAAAACAAAAACGAATACATCTTAACCAAGTGGATATTTTTACAGTTCCATTTAACTGAATGTTCAATGCCAGCAGAATGGGTTTCCAACTATGCAAAAACTGAATTGACAACCATATAACTTGAGCAAAGTATAGCGCTGTAAAATTCATTATATGAGAGATAGGGGTGGGGGCCCTCACATTTAAGTTGTTGGCATTGAATATGGATATGAGGGCCCACACCCAATCTCTCATTTAAGGTGAGAGATATCTCTCATAGGAGCATCTCCCTATATATAAACCCCCCATATAAGGAGGCACCAACAAATCAATTTAACTTGAATGGCATATAGGTTCAGTTTGGCATCTCTTATTGGCTTAAAACTTCTTCAAACCCCTTTTAGAGTGTTTGGTTATGCTTTTCACATGTCTTTCTCAATTGGAGAATAGACATAACGTATCTTTCCCAAAAAGCAATGAACTTGCCCATAATTGAAGTTGACATCAAACGCTGAAGCGGAAAGAGGATGAAGCCACAGTGCATTTCACGTTAACACAGCACAGTCCGACTTTTCCTTTTTTTTTTTTTTTCTTTTGGGCCCCTCAAGCTCAATCCAAACCGTTGGATAGATTTATAAGATCAAACACGGCTATGGGTCAAATTTTCAACCGTTGGATGTTCATATATTTTGAGATATTTGTAATAAACCCTAGAAGCTTAGATCATCATTTCTAACTTTTGTGGGCCCCACACTCAAGATCTGAACCATTCGTCCTATTTGGAAGGATAAACACGGCTACTGCCTCAAATTTTGTTGACTAATTCGTTTTGGATCACAAGAAATTAGCAAAAAACTATAGACCATTGATTAATATATGCTGACCTCACAAAGTTTTGGACACTATTCACACAGTCCAATTTTTTTCGTTTTTCTTCAATTGTGGGACCCTAGTCTACAATCTGAACCGTAAAAGCTCTTAAGAAGACTAAAAACAGCTATCACACAAATTTTCAATCGTTGATCCTTCACCAATCTCTAGATATTTGCAGACAAATGTGAACTATTTGATGTTAGTTTCTAAATATTATGGGCCCCTATATCAAGATCCACACCATTGATCCTCTTTGAAAGGCTAAACACTGCCATGAGGTTGAATCTCAGCCCCTGATTCTTTATAGATCTCGAGATATTTGCAAAAAACCTATCGACCATTGATTTAAAAAAGCCTATTTTGATCGGAGTTTTTGTCTTACCAAACAGATTTTTTTTATAGCGTCTATTTCAATTGGGGCCATTTGAAATAGATCTATTTCATGCAGATCAGTTTCATATATATAAGATTTGCCAAACAAGGCCATAGTGTAGATCTGGACCTTCCCAAGTACAGGCTTTGATAAAGGCATCTTGCCCACAAGCTTCTGCAGTTAATAGGGATCATCACCATCATCCCATCAAACTGAGGTCAGCATTGTGAGTTTGGTATATGCACTTAGATGTCCTAAATTCAAGCAGATCTCCTAAATTCAAGCATAACACTTTTTTTTTAATGGTACTCATGCATAATACATTCCTACCAATGTCTATAAAATGTATAAAAGCGGTCCCGAGTTGTAGCGTAATTGACTCTCGAGTCTCGACTGAATCAAATATGCGCCCAATCAAATTTAATTGACGATGAAAACAACACCGAAGAAGAACAGAAACTACAAAAAATCATAACCCTAATAACTCAACAGTATCCAAAAGAGGAATTTTTTTTATCTTGCAACCTCTTTGATTGACAAAAATCATAACCCTAAAAACTCAACAGAAGAAAAGGCATCCAAAAGAGGATTTTTTTTTCCCAAAAATCTTGCAACTTGCATGAATATCGTTGAACACCCACACAAACATCATCCATCATCAAATTACAACAACAACAGAAAGAAAAAAGAAAAAAGCATGAGAGCCGCGAAGAACACACCGGCCGAGCAAACTCGATCTTGATCGCGCTGCCGCAGATGATGTGGCCCTGGAGCGCCACCTTGGCTTTGCGGGCATCCTCGGGGTTACTGAAGTAAACAAAAGCATAATTCCTCGACGAGTAGGTCGTGACGCTATCGAGCGCGCCGTGCCGGGCGAAGACGGACATGACATCTGAATCAGTGGTTTCGGGGGAAAGATTTCCGACCCAGAGATTGTGGGAGGGAGGAGCGGCTTCGTCCTCATCGGTCTCCTTCCGATTCCCAAATTGCTTCTTAGGGTTTGGATCCGGAGCAGGTGGCGTCTGCTTCGCAGGAGGTGGCGCCATGAAAGATTGCAGAAACCCTAGAAAATTAGGGTTGGAAGGGGCCGGGATTTGATGGATTGAGAAGTAACGGGGGGGAAACGAGGGAGATCTAGGGATAGGAAAGCGGAAATCAGGGCAGAGATTTGGGGATTTAGGGATTTTGAGATGAGAGAGAAAGAGATGGAGATAGGCGGGGAAGAGAGAGAGAGAGAGAGAGATGTATTTGTAGGGTTTGTGCTGGAAGAACGGTTCTGTGGTCTGAGGACTATACGACGCGGAGTGTGTCGTTTTAAAAAACGTTTCGGGTAACGTATCGGGCATAGAGACCGTTATTTCGATTTGTTCATCCTAGGCTCTTTTAATTTTTTTCTTTCAAGGTAAAAACTACTATGTTCTCCTTGCAAAAAGGGATGAGACATGAAGCATTGTTTATAAGGTCAACTAACCTAACCTACTGGATAAAAGGAAATCAATGTTTAGCATTAAAACTTAAAAAGAAATGTAGATGTTGTTGAATAAAAAATCATTAAAAAGATGGTTGAAAGATAAAATTTGCTTGCTATCAATTTCTTGGCCTTTGATGAGATAGTTTACAATATTTAATGAGTTTGATTTTCAGTTTTCTAAATCCTATATATCTAATGTCCTATTCTAATTGAGAGTTGTTTTAATGAGGAAACGATAGTAAATTTTAAGTGTTACGTTTTTTTAATTATTTTTTTTTAGATTTTAAAATGTTTAGAAAAATAATCTATACGTTTTTTTTTTTTTGAGGGTTTAAGATGTCAATAAGTGAAAAATAGAATAGAAAGGTTGTAAGAATTAAGTGTCGCTGTATTTATGTTATGAGATAATGGTCTATGAAATTGGTACCAGTCATGATTGAAACGTTTATATTATCGGACGATACAGCTCAATATCGGGTGAGTTTTGAAATTGCGTACACGTCTGGTATTTCTCCAATTTCTATAAGTGGGAACTTAAAACTATGTGCGCATCCTGTATTTCTCATATTTCTATAAGTGAAAATTTAAAACCATGTGCGCAGCCGGTATTTTGCTTGTTTCTATAGGCGGGGTTCTAATACAATGTGCGCCACTGGTATTTTACTCGTTTCTACAAGCAAGGGTTCTAAAACCATTTGCGTAGTCGGTTTTTTCCTACTTTTGCAAGTGAAGCTCTAAAAAAGTGTGCGCACCCGGTTTCTTTTCCTTTCCAAAACCATGAACGCACTCAGTATTATTAGGGTTTTAGACGAGTCGGTTCCGGTCCGGGTTCATGGTGGACCTGGAACTGGAACCGTTAAGGAGAAGGTGGAACTGGAACCGGAACCGGAACCGTTTTGGAACCGGTTTTTTTGCTCTGGAACCGGAACCATAACCATATATGGGACGAGTCTGGATTCGGGTTCGAGTTTTGGTAGAGAATGATATTAAAAACATGATTTTTATTAGACATTTTCGAAAATTGAGGTAATATGTCGGGCCTCAGGCTCATGGGTCCGAACCAAGGTGGAACCGAACTCAACCCCATTTACTTATCTGAGCCTAAATAAGGACCCAGACTCGGTTTTTAACGGATCGAAACCTTTGGGTAATCAGAGAATCGGATACCCATTTACATCCCTAAGTATTGTTCACCCTAACCTATGAGAGTTGACTCGGTTTGGTAAGTTACTCCGTAAGACAAGTCGAAAGAGTATGTATGACCATGGTCACTCAACTAGAAGCAAGCTTTTGAACATTCAAACTATAAGAGCTTTTGTATTAATCTCAATCACTAGGATAAAGTGGGGTTGAAACATCATTAATAACCATTTATCCTAAAAAGATTTAATGATGTTATATTAAAAATATATATTTTTTACCAATCCATTTTTTTAAAATTCTCCTCTTTCATTAAGATAGTCCATATGTGAATATAATATATAGATGTGGGAGGGATTTTACCAAAAATAGAAACATTATGTGGGAGGGAGAAATTGCATTTTCACAAAGGGCTCCAATGAAACTCAAAGGTACCCTAAATTCACAAGCTTAAATCAATTGACCTACATATTGTCACGTTCCAAGTTCTGGGGCCCATCGAATTCCAGACCATTACGTAGATGTGTATTAAATGTGCATTTTCAAGAACAATGAGCAAATAAAATTTCCAAGATAATCATCAGAGCGATGCAAGATATTAAATTGAAGTTGTCAAAAGATCCGTTATAACATGTTTTCGAACATTAACTATTACAACCTTAGCCACATAGGTCTGAAATACAAAAAAAAAAAAAAAAAAAAAAAAAACTAATTTGTCCTCTACATACAACGGCACTCAGTATACTAACGAACCACCAACAATGGGGCCCAAGAGCATGCTTCACTCAACCCACAGTCGGAAGTGACCATTATCATGTGTGCTAACAGAAGAGGTATATGCTACCTGCAAACACCAAGATGCAGTATCAGAAACAGTCTGGCAAGCACCAATCTGAATCACATAACATGTATGAAAAAAATATATAAATGCATAAATATAATCCTGCGATAGACAAACAAGTGTGTACAACAAAATACCTTACAGTCATTATAATGCAGGAATAGCAAGAGTAAGCCAACATACCATACATGCGGGCCCAATAAATTGGGTTGGCGTCTACTAACACTACACAATCAAATAGCCACAAATACGATTGAGAAACATAAACATGTTTTAATACCATCCGTACACAAAAGAGCCACATATGAGTATCAAAAGGCGATCGCGGTATGAGGTGATCACTACCGGAAACAATATCATGAAACCAAGCATGGCTCAGTGCGAGTCACCTACATCTCGACACCCGTCGCTACCTACAATGTCAAGACTCGGCCACCATGGCTTACTCCTAGTATCCCTGATACCTACTCAGGGCTCAATATTGAAATGCCTACAACTCAGTATCACTAAGATACCTACGAGTGCATGTCACAAATCATAATGGTATCTCAAGCTAATGTACACGTTAGTCAAGTGAACGAGATGCACAGTGCACATGTAACATAGTGGTATGGATAAAAATAATGGAGCGTGTAATGACTAAGAGTTAACATTATTAACCTAACGAAGTGAGCAATTTAATCAAATAGGTCCCAGAAAGAGATCTAGCGGATCGGGACCAGTAAGCCATATTAATGTCATACGATCAAGACAGAGTCAATTCTTGTTGTTGACTAGGTTTGGGTCAATTGTAACTCCTCACATTACTAGGGCTATTTAAGGGGCTACTTAGGACTATCGTTGTGTGGTTGTTATGCTCGGCCCCTCTCATGGCCCCAAACATGGGTGAAGTGACAATCTTTCCGTTAACATAAGTTATACATAGAGAGTTTAGGTTTTGATATTAGTAGTATGTCACAATCTTGCTGGACAAGGCCAACGAGTCCAAACTACCAAGGTACAATCTTCTAGATTCATAGTAAGCAAAACGAAGCTAAATAGTTAAGAACAACACTATTCAACTCTACGCACAACTCAGTCTTCCGGATGCATTGGAATGTGTCTCTTGGTGCTTTTGAAGGTGATTGCATTGGGGATCCCAAGTATACGTACCCTTGGCCTAGGGTTGTTCAGCCTATTTCAAAATGTTATAGGGTCGAACAATGGCTTACATCACCACCCCGCATCGATCTTAAGTCAAAACAAGAGCTGGGTGTTGCTAAATCAACATATACACATATAAAGACCTATTTAAGATTAAAGCTAAGAAATATCTCAAAACATGTGCAAGGCTCTAAAAATATCGAAGAAATCAAGTAAAAACAAATATTTGAGTTAAACACGTTCATATCTGTCCAAGTTAAAGTTTTGGTGAAATCGGGTTCTAAATATGTAAACGATCCAAACTAGTAGTTTTAGGCATATTAAAACAAAGATCCAACCATTACCAAATTCTAACAAAAATCCGGCAGCATTTCGCCTAGAACCGAGGCTCCCAAAATGGGTAGAAAAAGGAGTCAGGGCACATCCAAGGTCAAAGCACAACAAATGACTGCACGCTAATTCCAAAGAGTCTCATTAGTCATATCAAGGATTATGACACCTCCAAGGTCAAAGCACAAGGAATGACGCGCGCTAATTCCAAAGAGTCCCATAGGTCATGTCAAGGGTCAGGTTAGTCCATGGTCAAAGCACAACGAGTGACCGCATGCTAATTGCAAGGAGTCCCCTAGTCTAAGATAGTAAGGCCGATGAGTCCATGGTCATCGCAAAAACCGATAAAACTAGAATGATGAAAAAGTAGTAAAAATAGGTATAAACATTAATACAATACTAGTGCCAAGTTAGGCATCAATCCAGGTTCCAAAACTAATTATTCTAGGTCATGAATTTCCTTAGACATGAAAATCCGATGATCTTCAATTCTATTTGCTCTTAGGGTCCGATGTCCGATTTTTAATACACTTGGTGCAACTAGAAGTTGGGGACATCCCAAACCCTAAGGTCAGATACAGGCATCCGTCATCGCACCATACATGCCTCTTAGCAATCCGTAAGTGCACAATAATATAAAATAACCACCTCTGATTAATTACAAGTAAAAGTCATGTTGGGCAAGGCTAAGATGCAAGGATGTACAAAATCTAGGTTGTAATTGATGCTTGATCAAACTTAGGGCCCATCTAATAGGCATCTAAGGTTATAAAAAGTTAGAAAGTGTTTAAGGTCAAAACCAGCAAGAAAACACATAAAAATAAAAATGATCTTTTGTGATTTTCAAAACTTTATGAAAATGCTAAATCTTTTGAGAAGATAAAAATCCATCAAATAATGATGATAACACAATTAGAGGATTAGAAAATCAACATCTACAATACCATTTAGACATAGAAAATGGAAACAAGATAGATCTACACAGGCATGCTATGAATCATCAAATGGGCACTTTGCCTTGGCTCATGTGCTATCCACTCTCCTCTAATACCTTTAGAAGTTGCGGAAAAACCTTCCTCAAGAAATCCCCAAATCTATACCAAGAAACCCTAGCAATCACATCTTATGCTAGACTTGGAGAAATCCTTTAACAATGGAGAGAACGGAGGAAAGAGGGCTCCCAAAACTAGTCTAGACTTCCCAAGATAGTCCTGAATGATGGTTGTACAAAATTTCCAAAATACCCTTGACTCTTTCCTGAAATCTAGTCTAGACCCTTTTAAGTACAAAACTTGGTTCAAATGCTCCCAAAACTTCCCAAGACTTTTCCAAAAATCAACCTAATATTCTAATCACACAATCACTCTCAGTTAAAGCTTCCCAAGTTTCCTAGAATTTACGAATAGGTCATAGGTTACCCCAAACTTGACCAATCCGCCACCAATCAACTCAGGACACCTCCAAAACATTTAGGTTCGCCCAAAATAGTAACTAAACACACTTAGCTAAAAAAATACAAATCATCAAACACCAATGATCATAATTAATTAATTAATTAACATAATTAGCCGGGGTCAGGTTCTTACACATAGCCAGGCAATTAAAGTGGCACGTCACAGCCCGCTTTGATCATCATAAAAAAAACTTAGGATGTGTCATTGTTGTCATATAAAACATTCATTCATCACATATATGCATTGGTCCCCATAACTCCACCATTCTAATATACTAAACCATTAGGCCTGGCTGGGCCGTGCCATGCCCATGCCCATTCCCAGCAACAGGCCCATGCCACGAGACATGACACTCAGGCCCATCATGATTCATGCTTGGGCCAGCACGGCCCAGCCCAATTTACATGCCTACATGTAGCCCACTGATGTAGTGCCTTCTTATAAAGATTTTTTTTTACCAAAATTTGCAAAACCTTAAAAGAGCCCAGTTTACTTTCTTTTCTGAATCTTCATCAAAACATTTATCTGCAAAATGTCCTTCTTTTCCACATTTATAACATTTATAATCAGATCTATTAGATTTATCTTTAGAAGAATTACTTCATTTTCTTTTCTTTTATTCACCTTTTCTTTTCTTAGAATATTTTTATGTGATTTATAAGGTTTTTCATTTTGGAAATACTTTTTATTTTTATATTAATGATATTTTTTTGAATTCTGCGAGAGGGATTTTGTAAGGAACAACGTAGTTACTCCTTTGATTTGTGATGAATAGGCAATTTCATAAACAATTGTATTCATTACTTTATAATAAATTCTATAGACTATTGCAACATTTTGTGATTAAGGCTTCATATTGAATCCTTTTGTATGGATGCTTAGAGTGATTGCTTTATAGGCACCTAGATCATGAAGTGATACAGAGAACTTGGGAAAGCAATTATAAAAGGCAGGGCCATGATGAAGAACGGCTTTTATCATCTCTACAAGGGAATTTCTAAATGACCCATGTCTTTTATCTCTTACATAAGCAAGATCAGATGTATTCAAACCAACTCTTGTTAATGGCTTTATTGCAACTTGAATAAGTCCTATATCCATGTATTTATTTTTTGATTTATGCATGTTAATTCTTTCCATTGGAATTAGACATAAATTTTCTTCATTTTGCTGAATTGATTTGGTTTCTTCAACCGTCTTGATTACATAATCAGATTTAATTTTAAATGTTCATTCTTTATAAATTTCCTTTAAAGATACTTTTGGGATTATCCATTCTTGGATTGATTTCTCTATATCATCAAAACTTATTTCTTCTAAATTTATAATTGAGATTTTATTTATTGTGGAAATGATGGATGATGATGCAGAAGAAGAAACAAGGGGAAACTACTGGAAAAATCCCCATAGTATGCTATAGGTAGGATGAAAACCCAGTAGCAGTTTAGAAATGGGAGGGGTCCTCTAGCTGCTTTTCAATATTTTTTTTGTCGTTTTGCGATATGGTCGATATCGACCATTATACGAAAAAGCTTTATATATCACTCTGAGTCTACATTTCTTTGTCATCCTTTTTTATCGACTGCAACATGTGCTCCGACGATTTTTCCTTTTAGAAAACGCCTGAAAAACGCATCAAAATGGTGGTTGGACTCCATTAAAAGGTTGGTACAAACAATAAACACGTTCTTTTATTGCATTATTTCATCATCTTGATTCCTTTTCAGTATTGACTTGTTAGAAACCCTAGAGCTATGGTCTGAACTCTTTGTATGCCCTGTGAAACCATACCATCTTTCCAGTGTAAAGGCATTTCTATATCTATCTTTGCGTATAAACGGTGGATATGTGACCCTTCCTAAAACAGGATTTGCAAAAATAAATTATCTCTGCTATTATCTCCACTTGTGAAAGCAAAGATATTAACTGGGTGTCATATCCACTGGGACAAAAAGGCTAAGTTGCGTTGTTTCCTAAATTCCCAAACTAATCCTAATAGAAAACAAAGTATTGATTTCTAAACTAATCCTATTAGAAAACGAAGTGTTGGTTTGATGGGTTTGGTTTCTAAATTAACAAATTAAAAAATAATGTTTTAATTCAATCAGAGAAAAGATCTAACGGTACGAATCCACTCTAACATCGCACAATGGCAAGTATAGACCTAGGGTTTCACTATCAACGCTAAAAGGACTCGTTCTGGTTACAAACATTCACAGAGTCAACAAATAAAAGATGTGGATGTAGGTCGGGGCATAACCTATCTCTATGACATAGATTATCTTAGATTTAACAACACATTCAATCAAGCACCGTTATATGACCTAGTATTCAAATCTACAAGATAAAAATACAAAAAAAAGAGATATTGCATTAAGAGAATAGAATTCAATCAATGGATAACATCATTGTCATATAACCAAAAGCGTTTAAAGGCAAATCCTAGAACCTATACGTCACTATAAACACAAGATTAGGGCTTTATCGCAACCCTAAGATGAAAGTTTAGTTACACATGGCGAGAGGTTGACGAAGAGTCTCTGACGAAATCCCCATAGATGCTCTTCCAAAACTCCAAAACCTTGCTCCGGATCTTCTCCCAAGATGTGAATGAATCTAAAACGAGTTTGGAACCATATTTATAGATTTTGGGTCGAAAAATCTCATCAAAAGCGCACATAAGGCGGACATCACCCTGTTTGGGAGTCTAGACACCAGAAACTGGGCGTCCGGGTGCCAGGAAGCTGTAACCTCCTAGTGTCTTCTATGGCCGAGCTGGCGTCTGGACGCCCGGAGGTAGAACCTCTGGGGCTTTTCCATATTTTCTAGATTTTTGCTGCTTGTTTCGAATCATTGCCATTTTTTCCAATTTTGTGCCAATTTTTTGTCCATGCACCTAGGGAACCTGTAAACGTCAAAATAACATAATTAGACTAGTTAAATGCCTCGAAAGGTATACCAAAGTCTAAACTGATGGGCTTAAATGATACATTTTAGGCTTTCATCAATATGCTAGAAAAGACCACCATCAGGTGTAGTTAGTATAATTTTCGTTTTGGGTTTTAGGGTTTTGAAAGGGTTCTGTTCTTCCAAACATTGTTTCTCTATGACATTCTTTTTAAGTACAAATTGTGGGCTAAGGAAATGTCTTATTTTTAAGGTTGTAGTTTTATGGTTGTTCTACAGATTATATTAGTCTTCTTGCATTTCCTTCAAAGATGAGGGTGTTCAAGTTTCCGGGGGTTATATGAAAGATGAGTTAACAATTTCTTTCTACTTTAGCATTGGCTGAAAAAACAATTCATGAAGGAGCAAACGAGGGTCTGTCTGATTCCACCCCTGAAATCTCAGCTTGTGAATGTGACATGTCATATGCAAGGTTGGCTTGTTTTACCCGAATTATCATTTATTAAAAAAAAAGAAATTCATGTGTCTGGTATTTAGCTTTTCAGTGGTTCTTTTGTAAGTACACCCCTTCAATGAGTTGCAGAAAGCTTTTTGTGGATACACAAAGAGATAGATGTCTTGAAAATGATTTTTTTTTTTACTTGGACCGGCTATCTTCTTTTGAAAATTCATGTGTGGAAGAAAAACCATATTTTGTTTTTGTACGTTTTTCTGATAGTATCTCCACTAGCATTAGTTTTTTTTTTATTTTTTATGTGGAATATGATGCTTGCTTGACTCAAAAACTGAACACGACACTCCACTTTTTAATAACGGGCAAACTCTTTTCCATAATTCTAATGCACATCCATATTATTCTATGTTTTTCCACGTTTTTTGACATTGGAGATATTGTTTTTACACTGTTTGGCATTGGGAGTGTGGTGCATCATAACAAATTATCTCTTGGTCAGAGTGATCCATTATGTTTTACATGCAAGGATGGCAGTTGTATGGATCTAGAATGAGACAGTGGAAAGTATACTGAATTGGACCAATCAAGTGATGTAAGCAAATAGATGTTGGGACAAACTGTGTTAGTGAGATTCATCTTGATGAACATCACACCAACAATCATATTCGTGGGATCACAACAATCATATATGTTATTTTTTAGGGTCTTTGATGAAGTAAATGAGTTCAACAAAAGTTTGCACAGTTATTTGTAACTTTTTTGGGTCTTTGATGATGTAAATGTGTTCAACAAAAGTGGAGAAAATTATATGTAACTTTTTGGGGCCTTTGATGATGTTAATGGGGTCAACAAAAGTTTGCATAGTGTTGTGTAACTTTTTTGCATTTTTGATGTTGTAAATTGGTTGAACAAAAGTTTAAAAAGTCGTATATAGTTTTTTTGGGTTCTTTGATGATGTAAATGTGTTCGGCAAAAGTTTGAAAAATATTATTATTGTTATTTATTTTTATTTTTTTGTTCTTTGATGATGTATATGTGTTCAATGTAAGTTTGAACATTTCTATGGAATATTTTGGGAAGTCTTTTATGATATAAATGGAACATATGTAAGCTTGCACAACTATTTTTCCTTTTGAGATCTTCTTTGATGATGTAATTATGTCCAATGTAATGTTAGCCAGTTGCATGTCATAAGTTGTAGACTTTTATGATGTCAACTTATTCAATGTGTGATTTAACAATTGGATAATCCTATTTTTGGGGTCTTTGATGATGTAAATGTGTTCTATATAAGGTTGGAAGGATTTATGGAATATTATGGGTTGTCTGAATCTATACATGGCACTAATAATCATGTATTAAAAATATAAGCTACTGCCTTCCAGGTTAAACTATTCTGTACTAACAAAAATGGTCAATATCTACAATTCCTCATGGTCGTTAGTGACCATTTTCACTCAAGACGAAAGTTGCTACCTTTCACTTAAATTATTTTGTACTGACAGAAATTGTCGATATCGACCATATATATATATATATATATATGAAGTGAATAGAATCCAATTGCCAATTTCAATTTCCAATTAGCAATTGATTTTGACAATTTGATAAATTCAGCAATATAGCTTCCCCCGCCCCGCCCCGCCCCCCCCCCCCCCAACCACAAAAAAAAAAAAAAAAAAAACCCCAAATTGCCCTTTAGTTTTGCCTTTCAATTTTGTAACATCTCCAATAACTGCTATTACTTGTAACTCCTCCCAACACTTTTTGACTTCTACCAAAGAACAAGTAAGTTTCTCTTCTCTCTGTGTTTTCCTTACACTCTTTCTTATATAGACGATTATTTTTCATATTCATCTTTCAACTGTATATTCCAAAGACACGAAAGAACCAAACATGCGCAAGTCCACAACAATTTCATCATACGTACTTCACTTCATTCTTCTCTCATGTAGATTTCTTCCTCTCTCTCTTTACTACTATAGATTATGATCGTTGCCTTCTCTATAAGCTTGTAAAAACGAGCACTTGGTGAAGAATGCTTCTACTCATCACCCATTCTCAACATGCACTTGGAACTCCCAACCTCTCCATTGGAAAGTCACTGATCCCACTCTTTCTCTTGCTCATCTCCAAGGTTAGCAATCCCTGTGATTGTGCTCAAATACAAAATACTTGTATATGTACATTTCAACATACATATGTACGTAGAAGCACATGAAGCAATAAGCATGCATGTTGTTTGGTCTTGAAAATAAGTAACTTTTCTTAAATAGACTAATTGATATTTTATTTCTTTCAAGAGGTTGAATGTTTGGTTGCAATTTTTTTGTAATTTAGAGTAACTGATTGGGATGCATACTACATGTCACCCACTCTTGGTAGGTTGATGGACGTAATTTGGAGTGTTTGGGCTTTCAACAATCTCTTTATCTATTATTCTTGGTGAGTGTTTATTTTTAGTTTGATCTTTTGTATGTTTTAGTGTTGATTCAACATATTCACTATTTAGATGTTTTGATTTCGATTGTGTGGATTTGATAAGAAATCAGTAAATTTGTTGTCTAGATTGTTGTCTTTGGATTTTTTGTGAGCTTTTGTGAGATTTGTTGTAAGTGGTTATTTTTTAAAGTTCATGCTCTTGATGTTACTCAATTGATCCTGTTGATCTACTCCTTCATAGAGCTACGGACCTTCATAGAAAAAGTTAAAAGTGAGTGGTCTTGATTCATGCCCTTTAATTTTTAATTGAATATAAGTTACATAATCAACATTTACTTACATTTTTAATTTTTCTTTCTCTAAATTTATTTATACATCACTTTTTTTTATATTTTGTCTTATTTTTATTTTTTCTAAATAAAGTATTCTAGCTATTTTATGGTCAGATTTATACCCAATTTTTGCATCTCCTATTCTTAGGTGATAGTTTTAAGTCATATCTTTTTTTTTCTCTGATTGGTTAGAGACATGGGTATCATGTGTGAGTTGAATATTTACTAGAGCAAAGTTATACATACAATTCTTTTATTTTCTTAATTTTAAATTTACTTTGAAGCTCCTTATTGTCTTTTGAGCAAGTTTAAACTATTTTCTCTCTTATTAGCTTTCTCCCTTTTATTTTAATTGTTTTCATCAATCGATATATTTGCTATCATTTTTATTTTCATTTGTCAATATTATTAACAACATCACTTATTTTCACTTATCAAAATTTTTTTTTTTTTTTACTATAAAGACGTAGTATTTCCTTCGGAATTTATCTACTTATGTTTTATAAAAATTCCTTGAAATGAAATAAAATCCCTTCTTTGAATTTTATGTTGGTTACTAATTTTTTCTTTTCTTTTTTCTGGGGCTCCCACCCATAAAATAGGCCTTTTTCTGCTAGAATTGTACAGTAGTACTTGGAGTGATATTTTAATGTGAGGACCGGAGATTGATCGACTGGTTGCTATTGTGAAGTTAGGGTGACTGATTATTATCAATCAGTGGTTTTGGCCATTGCTTGCACATACTCTTTGTGACAAAGGAAAGAAGAAAAACTTGATCATATAAATCTGTGGAAGGATTTAGACTTCAGTATTAAGAAAACATAATGTATAATATTTTTAATTTAAGCTTCAAGTCATCATCTTCTCATTTATTATTGAATTTAAATAAATGTAATTGCTTTAGCTGATTTAAAATCAATTATTTTTAAATTCTTCTCCTGCAATGGTCTATCATTGACCAATACATGTTTATTAACTAAGGCCAGGGCTAAGTGTGGGCCCGTTTGGAGACATTGAAGTTTAATTTTGGGGATTGGATTTTGACCATCTCCCAGGATTTTGACCCAGTATTAATTGATTTATGGCACTTTTGATTGCAAGCCAAAACTTCCATATAACCAACCATCTCTCAATTATAAAACTTATAGCAATCCAAAAGTGTCATATAACTTAATTGCATTACTTAGTTACAAAATTCATAGCATACCAAAAATGCGATAACTTACGTAGATATAATAATCACAACCTGATACAAAATGCATGATAATAATTATAGATTAATTACATTTAAACCCAAAACTGAAACTCTCTCTTTCAAGTACTCTAATTCCTAATAAAAGTTTTGTTGAAATTGCTCTGCTTGAAGTATAAGAATAGAATGTGGTGTGTAGTGTGTACTTGTCCTGAGATGGGTTTTAGAGGTGGTGGAGGGCTCTGTTGGGTTTGTTATGAATTGAGTTTTGTGGTTTTGATTTTGAAATTGTAAAGATATTGTTTTTGGTAACTTCCCTCATTTATGACATGATACTCTGTTTGCATATATATATATATGTGTGTGTGTGTAGTCCTAGGACGGATAGTTACAAATTTATAACAGTAGGAGAATGTCTTTAAGCCGAACAATCTTGTAGTTCAAAATGAAGCTGCTCCTTTGATGATTTATTATCTAATTTGGCCTTCTGAAAACTTGTACGAATATGGAAAAAGGGAATCACAATGTTTTTTTTTTTTTTTTTTTTTTTTTTTTGTAGAAAGTGATTGGTGTATGAATCATGAGTATAATATTTTAAAGGTTTGTAACATAGAGCTTTTAATTAGCTGCTTAATTCTAATAAATGATGGTATGGCCTTGCCTTAGCTTGATCAAACTTTAATGCTTCAAATTCTGAAATTTTAAGTACTTTTCTTAGTTGAGAATCTGAAAATTCAATGGCAAAGTTTCTCACAAGAATCTGATGTAGTTTATAAGATATATCTATAAAAAAAAGATAAATCGAAAAAAATGTTGAATATTGTTGTGAAAATATGTTAGTCATTCCCCATGTTCTAGAGCTTTCACAACAAGGATGTACATATGACAGCATATCATTTTTCCATGTTTAATATGTCATAATCCAATGTTTTCTAAATATCACCACACAATCTTTCCTATGTTAAATAGTTGTTATTGTTGAGTATTGATTTGATTGAGAGACCTTCGTGTAATTTGATTGAAGGATTGTATTATTCGACCACATTTTTAACCGTTTGCTTAGTTTTCTTTATGACCTTATCAATATTTTTTTAAAAACATTGCAATATTAACATAAATGATAATTTTCGAATAATACCATAAGAAAAACACTATAAACAGGGCAAGGTGAGTCAATCAAAGTAAATTTTTTTTTTATATTTTAATATCATAAATTATATATTTTTTATATTACCCATGCTAAGTACGGGCATATTTTACTAGTTTTCACTGAAGACGAAAGTTATTTTAAAACTAGTTTGTAGAAATAAAATAAAAGATTGAATCTAAAGGTCAAAAGAACTGAGTGCTACTGGATTTGTAATATGACTTAAAGATATGTGAAATTGATAGCAGTTATTATTGAAACCTTCGTATAGTCGGGCGAATATCTTAAAGTCAGGTGAGTTTCAAAAGCAGAAGCATATGGTATTTCTCCCACTTCTATAAGTGGGAACTTAAAACCATGTGCACATCTAATATTTCTCCCATTTCTGTAAGTGGGAACGTAAAACCATAAAGCCATGTGCACAAAGGGTATTTTTTTCATTTCTGCAAGTAGAGTTCTAAAGCCATGTACGCAGGAGGGTATTTTTTCATTTCTGCATGTGGAGTTCTAAACTATTCGTGCATTTGTTATTTTTTCCATTTCTGCATGCGGAGTTCTAAAACAACATGCACACCTAGTATTTTTCCATTTCTACTGGTGGAGTTTTAAACTATATGTGCACTCGATATTTTTTCATTTCACCATATAGAGTTTTAAAACCATATATACATTATGTATTTTCCCAGTCCTATAGGTGGATTTCTAAAAGCAAACAATCTTTAGTGCAGCTTTGCTCAAAAGTCTTAAATAAGCAGTTCATAGAGAATCCTCATCTATTGCTCCTCTTAGTACTTAGTAGCAATTGATTCTTTTTCAAGAAATGCAATGATTGAGTGATGAAATATATTTTCTCGATGATCCCATAATAAAGAAATATGGTGGAATTATCAAGAAGCCTTGTCGCCTAATGGATCTGTCAATAAAATTGGCTTAGATCCAACACTTCTACCATTAGATGAAGGATTTTTTGATAATGCAGTCATTAAGAACATCTCCAATAGATACGACAATTTGGAGATGACAAATTCCATTTGAAGGCTTATGTGGTTTGGAATTTGGTACTCCTAAAGTAGGAATTCTGCCCAATATGCCAAGTTTATTATTTTATTATTTTCTTGTATTTTACCTCTTTAAATATATTAAATAGACTGAATTTCTACTCAATCGCTTTGGTCCCATACAAATGCTGTTAAACATATATTTATTTTTTAAAATGTAAAAATTTATTAATTGCATTTAAAACACATTTTTTTAATTTAAAATACTGCCTTAAAACTCAAGTGCAATACATGTGTAAACAACAAATAACATTGACCCGGCATCCATGCACAGCATCTACACTGGTGTTGAGCAACAAACTGACGAGGAGACAATATTCTTCTATACTAACCTCGAAGAACAATCTTTTTGTTTGAGGCTTCATTAGTACGGATTTCGGAGGCTTCACCGAAAAATTAAGATTGTTGGGTCGAAAAATGAGGAAATTAAGAGTATTGGGAATCCATGGTGTGAATGAGGCAAAAATAACTAGCACCTCCCTAATTTATAGAAGGGAGCACTCCAAGCCATTACATTACCAACAACCTATTTTTTCAGAAACTTTGACCCTTCATTGGATAGTTGATTCCTAATTAGCATATTCATAACTAATTTTGATACCCACCCATCTCCAATGGTACTTTTTTTTTCAAAAACTTTGACCCCCATTGCATAGCTAATCCAACTATAAATGAAACCCACCCATGACCCATGTTCAACTATAAATGATACCCACGCTTTAAGGAAATTTTTTTTTTAACCTAACCTATCTCCAACGGTCCCTTTTGAAATAAAAAATATCAAAATATTATTTGGTATATGCCTTTTCCATACTTCAATTTTGGCATTTCCAGCTTTTATGCCAACTGCCAAGTCACATATGGTACGATTGTTGGAGTGGTGGTGCATGCCAAATATTGCCATTGGAGTATCCATGTGGATTTTGACGTCACTGTTGGAGATGCTCTAATCCAGCAATTGCAGAAACTATCTTTACTAATGAAAGTTGCTGATATACAGTATCATTCAACCAATACAATCTGCAAACTTCAATCAAGACTTCTCTCTTCCATAGGTGTCCCTCATGTAGTCAGCAAATTTTACATAGCCAAGTGTCATCAAAAGATTCCGTAGCCAAAAGCTTTTCCCCATCCACTTATGTCTTTATCAATAGTCTTTTTTATGTACCTCAAGTACTTTATTAACTGTACAGATCCATAAGTTCTCCCGAGAAGAAAAGGTACGAAGCCATGCTCTCATGTTGCAAAAATAAATAAATAAATTTGCAACATAAATAAATAAATAAATTACTTTCAAATAGTGTGATGTCACTTTCAAATAGTGAACATCATCTTCCTTTTCACCCACCTTAGCACACAAACTATATAGAGTCCATAAACTAACTCTCAATAAATTTAATGTTGTGTCTCTTCATATCACTTTAAGAACACAGAAACAGCTAATACAACTATTCTAAAGAGAATTTGAATATTATGAATGGACTCCTAGTCTTGTTGATCTAGACCAATATCTTATCGAGGCCTCCTAAATCTTTCTTGAAGAAAAACATTAATTTAGCAAATGCATCAATTACCTTTGCTAATCAAGATTTCCGACATACAACAAATTCATCTCGCTAATTCCAATGAAGAGTTATCTTCGCAATACATGTGTCTCTCATGTGGACCGCAACTTTCAAGAAATAAATTTATGCAGCCATGTGTCCCGGAGCATATCACCCCATCCACATATAATTATGCACAAGTCTTTTCCATTTATAATTGACCATATGTCATCTCATAGCAAACCATGCTTCAATAGCTCAAATGTAGGGAAATGTCATTTTCAAAAAGCACTTATGTCATGAAGCTCATATAAAGCCTTCGGATGCATTGTTCCAAAAGCCAAGAAAAGTCAACAATAGTGGCTATGGTGTTCCATATATACATACAAATTCCGGATCCATCTCATGCACGTGTCAGATGAAGCCTGCATCAATCCATCAAATGCCACCACCTGTATTATACGGCATCCATATATAGTACAAATGATGTGTAAATCTTATCTATTTACTGTGTGTAACTCAATCAATCAAGTAGGATCCTGTGGTAGATTTCAAATGAAGTTAAATCCAGAGTGTCTATAAATAGGGATTGAGAACCCTTTGTCTCTCAACTCAAGTTACAAGTTTAAATTTAGCAAGTTAAAATCTTAGTGTGGTCAAAATCTAGTCTTGTATTGTATGTGAGAGTTGTACCCCTTGATCTTCCAATAAAGAGGGGAATGGACTGAAGGCGATTCCATGGCTTATGATGCTCTGACTTTGATAGCAATGCAACCTCAAATTCTTAAATACCCAACCCTAAGACCTTGTTTTTTTGCACTAAATTACATGGAGTGGTTGAAAATGGAGATTAAAGGTGAATTTTTAAAAATGAGCATCAACTATTGTCTTATTTTGATTTTTAACCACCCTTTATATTCAATTTTTATGTATTCTATTGCAAAAAAAAAAAAAAAAAAAGGCCGTCAAGGTTTTCTGGAGTCCCTGACTCTCTGTAAAACTCATGTATAGTAGAGATCAGTCACGTATATTTCGTACATCCCCTCAGGAAAGCCAGACTCACGTTTGAAACTCACTTTTACTAGTCATGGCCAAGCAAAATGATGTGATTAGAGGCAAGCTTTCAATTGGACATTTAGAAAAATGCATCCAGCTTCTTGAAACATTTTATTTTGAGCACAAAGTTTTTTTTTTTTTTTTTTTTGTAGAACAGCCAGGGGGGCTGAGTCCTAAGAGAGAGCCTGCATACACAAAAAAAGAAAGCCCGCACAAGTGAAAAGAGAGCCCGCACACGTGGAAAGAAAGTCCGCACACGTGGAAAGAGGTGGCGTTCCGAGGGTGAGAATTGTCAGTCCTTACCACTCGGGCAGCAAGAGTATAATTATGCATGTCATCTTTGACCATGTTTGAAGATTGCCTTTACTTTGAATATTTAGCTCTTTTTTTTTTTTTTTTTTTATTGTAGAGTATAGTCTACAAAAGTGCCCCATATAATCTAGACAATTTTATAAGAAAATTTTCCTTGAATCCATCATATACAAAAAAGGACATAAAAGATATGTATCTAACATAGTAGTCGCAAGGGCCCTTTTTGTTTTATTGTTCTAGTCGTTTTGTCCAGCGGCTCCCGCTCGTTTCTTCTTCTCCTCCTCCTACTTCCTCCAACTTCTTCCACCTCTACCAACTAACCCCATAGCCGCACAACATTTTCCTTTATGATATGATGACATCAATGGTCGTGGACTTAGGAACAAGTGGGAGCTTATTACCGAAACACCATAATCTCACATATAGCCATCTAAATCCATCTTCCTCATTCCTCTTTCTTCCACAACCAAAACAGACCATTTGAACCCATTTATCTTATTCCAACCATACTAATTAAACGTCCCCATATCACATAACTCACATTTTCTCTCTTTCTTGAACCCATCTTTCTCTCTTCTTTCTTTTCATTTTTCTCTTTTTTTCCTTTATTCTCCTTCCATTCTTACTCTTTTCAATCCACCTTTCTCAGCATCTTTTTTTCATCTCCCTACACAACCATTGCCCATTTCCAAACCACATCCCCCTTCCCCACCAATCCAATTCACACTACCTAAACTAGCCGTATACTTGTGACCGAGACCCATCTCACATTTTCCTTTCACCATTATCTTTAACTTCACCCATCATTACCATCCAGCCTCCATCACCAGGCAACCACCATTCAAAAGACGAAAGATTTTTTTTTTTTTTTTTTTTTCTGAATTTGACTTCTTAAGCGGTGATATTGCCGCTTAACTGTGAAGAAAAAGAGCGGAGATATCCATGCTCGAATATGCAATTAAGCGGGGATATAGCCGCTCGGCAAAACAAGAAGAAAAAAATGAACAAAAAAGGGCCCTTGGAAATACTATAGTAAATAGATATATTTTAGGTCCTTTTTGGTATATAGTGATACTAAGGAGATTTTTTTGGTAAAATCCTCTATAATCTAAGTATGAGTGCTTTATTAGAGGATCTCACCTCACATCATGAGATTTTAGTAATATTTTTTGGGTATCCCAGCTAAAGAGGCTGGGAGCCCAAGAGACACAAGGAGAGAGAACCCGGATGTAAGGAGTGAAAACTCACACATGCGAGGAGTCGGGGAAGACCAAGGTCGAACCTTTGTCATCCTAATTAAGAGGTGGAATTGCCAACCAACCGAGCAACTCCTCATTCTCACCATGAGATTTGATTAGTAATCATGGTGCTTTTGTAATTATTAACCATGGAGTTTAGTTAATAATTGGTACAAAAGCACTATATCTTTTCACAAATTGATAATGACCCATTGCACAAATTACACGAAATGGTGAGTTATGATACTCGTAGACGACTAAGAATTCTCGAACGAAGGGAAATAATAGACCACAGGAGGAGAAAGGATGCAAAAGTAGGGCGAAAAGGGGTTTTACCATCGCATTAAAAGTGTAAAAGGAAGAGAGGTTTTACAATTTCTTAAAGTAAAATAGTATAAGTAAGAGAATGGGACTTTGCATATGTGAAAAATAGAGAGGACGGGCTTAAAGGGATAAAGTCGCGATAGCTTGGGCACTTGGGTCAATATAAAACCATTGCAATCATCAGTTTCTGATAAAAAATTGAATCCGGTATCACTAATTAGCATTTCGTGGGATTCTTTATAAATTTCATTTTCCTTCTATAAAAATCCCTTCATAGTAAATGAGCAAAGACATTTAAAAAAGATCAAGGAGTATTAAAGAAGCGAGGGATAAAGTATGCAAGGTTGATATGTAGATGAAGTCTAACCGCTTCCACAAATTTCATTTATTAGAGTGACGATTAGGTATTCATTTTCCACCAAATGAAAAACTTTCTTGTAGATCCCCACCACTTTTATCAATTTATTCTGCTTTTGTAAAAACACTTTCTTAAAATTAGCAAAATTTTAAATTCTATGCAAACAAATACAAGCTGAATTTTAACCCACACCTCCCTTCCGTTGACCATTAACTTGATCATGCAAATTTGACACCCATCAGACTAGAATTGCATCAACTTTACGCCCTAAATAAACAACTCCCATGATAAGATGATTCCAACTTTATGCAGTCATGAAAAAACCTTTGCCATTCTTACAAGTGGGTCCATAGGTTCTCCTATTAATGAAAACGAGCATGAGCAACCCCATATCATATTTTTTTGGTCCCATTTGGCATAGAGGTATGCAATTACAATTAGATCCGAAGAGGTGATGGGTAAAACTTGTAGCAAGGTGGGGCATTAGGTAAAAAAAAAAAAATAGATGATGACTTGAGATTAAGCCATAACCCAATCAAACCGAGTCGAAATGACTCAACTCATCGCCGGCTTTAGTTATTTTAGTGGTACAAGCTTCAACTAGAGCAACTTTTAAAGTTATTCGAAAAGTTGAAGGAACTTACTATGAATCTCTAACAAGTCTTTTAAGACTACCAGTAGGCCAGTATGGGCTTTACAAGTAAGCCCCCATCCAAAAGTGCCCCCCCCCCCCCACAAATTGATGATGACAATTGACTGCAGCCAAAACATCACAGCATAACATACAGAGTACAGGAGTTTCTACTTTGTGGAATACAAAATGGCTGCTAAGCAGGCAAAAGTTTTTAAAATAGGCAGTGTTCATCTATTTCTCTTGGCTCATGAATGATGGTAAAATTCGAAGTACAGCTGAAGAGCACCTCATAGTTCATCCTGCAAGAGTCCCAAAAGGAGAAGGAAAAAAAAGTCTTAACAAATATAATGCTATGCTAGCATAAAAAGTCAAATTTGGCAGAGGGTTGAGGCTTACATGGTAATCGTCCAAGTCATGGGGCTGCCAAAAAAAAAAAAAAAAGTTTCTGTGTTAGCAATGCATTATAATGTACAAAGCAATCAATAATTAATGCATAGATTAAAAAACTTGTGTAAGAACAAGATAAACAGCATTAGTGCCAGATACAAATGGTTCTATAATTTATGGGTAGCAACCAATTTTTAAAGAGGCATAACCTTTTCTCTCAATTAGTTTATAGGAGAGAAGCAAACCTGTGTATAAACTATTGTAACATGGTAGACAGAGCAACAGCTGTCTGATCCAGCATTTCAAAACTCAGATTTAGCCAAGCAGGGTATGACTGGGCCAACTGGCCAAGTAAGGTTGAGTTCCCTTTCTTTTTCATTTTTTTTTTTTTTTTACCTTGCCCTCTAATATTGGGTTTGTACAGCAGAAATAAAAAGGTAAGAGATCAGGCAAAATCCATGAATGGTTTTACAGAATGACATGAAGGAGATGTGGATTTTGAAGGATAGATGTTGGATTTTGCTTTCTTGAGCAATGATGAAACCCTCAAATAAACAAGAAAAGAAGAACGAAAGCAATTGAAAGAGGGAGCTGGAGATTTGATTTTCACCTCTGAAAGTGAGAAATCTAGAGTCTTTGCGATGAGAGCTGGAATGCACTACAGAACTCCAGCTGTTTTAAAACAGATAGACACAGTGGCTTGGCCGAGTTGTAAAAGGGCGTCCATAAGGTCACACCAGAGTCCCTCCCGAATGACTCTGTAATGGCTGAGCCCAAGTCAACTTGACTAGTATACTCGGACTCGGCAGAGTTTTAAAACACTGGTCTGACCTATGTGCCAGGCTACAAAACCCGAGAGACTGACGGCCACCATTTTGAATCAGCTATAGCCCAAAGATTTGTATTTATCAGACCCCCATCCATGGTCTGCTTCTCCTTCCCAAATAGCTATTGATGAAAGACATGTTAGAACATGAAGTTACATCAAGCACGGGTTTAAATAGGTACGAGTGGAAGAGCAGAACTCACAAGGCAACTCTGAACAGATGGGACACACTTCTATTGTTCCATAATTAGATAGGCCGAAGTTTGGCCATAGCTTGTTCGAGTTTAAGCCAACCTTTCATCATCAACGACGATAGCCATCTATTTGTGATAAGTTTAACAATAATCAAGGGAAATAAATGCCATCTTAAGACTTAGAATCATTCCATTATGCAATGTTGGGTGTTGGCCAAACAGTTAGTCGTTGATGTTAGTAGCCATATGCACCAACTGGGTAATAATTGCAGATTATACATGTTGAATTTCGTTGTCTCAATTATATGCAGTAAGCCAGTAATAGGTCCTCACTTTTGAGCAAGTTGATGGAGAAATTGAGTTACAGAAGAGGGTAGAGCCACTCCTACCAAAGATCCACAACAGTAGAGTAGAAGAATGCCCTCACCTTCATTGGAAAATAAAATGGTGCGTACTGCATAAGAAGCTAAAGGATCCCATCCTTGGGTGTTAGTATGTCTCATATTTCTGTCTTCTGCACGACTATGGTGACTGTCTGCAATCTTAACCAACTATGATGCACATGAAATGATCCATGGTGTATAAGTAGTAAACATTGCTATCGCAGAATATTATCACCAACAAACCAAGATGTTAGTCATGCTTAAGGAGGGCAATAGGAATTTAGGTTCAAGTGATGCTCACTAGTGGTGAAAATACTGAATAATTTACCATGATGAGTATATCACAGAAACTGGGTGAACGAACACAAGGCTAAGGTTGGCAAAAATCTGAAAGTCGAAATGAATTTCAGAAGATATGAATAACTAGAAAAGGGCAAGGAGGAAAAGAAAACAAACAAAATGAGGTTCCCTTGAAGCTTTGCAAGATCTTCAAGGGACCTTAAAACAAACTTGTATTGAAAACTTGATCCAGTTGAGGCAAGCCTAGATCGAGTGAAGTCACCGTTATTTAATGTGGCGTATCAAAGGCAGTCCTATCAAGGTTAGTACGAGTCCTTAAAACATCAATCTAACTGTGAGATGGGAGTTAGAAGCAGATGATATACCCTTCTGTATTTATGTTGGTGCCGCCGATCACGATCCCTTTCCCTTCTCCGTCGTTCGCCTTCCTCTCTCGCCCGTCGAGATTCCTGCACAATCCAAAGTTCAAGCATTTTTAAGAACTGTCCTTCCAAAAGCAATCATTAGATCAAAGGTACACATGCTACATGAATAATTAAGTGCATGTAAATGTAAAATGTCAAAGTTCAAAATACTAAATTGAGCACAAGAGGCAATGAGTGGGCTAGGGCATTGCTAGGTTAAGCTAATACTCAACCATAATATCGATAATACAAGACTAGTTCTACCAAAATGAACTGAAGCCAAAATCATCCTTGCCTAATATATTTGTAGGCTTCAACGTAGAAATCAATAAGAGCTTGCTTGGAAACATTCTCTTTGGTTCAAGTAGTTAAAAGAATATGACTTGTTTTAAGCAACAATTTCAAACATCAGCAAAAAATGGTAAATAAAGGAAGCTGATTTTCATGTCTTATCATAAATAAGCATCAATATATTCGCAGAAAATCACTTTTTCTTTGTTTTACCAAGACATTTATGACCATAGTTTGCTTGTAGATTCTAAAGAGTAGCTCTAGCTAATATTTTGTGGGTTCTATATAGCAACTGGCCTGTGGGCTGCCAGATCAGACCTAAACCTAGAAGAATTTGGCTGGGTTTAACAAGCAATTGGCAGCGCGTCTACTTTCTATTACTCACCTCTTCTTCTTGAGCTTTCCTCACCTTCTCTGCTTCCTCAAAGGCCTCCTTCTCAGCCTTAAATTTCAAAATATAAAAGAACAGTAAGTTAGAAGTTAGCTTTGAGCTCATCTTTGAAGCAATGAAGATAGAGGCCTTCATTCCTACCTCCCTATTTATGGCCCATGTCTCCTCCACGACCCGCTTTGCGTACTCAGGATCATCACAAATCAGAATGTTGTCGAAAACCGATCCGGCCTTCACCTGCATTCACTAGAATATATCAGATTCCACTCTCAGCACTGCCTTGTGTCATGCATAACAGAGGACCATCTTTGATCATTAAACATGGTTTCCTGGAAATTGCACTAGTTGGCCAGGTCTGGCAACTCTTAACCACAACCAGTAGCTCTGGCTGTTAAGTTGCTCCTAGAAACAAGTAAGATATGCCATCTCTCTGAATGAACTTATCCAGCCAGTTTCAACCAAGCTGGGTTCATGAGATCATCCCATTGCTTTGTGAAGAAAAGGATCATAATGGCAAACTCACACTAAATTTCTGTTCTTCCCCACTTTTTAAGAATCCACCTAACATTTTTCCGTGGGTCCTCAATTAGTAAAAGACAGAGGATAATGAACTTTAGAAAAATGACTTTCACTTTTTTTTACGAAGAAATCCAAAAAAAAGGAACACTTTTTGTATTCAAGGATATATATATATATATATATATATATATATAAGGGAATGTTCATATGCATCTTTCCCTCACCATAGGATGAGGGACACTCCCCTTTTTGCACATAAAGACAAGGAAGTGTACCTAACCCTCTGTACTTGAAAATGTCCGAAAAGGGGAGTGTCCCTCATCCTATGGTGAGGGAAAGATGCATATGAACATCCCCCATATATATATTTTTATTTTTTATTTTTGTATTCAAGGATTATGAGGGCATGTTCTAAGTTCTATGAGGGATTATGAGAGTGCAATACAAAACCCTGGTATGTGTAATATTTAGGAGCCTTTAGATACCATTGACTAAACAAACCTACAAACCTATGACTGGAGCAATTTGGAGATGGACTCAAACTTTTTTATTTCCAATCCAGATTGTGGAAACTATAAAAAATGGACCATATTTAACCAGAAATAGTACTAGGTTTATGACTATCCTCTTTATCATCCATTCATATAGGGAAAAGACTGTCCATCAAATGCTTGTTGTTAGAGTAGATGTGGTTTTGTACACTGTAGGACCACTAATGTATTTTATACTAATTATTATTCCACTATTGCCCTTCAATTATGACATAGTGGTAGTTCTTGTTATTCTACACTCTTTACAACTCTGCATTGCACTCTTCCAGTCACAAACAACCAACTAAAGTTTTTACCAAGGATCAGTCCATGGAGTGATCGTTTTGTTCAGGACACTGGATTACTCAAAACAGTCTCTGATCTTATGAGTTACAAATTTTGGTACAATTATTAATTATACTCTATGAACACTGGATCAACCACTTGTTAAAAGTTACCTTTTTAATATAGTTTTTATAACAGCATTTCTTAATATTGTTTCCTTCACAATTTTACTTCCAATATGGATATTAAGCCTTACTTTGCTATTAATAACACACGGTATATTTAGTAAGCTGTTACTGATATTCTCCCCCTTTCTTGATAGATAATGTGACTTGAACCCACAACCTCGTGGTTGCATTAATAAGCACCCTCCAACGGTGCTATGGGCTCGTCTTTATTATATGTATCAAATTATCCTTTATAATTCTTTACATATTGATATATTAATTTAACTAATCAATTACAAAATAATAATCAACCATTCATGTATGCCAAATCTGTTTGAAAACTTGCCACAACTGTTTTGACAAATCATGCTTCTGTTCACTAAGAATGTTGTCTTAATTATGATTATACAAATTCTTAATTAATTTGGTTTTACAAGATTGGCTTCCATATCTTTCTTCTTCTTCTTCTTCTTCTTTAATGTTGATTTTTACTTTCAGCCAATCATACTGGAACATTGCTTTAATTTGTTGGTTTCCTCAAGAGAAAGTACAGAATCTCAACAACCTTACCTGCCAAACTTCAATGCCTATATACTTCAGTGGCTTAAGCACATAAAGGTCAGGATCATCTTCAAACTCTGCCATAGACAATATCAGCATATTAGTACGAACTATTGAGATGGGAACTCCATTCTTCAATTCCTTTTTTTCTTCATAGAAAACATACAACTGCGAATTATGAGCAATTATATAACTAGGTAAATCCCATTAAAAAAAAAAGCCAAGTCTAAATCAATTCGATAATACAGAATTCAAATGGAAAAGCAATTTCTCAATCTACTTGAAAATTCGATTAACCTTTGAATGAAGTTTTGAGAAACTCGATTAAGCTTTCATATCAACTTGGACTCTCCTGATTCAGTCAGTCCGGATTGTAACAAACATCTTCTTATGAGTTCGGCAACAAGCATTTAACTAAGCAACAAAATTTTCTAATTAGGGGTCTTAAGCTAGTTTCACCCATGGGATTTCATGACCATTCTTCACAACAAAAAAAAGTTTCAATGACATAATGCTATGCAAATTTAAAGAAGTAAATCCACCTAGTTAGGGCATGCTTCATTTTATTTCTGATTGGAGTGCTGTCCCAGTGTATACCAGAAAAATATGTGCAAGTTATAGAACATACCTGGGTTATCAATCCATGGCACCTTCCATTTCCCCTTATAGTTTGGATTCTTGATCCTCTGTTTCATAGAATATATCAAATATGGTATACAATTCTAATAGTAGTCAAATGGAAACTTCCAGTTAGAATAAGCTGAAGTCAATATCATACCTTGGGCTTCCATGGTCCCTTGTACTTGGGATTTGGTATCCTTGGCGGTTTCCATACACCGTCTTCATCTTCATCCCAAGTATCAGGCTGACGAAAAAAGGTAGACTTTCATTTCTTCTAGAGCTTAGAAACAATTCCTTCTCTAATTTTTTGCAGCACATGATTTCAATAGCAAACTAATAATATGGTTATCCTAGCTATCAAATAACAACAACAATAGTATAATAATAATCTGGTTATCTTCTTCAAGTTGAGCATTGCATTGTACCCTTGTGACTATGGTACCAAATACATTGGATGATTACAAAGTCAATGCAACCTGCCAAAGTCATTTGATTTTTTTTTTTTTTGGTTATATATCCCAAAAATGTGGGATCAAATGGCAGGCTGCTATGTTGCATAAATTCTTTGAACTGAGCAACACACTTGTCTTGGACATACATTGGACACAACAAATTGTTCCATTTTTCATGGATTCTTCTACTACAATTTTTAAAAATTTTTTATCATTGATAAAATACTATTTGCATGTTTTCTTTTGAAATCAAACAAAAATATTAAAATGCTTACAACTTGATCATCTAAAGTAAGATTTGTAAATTATTTTTTATGAGTGTTATTTTTGCAATATTATTTTTAAATAAATAAAACATACATTCCACTTTATTTGAATGTTATGCCAAGCAATAAAACATATATTCCACTTTATTTGAATATTATGCCAAGCACTCAAATCCTCTACTTTGGGATTTGTCGAATAGGACACCTCATACTGGCATTGAATTCTAACAATAAACCATGCTCATGCGACTTAAGAAGGTTGTATAGACAATTCACCAAAGATGTGCTTCGATAGTCTATGACGAAGAAGAGTTATATACATAAGGAAACCTGGTGGTGGCATACAAAAGTGCAAAAGGGTTATTACTGAAAAGAAAACACCGATCAACAAATAACAGAAAACAAGAATAGAAGACTTACAAAAAGGTATAAGTTCACCTAAGTGAAATTAAGGGGGAAAAAACGTAAGCAAAGCAAAAGTACTAAACATATGACAATTTGTGTTCAATTGGGAGCTAAGGAGAGACGGGTATCCATAAGCTACAATGCCTGGATGTGAAGTAGTGTACTGGTATAAAAATGGGGAGTGAAGATGCAGCCCACCATTTTTTTAAATTTAGGACACTACATGTTGATGTATGCCCTAGGGTTAGGGCTTGCATAGAAGTGCCGAAGCGCTTGTCCAAAGACACTTCAAAAGTCTCCGAAGAGATGATAAATGAGGACGCACCTCAATGGGAAAACCTAACTTTAATTAATCAACTCTCTTAGAAGTTAGAATTTCTTCTCTACAAATGTCATATAAATAAGAAATATAACTTACGGCCTAAGAAACCTAATAACCTATCTTAGGAAATAAAATAAGAATACTAATGGAATTGAAACTAAATCCTAATTACAACTCTTAAATAAAATTAGAAATCTAATAACAAATAAAACATAAATCTACTTGGGCCTTACACATGTGGCCTGAGGTCCATCTGCATCACATGTGCACAATATCGTTGATGCAGGACAGTTATATATATTATATATACAACCTTTTTCCCCAGCAGAGAGATGCACATCTTAGCTGTCCATAAAAAAAAAGAAAAAGAAAATTTATTGACTTAGAGAAGAGTTATGATAGGGTGTTAAAGGCGGCAGCTTTTGAAAGCATTGACAGAATAAGTGCATCACTAATGGTTATATTGAAATTAAACAACAATTATGAAGGTAGTGATGAATGGGAGAACAGTGTGTGAGGATAAGTCTGAATTCCCAGTTAGCGTTGGACTGGACCAAGGGTACACATGGAGCCCCTGTTTATTCCCCTTGATAGTGGACAATTAATGACAGGTATGAGGTATCCAAGATGAAGTTCCTTGGGACAAGAAGCTAAGACTTTAAAGAAAAAAGCTTTTGAGTCTCAAGTCAAATGCGATGAAAATTAGCAGGCCGAAGACAGAACACATGGAGTGCAAGTTTAGTAAATACAACAGCAGTGAAGATGAGTGCTCACCCCCCACCCCAACAACAAAAGGAAAAAAAAAAAAAGGAGGAAAATTAAGAATGAGAACATAAGAGGGAAAAAAAAGGAATGAGAGTCTAAGAGGAAATGTACAGATGAGTCCAATAATTGAGAAAACAAGTAATGCCATTTTAAATGGTTGGACACAAGCAAAGAAGATAAACAAACATCTCCAATAAAATACATCAAAGGGTTTTGAGTTCAAGGAACTAGGAGGAACGGGGATCCCTATAAAGACCTTAAATCCTTGAATGAAATGTGAGGAAAGATGTGATGGATTGTAGAGTTAGTGACAGCATGTCTTTGAAGAGGATTTAGTGGAAAAGTAGAATTTATAAAGCTGACCCCATATAAGGCATAAGGCTTCAATGGCGAAATAGCCCAAAAGATAAGTTTTCCAATTTCTACTGTTTTCATTGTAATATTTTACAAAATACCACTTTCAATGCTATGACACTAAACAAGGTCAAAACTGCGAGAACCCGTATTGACCACAGATTTAACCACTACAAACCTGTAGTTTGAATGTTTTGATTCATCAATATTGAAGCCCCATCCCTTCTAATGTGGACACTTTTAAACAGGCATCAATATTTTTATTATCATTTTTCTTTTCATTTCATTCATGCCTACCCCAAATCATGGATTGAACTGGATTGGTCCAACCCATCAACTTCAGCAGTTCAACAGTCCAGTCAGAAACCTTAGTTTGCTAAACTTTGAAATACATGAAAAATGAAAAGAAAAGGATAGAATAAAAATAGAAACTAAATATTGTAATTGGGATGTAAGATAAACTGAAAAAGAAAAGATAACAAAATGAAAGTCAAGAAATATTTGGAATACATAGTAAATTAGGTGGGAAATAAACATAATCCATATTTAGTGAGCAGTGAACTTTGAAACCTGCCCTAGATTTGTGTGCATTTAGCATAGTTGGTGCGTAGGTTTGCTCCTCATGTCTTGTGTTCGAAACCCACCCCATATTTGCCCGGTGTCCGTTTGTGTGGGTTTAGCATGCGCCACCCCAGTCATGTTGGGTCATAGACCTTAGGAATACCCACATCATCCAAAAAAAAAGAGTGAACTTTGACCCGCTCTTCAAACAGGAAAGCAGGATCTAACTTTAAAATACAAGAACTTCCAAAAATGGGAAAAAGAATAAAAACAGAACTTATATTTGAGGCATAGAAAAAACCAAGAAAGAAGACAAATGAAATGGAAGTGGAAATTTTTTAGGGTCTGTTAGTTTAAATTAGATTAAATAGGAACTCAAGGTCAAATGAGCTCCACAAAGGACTTTTAAAGAGGTAAGTGTGAAGGATCTGAGGTGAGGAGAGAAGGAAATAAGGTGGAGATGTAAATGAAACCTTGACTTCCCTAGGTATTGATATACCAGGGTGATGGCTAGGTATTCATTTTTCATCTTCCCTTGATTCAATTTCCTTTAAAGGAGAGGTTATTTGATGGGAATTTTTGGATATTCACCTTTGGTCTCATTTTTAACCACTTATGGCATGCATTACCTCAATTCCTATGTTTTTTTTTTTTTTTTTTGTGTATGTGTGTGTGTGTGTGCATGTGTGGGTTTTGGGGAGTGGGGTATGTGTGTCAAGAGGCTTACAAACTTATTAATAATTTTCAGCAAGACACATATGGTGAATTAGGCTATTAGTTGAACAATGAGTGAAGCAGAATATCTTTATACTATGTTATGACCGCTGATAGACACCATCATCATTACGAAAATCAAGGTTACATACACTACCCCAACTCCACCATCCACAAACACCAAAAAAAAAAAAAAGAAATGGTAAAAAAAAAAAACCAAGAAAGACTAAATTATCAATTAACCTACCTCTTTTGCCTTGGGATCAGGAATTTCAGCTGGAATTGAATCATATCCCTGCAGGCGATGTAGAATTTGGAAGACCATGTCATTTCAAAAGCATTAAGTAGTAACTAGTAGGGTTAATCTCCAGACAAAATTCGAGCAAGGTACCTCCGGCTTGACATCATTAGGGTCCTCAATATACTCCCTGTCATCCCAGTCTTTGGGCTGTAAAGAGAAAGATGGTAAATGCATGGGAAGAAAAACTACAATACAAAGGACTGGAATGCAAAAAATCACCCGCTCATAGTAAATAGCATTTGCAGCATCTCATTATATGTTCAAACCTTTTTAGCATTGACTTCTTTGATTTTTCGAGGAGGAAGGATATCCCAATCTGTATACATGCTTCCTGATTCTCTCTCTCGATTGTCAACCAAAACACTGTAAGATGCATCAGGCCTTAGAATGAATGTGTACACATGGGTTAACTTGTCCGTTTCACATTGTAAATCCTTTTTGATAGGATAGTTCTGCCCCTGGTAGGAAAGTATGACATGGAGCTTCTTTGTCTGTGAGCCACAAATGTCTGGGCCAAACATGAAACTACAAAAGGAGAATTGCAGGTTATTATGGAGATTCATCACAAAGAATACAAGCAAGCATAAACAAAAAATCTTATGGATTTCAAGTACAGACAAGGACATGACTATTTGGGGGAAATTTTGTAATCTGATTGCTTTCCCTGGCTCCTCTGTTTTGCTTATCTGCTATCTAAACAAGCCTATTATTTTTCTACACATTTAAAAACATACTGCTACATCTTATGGTTTTAAGTATGGATTATGTGATCAATAAATATATGGATGTGTTACTAATACTTATATCATGTGTTTCCAAGGTGCTGGTCAGGTTCTTGTCCAACACTAACATATCCATCTGCACTGAATGCACATAGTAGCATCATAAAAATACCAGACTACCACTATAATCACGCAAATATAATCGCTGCGTTCCTATTCAGCGAAAATAAATTGAGGATGAGAAAAATGTCATGGTCTACTACTGCATAAATTCTGTTTATCACATAACAGACCTTACACACACACTCATGTAAACCTTACTTATTTTGGCTGTTTAATGATGATTTTGTTATTGTAATACAACTAGATTATTTTCTGGATATTATAAATTGTTGGCGATCTATGAAGAGATTTATCCCTATTTGTATTTACTGCAAGGTGCTTCAAACAATACATTGTCCTACAGTGATCATGGAGGGTGGTGCTCGTGTTTCTTGGATGGGATCAAATTTGGAACTCTGTAGAGACTGCTGAATAGTTTCGACAAAAGAAGAGAAGTTTGGAACCCCTTTGATAGCAACTCTTTTGTTTATAATCTGTAGAACTAGCAAGCCAATTATAATGCGGATGCCCTATCTAGTGAAGGCATTTCCAGGACTTTATGGTCTTTGGAACAGCTTTCTTTTGTTGTAACTTATAGTATCCTCTTTTTAGTAAAATGTCACCAACTTTATTAAAGAAAAGGATTTTACTAACAGGTAGCCTCCACAAGGACTCCATATATTTCAATAATTAAACAAATCGAAAATTTTAAGAATTATACAAATCTAATCTAACTTCAATTGCTTTACAGACTAACAATTTAGGGAAACTCTAGCAATTTTAATGTTCAAAGCTGCGCTACCCCATGTCGAGTATGATTTATTATTATTTTTATTTGTAAGTTACATGACTTGAACCCACAGCCTCAGGGTTGCAATAGTGGGCACCTTCCACCATGCCATGGGCTCTTGTCAATGCTTACCACAAGTTGTGTAGAGATTGAAGTGCAGAAGCCTATGCTGTAAAGGAGAGACATAATTTACAGTATCAACAATCTCAAACCTGTAGGGAGTATCACCACCAAATTTTTTCTGATTGACATAACCAGAAAGAAGCTTAATATAACCACCACCACACTCAATGTCCTGCTCAAATTTTATAGAATACTGAACCACAAGAGTCCTGTTCTTGTTGCTGAACTCTGGTATCTTTGCAGATATCGCAAAATGCCTGGCATCAGGATATGTCTGAATACCTGCACAAACTTCCCCACTAAGATGCATGTTTTATCAAGAGTTTGTTCAATCATAGTTTCACAAAGAAGTTGAGTTCTGCATTATAATCCCAAACAAAGTTATCCAGCAGTAATAAAAATAAATACATAAATGATGATGCTTCTTAGCAGCTATTAAACCCATGACAATACAATAAGAAAAGGACTTTCAAGAAAGTTAGAGGGCAAAATGCCTGTTGATCACACGCACCAAATCCCACCATCATGCATCTTTTGGCGGACCAGAATTTCAGTTACTAAGTCCTTTGTAATCCAAAAATCGACCCAGATCGCCTATCTTAGAATTTTTTTTCTCTCCTTTGGGTCAATAATTTAGACTTTTTGTAAGCTTGAGTTTTCATTTGTATGCAATAAAGAATACAATTTACCATAAAAGGAAGTAAAGCACAGACCTTTATCATCTGGATCGGCAGACCATTTTCCTGCTGTGTGCTTAAATGATCCAGCTTTCCCTTCACTCCTTTTCCAGTCTGATTTAACCCAACGACTCTCCCACCCATCTTCACACATTAACATAAACATAAACATAAACAAAGAAGAGCCCAATCAGATCCAACAAACCATTCAATCAAAATGGCAACAAGATTGCAAACAAAGAGGAAACATACACATTGGATTGTTGCAAACCAAAAACAAAAACACAGAAAGATGAAACATGTGTTTTTGACATAGTAGCCCCCTAAAAAAATCAGACTTTGAATTGATGATAATAAAATCTTGAAAGAGAGAGAGAGAGAGAGAGAGAGGTGCAGAAATCACTAGATTCACTGAAATCAACCCAGGATATTAGGGAAAGAATTATGAAATCCCAAGAAATCGAAATAAACCGATGACCCCATGGTGATCATTTCCTAAAAATATCAATACAATGCAAGCTACATCCAAACGGGAATCGAAAAAACCAAAAAAGAAGATCGAAGTTAACAATCTAAGAAATAACATCAGAAAGAAAAAAAAAAAGGATCGGATTCGTTTTTGTTTTTCGTTGGGATTATTACCTTCGAATCTTTCTTCGAAGATGATTTCGGAGGTTGCGAAGTGGATTGAGGAGAAGAGATTGAATGCAAATAGAAAGAAGAGCAGCAGGAGCTTGAGCTTGAGCTTGAGAAGAAGAAGCAGAAGTGGTTGGGTTGTTTCAGCCATTCACGGCAACAGACCGAGACCGGACGAGAAGGAAGGGTCTGGACACATGCTTATAAATAGAAAATGTACATAAATGCCCTTTGCCATTCATTAAATTACAAATTTGGGTTGGGTGGGTTTGAAGTTTGAACTCTGAAGTAGCTATTTTTGGAGGAAAATTCATTGAGTTTGTAGCTGATCACTTTCCCGGTTTGTGTCCCATGGATTTTTGCCAGATTATAGGTTTTTCTTTTTTGGCCATTACATATAGATGGAATTGTTAACTATCCTCCATGCACTGCTTGTCTGCCTTTTATCTGCTTTTTGTCTTTTGTGCGAGTATTTTGGAACGGTGCTTTGTTAGTGCCAAGGGTCGATCCCTGGCATGGTGGATGAGAGGGGATGCTTGTAATCACTTGAACTATTCCACGTTATCCTGATCTTGTTGATTTGTTCGTACGTATTTTGGTGACTATATGTGAGGAAAAATAATAAAATGATTTGTTTTTATGAGTTTATCCATTGGGGCCTTAGCGGTGAGGCTCCTCATAGAAGGAGGTCGAGGATCATGGCGGCACCGCAGCGAAGGGGTTTTTATGGCTGATAGATTTTGAAGGACTTAAGCAGTGTGTATGTGTATTTATCGGATAAAAAAATGTTAGAAAAAAGGCCGTTTTCCATTAAATTAGATTGGTTTAGCACAAAATTGTAGACATAAAAGTCCTCAATGTCACACAAATGTGCCTTAGGAGTGGATTCATCAATAAGTAGAAATTTACCTCACTAGAAAGAAATTCATATCTCAACCTGTTCAGAAAAAGTTTCTCATTTCTAAATTTTAAGGTTTGTTCATCTTTCTTCTCTCTAGACACTAGTGGGCTCTTAGTTCTTAGTCTAACACTTGTGTGAGTAAAAAAGAGAAATAAAATGATTCTATGCACTAGGTGAGGATTTTAATTTCGGTGGAAAGTTTTCAGGGTTTTGGGAGGAGGAAAACAGGAAAAAACCCACAATGCAGAGAGTTATGTTGCACACATGCAAACGTCCCACAAATGACTTATGCAATACTAGGCCTTAGCATTGACTTGAGCTTAACTCTCTGAGTGGCGGCAGTGATTGACTCAAGCTTGTGGGGATTAAGTTTGAAATTAAATTAAATTTTAACCTCCGTTTCACTTAAATGTATGTATAGTATTTTCTCAAGAATGGCTTGCCAGTAGAACCTATCCAGAAGAAGAAATTATGAGGCAAGGGGTTTGAGCAAACAATGATATCCCATTCATTATGGGAGGTATGCTTTTAAAGGCATCAAAGCTCTTCAAGTTCTGACCACAGAAAGTCAAATGAGTGTAAAATTATCATCACATGCATAAGAAGGGCCTTAAACTCTAATGAATGCGATACATGCTGATTCATTTGTTAATTAGAGTGTCGAGATAGATTAATCATATACTAATCATGGAAGCTTTACACAATATGGTATGCAAAGTTTTATCCCACGTGAACATCCGCATGTGAACGTTCCCATCTGATGGTTAAAGAACACCCTTTGAATTAGAAGGTGCCTACTGGATGTCCACTCGCGGCCGTCTTGTAGGAGAAAATTTCTCCCATATTATTAATCTATAGATGAGGATAGTGAACAGTAGTCTCTTAGATAATGCCAGCCATGGAGATAATGGGCGATAACCTAAGTAGGTAGTCTGAGGTTGGGGGTTGGAAAGGGCCTGGCTTGGATAGGGCCAACCAAATTTCAGATCCTAAGGACCTATGTAGATCAAGTTCAAAATAGGTATAGCCCATAAAGGTTGGATCTCAAAACTAATAATGAGGATGGTAATATAGTGGCAATTCATTTGTGTGAATCTAAATCAAGTGAGCTGAGTAGGTCCTATAGAGTTTGGATTGTATTTTTATGGAGCCAAGTTCGAGCTTGGTCCAAGTCCGAATATTGAAATCCAAAGTCACTTCCAATGGACTTGGAGCCAAACAGCCAACATATCAGAAAATTTTTAATTTAGAATTTTTTTTTTTAAAAGCCCTATACTTTCATAAAACCTAAAAAAAGCTCCTATATTTTATGTTTTCAGTCCGACCTCCCTTGACTAACGGTAAAGCTGTACGAAAAGTAACACCTTCCCATCTCCTTTCATTTCTAGGTTTCGATTGATTTAGCCTCTCTGTAAAAACTGGATGAGTTAGTCCTTGAATAAAAATAAGAACAATTTACTTTTTTTTTATAACGTAGAGTATCTCCCTTCCAGCCTAACCTAGGAGCATTTGGCTCTAAGCCCAAGGGACATTCGATTCTGAACAGCCGAAAACTAATCCATAAGGGCACATGCAAACCCTCATATCCATATGCATCGGGTAAAACTATAGAAGGGGGTCAAATAAAAGGACAATTTTACCTATATATATTCAAATAAAAAAAATGAGGAAACCTACTGAAGGCATAGGATGAGCAGATCGAACCGTGGTCAGTCCAGCATAACCTATTATTTTCAGCAATAGTCATGATATTTTTCAGCTATGGAGCCCACTTTGCTGAAGGGATTTAGATTGTGGGTGGGCCCATTGAAAAAGTTGGAGAAAATTGAATGCAAGTCCCAAAATTGAACATTAGTGGACGATCAAGCATGGTCAAATGACGGGCCTAACCATCAATGTGTTGCATCGAATAGTTAGGTCAATCCAATCGCCAGGCCAGCAACAATTCAGAAATATATGACTCCTATTCCTAAAGAGACTTATGCTAAGGAGGATGTATTTATCTTCTCTAATGCTGTCTTTAGAGCCGTTGATTGCAAATTCAATTTTAGTTTTTTAATGAAACTTAATGGTATTATTGTGGGTGCAAGCACTTCTCAAGGTCCAAAGGTCTTTTCCTTAAAGAAAGCCAAAACGAGGGCGATCTACCTAACCCTTTTGGAGGTTAAAGCCGTGGGCCTCTCAAAAAGTTTGTGTTTTCTCAAATTTTAGGAGGTGGTTCATGCAATCAATGGAGGGCTCGATTGGGACATTCACTCGATTATTTTGGATAGCTTTAGTTTTTGAGTTTCATCATGTTAATTTTTCTTTTATACCTAGGAATCCGAATGGAGAGAGGGTGTATTTTGTTGGGCATCATTTTGTTGTTTCGCTCCTATTTTCTAGTTGTTTTTTTTTTTTTTTTTAAATGTAATGAAGTTCTCTTTACCAAAATATATATATGATTCCTAAAGAGAACTTTGTAAGGGGCATCGGTTGATTTGATGATTAAATCGTCATCAATGGTGCAATAGAGGGGTTTTGTGGTGTGGGGACCTGGACCCACTTTTCAGTGAAGTGCCCTGGTTGTAATGTGTTGCTTTTAACCATTAAAAAAAGATTGCCAACCATCTTCAGAAAATCTTTCATACTCATGCCTCATTCCTCTCTAAATATTTCTTAGTGAGCCCCATAGTTGGAAAATATCAAATTTATTATGTAAATAATAGGCTAACTACAACCCAATCTGTCCATCCCTTTAGTCTCACTTCATCTTATCTCTTTTGGGTTGGACCTGTATGGGCAAAATTACCTTTTTTTTACTTTAAACTTAGAATAACTTATTTGACTTTTCTCCAGGGTAAATCAGTCAAAATCAGAAAAAAAAAAAAAAAAAAAAAAGGAGAGTGGGATTGTGAGTTATTTCTTTTTTATGGTTTGAAGGGGAGTCGATGGAGGTTTTAGGGCCTTTTTTTTTCTCTAGAATTTCTAATGGGAATTTGACGTGTTGGGTTCTTTTGGACATGATATAACATCTTATCTCCTAACATTTGCAAATATGATATTTCTTCATAATTATTTCAAAATTTCAGTCACCTAAAAGGTCCCAAATAAACTTTGACAATTTAGGAATTCCAGCCCTTTTTGCTTTCTAATGGGATTTTTAGATGTTCAAGCACAAAAGAGCGTTCAATAATCCCACGTTGTCCGAGAATTTAAAATTGTCGGTCAAAAATTTCATAAATTCTAGTACAGAAATAGGCCAAGCAAAAACATAAGACACATGGGCTTTTTTTATGTATGAGGAAAATACATGGGTCTTTTTGTAAAAACCTCTTGATTTACCCATTTCAGACAGGTTATCTCTGTAGTTTTTCGAGAGAAGGGAGGGCATTTCCGTATTAAAGAGTGTGTGGTCTTTCCTCAAGACTTTTCCCTGCTTTCCACTGCTTGTCCTCAAGCCTTCATCAGTTTCATGTCCCTCAAAGCCACCCAAAACTATGTTCCAGCCACATGGGGTTTCATAGGACAAATAGATGACCTATATCCTAATTCCTAAGACACATCGGTTTCATAAGACACATCGGGCCACAATCCCCCAACTATCCTACTTGATGTCTGCAAAACAAATAGATGACCTGAAACAGTAAACAGTTGTTAATTTTTCGGACCAATAGTTAAGGTTAGGGTGATCATTCATGAAATGAGTCTAACCTTTGACATGATTCAATCCTTCAATTAAAAGCCTATTAAATTGGAAGACGGCAAAATAAAATAGAATTGCCTAAAAACTCAAAGGGCTATTGGTTGAGGAATAGGGAAGAAATAGGTAATGAAGTATGTGCTCTAAAATAATAACTACTAGTGGAGATAGGGATCTATCAACCATCAAAGATGACATCAATCTTATTTTAAGTGAAGGAGAAAACGATAAACTAATTTCTATTCCTTTCTTGATGGAAATCAAAGATGCTAGTTTTCAACTAGGTACTCTTACAGCTCCAAGTCCCAATGGTTATTCGGTTATTTTTTATGAACGTATGTGGGGGATTATTGGCAAAGATATTGTTTCCTTCGTTCAAAATCCTTTTAGAATTGGTTTTTCTCTTCAAGAATTTAACAAAACTTTTATTGTACTCATTCCTAAGAAAAATAACCCGCAAAATGCTAATGACTTTAGACCTATAAGTTTATGTAATGTGAGTTATAAGATTATTTCTAAAGTCATAGCTAATAGACTTAGAGACATCCTTGACAAAGTTATTAGTCCTTACCAAAGTGTTTTTGCTAAATGTAGTGGCCCATGAAGTTCTACATTCCTTTAGAAGGAAATTGAAAAAGAAATCTTTGGCCCTTAAGTTAGACATGGCTAAAGTCTATGACAGTTTATAATACTATTTCTTGGAAGAAGAGTTTCTTTCTTTAGGTTTTCATGATAAATTTATTTCTCTAGTAAAAGAATGCATCTCTTTTGTTGCTTATTCTATCCTTTTAAATGGATCCCCGTTTGGGAACTTTAGGCCCTTGCGTGGCATAATTAGACGAGGAGATCTATTATCTCCTTATCTTTTTATTATGGTCACGGAAGCCCTCTCTAGATTTTTAATTAAAGTGGAAGATGAAGGTAAAATCAATGAGATTAGAGTTTCTATGAGAGCTCCTAGTGTCTCACATTTATTTTTTTGCTGATGATAGTTTTATTTTTTGTGTAATGCCTCAATAAGATAGGTCGGAGAGATTAAAAGTATTCTTGATAATTATTGTATGATTTCTAGTCAGTTTGTTAACTTCAATAAATTGCAGCTTATTTTAGCAAAGGAGCTTATCAACATAGATGTAAAAAGCTAACCTCTATTTTAGGCGTAACACCCCGTACCTTAATCCCGTATTAATTATAATTAATTGCTTGATTAGTTAGTAAGTGTGTTTAGAGTCTTAGCGAGTCGGGTTTGACGTGCGGATTGTGCGTGTGAAGTCTCGGGCGAGTCCAAGTACGTTTGAGTGGAGTAGGGGGTTGGTTTGCAATTTCGGGAAGTTTTCAGGAGTTTTTATGAGATTATGAGTTTTTGTGAGTTTGGGTACATCGGATGGGTCTCGTCATTTCATGAACTTTAATCTTCTACCGCATTTTGATCCGACGCGTTGAAGGGGCCCAATGATCATCAATTGCAAACCCAAGGACTAAACCCAAATATGCAACAAGTCCTAACCTAATAATAAAGCCTCATCCGGATGACCCATTCCTCACTCATCTCTTCTTCCATTTCACTACTATTCACTCTCTTATCTCTTTTCACTGCCTCCTCACTAAATCCGGCCACTGGAGTTCCGGTGACGAAGCTTCATCTCCACTTCATCTTCTCCAAGCTCCTAGGATCTCACCCATCTACTTTTCTAAGTTTTTCATCCACTAATCACTTCTAGGTAAGCTCCTAAAGCTTGTAAGCTTAGTAGATCTTCTCCTCTTTGATTTTAAATGGATTAGGGTAGCTCATTGGAACCTATTGCATTCATGTGTAGATTGATTTTGGGTGGAGAGTTGCTTTCCTTCACTTTGAGCTCGAAAGAGAGATTTCTCCTCAATTTTCTCTTGGGTTTTTACTTAAGCTCTTCATCAAGGAAAGTCTACATATATGTTTATGATTTGATATGTTTGCTTCTTCCTTGATTTGATGAGTGATGATGATTAGAAGCCCATATGCTCAATGGTTTTGATTTTGGATAAAAACATGATAATTTATGCTTGAATTGATTAATGAATAGATTATGTTTAGATAGCTTGTTTAGATGAATGGTTAGGAACACAATGAACTTTGTTTTATCATTGAATTGCTTCTATATCAAGTTCAGAGGATTTGTAAATGGATTGGATCCATTTCAATTTAGTTACATAACTGAAGTTCTGTTTTTGGAGTGCACGTGGTCGATCGACCAGGGTCACGCGGTCGATCGCCTTTACGGAATTAGGTGTTGAGCGCCTAATGTGAACACTGTGCACTCTTTTTGGTTACAACCCGTAGTTGACCGACCAGGGGTGCGGTCGACCGACTGCACAGAACCAGGTGTTGGGCGCCTGGTGAGGATACTATTCACCATGCACGCGGTTGACCGACTTGGGTCACGCGGTCGACCGCCCACTCAGAACCTTGGTGATTTTTTACCTCTTTTTATTTTGAAAAATGTGGGTCCCCTTTTTGAAAGGGACTTTTAGACCCTATCTTAGATGGACTTAGGTGGGACTTTGGCTACCCTATTCGGACTCATTTGACTATGTGTGAAGATGTTTTGAGTCAACGTTCTTCACGTTATTCCGGTTGTATCGGGAATCAACTTTATTCAATCTTGAACGGTATGGGACAACAGGATACCTTCTCTATATCTATGCACGAAGATTATATATTTAGGCATCGCGAACCCTAAACCTTTTCGTTGACTGAGTAGAGTTGTATGATGCTTCGGGTTTAACAATCGACTTAAGATTTGATTGTCTATTGCCTTGGATTCTGAATTGTACCGTCTAGTACTATTTACATGCAATCTTCATGTTCATTGGCTCCGTTTACTTTGTTTTATTTTGCGATCACCTTGAGTACTTAGATGATGGACTTAGGATCCTCTTTGATTATCCGTTTGTTTCGAAGTCTGATGAGGTGTTGAGGCTAGGCGGCTTTGATTGTCGAAGCTTGTTGAGAATTACCTATGAAGAAGTTTGATGTTTGATGTTGGCTTTGATTTGATGATGGAAAGGTAGTTTCTCTTTTACTGATGAATCTTGTTCGCGCAAGAAAATCTAGCCTTTCACTATCGTTTGTTTAGGACTCTTTGTGTCAAGCACTACTCAACTGTTAACGCCCAACACAGATGGGGCACCATCTGTGTGAGGACTTTCAATTGAACGTTTGCGCAGTACGACTTTTTATATTTTGATGGATGTACACCATCGAATACATATTGAACGCTTGATTTTGATGACTATTGGCCCTTTGGTATTCATTTTGCTTGCTTGCTTGCCGGATTTTATCCCGTGCGACTCTATCACAACTCTTATGTTGAGCCAGGAGGGTTATGTGAAACTATCCTATGGTGTATTAGTTATGTGGGTTGCCTAATTATTAGATGTTTATGTTAGATTGATTTTGACTCGAATGCTATGCATTTCTTATGATCAAGATGCTATGCATGTATTATAATCTTGTCTATCACCTACTCTGATTCGTTATATACATATCTAAATGATTTATATATATATATATATTGTTTGCCGACCTTCGTGTCCGATGATGCTACTTTTGATGCATAGGTACCGAGCTCTTCTTTACCGAGGAGGAGACGACGGAAGAAGTTCAAGCGGATCAGCCTAATAACTTCCTAGATTATAGTACGGATGACGTTGTATAGCCGTATCGACCCCATACATGAGAGCCTTCACGTTATATTTGATTAGCTTCATCTTTTGGTTTCTTTCTCTTTTGATTATGCCCGAGTTTTGGTGTGGCCTATTGTTGTAAATAATACTTTTGATTAAATGTTTCAAACTTGAACTCTAGTTAATATATATTTCAGTTGTTGCTCTTAACTATACATCAGGATACCATTTGTATTATGAAGCTTCCGCTATACGTTTTATGTATTTGAGGAAATATTTCCACCTCAGAGCGATCTTCGATCCATATTGGGACATAATTGGGGCTAAGTGTAGTTACTAATGTTGAAAATTTTCAATTGACCCTAATCTCACGCATAACCCCGATTTCACGATCGGGGGCGTGACATTAGGTGTCAGAATTATGAATGATAGTGAAAGATATCTGGGAAATTCTATCATTTTCAAGAGAAATTCTTTGCTTTGACTTTCTTATAACAAAAATTAAGAAAAAAGATTCAATCTTAGCAAGCCAATGTTTTATCTCAATTAGTTAGAAGGAACACCTTCGTAAAATATGTTGTTTCTTCTTTACCTGTTTACAATATGTCAACTCTTTAGTTACCTAATAAGACTTTAGATTCTTTGGATAAGATGATGAGGGAATTCTAGTGGGGAGATCGGGTTGATAAAAAAGAAGTTTCATACTATAAAATGGAATGAGTTATGCAAATCTATCGAGGAAAGGGGTCTTGGTATTAGAAAATCCAAAGAGAATAATATGGCCTTACTAGCCAAAACTACTTGGAGATCGATGCTTAACTAATGAAAACATATTATGCATTAGGATAATTAAGGCTAAATATTGTCCCAAAAAGTCTCTTTGGGAGGCCAAATTTAATTAAGGAAATTCCTAATTTTGGAGAGGTTTTGTGAATACAATTAATTTCATCAATGATCATATAGGGTGGATTATTGGGAATGGTAAAGACATATCTGTTTAGAATTCTGGATTGATACCTTGTGAACAAGGGCTTAGGAAACCTCTCTCTCAAATCTCTACTCCTAATCTTAGAGTTAGGGTCTTTGGAATTATAATAAAACTTAGAATCTCAATATGATTTTAAATACTTTTAATAACAACAAAGATGTGAATAACATTTCCAAAATCTATTTCCAAATATCTGAGTGTAATGACAGAAAAGCTTGGCCCTTCACAAAAGATGGAAATATATCCACCAGGTCTGCCTACAAAATTCTCTCTCCTACGAGTACTAATAGTACTGATGATACGATAAGTGGAAGAATTTTTGGAAGCTCCATGTTCCCCAAAGAGTTAATCTATTTGGTTGGAAATTCTTCATAATGCCATTCTTGTGAGGAAATGGTTGGGTCCTAAAACTAGTTCTAGATCTACTATATGCCCTATTTGCAAATCTGAAGAGGAATATGTGGAACATGCTCTTTTTATATGTAATTATGCAAGAGTAGTTTGGTTTGGTTGTAACCTCGTATTCTTGGCTCACTACATGAGGAGTATGGATATTGTAGGATGGTGGGGCAATAACTTAAATTTGAATGACATGGCATGGAAGTGGGGAAATATCTTAAATTTGAATGACATGGCATGGAAGCGGGAAAATCCTAATTTCCCTTCAATGGCTTTTATTATCTGGTGAGCGTTATGGAAAGCCAAAAACAATTTCATTTTTAAAGGGATTTCCATTGATCCCAAAAAAATCATAGGTTTCATCCAAAATATGTATCGGGGTGTGGGGGGGTGGGGGGTGTTTTAAAAAAAGATTGTTTATCTATACCCAAAGTTTTAAAGCTGCCTGGAGATCATTCAAATAATACTTTATTAATTTTCTCGGATGTATAGCTTTTCATATTAAAGATGGAAAATCTTTCTTCGTTATTTGATGATGATGAATAATTCGTTTCTTTTTGTAGGCGCTCACAATGAGCCAAAACTGTCTTCCTTTGAAGGAGATGCGCGGGCCATGCTATTTGCACCAAAGGAAGCTTCATGCAAATTTTTATATGAGATTGTAGATGCTAAGGAAGTGATTGAATCCATCAATGGGATTTCAAATTGGGCCATCAACCCAATTATTTTGGATATTAAACTTCTATGCAATTGTTTGTCTTTTGTTAGTTTCCTTTTTGTTTCTAGAACTTTGAATGAGGCTGCTCATTCTTTAGTCAAGCATTGCTCTCGGATTGATAAGAGTTTTTATAGTGTTGATGAGATTCCAAAGTGGGTTAGGCCTGTTTTGCCTCCCCTTTGAATGTTGTTTTGTTTTGGTTTGTCTTTCAATGAAAGTTGCATTTTACCAAAAAAAATTTTTTTGCAAGATTTCAGAGAATTTACATTGGGAAATATTTAGAGTCTTTATTTTCCGGCTAAGAATTTTAACTGGTAGCATTCTTTTCTTTTCTTTTTTTTTTCATTCCTAGGAAACTAGTAGCATTCTTCAAATGCCAAATCTTTAAGAATATTTCATATGTTAGAAATCGTGAGAATTTCGAAGGTTAAAAACCTCAAAACAAATTTAAATGAGATATAGGATATGACACAAAAGATAATATTGATGATGAGATCTCTAGCAAAACCCAATTGCCTCTCGAAATTCTCATCAAGCCAGGCTATTAGCTAAGAATGTCTAACAAGAACTTAATAATTTCTTACCACTTCAAGTACCAAAAGAAAATTCTTGCAATATAACATGCCTAAGCAACATTTCACCCGCTTAAGAGGTTCAGGGGAGCAGGGCTCACATGTTTGAGTCGTGGTACTTCTTTCATTATCGCGGAGATTTGGGTGTATTTGTTTGCATATAATACATATAAATTGAAAAAAAAAAAGGGAATTTCTTGTCAAATAAGCTCCAACAAAAATATTAAAAAGGTGACGACTAAAGGACGTAATGAGATGGGGTGCCGGATATATATTATAAGGAAGAGACGTAGATGAGGCCTTTCCTTCCAAGGATTTGAGTTACTAGAGCAATGGGTCAGTTTTAATTTCTCATCTTCCCTTGATTCAATTTCCATCAAATGGAGCATTCTCGATTGTCATTTTTTTATGTTAACCTTTTGACTCTTCCTTTTTAACTACTTACCTGAAAAACAGAGCCTTGAAATTCCTAGGAATTCAAAATTTCAAATACATAGAAACAAACAGGCCACTGATGAATTTCCAGCCAGCAATGAAAGGTTGACCTACTATCTGAAATTCAAAAAGAATAGAACATACATAATGTTTTCAGTTGTCAAAATTGAAAGGAAAAATCATCAGATGCCGAGTATGTCCCTAGTACTCAAAATTGAGCCAACCATACTCATGTAAAGTGGGCCCCACCGATTGGGCGGTCAGTATTGTGCACGTGTTCATGAATGACTGAATGTAGGAAGCTCGAGACTCCACGGCCAAGGCCTTCAAGCCTGGTAGCTAGTGGGCCACTACAATGTCACAGTGGCGGACACATGATTTTTATTTGAGGGGTGCGAAGTTTGATTTTTGGGGCACACTTTTTATGTGAATTTTGAGGTTGGGCCTACAATTTTTAAATTTTCAGAAATGCACCGAGATTTAAGGCGCACCCACATTGTTGTGCCTGGGTCCGCCCCTGATTGTGTCAACGATGCAAGGCCGAGCTAACAGGGCTTTTCCATTATTGTAGAAGGAGATTCAGCATGCCCTTTTGGTAAAGTTCAACTTCCTAATTTTGATTGTGGTGGAAGGGGACTCAGCGTCTGCTTTTGATTGGGTAAATTGGAGGAAGTTCCACCTTGGGGACTTGTGTATGAGGAAATCCTTTATCTTCTTTCACTGGGGATGGTGTCATTCCAATTGGCTCATTTCCCCTGAGGTGCCAATGGGAGAGTCAAATCCTGATTTGATTTGAAGGAGTGGAACTTTAAAGTTGGGCCACCTACTGAAAATTCGAGCCGTTCAAAATTAACACAGGCATTATGTATATGATATGTGAGAAGTTTTATTCCAATCATTATGTAAAGTTGGGCTTTTATTTTGAACGGCTTCGATTTTCAATAGATAAGCTCCAGTGTGGAGTTCCACTCCTCAACTTAAGATTCTCTACCGTTTGGTAATTTACTATTAAAGTGAAGTGAAGTAAAATCTCACTTTAACAGACATGAAAAGATTAGGGGGTCATATCAAAAGTACATAAATATAAAATTCCTTACTTAAAAAAAAAAAGGTTAAAAAGCCACATCTTTAATCCATTAAATGACAAAAAATCATCCACGGTCTACACAAAAAGTCAAAAAGATTTCTTATAAAGACGCTAAAAAAAAGACCATCATATTATGATTAGACCCCTCACATTTTATTCCCTCTTGATTAATTTGAGGCTTCGCCTCACTCCACTCTACATGTAAGGTTGCCAAACGGTAGGGACTGCTTTAGGTAATTCACTTGTAAATTAAATTGAAATGAAGATCACTTTAAAAGAGACAATAAAATAAGAGGGTTCACGTAAAAAATTACCAATTTTGAAAAATTATCTCTTCTTTTCTTGTAAGTCAAAAAGCTTATCACTTATTCCATTGAGTGACAAAAAGCCCTTACTTTTTTTAATCCAAAAAAGGAAAAAAAAAAAAAACACTTCTCATACTACAAAAAGAGTGAAGAAAGTGAATTTTGAAATTTGGTATTTTATTTTATTTTACCCATCTTCTTTATATATCTTATAATTTGAACATTCACTTTACAATTGAGAGCTCGGAAAAGCCATTTCTAGCCAAGGTAGGATTCACATGTTAGCTCATGGTTTCATCGTGCCCTGGTTGTCGGGTTCTAGAGAAGAAACGGCCAGGCCCATGGCCATATGACGCCCAGTGGTTCTTATAAGTCAGGTGGGCAAGGGCAAGTTGGCGGAAGTGTTCAAGGGAGGGTGAGGAAACCTACCCATCCAGGGATCGATCGATTGCTGGTGGGATTTTCGAGTGGGCGTGCTATCCACATCTTCCACACTGTGATTCCCTTTGAAAGGTCTTTTACAGCATACACTTATACAAGCACTAGCTTGAAGGCCCGAAAGTCGAGTAATTTATAATTAGCTAATAAATAAAGTTTGATGAGTACCATATTTGCACGGCCAATTAATGGTTATGAAACTATTCGTAATACAACTGTAGTGAGTATGTTTGCATTGATAATGCTGCCCAGTGACCGCGCCGGCTGCCGGCGGCCCTAAAAGAATTGCCCTTCTATCTTCTACATTTCTTTTTGTTCCATTTGTATGCAGTGGGTCTGTTTTCTCGTCTCTTTTAATAAACCCATTTCATGAGAGAGGTGAGTGTGACCCACCAGTACCACTGACAACATCATACAGTTCCACTCTTTCCACTAAATATTATTCCATAGACAAAAAGGAACTGCTTCTCTCGACTTTGAATCATCCATCCATCCTCCCTCCATTGCAGAATCAGCTATTATTTAAAAAAAAAAAAAAACTCACTTTTCACTCCTATTAAAGTGAGAGTGAAAACTGAGAGTACGTCACTGGAGGGGATGTATTTCATCTTGAATGATTTGGATTGTCTGGCACATGTAATGTTTTACACAGTTTCTGTGTAATAGCTGCAACAGGGGATCCGGACTCAGTGAAGAAACCACCAGGCCTGGTGCCCACTTTGATGGAGACAAGTCATGTGGGCAAGGGCTTTGAAAGGCCTTCTTAAGCAAACAATGAGAAGCACTGGTTTGAAGGCCTGAAAGTTGTGTAATTTATGTTAGGCCAATAGTCAAACTGCACTAACAAAGCCAAATAAAAGTCGTTGGCAGAACTGAGGCAGAATAGTGTCTCGCTATAGCGAGACTCATTTTCGCTATAGCGAGAGTGATGTAGACGTGTTCCAGTAGCAGGTCTCACTATAGCGAGACTAATGCTCGCTATAGCGAGTTGGGCGCAGAAGTTCAAGTTATGTCTGGACTCTATGGTAGAGTTTGAGGATGAGTGCTATTCTGAGTAGATTTTGATTAGAATACTTATGCACGAACTTGAGGCTATATATAGGATGTTTCTCTCAACTCAAGAAGCCACCACCACTCTCATTAATCTGAGTCAAAGATATCTTAGAGAGAGATTTTTCTCTAGAGCCATTGAGAGATCGTTTTGAAGGGCTGCTTTAGAAGGTGTTTGCTACTTCTACTATCTTGTAGAAGATTCATCATCTTGTTTGACAAGGTGCGAGGAGATCAAGTAAGGAGAACGAGGCACGGTGGATGTCGTGTTAATGTATTCTTTACAAGAACAACTACAGTCCTTATGTTAAGGTACAGACTGGGGTAAAGGAGCTTGTGAGTATATCTTGTAACTGTTCGTGAACTCTTGATTTCCGGTTCGTGGTTTTCTCCCTGGATAGGGTTTCCATGCTAAAAATTGTGTCTGCCTTCTTGTAGTGTGTGATTGGTAGATAGCTAGTTCTATTTTGTTTGATTGGTTATTTCCGCTGCATGTTAATTGGTTAAATTAGAACTAGTATTCCATTCTGGTGGGTCCTGCAAAATCCTCAATTTATAAATAGCCAAACGTGAGATGAGTGACAAATTTGAATGACCAACCATAGGCCATGGAGCTTCAGCTAATACAGAGGTATTGAATATGTTTAGACTGATGATAAGGAGTCCAAGTGGGCCCCAACACACAGGCTGGCATTTTATGCTAAGGACGGCCAGCCGGCCGGCTCAAACCGAATTGCCTCTCTGTGTTTCTACACATGTTTTTGCTGTATAATCCATTCTCTAGTGGGTCTGTCTTCTGACTTTCCCATCTTTTAATCAAATCGTTTTCATAATAGGGAGAGAGAGACAGAGAGTCAGCTGGTATTGAGTGACCGACCACTGACACAGCATGATACAGCTCCTCACTATAGTTAAAAAGAATTCCCACTAAATATTATTCCATTCACAAAAAGGAAATGCTGTTCTTGATTTTGAATCATCCATCTTCCCTCCATTGCAGAATCAACTATTATTTAAAAAGAACCTCAATTTCATTTACTGTCACCAAAAACCCCCACCGGAATTTCCTGTTGCCGTCACCCTTTCCCCTTGCACCAAGTTTTGCTTGATGAAAACAATATTTAGAACATCTTCTGTATCCAATTTCTTGAAAACTTTCAAATCTTAAACCAGAACAAAGAGGCATCCACATGTGACTTCCACGTGACATCCTTCCCAAGTGCATGCTTTGAACTGCATATGGCATGCTTAAACATCATCTCCATGCAATGTGCATGAATTCGTGATGCTCCATGATTACTATATGTCACGGTTTGCTCCCGGAGGTTGAGGGTTCGAAACTGCACTATCACACACTGGGGATTTACTCGCCTCCCCTTGGGCCCGTAGGGATTAGTCTGGCCCAAAGGGTTGGGACACCCTCCGTTATAAAAAAAAAAAAAAAAATTCTCCATGCAATGTGCATGAATTCGTGATGCTCCATGATTACTACATGTCATCTACTGGCCTTTTGATCTGTTGTTTGCCAAGAAGGAGCAGCAGTCATCTGTCCACCACTGATTGCTACAGCGGCTGACTCCACATGTGTGAGCAGATACCTGTATATTTTCTTCCTTAGCCGATCCACCGTCTCAGTCCGAATGGAGCAACCATTGCTGTTCTCTTCAGCGGTCTCAATATCATCCAACCAGTCATTCACTCTCTTAACCTGGGACAGCATGCCTGCAACCTGACCCTTATCTGACAGTGCTGAGGGGTCTACATTGGCATCCAAGAACTTCTCAATAAAACCCAGGAACCAATCACGGGACTCCACTTGCAACGAATTGGCTAGATCAGCAGCTTCAGTTAGGCCAGCCCCTCGGACCCACTCAAGGGGAGGAGATACCCTCGGCTGCTGACCAATGACGAGCCCATTACCAGATCGACATGGAGTTGAAGGTGAAGACAGCTTAGAGCTAACGGAAGCCCGAGGTTTGGTTTGAGTCTTCAATGCCCCATTTTTCACCGAGTCTTCTATGATTACTATATGTTGACTGCCTTCAATTGTCTGTGGACTTTGACTCAAAGCTGACCCTGCAGCCAATCCAGATGTGGGTTGTTTCTTAAACACTGTAAAAGATGACAAGTCAGTGGCCAATGCAGCTTGAACCCATGAAGTAGCAAGTTTGTGTTTCTTCAATGAGGTTTTCAAAGCTTCTTCCAACAGGTTTTCTTCGTGTTCCAGCGATGACCCTGTGGGAATTGTTTTCGATAGGGAGTCTACAATCAGAGCAGCTTGGCCCAAGGTGGCATGAAGACTCAGGAATTGTTCCATGGTAGGCTGCGGGTTGTCCTCCTTGGCAGAGGAACTGAGCTCAGCAAATATACTGTAGAAAGCAAAAGGAAAAAAGATCAATGCAAGAAACAACAGTTTTAATACTCTCAGGGCTCTCACTGGTTTCATGGGATATTGCATAGCTTCAAGGGTATAATTCTTGTCACTTTCCACCAATAGGTCTATCTACTAAATCTTCTCCAAATGCAAATTAAATTATGGTCAGTTGAGACAAATAAAAGACGCGTTTAAAGGTTTAGAATCATTGGGCTTGTTTGTTTGCATTAGAATATGTCATTTAGGGAGAGAGATGAAACACAGAACATGAGAGAGATGAGAGAGATGAATGTCGTGCCCATCTTTGAGGGTCGACTGCTGTATATATAAGGGTCTAAATCCCTGATTACTCTCTAATTACAATCAATTACATATCTTAGATCCTACACTAAAGGCATAAATTAAGCAACAGTATCTGACTAATTACAATGTAATAAATGGGTATAATAAATGGGCTGGGCTTTGGCTGTGTTGGGCCTTGGCTTGCTTGACACCCCCTCTCAAATTGATGCGGGGGAGTCATAAAGCAGCAATTTGGAAACAAGAAATTGATGTCGAGGCCGAGGAAGTCCCTTGGTGAAGAAATCTGCAAACTGAAATTCTGTAGGGACCTGAGGAAGACTAATGACATCACGCTTATATTCATCACGAATAAAATGGCAGTCAACTTCGATATGTTTGGTACGTTCATGGAAGACGGGATTTGCAGTGATTCGGATAGCCCCAGTATTATCGGCATGTAATGGAGTAGGGGAGGTTTGAGGAAACCCGAGTTCCAAAAGGAGTTCCCGTAACCATAAGATTTCAGAACAAGCAGCAGCCATGGCCCTATATTCAGCTTCTGTGGAGGATCGGGACACCCGTTCTTGTTTCTTGCATTTTCACGAAACGAGGGAAGTGCCAAGGTACATGCACCAACCAGTAGTAGAACGGCGTGTGTCGGGACAGCCTGCCCAGTCAGCATCCGCATAAGCAGTCAGATGAAGAGGATTATCCTTTGGATAAAATAATCCACGAGGGACAGTTTTGAGCAGATACCGGATAATGCGCTTCACAGCTGTTAAGTGAAGATGTCTAGGAGCTGTCATGAATTGGCTCACAAGATGAACAGCATATGATATGTCAGGTCTAGTGATGGTGAGATAGACAAGACTGCCCACCAGACGGCGGTAGATTTGAGGATCAGGAAGAAGTTCGCCATCATCTTTACTCAACTTGAGATTGACCTCTACAAGCGTATCAACAGGTGAAGAATCAGTGAGGTCAGCCAATTCGATAAGATCTGAGGTGTATTTGTGTTGATTTACAAAGAGACCTTGTGAAGATTGATGCACCTCGAGGCCCAAGAAATAATGCAATGGACCCAAATCCTTCATACGGAAGGAATCCCTGAGAGAAGCTTGGAGAGATTTGATCATACTATCATCAGTGCCAGTGATAACAATATCGTCAACATAGACAAGAAGCACAGTAATACCAGTAGATTTGTGGCAGAGGAAAAGAGATGGATCAGAAGGACTCTGGGTAAAGCCACTCTTGCATAAGCATCCCTTGAAAGTTTCGAACCAAGCGCGAGGAGCTTGCTTTAAACCATAAAGTGATTTGCGCAGGCGACAGACAGACCTCTTGGAGGGAGAGGAGACTCCTTGTGGTATCCGCATATAGACTTCTTCATGCAGGTCCCCATGTAGAAATGCATTTTTGACATCCATTTGGTATAAAGGCCAGGATTGTGAAGCAGCAATGGCAAGAAGTAACCGAACAGATGTCATTTTTGCCACAGGTGCAAACGTGTCCTCATAGTCAATACCATACTCTTGTCTGTTGCCAAGTGCCACAAGTCGAGCTTTGTGTCTATCCAAAGACCCATCAGATTTAAGCTTGATCGAGTAGATCCATTTGCAGCCGATGAGTTTAACTGCTGGAGGACACTCCACAATATCCCAGGTGTGATTTTGATCCAATGCATCCAATTCCTCCTTCATGGCCTGGTTCCAGCAATCTTGTTGAACAGCCTGCAAATAAGAACTTGGGATAGAGATAGAAGATAGAGTGGTCATCAACGAAGTATGGGTAAATCCGTACCGATCAGGCGGTCTAGAATTTCTGGAGGAGCGACGTAAGGCAGGAGTAGTTGTGGAACCATTTGTCGGTGGAGGATCAGGGGGAGGGCCATCTGCAGTGGGAGTTTTTTCCCGACGGTGATATACAAATGCAGGATTGAACCGAGTAACAGAGGTATGATCCGAAAAACCTGGTAAGAAAGCTAGTGAAGAGGGATGAGAACAGTCCATGTGAGTTTGAAAGAAATATTGATTTTCAAAGAAAATAACATTTCTAGAAACCCTGATACGACGACCAATGGGATCATAACAAACAAAACCTTTTTGATTAGTGGCATAACCCAAAAAAGCACACCTGCGAGATTGTGCCGTTAGTTTCGTTCTTTCTGTGGGAGGTAGATGAACAAAGCAAACACAACCAAAAGTATGGAGGTGATCAAACATAGGATGATGGCCAAACAATTTAAAATGAGGCGTAAAATGAGCAATAGTAGGAGATGGAAGGCGGTTGATGAGATAGACAGCCGTGGTGAGTGCTTCAGTCCAAAAACGAGGGGGAACGGATGCTTCAAGCAGAAGAGTTCTAGTGACATCAAGAAGATGTCTGTTTTTCCGTTCCGCGACTCCATTTTGTTGTGGAGTATACGGGCAGGTACGTTGAGAAATGATTCCTTGATTGTGTAAAAAGGATTGAAAATCCTTTGAAACATACTCCCCCCCTGAGTCTGAGCGCAAAGTTTTAATGCATTTAGAGAATTGGTTTTTAACATATTGAACAAAAAATTTAAATGCATGAAGAACATCAGACTTTGAATGTAATAAATAGATCCAAGTAAATCGGCTGTAGTCATCAATGAAGGTTACAAAATACTTGAAATGACTATGGGAAAGGGTCGGAGCAATGCCCCAAACATCACTGTGAATTAATTCAAAACATGTAGTGCTCCGTGTGTTAGAGGTTGGAAAGGGTAAAGTTTTACTCTTTCCTAATTTACAAGCATCACACGCAAAAGAAGCAGAATCAACAGGTTTCTTTATTAATCCAGATTGAAATAAAGTAGACAGTGTAGAAGCAGTTGGATGACCAAGTCTATTATGCCACAACCGAGGATTATTCTTAATGAAAAAACAAAATAACTGATGGAAAGTGTTATCATGAATAACTGGAGACACTGGTAAAGAAAAAAGTCTTCCATGCTTAGGCCCCCTCGCGATCACTTCCCCCGACGCCCGGTCCTGCACAACACAACCAGATGGAGAAAAAGAAACATTACAGTTATTTTCAACAAGTTGACCCACAGAAACCAAATTGGTAGCAAGATGAGGAGAAACGAAAACATTGGTTAATGGTAAGGGACTAGGGGTATCACCAACTGAGGTGATAGGAAGATGATCTCCGTTGGCAGCTTGGACACTAAGGTGACCAGTGTAAGGAACAACATTTTGTAAATTGAGGGCTGAAGTGGTCATATGGTTACTTGCACCAGAATCTAAGTACCAGGTATTGGAAAGAGAGGATGCAGTACCTGCGATGTTCATGGAAGCTAAGGTATTGATGATCATTTGGTTTACCATCTCAGGGGTGAGAGGAGCTGGTGACGCAGATTGGGAGGAACCAGGTTGGGAGGAAGAATCATACTGCAGAGAACCACTGAAGACAGATGAAGCATAGGGTGGAGTGGTCACAGTGTAAGCACTTGGAGCTGACGGCACGCTGTAAGGACCAGGGGCTGGCTGCACATAGTTGCGGGAAATAGAATTGCGATTCTTCTTCCGGCACTCTTCAATAACATGACCAGTGGCCTTACAATATCGACATATTTTGGCTTTACATTGATTAGCATAGTGACCATATTTCTTGCAGTTATGGCACTGAACTTTACTGATGTCCCTGGAAGGTGGTCTGGTGGTAGCAACATAGGCTAGAGGAGCCTCAACAGATCTCTGTTGTTCCAGAGTAGTTTGAGTGACCCTACATTGTTCTTCCCGTAGTAGTTCCTGAAGACAATCATCCAAGCTAGGAAGAGAAGCCCTGCTCATCAGATTAGATCGAACTGTCTCAAACTCTGGACGAAGTTTCATAAGAAACTGATCCCGATGACTAGATTGCTGTAATGGAAGTAATTCTGGGAGAAGAGCTGCAGATACCGAGGCAAACTTAATCTCATCATATTCGGACCACAGTCGGCGGAAGCCATTATAATATTCCTGAATAGACTGGGTGCCTTGAGTGAACTGAGAGATTTCAAGTTCTAATTGAAACTGGCGAGCAGCATTGCCCTGTTGGTAAATTTTCTTAAGATACTCCCACATATCACGGGCATTTTTGCAGGGTTTGAGGTTGAGAATAAAATGTGACTCAACAGAGCCCAGTAACCATGTCTTGATTTTAGCATCCTTTGTCTTCCAAGCTAAAATTTTCTTATCATCGTCCTCAGGTTGAGGTTCAGATCCATCAATGTGTCCCCAGAGTTCTTTTCCTTCCAAATAAATTTGAAATTGGAAGGCCCATGAGGTATAATTTGTTCCATCAAATCTAATCATAGTTATCTCATGTTTATCCATTACTAAAGATCAGAAAGAGAAGTACACACAAAGCAGGCTTGCAAAACTACAGACTGAGAAAGATGTTCAGAGGAGATGCAATAACAGCAGAAAACAGTAGCAGCAGAGTAAATGAAGACAGCAGCAGCAATAAACGTCCCTGTCGACAGTGTGTGAAACCACACGAGGGCCCCACTTGGTGATCTAGGCACAGATCAGAGGGTGGAGATGAAGGAAGACTAGTTTTGTGCAAGAACTGGTCTTGGTCTCAGCCAGATCAAATCCAGATCCAGGATGATGGACGGCCGAGATGAAAACTGAGGAAAAAAATTGAATTATCACAAAAAATGGGAGAAAACCAACCTCTGATGATGAATAATTCCAGAAAAAATCTTCATAAATCCAGGAATCTCCAGTCGACCAAGAGGGGAAGAGTCCGCCGATGTGCTATGATGATCTCAGGTGGGCCATGCTTGATCAGAGGTGATCAGCGAGGATCAGAGATGATCTGACTGACGGAGATGATCTCAGAGAGGCTTCCAATGCTTGGAATATGACGTAGGAAGAGGATCCAGAGTTGGAATGGAAGAAAACATCAGCCGAAACAATAACAGAAACCAAAGTCTGCACTGGCGAGACTGTCGTCAAGGTGCTGACATGCACGTGGGCCCCACCAGTGGAACTGACGACAGATCTGAAGGTTGAGATGGATGCACAGATCTTCTATGCAACTGATGGAAGTAGTCTCATCAAAAAACAGGTCAGATCAAAGATTTGGAGCGGCTGTGATGAAAACATGCGAAGAAGTCCAAAAAGTCACAAAAGTTGACAGACGATCAACCTCCGATGAGAAAAAAATTCAGGAAAAATCACCAGAATTCCTAAAATAATCCTGCGGTCACACTGGGCTGCTTCTGCAGATGAGTTGATGAAGATCTGAAGTGGGCCACGTCGGATCTGAGATGATCAGATCAGATCAGGGATTTTCTGGGATGATCAGATCAGATCAAGGATGATCTTACAGATCATTGGATGTGGAAGAAACTAAAACCCTAAGCTCTGATACCATGTCATTTAGGGAGAGAGATGAAACACAGAACATGAGAGAGATGAGAGAGATGAATGTCGTGCCCATCTTTGAGGGTCGACTGCTGTATATATAAGGGTCTAAATCCCTGATTACTCTCTAATTACAATCAATTACATATCTTAGATCCTACACTAAAGGCATAAATTAAGCAACAGTATCTGACTAATTACAATGTAATAAATGGGTATAATAAATGGGCTGGGCTTTGGCTGTGTTGGGCCTTGGCTTGCTTGACAGAATACATAGGAATGCATGGTCAAATGAGCTCCATCGAAGGATTAATAAAGAGGTGAAGTGTGAATGATATGAGGTAACCATATAGATGGAGGCTTGACTTTCCTAGGATAGAATTAGTAGAGTGATGCCTGTTCATTTTCCATCTTACTTTGATTCACTTTCCATTAAAAGGGATGTTATTTGATTGTCATTTTTGTATATTCACCTTTGATCTTCATTTTTAACTACTTATGGCATGAATTACAATATACCCTTTGAGTCAAACAACAGACTAGTGAACCGTTTCCAAGTGCAAATCAATTGATCATTTAACACCTGTCAGTTGAGAAATATAAGACTACGCTTGGAGACTCAAGAATCTTGAGTCAGAAATTAGTCAATATTTTCTCAGTTGACTGAGCACCTTTAAAATAAGACAATAAAGTTGTTGAAAAGGTCAAGTGGCCAACTCTTTATTATTAACAAACACCTTGGCCTGCGCCGGTTCAACCCAGCTGAGTTCAGAATAGTTAACAATTCTTTGAACATTAAGAATAAAATAAATAAATGCCTAACGGATTTAATCAAGTTGAATTCACATATATTGGTGTTTCCCACGGTTTTTGTACTCATCAGCAAAAACGGCAAGGGTTTGATCATTGTCATCATTGAAACCATATCCCATCCAACTGGGATTGTCGACTCAGTAGTTTGATATTTCAGATATAAATAGATTTTCTTTATAAGGGATTTGACATATTAATCACCCTTAAACCCTACTTCCCAATTTCATGACTGAAATTGAACTAATGTCACCAGAGTCGTTTGACTGTGGTCCATATTTTTTTACTTTTCTTCCCTGGATCCCATGATACCATGTGACCCCAATGTTAAAAGTTGAAAAGCTGGTACATTAAAAAATCTAGATTGTCTTCTTATGTAGACCTGGATCCCATGATATCATGGGAAAATATCATGGGATCCACGGCCAAAAAGTAATTAAAAAAAAAAAAGTGGACCAGAGTCAAATGACCCTAGTGACATTAGTAGATTCTCAATCATGAAATTGGGGGGAACAGGGTTTAAGGGGATTAATATGTCAAATCCCCTTCTTTATATTCAGTTTAGGAACAGAATTTTACTTTTGAAAAGGTAATTGGAAAGAGATTTAGTTTTTGGTTAAGAACTGCATGCGATTTAGGACTACTGTAAAGAACAGTTAGCAATCTGGACCTCCAAGTATCATATGAAATGAATAAATATAGGAGAAAAGGTTAGTGATGTGCTTGGAATCATGTGAGTTCTTGAGGAGGTTAGCCTCTTTTAAAAGTTGTGAAAATGAGTTGGCCTCCATCATTTATCATAACACTAATCATGGCATTCGCATTTTTCATTGCTACAGGAGAAACCATAGTGTGGTACTCAGAGTCCAACACTGATGACATGGTCTAAGTCGGAATAGCATAAAAGACCACAAAGATGGATTTCTATTTTGAAATTGGGTTCTAAGGATTTATCTAAGGGTTATGTGCTAAGGAGAATAATAAGATAGATTTGAGTTTGTATGGCGTGAAGTCTCTTGATTGATGACCATGGCAAGTCCCGTTGCCAAATGGACAATAACATCAACAAAGTAGAAGAAGATTCCTGGCTCGCAGCAACTAACATCATGGTTTTAAAATGGATGCTACATAACAGTTTCAGCACAACTGTTTCTAATTCTTTTGGTGGTAATGGTTTGAGTTAAAACAAGAATTTTTAAGGATTTATCTGTCTAGAACACGATATAGAAATTAAAAAGAATAGAAAATTCTACCAGATTTGAGCTGTTTTGCCACTGCACTTTACTTCAGTTCCAGAAAATAAAAACAATTTATGAGTTTTATATAGGTTGTGGACCTAGCCCTTGACCTTCAATCAAGTTCCTTACAAGTAAAAAGTAAGAAGCTTTGAGTAAAAATTCCAAGTACTCCTCTTTAGAAAGATAATTCAAAACCATTATCTCCAAAATATTTATCACTCATCAGTTCTCAATTGGAATCCACTTAGACCTCGACATCAACCTTCCATCTAGTTCCTTCGGATGGTAAACTATGAAGCTTAAAAAGCAGATGCCATGTACCCTCTTTTAGAAAATTTTCAAAAAATCTAAGTGGTGGTAGATCTAAATTAGAATCACCAATTATTACAAACGTGCTGTTGGAATTTGGAAAAGGTGACAGAAGGCAAAAGCACTAAAAAATAACTGTCTCGATGAAAACCAGGAAGCCTATAAGTACAAAACAAAAAACAAGCAAAAATATGGCACAGTAACTGCTTGATCTAACCTTATGTTACCCAAAACCTCAAAGAGGTTTCCATTTCAATGGAAAGTTATTTTATGCTAAAACTGAGCATGTTCTAACTTGTACGCATGATGCACCTCCACTGTGCCCTTGTTGTATCCAGGTAAAAGATTCAAGCATATCAAGATCTTTATTAAGATCACTAGGAACAGTAAAAATATTTATGCTAATATTGCACATGTTCATCCATAAGTGGAACTTTCTTTATAGATGTCCCAGAGAGAGAACAGGCCTCACTAATTGAATATTGTGCATGTAGGGGTAAGCAGTGTGGAAGAAAGCCTATTTCTACATTCAAGAACTAGCATACCTCTAGAAAGCAAATACCTTAAGTTGAAGAGAGCATACAAGTAGACATACAAAAATCTGAACAACTGAATGATGCCCAAAAACACTTTATTGAAATTTACCTCAGGCATCGAATCAAACTCTCTGCTGCAGAAGCTTCTTGCATTGCCTCAATAGCAGCAAGTTGTGCTGCATCTCCGTGCCTCAGAACTTCCTGCAAGAAAAATAGAACATAATAATTTTAGAGACAGTCCGATGATTATTAACATAATCAGGTAAATCATCACTAAGAGGCCAAAAACTAAACCAAATCAATAGCAACGTCAACGAGTAAGGGCATGTTTAAGTCTCTTGGCCTAATCAGAGTTCCTTGCGTAGCCGCAGTTGCGAGTCTACTCACAACTGCCTATATACTTGAAGTGTCTCTTGAATTCTATGTTGCATGGATTTTTTTTTGGAACGAGCCATTTACAAATGTTGGACACGATGACATTTCAGATTCTACAGATTCAGCTAGTGCTAATTTAAACAGTATTTACAATTGATTAAATATAGTTACACCATTTCTTCGATTGAAATCTAAATCACTAATGTGATAACTACTTGATCGTTTAAAGTGAGATTTGTATACATTTATTGGTGTTACTAGTGCATATATATATTTTATATAAAAAAGTAGGCATTCATTAGCTGAATCCAAGAATCCTATGTTAGAGATTTGCTAAATTGGACATCTTGTACAGGTGTCAGAGTCTGACAACAAAATTTTTCAACAGCATGTAAGTTGAATGGCTATAACCATGGGATACAGAGTACTAGAACAAAAATGAGACATATCTGCTGATGGAAGGAAGCACAATTGTCATATGGAAAAACTGAAATTTGGATCCCAAAATCAGGGTCTAGAATGATGGCTGTTATGTAGCAGTTTTTCTTGCTATAGTGTAAAACATAAATAAAGGACAATGCAAACTACATGCACTATTCACTTGTACACTTCCTATGCTTTTATCTACATTAAAACACCCTATAAGCCCCAAAGAATGGAGATATTTAAATCTTCCATTTTCTAGGATTTCTTAAGAGAAATCAATATAAGATGGGTGAAATAGACCAACATAATGGTTATTATTATATCAGAATCAGCCAATACATAATGGTTTTGACTCTGATCATTGCGAAGTTCAGAACTGTGTTACAAACCATGCCTAGGATTGAAGACAGTATGAATCATACCTTTCCAAGTTTTGCAAGATCTGGAGGAAGTGAAGCCCATGAAACACTGCCATCTGTCCACCTTCTGTTATTGATAATAACCTTGACCAAGTTTCCAAGGATGGGATTATTAGGTGATTCTGATGTTTTCTTTTCAACGGATGTCCTTTGCTTCCTTGACTTATCCGGAACATCCAAAGTTCCATTGTTGTTGCATTTCTTTGCAGGCATCTGAGCCTTGTTGTCCACATCTTTAAATGAGGACTTGTCATTTGTAGCAGCCTTTCTCCGAGGAGCCTGTGATGTAAAAGATGGTTATCTAACTATTGAGCTTGCAATGGTAAAACAACACAAAGATAGTGTGTGTGTGTGTGTGTGTGTGTGAGAGAGAGAGAGAGAGAGAGAGAGAGAGAGAGAGAGAGAGAGAGAGAGAGAGAGAGAGAGAGAGAGAGAGAATTCCTGGTTTATTGTCAAAGCAACCACTGGGCCATCTACATTCATTCATACATTATACAGAATTTTGAGATTCTGTGATTCCTAAGGGCACATTTAGAAACAGCTAAGGGTTCTGTGTCTTGCAGAATCCACCATGTACTTTTTCCATGGACACCTCAGTTGTGGACTCTGCAAGCCGCGGAATTGGCAATGTTTATTTGGCATATGACAGAGAAAGTGGGGAGAGAGTGCACAGATCTGTGGACAATAAAAATCCCAGTTTCCCAATTGGACTGCAAAATCCTCAAAGACGTGTATTGTGGATTGTGGCTGATGTTTTTCTGCAACATCTCTGCAGAAAATCTCCTCACCCTATAACAGAAACTCCACTTTTTCCATGGAAATTTCGCTGCACAAATGTGCCCTAATTTTTAGTATTTCAGAGAAAAGCAACTACATGAATTTCTTCATCTCTCTTGAAGATACCATTAACATATCCATTTATGTCAATGTTTCAAAAGCTTAGTCACTTACAATCCAAAAAAGAGTCCTAGCATATCAAAAGCCATTTTTTTTTTTTTTTTGATCAGCAACGATAAATTAAATTAAAAGAGAAAGCCATATACAAGAAAATCACCAAACAAAACGAAAGAGCACGATGGTATAAAAGCATTATACCACAAGAAGGAAAAGCAAAAGACAAAGAAACATCACAAAATGAAAGCCACCAAATTAGAAGACCTATCCACCCCTTGCTTAGCTAACAAATCAGCAAAACCATTAGCCAACCTCCCAACGTGTTGAAACTTTACTTGAATCGAGGATGCTAAAGCTCTAATCTCATTAAGGTAAAATTGAAATCTCCAAGGAATGACAGCCGAAGAGGACACCCACGAAATAGCATTGAGAGAATCGCTTTCCACCTCTAACTTAGAATTAAAAGAGGAAGATGCAAAAATTCTAACAGCTTCTAAGATAGCTAACACCTCCGCCTCATTAGACTTCATAGTTCCAACATGCTTGGAAAACATTACCAACACAAGCCCTCCACTGTCACGAAGCACCCCACCAATACTTGCTGGCCCAGGCTTTCCTTTAGCTGCCCCATCCACATTAAACTTCAACACCCCTACATTGGGAGGAGCCCAAAGCACCACCTTTTTCACCTTCTTCACCCCACAATATAATGAAGCCTCCCAATTATGCAATACACCAAAAACTTTTGAAGTGTCAAACTCCTTCTTGAAGGAAGCCCATTTTGCAATTTGAACCACCACCAGTTGCTCTAACTCTTCCACGGGCAACAAAGCCCCTCTGAAAATTCTATTGTTCCTTTCTCTCCACATGGACCACAAAATAGAAAAAGGAATCATCCTCCAGAGAATCAAACTACTACCAAAAAAAGAAGAAAGCCTCCACGCTTCAACTAGCCCAACCAACGACCTTGGGAGACTCCAAAGAACACTACATCGCGCTAGAAACCTACACCACAAAGAATAAGAGAACTCGCAATGCACAAATAAGTGGTCTACCGTCTCATTGACCTTCCCACACAACACGCATATGTCTGAAATAGCCATTGAAGTCAGTCCTCTTCTTCTAAGGTTGTCTGCCGTAGAAACTTTTCCGGATAAAGCCAACCACATGAAAGCCTCTACCCTAGGAGGAGCCAAGCCTAACCAAGCCAAAGAAGCTGAAGCATTGATGCTTGGAAAGCCCTCCAATTCCTTATAAAAGGACTTACAAGAAAAGGCACTGGAGGAGCAAGGCATCCAAATGCGAGAATCGACTACATCCCTTCAAAAGAAAACGTTAGAAAGAAGATTCTTCAAAGACCCAAACTCAGCCTCCTCAAATGGACGCAAGACTCTCCTGAAAGATACATCCCAAGACCCAAAGCCCCCCTCACCCACATAACAATCTTTGACCAAGACCCACTTGTTGACCACCAATCTGAACAATCTAGGAAAAGACAAGGACAAAAGACCTAGCCCCACCCAATGATCATCCCAAAAACGAACACGACTTCCCTCCCCCACTTTGAAACCAACCCCCCTCCTAAATAACTCTCCCCCCGCAAAAGAAGGATCTCTAAACCTCAAAATATTACCCCATAGACTCGACAAATGATGCCTAGGAACTCTACTAGGCTCCCAACCCCAAATATCTTCTCCATATTTAGCCTTAATGACTCTCCTCCATAAGGCCTCCCTCTCATCCTCAAACCTCCACCACCACTTAGCTAAAAGAGCCCAGTTTTTAAATTCCAAGTTACACAAACACAACCCTAATCCCCCAGTGACCTTAGGCTTGACCACATCCTCCCACTTAACAAAATGCAACTTTCTTTTGTCACTCCTCCCTTCCCACAGAAAATCCCTCCTTAAACGGTCCAACTTCTTCTTGACTGCCATCGGCATACGCAATAAGGACATATAATACACCGGCAAATTAGACAAGGAAGCTTTGATGAAGGTGATTCTTCCTCCTAAGGAGAGATAATTTCTTTTCCACACAGACAATTTCCTCTTGAAATTTTCCACCACTGGATCCCACACCTCTTGAGATCTCACTTTGCCCCCAATAGGCAAACCTAGATAAATCAAAGGCAATTTACCAGATTTGCAGTGAAACTTTGATGCTAAAGTCTGAATTTCTTCATCCGTCGACCCAACCCCCACCATTAGACTCTTTGACAGATTTATCTTTAAACCTGAGCAGAGCTCAAAACACCTGAGAATCCTCTTTAAGACTACAACCTCCTCCCATCTTGTAGAGCTAAACAATATGGTGTCATCTGCGAACTGGAGGTGAGTAATAGCTTCTACCCCTTTAACTAGTGCTCTGATGATATTAGTTGCATAGAACTTCATGTTTCAATAAAATTCTATGCTTTTAGCTACATTTCTGAATCTCAATTAACACTCTTTCCTGCATAAATATTCTTTTCTTACAGTAAAGATACAGAGGAAAAATATGAACTCATGAACCTATCATGAACCTTATCCATAGAACCCAATGCAATTTTAATAAGACAAATATTTGAGTAGAAAAAGCACAAAGGTGCTAATACTCAACTAAACCCAGTCCAACAAGAGCACTTATTCACATTGAAATGACAAATTCAGGGCCAAGCCCATGGTTCAATTAGATGATGAGCTATGTCACAACTCACAACAATGAGATATCAAGGGTTTGATCTCGGATAAACATAATAAAAACATTGAAACTTTAGAAAAGTTGATTCAGAAACAGAGTTGATTCTGTTAGAGATTATCTATGATCTCTGTTAATAAGTTTGTTAGGATGTTAGTAGATTATTCTTATCTTTAGGATAAGGTTAGTTTAGTATTTGATTATAAATGTAGATCTTTTCATTTAATGGAACTTACGGTGATTTATTGGAAATGTGTTGATTCTTGAATACCTAAACAGAGTGGAATCAGCAGAACACATGACAAGAATAAAAAGTTTCTAATTTCACAGGATTCAAAGATGAGATATAACACAAAACTAGATTCTTAGAATGAACTCAACTGAACGCAAGAAAGAAAAACTTATTCTTGTGCTTTTGATAGGTAAAGTTTATTTCATTCCAAGAACATGAAAAACAGTTCCAAAGCATGCTTGAAGTCCTCAACTACAAGCTCTACTTCAGCCAGGAAAAGTTGTTCATGTATCAAATAGCAACACAAAAGAAAGAAAACAAACATAAGTAATGAGAAACAACACTCACAGAGGTACTCCGAGCATTTGGTTTCAGATCAGTTTTATTCACCCTTGAACTCAACTTCTCTCCTCCCTCCATCTCCTCATTCCCTTCCCAGCTTCTCCTCAAAGCCTTGGGCCCTAATTCAAACCCATGAACCAACTTTTTTATTGAATTCCCCATCCCCGTCCTCTTTCCCACTGAGTTTGCCCTAAAAACACTGGCTACCTTCTCCACCAACCCCTGCTTCGCGGTAGACTTGTCGGGCCCTTTGATCTTCACTTGCTGCTTAACACCATTTGAAAAATTTTCAAATGAGGTGGGCAGTGAATAACAACTAGCCGGGGACGATAGGATCGACCGTGAATTCAATGAATTAGATCTCAACACAAATTCCTTCTTCTCTATTGCATTTAGTACAGGCTTTGACAACAGAGAATTCGATCTGATGTGAGCAGCCTTCTTCTCTGACTCTTCCATCTTAAATCCATTCAAATTCATCAACTTGGATTTCTCTCTCTCTCCATTTGGGTGATTACTTAAGCCTTTGGGTGGTGATGTTTTTTCTATGGGCCCTGATCCTGATGTATTCAGAAAGCAGAGGGAATGTGTGGCAACCAGGTCTTCTGGGGTACCAATGCAAGGGTGACGCCCAGGGACCGGCCTCACTCCCCGGAGAATTGGAACTGGGGTCGCAGCCTCAATTCGCTGGACATGGATGAACTGACCCAATTGCAATTTGTCACTGAGGATGAGATCGTCGTGCTCATCTGGGAGAGAGACAAATGTGGCATGTGAGGAATCTGAGACCTTTAGATAGAATCCCCGGTTTGGGAACAATTCGCCCCCTGCGAGTGCAGGGACAATGCTGATGACCTGCAGCAGCGAGGAGCGGTGCTCGCCGGCAACCTTAATGTCAGTGTTCATGTGCTGCAGAAACTTCAGGAGAACTCCAGGAACCAAAGTTGCCATTGGGGCGACTTCCAAAATGCATAACTACGCACAATTCAGATTGAAAGAAAAAAAAAATCAAGAGTTTGGCTTAAATGGAAAGAATCAAAATAGATTGTCAAGATCCAAGGTCTGATGGATAATTCAGATCATTGAAGATTCATTCCTAATTATAAACTATTCAGTTTATGTCATTCTGATGCATGGAATCTTGGGAACTCACAAGTGACAACAGGAAAGCAGTTGCAGATGGATAAAGATATAGGGGAAATCAAGAAGTAGGACAACTCAAAATCCAATAGCAAAATGTAACCCTTTTGAGAGGAATGTAGTGATGCCACAGAAAAGCATTTTCATACAATCCTAATTCCCAGCCCAATAAGAGAGAGAGAGAGAGAGAGAGAGAGAGAGAGAGAGAGAGAGAGAGAGAGAGAGAGAGAGAGAGAGAGAGAGAGATTACTATGAAAAACCAACCTGGAAAGCGTCAGTCTTTAGAATTTATTGAGCAGAGAAAATAATTGAAAATGCATAAACTTCCAAACCCAGATGGAAAAATCATACCTTTGGGCCTACTATGGACTACTGAGGAGGCAAAAAACGCAGTGATCTGCAAAACCCATATGGGGGACACACTTATATGTTCAGTTTGGGGTGGATAAGAGGAATCTTTAGAACATGGAAACTGTTCCGCACCATATGCGAAGAAAAGGACGCCATGATTTATGGGAGTGTTCTTCTATCATTGAGATATATAGCACACCCAACCCTCATCTGACAGACAGTGAGACAGCCTCTCTCCCTCTCCCTCACCCTCCCTTTCTCTCTCCTATTTATTTTGGTGGGGTTGTTAGTTGTTACTTGAATCCTTTCCATATTTGTTTCGGTGGGGTTGTTAGTGGTTACCTGTTGCACTAGATTCAGGTGAAGCCAGCAAGTTTCATGAGCTCTATGAAAAGTTTCCAAACAGAACACCGGAGCAGGTGAGTGCAACAGCCAGTGAAAACGTCTGCTTTTATGTGAGAGCTCTTTGTTTATTTTTATGAGAAGTCTAAACGCCCTTGGGATTTAGTGTAAATAACCTTCACCTTTCCAGATTTCTCAAAATCCTAAAAACTATCAAAATGCTTTTAGAAAAGGAAATTCTACAATAAACAAATAAATAAAGTTTAAGCTCTTAAAAAAGAGGCCATTAAGAAATTTTAAAAAATCGCATGGCTGGACGCTGATGTGGAATCGCTTGCTAATGTGGTGTTAATCATGTTTCCGTCGTATTTATCAATTATGCAGTGGGGCCCACTCCTTTTAAGCTCAAACCTTTGAGTATATCTATGGTTGGGATGGGATCAATCTTTAATCTTCTAGATTATCTCTATGTGATTCTCAAAATGGAGTTTTAAGAATTTGTTACATGGTTCTACTCATGTCTAAAAGCCTCTATGAGATTTGACTTATTATTAATAGAGAACCCTTGTGTTGAATATTTCCTAAAAGCCAATTTAAAGAATAAACTAACACTTCAAATAAATTGCGAGTGACACTTGAGTGTGTCTTTCAAAGATGTTTTCAAATTTTCATGTTTTTTTTTTAAATTCTAAGTGTTTTTCGCCTTTCTAATGAGATGTGTCTCTTGGCCCCATTTGAGGGGATGTGACTCAATTTTAAGGAATGTTTTCCAATTCTATTTATTTATTATGGCCAATTCAAGTTTTGAATATGAGCAGAATGTGGTATTTCCATAAGCACATTGTCTAAAAGCATTTTCTTCTCTTTTATTTTTATTTTTATTTTAAGGGCAATTCCATATTTTCTTATTCTAGTGTGCAGATTTAGAGTTGGCATTGTATCATTAAAACCACATGCATGTGATAAATTATTATCTTTAAGAAAGCATCTTAATTGGTGTGCCTTGCCCATTTTCTATTATTCTCTTATTCAATTCCTCACGTTCGCTTTTATTCAATAATTATTTATTCTAAATTTTCTTTTCTTTCCTTTTTGATAGAATATTCTAAATTGTCTTTTCAATTGCACATTCTTCTTAAGTAATTTCCCTAACAGTTTAAAGACAATAATTTCCCAACACCTTGACCTTTCCGGATTTCTAAATAGAGAGATGCTAATGCCACATGGAAAACTTTTCTTTCCACATCCCTTATTTTAAAAATAATATACCCATGTGTGAAATTACCAAACATGACACCATTTATAGTTTCATACCTAAGGGATATACATAAAAATTCATATATACTAATGCACACTTCTGTGCATATATCTAAAGGGGGGCCTTTTTTACTTCTCTTCTCATTTTATTAATATCATGTTGCAGGGTAATAAGGAGAGCATGTGGATTAGTTGTAGAATGTCGGCCTGCTAGTGCTAGTTAGATCTCAGAGCCCTGCAACTATCTCTGGAAGTTCTCGGCCATAAAATGTTATTATGGACTTACTGTGGAAGTGGGTGAGGTCGAATTCAGGTAGTTTTGATGGGTATCAGTACAATGAGTAAAGTACGATGGGGTTTAAGTTAAAAATATCAATTTCAATCTAAATTAAATATGAGAAACATCAAATATTATGGGGACAGGCTCAGATTGTGTAGGAATTGTAGAGTGTGGATCCCCTTAGAAGGTGTTTGCGCAATGCTTTTAGCCGCAGAAATGGAAGGAGATAATAGTGTAGCAATTATTCGAGGGAAGAAAGTCAGATTTTGGCTGTGCTTTCCACGTTAGGGACGACCAATAATTCCTACCGAGGGGGGTTACCTCTTCTACGGCCCGTGCACAAACACAATATTAGCATATCTCACGTGCTTCTTGAGAGTGAGATGAGTGGAAGTCCAGTGTGGGTCCCACCTATTGATAATCCAGACATGTCTACATGCTCTCCTACTGATAATAGAGGATAGTGACAGATGATCTCCTTATTACCATGCAATGTAATCCATTATCAATAAGACACATGACCTTTTATTGATAATCAAGGATAATAAATGTCTTACTGAAAATCAGGGGGGTCATGTGAGCGAGTTACAAGTAATTGAAATTAGAATCCGAATGTAGGACAATTAAGTTTCAAGAATCCAAATGAGGCCTTAGAGTCTTCATTTGTGGCAATCGGGACCATCGATCTAATTCACTACATTAGGGACTATCTCATCTATCGTACATTATCCGAGAACCCTAACCTTTGGCCCAACACATCCAATTTAAAAGTTGCTATAGCAAAATAGTTGCCCATCAGATCAGTGGTCAGGTTTACTAAGCCATAGACCACAAGTGTGAAAACTCAAGGCCCTTTACAAAACATCACATGATCAAATAATTCTAATTAAAAACATAACAATAATTAAAACCACAGAAAGCAATGAGGGGTTACTGACAGTTTTTATTTATTTATTTATTTTATGGTAGAAGGGGTTTTTGACAGTTGAGACCCTCTCTTGCCTTACATCAAGTGAAATATGAGATGAATCCCTCCTCCTCTTCCTAACCTTATAATTTTAGTAAAATCCATTGGACTCACTGACTTGACCCTCCAACCCAACTCACACCCAACCAGGTAACTCAGGATTTGGTTAAGCTTGAGCCTTTTTTCAATTTTGAGTTCGGCGTGTGTCACAACCAAACCCAATTAGAGAATAAACCGGATCTGAGGTGTGAAATGATTTGACGTTTCAAACCCAATTAAAGAATAGGCCAAGTTCGAGTCCACTGATTTATTTATTTTTATTATTATTTTTGTTTTGGGTAAAGTCCACTCTACATAGTCAACCTTCCAAATCAACTGAAATGACCAAAATTGGGTTAGGACACACAAATGTAATCCAAACCGGACCTTACAATTTGACCAAACCCGAGTGTTTACTTAGGGATGGGTCGGGAGCCTTTTTTTTTCCCTTTCTAGGCATGACTTAATAGAATACACTTCATACATTGTATGAGGCACATACCATGTGCTATACAGTGAACAAACATTTGTATACACCTATTAAAGAATTGCCCACCTGCTATGCATAAAACCAAAGGGAGGCATGCCATGATGAAGATTTGGATGTGGATCAGGGAAGACTGAAGTATCAAGGCCAATCCAAGTAATCCAAGTCCTCTTTTTAGCATGTCCAACCTGATGGTTAATATCAATACAGTTTACTTAAATTCTGAGTTGTGAACTGATTCATGTAGGAGGGATTGAATCATTACGGCCAAAGAAGCCAATAGAATAAAACAAATCCAGGATTAACTAAACAAAATCTGCCAGAGCACATAAAATATAGAACTACCACATCCTACTTTTCAAACATGAATCCAACATCCATTGCCAAAAAAACGGAGTCACTTAGTGCAAAGGAAATAGGACACAGGAAAAAAGAAAAAAAAAACCCTAAAATGGGAAAATATCATTGGGAATTGCCAACATCGTCTTCATCTCAGCCAGTACATGCTTAAAGATCCTGGACGCTCAAACCTGCAGGGAAAAATGATGAGAGTTATTTTAACAGCCATCAGAATAAGTCTAAAATATTTGCAAATATATCCAATCTGTCAATGAGTGCAGACGCGCATGAGATTCAGGCCATTCAATAAGTTGTCCTGCTGACTTATGACAACATACCAAATTGTAATGCGTTCTTAAAGAACCTCCTAGGAAAAATATCTTCTTCTGCATGTCTAAAGAAGGGCAAACTAAAAGTCCCAATAGGAAAGTGGCAGTAGGGGTGTCCACAGATTAAAAAAAAACAATGTCTTTCTTCAAATTTTACTTGCCAACATGCGTGCACATCACAGATTAAAAAAAACAAAAAAAACAAAAAAAAACAATGTCTTTCTTCAAATATTACTTGCCGACATGCGTGCACATATCCATGAGGCTTAGGCCATTCAGCAGGTGACCAAAATTGGACATGCTACATTGGCACGTTTCACAAACTGAAGAACTTATTATAGAAGTATCTTCTACAGCTTTTTTTTCACCAAATATACTGAACAAAAAGGGCCTATTAAGTGTGTGTGTGTGTGTTGGGGGGGGGGGGAGCGTGGTGTTGTGTTTTGTGCGTGCATGTATGAGAACCCAACAACATATGAGCAATGTGGCAGCAATATTCCATTTCACAGAGGGCATCTGCGGTAATCTTTTCAGGTGCTGAGATGATTACACTCTCATTCCTGTGGTGGCCATAGCATGATTTGTATATGATGTCTGGTGTGCATATCTCTCACACACACACAGGAAAGATCACATCTAGAGATCTGTCCGATAAGTGGCAAGCAAGCAAGCAAAACACAAATGCAACAAATATGGAAGAGTCCACTGTTATACTCTGTAGAAAATTTTGCAATTTCTATCACAAGGCACAATGAAAAATAAAAATGGCACATCCTTTCAGTGCCATTATCTCCCTCCAAGGCCCATTCATAGGAAGGAGCATGGCAGCACATCGAAGCCTCTGGATGTCTACATGTCCATTCGTATTCTGTGCTATAACAGTAATCACCACCAGCACCCTCATCAACAGAGCCATATCCTACCATCACAATCACCATCATCATATATTTATTTTTATATTATATATATCTAATTTTTTGGGTTTGCATTCTAGAACATCATGAAAACCATTAAGTACCATGACAGAGAGTCCAAAAGATTGTGAGATACAACCACTAAACTCACTAGTGACCAGAATTTACAGTTGGTCTTAAATGCAAAATTATACTGTATGCAAAACAAAATGAAAGGATTTAGCATTATAAAATGTGATTTACTCCCAACCAATACAGTTACATGTTATGGAATGTGGGCTTGAACTGTTATTTTGTGGAGAGAAGTTGGACTTCAGATGATGCAAATACAATTATTTAATGAGATCAAAGGATTACAAGTGAGCATTCAGAAAAAAAAAAATTGACCCCAAAAAAAAAAAAAAAAAAAGCCACCGAAGGTCCCCAATCAATGGCCAGTGCTCCAATTGGGGCTGTCAAATCATCCAACCAGTGTATATTTTTTTAAAGGTTTGGCCAATCCATAGAAGGACCCAACAAACTGAAGGAACAAATGTAATACATATGTGCCATGACGACTGGACACTGGACATACATATTTAGCTGTTTATGAGCTATCTAAAATCAAATTAGGCAGCACGAATGCATGTATACATGTTTTCCTCATACAATTGTAATTTGTAAGTGAATACATGTACGTGTTAATGCACCAAAAAGTGAATAATTGGTTGATAAAAGAAATAGGTTCACACAAAACCAAGTTAGCATAAGATATATACCAACCTGGAGGAAGAGACTGCTTCAGCTTTTCAGCTTTCTCTGAATCAAACACACACAGTGTGTATAGGTATTTGGAGCAACGAACCTTGAACTTCACTACATCCTTGCTCTTCTTTATTTTGACAGAACGTGCATCTTTCCTTCTAGCTGTGAGAAGGAAATCCTTAATCTCATGGATCTGCTTCGGCTGAGAATTTTGCCATTTTATACGTGAGATAGCAAACAGGACAAAATATCATACGTTTCCAAAAACACAACTAGACATCATAAATAAAAATTATACCCATTACAGCATCCACCATATGTGTACCTTGTAATGAAGCAGAATGAAGGACAGCTAAAACAGTTCATAAAATGAATATTAACAGTTAATTAAGAAGTTGAATTAAAAATTACATAGAACTCCAAAGTCCAAATTTCTATTCTCATGCCATAGAAAGAACAATATAAAGAGAACTTGACAGGATGACAAATGGTGATAACAAAAAAATGGGTTTATCCATGGGGCTAAAAATGATGAAAAAGGATATACAGCAGAAGCTGTAGTCTTGGGAATAGAGGGCTGCTGGCCTTGTGGATAAGGCGCCCGCTCCCATAGCTCCCACTAGGTTTTGAACCCACGTGTCTTGGCCACTGGGCTAACCGAGCAAAGAAAAACGAAGCTGTAGTCTCAAGTTTCTGGCATCAAAAAGTGTTTAGCTACCTAATATTCAGAGTCGCGCGGTAATGGTAAAATTATAAAATTATATACAGTTACAATGGTTTCAATTAGAAAAGTAGCCATCGGTCCACAACTCCACATGCATTTGATATGGATTGCATTTTCAATTTTATATTTTCATTGAATAATTCTTCACAGCTTTTCTGATTTCAAGTAAAGCATGGTACTATATATGAAATTAACTCTTACACTTTATTTCCCTCCTTCAAATATTACTCTATGCAGCTATGCTGTTTTTATTCAGAGAGCATAAAGTGGTATAGTTCACGTCATTACCATGACATCAGCCTTCTACCTGTCACAAATTCACTTAATGGCTTCAAGCATATTAAACATAAGAAGTCCCCAAGTCATAATGCAACTCGGACAATTCAAATCAGAGGCAAGAATCAAGATTCAACAGTAAATTTAATCACACTATGTGTTTCCAACAATTCAATGAAACGTCAATTCCATTACTAGCATATTTAGGAATAATGAGGCAGCATATTAAGGATGTAAATAGGTCAAGTTCAGGTCGGAGTCATGGTGGATGCAGACCTGGGCCCAATTAAATGCTTATACATATAAGGATCAGCCCCAACCGTTGTTGGACAACATTGGCCATGTTCAAACAATCTAAAATAGGATTATCTTAGTTTATCACCAATTGATGCTACCCTAAATGCTCTTGAAAGCAATCATTTTGGATTATATCCTTCCTAGTTTTAGCGCACATCCACCTTAACGTTTTCATCTCTGCTACATTCATTTTGTGCATGTGTTGCTTCTTGATTGACCATGCAAAATATATACCAAATACGATACAATAATTGATATCTTAGCATATTAGTCGATCATAGCCATGCAAATCATAACACAAATTGTAAGAATCAATCGAGTACATCTTAGGTGGCGTTTGGCAAGTCTATTTGAAATGTCTATTTCTCTTGAAATAGTCTGAAATATACATTTGAGCCAAATAGACTGTTTAAAAAACCTCTACTTGCTTCTCTATCACAATCAGGTTTAAGGCATTTTTCATCTGTTTCAAAAAGTAGATAGTCCACAATCCAATCAAACGAGAAAGTCTGAAGCAGATTAGGCAGCTTCACTATTCTTCAGACAAGTATGCCCTTGTAAGATTTGGTGCACCTAATCCCATGGTGGTCATAATCCAATTAGACAAAATTTTAGGAACTGTGTCACAAATCATTTGATGGTACACCCAATCCTATGGAGGCCAAGGAGGGGATAAGACAAATGGATATTGGGTAAAAATAGAATCCCTACTCTTGATTGCTCCCCCTCCATTCTTTCCTTTATTCCATCATACACCTTTTTTTTTTTCCTCTAAGCAATAAAGATCACATTTGACCAGCCCAAAAGGCAAGCCCACATGGTCAAATATCCTCTAGGTTGCGCCATCAAGGTGGAACCAAATGAGACCTGCTTAATTCAATTGATCACATAATCTACACATGGGGCCCAAATCACACACAAAATTTATTAATTACCTTGATTACAACTAATTACCTAAATGGGTCAAATTCAAGATTGGGTCACTACATCCTTCCCCCTTAAAAAATTCTGGTCCTCCAAATTTAATAAGATGAGAATTTACCTCACAAAAGCAGGTGGGGATAGTACTTTTGGAGACCAACCTCTCACTCAAGACTTGGAATAGGTCCAAATACCATCTACAACTAGCATCAAATAAAGTCTTGGCTAACCCATCCAAATCATAAAGTGTACCTTCCAACATTAGATGCATATGCATCCTAATGAGTCAAAGTGAATTCTCTCATTTGTGCTTGCAACTTCTGATTGTTGTCATTAGGATTGTGCTGTTGCTGCTGTTGTTGCCGAGGTGCCCCACAATCCTTAAATTGATGAACAACATTCCCACAATTGAAACAGGATCCTGACTTGGCACAACATTGGTTGGTCTCATGATGCTTCCCACAATAGTCAAAAGTCACAACTCCCAATCCATTGTTCCAAGTCATGGGCTGATTAAAGGTTGCAACCTTCTACTTCTTATTACCATTTTACTCATGATCTTTCCATCCTTCGTGGTAATTTGATGGGCCGTTCTTCAGCCTCTTATCCTTGTAGAGCTGGATTTTTGCCATGATATCCTCTATGACAATCGCTGGCTCCACAATTTCTGTGTGAAGAGCAGGCCGTCTACACCGCGCGCAACAAACCAACCCGCCCCCCCAATAAAAAATAAAAAAAAACCTTTTTTTTCTCTCTCAAATTCCTTGGCCTTTTCTGCATCTATAATGACTATTCGGGGTGTAAGCCTTAATAGCCCTGGCCTCCTAGGTGGCCACTGACATAGATCCTTGGATTAGATTCATAAATTCTGGCGTTCTCTTGTCCATCTCAAGCTCTGGAAATAAAATTTCATTGAAGTTTTCTCTGAAGGTTGTCTGGTTCATCGGTTTTTCATTGTTCTCATGAACAACAAATGTTCGGCTTCCCCCTCTAACATGAAGGCAACTAAGGTACGTGCAATTCAAAACCTTGAATAATGTAAGCAAGTAGAGGTTTTCCAAACAGTCGATTTGACTCAAATGTCTATTTCAAACAATTTAGAAAGAAATAGACCTTTCAAATAGACTTGTCAAATGCTACCTGAGATGTACTTAATTGCTTCTTACAGTTAAGATATAATTTGCATAGCTATGATTGATTGATGTGCTAAGATCTAAATGATTATATTGTATTCAGCATATACTTGAATCCTTGATCTTGATACTCTGTGAAATTGAATTTGACTTTGACAAGTGAACTTAAACAAATTCATGATCACTGCCATCCTTCTCCTTTGGTCGCCTTCTAGTTTTATGTTTATTGAACTTGCTGGGCTGTGTTGGACGCATAATTGGTGCGTGCTGGGAATGCAAGATTGAGTAGTGTGCACATGGAGATTTGGATTTGAAAAGTTTATAGATCTTAGAATGTTGAGAACCTCATACAGATTTTAGCTGTTAGTTGTCTTAGAATAATGGTTATCTTTTGAAGATTGTATTTAAGGCTTTTCATTTTCATTTTGTAAATGATGGAACTTCATTAGTTAAATGTTTCATTTGGCATTTATTATCAGTATGATTAAAGATGTGATTGGACTCACATTCACGACCTATTTCCCACCATGGAATTCGAGTCACTGAAATTTCGAGGCAATACAAACCAGGAGCTAATTGACAATCAGGTTTGGAAAAAGGGCCCATTAACCTATTTCTTGGGTCAGAAGCTTCGAGTAACCTTGTAACGGGAGATCCATTGAAATCGTTCAATTCCCACTTGAACTCATCTCACATTCTCACATGAATCAGCCAAAAAACCATGCATCATCATGCAAATAACAGCCATTGGCAGATAAATATAAGGATTCATCTCACATTGTCACATGAATCAGCCAAAAAACCATGCATCATCATGCAAATAACAGCCATTGGCAGATAAATATAAGGATTATGGCTGCGTATTGTTTATGCAAATCAAACAATCACATAAACTTTGTTGTTTTCAAATTAATTTCATCTTATTGGATAAGGAAAATAAAATCAGATTGGATCCAACACACTACATGTATGTTTTTTCCAGATCCTGAACAGTTTAGATGGTTAAAACAGTTTAATACCAATCTATCGCACTTCTAACTAATAAGGAATATCACATACTAGTTATTCCCCAAGGCACCCAAATACTTCTATCCACTCAGATTACTAGCAGTGAAATGTTAGTGATGCAGGCCAGACCATTGGGCCAGTCCATAGGCCCAGGGGAAAATCCATTTAATTAGGAAGTATTATTTAGTAATTTGATTTGTTTAAGATCAATATTAGTATGTTTCTTATTTTAGGCATTATACAAATATTAGGAAATATTATTGCTTAGGGATTAAGCCAACTCCTCTATATAAGGATGTTAGGCCTCCATTGTAACAGACATGCTTAATTTCAATTGATACAAAGATTTCTGAGTTTATCATGAGTTATGGGTTGTTTCAACGTTTTGTTTGTGCCCTAGTGGTTGGAATCCATCTTTGGATTCGATCAATCCTTCGGGAGATTGATCTATTGCTCGATCGTGGATCTTGGCTACGCCAATTTGGCATCAGAAAAGAGGGCCTTTTTTTTATCCACCCGTACTTGTTTCACCAATTTAGTATGATGGTGTGACAAGCCCACTGTCTTAAGAGGTCTGTAATTCGAAACATAAAACTCAAATCGAACAATCCCATGCTGCATGGTGCTAGTGGGGAGCTTACACCTGATCTAACCTATGAAGGGCCACCTCTATGTGACCCTTTCCATTTATATCACATGCCTCCCTATTCTTAAGAGATGGCCCAAACCTCACTCCAATTGGAGTGACATGCACCATTCGATTTGATGCATATCGCTCAAATTGGAACAAAATCTGGTCCAATTCCTACAAAGGATGGTGCCTGACATGAGCAGCTAAATCAGACAATCAGCTGCCACCAGCACCATTCCGACGATGCCTGCATAAATATATCCAAATCCTAACATGCAGCGATAAGATCATTGCCCAAAACTCCAATCTACTCCATTACTCAAAATGCCTTACCCAAACTATAACTATATAATCTCAAAAGCCCAACTCCAACTCCAACACCAATTCCAACTCCAACTTCATTCCTCAAAAACCCTAGCTCATAACACAAACCCTAGCAACAATGTCATCTAATATGTGAATTGCAATTAAGAACTTACCAAATCACAGAATAATCAACAAGATCTAGTTAAAAGAGATGTAAATACAAACATTTAGAAGAAGATAACATTAAAACAGTGATTTGGAGACGAAATCGAGTCATAGAGAGATTTGGAATGAGACGAGATCGAACCATTTTCGAGGATTTCGAACAGATTCGGAAATTTTCAGCAGTCTCTTCTCCGAAGCCCTAAACCGGAAAGAAGCGAAGAAGGGGTGTTCATATATGTCACAGAAACCCTAGCCTTTTGGATTCGTTATGAGGCGGGATCTAATGCCTCTAAAATGGTATCAACTTTAATTTAATCAGATGGATTAGTTTGTGTAGGTGAGAAAACTCGTGGGTCGGATTCGACTCGGCTCGACTCGACTCGTCCAATCCCAAAAAAATAAATAAATAAACCCTTGAATATGGTCAATGTAGGGGATTGAGAGAGTCATATTTTTAAAATAATTTCAAAATATTTAAAAATAAATTAGATATTAATAAACATACGTGCATACGTGATAATCAATCCAAATTAGTAAATTTATACGTGCAAGAAAATTCTTATATTAAAAAAAAAATATTACATATTACGTAATTTGTTTGTCCAAGTATTAAACGTAAAAGTTCAAATATAAGCTTCAAATTACATTCAAGTAATCTTTTTTTTTTTTTTATTGTTGACTCCAAACCTAATGCATATTTACTTTAAAAGAAATATTAATTACTTAAAATCAAATTTACCTATTAAAGAGTTCAAAATACAAATAAATTATCAAAATGAGATTACTCGGACGAGACTCTCTTAAATTTGACTTGGTCCTTCTTTGTGTGAGACAAGCGTGTCAGGGAGTTTCCAAACCTTGGTGAAGTTTGCAGGCCAATCTAAAATTATTTATGGATTGGGCTTCCAAAGTATTAAGTCTGCATATGGTGCCGATCATTGTTAATGCATGAGAATTTTGATCATCTGAATTTGTCAATCAAATCCAACGCCAAGGAGTAGACCATCTAAACTCATACATTGAGTTGTGTCCGGATAAAAAAAAAAAGGGAAAATTAGTCAGAGGTCCCTTAATCTCTGAGATTTAGTACAACTCATTATAAGTTGAGTTGGCGAACTCGGTAGAAAAAAGGACTTAGAGAAACTCAGTCCTTAACAGGCTTACTCGGATTAACTTGGTCTTGTATCAATTGAGTTAGACAAATACAATATATAATCAGTTGATTTGGTGGTAAAATTAACAAAAAAAATAAATATATATATATATATTAGAAATTTATATTTTTTAGCTATTTTTTTAATTATAGATTGAGTTCTAGCCTTTTGATTGGGCCAATCTCGACCAAGTTTCCAAACCGATTTGGCACAATAGGGTTCCAGGTGAAATATAGTGAGTCTATGAGTTTTTGAAGTTTGACAGAGTTCACTGAATCATTCATATGTATCTGGGCCGGACTCAATGGACCTACCTCTTGGCCCATGAAGACCCCCTCTCACTTATCTAACCCATCACCCCATGTAGATGCTGGCCCAATTTTGATTCTTCTAACTTTCATATTCACCACTGGATCATTTCACTCTGAGTTCGCACTTACTGGACCACGCAATTTAGGTTACATTTAGAGTCCGATGAGCCTGGGCCTCAAGTAGTGCCCTGCTTGACTCGGGTTTCAAACACATATTGGGCCAGTTCAGGTCTGTTGGGGTCCATTGGCAGTCCGGATTTCTTATTGTAGGATTTATGCGGATCGGTTTCGGGCTTCTCGTGTTGGGCCCACTGGCAATCAAAATATGGTGTTTTCAGATTTGGGGACAACTGTGATCAGGCTGGACTCACATCTCTTGGAATCCATAACCACATTCTGTGTCTCTAGCCTTTTTCTCTAACCCAAAATTATTTATACTTGGGCCTGCTTGTGCATAAAGCCCAACTATAGGCTCACTGCAACCTGACATACTGAACACAAAGGGGATAGGGTTGCTTGTGGGCTGAGTTTCCACCTTGGGCTAGCCGGTCTTGGCTTGGATTAGGCATAGAAAGCTTGAAGCCTATCCTAGCCAGGAAAGGTAGCACTTTTAATGAGTGACTGATTTGCCCAAATAAGTGAAATGACTAAACAAGTGATTAAAAGCCCAACCTAGCCAGATTGACTAAATGGGTGGGCTCGTGCTTGACATTTTTGGGGTAAGCTGAGCTCGGGTCAGGTACTTTCGGTGTCTATCAGGCTTGGACAGGATATGGGCCTCTGTATCTAACTTGGCCAGGCTTGGATACTGCCTGACCGAGCCCATGAATACCCCTACAAAAGGGCTTGGAATTTTGGAAATGAAACGGGCTAGAGCCTAACTTTCAGGTAGCTTGGCTGGAACTAAGCTTGATCATTGGATCATAAATTATAAATGAGCTGGACCCAACTTGACCTAACCCATTAACAAACCTAGGTCAAAGTATGGCCCAGTTAGCCGAATATACTGAGTCTGGTCGAGTACTCAGCCAGACTTTTACAATTTATTCAATTAAGTGACCTTCAGAGTCTAAGGGCCCGTTTCTTTACTAGCATTTTTTACAACAATTCAGGCTGTACGAGAATTCGTATACTCCAACTAAAAGTCTCAAGTCCACCTATTGGAATTCCCAGCATTTGAGGCAAGTGGTATTTTTAAAATTCAAAAAAGTGGAATTCCTAAATGCTAGCCTTTACTCTAGCATTTACAAAATCAGTCATTTCGAGAGATTTGGCTACAACGACATACTGAGAGACTTTGTTGCAACTCTGGCTCTCTCCAACTGTTTAATGCCATCTTCTCCTCTACGTGACGACATAAAAAGAGAAGCGCACAGATGTAGAAGCAAACTCAAAACTATGTTCCATTAAGATAAACCAATACCAGAGGAAATTACCAAGAAGCCAGTTGGGTTATCAATGGGTGAGAAAAGTATAGGAACCAATCCCTGTTGTATTGAGTGCGAAGCAAAAGGTGTGGTCTTGTGCCCCACTTGCTCTGGTTCAGGCCTTTATAAAGACTCTACATTGGAGAGCTAAGGGACGACCCAGTTCAATTGCTACCCTAAATATGAAAGTATTTAGCTGAAATATTCTAGTCGGATAAAAGCATCCGAATCTTTCAATCTACTGAATGAGATGGAAGAACAATCAATTGATTCCAAAACAGATTATGAAACAAAGATATTGAACTCTCCAAAAACCAGATTCTCCATCCTCTTCAATCACATGCAAACCCTGAAAAGTAAAATCAGAAAGGAAAAATAGGGAGAAAAGAAGAAAAACACAGCTTCAAATCTAGTGTTGTTGCCAGAAAATGGTTGGAGAAGATACTGTTGGAGTTCTCAGAATGCCGTCGTCCGTCTCAGGAATTCCAGTGTCAAGCGAGATTTTTAAATCCTCCTTGATAAAGTGATTTTTTAAATGCTAGCTTTTATGGGATTTCAAATGCCTGGAATTTGAAAAGCCTAGGAATTCCAGTTATGAAACACAACTGAACTCCTAGATAACCTGAATTCCTATTAGGAATTCTAGTAAAGCAACGGGCCCCAATGGCCTATTTCTTTACAAGCATTTCTGATAACAATTCAGTCTGTATGAGAATTCGTAAATTCCAATCAGAAGTTACAAGTTCACCTACTGGAATTCCCAGCATTTGAGGCAAGTGGTATTTTTAAAATTAAAAAGAGTGGAACTCCTAAATGCTAGCCTTTACTCTAGCATTTACAAATTCAGTCATTCCGAGAGACTTGGTTGCAACGACGGCTCTCTCCAACGGTCTAATGTCATCTTCTCATCTATGCCATGATATAAAAATCTTATCCGTCCCGATCGTCTTCTTCCTTTGCACTCCTTCTATCCATCTGCTTTATTTCTTTGTTCTTTTTTTTTTCCATCTTCTTGCATGCTTTTTCTTTCCAGAGTGTTTTGATGGAAAGGGAAGAAAAAGGTTTTTAGGATTTTGATGGAATGGAAAGTTCCCACCCTTCTCTCTCTCTCACTCATACATTCAAAGGTTGCAGATTTTACGTTTCTTTGCATTAAGAAAGAGGAAGGGAGAGAAAGCAGAGACATCTTTTTTCTTCTACATTTGTGGAATTCAGGTTGAGATGAAATTCTCAAGCAGGAATTATACCATTAAAGAAATATGAAATTTAGAAATGTTAGAAATCAACAGAATTTCAGGATTTCAGCAGCTCAAATTCTGCAAATTCCAGTAGACATGAATTCCAAAAATTCCTGTAAAGAAGTAGACCCTAAATGATGCTTTGGATATATGCAGGCTATTAATTCTCAAGCAAATGGTTGCTCATCCATTTATTATGTGGGCTGTTACTCGAACGATTAAGATCATTTATGAGATCTAGTCTTTGCACTATTTTTTACAAGGACATATTTGATTTGTTTAGAATAATATTAAGACAAAGAGAGGGATGGTCAGATCTCATAGCTCATGAGATTGAAGCATTACGTAGCCAAAGACTTACAGCCAATAACCCTGTTCCTGCATCCAAGTGACCCTAACATCTTTACCAAAAAAAAAAAAAAGTTCCCCTAACATGGCACGAAAATGGGAAGCTTCTTCTGCATTCCTTGGAGCCTTGTCTGCTTGTGTGACTTCCTATAGCCAGCAATATACAAATAAGTTCGAGAAACTAGAGACACCCCAGTGGCAAAGGTGTCTCATCTCACATGAAAAAATGGAATAGTCGGATTGGTGAATCACGATTGCGTCACATGAGAAAATGCCACATATTTTGTTTCAAAGGCCTAGATCACCTTATACGCGACATTACAAAAACAACTGCAGCTTCAAATTAAAGCGTGCCACATTATTTGCAAATGGATGGACTTTCAAGCTTCAGCTTTGTAAGAAGAAGTGAAAGTAATTAAAAGGGGAAATTACCGAATAACTCCCTCTAGGGCCCCATACCACTCTTGGGGTCCCAACAAAACCGTATTAATGGAATAGGTCCTCATGGTATGTTTTTGTATATATATATATATATATATTTTGTCGTGTAGCGATATGGCCGATATCGGCCATTATACATGTGCAGGCCAATTTAACCGGGAGCTGCTAAAACATAGGTTCAGTAATATTGGCCGATATCGGTCAATATTCATCGGTCTATATATAGACCGATATCGGCCAATATTACTGAACCTGTGTTTTCCCAGCTCCTAGTGTCATCTGCTCCAGGCGTCTCTCTGCAGAAGGCTCGCTCTTGGAACGAGGGCGTCTCTTCCAACTTCTCCACCACTCCTCTCTCCCAAATCTTCAATGTAAACGACAAACCCATCTCTTTATATTTCTCTTCCTCATTGATTTATATGAATACCCATGTAATCAATTTCTTGATTCTGCGTTTTCAGTTGCTGAAATAGGTTAAGAGCTTCCTTTGCCAGCCCATGTTGGGCTAAACCCAAAATCATTGCACTCCAAGTCCAAACATTTCTCTCACTCATTCTTCCAAAGATTTGAAGAGCAAGATCTATCACCCCACACGTGGAATACATGTTGAGAAGGGCTGTACCCAGTTGAAGATTCACAACAAGACCTTTTACGATTACTTGAGAGTGAACCCACTTCCCCACATTCAGATTTCCAAGCTCTGCACAAACAGAGAGCAAGACGACCATCGTGATCTCATCTGGTGTGAACCCACAGCCTCGCATTTGAGCAAAAAGGGAAATACATTCATCTGTGAGTGAATTCTCAACATACCCAAAGATAATCGAATTCCAAGATACCATCGTCCTAAAGCACATTCCATCAAACACCCGGCGGGTATCGGAAATCTCCTTACAAGACCCATAGAAACGTATCAGAGTGTTCTGAATATAAATTTCAGAATCAACCCCATTCTTCACAACATCAGCTTGAATTCGTTTCCCATGTTGGAGATCCGAGAGCTGAGAACAAGCCTTGAGAAGAAAGGGGAAGGTGAGCTTGTTGGGTCTTGTTCTCCTCTTCATCTTAAGAAATTGATTACATGGGTATTTATATAAATCAATGAGGAAAAGAAATATGAAGAGATGGGTTTGTCGTTTACATTGAAGATTTGAAAGAGAGGAGTGGTGGAGAAGTTGGAAGAGATGCCCTCGTCCCAAGAGCGAGCTTTCTGCAAAGAGACGCCTGGAGCAAACAACACTAAAAGCTGGGAAAACATAAGTTCAGTAATATTGGCCGATATTAGTCTAGCCGTTATACCTATGCATGCCAATTTAACTGGGAGCTGGGAAAACGCAGGTTCAGTAATATTGGCCGATATCGGTAAATATTACTTAACATGTGTTTTAACAGCTCCCAGTTAAATTCACTTGCACAGGTATAATGGCTGATACCGGCCATATCGCTACACGACAAAAAATAAAAATAAAAACATACCATGATGACTTATTCCATTAATACGGTTTTGTTGGGACCCCAGAAGTGGTATGGGGACCTAGAGGAATTTATTTGGTAATTTCCCCTAATTAAAATCTCAGAATAGCTCAGATTACATTTGAAACGGCATGTTTTGATTGGAAGATATATGTTTTTCTTCTGTGATGGGGCATCAAGTGAGTGGGAATATGCCTTTTTAGTACCAAATTGAATAACCTATAGCCAAACATTTGCACATCAAATGTCACATTCGTTCACAATCAATCACTCTCTCATTGCAATCATGCCACAATCTAATCTCAACATTTCCAATAAAAGATTGTAAGAAATTGACACATGTTGGGTGCACAAGGTACAAGGTGCATCAAATGAAAACGTTTCACCTCTTTCCAATCGCAAGTTCATATTAGTACTTAAAATCATTAAGACAGAAATGTTTACAGAAAAAAAATATATAAAACAAAAAAAAAATCAAATAAATAAAAAGCATAAATAAAAAAAAAGGATAGATTTCAAAAAAGTAAGAACTTTTGGCTCATGTTCAAAAAAGTATATGAAGGCTTGAATATTCCAAAAAGGAATGGGAGTTTTTCACAATTCTTTCAATCCAAGTACTCATTATAAATTTTTTTGGAAAATGACAAAACTATCCTTCTCTATATGATTGGCTTTATCTTTCCTTAGCCTCTAACCACCTAAAACTGGTCATTTTAATTTTGATGATCATAACCATTTAATGAAGCTAGCTAGTTTGTTAGTCATTTGGAATCCCCCCCTTTTAATCATCCATGCATAAAGATAGTTGAAGTCACCAACTAGGTCATTTGGGTTGGGCTTGATCATTTCTTTTAAATGATTTATTAAAGAAAAAACATGAAACATGACATAAGGGTATTTTTATCATTTCTAAAAAAAAATTTATAAAGAGAACTTGATTGAATAATTGTGAAAAATTGTTATACTTTTTTTGAAATATTCAAATCTTCATGTACGTTTTAAAAAAATGAGCCAAAAGTTTTATACATTTTTAAAAAACTTCTTTAAAAAAAGTTAAGTACAAAAGAAGACAAAAAGCTCACTTGCTTCGCCAATGAAGAGTATATCCAAGGGAAAAAGAGAGACAACTCTTTGTCACATGCTTTTTTTTTTTTGGTAAGGAATTGGAATCCAACGAATTCATGGTGAAATGGGTTGTTAAAGAGATGTACAATGAAATAGATATACATAAGATCCTGACTTCTTTGGAGTTTGATTTAAAAGGATTTAAAAGGTGAGATTATTTTATGGTAAATGTGTATTGATCTCCGCTCTTTTTCTTCAATTTTAGCCATTTTAATAGGAATGCATCTCTTAAAACTCATAGGAATTAATTCACTTCCCCACATACAATGGGACAAGATACAATAATGACCTCGTATGATATGAAGGCCTGTTTGGTTGCATAAAACATACTAATTGAATAGAGATGAATTTATTGTCAGATGAACTCCACTTCAAGAGGTGAGGAGTGAACAATATAAGGTAGCATTGTATATGGCACCTTGACTTTACTGAGATTTAAATTACTAGAGTGCTTGCTTGGTGTTCATGTTCAATCTCCCATTGACTCTATTTTCATAGGAGAAGAGGTCATTTGTTGATCACTTTTCAAATATTCACCTTTGATCTTCGTTTTTAACTACTTAGTGTATGAATTTCTATGTATTCAATAGTGTATGAATTCCTATATATTCAATGTTTATATTTTTGGCTCTGTTTGTTTGCATTAAAATACACATAAATTGAATACATAAGGTGGTTACAAATGACTATCAATGGTGAATTTCCAAAAATGTGCATCAAATAATATCTTCTTTTGATTATATTTTCCTAAAATAAAGTGTTCTTTGATATTCATTTTTGAAAATTCACTTTTAACTTTTATTTTAATCACCCTATATATATATATATATATATATTCAATTTCTACATATTTAAATGCAAATAAACAAGCCCTATGAGAAAGGACTAGAATCTTATTTAATCAATGTGGTAGTCTATTACAAAACAAACAACAGATTACTATTATAAGGAATTCACGCGTCTCTGCCGAAAGATGGCCCTTCAAATTGTGCACAGGAAAAAAGGCGTAGCAAATGTCCGGCAACCCCTTCGAAGGTATTCTCATAACCTAACTATCTTTAGATAAAGGTACCCTGCCAGAATCTTTCTTCATTGGCCTTCCACAAAGAACAAAACCATTTTGACTATAGTAGTCAAAAGTGGTAAAGGGAGAAAGGGAAGTTCAAACAGCAATCTTTGTAAGTCACTCACAATTTCCAAGAAAGAGCCTATCCATAGCCTGTGAGAGTGGTTCATGAACCTGTTACACCACATGGTGACCAAGGAAGAAAAAAGACCAAGCTGGCAAATAACTTTTTATTCCAGTTGTGGGTTGCATGCGCGCACACACACTCTCTCTCTTTCCATTAAAGACCTTTCTGATCATGTCATAAAAGAAACATAGGCATCGAAGTATTGGGGTAACAACCTTAGGCTGCAGCAATAATTCAGCCATCATCATTTCCTGAAGAAAAGAAATATATGGGCATAGTTTTGTGTGAGGATGCTTTTGGATTTGCATGTCTAATTCAAAGAAAACTCCAAAATGCCCCATTTGTAGTGTTTGTGGGCAATGGCCTTTTGAGCAATAAATGAGTAAAGACTGATGTGAATCTATTAACATAATGGCCGACTTACTGTGTACTCTTTTTAAGGACAATATAAACTTTGTATTTGTTGTTTTGCATTTGTACAAAGGATATTTCATTCGAGCCAAGGAGATGGAGGCTGAAGGTGATTGTCATTTGAGATGTTTTGTTTCCAAACTGTCTCTGGATTATTTTTAAAAAAATCTATATGAAGTGTCTGCGGCCCGGTTGAGCAGTAAATAATGCCATGATCTATATCTTACGGATCAGATCTTCAAGATGATGGCCTGATCTTCTTCTAAACACCCTTTCTTATACCATGCAATATAGCTTCCTATTGGTGAATTGGGAGGGCTACAAGGACTGATTAAGCTTTAAAGGTTACCGAATTCATCAAGGTTACCAAATCTGGAGGGATTTTTTTGTTTTACATATATTTTGGTCCTATTAGCAATCTTACTTGAGCATTAAAAAGACTTGGAACCCATTTTTTTAATAGCTAGGCGTATGAATAAAGTGGGAACCTATGTGGTCACGTGGGATCATCCAGATAGAGATAGGTTTTACAAATAGAGGCTCATATTATGATCCATTGTATATATCAGCACATTAGTTTTTTATTTTAGAAATCCTCAAGAATTGCTAGGATGAAATCTTCGTCATTAATAGTTTTTAAGGTGTTTTAGAATGCATGCAATGCACACATATTTCCTACATCAGACTTTAATGAACAACATTTGTGCAATATTTTGTTCGTCTGCACTTTGTGGGGGCACGCCGAAACTCATGTTATGTGTGGAGTTTGATTATACCCGGGTCAGGCTGCCATGTAAGGGTATTTTCATAATATTATCCTTCGCTATTATGTAACCCTAGCATAGCCATAGAGATCTTGTATCTTGTATTCTTCTCATCTTCTGCCTTTGAGTGTAGTGGAATCGGTGTGTTCCGTGGACGTATCTCAAGTTAGAGAGAACCACGTAAATCTGTGTGTCTTCTTTCTATGGTTTGATTGCATCTTTGTGCTTTATTTCCTAACAAATCATTTATATATGACCCACGATATCGCTCGCTGGCCCAACCTTCAAACATATGGCCCTGCTACCGCAAGGGGTGGGAGTCAAACTCATAAAACAACAAAGAGGCTCACGATGCTTATACAAAAGAAAGAAAAAGCTTATAAGTGAGACAAATGCTGATTTTGTTCTTCTATAATGGTTCCTGAGCATGGAGAGGGAAGGGAGGGGAGGGAGGCTAGGGTTTGAATTGCGGGTTGAGTATAAACTCTTTATTTTTATTTTTTGATCCCACTCATGATCAGTCCAGCTCCCTTAGTAACAAACACCTACTCTCTCTAGTGCGACATCGATCCAACCTATACTCACCATTATATTGAATATGAAAAATATTTTTTCAGAGAATTATTAAAATTTATGGCCATTAACTTAAGGGCCAGGATAACCATATCAAGCTAGTTTTTTCCGTACCCCTAATCTAGGATGAGACCTCCCCATCCCTACCTACTGTTACTAGAATGCATTTAGGTTGTCCTAAAAGTTCAGGTATAAGATCTCTAGATTGATCAACTCAACAAAACAATCCAATAGTGTATAAAAACAATAAACTATGTAGCTGAAAATAAACTCAAAAGGCACACATCACAAGGACGTCAGATATAACATGGAGAAAACCCTAATCGGGTAGAAAGCCACGGATCCGAACTAGATCAACAATCAAGTACTATGAATCTCGCAATTACAAGAACTCACAGATTCCTCCCCTGATATCCCCTACCTAAGGACTGCAATTATTTCTTGTGTCGCTTCACATTTCAACGACTTCACACCGTTAATTACAACAGACTCAACCCTGTGCTTAACTCTTCAGATATTCTATGCAATAAGATGATCTTCTATAAGGAATGCAGAAGAACTTGCTCTCTAGAATCACTTTTCAGCACAACTCTCTTAAATGATCTTCTAGAGAAGATTTCTCTTAACTTGATCTTCCAACTTAGAATAATGAAAGACTTGTCTCCATATCATAGCCCCTTAGTCGTTTAAATAGTCTTTAAGACGTACATGAGGTTTCCTAAGATGATTAGGACCAAAACAAGCAGTTTGGATACAATTAGAAAGACTTCTAATTTTCATAGGGTTCTGCCACATGGTCTGCTCGAGCAAATGGAATGTACACTCGAGCGCATGAGGTTTTGTCTTAGCATCTGGTGCCAATTCTGACTACATTTGCTCAAGCGAAGTCAAGAGTGCTCGAGCGGACCCCATTCTGGATGATCCATAAATTTAGGATACTAGTTCTTCCCCGCTTTCTTCTTTCAAATCTATCAGACTTTTTTTTCTTTCCTTTAGCATACTTCTAATTCTGTCTGATTTCCCACTTTTAATTCTGCAATTTCTTTCTTTAATCCTTCCAGCATTCTGACTTTTAATTCTTGCAGTCTTCTAACTCCTAATCCTTCCACGCTTCTATCTTCATATCAGAAACACAGCCATTTTTAAAAAATAAAAAATACAAATCAATAGACCCAGAGTTTTGTCCAACCCATGAATTAGCCAACACTCAAAATCCTAACATGTCCAAAAATAATGGCTTGTAGTATGAATCGTGAAGGCTAATTCACAATTGAACACACCCATATGGCCGAAACTTAGGTCAAATTAAACTACATAACATGCTTCACCTTCTATCATGAAGTCAAGCTCCTTAAACTCATTAAAACCTAGACTCATTAAAACCCCTTCCAAGGGATCCCAGAATGATTGAGATCTCAGCACTTTCATTTCGTACTCACTTAGTGTCTAGCACATAAAAATCTATTGGAAGTAAAAGTGCTCAATTTGTACCAAAACATCTTCTATTACCCCTCTCGGTTTCTTAACAGATCGATAGGCGAGTTGAATATTAGTTCTCGTGGGTTTTAACTCACCAAGCCCCGGTTGCTCATAAACTGAGTGCGGTAATAGATTTACACTCTCCAAGGTCTAGCAAAGCTTGACCTATTTGGTGGTTTCCAACAACACATGAGATGGTGGGTATCCCAGATACTTAAATTCTAAGTTAAATTCCTGGAGTAGGAGGATCAATCGGATGAGTCTGGGCTTAACATCCTTCTTTGAGAGAATGTACTTTAGTGCAGAGTGATCAGTGAAGACAATAATTTTGAATCCAATCAAGTAGGGCCGAAACTTGTCAAGTGCGAAGACCACTACTAGTAATTCTTCCTCAATGTATTCAAGCTCCTACTTAACCTTGAGTGACTAGGTGAAAATTGTCACTCCTTACAACTCGGGCAAAGAGCCGTTCTCAATAGAAAAATATGATAGGATTTATTTATTGCCCAACTCTAATCCACAAAGACTTTTCCGCCGAGATGGGCACCACTCAATACTTCTAACCATCGATTTAATTAAAGGCACCAAAGCCAACGAGACCGGAATCCAATTGAGAGCCAGCACACATTGAACAAGTATCAAACTAGGGTGACTGCCAAGACACTTGAAGAAAGTGCAAAGAGTTCAATTGAGCTTGTGTGCAATAGCTTACATGCACATAGTCTATAAGAAAATTTCTCCTATGGTCATTTTAAATGGGACACACACAACCACTCCATGGTTGTAACCGATCCCAGTGTTTTTTTGCACTTATACGAATGGGACTAACATTGAATTAAAAAAAAATGACGTTTTCTAAAATGATTAAACTTGAGGGTCACAGATCAAGGTGTTAGGATGACCTAATAGACTTTAAAATTTTGCACACAAGTGGGTCATACTGAGATCTTTCGATGCCTCCATTTCATGCATGCATTGACGTGGGCCCAATTGAGCCCACAAGGCTGCACACAAATGGCTTAGATAAGCACATGCCTAGCTGAAAACCCTCATTCTGATCACATGGTTAGCGTGGTATCACCGTGACCAAGTCGGCAAGGACAAAGGGGGGAGGAACTACCGAAGCACTGATGGGCTACTTTAATTGATCTTATCTATATCTAGAAAAGTTGTTTCCACTACATAAAGTGGGCTACAACAGATGCATATGTATGGTACTTGGATAAATGCTTCCCAAGTCACTAGACAAAAAGGCAACCCAGGGAATTTGAACAGGTCGTTTGTGCAGGCCACCAAGGTTACACCCCCTTGACCCACTGTTTTGTTCAACTAAAGGGATTTGGTTCAATAATTCATCCTACGCATATGTATGTATGATTTGTGTGACATCATACCAAAAACATGCTAATAAATATACACAAAATCATTTATCTTAAAGGGCATAATTCTTTACTAGAATTCATACTTGAGAATTTCAAGTTCTCCAAAAGCTGCCTCACGGGTCAAATCTAGCATTATTCGGCGATCCAAACTTAGGTTATTTCCTTGGGCCAGGCCTACCAAACATGTAAAATTTTCCAAGCATGGGTCTGTCCCATTAATAGCCGATTACTCTTATTATCAGTATATGCCTATTATCAAAGAGAAACATAATATAGCTCAAAGGTAAGGGCATCCCACTCTCACCAAAGTGCCAGGGATCGATCCCTCCCTCACACAGCTGCATAGCTATGCTAATAGCGTAAAGATGGCCATGATCAAAAGCTTAATTCTAACAACATTCTCTTCACCCAAGAATCATATATAATTAGGGAGTGGTGTCAATGGGCCAGCCCAAGGTGATTAGCTGACCGGACCAATTCAAAATCAAGGCCGGACCAATTGATAATTTTATAATTAATGACATTTTATATGTGAAGCCAACCTCTAATTGCTTAGCAGAAAAGATTCTTAGAACTCCTCAAGTAGGTATATGCTGATGAAGAATTCATGAAGTAAAGAAGCAATAGATGGGGTTTTGTATTGTAGATATAGAATAATCATTTAAAAAATAGGCATGCACTTCACACATTGGACTTGCAAATACATACAAAGAGAAGAATAAGATACTAGACTTGCAAATACATCCAATCCACATTGGAGTGAGGAGAGAGACACATTTCAGAGGAAACAACAGCAATACACCATGAAATAAGAAACAAAATGAAAACTAGAAGCAACACAAACTCCAAGCAAAAGAAAACTGGAAATGTAAAGGGATTCAAGATGTATGGAGACAAAGAACTCCATATAACCCCTTGAATTCCAAGATCAAGACTTAGGTTATTACCATGGCAAGTTGGGTCATTTGAGAGCCAAAGTGCATGACCAAGTAGGTAGGTTGTGGACTTGTTGTGAGAGCATGGCTTAAACCCTAATTCTAGGGTTTCCATGCTGAAACCCATGTAACAGCTTCCTCCTTCCATGTTAGATATAGCCCAGAATCATCACCCTGGGCAGGCACAAAGGACCACCCTGTTCGATACCGCTTCAAGAGCGCCTTCACATCGTCTACCACATCATCACTATACCCGACCGGCGAAAAACCTTCCCTAAGCCTCTCACACCACTGGCTCCCCCTCTCTCTCCTCTCACACTCTCCCCCTCCATCTCCATCACAGGCCAACACACTGAGTATACTCCTTGAGCACTTCCTCTCCAATATCAGCCTCTCATTACTAGTAGGCACAAAACTCTCTTCTAACATTTCGAAGTACAAACTGTAAAACCTTAAGCATTCCTCAAAGCATTTGGTGAAGTCACCCCTTGTGCTTGTGAAATCTGCTTCATCCTCAACCACAGTCACCACCTTGGGGCGAAGTGAGCGGAGGATGTGAACAAATGCACCGCGCTCCTCAGTGGGCACTTGGCAGAGGGCACCAACACAGTTCACCGCCACTGCCTCGTCCTCCCCTAGCCCGAGTTCCTCCTCAGTGAGTTCTGCCAATCGCGCTAGCCCAATCACCACATGGAATTCAAATGGCACCCCCATCAATCTAGCAAACTTCTCCATCCTTTGGCCTACCTCCCTCATCACTGATCGCGCCATGCCTTCTGTGACCACCACGGTTAGCCTCAACCGCGGGGTCTCGTCATTCCTAGTAGCCAAGGTTTCTAGCAAAGTGGGCCATTGAGTACAAAGTGTGTTACTAATGTCAATTATGTGTAGCTTTGACTCCCCTTCAAAGGCCTCCAAAATAGCCCCATTGGATGCTACATTACCAAATGTTGTCCAAGGGCTCACCTCTTGGAACTTTAATATCACCTTCCTAGCAGATTCAAATGAGCAGCCCTTCTCCGCGACCGAAGCCAGAGTCTTGTAGCAGCGCTCGCCGGATTCTGTCGCCTTACAGAAGAGCGCTTGCAAGAAATGAGATGCCAGCTTCTGCTCACAGTCGCCGTAGGGGGAGGCCAGCTCGTTCAACATCCATAGAAGGTGGTGTATCCTACTAGAATCCTTTTCTGTGATGGCCTTTGCACACTCTAGAAGAAGCCTCGCCGCCCATTTCCCATTTGCATTCGGATCAATTGAATCCGATGAACGGCTTGATGATGTATGATTGGACTGTGATTGGCTGGAGTTTTGCATATTCACTTGATCATGTTCTTGTTGATTGGAGTAAAAGAAGTGTGATAGCTTTGGTGCATAGAGGGTTGTATCCATTTTAGATGGCTCTTGTGATCTTGGACACCAAGATGTTTTTATCCATAGAGAGAGAGAGAGAGAGAGAGAGAGAGAGAGAGAGAGAGAGAGAGAGAGAGAGAGAGTTTGTGTGTATTAATGAGAGAGATGACGACTTAATTAATCAAGTCCCTACTTTAATTACTAAGCAATAACAACAGTTGAATGTTAATAGTGTTACATATATTCTTTTAATGCCATTGCATCAGCAATGTCATCACACAAATCTGATTATTATATACCAAGGACTGGCTAGGAGTACTAAGATGACAACAAATTATTCTCTTCACTAATAAGATTTTCAGGTGCAAGTGGGTCTCCAATTTGAGATTTGCAACCCCGTTTGCATGGCCCACCTGAATGAAAGCCAAGTCAGGGCACAAAGTGGATTAGGGGTTTTTTTTTAAGTGATCTTAAAAGGGATTTTTTGAGGGTTTAGGGACATTTAATCGAACAACAAGTAAAGATCAGATTTGGCCATGTAACATTTGTGCTTCCTGAGGGTCTGGAAACATCATAAGTGGAGTGTACGGGTGCTTATGTCATCTTACCTGAAAGACTGGCAAAATAAACAGACATACATATACAGTAGTGATCTATGCACGCCGTGCTGTGGGCCCCAACTGCTGGCCCATATGGGGATGGGGCTAAGGGGGATTGAAAGACCTGGTTGGGGACCTCCTATGTACAAAAATAACCCCATTTAATTATCCTAACTCTTTCATCCATTACCCACAAGTCCAATAGGTGCACAATCGAACCAACGGTCCAATCTAAGTGGGAATGAAAGACCTGGTTGGGGACCTCCTATTTACAAAAATAGCCCCATTTGATCATCCATGACCCATAAGTCCAATCCATTTGGATGGGTGCATAGTCGATCCAACGGTTCATTCTATTTGGATAGATGCAAACCCATGAGATGTGTGACTATCAAGAGAGGTGTGTGTGGTCTAATCGGATAGACCATCAGGTGGGGGTGGGGCCACTATAGGTGTACACAATGCGCATAGGGTAATTTCTACTTACATACGTAAACAAATGTTGATTTTCGTGGTTGTTGGCCGAACCAGCACATAGGGCAGCACTGGTACGCCATGTTTCCATTATGGGATTTACAAAAGGAAATAGATTTGTTATGTTTAAAAAAGATTGGAAACTTAATTTCATTAGGCAATCATGATATCGGTTGCCAAACATGATATACAGTTCTATTGCTTTATAAGTTTCAAAATCTACCCAATTATCATGTTTCATGAGATTTTAGAAAACACATACATAAGGGCATGTTTGGGTATACGTCTCGGAAAATCTTCTCTTTCACGGAAAAAACAATTTCGGACCACCCCGTAGGAGTTTATTTCTCGAGAAATTTTATTAGCCCATTTGCGGAAAAGCGGCCGCACCAAACACAAATCTTACTATAATGCAGAATTTGATTTTCGCAATTTTCATTTTTGTCGTGAAAAACTGGCTACACAAACGTGTCTTTAAGTAATCATAGAAGATTTCTTTTGTTTGCCTTCTAGTTCACAGAAAGGGCTCATTTGCCTACTTTGTAATGAATTCCTAATAATTCATCACTATAAATAGTATTTGATGATAAATGAACGATGTGAGGAGTTTAAGGTGGGCATCTAGATGGAACAATCAGTTTCTTTGAACTTGATTACTAGTGAGATGGATGTATAATAATTCCCAATGAAAAGGTGTAATTATTCAGTGGCCCATTGTGGATCTTCACTTTTAATTATTCAGTTTTAACCCACTTGATAGACAGATATTGCTTCCAAATCATAGGAATCTAACACCCACCAAAACAAATGGGCCCTGAACATCATAATACGCATATGTTTCAAGGGATGAAACTAATTAAGTTTTCCCTGAAAAGGTGTAATTCCCAATGAAAAGGTGTAATTATTCAGTGGCCCATTGTGGATCTTCACTTTTAATTATTCAGTTTTAACCCACTTGATAGACAGATATTGCTTCCAAATCATAGGAATCTAACACCCACCAAAACAAATGGGCCCTGAACATCATAATACGCATATGTTTCAAGGGATGAAACTAATTAAGTTTTCCCTGAAGGTCTATCAATATAAAAACTTGGCTGTTCAAAAAAGCAAACTTCCATTACTTAACCAGCTTAAATGTGATTTCTTAGCGATCGCTGATGATATTTTAACAGCATAAAATAGTAAGTTTAGATTGTTCTAGTTTGTATCATCTAATACATCATAGAGGTAGTGAGAGTGCATTCAATCCAAAGTACTCTCCAAGTTATTGCTGTTGGAAGCAAGAGAAACCTCAAAATGCTGTAGGGAGAAGAAGCTAGGGGTCTATTAAACTATTAAAGTAGTTGTCTGTGTAGGGAGAACAAGATAAAATGGTGTTTTACATAGTAATTAAAGCTTAAGATAAATTCAGGCATATCACATCAACAGTATGACAAGTTTCGATATATTCTAATCACATAAAGCCACATTCTTCATTTAAATATACAGTAATCATTTTGCTCTATAGAGGTATGCACATAAAAGTTAGATGTCCATTCAATCCTTTTCATACATATAAAAAATTGAGATTTAAAAATTTTAATTCAAGATTGCGACATGCATGAGAAATGATTAATAATATTAATTAGGGAATCTTTCGTATACCCACGTGCAGTCAATGAGAATTACAAAAACCTCATCTTTGAATTTGACAATCTCAATCAACCACCTTGGCTTGCAGTTAGAGGCCAATTTTAGATTAGCCAATGAGTCTCACAAACTCTGTCATAGAAGGTCCAAAAACTCCCTGAACCACATGCATTCGATGAGAAATACAAAAACCACATCTTTTAATTTGACAATCCCAATTACCACGTTGACTTGCAGTCAGAGGCTAACTTTAGTTTACCCAATGAGTCTAACAAATTTTGTCATAGAAGGACCAAAAACTCCCTGAAATATCAGTACTAGTTGGAAGAAAACCAGAACATTAACTTTGGCTAACTCAAGTTCGATAGTCTTCTTGTATTAACACCTAGGCTTAATCCAAATCAGATTAGGTTAATGAAATCTATGTACTCCTACCAAAGAAAAGGGAGAAAAAAAAAAGCAGTGATTGTGTCAAGTTGTTGAAAAGGTACTTTTGGACTGCCGAACTTGATGGTTCATTGAGATTGTTAGATAACGAAAGCAGTTAATTGTAATTGTCAAAGATAAAGGTGGTTTACCTATGGATTCTCTATTGATTGCTCTTTGCTTTCGCCTTATCAAAATCCTGAAAGTCTCACATATTTGACATCGATATGCTATTTAATCACTTTTTAAGATCCACTAGTGATACACTAATTTAATCAATTTCTTTCCGGTGAAGACTAATTTAATCATTTGAGGTTGTATATGCCCACATTAGGCAAAAAGATAAGGAAAAAAGGAGCCCAAGAAGGTTAATAAACAAATTAAGGGGTATCTAGATGCTGCTTATTCCTTATTGATGATTGGAGAAGAGGACAATAACCAAGCTCTAAGCTCCTTCCAATCATTGGTGAGATGTCATTTCTTCATCTCCCCACCTTGTAAGGAAAAAGGGAATAGAGTGTTCTTTTAGGGATTCCATTCATGTGGCCCATGAGACTGCATGAACACTTTCTTTTATATGTTTTCAGACACCATGTTGCTCTGTAGCTTATTATATTGGTGTGGGTATGCATTTCAATGAAACTTACATGGACATATGGACCATGACCCACATGTCTGAGCAAAAGGGGGACAGTGTTAGCTTTGTTTGTGATGTTACATGCCTCCACTAGCACACATACTATAGACAAAAATCAGGAGATGGTAGTGTATAGACCTAAGCAATGAAAGGAATTGTGCCATTGGTATCACAAACCAGTTGAATTATAAAAAAAGAAAAACAGAATATCCCCTTCAGGGTAGAAAACCTAGTGAGTCATTATCTGTGTTTAGAGATACAGAGAAAGAGAGAGCATTATCTATGTTAGAGAGACATCACGACCATTCATATATAAAACCTGAGAGGTGATTGCCCTTCTCTCATGTGGGGTCATCATGACTATTTAGATATGCATGCATGTTTATTTGTAAAGGCCATTTTAAAAGCTTATGGCAATAGCATGTAAGGGGCCTGTTTCAAAATGCCAAAATGGTCACTCGTGTGGTCTTCATTTGGATGCATGTTAATCATTAGATGCTAGAAGGATGGAAAGGTCTATGTCTTATCTTGGCATGTTAAAAATTTTAGGGGATTTGACATTTCAATGCCTTTTAAACGCTCAATTTCCAATTTCATTTTTAAAATTCTGTAAATGTCACCGACTCTGGTACCTTTTTTTTTTTTTTACTTTTTTACCCTTGATCCCATAATAGCATGGGACTTTAAAAACCCATGATATTATGGGATCCAAATGTTAAAAGTTGAAAAGCTACCTGGATCTTATGGCAAAAAAAAAAAAGAAAAGCGTTGACTCTGATAACATTTAAAGACTTTTAGTTATGAAATTAGGGATCAAGTGTTTAAGGGGCATTAAAATGTCAAATCCCCAAAAATATATATCATATGATTATTAGAGCTTAACTTCAGGGCCCTCACAGTTGCATTTTTTTAACCATAAGCATGTTTTGCATGACAAACTCAAAGGGGGACAAATGAGTGCCAACTTTTGTCCAATAAATGTGGAGATGGTGAGGGTGGAGGATTCGGGCTGATCATAAGGAACCCATGTAGTCCCCAAAAGGTGGATCATATGTTTTGTGAAGAAGGGCAAGACACCTTTTAGATTATTTGGCTATCACGTAAATAATTATATTACATATATACATGCTTCTCTACAAACATAAAATGTACGACAGTCCTTCAAACTTTGCAAGTATTAGTTCATCAATACATTATGCATGATAAATACTCTATTGTGAGAGTTAAGGTTTTTAGGACAGGGCTCTGAAGACTCTTCGGCTCTTGCTATAAATCCATCAGTGGGGCCCATCTGTAAAATAGACGCAGTCAAGGGAAGTCAATCCGCTTGATTGTGAATCTTACAAATACATTATTTGATGAGTTGGATTGTTGAGTGACAATGATTATTTTGATTATGATGATGGCATCATTGAGAATTTGATTTGTGGTGATGAGTCGGATGAAGATCGTGATGGAGAACTTAGCACACTGATTCGGGATGTATATAAAGATGGTGATGATATCTGTGACCAAGTCTTAGATAAAATTATTCTTAATGAGCATTAAGATTATGGAGAAGAAACTCCAATTGTCAATGATGAGAAGATTGAAGCATCGGACACTTTGAATGGTTAAGATGTTATTATTTGTGAATCTGATTTAGAGTCTCTTCGCTCGATCAAATTGATCTAGACAATCAAAGGCGTGCTAGGTCTTTCACATGACCTACTTTAGCTCCTTCATTAGAAATCTAGACAACTTCAAGTCAAGGTCGACATGTGATTCAGTTCCTTCTATTTTTATTGTTTTAACATGTGCTTTAGACATGACCAATTACAAAACATCAAACACAGATCAACCAACCATTGACTTCTCCTTTTCCTTCAAGCAGAGTGCCCCAACAATGCCATGTTACTGTCGCAAACACTGCCTTCTTTTTCCCTAAAAAGGCACTGCAGATCGAAAGGCATTCTGATCATGTGCATTTCTCCTTTTGTGAAAATGTAGAAAGGCAATGGAAAGATGAAGGGACATCACTCAAGCCCAACAGTGTGATGCTGTTCAAAAGACCTGAGCATTCTTTTTTCTACTTAAAAGTCATCCAAAAGTAGTATTTCGTTTCACACTTTGATGCCAATGGGGTGTAACCACGCCGAGCCTAGCCGAGCCCATCCTCGACTTCTCCTTAGTTTATCAAGCTCGAGCTCCGCTTAAGCATGATCCGAATGATCGATTATCATCGGCTCGAGCTTGATCTATGGGGACTTGGGCGTGGCTGGTCTTTCTAACACCGGCGGAACCAGAAAATTCTCCTTGGAGGGACCACTATGTTAAAAGAAAAAAATTACTCTTGGTGGTGGCCATATGTATCTAGTGTCATGTATATGAATGAGCCCAGTTTGAGGTTGAGGTTGGGCTCAAGCTCATAATACATTTTTGTCTGTTAACTTAATGGAACTGAACTATAGTTTGAGCACAAGCTTGAGCCAAGCTTTTTATAAAATCGAAATTGAGCTGAATCGAGTTGAATAGCTCTCATGTTGACATTGGTTCATGAGTCAGCACACTCACATGACTGCACTCTGAGCTCAGCTCCATGTCAAGCTTGAATCCAGTCTCTACAGGGCCTACATGCTAACATGTCAGATATTTTTAACATTTGCCACGTTTTACCATGTGAAATGCACATGATCCATCTAACATATATCTCCATGAAACTTCTTGGTAGCACCTTTCATTTTGTGACCGTGGGCTCACCTCCTAACCATCAGCACTTAAATCGAGAGTATAACATGGGTTGATATATCATTCCGACTAGAGTCATATGCACAGTTGAAAATATCACTTATTCTGTGCAACATTAGTGTTTTTTTTTTTTTTTTAAAGTCAATAATATTTCATAACTGCAGCCCATCCAACGTTGAAATAATATCACTCCTATGATGGTGATATATAGGAATATCGATGGGGATGGTGTTAATTTAAGTGGACCCATAATCATTAAATGAGTGGCATTGTGTAGGAGTGTTATAATTATTAGTATCCAACCAAGAGATCACAATCTATTTGTTTCACAAGCTACCTTTTGCACCACATCCTCCTCAACTGCAACCACCTTATTTTAAGTCTGGAAATATATATATAGCCACTTATATTTTTGATAACTACAAATAATCACCTACCTTTCTTTTGAGGTTGGACTCAAATTCACACACTCTCCCTTCTAATAGAGGGTGTTTGGGGCTCCTATCCAGGTGATATACAGTGGAGGACAAGTAAATTTAAATACCTCTATTCATTTGAAAGTCTCGATTAAAAACTTTGATTAGAGGTTAATGGCCAATTTTCAATCAATCTACAAGGTGTTTCTCTTCAAAGGGTAAAGTTTCCTTACTACTTATTGTCTGATTTGAATCATACTGAGGCCAGTAATGTGAAAAGACCTTTAGCTTTGAGTTGATCTAATCGTGTTTAACACCCTCAGTATAAATTGAATCGGCTGGTTAGATTTAAGGAAACAACCATTCTTTCAGGGAATATACATTCGACTTCACTGGTGGATTAAAAAGAGACCTTTGAGTACGTGAGTTATCATGGTTAATCTAGATCTTGGTATTGATAGTGCTGGTTATTTGTTATAAAAAAAGGGACAAAAGTTTGGTGGTTATTTCTAGTTGTCAAAAAGTATTAGTTACATGTAATGTTAGGACTGTCATGAGACAGTATATTGTCTCGCTATAGCGAGACTTATTCCCGCTATAGCAAGAGTGTTCCAGCTTGCTCCCAGAACAGGGTCTCGCTATAGCGAGACACAAGCTCGCTATAGCGAGTGTGGGCGGTAATTGATCCGGACTCTATGGCAGAGTTTGAGATAAATTAAAAATTTTAGTGGATCATGACTAGGAGTCTTATGCACGAACTTCAGGCCTATTTATTGGGTGTTTCTCTCAACCTTAAAGATTACCACTTTCATTAATTTGAGTAAGAGAAATCTTAGAGAAAGATTTTTCTCTAGAGCCATTGAGAGATCGTTCTGAAGGGCCGCTCTAGAAGGTGTTTGCTGCTTCCACTCTCTTGTAAAAGATTGATCATCTTATTTGACAAGGTGCGAGGAGATCAAGTAAGGAGAACGGTGCATGGTGGAAATCGTGTTAATGGATTATGTGCAAGAACAACTACAGTTCTTAGGTCGAGGTACAGACTGAGGTAAATGAGCTGTGAGTATATCTTGTAAATTGTTTGTGAAATCTTGATTTCTATATCGTGATTTTTTTCCCTGGAAAGGGTTTCCGCGTTAAGTTTGTGTCTGCCTTCTTGTGGTGATTGTTTGGTAGATTTATTTGCTAGTTCTATATTTTGTGATTTGTTACATCCGCTGCATTGATGGGTTAAATTAGAACTAATATCCATTCTAGTGGGTCCTATAAAATCCTCAATTGGTATCAGAGAGGGTTATACTATTTTATTGTGATGATCCTATTTTTGCTGAGAATGGATATCCACCGCGAAGGCACTTCAACCAATAAGCCTCCTCTGTTGGATGGTAGCAATTATGCTTATTGGAAAATCAGGATGGATGCCTTCTTGAAAGTTATAGATTTGAAAGTTTAAAAATCTGCTGTGAATGACTATTCCTTGCCCATTATTACTACTGATGGGGTAACTAGTCCCAAACCTGAAGATAAGTGGACTAAGGAAGAAGAGTTGGCTGCCACTTGCAACTCTAGAGCTTTGAATGCTATTTATAATGGAGTTAGCATGTCTGAGTTTCGTAGAATTTCTACTTGCACTGCTGCAAAAGAGGCTTGGGATATTCTGCAGACTGTGCATGAAGGGACTGACACTGTCAAACAGTCGAAACTTCATAAATTGTATACAGCCTTCGAAACCATAAAGATGGAAGATGATGAAACTTTTGATGAATTCAATTCAAAGCTGAATGCAATTGTGAATGACACCTTTACTTTGGGAGAGCCAGTTCCTGAGAATAGAATTGTGAAAAAGATTCTGCGGTCTCTTCCAGAAAGGTTTGATGCAAAGGTTGTGGCTATAGAGGAAAATAAAAATATGAAGACACTCAAAGTTGATGAGTTGATTGGCAACCTACAAACTTTTGAAGCAAACCTTAGGTCTCATGGGAAGACACACTATAAAGGTATTGCTTTGAAAGCATCCAAGGAATCATACAAGAAAGCTGCAAGTGATTCAGATTTAGATTCCGAGGAAATTGACCCCCAAGTTGCTGTACAGTTCATGAAGCAATTCAAGCTTTTTATAAAGGGGCAGAAAACCAATCTTAGGATCCCTAAAAATTATGGAAAGAAGAAATATTTTAAAGGGATTCAACGCTATGAGTGTAAAGGCTATGGACATATTGCTAATGATTGCGGAAACAAAATAAATCTAAAAAGAAGGCTTTGAATACTACTTGGGAAGATGAAACTTCTGATGAGAATGATGAAACTCCTGAGTCTGATAAGCCTGACATTAGCAAGGAAAATTTTATTGCTTTTATAGCAACTTCTGGTTCTGCTGCTTCTCATGTTTCTCTCGAAGCTGAGACCGATCAAAATACTGAGTCAAATGAAGAACCAGATTGGAAAGCGGAATATGAAACACTTTTCAAGAAAACCATGAAGATGGTTAAAGTGAATGAAAAAGTTGCTATCAACTGGAAAGTATCTAAAGAGAAGAATTCCTCCTTGAAAGCTAAACTTGTAGAAGCACTTGCAGGAGTACAAAAATTGGAGGATGAAAGTAATACGTTGGTAGACAAATTGACTGCAGAATCACAAAAGTTCGACATACTTGATTTTAATATGAAGACTTTGCAAGCAGAAAATTCTTACCCGAATAGAAAACTCAAGATGGTTCTATCTGAGTTAAATACCGCTAAGGCTTCATTGAATAGGATGAACACTGGATCGAAAACATTAGATGACATCCTGTGCAGTCAAAAGACACACTGACAAGCATAGTATTAGCTACGCTGATGGAGCATCTACTTCGAGTGCCAAAGGTAAAAATTGTTTTGTTAAAAATCCAGTTGTTACTAATCCTATTGTTAGTGTTGCAAAGAAAGTTCCAAAGAAGCAGAATGTGTCACGTCCTGAACGAATTCCCACGTGCCATCATTGTGGAATTAAAGGACACATTCGACCCCATTACAATAAGCTGTGAAGTTTTCCGAATCAGAAGCAATGGAAAACGCAAAAGGCTGAGCTAAAAAAGAAGAATACGAAAGATGTCTGGGTTAAGAAAGAAAACCTCTCTTCTCTATTGGTACACACTTTGCTGAAATATTTAAATTTACAAGTGTGTGTGCCTAAGCTTCATCACCCCTAATCTGTAAGATTAAGCCCCCACCCCAGTGCTGATACGAAGATCATATTGAGGGGGAGCTACTGCATTCGGATTGACAGAAGCTGCGTGATATTTGTTTGTCAATTGTGGACAAATGCAGGGGGGGGGAGAGAATGGAGCTAGTGGGAGCTTTACAAGCCAAGGCAATTCAAGAGCTACATGTTCAAGCAAAGAAAATCCAAGATCTACAGTGCTGAATTTCTTTATTTTAAAATTCAATGTATTTTGGGTTTTACTTTTGGGTAGATCATATTGTATTTTTTCTAGAGGATTTTGTCCAAAAATTACCAAAAGTGGGAGATTGTTAGGACTGTCATGAGACAGTATATTGTCTCGCTATAGCGAGAGTGTCCCAGGTTGCTCCCAGAACAAGGTCTAGCGAGCGTGGGCGGTAAAGACAGTTTTGATCCAGACTCTATCGCAGAGTTTAAGATAAATTGAAAATCCTAGTGGATCATGACTAGGAGTCCTATGCACGAACTTAAGGCCTGTTTATTGGGTGTTTCTCTCAACCTTAAAGATTACTACTCTCATTAATCTGAGTCAGAGATATATTAAAGAGAGATTTTTCTCTAGAGCCATTGAAAGATCGTTCTGAAGGGCCGCTCTAGAAGGTGTTTGCTGCTTCCACTCTCTTGTAGAAGATTAATCATCTTGTTTGACAAGGTGCGAGGAGATCAAGTAAGGAGAACGGTGCACAGTGGAAGTCGTGTTAGTAGATTCTGTGCAAGAACAACTACGGTCTTTAGGTCGAGGTACATGTTAGGGTTTTTATTTGTTGCAATTTGATTGGACACATTTATTTTCATCGTTCCTTGATCTCTCATTCATTCATGATCTCAAGTTTTAAATTGCAATATGCATTGTTTTAAATCTTTTAGAATTTTTGTATCATGCATGTTTTGTTCTTAATCACGGATGTATTAATTTTTGAAAAGAAAATTTTTGAATCATGCAAGCCAATGGTTTTAAAAAATTCAAATCATCTTAAGCATTTTAGGCACATGGTTTTAAAACTCCTTTAGAATGATTTAAAATTAAAATGAAATCAGGCATGATTCAATGGCCCAAAGTCCCCACAAGAAAAATACTTTGAAAAATATATTTTGGGGAAAATAGACTTTTACCAACGGCCAGCATACCACTTTTACCAGCGGCCCTGGCCCCCGCTAAAAGTTGTTTTTAACAAATAAATATGACCGTTAAGTAGCCGTTGGAGCTTTCTTTTTCTTTCTATACAGTGCTTCCTTTGGCTTTTTAAAAGAGTTTTTTGAGTCCTATGAAGACCAAGGAAGGAGGAGCAATCCAAGCCAAGGTAATGGGAGATTAGGAGGGCTAATCCATTATTTCAACCTTTGATTCTTCAAATGGGTGTGCTTCCTTTGTCCCAAGATTAATTCATGCTTTGTTTTAAAAATCATTGTTTCATTTACTAGCATGATCAAATGTTTGTTTAACTTGTTCAAATGTTGTCTTCATAACATGCCTAGAACTTTAAACATGATTAGCTTTATGTCTTCAGCATTTGTTTGAGTTCCACATGTTTAGTTTCATGTTTTCTAAAACAAGATAGCTAGTTATTAATTAACAACTTTCAAAAACTAGTTTGTTAATCTTGTAAAACATGTGTGGCTCATTAACTTCTATCTCGCATACATACTTTTCATCTTAGCATCATTTATGTGCATTCATTTTTAAGAGATAGAAAGTTTTATGTATATGCATCATTCTTAAGAATTTTCAATCATCATGCACTTACATAGAAGTTGAGATTTCTTTTTCAAATCAGCCTAATTAGAGGCATTAAATTGTACTTAATTGATCTCTTCCAAATGCATACTTAGGCATAAATTTGAGAGAAAAAAATTTTCATGTTGTAAAGGTTATTGCTTAGCTTTAAAAGCATAAGGGTACGTTTGATATTACCACTTTGAGGTGAGGGTAATGTGTTAGTGGCACCCACATGGGTACGGTCCAGAACTATTGCGTTTGGCTACACATGGGGTAGTAGTGTAGTTTGACTTAAAATACAATTCTTGGGGATGAGGTTGCAAGTAACCCATCACTTCAACTTCTCCATAACTCACCCTCACGCTTCCACACTTGACATATTCGCTGGCTTGTAGGTTGTGCAGCATAGGCATCCCTCCACGCTACCTCCTCCTTTCTCAACGGATATAAATCCCCATCAATAAAAGAGTCGCTGCAACCTTCTTCTACTCTGCCAATGCCGTGCATATTGCGCCTCCCTCCGATTCGCCAGATTTAAATCGCAAATCTAAATAGGTGAGTTTGATTAATCTTAGCCACCCGTACATGTCGCCCATGCCCTAGAAATCTGCATTTCACATGAGGGTTCCTTTTTCAAGAAGATCTTGGGGCAAATCGTCCTTGAGCAAAACCATCGCACAGAAGACCGCTTGGATCTAATGCAAAGGCAGAGAGTGGGTAAGTTCTTCCAACTGCCATTACTACCTGCATCTAATGACTACTGAGCGAAATTTTTGCCTATAAAAGGATCGTCTTAGATGCAAATTTAGTAAGATAGATTTCCCCTTTCACTCGTTTTGGAGAAGAGCAGATTGCAGTTGCTATAGGGCCACTAACAGGTAAGCCCCTGCACTTAAAATTACCGATCTTTGTTAATTAATACAGTATGATGTATCCTGATCATGCAATACAGTATTCAATGAGATATGAAGAATATACTATGTTAGCGGTTCCGGTTGATCTTGGGTCTCTTACAACAAATATTCTATATGCAGTGCTTTGATGAATAAACTTTTTCCATCTATTTTCCTGTGTCTGTAAAAACGAAAACACCTATTATATGTCGTCCATGTGAAAATATTCGTATAAACAACACTGGCTGATTATACGAATAATATGGTGCCTTGTGTTTATAGATGGAAGCTACATATAACGAGTTGTAGTAGGCTGGACCTGTTAACAAATTCTTATTTGGTGCCTTTCCCAGTTAATGACTTATGTTGATGATGGATTCTGCAGGGGCTGGGAAATTAAAATTAAATACATAATCTTATACTTCCACGCAGTGGTTCATTTTTACCTGAGACTAATACAAAGTGAAAAATGAATGGCTGATACCTTATATTTCTTTGACTCAACATGAACTTTCGTATGCTTTGAACATTCAACAGATGCAATTGATCTTCATTTAACCTTGGCAATATGTTTACTTAATATACAGTTCATTTCTCTTCGTGGCTCTCTACATTAAGTATCTAATGTCTGTTGCACAGACAATAACATGCAGGTTGTTAGGATAGAAAATATTGCAAATGAACAGAAGGGCAAGTTTTTAGATGCAGATAACATGTATAGTGTGACCCATTACCTGTGATTGTTATAACTCTTTCTGCTACACACAATTTCAAACATTGTTTGATTTCTTCTACCTAATACAGCACGGTGGAATTATTGGAGTCTGTGTATATAAAATCTTCCTTCCAAGTATTGATATGTAGTTTTATATAACTCGAAATATTTTTCTATATGTTTTATGGATGAATTCAACAAGGAATTTTTGTCTCTTCTTTTCATAAGGATAAGTTTGGGCAAATTCTGTAGATGGAAGGTGACAATGGAAATGGTTCCGATACTGAAGCAGAAGATGTTGTGGCCAATAATACGCATAATGCTGTCCTAGTAACTTTATGGTCTGTGGCCTCGGAATGGCAACGAGAGATGTATTCCTTGGGTGATCAAATATTTTGAAATAAACGAAGGTCTGCAAGAAGAAATAGAAATGTAAAGAGGATGCAATATATCTCTTACTTGACACAAGGCAGGGACAGCGAATGAATTAGCCAATTGAGGCTAAACAAAAATTGCTTCGACCTATTGTGCACAGTGTTAAAGAATAGAGGTTTATTGGCTGACACAAGATACATCACAGTGGAGGAGGCACTTGCTGAGTTTTTGCATACCATCGCACATAATGTTAGGAATAGGACAAATAGTTTCAGATTTGGTAGATCTAGGGAGACTATCAGCCGTCACTTTCATAGAGTATTAACAGCGGTTGCACAACTAGCCCCTGACATTATCAAACAAGCAGGGATAAATACCCAAGGAATACCATACTTTGAGGTATTAATAATAAGCGAAGAAAATTGTCATGCACATATTTTTAAGACAAATATTATGTTTAATGACTGTAACTATATTCAGGAATGTGTTGGCGCTATTGATGGAACTCATGTTCCAGTACATGTCCCATTGGCCACTCAAGGATCCTTCCGGAATAGGAAAGGCACTTTGAGCCAAAATGTAATGGCTGCATGTGGATTCGACCTTAATTTCCAGTATGTGCATCCTGGTTGGGAGGGGTCCGCTACAGATGCCCGTGTTCTTCAAAGTTCACTTGCCCATGCGGAGCCCCTCCATGTCCCAGTAGGTAATCATGAGTACAATTTTATTAGTTAAACTTCGTAATTTCAGTTTTCATGGTGTCTTGATATTGGGGTTTTTTTATTATGTACTATGTAATATGTAATAGGTAAGTTCTACCTAGTGGATGCTGGGTATGCAAATGCACCCGGCTTTTTGGCACCATACAGGGGTGTGCGTTACCACTTCAGTGAGCATAGAGGAAGAAACCCTCAAAATGCAAAAGAGTTATTTAATGAAAGGCATTCCCAAGCAAGAAATGTAATTGAAAGGGCTTTTGGAATCATGAAATCTAGGTTTGGGATATTAAGAATAGCTCCTCAATACTCCATAGAAACCCAAGTGAAAATAGTAACCGCATGTACTGTCCTTCATAACTTCATACGAAAACATGGGGGGATATGTTTGATGACGAACTCTATGAAGCTTCCGAAGAGGGTGGGGAAGAACCTGATGTAAACACCCTTCCGGCTGATGTTGCTGGTCTTAATGATCAAGCATCCCAAGTACTTCAATACTACTCCCAAGCGGAGAGGCAGCAGTGGAGCAATTTCAGGGATGCTTATGTCGTTAGACTTTGGCATGATTACACTCAACATACCGCGGATCAATGATATGTTTTTTATTGTCCAAGTAGAATACCATGAGCCAGCATGGTTAGATTGTTATTTGTTTTTTGAATGTATGGTGACTATATGTACTCTGTTGTCTTATGTTCCAGTGATATTAAGGGCAACCTTGCCGTTTTTTTTAATTTTTTATTTTGCCAATCTATGGAGATCATACTTTCTTAGCATGTACGTTTATATTAATGTGGACATGTCACAACGGAAGAATGTCTGTTTCAATGCCTCCATGGATGAGGAATTGCTGGCTCTTTTACAAGAGCAAATCGAGCTGGGGAAAAGGGGAAATCGTGGCTTTAAACAAGATGTGTACGCGACCATCGCCACCAAAATGAATAAATTAAATCATGGTGTTGGCCGTATAACTGCGTCTACAATAATCAATCATTGTAAAGTATTGAAGAAGAACTTCGCGCAGGCCACAGAGCTTCTCAATGTGTCTGGTTTTGGATTTGACGTAGCAACAAAGAGAGTCATAGCTGAAGATGATGTGTGGACTGCATGGCTACAGGTATATACAACACATTTATCAACTCCATATTCATTAATCTTCACTAATTACCACTGTGTAAATGACATTGCAACGAAAACATATCTTTGTAATAGGGGCATCCTGAAGCGGTGTCGTGGCGAGGAAAGACAATCGATTATGATAAGCTAAGCCTGGTGTTTGGTAAAGATATTGAAACTGGGCAATTTGCAAGGCCATCGACTTATGTAGGGAGTACAACTCCTACTACATCCGTAGCTGGGGCTAACACGCAGGTGTCTGGATCAATTCTAGTGGGCTTGAATGATTGTTTTGACAATATCAGAATGAATGGAAGTGAAGGCTCTTCGAAGAAGAGGGCTCGTGCTAAGGACCCGAAGGACATTGACACATACGTCGCAGCAGTAGATCGCAATTCTAAGAGGATCACCAGTGCTATTACTGAAGTGCCTGAAAGTATTCGGCATCCGAAGAAGCGAGTGTCCATGGACGTGGTAAAGGAGCTGGACCAGATTGCTGATCTTAGTGATCTGAATGTGGAGATTGCACATGAGTGGCTGACAATCCATGCCGATATGGCCACTATTTTCCTTTCCGCAAAAGATAAAAGTGCTTGGATTCAACGCCGTCTCCCCCAAATTCGAAGTGACAGTTACTCTGTCATTTGACATCTGTATCACTCATGTTTCAAGCTGTAATTTTTTTTTTGTTGCCTGTCTGTTTAGTTGCCTTTTGGTTTATCTTTGTGCCATTCAACTCACTTTGGATTGGCTTATGTTTTGGACTAATCTAATATTCTATTGTAGCTGTTTTGCTTACTTTTTATGCAATTGTCATCCCACATTTAGTTCGCTATAACACCGCATCAGTTGTGTATCGTCTGGTTTCATGGTGTTGCAATTATTCTACTGTGCAATACTTTTAGTTGTCAGGGATGTTTCTCTCACTGCCATTGCTATCCTAAATACTTTGGATTGGCTTATTACCTAGACTTATGGTTTGATATATTATGTAGTGGCAGTTTTTTCAGTTACTGTTTATGACGTCAATAATTGCTTCATGTTACTGTTATGCCGATGGGCCTCATAATGCTTGCACACATGTTTTGATTTGGTGGCTTGATCTAAATGGAAGGCATCAGTTGTAACTTGATATCCATGTAATCTCACAGTTATTTTCTCTAGCACTGCATCGGTTATGTTAAACTCATTAACATTTCAGGTTTGACTTCATCTTGATGATGCCTCGGTTCAATTGTTACGTTGTCTACCGGGGAAGGCGGCCTGGTATATATAATACATGGACCGATTGCAAAGCACAACTAAATCAATTTCCCGATGCACTTTATAAGGGATACACCAATATAGAAGAAGCTATGGACAGTCTCCACAACTATGAAGAGGACGATGGCCATTTCAAAGATGTTTGTACACCTTCATCAAACCATCCTCGAAGGGCAATAGTTACAATGGACGAACATCTGAATTCACTTATTAGGATTGTTTTTATCCTCACTTTGATCATATGTAGTCTACTAGGCATCATTGTTTACCTTATTCGAAGCGTGTAAGATGTTTTTATCATATCACCTAACTATGAGTGCTACTGTCAAATGGCCTATGTAGTTAAGCACTGTTTCTGTTTTGGTTTACTTCCAATTTGTTTTTGCATAAGACTTTCTAATCCTTTTTTACATAAAATGTGTTGAACAAATGTGCTCCCGGGGCCTTCATGCATTGATTTTAATGGGCTATTGGTTGGTTTTCTGTCCATGCTCCATTTAATTAAGTCTATGATTAAGCTAAGAAATGGACATTGGTGCGAGAGTCATGAAATCATTAGTGTGCAATTGCTCCGGCAGATCAAGCACCATGGATGAGGCCACCACTGCTTGCATTGCATCACCATTTGCTCTCTCAGCGGTTATCCAGTCCATGAACACAATCTCATTGCATTTGGTTTCTAAAGTGATGAACCGTGAGCCAATAGCCAACCCAATCCTAAGTCCAATATTCGGTGCGTTCATGGGCTGATCCAGCCCAGGATAAGCCCAAGCCCGGTACACAAGGCTGTAGGTTTTACTACAATGAGTTGGGACCAATCAATTTTTGGGGCATGCTTGGTAGAGTAATAAAAAGCCCAAAGCCTGCAGGCTCAGGCCAAACATGTTTGAGGGTTGCTAAGCTTGGGCCAGCACTCACAGCCCCCTAAGTTGGGTTTAAAGTAATAATTTGAACCCACTAAATCCAAACAATATAAAGTAATGTACAATAATCACGTAACATCACAATCCAAACACCTTTTTCACTTAACCAAAAAGTCAACTCTACTTTCACCACACCTTTATTACCCACATAAAGCAATGATGTGACATATACATCACCTTTACTATCTTATTTAAATTAACAAACGGACCCTAAAGAGTGGTTGTAAAGGTTAATGCTAAGCCTAGAAAAGCATAGTGGTGTTTTGTAAGGTTGGAGGTGAACCCAAACCTCATATTGAGATAGTGGAAAATCCGGTAGGGAAAGCCGGGAGTGGATGTAGGCACATTGGCCGAACCACTATAAAATCTTGTGTTATGGTTGATGTTTATGTCTGTGAATGATGATCACATGTGTATGGTTGATGCTCATAATCTATGCTTATGGTTCATATGCTTGATGTTTAGATCACATGCTTATGTACTTCTTAGAGTCATCACATGTATTCAAATTAAATGACATTTAACAAAGCATAATTGGTTATAGACTTTTAAAATTGGTCTAGTTCTTTAAGCTCACCCTATTCACCCCCCTCTAGGGTTCGATCCAGGACTCTCAGTACAGACTGAGGTAAAGGAGCTATGAGTATATCTTGTAAATTGTTCATGAAATCTTGATTTCTATATCGTAATTTTTCTCCCTGGAAAGGGTTTCCACGTTAAATTTGTGTCTGCCTTCTTATGGTGATTGCTTGTTAGATTTATTTGCTAGTTCTATATTTTGTGATTGGTTACATCCCCTGCATTGATTGGTTAAATTAGAACTGATATTCATTCTAGTGGGTCCTGTAAAATCCTCATGTGAATTTCCCTTGTACATCCATGTTTGCTCGTGCTCGATCATGACCATACCTCCAAATTGATTACACATTCACAATCCCCTTTTAGGCACCAGATCCCATGAATTTGCATCGATTCAGAGATTGAGGGTCAATTTTTCTTGTTTGATATAAAGCTGTTAAACTTGTGGATCACGGATAAAGGGGTTGGATGTATTAGATTGACTTCAAATTTGATATGTAGGTTAGCCCCACTTGGGTCTTTTGGTGCCCCTCTGTCCCATGACCAATGGGATCTCATGGTGGGCCCCACTAGGTGTTCTACACTGTAAGCTTGTAAGGACCGTCCTTATATGACTCGTTTTCTATATGAGACCGGTCCTATGAAGACGGTCCGCACAGTTCGGAATGCCGACTGGGGCCCACCTTACGACTCATCTAAATTGGTCACACATTCACAACCCCCATATAGGCCCCGAATCCCATGAATTTTTATCAATTTGGATGAAATAGACTATTGGATTGAGAGTTAATTTTTCTTGTTTGATATAAAGCTGTTAAATTTGTAGGCCAATGATAAAGGGGTTAGAGGTATTAGATTGACTTCAAATTTGATATGTAGGTTAGCCCCACTTATATCTTTCTGTCCCCCTCTACCCCATGACCAGTGGGGTCTCAAGTTGGGCCCCACTAGGAGGTCCGCACCGTAAGCTTGTAAGTAGGGTTGCAAATGGGATGGTTTTGGTTCGAAACTATAACGGACCCGTACCTGTACCTATTTCTAAATAACGATTCCGGTTCTGAATTTGGTTTTGACTCAGAACCTATTTTGTTGGTTCCAAACCCGGTTCCGATAGGAAAACCCAGATCTGGTTCCAGAATCGAGTCCACCTAGAGAATTGGAATCTAGTTCCAAAATCAATTCTAATTACACTTTATTCTTCATTTTCCTTAAAATAAGCATATCATTCGACTTATAACAGTGCATCAAATCTAAATCAATTCTAATTTCCCTTTATTCTTCATTTTTCTTAAAATAAGCATATCATTCAACTTATAATAGTGCATCAAATCTACTACCTCCAATATTATACATTAAAATAGTATTATACATAAAAATGTCCATAAAAAGTTGATTTTGAGGTACAATTTGCAACATCAAAGGCTCATATGCTAGGTCCCGGGTCCACAGGTGGGAACTTATATGGACCTGGAATCAGACCCGTATATTAATCGGAACCTAAATTGGGTTCCGGACCCAGGCCTGTTTATGAATCGGAACCTAAAAAAGATTCCAGACCCAATTTTTTACGGGATCAGAACTTCCTGATAATCCGAGAATAGGATACCATTTTGCAACCCTACTTGTAAGGACCATCCTCATAGGACCAATTCTCTCTCTCTCTCTCTCTCTTTCTCTATACATATATATATCTTAGAGGCTAAAGACCCACTGTAAATGTTTATTAATGTTAAAAATGTGAAGATCCTTGGGGTGAAGGTCATAAGGGGGGGACTCCAACTATTACTTCTTTACTTTTCGCTAATGATGCCTTTATTTGTCATAATCATCCTCCTCTTCCTCCTCCTCCTTTGATGGAAGCTAGGGCTATGACCCCCCCCCCCCCCCCCCACACACACACACAAGGAAGACATGGCTCGGGAAATCTCCATTCATCTACATATGCTATTTAAAATTTATATAAAAAATAAGGATTCCAACTACCCTCAAAATCGATGGATCACGATCGCCAGCTACTATAATGGCCGTAACACCGTTCTTCAACGAAAGCTGAAGAAAAATGGGAGAAAATAAGTGGGTGGGTTCTTCCTCTCCACTAATGTGCTGCCGGCAACACACGACGGTTGTCCTGTTACATTGATTTTAGTCTCTTTGGGTCTCTTTGATGATGGGTCAATTTAGGGTCATGAGTCAAAGTCCAAATAAAAGTTAATCCTCACATAGCATAATCATAGCATATCCAAGTAAGATAAAGTAACTAAAATAAAGAAAATAAAAAGGGAGGGGAGGTGCCAAATATTTAAAAAGATGATCGGCCCCGTTCTCGTGTATCCCCTTCTAATCCTTTGGCAAAATAGGGTTTAAAGGCTGATTTTTCAAACTAAGATGATGATACAAATGAGATTTTGACATGTGATTTTTGTATTTTTCATGTGCGAGATCGAGTGATAAAAGTGAAAGGCCGATGGGCTGTAATTGGTTGAGGGTGGCCGATGGGCCAAAGTTTGTTTTAGGGTGGCCGATGGGCCGTGATTATTTAAAAGTGTGTGCGAAATCACTCATCGCATCTCGTTATTCTCATTTATTCGATTTTAGAAATCAGTTCTTTACACTCCTTATATCATTAAGCTCAATTAAATATCTGGCACCAGATCTGGAGTAAAAGAGAAGAAAATCTTTTTGGGTTTATTTTTTTGGTTTTATAGTTTTTATAGCCTTTTTATATTGGGCTAGAAGGGCCTAGCTAAGGGATTTTTACTTGGATTTACGTAATTAATTATTTATTACTGATCATCGGATTAACCCTAGCCTAAGATCCTAGACCGCCCCCTTCAACTTTCCAAGTCCCTAACGGAACAAGAAAAGTGACGGGGCAAAGTCTAATGCTCTAATCTATCTAATAGGGAAATCCGATCTAATCCTACAGGGGGTGGATAACCTATGTTTGATGGTTCAACGCCTAAGTGGCTGATTCAATGTGATTTATGTTGGTTTGGATTGTTTTGAGTTATGAGTTGATTAAGAGTTATATTAAGGGTGTATTAGAGATGTTTTAAGATTCTGTTTAAATTGTTAAACGTCCTGGAATTTATGATTTCGATGTCCGGAATTCAAAATAAGGTCGAAATCGGCGAAGTGGGGGTGGCAGGGTAGTTGGGCGCACACACAGTGACGCCTGGGTCACTCTGGTGACTTTGGGCGAACTCGACCAATCTTTGTTTTTGCAAATTTTATTGAGGATTATAAATAGGTAAAAAAGAAACACAAATAAGTCCAGTAGAGGACAACATCAGGGGAAATATTTTATCTAATCTCCACAATCTTTTATCCATGCCTCATCTTGGTGGGGCCTATCCAGTTGTTTTATTTCTTTCGGCCATTAAATATGCCCTAATAAAAAAAATATATGTTTATTTGATTGGAATGATGCTTTACCCATGCTACTCTTTTAGCTTAAAATTTCAATGACTTCAAATCTTTGAGCTAATACTGAAACTTTACCATGGGAAAGCAAAAGTGAAATACCAAGAATAGCACATACAGAAACATGCAATTTTTCTTGAAATATTCTTATACCGTCATACGACAGTAGCAACCTTCGCTACAGGTGACTGTATCTCCTGCCCCTTGAGCGTGACATTGGCTGTGACTGTCTTCCTCCCTGCACCTTTGTTACAGGTGACTTCATCTCTAAACTATAACTTAGGAAGAAATAAAAAAATAAAAAAACTAAAAACCAAACAAAAGTTATTACTAAATAATGAAACAAATATTCAATACAAAAGAACTTACGTATGACATTATTCAATATATATATAAAAAAAAATGGAAAAACTCTCCATGATGGCAATGGCACTTGCGTTGAGAGATATTGGAAGGGAAAAAGAAAAACCCTCTCATGTTTGTTGTTTCGGTTCGTGGGACTGTGAATGCAGAATAGAGGGATTTTAGGGGATCGGGATGAACAAATTTTAGTCGTGCTGGGAACATATGGTGCCTTAGAAAAGAGGATAATTTAGGGGATAATGATAAATGGATTTTAATGATATTGCATCATATGGTAACCGGGATAGAGATCATAACGTGATATCAATTAAAGAGGATTCAATGTGCCATAATGACCTTGAGAAGAAAATGGAAGGATGGCATGCATTTTAGATTGTAATTGTAAGATGCACAAATTAGGAGGGGCTTAATGGTAAATAACGGGACAGGTAAGAGATTATCACTATTGCCATCATAATTAGGGGGAGAGACTTTAGGAGATTGAGAAAGGCACCAAGCAAGGCCCCACGTGAAAGGCAAAGCCTCCCTCCCTATTTTCTAAGTGGTTTTTTTTAAAAGAGAACTCATGCGGGTGATGACGTGGCACCCCTCACAGCCTACCTCTCATATTGCTTTAATATATATAATATGCTTTTGTATCTTGACTGTAACTATATTTTTAATAACTACTGTGGATTATTTTCTAACATTTATACTTAAATTATGGGTGTTTCATAATGACATTGGATTATTTGTGAGGTTAACTTTCCTTGTTTGGCTTGGTCAAACAGTAAGGACTTTACTCTTTATTCTTAAAATCAGTCTTGTTATAGTTTTATTTCCGTATGTTTTTGTTTTTTATGAGTGTTTCTATGAACATTACACCCACTCTAATTCCAACTTATCAATTTTTTTTCACAGTGATAGGGTTTGTACACTGGACTATTTCTGTCTATTTTTTTTTTACCGTAAATGATTTTTTTTTCTTGAGTTGAGTCAACAAAAGCCCGTGCTAAGCCCGAGCCCAAAAAGATAAATATATTAAAAATTGGAAACATATATGATATTGCTGTTATCTCCAATACTATTTGAAAAATGATTAGCTAATAATTTGAAATATATGCACTCTAATAGCAAATATACCAAAATTATTCCTAAGAACACTTTATTTTCCGTGTGATCACTGAATATGAGTCATACGCATAATAATATAGTAACCCTTATATTAATGCCAACAACACTATCATGTGTTCAATCTAATGGTGCGGTCACACAAAAAATTTAGATGATCTAGCAACAATATGGAATGGTAATGTATTTCCATTTGTATGATGTTCATGTGATTTAAAAATCAAAGGATTGTTAGGCATAATCAAATTAAACAAGTGCAAACAAATTTTAGTGCCCTAATAGAAAAAGCAATGCAAGAAAATTTTACAAAGATGCATGAATGAAAAGTTTGTGTCGTTTAAAAAAACTAATCTTTACAGAGATTTTCTCCACTATTTAGGAAACCTCTCTTAGAGAAAAAATGGAACTTAAATTCAAAAATGGCAAACCCATTAACTAAATCAAAGTGAGGGGCGCCACATTATCTATTACTTAGGGCCCACCTATGTTTGATATCACTTACGTCCCAGATTACCTATGCCAACAAAAGTGTCAGAATAGAGCCTGGATTTGGAAGAGTCCAGCCTAATACAAATTGGTTTTGGCAATCTGTATAAGTTTGGTCCAATAGGTCGAACTTGATTACGATTCAAATTTATGAATGGGCAGGATTTTGATTTCATCTTGCTTGATAATCCTTCTTGGTTTATTTAGTCATGTAACTGATATTAGTGATGATGACTAAATTGAATTGCTAAATGAGTTTTTTTTTTTTTTTTTTCCCTTTTTTTTTGGGGGGGGGGGTGTGTTGGTGTTGTGATTTGGGGAAATAATTTCAATGAAAGAAATTTGTGAGGTGGGGCCACTCATAATTTTTTTGGCTGTATATTAATCTATGGTTCATGATTCTTAGATAAGCACTACATGATGTTGAAGATTTAAGTTTTTCTTTGGGCCACCCAAGATGCAAAAAATATATGAGGTAGGTGCATTACATAAATTTTCCAATATGAAGAAGGTAGGTCCATTGTATGTTCCAAAAGATTAGATTAAATTGATTAGGATTACAAACTGATTTCAATTGATGTTAAGGGTGTGTCCATTGTATGTGCCAACAGATTCGTAAATTGTAGTTTGAGAATTGAGTGTAGTGGGCTGCGGCATGTAGTGAGCATGGAAAGTGGGTAATAAGTTATAGGTGGAGTCCACAAGAAATTGAGAGAAATTGAATTGGGTAATAAGTTATAGGGAGGAAATGTCTACATTGATGGCTTCATAGAGAGTGGATGGAAATCTCATGGGTTGCAAAATGGATTGGGTTAGATTTGAATGAGAGATAAATTAGGACAAATCGGTGGAGAGACTTAGGAAAAAGATTTAGAAAGGAAATTTAAAATGGCGATTTATGGAGGAGATTTGGAGAGGTATGTAAAGTGGCCCACGTGAAAGCAAAAGGCTGTATTATTTTCTTCTATATTTCTTTAAAAGGAGAGACTTTCTAGGGATGACGTGGTACCCCTCACAACCCTCCTCCTCGTTTGCTTTAATATATATAACTAGTGCACTATGCCTACGTTAATTACAAAATCAATCAAATTTCTAATTAGAAATAATTTTAAATATTTAAAAAAGTTATAAGTGAATATTAATAAAATCACAACCCTCCTCCCCGTTTGCTTTAATATATATATATATATATAACACTAGTGCAATAGGCCTGCACCCAACGCAGGCCATAATTAAAAAATCAATAAATTTTCTAATTATAAATAATTTTAAATATTTAAATTATAAGTTAATATTAATAAATAATTTATAATAAAGATGGAAACTCATTAGAGAAATTTTAGGTAGCTGAAAATATTTAGGGAAAGATCAAGTAAATAGTAAAAATTTTAGGACCTTGATTTGATTATATTTGTACTTAGCCATAAATTGAGTGGCATTTCAGAATTAAATGTGGATTTTGGAATTAATTAGCTTCCACAATGGGCCCCACCGAATAATTAATCCTGCCAAATATCCAAAGGAAAATGAGGAGGAGAATGTCCATAATGGGCCCCACAGATTAATCTTACTCAATATTGAAAGGAAAATAAGGAGAAAAAAGTAGCCAAATACAGCCTATAAAAGTGGCCCATGCTCTCGTATCAAAAAAGTTCTTCGTGTGTTGGCATAAAAAAAAAATGGCCCCCATAAATTGTGAGTTTGGAAATAAAGAAAACTTGGATTTCATAATGTAACTCATAATTTATTTGGTTAAATTATGTAAATATAAATGATAATAAAAAGATCTTGATAAAGATGGAGACTCATGAGAGAGAATTTATTTGGTTAAATTAGTAAATATAAATGATTATATATTAAGTGTGGAGACTCATGTGCAAATTGCCACTCTAAAAGCAGAAGCCCATTTACTATATCCCACTGTAAAGTTAAAACTGTGCAAACACTGACGTCACCACACTATCAGTTGATTACATTTTTTAAAAGTTCTCAATCTAACGGTAGTTGTAGTTTTTTTATTTGTTAGTTTAATAATACGTGGGGCCGATTAAAAGCAACTAAAGAGAAGTTAAGTTTTCAATCGATAACCCCCGTGCATGTCTTGCAGGGTCTATATTGTCAAGAAGATCCACTATTTCAAAACATTATTATTTGTTATACACTTTTTTAAGCCAAACATCGATCTTATTGTGGGACCAAGTTATATCTATTGTTAAAATGTCATGATACCCATATATTGAGGAGAAGAGTTTGTCTTTTAGGCATGGGACAGAAAAATGATTTTTTCACATATAAATATGAATAGTACTAAACTACAAGTGAGTCCTAAAAGTCTCATCTATGATCTGACCATTGGTAAAACGTAGATCATGAACTTCCTAACCGCAAGAATAATTCAAGTGTCGGTAACAATTTTAAATGATAAGAGTGTAGTAGTCCTGCTAAAGAAACACATGGATTTGTTGTAAATAAACTCTAGAGTATAGACACGTCCCAAATTGCCACTCTAAAAGCATAAGCCCATTTACTATATCCCAATCTAAAGTTAAAACTGTGCAAACACCAACATCACCACACCATCAGTTGATAATATTTTTAAAAAGTTCTCAATCTATCGGTAGTTGTAGTTTAATAATACGTGGGGCCTATTGAAAGTAACTAAAGAGAGATTATCATTGTATGCTTTGCTTTAATATATATATATATATATATATTTATATATATATATAACTAGCAATGCATAATAACATCTACAAGAAATTCTTTCTTCACAAATTCTTTCAAGGATATCTTTAATTATAGGTTCTCTAAACACATCATCATCTTAACTATAAAGATATAACAATCAAATTCAGCCCCATGCATTCTAAGTAACTGAATTGAAATTAGATATTTCGAAATAAGAAGGTTCCAGAATACATGCAAAATAGATTTTAAATTTTCAAATATTATTAGAATTTAACTGCACGGACCAAAATGTTCCATGGCTGTGCAAGTTTTAAAGTCGGAGGACACAATTATTATGACTATATCAAAGAGTTCTCCATCCAATCCCATCAAATCACATTAGCCAGGGTCATAAGGTGCGGCTTGATTGCCAACAAGATGATGTCTTATGGAATTATAAGGAACCATTTATATGTTCACATGCTGAAGTCTATGGACCGACTTCTCACGCTCCCTCCAGGAAGTTCGGGTGGCAATGGGATAGCAATGGACCATAAGATTATGTACCGTGCTAGGCGGGTTCGGGATGGGTTTATCGGGTGCAGAGTCGATTTAGATGTTTTTCACACTTTAACCCGACTCAGATTGGGGTTTTAAGTGTGGTCGACTGTTGACCTATTGCCCCCGGGCCCCAAAAAGTAAGAAAGGCCCGTGCTTAGCCTGGGCCCCTAAAACAAATATAAATAAAAACTTAATCTTTTATTAACTATAATTGGAAAGAAAATAAGATATACTAATTCTCGAGAAACATGAGACACCCAAGAGTTTAATGTGTCTCATCTCACACAACCGTCAAGGGGTTAAAAGGCATGAAGGTTATAACAAAAAAAGTAGTATCACTTACCTGTCTAGCATAAAATAAAAATAGGCATATTAATTCTCAGTTTAAGGATGCTATCATTTGAGTCTTCCAATATGATATGAGTATTCCAGTATCTGTGTTGCAAACCATCTTCATGTGAGTGCACGGAGTGGGCCCCACAAGGGCCACAACATGTGACCCACTTACATAGCAACTCTTGATCCTCCGAGGCCTTTTAATTTGTAGAGATCCTCTTCATACCTAAAGAAAATGCATAAAAAAGTAATTACTTATAGTCGTCAGTTAGAGGAGTATGATTTTAGAATGGGACCAGCCAATGAGAATATTGCATAGAGTACATATAGTTACTGAAAAGTGGTTCTATATTTAATTAGAATTTAAGAATTTGATTAAACTTATTATGTAATTCAATTTCTCAAGATGATCTCAACCTTTAAAGATGGTGCGCAGATCATTCAAGTGGGGCCCACTGGTGTCCACTTATTCTAGATATAATATAACCGTCCAAGATTCAAATCAATATAGAGTTTTGTCATACTTCTCGACATAATATTATGAGAAATCATTTTGAATATTAGATAAGTACGAGGGAAGAGTTTTTATTAATAGGAGAGATTTTGCATGTCATCTATTCCTATCATTTTTTCTAAAAATACAAATAAACATTGATTGTAGATGGAAACACTCCTTTTTTTGTATGGCATCAAAAATAGGAGGATACTGTATTATGAAAAGGGATTTTAAATGACAGTTTAAATAAGAGAGATTTTAGGAGAGAAAAAATGTGCTGCCGCATGACATCTAAGAGAGATCTCTGTGGAGAGATTTAGGGAGATTTGGGAGCTATAGTGGCCCACATTAAATCCAAAGCTCTATGTTTTTATGAGTATTTTACTGAAAGGAGAACTCATGTGGGTGATGACGTAGCACCCCTCGTAGCCCTCCTCACCATTTGCTTTAATATATATAATAATATGCTTTTGTATCTCGATATCTTGATTTGACTGTAACTATATTTTTAATAACTACCGTGGATTATTTTCTAACATTTATACTTAAATTATGGGTGTTTCATAATGACATTGGGTTATTTGCGAGGTTAACTTTCCCTATTTGGCTTGATCAAACAGTAAGGACTTTACTCTTTTTTCTTAAATTCAGTCTTGTTGTAGTTTTATTTCGGTATTTTTTTGTTTTTGATGGGTGTTTCTATGAACATTACACCCACTCTAATTCCAAATTATCAAATTTTTTTTCACAGTGAGAGGGTTTGTACATCGGACTATTTCCGTCTAATTTTTTTTACCGTAAATGATTTTTTTTCTCTTGAGTTGAGTTCATAGATTGAACGTAAAATGAAATAATTTTTTTTTTAATATTCTAATGATAGTCTATTGATAGATTATTTTACTTTTTTAATTTAGTTCTTAGTTTTACAAACTATGTCTTTTTAATTTACTAATATGATATTTAGTTTTTTTATAGTGCATTTAAATATTTTCCTCAAATTAAATACCTTTTTGGCCCGTGTTTTACTTTCTAATTTAGTGTTTTTCTGGTTTTTTTTTTTCTTTTTTCCGTTTTCTCAGGCCTCTGACACTTGTTTTTGGTATATGACATTATGATGAAAACAGGAAATGAAACTTTCAGTCTATTTTTTAGGTTGTGCAATAGAATTTTTGAAATAAATGGATATGCCAAAGAGGATGGTTTAATCTGAAAATGGCTAATTCAATCCAGGATTTACATCGAATAGGACCATAGACTCTTGCAGTAAGTCGGTAACCAAACACATTCTAGCCATGACATGCATCAGGTCGAGAGTTCGAGACTATCTCACCCCAATGTGATAAAAGTACATGACCAGATTGTCTATGGGGGCTGTGGGCATGGCCTCCTTGTATCATGAGTTTTTTTTTATTATTTTTTTTAATGTAAGAGGGAGGGGGTTGTTTTCCAAAATTTCTAGGGGGCAGGCCCCAATGACCACATTGATTGATTATTGGATCTTTTATCGAAATAATTGGACAACCTGTAACTAAAGGATGTGGAGATAAGGGAAGGTTCAGAGAGTTAATGTTAAACTGCTCGGATTTGGAAACACCATTTTATACATATATATATATATATATATATATAGGGCCCCACTGATCACGGGACTAGGGAGGATGGAAAGCTAAAGATCCAATAAATATTAAAACTCAACAATAGGACAGGACAACTATTACATTCTTCATTATTTTTCAGATTTCTGAACTCTCATCAATTTCTAAGGTTTGACATGTTCCATACTGAATTTTGATAGTGTGTATGAACCAACACCTTTTTTTCATTGTCTGCATGTGATTGTCGATTGATTTTCCCTTCTATTGATTATTTTAGTGTGCCAAAAAACGATCCAAATGGCTTTTGCCAGTCTTGAATTGCGTCAACTTGTTCTATAATCATGCAAAGGATTAGCTCCAATCTTTCACCAAGCAGAGCAGCAAAATGAGCTGATATAAGCCTCGTTCTGAAACCCTTTTTATAAAGGGGTCAGCTCTCCTAAGCTGAAAGTTACCTTATCCTAAGCTGAAATAGTGTTGATCCCACAGATCAAAGTCAATTATCATTGTTTTTTGTATGATGATCGTCTTCAAAATCAAGAAAAATCCAATAAGAACTGGATTTTACAGTTCCATCATGTAAAAAACAGATAAAATCAACTTTGATTTGTAGTACCAACACTATTCCAGCTTAGGTTAAGGTAAGCTTCCGTAGGAGAGCCCTGCTCTTTTATAAAACCATGCCCAAAAGAAAATGGTTGTGTCAAGCCGAGCATAATACTCCATGTTACTCCATATTTCTCATAATATCTTTCATTGTTTTCTAGTGAATTGAAAATAAATGCCAAGAACAGAATGCAGGACAGCAGTAGGTCATCTTAATTATTTGATGAATGGTTACCCGATGACAATAATTACCTAGAACCGCCTTAAACTGTAAATTACCCAAATGACAGGAATAAATTAGTTGCAACAGTATATGCCAACAATGACAATGAAGAAGACTTTCCATAGCTTGAAAATCATGACAACTCTTCTAATATATTTTTTAACATGAAACCATAAGCTTGAGATATAATGAAATAATGGGATTGTAACAACTAACAACCATAATCATTGAGAAGCAAAAATATCATTGGGTACATGAATGTAGATTGAGTTGACTTATTTGTAACTCAATTGTAGACATTATGTCAAGACTTGCTCTTTCTTTTATCTTTTTCTTTTTCCTTTTTGCATTCACCTTTTTTTCTGCTGTAGTGGAACCATATTAACTCAGACATCCTAGAATTTCTGTATGCAGGTTGTTACTGTGCCAGATAAGCATTTGGCGGCCAATAAAACAACAATAAGTAATAGTAAGCATAGAGACTTAGCACAAATTTGCAATGCTCTGCAGACCCTAGAAAAGCACTCTGCATAACCCACATTCACTCGTTTCTCCATATTTCTATACCTGAAGCTCTGAAAGCACTACCATGGCCAAGGTTGTTTGATCAGCTCATAATAATAACACCTATTTCTTACCCTAATGCAGGGGACTTCTGCTTGGAAATCCGTATATAACTGGAATCTACATAGTAAAAATTTATCAAGCAAAGAAGGAGATAACTATAACACTGGATGGGCTATGCTCAAATTCGCAAAAAGCAATATGAATAACTAACAGTGAGTTAACTTTCCTCTAACAATGACAGAACAAAGAACACTAACGCAAGCGGAGGCCACAAAATTTCCTCAACTCAATCAAAAATGTGCTTTTCATATTGGAATAAGCCATTGCAGTTTGCAGTATAAACCACAACCATTTTTCCCCCTTTTTTTTTTTTTTTTTTTTTTTGCCTGGTGTTATACCAACCACAAAGGCAGATGGTTTCCAGTCTTTCTACCTTTTTTTTTCTCATTGGTCTTTTCTGCCTTAACGCCCGACCACTTATATGATAAACAAACTAGAAAGCAGTCTACCTTGTTAGGTGCAACCTGTCAAGGGAAGTTTACACAAGCAACTTAATGCGTCCCTCGAGCGAGTCATGCAAGAAGGTTACCTGCTTAAGAACTTTTTAAACAGTCCTTTTTTATTACCTCCATGCCTGAAAAATCAGTATTAATAACCAATTTAATCAACTCACTCATAACAACTGCATTACTATTAAGGACTCAATAATTAGGTTTATTGAGCACAATGAACCTGCAATCTAAGCTCAATTTTTAGAAAAAAGAAATGATAAAACAATATTGCATCTTTGCACAAGGTAGGTACCTAGCATGTTGGGGGACTTCACTCCACCCACCAGATAGAAGAAGATTTGTGGATTTAATAATTAGACACCTATTAAAAATCAGTCCAATTGGATATCGTTGGACCTCAAATGATCACCGTTGGTCGATGTGATCCATTTCACTGTCTTAGATCAGACTAATTCGAGCTAAACATAGCTAAAACATTCTGTCATTTAAATTAACACAGTGCACATTCAAGCTACCTTACATATAAACATGCAAAGGAAAAAACCAGAAAGGAGTTACAAGTTACAATAAAGAAACAGAGTGTATCTAATATGAAGCAAAAAAATCTTTTACCTCCGATCAAGAAGAGGTAACAGAGTTACTGAACCCACTTTTAAGCAATCTCTCCACATACTTTCCAAGAATATCCACCTCCAAATTCACCTTCTGCCCAACTTTCTTCAGAGGAATCACCACCTTCTGCTGCGTATAAGCAACGAGCATGAAATTGAAGCACTCCTCCTCCTCAAAGACCTTAACAACAGTCAAACTCGCCCCATCCACGGCTATGAACCCCTTTGGCACGATGAATTTCAGAAGCTCCGGCGCCGTACTCACCTTCACCCACAAGGAATCACCTTCGGGCTCGAGCGAGACGATCTCTCCAGTGCCATCGACGTGGCCCTGGACGAAATGCCCGCCCATTCGAGTCGATGGCTGGAGGGCTCGCTCCAGATTGACGGGCGAACCTTGTCGGAGCTCGATTAGTGACGTCTTCCTGAGGGTCTCCGGCGAGAGACCGACGGAGAATTCTGATGCGGCAGCGTCGAAATCGGTTACGGTAAGGCAGGTTCCGTCGACGGCGATGCTGTCCCCGAGCTTGACGTCGGATAGAACGGTTTTTGCAGTGATTTTCATGACGAATCCACCGTCATCGACAAAACCCAGATGCTTGATTTCACCCATTTCTTCAACGATTCCGGTGAAGAGGGATTTGATGGGGTTGTGATGGGGCCCGTGGCGGAGGGAGGTGGGTCGGAGTTTTGTAGGGTTTAAGAGATGATGGGGGAAGGGGGTTTTGAAACGGAGAGAGGATCTAAGGTGGATTTGGGTGAGATTTAATGGCGGAATTGAAGGGTTAGGAACTTTGCTTCGAAGGCGAGGAAGAGATGCAAAGGGCTTGGAAGGGGAGGAAACAAGGAAGGAAGAAGCCGCCGCCATGCTTTCGATGGAGGGACAAAAGTGTTTTCTGTAAAATGTTTGCGGATGTCTCTCGCGCACCTATTGGGCTTGGGCGAACCCTATTTCTATTTTTAGGGCTCACGATCATCGGTTGGGTCAGGGTGGGAAGATGGAACCTACATGGGCTGCAACCATCAGTCCAAGATAAAATAAACACATCCACAAAAGAAATGGCAAAGGGATAAATACACCAGGAGTGCCCAAACTCTTCAGGATTTTACAATTGAGTGCCCATACTCACAAAAGTCACAATTGAGTGCCCAAACTCAAACTATGATCACAAATGAGTGCCCAATCCCGTTTTCAGATGCCGGAAGCTTACATGGCCATTGCCGGTGCACCTGTCACCTGCTGACGTTGGAAACTAATAAGCCTTGGTGAGGGCAATAGCAAAGTAGCTGAGGCCACATAAGCAGGTGACAGGTGCACCGCCAATGGCCACGTAAGCTCCCGGCATCTGAAAAAGAGATTGGGCACTCATTTTTTATCATAATTTGAGTTTGGGTACTCAATTGTGACTTTTGTGAGTATGGGCACTCAATTGTAAAATCCTGAAGAGTTTGGGCACTCCTGGTGTATTTATCCCAAAGGGAAATACCTTGCCACTTGAGTAACATAAAAAACAAAGTTCTTACCACAACAGATATAGTAATCCAAAGCATGTTAATATTCCTTCTTTCCAAAATTTTTGTACCAAAGCTGTGAGGAAATAGGGCGAACAGGATGGTGAGGGCGTTGCTGCAAGACAAAGAAAATAGCTCATTTTATCTTTCTACGAAAAAACCTAAGAATAGAAGGGGGCACAAAAGTATAAAAGCTAAGCCAGTGAAATACAACAACTATAGTGATGCTCAAAGCTCTTTGATATCGGTGCATCCAGATGCAAGCCTAAACCAAAGTTTGGAGGATCAGGGGGAAGTGCAAAAAGTGGAAACCACAATAAGCAGATCTGCTTTTTCCACCATTTCATGTGTCTTTTCAGTCAAAGAGGGTTTTGTCTAGAAAGAATTACCATGTGTGTGCTTCTTAATATAACGAGTAATAGCCAAAACCATTGATGATGTAGCTGTTCTCCTTCCATCCATTTTAGCTCAAAGGAATCAGTGGTTGCATTTCAGCCAATACGGTGATTGTTTTACTGGCAGGACAAACATAAGAAATGAAAACTTTATTCTGATTCCCACAGTTGGTGGATCCAATCAATAGCCATTTTTTAACTTCGCAGAAAGTAATAAAATGCATCCTGCTATTTCAGTTGCGCCGCCCAAGCATAAATAGTAAATCCATTCGTAATGTCGTCAGTATAAATGGTTTCATGCGCTTGCTTTTGGACACAGATTTAAGTATTCAACCTAAATATTAGTAAGTTAGAACAATGGACCAGGTAATTTTTAAGAATTCAACAATAAGTGTTTCAAGTGATCTTCTAATCCTCAACTCAAGTCCTTTAGCTAAAGTGCAATCGAACATTCTTCAGCAGCGTACGTACTAGAAGCCTAGAACATTGCATGAAATAACATTCAGAAGAAGAACTTTTTAACAGAAAGGCAGTTCAGCATATCTTTAATGGATTTAAAGAATTAGTAAAAAAGGGTGTGAACAGCTTTGTGCCATGAGAAAATGCAAAAAGAAAGAAAAAAGAAAAAGGCAAAGACACCATCTAGAACAATGCAACTCACCTCTCCAGCTCTGCTCAGCCAGTTGGGGACATCGTGTAGTGTGTGGATGTGCAAGTGCGAGTATCTTGTAGAAAGAAAAAAGTGCAACATCCTAACATGCTCAGACAACACAACACATCCTAAAACTAACACCAGTTACCCTTGATGATGCACCCAGAAAAGTCTGCACTCTGTTATATTCCTTCAGTATTATGAAATTAGCACTGGGACTAGGACCTGGACAGTTTTACTACAGTCTAGAAGTCACTAGAGGTCATCCACTGATCATCCTCCTAACCCCATAACTGGGTTTGACCAGGTGAAAACCAAAGCAGACCAAGAAAACAAAAGCCAAATTTAACTATGGACCAAGTATGGCGAAAAAAAAAAAAAAAAAGCCAGCATTTCATCCAAATGAATAAAAAAAGAAGGATGGATCAGTTTTGTCAACACCCAATGCCCCAGTAAATGACCAAATAGACTTGATCAGCTGCAAGTTCTCAATCCACATTACAATTCCTCCCATTGCCTAAAAATTAAATTAAACAATCTGTTGTTTCTCCAATTAGCACCAGCGATTGCCAATTAAGATAAAAACTAGAATTCTAAACACATGCACGCAAAAGATGAAATAAAATCTACCAAGGAAAACAGCAACCTACTAGTAAACGACCTTGACATGAAGCTGAATATACAATACATTTTTTTCTTTAAAAAAAATTGATAGGCAAAAGGGGCAGGCATGGCTCAAACTCATGCCAATTTGATGGGAATGCTAACAGCACCATCCTGGGGCCTTTTAGATGTCTGTCAGAAAAGGCAACTGCTGAGAAAAACAGCATTTTACTGCTAAATGATAAGGCAGAAGCTAAAAACACAAAGATGACCAGATACACATGTAGAAAAGTTACAACTTCTGACCAAAGCAGCTACTAATAGTCTCATACTGTTTCTGCTGATGTGACCACCACTACGATCACTACTGCCACATATGACATTAGAGCTCTAACTGATAACAAAAGAATCCCTTTATTATCATCATTAAAGCCTTGTCCAACTATGTTTTCCTTCAATATACCATGACATGGTTTTTCAATTTGAGACACTGTCTCGCACCCATCTAAACGCCCAAGAAATCGAGTCAGGAGGATGGAGGGTCATGTAGTAAATTTTGGGGTGGCTAAAAAATCATCCTGCTCAAATCAAGATAACTAGAGTTTTTCCGCGCAAAGATATAATAGCGGCACATTTAACACAACGATGACTATAATGCTGAGACTCCAGATGCAGCAAAAATTGGAGGCACAATAAAATAGGGGGGGGCGGGGATGAAGGCCCCCATGAGAACCTTGGTTGTGAAAGATGCCTTCACTTGAGAATCAGAATTTGTGTGTTCATGCCACCCTTATAGCTCCCACCATGAAGGTCATTATAAGTTTCATCCCTAGTAGCAATAAAAGCATTAACCTTTCAAAGTTTGCTAACATGTACTCATGAATGGATGAACCTCATTTTAAAATTCTCCAAATCCTAAAAGTTGCACCAACACTGGAGGCCAGCACATTGACCATATGCTACTTGGCTTCTCATAGATCGCATGCATTGCCCAAATAAAAGAAAAAAAGGTAGGAACCAGATCATCAGGTTCAGCTAAAAGCAATGTTACTAATTAGGTTGCTGACTTCCCATTAGCCATTGCACAGTAGTTAAAGAGAAGTTTCAAACTTCAAACCTACTTGAGAGATATGCTTCAACATGCATTTGCGGTAGGTTACAATATAGGGGAATTTTCGTTCATCTTTTCCATTGAACTCCAGAAATGCATCTTGCTTGGCTGGAGCCATTGAGGTTTACAAATCCACAAGTCCCCAGTTTCGGATGGGTATTAGTGAGAATTTAGTACCCTTTGTAATTTTGTAAAATGAAAACCTATGATAAACTCATCAAGGATGAGAAAAACTATCAGAAAAGGTAACATGTTTGTTTTTTCTTATAGGTAACATGACTCAAACCCACAATATCATCATTGCAACAATAAGCACCTTCCAACTGAGCTATGGGATCTTGTCAAGATAAACATGTAACCTTCAGCATCCTCATAACACACATACCGCCTAGACATAAAAAATGAGAGTTGCATAACTGCATGAGAATGTCCATGCATCAGTCAAATGTAAGATATACAGTCAGATGTGTCCAGTGCAGAAGTGACAAGTATGAAAAAACCTCAGAGATGACACATGTTGAAAGCTTATCCAATTAAAAAAAAATGCAAAATTATTTTTCTAAAATCTCTGAGCATGAGCATTCATACTCAACTATATGCACTTGTTCCATCCAAATGCAGAACAAGAAGTAGTCAGCATTACAACTAACAAATGAAGAGCCACAGAGTTAACACAGCCCCTTTTGATGTACCTAGTGTCTTACCACCATACAAACAATAAAATAAAATTCAACCCATTAACACATGGGTTTCAAAGGTCTAATCAGGAACCTCCAGATAGCACTGGAGCAATGCAATTATGCCATTGTTTTCACTAGATCGGTCACTATTAGTGCAAGGGAATACTACCTACATGCCCAGAGATCGACGACTCCTGGGCGTTCACAATGAAATCTTGGCATTAACTATCTGATTCAATACACAGAAACACATAGCTCGATTGCGATTAGGGCATCAATTGATCGTTCCACCAAATATGCCCTAACCTTCGATATCCTCAAGGTATGAGAAATTTCTAGAGAATAACAAAGACAAGATTCAGAGTGAGACCTAAGACAATTAAAAGCATGCTTATGAACCCTAGGTCTAGCCCTAATTTGGATACAATTAGAGGAAGAAGCAGAAGTAGAAGGAGAAGAAGAAGAAGAGAACCTCGACCTGTAACTTCTTCTTCGATTTCAAGAAAACAGCACGAAATCAATTTAGGGTTTTGACAAACGGAGGATTGCCAAGGGTTTTTCTCTATCTACCCCTTCTGCCTCAAGAGTCAAGACTCAAAGACTCAAGAGAAGAGGGTGGTGTGGCCTTCGGTTTTTGTAGCCTGTGGATGACCCATGGATCGCCATGATATTTGATTTGATGATCATAGCCGTCCATCAAACCTGTCACTATTTTTTTGCAACTTCTTGGTAAACGGTTGAGACCATCTGAAAAAGGGGTGGATTCTTGACATTTTAACAAATCTACCTGTAACAAGGCTGTCTCCTGTCTCTGATTGGGGTTAAACTTTTTAACTTGGGTTGAGGTAGGACTTGACATTTGGGAACCAAGTTATCTGCGCCCTTCCTATAAAGATCCAAATGGTCCAAAGCTTGGGGTTAAGGATGGTGCATCAGAATTAGATTGAAAATTCATACAGTTTGAACTTACAAAACTAGCTCCAAAAGGATGGAATGAAGCTTCAATGCAAGAAGCCCTGTAACAAGATTTGGGAGCAAAACAAAAGCCATGGTCGCATTGGCTATCTGCATTTCCATGAAAAAGGTCCCTTGTCGTTTGATTATATTTTCTGTTCCCTTCCCAATCTCCTTGCATTTTCTGGTCCCTTGTCGTTTAAATATATAATTGTTATGAACAACAAACCACCCCCATGAATTGTCTTCATACAATTTGTCGAGGTTAGGGAATTTATAGCTAATAATGCATTGGCTATTATCCACCACATAATGTCAGACAAACCAACACACTAGCCCTGCATATCCATACCAATGAATGTGATAAATACTGGTATGTGCCAATATGTTCTGTTCTGTAGCAAACCTGTGATATGTTGGCCAGCAATGGCATGTTGCTAAAATATTTCGAGACATTGCAGTTAGCGAACTGATGTGGTGAAACAAAAATGCAGAGTTGGATTATTGGTAAAGCTTAAACAGCTTATTCTTATTACCAAACAACCATTTGCATTTGTAGGTCAAAATCTGAGATTTTCTAACAAGTGAAATTGCCACTCTTCTTTTCAGTTGGTAACAGTTTTACCATGTTTAAAATATAACAAAGTAAAACTACAAAGAAGGAAAAAAAGGAAGAACCTGCACTTATTTTCTAAAAAGCTTGTACCAGAAATACTTACGTGAAGATTGAAATCTGAATATTGAAATGCACTTAATCTAAAACTGCATAATAAAAAAGAAAGCAGACCAAGAACAGGACAACACATTTTCAACTCATTCTACCATTCAAAGGAACTCTAAAGAAAACCAACAACCATGAAAAACAGCTCTTCAAAAAATTATCTCAAGGAAAAGTAGTTCATATTATATCATCAGACTTCTTTGATTTAGATTTAACATACCCACAAGGAATGAGAGAGAGAACCCACTGATGCAAGCCATTTGAGGGGAAAAACCCCAAATCGAAATGGGTTTAAATATATTCTAGAGAAAAGTTCAAAATCATGATAGATTGTTCCAGGTTTTTTGAGCTCAGCATCTCTAGGAACTTGACCCAATGTGGTGTGATTTTATATCCACTAAAAGGATGGTTTAAGACAAATGAGCACAGATGAAATGGAGAGAGGCATGAAAGGTCAGTTGCCCCCTTCCTTTCTGTCCAACAATGAACCTCATTGAGCCCACTGAATAGCATTTTCAGGTAGCCCATGAGTAGTAGTACTCCAAGTACCTAGCCTGAACCCATAATCCACAACCAACCCTCCCTCCCTCCCTCCCTCCCTCCCTCTCTCTCTCTCTCTCTCTCTGAGCTACCTTCATCCCTGCCCAGTGGACAGTGATTCAATTCAGTTGTCCAAAGAATGTAATGACTTCTTAATTCTGAATCATCCTTATTTTGAGGCCTGATTTTAGTTGGTAATATTAAAATGTTTCATCGATTTAGTCTTTGAGAAGTCAGTTCAACAGGTGTTTGCCATTGGCTTACACTGACCTTATCAAGAATGATGCAAAGTGAAGAGGTCAACCCTACTCTCCGATTTGGGGTCAGAAATGAAGAAAAAAAAAAGTATAATACCAAAGGTGAAATTTCTGATTTCGAGCTCCGCTACACACGATAGATGCAATGTAAAAGGGATGTAGAGATTCTGATACCTCAAAGAGAGACCAACCTCAAATCTGCATTCAAAAAAAAAAAAAAAAAAACCCTCCAATCTGCAACCCACGTTGCTGATGAACAGGAGAAAGGGTTTGACCCTAGAACACTTGCAGAGAATCCCGACCCTAGAACACTTGTAGAGAATCCCAACCCTAGAACCCATCGCAGAATCATTGAAATAAAAAAGATAAAGAGAAAGAAAGAGATCAAGAAGAAGCATACCTCTGAAGTTTTTCTTTCTTCTCTCCTTTTCCTTTGCAGAGTTCCAAACGAAATGAGGGTTTCCCAACGGCTTTGAGGTTTTGTTCGAAGGGCAGACGGTGTCAATGGTAATTTTGTCCGCAAGGGCACTTTTCTATAGCCCATTTCCGCGGAAAAGGATGTGGTTTTCTTCAGAAAACTCCTTTTTCATGTGTTTGGTGCTGTAATTTTTCATGAAATTGCTTTTTTCCACATCAACGTTTTCCTTCCTAGACATGGAAATAGACTTTCTATTGGGGGTATGGGAAGTCCATTTCCAAGAAAAACTGGCCCCCCATTTCCTCACTCCCACCCCCACTCCATCAAGCAACCCTCTTTCTTCTCCCTTTCCTCCCAACCCCACCCACCAACTCACCCACCCAAAGAGCCTCTATATTTCCAAAGAGCCAAAACAGCTATTTTTCACCTGGTGGATATGGGAGCATTTGCTTTCTAGAGCATTTGGCTCTAAATTTCTACGGCAAGAAGAGGAAAGGATTATGTACCAAACAGTCTAAATTTTGGAACTTCTATCTGTTTTAGACATTTTAAAGAAATAGAGGCTCAAATAGACATGCCAAACAGCAGTTACATTTTTCCAAGACATAAAGGTACCAGACGCTCTTCTCTGGTTCTTTTTATTTCACATGATATCTGGTTATGCAGTTTACACTTGCAATCCATTCCATGCTATCCACCTAACCATATCAATGAGTGGTCGAGTAGATCTGTTCTATTAGATATTTTTGAGCTTGCTAGAGACTTTGAGAAGATAGATTTTGATTTTGTTTCCAGAAAATTTAATAGGGTAGATTTATCCCATGTTTTCATGATTGTGCATAGTTTGGTGATGGGATGGGACTTGGTTAGCCCCTTGTAATTGGTTTTGTTTTGGTTTGTTTTAACATTATTTTCCCTTAAATAAAAATGAAAAAAAAGGGGGTTCAATCCCAACCAAGGTAAGCTATGCTAAATCAATCCCAACCTAACATGTTTCATTCGATCCCAACCCAACCCGTTTCATTCCCCATCCTTATGACTCATAGTTGAGTAGTGTTGGCATTTCGGTATCACACGCATACCCAAGATCGAACCTGGGCATTCACGCTATAGTATCACTCCTGAACACTTGAATTCCACCCATGTCCTTTTACAGGAGTTTTGATTGAGCGCTTCATAAGGAAAGATCTAAAGAACATTCTCTCCTCCACACCTTTTTAACTATGGAAAGTTCCATGTGGGGCCACCCCAAGTATTAAGTTTGACTCCGATCTCTCATGCCCCTAACCCCTTCATCAGCGGCTCACAAGTTTAACGGTTTCATATTTAAAAAAAAAAACACTTCAACCCTCCATCCAACGGGATCAATGACTATAGGGGTGGTCTAGTGCATGGTTTAGATTGGTTGCTAGGTAGGCCACACCAATAGTTCTCACAAGAATATTTCCCATGTGTAAATTCATATTACTTTGATTTTGGAGCGCTTACTCTCTCAATGATTGAGGTTGTTTAAAGGCATTTGCATCTCTTGTTCCTTTTCAATTGATGAACAGGAAAGCAAATATTTCTGTATGATGTGGGTTTTTTTTTTTTTTTTTTGTGGGGGGTGTGCTTTTCTCTAATTCATCCACAAAATCGTCCCTTGACAATGCATGTAAGTTGGTAGTGGGAATGCATTTCTACCTGATTGGAGAAATACCCAATGAACACATGATAGTAAGATTATCAATGGGCATGAATCTGACCAAGGTTCGGCCTGGATCCAGGTCCATTATGCAGGCCTGGACATGCTTTTGGATATGATGAGCTGGAATTGGATCCCTGTTTAGGGTTCCGAAAAGCTTAACTGGTAGGATGCATAGTAAATAAAATAACACAGCAATTTGAGCCATCCAACATATAGAAAGGGATTCTTTCTTTAAATGGTTTTCTTAGCTTTTTTATGAGTTTGAGACCCAGTGTCAAAATGGCCTTTAACCAAGCTTACTTTGGGCTTCCCTATTTCACAATTTGGCGGACTCAGATCTGGGCTCCATAATCTGTACTGGAACTAGTGATCTACTACTACCACTATATGGTGCATTTGTGTAACAAGAGGGTTCTACGGCAAACAGGAAACTTGTTATTATTTTCCATGCTACCCATTGTTACATTGTTTGGTGCAACACATTTTCCTTATGCAAAAGGCAAAATAATAAACTAATTCTCTACAACATTCATGGTTGAGTGGTGTCCGCACCTTAGCATCATACACATGCCTAGAGAGCGGTCCCTGGCTGTCCAAGTTTGAAATATCACTCCTGACTAGTAGCTCCAAGTCAGGAAAGAAAAAGGAACTGATTCTCCCTAATAGAGAGGATCTCAATTTCAGAAAGGGCAACCAAGTTAATTTACCATCTAACTCCTGTACATCATACTTCATCCACTTGGAGAATTTGCAATAGCTTAAGTGTTTTCATTTACATTGTTTAGTACTTTAACCAACTAGAGATATTATGGTCTTTATTCATTAGTTAATTGTGGATTACAAAGAATAAAACACCAAGGGTATTTGTGGTGGTGTGTTATATTGGGTATTTGTGGTGGTGTGTCAATGGTCTAGATGATATGTGATATAGGGCCTGTTTCTTTACAAGAATTTCCTACAAAAATTCAGGCTATCTGTAGATTCAAGAATTCATGTCCGAAATTCAATGTTCTTTTAATGGGATTTCCAGTATTCAAGGCAGCCAGAATTCTCAAATGCCAAAAAAGTGGGATTCCAAAATGCTAGCCCCTCCAAGAGAATTTCAAAATTCTGGAACTCCGATGAGTATGGTTGGAACTCCGGCATCCAACTATGAACCCTCCTACCAACAATAAAGCGGGCCGCCTATTCACAATTATAAAAATTGGGCCCATGCAATTCCTATCAAAATGGGTCCATGTTCAAATTTCTAAAATTGGGTCCCATACTTTCGTTTCTAAAAGATGGGCCCATGTACCATTTACCTAAGGTGGGTCCACATTATAATTCTTACAGTTGAGTCCCAAGTTCACAACCACAAAAGGTGGGGCCCATGTACTACCATGTATAAAATGTGTAATTCTAGTCTAGAATTTATGTAGCAATGAAACAAGAATTTTATGAAATTTCAAAATTCTCAAGCAAAAATTCAGATGGAAATGAAATATAGAATTTCAGAAATGACAGAATTCAGTGGCATTTTAGAACTCCAGCATTTGGAATTTCCAGACAACCTCTAGACATGAATTTTAGGGATTCTAGGAAAGAAACAAGCCCATATCTTTGCTCTTAGGTCATTTTGTTTACCTATTGTTGGTGTTTCATTAGAGGAATATATTTATATATGACTTTTCTGATATGTTCCTTGGAAACATTTACCATTCAAGACCAACTAAGGAGATAATTTTGAAAGGAATTAGGTGTGAGGTTGATTCTAGGAGACTTTATCCAATATGTAATTATTCAGAGTGAAGTGTGAAAATTGATCCATTTTGCAGTGTTGTATCATCTTGACAGACCATTGAAAGATAGGAATGTGGCTGTGTAATATGTGGAAAGTTTTCCATGGTCTATGAAAAATTAAGAATGCTAGGGAAGTCGGTCTTTATTCTCTTCTTTTGCATGATGAATGCAAACGTTCTCATGAAAAATTAAGGATACAGGTGAAGGAAATCTCACTTTTGGATCATAAGAACTAAGGAATCCCTTGATTGTGCATTATGTAGACCACTGTGGTTGCATAATGAATTTATATTGTTTGATTTATTGCCCCTAAGACGATTCTCTAACCATTTTGGGTCATTAGATGTGTAAATTGAGGTTGGATGATGTCCTTCAGTCCTTGCCAGAATTTCTTTGGCACTAGGCAACTGGGAAATGGTGGTTATGCAATTTTGACACACAATTGAAAACCCTACTTGATGGCTGGTGGAAAATAGTCCAATGGTGGCTCTAGGACTTTATATGGGTTTGTGTTATGTCCAATGGTGGTTATCCAATTGTGTTATGTTCAATTGAAAAACGCAGAAGGACGATTATAGCACCTATTTTAATGTCCAATTAGCTTTAAGCAATTTGCTGGGTTAAACCAAACCACCCCCCACCCCAAACACACACACACACACACAATATTCTTTATTTTTCTGAAGGTGTTAATAAAGTGTAGAAAGCGTAATACATTGTGTTTTGATCAAAGGGCAGCATCCTTGATATTGTCTTCAATAGTAGTTTGATGGGCAAGACATCTCTTATTATAAATCATTGCAGTACAGGTGATTAGGTAGCTTCTTTCCTGTTGAAGGGCAGTAATTTTAGGAAATTAGAATTTATTTTTTATGAGTCTGCCCTCACTATGACTTCATATATTCTCATTCTGATTGCTTTCCATTTATAAATATTATTAATAATGCCAAAATTAAAAAAAAGGCAAAGTTCCTACCATTGCCTGTTACTCCTTCCAATGAAAACATGTAACCAACTTGTAATTTATTCACTAATTTAATTTATTATGTCATACATTCAAGCTATGGGAGAAAATCCATTGATTTCTGTATCAGTACAAAAGAATTTGCTTACACTGATTTTCCATGACAGTACAAAAGAATTTTACCATGGTGGCGTATCTCCTTGTATAGCCGCATGAAGCTTCTACTTTTCTCTTGTATTATTGCCTTCGTGCACTTGTTCTCTAGCTTCTGGAAACTTTATTTTTGTTTTTTCCTTTTTTTTAATTGGTGACATGAAATTCATCAATATGAGAACATGTACAATAAAAAAGAAAAGAAAAAAGAAGCACTACAGTGTAAGAGGGATAAAATGTGTAATCTCTTTCCCCCCAACTTTCACCAAAATGATCTGTGGTGTCAGTAGCAGTGAGATGAATATAGACAAGAGTTACCAATTTGGATTTACTCTATTCCCTTATCTCCTTCAGAAACTATGAGCCTCTCCTCCTCTCAGCTTATATCCTCTTGCTGAACTTCCTTTTGGCCTGAGAGGCCAGATGTTCTATATGCTATACATCCAGTCGGATCTTGACTATATTTCCAATTTAGCCTCTGTGGGTTTGCCACCTGCATTGTTCATTTCAGGCTCTAATGTTTCATTTGGTGTTGATTGTGGTTTCACTGAACCATCAGAGAAATGATTGTGTCCGTCATGGTAGGCTTTTGTTGTCCATGTTAGAACTAGAAATACCATCATTGTGGCGAGAACTATCATTGCTGCCCAAACCATGCGAATGTATTTCTTCACTGGTTTACATTCTTTGAAAAGTATTATATCGATTGCATCTTTCACCATTTGACAATCCACCATTCTTTCTGTGGATGGAATGGCATTCAATAAGTTTTGGATTGAGTTTGTGACAGTTGTGATCGTGCTATAATTACTAGCAGAAATAAATTGCCCTTGTAGGCATGTTCCATTGCCGTCGCCTGAGCAAGCAAATCTCTCCAGGAGCTTCATTAAAGAAAATATGAGCATCAGTTACTGAAGAGGTGATTGAGCAAAACAGTGGGTAGTATTTGAATGAAGGGAACCAAAATGGCTTACCGTGGGAATATCTCCTATTTGAATTGTATTACTGGAACACTTTCCTGGCTCGTAATTATAGTCTGGCTGTCCAGAGAAAGGGTTGCAGATGCGGACTTGATTGAGGATGGGTGTTGCTGAAATGTTGGCATTTATCTGTAGTTTTTGAATGTCAAATAAGATCATATTCAGCTGATAATAAATATGAATATAAACCTTGGTTGTTCAGAATTTACATGTTTGAGCTAGATGTGTGCTTGTAACTTCAATCAGTAAGTGAGGGGTCACACATGGACAACCCATAATATCAGAACATTTTTTTAATGGAAAGATTATTACTTTGTACAAAAGCATTGGCTAAAGAAAACTGTGACTATATAAGCTGGTTAGGACTTGGGAGAAACTTTTGTCCAACCTCTGAAATGCTGGTGTGGAAAACCAAACATTCTTAACTTGAAATATAAGCACAGGAGATTAGTCTACTAAAGGAAACCAGGAAGATTCATACCTGGTTTATGAAATCATAGATTCCTTCTTTTGCATCGATTAGTACAGGTTTAGCCGAAAGCAAGTCATTACAGGGAAGGAAGCTCAAGCTGCTCTTAAGGGGATCTTCCTTGTATTGCACAAGAGCGGTACACGTGTCACCAGCGAACCTGAAAGGATCATTTTTGCTCTTTCAACATTGAAAAGTGGAAAACAAAAAAATTACAGCTTATCCATGTAGAAAGAACATGGCTTACTTTTCTATGAAGAAGTACGCCCCAAAATAAAGCCAATAGAGTACTGTGAAAAACCAGCACAGGATTATGAACCTGTCGGAATAGAAGAGGAATCAGATCATACTAAATTTAAGCCTCGACTGATGCATTTTTAATATTCTGGTTGTAGAAGATAAATTTTAATTTTGGTCAGATTTGAAAATTATGATGCATAATATCATGTTTAGACTTGGTTCAGTATTGTCTGGACTCAGCCATATTTACACAGATATGTGGGCCATAGATGGAAAGTGTTGTTTCATGTTTTAGAATCCTACTGGTAGTGAATTTGAGTTTATTATTGTGTTTGAGACTCAACAGAAAGTTAATGTTTTTAAAGGATTCTTATTTGTGATGAAATGCCATAGCCATAGCTTGGAGACACATTTTTCTCTATATTTTGGATAACCAGAAATGTTTTCCTTCTTTTGGGTTTGCCTCATACAGTTTTTTTTATCTATCACAGAATTTAAATGATCACAAAGATGTGGTGATTCAGGCTTTATGCCTACCCATAGTCCCATGGGGCTCAAAGAATTAGCCGACAGATCCTGCCTTTTTAGTGGATTTTCAGGTCATTAGTATTCTTCTTCTAAATACATTGTAGCACGATTGATGGATTGCTCTCAATTGTCCATGCCTGGGTCCCTCAGCTGTCTTGTGCCTGATTTTGGTTATTGAACATAATTCTTGTCCATCTCATTGAAAATCAAATAATTTCTTGTTTCTTCTACCAAAAGGGTAGCATATATTTCCTTTATTGCATTGAGGTGGTCTTTTGATTTCTGAGTTTTTGAAAGTTTCTTTTTTCTGTGTTCTTTTTTTTTTTCTCTGACACGGAGACTTGAAAGTGGTAACGGTCTACTTACAGGTAAAGTGCCCTTCTCGCCCGAAGAAATCCAGAAACTGCAGTCACACAGATCGAAAGAAAAAACAACCTTCAGTCCAAAGAGGGTAAGAGGGAAAGATATCATGATAAACAAGACACGAGCATCATTAGTTAACACTCACCTGACAAAGCAAGAATAGCAATCAAGTTCAGTGAAACAACCACAGTAGTAGTTGCATACCTGCAGGAAGAAACATGCCAGTTATTGTGGTGGAAATGTTGAATTGATTGCTCTGAGTTCTGATCATGTTGATCTGAGACATTTTCAGCGTAGACTGTTTTGGTCAGTGATTCTGTAACAGGGCTAACAACTTCTGGCCGTGGTCCCAAAAAATCACAATTATTCAGTGCGTGTGACCATATCACGGCTTTTTTGGACCAATATATCTGTTACTGACCACCCAAATATTCCTATTAGAGCTATGGCTCATTCAAAGGAGATAAACTTGTGCACCTGTTTGAGGGTATATGTTTTAGAGAGAGAGAGAGAGAGAGAGAGAGAGAGAGAGAGAGGAGATTACATTATTTTCAGGCCCTTGTCGACCCAACGCTTGTTCTTCCGGGCTTGTCTTTCTATATCTGCAGCTCCTCTGTTGAGCCTACGTGTGGTGGAGTTGAGGAGGCCAGTAGAGTCTTGGATCCCCGCACTATCTTGCATGGATTTTATGGCCCCTGTAACATTGTATATAGCCTTGGACGCATCTTCCGCAGTGTCTATGATGATGTTCCTCACCGTCCTTGCCCTCGAATGAAATCTTGAATTGCCGCCGAGAACTACTCCAGATGCAATTCTGCAAGAACAAGATTTTCCAAACAAGGCATAATGGGTACTCTTCTCCTCCTCTAAGCACTATGTTTTATGCTGCCAAGACTATTGTATTACTTATTCTTGATTAAATGTGATAATGTACAGTTACTAATAAGAACGGTGATAGAAGATAGTTTCAATGATCATCTGCGAAAACCAGAATAGAAATGTGCGCTTACATGGCGAGAAATGCGAAGAAAACTCCCAAGATAATAGGCCGCAAATAGCACTGCTTAGAGCAAGTTGATCTCTCTAGCTTTCTCCACTTCTTGTTGGTGCAACAAAGGGATATCAGCAGAAATCCGGCATATATTACACCAGCCAAAAGCCACAATGCAGCAACGCCGTATCCATATTTCCCAGTGAACGCAGTGGACTGAAAAGGAAGAGGAGAAATGGATTGGTCTATCATTGATTGCAATGGAAATCCAACAGGCAAAATCAAATGGTGTAAGCATTGTCCTGCCAATGTGATTGTGTGCCATGCTGGATCCACAAGGCACCCCAGCTCATCTGGATGGCCAGGATCAATGTGTCCCATTGCCTTGTATATATGGTGGATCTGGTGACCCTCGTCACTCATGGTTGGTGTAATTCCTCATTCATGGTTGCTTTTGTGCAGGTGAACATGACTTATTACCCCAGATAGTTAAGGCTTTGATTAATGATTGATGATCATACTCATTCAAAGGTTTCAATGCTGATATAAATTCCTGTGCCGTTCACTAATAGGCTAACCTTTTGGTGTTACTGGTTATCAAGATGGTATAAAAGCTGGAGATCTCGGATTCCATACCACCGGGAGGCATGTTACCTCCATCTGGTTCTTTACATTCCAATGCATATATGTATTGGAGAGAGAGAGAGAGAGAGAGAGAGAGAGAGATTACACTCCAGTAGTGCTTGTTTGAAATGTTGTAGCCTCCCCTGTATTTTCTCAATTTATCCAAAGGGTCCACCCTCACTGTGGCAGCCAAGTTTCTTGAAGCATTATTTCCTTCAAGCAATATCCTACCTAAGTAAATTAAATTGAAGGAATGAAAAATAAAGCATGGTCAGTCTCTTAACAGAAAATTCTACACTTTTCCTTCTGCTGATAGTACACTCAATTCCTGCTCTATTATACTGATATAATCATTGATCTGAACCCTGAAATCTGATCTATGATCTGGTTAATGGATATGGATTGATTCGATGGTATATTTATACATGTGTATATGTTCTTATAGATTAACATCTCACCCAGTTCAAAGCGAGAAAATTCTGTGATATGAACTTCCTTGTGTAAAGCCTCTTGAGGGCTATCAGCCGTACTTCCTTCCAACATTAGTATTACTACAAATGCCAATAATGCAACAGATCTTGTACATTTGATTGAAAGGCCCATCTTTAAGCTGTCAAAAAAAAAAAGAAAGAAGAGGAAACTGAGTTAGAAAAAACAAGTTTGCAAAAAGAGGATTGAAGAAGTCCCAGCAACAGAAAGCCATAGAACATTTTTGTTTAGAATCCAGTTATGAAAACCATGTTTTTTGAAATTTTACCAATTCATGTAACCTTAAAAAGAGAGTTAGAATTTGAAAAGACATCCTTTCGATTTGTACTTCTCAATATTGTCATTGACGAGGATAACATCATTTTGACAGGTGAGGCCCCCCTTGCTATCCAACCCATTTATCAATAATCTTATTATAAATAGGACCTTTTATGATGGGCCCCACTTAGTATTTAATTTCATGAGACAATGGATGACATTGTATTTATCACTTTTTTTTTTTTTATCAAACACTCAATTCAAAGGTGAAAAAACTCGGATTGACGTAAAATTTAAAACCACCTCATGAAACTGGAGGGCGTTCATTTTGAACGGTTTGGATTTCATTTAGGTGGGCTCCACTGTAGAGTTCCACTTCTAGGTGAAAGCCTCAATGGATCCGGATTCAATTTGGGGATACATTGATCTTTTCTTAAAACTGAAGAAACAATAAGGAAAGAAAAGCAGTGACGACCAAGTGATCCAGGGCCTTCTTGAGCTCCCCATCTATCATAGTGGACCAAAAGATAGGGGCCCCACTTTGGATTGTGTATGCACTGAATCATCTTGATGGGAAAATAAGAGCCATCGGATTGGCAGACATGTTAAATTAACCAAACTATTCCAGCTACTCTAATATGGACTCCTGATTAGATGGCCCTGATCAAGGTGATTTTTCAGTCCATGATGGACCTCCCTATCCATCATCAATCCATCATGGTAGCACAGGTCGGTTCACGTGATCACAAATCACAATCCAATTGCATTTTGAAATTGAAAGTTAGCAAAATTCAAGTCTCGATTGTGTTCTTATATCATAATCTCATTTGAAGAAACATATTATATTTCTGTTTTCCCTTGAAGAGTGATTATGAATTTACGTGTAAAAGAAGCATTCACTGAGTGAGAACCAAAAAACAACAGGGTTTTGATATCAGTTTGCACATCACAAGGTGAAACAACATCAAAAGGACAAAAAATAAACAATAAAAAAATCCATATACAAACATACCAGAGATTCTCCAGAGGTAGTCACTTGTTCTCGACCAAAAGTTGCATGTAAATACAAAAAATAAAATCTTCTTGACTTCCTTCAGATCTTGATTTTTAACATTCCAAACTGAATTCAACCTTATAGCCTATAATAAACAAAACCCAATTCTATTCTCCAGTTTCAATTGCTTCTGAAGCTTGAACCTTCTCAATGCCAAATCCAAAAGCTAAAACAAGAAGAAAAACGTTCTCTCCAAGTATCCAATATTAATGTCTGCAAATTTCTGCTCTCTGAACCTAAGATGAAACTCCACAAGAACTTCTGTTAAAATATCTCCAAGAGCTGAATCGCTGAAACTCCACAAAGCTTAGTTCCCAACAAGGCTTAAATGAACAAGTCCCATTAGAAACTTCAATTCTCAATCCCAGCTCTTATATAACTATAACCCATGTGAAAAGGGCCTCAATATAAAAATGCAATGAAAGCTAAGATTTCTCTATCTCAACTTTCTCACGTTTGACCTTAAGAAAGTTGGAAGGACTGCTATATTAAAAGCCTCCGTAGAACCTTTCAAATCTCCAAACAAAGGGAACCCATGCATGTCATAAAAATAACATAAATCTCTTTTAAAAAAATCTCTCCAGAATCACACAGATTTCCAAACTCTCAGCTCAGAGGCCATAAAGAGAAAGACCCGTGTCAAAGAATCCTGCAGATGAGACGCTCAGCTCTTACTTCATCCACCATTCATATTGCATCATCCTATACTAATTAATGCATGATTGGGGGTAATGAATCTGTTTCAACAAGCAAAACCACCAGTCAAGAAAGACCAAATTCCTGTATTTTGTATTCAGTTTCTAGTCATGGGTCAATGCATGAGCGTTCTGCTCGTTCCTGAGAATGTTCTTGCAACGGTGCGAAATTTGTCACAAAGGAAAGCTCTCGGCAAAAGCCAGGGAGAGTTTTTCTTTCTGGAATTTACATATAACCACCAGTATTTTTAGGCAACTACATATGGCCAAGTGTTTTTTTTCTATTTTTTTTTAATTCACAGACAGCCAACTTCTTAATTGAGAACCTCTATGGCTAGCTTGACCATCAATCAATGACTAATTCCTAATTATAAAAATGACCCAATCCTGTATTGTATTTTCAATGAATAAAAATTCGTACCTTCGTTCTCCACTTCCCATAATTTTAACCTATGCATGTGGATAAGAAGGTTTGCGTATACCCCTAGGAATTAGTTTTTGGTTATTCAAAATTGAGTGTCTCTCAGACTCGGAGCCAAAGACTCCTGGGTTGGACAAGGCGAGAGATACCCTGTGTTATCATTAAAAAAAAAAAAAATGAATAAAGAAATTTAAGGTTCTTTAAAGTTGAGTTGATTTTATGCAAATTAATGTGGTCAAAACAAATCAGGTTTTAGATCTAAGATAACTTTTTGACCTTCAACTCCCAACTGCATCGGATTCCATCAAATGGTCAAGAAATGGCTTTTGATTGGAAGTCAAGGGTGTTAGATTAGTCAAGGTGGGTATCTGTAGAAAAAAAACACTAAAAAGTAATGTGCTTGTATGCAATTACAAAAATTTAAGTGGTCGCATGTGAATTTCTTTTGATTCAGCAAAGCCGGAGTCAAAATCGTGGAAAGTGGGGAGTCAAACTGGACAAGCCATCGAGAAACAATCCTATCTGCCCTCATGCATAGGGCTGACGGCAGCTTACATCTTTTGTGGGGCCCAGTTTAATTATAAGTCTCCGATGCTTTTGAAGATGGCCCAAATCTGACACTAATCAAAAGTGTTACTCACCGTTGGATGTACCAAACTGCTTGCTGGAGCATTGTCCATATCATTCCTTCTCGTGTGAGATTTTTAAGTCTATTTCCACAATCCTTGATAGTATGTCAAACGATCGGGTTGGATCAAGTAAAGGTGGATCCCACAATCCATCATATTGACCTCGGCAGGAGATCATTCATTCCGATTGATGGAAATTTGGGAATTGGAGATATTCATGTTATGGATCTGGGTATCGGGTCGAATATGGGTCTGGGCCAACATTTGATTACACTCCCTCTTCCAAAACGGCCCATTCCAGGGTGGGCCCCTCCTCTTTGCAAAGAAACCAGCCCCAACCGATTAGAAAATCATCATCATCCAAGGCCCACAAGTTTAATATGTACAATCTATTCAGATGGATGCAAACTCGGTGCGACCCATGCACTAGAGGGGGGGATTTTTTTTGGCCCACTCGGATGGACCCTAGGTGGGCCCCACCTTGCACACCTGGCGTACCTAATATATATAGGCGTCCCTCCCCTCCGCTCACGGGGGGCAAGTAGTAATGTCTGCTCATATGCATGTGGCAGCCATCCTAATAGACTGTACATTGGTGGATTGACCCTGCAACTCATTTTGAATGATGAAAATTTAACGGTCGTTGATCAAGGGAGTAGAATGATCATCCGAGCCTCCATCGCCTTCTGCGGGTAGGTAGGGGTGAGATCCCCAAGTGAGATCCCAGGTGGACCCTGCAGTCATGAGTGGACCCGTCTGATCGAGAGTAGGAGCCCATCCAGTGTAAACATGGCCTGCTACTGCCAAAAAACGAGAGCAGCCCATGTGCACAGGAGCACACCCAATGCAAAACATGGCCTACAATTGCCCATAAAGTCGCTTTTTTGAGGCAAGGAAGTCATGGTCATAGTGGGCCCCATATGATCTCTAGAACATCTCCAGCCGTCCATGCACTATTATGGGCAATGTTTGTTCTTGATTCATGTCACCATTAGCCTCATTCAACAGGGGGAGATAATTAATATTTTTGGACCCTTCACATGAAGTTTCTTAATTTCTAATTTATAGGTGAGAAACCAACTCTTTATTGATTAGATGGGCCATGTCCCCAGATATGGTTGTTTCAAGAGGATTCCAGTTTATCAAAATCTGGGTCCCAGATCAAAAGAACATAAAAGTTCTAGTCTATTTAATAAATTAGTTGTTAAATAATAATCATGCTGATCGATTGGATTGCAGAGTAAACTCTGCAAAAATTCAAAAATCATACTGATGACACAATCCCTGTTGAATGTAGACCACTGACCAAGTGGAGCAGATCTTGGAACATTTGGCCATTGCATGTGCCCCAGCAAATGATGCCTTGACAAATAGATTTCTCTAGTTAAATGGTCTTGTGACTTGATTCCATAGTTGTCAATTTCGTTTTTTGTCATTATTTAAACATAGATGGAGTATTTCGGTATTTCGAGATTTTGGTAAAACTTTCCAGAACAACTTTTTGGAATAATAAAAAATTCAAAATATATATATTACAAAAAATTAAAAATAAAATATAAATTATCCATGTTTCTTGCTATGAATGGTGATAAAAAAAAAAAATTAAGAAATAGTGACAGTTATACTACAAACCAAAATGGACCGAAACACACAATCGGAATCGACCGAAATTAACCGAAATGGCCAGAATGGACTAGGATTCAAATTGAAATTTTTTTTTTCAATCAGAGGACCGAAACACAAAATTTCGGCCATTCAAATCTAAACGAAACGAAATTTACTACGTTGCTTGATTCTCCTTATGCTAAAACAAATTGCAGCCATCATTAGAAATACTACTGATGTAATTTGGTCGTCTTCTTCCGTAGACAAATTTGACACCGTCTGATTTCAACATTGGAGCTCATTTTTCACATATAATGACGGGCACGACTTGTGATTGCACACGCAAACACGACATGTACACTTTAAAAGAGGAAGATGTCGAAGGATCCGGAATAATCTAGAAGTAATCTAGAAGTCTGAATACAATGTATGCATATGGTGCAGCTTCCCATTTTCAATGCATGGTGGAGCACACCTTTTCAAAATCCATACTGATCATCAGCCAAAGACCCTTTGTAATGATTATCCCTATGTATTCAAAGGGGCAGGCTTGACATCACCTCAACATTTTTCCTAGGTAAATATAAAAATGAGACCTACATCTCTCATGCTCGCAGAAAAGCTTCCCTAGATTTCTCATCTCTTTAATAGCGACTATCGAATTAAAGTTTTTCTTATATAATCCTAGCACCTTGAATTGAAGTGGGACCCACCTTTAAATGGATTATCTATAAGCTTGATTAAGATTATAAAGAATAAATAAATAATTGAATCAAATCAAATGGTATGCCTATTATAAGATGATACAACTCTTTAATTGAAATAGTATTTGGTCGTGGTAGGAATAATAGCACATGCATTGATGCACTGTTTTTTTTTTTTAAATGGCCAGTCCAACGGCAGGAAAGTTTGGATTGAGATAAAATTTGAGGATGTCTTATATATTCGTAGGGAGTTTATATTGAATGGTTTGGATTTAGGTGGGTTAAGCCCAGTGTGGAGAAACCGGATTCAATAATTTAAAGATGGGCCTGCCACACTGTGTGGTCCGCCCTCTCCTCCTACGGGCTTACTGATAAAGGTCTATGACAAGCTAAAAAACTCAATTTCTATAGAAAACAAAAGAGTCTAATTAATTTGTATATGTAATACTGAAGTAATATTAATATTAATATTATTAGTAGTACATGTAAATTAAAAAAGTTAGGAAAAAACATTAATTCTCAATAATGAACATAATATTAATATTATGAGTTAGTTAAAATACACAGTAAATCTCATTATCAACATTTTTTATAAGTGGGCCCCATTGAGGAGAGTAATGATTTGTCGCCCACTGATAGATTCTATGAGAATTCTAAGTATATCAAATAATGCTTGAGCCCGTGCCACATTTTTAATATTTAATTGCTCGATTATTGCACTCCAATGTGTAATTATTCTTATCATTAATTGCTTAATATTTGTTTAAAATGGGTAACATTTTTTTATTTAATCTTCTCATTATTCATTTAAAATGTGTAGCATAGTTTTTATTTAATAGATTAATCTTTTTTATTCTTATCATGTATAATAGAATGATGACTTTGAGCAGTTTAGATGTTACAATGCTCATTCTCAGTAAATTGGACCGACCTTTGTGAAATAGAACATGGGGTCCACATTTAAGAATTATTTCATATGTTGCATTAAAAAAAAAAAAACAGCCCAGCTTTAGAAATAATAATATGAGATGCACCTTTAGAAGTTATAACATAAAACCCATCTTTAATTAGGAATTACATATGGCCCACATTTTACAAAAATTCAAAGGCTAGCCACGTTTTTTAATGTGGATATAGGTCCCACAATTAAGAATTGTAACATGAATCCATCTTTAGAAATTATAATTCGGCCTCATAGTTTTGGAATTATAATAAATGGGACCCACCTTTTCATCTCATAAGTTGAGAGTTTGCAAAGAGTAGTATTGGAAACTATTTTGTTAAGGAATTAGCAAGGGTATTTCTGAAAATAATTAGATTCATTTAGGTACCCATGTTTTGATTTGAGGAGAAGCATTAAAAGTGTACTGCTTCAATTCATCCTCCATGTTGACATGCCATTCTCTTATTGGATGGAGAGATACGCTGCATCCTATTAGTTTGCAGCGTCGCTTTACAGAAGCCCAGCCCGTATACAAATATGTAACGTGATGAACTTGCACCCCACTCGTTAGGATGGAAATGGAGGGAGCCATTCATGTGTAATCAATCCAACCGTTGATCCACTGAAAATCTCTTTAAAAGATTAGACACAGTGAATATTATGTGTTTTAGGGTTACGACGGACTCGGATCTTGAAAAGGTGGGCCCCACCATGCATTGAAGATGGCCACTGCATTATACTATAAATCTATAGTGGAGCACGCTGCGTTGTAGGCCTGTAGACCTGCCCTATATCTAGAACATCTTTGTCAATTATGGAATTGTATTAAGTATTCTAGAACAATTAGAACAACGTGCATAAATTTCTAGAGTATAGAAGATTTTTTCTATCCATTTGAATGAGTGGCAAATGGACTAATCCCTACCGTTGCTTGTAGAGCAGAATTATAAATAGAGCAATCTTACCTATTTGTGAGAAAACTTTTGAAGAGAAGCATTCATGCAATAAAAAGACTCGGGCTTAGCCAATTGAAGAAGAGTGCTTATATCTGCTCATGTTTAGACGTAGCAGGAAAATGAAAAGAGTGATTGATTCCCACGATATGTCTCTAATACGCTTCTAATATTTTCTATAATTGAGACTGCCTTTTTTTTTTTTTTTTTTTTTTTTTAGAGAATATCAGATTGTATTAAGAATCATCAGAAATAACACATTTGAGGATTACAAGATCATGAATAAATTGTGGAGCACAATCAATCTATGTGCCACTCTATTTGCATCCCTCCTGACATGTTCAACTTGCCATGACTCAAAGGAGTTCAAAATTGATTTACAGAAATCTACAGCTACCCAACCTCCCATAGCCTCAGCTACAGTCAAGTCACATATGTAAGGTTTTGCAAACATGCCATAAATGCACCTTTGCGGTCACAAACAACTATACCATGGCTCGGTAAAAATCTTCAACATCTTCCTTAGCCTTACTCACCACCTGTGAAGGTTGAGTAAAAACCCCTTCAAAAATGAACTTATTCCTTCGAAACCAAATCCTTCTACATACTACAGCCACCAAAAAAATAGGTCCTCTTCTAAAGATGATATTAAACCTTCAACGAGAGCTAATCTGCCCATGTGAGCATAGAATGTGAGTTACAGTTTCAATGTCCCTTGCACATATTAGACAAAGAGGGTTCGGTACCAAATGACATGAAAATAAATTTTCTTTTGTGGGCAGTAGATTGTTGCATGCTCTCCAAAGAACATTTTGTTAGTTTCCGGAATTCTTAGCCTCCACATTTCTCCCCAAATCCCACATTGCAAAGTTGTTGTGCTTTCTCCAGTATGTTGTCTCAAGCACTCCTCACGGAAAATACTCTCGTTGATGTGCCAACCAAGCCAACTTATCATCTTGTTGAGTTAGCTGATAGACAAGCTGCAGATTTTAACACCATCTTCATTGAAAATCTCCTTTATCAAAGAAACTTTCCACCAATTTGTACTGCATCAATTAATGATTTCACTTTTGCATCTGCATCTAGTAGTTTGATAGGAGATTGAACAGCATACCTAGATTGTGATAAAAGCCATTCGTACTACCTTTTTTCACAGTTGTTGGTGGTGCTGCTAAATGAGTCCACCATGCCCATATTTTGGATACCACTTTGAAATGAATGTTTTTCCTTTATTTATTTTCTAGATATCATGCTTTATTTTTGGAAAGCGTTTAGAACACCAATATGTAATAAAATAAGATAAACTCATTTGAGATAATTTGGACACGCCCGCACCAAAGAGATCGGATGAAAGTGATAACAATAGATCTGAAAAAATGCTACTTATCCAAAAATTTGCCTCATCAACATAGCCTGCAGCTGTCCTCATTTCTTAACCTAAGCCTAACATCAAGGAAAGTTTTGCTACCTAGATCACAATTAAATGCTGTAGTCTTCTTGTTCTCGTGAACTTGTTTATGTAATTCTGCGGACAAAAGGAAAAGAGAAAGATAAACATACTCCATTAGTCTGGCAAGATTACATGATTGATATAATTTCTTGAGGTGCATTATAAAAGACTCAGTCCAGCCTACAGTGCCATCTTAGAATGCAGATCAACAAGGAACTAAACTCTAAGCAGGCATGGCTGAAAAGCATAATTCAACTCGCAAACCATCTAGGGGAGTTTTATTCTAGAGCCTATTTTTAACCCTAATCATTCCAGTCAGGTTATATTGGCAGGAGTCAGGGGCCACCTAGGGAAAATTTATTACAATGCCTGCAATCTACCCTAATCATTCTGTAATCAGTCCTTTTTAACAGTAACTGTAGACTAGTTAAAATTAAAATGTCTTACACCAAAAAAAAAAGAAAAAGAAAAAAAAAATCCCCTTTCGTCATTCCACAATGACAGGAGTTATTTGATCATTGTAACAATGTTTGGATTAGTAACTGTACCAAATCTAACCTCCAAAAGGATCAAATCCCCTAGGAGATTTTCAAATTGTAGGGACTGATGGTTAATAAATACTTATAACACTTCAAAAAAAAAAAAAAAATCAAGCATCATTCGACCAAAATGAATTAGACTCCCCAACTACTAACAAATGACCAGAAAATCATGAAGACTCAGATGCTTAGATACCAGCATTGATTAGCCTACATCCCCATAAATATACCAACCGGTTAAAAAATATGAAAAAAAACCCACCAAGCACTCACCCATAATAGTTAACATCTGCATGACACTTGCAACATGCTTACAGAGAGTTGTGCCTTGGGTGGTGTGGGAAACAAAAAAAGGTCACAGCTTATCTACATAATCTGGTTCATCAAGATGGATCGCCGATTTGCAGCATGGCTGAGGTGAGGATTCTGCGACATGAATGGTTTCACCTACAGGAGGTAGACACCTTTTTGAGAAAAAGGTTGCAATCCCCTTGTTTCTGGAAATGCTCTTTTCTGTAAAATGGAGAGAGAGATTCACAATAGAGAACCTTTATTGCCTTGAAGAAGTGAAACATGGAAAGAAAGACTGATACCAAAAGCAATCGATTCTGGAATGTGCTTTTGTTTCTAACAGTACGAGTTTAAGTACAACAATGTAATAAATTATGAGATACCTGGAGATATTGACAACCCAAGCTTATCCAGAACCTCTTTCTTAACCTGCATACAAAAAAATATCAAATGAATTTTTCAAAATCTAAACGAAAGAAATTCAAGAACTCCAAAAACCAAAAGTTTCTTTTAGTTCTAATTCACCTAAAACCCAAGCCTCCCGAGACCCATGCTTATCAAAAAACACGCTGAACAGGGAATGCATGACCAATTATAAATCCATTTTAGGCTAAATCGTTGAGTAGTGGGCTCCACCCAGGGGGAGTATTGAAAAGTATTTATGCCGCCTCTACCAACGCCTCGAGGTTTTGGTAAAAATGGTTAGCTAAAGAAATTTAAGATGATATCAATGTCAACCGGTCGCGAGTTCGAGTCCTAGAAGGAACGACTCGGCGCAAGGAAAAAAAATACATGTAGCCAAAAGTGCGCTGATAGGGTTTCACATGAGGGGGAGTGTTGAGAAGTGGGCTCCACCCGAGGGAGAGTATTGACTAATATTTATGCTACCTCTACTAGTGCCTCAAGGTTTTAGTAGGAATGGTTAGATAAAGAAATCCAAGATGGTGCTCCCCCTCAGGTGGAACCCGGTCAGCGCACTTTTGACTACTCATTTTTTTCGCACCAAGTCGTTCTTCTTAGCGTTCGAACTCTCAACCAGTTGGCTCTGATACCATCTTAAATTTCTTTAGCAAACCATTCATATCAAAACCTCGAAGCGTTAATAGAGGCAACCATCTTAAATCTCCTTAGCTAACCATTCCTACCAAAACCTCGAGGTTTTAGTAAGAAAGGTTTGGCTAAAGAAATTTAATATGGTATTTTAGCCAACCGGTTGTGAGTTCGAATCCCAGGATGAACGACTCGGCGGTGAAAAAATGCATGTCGCCAAAAGTGCACCGACCGGGTTCCACATAAGGGGGAGTGTTGAGAAGTGGGCTCCACTCGAGGGGTTAGCTAAAGAAATTTAATATAGATTATTGATGCCCAGTAATAATTGCAACAATAAGTTCAATAACCAACAAAGAAACCAGAACCATATCTGTGCAAACTCTGATAGTTCACATTGCCTCACCTGCCAGTGGTTATCAACAAAAGTGGATACCTCCTGCACTTTCCTCCTCAAGTGTGCTTTCGCAACCCCTGGGAAGGTCCTTTGCAAGGACTGCACCACCCTTTTCATCCCATAGGGGCATGACTGGATGGAACATACCTGAAACCCAGTGCAAAAGTTGATTCCAGTCAGTTCCCAAGAGTAGTTATTTTGGGTTTTGGAAACATATAAAAGGTTGGAATACATTATACAAAACAGTTTGTTTCCACATCAAATGATCAAGGGAATTCATCACGCCAGTTTCAATGACAGTTCATGCTAATACAAACTTACTACTTCACGCATGTCCAAATCCGGAATAGCTGCCGCAGGTACAGCAGGCGGGGTGTTGGACTTGGTCCTTTCTTGTGACTGGCAGAACTCTTTATCCTCAGTTGATGAGACAGGATCTGCTGACAACTCAATTGATGTACCTCCAGGACACGACCGCATGCTCAGAGCTTGCAAGCAAATTTGTTCAAGCTTTAGATTACCATTGAGATCTTCGGCCATAATCAGTGCAGCTTTTTCATGCATTAGATTTGAGATAATTAATGGCTGGTTTCTTCGGAGAGCATGCTCAGTCAAATCATGTAGATACTTCTGCTGTCGGAGCAACACCCTGAATTCCTCGTTTTCAACCTCTTGCATACAACTAGGTGAACTTCTAACCTCATCATCTGCAGCATCAGATGCCATGCAGTCAATTTGCACACCCTGCATGTCAAACAAAATATGAACCACGATATTAGACTCTAATAATGCACCTGGAATACGATAAATTGAGTGGCAGCTGAGATGTTCAGTTGAGGGTTAGTCTTTTTTAAGACTTTGTCGCAAGAAATGCAGTAAGGAAGTAAATTTCGCAAAGAAGAAATGTCAAGGTTTTAAATCCCGGCACTGGTCATCCTGCCAGTTGAGAGTGGGACAAGTCGATACTGCCTGTGCCACTTGTGCCAAAAGACTATTTGATCTAAAGAATACAAAAAAAAAAAAAAAAATGAAATAAAGAAATAATAAGAAAAAGGATAAAAATGTGCGAATATGATGATTTGTATTTTGAATTAATTATAGAGATATTTAGACAATGTTCGTCGCTTCCTATAGCAAATTGAAAGATCATCGTATACACATGGAGCACCATATTATCAATATATATTAACCGTTGGGTTTATGTCTTGTATTCCGGTTTATTAGAGTGGTCCATTGGGTTAGCCAATGACCGGGTTCAAGGTCAAGGGTATTTTGGTCATTGTACCAGGGCTTTCTTAATGGTTAAGAAAGTGGAGATTATATATACAATGTAATCTATAACCCTAGACTCTGAAGAAAATAAAAGTGAGTCATTGCTTTCTTGCCATGGACGTAGGCGGGTTTGTCGAACCACGTAAAATCCCCGTGTCTCTATTGTGTGGCATGGTTGATCGATCACAGGTTTTGCGCTTCTGCACGCACGCGCACAACAAGTGGTATCAGAGCCACAACAATAACTATTTATAATTTAACACTAATAGTAAACCCATAAATCATAGTAACAACCAAGAGGTTGAGGCTTGGGGCCATGGAAGCAACCAGTTCTTCAATAACATATTAAATTTTAAGCTGGCTAAAACATATCTCCATCATCACAACCATAATCCCTACTCATTGAATAATTATAGGAACCCAGTGGGTACCAAATGCATCAAACTTCAGCTCCATGATCATACTGATAACTCCCCCATAGCTTTGATCTGCAATTTCATTCTGTTTGACATGCTAACAGTACTGGTAGTGTAGACCCATTATCCATATTGATAAGGCCATGTTTTGGGTGCACTTGTCCTTTCACTTCAAAATTAAAACCTAAAAAAAAAAAAAAAAAAACTGAATCCTGCATATATATTTTTATTATTATTATTATATCACTATGTGACAGATCATACCAGTCTCTTGCTAGTATATACTAGTTTGTGTATGTCTCGTGCTACTCCAACTGGACAAAGTCAGTGCTAAATCAGTCAAGTTAGGGCTTTTATTTATGATCCCAGTTCCAGACTTGCACCAGACTACGATACCACCAACACCAAATCGACTTTGTGCAGAACAAAACTTCGAACAACGGGAAAAATACATCAAATAAAGCCAAAAACTGCAAACGCTGAGCCCGTCTTTGGACATGGCCAATGGAATGCGGTAGAATGATACGGCACATAAAATGAACTACTTATATTGCAGAAAGGCAGTCCCGAGCATGCCCTTGCTGGGCAAATAAAAAAATTTGTACTCTTAATTAAGCATCCAATGATATTTCTTGCAAACAGAGACATGTAAATGTCTTCGAGAGTTTTTACTAAATGGAAGTTATGCCAATTGGAGAAACTCTGAGACTATTGTTGGTTTCAAATACTTCCCAAAGTAAAGGGGTGTTTCATTTGTACAATAACAAGTGGGCAAAAGCTCAATCATGTTCTGTCAGGGTGAGCTTCAGCATTAAGATACGATTAGGTCTCCTTGAAACACGAGCAGTAACTTCAATCCATATTGGATCACTTATCGCAAAGGGATATTCAAACTTCAAATTCTAGAGTGATGGTTGCACTCTATCACTACAGCTCTATAAACTTGATTGTGCAAATTGAATAACTTTGGCAAATCATAAACCAACAAAATGACCACCAAATAAAGGGGAAAACATAGAGATATAGCCAATACCATGTATCAAAGAAATTAATAGCATTTGAGCAGTACCTCGTTCTCCGAGAGATAACCATCAGGCACCATGAAGCTGTCTTCACTTGCATCCTCATCCTCAGCTCTGTGATTTCCTTCCTCCAAGTTTTCTTCCTCATCATCTTTGTCACAATCTGAGAGACTCTCACCCGGATCCTCCTGCATAATGTGGATATTAGGAATGACCTCATCGTTCATTGATGGCATTGACCTTAAGATAACAGAATTTGCAATAGTACCTCTTCCCACTCCTCATCACTCTCAATATCATAGTCCAAGTCAGGGTCCTTCTTGAAAGGCTTTCGAGGTCCAACAACACCACTATAAAAAAAACACCAAATTTAACATATAATATAAAACAGATCATTAAAATCACATCTAAAAATAGAATAATTATAAGTAGGCATGCAAAATCCAAATATATGAGATCGAATGCTTGCCTTTTACTAGACAAAGTTCCATAATATGCCGGCCTGTGGCTCTTATCAAACTGCAACAGCTTCTTAGGTTTATTGCGAAACTGAGTGTTGGGTAGAGGAGTAGCAATATTATTATGGCATGAACTGTCATCACCAACAACTTGTTCCCATCCATCTACATGCTTTTGTAGGCTCAGATCATTTCTATCCTTCACTTCAGAGCAGGCGTGTCTTATACATGGAGTGGTTACTCTTCCTGAAGGCTCAGCCTCCAAGGATGATCCTTGTAGCTTAAGTTCTGTGAACAATGCAACCTTGGGTTTACGACGAACACCCCACCGTGGTATGTTACGACAAATGGATTGACTCAACTTATGCCAGGCAACCAGGTGTGTCCTGTAAATGATTTAAAATCAGTTATCTGGAAGAGCCATGGGTGATGGATGAGTGTCATCTTCATGTATGCACTGCACGTGAATGCGTGCACGCGCGCGTGTGAGAGAGAGAGAGAGAGAGAGAGAGAGAGAGAGAGAGAGAGAGAGAGGAGGAGAAAGGGTGGTGGTTTATAGGGTACCTGAGAAAATCATGGGTATCAATCACATCTTTCTGAGAAAGAGCACAATCCATTGACAAAGTAACTGGGTTAACCATCTCTTTATTTTTCCCATAAGAATCCAATTCTGAGGCTGTCATTGACAATCTGTTATCCTGACTCCCCAAATAATCACTTTTACTTTTGAGAAAACGCTCCATGATTGAAACTTGCTTTTGTAAAGCAAGACTCCTTTTCAATTCGATTTCTCCTTTCTCCCGGCGACGACGATCCTTCTCAGCTTCTTCTTGTTGCCTCTTGAGCTGCTTTTTCAATTCAGCTTCTTCTTTCTCACGACGTTTTTCTTCTTTCTCAGCTTCATCTTGCAGACGCTTTAGTTCCCTTTCCTGCCATAAGCTAACAAGTTCAACAGCAGTGAACAAATAAAAAAATATAACTAGAGGGTTTAGAAGAAAAGTATAGCTAATCAAGTTTCTCAAAAATAAAATTATCGCTAATCAGATCCTAGAGTTCACTGTCTCTATCGACTAAAAAGTTTCTCTTGCACATATGCTAGTAAGTAAACAATGACTGACAAGCCATGCTGGCACTGATAGCTGCAAAGACAGATCACAAGATAGACATCATACTACAAAGTTGCATCCCCTATGTATGCTCAAAATGCTCTCACCCTGCAACATAACACCTGGCTTAACAAAGCAACAGAAAAAAGGGAAAAACTGGTTTCCACAATTCAGAAGTAGTTCATTGGATGTACCACAGACAAAAACTGGTTATTCTTTCATAACAATGTGTAAGTTCAGGAGCATTGGAAAAATGAACCTACACTTTGCCATTTCTCCTTTTGTAGTTCACGATCCATTCGTTTCTTCTCTTTCTCAATTTCTCGTTTATTTTTTTCCATTTCCTTGACTAGCTCTTTCTCTTTCAGCTTTGCTTCCTTCTGAACCCTATAACAATAAGCTACCAGTGTTAAAAATAAAAAATAAAACCTTTCAGAGCAAACAAACTGAAAAAGGTAAAACCAACAGGAAGTTGCAATTAGTAGTTACTAGTTAATATTAAGGACATTTACATACATGCGCCTTTAAGCAAAAAGGAGAAAAAATGCCCACATACATATCAGTGTCATTCTTCTGTAGCAAGCTTTGAACCAAAGACCGAATCTGAACCTCATTTAATGCTTTCCCAAGCTTTTCTGATGCCTTCTTCAGATCGAGTTTATAGTTCGGATCACCTTTTGGCATTGAGAGCATGGATATCATTGCTGAAATACATAAAAATAATCAGTGTCCATTTGCATGGAGACTAAGAATGAAACTATTGAAAATCAAGTATACAGTCACTGCTAAAGTATACAAAGTACAAACTTCCAGCTAATCTCTCATGAAAACACCAATATATATATTATATGGAAATAATATGGTAACCAATCAGATGCAGGGTTAGCATCCAGTCATATCAATCAGCAGTAGAAGCCTAGGAAAACTACAACATTTCAAAACGAAAAGTGCAGCCCTATTTATATAAAGATTCTTTTTCCAAATACTGAAGGAAATTAATTACTGGGTAGAAGTCCATTTCAATGTTCAACTCACCGCGATGATGTCCAATGACAAATAGCATTTCTAATGCATTGGGAAATGAATGCAAGGCATTCCTTTCAATACAGTGCGGTAGACTGGACACCAACCCAATCTCAAAGTGGGAAAGGGGAAAAACAAAAGAAAGAAAAGAAAAGAAAAAGTTAACTACATCAACAAAACTTATTCCTGAAGTGAACTCTGGTTTCTCTCATTCCACTCATATAAAAATTGCAAAACTGAAAGAACCCCTAAAGCACTGTCTTTGTTACTAGCTCATTGGTTAACTATTTATTAGACCATAGAGAACCCATGACGTCTCAAACCAGTCCATAAAAAATATTGTGACTTTTTCTAATAATCAATCATTGAAATTCAAGTCTATAATCGTATGCTTGAAGTGTAGGTCTTGTGAAAGAAAATGCAAGTTCTAGCAATAAACAACACTCCAAGACATTTCAATGTGCTCAAATGAACTAATCCCCACAGGAAAGAGGGAAAGAACATCTGAAAATGACTAACGAACAAAGAAGGGAGAACATCAAATGATGAACTTGGATGACCAAAAATGAAACAATGAAAAGAAAAAGAAGAGAAATGAACAATGAAATCAGATGCAGATTAAGATCACATGTGAAGGTTATGGGGCCAATTTCTAGAATGTCTACTAGTTCAATCACCAGCGCACAGCAGAAGTAAAAAATCAAATCAATGCGAACTAGTAAAGAAATCTACCAATCACACACCACAAGAAGGCACGTACAATTTTTTTACGTGGAAACCCTAACAGGGAAAAAACCATGATCGAGAAATCAAGCACTATTGAACAGTTACAAAATATACTCATAGCTCCCTTTCCCAGTCAATCTGTCGACCTCAGTACTATAGTTGTTCTTGCACAACTCCCCGTTGCCACAACTCCTTGCTGTGCACTTCTCCCTGCTCCCTGCACTTGATCCAGCAACACCTTGAGAACCAAGATGATCAAATCTTCTACAAGGAAATAGAAGCCACAAGCTCTCTAGAACAACTCTTCAGCATAATCTCTCTGTGATGGCTCTAAAGAAGAAGGAATCTATGAGGGTATTCTATCCTCAGAACAATGAGAGAATTACTTGTTGGATGCCTTAAGGATGAGAAGAACACCGTTTAAATATCCCATGATTCATACCTTAGGGTTAGAGTACCAATAGGACTCAAATTGAAAATTCCAGTTGAAAAAGGAAACAAACTCATAGAATTGAACTGGAAAATTTCCGCCATCTAATTAATCGGGCAGATGGTCCAATCAATCAAATACGAAAATAACTTATGTCAGCCTGTTAACTGAGAGCATCTCTTCATCCGATCAATCCGACCTTTATCCGATCGACCGGATATTGTGTCTTAATTTTCTTCTATTTTTCTTCTTTGTCTTTGCTTCGCTTCAAATCTTCCGATGACACAACCACAGTCCATTCTAAACAAATAGAAAATTACAACTGAATGGACCCAAAGTTTTGTCTAACCCATGAATTAGCCAACAAATGAAATTCCTAACAACATGTGATGATAAGAGGAAGAAATGAGGGAAAAACAATATGTAACTAAGTTTGCCGAGCAAATATATATGTTACTAAGTTCCTGATGTAGAGAAGAATTAAAAAAAAAATTATTTGAATGTTAACATGACTATAGCCATAACTGGTTGCGAAAATGAGCAATTGTCAACTGTGCCACGGGATGTAAGGATATTAAATGTTGGCAAATTCATTGGGTTACGGACAAAACGGAGATTCACATTTTATCATTGTATTTATAGATGGACTACCCAGATCGAAGGTTTGAAGAAAAATCAAAAAGTGCTGAAAAATATGCTGGGCGCTCGAGCGCCCGCATCAACGCACTCGAGCGCACCCCAGACAGAAGCCCAGGCGCTCAAGCTCTTATCTTATGCGCTCAAGCCTGACACATGATGCGAAAATAACTGGATGAAAATTCCAAGCGCTTGAGTAGACTAAGTCATGCACTAGAGCGCCCGAAGCGTGAAATTAGAATTTTATGTGGAAATCTTTCCTGACTTGTTTCCCAATCCTTCCCAAACTCTGGTCACTTGCAACCCATGAACCAAAAGCTATAGAAAGTCATTCTCCCTCAAACTTAGGTACTCTGTTGAACCTCTCTCCCATTCTAAACCCTAGAATCCTTTGAGAGATCCATCATCTTCTCCAAAACACTCATAGTTGCAGAGCTGAAGCTTCAAGCCTTGGAGACTTTTTCATCTAGTCTCTTGCAGTAGAATCACCTTGAAGAGGCATTCAAGGTGGCTGGTTCAAGCACGGTGAAGGTGTACGGCGAGTCGACGGCAAGATCATGACGGTCCTTTAAGTTTAGTTGCAGCTGGGGAAGGGTCAATGAGTACTTCTTGTAACTTTCATTTACATAGTGCTTGGTTTACCTTAGTCTAGGTGATAGGACTCATGGTTTTCCCCGAGCATGCTTTTCCACGTAAAAAATCGTGTCTCCTTCTCTTCTTTGTGGATTGATTGATTGTCTGTTAGGTTAAATTTATTTACTCGCTTAATTGAAATCTAAAAGAGAAACTGATTTAGGACCTTAACCCATATTAGGGTTTAAACTTGCAACTTTCACTGGCCCCTATCCAAGGAAGTACAAAGCATCGCTCATAAGCAGGCAAGTCTACATGAACAACCGAAACTTGAAAGTTACTGTTCGCATAAAACATTAGTAAGAAAATTATTTCACCTATGATACATGGACATGTGTAGAAGCCCAACATCTCCACGTTGGAGTTGGAGATAGGACACACATATTGATACCTAATACCGCACCAATACTTCTAGGGTACAAGTTTATCATATACTCCTTACCAAGTTCATTATTTCATATAGTTCTTTTAGTTTTCTTCTCAACATAAAAAATGTTTGATTGGAACTTAAACAAAGATGATTTTGATTTCACTAATTCAAAATTGATCTAAAGAAAAAATTAAAATATCCACATCCGTATCATGGATTTTCAGGCATGTAGAGTCGTATCCCCAATCCCCATGCCTATGCCCGTACCCATATCTATATCCACCAAAGAAAGAACAGAAACACCTAAGGGGAATGGTACTATTACCAACAGCACGCACATTCTCTTTCATGCATTGTTCAACCACACGATAAAATAGTATTTGAGTGGAGGCTCAAACCATATCATAAATTGTACGAATTACAACTTTTTATTAAGTTGTGTCTAGAGCTACAACTCGGGTCAGGCTCAACCTGTACCCAGCCCAACCCAATTTTTGGTTGGATTGGGTTGGTTACATTGGCTTTGAGTTAGGCTTGGGTCAAAAAATGCCAATTCACAAAATTCTGGATGGAATTAAGTTGAGACCTCGGGCAACTTAACCCCACCCAAAACCAAACCTTACATACAATTTTCACGTGGATGTTAATCTTTTGCATAAACAAGTTCCTGGCCTTTCCGTCATTAATGTTAAAGGCTACTTCCCAATAAAGCACTTATCTAAGTTTAAATTTCAAATGAATGCTTTTCCTTTCCATAAACCAAGTTCCGAGAGAGTATTATTAAGTAAAGCAGAACCTTCCTTTATCTTTTCCTGTAGCACAAGAACAAGAAATCCTAGATCCCTCTCTTGCATATCCTCCCCCTCTCCATGACCACAAAGGGTCGCACACCCAACCATAATATTGGTAACAAGAAGACTAGAAAATTGAGGCTTGGGTTTCCACCATTACACCATATGAGGATGATGAAGACTATAGAACCCTCCTTTCCTCTCTGTTCCTCTCTCTTCAGTGTCTTCTTTGAATGTAGCATCAGGATACAGCAAACTGTATGCAGTATATATATTTACAATTCAAAAATAATAATAATAATAAAGATACTGCAAACCCTGCATCTGAAAGTGGTCTGTTTTTATTTACACAAGTAGATGATTCTATTGTAGGGGTTCTCTGAGACACCCAGCCAAGCCCCAACCAGAACGTAGACCATATTGGGCTGGGTTTGAGCCTCTGATACCCGGATACTTGTATAAGCCAACGTATTCATATCGGATAGACACAATATTTATAATGGTACCCGAAACTGCACAGATACTTATAGGAAACAGGTTTAACGTATCCTAGTCATAAAGTCCTTTATTTCATATAATTATTTAATATTTTTACTTTTCACCATAAAAATATGTTAGAAAGGAATAAAAACAATGATAATTTCATTGATTCAAATGTGTTCTAAAAAAAAAAAATTAGAACACCCGTATCCGTATTCGTGTCCTAGATTTTCACAAGTGCGGACTAGTATCCCTGATCCCCGTATCAATGTCTGTATCGATATCCGTATCTGAACACCATAGGTTGGGGCTCTATTTTTAGGCTTGCAGGCTGTACCCAATTAACATAATGTTAAATGGGCGGATCCCACTACTATATATATGCTTCAAGGCCCAGCCCAACCCAACACATGTAATAATGAGTGGGATATACTTTTTTGCAAATGGGCTGAGGATGGACCTTATTTTTAGTTCATAGGCTGAATCCAAGCCAAAATTTTAGGCACAGGGAATAAATGCACCAGGCTTTGGAAAGTTCCAGCCCGGCCCATGAACATCCTTAATTTTTCCATGTCCTTTCGGTTCTTCTTTTATGATAATGATGATAGAGTAGATGACGAAAATGGAGGATTTTCAAATAAAGGGCATTAACTAACTTCCGTGTAATGAGTGAATAGGGCTTTTTTCTAGGACTAACACTATCATAACTTTTGAGATTTTTCCACATTTAAGATTGGATTTCATAAATTTTGTGGACTTTGGGAGTTCAGGAATTTCAAACCTCCAACTATGTTTAATTTTCCTCCAGTAAAAGAGAGCCTTTTGGATAAGCACAATAACAAGCATTATGTTAAATGATGGATAAACATGATTCACTTCAATTTTTATCAAACAAAGTCAAAGTCCTGATTATAATAGGTGGTGTGGTGGACAAGGGGGGAAAACAGTCATCTCATTTCCACCATTTTATAGATGACGATGATGATGCAGCAATTGGAATTAATCACCTTCTATTCTAAAAGTTAAGTTGATAATGCAAGGTTTCAATCTTTCAATCGATACATGCTAAAATTCTAACGGCAAAAAACACATGTAAACTGGCCCATGAGTGCAAACAAGTAAAGATATATGCTTACATGAAAGAGCAGTAATCCTTTCATGAATTTTCTTTCGATGAATGCGGCGAATGTTCAAAATCCCACGCTGCGCTTTGGGTAACAGCTTCATATCTCGCGTCTGAACAGCGAAAGTCATGTCATAGAAACATAAAATAAAATGTCCTGCACATGAAAATCTTTAACTTGATATGAAAAAAAAAAAAAAAAAAAGTTTCAAGGTTAAAATCTCACCTCCCAACACCAGAGGCATGATTCAGAGTCATCTTCCAACACATCAGCATCTGCATTGCCAATCCCATACATTGATCTCTGCCCAACAAAAAGCACACTGCTCCTCACAGAGGCCAATGTGACCCCCTCCTTCAACTTCAGCTTCTCATAAACATCATCCACCAATTTAGAGAATGGAAGACAGCTCTCTTCAAGCAAGCAAGCAATTACCGAATTACTCGAGGAATAGCCAGTGTCATCCAAATGTACTTTCTGGGCCAAAACATCCTTGAAATATCTGAATAAATCAACAATCTCTTGGCGATATCCACTAATTACTGATTCATTCTCATCCCCATTCACATTCTCATCAAACAAAGCCCTCTTTCGCTTCAACGACTTCTTAACACTCTTCTCACTAGTTCTTGGTTCCGTTTCCGGGCGTCTCAATTCATGAGCGGGAGAGCCATCAATAACCACTAAATCCACCATTGCAACCTTTAGAAACACCAAAAGAGTAATCAATAAAAAAAAAATGTTGGAGAATAACAGAAACTAAGTCCAATGCTTGACCAACCAAAGAAGAAGAAAAATTTGAGAACCCTGAATGTATTGCCCCCCCCAAATTTGGGTTTTCTTATAGCAGCAGAAAGGGAGGATATGACTGCAAAAGAACACATTTTTTATCCTATTTCCGACGTTTCTACGGTTGGGTGCTGTAGAATACCTACCAAAACGAGTCCAAAAAGAGAAGGAAATGAAATAGATGCAGAGTAAAAGAAATCAAGAGTTTCTGTTTGCAGAAAACACAGACATTGCATAACCAAAAGAACCCAAACAGAAACGGAATTGAAAAGAAAAAAAGAATAACAAGTTTTCGCTCCAAACACAAGTTTCCGACCGCAGAGAGCATCATTTTCCTCTCAAAAACTGTGAAATCACATGCATTTGGCCGCTCTTTTCCTCCTCTTCATAGGAGTCCAACGATCAGACACTAGGAGAAAACCAAAATCCGAAACCGAAAGGAGGAAAAAAGTGATTTCCGACCGAGAAAACGTCGTTTTCCTCGAGATGACCTGCATTCAGTCGCTCTTTTTCTCATCTTTTCAGGATTTCTACGACCCAAGAACTAAAAAAACTAGAAATCGAATAAAAAGAATCTCTTCCATCCAAACAAACATCTTTTTCTCTCAAAATCCGCTCAATGACATGCATTCATTCGCTCTTTTTCTCCCCTTCTCAGGATCTCAACGATCTGTAACAAAACAAAACCAAGTCCGAAACCCAAAAAGAAAAAGAAACTATCTGATCGAAGCAAACCCCATTCCTCCAATCGAAAACACACGCAACTGTAACGATCAATGGTTAGCATTTGCAGAGATCGCAGACTCGAATCATTACCATAAAATCGAGACCGTCGATTGATGAGATTTCACTGCCTGTGAAGATCTTCCAAAACACAAAGCTTGCATGCGACGATTCGAGATTTCAGTCTCTCTGTTTCTCGCTTTTGGTTTCTTCGCGAAGAGAGAGAGAGGGGCTTTGAAAGGAGTGGAGCTAAAGTTCGAGCGTTTGTTTAATTTGCGGACGGTGGAGATATGAAAATGCTCGAGTGCTGGTGATTTTGGACCGTTGGATCGAGGAAGATGTTCGGAATTTAGCGGGTTTTTTTTTCAAATCTCCCGCCAACTGCAGTGCTTTTGCCTCCAATGAATCTGTCTAATTGGCGACATCTTCGGCTGCTTGGCTGGGACCTGGGATACGGTAAAAAAATGGGACAGCGGTGCACGTGAATTTGTGTCGTCGCGGGTAGGATGGGTATGGGCTTGGTGTTGCCTGGTGGTGAGCTCAATGGAATCATTTGTATATTTTTCAATTAAAACCATGATAAGAAAGGAAAAGCTAGGTAAGATTTTCTCCTATGGACGTGCTCATATGGAATCCCCACCTCCACCTGAATTTCACCAAATCCTACATGATGAATTGTGCCGATGAACAATGCACAATGCCCAATGTCAATCATGGGTTGTAGAACTCAACCGGGCGTAAATCTAAGATGTGAGTCTATGTAATATTCGGGAGAGGCTTGGATTAAGTGTCCGACTCAGCCCAAATAAGTTGTGATTGCAGGTGCCAATACGCTCATGGTTGAGTTGTGCTAGCACCTTAGTATCACTCACACGCCTAGAGATCGATCTTGGGCCTCTAAGTTTAAAGCTTCATTCCTAAGTCTTGATTGGTAGTTTGCCCTGGCAAATAAAAAAAAAAAAAGGTAGCGATTGTCCTTTAGTGACTCATTTGATAGATCTGAGTGATGGAAAAACCCCATTGACACCTGTCTGATCGACTATTTGGTTAAATTTATTTAAAGCCTACTATGCTTTTATATAAGTAACTTAAGAAAAGCGACTTCTTCAAGGCAACTTTTATATTGTTTGGTTGGCCTAACTTTTACACTTACTTTTTAACATAAAAAAAAAAAAAAAGCATCAAAACTTGTTTGGTTATATATATAAAAAGCAGCTTTAGCATGTAAAAATTAGATACTTTATGTTAAATATCATAAGAAAACTAATTTATATTAAACTTAATAAAAACTAAGGAAAACCTTGTAGGTGAATAGGATCACCCACATAAAATGTGAGATGTGCCAATTTATGTGGACCTTAACTTAAACCACATGAATTACAATCTCTACAAATATAATTTCTAAAAAGACTAAATCAAATGAATATTTTTTCTCAAATATAATAATACAGACCCCACCACCCTAAGTACGTGCAGAAAATATTGTACACGGCAATGGCATCCCTCATTTCCCATGTCTATTGTCCTTGATCATCATGTGTTAGGTTCTCCCCTTGTTCACCATGCATTAGGTTCTCATTGACTTCATTTTCGTCATATTCATTCTCATCATCAACAACTACTCCCCTCCGTGTCATGTTGATTGAACAAGGTATCAATTACCGCTTCTTTGATGGATGAAATTATGCATTGTCATCGCAACGACAACTATGTACTACTGATTAGGAAATGGGTAGGGAGTCATTTCCCTTGATACTGGGAAGCATGCCATTAGCACCCTAAAACAATGTTCAGTTGCTTTTGAGGAATGATAGAAGTTTAAAAGTACGTCTTTATCTCTAGGTCTAGTACCACATGGAAGTCTTGAATGTGATAACGACAATTGCTATAAGGTCGAAGGAAACCTCGTATGTTAGGATACCCTGCGTCAACTGTGTAATATTTACATGCAAGAAAAAAAAATTTAGGACCTTGTTGGGAAAGTCACCTTAGATGCTAACTTCACCAAAAAGGCCATATTGCTTTCTTCTTTTTTTTTTTTTTTACATTGTAGAGGAGTGCACAAAGGGAGCATCGATATTGATCACTCCTCATGATATAAAAAAACATAAAATCTGCACCCTTTCCCCCTTTCCATCTCACATTAGCGTCTCGTATCTACTCTCTCATCTCTTTCCTTCGCTTTGTCTCCCTTGCCATCTCACCCTGTCGAGTCCCATATGTTATTGTGACCATGCATTACATGTTATTGCAATCAAAGGATTAAAAAACCAAACGGAAGTTTTCTCAGATAAGCATTGCTCTTTGATTGCAGAAGCAAAGTGTTATTCTTGTACTAATCTCGTGATTGGTGATTGTAACACCCTGTCCAGAGTTAATCATGATTAACTCTAATTAATCGAGATTAATGCTAATTAAGCATGTTTTATTGAATAAATGTTGATTAATGGCCAATTTGAGTTGAAATTGTCTCAAATGATCAATTTGAGCTTAATGAGAAGGTAATGAATGTTATTAAATGAATTGAAATGGTTTTAGGCTTAGATTGAGGAATACGAGGACTTTTTCGTAAATACGAATTGCCGCGTATTTCGTCGAATACGAAAACTCTTGATGCCCGTACGTGTATCTCGAGGAAGACATTAACTTCCGTACTATGAGCGATTCCATTCGACGTGAATTGGATCAAATGACCCTTTATTTGACTTAAAATCTGATTAATGGAATTAGATGGGGGTTAATTGCAAAGATGGGTTTATTTAGGTTGAGATGAACTCAAACGAGTTCATTCTCTCACTCCCAGCACAGCTCTCTCTCTCTCTTTTTCTTCGTCTTTCTTCCTTTCATTCTCTCCATCAAAGATTGGAACTTTGTGGGTGATTTTTGAAGAGGATTTAGCTATTGCATCTTCTTCATCTTATTCCTCTCACTCTCCTTCAATTTGCTTAGAGAAAAGCTTGAGAATATCTCAAGAATTTCCTCCCAGAGACTACAAGTAAGTGCTTTAAGTTGAATTCAGAAATTTTCAAGTTCTATTCATTGAGATAGGGTGGTTTTAGTGCAAAGAACTCATAAGAGTTATATCTTGTGGATTGATTTTGATTTTAGGAGCAAAAAGGGTTCCGATTGGGGACTTTCATCTCAAACTCAAGCTAAACAAAGAGGTTTTTGCTGGTTAATCTCCAAACAAGGCAAGTATACTAATTTCTAATGATTTAGATGCTAATGAACTTGTTTGGGTTCAAGGAACTCAAATTCGGAATTTGCAGTTCAGAAATTTTTTGCACTTCTAGGTGCCGAACTGCTAACCGTGAGGTGACCGACCCATCTGGGTGGATTTTCACAGAGAAATTCAGCTTCTGGAAAGCTGACCGTGAGCTGACCGAGAATTTTCGGCTAGTCGAATTCGTGAATTCGGCTAACCGAATGGCGACCGCAAGGTGACCGAAATTTGTCAGGGTTTTTCCATCAGAAGTTGAGATTCTGGAAAGCTGACTGCGAGATAGCCAAAATAAATCGGCTAGCCAAATTTGTGAATGCGGCTAGCCGAATTGCTGACCGAATAGGTGACCAAATCCTGGTTTACCTGTACAAAAATTTGGGCCAATTGATCGGACCTCCAGTTGGTTTTGGATTTTATAGGAAACATGGATACTCTTAGGTACACAATTATCATCTAAATCGGTATTAAGGCTTAATGGTATTTTTCCTAAACCTTCATAGGTGTTAGCTTAAGTTATGCTAATGAAAATTTCACTAAAAGTGATGTTATCAAGAATAACACATATATTAGATAACGAACGTTTCACCCGAATATTTGGTTTAGGAAAATTTAATTGGATTTATTATTTTGAATTGATTTATTATTCCGAGTTTAACGCTGTATTATATTTGTTACGCTCATTGTAGAGCTGAAATGAATAATGAATCGAATTAATAAAGTGAAAGGAATAATGAAATGAAATAAATGATCCAATGAAATGAATTAATGGACAATCTTACTGCAGTAGATGGAACGGAGTGTTCCGGAGCTCCGTGGTGATGCCGATGATCTCTAATCAAGACACTGGTAAATCCCACACATTTGAAAAGCCACTTAATGAAGTGTATAATATGGAAATTGAAATTGAATGAGTCCTTTCTTAAGGCTGGGTCATGGATGGTGTGCCATCCGCCTTGTGCCATTGAGGACAATGAAAAGTCACTTAATAAAATGTACGCATTGATACTGAATGCTTCCTTCAGGGAAGAACTAAATGATACTGAATACTTCCTTCAGGGAAGAACTAAATAAATGAATAAATGCAATGTAAATGTTTATTGATTTGAATTGTTTAGAATTGATAGACAAATTATTAGCATGAAACTGTGTATACATTGTTGAACCGTCATGTTCACAGTGTTATTGATGACATTACAGGCCAAGTTGCCTGTCCCGATGTTGCAGAGGCCGTACCGCCAGCGGAGGGGAGGCCAATCAGGTTCCTTCAGGAGGACTGAATGAGTGGACTTAGATCGGAGGGCAATCACATTAGAATGTTTTGAAATATTTTGAGAAGTACGTGTATATATTCATTTTGAATATAAATAATAGTCACCTGCATTGTATTTTGAATATGCAGTGTTGACTTAAACATTAGATGGAATGTATATAATGAACTTTACTTTTATGTAAAAAACTTATGCGGTTTAATTTAATTGTCAATGTATATATATAGTTTCTATATATAGTTTCTGCAAAAATATACATTTGACAGGTATGAATGTATGATATCCCTTATGAATTTCGTATTGACTTCGGTTAATGCGGAGTTTATGAGAGTAAGTATGGAGATCGCGACTTGGGGTTTAGTCGTGGTAATCATAATCTTGGGCCTGGGTCGTGACAGTGATCTTGTAACTTCCTTTATATTTTGTTAACCTTGTGTGGTGTCTAGTAACGGATGAAAATCGGCTATGATTCTCCAATTAACTGGATGTTCCGACCAGTTAAAAATCGGGTTTGGTCCTTATTTAGGCCCAGCTAAATAAATGGGTCCAGGTCCTTTTTTGGACCCGTGACCTAAACAAGTTTTGTTTCAGTTCCACATTGATTCAGAATCGTATACCTAAGACCTGACACATTACCTCAATTTTCAAGAATCTCTCCTTAAAATTTGATTTTTTTCCCCATACCATTCTCTGCCTAGACCCAAATCCGGATCCGGACCCAGACTTGCCCCATATATGTTTCTGGTTTGTGTCCAATTCCACCTTCTCCTTAATTAAACGGTTCTGGGTCTGGGTCCACCATGGACCTGGATCAGAACCAACCCGTTTACATCCCTATGTCTAGTCCTATTAGGTGAACTCTTATGAGGAGCAACCTTCAAAGTTCAATCCCAATCCAAAACTTAATACTATAATAAAGTTTTCCGCTTGATGTTAGGTTTAGTCCTCTGATTTTATTAAGAAAAGAACTTTAGCTGAACATGGACACTTGCCTTAGAAGGCGCCCATATTCTCCCCCTCGGGTTGGTGATCGCTGCCCACCCATGCATGGAGAATGTTGTGGGGTGCGACCTCAATGGTGCCAAGCCCATCTCAGTCACCCTCTTGTCCAGCGGTGCACTTGTAGCCCGTAATAGCTCGACCTTCTTCGCACCAAACACCGTCTGATTGTACATGAAATAGAAGTTCAAAGCCACCTGATGTTCCGACCCGAGCCACTTCTGGCTAGGTTGTGGTTGATGCCTGCAATTTGAGGAGGGAGCCGAGCATGGATAGCGATTTTTTATTTATTTATTTTTGCAAGAGGAGGGTCGATATTGACACTCCCTTTGTGTGGGCTCCACTACGATATAAAAAAAAAAAAAAACAGAAATGGTCCGTGCGAGGGAAACTAATAAGGCCTTTTTGTTGTAGTTAGCGTCTAATGTGATTTTTCCAGTAAAATCCTGTCCCTCTATTTTCTTTTTTTTTTTTCTTTTTTTTTTGGATGGTTAAGCAGTAAGAACAAATAAGAATGAAGATAGTTTTTAATATAAAATTCACATGGTGAAGCATGAGGAAAATCTCACTTTAGATTATATATAGTATCTGTCACAATACGTGAATCATTGGTTGTGCCTTCTCAACCAGCATAGATAAATAATGTAAAACACATGTTAAAATCACATGTAGTCATAACATTTTGAGCACATTCTCCCTCTCTACCAGATCGATGCGAAAGTCGTTTATCTTGAAGAATTACAACACTAACACGTGTGCCATCAATTGCACCAGCACAATCCTATAATATAAATACAAATACAAAAAAGAGTACATCAAGAGAGATTCCTAAAGTATCAATAGTAAGTATAGAGTTGGCTAAAAATATATAAGTTGTTCATTACCTTGAACCATGAGCAATATTTATGGTTTTTACGAATATAATTAGGTATCTCATTGAAGGAAGACAACTTTATCCACTCCATTGAGAATTTAGGCACTGCCATTAACCCCATATTGAAGTGTCAGCTTATTGTTTATCCTGAGTGTTAAAACCTCTCTTGCACCATTTGATTCCTTTAATTGTGACCTATTGTCACAAGGAATGTGACAATTTGTTCTTCTAGACTTATTTATGTGTGTCCTTCAATATGCATCTCTTTTTAATAGCAGCATATAACCTAGAGAACGCATATTTCTCCATGTGACATAATTCATAACATCAAGTGGATTCCCAGTAAAAATATCTATGACAAAATATTGTTTTATGTATCATGACTCATCTTTGAGCGTATATATGTTGGGAGAATATATCTGATACCACTTGTAGGAAAGTCCAACTCCAACTATGATGGACTCAAGACTTAAGACAACACACTTATATAAAATTAAATTCTATTAATACAATTTATACATAGGCACATAACATACGCATTTTGCACCTGGACTCACTACACACTGGACAAAACACTACACAACACCAGGACACTACACATCTATATGCATTCACTCACTTCACCGTACACACACCTTGCTTGCACTAGCACTGTGTGCTTGTACTCCTCACTAGCACACGCACTCCCCAAGGCACTTACTAGCACTTTCTTCTTGTACACCTCACTACCTGTTCACTCACTGGCACTGCACTCAACGAGTCTGGATCCCCTGTTTCGTCCAAACAGGGGAGCCCTGTTTGGACGAATCAGGGGCGGACACGTGCGGGGGCGGAGGAAGAGGAAAAGAACTTTTTCTTTCCTCCGCCCCCCTTCGCCCCCACACGTGTCGGCCCCTGATTCGTCCAAACAGGGGATCCGGTTCCGCACTCAACACTTCTCTATGTGTCTTCTCTACTTATGTACTTACGAGGCAAGGTCCACGTGGCCCTCTTAAGTTTAAGTCAGTCAAAGAAAGATCCCTGAGGTAGTGGAGTATTCTAGACCAATCATGATATTAGCTCCTTCTAGAAGTGGTAATCCTCTTATGGATTCTTCTACACAACTCAAGACATAGGGCCTCTTGTTTCTAGAAAATGCTGATGTTTGCATGTGCTTTGGGCAGGGGAAAGACAGTGTTATGTGACAATACAGACTTCTATATTAGACAACTATATGTGCTATGATAATAATAATGCTATCCAAAGTATCTGGGTCCATCAATTTTATCAATGTTATAAAAATAAATTAGACAAAGTCATTATAGTGACATACATATAAACATATAACATCATTGCATGTAGCCATCAACACGTACTCAACGTCTCATTAGAAAACCATATGACAACCATGCACAATGAACAAACATTAAATTTTTTTACCATGCAACCTATCACATACCATGTCATATAAAATTAAATAAAGGTCCAACATCTGTCTAATCATCATCAATATATATCATATGCAAAAAATAAATAAGCAATTACATAAAGAACTCATTATTCCAAACTAATTAATACAATCCACTAGCACATTATTAAATATGTACAATAAAAAATCACGGGCTCCACAGTCTAGCCCTAGTCCCTAGATCAAAATCATAGAGGAAATAAAAATACAAAAGACTCCAGTACCAACCATCACTCTAATGGATGTTCAATGCATACATCCATTGTAAGCACTTAAGGCACACATCAGACATTTTTGAAGCCAGGAAGATCCAACTATTGTTCTCTTTTTTAAATAGAGCAGCCGTATAAAAATATAATTCACTTCCTACTTCCAGCTGATCCACATCATCAAGAAGATGGATGTATTCCATGATGGTACTGTTGGTGTCATAGTCATAGGCCCTAGTGCTGTCAATTCTGCGTCAAATATAAGACCTTGCCTCTGAAAGCATAAGAGAGGAAGATCAAGTTCAAGACAAATATAAGACCTTTCCTCTGAAAGAATCAGAGAGGAAGATCAAGTTCAAGACAAAAGATCTAGTCTTGGAAGGGCTCTAGTTCATCAAGTCAGAATCTCCATTATGTGCCAAACTGCTAATATGGATGTAAATGGGTCGATTCCGGACCCGAAACCGCTAAGGAGAAGGTGGACCCAGACCCAGACCCGAAACCCAAACCATATATGGGGCGGGTCTGGGTCCAGATCTAGATCTAGATAGAGAATGGTATGGGGGAAAAAAATCTAATTTCAAAAATCTAATTTCAAGGAGAGATTCTCGAAAATTGAGGTAATGTATTGGGTCCCAGGTCCACGAGCTCGAACCAATGTGGAATCGGAACTAGAACCAGACCCATTTAGATCAGGGGTCCAAAAAAGTGACCCATACCCATTTACTTAGGGGGGGCCTAAATGAGGACCCAAACCTGGTTTTTAATGGGTTGGAACCTCCGTGTAATCGGAGAATCGGGGACACATTTACACCCCTATGTGCCAACCTATTTAGGTAAAAAGATCTTAGGCAAACCAAGAATAAGTCCTTAGAACCCTCTTCCCAATTGGTAGTTTAATAGGGTAAAAAAGGCCAATATTAAACACAGGTAGTGTGTCAGTCACATGGTTCATGGTCAATCGTGAAAGGGCGCAGTTGATCATAAAGCTCACCGAGGTCTGTTAGGGATTTTCTGTTGCCATATGATGGATGCATGTTCATTTTATCATAATTTGAATTTTCACATATGCATTGAATTTAATCATGCATGGTTTTATAACTTTTAAAACTTGATTTTTTATGCATGTTTTGGATTTTAAAACTGGGATGCATTATATTGAGAAATTAATTTTGATTTTTCATGCCTTATTTTTATAGTTAGAGCATCTTAGGCATATTGATGATCATGATTTATAGGTAAATCATCTCAGGCATTGATAGGTTCATGTTTTGAAAATATCGTTGGATTGATTTAAACATGAATTTAAGCATGATTTCTATGGACCTTAAAACACTTAGTTTTATTAGAAAATTTCATAAGGTTTAAATTGGATTTTTTGGCAAAAGAATATGACTCAATTCAGTTCAGTGGGTCAACTAACCAAACCATGTCGGTCACCTCTCTATTTCCATATATGGACACTCAATTGTTGGTTTTACAGAGTGTCTATTTTCAGTGAACCATTCGGTCCATGTCTAGTCAACTGAATTGGCACAAGTCGGTTCACCGAACCTTAACCAAATCCATTTCGGGTCAAGTTACTGGATGCTCAAAACTTTCAATTCCCTAAGTAGCTAAGTTTGGTGAACACTTTGGTTCAAGTTTGGTTAACCGAACAATGGGAGTCAGTTAACCAACACTCAACCGAATTTCAAATATTTTATAGTTGGAAGTATCTGTTGGGATTTCGGTTAACCGAACATGGAAGGGGGTTAATCGACAACTAGCCATTGGCAATCTTTTTTTATAAATACCAGCTCATTCCAAAGCCAAAATTGAGAAACCAAGATGGACTCCTTCAGGTGTTTTGAGCCCAAACAAAGGAGAATGAGCAAAGGAAGGCTAAAGGGTCAAAAGGGAAGCTAAAGCTTGGAAGCATGAGTTAAATGATTCTAGTAAGCTTTATTTTCTTCATCATATGTTTCCGTTCTTTATTTAAGTTATTGGTAAATCTATTTTAGCATGTTAATTATGATTTGTTGTATCCTTAACATAGACATCAGTGTTAATTGCTGTATTATTTTGGATGCTTCACTTTGATTCATACCAAGTTGGACTCAAATTGGTACATCTTATTGAATCATGCTTTGTAATTACCTTTGAAATCACATGCAGCATGACTCATATGCTAAGTTGAATTTGTTGGCGTCAACGTCCACCCTCGCTTCTGAGAGGTCATAATTATGGTTGAGCCCTCGTCCCCACCATAAAATCATTGTTATACCGTTTCTTATCACCAATTGGTCTTGGCATAAGTGGTAGCTTAATGGGGTGTAAGATTCTACAAGTGGTATTAGAGCCTAGTAAGTCAGGTGTTCGAGTCATGAGACACGCGTTTTGCGAGTTCGTAGCAGGAGTCGCGATGGGTGTGCCGTTGAGGGAGGGATTGTTAAGGTCAATGTCCACCCTCGCTCCTAAGTAGTCAAAACTGTGGTTAAGCCATCGCCCTCACCATAAAACCATTGTTATACCATTTCCTATCACTAATTGGTTTTGGGATAAGCGGTAGCTCAATGGGTTGTAGGATCCTACAGAATTTTTTGTTACTGTCTTCTATTACAAGAAAATCACTTTCAATCTATCTTATATTTTGGATTCAACAATACTTATAAATCACGTGTTTAGATTTTGAAATTTCACACAACTTGCTTAGCATTGATAGTCATATCTTTTTCAAGTTGTTTTTAAACTACATGTGATTTGTATTTTACTTCAATCAGATCTCTTTTTGTGATTTTCACTTTCAAATGCTTTTAGCATACATTCATGAGCTAATCTTTAAATTTGATTGAAGATCTCATGCATCACATGTTTTGATTTTAAAACTTCACAACTTACTTAGACTAGATAGGTATAGCTTTTACAAGTTGTTTTTAACATGTGATTAACATTCCAACCCCAATCAAATGCATTTATGATTTAAATTTTTAAAAGCTTTTGGCATACATTTAAGAGCTTTCATTTTATACTTTATTGAGGACATCATGCATATACATTGAGCTTTCATCTTTGCATTCATAGAGTGTATATGTGACTCGTACTATCACTTTCATATCCACCTATTGTTGAGGCATTGTATTGAGCCCAAATTGTATCTCTTCAAGTATACTTTAGACACATCTTAGGGAGACGAACCTTAGGGTTGTAAAAGTTATTGCTTAGCCTAGAAAAATATATTGTAGAGTTAATGCTTAGCCTTTTAAAAACATATAGTAGAGGTTAAGTAGAGGTTATTGCTTAGCCTTTTAAAACATATTTTAAAAGTTATTGCTAAGCCTATTGAAAAGCATAAATTGCGATAGTAGAAAATCGGATGGAGTGTAGGAATACAAGCCGGTAGTGGATATAGGCATTAAGGCCGAACCACTATTGTAAGTGCCAAAACGACACCCACTTAATTAGGATGAATTAGAACTTGATTACGGGAAAGGCTGAACGCCGGAGACCTGAAAGGGAGGGAGAGAGACTGGGGTCAGAGGCCTTGACTGCCGTTAGCCGAAGGCATTCCGATGCCTGAGTTAGTTCTGGAAACTAAGCAAAGGATGAGTGAAGAAGAGAAGTGAGTTTGTTCATGTATTTTTGCGTTGCGTACCTTCATGGGACTGAACCCCATGTGTATTAGTAGGTGGAATTCTCCTTGGTGAGTGGAGGTAAGTGGGGATAAGGTCCCATCAGGCCTTACCCTGACACCCAGTGGTAGGTAAAAAGGGAACATCCCATCGGAAGTTTCCATTCCCCTTGGACAGCTAACGTGATGGGATGATAGAGCCAACTTCTTATCTCCATAATGCGCCACCCTATCTGTCAGGGTATGCCTGTACTTCTTATAGGAGTGCGATGGCCCACTTCCGGCCTATAGTCCTTTTACCGAGAATAGGAGTGGTCTTGCCAAGTTGACACTCTTGTCGAGCTGCAAGTCGATACTCTTTGCCGAGCTGACACTCTTTATTGAGTCGCCGAGCTACCGAGTTGTGGTTACCGAGATCAAGGCGATTAGCTGGTACTGTTACCGAGGTTTAGCTTAATCTCAGTATTATGGTATTTTCCCACACAACTATATAATTATGTGTTGTGGTGATTCATCTTGATAGCTTCCGCATTTTATTTTCATAGAATCATTACTCGTGCCCATTTATTTTAAAGAAGTTGAAATTTGGCATGATCGACATAAAATTAAGCTCACCCTATTCACCCCCCATTAGGGCTCAAATCCAGGACTTTCAAGGTCCCCCATGATTACATTTCTAGAATGGTGCTTCCCTAGGCTTTTTGAACCTCAGTTGCCTCGCGGTCGACTGTGGAGTCGATCGTAGCTACTAAATAGCCAGTTTTGGCTGCGAGTAAAACTAGCCGTTGGGAGTCCAAGACTAATCGTGACCAACCATGGGCCAGTCACAACCTCGATCAACTTATCAAGTTGATTTACCATCTTTACACCGATTCATTTTGCCTCTTTCTTACTCTTATGAGAAGATGAGGGTGTGGGATCCATTCACTATTTTTTTTGTTGATGTTCAATCTTCTGCGATCGTCGTCACCCACCTCTAGTTGGCATTAGTAAGAGATACTAATACTTAATCAGACTTTGAGAGTATGAGTCTGGGGTCCTATCTAGTTGGAAAATGGGTCTTAAAAATCTTGAGTGATGTTACTAAAATCCACAATGTTATTATGTGTCATGCCCCAACCTACACGCATGCATGATATTGTCTGCTTTGGCCCACGGGCATCCCCATTTTGTTTCTAATGGGTCAGAACTCATCAAAAGGCCTCATGCAAGGTAAATGTATAAGCTCTACATATAAACCCATTTACTTTCCTCTCTATAGTAGATGAGGGACTCTGGGGTGTCACAATCGACCCCCTTAAGGCTGCACTTCCCTGTGCAGTAGCGTGCTAGTCCCTATAGCCTGCCAGCCCTCTTGGCCCTCCCACATAGAAACCCGCCCACTTACACCAGACCACGGCAGGGGACCCACACTCGAACTAGTCGAGAGTCGGCTCTGATACCATTTGAATGTAAAGCCCCAATTCCGAATGCTGAGGTTACTGCCAAGGTACCCGAATTTGGCGAGCTGCTTCCCAGGAAATCCGAGAACTTCCAAGATCATAGTCCGCAGTGAGGTCAAAATTTTAAGACTTTTTGAAAAATAAAATGATCAACAGTTAAATTGCGGAAGCATAAGAAAGATAGCGGAAGCAATGTGTCAATAGCGAAAGCACAAGGTATCATATAAAATGAATCAAGTATAGTAGGGCTGAAGTCCAGCATAAATCTCAAAATGTGAATAATAAGTCTGTACATATTAGTCTATCTCCCTGCTCACAACATAACCACTCGAAATCCCAAAAGTAAACTGCGCTCAAACACCTTGTGCGGGCACTCCATCATCTGGCTCGACCACCTGGTCAATCGGTCCCCATCCGTAGTCGCCGGCTACGGACACCTCGATGATCGCGTTACCCGCGGGGTCAAAGTCAAAACCTAAGCACAAAAAATGGGTCAGATCCAAGAATCTGGCAAGGCACCATATACAGATAATACAGGACGTTTGTATCAAAAGAGAATAGAGACGATCATTTAATCATAAGAATAACAATGATACATAAGCTAGGCAATTGAGTAGTATACCGTAGTTAGAATCAGAATAATTAAGTAGTCTAATCTAAAAGACAACAACATGGCACATTCACACAAGTTGGATACCGCGGGATATTACGCTACGGCCCTCCCATACTGTAAATAGTCGCGGCGGGGAAAAGTTAGGTAACCATGCAAGAGATAACAAGCCCTGCTAATATCAATATAGAGCACCGATCGCACCTTTTTATCACACTGATCACACCCCTTTATTGCATCGATCACACCCCTTTATCGCACTAGACCGGAACCGGTATCACACCGTCCGTCTAGCCATAGCTTATCATAATAGCTCTAGTCATAACCACTATAGCTCCTACTAGTGATGATCAGTCAGCATGCTGAGCTTAGAACAACTGAGTGAATGTTTAGTGCTGACCCAGGGAAACAAATACTGAACTGTGTCTGTCTAAGCTTGCATTGCGCGAGCAAGGTCTTAACAAATCCTTAAGAGGTCCAAGTACAATACCATGAAACACAGTCCAAATCCAAGTCCAAGTCCAAGTCCAATCATTGGATCCATACTAAGGCCCATCAAGTCATGGCCTTAGTCTAAACAGTGCAGGAGAGATCACAATCTCAATCTAATGCCAATCAGTCCATTCTCATTCACAATGAGTCACAAGTCCATATAAAACTAACATCTCCATCCTAGGGTATCATCCATCCAACTTAGGCCGTATAAGGGCCCGCCTAGACACATACACAGGTCATTGATCACCCAAATTATATCACCAGGTCAACTCTAAGTAATCCTAGGTTCAGGTCATCCATTTTTCACTTATTTAACTAGTACAAGCAATAGTAAAGATATAAGAGTGACAGTGTTGCAATAAGTGAGGTAACCCTCCAAATCAAGAGAGTCAATCGGGAAATATCAAGAGTCCATCCTAAGTAATGGTCCACTTTCAGGTCCAGGGCCATATCAGTTAATTCAATCCCTAACTGAAGTCTCAAATGCCAAAAGATACTGTGTTTGGTGCTACTGTAGCTACGGGCATCTTTGACGATGTTTAAGGATCGAATTACCGGCAATTCCAATCCCTAAACCCTACTTGGTGGTCCCTACTAGTCAAGGTTGAGCCATACCATTGACTCGTGCTTGGCACATAAATGGAAGTTCATTTGGAAGGTCAATGGGCCTTACCCAAAATAATTACACTCTATAAATAATCCAATACTCTAATTTGGGTTCATTAAAATAACCAGGACTTAATTTTAATTCTAAAAACTAATGGGTCAAAGTACTACTCCAATACTACTTAAGCCTTTAAGGTCATATGAAATTCCTTTTCCAATACAAGTCCAGGTCATACACAAGAATTCCAATTGGGTTCATTAAAAGTATAGGTCCTTTCTCTAATTTCTAGAAACTAATGGGGCATGGTTAGAACTTAATGTAACTCCAAAAATATAAATCTTAAGGGTCCAAACTCCAATCAGGTTCATTAAAGACTACGGGGTCTTTTTCCTAATTTTATAAATCTATGGGCTAAGTAAGCACTTTTAACCAAGCTAAAAGTCACATGGGATTACATCATCCCATGTCATCACACCTTTTCCCTCCTTTACTACTCCTATTCTTATCATGTAAGTAGTCAGGTCATCCTATTCTCCTTCCTTTAATTTCTATGCATAACAGGTTACCAGGTCACATATTACTAAGTCACCAGGTCATCAAGTCACCATCACCTTCTTTCTTTTCTTTCCTATTCCACTCATCAGGCCTTGTGAAAAACGTCCACACAGAACAGAAATTGGTGAAGAGCCTCACGCCCGCAAAACTGGAAAACTTGGATAGTGGGTCCCACTGGCCCAATCCAAGATGGAACTTAATCTCCAAGGTCTTCTAGGGCCCCACCACAGATCCTAAGGTTTTGATTTGGCATCAAGTGGCCCTACTAGGCCCCACAACCTATGCTCATATAAGAAACACCCCGCCCCCCCCCCCCCCCCCAACAGTGATTCACGCCTCAGATGATTAAAGAAACTGGATGGTGGGCCAGGTAGGATCCACTCCACGTTGGTCCACCACACCTGAGGTCGCCCATCTGATAGGGTTTGTAAATAGAATTACCTTCAAAACCCTACAATCTTTTTAGATAATAAAAATAAAAAAGAATAAAAAAAACTTGTATATTTAGAAATTACAATGAAGGAAAAGTAGAAAATCAGATGTGTAGTTCACTAATGTATTCTACTAGATCATTTGAAGGCCCTTTAATCTTGTCTCCTAATAACTTGATCTTTGGCCCTCCAGAAACTTCTTAGAGAGAGTGAAATAGTTGAATGCTTTGCAAGAGAGTTAGAGAGTGTATAGAGAGTGAAAGAATTGTATACATTGGTGAGAAATGCGAATGGGAGGGTTAGAGTATTTATAGACTTTGTAAAATTGAAGAGGACAAAATACCCCTTATACGACCGTTTTATAGCTGGGGGGTTAAAATGGACAAGTTAAGAAAAACAAGCCATTTTGGGTGGGTCGTGCCTAGCGGGTTGACCGTTATGGATGGGTCGGCCCGCATCGGGCCATGCCGAAATGGGCCGGCCGTGCCCGCTCCCTCAGCCCAGCATAGCCCATGGCATGGGCCGTGCCATTGACCGTCGCGGGCCATTGACTGGCAGGCCGACCTGGCCCATTTGACATCTCTAGTGGGGAGGGAGGAAAAAAAAGGGAAACAAGAGAAAATAGAAAGAATTAAGAAAAAAGAAAAAGGAAAGATCATCTGGTTCCCACCATGGCGTCGGCACAATCATTCAAAGTTTTCAGCAAAATCAAACAAGTTGTTTTTCCAACATGAAGTCCTTTCTCGCCTGTTTCATGGAAAAGGCACATTTTGACTTGTACTTTTCTAAAGCCTTTTACAATTGTAATAACCAAACATTGTTATAAGATATGGATCATGGGTGGATGCCCACATGAGATGAGCTAAGGTTAGAATCCTATTGTGATTAGGTTTCTTAAATTAGGATGTTACTTTACCGATTTATAAACCACCTCCCTTGTACTTGTATACACACATTGAGATAATTAAAAAGCCTTCTATTTTTTCCCTTTAATCTTCTCTCTAAGCTTCTCCCTTTTTTCTAACACGTCGTCAGCACGATACTGTAGGAAAAAAAGAAGTCATCATGGGTGCACAAAAACCGCTTGTTCTTCTTTTGGTTTCCCGTGTAGTGCACATAAACCGAAAGGGAAGAAGACGAACCTATCTGCCTCTTACCGTGCAACAGAGAGACTGTCCAGCAAGATCCATCTTACCATGCAACAGAGAGACTTTGGTTTTCCTTTATTTCTTTCTCTCTCACTTTGCCTAGGGAAGCGTGTAACAAGTCACTTTTTATAACTTTTGTTTCAAGCCAAAGAGTCTCTTGTGCCTTTTTTTCCCCTCCCTCTTGCCTCGGGTCACATGCCAGGGAGAGTTCCTCTCATTTCTTTCTTTGCTTCGCGCACTGTCCAGTCTCAGGATGCGCGCCAAAGGAGTCCACCTAGTTTTGCACTTCAAGCATACTTCGGGTCAGTCCATAATTTCTTCATCCGACCTCTGATCAACGAACGGCTTTGTTCTATGAATTTGTGGTGATGAGCACTACCTAGTAGACACAACATATCAACATTTCAATAGTTAGAGATTTTCTAGACTGCGATCATGGTAGTTGGTATATTAACCATAATTAAATTCAATTTATTAAAATGCATGAAATCAGTTTATGATCCTTGTTTTAAGTGATCATAGCGTTTGTTTATTGTTCATCCTTTTGCATACTTTATTTTTTTTTAATTTAAATTTATCAATACTATAAATGGATCACAAAATAGAAATAAAAGTTCTAAATTTGAACCCAAAGTTCACTGATCTACGGACCAGTAGTCCTAGAAGTTTGAATAATGATATGAATCTCAAAACCTGGAGTTTTTTGTTCAAATTCAAATAAATTATATCATATTATAAGGCCATGAAATTAAGTATGAAGATTTGACAAAACCAGAAGTTCTGATCATTTGTTAGAATTAGAAGTTCTACTTCAAACATGAAGATTTGACAGAACAGGAAGTCTACTTCAAATTGAAAGCTTCAACAGAACCTGCAGTTCTAATTTCATATGTTATGAACATGAAGTTCTAAATCAAGTCTGAAGTCTTGACAAAACCAGCAGTTCTAATTCTTAAAGCTGAGAACATGATGTTCTAACTTTTTATTGGCTAACGTGTATATCATGTGTAATTCCATCCTTAATTTATTTTTTGATGTTAAGGTTTTGGATTTTCTTTCTTTCTTTTTCTTTTTTACTTTGTTGATTATCTGCATACCGTTGACTTCATAAATATCTCTTATTACAGTTCTTGCATGACGTTAAACCTTACCAAACTTGACTTTAAAGCACTTAATATAAATGGGGACAATTACTTATCCTAGCAACTAGATGTTAAAATCCACTTGCAATTAAAGAAACTTGGAAGACCATAAAAAAAGGTAATAAGATGTCCCCGGAAGACAAGATGCTAGCCTTCATCTTCTTACGCCATCACATACATGACGACAACAAAAATAAATATCTAACTGAGGAAGACTCTGTTAGTGTCATATCTCTATGAGCACTGTGTTTGATTTGTCAATTCCATGTCATTGTGTCCCGAAGACCTTACATCTCGAAGTGTGTCAATGAATAACTATTTCAAGAGACTTTTCAAGCTTTTGGAAGGCCCGGATTTTTCAAGGAAGACTCCTTTTGTGTGCCAACCATCTCAGGTATTTCGGACCCAAAACCATTACCTCTCTGGACCATAGGACCCATGCTTACCTTGGCTTAAATTCTGTTTTCAAACTAAGTTTCTCTTCATTATGTTCTGTCCAGATATAGGAGGTTCGGTGACCTTTCGGTCACCTGGCGGCTGGTCTCTTTGCAAAAAGTGGCTAACCGCCAGTGTCAAACCCCAATCCAGGTTTAATACTTTAATCATGGTTTTAGTTGTGTTTAGTTAGTAAGTGGGGTTAGAGGACGATTAGTTGGGATTTCTAGCTAGATTAGCATTTTGGATTAGCTTTGGGGAATTTCGAGGGTGTTGAGTTAGGCTTGACCGGGCCCGAGGTGCCCTGTGCATCGCATGCTCGTGCGAGAATCCGAAATTTTTGGCTTTTGAGAAAAATATCAATTTTTATCTTTTGGATTTGTATTTTTTATTTTTAACAACATTGGAAATTACTCCGTGTGTATTTGAACCCCGAAACCATGTTTTTTAGCAAAAAGGGCATTCGAAATTCGAAATTCCGAAAGATGTGCCAAAATTATACTTTTTGGAAACTAGACATTTTGACGATCATTTTGTTCTTCTTCGTCAATCTCATCCGGGACCCGGAAGAGGGAGTTTTAAGCCTTTGAAGTTTTTGGACAAATGGGACCCACACCACTTAAACCCATTCAAAGCCCACGTGTGTTGTTGTTCTCCTTCTTCTCCATTCGTTCAAACAACCAGCTGAAGCTCAAGAAGAACCAGCTCTTCCTCTTCTCTCTGCCAGCCACTCTCTCTTTTCTTGCATGTCTCTCTTTCTTGGTGGAAGGTGGAGCTTTGATCACACCAATCTCTTCTCCTTCCTCTTGGCTATATTTTGACACCATTTTTGAAGAGAACCAGCTGGAACCATGTCCTTCTCCAAGCCTTTTTTCTTGTCTAGAGCTGTGAAAGGTAAGCAATGGCTTCCTTTTTTCAACTATGGTTTTTTTGAACCCTTAAGAAGATTTCTTTCATGCATGCAAGAGTTTTCTTTGAGGACTCCTTTGATTTCAAATTTTGTGGAATTTTGAGTGGTTTTTCTTGGGGTCTTCTTGTAGATTGGAGTGCGGCTGAGAGAGTTGTGTTTGGAGACCTTTCTTGAGTGCATTTCTACCCAAGGCAAGTAATTGAATGAAATGTGGTTGTGCATGCAATGTTTTATGGATTAGGAGCTTGATTCCTCACTTTCAAAGTTCCATGGGTTTAATCTTGTTTTGCTTTAATGTTTAGTTCACTAAAAACATGTCTCAATGCTCATATGCAGTGATTTATTTCATTGAATTTCTGATCTTGGAATTGTTTCTCTCAAATGGGGATTTCTACATTATAATTGTTAGGAATTGTGTGAAGTGGATTTATGGATTTTGAAGTGGTTGAAATGAGTGGTCGTTGGATGAAATGGGAGGAGCATGTAGGCTCATTTTCGTGTAGGAAGGAGGGGTTATAAGGAGAAGTGATGGAGAAAAGAAAGGAAACGAAACAGCTTCAGAAATGCATCCCCGCAGCTGGTCGGTTAGCTGTCGGTCAGTGGTCGGCTAGCCAACATGCCAACCGATAGGTGACCGAGCCATCTCGGTTTCATTTCCAGAATGCTGCATTTTTCAGAACTTGGGGTTCTCGGTCTACCGACAGGTGACCGAACATCCTCGGTTCCAATTCCAAAATGTTGTTTTAAGCCAAACTGCTTCCTTAACTACTGACCATGATGGCTGAGATTGAGGACATGGATCATGGATTGGGTTTTATAGCGTTCTGGATAGTTGATTCCTGAGTCAAGTGGGTCAAAAGTTTTTGAAAACTTATCCTAGAGGCCCACCTATTTCCAACAATTGGTATCAAAGCCACACCTCATCTCTAATCATGATAGAACAGTAAGCTTGCCCTGTTCTTTGCATGAGATGCGAAGAAGATAAGGAAGAGCTATATATGGATCGGGTTTTTATGGTTTTACTTTGTTTAATAGCGATTCAATGTTTGGACAGTCACAAAAGGGTTTAATAATGATGGAAGGATGATAGGAAGCCATTGGAATACTTCGAAAGAGTTTTGGAGTTGAATAGACACGAAATAGAAAAACCCAAAATCTGATGTTCGTCTGTCCAGTCGACCGGGAACACTATGACAGCAGGTGCAGATTTTATGATTTTTCAGTTTCGGGTCCTCTTTGTGTGTCCTATTTTTCCAGCATTGTTTGGCAGCCTATTTGTGTATTTTGTGTGAATGTATGAGATACTAACATGCGGGTTATCTTGTCCTCTCCATATACCCGACAAGTCTTTTACTTTCTTTTATGGTTGATTGGTTTATTTAAAGTAAGTGTAAAGGGCATCATGGTTTCCTTGGTTTCCCATGAAAGGGCAAGGCATGATGGTTTCCCTATAGCCATTTTAAATTCAATTTTAGATTACCATGTAAATCTCATCGTAGAGACATAAGGATTTATGTAATTTTCAAAATTTATAAATTCTGGCGATGTCCAAGAGGAAGAAGGAAAGTGAAGTTGGACTCCTAATCAAAGAGTTTGAAGATTACCAAAAGTGTTTTGAAGATACCCAAAGAGTTTGAGGAATCCCAAAGTTTTGGAAAGTCCTAGAAGTCCAAGAAGTCTATTCCGCATGGACCATGTGGAGGAGATGACTAGTTACTAATTTTAGCATTTTCTATTTATGGATGAATGTTTATTTAGAGTGTTTCCAAATCTGATCCAAACATAACAAGTTACTAAAATTGGTAAAATCAAATTAATTTTGGAAAGAGTTCTAGTTAGTGTTGATGACCCATGAGATGGACACATTGGTGACACTAATTTAAAAACTGGACTTTCCTTAAAATAACTTGACTTGGAACCAATCTTTGATCATATCATAAGATGTTTATGTGGGCCCTAATACCTTAAAAGGAAAATCCTCAATTCTAAAATATAAAGTGGGAGCGGGGCATTAAATTGAGAAATCCCCATGGTTTTCCACTATAGGTCCATTGTAAGGAAAGTATTAGCCTCGCACCATCTTGAGAATGGCCATTCCCCACGGAGGGCTTTTATTTGTCTGGTTACTAGATATGGATCTCCTTATGGATAGGGTTGGTGAGACGGGGTGGGAATTCATTCCCCAAGGAGGAGCTGCCCACAATGGTTGTCACGCAATGTTAATTAGTGGGTCACACTTAACTAAAATAATGATGTAGTATCCCCAATGATTTGCCTCATGTATTTTAGAAACCAAAACTAATCGGGAGTCATACATTATTTGGTATAAGATACCTAGATAATAATGAATGATAGGGGATCATGGATAGTTGGTCTCAATCTAAATTTTGACCTACTTTGATCCGCACCAATCTAGGTGGTATTCGCACTCCCCAAGGAGGCATACCTCAGGGATTGGAATTCCGATGTATTCTAAATTTTAGTAGTTATGAGGATTCCCACGTAAATTTGGTAGAATACTAAACCCTAATGCCATTAATATTCTTTAATTGAATGTATGGTTATGTGCTACAGTTTATTCAACATGAATTCGAATACTTTCAATCCACTTGCAACTATTCTCAACCAGAATAAGTTGGTGGGATCCAACTATGTAGACTGAAAACGGAACCTGGATATTGTCCTCACTGCATCAGGATATAAATCTGTCCTTACCATGCCCCCCCCCCCCCCCCTTGATGAGCCTGTGCCAGATGCACCACAGGAAGAGAAAGACCATTATGCCAAATGGACCAAAGACGATGAGATGGCCAGATGTTATAGTCAGGCATCCATGACTAGTGTTTTGCAATACCAACATCAATCCTATAAGACTGCATACGATATAATATCGAACTTAAATGAGATATTTACGGACCAAGGCATGCCTGCTAGGCAGGCTGCTATGAGGGTGCTCATAAGCACCAAGATGACTGAGGGTACACCAGTACAGGACCACATACTGAAAATGATGGACTCATTGAATGAGTTAGATGTATTGGGTACCGTGATTGATGTAGAATCGCAAATTGACATAATCCTCGAGTCGCTACAAGATTCATTCAACCATTTTAAGATGAATTATAATATGAATAAAATGAATCTGACCTTAGCTGAGCTGTCTAGCCAACTAGTAGCAAACTGAGGGGATCATGAAGAAAAGGCCAACTACCCTAATGACAGAAAAGTTAGATGCCAGGTCTAAACCGAAAGGCAAACGCAGGAAAGGCAAAAAGAAATCAATCCCCAAGGGTCCTAAGGCGGAAAATGGTCCTAATGGTGGTGTGACAAAGGCTAAGGGTTCAGGACTAAGGGAATGTGTTTCCACTGTGGTAAGATAGGATATTGGAAGAGGAATTGTCCAGATTCTCTGTCCAAGAAGAAGACCTCATGTATGATTGAGTCACTTATTTCTGTAGTTAGTTTTGCAACTAGTACTTCAGAATCCAGGTGTGTAAACTCCGGTGCAACTAATTACATCTGTAATTCGTTGTAGGGGTTCTGAGAAACCAGTTCTGAGAAACCAGGAGGCTCAGTGACGGCGAAATCATTGTCAGCCTAGGATCTGATGCTAAGGCAGAGGCGGTTTCGGTGGGAGTTATTACTTTATGTTTTTCAGATCATAAATTGATTTTTTCAGATACATTATATGTACCGTCTTTAAGACATAATTTAATTTCAGTTTCTAGTTTGGTGAATAAAGTTATTCCATTACTTTTGGTACTGAAGTTGTCATAAAGAGGAATGGTACCTTCATATGTTCTTGCAAGGTAATCAATGGACTTTATTTGTTAACTCCTACCATGTATGAAATACATTATATCGAGATAAATAATAGACCATCATTAAAGAAAAAGTCACCTTCATCTAATCCAACAAAGCTTTGGCACCTGAGGCTAGGTCACATTAACCTAAACAGGATTGATAGGCTAATGAAAGATGGTATCTTGCCTTTACTGGTGGTAGAACCAATGCCTGTATACGAATCCTGTCTGGAAGGCAAAATGACCAAAATACCCTTTTCATCTAAGGGAAATAGGGCCAAAGATTTATTGGAATTAGTGCATACCGATGTGTGTGGACCCATAAATGTTAGAGCGAGAGGAGGATATGAGTACTTCATCACTTTCACATATGTCTACTCAAGATATGGATACATATACCTTATGCACCACAAGTCCATGGCTTTTGAAAAGTTCAAAGAGTTTCAAGCAGAAGCAGAAAAGCAATTAGGTAAAAGTATCAAGACTCTTCGATCAGATCGAGGAGGGAAATATCTCTCAGCTGATTTTATGGGATACTTATCAGAGAATGAGATTATATCCCAATAGTCTGCTCCTGGTATGCCTCAACAGAACGGAGTAGCAGAAAGATTAAACCAGACTCTTTTAGATATGATCAGGTCTATGATGAGTTTTCAGGATTACATATATCCTTTTGGGGATATGCTTTAGATATTGCAATGTACATACTAAACCTCGTACTATCTAAGTGTGTACCTAAGACTTCTCGGGAGTTGTGGTCTAGACGAAAGCCTAGTCTGCAACATTTACATATTTGGGGTTGTCCGGCACATATGCTGAAGGTAAAGACGGGTAAGTTGGAATCGAAGTTGGAAGTGTGCACCTTTGTAGGATATCCTGAAGGAACTAAAGGCTGGATATTCTATAATCCCAGAGAGCATAAAGTGCTTGTCAGCACCAATACGGTTTTTCTAGAAGAAGATTATATGATTGACTGGAAATCTTTAGAAAAGTTTATCTTGGAAGAGTTCAAGAGAAGTCAATTCCAAATCCTACTATGATCGAACTTGAAGAGAATCCACCCATACCTGACCCAGTAGTTACACCAGTGCCTCGTCGTAGTGGGAGAATTGTCAGGCCCCCTGACAGGTTCTCGTTTTTGGGAGAATCTTACGAGACAATCCCGGAAGAACTGGAACAAGATCCTTGTAACTATAATGAAGCAATCAATGACATAGATTCGGGACGTTGGCAAAAAGCTTTGAAAGCTGAGATGGAGTAGATGTACTATAATCAGGTCTGGACACTTGTGGACTTGCCTGCCAATATTAAACCTATTGGGTGCAAGTGGGTCTATAAGAGGAAGAGAGGACCGGACGGAAGAGTTGAGACCTTTAAGGCCAGGATTGTTGCGAAATGGTATACTCAGAAAGAGGGTATTAACTATGAGGAAACCTTCTCGTCGGTAGCCATGCTCAAGTCTATCCGGATACTCTTATCCATTGCGGCTCATCTTGATTACGAGATTTGGCAAATGGATGTCAAGATGGCGTTTCTCAACGGCCATCTTGAGAAAGACATCTATTTGATGCAACCAGGTGGTTTTGTGGCTAAAAACCAAGAGCAAAGAGTTTGCAAATTGCATAAATCCATTTATGGATTAAAGCAGGCATCCCAAAGCTGGAACATCCGTTTTGACCAGGCAATCAAGGCATTTGGTTTCTGTCAAAATCCGGATGAGTCATGTGTGCATATGAAATGTGAATGTGACAGGGTAGTTTTTCTGGTATTATATGTCGATGACATTCTTCTTCTCGGGAGAGACATAGGAATGTTGTCTACAGTAAAAGTTTGGTTGGCTAAGACTTTTGATATGAAAGACTTGGAAGAAGTTAGCTACATCCTAGGGATCAAGCTCCATTGAGACCGAAAAAATAGGATGATCGGCTTATCACAAGCTGCGTACATAGATAAGGTACTAGTGCGGTTTGCAATGCAAGAGTCCAAGAAGGGTATCACACCTTTCAGGCATGGAGTGCACATTTCCAAGGATCAGTGTCCTAAGACACCTCAGGAAAAGGAGCAAATGAGAGAAGTGTCATATGCCTCGGCTGTTGGCAGCCTCATGTATACTATGCTTTGTACCAGACCATATATCTGTCATGCAGTGGGCTTAGTCAACAGATATCAGTCTAACCCAGGTCCTGACCATTGGACTGCTGTGAAGTGTATTATCAAATACTAGAGATTACATGTTAATTTAGAATCCAGTCGGTTACACAGATTCTGACTTAATGTCAGATAAGGATTCCATGAAATCAACTTCTGGGTATGTGTTTATGCTTGGCTGCGGAGCTATCAGCTGGAGGAGTATTAAACAGGAATGTACCGTTGATTCCACCTCTGAAGCTGAATATGTGGCGGCTTGTGAAGTAACTAAGGAAGTAGTTTGGCTTAAAAGATTCCTTATGGAACTTAGAGTAGTACCTTTGGCGCGACAGCCGCTCACAGTTTACTATGACAGCAGCGGGGCAGTTGCACAGTCCAATGAACCCAAAAACCATAAAAGCCAAAAACATGTACAAAGGAAATATCATTTGGTCAGAGAGATTGTGCAGAGAGGTGACATTGCTATCCCCAAGATAGCATCTGCGGATAATCTCGCAGATCCCTTTACTAAGCCTTTGACTACCAAAGTCTTTGAGCAGCATGTGGATGGGATGGGCATGAAATGCAACCCTGACTGGTATTGAGCCCAAGTGGGAGATTGTTAGTTTTATGGTCCCAATCCATTAAGATTGATGTAATAAATTGATTAATTTCTTTATTTATTAATAGATTCATGTTTTCCTTTCATAAGATGAATTGTGTTTTACTTAAATGCACATAATCAATGCAAATGACATACTGACTCATAAGATGGACCGGAGTCCACAAGTGTATTAGATGTAAGACATGTGTGTGGATGAGATCCACATACAGGAGACATGTGTCACAAATCTTATACTTAAATTGATTCACAATCAGTGATGAGATTGGGCATCTCATCTGACAAGGTTGCAGTACTATGATCACTATGAAATATTGTGATCTGTCTCGATCATAGAAATGTAAGATCTTAAATCACTATACTAGTACATTAGATGTATTGAAGACCATGAAAAGCACCTCAAGAATACTATCTTTACTTTAAGGTCTGCTCTCATAATTCCCTAGCAATGGGCTCTCAACCCTGAGACATTGATAAACTCAAGTTTCTATCTATTCATTTTCTTTGAGTCACCAGTGAGTGAGGCCAACTGTAGGTCAACACCTCGGTGTCTTGGGTACGTAGTAGTAGGACTGTGGGAACATTTAATGGTCAAGATGGAATCTATCTTATCCCTTTGTGCCAATTAATGGATTTATCATTAGTAAGTGTACACTCATCTCAATTAAGAGTTAATTGGATGGTACTGATGATTACTATAATTAATTGGGTCCCATGGATAATAAGATATGGATCTAAATTGGTGGGACAGTTTGCCCAATTGATCCATGGATATTGATGGAGGGGCCTATTTGTAGTAATAGGGAAGTTTAGGGTCTTCATGTAATTTATTCTTAAGACTGCACTTCAATTGCATTTATTTAGTGGAGTTATTTGTAATTAACTGCAAGCCCAGATTGCACATGAGATGTGGGGTCGCGGTGTCCCAGTTGGAGCCAGCTTTCTATGGAATCCCTAGTGGTTCCCACGCTAGCCCAAATTGGATATTTACTAATTCTATTTGAACTCAAAAGGAAAGCTACTATTTCTATTTGAAGTAAGACTTCTAATAGTGGTAATAGTAGGAATAGAGAATTACTAATTATTATAGAAGTTGGACTTCTAATAATAAAGAAAGAGAGGAGTTGCAAAACTATATAAAGGAGAGGAGAGGAGGCCTTGGATGTCCCCTATGCTCAAAAGGCCCTTAGAGTTCACGCCCACCTCTCCTTTGTGCAAGAGTTGCATTCCTTCTTATTATTCTCTATCTCTTCTAGTTCCCCTCTAGTTTCCTTAGTGATTCTAGTTAGTCTTTCTCTTGAAGATTCCACCATCTCTCTTGAGATAAGAGATCTGAAGCGGGTCACAGCGTGGAGGGCGATTGGGCATCGGAGATTCTGATTTGCTTTGTGAAAGAGCTCTTCATCAAAGAGTTTAATCAAGTTCTCCATTAGAGCACAACCGAGCTCCATAGTTATTATCTACTCCTTGTATGTTGTAGAAGTTCGTGGTTACTTGTTAGGTGATGTTTCTATCTTCTTGATAGGTTTATTTGTTGACCATGATGGCTGAGATTGAGGATATGCATCCTGAATTGGGATTTGTTGCCTTTTGGATAGATGATCACTACTTCTAGTTGGTCAAAAGGTTTTGAAACCTATCCTAGAGGCCCACCCAATTCCATCAGGTCAGTGGTCGGCTAGCCAACATGCCAACCGACAAGTGACCGAGCCATCAATGTTCCATTTCCAGAATGCTGCATTTTCCAGAACTTGGGGTTCGTAGTCGACCGACAGGTGACCGAACATCCTCGGTTCCAATTCCAGAATACTGTTTTCCTGTCCTGATGGGATGGTTAGCTCTCGGTCAGCACTCGGATAACCGACCCGTTTAGGGTCGGCTAGCCGACGGCCAACCGACAGGTGACCGACTGTACCAAGATTTCTGAAATGAAGAGAATAGTGAGATTTTCAATTCCAATTCCTTTTGGACCCTTCATAATTGATGCATACACATTGATATCTTGAATATCGTTAAAAATTGGGCACCCTTTAAACGAATGAACGACATGGGATCTCAAAGTGTATACTAACTCAACGGTTATGGTTCCAAGGAATTGATTGAGTGCTGTGAAATGAACGTGTGATTTCAAAAATCTCGTTTTGTGAATTAGTGTGTGTGGACCGTGGTTTTATACACATCGTGTCGGGACTACTATTCGTGAATTCGTGTGAAACAGCGTGTGTTCTTGAAATAGTGTGAGTAGTTCCCGAATTTAAACATAACAAGCATGATTTCGAAAAGTAGTGTGTATTTGTTTTCTTGTCGGCACCACTCAGCTTGGACGACCTTGTCGGTTTGATCAACCGCCTTGGGTCCTTAAATATTTCGTGCCATCTGCAGTTTGGATGATCGTGCGTGTTATTTAGCCCGTGCCGCGACGGGACTCGTGAATGATGCCCAGTTCTACTGGGTCATGTTTTCGTGCTCCCTTTCACCTTGTGTGACAGAGAATTTCTATCGTGAGTGCTCTCGTTACATCGTGTGACAGAGAATGTAGCTTTGTGTGGTTGCCAAGGTTTATTTCAAATGTGTGTCATGATTTATTATGTGGTTTCTTAAGGGATGTTGTTTTTTAGCTATTGATTTTATTCGGCTTTATTCACTATATTTGTTTTATCAATTATAAATCTATGATTTATAGCATAGTTGTATTTGATTCAATTACTTGCCAGACAGTCGTGTCTGACCCTTCGTTTTGGTGTTCAGATACAGGTAACATTTCCCCCGAGGAGGAGTGCGAGGAGATTGTAGGTGTGCAGCCCGTTGGGCAAGAGTGGCAGCCCAATGATGTCATGTAGGCATCACGTTGGGGCAAGAGGAAAAACAATTTGGGAATTCAGCAACTCTTATTTTAGGATTTTGCAATTAGCCAATGTTGGCTTGTTTCTTTTGGGAAACTTATAAAAACTTAACTTTGCTTTTGGGATGTGATGGAAACTTTAATCTAATTATGGGTATGCTAGTGATGTTCTCTCTCTCTGACATGAGTCTATAAATGCATATATACTTTCCCTTATTGAAAGTGATTTGATTAAGTGTTTGCTACACGCTTTAGCAAATGTGTTGAATGTGTGTGATTCGTGTGGAATCCTCACCGTGGAAACCTGTGGGAAACTAAGAGCGCGTGCGGGACGAGATTTTCTGGCCCGCCGTGCCGCGACGCCGGATTAGGATGGGGTCCCGGTCCGGGGTCGTGACAGCCAGGTAACCGAAATCTCACGGCTACTTTTCCAAAATGCTATTTTTTTTCTGTCATATGTGTTCGGTCAACCAGTGGTCAGCCTTCGGCTAACCGTAGTGTGGGCTGGTGGCTAACTGCCAGGTAACCGAGTTTCACGGTTACATTTCCAAAATACAAACTTCTCAGCTGTTATGGAAGTTCGGTCACCCCGCCGTTACCTTTCGGCTAACCGCCATATGGGCTGGCGGCCAACCTCCAGGCAACCGAATCTTACGGTTAGCTTTCAAGAATGCGACATGTTTTTAGAAAGCAGATTCGGTCACCTAGCGGTCACCTCACGGCTAGCCGCCAAGGCCACCTACGGCTAACCGCGAGCTGACTGAATTAAAAAAACTAGCTGTTACCTCAGAGCAATTGAAATGAGGCTAGCTGAACTACCAAGAGACTAGCCGCCATAACTAGCTGTTGGGAACTTTTCTATATATATCTGGAGCTCGTTTTGTAGTGTAGACCACACAGTTTGAAGGGCTTATCTGTTTTCTTTTTCCCCATCTATTCTAAGCCTTCAAACCCTCTTCCAAACACACTAAACCTAATCTAGAAAATGGATGAGCAGTTTTAGGCTCAAGAAAAGTGTGAATGGAAGAAAGGATTCTAGTTTGATTTTCAAATGGAATATATTTATGCAAACTTAGAACCCAAACCTCTTAAACCTTGGTTGTGTAACACAATGGAGCATCTTCATCTACATCAAGCATGCATCAAGAGAATAAAGCTTCAACTTCGGTTAGGGCTTCGATAAACACTTCCGGCTTCATCAAAGGCAAGTGTTTTGTGTCTCATCATCTTATAAAACTTGTGTATCCAGTGATAGTGGTTTGAATATGTGTGATTCAACCACTTTAAAATGTATGTGGGGGATTAGATTTGTGTGATCGAACCTCGTTACCAAAATTGTGATGTGTAAGTGATTGAAATCATTACTTGTGTAGTTTTGATTCATCATAGTGAAACCAAGGGACTGTGTGACCCTTGTGAGTGGATGTAGGACATTTGGTCCGAACCACTATAAATCCGTGTGCATTTCTTTATGTTGCTTGTCTCAATGTTTTGATCTAAGTTCACATGCTTTCTTTAACATTGAACATTGCTAAATGAACACACTTTGTCTACACATCACTTGTTTACTTTGAAATCTTGATTAATAATTTAAAAAATGGCTATAAAGTTTGGTAGTCCTATTCACCCCACCTTTAGGACTTGTACATTGGCCTTAGGTGTACTTTCAGACTCAGCAGGTCTCTGAAAATCCCTGAAGGATAGGTATGATCATGAGAAGATGATCATATTACCAACTACTCAAAGTGAATGGATAAGTCTGTGATTCCATGATTACAAAACAGTATCTGAACATAACTCTGTTCTCTTCAATATTATTTCTCGTTTAAGATTATGTGGTGAGAAAGTTATGGAAGAGCATATGTGGGAGAAAACATTGTCCACTTTTCATGCCTCGAATGTACTCCTACAGCAGCAATATTGAGAGCGACACTTTTCCAAATATTCAGACCTTATCTCTTGTCTCATTATCGCTAAACAAAATTGCAAAGTGTTGATAAAAAAACCATAACTCTAAACCAACTGGATCTTCGACAATTCCTAAAGCAAATGCCAATTTCAGTTCAAACAGCGCCCCCCCCCCCCCCCCCCCCCCCCCCAACCAAAATAAAATAAAATAAAATAAAAATAAGATTTAAGAATCAATGGAAGTGGTCCGCTCCTCAGCAAAAGAACAATCATAATCATAACCCACTAGCTAATCCTACTCACCGTCCTGATGAGACGTGCCATAGATGTGGAATAAGTGAGCACTGGCCGCACATCTGTCGTGCACCAAAGGAAGTGGTGGAACAATACAAAGCATACAAGGCCTTGTTCATTCAACGGAGGCAAATGATATGGAACACTGTGATTAGAATAACATGACACTGAAAGGGCATCCAATTAACATAACAAACGTGGAGATTCGAGACTTCTTTGAAGATGATGATAGCCAACCTCTAAGTAATGAGTCATTTAATGGTCAATTAGGAGCACACCCTAGCATGATCTAGAAGGCCAATAATATTTTTCAAACTTCCTAAATTTATTTCTAAGTTCCTTTTTAGATGCATGTTTCTTAGACTTATGCCTTGTTTGGGATCTTTATTTTCATTAATGTCCTAATTTACGGTGAATGGTTTAATTATTTCATTTTTATCATGTCATTGCATAGTTATATAAGTTTGTTATTTTTTTTAGGGTATGGATCGTGGAACTGAGGACAATCTCTGTCTGGTAAACATTGCCACAACACAACATTATAAAAAGTCAGAAGTTTTTCTCAGAATTGGTATCCAATCACGAAAGATATCCACTATAGTTAGACCTATGCAAATAATTGAAGGCTCCGGAAGAGCCCATATGATGTTATCTAATGGTACCCGTTTACTCATTAAAGATGTATTGTTCTCAAGAAGTTCTCGAAGAAACTTGATTAGTTTCAATGACATCAGAATGAATGGGTACCGCATTGAGACTGTAAGTGAAGGTAACAAGCAATACTTATATATTGTTACTAGTATTGGAAGCCAAAAGCAAATACTAGAAAAACTAAGTGCACTCTCCTCAGGGTTTTATTACACAACAATCGCCAATGTCGAATCACATTCGATTATGAGCAAAACGACAAAGTCAGGCCTGAAGCTTAAACTAAGTTAGAAGCTTAATGACCCCTAAGATTTTAAGAGCATGTTTGGTAACAGGCGATAAATCCATAGATTTGTTGATTCTTCACTACCACTGGAACAAGGACTTCTCACTGGGAATTTATATAATTGAGGATTTCATATTGATATTAGTGTGTATTGATGCATATAACTAAGAAAAATAGGGTTTGGTATGCAAATCCACGTAAATGAGGATTTTCAAATGTAATGGGGGGTGGTCGGATCTGAAAATCCTAAAGCATGAAGATTTTCATTTGTCCAAACCCTTAGGAATGTACAATTGCCAAACATGTATTTACCACAACTTTAGGGAAACCGAAAATCTTTTCCCTAAAAATTAGGTCACCCTAGGGCTACTATGTTGAGGAAAATCGTCGATAACTCATTTGGACACTCCTTAAAGAACCATCAATTAACCATACCTAGTGGGTACTTATGTACCTGTCCACAAGAAACCTTCTTTTGCTAAGGTTGCATACGAATCCCCATCTTTTCTGCAAAGAAACAAGGTGACATTCATGGACCCATAAATCCCCCAATGAACCTTTTAGGTATTTTATGATTTCGATTGATGCCTCCACCCGCTGGTCGGATGTTTACCTACTTTCAACTAGAAACGTAGCATTTGCCCGCCTATTAACTCAAATCATTAAACTTGGGCCTCACTTCCGTGATTATCATATTAAGTCTTTAAGACTTAATAATGTAGGCAAATTTACATCACATGTTTTTTATGACTTTTGTTCATCTCTAGGAATTGTAGTCGAACATCATGTTCCCCATGTCCACAACCAGAATGGTTTAGCTGAATCCATGATTAAGCACATCAAATTCATTTCTAGGACTTTGCTAATGCAATCCAAATTACCAGTTAGTGTTTGGGGACATGATGTGTTGCATGCATCAATTTTAATTAGACTTTGACCCACAGCTTCTCATCAATATTCTCCGACACAACTTACATCAGGACATCAACCAAATACTTCTTACTTGCGCAAGTTTGGTTGTGCAATTCAAGTCCCAATACCACCCCCCTAAGTGTACTAAGATGGAAGCACAACGTAGATTGAGAATCTATGTAAGTTATAAATCTCCCTTGATTTCAATATCTAGAACCAATGACAGGAGATGTCTTCACAGCTCGTTTTCCCGATTGTCAATTCGATTGAGATAATATTTCCGTTGTTAGGGGGAGATAAGATAGTTCATGAAGAACGCATTGTTCATGTAGATCAACCCGTTCCTAAAGAACAACGAGAATTAACATGGAACATTTCCATTCTGTCTCATCTGGATCCACGTACTTCATAATGTGAAAGTGAAGTACGGAGAATTGTGCACTTATAAGAAATTACAAAACAAATTACCCGTTGCATTTAACAATGCAGCAAATGTGAAAAATTCACATGTGCCAGCTATGAATGGACCTGCCAAGATTAATGTCCCTATAGGACAAAGTTAAAATACAGCATCAAAAGAATCTATAGTACGGCAGATGCATGGTAGACCTGTAGGTTCAAAGGACTTAGCTCCGCGGAAAAGGAGAAATGAGCAATCATCATCATGTCCTCCTAAAAAGGCACCAAATGCTCTTGAAGAGGTTCCTCAAGAAGAGGCATATAACGCTCCTGAAGAGGTTATAGCAAAATCCTTCTCTCTAGAATAATATAAGTCCCCCATGAGACTTTAGAAGCCCGTGAAGAGGCACTGGTACCGGATAAAGAAGAGATCACTATACTTTAAAATTATTTAAGAGAGAGATAGAATAGGAATGAAACTGTCATCGATAACGCATTTGCATATGTAGTAGCTACATAAATATTAAAATAAAGGTAACTGCTTACTTTTATGGGGACTTAAACATGGAAATTTACATGAAAATCCCCGAAGGATTTCCTTTACTTAAAGCAAAGCCAAGGAGCACATACTAAATTCAATTGAGACGATCATTGTACGGCCTAAAGCAATCTTGAAGAATATGGTACAATCGTCTTAGTGAAAACTAGTCTGAAAAGGGGTATGAAAACAAACTTATTTGCCAGTGTCTACTCCTAAAGAAATTCTTAGAGGGATTTGCAGTAGTAGCAATTTATGTGGATGATATAAATTTGATAGGGACTCTAGAAGAGTTCGAAGAAACTGCCAATTATTTAAAGAAAGAATTTGAAATGAGGGACCTTGGAAAAACAAAATTTTGTCTTGGCCTGCAAATCGAGAGAAATTCTAATGAGAAGTTGGTCTATCAATATAATTATACCAAGAAGGTTTTAAAACGATTTGGTATGGACATGGCACATCCATTAAGCACCCCCATAATCGTCCAGTCTCTAGATATAAAGAAAGATCCATACCGTCCCATCGAGGAAAATGAAGAAGTATTGGGTTCCGAAGTATCATACTTAAGTGTTGTTAGAGCTCTGATGTATTTGGCACAATGCACTAGATCGGATATTTTATTTTCTTTGAATATACTTGCCAGATATAGCTCTGCACCAATTCAAATGCATTGGACCGGTATTATACACATCCTGCGATATTTGTGTAGAACAATTGATTTTGAAATATTTTATTCTTATGATTATAAAGGTTCCGATTTTGTAGGATATGCTGATTTGGGTTATCTCTTTGATGCCCATAAGGGTCGATCACAGATAGGTTATGTGTTTGTTAGTGGTAATGCTACCATTTCTTGGCGTTATACTAAACAGACTTTGGTAGCTACTTCCTCCAACTATACTGAGATTTTGGCTCTTTATGAAGCTAGTAGGGAATGTGTACGGCTTAAATATTTGATTCAGCATGTTCATAATTCATGTCAATTACTTTCTATTACCGGTATCCCAAACATTTTCTATATAATAAAGCGTGCATAAACAAATTCGAGAATGTTTCATTAAAGGAGACAAGACTAAGCATATAGTACTGAAGTTCTTCTTCACTAGTGAACTTCAGAAGAATAATGAGAATGAAGTCAAGAAAGTTTGTTCGAGTAACAACGCAGCTGATATGTTTACCAAATCTTTGCCAAAATCAGTATCCAAGAAGTTTGTATATGAGATTGGCATGCGTAGAGTTTATCATCAAACTATGTAAATGGTTGCTATCATCAGGGGGTATCCAAAAGCATGGTTGAAAATCTCTGACAATACCGGTTTGTATTGGCCGATACGAATTAGTATCGACCAATATCGGTACAATATTTTGATGGGGAACCAGTATCGGTATCGCCAATCAAAATATCACCCAAATCAGCTGACATATTCAAAATATCGGCACAATATAGTCATCTTCCTCCTTTCCCTGTTTCCCCTCACCTCTAGCAACCCCTCCTTCTTTCCTAGTTTCCCCTCATCTCTAGCAGGCCCTCCTCCTCATTTTTGTCTTGCACTCTTGCCACATACAGAGAAAAGTAAAAAATAAAAGGAACCAGAGAGAGGGAGGAAAGAGGAAATCGACATACCTGGATTTGATGTAACCTTCGTCACCGTTGCAGTCTCGCCCCGCTGTTGTTGTTGCGGTCGCCACCAAAGCAGTCTCACCTCTCCATCGTGCGGCCGCCGCCTCCACTTTTGGGTTCCCCCTCTTCTTCCTTTTCTTCCTTCTCCTTGTCTCCTCTTCTCCTTCTCCTCGTCTCCTCTTCTCCTTCTCCTTCCCCCTCCCCTTTGCATTTCCCTCCTATTTTTCCCCCTTTTGTTTCGGGCGAAAGACAAAATTAAGGGAGACAAGGCAAATCCCCTTTTAGGGCTTCTTTTCATTTTCTTAATGCATAGTTGAGTTAATAGTTAATACACATGTATAACTTACTTAAACAACTCGACACTTGTGTGGGCCCCATGATTGGCTCCACCTATTTAAAACCTAAACCGTTCACAATGATTCCCCCTCCCCTATTCTCTATTATGCCTTGGCAAAGTTTCAATCTAATTGGTAATATTCCTACCATCAGATTAATCAATCAATTTCAAGAAATAAATCAATCTAATAAAACCTTATCTCATACTTTGGATGATTTTTTTATGATGGCCTAGAGGAGGTCAACTATTTTGAGTATTTTAGGTTTTTGCAGGTGAGCCTACTATGAAGCATGCAAGATTCTCAATGTATCCTCACCATTTTTTAAAATTATACCTTAGTAAAATTACTTATTAATCTTAAATCTAAATCGCTAAAAATAAATGCCCCTTCCTTTGTGGGCTTTTAACAAGTTTACTCAAATAGGAGTTGGGCCCAATGTATCAAGAGCAATGGTTCAAATCATGTAGCATTGCCAAGTCAACTGTGGCCCAACTATGCTTCGAGTAAAGATTTTACAAAGATATCACAAGAGGTGATAGTTATTTTTAATGCTTGGGGTTTAAATATGACTACCTTAATGGATTTATAAATTATAGAGGAATTTACCCAAAAAATGACCTTAGATGGCCACTAAACGAAAAGGTCTCCAGTAGTTCATATTATACGAAACCGGTCTTCCCACCTAACTTTTCTCTTCTTTTTTTTTTGCGTTTTTCTGACGAGCGTCTATGTCGTCGCACATTTCAATGGGACCAAGCATCTCAAGATTCTGTGGAGCGATGTCGTCGTCGCTCATTTCAATGGGACCAAATGATTCAAGATTCTATGGAGCGACGACATTGTCGCTTATTCTACCCCTTTAGCAAGACTTCATAAATGGTTGAGCAACGACGCCGACACTGATTTTAATTTGAAAAAAAATCATTAGATACACTATGATGTGCATGCGCACTACATGACTCAAAGAAACCAGGCTTTCTTTGATATGTGTGGTGTTGAGGGGGAGATGACCAAGTTTTCTTTTAAAGAAAAGGATTATATTTTTCAGTTTTTTTATTTTTTTGCCCTTTTTACATTGCTTTTTTTTTTTTTTTTTTTGTGTGTGGGGTTCCTATTAATGATGCTTGCTTTTTTTTTTTCTTTTATCAACTTATGGGGCATTCAGAAGTAGGAAAATTGGTGGGCCTTTAAAGGGAATCAATCGATGAATTTATAGGATTGAAGCTGAGTAAATTGTAAAGGAATTGGGATATGTTTTCATCAATATTGAAGGCTTATTGGGAAATGATATATTCCGTTTAAAAGTCCAATTTCATTAAGGTTTGGACTTTGGAGTCCGTCAAACTTAGCTTCAGGGAGTTCACTTCACCATTCCAACTTTTGATGGGTCAGTTCACATGGTTTGAGTTGATTGTTTCCTTTTCTCATTATCCAAAAATTGTTTAAAAGAAATCATTTATTGATTAATTTATTTTTTTAGGAGCCCTCTACCATGGCTTATATACAATTAAAAGTGGTCGTGGTAGGAAAATGATCAATGGAGGCATCATTTGTTGCATTTCAATGGGTCTCTAAACACAAATTGGGATGTTTGGTATTATTGGGGGGCATCATTCATTTATTCCTTCAATACTAAGAGTGCAAAAAAAAAAAAAAAAATAGTTATTTTGTTTATGGTACGCTCAACTACACAATCATCTACTTTTTCTAGTCATTCACCATGGAAAAGATGCAATGACATGATTCAATTATGGCTTCTAACCACATATCCTTTTGATATCCCGAACAGTGTTATATACACTACTACTATATCATCCAGAAGCCCAGTCAAGAAAGGGAAAATGGTGGGGCTGATTAATGGTTAAATCATTGCAAAAAAACACGTGTAGTGCATGAATGTTAACAATCTTATGATGCTATATTGGAAATAGGTTGAAGGAAATTGAAAGAAGATGAAGAAACCCATAAGAATCGTTATTTTGAAAAATAAACAATAGGTAGACAACAAAAAGAATACCTCCACATGATATGATGCTTGAATATATAATGTTTCAATCCAAAACAGGTTGAAAAACAACCTTTGAGACCATGTTGCAAACTGTAGAGGAAGAATGAGTCAATAAAATCACCAGATGGAGGAAAATGATAAGGAGGAAGAAAGGAAAAATAGGATTTCGGGGTTTTTGTAAGGTTTAAACTAGTGATGACGCCGTTGCTCAATGAAAGCTTCAATAAAAAAAACGAAAGTGATTTGAGGGGACCACTTTTGTATCATATAAACTATTGGAGGCTTTTTCGTTCAGTGGCCATCTAAGGTCATTTTTCAGGTAAATTCATCTAAATTATAAGAATGGGCACATAAATTAAACATAAAAACTTGATATACATAATAATTAATTATTAGACAGCAATACAGGATCATATGACTTAGGGGGACCGATATTTTGATTTATTGTTGTTACTAATGGAAAAAAAAAAAAAACCATTGTTTTCCAGCATTTTCTAATATTATGGGTTTTTTGGTTTTTTGCGATTTTTTTTAAATCACACCGCGGTGACCGCGATGGACCGATAACCGCGACCGATACTGATATCATATCAGCGTTTTGTCCCGGCCGATACAGCGACCGATACCACGCGATTATGAACCATGTCCTGTAGTATGCTACCCAGGGCATCTATACGCTGTACTCTTTTTCATTTTCTAGGTTTTATCCCACTGGGTTTTCCTAGTTAAGGTTTTAACGAGGCAGCATTATATACGTCCAACACCAGTTCAATGATCTTGAAGAATGTTGTACTCTTTTTCCCTTCGCTTTGGTTTTTTCCAATTGGGTTTTTCCTTAACAAGGTTTTTAATGAGGCAATTGTCATTGAGTGATGGTCATCCAAGAGGAAGTATTATAAGATATGGATCATGGGTGGATGCCCACATGAGATGAGCTACGGTTAGAATTCTATCATGATTAGGTTTCTTAAATTAGGAGGTTACTTTGCTTGTAAATAAACCTCCTCCCTTGTATACATACATTGAAATAATAGAAAAGCTCTCTATTTTTCCCTTTAATCTTGTCTCTAAGCTTCTTCCTTTTTTCTAACAAACATGCCTTTTTTGTACCTTTGTATTTGAAAAATCATAAGCCCTTCCCGTTTGCCACTAGATTAGTTTAGTAAAAGTCAAGTAAAGCCTCAATTTCTTAGACAAGGGGTTACATCAAAAGTACACTTTTTTAAAATTCCCTTCTTCTTTTTTTTTTTTTTTAAAGGTAAAAAAACAACATCATTTCTGTACTAAAAGAGAAAAAAAAAAACTCCACTTTTCTATACAAAAAGTCAAAAAGATTTCATACCAAATAACTAAAAACAAAATATCATCATAACCCACTCATATTTTATTCTCTCTTGATTTGATGCTTTTACTTTATCTTTATTTTACGGTAAAATTACCAAACAGGCCCAGGGTTCTTATCCAACCGAACCAAATGCAGCCGAAATGGGCAGTCTCATGCCCAACAATAACATGTTTTGAAGCAGGACTTGGGCCAAACACTTACGGTCAATGTTGGGCTTGGCCGGATACAGTCCAACAATACCATGAAAACTCCTATCCTCCTTCAAATAATAGCTAATAAATACAATATTCTAATTGCGGATGGTGATGGGTGGAATTTAAACATGGCCCAAGTGATATATGTCCGCTATACCCAACCCGATTCTATGATGTGTTTATAGTTTGTGATAACAAACCAGCCCATGATTATGTGTGAAGTTGAGTTTCTTACTCTCTTTTTTTCCTTTGTTTTTCCATTTTTTTAAACTTCTATAATGCGGGAAATGTTCTCCTATGAGCAATTGCAAGTACAGTCCAGCACTGTGGGGCCTCCCGCAAGCAATTACAAGTACAATCCAGTGCTGTGGGATCCACTTGGTCCCTGGAAATTGAATCCTTCTAAGACAGAGGAGGGGCGGATGTAGACAAGTGGGTCAATTGATCAAGACAATGGATTGTGAGTCCACCATGCACAGGTTCAATTCCCGTCATATGCCCATCATTCACCATCCCTATTCCAATATTTTAAGGGAGCTGCTACTACCACAGCCAAAGCTTCTCCTTCCACATCTCTTTTTTCATGAGCAAAATATCCTTGTAGGAAATCCCCCAACTACCCATGTCCCTCTCTGCTTCTCCCTGCTCACCGCCCACGTCCCTTGCGCCCGACCACTCTCTCTCTCTCTCTCTCTCTCTCAGCCCGCCTCCGCCAGCCTCCTGACCCCGCCCCTCCACCCAAATCTTCCACCTAAGCCCTCCTCCCAGCCCAGCCCAGCCCTTCCACCCAGCCCTCCTTCTTTCCTTTCTTCCCCCTCTCTCTCTCCCTCTCCCTGTCGTTCGGCCACTGAGAGACAGGGATAAGGAGAGGGAGAGAGACAGGGAGAGAGACAGGGAGAAAGAGAGGGAAAGAGGGAGAGTGGGTGTTGGGCGGCAGTGGCAAGGAGAGAGAGAAGGAGGCAGAGGGTTGGACGTGGGCGGCGGGCAAGGCGGCCGGGGAGAGAGAAGGGTATTTTGGGGGAGAATGGGGGTGTGTAGAGAAAATTTTTGGGAAGAGAAGGAATATGAAAAGAGAAATGAGGAAGGAGAAAATTGTTATGTGGCAATAGCAGCTCGCTATTTTAAAAAGCATTTCACCAGCGCGACCCCTTTGATAGTCTTTTGATCGCATGATCTATCATCAGGCTCAATTTTACAATCATTGAACCTTCTTCATTTACTGCTACATTGAATCTGAAGAAAATCTACGATTAAGATGGCATTATATTTTATGGCTATTAAATCAAGGGCTAGGATAATTTGATAGTGTTATTTTTTGGATCCCCCTTGTCTATGATGAGACCTTTCAATCTACCCTCCTCCTACTGATAAACTTGCATTAAGTGTGCCCCACAAATTGGACTACATAAATGCTATTTGCAATCTGCTCGTAGGTGAAACATTTAGGGGAGGGTTCAAGCCTCGACCTGTATAGGCATATGCACTTCCACTAATGATGAAGAAATTTTGTCTATAAGAACTTTAAAAAGAGTAATATGTAAATTACAGACAAATGGTGTAGGTGGACCATGCACAACCAAAATCCAAACCTGGCTCAGGCCAAAATCTAGAACCATGCCCACTCCCAATCCGACCAAGTCACCATAAAGTTTGCCATGGTAGCAGGTCCAGACGGGTCCCTAGTTTCCATCCAACTGTAATCTTCCAAGCAGCATTTAACCTTTTCATATAATTGCTATGGTCATTCCCGCATTGATACAAACTTTGGACCACAGAGACATCATAGCATTTACAGTGAATGGCTGACAATTCCTCATGAGCTTCTAACAATCGATGAAGAAGAATCTATGAAGAAAAAAAAAGGGAGAATAGAGTAAAACAGACATGAGTTTTAACAGAGAGCCGTGGATTGCATCCCAAAGTCATGATCATTGGTAAGGATTTGGCTATAAAACCCTCTGGAAAAGCTTATCCTCCCAGAAATCCTGAAGTGCTAAAGACTGATATCTTTCTGGATTTCCTGTTAGTTTTATGAATGCTGAATATATATTTATATATATATATATATATATTTCTATATTTTTGGTAGAAATGAATGATGAAATGTTAAGGGCCCGTTTGTTTGCATAGAATTGAATTCCTAGGATTCATAGTAAAACAAGTTCAAACACAGGATGATTATAGAGGCAAGGGGTGAAGGATACAAAGTGGAGATATAGATAGAGATCCAACTTTGCTAGATTTGATTTACCAGGGTGATAACGGGGCATTCATTTTGTCTCCCCTTAATTCATTTTCCATCAAGGGGCGATTATTCTTTGGCAATTTATGGATCTCTGCCTTCGTTTCTTCAATTTTACCTGCTTCTTAGAATACATTTCTTAGAATTTCTAGCAACTCAATTCCGAGAAAAGTATACAGGCCCTAATGAATTTCCAAAGATGCACCATTTCAAACGCAGAACTACCATCAGGAATTCAAGGAATGTCCAACAGCCAGAATTCTCACAAACAACAGGCCCTCAAGAAGAGAAGCAAGTCAGATATCCCTATTTAACAAAGTGAGAGAAATCATTAAAGAGCACTGTATAATGAAAGAGTCATATTTCAAGGAACAAATAAGTGTAACTTATAGAAAACCAAAATTCTTGTCAAGAAATATACCTTTAAGATTGAAAACTTTAACAACTACAAACACACTAAACATATATTTATTAACCTCTCAAGTTGGTGTACATACTGGGCTGGACATTGCAAATTGCATCCCATGATACACTCAAACAGATGCAACTTACTATGTCCACATATACATGTGTAAAACTATACATATCAACATGAATGGCGTTTCACAACCCCCCACTTCACAGCTTCTACAATCAACTACCATGCAGACAGGAAATGAATCTCAACTCTGATCCAAAACCCTAGTGAAATAATTTACAGAGATGAGCCGTCTGGCTGTGGGCCTCATCCCATGATGTACTCCTATGACCCTGTCAACAGGCAGTTACTACCAGCAGAGCTTACCTCAGCACATGCTAAATCACGGACAAGAAGCTTAACACTGCGAGATCCGGAAGTCTCCAATATATCAATGCACTCCATCAAATCAGAGTCGCTAACCAACATAACCCACTCTTCTTCATCATCTAGATACTTGAGTTGGAATGCCCTGGTCGGCAATTTGAACCTTTTACCAATTTCTTCAAACAGGTGAAAACAACCCATGGACGGCATGAACTTGAACCTCACTGTATCTTCTTTGTAAGTAGCCTTCACAGTAACCACAGAGCTGCCATCCTCGAGGTACATCTTGCCATTCCACCTTCTGAAGGTTGGGGAGCTTGATGCACTGCAGTTTATCATTGAACCTGAGCCATTAGAAGAACCTGTTGTGCCTGATGAGGAGCGCTGGTTGTGGTCTAATATGCTATCATCTACATCTATTGAAGTATCAATTTCATCTGCAGGGTTCAAGCTCCTGGATGTGACATGACAGTCAGAATACTCTAAGCTCAAACCCCTTCTAGAATTCAATGTTTTGCATCCCTCCTTGGCAACAAATGAACCATGCAAAACATCTTTTGAATATCCACCCTGCGTGCTTTCAAAACTGACCTGCTGAGACATTCCGCTATTTGGATGTATAGAGTCTTTTTCCCTCTCATATTTTTTATTAGAGAACACATTGTTACTTAAGGACTCTATTTGCGACACACTTACATGAGTGTCATCTCCTTCCAACTTCACTGAGAACTGTTCACTCTTAGGAGCAGGGATAGGAGATGTTCCCATAAGATCTCGAGCTTCTGCCTCCGGGCTTTCAACAGCTATGTTCTTTTTGGAGGAGAAAACACCACTACGATCCTCAAGATCTGGGGAAATAGAGGCCGCAGCAACAAGACTTCCAGAAACAGGGTCATACTTCAACATTCCATCCACCCCTTGCACAGATTCCATCACAATCTGTATCTTCCTCAATGAACGATTTACCTTGTTTATTTTGCGAGATGGCCATCTAGAAATCCCATGCTGTCTGCATATCCTTTTCAATGTGGTAGGACAAACTGCCCACATAAAATATCCAGAATTAATAAACAGCGTTCATCATGAATGGATATTTATGGAACAAATGGGCGCCAGTTCTAAAAGTTTCCACTATGGGAACATTACTATTAGTAGGAAATTTTTTGGTGCAATTAATAAGTAACCATATAGAAAACAGCTTGAACACACCCAATAATAGAAGTGATTCTGTACTTCCACCATAAAGGCAAAGCGGAACGGATAACCATCCATAAAGACATTATATTCGAACTGATTGTGATTTGAATACATCTAAAGCATTCTAAAATGTGGAAGTCAATTAAGGTTCAACCCTAAAAGAAGTATGTTAAGAGTCTTAAGACAGAAGAATCTTACCCCCAATACTTTTAGCAGCATCCTTGAGACTCCCAGAAAAATGTTGCTGAAGATCGCTTAAACTAATATTCTTCTCCATTGTAGTGCGCTTTTTCTCTGTTTGCCTGGAATTAGATGATGTCTGTAACATAAATACAGATACTGTCAGAGTAAATCAATTGAAAACCTCAGTCTAAAAATCATATAAACATTCAGACCAACGTGTTATGGAAATTGAAGGAGTAAGCACAGAAATTTATATATATATATATATGGGAGATGCTCTTATGAGAGATATCTCTCACCTTAAATGAGAGATTGGGTGGGGACCCTCACATCCATATGATGTGAGGGCCCCCCACCCCTATCTCTCATGGATGTGAGGGCCCCCACCCAATCTCTCATTTAAGGTGAGAGATATTTCTCATAGGAGCATTTTCATATATAAATATATATATATATATAATATATAGGGGAGCGCTACACAGTGCCCAGGCATTTTTTTAGGAGAAAACGCCCCCCCTAGTTGGGCCCACTGGGATGCATGATGATCATGGAAGTCCATTGGATGGAAAGATCCATATGAGTCCTACCTATATGCAAAATCTTGAGTCCATAAGATCATCCTAACCTTTTGATCCATGGCCCTAAAGTTTAATGGTCTAATGGCAACATTTTATAAATATTTCAATCCAATGGTGAAGAAAAGTTGGATGAGTGTCAAATTTCGACTTGTGATGATTCATGGTGGGGTAGCGTGTGTGAAAAGACTAGATTGACTAAACATGGGCCCCATGACCAGAAAAAAGAGGGGCGGAAAAAGGGGTGTTTTTAAAGTGGGGCATTTTTTGGAATTTCCCATATATATATAAATATATATATATTGTCAACACTATTAAACTAAACTGACAAGAGCGCAAAGCAGAATATCACTTATCAGACAAGAAAATTTATAAATGTAACTGAAAGCAAGTTACAGTAAATAAAGTGTGGTACATTCTCTCTCTCTCTCTACCGGAGAACTTAAAAGGCTATGGCAATATTCATAAGTACATCATTGTGTGAAGCAGGATGCCCCCTTCGGTTTTCAGATATCTCAACAATGGCAAGGGATTAAATCTCATAGGCTATGAACTGATAGAGCGAAAAAGAAAAGAGCTAAAAGCTCACATGTCCGAGCAACATAATCAAACTTTTGAAGAGCTTTATGTCTCATGTTCACCAAATTATATTACAACTTACAACTCCATGCATTGGAGATGTGGGACATTTCAACTACAGATCCAGACAGTCCATCCATTAGGCCACATAGTTGAACAGTAGTCACTGGCAAAAAAATCAATGATCCTGACTTTCTGAAAATGGACCTTTTGGCTTTTCAAACATGGCCAATATACTGAGGCAGCAACCAGCTTGAAAGTTCAGGTCACTGATTCATTCACATGTCCAATAGTGTAATATTGCACAATGAGTTGCACCTGAATATTTTCTTATATTATATATGGGGAAATGCTCCTATGGGAGTAACTCTCACACTACTATTAGAGTAAAGGGGGGACCCATTGGATCCATATCCAATGCCAATAGCCTAAATATGAGGGTCCCCCCTTTTACTCTCATAGTAGTGTGAGAGTTACTCTCATAGGAGCATTATGCACATCTTACACTAGTCATGAGTGATACATAAACTGCTTTTGTTGTGCCTATAAAGAGTTTTTAAATGGAAAACCAGTTAAAAAAAAAAAAAGGTTTTTAGTGGAGACTCCTGCAGAGATAGTACTGGAAACATTGTTGCACCTAATACCTATAATTATGTAGATTGCGAATGATGTGATCTAAAATCATTTTGAGAAAACCAAGTGACAACTGTCTAAGAAAACCATATGCCAACCCAAAAGCTTAAGCTGATAGGTGGAAGGCCCAAATAGGTATATTGAGCCATGTCCAACTCAAGACTTGGGCGATTTGGGATGTTGGACTTCCCAACACTCTCCCTCACGTGCAGGCCCAACAGATTTCATTGACGGGCCTGCCACGTGGGCTACACAAGAACGACAGGAGCCATGTGGGCTACACAAGAATAACGGGATCGGAACCCGCTCAACCCAAAACCTTACGCTGATAGGTGGAAGGCCCAAACAGGTATATGAAGCCATGTCCATCTTAGGACTAGGCAATGTGGGATTTGGGACTTCCCAACAAACTGAAATAAAGTGTTGTTCAAAAGAGGGGAAAAAACAATTTAGGAATTTATTTCCAAGTTGCAATGTTGTGTATGTGCTTTCAGCATCCATCCATCATAAGAAGGCACAGTAATTCGCTTCACAAATGAAAGGTAAATCTAGGATCAGCACCTTCTCCTGAAAGCTATCCGCTTTACTTCTTCCAATCCCTGGATTTTGAATCTTCGCAGCCCCCTTTTCACTGGATTCCAATTTGGATAAAGTTGGTTGGAAGCTTTTCCCAGACATGCCTGTTAGCAAATTAGATTGTGCTTCATTCTGTATGCCTACATTTCTGTCTTCACCTCCAACTAATTCTGCATCCGAAACTGTCCTTAAACTCCGACAAATCCTCTGCATTGTAGTTGAAAGGTTGTTTAACAAAAGCTGCTGCTCTGAACGCCCTTGGCAACTGACTGGTAGAAAGAACTCCAATATGTAGTCATCACTGGCCGTATATGTACTCCTTAACCTGATCGCAACTGCAGCATTGAGACCAAACTTCCTTGCATGATGCACCTGTGGATACTCTCGAATGCCATATACTTTTACATCGCAGGAGAAAAATGGGTGATTTGATAGAAGTGCTTTTCCAGCAACACCCTGCCCTTTTTCCAGATGATGTTCTTGACATGCATGCATGAAACCGTGCATCTTTTCATCATTCACATAGCATGCTGACTCCTCGACACATAGTATGGTTTTTTGCCCTGGACTTGTATCAACCTCTCCAGCAGATGTTATTGTACTTTCATCACTGAGTTCATCAGGGTAGCATGGAATCCATGTCAGAGCCAAGGGTAACCTATGTGCATGACAAACAGCTCTCAGAACATCAACTATCTCAGCAAAGGCAGCCCTCTGGTCCTTTGAGAAGCTCTGTAAATATGAAAAATGATTATATGGTAAGTGCAGTGAGCATGAACAAAAACTAAACAATTAATAGCTAATGCATTCACTAATTTTTTTTTTCAGTAACATCATGAAAAATTAAAATGTATAAGAATACCTGTGCACGAGCTCGAGTTTCTGAAGTCCTTAAGTCCACAGCCTGCAGATTCTTACAATGTTAGAGAACCATTTACAACCATTTCAGTGATATATAATCACACATGCACACACACAAAACATATATGCATATGCATGCATACATAAATGTATTGAGGTTTGTGTATGAAGCTATGAATGTGGTGGTGTCGTGGTGATCATTCAGAAATTCAGTAACAGGACATATTTGTTATGGTGGAAAGGCCAAGGCTCTTAAAGGGCTGATGCGTGGTTGTCATCACTACCACCATCACCATAATATTACCCTTATCCGATCGATTTATGGCGGGTTTACTGTGTTCTATTCAATTTCAGAAGATAAAACCTATCATTCTAACAAAGTTGTCCAAGATCCGTTCGGTGGTGGTCACCATTGCCATCATCACCACCATGACCATCATAATATTAGTCACATCTCATCGATTTAGGGTGGGCTTACTAAGTTCTACTCAAGTTAATAAAATAAAAGCTATCATTCTAATAAAGTTGTACAAGATCCCTCCCTTCCTACCTTTCTAACAAAGTTGTCTCTCTCTTGGTGTGTTTGTGAATGAATAAGAAAATAACAAATAAAGGGTCCATGAGCTCAACATGATCACCCAAACAAGGCCTGGTTTCAACTTTTTAGGGCTGCCTTCGTGAGTTTAGCTTTCCCACTCAACCAGATTCTTCATGTTTATAGTAACTTCATAATTTAACATGTCTTTCCTCACTACTTCTTCCAAAGTCCTAATTGGTCTCCCCCTTCTCCCAGTTCCTTGAACTACTAACCCTTCCCCACACCATATCCAAGCCTTTTCTGCAGATGTGCAAACAATCTTAAACTGTATTCCTTGATTTTCTCTTATTGAAGCTACCCGCAAGTTTTTTCTTATGTTCTCATTCCTAACTCTATCCTTGTGACTCAACACATCCATCTTAGCACACATCTCAGCTACATGCACTTTAGTTTGTCCATTCTTCATTTCCCATCATCCAACTCCAAATAGTAACAAGGGTATGAATCTCTTTTGACTGAAGCGCCACTCTATGGGTGCATAGCATTCCACTAGCTTGCCTCCATGTAGCCCACCCTATGCCGATCCTATTCACTATATTTAACTTGACTTCAACCACCCCTTCAACCCCGCCGCCCCCAAAACCCCCACCCACCCATGCCCCCACCACACACAACTTACACACGACCCAATTTTGTTTTAGGATTGACCTTAAATGCTAAAATTGAAGCAGATTTGATTTTTGATCAAAAGTTCGAGTTGGTAGAATCCTTCATGGAGCAATTTAAGCATCTTAAGAAGGCCTGCAAGGATCCCGACAAGAGTTGATGAAGAAATAAGGCCCCAAATAGTCCTATGTATGGAAGAAAATTAAGAGTCAAGGGCTGTTCTGCTATAACAGGGAGAAACAGGGGCTTACTTGCAAATTTCCTAAAAATTCAGAACTTAAAAAAGTTTCTCACGTTCAGCCATCGTTAGGCCTAGTTTTGGTGGGTCCAATAAAGTCCAATCCGTGGGAACATGACCACAGGGGTTGCCCCACACTACACTTCCAACGTTGGTTTTGTTTCATCAAAAGGGTGGACCAGGTGGGTCCCACAGGCAGTCTAGAAACAAGAGCGGAAATTTCTAATTTTCTTTATTTTTCTTAGTAATTTCTGGATTTTTTTTTCAATCAGAAAGTTTGCTTGTGAATTCTATTTATATTAAGATTGAATGCGGTTTTTTTCGTGTATTTTGAGTGCTATTTAAGCACAACACTAGTCACCATCACTGTTCATGCTACAGTACCCGTGATTCGTGAATAGTATTTTGCAAACACAACAGTTGCTCTTTATTTTATCCCTCTCACTAGTGTCTTGTGGATACTAAGGTGATTGAGAAGGCTTTAAGGTCAGTTGTGGTTGATTATTTTGCTCCTTGTTAATCTTATTTGATTGTTGGGATTTCTACAAATTCTACAATTCTATGTATTTTTTTGGCTTTGGTCAATTGGGCTCTAGCATTCTGATTGTGTCAAATTGGGACTGCATAAAAAATCTATCACAGTCCGGTGCAGCAGTGCCAAGTTATTATTTCAGCCAGCTCATTTTCTCTACTTCCAAAGTCACTAACTTCTGCTCTATATATTCTGTCTTTAATTTGCCAACTCGCAGCCCACTAACTCAACCACCTTTTGTCACAATTCTAGCTTACCATTTTACTTGCCTTCTGGTTTGACTAATGAATATCAAGTGCGTACATACAAGATACACCATATAATTTCATCCTGATATTTGTTGTTATGGTGTCCATAGTACATTTATTGTATAACATCAAAGTAATCATTAGGAATGACTTTTCCTTCAATATTTCCAAATTAACTATATTGGTATCCCATTCTAAGCCTTCGCTATATCAAAAAAGGCAATATGTATATGTTTCTTTTGAACTAAGGTGTCATCTGTCTTTGATACGTGGGATGTGAAAAATGGATTTACATATTGAAAAGTCGCATGCGTAATTTATACATGTGAAACACATTGCTGAAAAAATTAGTAAAAGAAGGCTTTTATTCGTATAAACACTTCAAATTAACATGATGCCCAACAATTGAAACCCAGCTGCCTCCCTCCATTTGTAAATGTTATTACTCAAATTGCGAAACTGTATCTTAATTTTTAAGGCATGGTGATGCAAAAAAGATGGATGGTTCTTCTAGAGAGTGGTATTGTGAAGGCCACCTCAACCAGCCATTGGAAGCTAATGCATATGCCAAACAACCTTCTAGTGGTAATCTGGTGCCACCATGAAAATGAGGGTCGTGGAGTGCTTGCTGCTTAGATACGAAAAAGGTTCCAACAAAATTTGGTACTATTTCGCAAGAGGCAGAAGCCAAAGCTGACTCTGCAACACTTCAAAATTCTTCAGGATACTAATGATGCCAGTTCTAAAGTTTCTATAGATTGTATTCAACAATTCATGGAAACTTGGAGAAAACAAAATTTCAATAAGATCAGAAAGTTGCTTCATTGGATTCAACCACTCGTCAACATGTGGCATACGAGGAGACAGATAATGGCAGCTGCCCCAGTGGAGATGCTTTCCTCATCTTTTTATGGAAGCACCATTTTCACAAGAGTAAGGGGTTGTTTGGGTCAAGGATGAAAATAGCGGTAGCGGCAGGCGTAGCGGCCTGCCGCCAAAACACTACGTAGTACATAGCGTAGCGATGCAATTTGGAAAAATCGTCAAAAAAATATGAAAAATTGTAGAAAATCTAGAATATTGGAAAATGAAAGAAAATGCCTATCTTTTTTTGCAAAAGTAACTAAGGTAAGGGGGCGTAGCGGTCCCCTCATTGTATGAGGTCTAGTATCGCTGTATAAATAGAAAATAATAGTAATAATCATTTTTTTCACATGTGTTCATGTTGCTTAGTTATGCTAATTTAGAAACTAATGAAAGGCTCATAAAAGAAAAAACTATGTCATGAAGTCAAGACTTAAGGCTTAAGAGTACCTAGAGAAAAAAAATACATCTACCAAAGGGGGTGTCTAATAGGATGTACTTAGAGAAGAATCATTGAGAATAACTCTCTGTATCGACTGTAATTCGGCGAGATCATGTGCCTTTTGGTGTTCTTTTAAACATAAAAGGGTAGAAGAGTTGTGTAGAAATGTTATTTGGAGAGAAGAAAAGAAATAAGTCTTATTATGCATTTTAAAATTTTTTGGAAAGTATGAATTTTTCACACCCCGTAGCGGATGCAGTGGTCCATAGCAGCCGCTACGTGCAACGGCCGATAAATCGGCCATAGCGTGGCGGTGGCGGCCGCTACGGCCGATATTTTCATCCATGGTTTGGGTTGTTGTCAATTCCGTTCCGGTCGCCGTTCCGGTTTAACCTTATAACAGAACGTTTCGGCATTCAGGTCAATTCCGGTATTCCGTTCCGGAAAAAGCGCGATTGACAAATGAAAATGATATAAAAGAATACATAAAATTGAAAAAATAGTTAATACTAAAGCTGCTTACTTTCATCACTTAAATTAAACTGCACTCTACAATTGACCATTCTCTAGGTTTCACTACATATGAATGGAAGTATGAAACCTTGGCCATAATGGGATGGAATTGGGACCAGAATACCCGGAATGGACCGGAAACTTTTAGGGGGGCATTCCGTTCCACACGTTCTGGCCAATTCCAGACAGAACGGAACAGAATTGACAACAAGAAGGCAAAACCACATGTGATAGGAAAATGATTCACATGTACAAATGATGCACAGGCATTCATTTCCATATGCAATTAAGTACCATGGAAACCCTTTCCATTGCTTGTCATTTCACATGTGAATCTCAATGGAACCAATGGTTCACCATTTTCTCAAATTTCTCAAAATCTTATAATGGGACCACCTAACTCTGTTTCCATTTGCAAGGCATTATGCCAGTGATTAGGCATTTTGTCAAACAGTTTAGTTAGGGACTCAGTCCCAATTTCGCCCAATGAGATTCAAGCATTTAGAGGTATAATATTTGGTCCTAGTTCTCTATTTCTCTTCATCCAAGTTAATGCAACCTCTACTCTCACTATCGACACTTTGTCGACCACTCCTTGAGTTAGTTGTAGATGATTATTTATGACACTTGCTATTGCATGTTTAAAATGTCCGTAAAATGTCCCCATCCATTTTCTATCTCTTCTTCCTTTACTACGATCCTATCATTTTCATCTTTAATACACCTTACATGATCAATAGTCACACGTATGTTACGAACTCAGTCTATGTACTTAATGTGACATCCACCATTATGACCATGGTTTAAAATCGCGGCATTGGTCACAGTATCTTGACCCCAAAAACAATACCGTATCAGTATCGGTTGCGGTTCGCAGTCCGCCGCAGTCGTCTCAGTGTTAATTCTTTTTTTACCCCAAAAAAATTGAAAAAATATCCAAAAAATTTAGAATATTGTAGAATGCTAGAAAACAAAGTTTTTTTCCCATTAGTAACAACTATAAATCAAAATATCGGTCCCCTAAGTCATGACATTCTGTATTGTTGTCTAATTTATAAAAATTAATTATATTAAGTTTAATGAGTAATCCTTGGTCTCATCCATGGAGTTTCTAAATCAATCAATGTAGTTCATATCTAAAATCCAAGCCACTTAAAATAACTACCAATTTGACTCCAATAAAACTTCGCCCACTATGGATTGACCACCATAAAAATTTGAGCTTTTCTTAAAGTTTTGTTCACATATATTTTTTTAAGCGATTAATCAGATAGCAGACCAACTCCAACTTGACTAAAATTTGTCGAGGCCCCATTTAATAAGGGACATAAATTTTGAATATTTTGTGGAGCAATGTCGAAATCCAAACCGTTTAATAAAAACAGCCTCCAAGCATATATCGTATCCTAAGATTTTACTTCAATCCGAATTTTATCCACAATTGGATTGATTGTTTGATGGAAACCGTGATTAAAAACAATCTTTTGCACATCCTGTTCTTGGGCCCATTTCCTGTTAAATTAAACATTGGCTCGAATTGATACATAATGGGAAAGTAATGGTTTAGATTTTAAAAAAGTGGGCCACATTGGAGCCCACATGGTGTAAGGCTCAACCACACCCACAAACTTTATAATGTAGCGTCAAAAACCCTAAAAAGGCTCTCTTCCCACTTCCCAAACTGGAAAAAATGGTGGGGGAAAAAGTGGAAAAATGAGGGAGAGGGAGGAGAGGAGGAGGAGAAGAGGGAAGAAGAGAGAAAACGAAGAAGGAAAGAGAGAGATATGAGAGAAGAAGAGGAAGGGGATTACAGCTGGTGTTGGTTGCAGCAGCAACAGCAGGAGGTAGCGGCTGGCGGTGCCTAGCAGTGGCTCAAGGTGGTTGCAAAGCAGCAGATAGCGGTTGGCAGTGGCTAGCAGCAGCTCGTGGCAGTTGCAGCAACACTAGGCAGCGGAGCTCCAAAGCCCACGTGCCACCTCTCTCCTTTCTCCTTTTTTGTTCTTCTGTAACTACATGGTATCTTTTTTTTTCTTTTTTCAAATGGATCCACTCATCTCATCCTCCACTTCTTCTTCTAAATTTTTTTAAAGTTTCTGTCATATCGGCCCTTACGACCGATATTTAACCGATATATTGGCGATACGGGCTGAGACGACACCGATACCAATATCCCAATATGTTATCGTTGCAATCGGGGCTGATACCGGTAGGCATCGGCCTGATGCGTATTGATATTGGCCGATATTTTAATCTCTGCCGTTATCAACTGCAAGCCACTACAGTTGAAAATGCAGCAGACAGTCAATTAGTCCCACTGGAATCGGGAACATTGAGAAGAAACTCAGGCTCGAATCATATGTACAACTTGGATGAAATAATAAGGAAAGAATATATCGAATAACAATTAACAATCTGTTCGCACAAAATATAGTATGAACAGCTGTCTAAAATGAAGGCACAAAAAAATAGAAACATGGTTTTAAAACTTGGCCGAAACCAGAATATTCCAGTTTTTAACCTGATAGATACCAATTTTTTTATGGTATCAATTCGAATTCAAACCTCTGCACCGTTATATGATAATCTAACACCATTAAAAAAAGTTATATGATAGTCTAACATTTTACTTACATCTTGAACATACTAAAAAGAATTAGGGGTGTTTTTTGTTTTGGTGTTTCATAAAATTATTTAAAATATCTTTTTTAAGCAAAAAGGAATCAAGAGGACAGACATTTAAGTTTGGATCAATCTACAGGTCAATAGCCATCTGTTTTAATGCTGACTCAAACAGGAGTGAAAACATGTTTTAAAACAATGAATGAAAACTAACCTCAATTGCTTGGCGGACATTTTCCATCTCTGAATCAAAATTGGGCTTCTCCTTTGCTGTTACTAGTTCGAACACTGCACAACATGACTGCCCGGATCGCTCAAAAACTGGCATCGCGAGAGATCCACAAACTTTATGGTCGAGTGCGTGATCCACGCGCAAGTACTCAGGCTTGCGGTAGTATACTACATTCGAAGTCCATTCCGGCATCTTAGATATAAATACACGCCCAGGGAGACCAGGGAAAGAACCAGGTGATTCCCTGGCAGCAAATGTAAATGTCCTTGAAACTTCACGATAGCCCGCAAGCATTTGATCCAGTAGATATGGCTGCTCGCAGGTGCTTAAGAAAGGCACATCCCCATGTTCAACAGGCACCCAAACTTGTGCAAGAATTCCACCACCAGCTGTTTCCTTAAACAAGGACAATGCCTTGAGCAACTTCTCAGGAAGTGTCCGCCCTAGGGACCTGGGAACAAAATTCTTCTCCTTATCCAAGGCATAAGAGTTACCAATTCCATTGATAATTGAGTCTCCCACATTTGAGGAATTCTCTGGAATACCAAACTGGTTATTGTTTCTCTGCTGTAATATGGGTCTGTCTCCGCAATTTGAAGAAGAAACTCCAACCGTATTAAAAGAAGAACCACTGTTGTTTAGACAGAAGATATCAGGACTTTGTACTGTCAAATTCGATTGTGGAAAAGAAGAACTAAAGCTGCCAGGCAGTGTTGATTGAGCTGCTGACAATCCAACACTCGTGATAACTTCCTCTGTTGTCAAAGGGTAGCATAACTCGTGGTAGTTCTCGAAATCCATGAGCTCAGAGAAGCTGTATAGATCCCCTGATACCAAATTTCCCTCTGCATCTGATGACATGAAACCCTCCATCTAAGCTGGAAAAGAAGCCCAAGAACCAGTTGCTCCTACTCCCCTCTTCTCTAAAGTGAATATTCCACTTCAAACAATCAGAAAACAACCAAACACTCAGATCTTTTATTAAAAGGAAGCTATAATCCTGACATTAATCCAGATCTCCAATTCTCTACTTCAGGATCTCACCATCAAAAAAACCTATTCTTCCACAAAATTCACATTCCCAGTCAGTGAATCTCCACTCTCCACAATCATTCATTCTCCTCCTTCATGAAAACCCCCAAATCTCCAATTTCCATGTCAGATTCATCACCAAAATCCAATCTTTTCCATTAAAAAAAAGACCCCTCTTTTTTCTTAAGAAAGTCCTTCCAAGGCAAGGTTTTCAACTCTATCCCACTTCTAACCAAAAAAAATAAATCAGAAAACAACCAAAAGCTCAGACCTTTCTATAAATAGGACATAAACCCAGACCCCCAATTCCCCACTTCAAGACTCCACCATAAAAACCGCATCTTTCCACGAAATTCACACTCTCCGCGATCCTTCATTTAATCTTCTTCATGAAAACCCCCAAATCTCCAATTTTTTTCCAAGATTGGAAACTTTTTTCATTGAATATCACCAAATCAAATCCTTGTACGAGTCTGTTTCCAGCTCTAATTGAGATACCCACTGGCACAAACCACAGCAGCTATATCCAACCCTAATTTAGAGAGAGAATGTCTCATCTGACATGAAAATCCTCGAATTGTTTAAAAAGGAGAAGATTTCTACCTTTTTCATCACGAATCCGTATCCGAAAACGAAGCCTTAGCTCAATAGAGCAGGAACCCTAGATCGATTGAGGGAGAAAAGGCTGCGGTCAGAGAGATTTTGGAATTTTGCTGAAACAAGTGGCAAAACCCTAGATCGTGTGGTGGCAGTGATGCAGATTTTGTTTATTTACAAAATAGCCCTGGGCGGAAGAGAAATCAAACATGATCAAGGAAGGGGCATTTCGGGATTTTTGAAAAAGAGGAATCTCTAAGTAGCCGACAAGATGCTGACACGTGGCCATGGAGGGTGTGCGTGCATTGACTGGTAACTGGATCTGGAATCTGGTCTGCCGGCGTTAGCTGAGCATCAGATTCCGTTGCATATGCACCGTGCACCTCCGGAGCAATGTTTGGAAGATTGCGGTACAAGGTCTAGAGCCTAAACAGGTCGAAACTTTGGATCCCCTATGAACTTTGGATCCTTCTATTAGAATAGAGGCAACAAAAAGTTATTTTTTCATAAATCTAAAACACTCGGATATGAACTCGATTCATCCAATGTAAAAAAGAAAAAACGACTCGAATGGAGTCAATGCAGAAGCTGAGGAGAGTCATGTTTTCTATTTATATAATTTTAAAAATATTTTAAAATAAATCAAATTCTTACATTATATAAATTTACATTTATTCTCACACAATTATGACAGTTAGTTTAAATTAATAAATTCATTTTGTAACAAAAATACTATAACAGTGAGAGCAAAAGAAAAGTATTATATATTACATAATTTGTTATTTCAAATATCAAGAATAAATTTCAAATTACATCCCAATCATCATTTTTAAATTGCGAGCTCCAAACCTCGCATGTGATTAATTAAAAATAAACAGTAATTGTTTTAAATGGGATTTATCAAATATTTGACTCGGTTTTTCGTGAAAATGAAAACACTCGGGACACTTGGAATTTTTTTTTTTTTTCTGAGAGAGGGTGTTTTTGTTCCTTGTGTTTGATGTTCAAGATGGGGCCCAAGTGATGGACGGCTTGGATCGCCCTCTGATCAATCCATCCCATATCTTCTTGATGGAAATTTGAGTGGTCATGCAATGCATGAGTTTTCAACTTTCGCTTTCTAAACGGTCACAGGACATGATGTGTATAATATATAAGCAAAGAAGGCGATAGTCCCATTTTGCCTACTTGGCTCACAGGTTACACGTGTCACCTAGTCGCCTGGTCCCGAGCATTTCCTGACACGCCAGAACCTTCTCCTAACGTGCGCATGGGCAGTTACTTTGACTTGAGTGGGGCCCACATATACCTGATTGGAGAAGCCATTCACCTTGGAACAATTTGGCACTTAAGAAGCAGGGAGATGGACCAATATTTGATTATTATTTTTTTATTATTTTATGTTTTTACCTACATTGATGGATGTAAGATTTGAGCTGCCATTAATAATTCCTTTAAAAGAGCATGCATGATATGGTTGGCTTAGATGGGAAAATGAAGGGAAATCTTCATATAAAATTTTTATCTTATTTTCAAAAAAGTATATGTAGATTTTGAGTATTTCAAAAAACTATATATAAAAGTTTTCTATATTTATTCCAATCGAGTACTCACCAGAAAAAGCTTGAAGAGTGATAAAAAAAAAAAATAACAACCTTATTTCAATTTCAGAATTCCTCTTTAATAAGTCATTTAAGAGAAATGATCAAGTTTGACCCAAATGACCTAGTAGGGCCCACTTCAGCAGCTTTATGCATGAATTCTTAAAAAGGGGGTTTATATGGATTCTAAATGATTGAAAAAACTAACTTTATTAAATGGTTATGATCATCAAAATCAAAATAGTTTGTTTTAGAAAGAAAGAAGATAAAGAAAAAGATAAAAACTTGTCATAAGAGAAAAGGTGTTTTTGTTATTTTTCAAAAAAAAAAATCTTATGGAAAGGAATTGATTAAAAGAATTGTGATTGTTTTTTCTTTTTTGAGATATTCAAATCCCCATGTACTTTTTTTAAAATGACTAAATGAGCCAATAGTTTTTTTACTTTTTTTTGAAGATTTTCCAAAAACAAAAGGTTGTATCTACATTCAATCACCAGTATGTAAATTTTAATGGAGGGTCATTCTCATCTTACAAATACTATGTAGGGAATTTTTTTAGAAAAAAAGCCTTAAATATCCCTATATCTCAAAATTAATCCTCAAATATACGTATTTCCAAAATTGGTGCTCTCCCATATCACCACCCTTTTTTTGAGATTGAATTGCCCTTGGCTCGTGAGTTTGAGACTCGACCCAACTCGTGCATTTGACTTATTAGAGACTTTATTCCCAAACTTCTACCTTCCTCCAAGAAAATGGAAAGCAAGCAAGGGTTCACAGAGGGGGCCACTTCTCAATTAATTCGATCCAACCGGTACTTCTCTACTTCCTATGTTGTTACTGATGTTTAAAGTCGCCCTCTACCTATTATTTTCATTTTCATAGATTTTGAGTATAAAAAATATTACAATCTATAAATCTAATTTCTTGCGCTTATGTGGGCCCCCAATCCATGATCCAAACTATTCAATATATATATATCCTTGTATTGATGGTAGAGATCAAGAGTTTTAGTTTCATATCTTAATTTCTCATGGCTTTTGAGAAATTAAAAATGTCCAAAACATCCAAATATATATAGCCATTAGATGTATTCATTTATTCATGTAAAAATGATATTTTAACAAATATGGTAACTTATTTCACATGTGTAGCATTTGCATATGTAACATCTACACATGTAAAACCCATTTCCTATCATATGGGTAAAAGGCAATCGATCCAAATCATAGGAACTCGGCTCCTATCAACTTCTATGCAAATAAACACACCCAAGAGCCTCTATGCAGTATTTTAAATTTTTTGGACATTATGAAATCCCTAAATGCTCCCTTTTATTCAGAAATTATACAAAAAAACAGAGGGGCTAGAATTCCTGGAATCCCAAATGTTATTTAAGACCTTTTAGGCGGTTGGAATCTAAAAAGATTTATCCAATGCGAGGAAATATGATGTCACGTCTTATCCAAAAAACTCTAGCATTGTAAATTCTTATCGGAAATTGTAGTAAAAAAACTAGTCTCTAAATAATTAATCTTGAGAGATTTAAGGGTTAAAACAAACTTTTGAGACTTACGGTGGAAATAGGCGTCTGTTTTTTTAATTTTTTTGGTTAATGGAGGAGTTGTCATCACATGATTTGGCCCAAGTCACACATCCCATGTATAAGTTTTGACAGGAGTACTCCAACTGTCCGACAGAAAGGGAAATGAGGAATACTCAATGCCAAGGATTCCCATGCGGAGACAAATTGAAGAATACTGTAAAATATTCAGTGTGGCCCCAGCTCTAAGCTAAGGGTCCCAATTGTGCCCACCTTTTGACTAGTCTGGCACCCTCTTCCAATCTACACACACAGTTAAATTAACCGGAAAAAAGTCATAAAACTATTGAGATTGAGATTTTTTTTTTTATTTATAACACTGTTGACATTGATTTTTGAGACCATAAGATACAGGAACAAGAAAATATGGAGAAGAAAACATGAAGGGTCCTTCAGTACACCCCCCGCACTGCACCCATATGGTTGGCAGGCTTTTTGTTGGTCTCCTCATAACTGGACCTCATGTGACAGAGAGGGCATCAAACATTCCAAATCCAACATTCTCATTCACAGGCATTTATATTGTTATCGGGTTCTATGCATCCAAAACTGAATAGTAGGATCACTAACAAAAATGAAATTGATTAGGGAATCACAGGGTGTTTAAAACTTCCCTCTCCTAACCATTTGGCTAACTAAAAAAACCAACCCTCCCCAACCCCACCCTCCAAAAAATAAAAATAAAAAAAATAAAACCCAATGAAAACCCATTAGATTTTAGGGCTATAACGGCTGGCTGGCCCAATCCCAATGAAACAAAACCCACGTTTTATTTCTTTAGAAATCCCCAAATCAGTAATAGATAATCCCCTTCGGCTTTGTCACTCATCGTGGTCTCTCTCTCCTCCTATGCATATCGGTTCTAAACATTTTATAGGTATTCCAGGGGCTGTTTGGTTAGGTGATTTGTCTCAAAAATATTTTTAAGAATGGTGACATTAGAAATTTGGAACTTCTGAAAATCCGCCATCTTTTGAAAATCCCAATTTTTTAAATTGGTTCTTTTGATTCATGAAATGCATTTTTAGAAATGGGGGATTTTTCTAAAAATTCCCATTATTGACATGTGTTCTCTTGATGGAGTTCGATTTGATTTCAACAATAAAACTAAGCAAATATTCAAATCAGAGACGAGGAGGAGAGATGCATTTAATACGTCTTTAATGATTTTTAGATACTGATGCATGTTATTGATTGTAAACTAATTTTAATTGATTTTAATGCAATATTTAGTTGTTTGTGGTTGTGATTTGCGTTTGGGTTTTAGGAAAGAGTTTTAGATTGGGTTTTAGGAATTAGTTTTGATTTTGATTTGAACAAAACAAATGAATGAAGATCAAAGCATGTTTTGGTTCCAACTCATTTCCAATCAAAGTACCCAAACATCAACGGGTCAAATCCATGAAATCCTTAGTTAGTTTTTCTTTTTAACAGACTATATGGATTTGTTTTTAACAAGCTTTTTAAAGTTTTACAAAAAAAAAAAAAAAAGACTTGTCATTTTTCTAAATGACAAATTAGACACTTAATTAAAAAAAATGACCAGAATAGAGGTATATTGTACTTTGACACCTCTTGCAATAGAATTGCTATATAAACAATTTGACTCAAAAATAAAAAAAAAGTATTGAATATCATTTTATTGTAGGGCAGATGCTAATTAAATATAAGTCAATTAACAAATAGGGTTTCATCATCTAGGAATTTTTGACCTCTAAACTTTTCTTGGCTTTTAATTAGAAGGAGAATCTCACTTCTTACCTTTTCTTGCTGCTAAACGAACTCTAGATTCCCTCAGGATAACTCTCGTATCACAGAAATGAACACAAATACGCAATTGACTTGTTTTCTCTTTTGCCATTGGTAATGTGAAAAAAGTAGAATAAAATAATTATTGACTTTTTTAGTTGAGTATCATTAGTTCCCCTCAAATGAAAATCATGGATCCGCCACTGAAGGACCGGACTCATATACAAGGGGCTAGGGGCTTCATCCACCACCAGCCTGAAAAAAACCCCATTAGGGTTAGATTGGCCATCTGTCCCAACCCCCATCTCGATCTCTCCCCTCTCTCTCAAGTAATTCCTACAAAAATACTGTAATGGATAATCCCCCTGTCATCTCTCCCCCCCTCTGTATCTATCCCTCTCTTTCCCTCGTTTTCCCCATCTTCTCTATCGATCCACCTCCCTCTAAAAAAACCCTAACATGTCCCTTTCTTTTTTCCTCTTTAGTATTTACAAAGATGGCAATGTTGATCAAAATGCATAGCCCTATGTAGGATTTGAGAGCAGTAATCCCAAATCAAGCCTTTCTTTTTAGTTTGAACTGGGTATTGAAGAAGATTGTTTGATTGTTACTTCTCTGGACTATTGCTTTTGGTAATGTAATATGCATTTTTTTTCTTTGAATTTCATGGGATATGATCATCTGCTTTGGAATTAAAAACATGTACTTACATCTAGATTTTGTTATGAGACTAAACTTTGATGAAATATGTTTTCTCATGACATTACTTAGCTTTGTAATTTAGAGTTGAGCTTCGGTTCTATTCTATTCTTTTCTATTTTTAATGAATGGTTATCTTTGACCTAACTGAATAAAAATAAAATTGAAATAACTTCACTGCATGCCCCGAGAATTAATTGAAGGGGTTATAGCCCATTTTCTGATATAGGAGTATTTTGTTAGACTTTTACCGAAGGAGAGAAAAAAAAATCTAACGTTGGTTTAGCCTCTTTTTATATAAATATGATGCTTAGAAAGTCTATAATTCAAATACCTTAGGGCCTGTTTGGATGCACAGGAAAATACAAGACAGTAATATTTTATGGAATATAATCTTTAAGTAATATTTTATGAAATATAATCTTTCATTTTCTAAAGAAAGAATTCTTGTGCATTTGGTAATCCAAGAAAAATATGGAGAAAAGATCATTTTCTTTCAAAAAGCTCAAAAAAATTTCCTACGGCTCTCTCCTGTAGAAAACTTTCTACAATATAAAAATCTTTAAAAAAAAAAGTTTCTTTTTGTTTGACTTTACTTTATTATACTTTATTGTAATTTATATGGTAAAAAAAAAGTGACTTGTGATAAATTTAATGATAAAAAAGTGGCGGCTAGACTTTACTTTACCACACTATGTTTTCATCTAAACGTGGTGAAAGGATAATATGTTACATTTAGGTCAAGGCATGTTTGATTATATGTGTGGTAAAGAAAAATAAATGTTGATGTCACATCATGGTAGAAGACGAGGTAAAGTAAGGTAACATGAAGTATATGGTGAAGTAAAGTGAGAGAGAGAGAGAGAGAGAGAGAGAGAGTTGTAAAGTAATTGCCATTTGTATTGACTTTACTTTACTACACTTTACATAGTTTTTATGTGATAAGGAAAAGTGACTTATGGTAAAAAAAAATTGGCAGTTGAACTTTACTTCACCACACTACCTTCTCATCCATACATGGTAAATTCCATATAAACTGAGTATTTAATAAAAGATTATTGTAATAATGAACTTTAGTATGATTACTAACATTAACCTGTTATTTTGGATTTTTTAAATATTTATTAAAATTATAATACCTTCCAAGCAACTCAATTTAAAATCTGTAATATTTTTCAAAAATTATCAAACAACAAAAGTATTATAATATTTTAATATTAAATTATTCTATTCTATGCTATTTCATTCTTGCAATATTTAAATCAGTAAATATTGTATGTAAACATCCAAACGAGCTTTTATTCACTAAACTACTTTGCAGGGATGATACTTGAGGCAACATTATTGGGGGAGAATACATTCTCTTATTCCAATGACTTGCACTGAGTATTCCTGATTTTAAACTTCCATTCTCATATTTCCTTTCTCTTTCCTTTGCCATCAGCCTGACTAATTTAATAGTTGAATTGGTTGAGCCCGGCTTACAAAATCACCAAGACAGTAGAATTTAATAATCTCAACAAGAAGATAATTATAATCTGTTGTATACCAAACTATTCCTCTTGGAATATATCCAGGGGAGGTTTTTTTGTTTCAACACATTGGAATGGCCCCTCACTTCCCTTTGGTCCCTTTAGCATGATTTGAAAATTTTGATTTTTTTAATTGACCATCATTAACCCCCCTCAAATGAAAATCTTGAGTCCGCCACTGGTATCATGTAGAACAGTGTTGGGTCCATTCTCCATTTCCTTGTGCAAAATCATTCACATGTAACAAGAAAACTAAAACAAAATATCAAAAAGAAGATGGGGGTGGTTGGGGTGGGGTTTACCCTGGCCTGACCCGACCCATGAACACCCCTGCTTTCTAAGGACCTACTTATGAAAAATCAAACCACTTAAAGTAAATGCTCCTCTCTTAGAAATGTATTTATTTTAGAAACATGTGAAAAACATGTAAACATGTAACTTCCACTTTCTGATGTATCTGCATTTTTTGTGGGGCCACAATTCCTAATAAACGATTCAAAATCCTGATAGATATGATAAACCATAACACAAATGTTTAATATCTTAAACCTCCATGGATTATAAGAAATATCTGAAAAACCAATATTTTTTCAAACCTATGAGCGCCACTATTGCAATTTGAACCATGAAAAATGCAATAAATAAATAAATAAACAAAACCCATAGATTTGATTTTCTCCACTTTTGTAGACCCATTTCATGATCCAAACTGTTCACTATATTTGAACCCACTATTTCCTCTGAAAAAACTTTTTGGGGTCTAGAGCCCAGTAAATTGTGTAAAAGTTAGTCTAGATCCTTTCTTACACTCTCTTCTCCTCCGAATCATTTATTGCATGAAACTAATGCTACTTCCCAACAAAGATAATACTTTTTTCACATATGAACATCTTACATATGGTGATAACTGCAGCATGCATATTTGATCATTCGTAATAGGAAAACCAAGAGTTTGGGTCCCGGCTCATTATGTCTAACCCCAACCCAATGGAAAGGCACGGCCCAATCCGGAGGTGGGTCTCACTTGAGGGGGTCCTGGAATGGGTTGTTGGAGGTAGTTATAGTTGATATGAACTTGCATTGAACCCGAACCTAATTATTGTCTGGCAGGTGGCTCCCTTTCTAGGGACTAATTGACGTCTACAATGGTCCCTTGAGATTGCTGTGATTAGGCTGGCTATGAAAGGAAGCCAACTGTGTCCTGAATTTAAGTGCGCTCATAGTTGCTGAAGATACTGGGAAAAGGGCCAAAAGGGCCAACTCTTTTGTTGATGCTTTGGCTAAATAAGGGGGTGAGAAAGTGTCTCTCTCGGAGAGTGTGATTATGTAAATTGTGTTGGACGGGGTACAATCCTTTTGTATCTCTCTTTATTCTCTCTTTGTGTTTTATTTCTCCTTTAATAAAAGTTTTTGTTACCATTTCAGGAAAAAAAAAAAAAACCCCACTTTTCCCAATTTCATGACTAAAATTCAAATAATATCACTAAAGTCGCTTGACTCTAATCAATATTTCTTTTTAAGCTTTTTTCCCTCATATCCTATGATATCATTGGAAGAGTAGTATGTCACGGGAACAATATCTCAGGATTTTTTTTTTTCAAACGATAGAACCTGAAAAATGTGATTAGATATGTATTTACTTTTTCATATTATGTGAAAAACGAATTCACTTGCTGGCTGCAAAAAAATGTATGATAGAGAAACTAGACTAGGCCATGATATCATAGGATGTAACACTGAGTAAAGATATGATTTTCGGTCGTAAAATTGAAGATATATAAAACCCCACCCCAAACCACCACGACCCCTTTTTTTTTAAAAGAGAAGACACATTACATAGAGCATACAGAAGGAATTATACATGAACATACAAAAGAAGAAAGGACTACCAGACAACCAAAAACACAAAACAAAAGAACTACTCTTGGTGATTTACTTCCTTGTTGAAGAAGTGGAGGCGTTATAACGACCCATATGTTGAGGAAAATTTCAGTGAGGAGATTTTAAAAAGAAAGACTATATTTTCAAGCTGCATAAGGACACTTGGTTATGTTTCCTTCCAAGATCCATTTCAACCTGTGCTCAACCAAATAGAGCATTTATGGCCTTGGAGACCTTGAATTTGGCTAGGGTCATCAAACTTAATAAGGTGTTTAACATGAGTGAAAATGAAAAGAGTAATCGTCTCATTCCAGTAATCAATGGACTGGGCCAGAAGATGTACCCAAATCCGTGCAAAAGTAGTGTAAAGTGTTAAACTAGCGGAGCTGGGGCCAAAAAATTAAAAGTATATTTAAATTTAATACTTTTTAAAGATATTATTAACTTAGTAAATTTATTATTTTGAAAAATGGCTTGAGTTGTCACAAAAGTATCTGGTTAGGGAAAAAAAGCAATGGAGAAATAAATAAAGAAGATCTTTTCTAAATAAGCCAAAGTAATGTCTGACATGAACTAAAAAAAAAAAATAAAAGAATAAATAGATAACATTTATTAATCACCATATGAAGAAAGCAAGCCCTTTTAAGTTAGTCATTCACTTACACATTTAATGAGGTTGAATTACCAAAAATCAATATATGAAACTGAAGAAAACACAATGGCAAATGCATCAAGCAAAACTAGTATCTTGAGTTTTAGAAGAAGAAAATGCATAGCTAACTTATATAAACTACAAATCAAAATGAAATTTGAAACTAATTGGTTCAAGAAAGTGAATCATAAGTATTATTACAAGAAAGTGAAATGGAAGAAAAAACAAATAAAATTAAAAAATCCCAAGTCTAAAGCAAAATAATATATTTATAAAGTTTAAAGATTCTCTAATATATTAATATTTTCATTAAAATGACAAAAATTAAAATTATCCATTCTGTATCATTCCTAGTTTTAAAATGGGTCACATAACCTAGACCATTCATGTTTTTAATGATAAATTCCATTCAACTAAAATTGTGTGCATATATATTCAACCATATAATCCCAAAAGCTAAAGCATAACTCTACTAATAAGCAATATATATCCTAGTTAGGGATGGCAACGGGGCGGATCAGGGTCGCCCCGCCCCTAATGGGATACACCCCATCCCCGCCCCACACTGCAATTCGGGGTCTTTTAAATACCCCGTCCCCACCCCGAAATGCCCCGCAGGGCCCCGCCGCGATGTGGTGCAATGTCTTAACGTTACTTGACACAAAACTCAGTACGCTACTAAGCTATTTCTCCAACTGTTGCCAAAAGCAATGGTATCCAGCAGCAAGATACATCAACCAAATCTCAAAATGCTTTTTCTAGAGCAAATGAAGCAACATAATTTTCTATCATTATATCTCATATTTTCATACAGACATTAGACATACATAATATTTTCAATCTCATTCAGTGAATATATAACAAGTCCAGTACGCAAAACTATTTTCCAATGCAACCACAAACATTCAAACTCACACGCCAAAGTCTTGATCGAATTAGAGCAAATGCAATGTGCAAAGGAGCATTCAGAATCCACCTTTCCACCTTTCTCATACACAGCAATTCAGATACTTTCAAAACAAAGTCCAAAACAAATTCAAATAGAGTACATGAAAAGGTTCTAGTTGTCCTTTGTCAGCCTCACTGCCATGCAAAATCCAAATCTAATGAATCCAATAATCAACATATAAACTCCCAAGCAGCTACATAAGTGAAAGTGAAAAAAAAAAAATTTACATTAGAAGGTATCACCCAAGCACAGTTTGATCACTTTCTTCTCCTTCATTATCATCAATGTCATCGAAAATGTTTTGAAACGTGATGCAATCCTTTCAACTTATTTTTAATGAAGGACCTAACACCAAAAACATATTAAAAATAAGATAAACTCAATTAAATAACATGTAACTAATTTAAATGTTTATTTTGCATACCTCCATCTCTAGGTGAAATTTCATTGTCTAACCAATTCTGAGCACACATCATCTCAACTGTCTTTGAATGAAGTTTACTACGGTGTGGGCTCAACAATCGACCACTAGTGCTGAAAGCCGACTCTGAAGCAACCGTTGACACTGGAATGGGCTAGAATATCTCTGGCAATACGTTGCAAATTGGGATGTTTGGGTCCATTAGTTTTCCACCAAGCAAGGATGTCAAAATCAAGAGACCGAGGCAATACATCATCCTCAAGATAGTGGTCCAACTCTAACTTTATATTTCCGATTGAACCCTTCTTTCTACTACTAACAAACTGATCAAAACTTGCAAGACTGTCTTTTTTTACGACATTTGGATTTAATGGAAGGGAGTCATGGCTATCTGTGTCCATATTTTGGGAACTATATTCACGCATCAAATCCTCACAAATTCCCTTAATCTTCCTAATCTCATCATCTGCCCCATCACCATAAATTGTAGGAAAGTAGAACTCCAACAACATCATCTTATATCTTGAATCTAGGACGATTTCTACACCCATGATACCACTAATGACATTCCAATAACTATTAAATTTCTCAAACATCTGAAATGCCATATTCTTAATCACAACATTAGAATCCAAACACCACTCCGCCAATGATATTTTAATTTCACAAACTTTTGGAAAATAAATATTAGCAGTAGGATATGTGATACCTAAGAACAACTTAGTCACATTGAAGAACAACTCTAGTTTCTTGCCAATATTTACTGCAACCTCCCATTCTTCCTCACTTGGCAAGCAATCATAGGATGAGTCGCGTTGTTTTAAGCAAAAGAAAACATCCTTGTACATCACAGCAGTAGACAACATATGATATGTGGTACATCACAACAGTAGACAACATATGATATGTGGAGTTCCAACAAGTCTTACAGTTTAGAACCAATTCTTTAGTTCTTTCCATATGCAACTGTTGCGTTGTCTCTCCAAATTTTTGTCTTCTCTTTGTTGATGCTGTCCAAAATACCACGCTATCCCGAATTTTTTCAACTGCTACCTTAATTACACCCAACCCATCTTGAACAATCAGATTAAAAATATGCGCGGCACACCGCATATGCAACAAGGACCCATGCAACATAAGTGAACTTTTTTTAAGCCTCTCCGAAAGAATTTTAACCATGGCATCATTTGTACTCCAATTATCCACTGTCATTGTAGACAACTTCCGGTCAATATTCTACTCCAACAAGCAATTCAAAAGTGAATCCACAAGAACCTCCTTTATATGTGGAGAAGGCACATAAATAAACCTGAAACATAAGTAATTATTGAGTTTGATTAGTTAGAAAAATCTACTTGTTCAATAATTAAGTTCAAACAATCTAAAATAGTATTAAAAAAAAATAAGTATATGCCTCATAACTCGACTATGTAAATTCCACGAGTCATCGACAAAGTGTGCCATTTCAACCACAAACCCCCTCTTTTTGTTACTTGATGTCCACATATCAGTTGTAATGGCAACTCTGTCTCGATTCTTATCTAACTTTTTCATCACCTTTTCTTTCTCACAATTGTAGATTTTGAAGATTTCGCTCTTTATTGTATTTTTGCAAACCATTTTAAACAAAGGTTGCAATGAAGCTTCAAATCTTCTAAACCCAACATGCTCCACTATAGAAAGTGATACTCATGCAAAATAATCATAATTGTGAGTTCCCTCTTTGATACTTCTTGATCAAAGTGAGAGGCAGTCAAACTCATTCTTTCTTCAGCGTTATTTTGTTGATTCACCAAAACTTGTTGTCTCATATCCACAATATCTTTATACTTTCGCTTTGGACATCTCCTAAAATGGTCACGTAGATGCTTGGTCCCATTTTTAATTTCTCCACCAAGGGATTTGGAACAATAATGGCACACTGCCCTATAAACCCCATCAACTTTTGTTCTATCATAATGATTCCACATGGCCGACTTCAATCTTGACTTTCCACCATCATCAGCTTCAACTTGTTCAGAATTAATAAGGCTTTAAGAAGTATTGGATTGATTCTCTTTAGAAGGGATCATAGGTGATTGCGGACTTTCAGAAATTGGTGAAGAAGTTCGAGATCCATTAACCATATCATCATTTCCAGGTGAAGATGATGAAGACATTTTGACAAAATCTGCAATAATTCAACCATAATGCCAGTTTGCTTAAAAGTTAAAACTGAAGAGTAGAATTAGTGTTTTGATGGACATTTAGTATTTTCCAGCTATTAGGCATTGGGGATTAGCATCTAATATTCTGATAATCAAATATCACAAAAATATGAAGCTATATACACATTAATTCGTATAGACTAGAAACAATGAATGGCAATAGCTAAATTGGTGAGTCTACCATGACAATGTGTCCCAAGTCTGCTTAATTAGTGCAGAGAAAGATCGAAGGCTTTGTATAAATTTTTTTATAAGTTACAGTAAAAAAAAAAAGAAATAATCAAACCAAATTTGTACAAAAACACGATAAAAAATGGGAGGTCCAGTTGCCCACTCTAAATCTTGTCATAATAACCTTCGTAAAAACACAAGAATCCAAATACCAGAAGATAAATAGCAAAGCAAAGAAAAACATACTAGATCGCAGGATTAGATTGCAGCAATTGGAAGCCTTGAAACTTTGTTATAGATGAGACGTTTCTCAACTCGATACAAAGCTCCGGTTACAAAAACGGAATCAAGAAAAAGGGCCAAATGGAAAAAGAGGTACCTGGAAGAGATTGTTAAGCGAGTGTAAGAGGCATAACTACAATCTTTGCCTCTCGTGCTAGACAGGGGTCTTCTCAGTCGCCAGCTCGGAGGTTTAGTTGGCACGAGCCTCTCTTTTCATTTGGTTTTGGTTGCCCTAGTTCGTAACCATTGATTCAATAGATCAATGACCCATATTAGATTAGATATTATATAAATTAGTCAAATAATAGCTTAATGCTAACAAACATAAATTATTAATGATAATATGTGCATAACGTAACACTGTGTAACTTTGTAACTCAATTAACTTATTGTGGCTAAAAAAAAACACTTAACTTATTTAAGCTAAATCATTAGTACTAAGATTCTAATCATACTAAGGTTGGTTATATATAATTAAAATTAGTATAATTTATAGTATTGTTAGTATGATTAGAATCATACTAAGTTACTAAACTTATATATGTAACACTTAACTTGCAATGTTAAATCGTTAGTACAATGATTCTAATCATAGTAAGGTTGATTATATATAATTAAAATTAGTATAATTTATAGTATTGTTAGTATGATTAGAATCATACTAAGTTACTAAACTTATTTATGTAACACTTAACTTGCAATGTTAAATCATTAGTATAACGATTCTAATCATACTAAGGTTGATTACATATAATTAAAATTAGTATAATTTATAGTGTTGTTAGTATGATTAGAATCATATTAAGTTACTATCTATAATTTACCTTGTTATTTCTAATCATAAAAGTTATATAAGCGTATAGCATGATATATCTTGTAATGTTATATCAAATTAGTCTAATTTATATTGTTATTAGTATGATTAGAATCACACCAATTATAATTTACTTTGCTATCTCTAATAATATATGTTATTATAAGCTTAATGCATGATCTATCATTCTATTATATTTGTTTTATTTAATATGAGTTATCATGTCGCAATTTAACATTATATATGATTAAAGTCAAATAAGCTTAGGTAGATTTTTTAACAACTTTAATTTCATTAAATTTGAATTAGAGGGATCATATTATATGCTTTTATAATATCTAGGGCTCAATCAATTACATGTTTAACTTTAAAAAAAGTCTTCAATCAATCTACTTAACCCTTAATAACAACATAAAATCAATATATACATTTACATATAAATATGTTTATTTACTATAAAAGAAATCTAAAATATATATATTTTTAAGAGGATTATTAATTTCGGGGCGGGTTACGAGGACGGGGCAACTGGGTGGGGAGGGGCGGGGCGGGTCAAGAAACAGACCCATCCCCGCCCTGCCCCGCCCCGGATTCAGGGTATGTTTTTTTGCCCCGTCTAAAAGTCGGGGCGGGGAAAATTCGTACAGGTCAAGACGGGCACTCCGGGTTGAGGAGGGGGGGGGGGGGCGGCGAGTTAAAAATGTCATCCCTAATTCCTAGTATCATCTATGAAAAAGAAAAACAATGCAATGAAAATATGATATTACCCACCAACCAGAAAACTCCAAAATAGTTCTTCACATGGAGTTCTAAAACGCAGCAACCTCTACCTACAGCAAGTTGTAAATGAAGAAGCCCTCCAATAGTATCCAATAGCAAGTTGTGGATGACATCCAGCAAGCGTTCACAGGGTCATGTGATGGCTTATGTATATACATTATACGACGCAATTGAAATGCATGTTTAGGTAGATTGAAAACCTATGAGAATAATATATGTATTACAACAATAGATTACCCCAACAAAATCTTGCAACTATCCAAAAACCACATTTCAATAGGCAACTATGTTTTAGGGTTTGAAACACTTTGATTCCCTATTATTAGGTGTGTATTGGTTACTTCTTCAAATCCACCTAGATATCAATCACTAATAATAAGTAAGCTTGCCTCTATTCACGGTTTCTCCTAATTCCCTAAAAAACACGTCCTACACTGGTGAAGATTTAAATTGGTTATCTTTCCTAAATTGTAGATCTTTTAAATTCGTCGGAGATCCAATGTCGACAACTTTCCTATATTTTAGCTTAACTAAACTTATGTTCTTATGCAAGATACACCATCTTCATGTTACCCTCAATTTTAAGGACTTCAAAGTTTAAAGATTTTGAATTTTAATGTTTAATGACAAGATTTTACGGGATGTTAATTGGGAGATAAAAAAAAAAATTCATGATACATCAAAAAGAAAAAAAAAAATGATACAAGGAGGCCATGCCCACAGCCCCCATAGACAATCTGGTCATGTACTTTTAATGAATATGATGAAAAAATGTTTATATTGGGGTGAGAGAGGCTCGAACTCTCGACCTCAGGATAACTCGCCAAGCTATGAGACCTACGCGCTAGCCAACTGCGCCACCACCCCTTTGGAGCTTAAAATTCTATATTTAAACTTATTAACTATAAATATTGGGTTGCATCATTTCACCTTTTCTATTCAATTGATCCACCTGATGCCTGTCATGGCTAGAATGTGTTTGGTTACAGACTACTGCAAGGGTCTCTGGTCCTATTCTTCGAAAATCCTGGATTGAATTAGCCATTTTCAGATTAAACTGTCCTATTTGGCATATCCATTTGTCTCAGAAACTCTATTACACAACCTAAAAAATAGTCTGAGGGCATGTTTGTGTAACACTTTTCTGGGAAAAGTGTAAAGGTTTTCCGTAAAAAATCTATTTTTCAAGCATTTGGTCCTGATCAATTCCACGAAAACGCTTCTTTTCTGGGACAAGTGGAAGGTTTTCCTCGAAAAATTCATTTTCAAGCATTTGGTGCTGTTCAATTCCACGAAAACGCTTTCCTACATCGTCAGCATTTTCCTTAATAATGGTGGAAATGGGTTTCCCATGGGGGGTATGAAAAATGGATTTCATCGGAAAACTTCTCCCTCTTTTCCTTACTCTTGTCCATTTCAACCCAAAACCTTACAACTCTTTCATTGTCCATCTCCCTAAACATAATATGTTTACACTGTTGTACGACATGTGGATTATTGATATTATGACCACTTAAATATATTAATTGATACTAAGAATTATAAAAAAAATTAAGATTCATTTTTTTAAAATTAAATACAAATAAACTTATAGAAATATGCTTATTTAAAATCAAAATATATTGATTTTCCTAATTACATTTATTATATGCTAAAATCCACTTTTTGCTCATCTAACCAAACATCTTTAGATGCCTTTTCTGTTAAAAATTAAAAGTCAAAATTGAGACAGCCAAATAACATTTTAAAAAAATACCGATTTTTGAAGAAGTAAGTTTTTGAAATCTATATTTAGAAAAGCATGTTTGACTTTTAATAAGCCAAACCAAAACCACCCTGACCCACTAAATCGATTGAGTGTAGTAGCTGAGGAGCCTAAACGAGTTTTATAACCATTCATATGATTATAATTATAGCCATAGATTGAGTTGTTTGGGTTGGTAAGAAAGCAATCATTTGAACTTAATAAACGAGAGATCTTTCACCACCATTTGACAAAGCAAAGTGTCACATCATAGTGGTTGATCATTTTAAAATTCACTCCCATTGGACCAATTCCAACTGTTGAATCCTTGGATTATTCAAAAGTGTGGTCCATTCTTGTAACCATGACGTTCTTGGCATTTACAAAGATAGGCTTCTATCATAGATAGAGACACGAGGAGAGGAAAGAAGATTTTATAATGAAGTACTGTAGGAAGGCCCACTCTCTATGCAAATTTTATTTTATTTTATTTTATTTATATATATATATATATTGTGTATTGTTTTTTATCTGCACTGTCCAAAATTCAGATTACAAATCTGTTTCTAAAGGTTATGGGTTTATGTGATTCATCATTAAGGGATATATGAGATCGTGCCCTCTAATCATCTAGTAGATCAGTTTGTGGGGCCCACCATCACTATTGACCTTGAAAAGCAAGGGTTGACTTCTCTATTTTTCTGCAATATCTGTGATCAAACCACATATTGGTTCTTCTAGTTGTTTGTTTTGAAGATTCCGATCCTTCCATGATCTCTTTGGGTTTTTTTATGCATTGATTTGTGTAAGTTGTGATGCCAGTGATGATTATCTTACTTTCTTATCATTCAACTAGTTGTTTCAAGATTCGGTGCTTATTCTGTTTCTAAGCATTGTTTTGTTATCTAGTTAGTGATTGTGATAGACTGGTTTGCTAGTATTTTTCTTGTGAAATTTTCTCTAGGACATGGAGAGAGCAGAAATTACTCTGATTCGTTTTTTTGGAAAAAACTACACCTCGTGGGCTTTCCAGTTCTAAGTATACCTGGAAGGAAAAGAGATGTGGGGGCATGCTTTTGGGACGGATCCAAAACTAAAAGAAGATGAACAAATATCTTCGTGGAGCATGAATGATACTAAAATAAAAACTTGGATTCTTGGTACTGTCGAACATTATCTAATCCTAAATTTAAAACCTTACAAGACAATGAAAGCTATGTGAGAATATTTGAAGAAGGTTTATCACATAGGAAATGTTGCATGTCAATATCAATTAGAATCTGGAAGTATACGCAAGGATCTGTAACCCGTCGCAGAACAGGGTTGCAAATATAAATTATCCCGATGTTAACCGGGTGTCGTATCCACTGGGACAAAAATGCTAAGTTGTGTTGGTTCCTTAATTCCTAAACTAATCCTAATTGAAAACAAGGTATTGATTTCTAAACTAATCCTATGAGAAAACAAAGTATTGGTTTGATGGGTTTGATTCCTAAATTAACAAATTAAAAGACAATGTTTTAATTCAATCCGAGAAAAGATCTTAGGGTACGAATCCACTCTAACCTCGCACAATGGCAAGTATAGGTCTAGGGTTCCACTATTAATGCTAGAAAGACTCGTTCTTGTTACAAACCTTCACAGAGTCAACAAATAAAGGATGTGGATGCAGACCAAGGCATAACCTATTTCTATGGCATAGATTATCCTCGATCTAACAACACATACATTCAAGCACCGTTATATGACATAGTATTCAAATCTATAAGATTAAAATACCAAAGAAAGAGATATTGCATTAAAGAAATCAAATCCAATCAATGGATAACATCATTGTCATATAACCAAAAGCATTTAAAAGAAAACCCTAGAACCTATACATCACCATAAATACAAGATTAGGGCTTCATTGCAACCCTAAGATAGAAGTTTAGTTACTCATGGCGAGAGGTTGACGAAGAATCTCTGACGAAATCCTTATTGACGCTCATCCCTAAAACTCCAAAACCGCGCTGGGGTGGATTCTTCACCCGGGTTGGGCGTCCGGATGCTAGGAACTGGGCATTCGAACGCCAGACAACAGTGTCTGGGCGCCCTTTTCTGTCTCCGAGCGTCCGGACGCCCAGTTCCTGGCATCCGGACGCCTGGAGGCAGAACCTCCGGGATGTTTCCGAATTATCTGGATTTTTGCTGCTTGTTTCGACTCATTGCCATTTTCTCCTATTTTGCGCCAATTTCTTATCCAAGCACCTAGGGAACCTGTAACATCAAAATGACACAATTAGACTAGTTAAACGCATCGGAATGTATACCAAAGTCTAAATTGAGGAGCCTAAACTGTATATTTTAGGCTCTCATCACCCCCCCCCCCCCCCCCCCCTTACACTTTGCTAGACCTCGAGCAAAGCTAAAACAAAAGGACATAATAACTAAGGCAACTTTCGTAGGGAGCACGGCTGCACTTAGCATGTGCAGCAAGCCTTTAAACATCTAAGTTCTCCCTAGAGGACGAGTTATAGTCTTGTGAGGATTTGCAGTGAATCTACCCACAAAATTCCTAAAACCAAAATAATAAGGGGTCTTCTCCAAAATGAAATCTACAAACACGGGATATTCTTGATTATGGAGTTTTCAACACACATCACAAAGTTGGTTCACAAATCCTATCTGTTGGTCAGAAATCCTCAAGATCATGCTAGAACAATTGACCGTGCACGGTGAAAATTGTGTATATATAGAAGTTTGAAAGCATAAAACGATCCACTACGAACTCCCGTGAAAACACCTATTTTCTTTTTCTTTTCAGATTATGGGCCACCTAACCTCAGTGAAAGATAACATGATTCCTCTCAAAGCATTGATGGTGGTTTTCGCACTATTGTTTGTCAAAGGCCTGAACAACACTATTTGGATCCTCTTTTTATTTTTCTTTTCTTTTCTTTTTTTTCTTTTTTTTTTTAAGAGAATAAACACGTGACTGTGCAATGCCTGGGTCCCTTAAGCTTTCTAATCAACCCATGTAACGAGCATTCGGCCAATGACTCCCAAAACAGTTGTCTTTAGAGCACTAGGTATGGCAATACCCCTATGGGCTTACTGGCTCGAGTCAAAAAGGCTATGAACCCAAATTAGTCACAAAACTTTTTTTTTTTTTTTTAGATTAAACTCAGTTCCCAACAATAGGTAGCCCTTTCCATATGCCCGAATTAATTCACCGATTTGTGGATAGATCCACTTAGTTGAACCAGGACACCATATGACCAAGGGTCGGCTTTCCATCATAATTGTTCTGTGGTTCTCACAAGAATGGGAATCATAGCTTCACATTTCAAAAGAAATCTATAAAATATGTGTTGAGTGATGGATCAATCATTTAACAATGTCTCAAAAACTCTTTCTTAAAACAAGATAGTGAACCCTTTTCCTCTTTTTCCTCACAAAAAGTTTCAAAAATCAAGGTATCTTCGTTTTATAAAAGTCCTTTCAGAAATCCCCCAAAAAGCTAAACAAATTTTTTTTTTTTTAAAACCTAAAACTCAAGGAAAATAACTAAAACAAAAACTACTAAACAAAAACTACTAAGACTAACCTAAAGGTTAATACCCCACCCCCCAACTGAACCTAACATTGTCCACAATGTGAAGCACAAAAGCAAAGAAAAAAGACAAGAAAAGGAAAGTAAAAGGAGGGATATCACCCAGGTACCGCCTAACAAAATGTGGAAAGGAGGAAAACGGGGAGGATACCCCCCAACTTAGACCAAAGTACCTGCGGAATGTTAGCGGCAAGCACAATAAACAATAACAAAGACAACCGACGAAACTCAAACCAAACCTGCAAAAAGACATGACTAAGTACTTCCTTCATGTCTACCTCCTCCAGATTAGGAACTAAAAACTGTTGCATTCCCCGAGAATGAGTAAAGTCATCAATGCAAGGCGCGCGGGGTATGCTGATGGAGGGATTAATGTCTTTCAAATCGGCAACTGAACTTCCAAGTGCACTCTTGTACTTGTGCCATACCTCTAGAATTTGAGCTTCTTGACCATCAGATAGATAAGGAGCAATGATAATCGGTAAGGTATCCTCAGGGTAAAGATCGTGGTCCACTAGCTCATCAACAACATCCACGGCAAAGCATTCATCCTGGTCTGGAGGTTGATGAGAGGCCCTAAAAGCATTCAGCCTCACTTTCATATTCCTAAAGGAAACATCCATAACTCCGGTGTGGCAATTAATGTTCGCATTGGCCGTGGCCAAAAGGGCCGGCCAAGAATCACGGGAGTGTGTTTCCGAGAATTTTGAATTGGTTCAGTGTCAAGGACGATGAAATCGACAGGAAATAGAAATATGTCGACCTTGACAAGGACATCCTTAATGATACCCAGAGGCACCCTGATTGATCTATCAGTAAGTTACAAGGTAACCTGGGTGGGTTTCAATTCCCCAAGCCCAATCTGCTCATACACTGAGTAAGGCAAGAGATTGACACTTGCTCCCAGATCCAACAAAGCATGATCAATAACGTGACTCCCAATAGTACAAGTAACGGTGGGAGTGCCCGGATCTTTTAGCTTGGGGGGAGTGTAATTATGGATAATGGAGCTCACTTGCTCGTTGAGCAAAACCTTTTTTGGCACATGAGATTTAGATTTGCGCTTTTGAGTGCACAAATCTTTCAGAAATTTAGCATATGAAGGGACTTGTTTGATCGCATCTAGCAAAGGTAGATTGATCTTGACTTGCTTGAACACATCTAGCATTTCATCCATGGTGGCTCTCTTTTTACTAAAGGGAGAGGGTGTGTCAAGACAAGTGGGAAAAGGGGCTTTAGGCACATATGGTGGTGCCACAGCCGGGTCAGATAAAGAATTGGGAGGGGTGACCTCCTTTCCATTAGAAATTAGTTCAGACCTGGAGCCCGTGGGATGGGGTGTGGGCTTTCTCAAGTCATGCTTAGGCTCCTCCGGCCTAGCTTCAATCTCATGTCCATTGCGCAATGTAACAACTATGTTCGCTTGCTCATTATAGGTATCCTTAGGTTGCGAGCCACTACCCACCTCAAAAGTATTCTTGGGGTTCACCGTGGGTTGGTTAGGCAAGCGTCCCTCCTCTCTTCTGGTAAGGGCATTAGCTATTTGCCTTATCTGGGTTTCTAGCTTAGCTATGGACTGAGAGTGGGAATGGACCAGCTGAGTACATGCTTTGAGCTCTTTGAGCTCTTGCAGCACTGTCTCTTCAAAAGATGGAGTTCGTTGAGGTGGTTGAGGGTTAGGATGCTGGTAGGGCTATTGGGAACGATAGGCCACAGGATTGAAAGGAAGATGAGGCCCATTTCCCGGTTGAGAATATGAAGTGCCTTGACCGGGCGACTTCCAAGAAAAGTTGGGGTGATTTCGCCATCCCAGGTTGAAAGTACTTGAAAATGAATCAGTACCCGGTTTGGAGAACCCCTGTGCAGCATTCACTTGCTCTTGCACAAATTCAGGGAATTGTGAGGCTGCAGGGCAATTGCTCACAAAATGAGCGGGACTAGAGCACAAAGCACAAACACCTTGAGATGGTGGGGATTGGAGAGTTTGACCCACAGATAATAGCTGATCTAACTTTTGGGTCAAGGCAGCCACTTGAGTGGTAAGTTCGTTAGGGGGTTGAATTTCAAACACCCCTTGAGGTTTTTGTAAGATGGAGGCTGCTGGCCTCTCCAATCTACAAGTGGAGGCATGGTGTTGAAAGGTCTCGCCCAAATTTTTAAAAAGATCCCATGCCTTGTCCTCATTTTTCAACATAATAGATCCCCCACTGGCAGTGACGACCATGTTTCGTCATTCGGGAGACAGCCCATCATAAAAGAATTGCACCAATTACCACTTGGCAATTTGGTGATGATGACACTTCCTAATGAGATCCTTGAATCTATCCCACGCCTCATGAAATTGTTCATTATCAGTTTGGGCGAAGGAGGTGATGGCTCTCCTGTACTGATTCGTTTTGCCCATAGAGAAATATTTATCTAAAAATTTTTGTTGCAGCTGGGCCCAAGTTGTGATGGAATTCGCAGGTAAAGTACCCAGCCAATACTTAGCTTTGTCCTTTAGTGAAAATGGGAAAAGAAACTTCTTAAGGGCCTCACTACTGAAGTTGTTTATCCTCACAGTAGAGCAAATAACCAGAAAATCATCAATGTGATTGTATGGGTCTTCATTGTTCAAGCTATAGAAAGAAGGAAGCAAGTTGATTGTACTAGGCTTGATTTCATAATGAGCTGCCTGCACCGTAGGCAGCTGAATACACGATAGGGACGCGTATTCTGAAGGAGTATAGTGCTCCTTCAAGGCCTTGAGAGGAGGAGGTGGTGGGTTACCAGGTGGAACCTCCTCTTCTCTTCTTTCCTCAGACATCTGTGAATTTGTGTGTGAAGAATTAGCTAAGTGTTTAGATGATCTGATTTCTCCAAGGACTCGCTCTAAATTTTGGTCTAAAGAAACCAAGTATAGATGACAAGAGCAACGTCCAAGCATGCACACACAAAATTTACTACAATTATATAGACAGAATCAGAAAGTCAAGGACTTACCTTGCCTTGGGAAGAAAAGAGAGATTTCTTTTGAGTAAAACTCTGTCCTTGGTGAACTCTCTTGGATCCCTGCACAAATTTTAGGATTCTGTATTAGAACCAATATCCTGTAGTAAGGATAGTAAATGATATGAGTAAAGATGAAAAAGTAAAAAAAAAATAAAACTAGAAAATGCGAGACTAATATTAGAATTAAAAGAAACAAACAACCGTGCTAATTGTCCCCGGCAACGGCGCCAAAATTTTACCTGTCGTAGAACATGGTTGCAAATATAAATTATCCCGATGTTAACCGGGTGTCGTATCCACTGAGACAAAAAGGCTAAGTTGTGTTGGTTCCATAATTCCTAAACTAATTGTAATAGAAAATAAGGTATTGATTTCTAAACTAATCCTATAAGAAAACGAAGTATTGGTTTGATGGGTTTGATTCCTAAATTAACAAATTAAAAGACAATGTTTTAATTCAATTCGAGAAAAGATCTTAGGGTACGAATCCACTCTAACCTCGCACAATGGCAAGTATAGGCCTAGGGTTCCACTATTAATGCTAGAAAGACTCGTTCTTGTTACAAACCTTCACAGAGTCAACAAATAAAGGATGTGGATGCAGATCAGGGCATAACCTATCTCTATGGCATAGATTATCCTCGATCTAACAACACATACATTCAAGCACCGTTATATGACATAGTATGCAAATCTACAAGATTAAAATACCAAAGAAAGAGATATTGCATTAAAGAAATCAAATCCAATCAATGGATAACATCATTGTCATATAACCAAAAGCATTTAAAGGAAAACCCTAGAACCTATACATCACCATAAATACAAGATTAGGGCTTCATTGCAACCCTAAGATAGAAGTTTAGTTACTCATGGTGAGAGGTTGACGAAGAATCTCTGACGAAATCCTTATTGACGCTCTTCCCTAAAACTCCAAAACCGCGCTCCAGATCCTTTCCCCAAGATGTCAATCCCCTCTAAAACGAGTTTGAGCTTTAATTTATAGGTTTTTGGATGAAAAACCTCGTCAAAAAGCGCTGGGGCGGAGTCTTCACCCGGGTCGGGCGTCCGGACGCTAGACAACAATGTCTGGGCGCCCTTTTCAGTCTCCGGGCGTCCGAACGCCAAGTTCCTGGCGTCCGGACGCCCGGAGGCAGAACCTCCGTGACGTTTCCGTATTATCTGGATTTTTGCTGCTTGTTTCGACTCATTGCCATTTTCTCCTATTTTGCGCCAATTTCTTATCCAAGCACCTAGGGAGTCTGTAACATCAAAATGACACAATTAGACTAGTTAAACGCTTTGGAATGTATACCAAAGTCTAAATTGAAGGGCCTAAAATGTATATTTTAGGCTCTCATCAATCTGCCTCAATCCAGGATTAATAATTTGGATTCCGAAATTTATGGACAGAATATGCAGACACATTTGATGTTGCTCTTTCAGAAATCCATAAACTTCAAGAGACAAGTCATCGAGACCAGTTTCTTATGAAGTTGGGACCCAAATATGAAATTGTTAGATACGGCCTCATGAATAGAGTTTCATCACCATCATTAAATGACTGCCTAAATGAACTTTTGTGTGAAGAACAATGACAACTAACTCAAGTTGCTTTAACTCAACATGTTCCCAGCAGACCTCTTGAAGTTGCTTATGTTGCAAATACTCATTCATAGCCATCTGGTGGTTCTATTGAGGTTTCTTATGTTCCAAAAGGTAGAGCAGAGATATGAGCAAGATCAAGTGTTACAGTTGCAACAATTTCAGTCATTATGCTACTTAATAGAAGGAAATACTGCACTTACTACAAAGCTACTAGGCATATTATCACCAGTGCAGAAGGAGGCTAGAGAATTGTTCTAATCATGCCTATCATGCTATTACTGATGCTACTTCATCTAAGGCATCTTTTCCTGCCTCTTCCTCATCTATGTCTTCATAACCACCGTATCTTTTTATCACCCTTGAAATGATTCAGCAGATGATTATGAATGCATTTTGTTGCAGTGAGTATCTCAGTGAATACTCAACCATCATCTTCGTTTTGGTATTTTGATTTCGGTGCATCGAACCATATGCCTTTTTCTACTGATCATCTATCTGATATTAAATCATCCATTGGTAAGATGCACGTTCATGCTGCAGATGGTGAAAAGCTTCTCATTACTGCTATCGGTGATGTTTCTCATTCGCTTACTTTGCAAAATATTTTTCTTTCTCCATCTTTATCAGCAAATCTTTTATCTATTGGACAACTTGTAGATGATGTGTGTACTAGCTCATTTTCTTCCTCTGGTTGTGTGGTGCAGGATCAAGTGTCAGGGATGGTGATAGCGAAGGGGCCTAAGTGCGGACGAATGTTCCCACTTCAACTATCATTACAGATGCCGAATAAACTTGAGTTCGCTATATTTTGTTCTTCCTCTCAGAATAATTGGAACTTAGGGCACATTAGATTAGGCCATCCAAATGTAAAAACAATGTCCTCCTTGTTTAGATCTTGTTTGATTAATTGAAATAAATTACCTTCCGATTTTGCCTTGCTTGATTGCTCTACTTGTAAATTAGGGAAAAGTAAGATTCTTCCTTTCCCAACAAATGATCCTTGAACTTCAAAATGCTTTGACATTGTTCGTAGCATTGTGTGGGGCATCACTCCAGTGATTTCTCATGCTCAATATAAGTATTTTGTTACTTTTATTGATGATTATAGTAGATTTACATGAGTTAATTTTCTAAGATCCAAATTAGAAGTTTTTGATGCTTTTAAAAAATATTTCGCATATGTTGAAAATCGTTTTTCTACTTGTATTAAGATCTTATTATGTGATTCCTGGGGAGAATATGTGTCCCATGAGTTTCAAAACTTTCCACAGTAGAAGGGGATTATATCTCAAAACTCTTGTCCATATACCCACACCACACCACCCACCCCCCCCCCCCCCCCCCCCCCCCCTCCAAACAAAATGACATTGCTGAAGAGAAGAGAAAACATCTTCTTGACACTGTTCGCTCATTGCATCTTGTATCCTCTATGTAAGGGCCTGTCCCTAGAAATACCTAGTGAAACCCAATTTGACCAAGTCAACCCTAGGTTATCCTATTTTATAGGTGATTAGCATGAGAAGTTAGTAATTTCCATTAATTTAGCCTAGATTATAAGATTAAAACCCTTGTGAGATTAATAGTGGTTTTCTAAACTTAATTTTCTAACTAGAAGCCTTAGTTGTTATCTTAACCATATGGGTTTTCCTCAGAGAGTTGTGCAATTTATCTTAGAATGACCCAACTACCCATGGCCTAACCCATTAACCCATTTATTATATGAGGGTACTCTAATTCTCCCAACCACACATTTTTCCTCCTTTTTGAAAATCCCAATACCTTAAATGACCTTAGCCTTCTTTATTGTCAACCAAGTAAACATGGGCACTTTTGTCCTTATAAATAACATACCTTTATTGCCCTTAGGCTCCTTTTGTTCACAACCACTCATTTGAGGATACTTTAGTAATTAAATATGAGTACCTAAACTGCCATAGTCCTCATCCTTTATTTCTATTAGCAACAAAAAACCCTTTGGTCATTCCATTTTAATCTTCCTCAAATACCCCAATCTTTATCAAAAGCTTACATTAGCAAAAGAGGGCATTTTAGACTATAACCCAACCCATTTCCTATAAAAGAAACCCTTCTCATCCATTCTTCTCATTTCACTATAATTGTCCTCCCATCTATCTCTAAGTTAGAGATTAGGGTTTCTATCTCTAGATCTTAGCCCTCCAATTACTAGTAGCAAGAGCCTCATCTACATCTAACCATTTATAAGCTTAGGAGCTCATTTCATCTCCTAGATCTCTCATTCCTCTCCAAGTAAAGGTAACATTCTTCTCCCTTTTCAATTTCCTTATAAAATAGTCATTTCTCTTAGATTTCTCTTCCTTGTGCATTTATCTCTTTGGGAATGGGTGTAAAGATTGCAGATTCAGTTATTGGGGTGATCTTAGAGCATTTGGAGTGAAGCCAAGCTAATTGAGGAGCTTTCTTCCTAATTAGGTAAGTAGACATGCTTATATTCTTTAATTAAATTAATTAATATGCTTATGTTGTTAATTACTGCCTTTTATGGTTATTTGACATGATTTCTGTATTTGGATGGTTGGTTAGATGACATGATGTATATGATTGTTATTCTAAGCTCTTGTATTGTGTATTTGGCTATTGATAGATGGGAATCCCCCATTTGGAAGATCAATGGCCCATGTGTGATGAGATGATGATGTGGGAGGTGTGTTTAATGATTGGAGGTGATTGGTGAAGATTTGTGATGGATTTGATAGAGTATTGGTGGAAAATGGAAGAGGGAAGAATCTTGATTTTCAGGATTTCGTGAGTACCCCGGTCGACCTGGTCACTAAGGATGTCGACTGGGCACACGGGGACTTCCCCACAACTGAGAGCAGAAAACACACTCAGGGTACAGACCCAGTGTACTCAGTCGACCGACCAAGAGGCCCGGTCGACCGACCACACTGAGGATTCCCTCACCTGCCAGATGTTTGTGGAAATGCATGTAGTTCACTCGGTCGACCGGGGACACTGCAGACCGTGTTTTCTAACTCCCAATTAGCTGTCCACTTCCACTGAGTACCAGGTCCACCCGTGGACCCATAATGTCGACCCGGTACACTGTAAACAGTATATTTCTAAAATTTGGATGCTTTTATGATTTGATCATGTGTGGGCCCCATTGACATTCCATTTGAACTGTTTGTGATATACTAAACACGAGTCAAGGGTCGGGCTTAACCTTGACCCGTGTAGCCACCTATGTAGAGTCTAGGGTTGTAAGCAGAACTTGATTCAATGGTTATGAATGTCTATGATGCTAAATACCTTCAGGAACACCAAGGATTGTGAGAATCTGTGATCACTCTCTTAGGTGAAGTGGGACTCTAGACCTGAATAGAGGGGGCAGCGATCATCGATAGATTTGTGACATGCGGTACTTATGTTAATGAAACGGATAATAAGGCTGGCTGGTAGGTTTGAACCTTGGATGTTGGCCTTGAAAGGTATTATAATCAGGGCATTGCACTTAGGCTCTAATCCATGATCACAGTCCATATTGGATGAGATGTCAGGACATGGAACTTGAAGTCTTGACCTGTAATATTGGGAACTTAACGGTAGATATTGATGGATGGATTATATAATGAGATAATGTTAATTAAGTGTATCGAGAAGCGGAGTTTACAAGGGTATGTATTATTAACTGTTGAGAATCGTAAGGATGGATTACTTATACCCGAACTCTGTGCCTCATGCCCTTGACTAATATCATCTCATATTAATTATGATAAGGCTATCCAATTCGGAGTACAGCCACCTAGTGGTCTGTAGGATTTGTGGATGTACGATTGGTCTGCCGAGGGTTACGATGCCGGCATGGACATTGATATTGAGATATTGTTGGATGACACAGTAGGTGCCGGTGTGGGAGGGGTACTGAGACCGTCGGCGCTCGGACCAGGTGTGGATGGACGGTAATGTTGATTTAGCACGTAAGACCAATGGCTGGGACTGGCTGTGGTAATGGATGAGTGATTGAGCACGTAAGACCAATGGCTGGGACTTGGCTGTGGCTATGGATATTGATGGACTCTTGTACGCTCCTATTTGATGAGACAATAGCAATGGGTGGCTATGACCCCATAGTTGATGTCCATCGACAGTTGTCAGGACGACGACGATGGGCTGGCTTTGACCTCCCACGTCTATTGTACTTCAACTATGGACGTACCTTTGTGTGACCCTATGTATGGATATTGGTTGAATGATTATTAAGTATTGTGGATGTCGTTGCTTAGAGTCTTTAACTGCCGACATTGTTACGGACGGATCCAGAGACGATGGTTGTGGTTATGGTAGGGTTACTTCCCCATGTTACTTCTATTAGTGGTGACACTGCTGTGCTTGTATGAATTATATAGTTTATTGATGATAATGGCTTCTCTTATCTACTTGATATATTGTATCCAACATCTGTTATATTACTATTTCGATTATCGTTCAAGCACTACACTCCACACTATTTTTGTTACATTCCGATATTCTATATTATTATCAAGGTACTAATCACGCAGGTGCAGCTGGAATCATATATGGTATTCTTCCTTATCTGTTAATATAATGTATTGCCATTTAAACATGCCTATTTGCTTGGCTCATCGAGCCTGACCCAATCCTTGGTGTTTTCAAGTATCTTCTCTTCCACTTTCTTTGATTGGTAGAATTGCTTGGCGGCTAATTTGTTGCCGCAGGGTTTGGAGAGCAATGCAGTTGGTGCATCAAGAGGCATCTATCACGTAGATCTTTATTCTTTTCTATTTCTTGTAGCTGGCCGTGTTAGCTTATGATTGAATAGTTAGTTTAATTACAGAAAGTACATTGTAATCCCTTAAAGTGAAATAAAATTTTAGGGCTTTGTCCATTTACTTGCTCATATGAGATTTACACTTGACTATATTATTGGATTTTCCGCATCTCTTGGGTATTTTCTCGTAGCAACCCGAGATTCGAGGCACTGGGATCTTGGGGCGTTACACTCTGTACCAGCCTGCTTTTGGCTAGAAGCCCTATCTATTGCAGTTCACTTAATAAATGGTTTCCCATCACCAACAATGCAAAAAATTCTCCATATTTTTTCCTTCACAACAAACAACCCAAATATACACATTTACGTACCTTTAGTTGTGTCTATTTTGCTCATCTTCCTTCGTTTGAACGCACATAATTAACTGCTTAATCAGTCAAGTGCGTTTTAAATAAAAAAGTTTTTGGTTTTTAAAGTGTTTGAGTTTCTAAAAATGTTGTTTTTTTAACTCAATATATTTTTTTTTAGTATTATAATGACCCTTTACCTTCTCTCTATGTTTTACTAGATTTGTCTTCTGATGATTTCCCATCCTCATTCGCAAGGTTTAAACGCCATCTTGTCTATGAGAGGCGATGTGGGACTATCTACTTGCACTAGAATCACCACCTGCACATGATCTGGAGTTTGTCCTCGATCCTCCACTTTGACGCTCCACGCATCTTCGCCATCCGCCCAATCGCCACTACAACAAATTGCATCTTTCCCGACACAATTTGCCGACACAATGAAAATTTGCGTTGGGAAAAGTCTTATTTCCAACGCACATTTGGACTGCGTTGGCAAAAGTCACAGAAATTGCTACTTTTACCGATGCAAGTAAGACCGCATTGGCAAAAGCTGTGAAAACCACATTGGCGCCAACAAAGAATCCCCTCAAAAGAGAGGGAAAGTTTTGCCAACGTGTCTTTTTCTAATGGCTATGCAATAATGCGTTGGCAATTATCTTGCATACTGGCAACACATAGGTGTGCGTTGGGAAAGCTCTAAGTTTTTATTCGCACAATTGCCAACGCATGAGTTACGTCCGCAAAGCCCCATCTTTGACAAGCCTACATTTCTCGACACTATTTCCAATGCAGTGAAAATTTGCATTGGCAAAAGTCACTGAGAATTGCTACTTTTGCCGATGCAAGTAAAACCGCGTTGGCAAAAGCCAAGCCATGGAAAAACGTTACTGACACTATTTGCCGATGCAGTGAAAATTGGCATTGGTAAAAGTCTTATTTCTGATGCATATTTGGACTGAGTTGGCAAAAGTCACAGAGAATTGCTACTTTTATCAACACAAGTAAGATCGCGTTGGCCAAAGTTGTGGAAAATATACATTAGCTACAACAAAGATTTCCCCCAAAAGAGTGAAAGTTTTGCCAATGCGTGTTTTCCTACTGGCAATGCAATAATGCGTTGACAATTATTTTGCCTATTGGCGATGCACAAGTCTACGTCCACAAAGCCTCATTTAGTAAAATTCTTTTTTGCCAAAATAATATAAGCACACTGTTTTAATTCTTTTTTGTATGTGGTATGTTCATCTTTTGCCCCATCCAAAATGCTTGATTGAGCTGCATTTAATCTGTGTTTATCTTTTATGATCGGGAACACCTTCCTCAAGTACCTATGCTACTGAATGTGGAGGCAATGACTAAAAAACATTACACTGTATTTATGCCTCAAATCTAATTACTTTGGACCTCTATATCTGATGATATTGTTGTTTGCCTGTTTCTTCAGGGCTTTCTTGGCTTAAGTGGAGCTATACTGATCCAAGTGTGTATATATATATTGTGGTCAGTATTATTTATTTTGAATGGTTATTATTATATTGATGGTAATGCTATGGATGTTCTAGTTCCCTTGGGCAGAACCAAGTGAGCCATTGAACAACTGACAAAGTAAGAATTTTAGTAGGTACCATTATTGGATTGGGCCTAGGGACCTATCCATATTTATCAGATCCAAATAGGAACCTAGTGGGACCCAAATGTATTGAGAGTAGTGTATGGAAATGGGACCCGCGGGGGTTTAGTTTTAATTTCAGCTTTGTTATAATATGTTTTAAAAGAAGGGAGGTCAACTATGGATCTTGGGCTTGCTCACAAATCCAATTGGATTTGAGTTGTGCGTGCCCCATAAAGTATCAGGGGTCACTTTCTTTCTTTTTAATTATCAATTTTACTAATAAGAGTTTGAATGAGGGGTTTGGGCTGCAATCACATCTTCTCAAAATGAGCCACACTCCAGGACAAGGGCTAGCCATCATGACCCTTTTTTACCTAGTTTTTTGAAGGTTTAGCATTAAAAGAGATAAAGTTAAGAGCCAAATTAAGAATTAAATGGCACTACAAGAAAATACAATTTTAGCGGCGAACTTATAGCGACGGCCGGACAAAAGCGCCGCTAGAAGTAACTAATAGCGGCGGCCATATCCGACCACTGCTGTAAGACGATTTCTTATACACTTTTAGTGGCGGTCTTCGCTCTAGCTGTCGGTAAAAACATTTGTCCCATGGCGCCAATGTTCCATAGGAAAATTTTTCGTTTATACCGTCGAATATATAGTGGCGGTCAATACATTCGAGGGTAAAAGGAATTTTTAGCATGTAGTGGGCGGTGGCCGTCGCTAAAAGCTATTTGTTGCAGTCGCCATAAGTGGCCCCTGCTATAAAAGTTATATAAAAAATCCCCTCTCTCTCTAATAGCCCTCTCTGGTTTCGCTGTAAAAATCCCCAGCCTAGATGACCCTCTCTCTCGTTCTCACCTCTACCTCAGGATCCCTCTCGCCATCGCCCTCCACGTGAGCAATACCAGCCATCCCTCCTTCTCCAACCACTGCGCACACCTCAAGGCCTACCTCCCTCGTCTCCTCCCTGCGCAGAGTCTCCCCCGATGCCGTAGCCCATCATCCCTTTCACACCGCCCTCTCCATCGTCGCCATCTCCTCGTACACAGAGCCTCGGCAGAACCTATCTGGACTGCCCCTCTGGCGCCGATCCTCTCCCACGTGGGCCACTGGCTATTGCAGATCTGATCTAGTTTGGTTTGGGTGAAGAGCGGGGTGTTTTAAAGATCAATGAAAAACAAGAAACAGTCAATATAGGCTGAGATGTCCGGAGATTTGTCGTCACTAGTGAAGAAGGGCAAGCATCTGGGCGAATCCCTATCGCTAAACAGAGAGAATCGCCTCGCCGGAGAAGAAGGGCGAGTTTCTGTTGCTCTCCTTGTTAGACTTGGGCAAATCCTCGTTAGATTTGGGCGGGTATCTTTGTTGCAGAACAGAGACAATCACATTGCCGGAAAAGAAAGACAAGTTTCGTTTACTCAACTCGTCAGATTTGGGTGGGCATCCTTTTTGCAGAACAGAGAGAATTGCATCACCACTGCCCTGAGGCGACGCTCGTTCACCCCCAGACACGCCCCTTTTCCCCTCCACGCGAAACCGCACCACTGCCATCCACAGGTAAGGAACTGCCCCTTCTCCCCCTGTCATCTACACCAACACCCAGTGCCTTGCACTGTTTCACAACACCTGCGCATAGCCACACCCTTCCCTTCCATCTTATTCCCTCTTTTTTTTTGCTTTCTTTTTCCTTTCCATCACTCTCTCTCTCTTTCTCCCTTCTCCCTCATCGTGCACCACTGCACCCACCCCCTTCTTCCCTCTCTTTCTTTTTCTCTCTTTCTCCTTCTTCCCCACCTGCATTCCATCTCCCTTCTCCTTCACCACATCTCTCTTTCCTCTCTCTTTCCTTCACCTTCACCACATCTCTCTTTCCTCTCTCTTTCCTTCTCCTTCACCACATCTCTCTTTCTCTCAGCGATCTTTTTTTTGCAGGTATATCCCAATGTACATTAATGGTTTTTCTTGCCTTTTCCCTACATATGCTTTTAGTTAGTTTTTGATAGGAAGGAAATCCGTTGTCACCATAGTTGTGAAATGGGTCCCAAATGCAAACTTTTTCATTCATATACTACACCATGCATCACTGATTCTTATAGTTTGTGAACTTGGGTTGTACGGGTTTGGTATTGAAAGAACTTATCTACTAGTAGCTTCATAGACCATTAATCTTTGTTTTAATCAATGAGTAAATATAATTGTACATACTTGAAGAGGATCGATCAATAAGAACATGTTCCTGCAAATTAGATGAATTGGATCTAGAAACCATGCAAGTTGGAGTAAGAGTGTAAGACTATATTGATCTAGAAAAATGAATTTGATAGACAAAATTGGCCAGCCCAAACTACAGATTGTTCAAACCAAAGGAATGATGGGTGGTTAATATTAAAATTGGTTCTTTCTTTTTTGGAAAGGGGTGTGTGTAAAATGACCAATGTCCAGAATAATCCGGTGTTTTAGTAGTCATTTTAAAATTACAAGAAAAGAAAAAAAATGAGAAAAAAAACTCTGTTTCTGTCGTGGGTATTATTGCTCAAATTATTGGAGGTGATGGGTTTGAAATATCTGAGTTGGATGGTGCTTTTATAATACAACAAGGTTAGAGATAAAATCGCATCTTAGCAGACCAAAAAAGGAAAAAAGGAATTGTGGGTGTTGTTTTCTGTCCATCAAATCAACCATGTTTATAGAGAAATTGGCCATTATAAAGAGTCAGGCCCTCTCAGTTGTAGATTATTTGGTGATGATCATGGGCTGTTGTTTGAACATGATTGTTTGTAGATTCGCGTTTGGTTTCTGATTTGCAAAGTTTATAGTAGAACTCTTTGATTCCTTTAGTTGTGTATGGATTTGGATGTGTTTGATTTTAAAATTACAGAAGTAATGCTAGATAGAAGATGATGAAGTGCATAAAACTGTGTTGGGCTTTGCTCGTCTTTCAAGTTCTGATCTGGGTTTTGTCTGAAACACAATCTCAATCTGTTTATAATATTGATGTTCAGTTAAGTCCCTTAATATTGATCTTGATCTTTTGTTCCCTTGTTCTAGATGGATTATATGCCTTAGGGTCTATGGTGTATCACACTGTTTCCATAGACATCCACCTTTGGCATCTGTACACATGGATTATATGCCTTAGGGTCTATGGGGTTGTTTGATTTGAGAAAATCTAACAACTTCTTGATTGAGATTGAGATGGCTTCGTGGGGTTTGAGCTGTTTTGAGTTGGAAGTGTGATTTGTGAGTTGGGTCTTAGAGAGGGTTGTTTTTGTTGTTGTTGAACTACTGTGGATTTGGTTGGTCTGGATTGGTTTTTCTTTTTTGGTGGATTATGTAATCATAGTGGCTTTTTATTTGTTTGGATTGGTTTGGGCTTGATGACTTCTTGAATTTCGATTTAGAGTTTTAACAGAATTTATTTACTAAGTGCATATTAGTTTCAATTTTATAATTCAGTATGGAAGGATATGTGTAAAAGTAATTGAATCATATTTAGAAAAGCTACTTTTGTTATCTTTGTATCTTTCCTTAATTGATACGCATGCATCGTCACATGATTATTACATAAGAAACCTTTTAGTTACTAATACAAAAAAAATGGACAAAGTCATTATAATATATGCCATAGTCCAGCTAAGATTAGCATATCTGTCAATGGTAAATAGTGCCTAAGTAATCCATCTACCTATAGGAATTAATTCCCTTACTACAACTAGAAAATTGATAAACCACCTTGAGGGGTAATCTTAGCAATGTGGACCTTTCAATTTTGTGTGGTTTTTTCTTGCAGATGTATAGAAACTCCTCCTTTTTAATATGGATATAGATTATTTGTGATGTTGGTTTACTTTTATAAGATAGTTACCTTCCATTTGTATATTTTGGCATCTGTTGGAATATATGTATGTTTTCTTGGTATATTGACAATATTTATGCTCATTTTATTGTGAAATCCTGTGGTATTTTTAATAGAATAGTTGGCCTCTGTTTATTCCTGTATTATTTTATTATGTTGTCTACCTATATGAAAAAGGATTTCTGATATACTTTTAATGTTATCTTTACTCACTAAAATATCAGTTTCTAATACAAGACTTATATTACAATTTTATAAACTCATATGAACGAACTTGATTTATTTGTACTGCATAATATTCTAGTCTTTCCTAGATTCCCTTCTTATTTCAGTAATCCACTGCAATTGGAATCCTAAACATATATCACATTAGACAAGCAAATAGCAACTAGTTATCTTGACACAGAAATTTTGGTATAGCTGAATTTCCTCTTCAATGAACAACAATCAAACAAATAATTTGTATTTTAAACCAACACATACTTACTTTATAATGAGTATCTTTTAAGATTTAACTTTTGTTTTCTTGGGTTATGTGAAACAGAATTCACATAGATGACCCCAACATAGTTGGGACGAGGCTTTCATCATCATAGTGATGATGATGATGATGATGGAGGCTTTTACAATGAGAGAAAATACATGCTATTTTGATGAAGTGAATAATAGGATGACATATCTCCAATACAAAAACACATCAGCCTTTTCTGCGTGTGCTTACAAGCTTTGATCTTAAATGGAATGAGGTGAAATCAAGAGAAGGACAGAAAAGTAAAATTAAACATTTATATAAAAAAGAAAAGAGAAGCCATTAAATGAAATGAAACCAAAAGAAAACTGGATAATGTTATAATTGAGATTTAAGTTATCAAAGTAAGATGTCAAGCTCAATAGGAAGGAAACTCAACTTGTGATAATGTTAAGATAAGAAATAAAAAAAACACAGACATGCCAGATTAAAGTTGTAATGTTCAATAACTGACAACACTTCCATTTAAAAAGAATAACTGACTTGGGATTAGGATACAAAACCCTTACAATATTAGTTGTTCTGTCTTTTATTTATTTTTGTATGTAAATGGCCTTTTTATTTATTGAATTTGGTCTTCACTGTTTTCATGTTTACTAACTTGTCTCATTATCACATGTTTCAGGTTATGTAAAGGTAGGGAGCTTTTGGATAGGATACTCTTCAGGTGATTTTTTGTTACTGTCATATGGGTATTTCAAAGTGATTATATAAAATTATTATGCTAATTTAATATTGTCTCATTATCCCAAGATCTTTTTTGTAGTGAATGCTTTGCCTTGCAAGAATTTATTGCTACTTGTATTCTAATAGTGTTCTTTTTCGGTTTTGCAGATTGGTTTTAGATTTATTCTGCTAGCTGCGGGCTCTTAAGGATTACTTTTTTTATTTTGATCACAGACATTTGTGGATGTTTGAGAATTTTGGAAATGATCAAGTAGTAATATTTGTGTATTTTAGAGATTTATGGGTTCATTTTGGTTTATGGATGTAGGATATTTGGTTGTGGATGTTATTTTTTATTTGTTAATGAATCTATTTTAAATTGGGTTGTGCATGAAGTTTGTTGGTTTGAACAGGTATTCAGATTTTTATTTGTGGTATACAGGGAGAAATGAAATTTTAATTTAAATAATAATAATAATAATCTTTCCCGACGCACCAGCTTGCGTTGCAAAAAAGAAAATGTATCACAATATTTTTCGAAGTGATTTGTGCGTCGACGAAGTTGCATTTCCCAATGCGTTAGCCCAAAGATATAGCGGATTCCCAACACATTGGTAACGTTGGCTATTTCATGCATTTCCAACGCATTGGTAGTGTTGGCTATTTCATGAATTCCCAACGCATTGGTAACGTCGGCTATTTCATGAATTCCCAACGCTTAATCATCGTCGGCCATTATCATGAATTCCCAACGCACTACGAGCGTCGACGGTCATTACTAGGAATTTTCAACGCACTACAAGCGTTGGCCATTAGTATGAATTCCCAATGCACTGCCAGCGTCAGCCATTACTAGGAACTCCCAACGCACTACCAACGTCGGCGTTTTGTTTGCTGACGCTGGTATTGCATTGGCAAATATGGTTTTCGAATCATGAAAATTAGACTTTTTGCCGACGCACGTCTCTTTGCTGACGCATTGGCCGACGCTGCATTGCGTTGGTAATTGTATAGGGATTTGCCGACGCAGTTAAAATAGCGTCGGTTATGGATTTGGCTACACATAGTTGCCGACGCGCGGCCGACGCACTGAAATGCATTGGGAAATCCTTTCCCGACGCAAAACCTACCTTTTCAGACGCAGTGACTGCGTTGACAAAACTGTATTTTGCTGTAGTGCGCTATGGTTTTTCTCACACCTTTTTACTTCCTACGTTACGCTCTATTGCAATTCGTAATTCTTATTCTCTGGTAGTGAGAATGAATGTTGGCAAAAGGCAATGCAGGATAAATTAGACGCTCTTCATGCAAATCATACATGGGATGTTGTTCATTGTCCTTCTGCTGCAAAACCCATCAGGTGTAAATGAGTTTATTCCATCAAATTAAAATCGGATGGGTTGTTACAAGGCTCGCCTTGTGGCAATTGGAAATAGACAGAAGTATGGCGACGATTATGACAAGACATTTGCTCCTGTGGCTTAGATGACTATTGTGAGGATGGATTTAGCCATTGCTGTCTCTCAATCATGGTCATCATGTTAGTTCGATGTCCAAAATTGTTTTCTCTATGGTGGTTTTAAGGAAGAAGCTTATATGAGGATTCCTCAAGGGTTTCTGGCTATGATCATGGTGATGTTGCTCAATTATGACGGTCTCTTTATGGTCTTAAACACACCCCTCGAGCGTTGTTTGAGAAATTTTGCGAAAATCTTCTCTAACTGGCCTACCATCAGAGTTTGTCCGATCCCTCCTTATTTTTGCATAAAACTAATGTAGGGATAACGACACTACTGATCTATTTGGATGATATCATCATCTCTGGTATTGATATGATTGTGATTTAACATCTCTATGATTCTCTTCATAAATCCTTCTAGTTGAAAGATTTGGGGCCTGTCACCAAATTTTTGGGTCTTGAGGTTCATCAGTTAGAAGATGGCTTACTTCTTGACCAGCATAAATATGCACTTGATCTCATTGAAATGGCCGGTCTTCAAGGCTCCTCTCCCGTGGACACACCTCTTGAGGTGAATATCAAACTTAGTCAAGACAGTGGTGACCCTTTTCCTAATCGAACGTTGTATCCTCGCTTAGTTGACAGTTTGGTGTATCTAACCATTACTAGGCCTAACATTTCATATGCAGTGAATCTCATCAGTCAGTTTATGACGCATCCTCGTCATCTTCATTTAGCCGTAGTTTGACTAATTATTCGTCACATTCTTGGCACCTCCACCCGATGTTTGTTTTATCTGGCTAGTAATTCCACTTCTTTTATAGCATATTCGAATGCTATTTGGGCCGGATGTCTTGATACATGGAAATCTACAACCGGATAGTGCATGTTCCTCGAGGATTCGTTACTATCATGGAAAAGTAAGAGACATGATAGGGTCTCTAAGTCCTCTACTGAAGTTGAATACCGCGCTATGCCCACTGCTTGCCCTGAAATAATTTGGCTTCATGGCTTGTTATCAAAACTTGGGTCTCCTCAAAATCAGCCAATACGTCTTCATGCTTACAACACTAGTGTGATCCACATTAATGAAATCCCGGTCTTCCATGAATGTACTAAGCCATTGAGGTAGACCGTCACTACATTCATTATGAATATATGCACAAAACAATCAGTCTTTCTCATATCTCTACAAATCTTCAAATTGCGGATATCTTTACAAAAGGATTGCCGCGACCGCGACATCAGTTCTTGATTAGCAAATTGATGCTTGTTGACTCTCCACCATAAATTTGAGGGGGGATGTCGATCACCCATCAAGGCCCATACTAAAATCCAACCCATAGTACTCAAGACTTAGTTAAATGGGGTAAAACATGTACAGCTTTATAATTTCTATATTAGGAGATTTTATTTAGTGTACAAATCCTAAATTGTGGCCTTTAATGGGTACGTAAAATCATTATATAAAGGAAGGGTCTAATCCGAGAGTGGACAACCAACTCATTCTCAATTTGTGAAATCTTTGTTCCTTCTTAGCATTCCACGAGAATGACATTGGAAACACCATAACATGCTCCAATATATACAAGCTGTTAAAGTCATTGACGCCCATAATTTTGACGAACTTGAAAATGGAAGGGGTTTGAATCCGAAGACTACCCTCATGTGGTCGGGAGATACACGTTGGAGCTTGCATCATAATACATCGATAAACTGATCCTCATGTTCTCCTCTGTGGGTGATGTGCTTGAGATCGTCTCAGATAATAATATGAGTGAACAAAACGGCTCTGGCAATAACCCATTGCATGTATTGGTAGATTTTGATTTTGCATTTAAAATGAATTTGATGAGAGATGTATTAGGGGACCACCAATGAATTATCCAAGTCATTGTAGCGAAAATATCAAGATATTATCAGTGCCACAGAACTAGTGAGAATATCAAAGCAACGACTGCAAATGATGAGAGTTGATGGGTGAGATTCTCTCCTATTTGAAGTCTATTATTTTTGTGGTAATTATGAAATCATCATTCACAATATGAATGATATGTTTGTTGAACGAAAGCGATCATGACAGAAAGCTGAATTGACAAATCTACATCATTTTCAAGTCAATATATCTATGCCACTATTGATTTGCAACTTCAAGAGCTCAACGTTGCTTTAATCTCATGAACATCGAGTTGCTTCTTTGTGTGGTATATTTGGATCAAAGGGATTCATTCTCTACTCTCAATAAGGAAAAATTGACCTGTCTTTCTCATATATATCCATATGATTTTTCTTTTTCAGATCGGGCGAGACTTGATAATCAGCTTGCTACTTATATCATTGATATCTGCACAATAGTAAGTTTTTACTAGAGAAAGGAATTAGTGGCGTTCCTCAGAAGATGGTTGAAACAAAAAGGGACACTGCAAATCCTTTATTTTTTTTCTTTTTGAAATAAGCGCTAACCCTACTAGTTACCACCGCTATTGTTGAGAGGTATTTTCTGTTATGAAAATTGTAAAGAATCGACTGCGCAACCGAATGGAAGAAGAGTGGATGAATGATTATTTGCTTGCATATATTGAAAATGACATATTCAATAACACTGATGATGAGACAATCATGCAACACTGTCAAAACATGAAGAACAGTTTAGGAAAATTGTAAAAACTTTGTTTTAGAGTCAAGATGACTTTTGATGAGAGAAATATATGTTAGTTGATGTAGTTGAAAATTTTGCGTCGATTTAAATGCAATGCATTTTCTCTTTTGCTATTGTTGATGTGAGAAGATTCTAGCAAAAGTTTAGCCCACCCAAACGAAAATCTTGGTTCTACCACCAAGCATTGCCATGTGTTTTTGCGGTATAGATACAGTATGGTGGGTTTGGCAAGTCAGATCGAGTTGATGGGTCGAGCTCCCAAATTGGTTGGCCATGGGCCTTTTAACCCAACCGATTTCTTTGTTGTTATGCTCAGTGGCGAGGGGGAACATCACTCCAACCCTAAACGGCACATTAGCTTTGGATTGGGCCTAGGTGTGGGGTGGAACCGAATCATTTATTATCCGTGTCTGCCCTTCTGTAGTGGTCGACAGAGGATGAGGCGAAGCAGTATCAACTAGTGGGTGAAAACCATAAAATAGACATGGTGGGCATGATAGTTGGCGACAACCATGGGTGGGGCACTTGGGTGGGAGACTTTCAATTTTGAATGGTTGATAATGGGAGTGCCCTCCCACCTTGATTAGGACTCACAGGAGTAACTCCAGTGAGAGATCGAGCCCAATGGAAGCATTGGCTTGTGTAGGGAAACGCAACTGACTTTGTGCCTGAGTGACCAAGTCAAGATGAATAAATTGTCTAAGAGGGGCAAGTATTAGTTACAAAAGTTAGTTGCTCCAAAAATACAGTGAAAGGCCTATGGGAGCACCCCACACCAGGGACGCTGCCATAAAGGCCCGTTCTGGATCAAAATTTGGCATCTAGGGGGTGATAGCCATGGTTTCCCTAGCCACTATCCACAATGATACCTCATGAGCTCTGCTTAGGTCAGAAAGTTTGGTGAAGATAAAGATAACGATTAGGAAGTTCTAGAATCTCTAGTGGGGCATGCTGTCTCTAAACCTTTGCCAATCGTTGGGTGAGGAGGTGAACTAGGATAGTTCGATGAAAGAAATTTCCCACTTAGAGTTAGCCTTAGGTGCTAGCGGTTCGCATCTAGAAGAGACTCATCAACTTCGATGGTTGGTATGCCAGAGTTGGGTGGTGGGGCGCTTTAAAGTGGGAGGTGGTGAATGTTGGAGCACAACGCCTGCATCGTCCAAAGTGGCAGGGGGCAAAGGGTTGCTCGATAGGAGCGTGGTTGGTGAGTATGCTCTAGGTTCATGGGTTCCGGGGCAAAATAAAGAGGCCATGGGGTTTTGTCCAGAATCTGGAGGATCAGGTGGGCGCAGAAGATTGCCTTGGGAAAGAAGGTGGTGATAGGGCACGGAGGGTGAAGCAGAGTTTCCTTGCACCGCCATTACTCTTTTTAGGGACTGATCGTAGTTATGTTATTGGAGTGTAATTGTTTGAACATCCCAATGGCCCGCCAGGCCCGGGGTGATATTCTTGTATTCATTGCCAATAGAAAAAAGGTTGTTTGATGAGCATTTGTAGATCTTCGCCCTTGTTTCAGCCATTTTGATATAAAAACATTATTTTTTTTTATAGAAATCTTATAAAATCCAATTTCATTAAAAAGCATACTGCCTGAAATTCTGCGGTGTTACATATAACTTCTTGTAGGAAATGATTTTTTGCACGGCCCTATTTGTTTTTTAACTCTCTCTCTTTTTGCCTAGAAAGCACCACAAGAAATAACAAAGAAATAACAAGAAAGGCTCTTTTTTGGTATAATCAATGAATCCTTGATATTGCACAAGTGTCATACATTCTTATCCCTCACGTGAAAAACTAAAATCTTCTATCGACATTTTCTTTTCACAAAGGAAAAAAAATATTGTAACAAAAGATGAAAGAAAGAATGAGATGCACATATATGACTTAAAGAATGAGATGCACAGAACGGATTTGTTTATACAAGGAAAGGATTTCGTCATCTAGGGATTTCGGTTTCCAAGTGAGAAAGGAATATTACATTCATACTTCTCCCATAAGAAATCAAAATCCTCTTTTTTAAGGAAATAAGTCTAGTTTATTAATTTTTTTAAGGGTGTTCATGGGTTGGGTTAGGCCGGGCTGAGGAATATCCATGACTTGCCTGACTATAGAAACACATGCTTCGGCCGCCTAGCCCAAAAGGGCCATTAAAGTCAGGCCCAAGCCTTGCCCATTTAGTTAATCGGGCAGAGTTGAACCGGGCTTTTGATCAATTTTGTGGGCTTTCTAGGAGATGTATGGCCTAATTAAATTGAATAACATGCAATCCTTGAAAGGGTTGGGCTTGGCTTTGGGCTTAATCCAAGCCTAGCCCAATCATTAAATGGGCCCAAATTACATATCCAAGCCCCGCCTAAGGTGGGCTTGGCCGGGATCGGGTTCGGGCTATCCCGACCTGTGAACACCCATAATATTTAAAAAGAAAAACAAGCTGAATAAATTTCCTCTCTATTACAGACTCCTCTTCCCACACATAATCCATTTCAATTTACTCCCTACGAATCCCACTAGTTGTATGTGAGTCATCGTCCAATTGCACACATAATCTAAACCAATTTCCTCCCTCTGAATCCCACCAGTTGTACATGAGTCTAGATCCCGTCTAATCCCTACAACGTTACTTCAATAAAATGCTCAGCCCACCCTCACATCCTTCATGATATGATTGTTAAATAGGACTAAAGACAGACATTCGTGTACTAACACATAAAATTATGTTAATCACAATATCAATTACGCTCACTATCCAATGATGGGACAAACCCCACATTAAATTTGATAAAATATCACTGGAGGGGATAAGATTCAAGATCAACAGTCGAATTATCACCATATGGGCCCCTAATTGGACTTGGAAGCTCTTACAAAAAAAAAAAAAAAAAAGTTTGTAAAAGCACTTGTAACGGATTTGAAGGGATCGGATTCACACCATGCACCCTCGCCAGATAACTCCACAAAATCCACTTGAGAGTTGCTACTTGCACATGGAATATTACTCTCCACACACTGCAACTCAATACACAATGATGTTTAGTGTAAAAGATCCCCTATTTTACTTTCTGCACTATGCATTTTCTCGAGAACGGCCCTCTCCTGCACTCCATGTTATTTCTCCCTACACTCTGCATTTCAACTTGTTCTTCCCTCCTAATTTCCTCTCCTTTCAGTGAACAAACGATTCACTCTCCACCTCTTCCCATAGTGAAGACGATTAAAATCTCGACGAGCTCCCCCACCAGAATGATTTCGATCTGGACGAGGTCCCCAACAAAGCCCGCCCTTTGAACTGTGCTCTCGTCATCTTCAAGCTACAGTGCATTTCTATTCCATAACTTGAACGACCTCTGTGAGTGATTTCCATCTCTTTTTTTTGTTTAGAAATGCTTTTAGTTTTTGTTGTCTCCACTGCATTCTGCATTTTATGTGGCCTTCCTTGCCTCCACTTCATCTCTCTCTCTCTCTCTCTCTCTCTCTCTCTCTCTCTCTCTCCCTCTCTCTCTCCCCCCCATTTCCATTTCCAGTTGTTTTTTTTTTTTTTTTTCAGTTTCTCGACGCTGTTCGGCATTATGGGACCACTATAAGAATTCTGCAACAGGATGATTATGCACACCACATACTATATGCAATATCCATTCATCATTTGAGCCCACCACTTTGCCTTGTAACGTGAATGGGCATCCACATTTCTTCGAACCAATCAGCTTCAATTTCTTCCCTACACTCCCATCTTTAGTTACCCTCGTGTCTCTATAAGAGCCACTCCTCTCACACCCAAGGGTCAGTCTTGATTTTTATTTCTCTTGTTAGGTGCTACTAATTTCTTAATGACAACAATGAAACCGTTTCTCCTCCCAACATTACGAGCCCACTTAATTAGTGCTTCTCGGCTTCTAAATATCTGCACATAACCAATCAGCTTCAATTTCTTCCCTACACTCCCATCTTTAGTTACCCTCGTGTCTCTATAAGAGCCACTCCTCTCACACCCAAGGGTCAGTCTTGATTTTTATTTCTCTTGTTAGGTGCTACTGATTTCTTAATGACAACAATGAAACCGTTTCTCCTCCCAACATTACGAGCCCACTTAATTAGTGCTTCTCGGCTTCTAAATATCTGCACATAACCAAACAAATTAGATTGAACCAAGTGATAACATCAATTTAGATATCGAATGATTCATTTACATTTATTACCTCTTGGGTGATAAACTCACTGCTATAGCCCACCACACATTCCGAGCCAACCTTGCTGTATTAAGTAGGCGCATTTCACTGCTATGAAACCAATTTTGTTAGAGTATGTAAATGATACAACTGCACGGCCTTGAATTTCCGAGCATAATCAAATTGTTCGGCCATGAATGGCCGAATTTAATTCTTCTGTTCGGTCATGAATGTTCGAAGTAATCAAATATATTCGGTCCTTAAGCGCTGTTCAATAATGAAATGTTTGATTCTATAATGCCACCCAAAGTAAAATGGAACGGATATGTAGGGCCGAACGGTTCGTCTCAGACTAAAAAAATAAATCGTGATGAATATGCTTACTTCGTCATTGTTAGATTGATTGGGAACCATGCTCTGCTTGTCCTTTGACTCGTCCATTGCTTAAGAATGCTAGTTTAATGGGTTACAACTTGGAATGAAATCAAGATATATGAGATGATGTAAACCGTGAGATGTTTGATTAAAGAGAGGGGATAGCAATGAGAGTGAGACTGAGAAGGAAATGCAGCTCTCGTTTTGAAAATAGATTAGTGAGACTGAGATAAGAATGAAAGCCACGAGATTGTTGTCGTCTGAGGGAGAGAAGCCTTTCAACGTGATGGAGGGAAAAAGTGGGAGTGTAGAAAGCAGATGGGAGGGGTTCATACTTTTTGCTGGAGTCTTTTTTGGTAAATTTACAAGTGGGTATTTTAGTCTCCATTTATTGTAGTGTGTGGATAGTAGTAATATTCGGTGTGCATGTAGTAGCTCTCAATCCACTTTCGGGGGCATGCGGGCCCCACATGCCACGTCTTATAAGTTATAACTCCCAACACTCTCAAAACTCAACAAGCACCTTTCGGAGTGCAGGCAGCGCCGTCCAGACCTCAACAAAATCAACATAAGCTACTACTCCTCGTTCGCTCTTCCTCCTCTGCAGCAGAAATCTACCTTCTTTCTGTGCTCCAAAACCCTAATGTTCCTGTGAATGGCGATGAATGTCGCCGAATGACTCCGAAATCTCCTTCCGATTGCAGGTGAATTAACACACAATCTCCGCCTTTCTCCTTCAATCCCGATCATGAGAATCCTAATCTCTAATCTCTAGAACCGATTGTCTCGGTGATTCGATTGATTGCATCGGTAGATTTGTTGTTGAACTTGATATAATAGACTTGATCTTTGCTTTCTTAGGGTTTTGTTGTCGATCATAGTCTATTACGGTGTGGTGTTCGGAATAATGCATTTGCATGGATGGTTTTTTCAGAGAGTAAGAAGAAGGATTTGGGGATGAGTTTCAAGAGAGAAGGTAAAGGATGCTACTGTGGGGGTCCTGGTGCGGCGAACCTGCTCCAGATTAGTTCTATTGTCAGTGAAATTAGCCGTCAGCCTTGCCTTAATAACTCTGCAATCAAGGTAAGTTGATCACAACAGCTGGAAGATGCCAAAAAGATGATACATGTTCATGTGTGCTTTGTCCTTTGATTTCTTCTTCTTTTTTTTTTTTTTTTTGTGCTCTATTAATCTGGTTTGAGTTTTTTGTTGTCTTTTGGTGAATTTAAACTGAAATTGGTTTGAATCCTTTGGGAGAGTGATCTGCTGTTTTGAGATATTGACCAAATCATCTAAGACTTGTCCCACAATTAGATTGATGATGTTTATTGTGTAAAACACAAAGTTAAAATAAAAACCAAAGTAAAATCTCATGTTCTACTGGTGATGAATCTTAAGGTAGGGCCAGCTTTGGTTGGAGTTAGGTGTGGATCAGTGCTAATACATAGGTGTGCAGTGCTTTTCACTGGCTTGAATTTTTAGTTTGGCATGAATAATGGATTTATAGTACTTGACTTTGATAACTATGTGAGATTAGTTCGCCAATAGTTCGTGATTTATCTGCAAATTATTTGAAATGAGCTATTCTCAATCCGAAGGCCTTCAGAGTGAACTGTGCAACTATGTTCTGGACTGAATTCCATGGCACATTATCCACCTAGTTCATGCTAATTCCATCCATGGGCAGGTTGTTGTGTCATCAGTCATGCATAGTTTTCAGTGCAATTTGTAGATTGTTTCTGAACATGATATTGGATTTACTATCTGTTTTTAAGACGCTGGAAATGGCATTAAACTATGTGAATGGGTGGCATTTGTATATCACTCTATTCTATTGAGTCCAAGTGCAATGGACATCCCATGGTTTCTTCAGTGGAAGTGAGTGCTAGTACATGGTTGATCTGTTCAATGGTGAATACAAGGTCAATTTGAGAAGGTTTTCCCCCCTCTTTCTTCTTCTTCTTCTTCTCTTTTCATGAGCCAGTTCCGTTTAACATATCTTGATTACAAGTTGGTAGATTAATTGATTGAAGGGGGCTGATTATCACACTCTTATGGCCCTTTTCTATTTTATTCTTTTTGTTTATCGTCATGTATTAGTAATATAGTTTATTTGGCATTTCAAAAAAATAAATAAAACTTGAGTGATAATTATTTTATTTAATTAGTTGTTAGATGTCATTATCCAACAATATTGTGCCATTATAATCTGAGTTGCCCTTTTCTTTTTTCTTCTTTTTGTTTATCATCATGTATTAATAATATAGTAAAACATATTAAAACTTAAGTGATAACTATTTTATGTAATTAGTTGTTAGATCATTATCCAACAATATTGTGCCATTATAATCCATGTTTTTTCATTGTCATGTTGTTCATTTCAAGTAGCTTCTCCACATCTGACTGGTTGCCGGAGGACTTATAATTACATGCTAATTCAAAGTTGATGCATCTGGTGAACAGGTTTAAGGACATTCCTTGTCCCTTTTTCTTGTGTTGTCAGCGTGAAACATCTGCAGTTGCTTGGTTTCAGTTGATCCATCCCATTTGTTGGTGCTGGGAACATAATTGATGGCATTCTTTGTCTGTACTGTCACCTGTAGATCATGTATAGTTGCATTTCCGCACCACTTATAGATCTTTTACCCTTGGAGGCAGTGATAAGGGACACCATGGGAACATGATAGTTGATCCCTTAATATGGACCAATCTATGGTGGGAATACTGCCCAATATTGAATTTAGGCCAGTCCGTGGCGGGTAGCAGAGAATCTTTTGCAGTACTATCTTTATTTTTGTGAATTTCAACATGCCCATTAAGACCTAGAATGTCTTTAGCTATCCTATTGTGACTTATTTTGTTTTAAATATTAAGATGTTTGGATTGATTTTCAACTATGGGAACTTTTACTGTGGACACTCATTATCTTTCTGTCAAATAGAGGTCATACATAGTACATATCTAGGATCATCCAAATACTGTTAGTATTTCTTGGATTATCTGAGTGAATGTGTGTACCAGTACATCCACACTATGCGGAGTATTATCCTGCTGTTATCATGTAAATGTCTTATTGCTATTTAATTTGTTTTCTTTATTTGGAATTTGCAAATACTTTTGAAGTTATGAGTTCTATAATCACCGGTGTCCTTTTCTATATTTGTTCAGGGAAACAAAATGCTCAAGCCCGAGAAGTGGCAAGCTGTTTATGATAGTGAGGGAAGGGTTTCTCGTTTTAAAAAGGCACTAAAATCGATTATTTTGGGTGTAAGTTGTTGCATAACCATCAGATTCTTTCCATATGATGGATACCTTTACTTTGTTCATGTGCTTTTCAATTCAATAAATAGGCCGGTATGCACGTGATTGTATTTTTATACATCAATTTTGATTTTATCTTTCCTTTATGTGTATAAGGATTAGGACTGAGCATAACCCTAAACCATGAGTGCTTAAATTGCTATTGAAAGTTATTATGATTGTTTTAACTTCTTCTTCTTCTTTTTATTTATTATTATTATTATTTGATATGGTAGTTGATGATTTCATTACTTAGAAAAAAATAAGATTCAGACCCCAACAAAAAGAAAAAGAACACATCCAGCCACACACACACAAATAAAAAAGGGTGAAAAAAAAAAAGAAGCCCGACAACCGTTACCTAGAACAAACCAAAGAACTATAAAACTTTAGCATCATCATACTAGGACTCATAGCCAAAGATTAGAGATAGAAAATCTACAAACACTTCAGTAGCTGTGGCCCATGAGACTATCAATAATGATAACACCAAGCAACATCGTACTGCTAAATAAGCTAAATTGTGAAAAGTCCTGTTTCTCTTTAGCCAGAGAGACCAAAGAATGGCTACCACCTCATAATTCCACAAAGTAGCTCCTCTTTGAGAAGGATTACCAAACTGCTAGCTTTCCATAAGAGCTTTCACCAAGTGGGGCATAACCCATTGCAGTTGAAATATGTGAAAAAAGAAACTCCATCCTGCTCTGGCAAAGGGACATATTCTCCACCTCCCTTGAGCACACAATACACCCATTGACAACCGCAGTTTTCATTAAGCTGACAAAGATTATGAATATTTTGGAGAAGAGGTAACCACTGAAGGAACCAGATTCACTTAGTTTCCTACTTTCAAGAATTCTCCTTTGCTTGGAGCACAAAGCAAAGTTAAAAACAAGGCAAGGATTGATGGTTGCGAACACCTTTGTGGGTAAAGATGTTGATAACAATCACAACTTCATAGGCTTTGATCAGATCAAGAACAATTACAATGAAGATAAAAGCTAGACGGAAATTGACGCATTCATACCATTCAAAAAAAGGAGAAATTGACACATTCATGCTATGGTATCCATGCCGGACACATCTTCTATGGAGCATAGCTATGTTTACCATCTGCTTTATATATATATATATATATATATATATAAAATATGGCCATGATTGAAAACAAATGTTGCATGAGCCTTGCAACAATGATTGAGGACAAATGTTGTGTGAGCCTTACAACGCCGTCATACATGCCATCTTTCAAAGAAAACAAAACATAGATTTATACAAGCCAGTGTTGGTTCTTAATGCAGGGACAATGCTAAGATCTAAGCATTTCTTTTCTTTTTTTTTTGTTTGGTAACATTAAATTTTGTTTAAAAAAGAAAGAAGTACAATTCATCTTAAAAAAGACAAAAAAAGGCCATCCATAGTGTACAAGAGAAATGAACCAGCCATACACTACAATATAGAGGCTCTTAAATTACAAGATCTATGTACCCCTTGTTTAGCTCAACAGTCTGCCATCCCCTTTGCAAATCTACTAATGTGTTGAAACGTAACCTGCAAGTTAGAAATTAGATGACCAATTTCATTGAAGAGAAGTTGCATTTTCCATGGGCCCCTCAAAGATTTCACCTCAGAAATAGAGTTAGCCGAATCACTTTCCACGGTAAGATAATGATGAAATGAGGTATGAAAAATACGAAGAGCTTCTAGGATTGCCAGAACTTCCGCTTCATTGGAGTCTATGGTCCCCACATGTTTAGAGAACATAAACAAAACTTCCCCCTTATGATAAGCATTTCTTTTTTAGCCCCCCCGTCCCCCCCGGTAGAAGGTAAACTAGAAGGGGAGTGTAGCCATAAAAAAAACCCTCTCTTAAATGGTCTACTTCGGGCCTTGTTCAAAGAAATCTGATGCTTTTGAAGGTTGCAATTCTATTCTTCAAAGAGGTAATAAAGTAGCATGGAACGCTCGCAACAATAATATCAGATTGATATATGAAATTCATTCTACTTCTAGAAGGGGAGTGTAGCTATAAAAAAAACCCTCTCTTAAATGGTCTACTTCGGGCCTTGTTCAAAGAAATCTGATGCTTTTGAAGGTTGCAATTCTATTCTTCAAAGAGGTAATAAAGTAGCATGGAACGCTCGCAACAATAATATCAGATTGATATATGAAATTCATTCTACTTCTAAACATTCGCACGTAAGGCAATGGAGAAATAAATGTAGTTTTGGGTGCCAATAATCCACAAACAATGTTATCGAGTTGTAGCGCCTTACAAATCTGCTACAATGTTTAGTTGGCGATATGTTGCATCATGGGTTTTTATGTTATTAATGGCCGAGTTTGTCCGATAACAATTGGTCCAATTATGGATTTCTGGTGCATTAATCTGGACTTGCATGGGCATTGTTAACTCATAGAATCACTGGAGTTGAATTCGCTCTGTGGTTCAAATTATTGGCCGATGCCGGTTCGTATTGGCCGATACGTACCGGTATCGGCATGCGAATTAGTCACGGTCTTATCTCAGGAAAAAAACCCCAAATCATCGGAATGTATCAGCCGATATTTTAAAATATTGCTCTTCCGATATACCAGCCGATATTTTTAAAATATTGGCCAACAATGTTCAATACCATTTTTTTTTTTTCATATCCTCTCTTGTACTCATTTTTTTCGTCATTCCAAACATATTAGCTGCTACCCTTCTTCTTTCCCAACATCTATTTTACTTCCAAGACATAAATTTTTTTTATTTGTTGCGGATTTTATTTGGGAAAATCATATACAACTCTACCAAGGTGAGTATTATGAGTATGGACTTTAGCGAGAGAGATTACAAAAGGTCCTTCGTTGTATAATGTCTAAAAAGCAAGGAGCCTTTGTGAAGGGCAGACAAATTCTAGATGGAGTCTTGTTGGCAAATGAATGTGTGCACTTGAGGAATAAAGAGAGAAAACTAGGGTTAATTTGCAAGTTGGATTTGGAGAAGGCCTACGAGAGAGTGGATTGGCAATTTCTACAATATTTGCTTCGAAGAATGGGTTTTGGGGAGAAATGGAGAGGTTGGGTTCAAGAATGTGTCTTCAGCTTGATTTTCTATTATGATAAATGGATCCCCTAAAGGTTTCTTTCCTGATGAAAGGGGTCTTAGGCAAGGTGATCCTCTATCTCCGTTCCTTTTTGTTATAGTAGCAGCAACTTTGGGTAGAATGGTGAACAAGGCTGCAACGGAAGGTCTTCTAGGAGGATATAAAGCAGCTGATGCAATCCCTCTGGTCTCTCACTTGCAGTATGCAGATGACACTTTGATTTTCTGCGAGGCAGATGAAGATCAGATAAGGAATGTCAAAGCAATTCTTCTATGTTTTGAGGTTGTGTTAGGCTCTAAAATTAACTATCTCAAAAGTGAGCTGATTGGAATCAAAGTTGGGGAAGCACATCTATATCAATATGCATATACTCTGGGATGTAAGGTGGGGTCCACTCCGGTTTCTTATTTACGCCTGCCTCTGCGTTTGGGTTCAGTTAGAAAGGATGTGTGGAATTCGGTGGTGGAAAGATTTGAGAGAAAGCTATCCATATGGAAGGCAAATTACTTATCCTTTCGGTGTATTTTATATATATGTTCAAGTGCCAGGTTTCAATCATCAGTCGAATTGAGAAGCTGCAACAAGATTTCTTGTGGCATGGAAGGAGTGATCAGAAGAAATTTCACTTGGTTAACTGGATCTCGATTTGTAAATCAAAGGACAAGGGAGGGCTGGGGACAAGACCTCTTAGACAATTGAACCAAGCTTTACTTGGAAAGTGGTTATGGAGGCTAGGAGATGAATCAAATGGTCCGTGGAAGCAATTACTGATTAGGAAATACAATATTTCAAGAAATGGATGCGATGTTCATGATGTCCTATATAAAGCCTCGACTATTTGGAAGGGTATTCTCTCCGTCAAAGAGAACTTCATGGAGAATATTACATGTTGAGTTGGTTTGGATGAAAAGGTTTTATTTTGGAGTGGCAGGTGGCTGGGGAATGGCCATTGCCAAGGCAATTCCCAGACATCTTCAACTGCTCTCTCAATAAGGACGTAAGGGTTCATTGCTATTTTTTGGTGAGTAGAAGGTAATGCCCAATTTTGAGCAGAAATCTTAAAGAGCATGAGGAAGTTTCCCTAATCAAGACCAATTTAGTTCCCTAATCAATCTCTTAAGTGGGGCCTATATTGCGTTGGGGGGCGGGGGCGGGTTGGGGAAGGCTTCCAAGGATGGAATATTTTCAGTCTCTTCTTTTTTCCTCGGCCTTAGCTAGAAGGGTAGTTTTAGGGTGTGGAAGGCTTCCAAGGATGGAATATTTTCAGTCTCTTCTTTTTCCTCAACCTTAGCCAGAAGAGTAGTTTCAAAGGGCTCTGTGGGTAGAATTTGGAAAATTCAGGCTCTGCCCAAACTTGTGGTCTTTGGATGGATAGTTTGTCGTAAAAGGATCCTTACCATGGACAATCTAAGGCGAAGAGGGAAGATTGTGGTCAATTGCTGTCCCATTTGCTTGGGGGATGAGGAATTGGTGGACCACCTCCTATTGAATTGTAATGTTGCTCAGATGATTTGGAGATCGGTGGTTGACTGGTTTGGGTGTAGTTGGGTTTTCCCAAAGTGCATCCTAGAGCTTTATCAAGCATGGTCTTCTCCAATAGTATCGCCCAAGGGGAAGGAGTTGTGGAGATTGTCCTTTTTAGCAGTTATTTGGATTCTATGGAAGGAAAGAAATTCAAGATGTTTTGAGGGGAGGTCTGTAAGCTGTGGATCCTTGTTAGAAAAGATTAAGTTCTCGATTGCTTCTTAGGTAATCATTAATCAGCATTTCAATTTCAAAGGCTACTCTTTGGATCAAATTATGCGGAATCGGAAAGAAGTGGCTCTCTCTAATGTGGTGCCTTAGTTTGATGTTGTTTCCTGTCGTCTTTACATTAGTTTGATGTTGTTTCCTGTTGTCTTTGGTGTTGTCTTGTTTTGTGTTTGCGGTTTTGCTTTTCTCTTTTGTAAGCTTGTTAGTATAGTCCTCTTTTACTGCTTGCTTTTAATGAAAAGTTACCATTAAAAAAAGTATTATGAGTATTTTTTAGCAAATTTTCTTAAAGTAGTTTTTTCGAACTAGCTTATAAATGAGGATTTTAGATATTTGCGAAAAATGGTTACTTAAATTTGTTTGGAGTGTGTCTAAAATGCTTGTGGCTTCGCTTAGTTTAGCATATATCTATTGAATAATGAGTAAAAGCTTTAGTTTCTTAATTTCGTAGAATTTATGATGTTTCAACTTATTTTAGTATGTACATGTAAATCTATCTAATTGAAAATAAAACTTATGCAATTTCAGATAAGATAACAGTATAAGATGTTATTACTTAGGGATACCGATATTTTGATTTATAGTTGTCACTAATGGAAAAAAAAACATTGTTTTCCAGCATTTTATAATATTTTGGAAACCTTTTCAAAATTTTTTTGGGGTAAAAAAAAAAAAAAAATTCATGCTGTGATGACTGCGACAGACTGCGAGCGAATTGATATTGTATCAGTTTTTCGGGTCGGCCGATACTGCAACTATAATGTGATTTTAAACAATGGTTTGTTCTAGATGGGGAGAGATGATGCGACATCCATAAGCTATAAAAAGTACACAAGATCAGAGAAAGGGCTCCCCACAACACAGCCGATGGGCCCCACTTCATGGCTGAATCTTACATAGGGTTGTTTTATTTTGCACACAACAGCCTTAGGGCTGGATGAATTTCCTTCTCTCTTTTGTTTAGTTTTGTTAATAAGTCTAGTGTAACAAGTGTCTGAACCATGTATGGTTGGCATCTGAGTTGGCGGTTGGAGTCGGATTGCATCAAGGATCTGCATTGAGCCTGTATCTGTTTGCCTTGGTTAGTATCTGTTTGCCTTGGTTAAGGACAATGTAATAACACAATGTAGTTTTATTGTGTATGGTATCTGCCAGATGTAGTACTAACTAGTTAGAGAAGGAAGCAAGCAAATGATAAGTTGGAACTCTGGCGAAAGGCGCTCAAGTCAAATGGGTTGAGAATTATTGGATAAAAAACTGAATATATGGAGTTCAATTGTGGTAGATTTGAGAGTAGAGAAAATGAGGTGGTCAAAACTGAAAACAACTGATTGCCTCAGCGTGAAAGATTTCAATATCTAGGTGCAATTATGGAGTAAAGACTAAAGAGGATGGTTTGAGTTTTAGATATAGAGAATAGGATCAATGACAGTTGTGCAAAATGCAGACAAGCTAGTGGAGTTAAAGGGACATTTTTATGACGACAGATCTATTGTTTTGTTAATATTAGGCAATGAAGAAATGAGAAGTCAAAGCAAATGCTTGGGGTTTCAGGAGAGGATAAAATTAGGAACATGGAAGAGGTAATCTAGAGGTAGCTGCAATAATAGACAAAATAAACGAATATTGTTTTGAGACATTTTAGGCACAAGACCAAACTAGCCTTGATATTACTAATTGAAAAACTAGAAGGGGGAGACCAGTGAAGACCTTGAATCAAGTGGTGGAGAAAACATGTTGGAATGTGGAGTTTCAGAGAGCATGACTTTGAATAGGAAAAGTGGAATAGAACTCACGAATTGTGGGCCTAACTAGAAGAAATAATTATATTGACAGGTGAAGTTGTAGATCCCTTGACGTATAAGTGGCTAATCTCAGGCTAGTTCATTGGACAATGTTTTAGGGGCATATTTTGTAGGATTTTTGTATTTTCATATTTAGTGTTTCCCTTAGTTAGAAACAGAATTCATGTGGCCAATGATGATGATGATGATGCTGATGAGTGTTTCCTTTAGTTAGAGAGGTTACTAGTTTGAGAGGATCTTACTTTCCTCTCCTCATAGATGCCAATTAGTCTCTAGCACGCTATTTCACAAACATAAACTGAGTTGGATAGGCATAAACCTAATCTCACTGCACCCTAGATGAAATATAAATTGACTTGGTTTTTCTATATTTATATAGAACCCATGGAGCTGACTGGATGGAATGAGCCAATGAGGCTAAAGGTGATGATACTGCCGATGCCGATGAAGTCAAGAGTCCTGGTTTGGTGGAAGTTATTTTATCTCAGGACTCTTTTAACTATGTGTAGTTGTCAAGTTAGTAGGGGTGTGTGTAACTGTAAGGGGAGAATTAGTTGAAGCTGTCCTAGAAGTAGGAGATGTCTTGACTTGAGATCCAACTCAGGGAGTCTTTAAATAGGCAGTATTGAATGTCCCATTGATTTAATGAAAAAGCTGACTATTTCGCTCTCTGAGTTTTGCTTGGTGAAGACTCTAGATGTTCCCAGTGGTGAAGACTCCAGATGCAATTGAAGTCCCAAGTGCTGACTCATAGGATCAGACTGCTTCACTTTGTGAAGTAATATAATAGCATGTCATCTTGAATTCTATGTTAGGAAGACCAATACTGATTTCTCAAAATAGGAGGTTTTGTCTCATACAGATAGCTCATAATTTCATATCTTCCAGATATTACAAAAAAGGGTGGAAGACAGAGTTCTTTTATGAGACAGTTCTTTTATGTGTCTTTCTCTTTCTTTTGATTTTGTCTTTTGAATGCTTTTACCTCTATCATCAGCTACAAAATTTGCTTCTCATGATCAGAACTTCAATCATGGTGGTCCATGTGCTTCGGCACCGGATGTATGTATTGTGTACACTGTACCTCATCGTGGGAATGGTTTCCTCTTAACTGTCTGTATTTAGTTCTTCTTTTTTGCTGTTGAGGGTTTCCTCATGGTATCTGATCCGATAGGACTAGCCCCCCTTGTGCTGCAACACACATGCACCAAGTAAATCTAGGGGGTGTCGAACACATGACGTGTGGAGGAGCCCGCGCTTATGGCAAGGAACTGACACCCAGACGGGTGTCTGTATTTTCTTTACATGATTATTTCATGGTATTTGCATTTCACTTAGGGCTGTCAAAGGGTCGGGCCGGGTAGGGCCTGGGGTCGTCCTAACCCTACCCTCAATATATGCAGGGCTGGGCCTAGGCGCGTCAAAGCCCTCGGAGGGCCTGAACTACCTAGGCCCTTACCCTACCCTTGAGGTCTAGGGCTGGGCCAAGGCAGGGCTCATGGCCTCAAAATAAGAAGACCATTATTATTATTATTATTATTTTTACGTTGTTACAAAAAATCGAGTGTATACTGAGCAATATGTTGTCTAACCTCAATTGTGAAGGAACCATTAAGAAAACATGTGGAGACTATAAGTTGTCTCTAAAAACTTTCTTTTATCGAACAAAGTCATATGTGCTTTGGTGACTTTGGTTTTAGACATACAATTTTATTTATTTTGTTAGCTTTGGTGACTTGGGTTTTAGACATATCGTCAAAGAAGGAAAATGGTTAAAGAGTTTGATCTATTTTAAACCTTTCACAGGAACCACATTTCATATGAACCACGTATGAAATCATTCCAGCAGTGTCTTATCCTTGAAAATTTTAAACTATTTACATCTGCATACCTTTTATCAATTGACATTATTTTCAATTTATCACTGATATGACTATTAAGCATTGTTGGATTTCAGTCGCAAAAATGAATGCACTTAAAAAATACTATTAGTTTAGACTTTTAAAAATAAAGAGCTATAATTATCCAATTAAAAAGATATTCGTATCACCCCATATCCTTAAAGTTCCATGCGCATACAAACTGACTCTATGAATTGGTTGTCATCCAAGTAACTCTACAGAGGAAAAGGCGTATCCTTATCAATAGAAAGGAGTACACCCCCTATTGCACTAACAAGGATATATAAAAATAATAGAAAATGCCTAAATAAGAAGCAATAAAAGTAGAAGAAAGGTATTAGAAGCAACCGTGCTACATTTATTGCTTATGTATGATGTAATTATATATAGATGAAATGAACCAAGTATGTATATATGAATTTTTAGAACATTTTGTAATGGGTAGGTGGGTATGAAATTGCCTTCATATCCCCATTTTATGGGCATTTTAGTATATATTTATATATAATTATATATTATATAAATAAATAAAAATTGGAGGGTCAGGGCCGGGTTGGGCCAATACTGTCCAAGCTCGGCCCTCAAATTTCAGGGCCTGCAAAAAATTGTCCAAGCTCGGCCTTAGGGCTTTCCAATAGAAATAACAGCCCTCATTTTAGGGGCTTTTTGAGGGCCGGGCCGGGCCCCTTTGTCTCAGGGCCAAATTGACAGGCCTAGCTCACTTGCTTTGCTTTACATGATTATCGTCCTGTTATAATATTCTTGGGTCTGAAATTAGAAAATGCACTGAACAACAGTTCTTATGGGCTACATTACCAATGAAGTCAAAAGAGAAACTGCCACAAATGATTTGGTAATTCACTAGACCAGTTTTCAGAATTTTCTGGGGATGAATTTCTGTGATTAACACATTTGTAGTGTATTCTTTTATCTAAGAACTTCATGGCTTTGTATATTGTTGTGACCAATGACCATAAGAAGGTGACCAAATAAACTTTTTTAATATGAGAAATGGGCATTATCAATCACTAATAGTTAGTTTCCCTTGAAAAACCTTTTGTTGCATCCTCATTATTGTATTGCACGATCTTTTAATTTTGGATATTTTAGAGACAAAGCTTAATTCTTATTTTCCTCTCTGTGAGTATTGTGGTCATTTGCTTAATTTTGGATATTACCATTTTCCTGGAATTTGAAAGCTAAGAGTGCAAGTTTCTGTTATCATTTCTGCAGCTGGAATTATATTATCCTTGCATGTGATCCATGACTGTTATCCATCTAATAGAGAAGAGGATTTATTGTTCCTATTGTTTGGCTGCTTACATATCCTCCTAAGTGTTTTCAGTGGAGCATCCAACATTTGGATTTATTTATTATTATTGAACCCTAAGTTAACGAAGCCTATTATTATTATTATTATTATTATTATTATCGTTATCATTATTCTAGTATGAAAAGTCATCTCTTTCAGGGAAGACATTTAGATCATTTTTTAATTGATATGCATTTCTATAATTTGGTATACACTTTATTTCCTTTGTGGTTAGGGTGTGGATCCTTCTATAAGAGCGGAAGTTTGGGAATTCCTTCTTGGTTGTTATGCCTTGGGCACCACCACAGAGTATCGAAGGCAACTTAGGATGGCTCGTAGGTTTGTGCTTGTTATTTGCCTCTTAAGCGCATATCGGCTGGTGATAGTTCTAAATTATTTACTATTTCAATAGTTTTGTGTGTGTGAGTCCTATTGGAAAAAAGTTCAAAGTTGATATTTCCGCCCTATTTTCTTGTTTGTAGAAGATGTTGGAGGCTTTTGGTGCCTATTCTAACTGATTTTTGGAAGATCAAAATCACACTTTTGTCAAAGCATTTAAAGATTAGAGGTAATGTTCATTGGGTTGAATGAAAATAAAAGTCATTCAAAATAATTAAAATACACTTGGCTTAAACCCAATAGGATATCGTTTCGATTTAATGCTTTTTTTAATCGTTTGTCATAACTTTTAAGGTTTTTGGGGCTCTAGGGTACATCTTAGTGCGATTTGGCAACATGACTCGAGGGTGACCATGTTGCCCCAAAGTTTCAAGTTTAAAGCTTGGAATAACCCCTACCTTTTGTCCATTCCTACATTTCTCACTTTTTGCATAATTATTATTAACCCTTTCCTTTTCATGAAATCTTCAAAACCCACGTGATTATTGCTCAGACTTTTTCCAACTGGTTTTTGATCATGTAGTAGTTTCATATGCAAAAAAGACTAAATTGACCTTGTGAAGTTCTTTCTGACCATGATAGATGTATTGATAATTGCGTATCATTTTTACATTTATTAATAGTGTACCATTTTGACATTTATAGGTGATGATAGCCGATGTTGATAGATCTTAAATGGGAAGTGCACCTCATCATCATCATCATCATCATCATCATCAAAGCCTTGTCCCAACTAAGTCGGCTACATGAATTTTGTTTCTCCATTCCAATATGTCCTGAGCCGATACCATTAAAAAAAAAAAAAAAATCCTAAGCCAAATCCTCATATATGTTGCACTTTAGATTTATCTTTACTACTCCCATCCATACCCTTTTCGGCCTACCTGTTTTTGTTGGTGGGCGATCAATCTGCATTGACAATCTTTTCCTCAACACTGCAATTGCCAGCCTGTGTTGGATATGTCCAAACCATCTCAAACTAGTCTCTTAATTTATCACACTGATGCTACTCCTAAATGCTCCCGAATATGCTTATGATGCAAGACAGACCCATGGTCCATGGGTCGACCAGTCGACCAGCCCTTTGGTCCCATCCAATATTCAATTTTAGTTAGAGTTGTTTATTTTTATGGCTTATGTTTTAAGCGTGGATGGTTTCATTTTGACTGTAGCATTGTTTTGATGGTTGAGATTAGATCTAGCGTTATTTCTTTTCCTATTCAATTTGAGTGCTATTTGCTCTCTCCCCCTTGTGAAAGGACTGGCGTGAGGCCTATCAACTTCGTATGTAAGGTCCGAAACCTATCCGGAGTTTCTTCAATCTTCCCCTACCCACCTGCAGTCTTTCCTAGTTTGACCACAAATTCACCTCAGCATTCTCATCTTTGCTACACTCATTTTGTGCATGTGTTGCTTTTTGATTGACCAACATTGTACTCTAGTCATAGCTGGTGTAACTATTATCCTGTAAAATTTTCTCTTCGAGGTTGTTTTTTATGCGCGGATCAAGAAGATCTCCAAAACAAGTCTACACCTCAGCTATTTAGCTCTTATCCCATGTTCGACATCTTCCTTAATCTCTCCATCCTTACCAATTATCCATCCTTAGTAATTATTGAGCTTCTTGAAAACATATGTATATATATTTTACACAAATTAGTATCAAAATGTGATTTTGTTCTTTTTTCTTTTTAATGAAAAACGACAGTGTTAGAAGGACAAAACTAAAAAAACCCATCACTATTACATATAGTGGGGCCCATCCATGATGGATCCAAACCCTCTTATATAACTTATGGGTAGCATGCTTGCTGGTTAGGCCAATTTTAATATGCCTGCCCCACAACGAGCTGGATTTGAGCTGTGTTTTTAATGCTCGTGATATGGAAGTGGGCTTTTTTTTTTTTTTTTTCTCAAGAAACAGTTACATGGTTAGGTCTAGGCCTTCATATGCTTTATGTTTGGCTCAGCCCCACTTGGCCCGATGTATTTAGTAAGAAAAGGGATTTATTGTCATTGATAAGTAAAGTTGATATTTTTTAAGTGGATGGTATCAATAGTATTTTTTTGTTTACCTTTATTGGTACGTATTTTAACTTTTCCTTTTACAACAGTGGCAAAGATGAAACTCCATAAAAATTGCGCTTGTGTCCAGTTCTATTTTGTAGAAGGGGCCCTTCTATGATCAAATTAAACTCTTTTACACCTAAATATCCACATGAAATGTTGCCCATCCCAATGATGTTCCTACCAGTATCATCATTGTGCTAAATATTGAAGCACAACACATTTATATTGTGCCTATATTCAAGCTCAAATCCTGCCTATAGGCCATAAACTTAGGTTTGAATCCAGCCAATTTGTAAAATACACATGCACATTTGAGCTAAATTGTCAAGCCAAGCTAACCTTTAACCAAACAAAAGCCTATACCCAGGGATGCCAAAGATTCCGATTACACAAAGGACTCGACTAAAAAATCCTTTCCATGGACCCTTTTTAGACCATGATTGATAATCCCTTAAGGGTCTGGAATCTGGATCCAAACTCCAAACTAATGTTTGGTGAAAAATCAGGTCCAGGTCCAATTGGGCCCCAAGTATTGACTCGGGTACCTGCCCTGATTATCTAATAACAATCCATATATCGTTACATTTTTCAAAAAAAAGAAAAAACGAAAAAAAGAAAAAAAAAACCATATATATAAGCTGATGCGCAATTCAAGTACATGTAATAGGGGAAACTTGATGTGCTTAACCATTACTTATTTTGTTGACCTTTACTTCCAAATGAAACTAATCATATCTTCTCTAGCAATGATACTATGAGCCTTGCAATCTTTATGACCAATTAGCCATATATATGAATGACAGCCAATATACTTGGTTTGTTTTACAGTGTCCCAAAGTAACTGCTGGATATTCTTTAGCTGAGAAGAACTGACTCATTGGATTTTTTAATGCAGGGAGAGATATAAGGATTTAATCAAGCAATGTCAAGCTATGCATTCAAGCATAGGCACAGGCACTCTTGCTTATGTTGTTGGCTCCAAAGTGATGGATGTGCGTACTGTTTCTAAAGATAATGGCCACCATGAAGTTGACAGCAGGCGATCTTCTCAAGATATGATTAATGATATGGATGCTGACTGTGATTTGAAATACTGTCATCCAGAGTCAGTAGATGCATGTCAAGGAGGAAGTTCTAGTGATTCAACTGATCTTGTCAGTGTCAGGGGCAGCATAGATAGCGTCACCAATGGCTCTTCATATGCTTTGCCTCCATCTGGTCCGTATAATCGCTTCTCCTCAAAATCCAGGGAAGAAATGCATGAATCACAATATGTAACTGAGAGCCAGTTTAATTTTCCTCCTCTTCCAGTCACAAATTTATTTAAAAAAAATGATGTGGATGACGTAGAAGGTGAGGTGTGTGATGAAAGACCCTCCACAGACCGAAGGTTGAGATTGGAAGATCAACCCATGCATAGTTTCCAAATTGATAACAATGTAGATCTAATTATGGAATCAAATGCCTTACCATCTACTGATTTCTTGAGTGGAAGTAATGGCAAGAATGAAATGTTTAATTCCAGTATCGAAGGACCAACAAAAGAGTCAACGAACTTGGAATATTCAACTAAAACAATAAACAGACACAGAATATCAGATGTGCCAGAAGCGGCCATGATAAATGCAACATCTCATGTAGCGACAGCTGATGAAGAAAGAGTTTCTGAATGGCTTTGGACGCTTCACCGGATTGGTAAACGAAGCATTTTCACATTCTCTCATATGCTAGTAGCGAACATTGTATTGCTTGTTCCATGATTAAGCTCACTTAATATATTTCAAAGCTGATAAAAATGCATTTGATTTCAGTTGTCGATGTGGTAAGAACAGATAGCCACCTTGAATTTTATGAAGATGCTAAAAATATGGCTCGAATGTCCGATATTCTTGCTGTTTATGCATGGGTTGATCCTGCTACTGGATACTGCCAAGGTAATTGCATTGTCTTTTCTTATGAACTTTTGATTCTTGTATCAAATGTTAGTTTATAAAGATTTTCTTTATGAAACTCACCCTAATGAAAGATGCTCCAAGCATATCTACTTTTAATTTCAAACACTTGAAGTGTTATGTATCATAACTGGAAATCTGGTTTTAGGTATGAGTGATTTGCTGTCTCCTTTTGTTGTTCTCTATGAGGATAATGCGGATGCATTTTGGTGCTTCGAGATGCTTCTACGGCGAATGGTAACAGGGGAAAATAACAGTGATTTATTCTTCCATTTTTTTTTCCATGACCTGTGTTAAATCTTACAGTAGCATGTCTTGCATCTTTTCCAGCGTGAAAATTTCCGGATGGAGGGACCAACTGGAGTAATAAAGCAGTTACAATCATTATGGAGAGTCTTAGAACAAATCGATGCTGAAATGTACAGACATTTGTCACTTATTGGTGCTGAGAGCCTACATTTTGCTTTCCGTATGTTATTGGTGCTTTTTCGCCGGGAGTTGTCTTTCAATGAGTCCCTTCGTATGTGGGAGGTCTGTATTCCTCGTTTTTTTTTTTTTTCCTAATAGTATAGTACACTTAATACTACGCAAAATTTTTACATGTCTGAAACCCTGAAACTTCTTATTGATGAATTTAAATGTCCAACTCAGCAGTATAAAGAAGTTTTTATTTGTTATTTAATTTTTCAAAATAAATGTCAGTACAGGAGCAGTTATGAGGCAGTGATGCATGTCACTATGTATGGGATGATACACAAAACTATTTGATAGTTCATGAACTTTCCCAATTTTGAGCAACGTAATTGATATAGAAATTGTTTTTTATTGCATCAGAAACAATGCATCTTGCAAAAGGAATTAATGTATAAATTGTTTTGTAACTGTATTTTGATTTGAAACCTCTTGTGCCAGCGATTTAGTATTCGATTTATGGTGTGTTTATTTAAAAAAAAAAAATAGTGATGTACTGATCATCTTTGTTAGAGTAACAGTCACTAATGCTAACATGAGGCACATTATGTCCTTTTGGGTTGCTCCATAATGGTCCTGAAGTCAGGAAAAAAAATGTTGCTTGTCTAGATGGGGTATTAGTATGAGCAGCTGAAGTAGTAGGGTGGTAGGTAAGAAATTGCTGAAAAGTGACCCGAGTTCAATATTTTGGTGCGAGCATTCACTTATATATCACCATCTGTTTGTGCATGTGCATTTGTGTGCTGAGGCGTGAAATAGATAGATATAAAATTGGAATGAGTTCACTTCTCACATGCTCTTGGCCATTATTATGCTTTCTCTTCTGTGAAATCAGTGTCATGGCTTTTTCAAGAATAATATCTTTGGTAACTCTCTTATGTCTCTTTAGATGATGTGGGCTGCGGATTTTGATGAAGCTGTCACACAAAAATTGGAGCAGAGCTGTCTTGAACCATTGGTTTTACATCTTCCAAAGGATTTAAATTCAGAAAGAATAGAAGAAAGCACGGAGAATGGCAAAAGAAACTCAAGGGGCACACAATCCCAAGATGTTGGCAATGCAGACGTTTCCAAAACTGATAGTAATGGGACGCGATCTGCTTCAATTTATCCGTTCTGTGGTTTGACCAGCGCTAGTTTCTGGTGTAGGAATGACCGCATGCAGATTTGCACTATAATTTCAACAAAGAATGGGGATGATGAATTAGTTGTCTTCTGTGTGGCAGCAATTCTCTCCATCAACCGTTGTAAAGTTATCAAAGAAGCTTGTTCAATTGATGACCTGATAAAGGTAGGTGCAATGTATTCAGACTGTATCTTACTCTCATCCTTCTAATAAATTCTTAGTATACCGGCACATGGTTTCTTCTATGTTTTTCTTTCATGACATGGGTACAAAATGGGTACATCTTCATTGTGGTTTTTCTGTATTGTTATAATGTTGCAGATGTGTATTGCTGTGCATTTTTTCCCCTCGCTACATTGGGGACTTGACTCACATACTCTTACACATACTCATGTCGCCAACCAGCTGAGAAACAGCAGGGGACTAGTGCAGTTCTCCTTTCATGTGGTCGTGCAATAATGCTTTTTTTCCCTCCATAGTTCTCTTTCTCCTACTGGAAATAAAACTAAGTTGCTAATGAAATAACTCAAGAATCCTAAAAGATCTGGAGAAGTTGTTGTTGGGTTATTGATCCCAAGCACTCTATTTTTAATCAAGTCTCATAAACAATAATGGAAGCAAGCTTATTACAAAGACGCTTGACTAACTACATGGAGCTAAGAAAGTGTGTAGTACACTAAGGGTTATCAAATAATGGTGCTCCTCTAGAATTATGGTACACTGATAAGCATGCGAAATTAAGTTTCATACTTAAGTGTTAGAATCTGACACTGCTACGAGGTGTGCAATTCGGCAAATTTCAAAACATCTAATTCCTGGATTAGGCATAATTATTTATTTATTTCTTCAATTTTATAAAACAATGTTTAAACTAACACTAGAAGAATCCGTGAAAAATCTGGAACGTTGTTGTGTACAGCATGGGTATTGGGTTCATTCTGAAGAGTCTGTGTAACATCGGATTAAGCCTTTTTTATATTGCGTGCTTTGAGGATGATTCCTAGCATTTTTTACTAGGTGAATACAACTGCCCCTAAATCTCCCTAATGAGGAAAGCTAACTGCCATAATTTACCTTCTTTATTTTTATCCCATTCACCTTCTATGATGAGTTTTTCGTTTTACGAACCTTTGTTTTTTTTTTTTTTTCGTTTTAATCATTTTTAATGGTTTACAACTGTATAGTTTTTTTCCCCTTGGCTTGGCTTCGTTTACATTCCATCGGGCTAGAGAAGGACAAGACTGCTCGATTGCCTTTCCTCATCAGTCATCATGCCTTACACCTGCAGGCCTGATTTACCTCGTGCTGCCCATCAACATTGAGTTTAAGCTGCTCCTCTAAGGAGGTTTCCACTTGATTTTCTTATCTTTTCCCTCTTTTCTCATAACATTGATGCTTTTCAATTTGTCAAAAAAAGTCTTCAATTTTGAAGTCTTTGAATTCTTTGGTCACTACTGTGAAATTCTTACTACTACTTTGATAGGCTCAAATGTATCTTCCACTGGACCCTTTAGTGATTAAATATATCATTCCATTTCTTTCTTTCCAAATGATCCATCATACATAGTTTGTAGGCCCATATTTTATAAAATCTTGCTTTGAAATGAACATAGTCACCAAGAAAGGATCACCTCCTTTAACATGTCCTGTTGTGTACAATGGATACCAAATAGACCAGTTACCTTGCTCCATGTGACTGGCAAAGTCACATTGTACAAATAAATGATAAACTTTCATATCCTCTTCTTCTCATATGGGGAACAATTTAGATTCATTTGGTTTCACCCTTGTTCTTCCAGTCAGATTGTTGATAGGATTAGGACCATTCCTACTCTAGGAAAAAAGGACCATTCCTGCTAGCTCCAAATTCTCACCTCTGGTTCTTCCTTGCAACAAAATACTTTGTTATGTGAGGATAGTAGTAAATGAAACTCTACTGACTCGAAAAAGAAAGAAAGAAAGATGAACAAAAACAAACACCATCTAAAAGATAAGACTCCTTATTCCATACCACTTGCACAGACTTTCTCATAGCCACCTAGTTTTCTTGCATTTGCTTTTATTTTTATTCCCAACTATTTTTCCCTTTTATGTCAAACCATTGGTTCTAGATTTCGAAAACTATCTTGTTGCTGGTAGTTGAGACATTTTCAAGATCTGCGCTAACACTGGACACTTGGGGAGAACTATATTTTATTGAGTTCCAGCATTTTATTTTGGTTTGTGAATCAATAGGTTCACACTCTTACTCTTTCTCGGCTCTCGCAGATGTTTAATGATAAGCTGCTCAAAATCAATGTTAGAAGATGTATACGGACGGCCATCAAACTCCGAAAGAAGTACTTCTACAAGGTGGAGTGATGTTTTATTGCATGGGTTTTACTTTTTGTCTCACATCCAATTTATTTTGTGATTGACGTTTTATACTGTTGATTTGTCATAGAAATATGATTAAAAAAAAACACTACATTCCTGTTGATGTTACTTTTAGCTAAAAATATAGCCAGCTGTGCAAAAGGCGAGGAGATTCACTACTTATATTCTTTGCATCATAGATGCCATGCCAATGCACATTTGCTAATGTGCCAAATATGTGCTATATCCTGGCCATTCATTCGGTGAGGTCCATTACGAACATGCCCTGCACCCCCCAATTATCTTCCTCAACAGACACAGAATGAATGTTAACTACATATATGTATTATTATATTTTCATCATTTACAAAGACCCCTATTGAAACTTCTAACTACATATTAGTCCTTGGACTAATTTTTATATACTAAAAACTGTAATTGTCTAAAACAATTTGGTACCATTCTCACAACATGAAATTTGTGAGCTTTAGATATATCTCACTATACACCCGACATCCAAATGAGCAGTACGAGGTGCGTGCACATATTGACTCATGATACCCATTGTTTGAGATAAGTCTTTTCCCCTATGGGACCCCGCATGGCACTTGTGCGGGATTCTCTGTTTCTACCATTCAAGCAGCAGAGTTTTTTATTATTTATTTATATATATCTCACTGTACACACACATATATATATATATATATCTCACTGTACACCCAACGTCCAAATGAGTAGTATGAAGTGCTTGCACATATCTACTCACGATACCCATTGCTTAAGATAAGTCTCGAGGAGTAAGAGTGAGATGGGTTACTTTTCCGCTATGGAAACCCCAGCATGGTACTTGTGCTGGATGTTCTGTTCCCACCATTCCAGCACCAATTTATCTATTTAATTTTTCCAGGTGTTTTGGGTGTTTGGGGGGTGGGATTTCTTCCTGTCCTTATGCGGCTTGGATTGAAAAAAACTGCCAACAAGTGGGATTGCGGGGGAACTGCCAACAAGTGGGATTGAAAATCTTGCACTTTTGTGGGAGTCTGCTGGGGAGAAAGGCAGATGATGAGATAGATAAACTTGTCATTCAGGGGAAAAAAAAACTGCTAACAAGGATTTCAAACATCTAAAGGATTTTCTATAAGATCACAGTCGTCAAATTTCAGTTTCTCGCGGACTATCATGCTCCAAGAAGACCTGTAGACTCCAACAAATGTGAGGCATATTTTCTTTTGCATAAAAGAATCCTACAATGATACCTAGACACTTCAAGTCGTAGAAAGTATTCAACGCGCCTAGATTTTTTTTATGTAAAAAATGTTACTTAGATATCCCAATCTTAATCTAGTTCATGATTGATATGGATTAATTCATGTCCGAAGACGTGGATCTAGAAATTTGAGTTATAGGTTGAGCATTCAAGTATTTCAGACACGCCTGATGATGCCTTGCCTGCAGGACCTAGATGGATGCAGTCACGGACAAGGATGAAAATAGTGGTAGCGGCCCGCTGCCAAACCACTACGAAGCGGGTGATACGTAGCGTAGCAGCGCAGTGGTGCGATTTGAAAAAATCACCCAAAAAATCTGAAAAAAATTCTAGAAAATCCAAAAAATTGTAAAATGAAAGAAAATGTGGTTCTTTTGCAAAAGTAAGAAAAGGGGGCGTAGCGGTGCCCTCAATATATGAGGTCTGTATCGCTGTATAAATAGAAAATAATAGTAATGGTTAGTTTTTTCACATGTATTCGTGTTTCTTAGTCATCCTAACTTAGAAAGCAATGGAAAGCTCGTAAAAAAAAAAAACTAGAACATGAAATAAAGGCATAAGACTTAAGAGTTAGGTCATTAGTGAACATTGAACAATCAAATATCAATACTTCAACATTCAAGGTTCAAATTCAATCAAGTGAATGAACTATGAAGTGATCAACAATCAACATTCAACACCAATTTAGAAATGACAAAGAGTAGAGAGTTAGTGAAGGAATAGGAATACCTTAATCACCACCAAAAGGAATGTCTACCAAGATTCAAGGCATGGTTATTCTCATCCTCATCAGTGTTACCATTTCTATTGGCACCATATTGAATTTGATATTGATGGGAATGGGGATCCACAAATCCAAAGAAGGCAGCCGCATCATAGGAGGTGGAGGTGGATATCTTTGCGTTTCACCATAGTCACCATATGAGTAGGACCTTGAGGCTGAAGACTCTTCTTCCCCTTGTTGCACTTGACCGTATGGAAAATATTGTGAGGGTCCTTGTCCACTGTAACTAGGGTTCCACGAATCAGTCCATGATGCCACTTGTTGTCCGCCAACGTCTCCACCCATATTTCCTTGCTCACTACTACCTCCAGCCCCAGCTGGTGAGTCTCTTCTGCGCTGTTGATAACCATGGCTTGGATCAAATCTTCCAGATGGAGGTAACTCATGTACTTCCTCTACAGGAACGCCATCGTCTTCATCATGTTGATAGTATTCACTAGTACCACTTGTCCCATTATCTCCTCCATCTCTACCATGGCTACTCGAAGAGACGGTGGTGGAACTAGCTTTCTCAGAAAATCCAATATGAGCAGGTTCTTTCCCACTCCTAGTCCTACTGGTACCTTCTCCTTGAGGTGGCTGACCTTTTGTAGGTGCCTGACCCATATCCTCATCTATCAACTCTTGAACCGTTTCTTGAAAAACCGGATCTGAATCTAGCAGTAGATCCTCTATCTCGGCTAGCCATGAGAGTAAGGGATCGTCCTCTTTGAATATGTGATCCAAATTAATAGGATAATAAGCAGGATCATCTCTTGCCATTGTCTCCCTAGTTCTGTTTCTCAACTTAAGATTGTAACGATAGTATACAAGCTTGTTGAGTTTGTGCATGGTAAGCCGATTCCTGGCATTCGTGTGGATCAAGGAGAAAGTGCTCTAATTTCTCTCACAGTTGGAAGATGTTGTAGTTTGACTAAGGATGCGAACAACCGCTCTCCTTAGATGTGGAGCACTCTCTCCATAATTCATCCACCAATCAGCTGAAATGCAAAAAATAAATAAATAAAATTAGATATTCGTGACCCTCAAGTCCTTCTAATCAATTAAGATAAATAGATCAAGATTCAAGACTATTGGGTGGGCCGGTGGGGTCTTTTGTTCATTGTCATATTACCAGGTGGCATCCTTCCAATCGATCGTTGCACAAGAGGGTCAGCAAAGGTTCCTTTCCTTTGTGAATATATAGATATCTACAATGTGAAAATTAGAAATAAGTCAGTAAACCCCTATAACATGTATGGCAATTGGGCCATTGGCACTTGGCAGCTTAATTAAATTTTCTTAAGTAACCACCCACTCACCTTTTTTATGGCATCAATTTGATCATCTGGGCTTAACAATCTCTTCAATACCTCCCGTAATCCTACCCACAAGTCCGTATCTATTGCTTCGGTGTGTAGTTCGGCATTGCAGTAATAGAATTCAAGATTCAAAAAATAACCTACTTAAAATATATGTAGAATGTACTGTGAGCAAACAAGATAATAAATACATTAGTTAGGAAAACAAAAAAGTATCAAAGATATATATTAATTACCTGCAGCATGCAATGGATGGTGCAACTGATCGTTCCAACGGGCATCAATAATGTTTATATATTTCTCGTGATGTCTAACATTTTCCATAATGGATTGCTTTGCCCGATCCATTGCTTCATATATAAAGCCCATTGTCGGCTTGTTATCACCATCTACAAGCCTCGACACTTTAACTAAAGGCTCAAAAACCTTTAATACTTTCCTCACTTTCTTCCAAAATTTATTGTCCCTCATCAGGTTTGGGACTTCAAACTCCAGACCGCTAGTTGCATTGCCCCATTTCGAACGAAGCCATTCTTTTGATGCAAACATCTTAATTAGCTCCGTTCTAAACCTTTCAAGGCTTTTCCATAGCCAGAAAATGGGTTGTAAACCTAGTTAATCTTGGACGCAGCAATGCATGGTTATTTGTGTAACTTTTCATCAAGCCTAACTCCCATGAATGATCATATGTAATTCTTGTAATTCCTCTACATGCCTTGATCAATGAAGCCAGTTTTGTCTTCCTTCCAATCTCTTCCAAGATGAGATCAATGCAGTGTGCTGCACATGGGGTTCAGAATAAACGGGTCATCTTCTCCATTTAACTTTTTACCTGCTGCCTTGAAATTGGCACCATTATCTATAACAATTTGTACAATATGCTCTTCTCCCACACTCTCTACAACTTTATCCATAAGAGTGTATATATCTATGATACTCAGATACGGCAACTCACCCATGGTACCCATGCAGACACTGTACGATACGGATACGGGTACGGGATACTGCAAGATACGGTAGGGATACGGTGCAAAAAAATCAGGATACGGCTGTGTTGTATTTTATAAAAAAAAAATTTGAAAATAGCGGAAATCCGTCTTCTCGACCACCACAACCCCACCCCCTCTCTGCCGAACCCCTTCCCCTTCACCTCCATCCAAAACCAGCCAAACCATATCCAAACTCAAACCCACATCAGCTGAACCTCTTTTAGTCCCAAACCACGACAGCTGAACATCTCCAAATACATATCCCTTAACTGAACCCTTGAAACCCCAGTTTTCCATATTCGCACCTTCCCAAACATCAAAACCACCATTGGCCACACACACCTCCCAACACCCAATTCCCATTTGGCCGAACCCCATCCTGGTCATATCCAGCCCAGCCGAGTCCCATTCAGCCCTCAACCAGCCTGGCTGGACCCTATTCATGGGGTTTTTGACCCATTCGACCTTGCCCTTCGCCTCCATCACCCAAACAAAGAAGAAGAGAAAAAGAGAGAGAGAGAGAGAGAGAGAGAGAGAGAGAGAGAGAGAGAGAGAGAGAGGAGAAGAGGAACATGGGAAAAAAAGAAAAGGGCATACCTGCAACGAGGTCGCCATAGCATCATCGCCGCCTCCACCGTCATCGTTGCCTGCAGCCTCATCTCTCTAATCGTTAGGGCAAAAGAAATAGACGAATGCTTTTTTTTCGTTTTTCCCCTTATCACTGTTTGTCACGTGGGTCTGTTCAAGTTGTCCTGCACTACTATTTCAAACCGTGTCTCCCACTCTTATTTAAAAGTGAGCCAAGGCCCATGTATTCCCCACTCCAATTTCAAGTGAGGCAGGGCCCATCTTGTGGGCTTCAAATCAAGTCAAGCTCAGCCCAGCTATAATAATAATAATAAAAAAAAAAAAAAAAACAGCAGCAAAATAAAAATCTCTTTACTCTAGATTGACAGCTCCAGCAAAATATATACATATATATATTTAAAAATAAACTCCCAATTAAATATTTATATTTATACATTTCTAAAAATGCCATACCCGTATCCGTATCCTAAAATTTTGAAGTTGACGTATCGGACGCTCGTTCCTGTGTCCTATATCCGTACCCGTGTCCGTATCTAGGCATCATAGGTATATATGTGGCTGTCCGTCTATGTTCAATTGCATCAACGGACTTCATAAAGACGGTCCCAGTGACTGAATATACCAAAAAGTTTATTAATTGTGTATGGGTGCCGCTGGTCCACCCGTCACACATGATGATAACACCATTTTGTTGCGATATGGTCCTAAACTTTTCCACCCAAGCCTATATTTCTATATATTCTTTTTCAAGGTATTTAGTGCCCAAATCATATACAGAGGGCGCCTGTATACCCCGCCCAGTTTCGTGGCAACATCAAGAATAGTTTGGAAATATGGGGAATCTACTGTTGTAGGTGGTATGTTCTTGTGAATTAGCCATTTTGCTGTAGCTTTGGCTAACCTATCTCTTGCAGCCTTCATTACTGCTTTCACAATACTCGATATTTATGGTTGTTTAGCTCCCTCTTTTCTATGTGCTAGAGGATCAACAGGGGGAGGAACTGCTCTTCTGGTAGAGATAGTTTGTACATCAACATCCCGTTCCCGAGTGCTAAATGCCCTACGCATGGCCCCCCTAGGGCCCTTGCCCCTACTTGGCACTGTAGATGAGCCCTCTGCATCATAATATTTGCTTGCAGTAAATGCACGACGTTCATGTTCTTCTTGTTGACTCATGATGGACTTTTGGCGTGTAGCCTCCATCTGTGCATCTTCCTTATCAAAGTATTCATTCCCAAATACATCATAATGGGCAGCAACAACATCTTGCTGCCTCTTTTCTTTTATCTCTACTTTTCTAACTTTGTTTTGGCCAGTCAAAGCTTTCATTTGTTCCTTGACTTCACTTGGTACTTCGGTATAGCCAGCAACATTGCCAAAAATGTGGCACAAGTGATACTTGAATCTTGTAATGCCCCCATTGGTCACTTTCCCACAAAACTTGCATTTGATTTTCAACCTGTTATTCTCAACTGCCTCACCAAAGTTCCATGCGGGATCAATATCACGAGGCATTTTAAGTTATCAATTGGAAAACACAAATACACAATAGAAGACTGAATACCTGGCTATAAATATGAACAAGTAGTATGTTAAAAATTAAAAAACAAAGAAACATATTAGGGGAAACATATATCTAACGCTTTGGAATCATTCTCTTAACATTTAAGTGGTATTTCATTATTTAAAGTTTATTTTTTTTTCAAAAATTTAAAAAATCTAAAAATAAGAAAATAAAATAGAATTAGGAAAAGACAAAGATACGTTGGATTGATCTATGCCAAACATAGATATAACATTTAGGAGCATTTTTCAATACATTTGATTGGCATTCCATTATTAAAAATATTTTTTCCAAAAAATAACAAAAATCCGAAATTAAAAAAATTAAAAACGTAAAAAAACAAGCAATATATGTTGGAATGATCTATGGAAAACATAAATCTCAAATCTAGGAACCATTTTCAAGACATTTGATTGGTATTCAAATATTAAAATAAAAAAATCTAGCAATATTGGAAAACATAAACCTCAAATCTAGCAATATATTGTTTTTTCATAAATAAAAAAATCTGATAATAAAAAAAGGAAAAAAAAAAAAAAAAAACAACTAATATATGTTGGAATGATCTATGGAAAACGTAGATCTAACAATTAGAAGCTATTTTCAAGATGTTTCATGAGTTTTCCATGAGTAATAATGTATTTTCTTTTTAAATAACAAAAAATCCGAAAATAAAAAAAGGAAAAAATTTAAAAAACAATCAATTTATGTTGGAATGATCTATGGAAAACATAGATCTAACAATTAGAAGCTATTTTCAAGATGTTTCATGATTTTTCCATAAGTAATAATGTATTTTCTTTTTAAATAACGAAAAATCCGAAAATAAAAAAAGCAAAATATTTAAAAGACAACCAATATATGTTGGAATGATGTATGGAAAACATAGATCTAATTCAAGATGTTTCGTGAGTTTTCCGAATTTCCATAATGTTTTTTTTTTAAATAACATAAATCCGAAATTAAAATTAACAATAACTATAATAAAAACAAAAGATATGCATGCAAGATCAAAAGGAAGCATGGATTTACAATAAAACAAGACAATGATGCCATTATGTTGTGATTTATAGTAGTTAGAGAGTGATAATCTCAAAAGTTGAAAAAAAATAAAAAAGAAATGCATACCTAGATGATGAATCTTCTTAGTTTCCTTAGAATAGTTGAATCTCTTGATTTGGTAGGAAGAAATCATGACAAAATGGAGTTGGGACCACTAGGGGGACACACGGAAGCTTCATAGCAGTGAAAATGAAGAAAAGAGAGGAAGGAAGGTGAAAAAGGAAGAAAAAGTCGTCGGGGGTTTTATTTACCCCACCCGCCACGTATCGGCTGCCACGCTTGCGTAGTGGCCCGTAGTGCGACGGCTGATATTTCGGCCGTAGCGCTGCGGTGGCCACCGCTACGGCCGATATATCGGCTGCTACGCTACGTAGCGGCCGATATTTACATCCATGGTCACGGATTCAGTTAGAATCCCAAGATAGTATCATATTTGTCAAAATACTGCTGCACGGCAATTTAAGATGACCGAAGTACCCTTTTGGACTTTTGGAGAATTAAAAAAGTCACCTAAATGATGTAACCTATTTTGAGAAATTACTGCTTTTTTTTTTTTTTTTTTTTGTAGAACTGAATGGGACCCTTCTCACATGGATTTGGATCCCATGTGCTTGATCATATGCTTCCATAAACATCATGTCTTGCTCAATTACATGATCTTCCTTCTTAATAGAGCAATCCGCATCATCCTTCCTTGCTTGAGATGAACTCGACCTCAAGTTCTTGTTGGCATATCGGCGTCGTCACTTGCGTTGCTTTCTCCACTTTCTTTTAGGCTTTACTTTTGCAGTTGAACCTTCTTGTACTTCTAGATTTGTTCATGGGCCACTATGACTTGAATTTCTGCGGGAGGTGTATTGCTATGATCATCTTAAATCTGCATCTGGATTTGCTGCCCATCCTACTGTTGGATCCCCTCAAAGAGTTGTTGGGAGATATTCTTGGATAAAAATGTTTCGCCGTTTTGCTCCTCTGTGGTATGCTCGCCATCGATCAATGGTGACCTGCAAACTGTCAAGTCAATGGTTTCTTGATCCCCACGATTGAACTCATCTAGACTTTGGATTTGCCTATCCCATTTACAAGTTTTGGAAATATGGTCACCACTAGGTTTTCATCATGGATAGTTTTTAATTATTTATTCCATTGTGCATCACCCATCGTGCAAATTGCCATGGTCTCCCCAATAGGAGATGACAAGCAGTCATGATAAGCATAACATCACACCAATACACCATATATATCAGGGTAGCATGTTCCGACAACAAAATGGACTAGGCATCGTTCAAACGTGGTTACCTTGTGACTGCTATTAATCCATTCCAATTGGTACGATCGCACAATAAGTTTTGTTGATGGTTGAAGATCCTGCATGACTCATCGGGCCACCAGATTAGTGCTGCTACCATTATCAATCACTAACTCTAGCTGCTGCCCATTAACCAAACAGGCAGCTTGAAATACATCCATCTGTGGGTCTTCCTGATTTCTGCTGCAGGGGGCTGCTGGAACTAATGACCCTTCTTCGTAGATGATCTTGCCTACACTATATTTGTCATTATCCTCCTTGTGAGTAAGATTTTCAGGTTGGGACAACCAAGTCTTGCGAATCATCAGTGTCTCTGTTTCATAGCCAACTACCTCATTATCATCATCATGGTTTACTTCACCATCCCCGTCATACTTTTGTTCGCTTTAATGTTCCAGTTTGACGCTCTTTTCCTACGAGATACTCGCCAAAGAATTTTCTTGCTTGCGGCACTCCGAAGAGATGTGGCCTAACTCGTTGCACTTGTAGCAACAAATGTTTTGTTGCTCTGAATTTCCTGGCTGTCTCCTTAGCATGACTCTTCGATCTGGCCACTTGGGGTAGGCGAGATGGCTGGATTGTCTCCAACTTGGAGTGGCTACTGCTTATCTTAGGCTGGCTTGAGAATGGACCTCCATGGCTTTGCTACTTCTTGAGTTGCTTCTCGGCAAGGCTCGCTCGCCGGCATGCTTTTGCAAGGGTGAAGATCTGTCCAAGCCCCATCTGATCGGTTATGCCAGGCCTAAGACCGTCGGTGAAGTGCATCACCAACTGCTCTAACTTGTTCAGATCGTTACATGCAATGAGTCTGTGAAACTCCTCTGCGTATTCATCTACTGTCTGGTCCCATTGTCAAATATGTTGCATTTGTTGGATGACGAATTGCAGATAATCGATGGGAGGAAAGCCTTTATGCGTTAGGGGCTTCATCTTCTCCCATGACTTGTGCTTTCCTTGCATTTCTCTAGTTATTTTCATTTGTTCTCACCAAGCGGAAGCTTGGCCTCACAATTGCACGGCCACTATCTTGACCTTTTGATCATTTGGAATCACTCAATACTTGAAGACCCGCTTGATGGCTTTGATCCATTTGATGAAGTCAGTACCACAGAGGCTACTAAGGTACTTTGGGTTCTACTTTGAGATTGAGATCATCACCTCGATCCTATTGTCTCCTCCATGGTTCAAAATAGCAGACAATACGTAGTGTAGTGGCCACATTATTGGCTGTAGCAGTGCGGGCCGCTATGCTATTTTGAAAATAGCGGCACTACGGTCTAAAACCTAGTGAAGCCAATCGGTTTTAACGTAAAAAATTATTTTTCCTATTTTTTCTCTTCAATAGTCTTTCCTAAAGTTGTCTCTACCCTTGTATGGTTCCAAATCACTAAAACAAAACTAGATTGGCTGCTACACAATATTTGAATTCTTTTGACAACTTAAAAACCTCACACCGCTATGCCACTTTGTATCGCCGCAATTGCTACGTAGCTTTTGGCCACTAGCTGCTACACCCTCCGCAACCAATATTTTAATCCTTGGTCTCCGCCTACGGGGATCACCTCACAGGATTCGCTGATGGAAAGGATTAGCATCACTTCCATCCGAACCCTATTTTTAGCTTGAATTTGTTAGATCCTTCCTTCCCCCTAGATCCGCAAGTTGTTTGGTGTTTGTGCGTAGTTTCTCCTCTATCATTGCAAATCTGGTGTCTGTGTCGATGTTGCAAATCCTCTTGCCACACTCCCACAGTCTCTCCCTTTTCAATTCATTGCTGGATAAGGGACTTCCACAATTATAGAAGGTGTCGGTGTCGACGGCCTACAGAATTGGCAGTGGCTTTGATACCACCTGACACAGTCGTGGATTCACACAAAATCCCAAGACAGTATATAATTTGTCAAAATACTACTGCACAACAGTTTAAGGTGACTGCAGTACCTTAACTTTTGGAGAATTAAAACAGTCCTCTAAATGTCCATGCCTGTGTCTCTGTTTTCTTAATATAATATAATTTATGTTATTGTTAAAAAAAAAAAAAGTCCCCTAAATGGTTTGTTTTGAGCAATTGTGGGACTGTTTTGGTTCTAGAACTGAATGCAATTTTCTCACATGGATTTGGGCCTCATGTACCCAATTATATGCTTCCATAAACATCATGGCTTGGTCAATTACATAATCTTCCTTCTCAATAGGGCCATCTGCATCACAGACACACTTCTAGGAGTACCTAAGATACGGGCCCAAAACAGTCGCTAAATAATTAATAAACTTGCTTTCACTTTTCAGGGACTGGATTGAGAAAAATAGGATGAGGCAGGGTTTTTTCTATAATTACAGAAAACTCATGCAGAAAACACAGCAAACTGGGTCTTTTTCTGGCCTCACTTAAATGGGTTGACTTGGACCCAACCCCATGAAAGATCCACACCTATTTGGTTGCCCATTAGTTTCCTAGGACCTGGTGTGGTCCATCTCTTAAGATGGTGGGCCATGTGGGCACGACAGCAGGATTTCTCCTAGTTGTTTGAGACGTTCCAGCCGACTGAAATTCTTTGGATTTTGATTTTATTTGCATTGTTGTGATCAATCCTTTTGTAAATAGGATTCCTAAACCTTAGAAACATAGTTTTTAAGTTATTAGGATTTGCTTCGAAGTGTTCAAGGGTTGTTTTTAGGGATTTAGAATGGTATTTATAGAAGAGATGGTTGACTGTTCCATGAGCAATGCACTGTATTTCATCCAAGCAACAAATATCAATAAAGTTGATTTATGTTTTCTTCACTCCACTGGATTGAAGGTACTCCTTGGACCGAGAGTGTTAGCTTCTAATATGGAGTGAAGTTTATTGCAATTTTATTAGTTATGGGGGTGTTTGGATAAATGCATAACATAATATCAACAAATATTTGGAGTCATAGTTGCACTCCTATAAGAATCATTTATGTTAAAACTTGTAGTGGGCCACTATAATTAATTGTTGCTCATGAACTCTCCAATGGGTTTTACTAAAACTCTCAATTGGTATTTAGGAAATTTTTTTTTGTAACAAAAGATGATTTTATACCGCATATCCTTGAATGATCTACTACAAAGGTTTTTGGAAGAAAGTGAGGTATTGTAAGATACTTTCTAAGTTATCCAAACACTTCCTTTTTTCGGTGAACATATTATATTCTAAACTAGTATATAGTATAGCAAAATCTCTTGACATATCTCATTTCCAAACACCCTCTAAGTTTCTTTTTCTTCTTCAATTTCTGGGAATTTCTGGATTTTGAGATTTTGGGCTTCATCTGATGGTCTGATAATCTGATTACTAATCGGGACTGGGTCAATGATCCTTACCAATTGCAGAATGCCTTCAACATACACATCGATTATAGCAGCAGTACCATGTGGTCCTCTTCTTACTAGGACAGAATAGATAGAGCTACTCCTTGTGAACCCATTGTTGACAGGGGCCTCACTCCTTTTTTTTTTTTTTAAAAAAACCTAGGCTTTAGGAGATTTTTTTTTTTTCAAGACCACAAAGCCTTCTTCGGTCTGTATACTTTCCTTTCTTTCCTCTTGTGAACAAAGCCAAGTGGAGATGGCATATATACCTCTAAGTCAGATCTCCATAAAGAGTCTTGTTCTTCACGTTCAATTGATGAGTGGGCCATCCCAAGTTAGCAGTGATCATGGTAATAATCCTGGCTGCGTACAATGTGGCTAATGGAGCAAGGTCTCCAAATACTCCTCCATATAAACTTGGGTGTAATCCTTTGCTACCAATCAAGCATTTTACTGTGCTAGACTACCATTAGGATTGAACTAAAGTGTGTGCACCAGTTTGGCGTCAAACACGGTTGCTTTTATTTAAGGTGACTTGGCCGGTTATGGAGGTTTAGGCCTGAGTGACATTTTGATCCAAAAATGGCTGTAGTCACACATCTTTTGGAGATTCGTGCAAATATCCCCGGGCCTATTGGGTCAGGTTGCTAAGTTAGAAATATTTCAGAGGGAAGGATTTTAGAAATATTTCAGAAATATTTCAGGGGGAAGGATTTTTGGGACTGCACCTTAAGCAATCTGGCCCATCCTTTTGGAAACTTCTCCATAAGAACGGGTACATAGGTATGTACATTGGAGGATCGGTGAGATCTGTGTTTAGACACCCTAAACTGTTGCCCTATTCATTGTGGGCCATCCATCTTGACCAATCTTGCTAGAGTCTCAGATCTAGTTCGTATTCAGGATCGACATCCATTTTGGAAACAAAGGATCTTCCTAGGCAAATAAGGAATCCCTATATTTTGGGCAAGGTTATCCAAATTCCTCTTGGGGGTGTAGTCATCTGATTAGGGTTTAAAAACTTGCCCAAATCTGAAGTTGACTCGGCCGACTCGACTCGGACTCGGATGAGTGAGTCCGGTCAATAGGCATTGGTTGAGTTGCACCTCATGAAAATTCCTTTTGAAGTCCACACATCCAAACCCAAGTTCTTATGTTCCACATTTACACAGCCTGCATAGTCACCAAAAAGATGATCTTCTCAAAACCCTATCAGGTAAAAAACGAAGGGATGAAATGCGGACTCTGCAACAAGGAAAAAAAGGACAGCTTCTTCTACAGGAGGAGGAAGAAGAAGATCTCACCCTTCCAGATCATCCTTCAAAAGAACCTGCAAATAAACGAGCTTGCAGGCTTGAAAGTAGTGGCTTCTTCTCCTTCCTACAACAGAAAAGAAAGAAAGAAAGAAATCTTATTCTTCTTTGTGCAACATAAAGAAAGAGCGCGCCGCCCCCCCCCCCCCCCCCCCCCCCCCACCCCCGCGACCACACACACACACACAAAAGTCTTCTTTCTATTATGGGAAAAAAGAAAAAGAGAAAGAAATATGCGACTTGACCCTGACTCGGTATGTGTTTGGCCAAAGAGCCTTATGTAAGTCTCTTACCCTCGAACCATAGGACCTCACCAACCTTGGCGGAAACTGTGGAATCTGGAATTACCACCAAAACTGAAATAACAGTGGGATGAGTTGCCAACACTAGTTCAGCTACAAATGTTCAATCTGGATGCCAACCTAGTGTATCATTCTTTGCAGAACCCTTAATGAAACTACAGACCATCTCTTCACCACCTGTTATATCACCACCCATATTTGGTCCCTATATCCTAGAAATATTTGTAAGCCTACTAGTGCTGCTCCTTTTCTGAGTGGTTCTAGTCCTCAACGTCACCTTATCACAAATGTCTGGGAATATGTCCTGGTACCTTTGGAAATTACACAACAACAACCTCTTTAATCGGTGCCCTATTTGGCCTTCATCTGTCAAAACTAAAACCATATAGTTACTGTCAAGGTTGGAAAACTCTCCGAGTTGACTTTGAATTCTCCTGAGTCATCTCATTTTAAGGAAAGAACAAGTCAAATACAGGGGAGACTTGGCCAAGTCACCTCATTTTAATAAGTTTGCATTATGAATCGTTTGATAGGTAGATTAGATTGTAAACAATTGATTTTATTTTTAAGTAATTATGCACAAGGTTTGACGTCAGAATTTAAAAATGATCATGGGAATGTAATTTGAAACTTATATTTGATCTTTCTCATTCGATATTTGGACTAACAAATTTTGCAATATGAAATATTTCTTTCTTTTATTTTTCTTATTATAGTATTTTCTTGCATATATAAATTTATTAATTTGAATTGATTATCATGAATGCATGTAAATAAATTTATATTAATATTTTATACGTATTTGATTTATTTTTAAATATATTTAATTTATTGAAAAAACATGACTCTCTCAAGTCGCCGCGTTGACTCTATCCAACTCAGAATTTTTATTTGGACGAGTCAAGTCTTGAGCCATGAGTTTTCCAAGCTTGGTTACTGTTAGAGTGGAATATAGATCACACCTATGCAGGACAGCGACTTTTGCAGGTCAACCGTTTACAAACACCACGGGCATGGTGGTTATATTCACAATTCTAATGGTGATATGATTGTTGCCTATGCGGATAATATAACAGCAGAATATCCATTAGAAGTGGAGCTACAAGGGCTACTCAAAGGGTTAACATTTGTCTGGACAGGGGAATTTGAAAAATCCTTTAGGGCCCGTTTGGCATTTTACTTTTAAAATAAAGTGGAGTAAAGTGAAATGAAAAGAAAAAATAAAATATAAGTGAGTTATGATGGTATTTTGTTTTTAGTTGTTTAGGATGGAATGTTTTTGACTTTTTGTATGGGGAAATGGAGTTTTTTTGTCTTTTGGTGAATAATGGTAGTTGCTTTTTGACTTTGTTTTTAGAAAGGAGGAGTGAGTTTTGAATTGAAGTGATTTTGATTTGATGCTTAACTTTACTTTATTTGACTTGACTTTACAAGTAAAATTACCAAACGGGCCCTTAGGAAGATGACAATCTGGTTTTGGTGAGCACCCTACAAAAGCTTGGCCACTTCTCATGGGATCTCATGCTTTATTGGAAAAAAACTGTTATCAAGCCTGCCTAACTTCCATCAATAGAAAATACGATGCTGTTGGTGATTGGCCAATCAAGTGGCAGATTACTCATCTAATATCATATACCCAATGTTTACTACATTCCATGCTTATTTACCTTCTTTTATCATGGCCATATATATGCAGTCATGGATGGAGTAAAAAAGGCAAAGTACTAGCTTTTGCTTGCAGCAAGCGCAGTCATCAACTTCAACTCCTGATATTCACTCCGCAGATATAAATGATCCTACTACAGTTTGCATTGTGGAGTCAATCTTTTTGTAATTTTGTAATAGCTTTGTTATCTGGGGTATAGTGTCTTGTAAGTTGGCCTTTTCCAATATATAATTTACATTCATGTGAAAAAAAAGCAACCCACCAAAGCAGAAACAATTCAAATTTCAAACCAGTCCTAAAACCAGGCAAGCTAACGGCTTGATACAAAGCAGTTGCTGGCTGACATCAGCCGACACACTTCTGATGTCAGCCTTTATTCTGTCTTTAGGAGCAGTTGGCCCGGAGGAAGGTAGAAAAGAAAGTACAGAAAGAGGAAAAGGAGGGAAAGGAATAGAATGAAGGATGAAGAAAGAATGTGGTCGAGGAGGGAGAGCGAACTAGGAAGTCTTAGGGCTACTGTTCTTCGAGCATGGCTTTGATGCCATGTGGTTGGAAACAATAAAACGAATGAGGAGCAAGTCGTGTGTAACCCAATGTGGGCATACACATGCTAATAAATAGTTTGTCTTTATACAGGAAAGTTTTTATAAAGTTTTTTTTCTTTTTTTTTTTTTTTTTTGAATGGTAGTTTTTATAAAGGTTCTTAACTAAGACTGACATAAAGGAGAAAAAGTAAAAACTGAATAAAGTGATAAACAGCTATTCTACATAAATAAGCATGCTCTCTTCAACAATTTCTCTTTTTATCTCTTCCCTTATGTTTGTTTCTTGCCTACATTATTTCTCTACTTTTATACGAGGCAGATTTTAATTCTTCGTTTTTGTACCAGATCATAAAGAGCACGAGTTTAGTTAGTTCGGAGCAATGATTAGCAGAAGAGTCCAAATGTTCTACATTCCTCATTTTCTGTTACGACTTACGACTCACAAGGAAAAGCTCATTCGTTGCCTGAGATACTATTCCATGAAGGTGGCAAACTGAGTTGGCAAATAGATCACCCAAAACTTTGAAATGACATGTTAAATTCCATTGTTTCTATATTTATTTTGAAGAAGTTGAAAGCAGGAAGTGATACTCCTCATGTTTGAAGTTTGGTTCTTCATGTCTTCCATCATTCTTCCAGCAGTCATTCCGGGTATGTTGCTGCTTGTTTCATGCCTCAATTTTGTTTTTTGTTTTTTGTTTTTTGTTCTAGGGGATATAACCAGATTTCAGGGAAGCTTAGAGCTATTATTCCTTAAAATGATCAAAACCTACCCTTTCAAAATGTCTCAATGCTATCAATGCAACCTTGGAAGAACTTGAGGGGTCCATATATCCACACGTGGACCCCACTCTACTTAATTAAGCTCAGTTGCAGTATCCTTTTTTTCTTAATATTTGTTATTAGTTGCTTTTCAGTTTATTTTGGGATATTTCTGAGTCCAAGTTATTTATGTTAAACCATTCGAAAAAAAATATTTTTATTTTAAGAGTTCTGTGCGACAGCCTGAGTCCAGAGACTATATGGCATGTTTCATAAAGTCTTGGGAGATGTTTCGGCTAGGAATGGTCCTATGTTTCTCTCTGTTTTTTCTTATTAGGAACCTGCCTCATTGGCTACCTTTTCACTTTCTTAAAGAAGTGCCAGGGCTCTAACTCTGGTCTTCCCCACCACAGGGGCAGTGCCTCACAATTGAACCAAAAGTGGATTGGCGGAAAGGTCCTAGCTTAGTTGGATACTTTTGTAATAGGATTTTCTGTCATTGTTTGATGCAACAAAGTCTAGAAGCCTCATATATTTCTAAGTTACAGCTAACAACAAAGATAACATGTTATTTTGTCTGAAAATTGGCTTAGTCCATATGATCTAGTGGTTGATCTTGTTATCACTTTGGCTGAGGAGTAGATTCGTACACGTAGAGGTGTGATTCATCAAAACAGGCCAAAGGGGAAGAAGATCCTGTCTCAATCTTTGTGGTCAACCATTTCCATGGTTGGCCCGGCCCGTGATGTAGCTCACAGTCCACTCGTGACCACGTGGTCTGTATGAACTGAACTGCAATTGGATCATGAGGATATCTAATATGGGCTGGATATCTACTTAGGGTAGCTTTAATAGGATTTGGTTATGTTTGACATGATTGGCTTGGCCCACGGAGATTTTAGACTTTTGCTTGTTATTTGATTATAATGGCTAGGCTAATATATCCAGTAGCTGATTGTAAGGGATTTGTTTTCAGCATCTTTTTCTTATGATACACTATATGAGCAATTATATAGATATAGACCCACAATCAAATCCCACATGAGTCATATTATCCCATGCACATATCATTAGAGAGAAAAACTGCCTTTTTTTTTTCCAGTCATAGGAAGATTAGTGTCCAATTATGCGTAGATAGTATAATAGGGATCAAAGGAGATTTTATAGGAGATTTGATTTATTTGATTAATTGTACCCATGATTGTACCATTTTAATTGGGTAATCCCAAATCTATAAATACCAACATCGACCACACAAGATGGCAAGGCTTTCACAACAATCCATTTCTTTTTAAGGCATTATAAGTTATAACATGATATTTGAGCTTATCTTATTGTGAGACGAAATATAACTTAGCAATCCATCTCTTCCTTTCTTTTTGTCTACTGGTGACTTCTGGATCTGATTGCACCGTTTCTTTGTGATCTAGGGTTTGGACAACAAACCCTCCAAATTGCGTCTGTTTGGATCTGTCTGCAATGAAGAACATCATCTTTGTGGTTCTTTGTCATCGTCTTTGTCTCTGGCAATAGTGGTTATGCCCTCTTGGTCACATAGATTCTTGTTTTGCCGCAAATTCTTCAGTCAGAGATTGCTTTTGTCTTCTTCGTCTTCAGTCTTCTTATCTCTAAAGATCTTAGAAGGAAGCCATCGAATAGATTTCCATAGTTATTGAGGCTATCGAGAGTCATACTATGAAGCTTTGGGTGAGAGTAATGGAACAAAGACTTACATAGAAGACCAAGATATCTGAAAATCAATTTGGTTGTATGCCAGGGAGGTCAACTATGGAAGCTATCTTCTTAGGCAATTAATGGAAAAATATTGAGCGAAGATTTATTAAAAAAATCTATATAGGGTCTTCATCGATCTAGAAAGCCTACGACAGGGTTTTTAGAGATTTAATTTGGTGGCTTAAAATAAAAGGAGTGCTCCAAGAGGTTATATTGAAATTATTAGAGACATTTATGAAGTAGCGGTAATGAGTGTGAAAACTACTTGTAGAGAGACAAGTGAGTCTCCTGTGACCATATGTTTGCATTAGGGGTCAGCCCTAAGCCCTCATCTCCAAGGATGAAAATAGCGGTAGCGGCGGGCGTAGCGGCCTGCCGCCAAAACGCTACGTAGCGGGCGATACGTAGCGTAGCGGCGCTACGTAGCGGCGTAGCGGTGCGATTTGGAAAAATCGTCAAAAAAATATGAAAAAATTCTAGAAAATCTAGAATATTGGAAAATGAGAGAAAATGTATTTTTTTTGCAAAAGTAACCAAGGTAAGGGGGCGTAGCGGTCCCCTCACTATATGAGGTCCTGTATCGCTGTATAAATAGAAAATAATAGTAATGATCCATGTGTTCATGTTGCTTGATTATGCTAACTTAGAAACTAATGAAAGGCTCAGAAAAGAAAAAATTATATCATGAAATCAAGACTTAAGAGTACCTAGAGAAAAAAATACATCTACCAAAGGGGGTGTCTAATAGGATGTACTTAGAGAAGAACTCTTTGAATCGACTGTAATTCGGCGAGATTATGTGCTTTTTGGTGTTCTTTTAAACATAAAAGGGTAAAAGAGTTGTATAGAAATGTTATTTGAAGAGAAGAAGAAAAGAAATAATTCTTATTATGTATTTTTAAAAAAATTGAAAAGTAGGAATTTTTCTCACCCCGTAGCGGCCCCGTAGCGGTCGTAGCGGCCCGTAGCGGGCCTGTAGCGGCCGTAGCGGCCCCGTAGCGGACGTAGCGGCCGCTACGGGTGCGGCGGCCGATAAATCGGCCGTAGCGTAGCGGTGGAGGCCGCTACGGCCGATATAGCGGCCGCTACGCTACGTAGCGGCCGCTATTTTCATCTATGCTCATCTCTTTGCATTGATTATGGATGAGTTAACAACTCATATTCAAGAAGAGGCACCTATTATTTGCAGATTATATAGTGTTGGTAGATGAATCAAGAGATGATGTGAATGCAAAAATCGAGAAATGACGAGAAGCTTTAGAATCCAAAGGCTTTAGAATAAGCCATACCAATACGGAATATATGGATTGTAACTTTAGTGGGCAAATAAAAAGAGCCGAAACTACTATGAGCATTGATGACAATGAGATACCACAAAAAGATTCTTTCCATTACGTTGGCTCGATAATTACTTAGGAAGATTGATGAAGATGTCGAACATAGGATAAAAGCTAGATGGTTGAACTGAAGACTTGCTTTTGGAATGCTTTGTGATCAATGAATGCCAACAAGATTGAAGGGAAAATTTTACAGGACAATGATTAGACCAACTATGACTTATGGAGCAAAATGTCGGCCAATCAAGAATCAACATATGCACAAAATGGATGTAGCAGAGATGAGAATGTTGAGGTACATGTGTGGTAAAATTAGGAGGGATAAAATTAGAAATGAGCACTTTTGAGAGCATTTAGGGGTAGTATCAATATGGGATAAAATTAGAGAAACTCGTTTGAGATTGTTTGGGTATGTCCAACGCAGGCCGGCAATGGCGCCGATAAGGAAAAGTTTGGCTATAAAGGTTGATGGCCCACCAAGGGAAAGGGGTAGGCCAGAGGACGTGGATGGAGGTAATAAAAATAGATATGAAGAAGTGCAACTTATCTTAGGATTTTGCTTAAGATAGATGGGAATGGAGAAACATAATTCGTATAGTCGATGCCAACATAGTTGGAATAAGGCTTTGATGATGATGATGATGATAATGATTGAGTTTACCGCGAGAGGATTTACATTCCTTTCGTTTGACTTGAGCTTAAAGTGGGGTCGACTCATCAGGAAAAGATTATATTCCTTTCATTCGAATGTGGTCTTACATTGGATAGTCTCTATGATGGGGCCTATTATTATTTTTTATTATATCAATGCTGGAATTTCTTATTCAATTTTCTGTATTATTAAGAAATTCCAGGTCAGATTTCTCTCTTGATGATATTTTCCGTTTTCTAGAAGGTTTTACAACATATCAATTGATTATTTCTACTGCATAGTTTGAATTAAAGATTTTTCACTACAGTGGACAAGGGTGATTTTATCCCTATCAAACTAAATGGGAAAAATTATATGGGCTGGTCCTTCCACCTCAGGTACTTCGTGGCAGGCCAAGGAATAGTTGGATATCTTGATGGGGCAACTACTCCCACAGAGGAGAAGGGCAAGGCGAGTTGGAGTCTAAACAACTCTAAAGGCGTTACTTGGATTTTTAACTCCAATTGCCATCTTTACAATCCTTCTCCAAAGCTTTTGACACGTCGAACCACTTAAGGAAATTGTACAAGCTGACTAATAAGGCAAGAAAGATTTTTTTTTGGACACTGAATTAGCAAAATATTGCCAAGGGGATAAAACTGTCCTAGAATACTGTATTGGCTTCCTTACTCTGTGGAATGAAAAAGATTTGATAATCCTTAACACTGTACCGTCTGAATCACTTCCTCATGTACTCTGGATACGAGAGTCCCACATCAGTCAATGTCTGATGAGTCTGAGGCTGGAATTTGGTCCATGCTGCTTTGATGAATCAAGAAGTATCTCCAGATCTGGATACCTGTGTTCACGAAGTCCTTAGGGAAGAAATTCGTCTTCAGTCCCAACATACAATCAAAGATGACACCAAAGCCTTTGTTGCACCATCATTTCAAAATGCCGCTTTCCTCACTACACGAGGACAGAAAACTCTATATTATGGATGTAAAGGATTTGGTCTGCTTGTGCGTAACTGCAAAAAGAAGAATTTTTGTAAGTATTGCAAATGGACAAGCCACATATTTTTGAGTCCAATAGATGTGAGAAGAATGATCAGCCATCTCATCAACTGGAACAGACCCAGACTGCTCTTCAAGCTCAGCTCAAGTTGAATGAGACTGCCAGCACTTCATTCTATTATCACCTTTGATTTTATTATCATCCATTTTTCTTACTCGCAGGCCATGACAGAACCCTATTGGCAGGATGCCATGATGAGAGAACCATTGGCTTTTGAAGCTAAACGAACTTGGGTCCTAGTTCCACAACCTGTATCGGTATTCATTATTGTCAGCATGTGTACTTACTCTATTTAAGTTAAATCTGATGGGTGTCTAGATTGTCATAAAGCTTTGCTTGGTTGCTCAAGGCTTCATGCAAGAGTATGGCATTGACTATGAGGAGACCTCTGCTCTGATCGCAAAGATGACTACAATCTGAACTCTACTAGGCGTTTCTGCTGTTCGAAATTGGCCTCTTTTGCAAATGGATGTAAAAAATTCATTCCTTCATGGAGATCTCCAAGAAACAATTTAAATGCGCTGTCCTCCTAAATAGGCATGTCCCCTTAACTATGTGTGCTGCTTAAATAGATCTCTTTATTGGCTAAAACAGGTCCCTCGTGCCTGGTTTGATAAATCTTTCATGCATTTCTTTGAGCTCAATTGCATTATAGTCCAAATGATAAGCCCCTCTTCATTCGGTAAATTCCCAAAGGATTATACTCTCCTGCTCTTTTATGCTGATGATATCATTATCAATGGCAGCGACACTACAAGAATCAGAGAACTGAGGATTATTTATCATGTACTTCCAATATAAAAGATCTTGGCCATTGACATGCTGTATTGGGCTTGAAATCCCTTGTAATTGGAATGGTATTTATGTTCATCAACAAAAATATAGAGAAGACTTGTGCTCTTTACAACATCTTACCGCTTTTAAGATTTATACCCCTGAGCTCAATTTTAAGGTGAAGGAACCTCCCTGCCTAATCCTAATCTATATCGTTGACTCATTGACAGTCTGCTCTCTCTGACTGTGACTCGTCTCTCTCTCTCTCTCTCTCTCTCTCTCTCATATATATATATATATATATAACCTTCGATCAAAGGGTCCAATCCACTTGGATAGGTGAAAATTCAATGAGTCTAGTGTACTTAATGGCCCGTTTGATAATTTTACTTTTAAACTAAAGTGAAGTGAAGTGAAATAAAGAGAGGGAATAAAATATAAGTGGGTTATGACGGTATTTTGTTTTTAGTTGTTTGGGATGTAATATTTTTGACTTTTTGTATGGGGAAATGGAGTTTTTTTTTTTTTTTTTTGTCTTTTAGAGAATAAAGGTAGTTGCTTTTTGACTTTTTTTTGAAAAAGATGGAAGGAGTTTTGAATTAAAGTGCTTTTGATTTGATGCTTAACTTGACTTGACTTTACTTGACAAGTAAAATTACCAAACGGGCCCTAAAGGGGGTTCTATGTGTGTGGATGGTTCGGATGTGTTATAAAGCCAACCCTACTTTGTTGTCCCTCACCATAACATGGTGAGGGATGGATGCACATGAATATTTCCCAGGGAGACGGTCTTATAAGCAAGGATGAAAATAGCGGTAGCGGCGGGCGTAGCGGCCTGCCGCCAAAACGCTACGTAGCGGGCGATACGTAGCGTAGCGGCGTAGCGGTGCGATTTGGAAAAATCATCAAAAAAATATGAAAAAATTCTAGAAAATCTAGAATATTGGAAAATGGGAGAAAATGTATTTTTTTTGCAAAAGTAACTAAGGTAAGGGGGCGTAGCGGTCCCCTCACTATATGAGGTCCTGTATTGCTGTATAAATAGAAAATAATAGTAATGATCATTTTTTTCACATGTGTTCATGTTGCTTGGTTATGCTAACCTAGAAACTAATGAAAGGCTTAGAAAAGAAAAAACTATATCATGAAATCAAGACTTAAGAGTACCTAGAGAAAAAAATACATCTACCAAAGGGGGTGTCTAATAGGATGTACTTAGAGAAGAACTCTCTGGATCGACTGTAATTCGGCGAGATCATGTGCTTTTTGGTGTTCTTTTAAACATAAAAAGGTAGAAGAGTTGTGTAGAAATGTTATTTGAAGAGAAGAAGAAAAGAAATAAGTCTTATTATGCATTTTAAAAAAAATTGAAAAGTAGGAATTTTTCTCACCCCGTAGCGGCCCCGTAGCGGACGTAGCGGCCGCTACGGGTGCGGCGGCCGATAAATCGGCCGTAGCGTAGCGGTGGCGGCCGCTACGGCCGATATAGCGGCCGCTACGGCCGATATAGCGGCCGCTACGCTACGTAGCAGCCGCTATTTTCATCCATGCTTATAAGGACCGTCCTCTCCTTCTCATGGAAGGACTCATCCACACCGTTAGAACATGGGTGATGAAGATCTACACCTCCAACGGTGAGATCGAGTCTTCCGACTCAAACCCAAAGATCACTTAGGCAAAGATAACTCACGAGACTTCGGAAATTTATTAGAATGCTGCATGATCATGACAATAAGGAGCTTCTCTATATATATAGAGTAGCGTTGTTCCTGTATAAGCAATAAAGGAAATATCTAATCCTAATCAACATATAAATTTGAAAGGAAATCTTCCTAAACAATTAAGCAACCTACTAATCTAGAAATAATTAAATAAAGTAACACTAATCTAGAAAACATGTGGAATATATGGACCCCATCTGATGGGTCCGTCAAGGCTTGCGGGTCTTGTTCTTGGATTATGAATGGGTTGCATCAACTCCCACCGGCTTGGAAAAACTCGACTCCGGCGAGTTAATAGCCTGATATCTCTTGTAAAGATTGGGATTAAGACGCTGTAAATCAGTAGCTGGAATCCACGTGGCGTCAGAGATTGGACGATTCTTCCAGCGACCAAGAAACTTTTGAAATCCCCCATGTCTAGTGGAGATAAGCTGATCATCAAGCACATTAACAATTTTATCTGCAGGGGCTTGTGGGTGGTAGTTGAATCTCCTTTTCCTCTGACGGATTGTCTTGGTCATGGCCCTTATAGAGTGTAAGATCTTCAACGTTGAAGGTAGCATTCAAACCAAGATTTGCTGGCAAATCCAACACATGCATTAGGGCCAATTTTCTTGAGAATCTTGAACAGTTCGGAGTTGCGGGGGTGCAGCTTTTTGTGGGCGCCCAGCGGAAGGCGCTTAGGACGATTACGAAGTATAACCTTATCTCCTTCCTCAAACTGAACGAAACGATGATGCTTATCTGCATGTTCTTTATAAGAATCATTGCTTGCTGAAATATGGCGTCAAACTTCTTCATGAACCTACTGCATATGGCGAATAAAACTATCCGCATCAGCACTTGGTCTTGCTTCTACAAGAAGGGGAACAAGATCAGCTGTTAGATGTGGTATGGTGCCAGTGACTGCTTCAAAAGGAGAAATTCCTGTGGACCGGTGACTGAGTTATTATATGCAAACTTAGCCATAGGCAGAACCTGATCCCATGTAGTAAGATGGTCTCGCACCAAACAATGTAGCATATTCCCAAGGCTACGGTTGACGACTTTTGTTTGTCCATCAATTTGGGGATGATAGGCAATAGAAAATTTCAGCTTTGTTTTGGACATGCCCAACGCCTTCCAGAAGTAGCTAACGAATTTGTATCCTTGTCGGACGCAATGGTCTTTGGAAGTCCATGGGGACGGACGACTTCCTTAAAAAAGAATTGTGCAACTTCGTAGGCATCTGCTATGTTGGTACAAGGAATAAAATGAGCCATTTTCGAGAAATGATCCACAGCCGCAAATATAGAGTCCACTTTTCTGCGGATCATAAGTAGCCCAAGTACAAAATCCATGTTGATATCCTCCCAGTGTCCCTGGGGAACTGGCAATGGTTGATATAACCCTGCATTCTTCTTGCTTCCTTTGGCCAACTGGCAAGTATGACACCGCTCACAGATACGAGAAACATAGGGTGTCATGTGTGGCCCATAGTATCTATCTCCGACAAGAGTGAAGGTCTTATCTCGACCCAAATGCCCGCTGCATCATCCGGAATGGAGTTTCCTGATAATATGCTCTTGGATAGATGTATTTGGCAAACAAAGGCGACTACCATAGACTAAATATCCATAATGAATGTTAAAGTATGGATGCTTGAGATGCTCACCCGGACAGATCTCTTTATAGATGGTGCCGAAGTCTTTGTCTGTCTCATATGCCTCTTTGATTCGCTCGAAGCCCGGTACAGAAATAGCCATGGTGGTTGGGAGATGTTTCCTACGATTGAGAGTATTCGCTATCACATTTTTCTTGCCAGATTTATGGCGGATATTAAAGGTAAACTCCTGAATATAAGCGCTCCATTTGGCAAAATTAGTTCCCACTTTATGTTGTGAATGAAGGTGCTTGAGAGACTTATGATCAGAGTAAAGCACAAATTCTCTACCCACTAGGTAATGCCTCTAATGGCAAAGTGATTGAACAACAGCATAGAACTCCAAGGCATAAGGAGAGTATTTGCGCTTTGAGTCTGAAAGTTTCTCACTGTGGAAGGCAATTGGATGTCCCTCTTGGCTAAGGACACTTCCAATTCCAACATTGGACGCATCGCAAGCAACTTCGAACACTTTGTCAAAGTCTGGAAGGTGGAGGATAGGAGCTTCCGTGATTTTTTGTTTGATTTGCTCAAAAGCTCAAGTTGCGGCGTTGGTCCATTTGAACTCGCCCTTCTTTAAACATTCTGTAATTGGAGCAGTGATACCGCTGAAATTTCTGATGAATCGCCTATAGAAGGTAGCAAGTCCATGAAAACTCTTGACTTCAGTTACTGTGGTGTGGAGTGGCCAATCCATAATTGCTTTGACTTTCTCTGAATCCATTTTGATGCCATCCGTTGAAATGATGAATCCCAAGAATATAACCAAACTGCTCATGAAGGTGCACTTCTTGATATTGATGTAGAAACTTTCTCAGTGAGGAGATGACAAGAGATGAGTGAGATGCTCCCTCCCTGGTTTTACTGTAAATAAGGATGTCGTCGGAATAAACGACGACGAATTTCCCGATATAAGGTTGCTGTAGATGGGTCATAACCCACATGAAGGTACTGGGAGCATTTGTTAACCCGAATGGCATGACTAACCATTCATAAAGACCATCTCTAGTTTTGAACGCTGTTTTCCACTCATCACCTGTTTTAATGCGAATCTGATAGTAACCACTTCGCAGATCAATCTTGGAGAAGATGGCCGAACCTGTCATCATGTCAACCATTCATCTTATTTAGGAATAGGAAATCTATATTTTACCGTGATCTTATTGATAGCTCGACTGTAGATACACATGCGCCAACTTCCATCTTTTTTGGGAGTAAGAAGGGCTGGTACACTGCAGGGACTGAAACTTTCCCGAATGTACCCCTTTTGTAACAGATCATCCTCCTGTTTCTTGAGTTTGGCGTGCTCTGCTGGACTCATCCTATATGTAGGTATATTCGGTAGTGAAGAGCCAGGGACTAGATCAATGGCATGCTGTATGTCCCTCATAGGTGGAAGATTATTTGGCAGCTCATTCGGAATAAGATCAGAGAAGTGTTGCAGGAGTGGTTTGACTTCTTCCGGAATGGACTCATGTGGAGAGTCATTTGTCACCTGTCGGATACATCATATCCTGATCTCTGCTTTCTTGTTCAAATTTGCTCATGGTTAATATCAGAGGAGTAGCTGCCTCTTTTGGGGTTTTAGCAGAATACTGGGGTGGTAGTGGCCATAACCGGGTCTTGTTGCCTTTCCACATGAAAGTATCGGTGTTTGTGTCATGATCGGTGACAACCTTCAACTTCTTTGGCCAAGGGCAACCAAAGAGTATGTGTGTGACTTTCATTGGTATAACATCACATTTGATTGTATCTTCATAAGAACCCAGTTTGAAAGGAACTATGCACTGCTTGTCAATCGGAACCCATGCTATTTTGTATGGCCTTGGATGCTTTGTTGTAGGTAGCTTTAGCTTTTCCATAGCCTCTTTAGCAATAACGTTCATAGCACTGCCTCCATCAACAATCATATTGCAAGTCCTGCTCATGTAGTGAACTAGAGAGCGAAAGATAGGTGCATGATTAGAATCCTGCTCATCCTGTTGATCTTCTATGATCAGAAGATGGCGCTTAAGATATACAAGTGGTACACCATCAGCAGGAAATTCTTCAAGGCAAAGGCTTTGAGTGTCTGCTGGTTTTTCCATATCAATGTGCTCATCAGACTCTTCGCTGTCTTCAGCTTCATCATCCGCATAAAGATTCCTATGAGGACATTCTCTAGCATAATGCCCTTTCTGCAAGCAGGTATGGCAGATCACTTCCCTCTTGTCAGCACATCCTCGCGCACGAGGATTATTTTGTGGTACCTGTTGTCGCAGATTTTGGGGAGGAAGTGGCCGTTGTTGTACCCCTAGGGGCTGTCTTTGCTATGCCTGTGGTGGTCGCAGTCGATGAACCGACTGTTGCGAGTTATTGGGAGTTGTATACTGTACCATTCGATTGGAAAACTCCCCGGCTTGGTACCTTTCCCACCTCCGTAACTGTATTTCATGCTGTGCTTTGCGGGCTTTATAATAAGCTTTGTTGATATCAATGAAATCGAACATAGAAATCCGTTGCCGAATATCAGAACGTAAGCCTTCTTTGTATTTGTTGACAATGAGCCCATCATTAGCCTGTAGATTGCAGCGCATAATATACTCTCGAAACAGATTGGTATACTCCAAAGAATAGGCACCTTGTTGCAGAATAAGGTATCCTTTATACAGGGAATCAATATAGTCAGAAGGAAGAAAATTTTACTTGATTCGCCGCTTCATTTCTTCCCACTGCAAGATGGGATGCCCAAAGACAAGCTCATTGTTTTCAATACTTTGCCACCAAATGCGTGCAGGACCTTTGAGCTTAACTTTTGTGAAGGCTATCTTCTGGGCATAATTCTTGTTGTACCTAGCAAAATAGTTGTCAAGAGAATTGAGCCAGTCGACGAAGGCCTTGGGATGGAGATCCCCTGAAAAATCACTGATTTCTAGTCTCACCTTTTTGGTGGTGTCATTTGTATGTGGTGCACCGCGTGGCTCGTCATCACCATGTTCAATTAAATGGCATTGTACCATGTCATACAGGGTCTCGCGATGCTGATGCTGAGGACCAGGTGTGACTAGATTCACTTGGGCCCTTGTTCCGGATGCCTGGGGAGCGGGGGTTACTGGCTTGATCTGAGTTCCGGTTCCAGATGTTTGCGGATCCAGCTCTGTGATAGTAGATTTTGTTCTTCATGTAGCTCAAGTTCCTTGAAGTTTAGTAAGAGCAGCTTCAACAATTTCCAGTTACTCAACCACAGCGTCCATGTCATTTCCCAATTTACTCAATTGCTCATCATGCTGGTAATTGGTGAAATACCCATGGTATTGACGTCCTCGGGTAGCCATGAAATTTCAAATGCAATTTTTTTTTTCTACAGGTGAGTTGGGTCGAGTTGGGCCCAGACTCAGATTAGGCCCAAACTCAGGTGAAACCCAAAACTGTAGAATGCGAAGCCTGTTACCCGTTTCGATATGGAGGAGAAAACGAAGAGGAATGGGGCTGCTGGAGACGATGACACTATGATGGAGGCGGCTGTGAAGATGGCTGATGGCTGGCGACAAAGATGTTGGTGTTGCTAGAGGTCTTCGATTGATGGTGTCAGGTATGCCCTCAACTCAACTCAACTCTCCTTCTCTTCTCCCTTTTCTTCCACTTCTTCTTTTCTTCTTTTTTTTGTGTTTTTTTTTTGGTGGGTTTTGGGGATGGCAGACAGATGTGAAGGGAATGGAAGGTGGCGTTTGGGTGTAATGTAGGAGATTTGGCTGTATGGCCGGTTGGGGTGGTTTGGGGCTTTGGTTGTTTAGGGTTTAGGTTTCCGGGGGGGTGGGGGGGGATGATTTGGATTGCAGGGATGTGGACGGGTGGTTCGGTAGGGGCGGAGATGGGTGGATTGGGTTTTGATTAGTGTTTTGGGTATCTAGATTTGGGTAGTCAGATTAGGGTTCGGTGATTTGGGATTTTGGGGAAAATTGATTGCTTGTGATGATGAGGATGACGATGCAATAGATGGAAGGGAATGGGGTTCGCGGGATACCTCGAACCGGCGATCGAACCGGCGATCTGAGATGGATTGTCGGCTCTGATACCAATTGATGAAGATCTACACCTCCAATGATGAGATTGAGTCATCCGACTCAAACCCTAAGATCACTTAGGCAAAGATAACTCACGAGACTTCTGAAATTTATTAGAATATATCATGATCATGACAATAAGGAGCTTCTCTCTCTATATATATATAGAGTAGCATTGTTCCTAAATAAGCAATAAAGGAAATATCGAATCCTAATCAACATATAAATTAGAAAGGAAATCTTCCTAAACAATAAAGCAACCTACTAATCTAGAAATAAGTAAATAAAGTAAAACTACTAATATAGAAAACATGTGGAATATATGGACCCCATCAGACGGGTCCAAGGCTTGCGGGTCTTGTTCATGGATTGTGAACGGGCTGTGTCAGTGGGTCTCATCCAACGCCCCTCATAGACTGTATTTAATACATGGAGGGAAACCAAATGAAAAGAAAATTTTCGCCAAGATCAATAGAGGGTTTCGAAATTCGAATATGTCCACTGGTACGTTACCTCTTCACCACGCCCTCCCCATTGCGATGTCGTCCTCCTCCAATCCAAAGAAAATCAACTTCGACGATCGAAACAGGGAGAAGCAGTTCGGCCTCGTGATCTTTGTCGTATCTCTCCTGGAATTAGTGCATGAGGAAACCCATCTGCACGATCTCAGCCATCGCTCCTTCTGCTCTTTTGTTTCACCTTCCTCTCTCCCACCACAAATCACTGGCCACACGATTCCAATCCAACCCATAATCCAACGCTTAAAAAAAAAGGCCCAAATCGATTGAACGAAATGCACTTTCCTCTCTGCCCCCTTTTCCTCGTCTCTCTCTGCTCAACAATCATTCAAACAAAAAACCAGGCCCTCTTCTTTGTTTCTCTCTCTCTTGGTCGTATTTGGGGTTTTGGTCATTAAATTAGACCTCTCGCCCAAATGAAAATGTCTCTTGCTAGGATTTCTTCATTCAAATATGAGTTTTGAGAAGGAGCAGAGAAGACATATCAAAGGCCATGTACAAGGAAACATTAGTTCCTTCTTCTTTTTGAATTTGTTTTCAGATTAGTTCCTTCACCTTCTTCTTCTTCTTTTTTAATTCTACCTTTTCCTCTCTCTATCCCTCACCCTCTCTCGCTTAGCCAACCCTAACCGAACACAAACCCTTTACCTCCAGAATCCCCAAATCATGAACCCGGAAGCCTTAAACCCAAATCCAATCTCTAATCCCCTAAAGCCCTAATTAACTTTATGTTGTGCAGACACGGTGAGTCACTGAAAGCATGATGGTTAAGCCATGTTGATGTTGAATTTTGAACTTGATGGTGAAGCCAACTTGATGTTGATCTTATAATGGGAGAATTGATGTTAAATATTCAGTTTGTGTTGAAAGTGAGTGATCGATGATGGATAAAACCAAGTGTGATTTTCAATGTACATGCTTGTTCAGATTGAGTTTCGGTTGAGTGTTGAATATGGGTTAATGTTGCATTCAGATATGAATTGGATTGATATAATTTTATTTGCTTGGACTTGCTGTATTCAGTTATGTATTGAATTAATGTAATCTTATTTACTTCAAGTTGCTCTAATTGGATTGTGTATTTCTCAATCAAAAGGTTGAAGTATTTTTTAATGGAAATGTGACAGAGTGGTTGGTGTATCTTTACATGGTTATTAAATGGAAATTAAATTAACAAGTTATTGCATTTTCAAGATATCCCTACAGCACATGAGATGGAAGAGTTCTTTGCTAGTACAGAGCATGAGCTACAGAGATTTTTATAGAGAAGTATATACTCGTTTAAGTTTCTGCAGTCAATCTGCTCATGAGATTTTATTTTGTCCCAAGTGTTTTCTATCTAATATGTTTTCGTGTTTTCAGAATTAGTAAAACTATTGATCCCTTGAAATGTTTAATGAAGAGATCAAATACTAAGTACAATGTTCAAAAGTAAACTAGACATTTCGACAAATGCTTTCCAAAAGCATCAAGTCATGCATTAATAGTATTTCAATGTTTTAAATCATATTTGAATACTTAAAACTAGTTAAGTGCCTGAGGTCACTTGATTAATATTTGAGTTATTTGTGAAGGGACAAGCCCGGTAGAAAAATCCGAGTTTTCTCAACCATGCACTCAATATCTAGGTTATTTTTGACGGGCTTAACATCTAGGTTATATTTTAAGGGACAAACCCAGTAGAAAACCCAGAGATTTCTCAACCATGCACCCAAATTAAGTAACAGACTTAACCTGTAGCCTTGAATCACTGCAATTGTAGATTGACATTTTGAAACACCTGCACATTCATTCATTTTCAACACTTGCATATTCTTTCACCCATGGGTCGGGATGCGGGGTCCGTTACATTGGGAGAAAGGGTAGCCTGCGGTGCCCCAAACATACAAACCGTTACCTCAATCGGGCTGCACGTATATAATCTTGTTGGTTTTTCAATTTTTTTTCTTTTTATTTGATTCATTAACTCAAACAGTCCCTATTTCAAATAGTTGGTCTACACTCAAGACTTTGTCAAACAGCCATACATGTTCAGCCCCTAATCCAAATCAGTAGGTTTTTTTTTTTTTTAATAGATGAGCTTGAGTTTGTAGAATTTGACCAGAAGAAGATCATTATAAGAAGAGCTAGGCATGGTGTCTTTCAAGGAAGAAAGTAACACTCCACATGAATTCCTCATCATGTATATGACTCAAATATGCCATTACATTATTGATGGATTTGAATAACATTATCACATGGCATGTCTTGGAAGGAGTTGCATTCATTTGACTGAAAAATAGAAGGAAAAAAGTGAAAGGAAAAGTTTCAAGAATGTGGATAACAACCGATCTACTAACATCGGATCTCTTCTTCTTTTTGGATTGAAAAGGGAATCTCCCAAATCATTGACCCCAAAACCCCAGGCTTCGGCCGTACCCAAATCCAAGTCCAATGCCAAAACCCATGCCCACCACCAACAACAGATTGAGATGGTTCTGCACCCAAATCCACTCACAAAGTCCTAACCCTATTCCCCCACCGCACCCGACCCCAATACTGACTCCCAGCCCCCAAACCATGTTTGATTTGAGGAGGTTTTCATGGAGTAGAACTGCTTCTCCTTGTTTCGATCGCCAAAGTTGATTTGCTTTGGATTGGAGGAGGACGACTTCGCAATGGGGAGGGCGTGGTGAAGAGGAGGCGACGTACCAGTGGATGTATTCGTTCAAAACCCCCTTTTGATTTGGGCAAAAATTTTCTTTTCATTTGTTTTCCCTCCATGTATCTACGAGGGACGTTGGATGAGACCCACGTTCTGACGGCGTGGATGAGTCTTTACATGAGTAGGAGAGGACGGTCCTATAAGGACGTCTCCCATATATATCTATTGGTCAACAGTCCATTCGGATTGGTGCACAGCCGATCAAACGGTCTAGTAAATTCGGATATGACCAAAAGTTGGTGGACATATGCAATTTAAGGGGTTCGTGTGTTTGGTCCATTTGGATGGACCAAGGGTTGGCCCTACAAGCATGGGCTTACAGAAGCCTATCCTAAGCTTTAGCTTAGGAGAGCCTTGGCCATATATATATATATATATATTACTGTGTATTACAAAAAATTGATTAGTCAAACCCTCTAGGCTTTTATTTACTTCCGCCCTGTTTGGCATGTCTATATTTTGCCTCTGAATATCTATTTCTCTAAAGCAGATAGAGCTTTTGAAATTAGAGCTGTTTGACAGTGGTTTATAGCCTCTGCATACTTTAGAGCAAAAGAGGCAAAGCCTCTAAAAATGAAATGCCCCAAAATCTTGCATCTAGAAATCAGAGGCAATACCTCTTTTTTAGGCAGAGGTGGAGCCCCATTTTTATGACAAAAATGCCCCTGATGGAATTTTATTGTCAACGAAAGTCCTTTGATAAAACCCAGTTCTCATTCTTTGTCAACTTGAAACCGCCTTCCGTTCTCATTCTTTCTCAACGTGAAAGAGGCTTGAAGGAGCAGACCAGAGAAGAAGAAACAGAACGGAGAAGAAGAAACAGATACCGGTACGTGTCTTCTATTTCTTTTTTCTTTTTTCCTTTTCTTCTTATTTCTTTCTCTATGTAGAACAGTTGCTTTCTATTGTCTTTCTCTGTCCATGTTCAATCGATGTGGTTTTTTTTTTTTTTTTTTTTAATGATGATGGAAAGGGTTGGGGATGGGCTTTAGTTTGGGATGGTATTACATGAGGCTGGAGGATGAGATCGGTTGTGTGATTTGGAAATGGAGACAAATGATGGGGAGTTGCAGGGGTTGCTTGGTTGGTGGGATTGGTTTTGATTTCACAAAGATGATGATGGGGTTGTTTGGATTCATGAAGTTTAAAAGAAATTTGGTGAGATGTGCAGTGGGAAATGATTTGTGGGGGGGTGGGTGGTGGTGTTGTTGGTTTGGTTTTATTTAGGGTATTGGATTTAGGGTTTAGGGTATTGGATTTAGGATTTAGGGTTTAGGGTCTGAGAGCAATGACGAGGAGTCGAGTGCTGCTGCATGGGAAGATGATGTATGCGTCAGTTCTTGTTCTGGGGTATATGTTCACATGGGTAATGATCTCTTTGGTGTTCGCTATGGTGGTGGTGCATGGTGAAGAGCATGAAATTGGGTTGCGGGTGTGGATCTTGGTGAGGATTTTGTGGCTTTGAATTTGGTGGGTTTGATTGCACAGAGCGTTTTTCATCTGGAAAGAATAGATAAGAGTGTTTTGATTGGTCTTCTTGAAGGGTATGTGAAGGTCCATGTGAAGCTCAATAGCATGGCTTAGAGGGAAAGATAGCTTGAGAATTTTCATTTTTATGTTTTTTGAATAGGGAAGAAGAGGGAAAGGTTGGAATTGAATTGTAAAGGTGACCATGAGTCAAAATCGTTAAGGCTTTCTTCTCTACCTTTTAATTTGGGTACTGTTGTGATGCAGTAATTGATGTGGGGCTCTATCATCATCATAACAACGGCTTTATTACCATTATCATTATGGGTCCATGTGTCTTAGATTATTGTGAGCTCTATGGGCTCTGTTGAAAGTCATTATTGTAGGTTTGATCTTAGGGTGATTTGAACATGAACTTGATAATGGTTACTGTTGCCTTTTGCCATTTTCTGCTATCTGTTACGTTTCTAGCTCAGTGATTTCTGAATTGAGTTGAACATTAAATTGGTAAAGATTACTGTTTTCTGTTGGACAATTTGTCTTGCCATTTGCATGCCCGAGGGAAACAAACTGGTTATAGTTTATGTGAGAGGTGCCTAGTTTCAAGGAAACCACTCAATATAGATTATATGCCTGGTACTTGGATTTTCCTTTTCTTTGTATGTGGGGCACTCCTTGTTGTAAGGAGGATTGCTTTTACTTTCACCTTCTTGGTATAATGCTGCCGTAGTTATTTGTTCCTTGCTGAGTGTTGCAAGAAATTACAACTGTTTTGCAGTCACACTTTTCATGTTGCTTTAGATAGTGATCATCTTCTTATGTTGTGTAGGGTACATGTGTTCTGATGTTGTGTAGGGATCATGTTCTGATGTTGTGTAGGATTTTTCAGTTTAACAGTCATCGCAATATTTCCGTAAGTTGATAAACCAAATTAATTCGCTCTACATGTGGGTGCATGTGATGTATGCTTTAGACCATCATGATCATACCAAACTGTGTTTGGAGCAAGTTCATATATAGGAGGTTTGGGTTCAGTATGTTGTGGAACAGGCGCATACCCTGTTGTCAAATGTGACCAATGTATAGCCCTATTGGGACCAATATGAATGCTATGATCAGCTGGAATTTCCAATAGAGGTGTATGACCACCTGAGCAAAGCTATTATTTATTTATTAGAGCAATGGCTAGATAGTAGCGATCCTTTTGCTGGTCATATTTGGATCTTCACTGGCATTTTTTTTCAATTTGTGAGTCCAAGGGATGCTGCTGCCATCAGATCAAAGCCATACCAGTTTTGGCATTGGACCATAGGACGACCAAGGAAAATGTCTTCTTTTTTCTTTGGTTTCTCTCTCTCCTAAAGAGTTATCATGATATCGACAGGGACAGGGCCATCTCAGCTAAGGCCACGATGCACATGGATCCTCACACAGATGCATGTGCCTGGGTGGCTCCTCCAGATTGGTGGGTCACTGCACTCATTTTATTTTGTCCCTTTTCCATTTATAGAGTTCAAAACCTTGTAAATGAAGGATCTGGTGTGGGCACTTTTGCCATATCAGTTTATCCTAGGCCTTCTCTATCCAAATAATGGCTATGATATTTTATTATGTATCCAAATTCACCCGTAATGATGAATTATTAATGATATTTTATTACTGTTTTAGGGGTGATTTTAAGTTGGCAGTTGGGGGTGTGTTGGGTATTACTGGTTAGGAATTTTGCCCATGTTACATGACAATGAACAATCTGGGTTTGGAAGTAGTCCACACCTTATTGATCCATGGTCATTGGAGTGAAGTAGGTTTTTTTATTACAACTCTTTCCAATGCTTCTCATCCTGCTGTGGATATCTTTATTATTTGGTGTATCTTTCGTATTTGGTGAATGGCACAGAACTGAACAAGAAGTTAAAAAAAAAAATGCTACTTGGTTGATGCTGGTTACACAAACATGCGGGGGTTTCTTTCTCCATTTCGAAATGTCAAATACTGGCTTCTAGATTTTCAAGGTGTTGCCATTCCTTGTACTAGAGAGGAGCATTTTAATAGATTGCATTCATCCTTGAGGAATGTGATCGAGCGAAGCTTTGGAGTATTGAAAGCTCGATTTCCTATCCTCAAGCAGATGGCTCCTTACCCATTTCCTGTACAACAGAGTATCGTAGTTTCTGCAATGGCGATGCATAATTTTATTAGGAGAGAGGATATGGAGGATCAATTATTTTCACAATTTTTAGAGGATGATGCCCTAGTAGAGCGTGACACTGATGTTGAGGAATCACATGGAGAAACGCTTATACATTTGATATCACAGATAGGACAGAGATGGATGCCAAGAGGAATTCAATTGTAGATGCCATTTGGTGAGATGTTTCTTCTGATGCTTGATTTTTATCATCTGATGTATGGCTCTGGTTTTTTCTGATTTTTATCATCTTATGTCATGGTTTATCTTATATCATGCAACATGGAGTGATGGTGTGTGATGATGGAATGATGGAGATAATATATAATTATGTTTGATGTTGTAATTTTTAAATTGTTTACAAGTTATAGGCTATATTTTGATTGAAATGGTTGTAGTTTTCAAATGATAAGAGATTATGATTTTATGGTATGTGTGTAGAGGGCATATTTTGATGAAAATGTGCATAAGTTCATTTTTTACATAATGACTGAAGATGCTCCTCTAAAAAGAGGCAAACCCCTCTAAAAAGAGGTAAATAGAGGGCAGGCCAAATGGTCTATTTGAAGTAGACTCGTTCATTACCAAACATGTTTTCTTGTTCTAGCCTCTTTTTTTTATAGCTCTTTTTTAATTGCTCTATTTTAAATGGTCTGTCTGAAAAAGAGTAGAAATGCCAAACAAGGCCTTCATCTAGTCCTACTAGGAGATTAATTTCCGATATCGCAAGTCACATCTGATTTTCTAATTACCTTTTTCACTTGTGAATTTGCTGGATCATTTATCTGTTTTAAGAAATAGATCTGCTTTGTTCTTGTCAAGTCATACCTCAGATATTGCTAGAGACGATATCCTTCATAGATTAAATTACTAACCCTTGAGATCATACCTTTTGTTAAACTTTGAGCAGGTACTTCAGCCGATTTACTTTATAGCCATTGAAAGAAGCTGAAATGGAAGGCATTTTTAAGTTGCTTGGAAATATCATCTGAAGTGTTATGTGAAGCTAGCCTTGTGGAGATCACTCATTGATAACGACCATAGGAAGGAAAGGGCTACCCCTATATTGGGGAAAAAGTGAAGCTGCTTCAATTTCAATTTTGCTCGAATCTGTAAGGATGCATCACTATATCTGTAAATATTGGATTCTTTTTATCCCTCAAAAAAGGAGAGAGAAATTCATTCAGTTAGTCCTGTGTGAGTTGCAGTTGGATGAGTGCTCCTAATACATCTGAAGATTTTCCTTCTCAAGCTGTGTCTTAATTTTGAATACTAGTCATTGGAGATTGTGCAAAAATAACTCCAGTGCTCATTCTTACCATACCAACAGTTTGTTTTGGCAAGGAAAAGTAAACAAATGTGAGGAATCTGCTTAAAAGCAGTAGTGATTCGTTGGATAGGCTCCTCTCACTAAGAAGAGCTCTGGTCCAGCAACTGAGTTCGTGCAGATGTACCGGCTTAAGTCTTACCTGAACCATGAAATACCCGAAGCAGGCAAGTAAGCATATGCTTCGTCCCTGTATTTATTTTTTCTTTGGGAGAATTGTCTTTGATTTGTCTGGATTCCTTAAAAGCGACCTTTTATGGCAGATTAATTGCTAAATCATTGCAAACTGTTCTTTATTATTATCGTCTGCATTTGCATGTAGATTCTCAATCATGCTGACTGTTAACTTGGACATCGTGCAGTTTGTGTGGAAAATTGTATTATTCACAGTAATGAGTTCAGACATGATCTTGTGAGATCTGGATGTGAGAGTCAAAGTTCATACATATTCTCTGTATTTAAAATTTTTTAAGGTATCAAAGTGACATATCGCAATTTGCAAGGAAATAAATCAACAGAAAATAAAACAGTTATTGAAAATTATAAGTACATTTACCATGAATGAAATAAAAGATGGAGAAGCAAGTAAGAAAACATGTTAATATTGGTCCCTTTTCGACTTTTTCTTTTTTTTGAATAATTCAAATATTTGTTCTTCAAGGAGATCCAGTAACCGGTCAATCTTTTGCAGCTAAATCCCCATCGGTCCCTAATCAGAATCTTGTAGATCCTCCATCCTTAACCCTTTGCAGGTGAGACATAATTGGCATGGACTCGGATTCTCTCTCTCTAATAATGATGGAAATTAAACCTATTGATTTTCTCTTCATTGACTCATCTTTCCATTGTGAGATTGGGCCTACAGCATTTATTTAATATATTGAATTGCATGGTTATGTTGACTTGAGGATGATACCCGATCTTCAACCACTTTAAGTGAAAACATATGGATTTATAATAAAGTTAGTTTTAAGGAAAAAGTACTCAAAATCTGAGAAGTAAAAATAAAAACAAAAATATAAATATAAATGAAGGACGGCAATTTTAGATGAGATCTGTACATTTTTAGAATTTGATTTAATAGAGTTATGAAGGCGCAGTCGTTTTATCAAATGAGAAACTATTTTACAGCCATCTGTGGATCTTCGCCTTTATTCTTTCAATTTAGCCTTGGTAGATAAGAGGAGGGCGTTGCTTAGAATCCATTAGAATTCACTTTGATAAAACATTTGGGCTCTAAGCATCTGTGGTATTGATTTTAAACAGGAGACTTCACTATAGAGATCTGTGTCAAGAAATAGCAGTGGTGCAGGTCTAATCACACGAGGCCATCTTCTCACACAAAATCTATGGTAGTTGGGAAGATTATTTACTTGGCTCTGATTTTGTTAAGGAAACAAATAAAATTTTATTGTCATGTTTTACTAAAAAATGTTTGAACTTTTATGCAACTGAGTGTTGTTTAAAATGAATAAAGGTCTATGCAACTGAGTGTTTTTACTGCCACATTTTAGGTACACATGGTAAGCAGATTAGTTTGAAACCGAAAAATAATTGCATCCTAAAAATATAGATTCTGAAAAACGATGAGCATAGCAAGAAATTTTTTTTTTCATGTTAATTTTTTTTTCCATCTTTCAACCATAACGTAGCAGATTTTGTCTCAGTGAAACCCCTTTCTTGCGCTCATTATAAAGAGAAGGGATTTTTACGAAAAAAGTTAAACTTAAACCTTAATTAAACAGTTTTATGAAGAAAAAAAAAATCAGAAAATGATGAGATAATTGTTAGTACTTTTTTTGAGACGAAATCACCATAGTTGACGATGTCATCAACTCAATTGATAGTATAGTTGATGATATCGTCAACTTTTATTGGAGAAAATGATATTCGGCTCCATCTTCTTGTACCTAGGGATGAGAAGGTTATGAAAATCATCGCATTTTATGTCCCAGTGGCCTTCTTTCGATCTAGGATTTGGGGTTTTATGTCCCACTTGCCTTATTTCGATCTAGGATTTCGGGTTTGGAGTTAATCAGTCCATGATCACTGCAACAATCACCTTTAGAGTGAAAAGATTTTTGCAATAATAATAATAAAAAGCTTCATACAATGAGGCCCATGCAACAGTTCCTAACCATTAACAAGCCTTCCTACATTAATTGGTATGCACTCCAAGTTTTAAGTCAATTTGAACACATGTGAAAGACATGGTTTAATAATAATAATAAAAAAAAAAATAGAACTGACACGTTTGGCATCCTCTGGGGAGAGGATTCTCGTGCTTTTCCGTGCTCTGTAGAAAATCCATGTTTGGTTTAACGTGGAAAAGCGTGGTAGGAATCCTCTCCTCCTTGCTTCTTATTGCTCCCATGGTGGGACTTTCCCGTCCAGCTTTGCAAATCCATGAAAGGGAAAGTGAGCTACAGTGAATTGGGCGGTAACTTATAGGTTATCGGTTTTATATTTGGAACCCTATGTTTTTTAGTCCAACAATCAAGATCCGAATAGTTAATCGCATTTAAAAGGATCCAAATAGCTATGATGTCAAATCTCAGCCGTTGTTTCCTCGTATATTTTGAGATATTTGCAAAAAAAATAAAATAAATAAAGATGCTTTTAAGCAGTGCTATAAGTTTGATGCTCAAAATATATTCTTGTAGTGTTGGGTCATAATTCTTTGGACTTCTTTGTGGCCCCCTTTGTAAAATCTGAACCGTTAATTCTCTTCAGAAGGCCAAAAGCGGTTATGGGTCATGATTCATTGTGAGTCACGTGAATAACGAAAAAAATATAGACGATTGATTTGCCATAGTTATAAAAATTAGGATGATTTGGAAGTACATTTTTTTCAACTTTTTGCTTCCTGTGAGCCCTAAAATCATGATCCAAACCATGTATCATTTCCAAAAGACTAAGCATAGCTAAGGGCTCAAGTTTCAGCCGCTGATCCATTGTGGATTTTGAGACATTTTCAAAAAGGTCCAGAAACAAAAATATTAATTTTTTATTCCTCTGATCCCCTTTGCAAGATCTGAACCATTCAGATTCTCTAGAGAGCAAAAAAGGACTATAGGGTCAAAGTTCATGTCTTGGTTTTTTTATGGATTTTGAGAAAATTACAAAAAACTTATAACCGACTAATCACACATCCTACATTTGCTAATAACCCTCTCTTTTTTACCAAACCTGAAAATCTCCTTTGAAATCCTCTTAGTGGATACTTGGTTCCAGGAGAATCCTCTAGGATTTCTCTCTATTTACGAATGGTGAACGTTTTGGTAAGTCTATGTATTGAGCGTATTTCTCTTCAAATAGAGATTTAGATGCTGTAGGCCGTTTCGATGATTGACTGCTTATATGTCCGTTGGAATCCACCATAACTGTCTATTTGGAAAGACCAAAACACAGAGATTTGAAACAGACAAAAATCTAGCGGAATCTCTGGGTAATCGGAGAATCGAGGACCTATCTACCCATTTACAAAAGGGGCCAATATAAGACACTATGTACTAACCCAAAAGCTTAACCTGATAGGTGGAAGGCCCAAATAGACATATAAAGCCTTGTTAAAGACATTCACTTAGACAATGTAGGATGTGGGGCTTTACCTTATCAACAGTGTTCACATCCATCCAAAGTTCAGCATCTCTTTTGGACCTAATGGTCTTATGGAGGCAAATAATGTAGATGTTGACCTCGGGCAATCCACAATTGGTCCATTAAATATTGTGAGCGATCAGCCCACTAAAGTGGCCAATTTTACCTTTTGAAGATGGACCTTCCGGTGGAGGCTACAATTAATGCCGAGAGCCTTCCTTCCCTCTCTGATACATGGAGTGTTTTACTTCCACCCCTTCCCTACATCCGGCATGTCAGGGACCAGGTATAGGTCTAGAAGTGGCTCTCAAAGCTCTAACCAGGATCAGAGGGCGGGGGGAAATTGCCCCAGAATTTGCCCTCTTGGTTTTTCTATTTTTTTTTTCTTTTCAATAGAGCTCCTAGAAATTCTCTGGTTTTTTTTTTTTTTTTTTTTTTTTTGCACATAGTTTACCCCCAAAGGAAAGTTTCCTGGTTCAGCCACTGATAGTGAATAAAATGTAGGGGTGGAACTAGGGCAGGTCAAGGGTGGCCATAACCATGGCCTCCAAATTTTCTGGAAGATATTGTTACTTTTTACAGTGTCCCCTTCAAAATTTGATTTTTGTTTTTGCGTTAAAGTGAGAGGCACCTATAAATCATGAAAATAATTGTGCATGGTATGTGGAGATTCTTCATAATAAACTTTCAAAAAAACATATTATTAAAAAAAATAAAAATATTATATATATTCCAAGATGTGGAATCTATTACAAGCACTATGAAGACATCTATATGTGGGCCCCATAAGGCTGTAAAAATGCAACATACTGCATGCTAGGTATGTTGGAAGTGGGTGGGCCTCTAGGATAGGTTTCAAACAACTTTTGACCAACTAGAAGTAGTGATCATCTATCCAAAAGCAACAAACCCCAATCCAGGATGCATGTCCTCAATCTTAGCCATCATGGTCAGCAAATAAACCTATCAAGAAGATAAAAGCAGCACCTAACAAGCAACCACGAAATTCTACAACATACAAGGAGTAGATAATACCTACGGAGCTCGGTTGTGCTCTAATGGAGAACTTGATTAAACCCTTTGATGAAGAGCTCTTTCATAAAGCAAGTCAGAATCTCCAATGCCCAATTGTCTTCCACGCTATGTCCCGCTTCAGATCTATTTTCTCAAGAGAGATGGTGGAATCTCCAAGATAAAGATTAACTAGAATCTCTAAGGAAACTAGAAGGAAACTAGAAGAGAGAGGGAGGAAGAGGAGGGAGTGCAACTCTTGCACAAAGGGTATGTGGGCGTCAACGCCAAGGGGATTTAGAGTATATGGGACGTCCAAGGCCACCTCTCCTCTCCTATATATAGTTTTGCAACTCTCTCTTTGTTCATTATTAGAAGTCCAACTTCCATAATAATTAGTAACTCTCTATTCCCACTATTACCACTATTAGAAGTCTTACTTCAAATAGAAATAATAGCTTTCCTTTTGAGTTCAAATAGAATTAGTAAAGATCCAATCTTGGGCTAGCGTGGGGACCACTAGAGATTCCATAGAAAGCTGACTCCAACTGGGACACTGTGACCCCACATCTCATATGTAATGCGGGCCCGCAATTAATTGCAAATAATTCCACTAAATAAATGCAATTGAACTCCAGTCTTAGGAATAAATTACATGAAGACCCTAAACTTCCCTATCACTACAAGTAGGCCCCTCCATCAATATCCATGGATCAATTGGACAAACTGTCTCACCAATTTAGATCCATAGCTTATTATTCTTGAGACCCAATTAATTATAGTAATCATTAGTACCATCCAATTAACTCTTAATTGAGATGGGTGTACACTTACCAATGATAAATCCATTAATTGGCACAAGGTGATAAGATAGATTCCATTTCGACCATTAAATGTTTCCACAGTTCTACTACCATGTACCCAAGACACCGAGTTGTTAATCTACAGTTGGCCTCACTCATTGGTGACTCAAAGCAAATAAATAGATAGAAACTTGAGTTCATCAATGTCTCAGGGTTGAGAGCTCATTGCTAGGGAATTATGAGAGAGTAGACTTTGAAGTAAAGACAGTATTATTGAGGTGCTTCTTATGGTCCTTCAATACATCAAATGTACCAGTATAATGATCTAGAATCTTACATTCCGATGATCGAGACAGATCACACTATCTCATAGTGATCATAATATTGCAATCTTGTCAGATGAGATGCCCAATCTCATCACCAGTTGTGAATCAAATTTTAAGTATAAGATTTGCGACACATGTCTCCTGTATGTGGGTTTGATCCACACACGTGTTATATCTAATACACTTGTGGACTCCGATTCTTCTCAGTCATTTGTTTTGGTTAGGTGCATTTAAGTAATAAAACACCATTCATCTCATGAAAGGAAAATATGAATATATTGATAAATAAAGAAATTAATTAATTTATTACATCAATCTTAATGAATTGAGACCATAAAACTAACAAGGTACAGACTCATGGTTTCTTTAATAGCAAAGACGACTATGTTATATCTAATATTAGTACAAAATACTAACGCTTAGTAGCGCCGTTGGTTGGGGCACTTCGTAACCACTCAGAGGTCTCAGCATCGAAGCCCGCCAATGCATTGGATCCCAGGTTAATATATAGCCCGACGAACCCAGTAAGTGGAAACAGGGAGATGCCACCTCCCCGGGGGATTAGTCAGGTGCTCAAAGAGACCTTGAACACTTCATATATAGCAGTCATGCATGAACTGATTGAATTAATGCATGGATCCCTCAATATTCATTGATTCGTAGAGCTTGGAAGGGAGACGCGGTGTGAGTATTACTTGGAGTGGGCCCACCTTGGGCATTGACAAGCCAAATCCCTCCCTCGTATATATCCACAGGTTCACCCAATGGGGCCACCATGTCAATCCCATGTAGCAGCCGAGCCAGGGTCAGGTGAATCACGTGTGCAGCACCCGAAAGGCATGAGTTCGAAATGTTGGCCTCTGAAATCCACACCTGCTTGGGTGGTGAGAAATCTCTCAGGTCTATACTGCTCAGGATCCGACCACTTGCGTGGGTCCCTATGAATCTTCCAAATGTTTGAAATCAACCATGTTCCAGCAGGGACATAATAGCCGTTGATGTACGCAGCTTTCCATGGCCCGGTGGGGTACTGAGAGTGGGCCTGGACGCATTGTTTCCTTGATGATGGCTTGTAGGTAGACCAGGTTCTTTATATCTGATTCGTCCACATTCCTGTCCTTTCCCACATGAGTATCTAATTCATGTTGGGCTTTCTGTAACACGTCTGGATTGTTGAGTAGTAATGCGACTGCCCATGCCATCGTCACGGAAGTAGTGTCGGTCCCACCTACAATCAGGTTCTGCATGGACACAAAACAGAGAATCTACTGTATTTTGTGTAACACATGAAAGTCCCTGTTTGTTTGATCTACTCTCTCTCTCTCTCTCTTCCTTTTTTTTTTATGAAGAAACCCACACAAACACAGCAAGTTTAGAACACGAGGTTGGGAGCGAAGCACGCCTTATGCCACTCCACATTATTAACATCCCATGTACTTCACCATTTTGCAGGCCTTTGCTAGTTTCTCAAGTCCTCTCTACTGGTGCTTCCATCGGAATCCATGCTAATTCTTGGGATTCGGTGCCTGAATGTGTGATCAATTTGGATGGTCATAATTAAGGTGGGCCCTAGTGGGAGCTCTGAACCGTGCGGACCGTAAGGACTGTCATTATCCGGTTTCATTTATATATATATATATATGGGGAGTGCTCTCCAACACTGCAGTGGATGTTAATATACGCTGCGGTGCGTGTGAAGGAACGGATCGTGTTGGTTTTGATAAAATGCAATCAGTTGAGTTTTTGATCAGCCCGCCCATTTTTCGTTTCCCCCCTTATCCTAGACCTAGCGATCTTCTCCCTTGTGTCTCTCCTCTGTCACTCGCATCTCTCTCTCTCTCTCTCTCTCTCTCTCTCTCTCTCTCTCTCTCTCTCTCTCTCTCTCTCTCAGCGAAGCTCTCGTTTTTCGCCAGATCTCGCTGCTGCTCTATCCCATCGACGAACTACGCCCTCTCTCCCTCGCCGGACTCTCCCTCGCTGCTGCTCTCCTCTCTCTCGTTGCCCTGCTGCTGCGCTCCCTCTCTCTCACCTGATCTCTCCCCCTCGCCACCCTGCTGCTGTTGCGCACATCTCTCTCTCGCCTGATCTGTCCCCTCGCCGGACCGCTGCTGCTACGCACATCTCTCTCTCGGCTGATCTCTCTCCCTCATTGAACTGCTGCTGCTGCGCACATCTCTCTCTCTCGCTTGATCTCTCTCTCCCTCTCCCGTCGAGGGTCTCGCTGCACCTCTCTCTGTCTCGCTCTCCCGCTCTCGAGCTTCTCTCTGGCTTGCTGCAACGGTCAAACAACTCTTCCTAGTAAGAATAGTTAGTTTGAAAAATGAGAGTAGAATAGTTAGTTTGAGAAATGAGAGTCTTGAAATTGGCTTCCTTAACCTGCACTTCATTATTGGGATTAGATGCTAGTGAGCGTCCAAGACGAGGATGTCAATTGGAAGGCATGTAGATGCTCCAGCTACAGGCAGTTCAAAATATCTAACTGTTTCATCAACTGATAGAAACATATCTTGATTAATCAACTGGTTCAACATACTTTTTTGGAATATTTAATTGGGTTTGTTTTAGAACCTTTTCTCTTGTCAGACACTAGTATAATTCTCTGATTAACTAGGAAGCATTCCACATTTGGTTGAATACACAGATAAGTTAAACTTACAAGTGGACAGCCAATTGCTTGAGGATCTCAAGAATCTTACCCGCTTTAAGTATCTGGATCGTATCCATTCTGGGGACACATGAAGGGGTGTTCGCTTCTCTTCAATAGGTCTTGACCTTAGATGTGTTGAAGGAAGAGAATAAATTATTCGTACATCATTTGCAAGTGTTCTATTGAAGTGCTCCTAGTCGAAAATATCAGAGAATTCACTATTGAGAATGGAAAAATATTTTAAAAAATCAATCTGAATTACCACTCGGATTAGGAAAGCTAAATTTGGAACAGTAACAGTGAGAAAGGCACTCCATGTATAAACCACACACACTCAGTCTGAAATACCACTCGGATTAGGAAAGCTAAATTCGGAACACTAACAGTGTGAAAGGCACTCCATGTATAAACCACACACGCTCACACTAAGAGATAGATAGACACACCATTTCAACCATCAAATAGCACACATACAGACATCTATTGTCCTAAGGGTGCAACTTGGGCCAGGCAAAGCCTAAGCCCACATGATCCAATATGTAATAAAACTAAACTCTGTCTGGGCTTGTAAGAGCTTAAGCTTAGGCCTAGATCTGACCTCTGAAATACAAGTTGAATTATCGCTAAATGGTGTTATAGCTTGTCCTTTGTACTAGAAAGTTTCATTATTTGCCATCTGTTTATTAAATATTATGCATTGCATGTCATGGTGTAGTCATGTTTGTAGAACTCTTTATTTGGGTTTGTTATTCATGACCAATTTCAATTATTTGTCATCCAGATTGCATATGGATATAACCTCCTCCTCATCATCAATTGTCCACTATCCGGTTGTAGATGAAAACATGACACCAAGATTGGGCATGCATTTTGATGATTTAGATGAAGCATATAACTTTTACAATGCTTATGGAAAACTTGTTGGATTTAGTATAAGAAAAGAATCTAGTAATAGAGGTAAAGATGGGGAGGTTGCATGGAAGGGATTTGTCTGCTCAAAGGAGGGTAAAACAGATGAGAAACACTGGATTGGTAAGGAACTTGTTCAAAGATGTCGAATGGAAACAAGATTCGATTATAAGGCTAAGTTGCAAGTGAAATTCGATAAGTCAGGTGGTTATGTGGTATCCATGTTTGTTCCTCAACACTCTCATGCCCCCGCTACTCCGAGTAAGAGAATTATGTTGAGGTCGCATCGTGAAGTGCCAGAATCAAAGAGACAACTTATAAATACATATGATGTTGCAAATGTGTGAAGCAAACAACAAATGCAAGTGTTTGCATCGCAGTCTGGGGGACTGGACAAAATTAGATTTACAGATACGGATGCCAGGAATCACCGTAGGGAAAAGAAAAGGGGGCTAGATGGACAGTTGCTATTTCAACTTTTTGAAAACCGGAAAGAAATGGGAAATGGTTTCACATATACCATTAAGCGAGATGCAAATAAAAAGATAACGCATGTGTTTTGGGCAAACAGATCATTTCGTTCCGCTTACAAAGTGTTTGTTGATGTGGTGACATTTGATACAACCTACAAGACAAACTGTTACGAACTTCTTTTTGCCGCATTTGTAGGTTGCAATCACCATGGGCAAACTACTTTATTTGGATGTGGGTTTCTACCAAATGAAAAAACGGAGTCATTTGAGTGGTTGTTTAACACATGGCTTGAAGCCATGTCATATAGTCCACCAAAGGGTATTATAACAGATCAAGACTTGGCAATGACAAAAGCCATTAAAAATGTCATGCTAAACACTGTTCATCGGTATTGCCTATGGCACGTTTTGGATAAGTTGCCTACGAATTTGGGAGAGCTTCATATTCACAATGAGGGTTTAATAGATAAGAAAAAAAAATGTGTTCTTAACTCAGACACTACTGATCAACTTGACAGTTTTTGGAATCAGATCATAACAGACAATAAGCTGATGGAGAATGATTGGTTGGCGGATATATTTAAGATTCATCATATGTGGGTTCTGGCATATTTAAAGAAAGATTTCTTTGGTGGCATGTCGACGACTCAAAGAAGTGAAAGCATGAATGCATTTGTGAAGTAGTACGTGGAGTACAAGAATTCTCTACTTGATTTCATATTGCGTTTTGATGCCGGGGTGGAATGTTTAAGGTATCTTGAAAAGAAAGAGGATTTTGGGAATAGCAATGGGAGGCCTAAAATGAAGACATGTTCACCAATGGAAAAGCAAATGGCCGAAGTATACAAAAGGAGCATATTTTGTAAGTTTCAAGATGAGTTATTCACCACCATGTCAATTGCAGAAAATATTGTTTATGAGGATGACGTCACTTGTAAGTTCGTTGTGAAAAATTATTCCAATGAAAAGGAAATTGAAAGAGGGGTTTTATGGAAAAAAGACGAGAAGCATGCATATTGTTCTTGCAAGAAGTTTGAATTTGAAGGCATCCCTTGTTGTCATGTTTTGTCTATCTTGAGGAGAGGTTCTATACTATTTTTGCCCGAGCGTTACATTTTGAAGCGATGGATGAAGGGTGTTACGAGAGATGCATTTGTAGACGTGGTGGAATTGGGTGGATCAGAAGGTGTTAACCCATGCTTGGCTAGACATAGTCACTTGTCTTGTATGTTTGTAGGGCTTATTGACATAGCTAGTCAATCTAAAGAAGGTTTTGAATTTTTAATCAGTGGTCAAACGGAATTGGAAATGAAATTAAGGCAGATGACGTTGAACAACCCATCAAATTCAAGCATTGATAAAGGGAAGGCACTTGTGGATAGTAATGTGGTTGAGTATAATGAGCCGGCGCATGTTGTGATGAAAGGATGCGCGAAGAGACTTAAATCGTCGAAGGAAAAGGCAACAAAAGGGCGCCTATGTAATGGTTGCAAAAAGCGCAGTGTCCAGAGTCTATATCATGAGCTCGAAATCTGCAATTTTTGGGTCCAAAAAATCGCGTTTGCCTCGTGTAACAGCCGCGCACTTTTCCAACCCAGACGGTTAAATTTGCTGAAACCAATCTGAGTACCCGTATTTAGGTCGCTGGTTGACCCACTTCCCGAGGGAGTTTTTTGATGAAATTCGGGGTTCTTAGAGTCCATATCATGAACTCGAAATCTGAAATTTTGGGTCCAAAAAATTTTCGTTTGCCTCGTGTAACAGCCGCGCACTTTTCCAATCCAGACGGTTAAATCTGCTGAAACCAATCTGAGTACCCCTGTTTAGGTCGCTGGTTGACCCACTTCCCGAGGGAGTTTTTTGATGAAATTTGGGGTTCTCAGAGACCATATCATGAACTCGAAATCTGCAATTTTTGGGTCCAAAAAAATTGCGTTTGCCTCATGTAACAGCCGCGCACTTTTCCAACCCAGACGGTTAAATCTGCTGAAACCAATCTGAGTACCCCTGTTTAGGTTGCTGGTTGACCCACTTCCCGAGGGAGTTTTTTGATGAAATTTGGGATTCTCAGAGTCCATATCATGAACTCGAAATCTTCAATTTTTGGTTCCAAAAAAATCTCGTTTGCCTTGTGTAACAGCCGCGCACTTTTCCAACCCAGACGGTTAAATCTGCTGAAACCAATCTGAGTACCCCTGTTTAGGTTGCTGGTTGACCCACTTCCCGATGGATTTTTTTGATGAAATTTGGGGTTCTCAGAGACCATATCATGAACTCAAAATCTACAATTTTTGGGTCCAAAAAAATCGCGTTTGCGTCGTGTAACAGCCGCGCACTTTTCCAACCCAGACGGTTAAATCTGCTGAAACCAATCTGAGTACCCCTGTTTAGGTTGCTGGTTGACCCACTTCCCGATGGAGTTTTTTGATGAAATTTGGGGTTCTCAGAGACCATATCATGAACTCGAAATCTACAATTTTTGGGTCCAAAAAAATCGCGTTTGTGTCTTGTAACAGCCGCACACTTTTCCAACCCAGACGGTTAAATCTGCTGAAACCAATCTGAGCACCCCTTTTTAGGTCGCTGGTTGACCCACTTCCGGACTGAGTTTTTTGATGAAATTTGGGATTCTCAGAGTCCATATCATGAGCTCGAAATCTTCAATTTTTGGGTCCAAAAAATTCACGTTTGCCTCGTGTAACAGCCGCGCACTTTTCCAACCCAGACGGTTAAATCTGCTGAAACCAATCTGAGTACCCCTGTTTAGGTAGCTGGTTGACCCACTTTCCGATGGAGTTTTTTGATGAAATTTGGGGTTCTCAGAGTCCATATCATGAACTCGAAATCTGCAATTTTTTGGTCCAAAAAAATCACGTTTACATAGTGTAACAGCCACGCACTTTTCCTATCCTAATGCTTCATTTAATGGCACTTGGTGCAGGTTAAAATTCTAATTCCACCCACCCAACAGAAATGTGAAAGAGTACACAACTCTCCCAGGTTTGCTTAGTGATCCCATTGACTTCCTAAATAGTGCATAAAAAGAAAATCAGAAAGCCATATACTCTTTACCAATTATACAAGTTACTAGACACTGTAAATTTCTCATTGGCAGATTTCTCGTTGCTTCATATTCAATAATTGAACAAGTGCATCTGGACATTTCATATAAAAAAAAAACCCAACAGAGATAGCTAAGTTCGTGTTGCAAAGTTGATCCCCATGCATATGCAACAAATAGTTGAAACATCATCAATATATAGCTACAATAATTTGGGTGTTGCTACTGAAAATTCTGAGCTTCAACACTTTCTCTCAAAAATTTGATTTCATGCTTAATCTCCTGCTTTATCTCTTCAAGTAACATTCTCATTTCATCTTCTCTACTTTCGATTTGCACACGTCCCATACTTCGGACCAGTGAATATTCATTCACAACCTCATCCATCCAAATCAACAACCCACAACCTCGTTCTCCCTACAAACAAATTCATATCAAAAGAAATATTAATTTTTGAGTGACAATACATATTAATTTAAGAAGTTGTAATCTTTAAACACTCACGTGTAAATCTGGACATTTCCAAAATCTTCGTCCTGGATTTTGGGCTGTACGAGATGTCTTTAAAATCATATACCCATACCTACATGGGCGCTTTGGAGCCCATTCTAAGTTTCGTACCGAAGACGATGCTGACGACATTTGTAGGGCTGTTCCCATTATGGAAAGAAAAAATAAACAGAAAGTCTTTATTGGAAAGGTTAACATCAGATAAAACAAAAAAGTGCACACATGTTCTTTCAACTCTTTTTCTCAAATAATAGTAGTAACTTGATTGAAGTTCTACAGCCAGGAGTATTTGGAGTATAACTCTGTCTGAATTAGACGAATTGAGAAGCAAATAGAATTAACCTACTTCATCAAATTTTCTTATTAAGCAAAGTCTTAATTTACGAAGTACAAACTTGAATGCGAATTAATTAAACTGCAAACTAGGTAACTATGCAACTTCCATCTTCCCCTGTTGGTGCAATGTCTTGCAAAGAGGGACAATCTAGCAGCCCTAAAAAGTTGGATAACCATCCTCCTTTTCCTTTTTTGTATTGAGGGGGGTATTCCCTCTTAACATGTTCTACCCACTTGAAATCTCCTATTTTCCTTCCATGAAGTTTCATTTAAAAAAAAAAAAAATCAGTGGAAGTTATATCACCCCAAAACCAAGTCTCCTAACTTAAAGTTCTCAGAACTAAAGATATTCTACTCTACACGCGGCCAAACAACGTAAAAGGGAAAAACTTCCAAGATTGGCCCTCTTTCCCAGTTAACTCTAGCAAGATTACAACCACATTCTTACAAGATTAACTAACCATATGAAATTTGGAAATTTTCCACTTCTATGTGCTTACAACCACGTTCTTACAAGATTAACAAACAATGAGACATTGGGAAATTTTCCACTTCCATCCCAATAGCAGACAGCCGCCGGGTGCATTTGGATCTTAGTAAGCCTTTTCAATACTACCCATTTGGAGGAAACCCAATATTGCATTAAATTAATAACACAAACTTCTAAAACCATCATATTATCTACTGACCCAAAACTCAAATTCAGGATATTGCAAGGTTCAGCATCAAATACTGCATTATTTGATCCCAAATCTTTCTTGCAACACTAGCATTTCTGGTTGAAATAAATACTTCGTGTTCGGATTTGAATGATGGTATCTTATTTTGATTGATTCATGCAGGATGGGGAACAACTGAAGGGTTGATCATATCCATATTGGCTCACAGGAATGCAGCACAGCGCAAGTGTATATGTTAAACCTACTTTGAAACTTACATAGAAGGTCTCCTCAAATCACAGCAGAGAGGGAGAGCAGCAGCTAGAGACAGAGATCGCAGCAGAGAGGGAGAGATGGGCGCAGTTCGGCGCTGGGAGAGAGCAGCAGCGAGATTAGGCGAGGAAAGAGGAGAGCAGCGCAGTTCGGCGAGGGGGAGAGATCAGGCGAGAGAGAGATGTGCGCAGCAGCAATAGGGCGGCGAGGGGGAGAGATCAGGCGAGAGAGAAGAGCGCAGCAGCAAGGCATCGAGAAAGCGCAGTAGTAGGGCAGCGAGAGAGAGGAGAGAGCAGCGAGGGAGAGTTCGATGAGGGGGAGAGATCGGGCGAGAGAGAGATGTGCGCAGCAGCAGCAGGGCAGCGAGGGGGAGAGATCAGGAGAGAGAGAGGAGCGCAGCAGCAGCAGGGCGGCAAGGGGGAGAGATCGGGAGAAAAAGAGGGAGCGCAGCAGTAGCAGAGCGGCGAGGGGGAGAGATCAGGTAAGAGAGAGGGAGCGCAGCAGCAGGGCAGCGAGAGAGAGGAGAGCAGTAGCGAGGGAGAGTCCGGCGAGGGAGAGAGGGCGCAGTTCGTCGATGGGAGAGAGCGGCAGCGAGATCAGACGAGAAACGAGAGCTTCGCTGAAAAAGAGAGAGAGAGGCGAGAGACAGAGGAGAGACACAAGGGAGAAGATCGCTAGGTCTAAGATAAGGGGGGAAACGAAAAATGGGCGGGTTGATCGAAAACTCAACTGATTGCATTTTATCAAAACCCACACGATACGTTCCTCCACATGCATCGCAACGTATATTAACATCCACTGCAGTGTAGGAGAGCACTCCCCTATATATATAAATATATGCTGAGCGTCTTTTTTGGGGAGTCTGAATCCCTTGATCAGTGTCTCCCATATATGAAAATTGAAGTAAAACTCGAAGAAGATGCCACTCTCGTATGAAGATGAAGTAAAACTAACATACCAGTGGGAATGTTTTAAAAATGGTATCCTGATTGAACTCAGAGAACTTTGCACCCCTAATGTGGACAGCATCACATTTATGAAGTCCTCCCTCCCCTCCACATTACTAGAGAGTCTCATTTGGCGGTGCTCTTCCAACCAGCTCGTCACTATAGAGCCCATCTCCTTGGCAGTGTTCTTCTTGGCATTCTTGTATCCCCCAAAATCTGCCCACTTGAGAAAAGGAAGAGAATTCGACAAAAGGTACATCCCACCTAGATGAAACAGCTCACTTATTGCTTTCTGGAACCTCCTCGCCTCAACTTCATCACCCCCCGTGCTCCTGCCAAATTAGTGCTTGATGGTTGCATCAATTCTGCTGTACCAAGCTGTAACACCCTGTCCCGAGTTAATTAAGATTAACTCTAATTAATCGGGATTAATGCTAATTGAATGTGTTTTAAGGAATTAATGTGGCTTAAGGGCCAAATCGAATTGAAATTGTCTCAAATGAGCAAATTGAGCTTAATGATAAGGTAATGAATGCATTGAAGTGATTTTAGACTTAGATTGAGGGATACGAGGACTTTTTCATAAATATGAATTTCTGCGTGTTTCGTCGAATACGGGAACTCTTGATACCCACATGTGTATCTCGAGGAGTACGTTAACTTCCGTAACTGTAGCAATTCCATTCGAGGTGAATTGGTTCAAATGACCCTTCATTTGACTCGAATTGGAATTGATCAAATCAAGAGGGGGTTAAATGTAAAATTTGGCTTATAAGATTGAGATGAACTCCTTTGAGTTCATTCTCAATTCCAGCACAGCTCTCTTCCTTTCTTTCTTTCTCTTCTTCTTCTTTCTTCCAATTTCTCTCCATTGAATGGTGATTGGAGGCTTGACAAGTGATTGTTGAAGAGGAGCTCCATCTTCCCCATCATCTTCTCTATCTCTTTCTTTGGTTTTCTTGGAGTTTAAGCTTGAGAAGATCTCAAGATTTCCACCAAAGAGGCTACAAGTAAGTGTTTTGGACTTGGTTTCAGAACTCCAAGCCTTTTTAGTGAGTTGTGAATGTTTCCTACATAAGAAACTCATTGGAATTCTCTTTTATGGATTGGTTTTGGATTAGGTTCAAAAGAGGGTTTCAAAGGGGTTTTTCATCTCAAGTTCAAGCTAACAAAGGAGGTTCTTATGGATTAATCTCCAAACAAGGCAAATAAACTCAATTCTCATGATTTAACATGTAAGTGAACTTGTTGGAACTCAAAGAGTTCAATTCCAGAAAATTCTGTTCAGAGAATTCTGAACTTCTGGGAGCAACTCGGTCAGCCGACAATTTGACCGACAGCCTGACCGACGTTTTCTGCACTGAATCTCGCAGGAAATGCAATTTCTGTTAAGCTGACCGAACTGGGTTCGGTCAGCCGACAGTGAAGGCTCGGTCAACCGAACAACCTAACCGAGTTCTCTGAGTAGCTTTTGAGCTCTCTGGAATGGGAACCGAGACACAGTCGAACCGAGTTCGGTTAGCCGACACTGTAGGTTCGGTCGACCGACACTGGACCGACGAGGTAACCGAATTCTCTTTAGGAATGTCAGAAAATTGTATCAGTGAACTGAGCTTCTGGAAAGCCGACCGATAGAGTTCGGTTAGCCGAAGTCCAGGGTTCGGTCAGCCGACAGGTGACCGGCAAGGTGACCGACGTTGATGAAGCTTTAGAATTTATTTCTGAAATTTTCCTAAACCTTTATGGGTGTTAGCTAAACTTATGCGAATGTAAATTTGACTAAAAAGTGATGTCATCTAGAATAACACATACATTGCATAATGAACGTTTCACCCGAATGTTGTTTTAGGAAAATTTACTTGTTTACTTAATTACTTGTTTAATTGTTTAAGTATTTCAGACTTGAGTTAGCTTGTCCTCTCACGTCTAATACTGTTATGCTCCTTGTTGAGCTACCACTGAATAATATATCAAATTAATGAATGAAATGAAAAGAAAGGAAATGAACTGAAATGAACAAACCACTGTAATGAATTAAAGAATAAGTCTGCTGCAGTAGATGGAGCGTTCCGGAGCTCCGTGGGACCGGTGATCTCTGATCAAGACACTGGTGCACCCACACATTTGATAAGTCACTTAATAAAGTGTATGATATGAAATTGAATGAGTTCATCTTAAGGCTAGGTCATGAATGGTATGTCCTTTAGCCTATGCCATAGAGGACAATGAAAAGTCACTTGATAAAGTGTACTAAATGA